>OY755235.1:46921136-49614219 GCA_963576725.1 Azorinus chamasolen
AATACCAATATTCATACATGTACCAGATTTAACGTCAGGTTTAGTGGGCGTTTTACAGACCTCCTACAAACTGTTCGGGCTTCATTTGCAAAATGAAGTTAATAAATTGTATGGTTGAATTTACAACGTGAGATTTAACCCTTTACCTGTTGAATATTGATGCGAGAAACAATGACATCATGAATATTTATCAGCTGTCTGTTTATAATGATATACGAGCACATGGCGTTTGCTATGGAAGAAACTGTAATATCAGATCTATATAGTTCCAAAAGCAAACAGAGTAGACCCTTGTCGAACGGTTCCTATGGAATCCGTCTGATCTGGGTCTGCTCTGTTTGAGATGTCTAAGGGGGTCTCTGTGAGGTAAATGCTGTGTTGTGCGTCTGAGGGAGTGTGAGCTTTTTGGTAATAATTTGACCATAACAATTCCGCTGCCAATGTCGAAATTATGATCACTATTGCAAGCAGACTGGATCCGCCGAGTAACTCGGCACCTCATTAAGGTCTGAACTGTTTAATACTTTATTATGTTGTGTTTCTTAAAACAAAATGGGGAGACATTTCAAATATCGCATTTAGCGAACGAAAAGTTTTGCGGGCGATAGTGAAATAGTTAAAAGTGAATGTTGCATGTGGATCCCAGGAACAGTTTGTTATACAGTAAAACCTCTCTAAACCGAGTGTTCAATGTAGTATAAATATCGGTCTTGGAGACAGGTGGCAGCTTAATGCAGGGTGAAAGTCATGCAGAAAGCTCCTATAAGTTATCCTACCTGTCTAAGAGGACATAAATTATTCTTTATTAAGATTCCTTTTTAAATTGGTTTTACTGTATTTGGGTTGTCTCTGTAGCTTACGTGTACCAAATAGTCCTTTGATGCCAGCTCTAGACATTTGTTCCGGGATCAGGCAGAATGACGAGCATACATAACCCTTTGAATGAGGGAAAAGAGCTAACTGTAATTTGCAAACAGTGTAGACCAATATCAGATAACTCCTTGAGTAACCCTATGGTCATAGTCATCTAATTATACGAGAAAACCCATCTCGTGCCATCTGATACTGAAAAGGCATTGCCGTTATATAATTAACGTTGTTAACAATGTGTTAACAATTATTGACCCTTCCACTTTAGATATTCAACATCCATATGGTTAATACGGTCGAACTTCGATATCTCGAACTCGGATAACTCGAACTTCGGGATAACTCGAACAAAAAGTTCAGTCCTTCCAAAACTTACATTACAGAACTGCTCTAAAAGGTATCGCTACAGATATCTAGAAAAACGTGTGACAGCTTAATACAGGTCTAAAGTAATGCTGAAAGCTCCTACAGGAGCTTTCAGCATTACTTTAGACCTGTATTAACCCGTGGTCCTGAGAAATTGTTCAGGTTACATATCGGATGACTCGAACTTCTGTTATCTCGAATTAAATTGCATGATCCCTTGAAGTTCGAGTTATCGAAGTTTAACTGTAGATAATTATATTAGAATGGAAACCCGGTGCACATTGTGTTTATCTGCATTCTTATCTGTGTCAACGAAAGTATGTTCCGTTTTCCTTACGTGATTTATATAGACTTGAATGATAAGATTAAAACATGTAACCATGTCCATAAGCGGTGTTTTTATTGTACAACAAAAACTGCACATAAAGGAAAGCCTAACCATTTAGCTGATAGATAACCTTTGAACGACATTGCAAACAGAGTAACCCAGATCAGACGGCTCCTACAGGAGTCTGGTCAAGGTCTACGCTGTTTGTTTATAGATTTATATAGATCTGACTTTGAGTTTTCTGTTATGACCAAAATGTCCTTTGTTCATATACATGAATCTTATATTGACATTTAGCATGCAACGGAAGTGTAAGCAGACAGGTTGGGTCCAGATGAGATGCCGAGTAACTCGGCTTCTCAACAGGATCTAAACTATTTGATACTATGACCGTACGTATTCTTGAAATTTCTAAACCAATGGTAACAACTGAAGTCGACGACATTTTCTACAAACGAGTTTTTTTTTCCAGCATGCTAAAGGTTGATCTATTCAACGTTCATGATGTCATTATAAATGATTATATATTACACGTGTATTCATCAGGTACATGAGTAACTCTTTTTCTGTTGATAGCGACGGACTGAACAATATCAAACAGTAGAAAATGCCTTAACCCATTCCCTCATAGGCTATTTTTAGATCCAGCCACTTTGAATAAATCTACCGAAAAGGAGCATTAACTACAGAAAAGGAAACTTTTAGAATTTTGTAGTTTGAAACCATTGTGATAAATAGAGCATTTGCTCCTATAGGAGCAAATGCTCTATTTATCACAATGGTTTCACAAAATGACTTTTACAGAGTCGTCAAAAGTCGTCGATATGAGGGAAATGATCAAGTATGCATGGGTATATAAGACAGGTAGCAGCTGTAGGGGCTTTCTGCATTACTTTTGCCCTGCGTTAAGCAACCACCTGCTTTTAAGACTAGCATGTGCAATAAATGAATGACCGCTTAAGACAGGTTCTACTATAGATAAAAATCATATACATGAGAATAGTTCCTTTGCATCTGATCATGATTGAATGTATTTCATATTCGGTCAACGGTCAACTAAGAAACTGAATGAAGTGGATGAAACAAGTAACGGGTTAAGCAATAGCAATATTCAGGTTAAGATTTAAAATATCCATTTCATGAAATTTGCCATGCAGTGAAAACAAATTAGTTTGACGCATGCGCGCACTAATAAAATAATTTTGACCGACGTCACAGAAAATAACACAACCAGTGTAGACCAAGAACGAGAGATTGTGTACCAGCACAATGTCTGATTAAGCAATCGGAACACCTCGGGAATTTCTATTTAAATAATCTCGAAAACAATACGGAGATCGTATACTGGGGAGGGGGGGGGGGGGCGTTCGTTTCTAATCCCCCCCCCCCCTTACCGTTGTAGTTCAGGATCTGTTTGACACCCTGATTGAATTTGGTAGACAAATTGTTTATAGCTTGAATTTTGAAAATGTAGCTTGTGAAAAATTCTGTAAAAATATTTTGCTCAGCAGGCTAAAGGTTAAGGTAATTTCTACTGTATGTGGTAGAACATTCGATAACATCTCCTGTACGAAATAAAAGCATTAGCCTTTATCGTTGTATATTAGCATATACAATAATTTCGGATATCCGAGTTGTAGCGATTTTTGTAAACTTAGGACTCAAGATCTGTATCTGTATCTATACGTCGTAGAATCCTATACGACGGGTGAGAAGAGACGCCATTATTATTGGCGATGATCTCGTAGGACTGTCTTGAAAGCCTCTACGGAATCAGCATGCACTATGCTTTCTGGCGGTTTGTTCCATTGTACAAAATGTATCACTGTGTCTACAAAGAATGAATTTCTGTATTGAGGGGTCTTGCTAGTTGAGACTGCCAGCCCTCTTGTGTTGTTGCATACTTGTTTTTTTCTATCATATTGTTTGTATTGTAGTCTTTAAATCTGGCAGATTTGATGTTTCTTCTTGGTTTTGTCGGTTTTGTGAACGTGGACTTTGGCAGAACTGGTACTTATCAATCTACTACCTTATACATAAGTATCAGACGGAGGCTTAGGCTCCTGTCTTCGAGGGTATCTAATATCAGTTGTTCTCTCGTTCTTGTGATTGCTCCTGTCTCTCTGTCATAGTTCATTTTTATGAATCTGATTGCATGGTTTTGAATGTTTACTAATTTGTCTATGTCCCCTTTGAGGGAAGGATTCCAGATGGTTGCGCCATATTCCATGCTACATCCACGATAAGTTTGATGGTACGATCTTTCGTAAGATTCACGGACCCCAGACTCTTCAAGATCAAAACCAGTCAATATAATATGCAATGCGAGAGTGTTTGTAACTAAGCGTGTTTGACTTTCTTTGACCAAACGACTACTAGAAGTTATATGCATGTACATGTATATAATATCCAGGGTCTTTAATCAAGGGATGTGAAAGTTATGCAAAAGGCTACTTACCTGCGTTACTTTCGTCCTGCATGTAAGCAGTCACCTGATTTAACCCTTTACCCCTTGTAGGCGCCTTTTCTCACATTTGCAAACCCAATAGACCTAAATCAGATACGATGGCTTCTGTAGGAGTCAGACAAGAGTATGCCCTGTTTGTTTATGACATAACATATCAGGGCCGTACCCAGATTTTTTTGTCGGGGGGGGGGTCCCTCCCGGTTGCCGAATTTTTTTAGTATGCCGCATTGAATGGTGCAATTTCCTGCTATCTGGATCACTCTATCAATATATAATTTTATGTTATAATATAGGAAATCGACTCCTTTTACACTTGGGTTTAGGTGCAGAGACTTAATACATGGTGAATGATCACCAATGTTTCAATGTATGGACTTCGTACAAATCACCATAACACAAACGTTGTGATCAAGGCTAAAGTTTATTTTATACACCTGGGTACGTGCCTGCATGATGATATAGGATTCCACATTTTTATCATGGTCAAATATTCGAGTCATTCTAATAAATCAGTTAACCCTTTCCCTCATGTAAACGTGTTTTCGCGCATCTGCAAACAGAAATATCGGTCTTTGAGACAGGTGACAGCTTAATTCAGGGTAAAAGTCATGCAGAAAGTTCATCTAGGGGCTTTAACCCTTTCCCTGTTCTACGTTTACTCCAATTTCAATACCTACTGAATATTCCTGGACAAAATTGTTATAATAAAATGTGGAAGGTGGAGCATTGTAGCCATTTTGGAAAGTAAAGAAACAGTTCTATCAAGTTCCATTAGCAAACAGAGCAGGCCCTGATCAGACGGCTCCTCTAGGAGCCGTCTGATCTGGGTCTACTCTGTTTGCATATGCGTGAAAACACGTTTATATGAGGGAAAGGGTTAAACATGACTTCCACCATGCATTAAGCAGACACTTGCCTAAAAGTAGCTTAATTCTTCTCTACTAGAATTCCGGTTTAGATGGGGTGCTACTGTACACTGTATTCAACTCATATCACGCTGTGAAAAAAATGTTGTGTACGTTTTTGATCGCAGTATCGACTAATTTCGATCGGATCAAACATTTGAAAACCTACAAGTTAACGGAGTGTCAAATAAATTGGACCCTGGTGAGACTCTGCGTCTCATCTGGGTCCAGGCTCTTTGCAAATGCCAGTCAGGTTGTCAGAGAAAGAGAGAAAAAAGCGGTTAAAATCTAGCCACATTGTCCTGGTCAGGACGCCAGATTAACCACGCCCAACACTTCAATCATGCAGTTGTATTGCCGAATGTCGAGCATTTATTATTATTATTTAATAAATGTTATATCACTTTGAGTATTTATAATTACAATAAAGCTAACTTTTTTGTTTATTATTATAATGTTGCTGTTAAATTGTAGTTGTTGTTATTGCCGTTGATGATGATTTTCTTCCTTTTCTTCTTATCATGAACAGTATTATTATCATTGTCGCGACGACGTCGGTTTGTCGAATATATAACTTGTGATTTTCATCTTTACTTGAATCCCGGATTTAGGTTATTCTGCCAATAGTTCGTTTCTTAGACCTAACCGTTCAGTTTTTAACCCGGCTTTCATTGTGCTAACTCGTTTCAGAACGTTTACAAGGTCGAAACTAAACATTAAAGGTAACAAATAAAGACACTTGATTTGATATGACATTTCCTATTAGTCTGAGTTAAAAAATATGTAAGGGTATCACTAAATGGCAATGGTAGACACATATACTCGAAAATAAATATTGCCATTGTATCAATCTGTTTCGTCCTCGTGTCGTTTCGCTTACTTTTATGTTCAGATACCAAAACAAAAAATAAAGTGTTATATCAGAGAATGAATGATGTGTCTTTTAGATGTACATACCCTGTATAAATGTAATATAAAAACGTCTTAAAATAAACTTAATTATTATCTCTATCGATTATACTGACAAATTATTTGTTTGTCAAACAAGCAATTATTAATGACAAACAATTGTGACACCGTTGTTTGGCAGGTCTTACTCGTGTTACTCACATTACTCGCTTCTCAAACGTGTCAACAAGCACTCATGACCTAAAAATAAGGTATTTAAAGTCTTACAAATTGAGTAATTAATCAAACCTTACCCATCCATTAATCAGCGATGGCAGAGCGGCCGCTGCATAGTATGTAGATACGATAACGTAGCTCTATTCCTAAATAGTAAACTGGACGCTAGTCATTATCAGTCTTACAGCTACGATATCGCATCTACATAGTATGAACCCTTTGTCTACTCGGTAACGAAAAGTTTCCGTAAGCTCGAGCTCTCATCTGTTTCATTATAGAATTGATGATGGTGAGAGAATTACTCGCATGAGAGAATGACAGAGTAACTGTTAAGAAAAAAATGAAAGTTTAAGTGATAATAAATTATCGGCGTAGAAATTATGTAAAATTTTAATAATCATAAAGATTAAAATTATGATATAATTCCTACACCAACACCATACATTATTTGGATCGGATTGTGAAATACATAATGATAATAAGAATAAAAAAATGATAAAAATAGTATATTTTTAAAACATTATATGTATATATAATACACATGTCATTATCAGTCAGGACTTTTTTTCCTTCTATAGTAGGGCTGTTTAAAGGCCCCTTGCCCTCAGAAAATTTCTTTAAAATCATGCACTTTTCCCCCAAAACTGACTTTACATTGTTTCCCCTATATCAAAATATTGTACTATTTTTTCCCCCAAAGTAGAGGCCAGGCCCCTTCCCACTTGATGAAAAAAAGCCCTGTCAGTGGTGCCTCTGTGATATTGATGATTGCTTTCGTATTTACACATGTATGCCAATTAATATTGTCCCCCCAAGATCACAGGTACTGCCGATAACATTGGCATGTACACCGGTATGTGGCGCTGATTGGATTAAATGTTATGGTGGTTTCATCAACACACCAGTTCGTCAAACTTGACTTTATAAAAAAATGGGCAGTGGTTTTGTCAACCTTGCAATTATATAGTGTAATAACTGATAGTTCACATGTGTTACTGTGTATTCTAGCCTACTTTCGGTTTGGAACGATATCCCCTCTCAGACGACAACCATCACAAAATTAGCATGCTGTATTACAGCTCATTGAAGGATGTGTTAATTACAGGAATTAAGTTCATAATTGAAAGTATTTCACATTTGTGTACTCTAAATGGTGATGTCGAGCTACTTTCGGTTTGGGACGATATCCCTGTTAGATGGCAACAATCACAAAATTAGCATGCTGTCTTAACAGCTCATTGATAAGAATACAATAATTATTTACTTTCATATTTGAACTTTAAAAGTTTGATAAATGCGCTACAAACTATCCGCTGAGGAACAATACTGCTAATTAGTCCTACCCACTATAAATTAATATCAGTTTGACGAAACCACAGCTCCTTTTGCCCAGTGATTTTTTTTCACTGAAATATACGGAGAAATAAACAGGTACCCATTTAAACCCCTGGGTGGATATCACCAAACTGGAAATAGCTCATGATTACCTATTTGTGGACTAAGTCTTAGTCCAGCCTTATCAATGAAGTAATAAAAACATAGTATAGCTGTTTGACAATATATAGCTCTATTACATACAGTAAAACCTCTCTATAACGACCACTAAATTGTGTTAATTAGTTGGTATTTAGGGCAGGTGACTGCTTAAAGCAAGGTGAAAGTAAAACAGAACGCTCCTATAGGAGTGTTCTGTTTTACTTTCACCTTGCTTTAAGCAGCCACCTGCCTTTAACACAAAATACTTGGTGTATTTTAGTGGTCGTTATAGAGAGGTGTTACTGTATATTCATCAAGGATATATGCAATGTATTGACACTATTTGTAGTAACACCTTTTTAATTGTTTTTGTCAGTGTGATATTTGGAAGGGAAGTCACCATGTATCTTTGAGGAAGCTTCAGATAGATCTGACCCAGTGTGTACAAGATGCTTAGGCAGCCAAAGAAGTCAATAAGAGAAAGTGTCAAAGCCAACTTCAAAGGTTTCCTTGCTGTGGAACTGGCCTTGTTTGGTTTTTCTTATTATGTATTTCATCGGATGAACACAAGTAGAGGTAAAGTTTAATATAATGCTTAACATTATATGTAGTCTTGTTAGCTTTTTCAAACAGAGTAGACCCAGATCAGATGGCTCCTGTAGCAGCCATCTGATTGTGTCTACTCTATTTGCTTACAAAATAATATAGATCTGATTCAGTTGTTTCCGCCATGGCCAAAAAGTTTGTATACTGTTACAGCTTTATAATATTCAGCAAATATATATTGATTATACCAGTTTGTATGATATAATAACTGTAAATATTCATAACATAAATAACAGTGTTATCTGCTTAAACTCTTGTTTATTTCGTTTCTCCTCTTCTTCTTATTGACTTATAGTGGGGTGGCAAATATCTTTGATCCTAATCAGATTCTGAATTACTCAGTGTATGTGTTTGATAAAAAATGTATGCACCTGATAGTCATGTCATAATTAGTAGATTAATTAACTCTTTCCCTCATACTGACACTTTTTAATGTCTCTTTAAAAGTCATATCTAAAACCAATGTGATAAATAGAGCATTTGCTCCATAGGAGCAAATACTCTATTTATCACAATGGTTTAAAAACTGTACAATTCTAAAAGTTTCCTTTCCTCTTGTAAATACTCCTTTTCTGTAGATTTATTCAAAGAGGTTGGGATTAACCCTTCTCTTGCTGAATTTTAAAATACATTTCTCCTTCTTTACCCATGCCCTGTTGTATAGTTACATATATCTTCACTGTGTACAAGTATTTCACTGTGCTATCACTGCTGTGGAGTGCACTGGTTGCACAATAAACTTGTAAATAGTGCAGACCCAGATGAGACAGCTCCTGCAGGAGCTGTCTCATCTGGGTCTTCACTATTTACAGGTAGGTATATTGACGTGAACAGCAAGCGAAGGGTTAAAAAGAGTCTAGGAGGGAATGAGTTATGGGTAAAGTATTAAAATTTCTTAATGGATATCAGATCAGATTCTGCACTGTTAGCATAAATAATTATATACATGAAGATGCGATAGTACTGTTGCTTCCATGAACAATAGCTTCTTTGTTTATATGTCATTATAAAATTTCATCTAATTAATGTTAATCGTATATCATTATTTTTTGCATGAATATTCATGAAGTAAAGGGGTTAATTTTTAGCTCACCAGAGCACAAAGTGCTCACGGTGAGCTTTTGTGATCGCCTGATGTCTGTCGTCCGTCGTCCCGCGTCAACAATTTGAACCTTTAAAAATCTTCTCCTCTGAATCGACAGGGTTCTCAGCTCTCATCTTTGGTACATAGCATCACCTATAGGTCCTCTAGAAAAGTTATATAAATAATGCCCCTGGGGTCAAAATTAGCCCTGCCCCAGGGGTTGGAAGTTTTCAATAGAAACATACAGTAAAACTTTGAAAATCTTCTCATCTGAAACCAGAATGTTCTCAGCTTTCATATTTGGCACATAGCATCATGTTCAGGTCCTCTACAAAAGTTATATAAATTATGACCCTGGGGTCAAAATTGGCCCCGCCCCAGGGGTGGGAAGTTTTCAATAGAAACAAACAGTGAAAACTTCGAAAATCTTCTCCTCTGAAACTGAAAGGCTCTCATCTTTCATATTTGGCACATAGCATCATGTTCAGGTCCTCTACAAAAGTTATATAAATTAAGTCCCTTGGGTCAAAATTGGGCCCGCCCCAGGGGTGGGCATTTTTCAATGGAAACAAATAGTGAAATCTTTGAAAATCTTCTCCTCTGAAACTGGAAGGCTCTCAGCTTTCATATTTGGCACAGAGCATCATGTTCAGGTCCTCTACAAAAGTTATATATAAAGTATGCCCCTTGGGTCAAAATTGGCCCGTCCCAGGGTTGGGAAGTTTTCAATAGAAACAAATAGTGAATTCTTTGAAAATCTTCTCCTCTGAAACTGGAAGGCGCTCAGCTTTCATATTTGGCACAGAGCATCATGTTCAGGTCCTCTACAAAAGTTAAAATGTATATTAATTTTGGCCCTGGGGTCAAAATTGGCCCGCCCCAGGGGTGGGTAGTTTTCAGAATAGAAACAAATAGTGAAATCTTTGAAAATCTTCTCCTCTGAAACTGAAAGGCTCTCATCTTTCATATTTGGCATAGAGCATCATGTTCAGGTCCTCTACAAATGTTATATAAATTATGGCCCTTGGGTCAAAATTGGCCCCGCCCCAGGGGTGTGCTGTTTTCAATGGAAACAAATAGTGAAATCTTTGAAAATCTTCTCCTCTGAAACTTGAAGGCTCTCCGCTTGCATATTTGGCACAGAGCATCATGTTCAGGTCCTCTACAAAAGTTATATAAATTATGCCCCTGTGGTCAAAATTGGCCTGCCCCAGAGGTCGGAAGTTTTCAATAGAAACATATAGTGAAAACTTTGAAAATCTTCTTCTCTGAAACTGAAAGGTTCTCAGCTTTCATATTTGGCTCATAGCATCATGTTCAGGTCCTCTACAAATGTTATATAAATTATGCCCCTGGGGTCAAAACTGGCCTGCCCCAGGGAAGGGAAGTTTTCAATGGAAACATAAAGTGAAAACTTTGAAAATCTTCTCCTCTGAAACTGGAAGGCGCTCAGCTTTCATATTTGGCACAGAGCATCATGTTCAGGTCCTCTACAAAAGTTATACTAATTATGGCCCTGGGGTCAAAATTGGCCCCACCCCAGGGGTGGGTAGTTTTCAGAAGAAACATATAGAGAAAACTTTGAAAATCTTTTTCTCTGAAACTGAAAGGTTCTCAGCTTTCATATTTGGCACATAGCATCTTGTTCAAGTCCTGTACAAAAGTTATATAAATTATGTCCCTGGGGTCAAAATTGGCCCGCCCTAGGGCCGGCGAGTTTTCTATAAAAACACATTAAAGTGAAAACTTCTCCTGATTGTCTGGTGAGCGCTTCAGGGCCATTCTGGCCCTCTTGTTATTATTGTCTTATCTAAATTATATTATTCAGTTACAAGTCATGTTAAAATAAAATTTGACTGCTGCAATGCTTTTTAATTTGGTAACTTCCCATTTCAACTACTTCCCATTTAGTCTACTTCCCATTTCGTCTACTATTTTGGCATTTGTTCCCATTTCGTCAACTCATTTTACACCCTTTCCCATTTTGTCTACTGCTTATATTTTTCATGTCTACTGCATTTATTTTTATGTCTTTGATCAATATTATATTATCCTCACATCAGGCAAAATTTATGCATTTTAGGACTTTTTAATATCAAGTTATAATTTTTAGCTCGTTTGTTTCGAAGAAAAGTCGAGCTATTATGATCACATGGTCATAGGCTTTGTCGTCATCTTCGTTGTTGTCGGCGTGCAAAAACTTTAATGTAGCTCATTACTTGAAATAGGTAAAATAGGTATCAACATGAAACTTCATAGGTTAGTAGATCTAATTGAGGGGAATGTCCCTACATAAGAATCATAACTCTTGATTTAAAATTTTTGGAGTTATGGCCCTTTATATGGCACCAAATCAGATGAGCGTTGGTGCTGCACAGGCTCTTGTCTTGGTTTATCTTGACCCAAAATTTGACCCAGTTTTCTGTAGGTGTTTTAACTTAGAAATTTTATGCAAGCAAAAATGCAATTTAAAAAAAAACAAGAAACCACTTCAGCCAATCAAGGAAAATGATCATCATCTAAACTTTTGATCTGGGTCTTTAATTCATGGGTCTGAATAATTCTAGTTAATATTCATAATGTCATTATTTCTTACATGAATATTCATAAAGTAAGGGTTGATAACTCAGAGTATCAAACAGACTTATTCCCAGTGAGAAACAAAACTACTCTTTTCCAAAATTATAGACGTACTGAACTACTGATATATCCAAATTATATCTTGTTGATCAGCGGATTAGATAAGCAGAGCGTTTTGGGGGCATTTCTCCCCCAAAGAAAATTCATAAATACTCAACAGAAATTATTTAATGAGTACTGGATACTCTAAGAGAAACGGCTTCACTTGATTTTGTCTTCAGTAAATGGGTGAAATATTTTGGGAAAATTGTTTTAGTTGTAACAAACTTGCTTTGAGCAAAAACTGGTGTAACATTTCGTATTATACTTTAGCAGGCATTAGGGAAAATTACTGCTTCTTCAGTTTGTAAATCAACAATGATAAAATTTTACAATTTAAAGTATTTACAGTTGAAGCAAACTAAAACAATGGTAAGAGTAACTAAATTAAAAATTTCACCCTACATATCTGAAAATATGGACTATCGGATACTCATTAAATTTTGGTTTCACTCAGTGAAAAACCCCAGAGTTTTCACTCAATCTAAATCATTCTTTAGCTGTGTCTCTTGTAGAATCACCTCTGAGAGACATATCCAATAAAATACGGTTTGATGGTGAAATATAAAAATTATACTCAAATTTCCTTTATATCTTTCAGAATACAGATATTACATGAACGAGAACTTCCCATATATATTGAGCGGTAAGTACAGGTATTGGTGAGATGAGTGATAGAAAAGTTTCAAAATGTCAGGTTTGTCCTATAAATAATACTTCATCTTTACCTGGTATAATAAACACTGATGTTATATATTAAAATGCAGATATATGTACTATAGGTAAACATTTTTACCTCGGCAGAAGCTGTAGAAACAGATCTATATAATTTCATAAGCAAATAGAGGAGACCCTGATCTGGGTCTACTCTGTTTGCAAATATGTGAAAAGGCATATAGATTAGGGAATGGGTTAACTTATTGAATGACAATTTGGATCAAGAACCTAAGATTAGATGCAGAGCAACTCAGTGTCTCATCAGGATCCAAACCGTTGGATAGTCTGATATTGTTTTTCAGTAGAAATGAAAGAAAAATAAACTTGGATAATTTTATGAAATTATCATTTGTATCCCTTCTCCTACAGGAGTCGTCTGATCTTGGTCAACACTGCAATTAGTTCTAACCCTTTCCCTCATATAAACGTGTTTTAACGCATCTGCAAACAGAGTAGACCCAGATCAGACGGCTCCTATAGGAGACGTCTGATCAGGGTCTGCTCTGTTTGCTAATGGAATTTGATAGATCTTTTTCTTTAGTTTCTAAAATGGCTACAATTTTCCACCATCTAAATTTCATTATAACTGTTTTGTTCATGACTATTTAGTAGGTATTGAAATTTGTGATAAACACAGAACAGGGAAAGGGTTAAAAAAGCGACTCTTATCAGGTAAAGAGCCAAATGCAATGACTACAGTCCTGCCTTCAAGCCTCCAAATGAAAGTTACTTTGTGTTGAAATAGTTAAAATTTGCCATATAAAAGCTTGGCTGTTATGCAGATAGGAAAGTTTGCCATATTTTTAGCTCACCAGAGCACAAAGTGCTCAGGGTGAGCTTTTGTGATCGCCTGTTGTCCGTCGGCGTGCCTCGTGCGTCGTTCGTCGTTCGTCGTCAACAATTTGAACCTTTAAAAATCTTCTCCTCTGAATCTACAAGGATCTCAACTTTCATCTTTGGCACATAGCATCATATTCAGGTCCTCTACAAAAGTTATATAAATTATGGCCCTGGGGTCAAAATTGACCCCGCCCCAGGGGTGCCTTGTTTTCAATAGAAACATATAGTAAAACTTTGAAAATCTTCATCTCTGAAACCAGAAGGTTCTCAGCTTTCATAGTTGGCACATAGCATCATGTTCAGGTGCTCTACAAAAGTTATATAAACTATAGCCCTGGGGTCAAAATTGGCCCCGCCCCAGGGGTGGGCAGTTTTCAAAAGGATCATAAAGTGCAAACTTTGAAAATCTTCTCCTCTGAAACTGGAAGGTTCTCAGCTTTCATATTTGGCACATAGCATCATGTTCAGGTCCTCTACAAAAGTTATATAAATTATGACCCCAGGGTCAAAATTGGCCCGCCCCAGGGGTGGGCAGTTTTCAATAGAAACAAATAGTGAAACCTTTGAAAATCTTCTACTCTGAAACTGGAAGGTTCTCAGCTTTCATATTTGGCACATAGCATCATGTTCAGTTCCTCTACAAATGATATATAAATTATGTCCCCAGGGTCAAAATTAGCCCCACCCCAGGGATGGGCAGTTTTCAATAAAAAACAAATAGTGAAATCTTTGAAAATCTTCTTCTCTGAAACTGGAAGGCTCTTAGCTTTCATATTTGGCACATAGCATCATGTTCAGGTGCTCTACAAAAGTTATATAATGTATGGCCCAAGGGTCAAAATTGGCCCCGCCCCAGGGGTGGGCAGTTTTCAATAGAAACAAATAGTGAAATCTTTGAAAATCTTCTTCTCTGAAACTGGAAGGCTCTCAGCTTTCATATTTTGCACATAGCATCATGTTCAGGTCGTCTACTTAAGTTATATTAACTATGGCCCCAGGGTCCAAATTGGCCCCGCCCCAGGGGTGGACAAGTTTCAATAGAAACAAATAGTGAAATCTTTGAAAATCTTCTTCTCTGAGACTGGAAGGCTCTCAGCTTTCATATTTGGCACAGAGCATCATGTTCAGGTCCTCTTTAAAAGTTGTATAAATTATGGCCCTAGGGTCAAAATTGGCCCTGCCATAGGGGTGGGCAGTTTTCAATAGAAACATATTGAGAAAACTTTGAAAATCCTCTTCTGAAACTGGAAGGTTAGTCCCAGCTTTCATATTTGGCACATAGCATCATGTTCAGGTCCCCTACAAGTTTTTCTAAATTATATTCCTAGGGTCAAAATTGGCCCGCCCTAGGGCCGGCTAATTTTCTATAGAAACATATAGTGAAAACTTTGAAAATCTTCTCCTCTGGTTGTCTGGTGAGCGCTTCAGGGCCATTCTGGCCCTCTTGTCATAGTATTGTTGTGTGGTAGAGTCATTATGTCTCCCCCATTTATGGGGAGATATATTGTTTTTGCCAGAGTTGTCTGTCTGTCCGTCCGTCCGTCCGTCCGTCCATCTGTCCGTCCGTCTCTCTGTCTGTCTGTCTGTCCGTCACAAACTTGTGTCGCGCGTATCTCTGAAACCAGTTGGGCTAGAGTCACCAAACTTCACAGGAATGTTGACCAGCATGAGTTGTTGTGCACCTGGGGTTTTTGAATTGTCTCCCCCTGGTAACTTCGGAGTTATTGCCCCTGATGACTTAAAATTAGAAAAACTTTGTGTCGGGCGTATCTCTGAAACCGCTAGGGCTAGAGTCACCAAACTTCACAGGAATGTTCACCAGCATGAGTTGTTGTGCACCTATGGTTTTTGAATTGTCTCCCCCTGATAATTCTTGAGTTATTGCCCCTGATATGAATACTTAAATTTATACAAACTTTGTGTCTCGCATATCTCCAAAACCAGTAGGGCTAGAGTCACCAAACTTCACAGGATTGCTCCCTAGCATGAGTTGTTTTGCTCTTGGTTTTTTTTAATTGTCTCCCCCTGTTAACTTTGGAGTTACTGCCCCTGATGACTTAAAATTAGACAAACTTTACTTAGTGTCGTGCATATCTCTGAAACCACTGGGGCTAGAGTCACCAAACTTCACAGGAATGTTGACCAGCATGAGTTGTTGTGCACCTGGGATTTTTGAATTGTCTCCCCTTGATAACTTCGGAGTTAATGCCCCTGATATGATTACTTAAAATTAGAGAAACTTTGTGTCATGCATATCTTTAAAACCACTAGGGCTAGAGTCACCAAACTTCACAGGAATCTTGACCAGCATTATCTGTTGTGCACCTGGGTTTTTGTAATTGTCTCCCCCTGATAATTCTTGAGTTACTGCCCCTGATATGATAACTTAAAATTAGAGAAACTTGTATCTCTGAAACCAGTAGTGCTAGAGTCACCTAACTTCACAGGAATGTTCACCAGCATGAGTTTTTGTGCATCTGGGTTTTTTAATTGTCTCCCCCTGATAACTTTGGAGTTACTGCCCCTTATGACTTAAAATAAGAGAAACTTTACTTTGTGTCACATGTATCTCTGAAATCACTAGTACTAGAGTCACCAAACTTCACAAGAATGTTGACTAGCATGTGCTTTTGTGTACCTAGGGCTTTTGAATTGTCTCCCCCTGACAATGTTGGAGTTATTGCCCCTGATGACTTAAAAATTAGACCCTGATAAGTTTGGAGTTACAGACATTACACTTGTGAATTGGAAAGAGGTTGGGAGGGAGGAGACATCTGTTTTTGTGACAAAAACAAACCTCTAGTTGTATTTGCAGTTGATGAAGACCTCTATGTCAACTGAAGCACTAATATAAACACTTTCAATGATGAATTTTCAAAGTGGAATGTCTACAATGCATGTAGGGCTAAAATGTGCTAGATAATTTTAAATGACAAATTGTGCAGACCCTGATCAGAGGGCTGCTCTAGGAGCCCTCTCAGCTCTGATCTGGCTCTACACTATTTACAAATGACAGGACAACCAATGCGTTTCCAGCATTCAAAGAGTCAATATCTCTATAACTATTCCTATCTACCTTCACAGTTCACACACATCTTCATCGTCACAAAGTATGTTTCAATATAGGGACATAACCCTGTCAAGCATATTGACAGAGTATTTCCCATTAAAAAAAAATTCTCTGTAATCCTTTACCTGATATGAGCACCTTTTGATGCCTTTGCAAAACAGAAAGAACCCAGATTATTTTGTCTGCATCAGATCAAAGTCAGCTCTGTTTGCTTAAGGAATACTATATGTATGTAATCTAATGTATGTATTTACAGTAAAACCTCTCTATAACGACCATCAATTTATGTTAATTAATTGGTATTTTGGGCAGGTGGTTGCTTAAAGCAAGGTGAAAGTAAAGCTCCTATTGGAGCGTTCTGTTTTACTTTCACCTTTCTTTACGCATCCACCTGCATTTAACGCAAACTATTAAATGTAATTTAGTGGTTGTTATAGAGAGGTTTTACTGTCATTATTTCTTACATGTAGGCGGCGGTAGTCTAGTGGTAACGCGCTTGACTATCAGTCCGGATGTCTGGGGTTCAAATCCCGGTCCCTCCCGGAAATTTCAGAGACGCTTTTCCGTGTCTCCCACCCACACATCCTCTCCACCCAGGGGTTAAAATGGGTACCTGTGAGGGTCACTCGCCGGTACTGTGGCTGCATGATTGCGCCATATGTTAGCAGTGCTCAATATTGTAGGCCAATGACTCCATGACCAGGGGAGTAAATGTTCAGTCGGCTGAGCGGTCATTCGGACTGAAAGTAGACTATAACTAGGTACTTTTTTTTTATCTTCATGAAGGAAAGAGCTAGAGTTAGGGCAAGTCAGTTTACTCTTTCGACACTGAATTTTCAGAGTGGAATAGTCCATCCTTGTTTTGGTAAAGTCTATGCAGTATGAAGGGTAAAAATTGCAAGAGGATTTTTAATTACAAGCAGTGAAGACCCTGATCAGATGGTTTCTCTAGGGGCCCTCCGGTCTGGGTCTACACAATTTGCAAATAGCAGTGCATTGGTTTCCTGCATTCTAAGGGTAAATCATGTTGCTTAATTTTGATTCACCTCGGTGCTGTATTAGTAGTAGTATGAGGGAAGGTCTCCATGGGTCTTTTCAAACAGTATTCAGACTAGCTGTTATAATTTGGCTGCGTTACAGCTGCATTGTCTGAGTAATCCTTTCTGTGATAGTAGCACATTTTGATGTCTTTGCATATAAGACCATTTTTAACCATTTACTCTGTCAATGTGTCTTTTAACTCATTTGCAAATAGTGCAGACCCAGATCTGATGGCTCCTGTAGCAACTGTCTGATCAGGATCTGCTCTTTTACTTATAAATGGATTTACATAGTGTTTATAACTATATACTATCATAAAGCTAATGAGTTTTCATGACGTTGATTTTTCTTACTACAATATTTGTCAAGAAAAGAGTTTAATAATTCTACACTGTTTGTTACTCATTAGCTTCTTCATAACAGTGGAACCTCTCTGTTGTGACCACATAATCATCATGGATGTATTCCCTCATATTGACGACTCTGTAAAAGTCACTTTGTGAAACCATTGTGATAAATAGAGCATTTGCTCCTATAGGAGCAAATGCTCTATTTATCGCAATGGTTTCAAAGTATAAAATTCTAAAATCTTTCTTTTCTCTAGTTAACGCTCCTTTTCGGTAGATTTATTCAAAGAGGTTGTATCTAAAAATAGCCTATGAGGTAATGGGTTAACCGTTTCCCAGTTCTATATTTAGTCCAACTTTCAATACCAACTGAATATTCATGGACAAAATGGTTATAATGAAATATGGAAGGTGGACCATTGTAGCCATTTTAGAAACTAAAGAAACAGATCTATCAAATTCCATTAAAAAATAGTATCTAGTTATAGTCAACTTTCAGTCCAAAGGACCGCTCAGCCAACAGTACTCCCCTGGTCATTCGCCTACAATATAGAGCACTGTGAACATATGGCGCAATCATGCAGCCGCAGTACCGGCTAGTGACCCTCACTCACAGGTACTCATTTTAACCCCTGGATGGAGAGGAGGTGCAGGTGGGAGACACTGAAAAGCGTCTCTGAAATTTCTGGGAGGGACCGGGATTTGAACCCTGGACCTCCGGATTGGTAGTCAAGCACATTATCACTAGACCACTGCAAACCACATTAGCAAACAGAGCAGACCCTTTATATCAGATGGCTCCTATAGGAGCTGACTGATCTGGGTCCACTCTGTTTGCAAATGCTTGAAAACACATTTATATGAAGGAAAGGGATAGTCAACATGGATGCATGTAAAGGAAGTTTACTGCTGAACCATTGCTCCTTAGTTAACCCTTTCCCTGTTCTGTATTTAGGCCAATTTTCAGTACCTACTGAATATTCATTAACAAAATTGTTATAAAGAAATATGGAAGGAGGAACATTGTAGACATTTTAGAAAGTAATGAAACCGATATATCAAATTCTGTTAGCAAACAGAGTAGACCCTGATCAGACGGCTGCTCTAGGAGCCGTCTGATCTGGGTCTACTCTGTTTGCAAATGCGTGAAAGCACGTTTATATGAGGGAAAGGGTTAAGCTTTTTAACACCTTGGCAAACAGAGTAGATCCAGATCAGATGACTTCTGTAGGAGCTGTGTCTGCTCTGTTTGCTTATGGAATTATAATATACATGTAGATATAATTCTGAAGGTTCTGCCGTGGTAAAAACTTATTTTATTTATCAAGTGTTTCTTACATGAATATTCACGAAGTAAAGGGTTAAATGAAAAGCCAAAGCAATGCAGAAAATCTTAGAGGTGCTACCTGTCTTAAAAACAGACTTATACCTTATATTAGTGATCATTATAGAGGTCTTACTGTATTTTATTGTTCAACCCGACAATATGAACCCTGATCAGATGCCTGTTTTTAACCCTTTCCCTGTTCAATATTCATGTAGGAAGTGATGACATCATGAATCTTTATTAAGTGAATTTTTATAATGGCTTATGTATTCAGCATTTTTTGGTATTGGTAGAAACTGAAGAGTCTGATCTATTATAATTTCATTATTTTTCATTAGCAAACAGAGCAGACCCTAATCGGACAACTCCAGTAGGAGCTGTCTGATCTGGGTCTTCTCTCTGAGAGTTAGAAAATGTGTGAAAAGGTGTTTATATGAGGTAAAGGGTTGACATAGTGGCAGATTTGGGTCTACACTCTTTTGCAAATCGTCAATTCCATAAAGCCATGTAGCATAGATTAATGACTCATTCCAATTTAACCCTTTATTCTAGTATACATGTATAGGCCTTTAACTCTTTCCTTCATGAATATTTATGTAAGAAATAATGAATTAGATTAATTTGCTATGATAGCACATGAATACAGGAATTTTTAGCAATTGCAGAAACTGTAAAATCATATCAATATTATATCATTTATAGCAAACAGAGCAGACCCTGATCAGATGGCTCCTATAGGAGCCATCTGATCTGGGTCTACTCTGTTTGCAAAGGTATAGAAAAGAGCATTTATGGAGTAAAGGGTTAAACACCTTTGCAAACAGGGAAGACCCGATTCGGATGGCTACCATCTGATCTGATTTGGGTCTGCCCTGTTTGCTTATGAAATAATATAGATCTGATTCTAGTTTTTGCCATTGCTAGAAATTCCTATGTTCGTATGTCATTAAAAATAATTTTATCAAATTTATATTCATAAATCATTATTTATTACATGAATGTTCATGAAACAAATTATTAACCCTATACTATATAAATATGCCATTCTACTTTTATGCAAACTGAATAGACCCAGATCGTACAGCTCCTATAGGAGTCGTCTGATCAGGGTCTGCTCGGTTTGCTTAATATGAACTAATATACAGTTGAACTTCAATATCTCAAACTCGGATAGCTCGAACTTCGGGATAACTCGGACAAAAAATGAAGTCCTTCCAAAACTTACAATACAGAATTGCTCTAAATTTTACAGTTTCTGCTCCAGATATCTAGAAATACATGTGACAGCTTAATACAGGTCTAAAGTAATGCTGAAAGCTCCTGTAGGAGCTTTCAGCATTACTTTAGATCTGTATTAAGCTGTGGCCTTGAGAAACTGTTCAGATTAGAAATAGGATGACTCGAACTTATCGTATCTTGAACTCATATGTATGGTCCCTTGAAGATCGAGTTATCGAAGTTCAACTGTAGATAAGATTCTACATTTTCTGCTAAGACTAACATTTCCTGTTTCATTATAAAAAGTAAACTAATTAATATGCATGGTGTCATTATTTCTTACATAAATATTTATGGAGGAAAGAGTTGAAATTGCATGTTTTTCATAATTTCAGGGTTTTACAAAGTGGGAGAGACCTTAGGTAATCTTACAACAAGGCAAGACGATCAACAGTATTGGACCACGACGAACAAGAAGGGTTGACAATTTTTTCAGACAAGATTACTTTTAAAAATTGCGATCTTGAAGCTTGTGAGACAGTAAATAAATTTTGAAACTAGAGTAGTTCTTAAGACTGTGACTGGACTGTGAAAAATGGCTTCGGTATCAGAAAAAGTTACTGAGTATGAAAAGTTTCTGAATGAGAAATTGAATACAGACTTAAAGAAGCTGCTGGATCAGCGAGATGAGGTGTATAGCCAGATGACCGAGTACACGCAGCTTAAGGCCGCCATAGAGAATATAGATAAAAACAATGTCACTGAAAACTTGAAGACCAAAGTGGATCTTGGCTGTAACTTTTATGTTCAGGCAGTTGTTCCTGACTCTACAAAAGTTTTTGTATTTGTGGGATTTGGGTTCTTTGTGGAGATGACATTAAGCGAAGCTTTGAAATTCATTGATAAGAGAATGGCTTTTCTGAAGGAGCATTCAGACAGACTGACGAAAGATGCAAACCAGGTGAAAGCTAACATTAGACTGGTGTTAGAAGGACTAAGAGAAGTACAACTACTTAGTACAACTAGTCCAGATACTCCAGTCAGAGACATTTGGGGTTGATATTCTTATTTAACCCTTTCCTCCATAAGCTATTTTCAGATCCAGTCACTTTGAATAAATCTACCGAAAAGGAGCATTTACTTGAGAAAAGGAAAATGTTATATAATTGTGTAGTATAGAAATCATTGTAATGAATAGAGCATTTGCTCCTATGGAGCAAATGCTCTATTTATCCCAATGGTTTCATGAAGTGTCTATTACACAGGCGTAAAAAGGCATATTTTTGGAGGAAAGGGTTAAATCATTACCTCATGAATATTCATGCAAGAATGATGACTAATAATAGATACATGTATTAGCTGAAATTTTATATTGGCATATGGACACAATTTTTGACTTTGGCAGAAACTGTAGAATCAGATTTATATCATTTCATTTTAAGAAAACGGAGCAAATCTGTAGGAAAAATGTATAAATATAGATTTTTTATGGAGTAGAGGGTTAAGTATATTATATCATGATTCATGAATCTTTAGAGATACCTGTCAGGACGTGACACTTGTTTTGCTTTGAGAACCTTCAATCTATAGTTCATCGATCAAAATCTAACATAGAATTCAGAAGCCCATTTTGACATGGGGTTTGTTAACAAGAGACATTTATGGAGTTTAACCCATTCCTCCATAGGCTATTTTTAGACACAACCTCTTTGAATGAATCTACCGAAAAGAAGCATTATTAAGAGAAAAGATTATTTTTTTTTAGAATTTTGTAGTTTGAAACCATTGTGATAGATAGAGCATTTGCTCCTATAGGAGCAAATGCTCTGTTTTTCACAATAGTTTCAAGAAGTGACTGTTACAGAGGCGTAGAAAGGCGTATTTATGGAGGAAACGGTTACATTTAGAGATTCTTTGTTGTGAATGAGACATCTCTTTATCTGATAGAGATGCCTTCTCAAACAGATTAGACCCAGATCAGACCGCTCCTGTAACAGTAAGAGCTATCAGACCAGGGTCTGCCCCATTTGCTTAAGGGATAATCTGATTCTACAGTTTCTGCCATGGCTAAATATTTCTGTATTTATCAAAGTTTAACTATAAATAAATATTCATGATATCATTTCTTGCATGAATATTCATCAGATGAAGAGATATACATCAGTTGATAATTTTAAAATGTTTGATAATTAACCTTTTACTTATATAAACATTTCTTAAACAGTACAGGCCCAGTTCAAACAATACCTGTAGGAGCTGTCTGATCAGGGTCTACTCCGTTTGCTTATTGATTTATATACATGTATACATTATCCGATTCTATAGTTTCTGCCATTACCAAAAAACCCTCTGTTCATAAACATGTCATAAAAAGTAGTCTAATAAATGTACTTGATATAATTATTTCGTACATAAATAATCATGAGGGAAAGGGTTAAAAAGTGTATTATGAAGTATTGTTTATGAAAGTATTATGATTGTAGATATTTCCAAGCGAATGTATCATTAACTCTTTCCCTACTATGGGAGAATCTTTGATCAACTTTGCAAAGTTTGGATATCATTTAGACCCCCAAGTAACTTGGTTTGCCCTTAGGGTTCAACCTGTTTGATACTGTGATTATATTTTTGAATCAAAAAGGGAAGAAAACATTTTTTTTAACCTTTTCCCTGTTCAATATTCATGTAAGAAATAATGACATTATATTTATCAGCTGCATTTGTATACTGCAAAAAGTTTCATGCGATTTATTTGCTTTGACAAAAACTGAAGAATTTGATCTGTATCATGTCACAAGCAAACAGAGCAGACCCTGGTCAGACTGCTCCTATATCTGGGTCTTTACTGCTTGCAAATGCATAAAAAGGTGCGTATATGATGGAAAAGGTTAACCCTTTCTATCATGTTGACGACTTTTGACGACTCTGTGAAAGTCACTTTGTAAAACCATTGTGATAAATAGAGCATTTGCTCCAATGGTTTCAAACTACAAAATTCAATTTTTTCTTTTCTCTAATTAATGCTCCTTTTCGGTAGATTAATTCAAAGAGGTTTTATATAAAAATAGCCTATGAGGCAATGGGTTAAACAAAAGGGAAGTAAATTCAGCAATATTAACTGAGGCTGATAATAAATATTGCAGACAATGCAAAGCAGCTAAAGAGTATACATGACAATGTTTGACTCGTGTATGTATTTGAAAGATTGCATAAATATTGATAAAAAGGTCTCTGTCATTTTACCCTCTTGTCTAATTGTTATTAACCCCTTTACTCCATTACGCCTTTGCAAACAGAGTAGATCCAGGGTCTGCTCTGTTTACTTATGAAATATTACAGGGTTGCCACAAACCAGAGGAAACAAAATTCCCTGACATAATTTCAAATTTCATGGTGAAATTTGTCTCTTTGTCGTGATTTCTGTAATACGTTATGGATTTTTTAAAACATATAATCTTCATTCTCATGTTTTCAAAATTCCCTGACAGTTGCTTATATTTCCAAATTTCCCTGACACTTCTAAAAATTCCCTGACCTTGATTTTTAGCTCACCTGGCACAAAGTGCCAAGGTGAGCTATTGGGATGATCCTATGTCCGGCGTCCGTCGTCGTGCGTATGTGCGTTGTGCGTCGTGCGTACGTCAACAATTTACTTAAACATCTTCTTCTCTGGAACTACAAAGCCAAGAGCTTTGATATTTGGTATGTAGTATGATGTAATGGTCCTCTACAAAGAGTGTTCAAATTATGTCCCCCGGGCCAAAAATGGCCCCGCCCCAGGGCTTATCAGTTTTTCATAGGAAAATCTTTAAAAATCTTCTTCTCTGAAACTGTAAGGCATAGACCTTTGATATTTGGTATGTAGCATGATCTAATGGTCCTCTACTTAGATTGTTCAAATTATGACCCCTGGGCCAAAAATGGCCCCGCCCCGGGGCTTATCAGTTTTTCATAGGAAAATCTTTAAAAATCTTCTTCTCTGAAACTGTCAGGCATAGACCTTTGGTATTTGGTATGTAGCATCATCTAATGGTCCTCTACTAAGATTGTTCAAATTATGACCCCTGGGCCAAAAATGGCCCCGCCCCAGGGCTTATCAGTTTTTCATAGGAAAATCTTTAAAAATCATCTTCTCTGAAACTGTCAGGCATAGACCTTTGATATTTGGTATGTAGCATGATCTAATGGTCCTCTACTAAGATTGTTCAAATTATGACCCCTGGGCCAAAAATGGCCCCGCCCCGGGGCTTATCAGTTTTTCATAGGAAAATCTTTAAAAATCTTCTCTGAAAATGTAAGGCATAGACCTTTGGTATTTGGTATGTAGCATCATCTAATGGTCCTCTACTAAGATTGTTCAAACTATGACCCCCAGGACAAAAATGGCCCCGCCCCAGGGCTTGTCAGTTTTTCATAGGAAAATCTTTAAAAAATAATCTTCTCTGAAACTGTAAGGCATATACCTTTGATATTTGGTAGGTAGCATGATCTAATGGTCCTCTACTAAGATTGTTCAAATTATGACCCCTGGGCCAAATATGGCCCCGCCCCGGGGCTTTTCAGTTTTTCATAGGAAAACCTTTAAATATATTCTTCTCTAAACTTATAAGGTATAGACCTTTGATATTTGGTATGTAGCATTATTTAATCGTCCTCTACTAAGATTAATCAAAATATGACCCCCGTACCAAAAATGGCCCCGCCCAAGGGCTTATCAGTTTTTCATAGGAAAATCTTTAAAAATCTTCTCCTCCAGAACTGTAAGGTCTATGCCCTTGATATTTGGTATGTAGCATCATCTAATGGTTTTCTACCAAGATTATTCAAATTATTACCCCTGGGTCAAAAATGGCCCCGCCCTGGGGCTTATCAGTTTTTCATATGAAAAGCTTTAAGAATCTTCTTCTCCAAAACTGTAAGGCAGAGACCTTTAATATTTGGTATGTAGCGCTATCTAATAGTTTTCTACCAAGATTGTTCAAATTATGTCCCCTGGGTTGAAAACTTCCCCGCCCAGGGGCATATCAGTTTTTTATAGGAAAGTTTTTAAAAATCTTCTCTTAAAAATCTTTAAAAGTCTTCTCTGAACTTGTAAGGCATAGACCTTAGATATTTGGTATGTTGCATTATCTAATAGTCCTCTACCAAGATTTTCAAATTATGAACCCCGGATCAAAATTGACCCCGCCCTGAGGCTTAACAGTTTTTCATAGGAAAATCTTTAAAATATCTTCTCCTCTAAATCTGTAAGGTCTAGACTCTTTATATTTAGTATGTAGCATCATCTAATGGTTTTCTACCAAGATTTTTCAAATTATGCAATCTGTCATTGAAATCATTAATCTGTTACGAACAGGTGAGCGATTAAGGGCCATCATGGCCCTCTTGTTTTTAGCTCACCTGAGCCAAAGGCTCAAGGTGAGCTATTGTGACCGCCTGTCGTCCGTCTGTCCGTCTGTCCGTCTGTCCGTCCGTCTGTCCGTTCACTTTTATTTCAAATGACTTCTTCTCCTAAACCACTGGGAGGATTTCAACCAAATTTCACAGAAATGTACCTTAGGGTGTCCTCTATCAGTTTTGTTAAAATCATGACCCCCGGGCAAAAAATGGCCCCGCCCCACTACTTTTACAGGGTTTTTTTTTAAATCTTTAAAAATCTTCTTCTCTGAAACCACAATTTCTAGAGCTTTGATATTTGGTATATAGCATCATCTAATGGTCCTTTACCAAGTTTGTTAAAATGATGACCCCCGGGCCAAAAATGGCCCTGCCCTTGGGCTTGTAGTTTTTACATAGACTTATATAGGGAAACCTTTAAAAATCTTTTTGTCTGAAACCACATAATCTAGAGCTAAGATATTTGGTATGAAGCATCACCTAATATACCACTATCAGGTGTGTTCAAATAATGACCCCTGGGCCAAAAATGGTCTCACCCTGGGGTTTTATGCTACTTAACATCTGAATCTGTAACACTTAAACGGTAATTTCCTCACAGTTATTTCCCTTGTCCCATCAGCATAGCCATAAGGGACAAAGGGAGATAACTGCATTGGAGTTCTAGTGTCATTCTATTTATATCTATTTATGATAAAATGTTGAAGGTGAATCAGTGTAGCTGTTTTAGAAGGCATAGAAACAGATCTGTCAAATTCCATTAGCAAATAACAGACACTGATCCTACAGGAGCCACCTTATCTGGGTCTACTCTGTTTGCAGATGCATGAAAACAAGTTTATATGAGGGAAATTAAGGGTTAAATGAACAACTCCAGATCCTTCAGTTCAAAGGTTACAGCGCTCGGCAGTAAAATCTCTCCAGGTCAATGCATGACTCTTAACTCTTTGCATGCTAGTGGTGAAACTGTGATTACCTATGCAAACAGTTTGGATCCAGATGAGAGGCCGCATACTGCAGCGTCTCATCAGGATCCAAACTGTTTGTCATCTTAACCATATTTTTGCAATAAAAAGAAAGTAAGTTTAATTTAAGAATTGAAGCAGATGACAATAACTTTTTGTTGCAGACGAAACATTAAAGGCATTTTGACCTATTAACCCCAGTGTGTAGTGTTAGTGATAGCTAGATGTTACATGGTGTCTTCCAATGTCTCTCAAATTAGATGTGAGAGATATTGGAAAGTAACAATTCAGCCAATCAAGGAAAATGATCACCATCTAGACTTTTGATCTGGGTCCAAACCCAACTGATGTAAGTCATGGTAATGTTTAAGAAAACTGTGAAAACATGATTATGCAATGGCCCAACTGATATAAGTCATGGTAATTCTTAAGAAAACATGATAATGCATTTGCCCCCCTAACAATGATAGGTGTTAAAATTACTACTGCTGCCCAAAAAAGCATCTTAAATATAACATTTTTATATAAAATTTGATGACAACACATTAAAAAGTCCTAAAATGTCTGAAATTTGTATGATATTAATGAAATAACTGAGTAAATATAACTTAATTATAACAATAGACGTAACTCTTCTCAATTTCAATTGTTAAAAATACTAATGACCCGTTTAATTGAATTATCATGAGATATTCACACCTAGATCTAGAATTATTTCTAAACACATATTAACCCTTAACCTATTTGCTTTGACAAAAATTGATCTGGGACTACTCTTGTTTGCTAATGCTTAAAAAATTGTTATTGCCATAAATAGAAGTTTTAGCTTTGAAAAAAACTGTAAAATCAAATCTATATCTTGTCAAATGTAAACAGAGCAGACCCTGATCAGACAGCTTCTATAGCAGCCTTCTGATCTAGTCTACTCTTATTTTTAATGTGTAAAACACATTATTTCTCTGAAGAGAAGTTTTTGCTTTGACAAAAACTGTAGAATCCGATCTATATTGTGTCAAAAGAAACAGAGAAGACCCAGATCAGACAGCTTCCGTAGGAGTCGTCTGATCTGAGTCTACTCTGTTTGCTAATGCATGAAAACAGCTTTATATGAGGGAAAGGGTTAAACGATTTTTAAAGATATTCTTATTGGTCATTTCACACAAAAACTGGCATTATGTACTGCCTAGCACTTTATTTGCCTATATACCTGGGTCAAGGTATAATTGCATTAATTGCATAGCTTTATTGAAGTCATTTGAATTTCTCAAAGACCAGTTTTAGGCATTTTGAGCTAAGGCAAAAATGGCACAAGTTGTAAACAGTTTAGATCTTGGTCAACCATTCACTTGGTATTAGTTCTGAATCCAGTTCAAGTTTATTCAGCAGTGAAAGGGTGAAAGCAGTGCACTAAGCTTATTTCATCTGCTAGATTGTTTTCCACTGAAAAATTAACATGTCAATATACATGTATTACTGTAACTCAGGTGAGCGATATAGGGCCAATGGCCCTCTTGTTTAATTTCCCTGACATGTGGCAACCCTGAATAATTTAGATATGATACTGCAGTTTCTGCATTGGTCAAAAATCCATTTGTTCTTGTGGCATTATAAAAATTAATCCAATTCATGGTGTCATTCTTTCATACATGAATATTCATGGAGTAAAGCCTTTCACTCTGACATGGATATTGTCAGAATTTGTAAGAATTGAAAATGTATATTTACATGTATATGGGGATTTTTTATAACATTTTTTTACCATGATTGAAACTAGAATCAGATCTGTACAATTCCATAAGCAAATGGAGTAGATCTTGATCAGACAGCTCCTACAGGAGTCTGATCTGGTTCTGCTATGTTTGCAAAGAGATGAGAAGGGTTTGTATGAGGTAAGGATTAATCGTTTCAGCTCATCTGGCACAGAATGTTCAGTTGGAGCATTCATGATGCTGGATGTGTGTTATGCCGACTGCTCGATGCCCATAGGATAAGGTCAACGATGATTTCAATCAAACCAGATCTAGGGTGATGTGCTTTTTACTGAAAAATATATGACTTCTTGTGCTCCAGCACCTTCATATCTTTTCTGATCTTCAATATTTAAGCAGAATGTTAGATTTGACAACTGGTATAGTAAAACACCTCTAAACTGGAGTTTTAGTAAAGAAGTGGCTGCTTAATGCAGGTTGACTGTCATGCAGAAAGCTCCTTTTGGAGATTTCTGCATGACTTTGACCCTGCATTAACACATTCCCTCCTAGTGACGCATTTTTGTGTCTCTGTAAAAAGTCACATTTAGAAACCATTGTGATAAATAGAGCATTTGCTCCTCTGGAGCAAATGCTCTATTTGTCAAAATGGTTTCAAAACTACACAATTCTGTTGTTTTTTCCTTTTCTCTAGTAAATGTTCCTTTTCGGTAGATTAATTCAAAGAGATTGGGTCTAAATATAGCCTAGGAGGGAATGGGTTAAGCTGCCACCTGTCTTACAGACTGGCATTGATACTAATTTGAACCTCCAGTTTAAAAGGGTTTTATTGTATTTGCCAAGTTTGCCTTGTATAATATGGATTATGGGACATTGATTGAAGAAAAAGGTCAAAATTAAACCATGTTTACATTGTAGCATCTGTAAATTACAAGTATATTAAGTTTCTTTTAAGTTATTTGACTTCTTCCTTCAGACAGGGATCGTTTGATTACAAAATCTTTAACAATTTACCCAATGAATATTCATGTAAGTAATAATAACATCATGAATATTTATTTGCTGCAATTTTTTGGCTGTGAAAGAAACTAGAATCAGATTTATACAATTCCATAAGCAAACAGAGGAGACCCTGATCAAATGGCTCCTACAGGAGCTGTCTGATTTTGGTCTTTGTTTGAAAATGTATTTCTGTCAGGTAGCCCCTAATGTTTTTGCCCGTCTAGAGCCATATTCGAGAAACTGTTCGGAGATTTTCTATAAATTAAATAGCATGACATTGGAACACCAGGGTTAATGTCTTTTGTTTGTAATGATATGTCACCCTGCAAGTATCATTCATTGATCATTCTTGGAACACCAGTTATGGTCCTTTATTAACCAAAAATGTAACGTCCAAAGCAATTTCTCAGAAACTGGAGTTTGTCTATGAAACTTTGTGTAAATATCAAGTAGCATAAAGACATTTGGCCCTGCAAGTATTATTCACATTGACTGTGGAACACCAGATTTATGGCCTTTTACTTGCAAAAAATGAGGCACTTTTCATGTTACACATTTCTTTAACCCATTCCCGCATAGGCTATTTTTAGATCCAACCTTTTTGAACAAATCTACCGAAAATGAGTATTAACTACTGAAATGGAAAATTTTAGAATTGTGTAGTGTTGAAACCATTGTGATAAATAGAGCATTTGCTCCTATGGAGCAAATGCTCTATTTATCACAATGGTTTCACAAAGTGACTTTTACAGAAGCGTCAAAAGACGTCTATATGCGGGAATAGGTTAAAAAGCAACCCTGAATATTCACGATAAGCTTGATCTGGAATAGTCCATTTGAACATTCAGCAGGTTGAAAGGGTTACGGAAATAAATAACAACAAAGGTGGAAATTTTGTCATATTTTATTAGAACAAACTTGAAAACAAATAAACATGATCAAAATATAGCTTTATCAAATAGGTATTCAGGTGGAAAAAACTTTAGTCTCCTGTAAAATACCTGAATCTACTATTTACACTTTGTTGTCTTAATACAGTTATAATATTACAATGGCTTAATCCTTTAATTGATGAATATTCATGTCAGAAATAACTAGAACTATCACTAAAACTGATGGAATACCCCCGCTCAGCTGCCTTGATCCCAATGACCCAACATTTTCTGATTTGAAAAGGGCCATTATTCTGTCAAAATGCTTGACAGAGTTATGTACTCATGCCTGCAGATGAAGCTTGTGATGGTGAACAAGTGCTTCAAGTTTTAAAGCTTTATCTCACAGGGTATGAAAATAAGTGGACTTTAACAAAAACCTTAACCAAAAATTCTAAGTTAATAAGGGCAATAAGTCTGTCAAAATGCTTGACAGAGTTATGTACTCTTGCCTACAGATGAATCTTGTGATGGTAGGCAAGAACAAAAACCTTAACCAGGTTGTGTCGTGGACAGACAGAAAAGGGCCATAATTCTGTTAAAATACTTGAAAGAGTTAAATGCTTGCAGATTAAGCGTGTGATGGTAGACAAGTGTGTAACTTTTCAAAGCTTTATCTCAAAGGGTTATGTAAATAAGTGGACTTAACCAGGTTGTTCAATGGACAGACACACAGACCAACACACCGACTCCTATACGCCTTTTTTGCGCCTCTGTAAAACTCATTCTTTGAAACTATTGTGATAAATAGAGCGTTTGCTCCTATGGAGCAAATGCGCTCTATTAATCACAATGGTTACAAAACTGCAATTCTAAATTCTCATTTTCTATAGTTAATGCTCCTTTTGGGTAGATTAATTCAAAGAGGTTGGGTCTAAAAATAATCTTGGAGGGAATGCATTAATTAACCCTTCTCTTGCTGAATTTTAAATGCATTTCTTCTTCTGTACCCATACCCTGTGGTATAATTACATATATCTTCAGTCTACAATTATTTCTCTGTGCAATCACTGCTGTGGAGTGCACTGGTTGCACAATCAACTTGTAAATAGTGCAGACCCTGATGAGACAGCTCCTGCAGGAGCTGTCTCATCTGGGTCTGCTCTATTTACAGGTAGGTATATTGACGTGAATAGCAAGCGAAGGGTTAAACTTGGTTTGCGGGGGTATAATAATATCATGAATAATCATTACCTGAAATTTTTTAATAGTACAATGTATAGCAAACACAGGATTTATTTGCCATGGCAGAAACTGATAAATCGGATCTGAATTATTCCATAAGCAACCAAAGTAGAAACTGATCAGCCAGATCCTACAGGAGCCATCTGATCTGGATCTACTGTTTGCAAAGGCATCAAAGGAGTCTGTCAGGTAAAGGGTTAACCCTTTTCCCCTTCTATGTTTATTCCAAATTTCAATACCTACTGAATATTCATGGACAGATAGTTGTATTATGGAAGGTGGAACATTGTAGCCGTTTTAGAACTAAAGAAACTGATCGATCAAATTCCATTAGCAAACAGAGCAGACTCTGATCAGACTGCTCCTATTGGAGCCGTCTGATCTGGGTCTACTCTGCAGATGGGTGAAAATGCGTTCATATGAAGGAAAGGGTTAATGCAAAACTGTGATAACTAAAATCTATGGGTGAGACTGTGATGACCTTTGCAAACAGTTTGGATCAAGATGAAAAGGGCCACAACTCTTGACTGAAAGGAAATAACTCCTGAAGTTTAATGAAGATAAGATTAAAGCTAAGACAATGCTAAAATAAGCCAGGGCTATAACTTTACTGTGCCTGTGGCTAGTAATCGAATCTAGTTGAGTAATACGGTCACATACAATTTCACGAAGTTTAGTGAAGATGGGATGAAAATTGACAAAACATTTGAAAACATTATAACAAGAGCACCGCGAGACGGGGCAATATACGCCCGAAGGCTGTTCTATAAAATTATGTTGAAAAATAAAGGAGTTAGTTGCACAAGAAATTGCTACCCGAAACTATCAAAGGGCAATAACTCCAGAATGAAAAATGATATGAGAGTTATCTCACTGATATGCACAACTACACATCAATATCTATCATTCCTGAAAGTTTGAAGAAATTATGTTGAAAAATAAAGGAGGAGTTAGTTGCACAAGAAATTGCTACCCGAAACTATCAAAGGGCAACAACTCCAGAATGAAAAATGATATGAGAGTTATCTCACTGATATGCACAACTACACATCAATATCTATCATTCCTGAAAGTTTGAAGAAATTATGTTGAAAAATAAAGGAGGAGTTAGTTGCACAAGAAATTGCTACCCGAAACTATCAAAGGGCAATAACTCCAGAATGAAAAATGATATGAGAGTTATCTCACTGATATGCACAACTACACATCAATATCTATCATTCCTGAAAGTTTGAAGAAATTATGTTGAAAAATAAAGGAGGAGTTAGTTGCATAAGAAATTGCTACCCGAAACTATCAAAGGGCAATAACTCCAGAATGAAAAATGATATGAGAGTTATCTCACTGATATGCACAACTACACATCAGTATCTATCATTCCTGAAAGTTTGAAGAAATTATGTTGAAAAATAAAGGAGGAGTTAGTTGCACAAGAAATTGCTACCCGAAACTATCAAAGGGCAATAACTCCAGAATGAAAAATGATATGAGAGTTATCTCACTGATATGCACAACTACACATCAGTATCTATCATTCCTGAAAGTTTGAAGAAATTATGTTGAAAAATAAAGGAGGAGTTAGTTGCACAAGAAATTGCTACCCGAAACTATCAAAGGGCAATAACTCCAGAATGAAAAATGATATGAGAGTTATCTCACTGATATGCACAACTACACATCAGTATCTATCATTCCTGAAAGTTTGAAGAAATTATGTTGAAAAATAAAGGAGGAGTTAGTTGCACAAGAAATTGCTAACGGACGGACGGACAGACGGACGGACGACATGCGCCATACCATAATACGTCCCTTCGGGCGTATAAAAACGGCATATAAAATCAGCTGACAATTGAAGGAAGACAATTATTATATAAATTCTCATAAATGATAACCCTTACTGTGCGGAAAACGAGTCACTAATGTCCTTTGCAAACGGTCCTAGAGAAGCCCTCTCATCAGGGTCTGCACTGTTTGTCATGTTACATATTCCTTTAGAAAAATCCCTAATATTCACCATAAGCTTGACCTCTTTGACTTTTGGAATAGTCCACTTGAAAATTCAGCGTTGTAAGGGATAATATAGTCACAACAGTTATACACTTAACCTTCCATTATCATTACAAGCACTTATTACAACACATAAGAAAACTGGCTGGTTATAACAATTTATGACTGTCACAAAACAAAGTTTTCACATTGTACATTACCCTCCTCTTTATTCCTACTGACTTGTTAAAGAAAACCCCACTCCCCTCGCTAGGGTACAGCAAGGCTCACACAATTTTTTTTAGGTGGTCTCATTAGTAGAGTTTTACTGTATATAATATATTTTCAAGAAAAGCTCAAGTAGTCACAACACAGGTTTTGGTGGAGAAAAGTCCTGTTTGATTATGATATAGATATAATATGCCAAAGTCTCTGCCATGGAAGAAAATTAACCCCATCTCCATCTACTATTATAATAATCTAATTTTCATGATGTCATTTTTTCTTGCATGAATATTCATGGAGGAAAGGATTAATAATAATGGCCGGAGTCTTGAAAGAATATAATCAAATAAAGAAAAATTGTAGCAAAACATACAAGCATGTAGGCAATGGGCTGCAAAGGCCACAGTCGCACCCCAACATTTTGGTCAGCTGTGGATTTCGAGCTGTGATTTCATTAAGACATAACATGCTATTAACGACCTATCCACCATAGGTAACTTTTACTGCCTTTTATTTGTATAGGCGAGAAAACATTATTGAAACTAGAAAACAGAAAATAACCTAAAAGAAGGTAATAAAAACCAGTTTAATAATTATATACTTGCATATACTGCTTATGCTCAAAGTAAAATATAGTACATTCAAATTTTGATACACATTCATACACATCCTTGAAATGGATACATCAAATCAACCCAACAAATTAAATTTTCCAAAATGAACCTCGGTAACAAAAGATATCGTTCAATGCAAGTGAGGTTATCAAGATCACAACTGAATTTCAAGAGTATTCGGAGGAACACATGTCACCTGCTCGCAAATGACACAAAAACTATATGCTGGAGTGCGAAAAACAGAACAAAGGGAAATAACTCAAAAAGTATTGCATAAAGAGAGATGGACCTTAGTTACATCAATGGTCCTCAATGAGAGGAAGACACGTGTGAAATTTGAAAGCTCTATGATAAGTTTAGAAATGACAGCCAAAAACTGAAAGTGACGAAAATCAGAACAAAGGGGAATAACTCAAGTATTGAATGTAGAGTGATGAACCTTAGTTACACCAATGGTCCTCAACGAGAGGAAGACACATGTGAAATTTGAACACTCTATAATCATTAGTTTAGAAATGACAGCCCAAAAAACAGAATTTGTGATGAAAATCTGAACAAAGGGGAATAACTCATAAAGTATTGCATGAAGTAGTGATGGACCTTAGTTACATCAATGGTCCTCAAGGAGAGGAAGACACATGTGAAATATTAAAGCTGTATAATAATTAGTTTAGAAATGACAGCCAAAAAAAGAAAGTTTGACAGACAGACAGACGATGGAAAAGTGATCCCTAAGTGACACACTGCCTCTCGGCAGGTGACACAAAAACCTGATGCCATAAATTGATGAACAGGATGGTATTTTGATCATTAAATATCAAGTTATAACAGTCCCTAAATCGCATCTCAGAAATCTACAATATAATAAGAGACATCCCACTCATGCAAGTGTGCACATTCCTCCACGGCTCCAGTCTTCAAAACTTGCCTATGTGCCGGACAAAGTAATCTTTGAGAAATTAACAATCAGCAAGTAGCACTAAACCATTTTAAAGTGTAAACTTTATAGGTCTGGCAGTAAAATTTATATTCAAACAATCATGTTTCATGATATAAATCAGGCAATTACACTTTCTATACAGCTAACTAAAACAGAATTCAAAATACGAGGTATTCAAAGAAACATGTGCGACTTGCAGGGTTTTCCCTGACCCCCTATTTCTAGTGAAATGTCCCTTAAATTTTACAATTGACACTAAAAACTAAGAAGGTCTGTTTTTTAATTTATAGAGAGGGGTCAAGAGGACCCTCAAATTGGGCTTTTTGAAGGGGCCAAGGGAAAACCCTGGACCTGTTAGAGAGAGATGTGAGGTGAAAAATCAGGAATAACTCGGCAAACTTTTATACTGCAGTTTGGACAAGGCAAATGTGGTGAATTCTGAAGTGCCTAGGACAACATGACTTGTTATCATTTTCAGCAACTTTAATGAAAATTTGATGAAAACTAGAGATTTTTGTCACAAAAACGGATGTCTCCCCTCTAATAAAAACAATATGTAAAAGGAAATCACTAAAAATGTTATGGTCTTGATGAATGATACTTCCCCTCATTATGCGCTTTCCACACTACATTTTTCAAGAAGAAAATGATAACAGTTAATAACTCCAAAAATACTGATACCAGATTTATGGCCCTTGTGCATGACACTTACTTTCATCATGCTCTTTCCAAAAATAAAATGTCATTCCAATAGCATCAGTCGAACAGGAGTTATTGATCGGCCAAAAAATGTAACAAAGGGCAATAACTCCAAAATTATTGAAGCCAGAATTATGGCCCTTGTTCATGACACTTTCTCTCATCATGCTCTTTCCATGTATGAAGTTTCAATACGATGGCAAGAGCCATGTAGGAGTTATCGTCCGGACAAGAAAGAATTAAACAAATGTACAAGGGGCAATAACTCTAAATTTATTGAAGCTCGAATTAAGGATCTTATGCATGACACTTTCTCTTATCATGATCTTTCCATGTATGAAGTTTCACTCCAATGGCATGTGTCACATAGGAGTAATCATTCGGACAAAAAATTGTGATTTTTTTTACAAAGGGCAATAACTCCACTATTAGTGAAGCCAGAGTTATGGACCTTCTGCATGACACTTCCTCTCATTATGCTCTTTCCATATATGAAGTTTCAATCAACTGGCATCAGGCATATTGAAGTTATTGTCCGGACAAAAAATTGTGATATTTTTTACAAAGGGCAATAACTCCGATATTTGTGAAGCCAGAGTTATTGACCTTGTGCATGACACTTCCTCTCATCATGATCTTTCCATATATGAAGTTTCAATCCAATGGCAAGAGCCATATAGGAGTTATCGTCTGGACAAAAATGTGTGATTTTTTTTTACAAGGGGCAATAACTCTTATATTAGTGAAGCCAGAGTTATGGACCTTGTGCATGACACTTCCTCTCATTATGCTCTTTCCATATATGAAGTTTCAATCAACTGGCATCAGGCATATTGAAGTTATTGTCCGGACAAAAAGTGTGACGGACAGACAGACAGACAGACGGACAGACAGACAGACAGACAACTCTCACGAAAACAATATGTCTCCCCCATATAAATATGGGGGGGGGGGGGGGGAGACATAATTATTTCATTCAGAGAGTGGTCAAGGCCAAAATGCCCAATATTTGGAATTAACCCTTTCCCTGTTCTATGTTTATTCCAAATTTTGATACCTAATGAATATTCATGGAGAAAATTCTTATATGCAAGGTGGAACATTGTACCCAATTTGGAAAGTAAAGAAAGCGAGCTTTCGAATTCCATTAGCAAACAGAGCAGACCCTGATCAGACAGCTCCTCTAGGAGCCTTCTGATCTGGGTCTACTCTGTTTGCAGATGAATGAAAACATGTTTATATGAGGGAAAGGGTTAAAGGGCCATATTCTGAAATGCCTTAAATTATTCGACTGATTATCAAACTCGGTCAAGGTATTGTATACAGTTGGTCAAGGTATTATTTACTACAAACAAATTCAGCAAGTGTTGTGAAGAAAATTGTTCCACATAGAGAACCAACAATGAATTGAACATTGTTTGACCGCTGCCATATGTGATATCTTATGGCCTATCTGCTGACAGGCATATATAAAGAGGTAATGCAAAACCTACGAGTCCTTTCTTATCAAATATCATTATAACTGACTGTGACATATAATCATAGGTTCTTACATATCGTAGTAAGCTATATGCAGTTTCAAGTTGTCACTGTCATATGTCAAACTTTCTATCATGTGGTTAGCCTAAATTATTGCATGTGCTAGAATATGAAACAATTTCAGTAACAAGTAGTGAATATGGTAGATAAGGACATTTTAGTAAATTTGATTTTACAGTTGTTCGTAAGACAGACCCTTGGTCTTCATCTCGTGCACAATACCACTTGTTGTTATCTGATTATATTGTTTGAAGTCATTCCCATTAACCCTTTCCTCAATAAATACGCCTTTGCAAACAGAGAAGACACTGAATTTGAATTCAGATTATTTTTTCATTTCGAGTCGGACTGACCTAAATCTATTTCATTTGATTGCATCGTTTTTCAGGAACTCTCATGCTAAATATCCCTCAATAGCATGCAGTAACAAGGAAGAAAATACCAAAAATGCATTTTCTACATGCTAGTTCGTTCAGACGTCTCTTTGCAAATGGCCGCTGTATGTATGGATAGTGGAGCGTATCATTTTTCAACAGGGGTGAATTGTATACTGATATGAAATAAATGACTAATTTCGTGTATGACATTGACTTTTAAGAGCTATAATTACCCTCTGTAAAATTCAAACGTTCCACTCGACGTCAATCGTCAGCCATTTGCAATTTGAAATGAAGATGTTTACAATGGGAAAACATTCGTTTTTATGCATAAAATCTTTATTTAAAGATTGATTCAAATGAAACTAGGACACAGTGTTCCTGAAAAACGATGACACAAGTGGTTCGAAAGTAAATGGACAATAATTGATATTCATGACATCATAACTTCTTTCATGAATATTCATGGAGGAAAAAGTTAATCTCATGCTGACACCTCTGTAAAAATCACTTTTTGAAACCATTGTGATAAATAAAGCATTTGCTCCATAGGAGCAAATGCTCTATTTATCACAACGTTTTCAGAACTATGCAATTCTAAGATTATCCATTTCTCTAGTTAATGCTCCTTTTTGGTAGATTTATTGAAAAAGGCTGGGTCTGAAAATAGCCTATGAGGTAATGGGTTAAGGATTACAGTGTAGATTTATTGAAAGAGCCTGGGTCTGAAAATAGCCTATGAGGTAATGGGTTAAGGATTACAGTGTAATGGAAACCAGAACACTGACCAACCCAATATAAGACTGTCAGAGGAGCTAATATACCAGAGGGGAAATTGCATAGCAAATAATTATGCAGATTCTGGTATTAATATCTGCATTGCTCAACTTTTACCTGAGCTGAATTTGCATTGTTGCAGCCAGTATAAACAAGAGAAGACAAGGCCGATTAATGTTATTCACGGGCCGTAATTCAGAAGTGCCTTAGTCTAGATCGATCTGGCTGGTAATCGAAATTGGCAGATACCATTACCACCAACTTCACGACAAGTTTGGTGACAATGATGGGAACTGCTCAACTGAGGTGGATTTTCTTGATTTTGATGATATTCAAGGGCCATACTCCTGAAATTCCTGATGCAATTCAGCTTGTAAGCGAACTTGACATAAATTTCAAACCTAAAACCATTTTCAGCAGGTTTAAAAGACCTGATGAAAACTGTTTGCTTTAGAGAGTGGACAAGAAAAAACGGACATCGTGACAGACAGGATAATTACCATAGGTCACCCACACATGAAATATGACAAAAAGAGCATGAAAGACAAGAAGAAAAGACTTCTGCCACTGCTGCAGCATGTAGTACTGTAAAACGACACACTAGAACACTGTTGCCGCCACTTATACACCACATACAGGATTATCTCTAATAAACACTCCACAGAGAGTTAGATATATTTTTTAAAAGAGCTTCTTGCACTTTTAACACAGGTGGTTCCTTAGTGCAGAATGAAAGCAACATAGAAGCTTCTTTCTGCATTGCGTTCCATCTACATTTAGCTACCACCTGTATTTTGAAAAACCTATAATGGTCAGCAAGTTTTTTCACACAACTCTCAAGAGGAAGATGACACAAAGGCCATGGCAATCCACAACCCTTTCCTAAAAACAAAAGCAAACCCCAGACAAGTTAACAAAGCCTAAGCATCACAATGTAACACTATCAGTGAAGTCATCATAACCCTTTACTCCATGAATATTTATGTAAAAATAATGACATCATGAATATTAATCAGGTTAATTTTTAAAATGGCATATAAATACATGAAATTTTTCCCAAAACAAACACTAGAGAAATAGATCTATACTATATCCATAAGCAAACGAAAACCCCTGATCAGATGACTCCTATACGAGCCGTCTGATCTGGGTCTACTCTGTTTGCAAAGGCGTATTTATGGAGTAAAGGGATAACCTTTGCAAAACGTTCAGCAAGGATCTGTCTTACTTATGATCATATGATCAAATTTTTCGTAAGTCCTTAGTTTGGACAATGCTCACTTTGAATAAATCTACCGAAAAGGAGCATTAACTAGAGAAAAAGGAAAAATTTAGAATTTTATAGTTTGAAACCATTGTGATAAATAGAGCATTTGCTCCTATAGGAGCAAATGCTCTATTTATCGCAATGGTTTCATAAAGTGACTTTTACAGAGGCGTAGAAAGGCGTATTTATGGAGTAAAGGGTTAAATAGCCAAAAGCTATTGCGTGTTCTACTGAGTGTTTATCATATTCTAACATATAACAGTTGCAACTGGACGCTGTGATTGCAATAATTTCAGTCATGATCAGTCATAAGACAGGTCCCTAATAATCAGGATCCTAGCTGTGTTGGTGTTTGAACATTTTGAAGACATATTTAAAGAAAACAAGAGTGTTCGGAGGAACACACCTGTCACCTGCTTGCAGCTGACACAAAAGCTTATTGTTAATATGAAAAAGGGGTATAACTAAAAAAATATTGATGCTAGAGTTGTGGCCATTGTGCATGACACTTCCTTTCATCATGCTCGTTCCATGTGTGAAATTTGAAAGCTCTATAATGATTAGTTTAGAAATGACAGCAAAAAAAAGAAAGTGTGACGGACAGACAGACGACGGAAAAGTGATCCCTAATTGACACTCTGTCTCTTGGCAGGTGACACAAAAACCTATACATTTATTGTATTGAAAGTAGACCTGCAAATCAGATTCCAACTATTCTGCACCTGCATTTTTTAAAACAAAACAAAACACTGTAGGAATTCTCTATAATGACATGCCTCAAACTAGATCATGATCAAACATAGAACACCGGACTGTAAGCTATCACAGAAATCACTTTCTTGAGCTCATAATCATCCCTCCTTTACACAATGCTATTAAGTGATGGGCAAAAATGTCAAATTGTATGTCTGGACTGCACCAAAACCATCCTGGGAAAGGCCTCATTATCCTTGCTAGTAACTTCTTTGTTCCAAAGGCTCTACTGGCTGAAAAGAAAGAAGCAAATCTGATTTAACCCTGAGGAACCGTCTGATCAGGGTCTGCTCTGTTTGCTAGTAGAATTTTGATAGTTCTGTTTCTTTGCTTTCTAAAATGTCTACAATCTTCCAGCTTCCATATTTCTTTATAACTATTTTGTTAATGAATATTCAGTAGGTATTGAAATTGGTATTAAACATAGAACAGGGTCCCTAGGAAAGGCTTAACCCGTTATTTAACCCGTTACCTCATATAAAAGCCTATTCATGCATTTGCAAACAGAGCAGACTCAGACAATGGTGTACAAATTTGCATGCATTTGTAATCTGGAATGTTCAACATTGCTATACATCTAAAGATATTAACTACTCCATGAATATTCACATATTAAAGTAATAATGACATCATGAATATTCATTAGACATAATTTTAACTAGAACTATCACTAAAGGTGATGAATACCCCCACACGGCAGCCTTGATTGCAAATCCAAGTTTTGAACATGTAACAGGACCAAATAACAAAAATACCCAAAGTTCAAATAGAGAAAATTCTGTAATTTATGCCAAGTATCAAGTGAATGAGGTTGAAATTGAAGGAGGAGTTCAAAGTACAAGATTTTGCCTGCCAATTTCAAGGCCAAAGGTCAAGGTCAAGGTCAAGGTCACAGAGACCTGAAATTTGTGTCTTGCACATCTACTACTCCTGAGTAACATTTATGCCAAGTATCAAGTAAATCAGGTTGAAAGTGAAGGAGGAGTTCCCCGTACAAGATTTTGCCTGCCAATTTTAAGACCAATTTCAAGGCCAAAGGTCAAGGTCACAGAGATTTTAAATTTGTGTCTTGCACATCTACTACTCCTGAGTAACATTTATGCCAAGTATCAAGTGAATCAGGTTGAAAGTGAAGGAGGAGTTCAAAGTACAAGATTTTGCCTGCCAATTTTAAGACCAATTTCAAAGCCAAAGGTCAAGGTCAAGGTCACAGAGACCTGAAATTTGTGTCTTGCACATATACTACTCCTGAGTAACATTTATGCAAAGTATCAAGTGAATCAGGTTGAAATTGAAGGAGGAGTTCAAAGTACAAGATTTTGCCTGCCAATCTCATGACCAATTTCAAGGCCAAAGGTCAAGGTCAAGGTCACAGAGACCTGAAATTTGTGTCTTGCACATCTACTACTCCTGAGTAACATTTATGCCAAGTATCAAATGAATCAGGTTGAAAGTGAAGGAGGAGTTTGCCGTACAAGATTTGGCTTGCCAATTTTAAGACCAATTTCAAGGCCAAAGGTCAAGGTCACAGAGATTTTAAATTTGTGTCTTGCACATCTACTACTCCTGAGTAACATTTATGCCATGTATCAAGTGAATCAGGTTGAAATTGAAGGAGGAGTTCAAAGTACAAGATTTTGCCTGCCAATTTCAAGACCAATTTCAAGACCAAAGGTCAAGGTCAAGGTCACAGAGACCTGAAATTTGTGTCTTGCACATCTACTACTCCTGAGTAACATTTATGCCAAGTATCAAGTGAATCAGGTTGAAAGTGAAGGAGGAGTTCAAAGTACAAGATTTTGCCTGCCAATTTCAAGACCAATTTCAAGACCAAAGGTCAAGGTCAAGGTCACAGAGACCTGAAATTTGTGTCTTGCACATCTACTACTCCTGAGTAACATTTATGCCAAGTATCAAGTGAATCAGGTTGAAAGTGAAGGAGGAGTTCAAAGTACAAGATTTTGCCTGCCAATTTCAAGACCAATTTCAAGGCCAAAGGTCAAGGTCAAGGTCACAGAGACCTGAAATTTGTGTCTTGCACATCTACTACTCCTGAGTAACATTTATGCCAAGTATCAAGTGAATCAGGTTGAAAGTGAAGGAGGAGTTCAAAGTACAAGATTTTGCCTGCCAATTTCAAGACCAATTTCAAGGCCAAAGGTCAAGGTCAAGGTCACAGAGACCTGAAATTTGTGTCTTGCACATCTACTACTCCTGAGTAACATTTATGGCAAGTATCAAGTGAATCAGGTTGAAAGTGAAGGAGGAGTTCAAAGTACAAGATTTTGCCTGCCAATTTCAAGACCAATTTCAAGGCCAAAGGTCAAGGTCAAGGTCACAGAGACCTGAAATTTGTGTCTTGCACATCTACTACTCCTGAGTAACATTTATGCCAAGTATCAAGTGAATCAGGTTGAATGTGAAGGAGGAGTTCAAAGTACAAGATTTTGCCTGCCAATTTTAAGACCAATTTCAAGGCCAAAGGTCAAGGTCAAGGTCACAGAGACCTGAAATTTGTGTCTTGCACATCCACTACTCCTGAGTAACAATTATGCCAAGTGTCAAGTGAATCGGGTTGAAACTGAAGGAGGAGTTCGCCGTACAAGATTTTGCAGACAGACAGACCGACCGCCCGCCCGACCGACAGGCTGATTCCAGTATACCCCCCTCAAACTCTGTTTGTGGGGGTATAATAATGGCACATGAACACAAGAGATTTGGCCATAGTAGAAAATGTTGAATCATAACTATATTATTTAATAAGCAAACAGAGCAGACCCTGATGGGGACGGCTCCTATAGGAGCCATCAGATCTGTTTCTACTCTGTTTGCAAACTTTTGAAAGGCATATAAATGAAGTACATTGTTAAAACTAGAACTATCACTAAAGGAGATTGAATACCCCAGCTAAGCTGCCTTCATCGCAAATCAAACAAGACCTGTGCCAGGTTGTGCCACGGACAGACAGACCAACTGTCTGACCAACACACTGGACTCCTATATACCCCCTCTCAAACTTCATTTGAGGGGAGTATAACAAGATTTGTGCCCAGTTGTGCCATGGACTGACAGACCGACCAACCATCCGTCACCAACACACTGACTCCTAAATACCTACTCTCAAACTTCGTTTGCAGGGTATAATAATGTAAATGAGAACAAAATGTTATTAACCTTCAGCATTCTACGGGAAACCTTATGATAGCCTTTTAAACCCTTTACTCAATGAATATTCATGTTAGAAATTATGACATCATGAATATTAATTAGATTATTTTTCAAAATGGCACATAAACACTTGATTTTTTTTTTGCGAAAGTAGAAACTATAGAATCAGATCTATATTATTCCATAAGCAAACAGAGCAGACCCTGATCAGATCTGGGTCTACTCAGTTTGCAAAGGCGTAGAAAGGTGTATATAAGGAGGAAAGGGTTAAAAGACTATGAATCCAGATGAGCCATTGAGATACTTTTAGTATTGCAGTAGACGACAAAGTCTGCAGACTACAATTCTTTATGGGGCAGAAGGTTAACCCTTTCCTCCATAGGCTATTTTTAGACACAACCTCTTTAAATCAATCTACAGAAAAGGAGCATTTACTAGAGAAAAGGAAATTTTTTAGAATTGTGTAGTTTTGAAACCATTGTCATAAATAGAGCATTTGCTCCTATAGGAGCAAATGCTCTATTTATCATAAAGGTTTCATAAAGTTACTTTTACAGAGGTGTAGAAAAGCATATCTGTGGAGGAAAGGGATAAATGGGATTTTTATGAAATTCAAAACTTTCACACAAAAAATATGACAGGACAATTAGGTCTTTACTCAACTGATACACCTTTGTATACAAATAAGACCAATATCAGACCCTGATCAGAGGGTTCCTGTAGGAGCCCTCTAATCAGGGTCTGACCCTGATCAGAGGGTTCCTTTTGGAGCCCTCTAATCAGGGTCTGCTATGCACTTATGGACAGGGTTACAGATAAGGTTTTGGTGCAATTGGGTATTTACTCCTTGATTTTTTACAGAACTGGGTATTTGCAATTTTTATTGGGTATTGGCAATTTTCATAATTGGGTACTATTCATTAGTAATTCTATTTTTTTTTGCTTTTTGCTATATTTATTTGCTTTTTGTTACTCATTGTTTTGAAAAACAATTATTTTTCCCACAATTTTAATTGGGTAAATACCCCAATACTCCCCTTATCTGTAACCCTGTATGGAATAAGAAACATCTGATTTTACAGTTTCTACCTTGGCCAAAAAAAATCCTCTATTAACATAACTGTACAAAAAAAATCATCTAATTAATATTCATGATGCCACCAATTCTTACATGAATATTCATGGATTAAAGGGTTAAGCCTTTCCCTTTTGAATATTCATGTTAGAAATCATGACATCATGCACATTTATTAGCTGGATTTTTATAATGGCATATGTAGTATTGGTAGAAACTGCAGTGATAATAATTTCATAGGCAAACAGAGAAGACCCTTATGAGACAGCTCCAACAGGAGCCATCTGATCTGGGTCTATTCAGTTTGCAATTGGTTGAAAATGCATTTATACTAGGCAAAGTGTTACGGCAATTTACCTCTTCAGTATCGCTTTCTTCAAGTTTCATTCCTTTGAGCATCTCCAGTATGGCATGATTTCGTTCTCGTTTCACTTTCAATGAGGTGGCATGTGCACGATTTGGAGAGCTCATCTCTTCCTGTTTAATAGCCATGCTAGAAAACCTTTGATTCAGGCTAGCTCTTCCCAATGCTCTGTTGGGTATACTAGTATCATTCCTCGAGTAAGAAACATTCCATGGCCTATTATCACCATCATTTGAAACATTCTGCGAATATGAATCAGATTTCAGCAGCAGTTCTCTTGGACCTCCTCCAGACAGTAATTGAATTTTGCTATTCACTTGGTCTGCTGCATTTTCCCCACCTTTCCTTTCAAGTGAATGCTGTGATGGATTGATAGATTCTTCTTTGGGTATATCTTTTTTATGGTTATCTGTATTGTTTCTTTGATTTGGCCTCCATAACCCTCTCTGTGGTAAATCAGAAGAATCAATGTTTTGATTACAATTTGTTCCTCTAAATCTAGGTTTCCATAGGCCATCTCTGGACATTGTAAGAGATCCAAACCCATTTTCATTAGCTCTTTTATCTGTAGACTTTTCATAACCAAAATCAACATTGCTTTGACACAAGAATTGACCTTGTGGTAAACTGTCCTCACCTCTCTTTGGCCACCTGGACTGTTGTACACCTACTGGTATACTATCAGATGGATCTTTTTGTCTTCCAGAGTTAGCGGCCTCTGAAGACATTGACCCTGCATTATATTGATTATCTGATCCTCTAACATCATGGGCTGTATTTCTGTCCATTCCCCTAGGTTTCAGAAATACTTCCCTTCGTCTTCCCTTATTTCCTACACTATCACTACTCGATTCCTGATCATTCTGTCCAACTGTATTCCAGTTGACTTGCTTTGATGGTGGATGCCCGAATCCACCTCTTCTGATCATTTGTTTCCTTTCTGAACTGAAATCACATTCACGATCATTTATCTTTTCACCTCTATTTCCATTATCTTCTCTCCCAAATTTCAAACTTGATAGACTTTCTCTTTCGTTCTGCAGTGTGTCAACAGGTCTTGCAACTTCATTTAGTTCTCTTACATCACATGGAACATTTTCATTGTTATCAATTCCTCTAGGTTTTACAAACATTTCTCTTCCTTTTCCCCTACTTCTTCCACTCAAATAATCCTGATCATTTTGACCGCTGTCAGTTGTACTCCATACTTGCTTTGGTGGAGGACACCCAAAGCCACCTCTTCTCATGGGCCTTTTCACTTCTGTGGTATTTACTGCCGAGGTATTTACTGCTGAACTAAAATTATTTCCAGCATCATTAAACTTTTTCACTTTACTTCTATAATCGGGGCTGTTGTAACCTAAGCGTTTATGTGGTGGGATGTAGTGTCCTCCAGGTTTGCTACCAGAATTACTTCGATTTCTACCTAGGCTGGTACATATTCCTGAGCCAGGCTCATTAGTACATGGGCTTTCAGGTTTCTGCACATTAAAAGGGTTCATATCCACATTTACCTTGATCGTCCCTGCATCCGACATCCAGCCAGAATTTGGTTGCTTTTCGGTAATGCTTTGTCGACCTTCAGCCCCATTTGCATGAGTATTTCCATGTTCTCCAATTGGACTCTGTCTATCCTCTTGCTGATTCGGAACACTGGGAATATCTAGTTTGGTGCTATATGGACGAACAGACATACTCGGAGCTTTAGGCAGTCGGATGTTTTCTTTGCCAACATCATTTCCAAGAGCACATGGTTTCTTCATAATGCATTCCTGATATGGCTCCTGCTGAGAACCAGTCTGGTTATTAAAGTCATCAGTAGTGATATTTTTCTTGTTTAAAGGTTGAGAGGGAACCACTGGTGGTTCTTGTTTTGGAGGCATACCCATCTGGCCTGGGTTATATAGTTGACTCACAGACTGAGGAAGACCTTCTTGTTTCATGAGAAAGTCCATCTGTGATGGACTTTGTTGTTGCTGAGATGCTTGTAATGGTTCTTGTTTTGAAGGCACACCAGTCTGGTTTAGGGTATGCCTTTGATTTACTTGTTGTTGAAAACCTTGTTCAAATAGCATGCCTGTCTGATTTGGACATTGCTGTTGCGGATAGACTGTTTTATCAAAGACACCATTACCAAATGCCTGTGATTCACAGGGAACTGCTGGTTGACCAAAACTTCTGTTCTGAAAGAACTGTGTCAGAGGATTAAATGGCTGATTCATCTGACCCTGCACCGGACCTCCAGATTGTGCCAAGCTTCTGAACTGCTGATCTATGTACGTACTCATCCAATGTACACCAAGAGGGTTCAAAAATGGATTAAACATTCCTCTAAGCATAGACTGATCACTGGCTCCCGGTCTAGCAGTAGTACTACTAGTCTGTTGAAGATACTGCAAATAAGCCTGTTGAAGATGCACAGGTAAACCATGTGGAAATGCGCCTCCACCAAAATTTGGACTAGTAGGATCTGTTGGGCTAGCTGGAAGACTTGTTTCATGCCCAGGTTGAGCTGTTGATATTCCAGTATTTGCATCATTTCTCATTTTAACATCGGCATCTGGGGCACTTTCTTCCATTGCAGAACTATCAGAAGTCTGATCTACCATGTCTTTCCTCCCAAACGGTACATATTCTAAGTTTCTGTTGACTTTAGAATCAGTCCATTCTTCACCATCACCTGGCATACTAAACAAGCCCGAACTACTTAAGTTAGCCAATGCTGGAAGTCTCTGCTGACTTGTATTAAAGCAACCTTTCAATTTAGGAGTAACATCTACATTGTTTGACATTTCTTCTGTATTCATAACTGAAAGGTCTGAATCTGTCAACTCCCATGCCGCGGAATGACTCAGATTGCCAGGGGAACTTGCCGTGGTATTTTCTCTGTCTTTCTCATCAAATGAACCTTTTTTTATTATTGGAGTACACACACTTTGTGTTTGCTGAGCCATCTCATTCTCCTCCTCAAAGTCCTCCAAAGACAAAGAACTCCTACAAGATGCATACTGTGAGGATGATTCAGAATTGGTCAAAGATGTATTAAACTGTGATTCAACATTTACCACTTTGGCGGTGTAAGCATTCAACATTTCTTTCTGATGTCTATGCTCATCATTATTTCCCATGAATTGATCATTTTGAGATTCCAAAACGTCTGACTCATTGGTTTTGAGATGAGTGATTGGCTTTTCTTTTTTTTGCTTTGCCAGCTTTGGCTTGTCCTTGGCAGCTTTTTCTGCTTCATTTACTTTAACAATATTCGCAAACAAAGTATCGCTCTGTTTTACATCATTACGCGTGTTTGGAGGAACTGATTGTGCTGTTGCCTGAGCATCATATCGATTTTTCTGAAATAATTGGGCTGGATGACCAGTTTGAATTTTGTGAGGAGGAGGTACATCCCATATGCTTTCCCAATGCTGTGAAGTTTCTTTACCCAAATCCTGTGAACTGTGTTTTCTAAAATCATGGGACATTTCTTCACCCCAACTGTTATTTGTGTTGGATTCTTTCCTAAGGCTGTCTACAGACTGTCTTTTCCAATTATGCCCATCTTTTCCATTCCTTTCAACCGATTGGGTTATGCCAACAGTTTTGTGTGTGCAAACATCTTCATTGCTAACTGAATGTTGCGTCTCAAGTATCGGTTTGATTTTTAATTGAACCCTGGAATAAATGACAAAAGCTATTATCATATCTGCAAGATGAAGCTTTCTTAACCCTTTCACTGTTCTATGTTTATTTCAAATTTCAATACATACTGAATATTCATGGACAAATTAGTTATAATGAAATATGGAACATTGCTGCCATTTTAACAAGAGCTCTGTGTGTTGTAGCATTATACACCCAAAGTGATCTTGACAAAAACAATTTGAGTGAAGGTCACTGTGACCTTGTCCTTTGACTGACTGATATCAAAATCAATAGGGGTCATCTACTGACCAAGACAAAAATCCCTACTAAGACAGCATACCTAATACTTATCAAGTTATTGAGCGGATATGATTTTTTTTACTGAAGGTAAGTAAAACCTTTCACTAACTGACCTCAAAATTTATAGGGGTCATCTACTAACCACGACCAACCTTCCTACTAGGTATGAAGACAGCAAACCTAATACTTATCAAGTTATTGAGCAAACAAAATTTTTTAGTTGAAGGTCACTGTGACCTTGACCTTTGACCAACTGGCCTCAAAATCAATAGGCGTCACCTACTAGCCATCAAAACAAATTAGTCAGATTGGTACTCAATGTAGAGAAAATGTCACATATTGAGCATGCACATTTTATTTCCCTTGATTGGTTACCAGTTGGCGAAAGAGTGGAACAGATTACCCTTTGTCATGTTTTTAAAATTATAAGTGGTCAATCTCCTGAATATATGGATCAACATTTTGTATCTCACAATTCTATTCATTCTTATAGCACTAGATCCAGAGAAAGCTGATCTTTTATTCTTCCTAAAGTCAAAGGTTTTGGTCAGAAATCTCTCTCATTCCAGGGGTGTAGACTATGGAACTCACTACCTTCTCATACTAGGAAACTGACCAACCTTGCTACATTTAAAAGGGCTATTAAAGATCGTTTTTACGAAGGTTAAATAACTCTATGTAGTTTATGAATATTTGAATGAAAAATACCGATGTCATGAATATTAATTAGATCTAGATTAATTTGTATAATAGCCTATTGACACAGGCATTTTGGCCATGCAGAAACTGTAGAATCATATTTGTATTATACCATAAGCAAACATAGCAGACCCTCATCAGACAGCTCCAATAACAGCCGTCTGATCTGGGTCTACTCTGATTGCAAAGGCGTAGAAAGGTGTATTTATGGAGTAATGGGTTAACTCTAGATCTATTTGTAATTTGCTGAACCTGCGCCTTTAACGCTATGTCATCGTTCTTGTTTAGTAATGACGCTCTAAACAAGAACAATGATGTGGCGACTTTCTGTTGCTACGTCACACATGCAGTAAACATAATAAAATTTGTACTGACTATAGATTTCTTAACCAAAGTATTTCAATTCATTTCATTTTATATCATTTTCATGCCTCTCTATTTCAGACCACAACTATCAAGGACCGCAATGGAAATAAGAGATCATATTCTCTTTTTTGTGTCATCCTTGATATTGATGTGACTAACACGGTTCATAAATTATTTCATGATGTTTCTATATGCATTGCTTTTTTACAGTGTATTGCTATTGTAACCATGTTACTTGCACAATATCGAAATAAATCTATCTATCTATCCAGTTATTGAGCGGAAAGGATTTTTGAGTTGAAGGTCACTGTGACCTTGACCTTTCACCAACTGACCTCAAAATCAATAGGGGTCATCTACTGGTCAGGTCCTACCTCCCTATTATATATGAGGTCTGTGCATCTAATAGTTGTCAAGTTATTGAGCGGACAAAAATGTGGCTAACGGACGGATGGACAGGAAAGTGCCATACCATAGTAAGACCCAAGTTAATTTCGGCGCATAAGAAGTAAAGAAATTTTTCTTTCAAATTCCGTTAACAAACAGAGCAGACCATGATCAGACGGCTCCAATAGGAGCCATCTGATCTGGGTCTACTCTGTTTGCAAATGCATGAAAATGCATTTATATGAAGGAAAGGGTTAATGAAGGTTTAAGGCACCTTAACTGTGATAAAAAGATGCCTCTGAGCAGCATATTGAGCCCTAGCACAAACAAAATCCATATAAAAAAATCAGAAATAGGGATATGTAATCCTTTCCCTCAGATACAGATGCTTTTTGTGCAAACAGAACAGAACAAACCCAGATCAGACAGAGGGCTGCTATTTGTAACTTTCAGTCATTATTCACAGTGTCTAGCTACCACAAAGTCCTTTGTCAATACCTTTGCAAACATTTCTAACCATGCCCTTTGTGATTGTTTTAAACCTATACAGTAGGAATATTCATGCAAATAAAACTAGAAATATCAGGTTATTAATACCCCCACTAGCACATTTGACACAGAGATGGGGTTATAGAAATAAAGCTCCTGACCGTTAAATTTTCATTTGCTAAATTACGAAAAGCGAGATCATTCATTCATGCAGGAAGCAACAAATCAAAACCTTTATCGCAGGAGCAGAATTACAGATGGTGTTCAACAATACTGCAAACTTTAATCAAGAGGGCAAGAATGACCCTGATATCGCTCACCAAACAATCAGGAGAAGATTTTCAAAGTTTTCACTATATATGTTTCTATTGAAAACTAGCCGGCCCTGGGGCAGGGCCAATTTTGACCCCAGGGGCATAATTTATATAACTTTTGTAGAGGACCTGAATATGATGCTATGTGCCAAATATAAAAGCTGAGAACCTTCCAGTTTAAGGACAAGATTTTCAAAGTTTTCACTAAATTTTTCTATTGAAAACTGGCTACCCCTGGGGCAGGACCAATTTTGACCCTAGGGCCATAATTTATATAACTTTTGTAGAGGACCTGAACATGATGCTATGTGTCAAATATGAAAGCTGAGTACCTTCCAGTTTCAGAGGACAAGATTTTCAAAGTTTTACTATATGTTTCTATAGAAAACAAGGCACCCCTGGGACGGGGCCAATTTTGACCCCAGGGGCATAATTTATATAACTTTTGTAGAGGACCTGAACATGATGCTATGTGTCAAATATGAAAGCTGAGTACCTTCCAGTTTCGGAGGACAAGATTTTCAAACAAGGCACCCCTGGGACAGGGCCAATTTTGACCCCAGGGGCATAATTTATATTATTTTTGTAGAGGATCTACAGATGATGTGAAAGATGAGAATCCGGTAAATTCAGAGGAGAAGATTTTTAAAGCTTCAAACTGTTGACGCAGGACAGACGCCGACGGACATCTGGCGATCACAAAAGCTCACCCTGAGCACTTTGTGCTCTAGTGAGCTAAAAAGGGGAATAACTCCAAAAATATTGAAGCTAGAGTTATGGACCTTGTGCATGACACTTTCTCTCATCAGGCCTGTTACGTGTGTGACGTTTGAATTCAATGCTATCAGTAGAGTTGGAAATACAGGCTGGACAAGAAGAGTGTGACGACGACGGACAAAGTGATCCCTATGTCTGCCATGCTTGGCAGGCGACAAATAAAATCTGACCTATATTATTCCATAAGCAACCAGAGCAGATCCAGATTAGACGACTTCCATAGTAGCCGTCTGATCTTTGTCTACTCTGTTTGCAAAGGCATTAAAACGCATTTCTGTGAGGTAAACGGTTACATCCTTTAACAGATCTTTACTGGTTCTCACCCTGAGCTTGTCAGTCCAGTTGTATATATACTCCGCTTCAGCGCTTCCTGAAGCATTTGATCCTCATGCTCTGTTGATTGTGGCAATAGCTGGTTAAGTTCTTGGGTTTTCTTCTCTTTCTCCACCTGTCTTTTTCTCCACACATTTTCATTTGAAGCCACAGGACCATTAGCTTTGAAGTCATGAAACAAAATCTACATTAAATTCTATAACATAACATGAATTAATAGTGGAAAAGAGTACTTGGACATCTACAATTAGTGTGAACAAAGACCAACCACTGCAATCCAATGCACCATCAAGCATTTGGAAAAGAAGATTATTAAAAAAATTACCCTCTATATTTCTCTGCCAATTCATATCAATTCTAATGAGTGTCCATTAGACACTCATTAGAATTACCTCTTCTCGTCGGATGCAAAACAATTTTGATAGATAAGCATGACTTGCATCTAAAGTTATCCCATTCCCTCATAGGCAATTTTTAGACCCATTCTCTCACATGTTATTTTTAGACCCTACCTCTTTGAATATATCTACCAACAAGAGGGCCATGAGGCCCTGAAGCACTCACCTGAGACAACCCCCGGGGCGGGGCCATTTTTGACCCAGAAGTCATCATTTGTACAACCTTGATAGAGAATCACAAGGCAAAGCAGCAATATTTTTAAAGGACTATGCAAAACTGCTAAACCCCAGGGTGGGGCCATTTTGGCCTGGGGATCATAATTTGAACAATCTTGGTAGAGGACTATTAACCCCTTCGCTGCCGTGTACCTGTACACCCTATGTGCCGGGAACGACTTCAGCGTGTTCTTGGCAGACTTACCAGTCTACATAAAATCTATCATTACTCCACTAATAATCACGCAATCTACACAATTTTTTCACATGCTGCTTTAAAACACTTATTTCAATACTTCCTGAAAGTTTCATTAATATATTATCACTTCTTTCATGCAAAACCACAGTGTAGACGTTCCTAATGGCTAACTATTAGATTTAATAGGAATTTAATAGGAATACCCATTACACATATTACAGATAAAGGAAACCATTCAAAATGACTGTCACTGCAAAATGTAAAGGATGAGTTGCTTCCCTTACACCGTAACATAAATTTACTGCAATTTAAAAAAAAACGTAATAACCCCGAATCTCGCTCGGGTTATACCACACAGGAAACACTTCTCGCCCGAGTGAGGCTCGGGGTGAGGCAGCGAAGGGGTTAAATAATGATATATACCAAATATCAAGGGTCTGGGCATTTTAGTTTAAGAGAAGATGATGTTTATAGAGGACCATTAGATCATGCTACATACAAAATATCAAAGCTCTAGGCTTTACATTTTCAGAAAAGATTTTCCTAAGAAAAACTGATAACTCTGGGGCAGGGCCATTTTCGACCCAGGGGTTATGATTTGAAAATCTTTGTAAACGTCCTTAAGGATCATTAAATGGTACTAAATACCAAATATCAAAGGTCTAGGCTTTACAGTTTCAGAGAAGAAGATTTCTAAATATTTTCCTATGAAAAACTGATAATCCCCAGGGCAGGGCCATTTTTGGTCCGGGGCATCACAATTTGAACAAGGCAGTCCAAAGGACAGCTATATCCCCCACCGCCGCCACATAAATTAAGACATTGACCTTAAGGGGATAATGTAATGTAATGGAAATTAAAGATTAAATCACTTGGCCTTCAAATGTGACCTTGACTTTGAGCCGACATGACTGCCACATATGTTCTGCACATTGTCTCAACGTGGTTAACATTTGAGGTAAGTTTGAGGTAAGTTTCTTGAAAATCCTTCAAGGGGTATAGGAGATAACGAAACTATAATGGAAATTGAAGGTAAGAACACTTGATCTTCAAATGTGACCTTGACCTTGAGCCGACATGACTGGCACATGTGGTCTGCACATCGTCTCAATTTAGCTAACATTTAACTAAACTTTTATGAAAATCCTTCAAAGGCTTTAGAAGATATGGAGCGGACACGAAAATGTAATGGAAATTAAAGGTTAGAACACTTGACCTTCAAACGTGACCTTGACCTTGAGCCAACATGACTGCCGCATGGGTTCTGCACATCGTCTCAATTCATTTAATATTTGACTCAAGTTTTATGAAAATCCTTCAAAGGTTTAGAAGATATGGAGCGAACACGAAACTGTAATGGCAACTGAAGGTTTAAACACTTGACCTTCAAATGTGACCTTGAACTTGAGCCGACATGACTGCCACATGTGTTCTGCACATCGTCTTAATTTGGTTAACATTTGACTCAAGTTTTATGAAAATCTTTCAACGGGTTTAGAAGGTATGGAGCGGACACAAAAATGCAATGGAAATTGAAGGTTAAAACCCTTGACCTTCAAATGTGACCTTGACCTTGAGCCGACATATCTGTCACATATGTTCTGCACATAGTTAACATTTGAGGCAAGTTTCTTGAAAATCCTTCAAGGGGTATAGGAGATATGGAGCGGACACGAAATTGTTATGGACAGACAGACAGACGGACGGACAGACAGACGGACGGACAGACGAAGGCCATTCCTATAACCCCCCCCTCCGCTATGCGGTGGGGGATTAACAAACTTTGTAAAGAATCATTAGATCATGCTACATACCAAATATCAAAGGTGTAGGCCTTACAGTTTCAGAGAAGTAGATTTTTTAAACATTTTCCTATGAAAAACTGATAAGCCCCGGGGCAGGGCCATTTTTGGTCCAGGGGTCATAAATTGAACAATCTTTGTAGAGGACCATTAGATCCTGCTACATACCAAATATCAAAGGTCTAGAAGAGTTTTAAAGATTTTCCTATGAATACTGATAAGCCCTTGGGCAGGGCCATTTTTTGTCCGGGGGTCATAATTTGAACAATCTTTGTAGAGGACCATTAGATCATGCTACATACCAAATATCAAAGGTCTAGTCCTTACAGTTTCATCAGAAGATTTTGAAAGATTTTCCTATGAAAAACTGATAAGCCCTTGGGCGGGGCCATTTTTGGTCCGGGGGTCATAATTTGAAAATCCTTGTAGAGGACCATTAGATCATGCTACAAACCAAATATCAAAGGTCTAGGCATTACAGTTTCAGAGAAGAAGATTTTTTAAAGATGTTCCTATGAAAAACTGATAAGCCCTTGGGCGAGGCATTTTTGGTCTCGGGTCATAATTTGAAAATCTTTGTAGAGGATCATTAGATCATGCTATACAAACCAAATATCAAAGGTCTAGTCCTTACACTTTCAGAAGAAGATTTTTAAAGATTTACCTATAAATACTGATAAGCCCTTGGGCGGGCCATTTTTGGTCTGGGGGTCATAATGTGAACTCGTTCCCCTTAGTCACTGATGCTTCCGACAAAATTGGTTTAAATCGGGTCAGCGGTCTCAGATGAGAAGTCATTTGAAAATGTGGCTGGACGCCGGACGGATTGAGGTCACAAAAGCTGATCCTGAGCCTGCGGATCAGGTGAGCTAAAAAGGAGCATTTACTAGAGAAAAGGAAAACTTTATAATTGGGTTGTGTTAAATAGGTTTGTATGTATTATTGTACTGTACTCATCATCTCACTAATGGCTCAATGACCAGGGGAGTAAATGTACAGTCTGATGAGGGGTCATTTGACTGAAAATAGACTATAACTAGGTGCTTTTTTTTAAAAAAAGATCTGCAGGTTTATTGAAAAACATTTCCGGAGAACTGTAGTGTGACTGACAGACGGGCAGAGTGCAAACCTATAGTCCCCTTTGGAATTGTCTGTAGGGGACCAATTACCAAGTTATTATAAAGCTTTTCTATTAAGAAAATTTGGCATTATTTTGATATCTTTACTTGATGAATAAGCATGTAAGAAATAAAGACATCAAATATATTGATCAGATGAACTATTACAGTGGCTTTGAATACAGCACTCTTTGGCTGGGCAAAAATAATGGAACAGAATCTATATTATGCAGCTCATTTGATCTGGGTCTTCTCTGTTTGCAAATGTGTAAATATGCCTCACTATTGAGTCAAATGTTCATTGAAATAATGAAGTAGCAAATAGTGCTGACCACAATCGAAGTGTTCCATGAGGAGTAATTTCAGTATTTTTATACATATTGCAGATTGTCACTTTATACCTACAAGGGTTGTTCAAAATTTTCATAAATGATAGCTGCGACTGTATACTATTGATTTATTGCATCAATTAAACGTAGGTACAAGCAACATGTGATATATTGTCACCAAACTTTTCGAGCAACCATCGCACATGGTCTGCCTAATTCTATAGTTTACATAGAAAACTATTCTACTCTTTCTTTTATTTTGCAACTGAGTATCATAAATACAACAAATACTATACCAATTAAAACATTAACTGGGTGAAATGCCTCCATTTTTTTTCTATCTGGGGAAAATTGACAAGCTGAACCTTTTATCTGATCGAGACACCTTAGCAAACAGAGTAGACCGAGATCAGACTGCTCCTTGTATGAGCTGTCTGATCAGGGTCTGCTCTGTATAATTATGCAATTTTATAGATCTGATTCAACAGTTTCTGTCATGGCCAATAGTATTCATAAGCCATAATAAAAGTTCATTTAATTAAAATTCATGATGTCATTACATGAATATTTATCAGTTAAAGGTTTAAGAGTGTTCTACTTACCAATCATGGTCTGATATCCAGCTGACAATGGAACTGTCTCTGCCCCATCAAACCAATTAGGAGCAGATTTCTTGCTTTTGGTGCCTATCATGCTGAACAAAAAATATCCATACATTATATGAGAACTCACTCAATTCATTTTCCATTAAAACTGAGACTAAATGTACATTGACATTTCCTCTGATCTGGGTCTATTCTGTTTGCAAATGCGTGAAAAAATGTTTATATGAAAGAAAGGGTTAACTTTATATTCAACTGCTTCAATTCTAAGCACTAACTTACATTATACCTCATCCAGACATACAACAAAGATATGTGGAATATAGGTTTTGCAAACAGAAGTTATTTCCTGTTGAAGGCTTGAAAAATTTCCTTAGTAACTAGACTGCTGACATTAATATTCTCATATTGCATTAATCCAATACAAAGCAGGGACCCTTTCAAAAAGTCAAATTTGAGAGTCCGCATGATGCCCTCACTAACAAGAGTGCCAGTGGTCACAATATATGCCTGTCGAGTCCTTGTTCAACATAAACTGAGGTTAACACATTGGCTAAATGCAAATGCTAAATGCAAATTCTAAGACTGCGACCTTGACATTGGATATACATACAAGGACACACCCGTGCTACTGTAGCATGTCCAGATAAACATTGTAGTGTAATTTGAGAAGAATCAAGCAGCAATTGATTTATAGATGTTACAGACAGATGGACAGACAGTTCAAGGCTTTATCTCAAAGGGGTGTGCAAATAAGTGGACTTTAACCAAAACCTTAACCAAAAATTAACTAAATTAAAAAGGGCCATAATTCTGTGAAAATGCTTGAAGCTTGTAATGGTGAACACGTGTTCCAAGTTTTAAAGCTTTATCTCAAAGGGTTATGTAAATAAATGGACTTTAACAAAAACCTTAACCAACAAGATGTGTTTGTGAAACACTATGCCCCGATATGACCTCTGACCCTGAAGGATGACCTTGACATGCTACCCTCAAAATGCGCAGCTTCATGAGATACACAGGCATGTCAAATATCAAGTCCCTATCTCTACTGGTTCAAATGTTATGGCCAGTGTTAAAGTCGGTGATTTGACCTATATATTTGACCTCTGACCTTGAAGAGTAACCTTGACATTTCAACCTTCAAAATGTGCAACTTCATGGGATACATATGCATGCCAAATATCAAGTCTATCTGTACTGGCTCAAAAGTTGTGACCAATGTTAAAGTTGTCCTCAAACAGACAAACGGACAAAAAGACAGACAGGGCAAAAACAATATGTCCCCCAGATCTGATTGAAAAGGGTCATAATTCTGTCCAAATGCTTGACAGAGTTATGTTCTCTTGCCTACAGGTGAAGCTTGTGACGGTAAACAAGTTTGTTTGTTGAGGTCAACATATTTGCTTAATGCAAATGCTTAACGCAAATTCTAAGTCCAATTGTGCGACCTTGACCTTGGATAAACATACCGGGAAACACCTATGCCACTGTAACATGTCCAGATAAACATTGTGGTGAAATTTGAGAAGGATCCACCAGGCAGAACTTGAGTTAGAGATGTTACAGACAGACAGACAGACAGACATTTAACATATTTGCTAAATGCAAGTCCAACTGTGTGACCTTGACCTTAGATATTTGTACTGGGACTAGACATGCTACTGTAGCATGTCCAGATAAACATTGTGATAAAATTTGAGTAGGATCCCCAAAACAGAACTTGAGTTAGAGATATTACAGACAGATGGACAGCGCCATTCCATAATATGTCGTTTTTTTCAAACGGGTGTATAAAAAGTGAATTTTGAGTCATTTGTTAAATATAAGGGTAATTTCAATAGACATAAGGGGGTCAAAAATGTCTCATCAGGATTCCAACAGTTGCTTGGCTTAAATAAAACATTCCATGTGTAACCCCTGCTCCACATACTCATCTTGATCCAAGCTGATTGCAAATGTCAGTCAGGTCATGTTAACCCTTCATTCCAGACATGCCTTTTATAAACAGAGTAGACCCAGATCAGATGGCTCCTGTAGGAGCGGTCTGATAAGAGTCTACTGTTTGCTTATTGAATAATATAGGTCTGCTTCTACAGTTTCTAATCAATATTCATCATGTCATTATTTCTTATCAAATTTTCATGGAGTAAAGCATACATGATAAGGGCTACGACAACTTTCTAATGAGGCTACACAATCTCTCTTATACCTCCTTCTATTCAGCTCTTCCTCCTCATCCTTATTTCTCCTTCTCTCCATCTCTTTATGTTTCTCCAACAGTGACTGTTTGTTGGTGTGACTTTCTTGGATGCTATTTCCACACTTACTTTTGGACTGGGATCTTAAATACTTTAAAAAAAGAGCAAATTTTACACCAGAAGAATGAAACTTTCGCTAAGTTTTATCAGAGTCAATTGGTATCTCATCAGGACCCAAATGGTTTGACTGATTGTAATTTTATAGAGCAATTAACCCTTCGCTTGCTATTCACGTCAATATACCTACCTGTAAATAGTGCAGACCCAGATGAGACAGCTCCTGTAGGAGCTGTCTCATCAGGGTCTGCACTATTTACAAGTTGATTGTGCAACCAGTGCACTCCACAGCAGTGATTTCACAGCGAAATACTTGTACACAGTGAAGATATATGTAACTATACAAAAGGGCATGGGTAAAGAAGAAGAAATGTATTTTAAAATTCAGCAAGAGAAGGGTTAACTACACCTTTATTTTGAAGACAAAGTGAATAACAAGAGCACTGCATGCAGGTGCCAACACTCATCTGTTCAATTGTAGCCCTTGTGACAGTGAAAAAATTGTACATAAGATTTGCATGACTAGTAAAGAAGAAATAGCCAACGGACAACAATGACAACAACGACGATGACAACAATGACAATGCGGATATCTTAGTTAAGACAATAGCTCATATCTTTTTCTTCGAAAAACAGACAAGCTAACAAGAGCCGCGTGCGGCGCCAACGCTCGTCTGATTTAGTACCTGTCCAGCAAAATAAAAAAACAAGAGGGCCAGAATGGCCCTGACATCGCTCACCAGACAATTAGTAGGGGACAAAAAGCCTGATTTTGGCCGATTTTGTTACCTGATTTACAATAACTCCATATTGGGCTGTTTGTCTGTATAGAAAACATAGCAAATTTTTTAAATCTCCTCTTCACCAAAAACCAATGGTCTGACTTCAGAATAATTTAATGGGAACAATCATTAGGTAATCACCTACCAAAATAACTGAAATGGTTTGAATCCATGCAGAACTATTGTTGCCATGACAACCAAAAGAAAACAATATTTAAATCTCTTCTTCCATGTTCAGAATATATGTACTTCACAACAGCAGGTGTTAAGTGCTTGTGTAGCGGCCGTAAAACGTCGACCCGTACTTCATTCTCAGTTTTGTTATACTTACTGGTCCTTCTGGATCATTATTTTTTATGTTATTAGTTTTGAAAATTGAATACTGCTTTAAAGCCAGTGCTAGGGGACGGGAGTAGTGTTGCACTTTTAATAACTACTCATGAACAGATTCAATAAAACCGAGTCTGCAGTTTTCTCCTTTCGCATTACTGCTTTTGCTTTTGAAGGATGTCCCACTTTTCAGAATATATTTCTACAAACAAATAGTCAGATTTCAATATAAGTTGATGGGAATAATCATTAGGTGACCTTCTACCAAAATAGCATTTAGTATTCATGTCTGAATTGCCAAACTGATTTTCCATCACCAGTTTTGTTGTTGGTAAGTCCACCCTTACACATAGTGGACAGACAATCCCTTGGTCGTAAACGGATTTCAGGAGCTTACACTATGCGCATGCAAAACCAATTGAGACTCGTGTACGAAGCGTTTCTTCAATGCTCAGCTAGCTGTCAGTGTTCATGTGATATTTGAACACACAAAATACCCTGTTATTGTAAAATAGTGGGGCTATATTGGAATCGCACATGTCCGTCCGTCTGTCCGGATTTTTGTCAGGAGCATTACTCCTAAAGTTTGATAGACACAACTGTGAAACTTTATATTTGGATAGAGGGTGATAAGAGGATGTGCATTCAACAAGGGTTGTAACTTTAAATTCATTAGCTCATAGTTACTTTTCAGAAACAATTTTTTGTCTGGATCATAACTTCTAAGGTAGGCATAACTGTGAAATTTTATATAAGGAAAGAGGGTGGTGAGATGATGTGCAGTCAAAAAGGGTTGTAATTCATTTGTGAGGGATTTATTCCCCTTTGTTACTTTCCATAAACAATTTAAGTGGATGAAAGGATTATTGAGCTATTGCCTCTTGTATTGAAGTCAGTGGATCTTGTGACAAGGTGGTGGGCGTGGGGTAATAATCACCTTTAGTGATAGCTCTAGTTGTATTTGGCCACAATCAACTACGCGATATTCAATGAATGAATGTGACTACCGATACATCATGAGATCGTATCATATTGACAGTGATTTGCTTATTTGGTTTGAACTCAATTTCGTTCTTAGTGTGTGTTTCAAAACAGAGATGATTTTAAATGAAAAAAATAACAAATCAAGTTTACTTTTCAAAGATTTTTTTTGTTCCCATATGCTGTAGAAGACAGTTGTTATTGTTCGTTTTCAAATAAAATACATTCTGCTGATATATTCTGTGACAAATGTAATGTGTATACATGTTGTAAATAATGTCTGTGGTATACAGTAAAACTCGGTTATAACGAATTCCAAGGGACTTGAGGATTTACTTCGCTATAAACATTATTCGCTATATTGATAGTACGAAGTTCGCTATAAATTATAACTTTGACACACGATTGTTCAATATTTATTCAACCGTAATTCAGACATGTATGCGTAGCGATCAAACTCCCAAAATGCACATCATTCGTCGTACAGCTTACTCTTTGTGGAAGAAATCGGTCATTTGCTTTTGAACACACGTTAATGCTTGAAACTTGCCAAAGAACTGTTTCATTAATGCCAGTGTTTAAAAAAATCAGGAGCATTTGGTCGTTGCTCCAATGTCCGATGCAAATTGAATTGGGTATAGCGGACAAAGACTCCGCGTATGTGGGCGGGGGCAAATATTCCTTATAGATCTTTGTCGTTATCGGAGTCAGCGGTAGATTCTATTTTTAGCGGAAAATGCTGAAATAATATGCGAACGGGGAGGGAATAACGAAACCAAAAGACTTCAAGTATTTATTTTGAAAATAATAAACGAACATCATATCTTAACAATGTTTAGCTAAAACCCGTACTTTAAGTGCATATATTCGCCCCGCGGCTAGCGGTGTTTAATTATACCTTACCATCGTGAAGAATACATGCTTTACGGATCGCTTCACAGTTCGCCCCAACACGAGTGTATGTTTTAACACCTATGCGACATGGTGTTAATCGTGCGAAATACACAGGTGCTTGAAGATAGTAGCAAGGTGAAACTTCGCTTTAATGAAGGAATTTTAAAGTGTTTTGTGAATAATGGTACTGGAAAATCAGTTCGCCATAAGCGAAAATTCGCTCTAACCAACTTCGCACTAAACATTATAGTCTGTATAGAATTAATGAAGATATCGACCGGGGAACGACATTTAGTTCGCTATAAGCGGGAATTCGCTTTATCAGAGTTCGTTATAAATAAGTTTTACTGTACACACGTTGTGATTTAAAAACAACAAAATCTGTTTGTGAAACACAATGTCCCCGATATGACGTTTGATTTTGATGCATGACCTTTACCTTAATAGGTCACCCCTAAAAATGTTCGCCTCCATAAGTTGCACATTCATGCCAAGTTTGAAAGATGTATGTTGAAGACGATAAAATTATCACCAGTCAAAATTTGACCCGTAATTTGACACTTGACCATAATGTATGACATTGACCTTAATAAGTCACCCATAAAACGTTCGCCACCATAAGTTGCAAATGCATGCCAAGTTTAAGCGATGTATGTTGAATGGTGACAAATTTATTGCTAATCTAAATTTGACCAGTAATTTGATATTTGACCTTGATGTATGAACTTGACCTTGATATGTCACCCCTAAATATTTTTGCCCTTATCAGTTGCATATGCATGTTAAGTTTGAAATATGTATGTGCAATAGCTACAAAATTATCGCCACCATTAAAGTTGGGAACAAACCAACCAACAAACCAACAGTCCAACAAATAGACAGGGCAAAAACATTATGACCCCCTCTTTGATGGGGAGGGGGGGGGGGGGGGGGGGGGGGGGGGGGCATAAAATGCCATTATTAAGATATATCTATACATGTACCCTGTTATTGTTACAAATTTGGATGTCTGTGATGCTGATTTTGATTGTCTGAAAATCGGTGATAATGAATTCTAAATTATTTGTGATATTTAATGTTATGATTAAAGCAAATTTGTGATAAATATGTGCTAAGTCATAGTTATTAATACATTTAGGAAAAAACACTTAGTTGATATTTCTGAGAAAATTGTGATCATTCGAACGTTGACAAGGCGCAGACTAACTTTGATATTATCTGAAATGCTGTAAGAAGAGTTTCTCGACATAATTCTTTATAAGGTACAATTTATTGATTTAAAAGAATATATTATTAAACTATTGTGTATAACCATTATATTTATTTCTCTTCCTCGATTTACGAAAGATTCAGGTTAGGTTAAGAAAATAGTTCTTAAGTTATACCTTTGACCTTTCAATGACCTCAGTTATTTATTTACCTGCGAGTTCACAGTCCAAAACGCATAAAACTCCCGTTTAAAGTTTGCGAGTCCATTTTACTATTGATGATATAGCTGGAACTCATTGTTTTAGGAAGAAATGAGTCCCAGGGATTCATTATGTTGAATTTGTAAAATAATCACTGTGACCTTGATTTTATGTACCAAGTCCTTGGTAGAGGATATTGTCTTAGTATGTTGTATGTGCACATTAATTATAATATAAATCGCGTAGGTAGAAAAATTGACTGAAATGCACTAAAATACAAATTTGACATTTGACCTCTCAAATGTGACTTTTGACCTCTATCTGCGACCTTGACATTGGCAATATGTACCAAAAACCTTGGTAAAGCATATTGACTTAGTAAGGTGTATGTGCACATTTATTACAAAACATACATCACACATATAGGAAAATTTAATGAAATTGCACAAAAAGTACAAATTTGACCTTTGACTTCTTAAATGTGACATTTGACCTCTACTTGCGACCTTGATATTGGCAGTATGTACCAAAGTCCTTGGTAGAGGATATTGTTATAGTATTTTGATCTTGCACAGTTATTAGAAATACATCACATATGTAGAACAGGTGGACTTCAACGCTAGAAAATGATGTTTGACTTCTAAAATGTGACCTTTGACCTCTGCTTGTGACATTGACTTTGACAGACCTATGAAACTTGTGGTCAGGGGAAACCTTCTTTTTTAAATGAATATCTGTGCCAAGTTTTACTTAAATATATCAATGTTAATGTAAAATTGTAGAACGAAAAGGTCTTGAAACAGAGAAAAGGCTCAAATTTGACCTTTGACCCCTAACCGTGACATTGACTTTAAAGGGAATCAATTGAAACTTATATTTTTAACATTGCCTTGGTATTAGTCATTTAATTATAAAGTTATATTAAAATCCTTCTATCAGTCAAAAAGATATGAAGAGATCTTTGTGTATGGTATTTACTTTATTTCTACGGCAAAGCCGTTGTCATGGTAACTCAAATTGTAGTGCTTTACAATTGTACCACAATGCTGCCACCCTTCTTATTTTGATTGTTAAGTCATACTCTTCGTTATCTGAAAGTATCCTGTCATTGTAAACCAGGTAACAAAATTTCGAAAAATGTCCCCTACTAAATCAGAGGAGAAGATTTTCAAAGTTTTCACTATATGTTTCTATTGAAAACTTAACAGCCCAGGGGCGGTGCCAATTTTGACACCAGGGACACAATTTATATAACTTTTGTAGAGGACCTGAACATGATGCTTAAAGAATGTAGTGAAAGAATGGATAGAGCATTAGACCACTGGAACTTGTATTCTTTGGATGCTAGAGGCGGATTCTCCCACCACTAATGACCTATGCAAACTGTTTGGATCCAGATCAGGCCCCACATAACGTGGGGCCTGATCTGATATCCAAATTGTTTGTAAATGAGACTGAACTTCTGAAAAACTTAGAAAGAAAGTGTGTAGTGGGATTCTCCCACCACTAATGACCTATGCAAACAGTTTGGATCCAGATCAGGGCCAACATAATGTGGTTCCTGATCTGATATCCAAACTGATTGTCAATGAGACTGAACTTCTGAAAAACTTAGAAAGAAAGTGTGTAGTGGGATTCTCCCACCACTAATGACCTATGCAAACAGTTTGGATCCAAATCAGGGCCAACATAATGTGGTTCCTGATCTGATATCCAAACTGATTGTCAATGAGACTGAACTTCTGAAAAACTCAGAAAGAAAGTGTGTAGTTAGGATAACTTGTGAATATGCTGCAGACGACAATTTAGCAGATCACAAAATTACCCAGTATGCAAAGAGTTAAGCTGAAATTCACAACAGATATGCTCTATATTGATAGCTGGTAGCTTAATGCAGGGCATAGGTATGAATAAAAGCTTTAAGAGTATTCTGCACTTTGAGAATTATCCAGTTTTCTCAATCTTAAATGAGTGTGTGTTATTTGTCTAAACACAATTTCTACTCTACTGATCAGGCTAAGGGTGATTATATAATAACCAAAACTGACTGGTCTCAGCTAAGAGTGATATTAAGGAGAAACCTTTAGAATGTTACAGTTTCTGGTGTAAAGAAGTATATACACACAGGGCAGGGCCAATTTTAACCCCAGAACTATGCTACTTATAAAACCCATTAAGTTATGCTAAGTAAATCTATACACCAAATATCTAAGCTCTGGGACATGTAGTTTCTGACAAGAATATTTTTAAAGTTTTTCCCATGCATAACTAGTGATCCCATAGGCTGTTTATGCAGTCAGCTATTAAAAACTGGAAATCCCTGGGGTGGGACCAATTTTGACCCTGGGGGCATAATTTATATAACTTTTGTAGAAGTCCTGAAGTTGAAGCTATGTGCCAAATATGAAAGCTGAGGACCTTCTAGTTTTAGAGGAGATGATGTTCAAAGTTTTCACTATATGTTTCTATTGAAAACTGAAAACCCCTGGGGCAGGGCCAATTTTGACCCCAGGGGTATAATCTATATAACTTTTGTAGAGGACCTACATATGATGCTATGTGCCAAAGATGAAAGCTGAGACCCCTTTAGATTCAGAGGAGAAGAACTTTAAAGGTTCAAATTGTTGACGACGAACGACACACGCCGACGGACATCAGGCGATCACAAAAGCTCACCCTGAGCACTTTGTGCTCTGGTGAGCTAAAAATTGAAAACGATACAGGGCCATAACTCCAAAATTTTGAAATCAAGAGTTATGGTTCTTAGATAGGGGCCTTCCCTTCAATGAGATCTATTAACCTATGAAGTTTCATGCTGAGACCTTATACTTTTGGAGTAATGAGCTACATTAAAGTTTTTGCACCACGACAACGACGACGACGACTTCCTACCCAGTGATCACAGTAGCTTGACTTTTCTTGGAAACAGATGAGCTAAAAATCGTAACAAGAGCCGCATGCGGCGCCAACGCTCGTCTGGCCATGGTGCTTGTCCAGCTAAATTATACATTTTTGAAAAATATAAAGGGTCACAACTCTAAAATTATTAAATCAAGAGTTATGGTTCTTATGTAGGGACTTCTCTCTCAATGAGATCTACTAACCTATGAAGTTTCATGTTGATACCTCTTATACTTTTCGAGTTATGGTCAATGTTAAGATTTCGGACGACAACAACAACAACGACAAAGCGGACGCCGGAGTTACGACAATAGCTCGTACAGATGAGCAAAAAGTCTTCCACTAGCTAGAGGTAAAGTAGATATGAACAAGATGTGTTTGTGAAACACTATTCCCCGTCCTTTGACTCTGAAGGATGACCATGACTTTTGACCCATGGACCAGGGAGTTGAACGCGGCACATCTTCTTTGTGTGGTGAACATTTGTGCAAGGTTATTTTGAAATCCATTCACAGATAAAAAAGTTTGGGACAGACGGACAGAAGGACAGACAGACGGATGGACAATGCGATTACTATATGCCTGCCGTTGGGGGCATAAAAAGTTAAGGCTATCCTCATATTTGCAGATTTTTGTAAAGTGCAAGGGCCACAACTCTGTAACGACAAACTGAATGAACCTCAAAATCAGCGCAGCTTCAGATGTTGCATAAAACATTTGTGTGAAGTTTCATTTATATCCTTTTAATAGCTTTCCCAGAAAACAACGGACAAACCAAAAGTTGACCAAGGTACAAAGCAAGGAACACACAAAGTACAAGGGCTATAACTTTGAAATAAAATGACATATCAAAAAACTCGCAATATATGTGAAAATCCATATTAAGTTGATATATAAAAACTTTGAAGTAAGTATCATTTAAAATGAAAATGTTATGGCCTCCTCATATTTGTATATATTTGCATTTTTTTTAGTGCAAGGGCCATAACTCCGTAACAACAAATCAAATGAACTTCAGAATCATCTCAGCTTCAGATCTTGATTTGTGTGAAGTCTCATTAATATTATTCAAATCGTTTACCTAGAAAACGGCGGACAAACAAAATGTTGACAGACGAACGAATGGACAGACGAACAGGGCCACACCAATATACGACCATCTTTGTTAGGTGGGCATATAAAAAAGGTGGTTGCTTAATGCAGGATAAAAGTAATGCAAAAGCTCCTTTGGAAACTTTCTGCATTTCTCCTGCCCTTCATTTTGCCATGACATGTCTTTACCCATTCCCTCATAATGACGACTTTTGACGACTCTGTAAAAGTCACTTTGTGAAACCATTGTGATAAATAGAGCATTTGCTCCTATAGGAGCAAATGCTCTATTTATTACAATGGTTTCAAACTACAAAATTCTAAAAAATTTCCTTTTCTCTAGTTAATGCCCCTTTTTGGTAGGTTGTATCTAAAAATAGCCTATGAGGTAATGGGTTAAGGTTTTAGGTTTCTTTCCAGTGGTCACTTAACCCTCTACTCCAAAAATATCAAACATCATCAAAAATTAAACAGATGATATTTTAAAATTGTTATATTTACTCATGAAATTAATGTTATAGCAGAAACCAGAATTAGATTCATATTATTCAATAAGCAGAGTAGATTCTGATCAAACAGCTCCTATAGGAGCCATCTGATATGGGTCTACCCTGTTTGCAAACAAGTAAATCTTAGCAAGAATATGATGAAGAGGTCTTTTTTTAATTCAAGTAAAGATTTTCAGGGCACATCCATGCAGAGACCCCCTCCCCCTTTATATGTACAATACAAGGACCTCACCTCATCTGTTTTCTGCTTTCCTCGTATGATGGCCAATTCTTCCTGATGTTTCATCAGCTGTTGTTTCCTCTGCGCCTCTCTCTCCTGTCTCAACTGTTGCTCTGTTACATACATGTACAAACAATCACAGAGCTGTAGATATAAACACAATCAAATTTTCTGCATTTTATCTATCAACCAAACCTATCTTGCTGTTACTCAATAGAATAGCTTCTGCGAGACTATTCTAACAAGAGCACAGCATGTGAGCGCAAAAGCTTGTCTGTTTGATTGTAGACCTTGTGATAGAGCACAAGTGTGTAAAGTTTTATAAGATTTGAATGAATAGTAAAGAAGTAATAGCCAATGTTAAAGTTTCTGAACGACAACAACAATGATGATGACTACAAGATATAGTTTATAGGTCCCATCTGTCAGTCAATCAGTCAGTCCATCCATGTATCCTAATATATTGTTGCTCATCTAGAACTTTCATTCCTTGACAAAGTTTTCTCAAATTTGCTTTCAGAATTGTCATGAATAAAAGCATGGATGATTTTAATTCAGAGGAATCTGGCATGGGGAACCACTTTTTTCTCTGACAATGTGGCGGTGTTGGTATATGAGCTTGCTCACTGGATTTCTTTAATCATAATGGTATATATCTTCCCTGAATTGTTTGGTATTGGTAAAACCTGTAGAGTCAGGTCTATTATAAACTATATCTCGTGCAACTTCGTAACATGGGGTATAAACATTCAGCCAATAACTATATTCATGATATTATTATTTCAGAGAAAGGGTTAAAAAGTATTACCTGTGTGTTTCTTCGGCTGCACTTTCATCAAGTCATTGTACATTTTCATATGTTTTTCCATTAATGCTGGGTCACCTTTTGTCTTTACGTCCTTCAATGCAGGAGTTGATACAGTGGTTGTGTTAGCTGGCATTAAACTGGATGGCTCTGACTTACAAAAGTGGAACTGCAGGACTGATGATTTGGTTGGACGGTCTCTCACTGGATTGTCATGTAATTTTGGCTGTTTTGGAAACTGTAAAATGTTCATACAAAAGTCACATCAGAAAATACAGTCCAACTAGTTTGACCTTTTACTTCACAAATACCACTTTCTAAGTCTTACAAAACAGAGAAGAACCAGATCAGATAGCTCATACAGGAGCAGTTTGATCAGATTCTGCTCTGTTTGCTAATGATGTAATGTAGATATGATGCTACACTTTCTATCATGGCCAAAACTGCTGTGTCCATGTTATAATAACAGTAAAATTAATATTCATGAAGTTACTATTTCTTACATGAATATTCATGGATTAAAGCATCCATCAAAGGGACTTGGTCAAAGTAGCTGCTTAACCTTTTCCTCACATATTCACCTTTTAACACCTTTGCAAACAGAGGAGAACCAGACCAGATGGTTCCTGATCACAGTCTGCATTTGAAATTAGACATGCTTTTACAATTTGTGTCATAAGATACTCAAGATATTCAAGGCACCAATGTTTGATATATGTGACCACTTTATCCCTTTACCTGATGAATATTCATGCCGCAAAATAGCGATGTCATGAATATTAATTAGTTGAATTTTTACAATGGTACAGCCAAACAACCTTGAAGAACTGAAAACGGCTGTTCGTAGGTAGATTAGGAATATCAGTACTGCAACAAGCGAATCTGTCATCCAAAATTTCAGGGAACATTTAGATGTCGTTAACTCACAAAGAGGACGTCATTTGGAACATATACTATGAACATGAACTTGAAAATAGATTCATGATCGGTCGAAAATGGGTATGTGTTACATGTCAGATAAAACCTTAGAATTGTATACAATATTCTTGCACAAAACGTGCTGTTGTAGTCCCGCTAGACCATGTATTAACAAGGCGATTCTCGTGCTCACGCGCTGTTGTTGACCGGTTTTAATTATACCTATTCGGTGCCTAAGGTAAACAATGGACGCGAATGTTACAGCGTTTTGGCCTAAGCTAGGTGAACGCCGGGGTGTGAGTATTTCCAGGAGCACCGACAATGAACTGTTTTTAGTGATAGACATATTGAATGAAATTCCATGTAAATTGTATTTGATACAATCATGAATTGACATCGAAAAGAAAAAGTGGCTCGGAAACAGCATAAATCGACGAAGTGTCAAAGAAGTGTATAGTTTTGCTGCCGTTGTTTTGCTTGTATTTTGAAGAATTAAATTGATGCAGGAGAGCAGAAATTTGGTTCTATGCAAGAATAGCGTTAATACACATTTTTTTTTCTTCGGGCTCGGGCCAACAACAGTCCCTCGGGACACTGCAGATGTTATTGCCCGAAAAAACGTGTATTAACCCTCTAATATTATGTGTTCGTTGTTAGCGCACCATTTCTGATGAAATAAATAATTCAGCTGCTAATGGTAACAGATATTATGCGACACCCTGTACATAACCACAGGATTTTATGGCCATGGACTAGAATCTGATCTATATTATTCCACAAGCAAACAGGACAGACTAAGATCAAACTGATCCTATAGGATTTGTCTTTTCAGATCTACTCTTTTTGTAAAGACATCAATTGAGGCTCTACTGCCTTCTATTTACTAAATTGAAGTCGACCCACAAAATGACATACACTATAATACATCAGTGGACATGGATCTGTGATATTTCATTCTCTAATGATTTAAATGACAAGTTATAGATGTACATGCACAAGTTGCAATTGTATATTGGTAATCTAACTCAATCGTAAAGTCCATTAAAAAACTGTGATAAACTCCATCAGAACTCCTGTATAAATTGTTGGAAACTGAAAAGAATTATGTTATGCACATTTACATTTCAAAGAGATCATGTGTACAAAATTTTCAGAGAAATCTGATGAAAACTGTACTTTGTACCACAACTTCACAGTTACCACAATACAACGGTACACCATTACATCTAAGTTCATGGGCAGCTATCTCCATATACACTGGAGACAGCCAAACAAAAATTATTAAATGCATAAAATATGTATATAAACTTTTATCTAAATCTGCTGAAAAAAAATAACTCTGACTGGCCTCACCCTTGCTAAAGGATTAATCTCTGGCCTGTATAAACTAAACAGGATGATGATGAGGCCTAAAATTATGGCTCTTGGTTTCATATTGGCCCCAATCTGAAGCTGACTTATTTTTACATAGAATACAGTGTATCAGGGTTACAGATAAGGGGAGTATTGGGGTATTTACCCAATTAAATTTGTTGAAAAAGCAATTGTTTTTCAAAACAATGAGTAACACAAAGCAAATGAATATGGCAAAAAGCAAAAAAAATAGAACACATAATGAGAATAATGAATGATACCCAATTACGAAAATTGTCAATACCCAATAAAAATTGCAAATACCCAATTCTGTAAAAAATCAAGGAGTAAATACCCAATTGCATCAAAACCTTATCTGTAACCCTGGTGTATGCATATGTCTGTAGTAACCAGGTGAGCGATTTAGGGCCATTATGGCTCTCTTGTTAATTTAGCTGGACAAGCGCCAAATCAAATCAAATGAGAGTTTGCGCCACATGCGGCTCTTGTTGTCATTTTGGCATGAAACATGAGTAGTTGGTGTCAAGAACTTCTCCTTCAATTTGAAAGTTACTGTGTTGATTCTCCTTCAATTTGAAAGGTACTGAATTTATGTTTGGCATACGTAATAACCACAAGTAGTAAATTTGTAAGACACAATTTTCATGTGATTATTTCCAGGCATTGCAGAATTGTCTTCCCTTGAACATTGAGTATCTTTGTCATTGTTGTCTGTAACATAGGTACTTGAAGAAGAAGATTTTTAAAGATTTTCCTATGAAAAACTGATAAGCCCTGAGGCGGGGCCATTTTTGGTCCGGGGGACATAATTTGAACAATCTTTATAGAGGACCATTAGATGATGCTACATACCAAATATCAAAGCTCTAGGCTTTGTGGTTTCAGAGAAGAAGATGTTTAAGTAAATTGTTGACGATGCACGACGCACATACGCACGATGCCGGAGCCTGCCCCCTCACAATACCTCACCTGGCACTATGTGCCAGGTGAGCTAAAAAAACAGAAAAGAAAAAGGGCTGTAACTCCAAAATTTTGAAATCAATAGTTATGGTTCTTCTTTAGAGACCTTCCCCTCAATAAGATCTACTAACCTATGAAGTTTCATGTTGATACCTCTTATACTTTTTGTGTAATGAGCTATATTAAAGTTTTTGCACGCCGACGACAACAACGACACTTACAAACCAGCAATCACAATAGCTCGACTTTTCTTCGGAACAGACAAGCTAAAAATACTTAAAGTTCAGGGGTGATACTTCTGCACTGCCTGTCACGAAAACGGATGTCTACCCCCCCCCCCCCCCCCCCCCCTACCCCTCGCACTCACACATACACACTGTGACATATTGTCACATTTCAGTTCTGTACATGAGAACTCGACCGGATATGTGTGACAGACAGACAGACAAACAATTCTAACAAAAACAATATGTAAAGGGAAATAACTCAAAATGTCGCTACCATAGTAATGAACTTCATGAATGATACTTCCCCTCATTATGCACTTTCACACCACATTTTTAAAGAAACAAGAGCACACAAGCAGGTGCAACGCTCGTCTGTCGTCATTGTCAAGATGAACATGCATACCAAAAATGAAGGTTGAAAATGAAAAATTGAAGAAGTTATGGTCAATGTTAAGATTTCGGACGACGATGACAACAACGACGTCGCGGACGCCGGGGTTATGACAACAGCTCGTGATTTCTTCGAAACAGACGAGCTAAAAAATGATAACAGCTAATAACTCCAAAAATATGGATACCAGAGTTATGGCCCTTGTGCATGACACTTCTTTTCATCATGTGCTTTCCATAAATGAAATATCATTTCAATAACATCAGTAGAACAGGAGTTATTGATCAGACAAAAAAATTAACAAAGGGCAATAACAGCAAAAGTATTGAAGCCAGAGTAATGGCCCTTGTTCGTGACACTTTCTCACATCATGCTCTTCCCATGTATGAAGTTTCAATCCAATGGCATGAGCCATAATTAAAGGAGTTATCGTCTGTACAAAAAAGTGTGAATTTTTTTTACAAGGGGAAATAACTCCAATATTGGTGAAGCAAGAGTTATGTACCTTAGATGTGACACTTCATTCCATGTATGAAGTTTCAATCCAATGGCATGAGCCACATAGGAGTTATTGTCCGGACAAAAAAGTGTAATTTTTTTTACAAGGGGCAATAACTCCAATATTAGTGAAGCCAGAGTTGTGGACCTTGGGCATGACACTTCCTCTCATCATGACCTTTCCATGTACAGGCCTCATAGTGGCATGTCACAAAAAAGTAGGAGAAAAGTAGGAACTCAAACCATAAAAAAGTAGGAGAAAAGTAGGAAAAAAGTAGGAATTGAAACAATAAAGTAGGAACTTCTAAACACAAAGCTATACCTTATATCATATGATAGGTTTCAGTTTACCTCACTCTTAGACCACTGGGTGCTGAATTGGAAGGCTCTTTGCTTCTGCAGTACTTTGAGGGGCACACACAAGTCACATACCAACCTTATGAAGAAGCAGGGGGAAGACTGTTCTTAGTAACCATCACAGCACTGTACAATCAAAGAGCCTTTCAACTCAGCATCCAGCTCCCCCACCCTCTCCCTTCTGCAAAATATACAATTTCATATACCATGATCAGATGTTATTGACCAGAGCCTACCCTAAGATTTTAGGATGGGGTGACATTTTGAGTCATAAGGGGTGGGTGCGGGAGGGGTTTCCCCTCCTGCCAAGCGCTGCGGCGAAAATTTTGAAAAAAATGAGATTATCATGGTGAATATGTTGCATTTTAATTCAAAGGAGGCATTTCAGAAACGGTTGTCTTCAATCCCGCCCTTGAATGTTCTTGCCTATGAAGGAGATAGACTCTACAGTGTCTCTAAAATTCCTAAGTAAAGAAACAAGAGGGTCATGATGGCCCTGTATCGCTCACCTGGTTTGCTTTGTTTTCTATCAAAGCTCTGACCATATTAGTTTCAGAGAAGATGTGTGAACTGAAGATTTCACTATATAACTCTATGTAAACCGACAACCCAAAGGGCAGGGTCACTTTTACCCTGGGACAAAAATTAAATAATATTTGAGGAGATCTACTAGATAATGCTACAAAACAAATATCACAGAACTAGTCCTTTGGGTTTCAGACAAGTGGCTTTTTAAGTTTTTACTATATAATCCTTTGTAAATCTTCCAGGGTAGAGCCAGTTTGACCCCAGAGGCAAACTTTGAACAATCTTTGTAGATGTCCATCAGATGACGCTTCATACCAAATGTGGTTAAGCTCTAGGCCTTACGGAATTTGACAATAAGATTTTTAAAGTTTTCAGTAAAATTTGTGACCCCCGGGGCAGAACCAATTTTGACCATAGGGGCCTAATTTGAACAATCTTGATAAAGGTTTACTAGATGGTGCTACATACCAAACATCACAGCTCTAAGCCTTTCAGTTTCGGACAAGAAGAATTTTAAAGTTTTTACTATATAATCTTATGTGAAACTTGTGATCCCATGGTGATTCTGTATACCAAATATGGTAGACCTATGCTTAACAGCTTTTTTTACAAGAAGATTTTTTTAAGTTTTTAGTTCTTTTTGGACATGGCAACCAGTGTTCTGCATGGAATCAAATTCTTTGAACAACTTTGGAAGAGGTTGACCAAAGGAACATTCCTGCGAAGATTGGTAAAAACCAAGAAAGCAGTTTAGGAGGAGATGTCATTTTAAGAAAAATATTGATAATGAACGACAACGGACACAACAGACAATAGCTCACATTGGCACTTCATACTAGGTGAGCTAAAAAATAATAATATTCCTCTGAGTACTCTCATTTACTCTAACCCTAGAGTATAGGGTTTGTTGACCAGATGATTCATAATATTTAATGCATAATCAGTAAATCTTAACATTACCTATTATTGAATCACAATCATAAATGACAGCAATTGGCAAACTAATTTAAGTTTTTTTTGGGGTTTTTTCTCTTTTTTTTTTTTTTTGCTCCAGTTCAAGTGAAAAAGTAGGAGCTTTTTTTGGAAAAGTAGGAAAAAGTAGGAGCACTTTAAAAAAGTAGGAAATAGTAGGAAAAAGTAGGAAAAGTAGGAGTCGCTATGACCCCTGCATGTATGACGTTTCAATCCAATGGCATGAGCCATATAGGAGTTATCGTCCAGACCAAAAAAATGTGAAAAAATTTACAAGGGGCAAAAACTCCAATATTAGTGAAGCCAGAGTTATGGACCTTGTGCATGACACTTCCTCTCATTATGCTCTTTCCATATATAGTGAACCCTCATCACAACAGAGGTGTTTGTTTCCAGACATTTCGCTGGTATAACGAGGCTGTTGTTATAACGAGTTTAAATATGAAAAGAACCAAATGGCCAGTTTTAAACTAGTACCAACAGGCGAACGCTTAATGCAGAACACAAGAAGTGCAACAAGAGGGCCAGAATGGCCCTGAAGCGCTCACCAGACAATCAGAGGAGAAGATTTTCAAAGTTTTCACTATATGTTTCTATAGAGAACTAGCCGGCCCTGGGGTGGGCCAATTTTGCCCCAGGGAAATAATTTAGAAAAACTTGTAGGGGACTTGAACACAATGCTATGAGCGAAATATAAGAGCTGAGATTAACCTTCCAGTTTCAGAGAAGAAGTTTTTCAAAGTTTTCTCAATATGTTTCTATTGAAAACTGTCTACTACCCCTGTGGCAGGGCCAATTTTGACCCCAGGGTCATAATTTATAAAAAATTTGTAGAGGACCTGAACATGATGCTCTGTGCCAAATATGAAAGCTGAGAGCCTTCCAGTTTCAGAGAAGAAGATTTTCAAAGATTTCACTATTTGTTTGTATTGAAAACTGCCCACCCCTGGGGTGGGGCCAATTTTGACCCAGGGGCCATACTTTATATAATTTTTGTAAAAGACCTGAACATGATGCTATGTGCCAAATATGAAAGCTGAGAACCATCCAGTTTCAGACGAAAAGATTTTCAAGGATTTCACTATTTGTTTCTATTGAAAACTGGCCACCCCTGGGGCGGGGCCAATTTTGACCCCAGGGCCATAATTTATACAACTTTTGTAGAGGACCTGAACATGATGCTCTGTGCCAAATATGAAAGCTGAGAACCTTCCAGTTTCAGACAAGAAGATTTTCAAAGATTTCACTATTTGTTTCTATTGAAAACTGCCCACCCCTGGGTCGGGGCCAATTTTGACCCCGGGGCCATAAATAATATAACTTTTGTAGAGGACCTGAACATGATGCTATGTGCCAAATATGAAAGCTGAGAACCTTCCAGTTTCAGAGGTGAAGATTTTCAAAGATTTCACTATTTGTTTCTTTTGAAACCTGCCCGACCCTGGGGCGGGGCCAATTTTGACCCTGGGGCCATAATTTATATAACTTTTGTAGAGGACCTGAACATGATGCTATGTGCCAAATATGAAAGCTGAGAGCCTTCCAGTTTCAGAGGAGAAGATTTTCAAAGATTTCACTATTTTTTTCTATTGAAAACTGCCCACCCCTGGGGCGGGGCCAATTTTGACCCAGGGGCCATAATTTATATAACTTTTGTAGAGGACCTGAACATGATGCTATGTGCCAAATATGAAAGCTGAGAGCCTTTCAGTTTCAGAGAAGAAGATTTTCAAAGTTTGCACTATATGATTCTATTGAAAACTGCCCACCCCTGGGGCGGGGCCAATTTTGACCCCAGGGCCATAATTTATATAACTTTTGTAGAGGACCTGAACATGATGCTATGTGCCAATTATGAAAGCTGAGAAGCTTCTGGTTTCAGAGGAGAAGATTTTCAAAGTTTTACTATATGTTTCTATTGAAAACAAGGCACCCCTGGGGCGGGGTCAATTTTGACCCCAGGGGCATAATTTATATAACTTTTGTAGAGGACCTGAATATGATGCTATGTGCCAAAGATGAAAGTTGAGATCCCTGTAGATTCAGAGGAGAAGATTTTTAAAGGTTCAAATTGTTGACGACGGACGACGAACGACGAACGACGGACAACGGGCGATCACAATAGCTCACCCTGAGCACTTTGTGCTCTGGTGAGCTAAAAAGCTCCCATTGTGTATAATGGGGGTTCACTGTATGAAGTTTCAACCAACTGGCATCAGGCATAATGAAGTTATCGTCCAGACAAAAAAGTGTGATCGACAGACTGACAGACAGACAACTCTCTCATGAAAACAATATGACCCCCCCCCCCCCAATATGAATATGGGGGAGGCCACTGGCACTTGATTGAAACAGACTAATTGTGTAATATAATAGTATAATTGTACTAGTTGCTATAAATAAACTAGTCTTTTTCTTTTTCGATCAAGTGCCAGTGGGGGAGACATAATGACTACTGTATCTTACACATCTACTATTCACAGTTATTATGAACACCAAACATAGTCAATACCTTACAAACTAATGGAGGAGTGCACAACATGCGCAACCCATGTTCAAATGCAGACTGATGGACCAACAGACCGCCCAACCGAAAGTGCGATTCCAGTATAACTAAACCAATTCCAGTTAAACCGTTACCTTTAATGATGTCAGACCCAGATCAGACATTTTCTTGTTGGAGCATCTCTTACTTATGGAATGGTAAAAATTATTGATTTTAGTTTATGAATGGGGAAAGAATTCTATGTTCATTGTCCATTTTAAAACTTAACTAATGACTACTATTGAAGTAATGAACTTGTGTATAATTATTTATATGATAAAGGGTTAATATCAACTTCGAAAGCAAAAGACCAAGGTCAGAAAGCTCCTATAGGATATACCTGGTCAGTCTGCTCTGCCTACTTATGGATTGATACAGATCTAATTCTACAGTTTCTGCCAAAGTTAAAACCAATCCTGTTTTCATGTACCATTAAAGAAATAAATCTTACATATACAGTAAAACCCCTCTATAATGACCACTAAATTACATCAAGTATTTTGTGTTAAAGACAGGTGAATGCTTAAAGCAAGGTGAAAGTAAAACAGAACGCTCCTTTAGGAGCGTTCTGTTTTACTTTCACCTTGCTTTAAACAACCACCTGCCCAAAATACCAACTAATTAACATAATTTAGTGGTCGTTATAGAGAGGTTTTACTGTATTCATATGTCATTATTTCTTTTGAATATTGAATGTGTAAAGGGTTAAAAGGATAAAGATGGCTTATCTTCTGTTCATTGTCCAGTTTATATTATTGATTCATAAACTATAACTCTCTTACCTTCATATCATATTGTGTCACTGGTTTTGTTGTACTGATTTCCTCATATTTGGCCTTCAGCACTGTCTCCTGAACTTGTACCTGTTCCTGCGGCTCAAGTGGTTCGAGCTGCAGTTGCTTCCTCTGCTGTATTTAATTCATTATTACAAATACATATGTATACCAAATATACCGTAGATATCAGGAAAAATTAGGGCGTCCTAACATTAATACATTACTAGAGTTTGTTTTTGAGAAAAACACGACTCCCTCGGTACCCCGCCCCCGCACCCATAAGAGGAATGAATTCACCCCCTGGCACCCTCTACCCTGGCACCCATAAGAGGAATAAATTCATATGTCAAAATAGTATAGGAGGAGTTAGCTGCACAAGACTTTTTCGCTATTACTCTATATAAGGAAAAACTCCAAAGGGACATAACTTCTGTCAAAATTGTTGCAGCCTAAATTCCAAACCACATGACCATCCTCACATATAGCTGGTTCATATGTAAAAATTGGAAATAAATCCCTCAAATAGTGTAGGAGGATTTAGCTGCACAAGATTTTTTCGCTACATATTCTATATAAGGAAAAACTACAAAGGGCCATAACTTCTGTCAAAATTGTTGCAGACAAAATTCCAAACCACATGACCATCCTCACATATAGCTGGTTCATATGTAAAAGTTTGAAGTAAATCCCTCAAATAGTGTAGGAGTTTGCTGCACAAGATTTTTTCGCTATATATTCTATACAAGGAAAATAGAGTTGGCGCACAAGATTTTTTCACTATTTATTCTATACAGTGATGTCTTGTTAATCCGGAGTTCGTTAATCCGGAAAACTCGCCATCCGGACCAAAGTCGAGGGGATGGATTTTTTGTGCAGTAAATTGACTCGTTACATCCGGAAATTCGCGTTCCGGAACCGGACATAGATTTCGGGTAACCAATCTATGCATTTACCTGTATTTGTGATTCGTTAATCCGGCCGGGTCCGTAACCCCGGGGCTTAATTGGCCACCCCTGACACTAAACAATAGTGCATCGCGGAGGTGCGAATTCTTGTGTTTACAATCACTGGCATGGGTAAAACAACCCCCGACTGTGTGCAAACTGTTTAATTGGTTTGATATTCTTTAATGTTCTTTAATGTTCCTTAATGAGATGAACACTCGCCCAATTAACTTGTTACGTTAAAACGTACCGCCATCGTTAAACTGTAAATCACTGCTAATTCAGAAATTACAAGACTATATTAATTGGGGATTCCCGCTAGGTTTTCCCTAAGATTCTAACTCACGTGTGAGCTGCCTGGTTCCCGACTTCCGCCTTACAAGTACATGTATGCGGATGGAATATTCGGGAAACCAGTCATGTCAAACATGGATTCCTACATCAATTTACAAAATTTGCCTGAAGGCAAATTCGATAATCAACATTGTATTACTCAAATGAGAGAACTGATACTTAATATGGATACGGTGCAAAAAACACCTAGAATGACAAACAAGGCAATTAATTTGATATGACTTGTGATTATTACGGGCATATGCACACATGAACGTTACAAGAAAAGACTTCTTGATGCTAAAGTACATATGTACATATACATATATACAATGTTTATGATTAAGTTGATATTTTGCAGCATACGACGGTGATTAGTTAATCCGGAAAATTCGTTAATCCGGAAATTTCGCTGGGAACGAACGTTTCCGGATTAACGAGACATCACTGTATAAGGAAAATAGTGTTGGAGGAGTTAGCTGCACAAGATTTCTTCGCTATAAGGAAAAACTACAAGGGCCATAACTTCTGTCAAAATTGTTGCAGCCAAAATTCCAAACCACATGACCATCTTCACATATAGCTAGTTCATATGTAAAAGTTTGAAGTAAATCCCTCAAATAGTGTAGGAAGAGTTAGCTGCACAAGATTTTTTCGCTATACATGTATATTCTATATAAGGAAAAACTACAAAGGGCCACAACTTCTGTCAAAATTGCTGCAGCCAAAATTCCAAACCACATGACCATCCTCACATATAGCTGATTCATATGTAAAAGTTTGAAGGAAATCCCTCTAATAGTGTAGGAGGAGTTAGCTGCACAAGGATTTTAACAGACAGACAGACGGACGGACAGACAGACAGAAAGCACAACATCAATATGTCTCCCTCCCCTAAAGGGAGGGGGGAGACATAATTAATACAGTGTAGACCTGGAAAAGAGTCCATTTTAAAACTTATTTCTAACACCTTTTTTTTTCGCCATGATGGTTTGAAAAATACTGCTGTTTCTGACAAAATGCAGGATATATCATGATCAAATAAAGCGCTTTATAGCACATCTCCATTGTTACCACATTCTTTAATGTCTATAAGCATTGGCAAAATTCTCTTCTTTTATTCTGAAAACTAAATTTTCTTTTAACCCTTTACTCAATAAATATGCCTTTATACAACTTTACAGGAGCCGTCTGATCAGGGTCTGCTCTGTTTGCTTATGATATAATATAGATGATTGTACCATGTCTGCCAATATGGCCAAAAATTCCTTTGTTCATATGCTAAATTATAACAATCATTCTAATATTCATGATGTCATTATTTCTTAGAATGATATTCATGGAGTAAAGGGTAGATTCTTTCCAAATTCATATACTCAGAAAGTCAAACAATTTGGATCTGGATCTAAACTATTTGCAAATGTCATCACTAGTTTGCCCTATAGAGTGTAGTTAGGACAGTTTTGCAGTAAGCCCTCAACATACTGCATTTCTACTCAACAACTAATCTGTCACAAATTCGGATTCACTCAAAATAGGATGACATGCCAGAAATCAGTTGAAGATATTGGATCCAAGTAAGACTTTGAGAAATTAAGTTTCTGATCTGGAGCAAAGATGAATGGAACAGACAGGTGTAATGTACAGAAAGTAAACATGCTACTTGCTTTATTATTGCCCACAAAACAACTTCCTATGGATCTCAATCTTTGTAAAGAAAGGACTCAATCAAGCTGAAGTATTTTAAATATGTTAGCTAAATGCAAAACTTTGCAAAACAATTTTGAAAATTGCCAAAGGTAAAGGTATTAAAATTAGAATTGTCACTAAATGATTTAATAACCTCAAAAACAAGTGGGATATAATGAAACGCTGGTTAATGAATAATCAAGGGACCACAATATGCCCATCTTGCCTCGATAATGAAGTTTCCATAAAATTTCATTGAACTGTCTCAGTAATTTACCGAATCAAGTGTGCAGCAATTAACTTTGTATAACAGAAATTATTGTAAGATCCAACATACAATTGCAAATGGATGTTGTGATTATCATCTGACAGAACTTACTGTATTTCAATTTTATCCAACAGGCTGAACTTTAACCCTTACAATGCTGAATTTTCTAATGTACCATTCCAAAATTCAAACAGCTTAAGCTCATGGTGAATATAGAAAAGTGTAACATGACAAACAGTACAGATCCTAATAAGAGGGTTCCTCTAGGAGCACTCTTATCAGGGTCTACAATGTTTGCATAGGACATTAGTGACTCGTGCCCCACATGGTAAGGGTTAATGTGCCTTTAATTCAGACTAATCAAATCACCTGCTGTCTTCTTTCTTTCTTCTTTTTTCTCTTTTCAGCCTTTTTCTCTTTAGCAGCTATTTGCTTCATTCTTTCTTTAAACTCCTCCTCGTCTTTCTGTTGCTTATCCTGCTGGTCTTGAATCTCCCTCTGGATATCAGCATCCACACCCATCTCTGCCTTTGGTCTGAAGACAAAACTGAATTTAACCCATTCAATCCTTTGCCTGATAGAAATGCCTTTCCTTGCCTTTGCAAACAAAGTAAGACCCTGATCAAGTAGCTCCTGTATGAGCAGTCTGATCAGCAAAGGAAATGGTAAAACTGAATTGTAGAGCCCTCTCACTTTTAGATGGCTGTTAGCAAGTCTCTGATTGCCTATTAAGTAGAGTTTAGATCCAGATCAGACACCAAAGTAACTTGGTATATCATCAGCATACAAGCGGTTGCAATTACACTGTCTGTATTTCTAAAGAGAACTGAATCTACAATAACTTTGAGAATAGCAGCAATATATTTTTTAACAACGTTTTTGTAAAGAAATACAAAAGAAATCAAATTTTAAAACTAAAATACATCTAAATGAAATTTTTATCAACAAATATTTGCTCAGTAGACTGAATTTTTTTGCAAAGGTTTTTTAGACCCATTCCCTCATAGATTATTTTTAGATTCAACCTCTTTGAATAAATCTACCCAAAGGGAGCATTTACTAGAGAAAAGGAAAATTTCAGAATGGTGTAGTTTTGAAACAATTGTGATAAATAGAGCATTTGCTCCTATGGAACAAATGCTCTATTTATCACGTTTTAAACAAGAGCCATGTGCAGGGCCAATGCTCGTCTGATTTGGTGCTTGTCTAGATAAATTAAAAACAATTGAAAAAAATAAAGGGCCATAACTCCAAAATTTCTAAATCAAGAGTTATGGTTCTTATGTAGGGGTCTTCCCTTCAATGAGATCTACTAATACTCAGGGAGCCAGTAGTGCCTACCGTGCACCCCCCCCTAGACTTTTTTTCATGGGTACCAAAATGTTCAGAAAAGTGTCCTGAATCAGAATCGCGAATTTACTCAAACTTAAATTCTTTTAGGCTATGTGTATTTTAACCGTTTCCATGGCAACCCCCCAGTTTTCGTAATGATGACCCATACCTACAAATTCGCCCATATCACAGCCAGTTTTTGTCCTAAAACTATAAAATTGGTGCCAAATGGAAGATAAGACATTGTGCTTTTATTTCTAACTTGTTTTTTTTAATTACCTTATTTGCATACTCATGATAATTAATGAGAACATTAAAAATAGTAAAAAAGTATATAAATAACGTAAAACTTTAATTTTTTTATCCTACAAATATCAGAAAATAACTTCAAATGCAGTTTAACATGATGACGAAACCCCCAGGAAACAAAATATCCAATTTGAGGACCATAGCATTAATTTTAAGCACGATTTTCACCGTTTCCATGGCAACACCCTAGTTTTCGTAATGATGGTCCGTACCTGCAAAATTGTCCATATCACAACCAGTTTTTGTCCAAAACTTATAAAACTGGTACCAAACTGGAGGTAGGACATTATGCTTATATTTTCAGTTTAATTTTTTAAATTACCTTATTTGCATACTCGTGAATATTAATGAGAACATTAAAAATAGTAAAAACAATATAGAATTAACGTAAATAATGTAAACTATTCACTTTTTATCCTACAAATATCAGAAAACAATTTCAAATGCAGTTTAACCTGATGACAAAATCCTCAGAAAACAAAATATCAAATTTGAGGACCAAAAATTTAACTCTAAGTAACTTTTTAACTGTTTCCATAGTAACCATTCATTTCACTCTGTTCACACAGTTTTGTTTGTCGACACCTGCCTGCAAACATCTTCCATATCACAGGAAGTATTTGTGCTAACTGTATAAAACTAGTACTGAATTAAAGCTAAGACAGTGTGCTTTGGTTAAAAAGCTATAATTAGGAATTACCTTATTTGCATACACATGAATATTAATGAGAATAATTAAAAAATAGCAAAAAAATACAGAAATACCGTAAACCTCTCAATTTTTATCCTACTATTATCAGAAAACAACTTCAAATGTAGTTTAAAATGATGACAAAATACTCAGAAAGCTAATAATCTTAATTGATACCCAAAAACTGAACTGTAAGTAAGATTGTAAAGGTTTCCATGGTAACCGATCCTTACACAAATTTTGGAAATTTGACATCTAACTGTAATACTCCGCTAGATCTCGGTTATTTTTGATGAATCATGATATCAATTATTACAAACCTAGATATGAGGCATTGCTTTAATAGTAAATATTACTTTTCTAATATAAACTAATTTGCATATGTATGAATATTTATGAGAACAGTAATAAATGTTGAAATTTTCGACAGACACCAGTCTTTCTAAAATAAAGCAAACAAATATTGAAATGGTTAGCTAAAGTTTACTATGATCACTGAATATCACCAAGATTATTAGATAAATAAGTTTGGGACACATTATATAGCACTGATGGTGATATATCTGTTTCCTAGGCAACCATTCTAACCTCGTTGTTCATATTACAGAGTGTTTACATACCTTCAACATACAAAGATATTGCTGCCTTCTTGGGCGATAATTATAAATGATATAAACATATACCCGGTAGTTGATGTATGAATCTTAATGTTAGGTTCACTTTATGCAAATTACCTTATTTGCATCCTCATGAATATTAATTAGTCAAACAAAGAGAAACAATATGGAAATTAACATGTTTCGCAGTATGCTGAGCACAACATTACACCATTCTCCAAATATAGCTTGCAATGATAAATGTACCTTTTGGTAATAAATAAATGAATTTTAATTCTAAAACTGTCTAAAAGATGTTAAAGGGCATGTATACATCTAGTAAAGGGTTAATCTCACTCTCTGCTTTAAAACACCTTTACAGAAAGCTTCTTTGAGTATGCCGACTCAACAAAAATAGACGAATGACCCTTTACCAGCTTAACCCTTTACCAGCTGAATATTCATGTTAGAAATAATGACATCATGGGTATTTATTAGCTAATTTATAAATTGAAGGTCTGACTCTCAGAGCATACCTTAATTAGAGGTTAAAATGGAACAGTTTATATTGGATCTTCTCAGGTAATACTCTGATAAGGGCCATGCCAAGATGATAACATTGCTGTTGAATGTCTGTGGAGCATACCCTTATTTTAGGCCATAATGTAATCATATCTGTTGATTGACTGTTAGAGTTACATGTTGACAACCATTCTTGTCTAAAACAAGGGGAATGTCTGGGTCGGGAAAGAGATCTCTTCCAAAGTATCAACTGGTAAATAACTCTTCAGATGTGCTGTATTAAGCAGGCCCTACAAGGGGGTAATGTTCCCATATCAGCATTGCGAAGTGCATCTGTTGGCTTATCTTCACACTTCTCCTTAATCTTAAACAATATCAATTCATTCACAGTGTGAAATCTTCAGTTGCCATACATTGCGCATGTAAATTCATCCAAGACTTGCACAAGATCTCCAGACACATCCCAAGAGTTGCCCAAACTTGCTAATGGTTTTATAAACATTGGCTTCTTTTCAATGGTCTTAGTGGGTGTCAAATGTTCTCAGCCATATAATGCACTTGTAGAATCACAGCCAGAGTACAAATGGAGACCCAGAAGTGCTGATCGGTAATCTTCTGTGTATGCTTTGGCAACTTCTGACATGTTTATTATTTTTTGATGATTGCCCGAGCCAGTATCAAACAAGACAGTAAAACATTCAAACCAGTTAAGGTAATACAGAAGAATGAAGAATATATCACTGTCTGGAGTTCGAAGATGAACAGTTTTGTAACCTTGTTCTTTTGCATGCTTGGTGTAAATAACAATCCTTGTGTGTTGAAATCAGGGCATCAAAACTTTTTCTCACTGTTGATATACCATAATCTGGTGAGAACTGGTTAGGCTCACAGTCATAGATGTGAAAAAACATTTCTGCCTTGCAGCTTCTAATCGTAAGGAATCAAGGAATTGTAGTAATTATTAGTGGTTCACAAAGACCCAATATGTAGATTGATATAGGTGAGCTGATGCAGAATCTGCTGACACCAGTTCCCTTCGGTATTGGTACAGCTGATGATGGCTTAGCAAGACAGACAAATCAAAGGGTCTTAAAACACATCACAGGATTACCAGTTCTCGACAGATGATGGTATATCAAAAGTGGAAACAGTCTTGAAACCCTGAATTCAACACAGGCTTTATGGGCTTTAAAATCACTGACACTTTAAAAACAATTACAGAAGATTGTTTGGGGTATCATAAGTACTTGGCTTTCAAAAGTTATCATGGAAGCAGTGCATGGTCATTTTGGTAACAGTTTTAGACATAAAATTTATTTATTCATCATCAAAAGGTACATTTACTATTGCAAGCTATACTTGGAGCATTGTTTAATGTTGTGCTCGGCATACTGCGAAACATGTTATTTTCCATATTGTTTCTCTTTGTTTTCTTATCACTAATTAATATTCATGAGGATGCAAATAAGGTAATTTGCATAAAGTGAACCTAACATTAAGATTCATACATCAACTACCGGGTATATAATTATATCATTTATAATTATCGCCCAAGAAGGCAGCAATATCTTTGTATGTTGAAGGTATGTAAACACTCTGTAATATGAACAATGAGGTTAGAATGGTTGCCTAGGAAACAGATATATCACCATCAGTGCTATAAAATGTGTCCCAAACTTATTTATCTAATAATCTTGGTGATATTCAGTGATCATAGTAAACTTTAGCTAACCATTTACATATTTGTTTGCTTTATATGAGAAGACTGGTGTCTGTCGAAAATTTCAACATCTATTACTGTTCTCATAAATATTCATACATATGCAAATTAGTTTATATTAGAAAAGTAATATTTACTATAAAAGCAATGCCTCATATCTATGTTTATAACAATTGATATCATGATTCATCAAAAATAACCGAGATCTAGCGGAGTATTACAGTTAGATGTCAAATTTCCAAAATTTGTGTAAGGATCGGTTACCATGGAAACCTTTACAATCTTACTTACAGTTCATTTTTTGGGTATCAATTAAGATTATTAGCTTTCTGAGTATTTTGTCATCATTTTAAACTACATTTGAAGTTGTTTTCTGATAATGGTAGGATAAAAATTGAGAGGTTTACAGTATTTCTGTATTTTTTTTCTATTTTTTAATTATTCTCATTAATATTCATGTGTATTCAAATAAGGTAATTCCTAACTATAGCTTTTTAACCAAAGCACACTGTCTTAGCTTTAATTCAGTACCAGTTTTATACAGTTAGCACAAATACTTCCTGTGATATGGAAGATTTTTGCAGGCAGGTGTCGACTAACAAAACTGTGTGAACAGAGTGAAATGAATGGTTACTATGGAAACAGTTAAAAAGTTAAATTTTTGGTCCTCAAATTTGATATTTTGTTTTCTGAGGATTTTGTCATCAGGTTAAACTGCATTTGAAATTGTTTTCTGATATTTGTAGGATAAAAAGTGAATAGTTTACATTATTTACGTTAATTCTATATTGTTTTTACTATTTTTAATGTTCTCATTAATATTCATGAGTATGCAAATAAGGTAATTTAAAAAAACAAACTGGAAATATAAGCACAATGTCTTACCTCCAGTTTGGTACCAGTTTTATAAGTTTTGGACAAAAACTGGTTGTGATATGGACAATTTTTCAGGTACGGACCATCATTACGAAAACAAGGGTGTTGCCATGGAAACGGTGAAAATCGTGCTTAAAATTTAATGCTATCGTCCTCAAATTGGATATTTTGTTTCCTGGGGGTTTCGTCATCATGTTAAACTGCATTTGAAGTTATTTTCTGATATTTGTAGGATAAAAAAATTAAAGTTTTACGTTATTTATATACTTTTTTTACTATTTTTAATGTTCTCATTAATATTCATGAGTATGCAAATAAGGTAATTAAAAAAACAAGTTAGAAATAAAAGCACAATGTCTTATCTTCCATTTGGCACCAATTTTATAGTTTTAGGACAAAAACTGGCTGTGATATGGGCGAATTTGTAGGTATGGGTCATCATTACGAAAACTGGGGGGTTGCCATGGAAACGGTTAAAATACACATAGCCTAAAAGAATTTAAGTTTGAGTAAATTCGCGATTCTGATTCAGGACACTTTTCTGAACATTTTGGTACCCATGAAAAAAAGTCTAGGGGGGGGTGCACGGTAGGCACTACTGGCTCCCTGAGTATAAGTTATGAAGTTTCATGTTGATACCTCTTAAAACTTTTTGAGAAATTAGCTCCATTAAAGTTTTTTCACGCCAACGACAACGCCTTAGACCCAGTGATCACAATAGCTAGACTTTTCTTCGAAACAGATAAGCTAAAAATGACTTTTACAGAGGCGTAGAAATTTATGAAGGAAAGTGTTAAGATTTAGCAAACAGAGTAGACCAAGATCAGACAAAACATGTGGGAGCCACATGATCAAGGTCTGCTCTGTGTCCTTAAGAAACAGATCTGACTCGACACTTTCTGCCAATACCAAAACAACCCGTGTATACAGTAAAATGGCGATAATCTGAGGACTGTCGGGAACTGAGAAAATGCTCGGATTATCCATGAAATCATACTTTGTGGATTCAACGTGTCAAATTTATCTATAGTGTATGCACGTACATGTACATTTTGCCTACAGAATGCTAAATAGTTAATTGATATGTTTGCATATTTTAAGACAAATCTCATTCAATCAGACGCTTGCTACGAGAGATAAACAATCTTTATAGAGTATTTCAGACAAACAAAGTCAAGTGTTCCGTTTATTAATTAATTTAACTCTCCCTGACCACGAAACAGCACGGGAGCGAAGCAATGTTGTTGGTTAACATCCACAACTAAATGAAATGTCGAAGAATGGAAAATTAGGCAAACTAAAATCCAATTGAAGTATAAGGTTATAAGCTATGATTGTTCTATGTCTAATAGTTTGAAACAAATTTTGGTTTTATTGTGAATGGTCCATTGAACTGACCAGTTCAAAGAAACTTCAGTCGCAGCTGTGAATGGTGTTTACCGTTATCACTTATATAAGTCAAGAATCGATGCATTAAATACAATTATGCGTTGTACAGGTTGAACTCACAATTACTGCCTACATATGTGTATACTGTAAAACCCGGTGTTATTAACACATAGTTGAAAAACTAACACAATGGCACCTCTAATTGCTGAGGGCACATGTTCACCGAGTCGCGAGAAATCAACGATGGAGGTGTGATAAATTGACTTCAAAGTGTCTGTGATACATGCTCGGATTAGGCAGGTAATTTAATGAAGCAATTGATTGAAAGGACAGAGAAGCGTGCTAAAAAAAATCGGATTAGCAAGACTCGGATTACACTGTACATAGTTGTATTGAAATAATAGATTTCATGTCCAGACCATTCAAATTCCCTCGGATTAGACCATATACTCGGAAAAATCGCTCCCCGGATTATCGTTGTTTTACTGTATATAAAAATTCAGCTAAAAATATTCATAATGTCTTTATTTCTTACATGAATATTCAACAGGAAAAGGGTTAAGTAAAACCTTCATAACAACTTCAAACAGTTTGAATCAAGATATGGTGCTAGTATAACTGGTGTTTCATCAGTATCAAAATTGTTTGCAAACCCGACTTACCACAAGACATTCTGAGAAATAGGGATAATAATTGTAAATGTGTTATTTCAACTTAATGAGACACGGGGAGTACCATAGAAACCACATTTTGTTTCTGCACCCTAATACACTTTTCTAGTTTTAGTAAAAGTCACCTTAACCTTGATCCCAGACCCTCCACTTCTCGAATGCAAACCAAACCTTTCTCTCCATGCAATACATCTTTCCACTGAGTTAATACCAAATGAAAGTTATTGTACGGAAACCGTTCTTCTAAATTTGTCAACCCTGACCTTGACCATAATTTGCAACAAATGTAATCCCAACTTTTGTCTTCATGCAAGCTACCTGTACACTACATCTAGTGGTGACCAACCACCACAGCAAGTTTGAAGATCCTAAGCCAAACCCTTGAGCAGTTATTGATCGGAAACCATTTTACCAGTTAAGGTCATGGTGACCTTGACCCTTGACCTAGTGACCTAAAAAACAATAGGGGTCATCTAGTGGTCATGACCAACCACCTCAGCAAGTTCGAAGATCCCAAACCAAACCCTTGAGCAGTTATTGATCGGAAACTATTTCACCAGTTAAGGTCGTTGTGACCTTGAACTTTGACATAGTGACCTCAAAAACAATAGGGGTCATCTAGTTGTCATGACCAACCACCACAGCAAGTTTGAAGATTCTATGCCAAGTCGTTTATTAGTTATCAATCGGAAACCATCGATCTACCGACCGACAGACCGACCGACCGACATGTGCAAAGCAATATAACCCCATTTTTTCAAAAGGGGGGTATAAATATAACCTAAACACCTACTTTTTGGCTGGAGAAGGTTTCTTGCTGGAAACTGTGCTAATTGTTTTAGATAGCTCTTCAGCAATCTGCTTCATTTCCTACAATAAACAGTAAATATAACTTTAATGCCTTGCACCTCAATGATGCACAATCATGATAGTAACCATCAGTCAAAAGATCTACGTCCCCCCCCCCCCCCCCCCCCTCCCACCTTCACCAATAATCAAAGGCCTGAATGGCCATAATGGCTTTCGGGTTTGATATGGATGTTAAAGGCATTTCAAAGCTCCTTATATAAGTAACCCCCCCCCCCTATATACACAATATCCAGCTGTGCTCCTGCAGTGTCCAGTCAAGGTCCATAGCCATAAGAGATAAAGTTATGCAATTATACATTGATCCTCTGTGATGGTAGCCCGCCTTATTAGTGTATCAGATGCTTGACAGTCAGCTCTCAAAATACACAGCATGGGGTTAATGGGTCAACATTCCTTTCGAAATGCCTTTAAGTGTAAGGGGAGAAATTGGGGGAGTTAATAACAATAACGTCTTGGAATTGATAAAAGTATTAATAACAACACATTTTTGTGAAACACCATGTCCCTGATTGTGACCAATATAATATAAATTTGACCCGTAATGTGACATGTGACATTTAACTGTTATATGAGCTTGATTTTAATAAGTCCCCCCTCACCCCCAAAAAATAAATAAAAATGTTTGCCTCCGTAAGTTGCACAGGCATGCCAGGTTTGAAGTATGTATGTGCAATGGCTACAAAGTTATTGCCAACATTAAAGTTTGAGCCAAGTCAACAAACCGCGCAAAATCAGCCCCCCACCCACACACACCAAATTGATTGGGGGCATAAAAATATGACAGACTGAAACAAAAGGAGCCATCTCATGATCTGCTGTTTATATATAGACATGCTTCTAGTTTCTACTATGGCCAAAATAATATCTTAATTTTATTCATGATGTCATTATTTCTTACATGAATATTCATGAAGTAAAGGGTCAATTAATGATTTCATGTCCAAAGCTGATGCAAAAACTGAAGCATAACATCAAAGTTATACAAAGGCTACCTATACTCCTACATTTTTTGTTCAACTAATTCTTACACATAACATTTATTTTTCCATGTTCAGCACTCGTTTATTTTGAATAAATGTTGTCTGCATACAAATAGAAGGTAGACTGTTTTTATTTTTAATTACTAAGTAGATCCATACATGTACATACAATTACGGTAGTTGTTTGGAACCTGATGAAACTCAAATTCAGAACTACAGTCTGAAGTAGAGTTGTAATCTGGGAAAGACATTCCAACAAATTGCTACCTACTTTCGCTTTTACACGACACAAACGTCTTGAGCAAACGACAGTGTCGGCGACTCGGCGGTTACACGATACATAGAAGAGGCTCTATTTTCACAGTTGTTATTGACACTGGAATGTAATTTGATTGGATATGTGTTGAAAATCATCTATGGTTAATACTTACTTTGATAAGCCGATAGAACCCCATGTTTTTACGGTTTTACTTGTGTTGAGGTTGGGTGCCATAGTCAAAACACGCTGTTCGATGCGTGATACATGTGTATATGGGAATTTCATTGGTTGGTTATTTTAGATTTCTTTGACCTTGTCCTTTATGAAACTTCCTATTTCTAATTTGAGTACGGGTCAAACGGAATTGACCGAATGCGACGCAAAAGGCAGTTTGATTGGCTGAAGATGTAGGTCTATATGCTAATCATAAAAATGCAATCGGAAACCTCGGCTATATTCCTTCTGCTTTAGAACGCCAAGGTGTTGCGAAAACTACGGTAAAAATATTCGTTCGCGTCTTAATTGGAGTTTATTAAAATTCTGTACCTGTATCTATACGTCGTAGAATCCTATATAGGCTTTTTCAAGACTTTTAAAAAGTTTATCTTTGTGTAGATTAGTAGTAATTATCTTACACAGCGAATTATTATTAAATACATGAAGAGTAAACAAATACATGAACATTTTACAACCAAACTAGTGCAGACTTGAAGAAAACTATTTTGTCTTGCGCATGTTCACTAGACAAGTGAACTCGTTGCCGTAAAGAGACCGATTGCTATATGGCTCCGAAAGCCATAAAAAACAACAAAGAACCCAACAACCAGAGAGCCTCTACCATTATTGTATTAAACTGTAATTAACCGATTGTGCACAATACATTAGCAATCTGCTGTTTTGTAATCATAAACAAGTCCTAAACTAACAGAGCATCAGAAGAGGATGCCAACAATCATTACTTTTGAGATCAATCAAAGGGTCATCACTGTTAATGCCCCTTATAGAGTAGGATACATTGTGATGGTACACAACTATGTGAACTGTTTCCCTCGTGAACATTTACCCATGAATTGATCACTTCATGAATATTCATTAACTTAATTTTCATTAACAGAGCAGACCCCAATCTGATGGCTCCAACAGGAATTGTCTGATCTGGGTCCATGTGGTTTGCAAAGGTGTGGAAAAGTAATCAAACCAGGGAAGGTTTAATTGGCATGGCTGCATGCTCTGATATTGAACAAATAGTCAGTTTTTGCACAACAATCAAGACAATGACAATGCCTACAACTTTAACCCAGGCTTTTTGACCATACCTTTGCTTTTATATTTAACCCTTAAATAAAATGCTGAATTTTTGAATGGAATATTACAAAATACAAATGTCACAGTCACGTGACAAATACCCCAAAAAATTGTACCCTGTGACCTTGACCTTTGACCCATGGACCAGGGAGTTGACACATCGTCTTTGTGTGGTGAACATTTGTGCCAGGTTACTTTGAAATCCATTCACAGATAAACGAGCAATTGTACCCTGTGACCTTATAATGAAATCCATTGATAGATAAAGAACAGACCGGACAAGAAATTTGTGACAAAGTAATTGTACCCTGTGACCTTGACCTTTGACCAATGGACTAGGGAGTTAAAAGCGACACATCATTTTTGTCTGGTAAACATTTGTGCCAAATCATATTGAAATCCATTGAGTTATAAAGGAGTTAAGACCGGACACGAAATTTGCGACAAAGTAATTTTACCCTGTGACCTTGACCTTTGATCCATGGACCTAGGAGTTGAATGCAACACATCGTCTTTGTGTGGTGAACATTTGTGCCAAGTTATACTGAATGAAATCCATTGATAGATAAAGAAGTTACAGACCGGACACGATATTTGTTACAAAGTTATTTTACCCTGTGACCTTGACCTTAGACCCATGGACCTGGGAGTAAAACGCAACACATCGTCTTTGTGTTGTCAACATTTGTGCCAAGTTATATTAAAATCCATTGATAAATAAAGAAGTTACAGGCCGGACAAGAAATTTGTTACAAAGTAATTGTACCCTGTGACCTTGACCTTTGACCTGGGAGTTGAACGCGACACATCGTCTTTGTGTGGTCAACATTTGTGCCAGGGTATTTTGAAATCCATTCACAGATTAAGAAGTTATAGAAGGGACACGAATTTGAGACGGACGGATGGAAGGACAGACAGACGGACAATGCGATTACTATATGCCCGCCATTGGGCAAGACAGCGCGCTCCACTTTCTTTAGTGCTGGATAGTGTACTGGAAGTCTAAGTCAGAAAGGGCAGATAACTATAGCAAAATTAATTTTAGGGTAACCTGCCCTTGTGGAATGGGTCCCCCTTGTAATAGTTAACATGCATACCAAATTTGAATCTTGGACAGTTTCTGAGACATGGACCTGAACATAAAACTTAACCAACAATGAAAATTCTAAGTCGAAAAAGGGGCATAACTATGGCAATATTAATTTTAGGGTTACCTACCCTTTTGAAATGGGTTCCCCTTGTGATAGTAAACATACATACCAAATATGATCCAAATATCTTTGATGGTTTCTGAGACCTTAACAAAAAGGTTAACCAACGCAGACGCCGACGCCGACGAGAGGGTCATGACAATAGCTCCACTTTTTGAACAAGAGTACCGCATATGGTACATAATACGCCCACTTGCAAACTTTCTCGGATTCAACATGCCTTATAAGTGTTGACATTTTCTAATCTGTGCTTCAGATCTTGATTTCCATATTAAGGTGATACTATTTTTTAAAAAAATGAAGTGAATATCTTATTAAATAAAAAAGTTACAGCTAATCCTCATTTTCGCAGATTTTTGTAAAGTGCAACGGCCATAACTCTGTAAAGAGAAACTGAATGAACCTCAAAATAAACTCAGCTTCAAATTTTGTTGCTTAAAACATTTGTGTTAAGTTTCATTTATATCATTTTAATAGTTTTCCCAGAAAACAACAGACAAACTAAAAGTTGACCGACTAACAAAGCAACGAACACACGAAGTTCAAGGACCATAACTTTAGAATAAAATGACATATCAAAACCCCCGCAATATATGTGAAAATTCACATTAAGGTTTAACCATATAAAAAAATTGAAGTAAATATCATTTCAAATGAAAAAGTTATGGCCATCCTCATATTTCCATAGATTTGCATTATTTTTTTAAGTGCAAGGGTCTTAACTCCAAAACAACAAATCAAATGATCCTCAGAATCGACTTAGCTTCAGGTCTTGATGCATTAAACATGTGTATGAAGTGTCATTAATATCTGTCAAACAGTTTTGCCAGAAAACAGCGGACAAACTATTTGCATATATTTGCATTTTTTTTAAGTAAAAGGGCAATAACTCTGAAACGAAAAGTCAAATAAACCTCAAAATCAACTCAGCATCAGATCTTGATGCATTAAACATTTTTGTGACGTTTCATTAATATCTCTCAAATAGGTTTTCCAGAAAACAGCGGACAAACTATTTGCATATTTTTTAAGGACAAGGGCCATAACTCTGAAATGAAAAATCAAATGAACCTCAGAATCAACTCAGCTTCAGATCTTGATGCATTAAATATTTGTGTGAAGTTTCATTAATATCTGTCAAATAGTTTTCCCAGAAAACAGCGGACAAACTATTTGCATGTATTTGCATTATTTTTTAAGTAAAAGGGCCATAACTCCGAAACGACAAATCAAATGAACCTCAGAATAGACTCAGCTTCAGACCTTGATGCATTAAACATTTGTGTGAAGTTTCATTAATATCTCTCAAATATTTTTCCCAGAAAACAGCGGACAAACTATTTGCATATTTTTTAAGGACAAGGGCCATAACTCCGAAACGACAAATCAAATGAACCTCAGAATCAACTCAGCTTCAGATCTTCATGCATTAAACATTTGTGTGAAGTTTCATTAATATCTCTCAAATAGTTTTCCCAGAAAACAGTGGACAAACTATTTGCATGTATTTGCACTATTTTTTAAGTAAAAGGGCCATAACTCCGAAACGACAAATCAAATGAACCTCAGAATCACCTCAGCTTCAGATCTTGATGCATTAAACATTTGTGTGAAGTTTCATTAATATCTCTCAAATAGTTTTTCCAGAAAACGGCGGACAAACTATTTGCATATTTTTTAAGGACAAGGGCCATAACTCTGAAATGAAAAATCAAATGAACCTCAGAATCAACTCAGCTTCAGATCTTGATGAATTTAACATTTGTGTGAAGTTTCATTAATATCTGTCAAATAGTTTTCCCAGAAAACAGCGGACAAACAAAATGTTGACGGACGAACGAACGAACGAACGAACGAACGAACGAACGAACGAACGAACGAACGAACGGACGGACGGACAGGGCCACGACAATATACGACCACCTTTATTAGGTGGGCGTATAAAAAGTGGAGCTAAAAACAGACAAGCTACACATAGTGCTCATACACACAACTTGTTTGTTAGTTTGCTTGTGTTGCTCACCTGATCCCGTCTCCTCTGTTCAGCCTGCTGCTGTTTCTTTGTCAGGGTAGGCTGCTCTGTCTTGGGAACCTTCTCTGCCTTGTCTGCTTTGCTCCTCTTTCTTTTCTAGTACAAATAATATTAAAACCACTCTACAACTACTGTTCAAAAGTAACTCTTCGCTTGCTGAATTTTAAAATACATTTCTCCTTCTTTACCCATGCCCTGTTGTATAATTACATATATCTTCACTGTGTACAAGTATTTCGCTGTGAAATCACTACTGTGGAGTGCACTGGTTGCACAGTCAACTTTTAAATAGTGCAGACCCTGATGAGACAGCTCCTGCATTTACAGGTAGGTATATTGACGTGAATAGCAAGAGAAGGGTTAATTCTGCATCTTTATGACTGGTGGTAGCTGAATGCAGAATGAAATGAATGCAGACTGTGAGCTCCTCTGGGAGATTTTAGCATTTCTTTCAATTTGCATTAAGAAGTCCCCTGCTTTATAAGAAACACTTTTATCCATTAAGTAGTCACTGTATAATCAGATCTATACAATGTCATAAGCAAACAGAGCAGACACTGTTCAGATGGATCCTACTGGAGCCGTCTGATCTCAGTCTACTCTGTTTGCAAGGCTTATAAATGAGTAACACCGTACTGATTTTTTTTAAAAATTTCCCCCTATATTTAATAAATATTTATTGAGAAATACCGTATTCGCCCAAATAAATGCTTCCTTACTTAAAAGGAAACTAATGATGAAATAAAAACCACCTGAAACTCAAAGAACCATTGAATACAGGAATAGTTTTTTCAAGATACAATAGATAGTTTAATGCAGACAGAAAGTAATTCAACAAGAGTACCGCATGAGGTACATAATACGCCCACTTGCAAACTTTCTCTGATTCAACATGCCTTATAAGTGTTGACATTTTCTAATCTGTGCTTCAGATCTTGATTTCCATATTAAGGTGATACTATTTTTTTAAAAAATGAATTGAATATCTTATTAAATAAAAAAGTTACAGCTAATCCTCATTTTTGCAGATTTTTGTAAATTGCAACGGCCATAACTCTGTAAAGACAAACTGAATGAACCTCAAACTCAGCTTCAAATTTTGTTGCTTAAAACATTTGTGTTAAGTTTCATTTACAGTCTAATCCCGATACTGCAAATCGGGACCGGGTTGGGCCGATTTTTCGTAGTTTCGCATTTTCGTATTAATGCATCTTTAGGATACGAACTAATTTCAACTAACCTTATCTCGGTTTCGTAGTGAATGCATACACATACCATACTTCGATAGTGTATTAGTCATTATATGTCATAATAGTGTCGCAATTTACTGTTGCATAATAAAGATATTCCTGTACATGTTTGTGTTATATTTAATATATTTTATGCCTCGTTTGACAATCTACTCACATTCCCGCTTACTACAGTGTACATTAATGATTTTGTATCACACGCCTCATACAAGAGGTGGTCAAATCATAATGTGTAACGTCATATGCCAGTGCATAACGGGTTATGTAAAAAACACGAACCGCGCAATTCCAGCTCATCAAACTCTAGATAGGAAGGAGTAAACGAGTCATGTCCAAAGATTCTGTTCGTTCTTTTTCATCAAACCATATTCTGTGAGGAACGTGAAGTGACAACCTAGAATTTGGTGACAGCATAAGGATTTTAGTATTTAAATGCTCCCTTTAACTAGAGACATGAACTTAAACTTTCTAGCAATCCATAAGGGTTATGTATAAAACAAGAAATGAATCAATACATTCATATTTTTATTCAGGAATAAAAAAAAATGCATAGAAAACTGTGATATCGTTTATTTGCATATAGAAGCAGTGTAGACACAGGTTTGATGACCAGTGTAACGGTTGCAAGTTTTATATGCTATGAGACATTGACTACAAACAAACACGTCAGTATGCCTGTATGCTAATCATTTATAACACGATGTGTGTGAAAACGTAATTGTGCATAATTGCACAATACAAGCTTTAATCATTTGCGACATTTGATATGTAGTTAGTCTAATCCTGTCACAAAAAACACGGGTGCTGATCATAACACGCTACGTGCTAAAGCGTATCGGACAGGCCAGATGTGTCAACAATGGATAATTATGCTGACTGTCCAGAGCGACGAATGTCTCTCAGAAGAGTGAAAACATCGCACAGGTGAGATTCGTAAAAATGCATCTTTTTGCTACTGTTTTTGTGTTTAAAGGTCAAGTAAACAGGCAGAACACTTTTTCGTAAATATTTGACAAATGGGTACCTTGTACGACGTAGTTTCGAAAACACAAAAAAATACAGTCATATCGCACGTAGCAGCTGTCATATATCACCGATAAGTAAGCACTGGCTGATTTTGGTCGTTCGCTTATCTCCCTTGTGATGACGTCACTTGTGACATTCGCTACAAATGTCGAACTAGATATCGTATAGAAAAGAATCGCACGTAATGTACTTCTGCTTCGTTTTGAGTGCTAAAATGGTAATTTTTGCTGCCTATGGGTGTACATTTTTGTATCCCTGCCTATGGGTGTAGCTCCTAATCCGACAGGGGCTAAATAGGATTATTTAAATTACCAAAAGACGAGAAGTTCAAGAAAATGTGATGTGATTTACATTTTGTCTCGATGGCTGTTTTCCGTGAAATTTATAGGCTACTAGAGATGCAGTGGATGACTTGGGTCTACAATTATAAAAAAGGATTTGCTACATTCTGTTATAAATGTGACTTAGGTCTAGCACTGTAGGTTAATGGGCTTTTTCTTCGTGGAAAATTATTCTATACAAACGTTTTGTTAACAGCGTAAACCCAAATCACGCAGGAACTGTCTGATCAGGATATGCTCTGATTGCCTAGTCTGAAGACTTATTTCTTTAGATTCGATCAGGGTTGTCTAGCGTATCTGTAATCCCTGTAATGAATATTCATGAGGTCATGAAATCTTTAATAAATATTCTTAAGAGAAAAAATGATTAATAAACATGATTTAGCACTGATGGCAGCACACACCTAATTTGCTTAAAAAAAATCAATTTCCTTATTCTTCTATTCTTATATAAACGGCTTCACGCGCGTTTGCAAATAGAGTAGATCCAGATCGGACAGTTCCTGTAAGAGCTGTCTGATCAGGTTCTGCTCTGTTTGCTTATGAAATTTTGTTGATCTAATCCTAATTGATCTGTCAGAACCAATGATCTATTTGAAAAGCAAACATTGTGAAAAAGAGCCTTTAGATCTTCTTCATGAATATTCGTGTAAGAAATAATTATTTCATGAAGAGTTAATGATGTATGAGCACATGCTATGGCAGTAATTGTACAAGCAGACCTGCCGGTATATTATTTCATAAGCAAATCGACAAGAACCTGATCAGAAGCTGTCTGATCTGGATCTACTCTGTTTGTAAATTTGTTTCAATACGTTTGATTTGGGTCTACTATGCATTGGCATAATCAGGCACGTGGAATGAAGGGTTTATATTCGTGAAGTGATTTACTCACACATATTTTTTCATCAGGGAAATAGTTTATCATAAATATGATCCTTTTGCAATTTTTGAACATGGACAATTTTGACCATAAATCCATAGCAAAAAAGTAATTCTGGATTACTGTAATTTACGGAATTGTTCTTTGGATGCGTTTTATAGTTTTACTGAGTATTACCTACATTATGCCCACAACTAACTTTGAGGCACCATTGATTCTTTTGACAAGTTGCCACAGCTACATAAAGGAATGCGACAATACGTAATATACAGGAAGCGGGTTTTATGGCCTTGCAATAATCATTGTCCCCTGTCGGGTATTTGACAAAAGGCCACTATGATAACTGACGTCTGGAGACTGACCCTGCATGGGGCATTTTGTGTGTAATATGGCTTAGTAAAATATGGCCTAAGGCCATTTAACACATTCATTCATACATGCATAGAGAAATTCGAATGGTTATGTTTACTGTTCTTTCCATATAATACAAACCATAATTAAATTGCACATACGAGTATACTGTAAAAATATGATAAAGAAAAATGCAGTAACAGTTTTAATGTGTTGACCATATTTTTTATAGGCATTTTTATTTGTAGTGGGTCCAGTCATTTAAACAAGCTTTAGAAACATGAATATATTAATAAAAAAAATAGTCATTCTTCAAGACTGACAACCATTTATTATCAAGATCCACCTTTTTTTCAGTTTCCCAACAAAATACATATTTTGGTATTTCAACCTTTACTCGATTTTCCGAAAGTAATGCATCATTTTGGTATTGCAAATATTAAAGTAAAATAAATAAATAAATAATTTTCTATTTTTCTGTATTTTGGTGGAATTTCTTTTTTTTTCTAAAGTACGTACATTTATACATAGTACTATCTTACTTAACGAGAACGTCCCATTTCATCTGAACCCACTTTGCCTAAATATGAAATTCATTTAAAGTAGTCTGGTTCTGTCTAAAAGTTGTTTGGACCCAACTCATGGGCGGGACCCAAATGGTCCCTCTGATCTGAATCTACACTATTTGCTAATGGTCTTGATCCTAACCTCATCCTCTTTTTAAATTATTGTTTATTAATAGAGTAAATTCACTGACATGTAAAGTAAGTTTTAACTATTCACTTGCTACTCACGTCAATATACCTACCTGTAAATAGTGAAAACCTGCAGGAGCTGTCTCATCTGGGTCTGCACTATTTACAAGTTGATTTACAGTGGTGATTGCACAGCGAAATACGTGTACTCAGTGAAGCTATATATGTAATTATACAACAGGGCATGGGTAAAAAGCAAGAGAAGGGTTAAGATTAATAAAATTTAAGAAATATGTGTTTAATATTAAGTATCATTGTATTTCACACCTAAAATAAACATCACACCCCATAAATAGTTTCCCCTACTCGATAAAGTTTCACTTTCTACGGCTTATCCATGGACGTAATGTCTGGAAAAGTGTGAAAATAATTTGGGTATTTATACAAACTTAGGAGTCGGATTTGATCTAATTTTGTAAGCAAACAGAACAGACCCTAATAAGACGGTTCCTGTAGGTTCTGATCTGGATCTACTTTGTTTGCACAGGCGTTAATTAAAAGGAAAAGGTTAAGTTTCTGTGTACATTCCTCCCTCTCAATGGGATCCCTGACTGGCGAGCATCACAAGTGACGTCACGCAAGGGAGATAATCATGTATCGATTTTCAAAATTCACGGTTCGCGGTACAATAAAAACTCGATTTAAATCAAAACTAGATAAAAACGGTAAGAATTTTCTAAAGCTTGGTGTTAAACTAACTGTATACTATCAGAATTTGACGAAAACCCAATCTGTTTACTTGACCTTTAAGGGACTGCGAAAACCTCTCGCAATAACGTGTTTTTCGTAGTTTCGCATTTTCGTACTTTTGCATCTTTTTGCAATTGAAACAAGAACAAAATCGGCCGGGACCTGGGGTGTTATTCGTAGCAAACCGGTATTTCGTTCGAACGCGATCCGTAGTATCGTGATTAGACTGTATATCATTTTAATAGTTTTTCCAGAAAACAACAGACAAACTAAAAGTTGACAGACAAACAAAGCAACGAACACACAAAGTTCAAAGACCATAACTTTAGAATAACATGACATATCAAAACCCCGCAATATATGTGAAAATTCATATTAAGGTTTAACCATATAAAAAAATTGAAGTAAATATCATTTCAAATGAAAAAGTTATGGCCATCCTCATATTTGCATAGATTTGCATTATTTTTTTAAGTGCAATGGCCATAACTCCAAAACAACAAATCAAATGATCCTCAGAATCGACTTAGCTTCAGGTCTTGATGCATTAAACGTGTATGAAGTTTCATTAATATCTGTCAAACAGTTTTGCCAGAAAACAGCGGACAAACTATATGCATATATTTGCATTATTTTTTAAGTAAAACGGCCAAAACTCCAAAAAGACAAATCAAATAAACCTCAAAATCGACTCAGCATTAGATCTTGATGCATTATAAATTTTTGTGAAGTTTAATTAATATCTCTCAAATAGTTTTCCCAGAAAACAGCAGACAAACTATTTGCATGTATTTGCATTATTTTTTAAGGACAAGGGCCATAACTCTAAAATGAAAAATCAAATGATTCTCAGAATCAATTCAGTTTCATATCTTGATGCATTAAACATTTGTGTGAAGTTTCATTAATATCTCTCAAATAGTTTTCCCAGAAAACAGCGGACAAACTATTTGCATGTATTTGCATTATTTTTTAAGGACAAGGGCCATAACTCCAAAACCACAAATCAAATGAACCTCAGAATCGACTCAGCTTCAGATCTTGATGCATTAAACATTTGTGTGAAGTTTCATTAATATCTCTCAAATAGTTTTCCCAGAAAACAGCGGACAAACTATTCGCATGTATTTGCATTATTTTTTAAGTAAAAGGGCCATATCTCCAAAACAACAAATCAAATGAACTTCAGAATCGACTCAGCTTCAGATCTTGATGCATTAAACATTTGTGTGAAGTTTCATTAATATTTCTCAAATAGTTTTCCCAGAAAACAGCGGACAAACTATATGCAATTTTTTTAAGGACAAGGGCCATAACTCCAAAACGACAAATCAAATGAACCTCAGAATCAACTCAGCTTCAGATCTTGATGCATTAAACATTTGTGTGAAGTTTCATTAATATCTGTTTAATAGTTTTCCCAGGAAACAGCAGACAAACAAAATGTTGGCGGACGAACGAACGGACGGACAGACAGGGCCACGACAATATACGACCACCTTTATTAGGTGGGCGTATAAAAAGCTCCCCTTTGAGCTTTCTACATTGTTTTCATTCTACATCAAGCAACTACCTGTGTATAAAATGCAAGAAGCTCCTTTTAAGAAATACACCCCAAATACAGTAAGTAATGTACTAAGCAATAACATTTTTGGATCATTCTATTTTTCTGAAGCTCAAATGTATGATATCCACTTAACCCTTTACTCCATAAATATCAAGGCTGAAATGAATGTATGAATATTAATCAGCTGAATTCTTTGCACAGCGTCATGAACAAAGGAGTTTTTACCATGTCAGAAACTGTAGAAATAGATCTATGTTGTTTCACAAGCAAACAAAGCGGACCCTGATCAAACAGCCCCTACAGAAGTGGTCTAATATCAGAAGGCATGTCTATGGAGTAAAGGTTTAGCATATGTTAAAATATGATTTGATATGGCTTACAACTGCATTTAAAACAAGAGGGCCAAGATGGCCCTTAATCGCTCACCTGATTACCATAGATTTAAGATTTTTGCTGGATAACCCATGGGTAGTCCAATATTGACCTTAGGGCCAATATTTGAACAATGTTGATTGTGGATCATGAGCAGTGGTTCTGCAGAACAAGATTTTCAAAGATTTAGTATATTGATTTTATCAAGACAATGATTCTGACCAATGAAGATTGGGCTAAAAATGTGCCCTCTAGAGTATTTTTTCTAAGATTTGACCTAGTGACCCACTTTTTAATCCCACCCAACCCATGATCACACTCAACCTTGATATCATCAAGACATTACACTCTGAGCAAGTTTGAGGAAGACTGGGCTAAAAATGTGGCCACTGGAATGTAAACTAGATTTTTCTACGATATGACCCAGTGACATACGTTTTGACCTCACATAACCCACTTTCAAACATGTCCAAGATTTTATTAGGACAACCATTCTGACCAATTTTCATGAAGCTTTGGCTATAAATGTGACCTCACAAGTGTTCACAAGGTTTTTCTACAGTTTGACCTTGTGACCTAGTTTTTTAACCCCACTTGACCCACTTTCAAACTCGTTGGAGATTTTATCAAGAAATTTATTCTGACCAAGTTTCATGAAGATTGGACTAAAATTGTGACCACTAGAGTGTTCACAAGGTTTTTCTACTGTTTGACCTAGTGACCTCGTTTTTTACCCCACGTAACCTACTTTTCAAACTCCTCAGAGATTTAATCAAGACAATCATTCTCACCAAGTTTCATGAAAATTGGGCTAAAAATATGACCTCTAGAGGGTTCTCAAGGTTTTACTACTATTTGACCTAGTGACCTAATTTTTTAACCAACTTGACCCACTTTCAAACTCGTCCGAGATTTTATCAAGACAATAATTCTGACCAAGTTTCATGAAGATTGGACAACAATTGTGACCACTAGAGTGTTCACAAGCAAATTGTTGACCCACGACGGATATTCAAGTCTCCCAAAAGCTCACCCTGAGCTTTGCTCAGGGCTATTCCAGGTAAATCTCCCTAGGGGGGTATAGGAACGAAAGTCTCAATTAGGGGTACCACCAATAGAATTTTAATTAATTTTACCCTACCACCAAGAGAATAAAAATTCATAATATACCCCCGACCTAGAGAATTAAAATTACCCCCCCCCCCCCCTTCCAATAAATAAATAAATATATTTTTACATTTATGCAATTACTTTTTGTCAAGCCGACTTGCAAACCCAAATGACAGCCCAGTGTATTGCCAGATTTGTGCATTAGTCTGACAGTATTTCATTTCGTCCTGTTGACATCATACATGCTTCCGTGGTTCTGTTATTGCATGTAAATTTTCTCTTCGCCGACCTCGGATTCACTACATGTACCTGTGCTACTGCTAGGAGTCTGTATTTTATTAATCAAAAGTCCTGTCAATGTCTTTTGGTTGTTATTTAGGTCTATTTTCGGTTTATTTATTTTGTTTAGTTCATCCGGGCTTTTACATCAAGAAGCAAGAGCAGTGATTGGTTGAGACTACCGGTGTCTTAGTACTTTTTTCACGGTCTAGTCTGAATCAATCAGCCACTCATTATGGAAGTGTCAGATAAGCGTCTAGATGATCAGGACTAAAAAATTGCAACAGAATTTCGCGGGAGTTCGTGTCAGAAAAAGTTTTTTTGTTAATTTTCATTATTGTCGAAGAAAACTGCTTGCATGATGCGTTTAACTTGACAAACAACCCCATCAATTTAATTTCTGATGTTGAAATACCCCCAACCAATAGAAATTTAATCATATTTCCACCCCCACCAACAGAATTGAAATTTCTTTTGCAACCCCCACCAAGGTAATTTTAATAGGCTGTCGTTATAATGAAATATGGAAGGTGGAACCATTTTAGAAAGTAAAACAGATCTTTCTAATTCTATTAGCAAACAGAGCAGACCCTGATCAGATGGCTCCTATAGGTGCCATCTGGTCTGGGTCTGCTCTGTTTGCAAATACGTGAAAACACGTTTATATGAGGGAAAGGGTTAAGACATCAAAAACTAAAGTATATATACACACCTTTTTCTTTCCTTTCTTCTTTTCATCGTTTTCTTTTTCCCAAGCCTCGTATGTATGAAATTTCTTCAGCTATAAATAAAACTAGAAGTATCACTATAGGCGATGAATACCATTGAATGGCAGCCTAGATTGCAAAAAAATATTCAAAGTTCATGGGCAAACAGTTCTACAAGGCCTGGTGCATACAGCAAAACTGTGCCTTGAATATCTACCATTCGTGGTTATTATGTATGCCAAATATAAAAATTCAATAACTTTCAAATTGAAGGAGTAGTTCACCAGTTTGTGACACCAGCTACTCCATGATTCATACCAAAATGACAAAAAATAAAAGAAAATGTGTCCATGGGACACGGATGCCCCCGCAGCAAACAGGAAATAGAAGAACGACAAACCAGATCATGTCATAAGCAAACAGAGCAAATCCTTTATGAGCCGTCTGATCTGGGTCTTCTCTGTTTGCAAGACGTGAAAAAAATATGAAGGAAAGGATTAACACTGAAATTAGAAAAGTTGCCAAGATAATGTAGATCTGTTCCACTCTGCTGTAAAATACTCACATCTTCTTCTGTCAGAACAATCTCATCTTCATTTTCCTCTTCATGGTATTTCTGGAGGGACAAAAACAAAAACTCTTTGAACCAATTTTTCATACCAATCCACACAACATACTATTTATATAATATAAAAACAAAAACTCTGTTTACCAATTTTTAATATCAATCCACACAACATACCATTCATATTAAGACCCAGGTGTTTAATTATTTTTGCTGCAGTGAAAACTGTTCAGGGCTGAAAAATCTTACTAACGCCAACTCACCAGAGTGTGCCACTTTTGGGTGAGTAAATTTTCTGACATTTTTACCATGTTCATATTGTCTTTTTCTGCTTTAAACCTTTCCTCCATAGGCTATTTTTAGACCCAACCTCTTTGAATGAATCTACCCAAAAGGAGCATTTACTGGAGAAAAGTAAAATTTTAGAATTTTGTAATTTGAAACCATTGTGGTAAATAAAACATTTGCTCCTAAAAGAGCAAATGCTCTTTTTATCACAATGGTTTCAAGAAGTGGTTTTTACAGAGGCGTAGAAAGGCGTATTTATGGAAGAAAGGGTTAACCCTTCCCTTCATATAAACGCCTTTATTGCATTTGCAACCAGAGTAGGCCCAGATCGGACGTTTAATGCAAATGTAATAGATCTGACTACAGTTTCTACCATTGTAACAAATTTATAAATTAACCAGAGAATAGTCCTATTTGAATGCAAATTAGAAATTTCTTAAAAGACCATATAAACAAGATGTGTTTGTGAAACTCTATGCACCCTCGATATGATATTTGACCCTGAAGGATAACCTTGATCTTGACATGTCACTCCTCAATCTGTGTAGCTTCATGGGGTACACATGCATACCAAATATCAAGTCTGTATCTCTACTGGTTCAAAAGTTATGGCCGATGTTAATGTTGGTGACCTTTGACCTTCAAGATGACCTTGACCTTGACATGTCACCCCACAAAATATGCGGCTTTATGAGATACATATGCATGCCAAATATCAAGTCATTAGCTGCACTGGCTCAAAAGTTATGACAAATGTTAAAGTTACAGACAGACAATTTGACCTTTGACCCTGAAGGATGACCTTGTTTGTCAGCAAATTTAACATGGATCATATGTTAAAGTTTGTGACCTTTGACCATGAAGGATGACCTTGACATGACTTTTTTCATCCCTCAAACTTAACCTTTACGATGACCTTGACATGTCACCCCACAAAATATGCGGCTTTATAAGATACATATACATGCATAATATAAATTCACTAGCTGTACTGGCTCAAAAGTTATGACAAATGTTAAAGTTACAGACAAACAGACAATTTGACCTTTGACTCTGAAGGATGATCTTGACATTTCACCCCGAAAAATGTGCAGCTTCATGAGACACACAAGCATGCTAAATATCAAATCTCTATCTCTACTGGTCCAAAAGTTATGGCCACAGTTAAAGTCGGTGATTTGACCCATATATATATATATACTTTATGAGATACATATGCATGCCAAATATCAAGTCTCTATCTGTACTGGCTCAAAAGTTATGACCAATGTTAAAGTTGTGTTAAAGTTACAGACAAAAAAAAATTTGACCTTTGACCCTGAAGGATGACCTTGACCTTGACATGTCACCCCTCAAAATGTGCAGCTTCATCAGATACACAAGCATGCCAAATATCAATTCTCTATCTCTACTGGTCCAAAAGTTATGGCCAATGTTAAAGTCGGTTATTTGACCCATATATTTAACCTCTGACCTTGAAGGATGACCTTGACCTGTCACCCCTCAAAATGTGCAGCTTTATGAGATACATATGCATGCCAAATATCAAGTCTCTATCTGTACTGGCTCAAAAGTTATGACCAATATTAAAGCTGCTGACAAACAGACAAACAGACAGACAGGGCAAATACAATATGCCCCCCAGATCAGATCTGAAGCAGTTGAGTGTGGAGTCTTTTAAGCAGGTGGTAGCAAAAGAGCTTTCTACATTACCTTTTTTCTGCATTAAGCAACCACCTGCTTTTATGACTCTTTTTTTTAGCCATTAATTCAGGTTATAGCAGGGCTCTAAAATATATTGTTACTTGTTCTTAATGCAAAGTAAAAGCAATGCAGAAAGCTTCTCTGAGCTTATCACATTACTTTTGTTCTGCATAAAGCTGCCACCCTGTTTTACAATTCATTCCATGAATAATCATGTCATTTGGTGAATGATGTGCGGTTGTCTAGTGGTAACGCGTTTGACTACCAATCCGGAGGTCCGGGGTTCAAATCCCTGTCCCTCCCGGAAATTTCAGAGACGCTTTTCAGTGTCTCCCACCTGCACCTCCTCTCCACCCAGGGGTTGAAATGGGTACCTGTGAGGGTCACTAGGCTGTACTGTGGCTGCATGATTGCCCCATATGTTAGCAGTGCTCAATATTGCAGGCAAATGACACAATGACCAGGAGAGTAAATGTACAGTCTGCTGAGCAGTCCTTGGGACTGAAAGTAGACTATAACTATGCCTGTTTTAGGAACTTTTTATGTCAGAAATAACTAGAACTTTAACTGAAGGTGATTGATACCCCCACTCACCACAATGTCAAAAGATCCAATGACTTCAATACAAAAGGCAAAAGCTCAATAATCCTTTCATAAACACTTGTGGAAAGAAAAAAATTAAAATTCAATCAAGGAATGACTAGAATGAAAATTATGTCACACACATCTACACATCATACTAAATGCATATGCAAAATCTGAGGTTTACTGGTGAAGATTTAGAAATGTAGAAGTAGTACTCGAGAAGTTATACTCTGGACAAAAAAATTAGAGTTGCAGTCCTTGTAGACTGCCCATCCTCTCATCATTCTCTATCCATGTGAAAGGTTTCACAGTTGTACCTACAATACTTCTATTCATATACAAAGTTTCACATTTTTGCCTACAATACTGGTGAATTTATGCTCCGGAAAAAATTTGCTTCTGAAAAGTTTCTAAGGGGAATAACTCCCTAAAAAATGAATTTAAAGTTACAACCCTTGTTAACTGCACATCCTCTCATCATCCTCATTATGTGTACCAAGTTTGAGGAGAAGGCCGTCCCCACATAATACTTGTATTAAGTTTGAAGGTGGTATCAAAAGTAGCTTTCAAGAAAAAAGCAAATGTCCCGGAAAAATGCGACAGGAGGATGGACAGACAAGGTGATTCCTATATGGGATATAATAATGACATGTACATAAATCAGATGATTTGTTTTGTAATGACACATGAACACAGGAAAATTTAATTCTGGCCCAGATGATGCAAAATCATACCTATATCATTCCATAAGCAAACAGAGTAGACCCTGACAAGACAGCTCTTACAGGAGTCATCTGATCTGGGTCTACTGTATAAGCAAAGGCTTTGAGAAGGGCATATTTATGAAGAAAAAGGTTAAAAACTATTTTAGATTTTTTAGTAGTAACAGTAGTTTTTATTTGTACAGTAGTATCACAGGAGTTTTAATTCACTCAATCCTGATATTGGCTTTATTTAACCCTTTCCTCCATAAATGCATCTTGCTACTCCTTTGCAAACAGAGTAGACCCAGATCAGACGACTCCTGTAGGAGTAGTACCCATCTGATCAGGGTCTGCTCTGTTCGCTTTATGATTTTACAATTTCTGTCAACACTTCCTGTGTCTATGTAATATAATAACAATTAATCTAATAAATATTCACCTCCAACATAAATTTTTAATATTCATGAAGTAATGGGTTAAGTCTGTCATACAAAGACGCTTACCTTGTTCAGGAAATAAAATAATTCCTCCTCTTCTCTCTCTTCCTCTGTTGATTGTCTGCGTTTCTTCTTCGCACAGAATTCTAACAACAAATTGCATTTTTAATAATATATACATTAAAAGTAATTATACATGCAAATTAAAACTCACAAACGCAAAACTTTCCATCATTGTTTTTTTAAGGCTGCAATGCTCCATAGAGAACTGGATATTTTCGTTTGTTTCAGTAGAGCACCTATTCAAAATTTCAGTTTAGTGTGTGAATCATCTAATTCTTTTCTTAGTTGGTTCAAAGAAAAAGATGTTTTCATTGGTTAATATGACTTAGGCATAATAATTCTCATCTATCTGAAACATTTAGGGTATTCCATAATTGCTTTCTATAATTTGCGTGTGATAAAAGACTGTGTGTGATAAGAATGCTATATATATATTATGGTTCTCATTAATATGTAAATTCTATATCTGATTTCCTTTCCTTCAAATAAATGCCTTTTCAAACATTTGCAAACAAGAGTTAGTCCCAGATCAGACAGCTCCTACAGAAGCTGTCTTATCAGGGTCTGCTGCATTTGCTTATGGTATAATATAAATCTGATTCTACCCTAGCCAAACAGATTCTACCCTAGCCAAACATCCTGTGTACATATGCAAGTATTAAAATTCAGCTAATAGATATTCATGGTGGTACTATTTCTTACATGAATACTGAACAAGGACAGGATTAATTGGTTTCTCATGCATTTTTATTAAACCAGGGGTGTAGATATGATGCATAATAATATATCCAAATCTCTTAATTATAAGCCAAACAGTTACCCTATCTTGTTGCAACTTATTAGAACTGCTCCTCCAATGCCATTCTAATAAGATGCAGTCAGGTTTGTGGGAGATATATAAAAGAGTTTTAACTGTTTCAAACATACAAGTGTTCCTGCAGGATCCGTCTGATCATGATCTGCTTTGTTTGTTTATGAAACTATAATAGATCCAAGGCTACAGTTTATTCCACTATAAAAATATCCTGTGTACATTAGCTATCATAGAAACTAGCAAATATATATTCATGAGTTCATTATTTCATACATTACTAGAATGGTAAGCCAAAGGCTAACAACAAATACCCCCCCCCCCCCACACACACACACACAAGCCTGCAGGAATGGGGATTGGAGATGGGGGTTAAAACTAGAACTATCACTAAAGGTGATGAATACCCCCACTAGCACTTTTGACACAAAGATGGGGGTTATAGAAATAAATCACTACAATATCTGCTACAGTTTAGACAAAAACTCAAGAAAACCTGAAATTTCCAAAAAATTTAAGTCAAAATGCTGTAATCCCGTTAAACATCAATGTAGTGTAACAAAATTCAAACTTGATCTGTAACTCATTACATGTATTATAAAGCTACATACCAAATATCACATCAATATCTGCAAGGGTTAAGAAACAAGAGGGCCAGAATGGCCCTGACATCGCTCACCAGACAATCAGAGGAGAAGATTTTCAAAGTTTTCACTATATGTTTCTATTGAAAACTTAACACCCCAGGGGCGGTGCCAATTTTGACCCCAGGGACACAATTTATATAACTTTTGTAGAGGACCTGAACATGATGCTAAAAGAATGTAGTGAAAGAATGGATAGAGCATTAGACCACTGGAACTTGTATTCTTTGGATGCTAGAGGCGGATTCTCCCACCACTAATGACCTATGCAAACAGTTTGGATCTAGATCAGGCTCCACATAATGTGGGGCCTGATCTGATATCCAAATTGTTTGTAAATGAGACTGAACTTCTGTGTGTATTAGGATTCTCCCGCCACTAATGACCTATGCAAACAGTTTGAATCCAGATCAGGGCCAACATAATGTGGTGCCTGATCTGATATCCAAACTGATTGTCAATGAGACTGAACTTCTGAAAAACTTAGAAAAAAAAGTGTGTAGTGGGATTCTCCCACCACTAATGACCAATGCAAACAGTTTGGATCCAGATCAGGGCCAACATAATGTGGTGCCTGATCTATATCCGAACTGTTTGTCAATGAGACTGAACTTCTGAAAAACTCAGAAAGAAAGTGTGTAGTTAGGATAACTTGTGAATATGCTGCAGACAACAATTTAGCAGATGACAAAATTACCCAGCATGCAAAGAGTTAAGCTGAAATTCACAACAGATATGCTCTATATTGATAGCTGGTAGCTTAATGCAGGGCATAGGTATGAAAAAAAGCTTTAAGAGTATTCTGCATTTTGAGAATTATCCAGTTTTCTCAATCTTAAATGAGTGTGTGTTATTTGTCTAAACACAATTTCTACTCTACTGATCAGGCTAAGGGTGATTATATAAGAACTCCCACTGACTGGTCTCAGCTAAGAGTGATATTAAGGAGAAACCTTTAGAATGTAATTTCTGGTGTAAAGAAGTATATACACACAGGGCAGGGCCAATTTTAACCCCAGAACTATGATACTTATAAAACTCATAAAGTTATGCTAAGGAAATCTATACACCAAATATCTAAGCTCTGGGACATGTAGTTTCTGACAAGAATATTTTTAAAGTTTTTCCTATGCATAACTAGTGATCCCATAGGCAGTTTACGCAGTCAGCTATTAAAAACTGGAAATCCCTGGGGTGGGACCAATTTTGACCCTAGGGGCATAATTTATATAACTTTTGTAGAAGTCCTGAAGTTGAAGCTATGTGCCAAATATGAAAGCTGAGGACCTTCTAGTTTTAGAGGAGATGATGTTCAAAGCTTTCACTATATGTTTCTATTGAAAACTGAAAACCCCTGGGGCAGGGTCAATTTTGACCCCAGGGGTATAATTTATATAACTTTTGTAGAGGACCTACATATGATGCTATGTGCCAAAGATGAAAGCTGAGACCCCTGTAGATTCAGAGGAGAAGAACTTTAAAGGTTCAAATTGTTGACGACGAACGACGCATGCCGACGGACGACGGACATCAGGCGATCAAAAAAGTTCACCCTGAGCACTTTGTGCTCTGGTGAGCTAAAAAACTCTGGAAAACCTGAATTTCCGCAAAATTTCTAAGTAAAATCACTGTATTTCCGTGAAAAATCAATGAAACGTAACGAAATTCAAACTTGATCTGTAACTCATTATAATAAAGCCACATACTAAATATCACTTCAAGATCTGAAAAGGTTTAGAAAAAAACTCTGGAAAACCTGAATTTCCGGAAAATTTCTAAGTAAAATCACTGTATTTCCTTGAAAAATCATTGAAACTTAAAGAAATTCAAACTTGATCTGTAACTCATTATAATAAAGCCACATACCACATATCACTTCAATATCTGTAAAATGAAAAAAAAAACTTCGTAAAACTGAAAAATAATAAAGGGCAATAACTCTAACGAGAGGGCCATGAGGCCCTGAAGCGCTCACCTGAGATAACCCCTGGGGCGGTGTCATTTTTTACCAAGAAGTGGTAGAGAACCACAAGGCAAAGCAGTATTCCATTAATTAAAGGTCTAAGCCTAATGGTTTCAGAGAAAAATAATATTTCATATTTTTCCATGAAAAACTGATAAGCCCCAAGGCAGGGCCAAGTTTTGTCCCGAGGTCAGGGTCGTAAGTTGAACATTCTTGGCAGAGGATCACAAGCCAAGCTACATATTTGTAGAGGACCATTAGATCATGTTACATACCAAACATCAAAGGTCTAGGCCTTACAGTTTCAGACGATTTTTAAGATTTTCCTATGAAAACTGATAAGCCCTAGGGCGGGGCCATTTTTTCGCCCAGGGGTCATAATTTGAACAAATCTTTGTAGAGAACCATTACATCATGCTACATGCCAAATATTAAAGGTCTATGCCTAACAGTTTCAGACAAGAAGGTTTTTAAAGATTTTCCTATGAAAAAATGATAAGCCTTAGGGCTTTCGGTCCAGGGTCATAATTTGAACAATCTTTCTGGAGAACCATTAGACCATGCTACATGCAAAATATCAAAGTTCTAGGCCTCACAGTTTCAGAAGAAGATTTTTAAAGATTTTCCTATGAAAAACTGATAAGCCCTTGGGCGGGGCCATTTTTGACCTGGGGTCATAATTTGAACAATATTTGTAGAGGACCATTAGATCATGCTACAAACCAAATATCAAAGGTCTAGGCAATACAGTTTCAGAGAAGAAGATTTTTAAAGATTGTCCTATGAAAAACTGATAAGCCCTTGGGTGGAGCCATTTTTTGCCCAGGGGTCATAATTTGAACAACTTTTGTAAAGGACCATTAGATCATGCTACATAACAAATATCAAAGGTCTAGGCCTCACAGTTTCAGAGAAGAAGATTTTTAAAGATTTTCCTATGAAAAACTGATAAGCCCTTGGGCAGGGCCATTTTTGGCCCGGGACTCAAAATTTGTACAATTTTGTAGAGGACCATTAGATCATGTTACATACCAAATATCAAAGGTCTAGGCAATACAGTTTCAGAGAAGAAGATTTTTAAAGATTTTCCTATGAAATACTGATAAGCCCTTGGGCCACTGATGCTTCTGACAAAATTTGGTCAGTGGTTTCAGAGGAGATGTCGTTTGAAAATGTGGACACACGACCGACCCCCAACAACAGACGGATCACGGTGACAATAGCAACAAGAAAATATAACTAGACAGTCGCAGGACACCAAAGCTCGCCTGTTGCATAGACCTTGTCTACAAAGATGAAGTCCAAAATACTTTACTATTTGAAATACTTTACTATTTGAAATGAACTACATCAATGTTAAACCTACTGGCAAACTCTATTCCAAATACCAGCTACCTATGGCAAGTAGTTCATGTTGTATTAGTGCATCTTAACACTAATCCCAAAACTTTAATCTTGAGATTTCATCCCAAAAAGCTAAAGTCCAAACAGGTAAAATTTTGACAAAAATTCAATTTTATTTTAAATAATAACTACACTACACCACTTTTCAACACACAGGGTATCTCAATTCCAAATATTAGCTTTCTAGGGCAAATATTTCATATACTAGTAGTATTACACTGTAGTGCATTTCAACACTTACCCCAAAACTTTAACCTTCCTATTTCAGCCAAAAACGCTAAGTCCAAAACAGGTGAAATTTTGACTAAAATTCAATTTTATTTTAAATTTTAACTAGACTACATCAACGTTCATCACACACGGAACCTCCATTTCAAGTATCAGCTTAATAGGGCATATATTTCATGTAGTATTAGTGCATTTCAACACTTACCCCCAAACTTTAACCAAAAGCCAAGGCCGACGCAGACGCCGGGGTGATTCCATAAGCCCCCCTATTCTTCGAATAGGCAAGCTAAAAAGGTGAACAACATATTGATGCTACAGTTACGGACCTTGTACATGTTACTTTCTCATCATGTTTATTTGTAATTGTAGGGACAAAACTGTGTCTACAGACCAATAGACAGAGGAGACGGAGGATGGAGGTACATGTACAACCTGAATCCAGTATACCCCCGCCCACCCACACACTTACTTCATTGAGGAGAGTATAAATATTTAACAGGGAAAGGGTCAATCAGAATTTCTTACAATATTTATCTTTAGCCCTGTTAGATGAAAACCAAGACCTTTTAAACCATTGGACAGGATAAACATTTTTTACGGGGATCCAGATAAGATGCGTAAATTAAAATATTTTTAAGAATAACTTCTTTATTTCTCCACCAAACCCTATGTTGTGACCACTTTTTAGAATCGTCTCTTCGAGACGATTCTAAAGAGTGGTCACAATATAGGGATTGGTGGAGAAATGGCAATTTTAGTACTTGAGTATGCACGTTTATCTGTAGCTCTGTTTTAACTTACTTCTTTGGAACACATCCTTTGCAAGCAATTCCATAAACATTCTTCTGTAGATGTGTGTAACCTGGGGGGGTAAAAAAGTGAATAAATTTGATTTAAGATGCTGACACTTCTTGGTCATGTATCTGCCACTCCTTTTCTTATTGCAATCTTCCAACAGGTTCAATCCATTCCTGTAACGGTTGTGGGGTTTGTCAAAAAGGAAACGGCTAATTCATTGTATTTATTTGTATCATTTATCATTTTTAATAAATATCAAAACAGCTTGAATAAGAAATAAAGGTTTCATAAAAATAATTAGATTAATTGTTATGATAGCACATAAATGTGATCTTAAAGTCAAAGGTTGAAGTCAAAGGTTGAAGTCAAAGGTCAAGGTCACACAAGCCATTATCGATGATATGAGACACTTGTCCTCATCGTGACATGTTTACTGGTCAAATTTCTAAGGCCTTAGATGTAAAAGAGGCAGAGCAAAAAAGTCCAACAATAGTTTCCCATTTAAGGTAGATATATTTGACCTTGAGGTCACAGGTCAAGTTCACAAGTGACCAGAAGGTCTGCATGGTTTCTGATACTTCAACTCATGATGACACATCAACATGTTAAATATCTAAGCCTATGGTGAAAAGACAAACAAGATGTGTTTGTGAAACACTATGTCCCCTCGATATGATATTTGACCCTGAAGGATGACCTTGATCTTGACATGTCACCCCTCAAACTGTGCACCTTCATGGGGTACACATGCATACTAAATATCAAGTCTGTATCTCTACTGGTTCAAAAGTTATGGCCAATGTTAAAGTTGGTGACCTTTGACCATGAAGGATGACCTTGACCTTGGCATGTCACCCCTCAAACTGTGCGGCTTTATGAGATGCACATGCATACCAGTATTAAGGCTGTATATCTACTGGTTCAAATGTTATGGCCAATGTCAATGTTGGTGACTTTTGACCTTCAAAGATAACCTTGACCTTGACATGTCACCCCTCAAACTGTGCAGCCAAATGAGACACACATGTATACCAACTATCAAGTCTGTATCTCTACTGGTTCAAAAGTTATGGCCAATGTTAAAGTTGGTGACCTTTGACCCTGAAAGATGACCTTGACCTTGAAATGTCACCCCTAACTGTGCAATCTCATGAGATACACATGCATACCAAATGTCTGGTCTGTATTTACAGGTTCCAAATATCAAGACTCTATCTCTGTTGGTTCAAAAGTTATCGCTAATTCGAAGTTGGTGACCTTTGACCCTGAAGGATGACCTTGACATGTCACCCCTTAAACTGTGCAGCTTCATGAGATACACAAGCATGCCAAATATCAAGTCTCTATCTGTACTGGTTCAAAAGTTAAAGTCGATGATTTGACCCATATGTTTGACCTCTGACCTTTAAGAATAACCTTGACCTTGACATTGTCACGCCTCAAAATGTGTGGCTTTATGAGATACATATGCATGCCACATATTAAGTTACTATCTGTACTGGTTCAAAAGTTATGGCCAATGTTAAAGTCAGTGATTTGACCCATATGTTTGACCTCTGACCTTTAAGAATGACCTTGACCTTAAAATGTGCAGCTTCATGAGATACACAAGCATGCCAAATATCAAGTCTGTATCTCTGCTGGTCCAAAAGTTATGGCCAATGTTAAAGTAAGTGATTTGACCCATATATTTGACCTTTGACCTTGAAGGATGACCTTCATCCATCACCCCTCAAAATGTGCGGCTTAATGAGATACATACGCATGCCAAATATCAAGTCTTTATCTGTAATGGCTCAAAAGTTATGACCAATGTTAAAGTTACAGACAAACAATGAATTGGACCTTTGACCCTGAAGAATGACCTTGATCTTTACATGTCAATCCTCAAAATGTGCAGCTTTATAAGATACACAAGCATGCCAAAAATGACAAGTCTCTATCTCTACTGGTCCAAAAGTTATCGTCAATGTTAAACTCAGTGATTTGACCCACACATTTTACCTCTGACCTTGAAGGATGACCTTTACCTGGACATGTCACCCCTCAGAATGTGCGGCTTTTTGAGATACATATGCATGCCTTTGGCTCAAATCTGACCAATCAAAGCTTGAGAACAAACTCAGACTCAACTAAAATGCTTTATAAGCATGGACCCAAGCTGTCACATGTCTTTCAAGATTTGTGCAACAGTGGATTCTAGAACAATTCTGTATCAAGAATTTTGGAACAAACTTTTAACTTGAGTTATATTGAAGTTCAAGTTACCTAAGTTCGAGATATCAATAGGTATAGCTTGAACAATTTGACCTGGACCCTCACCTATATGCAGAATACAGAAAGAGAGAGATGACGCTGTATAAGTAAAACTTCACCCGTAAATTGTGAAGTCTCTTCCCCCTGAAATAACGGGAGAGCGATAACCCATGCATATGTAAACATACAATAACTAGAGGATTGTTTTTGTCACAAAAACAGATGTCTCCCCCCTTCAATCCTCTTTCCAATACACAAGTGTAATGTCTGTAACTCCAAAGTTATCAGGATTTAATTGTAAGTCTTCAGGGGCAATAACTCCAAAGTTATCAAGGGGAGACAATTCCAAAACCCCAGGTGCACAAAAACCGTTGGTCAACATTCCTGTGCAGTTTGATGACGTTAGCCCTAGTGGTTTCGGAGATATGCGTGACATAAAGTTTGTCTAAATTTAAGTCATCAGAGTCAATAACTGCAAAATTATAAGGAGGAGACAATTAAAAACACAAGCTGCACAACAACACATGCTGGTCAACATTCCTGTGAAGTTTCGTGATTCTATCCCTACTGGTTTCAAAGATACACATGGTACAAAGTTTATCTAATTTTAAGTAATCATATCATTGGAAATAACTCAACAATTATCAGGGGGAGACAATTCAAAAAACCAAGGTGCACAACAACTCATGCTGGTCAGCATTCCTGTGAAGTTTGGTGACTCTATCCCTAGTGGTTTCAGAGATATGCATGACACTAAGTAAAGTTTGTCTAATTTTTAGTCATCAGGGGCAGTAATGCCCAAGTTAACAGGAGGAGACAATTAAACAAGAGGGCCAGAATGGCCCTGACATCGCTCACCAGACAATCAGAGGAGAAGATTTTCAAAGTTTTCACTATATGTTTCTATTGAAAACTTAACACCCCAGGGGCGGTGCCAATTTTGACCCCAGGGACACAATTTATATAACTTTTGTAGAGGACCTGAACATGATGCTAAAAGAATGTAGTGAAAGAATGGATAGAGCATTAGACCACTGGAACTTGTATTCTTTGGATGCTAGAGGCGGATTCTCCCACCTTTAATGACCTATGCAAACAGTTTGGATCCAGATCAGGCCCCGCATAATGTGGGGCCTGATCTGATATCCAAATTGTTTGTAAATGAACTGAACTTCTGAAAAACTTAGAAAGAAAGTGTGTAGTGGGATTTTCCCACCACTAATGACCTATGCAAACAGTTTGGATCCAGATCAGGGCCAACATAATGTGGTGCCTGATCTGATATCCAAACTGAATGTCAATGAGACTGAACTTCTGAAAAACTTGGAAAGAAAGTGTGTAGTGGGATTCTTTCACCACTAATGACCTATGCAAACAGTTTGGATCCAGATCAGGGCCAACATAATGTGGTGCCTGATCTGATATCCGAACTGTTTGTCAATGAGACTGGACTTCTGAAAAACTCAGAAAGAAAGTGTGTAGTTAGGATAACTTGTGAATATGCTGCAGACAACAATTTAGCAGATCACAAAATTACCCAGCATGCAAAGAGTTAATCTGAAATTCACAACAGATATGCTCTATATTGATAGCTGGTAGCTTAATGCAGGGCATAGGTATGGAAAAAAGCTTTAAGAGTATTCTGCATTTTGAGAATTATCCACAGTTTTCTCAATCTTAAATGAGTGTGTGTTATTTGTCTAAACACAATTTCTACTCTACTGATCAGGCTAAGGGTGATTATATAATAACTCCCTCTGACTGGTCTCAGCTAAGAGTGATATTAAGGAGAAACCTTTAGAATGTAATTTCTGGTGTAAAGAAGTATATACACACAGGGCAGGGCCAATTTTAACCCCAGAACTATGATACTTATAAAACTCATAAAGTTATGCTAAGTAAATCTATACACCAAATATCTAAGCTCTGGGACATGTAGTTTCTGACAAGAATATTTTTAAAGTGTTTCCTATGCATAACTAGTGATCCCATGGGCTGTTTATGTAGTCAGCTACAAAAAACTGTTAATCCCTGGGGTGGGACCAATTTTTATCCTAGGGGCATAATTTATATAACTTTTGTAGAAGCCCTGAAGTTGAAGCTACAGTAAAACGGCGATAATCCGAGGAGCGATTTTCCGAGTATATGGCCTAATCCGAGGGAATTTGTATGGTCCGGACATGAAATCTATTATTTCAATACAACTATGTACCGTGTAATCCGAGTCTCGATAATCCGATTTTTCGAGCACGCTTCTCAGTCCCTTCAATCAATTGCTTCATTAAATTACCTGCCTAATCCGAGCATGCATCGCGGACACTTCGAAGTCAATTTATCACACCTCCATTGTTGATGTCTCGCGACTCCGTGTGTCCCCAGCAATGGCAATTAGAGGTGCCACTGTGTTAGTTTGCTACTATGTGTGAATAACACCAGGTCCAGCAGTATACACGTATGTTGGCAGTAATTGTGAGCGCATAATTGTGTATAATGCATCGATTCTTTACTTATATATAAGTGAAAACGGTAAACACCATTCACAGCCGAGACCGAAGTTTCACTGTAGTTTGCTCCGTTCAACGGACCCTTCACAATAAACTCAAATTTGGTTTCAAACTATTAGACATAGAACAGTCGTAGCTTCTAACCTCATACTTATGGATTTTAGTTTGCCTAAGTTTCCATTCGTCGACATTTCATTTTAGTTTTGGATGTTTAAAAACAATATCGCTTCGCAAAATCAGGGCGAGTTGAATTAATTAATAATCGGAACACTCGGTGTTATTCGTCTGAAATACTCAATAAAGATTGTTTACTCTCGTAATAAGCGTTTGGTTGAACGAGACTTTTCTAAAAATACGCAAACATATCAATTTAACTTTTATGCATTCTGTAGGCAAACAACACATGTATGTGCATACACTGTACGATATATTTGACACGTTGAATCCACAAAGTATGAATTCATGGATAATCCAAGGGTAGCGGTAATCCGAGCATTTTCTCAGTTCCCGACAGTCCTCGGATTATCGCCATTTTACTGTATGTGCCAAATATGAAAGCTGAGGACCTTCTAGTTTTAGAGGAGATGATGTTCAAAGTTTTCACTATATGTTTCTATTGAAAACTGAAAACCCCTGGGGTAGGGCCAATTTTAACCCCAGGGGTATAATTTATATAACTTTTGTAGAGGACCTATAGGTGATGCTATGTACCAAAGATGAAAGCTGAGAACCCTGTAGATTCAGAGGAGAAGATTTTTAAAGGTTCAAATTGTTGACGCCCGACGACGGACGACGGACGACGCACGCCAACGGACGACAGACATCTGGCAATCACAAAAGCTCACCCTGAGCACTTTGTGCTCTGGTGAGCTAAAAAACGATAACAAGGGCATAACAACTCATGCTGGTGAAAATTCCTGTTAAGTTAAGTGATTCTAGCCCTACTGGTTTCAGAGATATGTTTGACACAAAAATTGTCTAAATTAAAGGGTTCACATTAGGGACAATAACTCAACAATTATCAGGGGGAGACAATTCAAATACCCCAGGTGCACAACAACTCATGCTGGTGAACTTTCCTGTGATGTTTGTGCTCTAGCCCTAGTAATTTAAAAGATATGCATGACAGTAAGTTTCTCTAATTTTAAGTTATCATATCAGGGGAAATAACTCAACAATTATCAGGGGGAGACAATTAAAAAAAACCAAGGTACACAACAACTTATGCTGGTCAATATTCCTGTTAAGTTTGATGACTCTAGCTCTAGTTGTTTCAGATATAGGCAGGACACTAAGTAAAGTTTATCTAATTTTAAGTCATCAGGGGCATTAACTCCAAAGTTAACAGGGGGAGACAATTAAAAAAACCCAGGTATGATGCAACTCATGCTGGTGAACAAGCCTGTGAAGTTTGGTGACATTAGCCCTATTGGTTTCAGAGATATGCGTGACACAAAGTTTGTCTAAATTAAACTGTTCATATCAGGGGCAATTACTCAAATATTATCAGGGGAAGAGAATTAAACAAGAGGGCCTGAAAGGCCCTGATATCGCTCACCAGACAATCAGAGAAGAAGATTTTCAAAGTTTTCACTACATGTTTCTATAGAAAATTAGCCAGCCCTGGGGTGGGGTCAATTTTAAACCCAGGGGCATAATTTTTATAACTTTGGTAGAGGACCTGAACATGATGCTGTGTGCCACATATGAAAGCTGAATACCTTCCAGTTTCAGGAGAAGATTTTCAAAGTTTTCACTACATGTTTCTATACGGCTAAAACACGGTATTTGTTCAGTTTTCATTTTTATCATGTTATATATCACTTTGGAACAAACTATAGCACTTAAAGTTTAAAACTGACACTCTATATATGCCACATCAACCTCTAATGCTGGCCCCAAAATTTCATATGGCTAGCATGAAGCGTTTTGGAGTTATACATGTTTAAATACCCCTAAAATAGCCATTTTTGTGCGTTATGCTGTCTCACTAACAAAAAAATGTAACTTAAAAGACTATTTACAATACTTATATTGATAATTATTAACCTGTAATCAATTAAGTCTAAAAGAGAATTTTCTTAGCTAAAATTTGATACTTAATTGAAGTCTTTTGTTAAAGTATTGCCAATTTTACAACCAATTAATATACCATCATCTTCTTGCCAAAATTATGATTTTTTTGTATATACTGTATGTTATATGCTTGAAAAATATTGAAAATTTCACAATCTGACAATGTTAACTACTTAAAAAGAGAGGTTTGGAATTATATTTTTCAGAATTACCAATAGTTTTGCTCAAACATTTTACATTTTTGTGTGTGAGTGGGTTAGCTACAAAATTTCACATAGAAAAAACCTGTAGTGTCCGTAACCATGCATTCATATCTTAAGTGTCCTCACTGTGTGTAATGATCATAGACAGATAATCTTTTGCAGCTTTGTACCTTTCCAGGTATAGGTTATATATCCAAAATATCTTTGAGGTCTCTTGATTTTAAAATATTTTTTTCTGAGGTCACAAAATTTACGGACACTACAAAAAATAGATGTTTATTTTGTTACCAATGTTGGTTGTTGTTGTTAGTGAGTTTCTTTTCTTATACCCTCATTTAACTTCAATCTTTTGTGATGCAATATAGTATAAGTCCTTAACTGTTAAGAACTGTCAAATATATGGGTGGTGTAACAATTTGTGTTGTGTAATACCGCATCAGAAGTGGATCACAGTGAATTGAAAAAATAATTTTTGTCATTAATGACCATTGATTTGTTTGAGATGCAGTATTTATCAAATTAAAATAACTCTGATCAAATGAGAAACAGTGTGGAATGGAAATCAGGAAGTAAGCAAGTTCCAGTGATGTCCAAGGTAAGTGTAAATGTTTCTTCATTTGATAGTATCTTAAATGTAGAGTCCGTAACCTAAAATATATCTACCTGCTATTGTGTACTTATTTTCAATTTATTCCTTAATAAAGCATGATTTGTCATTTTAGTTATTAAAATAAGTACAACAGATACATAAAATCTTTTAAATATGCTTTTAAAAATATTTTTTGTTCACTATAATTACATTTGACCTGTATTTATGAATTAAACAACAATTATAGAAAAAAAGATAATACAAAACCCGGAATCAAGTGAGTATTTTCAACAAAAGGCTATTAGCATCTGACACTGGGTGCTAAAATAGCAGTGAAAAGCATTTTCTGCAGTATATCAACCTATTACTGACATATACCCAATGTTGTAAAAAGGGTTACGGACCCTACAACATCACAACTGTTACCATTACTAGTATTTTTGTATATAAAAATTAATAAAACATCATTATACACAATGTGAAATCAGATTGAACAACAGTTTACAACATGAGCATAATTTTAGCCAGCTATTTCAGTTTCTTTAACCTTTATATATCACCATAACCACAATGTACTACAATGTTAATAAATATTCATATTAGGCAAATGCATTGTCCATAATATTGAAGGTAATAGCTCTAGTGTTTGACACAGATGTTGATAGTTCAAATGTATGCCTGTTTTCAGATGACCAGAGAACATTCTCTTCATTCTTCTGATACTGAAAAGGCAAGAATAGAAAGGGAGAAAAACAGACTTTAAGCACATGCCTGGAGAAGGAAACACTGACAAGATGTACTAAGCAAAAAGCTGCTGTTGTAAAAAGAACTGACTGAAAACAGTAATCCTGGCATCAGTATTGTAGAAATACAAAAAGAACACATGAAGCAGACATTAAGGTGTCTGCTGTTCAGCAAAACAGACTAGAATTGCATGGTGTGGAAAAGAGATGGAGATAGAGAAGATCATTAGATGTGATGTCATTAGTCATTGTAAAAGAGTCCTGCAGGAAGCCGCTTAATTAGAATCCTAAAAAGTCTCGACAAACAAAAAAAGGAAAGCAAGTGCTAACCCAGAGCCACAGCCACTTCTTAAGTCAAGTGGAAAAGAACATTTAACTTAGAGCCAAAGCCACTACTTAGGTCAAGAAGAATAGAACATTTAACCTAGAGCCAAAGCCACTACTTAAGTCAAGAAGAACAGAACATTTATCCTAGAGCCAAAGCCACTACTTAAGTCAAGAAGAACAGAAAATAAGTCAACGACAAATAATCACACACACAGAACACCAGAACAATACAAGAATGGGGACACAGTGGGTCTAAAATCTAGAATGTGTATGTTGCAGAGGTGATGGTTGTGTTTGATTAAAAGTTTCGGCTGAATCATATGAAAAAGTCGGACAATATATATGGCCGGAGAAAATTTTGCATCCCAAGAGCAAATGAATCATATCATTTAAGGTCTGAAATCATATAAAGTTATTTTTGAAAGAGGGTATTTTGAACTCTGGAGCTGTCTGAGGTCAAACAAACACTCATGAAAGAAAACAAACATAAAAATTTCAAAGGACTGACAACTGCAAAGATATTATGTAGTGTCCGTAACCAGTTCTAAATTATTTCTTACACATGTTTAACACAAAGCAGGTTTAAAAAAACTGTTGAAATGTTCTTTCTCCAGGTTGCTTATTCCTTATACTAGACAACAGTATAGATTTTAGTGTTTAGTTGAGGGGATTTTAAACTAAACACAAACATTCTGTATGGTTTTCAATCAGAGTGGAACCCCTTTCTACATATTCATGTGATAGTTTTTGTTTAGAAGTTTAACTAAAAGAAAGTGATGTTTCACAAATTTGTTTACATTCTGTTTTAAATGTTTCAGCAAAAATAATTAAAAAGAACAAGCTATTTGATATGTTTTTTTATTGTTATATATCTCATGTAGTGTCCGTAACTTTTCCATACCCCATGTGTATTTAAGCTCTGAAAAAAATAATTGCTGAGATTTTCAGTTTGAACCAAAGAATATTTGAAAATTACAAAGTTTCAGCTTCATTGTGAAAAAGTTTCAAAGCCCTATGTTGAAGTTGAAATTTACTGAGACACTTTACTGAACAAATACCGTGTTTTAGCCGATAGGGAGAATAATGGTGTTGTTAACACCCTTTCCTCCATAAATAGGCCTTTCAACCCCTTGGCAAACAGAGTATACCAAGATCAGATGGCTGATCAGGGTCTGCTCTGTTTGCTTTTGACATGATATAGTTCTGATTCTAGTATTTATCAGGTCACAGTTTTTGCTAATTCATCCACAATAGAAATTATGTTAATTAATATTTATGATGGCATTATCTCCTACATGAATATTCATTCATGGTCTAAAGGGTTAAGAAATGACTAACTCTACCCCACATATTTGTAAGCCACAGCACTTCAAGCTAATACACAGTGATTGCACCTGTCTGCAGTATACTGCTTGACCTAATTATCAGTGACCAGTAAAGGATCTGATTGTTCTAATCTGCAGTCAGCTATACAAAAATGGTCACCCCTGGGACGGGGTCAATTTTGACCCCAAGGGAATAATATATATAACATTTGCACAGAACCTGATCATGATGTTATGTGCCAAATATGAAAGCTGAAAAAACTCTCCAGTATCAGAGGAGAAGATTTTCAAAGTTTTCACTATATGTTTCTATAGAAAACAATGCACCCCTGGGGCGAGGCCAATTTTGACCCCAGGGGCATAATTTATACAACTTTTGTAGAGGACCTGAACATGATGCTATGTGCCAAATATGAAAGCTGGGAACCCTGTAGATTCAGAAGAAAAGATTTTCAAAGTTGTAGCAATATGTTTCTATTCAAAACTGGCTACCCCTGGGGCGAGGCCAATTTTGACCCCAGGGGCATAATTTATACAACTTTTGTAGAGGACCTGAACATGATGCTATGTGCCAAATATGAAAGCTGAGAACCCTGTAGATTCAGAGGAGAAGATTTTCAAAGTTGTCACTATATGTTTCTAATGAAATCTAGCTACCCCTGGGGCGGGGCCAATTTTGACCCCAGGGCCATAATTTATATAACTTTTGTAGAGGACCTGAATATGATGCTATGTGCTAAATATGAAAGCTGAGAACCCTGTAGATTCAGAGGAGAAGATTTTCAAAGTTGTCACTATATGTTTCTATTCAAAACTGGCTACCCCTGGGGCGGGGCTAATTTTGACCCCAGGGGCATAATTTATATAACTTTTGTAGAGGACCTGAACATGATGCTACGTGCCAAATATGAAAGCTGAGAACCCTGTAGATTCAGAGGAGAAGATTTTCAAAGTTTTACTATATATTTCAATAGAAAACAAGGCACCCCTGGGGCGGGGCCAATTTTGACCCCAGGGGCAAAATTTATATAACTTTTGTAGAGGACCTAAAGATGATGCTATGTACCAAAGATGAAAGCTGAGAACCCTGTAGATTTTTAAAGGTTCAAATTGTTGACGCCCGACGACAGATGACGCACGACGACGGACATCAAGTGATCACAAAAGCTCACCCTGAGCACAAAAGTGCTCTGGTGAGCTAAAAACCGTAGGTGTACAACACATCATGCTGGTGAACATTCCTGTGAAGTTTGGTGTCTCTAGTCTTAGCGGTTTCAAAGATAAACATGACACAAAAAATTCTGATTTAAAGTCATCAGGGGCAATAACTCCAAAGTTATCAAGGGGAGACAATTCAAAAACCCCAGGTGCACAACAATTCATGCTGGTCAACATTCCTGTGAAGTTTGGCGACTCTAACCTTACTGGTTTCAGAGATATGCTCGACACAAGACGGACGGACAGACAGACAGCACTGGCAAAAACAATATATCTCCCCATAAATTGGGGAGACATACCGTAACTAGTGTGTCCATGAATAGTTGCTTTCCGGGACACGTGTCGAGAATAAACCTGGGCAATGCCGATGGAATAAATAGAAATTTTACTAAAAATTTTTTATTTAAATTAAGTAGGTCAGGATCCAGGTCAAATTGTTCGAGCTATACCTTGATGCCTATATAATTATATTTTCCGAAATGAAAATTGAAAATACCTCCTCTTCATCATCCGTATAAAAGTCATCATCACAAGAGTCTGTGTCATAAGTGTCATGGTAAGGACAGCTGCAAACAATCCCTCGGGCTGAAAAGAATCATAAGATTTTTCCTAGCATAAGCACAAGAGGTTAAATACTTTGCCACAGAGCTCCAGATAAGATTTGCAACTTTTATGTCTCCACCAAACCCTATGTTGTGACCACAGTGGTCATAACATAAGGTTTGGTGGAGGAATGACGATTGTACTACAGAAGAACCCCTCTAATGTGACCACTTAATGAATAAACATAGGTGTCTTTATAAGCAGGTGGTTGCTTTATGCAGGACAAAGTAATGTAGAAAGCTCCTATAGGAGCTTTCTGCATTACTTTTGTCCTGCATTAAGCTACTACCTGCATCTAGCACTGAGAATTATACCTCTTTTAGGTGGTCGCATTAGGGGTGTTTTACTGTATTGGAGTATGTACCTCTATCTGTAGGTCTGTAGACACTCCATTACATTCCAAAATGTTTGCAACTATCATCACTGAGTGATAAAACTGATCATGCTGGCATGAGACAAATTTTAAGAGCTGTAGAAGAGATGCGAACTGATCAATAAAATCTCTTTTTTCTCTGCCAAAACTTATCTTGCTGCTACTCATCAGAGTTATCCCATTACCTCATAGGCTATTTTTAGATCCAACCTCTTTGAATAAATCTACCGAAAAGGAGCAACTAGAGAAAACTAGAGAAAATAACTTTAAGAACTTTGTAGTTTGAAACCATTGTGATAGAGTATTTGCTCCTCTAGGAGCAAATGCTCTATTTATCACAATGGTTTCACAAAATGACTTTTACAGAGTCGTCAAAAGTGGTCAATATGAGGGAATGGGTTAATCTACAACATAGGACAAACCTTCTACTAATGATCACAATGTGTATGAACTAGTATTGCATTCTGTCCATGCAAAATAGCTTAAGAGCCAGGGTTGTCATTATTATCCGATTGCCGATCGAAACCTTCATTTAAAATCGTAGGAAAATCGGTTGTTGTTTTTTTAACTTCAAAACCGCGATCAAAAATTTAGATGTCAACCCATCTTGTGTAATTCGTAACTAATTGATGAGGAATTACTTACTGTGACACCGTTCTTTATAGTAAAACAACTTTTGATTGGTACAACCAATCAGATATTGCAGTATAAAATAAGTAAACACAGCATGATGATGGCGAACAAACAGTCAAAAAAGGAAACACAAATGAAAACAACCTGTTTTGACTTTGGTTTATTGACCGAAAGCCCGTGAGAATGGAACAATGTTGGATATGAAAACCGTTTATTTACTGTTTCATTTCTGTACGAATGCATGACACTCGTTTGGAAAGTTTTTCTTGTTAAACAAGACGTGTTTGTGAAACACTATGCCCCACGCCCAATTTGACCTTTGACCCCGAAGAATGATATTGACCTTGACATGTCACCCCTCGATATGTGCAGCTTCATGATATACCCATGCATGCCAAATATCAAGTCTCTATCTCTACTGGTTGAAAAGTTATGGCCAATGTTAAAGTCTGTGATTTGACCTATATATTTGACCTCTGACCTTGAAGGATGACCTTGACATGTTAGCCCTAAAAATTGTGCAGCTGTGACAAATGTTAAAGTTGGAGACAGACAGACAGGGCAAAAACAATTTGCCCCCTAGATTTGATCGGGGGATAATAAAATTTGTTTTTACACTGCTTTTACTTTTTCAGCGGATTCCAAATAGGTGTTTTCATTGCCTCATTCTGTTGTTTAACCGCGTTCCAAGTAAGGCAAACGTTTTATTTCTAACTAAAGTGAAAGTAATTGCCAGTTTAGCATTTTACCTTCTTAGAACAGGTCTAGTAACTATCTAGTTTTAATTCTTTGTTTCAATGACTGATTCTGTCGTATTTTTATACCAGTGCAATGCACGGCATGCTCAGTTCTGTGTTTCCAAAGCCCAGTTGAATTAATTGATGCCTAATTCACATGTCATGTACTGGATTAATTGCTGTTAAACTGCCATGCATCCTTGACTACCTCCACAAACTTTTAGCAGACTTGTCTTCTGTTAACCATTATGTTAAGAATTAATTATTAGTCCCCCTACGGTTACTGGTTGGGGGACTATAGGTTTGCTCGATTCCGCCTGTCCATCTGTCTGTCCGTCTGTCATGCTTCGTGTCTGGGCCATATCTCCTACAAAGTTATGCAAAATAAATCATAACTTCCTACATTGAAGAAGTATGATGACGGGTAGTGTCATGCATAAGGGTAATAACTCTAGCATCAATATTTTTGGAGTTATTCCCCTTTTTCATATTTTTTTTCCGGACAATCACTCTTTATCTACTGGTTCAATTGATTTGAAACTTCACATATGGAACAATCATAATGAGGAATAGTGTCATGCACAAGGGCTATAACGCTAGCATCAATATTTTTAGAGTTCTTTCCCTTTTTCATATTTTCTTGTCAGTCCGTCTGTCATGTGTCCGGGCCATATCTCCTACAAAGTTAGGCCAAATTCATTATAACTTCACACATTGAAGAAGCATGATGAGGAGTAGTGTCTTGCACAAGGGCAATAACTCTAGCATCAATATTTTGGGAGTTATTCCCTCTTTTCATATTTTTTTGTCTGGACAATAACTCTTTATCTACTGGTTCAATTTTCTTGTCCAGTTAATAACTCTTTATGTACTGGTTCAATTGATTTGGAACTTCTCATATGGAACAAGCATGATGAGGTGTAGTGTCATGCACAAAGGCAATAACTCTAGCATCAATATTTTTGGAGTTACTCCCCTTTTTCATATTTTCTTGTCGGGACAATAACTTTTTATTTTCTGCTTCAATTGATTTGACACTTCACATATGGAACAATCATGATGAGAAAAAGTGTCATGCACAAATGCCATAACTCTAGCATCAATATTTATTGATTCCCCTTTTTCCTAATTTCACACTGTCTGTCCGTCACACCTTGTGTCTATGCAATATCTCTTACAAGGGTAGGCCGAATTCATACTTCACATGATTATTACCCATAGCATGGAAGTGTGTCACGCACAACACTAGTCACCAGCTCTCAAGGTCAAAGTCACAACTTTGACTGTTACACTCAGAATTGTCAATTATCTACAGCATGATTATTACTCATAGCATGAAGGTGTGTCATAAACAATACCTGGCCTTTTATACCCAAGGTCAAGGTCATTTTTTGGTATGAAAGTAGGTACTAATACCATTCAGGTGGTCATGTATATACCATGGTCAACCACACCATGGGTGGGTGGGTCGGGGAGAGTGGAGGGTTTTTTTTTCAGTCCGGTGGGGGACTCATGTCTTGCATAGCAATACAACATGCCCTTGTTTTTAATGAGATAAGCAGTCTGACATATAAATTTAGTAATTTATCAAATGGTCATTTGCAGAAATTTCTCAAAATAATTATCACCGAGAGCCCTTTAATTGCAGTTATACTCACATGATTGCAACAAAATGGAACTGCATATGGTCAATTCCAGTGACTATAGGTCTCAAGAAAGCAATATCTTTTACCCTCAAAGTGTCTAAAACTCATTTTCGGCTGGAGGGGCTCTGCCCCCTGGTCCCCCTACAAGGGCTTGCCCTGGACCAACAAGGAAGTTTAGGTGGCCCCCTTGACCCCCAACCTAATCTGTTGCTTTTCCAAAATATCGGTTGCTTCAACTGATGACAACCCTGAAGAGCTGAACAAAGTCACCCACACATAAACACATACAATGCCATTGTGATGACTACAGTAGAACCTGTTTTAACCCTTTTATGTTTATTTATGTTTTATGTTTATTTCATTTTTCAATACCTACTGCAAATTCATAGCCAAAATAGTTATAATGAAATATAGAAGGTGGAACATTGTAGCCATTTTAGGAAGTAAAGACAGATCTTTCAAATTCTATTAGCAAACAGAGTAGACCCTGATCAGATGGCTCCTCTAGGAGCCATCTGATCTGGGTCTACTCTGTTTGCATAATTATGTGAAAACACGTTTATATGAGGGAAAGGGTTAAGCTGCCATCAAAAGAGGTCTAAGTATGGGTTTGTACGGCATGTGGTGGCTTGATGCAGGTAAAAGTAATAGAGTTTCCTACAGGAGCTTTCTGCAGTACTTTTGTCCTGCACTATGCAACCACCAGCTTTTTGCGACTCCCATGTTCAACAGATGAATGGTCGCTTAAGACAAATTCTACTGTATGTCAAGCTGATAAAATCATCTTATGTACTGTGTTATCCCTAATATATGTCCCCTTACTTCTTGGGGGGGGGGGGGGGGGGGGGTCTGCATTGCTTTCATTCTGCATTAAGCAACCAGCTGTGTACAAAATTCAAGAAGTTCCTTCTCAAAAATATTTTGGGCCCGGGGCTTTTATTAGAGATGATTTGGTATGCTTACGTCTTGTCACTTCCTCATATGCTTTACCCAGTTCTTGAAATTTTTCTCTGGCCTGTAGATCATTTGGCTTCTACAAAAAGACAATAATAACTTATTTAATCTGTTACTTGATGAATATTTATGAAAGAAATAATGACAAAATTAGCAATCATTAGAAGGTATTTGTTATAATGGCATATAAATAGTATTAAACAGTCAAACCCCTCCAAACCAGACAGATAGTATAAATACAGTTGAACTTCGATATCTCGAACTCGGATAACTCGAACTTCTGGATAACTCAAACCAAAAGTTCAGTCCTTCCAAAACTTACAAAACAGAATTGCTCCAGAAATGTATCTCTGCAGATATCTAGAAACACATGTGACAGCTTAATGCAGGTCTAAAGTAATGCTGAAAGCGCCTACAGGAGCTTTCAGCATTACTTTAGACCTGTATTAAGCTTGGGCTTTGAGAAATTGTTCAGATTAGAAATCGGATGACTTACTGATACAGTTGAACTTCTGTTATCTCGAACTAATTTTGTTAACAACAGTTACTATTGATGGGCGACCCGATCTTTCATCACCATTAGTTAATTTTCTTCAGTTTCTAACCCATTCATGTCATTAAATTTTATAAACAAAGATCTTGCTACACTGAGGTAATGTGATAGATTCTGAATGTCTCCCCGGTGATTTTCAAAGCCCGACACAAAACTTCACAGCATTCCGTAATTCAGCGTCGTCTGTTAACGTCATTGTTTTTAAGACTTTTTATGAACCGCTCTACAGTTTTTGATATGAAAAACAAACTAGTGCATACAGAGACGTTAAATTTAAAGGAGATGACATCATTATTACGTTCCAACGTTGTGCTGTTTGACGGTGAATTTGCTGTAGCAGAAACTATGTAACGGTTCAAAATTTGAGACCAACTTTTACAAACATTTGCATATTTTTAACGTGTGCTGCTTATACGACTGGCTGTTACTATGGCGACGGCTATCTATAGATGCTAAGCAACGATAAATCACAAATTTTATGTTGTAAGTTTATTAAGATTATTGATTTCTTTGTTTACATTTATAGATCGAATGTCTGATTTACAGTCATGCTATAAATAAATTCAGCGAACTTTCAGGACAGCCCTCGTATAAACATGTTTTCACTCATTTGCAAACAGAGTAGACACAGATCAGACAGCTTCTAGAGGAGCCATCTGATCACGGTCTGCTCTGTTTGCTGATGGAATTTGAAAGATGTTTATTTAGTTTCTAAAATGGCTAAAAAGTTCCACCTTCAATATGTCATTAATTAATAACTACTTTATTCATGAATATTCAATAGGTATTGAAATTTAAAATAAACATAGAACAGGGAAAGGTTTAATCTTAAACCTATAGATCTAGCAGTACTTTAATACTAATAATAGATGTATATATGAGTAAAATTGAGCTGAATACTGGATATGTACCAGTAAATGAGAATTCTATTAAAAAAATTTAATCAGGTTCTTTACCCAATACTTGAACCGAATAATCGAAAACAGAGAGGGTTATAATCGAAACTGAACTGAATAGAGAACTTCAAAGTACCAGAACCCTAATGCAGCCCTAGTGTAGAGTCAGTGCTATTATAATTTCATAAGCAAACAGAGCAGAATCTAATCGAACGACTTCTACAGGAGCCATCTGATCTGGTCTACTCTGTTTGCAATGGCACAATAAAGCAGTTATCCTTTTACTCCATAAAAACATTTTTCTAACCTTTGCAAACAGAGTAGACCCAGATCAGACAGCTACTGTAGGAGTCGTCTGATGAGGGACTGATCTGTTTGTTTATGACATGATACAAATCGGATTCTACAGTTTTGTCAAAGCAAAAAATTCCTTTGAAAAATTTACATAATAAAAATTGAGCTAATAAATATTCATGATGTTACTTTATCTTATTTTAATATTCATTTTTTCTCAACACCCACATCTATGGAAAATTATCTCTTTTCACTGCAGTAATATGAAGCACCTTAGAATTATTAAAGCAAATTTACTGAAATCTGGATGTAGCTGAAAAAAGTGAGAGTAAATGAGAGCAAGTTGCAAGCAAAATATTCAAGTTAATAAATATATATATATCAGTAATGCCAGCCCCTGTTTATACACACAATAGTATCATTTTTAATGAGACAAGCTACAACTAATCATAAAATGCATTCCTTTCTCTACCACATTATACAACAAGCAAAAAATGCGGAAACCGCATTAAAGTCAGATTTTTCAACTGAAAGACCTTCACCCAGGCTATCTGCATACCAAATATAAATTGTCTAGCATAGGTAGTTCAGAAGTTATAATAAAATTTTAATGCCAGCCAAGTTTACAAAATAATGACCTTGCCTTGACCAGATTTCAGGTATCTTTATGTCATCTGCAAGGTCTTCACCAAAGCTATCTCCATACCATATATGATTTGTCTACCACATGTGATTCAGAAGTTAAGCCATAATGCTGAAGTTTTTCAATGATGGCCAACTTGTCAAATAATGACCTTGACCTAATTTCAAATATCATTTTATCAACTGAAAGGCCTTTACCAAAGCCATCTGTATATCAAAGATGAATTGCCTAGCATTTGTAGTTCAGAAGTTACTGCAATGTTAAAGTTTGTTAAAAAGGGCAAAGTTTTGGATATAGTGACCTTGACCTGATTTCATGTATCCTTGTATCAAATGAAAGGCCTTTACCCAAGCTATCTGCATACTAAATATGAATTGTCTAGCTTTAGTAAATCGGAAGTTATGAGCAATGTTAACATTTTGTTAACAATGGCACACAGCCTGCCCAACAATGATTCTAAAGTTTCTGCATTGACCAAAAATTACCTTGTACGTGTATAGATACCAATGATTACAATAATGTTGTCAAAGTATATTCATACAGTGATAGGTTTTTTTTTTAAAATTATTCATGAGGTAAAGGGTTTACTGTTTAATCAATTAAAACTAGAAAACTGACTCAGAGAGGGCCCTGTAATGAAGGGTAGATAACTCTAGACTGTAGACATAGTGATCTGATTCAACTCCAAATCTATAGGTGTCTTCTGATGATGATACTAAGCATATGCCCTTAATATCAGACGAATATGTGAAGTACTCTTTGAGTTAAAGTGTCACATCAAAATTGTTGACAGACGGATGGGTTGACAGACAGACAGACAAACAGACAGACAGGAGAACAGACAGTAAATGTGATTCCCATAGGGCTCCTGCATTTCCAATGCAGGGCCCTAATTAATTCATGTGGTAAATATTTGTTTGCAAACTGTCATCAAATTCATCTTTAGCCATCTAACAGATGACAGCACAGAAAAACGCATGTATATGCATACCAACCTTGTCTGGATGACATTTCAATGCTAAACGTGTGTAAGCCTTTCGGATTTCATCTGAAACAAAATCAATATGATTAATTCACCTTTTCCCTGTTGAATATTCATGTATGACATGACAGGGTTTTTTCACCTTCTATAACAGAGGCCTGTAAAAGGCCCCTTCCCAAATGAAAATTTCTTTAAAATCATGCAGTTTTCCCAAAAATCCAAACTTACACCAGCTTTTTTGTTTCCCAAATCAGCAATTTTAGCGATAATTCTTCCCAAAATCAGCAGGCTAAGGCCCCTTCCCAATTAAGAGAGAAAAAGCCCGGCATGATGTCATACTAAATTCTTAAATGCCATATATATATTTACCCAAGATTCTATTGGTATTGGCAGAACCTGTAGTCAGTGTCACATCTAATCATGTATGAAATGACATCAAACTATTCATTAGATAAATGTTTATAATATAATGGCACATGACTACAGGTACATTTGGCCATGGCAGAAACTGCAGAATCATATCTATATTAATTATATCATAAGCAAACAGAGCAGATCCTGATCAGATGGCTCTTACAGGAGCCATCTGCTCTGGGTCTTCTCTGTTTGCAAAGGCATAGAAAGGTGTATTTATGAAATAAACATGTTATGAGAGAACATTTCATCTAATAGTGAAATCTGATATTGAACGATACGAACGATATTGTTTGGTTTTGAAGTTGCTACATACAGTGTGTTGTTAATGTTGAAATGCCCATCATTTGCTAGATTACGGGTTGTCATGCAGGGTTGGCAAAATACCAGGATTTATGAGTAGTTGCCGTTATGTTGAGTATTTACTAACTTTTACTGGCATTTACTGGTCTTTAGACTTGCCAAGCGGTTTAGCTCATATTACTAAGTAGCGTGGTCGCACGGTCTTTCAAACCTCGTAATCTTTGACCAGGAACAGAAAACGTTTACCGTGAATATTGAAGAAAATAATAAATCAGCAATTCAAAATGATCTTTTATACATACCTGGAAACAATGAAGTAATTTTATCCTCATCTATTAACCCCCAAATAATCCAGTGTTCCTACCACCAGCATAACAAAAACAAAAATGGCGGCCAGAAAAAGAGCACCTGCTTTTCGAACCTTTATTTTAGAAATTGTTTACTGTAATATAACAAGAGTACCGCATACGGTACATAATACGCCTACTTGCAAACTTTCTCTGATTCAACATGCCTTATAAGTGTTCACATTTTCTAATCTGTGCTTCAGATCTTGATTTCCATATTACGGTGATACTATTTTTAAAAAAATTGAAGTGAATATCTTATTAAACAAGAGGGCCATGATGGCCCTTAATCGCTCACCTGTTCGTAACAGATTAATGATTTCAATGACAGATTGCATAATTTGAAAAATCTTGGTAGAAAACCATCAGATGATGCTACATACTAAATATACAGAGTCTAGACCTTAAAGATTTTCCTATGAAAAACTGTTAAGCCCCAGGGCGGGGTCAATTTTGATCCGGGGTTCATAATTTGAAAATCTTGGTAGAGGACTATTAGATAATGCAACATACCAAATATCTAAGGTCTATGCCTTACAAGTTCAGAGAAGACTTTTAAAGATTTTTAAGAGAAGATTTTTAAAAACTTTCCTATAAAAAACTGATATGCCCCTGGGCGGGGAAGTTTTCAACCCAGGGGACATAATTTGAACAATCTTGGTAGAAAACTATTAGATAGCGCTACATACCAAATATTAAAGGTCTCTGCCTTACAGTTTTGGAGAAGAAGATTCTTAAAGCTTTTCATATGAAAAACTGATAAGCCCCAGGGCGGGGCCATTTTTGACCCAGGGGTAATAATTTGAATAATCTTGGTAGAAAACCATTAGATCATGCTACATACCAAATATCAAGGGCCTAGACCTTACAGTTCTGGAGGAGAAGATTTTTAAAGATTTTCCTATGAAAAACTGATAAGCCCTTGGGCGGGGCCATTTTTGGTACGGGGGTCATATTTTGATTAATCTTAGCAGAGGACGATTAAATAATGCTACATACCAAATATCAAAGGTCTATACCTTATAATTTTAGAGAAGAATATATTTAAAGATTTTCCTATGAAAAACTGATAAGCCCCGGGGCGGGGCCATATTTGGCCCAGGGGTCATAATTTGAACAATCTTAGTAGAGGACCATTAGATCATGCTACATACCAAATATCAAAGGTCTATGCCTTACAGTTTCAGAGAAGATGATTTCTTCAAGATTTTCCTATGAAAAACTGATAAGCCCTGGGGCGGGGCCATTTTTGTCCTGGGTGTCATAATTTGAACAATCTTAGTAGAGGACCATTAGATGATGCTACATACCAAATACCAAAGGTCTATTCCTTACATTTTCAGAGAAGAAGATTTTTAAAGATTTTCCTATGAAAAACTGATAAGCCCCGGGGTGGGGCCATTTTTGGCCCAGGGGTAATAATTTGAACAATCTCAGTAGAGGACCATTAGATGATGCTACATACCAAATATCATAGGTCTATGCCTTACAGTTTCAGAGAAGAAGATTTTTAAAGATTTTGCTATGAAAAACTGATAAGCCCTGGGGCGGGGCCATTTTTGTCCTGGGGGTCATAATTTGAACAATCTTAGTAGAGGACCATTAGGTGATGCTACATACCAAATACCAAAGGTCTATGCCTTACATTTTCAGAGAAGAAGATTTTTAAAGATTTTCCTATGAAAAACTGATAAGCCCCGGGGCGGGGCCATATTTGGCCCAGGGGTCATAATTTGAACAATCTTAGTAGAGGACCATTAGATCATGCTACATACCAAATATCAAAGGTCTATGCCTTACAGTTTCAGAGAAGATGATTTTTAAAGATTTTCCTATGAAAAACTGATAAGCCCTTGGGCGGTGCCATTTTTGGCCCAGGGGTCATAATTTGAACAATCTTAGTAGAGGACCATTAGATGATGCTACATACCAAATACCAAAGGTCTATGCCTGACAGTTTCAGAGAAGAAGATTTTTAAAGATTTTCCTATGAAAAACTGATAAGCCCTGGGGCGGGGCCATTTTTGTCCTGGGGGTCATAATTTGAACAATCTTAGTAGAGGACCATTAGGTGATGCTACATACCAAATACCAAAGGTCTATGCCTTACATTTTCAGAGAAGAAGATTTTTAAAGATTTTCCTATGAAAAACTGATAAGCCCCAGGGCGGGGCCATATTTGGCCCAGGGGTCATAATTTGAACAATCTTAGTAGAGGACCATTAGATCATGCTACATACCAAATATCAAAGGTCTATGCCTTACAGTTTCAGAGAAGATGATTTTTAAAGATTTTCCTATGAAAAACTGATAAGCCCTTGGGCGGTGCCATTTTTGGCCCAGGGGTCATAATTTGAACAATCTTAGTAGAGGACCATTAGATGATGCTACATACCAAATACCAAAGGTCTATGCCTGACAGTTTCAGAGAAGAAGATTTTTAAAGATTTTCCTATGAAAAACTGATAAGCCCCGGGGCGGGGCCATTTTTGGCCTAGGGGTCATAATTTGAACAATCTTAGTAGAGGACCATTAGATGATGCTACATACCAAATATCAAAGGTATATGCCTTACAGTTTCAGAGAAGAAGATTTTTAAAGATTTTCCTATGAAAAACTGATAAGCCCTGGGGAGGGGCCATTTTTGGCCCGGGGGACATAATTTGAACAATCTTTGTAGAGGACCATTACATCATACTACATACCAAATATCAAAGCTCTAGGCTTTGTAGTTCCAGTGAAGAAGATGTTTAAGTAAATTGTTGACGCCCGCACGACGCACAACGCACATACGCACATACGCACGACGCACGACGCCGGACGCCGGACATAGGATCATCCCAATAGCTCACCTTGGCACTTTGTGCCAGGTGAGCTAATAAAAAAGTTACAGCTAATCCTCATATTTGCAGATTTTGAAAAGTGCAACGGCCATAACTCTGTAAAGACAAACTGAATGAACCTCAAAATAAAGTCAGCTTCAGATTTTGTTGCTTAAAACATTTCTGTTAAGTTTCATTTATATCATTTTAATAGTTTTCCCAGAAAACAAGAGACAAACTAAAAGCTGACCGACAAACAAAGCAACGAATCATTACACACAAAGTTCAAGGACCATAACTTTAGAACCGACCGCATGGCTCAGTGGTAGAGCGTCCGCCTGTGGTACGGAAGGTCGTGGGTTCGATCCCCGGCCGCGACAAACCAAAAGTCGTTAAAAGTTGGTACTAGTAGCTCCCTTGTCTGCGCTCGACATTAAAAGGTGTAGTTCTAGGACTGGTCGGCCCGGTGTCAGGATAATGTGACTGGGTGGGATGCCCTTGCCATGTGCCCGCGGCAGGGGTATTTCAGTGAGGCAGCACTATAACTTGTCTCATGCGGATGCCGTCTGCAAATAACTGAAATACTGTTGGTCAGACGTTAAACCCAACTCACTCACACACCCATAACTTTAGAATAAAATGACTTACCCAAAACCCGCAATATATGTGAAAATTCACATTAAGGTTTAACCAAAAAAAAAAATTGAAGTAAATATCATTTCAAATGAAAAGGTTATGGCCAGGGTTACAGATAAGGTTCTGATGCAATTGGGTATTTACTCCTTGATTTTTTACAGAATTGGGTATTTGCAATTTTGAATGGGTATTGGCAATTTTCGTAATTGGGTATTATTCATAATCTCATTAGGTATTCGAAATTTCTTTTGCTTTTTGCTATATTTATTTGCTTTCTGTTACTCATTGTTTTGAAAAACAATTGCTTTTTCCACAATTTTAATTGGGTAAATACCCCAATACTCCCCTTATCTGTAACCCTGTATGGCCATCCTCATATATATATTTGCATAGATTTGCATTATTTCTTTTAAGTGCAAGGGCCATTACTCCGAAATTACAAATCAAATGAACCTCAGAACTGACTTAGCTTCAGGTCTTAATGCATTAAACATGTGTGTGAAGTTTCATTAATATCTCTCAAATAGATTTCCCAGAAAACAGCGGACAAACTATTTGCATGTATTTGCATTATTTTTTAAGGACAAGGGCCATAACTCTGAAACAAAAAATCAAATGATCCTCAGAATCAACTCAGCTTCAGATCTTGATGTATTAAACATTTGTGTGAAGTTTCATTAATATCTCTCAAATAGTTTTCCCAGAAAACAGCGGACAAACTATTTGCATGTATTTACATTATTTTTTAAGTAAAAGGGCCATAACTCTGAAATGACAAATCAAATGAACCTCAGAATCAACTCAGCTTCAGATCTTGATGCATTAAACATTTGTGTGAAGTTTCATTAATATTTCTCATATAGTTTTCCCAGAAAACAGCGGACAAACTATTTGCATTTTTTAAGGACAAGGGCCATAACTCTGAAACGAAAAATCAAATGAACCTCAGAATCAACTCAGCTTCAGATCTTGATACATTAAACATTTGTGTGAAGTTTCATTAATATCTGTCAAACAGTTTTCCAAGAAAACTGCGGACAAACAAAATGTTGACGGACGAACGAACGAACAAACGAACGGACGGACGGACAGGGCCACGCCAATATACGACCACCTTTATCATGTGGGCGTATAAAAATTCATAAGCATGTGATTTCATCATGGACACATGACCTTTGCATACGCTGAATATGTCAGAGCTGTCAAACATTTTCAATGTGGTACGCTTTTCAATTTATGTTGATATTCTATATTTTTCCGATTTAATTTAATAAAGTATCAGTTTTCTCATGTTTATCACAGTTGAAGGAAAAATAGAATGTAATGACCTGTTTATGACACACTGTTATTTCGTTTTTAAAGCTATGAGGTGTTATTTACAGACAAAGCACCAATACTCATGAATTGATGATGTAGTGCGCACTTTCCCATAAAACAAAAAACATGGAAAGGTTCGAAAACCAGGCGAGGTTCGAGAGGAGGCGAATCAACGATAACAGTCAATTAATTAGAAAGCCACATTTTTTAAATTTCTTGCCAGATCTCACATAAATTGTTAAGGAAAAAACCCTCTTTTTATCAGATTTTAACAGAGTTCAATAACTGGTAACTCCAGGATTATCTTATAACTGACAATTAATCCAAATGTGTGTACTCGAGATAGTGAATTTGGAGCTACTTTCGGTTTCACACAAATAAAAGTTGATGAGACTACCCGACATACGAGTATTGTGGGCAGATTGATTTTTTTTTTTTTTTTTTTTTTTTTTTTTTTTTTTTTTTTACATACACTCAACAAATTTAATTATACAGTGTGGGCAGATTGATAGTAATTAAACTACACCTATCCACTTACATACTGAAAGGTGTATAATTACAGCAAACTAACATAAAAAGTTAAAGATGTATCCTGCGCAAATTTCCGCAAATTTTGCGTTTCAAACCGACTTCAGAATCGGAATCTATGTACCTTAACACTTAATTAACACTTTAACAGTATGGTTATTAAATGGTTGTTTGTGTGGAAAAAATAGAAAAATGTATTGCTACGGAAATCAATGGAACAGCGTTTGCCATTGACCAGAATCTGTCGTAGGGTTTCAAATTTAACTACCGGAAATAATCATTCGATGTATAGCCTATGTGGTCAACAACCAGTGCCAGCCATTGTATACGTGAATGCAACCTCATTAATATTCAAAGTCTTGTTCCAAAATAGAATCGGAGTCATTCAGAACTTGGCCGAAGATGTCCACTGATTTCCATCCAAATCTCCCGTTTCTAAAAAGGAGACTCCTTTTTAATAATTTAGCAGTATTCGGATAGCTATAATCTTTAGCTGAACAAATATATCCTATGGCAAAATGGTTTGTAAGCATTATTTTCATTGTATGTATACGTGTACAGCTTCTGGTGTTAATTGATTAATACGAAAAATGCGCATAATACATCTTTAAATAATATTTCTTCAAAGGGGGATCACTCAGCGGCTCACCAACTAACGGAAAATATATAAGTATATAAATTCGTTTCTGTACATATTTCTGTATGTCAGTTACAACTGTATGCTTTAGTTTAGTTTATCTGCATGTAGAAATTATTGCTCTGGGAAAAACTTGCAACTGTTTTGGCACTAACCTGACTACAGTGTGTAAAGTCAAGGGAGCCAACTCTTACAGAATATAGTTGCACTGTATACAGAAAATGCGCAGCCCGCATATTATCCATTCTGGCAGGGGGTTTGCAACTCTGTTGTTAGTGCGGTATAATTATTTTGATTAAAAAAGTATTGAGAACTCTACTCACCTTTCGTAGCATTTTCGCCGATGTCTAAAACTTTTCTGGCATCAGCATCACCCTTTAGCGCCATTTTCTTTTGTGTGTATACGTAATTTCCGGTGAGAAAAACATATCCGGTACTAAATATTTTAACCTTTTACTCCATATCACGCATTCTCAATAAGCGGGTGCAAAAGGTATGATTATAACATATATATGGGTGATTCTTCAAAAATTGGTAATTTTGCCTACACATTTTTCAAAAACATTTTGCTTATAAAACCGTTTGCTTAACACGTATACCATAACTATGAACTGTCTTTGACTTATTAAGAGTAATTTGTCCGTGCTGATTGTTCAATAGAAAACATATTTTTTACATTTTATAAATTGCCAATGACCTGAAAATGTCATTACCGCAACGATGTAAAATTGGACATCGTTTCATCTATTCTCACTAAGGTATGTCATATTAACTAGGCAAAGATAAAATATTCTTTTAAAAGTAAATTTTTATGACTTTTAAATCATGTGAAAGGTGAGGGACAGCATATTACAATTTTTTGAAGAATCACCCAGATGTGAGAAAACATACGACCAACGCCTTGAGCAAAACGTCAACTATTGCACACCAACCAGAAAAAAGTCAGAGTTACCACTACGTACATAGTTTTTTTCTCAAACAAAGTCTAAATTTGACATGTTCGTTTATTGTCGCAAAATGAAAACACTTAAATATTTCAGTCTATACCAGACCAAATATACACCTTGTAATATACAAATGGTGGATATTCTTCATTGTTCTTGTAAAACCTTTGACACCCTTTGGCAGTTTTGTTCTTGCAGCTGTGTGTGTGTTTGAAAAGCAGACTTACTATATCCAACTGTCTTAAAACATGTTCGTTACTAATGAAATAGACCGTGTAAACTTAACAATAATAACCATTTAAACGGTAGTCTGGGGTGTTTTAAAACTTTATGTACATAAATGGGTTCAAGCACATAAAATCTCAACACGTATTTGAGAAATCACGAATTAAGTCGGCTCAGAAATCTCCGTACTGGATTGTGTAGATTAAAGCTGACATGTTCGTTACCTGAAATATCTACTTCATATAGAACAGTATATTCTCCATGGATTGTTTTACATGTATGCTAGGTATAAACATAACACAAGAACTATAACAACTTAGGAAAGTTACTATTTTACGTTTAACACTAGTGAAAATCATGACAAATGTAAGATTCCGTTACTGACATGTTCGTTACAAATGCTCGAGTACAATGCCTATTACTGAACGAACTCAGCCAATTTCATTACTAAGAGGTTAAAATATGGCCTAGGTGTGCCTTCTGGCCATAATGGCACACCTGGTGCCATAATAGCCAGAGGGCTTTAGCCCGAGTGCTATTGTGACACCAGGTGTGCCATTATGGCCAGAAGGCACACACAGGCCATATTTTGACCTTTTTATTGAATATCTTAAACATTTTACTAGATAGATCTATATGCCACCTATTCATTTCAACACAATCTACAGTAGATGTAACATCCCAACAAACCACAGACATAGATCTAGAGATCTATAATTTTGCAAAAATAAGGAAGGAATAGTCATACTTTGCCTAGGAGAGATCCGTGCCGCGAAATTTTGAAAGGTATGTAACATTTATCAAAACTAAGCCTTTCATATTTTTTTTGCCAGAAACTGTATGCCATGTAAAAAAGTGGTGTAAACAATATAGGCAAGACCTGCAAAAATGAAGTAACTGATCTGTTTTTATTAAGTAGCAGTATGTTGTACAAGTGACAAATAATGTGACATGTTCGTTACGTTAAAGTAACGAACACGCCAATTTTAATAAAGCTTTTTCGCAGCAATTTTGACATGGTCCATGATGATTGTATGTGCATATACTTTTTAGGGTTTTATTGTTTGGTATCTTCTTATTTGGCGACACACATAATGTAGAGTTTTATGACCAATTTAATACAGACATAATTATGTGTGTTTGAAAAAGACTGTTATTTTCAGTGATTGAAAATATGGAGTACCATCAATAGAAAAGTCAGTTTTCTTGAGCCAAATTATAACGGCTTCCTGAAATTGATAATATTATTACAACAGATAATGATTATGGAAAATATGCGTGATAAATATAGATCTATATCACATTGAAAAAAACTTCATAAAGATTCAGCAAACTATGGTAACGAACATGATATTAAATGATAACGAACATTTCACCATAAATCATGGTTAGATTTCTTATCATCTCTTGCTGTATTTACTTCGGAATGGCAAAATCAAGAGCGGAAATCCAAAAGGCCTAGTCTACAAGCAGCACCAAAAAGAGAAAAACATAGACAAACATAGATCTATGTGCAGCCGGGTAGAGATTGTGGTGGAACTGTTGATAGGCTTAAATACTTTGTGGCTTGGTAGCTCAGTCGGTAGAGTGTTGGCATGGTAAGCCAAAGGCACTGGGTTCAAGTCCCAGTGGAGTCACAATTTTTTCACCATGTTACATTAAAAATGTGCCCAACGTAAATAACCCACAGGGTGATTTATAATAAGATAATTTGTAATAATAAGAAACTCGTGAAGCGTTCTTTGTGTAAGAATTCGGGACGAATTCTTGCGTAGAGGTTGTGTGTGTAGCCGGGTAGAGATATTGGTGAAACAGTTAATAAACTGTTGTTTGTTAGCTCAGTCGGTAGTGTTGTCATGGTAAGCCAAAGTCCCTGGGTTTTTTAAATAACTCCCTAAAATGTTCATAACTGGTACATTTTCTAATGAAGATCAAACAGGACCTGTTGTATTTCTTCAGTTTGTGCTGGTGCAAGACGCTTAAACAATAAAAATTACAGCTGTTATTTCACAGTTCTGTGGCAGACAAAGGTCTAAAATTTGAGGTATACTCAAGTAAAACAAATGATTGTGACTGTTTCTTCCAGTTTATAATTAAACATTTTACTGACAGAAACTACATACATGTATGTAATACAAATTTTATATTTTATATTTTGATAAATATTCTTTCGTACACTTTTGAACCAAAACGAACTTAAAACATTAAACATAAAACTATGAGCGCTTGTGTGAGGTTTTCTCTGAAATATTTTACAGATATACAGACTTAACAGCGTAGCTGCTGACGTCGTTTCAGCCGAACAACTGGGAAATGGCCGGAAAGGTTCTAATACGTAATGAAAGAGACTTAATAGATCTTGAAAAAGGGGATTTGATAGAGTTTGAAAGACGTGTATGTTCTCATTGGGCTGTGTATGTCGGTATGTGTCCATTTTATTGATTTTATGATTTGGGGACTATTTGTGGTCATCATCACTTAACAATTTCCTCCATAAATACGCTTTCTACATCTCTGCAAACAGAGTACACCTAGATCAGCCGTCTGATCAGGGCTGCTCTGTTTGCTTATGAACTGATATAGGTATGGTTCTAGTTTCTGCCATGACCAAGAATTCCTGTGTCCATGTGCTATTATATCAATTTATGTAATTAAAGGGAATGTCCCTACATTTGACGCGTTTCAAAAACACTTAAAATATACAAAACTCATTTGTTTATATGCTGAAAAGTAGTATATCGCAAAAACAACCATGCAATCACCGTTTATAATGACAAAACATCCATGTGTTTGATATCGCCGATCCCGATTTTACTCCCCGATGTTTCAGTTTTATTCGGGTTGGGTTTTAGTTTCGTAACTGTTCGCCCAATTCGCGATTCTCCGAGGGATGATAGAGCATAACAAATACCAAGTTTTATGATATTATTGAAAATATGCGTTCATTGTAGGTACTTCCTCTTTAACATTCATGATGTCATTATTTCTTATATGAATATTCATGGGATAAGGTGTAATCGTTTGATTGAGATTTCAGATATGATGGTGGGATTTGTAAGTGTGAATTTATATTATCGATAATATGATTGTATCTAAGTACATGTGCAGATCTGTATCTGGTGCAGATATAGGCCGTCTACGAGAGTGGTCTGGTGTGAGTGTACTCTGGTTGCAAATGTATAAAAATGTGTTTATATGAAGGGTTAATATTATCTGTAATATCATTGTATCAAAGTACATGTATCTAATGAAACCATATGCATATGCACTCTTTTAAACACAACTTTAGAATTGCTTTTAAATTAGCAATAGAAAACGTGTACTTTCAACATGTTACAGCAAAGTTTCCATGGTGAGAACACTATTATCTAACCATTTACTCCAGGAACATTCATGTAAGATATAATGACATCATAAATATTAACCCTTCGCTTGCTGGATTTTAAAATGCATTTCCCCTTCTTTGCCCATGTCCTGTTATATAATTACACATTTCGTCACTGTGTACAAGTATTTCGCTGTGTAATCATTGCTCCTACAGGAGCTGTCTCATCTGGGTCTACACTATTTACAGGTAGCGAATCTCTGTTTGTAAACAAACCCGTCGATTTCGCGCATGCGCAGTTAACTGGTGGGCAAAAAGACCAAAACAACCTATGTATCTCTATGTATAGGCAAAGCAATAGTTAGCCTACACATCATTTAACGAGTGCGTTGGTTATGAATTGTTGATTTCTGTACATTTACTATATCTCTGACTATAATGACAACTATGTTTTAGTTTCTAAGGTTATATACAAGAAGAAACTTGAATTAATCGGACCTATAAACTACCAGCTGAACTTTGAAAAAATAAAACAACACAAAAAACCGATCCCTTGATCTGGCCTTTCTTTGAAATGAGAGACATTCTTAATTATTTGTTGGACATGCCTGATATGTCGAATAATTTAGATCAACATTATTTAAAAAATTAATTCTCGTTTTATTTTAATAAGATCGAGATATTAAGATATATAGTCTCATGGCGTTCATTCGTGTGTTGTAAAATGAACATGTCTTTCTGGCTACTGTACAGTACCATTGCAGATCTAGTAAAAGTATTTTAGAATAGATCTAGATCATATCAATCTATATTATCTTTAGAACTACAATTCACAATAAACTACCTTTTTAAATAGACCTAAATCGTTGGAGTTTAAATATGCTTAGCCATAGATCTAATTAGTCAAACATAGTTATCTTCTATTGTTCGGGAAGCTGTTTAACAAATCATAACTTTAGACAATTGGCACATTGTTTGGTAGTTGTTACATTAGAAGCATTCCTGTTACGTAATAGTTCATAACTTTGTTGATAAGACAGTGTGTGATAGATGGCAATTGTGTGATCGCTGACCCTTGTTCCCTGCTGAGAAACTAGGGGATTTACTGACCATCTGGCACATTTGATCGTTACTCTTTGAGTCTTTTCCTAGGTCTAGTTAGTAAATTAGCGGTATTTCGGCTGAGTAAGTAAATGTAATAATATAGTCTCCAACTGTCTAACACAATTAATTTTCAGTTCATGCATTTGCAAACAGAGTAGACCAAGATCTGAAGGCTATTGGAGCCGTATGATCGGACCCACTCTGTTTGCTTATGAAATTATATCAAATCTGACTCTTCATTTCTACCAGTACCAAAAAAGGCATGTGTTTCTCTACCACTATAAAAATCGGCTTATAAATATTAATGATGTCATCTTTTTCAAACATAAATATTCAACAGGGAAAGGGTTAAAAACCACAGACAACCAACCTTACGTTACGAATTCAGCTAAAATGTATACCTGACATGACCAGACAACAGAAGTAAAAGTTCTGAAAACATCGACGCTTTTTCACGTGCTTTCAAACAGAGTAGACCCGGATCAGGGTATTCTCTGTTTTACTTCTACCAAATGACGACTGCCGTCATCTTACTGACTGTTCTGCTGTTTTGGATGCGCGCATATTAACAGAAAATTTAGAAGACAGACAAAAAGAGCCAAGATAACTAGAGAGCTCCTTTAAGATTAAAAAAGAAGTTTTTAAAAAACTCCAATCACTTGTGCTATACATATATATACAGTGTACATTTAAAAACATTCACAGCATTGGCTGGTTATGATCTATACTGTCAGACGAGCCTTGAATGCACCATGAATGCATGTTTGCTTATGAATTTATGTTGGATCTGAATCTAGTCTTTCCCAATGCCAAAACATCCTCAGTACATATGCTATTATAAAAATTAATTTAATAAATATCCATGATATCAGTATTTCTTACAAGAATATTCACGGAGTAAAGGGCCCCAGTCAATTTTTATGTGTATTACGATGTCAACTCTTAAATCTGGGCGAAATTTCACGCCTTATGATTTTATATAAATTTGCAACAAATAACATTTTTGTCATGACTGACAGTATATTATCCTGTGATAGGAACTATGTGACACATCTTTAGAAATTCATGGACTTTTGTAACTCTAATCAGTATTATATCCTTTAGATATGAGGTTTTAACAAATACAATTAACTTGTGTGTTTTATCAATATTTAACCTTTTCTGATTAAATTTTTTTATACTGTGCCATGCTTTGAAAAGCTTATATCTTTCAATTGCACAGGTTGTCATGTTAAACTGTTGTTATTTTTGTTACATAGTCGGCAAATAGTTTATTGTAGACCTATCATGTTATTTGTTGTACAACCGACTCCAAATAAAGATGTTTGTATCTTGTAAATTCAACTTCCAGAATCAATTTTCGGTTCATGTTTATGTTTTTACACGTATTATCGATGTAATTATCATCAACGATTGCACCATAATCGTTTTTTATTGATTTTAACAGAAGTTTTCAAAGTGCTGTCAATGTTTCTGTTATTGTTTACATATCAGCTGTCAGTCTTTTTGCCCACCAAGCTTTTCTCGGCTAAGATAACAGGCGCGCGTGACGTCACGGCGATTCGCCCTATATTGACGTGAATAGCAAGCGAAGGGTTAATACATTCAATCTCAATAATGATACATAAACACAGGAATGTTTGGCCATGGCTGAAATAGAAGAGTCATATCTGCATTATGTAATAAGCAAATAGAGCAGATCCTAATCAGACTGTTCCTATAGGAGCGGTTTGGTCTAGGTATACTCTCTTTTCAAAAGTGTAGAAAGGCGTTTTCATGGAGTAAAAAGTTCAAAAGTCTCCCTAAACCATCTAATCGTTATGAATGTCTGGCTTTGACAAACTCTTTAACTTTCCTTCAAAGAGACACCTTTTGACACCGTTACAAACAGTAGACCCAGATCAGACGGCTCCTATGTATGCTCTGTTTTCTTATGAAGTAAGTAAATTCTGAAAGGGGGTGACCCCCCGAGAGCAAAAATTGCAACACAAAAAGAGAAAATTGCAGACTCGGAACAGTAATTGAACGTGCAACACTGCTCACGCCCCTAGCACCGGCTTAAGCGGTATTCAATTTTCAGAACAAGAAGTACTGAAATTCATGATCTCGAAGGATCAGAAGGTATAACAACACTGAGAATGAAGTACGGGGCGACGTTTTACGGCCGCCACACAAGCACTTAACACCTGCTGTTATGAAGATTATAAATTCTGGAAGGGGGTGACCCCCCGAGAGCAACAATTGCAACAAAAAAAGAGAAAATTGCAGACTCGGTTTTAGTGAGTCTGTTCATGAACAGTAATTGAACGTGCAACAGTCAACCAACTGCTTTTACAGTGTAATGTTAATAGATTATGTAGTCGCATTAGCGATACTTTACTGTAAGACATATTCATATATATAGTTTCTGCCATTGTTAAAACTCTCTTGGTCACAGTGACGTTATTAAAATTAAGCAACTTATATTCATACAGCCATTATTTCCGACATGAATATTCACATAAGTTACGTTTAAGTTGTTTTTATTTCAGGCGATGAGCGTGTCGTTCATCTTACCGGTGATGGTCCGGGTTGCCTCCCCTCTCAGTCAGGTCATGTGTTTTCGATCTACGGCAAGCAGTTTGACAAAGCATGTGCGAGAATGGATCGTTTCTCTGATGTAGTTCAGGATTCAAAGGCGTACAAGAACAACAGCCATGATGGGGATATAGGGTGAGTAAATGAACCCTTAAGTGAATTTAAGTAAAGTAAAGTTAACTTAAGTAAAGTAAATTTGAGTTTAAAAATTTACATTAAGGACAAGTAAAAAGTACCGTACATGTACAGCAAATTGAGTAAGTGCTGCGGCAAAACAGAGCTTACCATTATGTAAACCTAATTATTTGCTTAATAAGTATTATATGATATTTTGACTGTATAGTGTATAGTGTTTATTATTTGTGCATTGAAAGCAATGTAGTTTTAAACAGGATAGACACTGGTAAAATACCATTTCATTTCGAGTATACTAGTATACGAAAGGCTAGTCGTCTGACGCTGATATGAATTAATTATGCTAGGAAGTAATAAGAAGAGGAACAGTACATAAATACTTGAATAGCCCTGATCTAATATTTCGGCCACTAAGGGCCTTTTTCAAAGATTATTATGTCAGAAAATTGATTCTTCTTTAAAACTGATAGAAATTGTCAGAAATTGTTTGGTCGAAATATTAGATCAGAGCTATTCAAGTATTTATATATTATATTATTCTCCTTTTTGGGATGTTGTCTTCATTGTAATAGAAAAGAAACACTTTTGGTGTTGATAGCGTACTTCATTCTCAGTGTTGTTATACCTTCTGATCCTTCGAGATCATGGATTTCAGTACTTCTTGTTCTGAAAATTGAATGCCGCTTAAGCCGGTGCTAGGGGGCGTGAGCAGTGTTGCACTTTCAATTACTGCTCATGAACAGACTCAGTAAAACCGAGTCTGCAAGTTTCTCTTTTTGTGTTGCAATTTTTGCTTTCGGGGAATCACCACCCTTCAGAATTTCTAAGTAAATGACAATAAGGGGCATTAGTTAATAGTTTGCTCTTGATGAAAGTAGAAGAAATTTTTGAAAACATCATGGCTTCTTTTATTTGGAAACCTTTGTTTTTATCCTTGATGCACCAAGTAAAAAGTTTACATTGGTATATGAATAAATTATATGGATGAACTTATTTTTTCCAAAGAAATAAGGACCTATCCTTCTTTGAACAGTAACAAAGGTAAATAAACAACTAATGTTCCTCATTACAGCATCTGCAAATTCAAGAAAAAATAACATTTTCTCCGTTTATCTATACAGACGTTTATTTTGGGTGAATATTTTATTGAATAAATCATTTGGAAAAATAGAAAACAAACTAATTTTCACAGACATTATGAGTGTTAAATGAGATATACAGTATTTTTAATATAATTATATTTGAATATAGCAGACGAAAATGAAACAGCTTCTTTAGGATCTTTCAGATCTGAGTTTACTCTTCAAAAATATTTAAATATATATGTGGGAGAAACTATTAAAATAAACATTTGAAACAATCTAATCTTCACAAAGAAAGTACAGGTAACATATGTTTGTTATTAAGCAGTGATAACAAAAGAGCAGTGTAATACAAGACTTTGTACCAAAGTAAACAACCCACAAACCTCCAATGAGACTATAGAAATAAGTGAATAATTTAAATTTTCTCAAAACCAAGTAATTTTTATTTCCAATGCAAATATTTTTCACACCTAAATATGATTTTTTTACTAGGAATTTCGGGTACTTTACAGGCATTATTCTGAACTCGCTAACAGTGCATATTCTGATATGATGGCTCATAAAGATTGCCTTAATGAACTTATTGGTCAAGCTATCATGACCAAAATGACAGATCTACAGGTTCATATGATATTAAATAAGTATTGTCTATTTGGCATTACTAATGCTCCGGCCACACTACTCCAAGAAAACCTAGAAGTATCACTTAAGGTGGTGGACTATTCCTGAGCTGCCTTGATCCCAAATCAAAATTTGTGCCACGGACGGACGTGCCACGGACATACATACAGACAGAGAGGCAGACAGGCGACAGACAGACAGACCAACCGACCAACATACTGACACCTGAATAACCCCTTTAAAACTTCGATTGAGGGAGTATAAAAATGTCAAAAAGATCTGATATATCGGTCAAGTGCCCATAACCAAAATCACAGGTGCACAATGCCATATGATGACAAGGAAGTATACAAAGCTTGAGAAAGATTCATAGAAAGATGACCGGGTAATGCTCCGGAAAAAACAGGACAGATAGATGAACGGACAGACAGACTGATCAACAAACAGTGTGATTGCAGTATATACCTATCAACTAGTTAGAGGGGGATAATAAAAGTTAAAACCGTGGGAACAAACATCAGTATTTTGAACATAATTAAAAAATGAATTGCACATAAATCGTTGTGGTGAATGGTTTCTGGGCCGTTATTCTGGGGCCTCTTTCCAAACAGTCATGTTCATACAAAAATGGAATTACTGTTAACAAATGTGTTAAGGTATTTCCAGCAATTGCCGTTTGTTTACTTCCTTTCAATTGGACATATATTGGGCAAATAGTGTACAGTGAATCCTCATTATACCGACATTCGTTACAATGGCATCCTCGTTTTACCGACAGTACGCATTGAAACAAAATCAGCGTTACATCTTTGAAACAACCACTCAATAAATAGGTACAATACCAATAAGACAGGTGATCGCTTAATGCAGAACACAAGAAGTGCAAAAAGCTCCCACAGGGAGGTTTTTGCACTTCTTGCGTTCTGCATTAAGCGTTCACCTGTTGGTACTAGTTTAAAACTCGTTATAACGGCAACCTCGCTATACCAGCAAAATGTCTGGAAACAAACACCACCGTGGTAACAAGGGCTCACTGTACATCTGAAATAGATGGCTCATATAAGAGCTGTCTGACAAAGGTCTGCTTTATTTTCTTACGGAAATGGTATGCATGTATATATATTTCTGTATATATTCCCTATGTCCCATTAATCCCAATAAAACAATCAACTATAAGTTTATAATTAATCATAAAAAGGCTTTGCGCTAAATATTTTAATAAAACATGGCTATTTACTTTGACAATTGAACAAATGTTCTTTGGTAGACCAGGCATGGGCTATCATGCAGGACATCTTGTGCTTGCTTCAAAGAGTACACTGATATGACTCATTGTATCATTTAAAGGCATTGTGTACGTTTGTTCTTGTTTATTATTGTAGACCGAGACCTAAGAGGGAAATTGTGGAACAGGCAATCAGGCTGATAGGTCAAGTAGGCTACAATATAATTACTAAAAACTGTGAGCATTTTGCCACATTCTGCAGATATGGGACAGAAATTAGTGACCAGGTAAATTAGGAATCAGCAAGCAAAGTTTCCTGCCAATCTGTGATTATCTATGCAAACAGTTTGGATCCAGACGAAACACCGGGTAGTTTGGCGTCTCATCAGGATCCAAACTGTTTTACGGTGAGGTTTCTTGAAACAAAACTAAAGAAATGTAAAAAGGGAAAACTGCAGCAGACGACAAAGGTTGCAGACGACTGACATTGGCAGCGAAATAGTTAAGCATAAACATTAATATACCAAATATATGGCAAAGATTATACTATAGGATTCCGGTTTAGAGAGGTTTAAAATTTACTGTTACAGTATATAATTTACCAAGGAAAACAGTGGACAAGAGAATAGAATATAGATAAATGATATATTTAGATTTCAATCAGTTTCAAAGAAAACAGAATCAACAGATCCCCAATGTGGGAGATTAAGTTCAAATTGTGAGGTATGAGGGAGCCGAGGGGTAAATGTGGGACACTCTAGCATAATCATTATGTAATGGGGAATTGGTAAGCATGATTTGGCATATGCGGATTGAAGGGATAGCAACTTAGTAGTCACAATTGAAACCAATTATGTTATTTAGAGTGATATTAGTGATATTACTAATCACGCTGACTACATGCCAGTCTCTGTCCCAGACCCAACGATTTTACAGAAATAAGGAGCTGTTTTTAGTCCCCCACCGGTTACCGGTTGGGGGACTATAGGTTTGCTCGATTCCGTCTGTCTGTCTGTCCGTCCGTCTGTCACGCTTCTTGTCCGGGCCATATCTCCTACAAAGTTATGCCAAATTCATTATAACTTCACACATTGAAGAAGCATGATGAGGGCTAGTGTCATGCACAAGGGTCATAACTCTAGCATCACTAATTTTGGAGTTATTCCCCTTTTACATATTTTTTTGTCCGGACAATAACTCTTTATCTACTGGTTCAATTGATTTGAAACTTCACATATGGAACAATCATGATGAGGGGTAGTGTCATACACAAGGGCCATAACTCGAGCATCAATATTTTTGGAGTTATTCCCCTTTTTCATATTTTCTCGTCAGTCCGTCTGTCACATTCCGTGTCCGGGCAATATCTCCTACAAAGTTAGGTCAAATTCATTATAACTTCACACATTGTAGAAGCATGATCAGGAGTAGCGTCATGCACAAGGGCCATAATTCTAGCATCAATATTTTTGGAGTTATTCCCCTTTTTCATATTTTTTTGTCCAGACAATAACTCTTTCTCTCCTGGTTCAATTGATTTGAAACTTCACACATGGAACACACATGATGAGGGGTAGTGTCATGCACAAGGGCCATAACTCTAGCATCTATATTGTTGGAGTTATTCCCCTTTTCATATTTTCTTGTCCAGTTAATAACTCTATATGTACTGGTTCAATTGATTTGAAACTTCTCATATGGAACAAGCGTGATGAGATGTAGTGTCATGCACAAGGGCAATAACTCTAGCATCAATATTTTTGGAGTTACTCCCCTTTTTCATATTTTCTTGTCGGGACAATAACTTTTTATTTACTGATTCAATGTATGAAAGTAGGTACTAATACCATTCAGGTGGTCATGTATATACCATGGTCAACCACACCATGGGTGGGTGGGGTAAGGAGAGTAGGTTTTTTTTCAGTCCGGTGGGGGACTCATGTCTTGCATAGCAATACAACATGCCCTTGTTTTGTTTGGGATTGGATTGCCTGGAACTGGATCTGCTTATTCAAATGTAACCGTGGGCAAGCAGTTGTCTCACCAGTGCCAGTATGCATTAGTGTCTCACAAGGGCACATATTCACTTACATTTGAATCACCACGCGGAACTTAAGCTGTGGGTAGACTTCTTACGATTCCTAACAAGCGATTGAACCATTTCACTGTTTAATATTCGTGTAAAAATTAATGTCATAATGAATATCTCTTTTTCTTGTTGCCTTTTTAAACGATGTCAGATCTATTATAAGTTTATAAGCAAACAAAGAAGATCCTGAACAGATGGTTCGTACAGGGGCCGTCTGTTCTTAGGTCTACACTGTTTGAAAGGGTGCCATAAAGCGTTTATTTGAATGAAAAAGTTTAATACAGTAATCTTCAAAGTGCGTGCAAATGTGAAATGTTTAATAATGGTAAATTTACAACCATGATAGAAGTCTGAATTTGGCTCGGAATTGAAGACTTATCATAGAAAAGAACGTCATCGTCTCTCAAAGTTAAGGACCGATTCTGAAAGAAGAGTTATACTTTGGAAGTATGGGTGGATATGTTGACATTCAATTTCGTTGTTTGTCGAGAACCAGGAAATTAATTTTGGGGCGGAGCCGGAATCGTTTTTCGTTTTATATGTACGAATGTGAATTATTTGAATGTCAGGCTGAGCCATGCCCGCGATCTACGACCTTAGTCACAACTGCAAAGAATTAGTTGCATATGAGACGTCGAGTAAATCTGCATCTCATGCTCCAAACTGTTTAATATGCATTCAATAGTTTTCTAAAAGCTTAATAGAATCGAGCTTTGTCAAACCTGAACAGATGCGAACTTGAGCAGGCATTATTGTTTATAGTGGGCTCAGGGTTAAGCTTGTGGTTTGTTTATATACGGAAGCAGACAGTGCACGTGAGAATTTCGTGCGTTTGATTTTGTGATCATAGTTTGAAACGTTTATTTTGTTAGATCGGAAAAGTTGGCTACTAGTAGCTGGCTACTAGTAACTGGCTACTTGTAGTAGGAAAACTTGGCTACTAGTAACTGGCTACTAGTAGTAGGAAAAGTTGGTTACTTGTAGCCAGCTACTAGTAACTGGCTACTTGTAATAGAAAAACTTGGCTATTAGTAACTGGCTACTAGTAGTAGGAAAGGTTGGTTACTAGTAACTGGCTACTACAAGTAGGAAACAAGTAGCTGGGTAGATCTAGTCATATTCAAGCCAACTCACACGTAGTTGAAATTTCTACAAGAGAAGAGTGTCTGCTTTCTAAAGATAACGTCATTACTTTGCTAACTTCATGTAGCTAGTCAGCTACTTATACCTTTAAAATGCCGATGTGATATTTTGAGCATAATCTGCTCAAACGAAACAAGTAGCTAGGTAGTTGTATTGAAGCAAACGCAAATGCATGTAGAATTTCGACAAGAGGAAAGTGTCTTCTTTCCAAAAATACCACAGTTACCTTAATTACTTCATGTAGCTTGTCAGCTACTCATACCTTTTGAATGTTGGTATGATTTTCTCAGCACTATATTCTGAAGGACACAAGGTGCTGGGTACTTATATTCAAGCAAACTCAAATATATATAGAATATCTACAAGAGGAGAGTGTCTGCTGTCTAAAGATACCGTAGTTATCATAATTACTTCATGTAGTTAGTCAGCTACTCATACCTTTTGAATGTTGGTAGAACATTTTCAACACTCTATTCTCAAACGAAACAAGTAGCTGGGTAGTTAAATTCAAGCAAACTGAAATGTATATAGAATTTCGACAAGATGGGAGTGTCTGCTGTCTAAAGATACCGTAGTTATCTTAATTACTTCATGTAGCTAGTCAACTACTCATACCTTTTGAATGTTGGTTGAATATTTTCAACACTATATTCTGAAACGAAACAAGTAGCTGGGTAGTTATATTCAAGCAAACTCAAATTTATATAGAATTTCTACAAGAGGAAAGTGTCTGCTGTCTAAAGATACCGTAGTTATCTGAATTATTTCATGTAGCTAGTCAGCTACTCATACCTTTTGAATGTTGGTATAATATTTTCAACACTATATTCTGAAACGAAACAAGTAGCTGGGTAGTTATATTCAAGCAAACTCAAATGTATATAGAATTTCGACAAGAGGAGAGTGTCTGCTGTCTAAAGATACCGAAGTTATCTTAATTACTTCATGTAGCTAGTCAGCTACTCATACCTTTTGAATGTTGGTATAATATTTTCAACACTATTTTCCGAAACAAAACAATTAGCTGGGTAGTTATATTCAAGCAAACTCAAATGTATATAGAATTTCGACAAGAGGAGAGTGTCTCTTGTCTAAAGATACCATAGTTATCTTAATTACTTCATGTAGCTAGTCAGCTACTCATACCTTTTGAATGTTGGTATAATATTTTCAACACTATATTCTGAAACGAAACAAGTAGCTGGGTAGTTATATTCAAGCAAACTCAAATTTATATAGAATTTCGACAAGAGGAGAGTGTCTGCTGTCTAAAGATACCGTAGTTATCTTAATTACTTCATGTAGCTAGTCAGCTACTCATACCTTTTGAATGTTTGTATAATATTTTCAACACTATATTCTGAAACGAAACAAGTAGCTGGGTAGTTATATTCAAGCAAACTCAAATTTATATAGAATTTCTACAAGAGGAGAGTGTCTGCTGTCTAACGATACCGTAGTTATCTTAATTACTTCATGTAGCTAGTCAGCTACTCATACCTTTTGAATGTTGGTATAATATTTTCAACACTATATTCTGAAACGAAACAAGTAGCTGGGTACTAGTAGTTATATTCAAGCAAACTCAAATGTATATAGAATTTCGACAAGAGAAGAGTGTCTGCTGTCTAAAGATACCGTAGTTATCTTAATTACTTCATGTAGCTAGTCAGCTACTCATACCTTTTGAATGTTGGTATAATATTTTCAACATTATATTCTGAAACGAAACAAGTAGCTGGGTAGTTATATTCAAGCAAACTCAAATGTATATAGAATTTCGACAAGTGGAGAGTGTCTGCTGTCTAAAGATACCGTAGTTATCTTAATTGCTTCATATAGCTAGCCAGCTACTCATACCTTTTGAATGTTGGTATAATATTTTCAACACTATATTCCGAAACGAAACAAGTAGCTGGGTTGTTATATTCAAGCAAACTCAAATGTATATAGACTTTCGACAAGAGGAGAGTGTCTGCTGTCTAAAGATACCGTAGTTATCTTAATTACTTCATGTAGCTAGTCAGCTACTCATACCTTTTGAATGTTGGTTGAATATTTTCAACACTATTCTGAAACGAAACAAGTAGCTGGGTTGTTATATTCAAGCAAACTCAAATGTATATAGAATTTCTACAAGAGGAGAGTGTCTGCTGTCTTAAGATACCGTAGTTACCTTAATTACTTCATGTAGCTAGTCAGCTACTCATACCTTTTGAATGTTGGTATAATATTTTTTGAACACTATATTCCGAAACGAAACAAATAGCTGGGTAGTTATATTCAAGCAAACTCAAATGTATATAGACTTTCGACAAGAGGAGAGTGTCTGCTGTCTAAAGATACCGTGGTTATCTTAATTACTTCATGTAGCTAGTCAGCTACTCATACCTGTTTAATCTTGGTATAATATTTTCAACATTATATTCTAAAACGAAACAAGAAGCTGGTAAGTTATATTCAAGCAAACTCAAATGTATATAGAATTTCTACAAGAGGAGAGTGTCTGCTGTCTAAAGATACCGTAGTTATCTTAATTAATTAATGTAGTTAGTCAGCTACTTATACCTTTTGAATGTTGGTATAATATTTTCAACACTATATTCCGAAAGGAAACAAGTAGCTGGGTAGTTATATTCAAGCAAATTCAAATGTATATAGAATGTCGACAAGAGGAGAGTGTCTGCTGTCTAAAGATACCGTAGTTATCTTAATTACTTCATGTAGCTAGTCAGCTACTCATACCTTTTTACTGTTGGTATAATATTTTCAACACTATATTCTGAAACGAAACAAGTAGCTGGGTAGTTATATTCAAGCAAACTCAAATGTATATAGAATTTCGACAAGAGGAGAGTGTCTGCTGTCTAAAGATACCGTAGTTATCTTAATTACTTCATGTAGCTAGTCAGCTACTCATACCTTTTGAATGTTGGCATAATATTTTCAACACTATATTCTGAAACGAAACAAGTAGCTGGGTAGTTATATTCAAGCAAACTCAAATGTATATAGAATTTCGACAAGAGGAGAGTGTCTCTTGTCTAAAGATACCGTAGTTATCTTAATTACTTCATGTAGCTAGTCAGCTACTCATACCTTTTGAATGTTGGTATAATATTATCAACACTATATTCTGAAACGAAACATGTAGCTGGGTTGTTATATTCAAGCAAACTCAAATGTATATAGAATTTCTACAAGTGGGGAGTGTCTGCTGTCTTAAGATACCGTAGTTATCTTAATTACTTCATGTAGCTAGTCAGCTACTCATACCTTTTGAATGTTGGTATAATATTTTTTGAACACTATATTCCCAAACGAAACAAGTAGCTGCGTAGTTATATTCAAGCAAACTCAAATGTATATAGACTTTCGACAAGAGGAGTGTGTCTGCTGTCTAAAGATACCGTGGTTACCTTAATTACTTCATGTAGCTAGTCAGCTACTCATACCTGTTTAATCTTGGTATAATATTTTCAACATTATATTCTAAAACGAAACAAGTATCTGGGTAGTTATATTCAAGCCAACTCAAATGTATATAGAATTTCGACAAGATGAGAGTGTCTGCTGTCTAAAGATACCGTAGTTATCTTAATTAATTCATGTAGCTAGTCAGCTACTCATACCTTTTGAATGTTGGTATAATATTTTCAACACTATATTCCGAAACGAAACAAGTAGCTGGGTAGTTATATTCAAGCAAACTCAAATGTATATAGAATGTCGACAAGAGGAGAGTGTCTGCTGTCTAAAGATACCGTAGTTATCTTAATTACTTCATGTAGCTAGTCAGCTACTCATACCTTTTGAATGTTGGTATAATATTTTCAACATTATATTCTGAAACGAAACAAGTAGCTGGGTAGTTATATTCAAGCAAACTCAAATGTATATAGAATTTCGACAAGAGGAGAGTGTCTGCTGTCTAAAGATACCGTAGTTATCTTAATTACTTCATGTAGCTAGCCAGCTACTCATACCTTTTGAATGTTGGTATAATATTTTCAACACTATATTCCGAAACAAAACAAGTAGCTGGGTAGTTATATTCAAGCAAACTCAAATGTATATAGACTTTCGACAAGAGGAGAGTGTCTCTTGTCTAAAGATACCGTAGTTATCTTAATTACTTCATGTAGCTAGTCAGCTACTCATACCTTTTGAATGATGGTATAATATTTTCAACACTATATTCTGAAACGAAAAGAGTAGCTGGGTAGTTATATTCAAGCAAACTCAAATGTATATAGACTTTCGACAAGAGGAGAGTGTCTCTTGTCTAAAGATACCGTAGTTATCTTAATTACTTCATGTAGCTAGTCAGCTACTCATACCTTTTGAATGTTGGTATAATATTTTCAACACTATATTCTGAAACGAAACAAGTAGCTGGGTAGTTATATTCAAGCAAACTCAAATTTATATAGAATTTCGACAAGAGGAGAGTGTCTGCTGTCTAAAGATACCGTAGTTATCTTAATTACTTCATGTAGCTAGTCAGCTACTCATACCTTTTGAATGTTGGTATAATATTTTCAACACTTTATTCTGAAACGAAACAAGTAGCTGTGTAGTTATATTCAAGTAAACTCAAATGTATATAAAATTTCGACAAGAGGAGAGTGTCTGCTGTCTAAAGATACCGTAGTTATCTTAATTACTTCATGTAGCTAGTCAGCTACTCATACCTTTTGAATGTTGGTATAATATTTTCAACACTATATTCCGAAACGAAACAAGTAGCTGGGTAGTTATATACAAGTAAACTCAAATGTATATAGAATTTCGACTAGAGGAGAGTGTCTGCTGTCTAATGATACGGTAGTTATCTTAATTACTTCATGTAGCTAGTCAGCTACTCATACCTTTTGAATGTTGGTATAATATTTTCAACACTATATTCTGAAACGAAACAAGTAGCTGGGTACTTAAATTCAACCAACCTCAAATGTATATAGATTTTTTACAAGAGGAGAGTGTCTGCTGTCTAAAGATACCGTAGTTTTCTTAATTTCATCCTGTAGCTAGTCAGCTACTCATACCTTTTGAATGTTGGCATAATATTTCCAACACTATATTCTGAAACGAAACAAGTAGCTGCGTAGTTATATTCAAGCAAACTCAAATGTATATAGAATTTCGACAAGAGGAGAGTGTCTGCTGTCTAAAGATACCGTAGTTATCTTAATTACTTCATGTAGCTAGTCAGCTACTCATACCTTTTGAATGTTGGTATAATATTTTCAACACTATATTCCGAAACGAAACAAGTAGCTGGGTAGTTATATTCAAGCAAACTCAAATGTATATAGAATTTCGACAAGAGGAGAGTGTCTGCTGTCTTAAGATACCGTAGTTATCTTAATTACTTCATGTAGCTAGTCAGCTACTCATACCTTTTGAATGTTGGTATAATATTTTCAACACTATATTCCGAAACGAAACAAGTATCTGGGTAGTTATATTCAAGCAAACTCAAATGTATATAGAATTTCGACAAGAGGAGAGTGTCTGCTGTCTAAAGATACCGTAGTTATCTTTATTACTTCATGTAGCTAGTCAGCTACTCATACCTTTTGAATGTTGGTATAATATTTTCAACATTATATTCTAAAACGAAACAAGTAGCTGCGTAGTTATATTCAAGCAAACTCAAATGTATATAGAATTCAACTGCAACAATAGACAACATTCTGACAGCTGTATTCATTATTATTTGTTCACGTGCTGGCGTTCTTCAGAACCTCTCCAAATGTACTGACACATCAACACAAGTTGTCTTAGATATTTGTCTCAATGAAATGTTGCAGCGAAAATGGACAGAAGCCAAAGTAAAGTTTGTCAAAGATTTGATTAAGAAAACATGATCAAATGTAGACCTGTATGGAAGCGGGTTTGAGATGGCAGTACAATATCTAATGAGACCACAAAGGCATACAACCCAAGTGTATTGTATGGAATGCTTGCAAAGCAGATGTTTTCAACGTGAACTTATAGAACTGGGGATGGGAAAGAAAAGTCAAAACACAATCCAAGACCTTCTCGCTGAATGGAAGCGCGGAAATCCAACCCCATGCGCAGTCAAGTGTGGATGCATTACGTGTACTAGACAAATATTGGACTCCCTCCCAGTGTTACTGTTTATAGCAGCTGATCTGGCGTCTAAAGCAGGCAGACTTAGGACAGAATCCTTGCCTGACCCAATAACCGTTGAAAGCGCGCAAAACGATTTGTATGCTGCAACTTTGAATAAAAATGATCATTTTCGAATGCGAGTCAGATCAGATCTTACTGGACCATGGTATTCATATGATGGAATAAGACGATGGAACAGATTTATCAGAATGAGTCGGTTGTGTTGTAAGACTAGTGAGACAGTTGTCCATCTGGTATATGTAAAACACCTTATAGTTAGAGTCAGGTGACACTATTGGTCCTGTCCGAGCTCTTCATCGAGTCTATCAAACCCCTTCACATACTGGCCCACTCTTCCAATTCCCTTGTGGCTGCTTTGTGACTTTTGAAATGCCTCTCGTAAATGTATTTAATGCCAACATAAAATGATTTATGTCATTGAACATCATTCCGGTAATTCTTTAGTATTAACCAGTCAGTCCTATGATTAGAATGAAAAGTTATAAAGCCAGTCTCGAGGAAGAAGGGATATATGTGACCAATGGGAACGCATCCCAATCTCGACCAGCCATGTCAAACAGAAGGATGGCAAGCCATTCTGTGTACACTAATATAGAAAGGTCGCTGACCTATACTTCGCAACAACCAACACCTCCTTTCCTCCCCACTTTTGCATTTTATATAACTTCACTTTATATTTCTGTTGTTATGCATATACAGTGTATTATCTTTTTATTTTCCTGGGTGGAAATTGTTTGTCGCCCAGATATAGGAAATATATGATTGATTGTTGTGCCAATGGTTATGGCATTTTAAATAAATGCCCATTAACAAACATTTATATTGTATTTGTCATATGTTTCCATACAAATGATTTCGGATAGGTCAGTGGAATGTGCAATGCCACATACATGTTATAAACGATTGAACGTGAGTGTGTGCAAATTACCTCTAGTTATTATACAAATGTCATGAAATGTTTATAAAATATTATTAAATATCTTATAAACTTAACATGAAATCTTTGAAATCTTTGAAAGCTTTAAAAGCTTGTGTGATATAAACTTAACAAGATATATCATATACGATTTTTTATCTGATACTCTTTTCAACGAGGTTTCATTTAGTTATTACAATATGTACAATAACAAGACGTAAATTACACAAAATCACGTTCAGTTGTTTATAAGATATCTTATATCTCATTTCAGGTTTAAAGATATCTTTTTATGTTTATATCTTATTTGAAACTATTAGAAACTGTTTATGAGATATATTTTAAAGTTTTTATTATATTCTAAACGAGATATGTTTTAAAGATATCTTGTTAAGTATATATTAATTAAAACTATGTATGAGATAAGTAAAGTAAAGCTTGTTATATACCTCATTTAAACTTTCAAAGATGTCTTCTAAATGTATAGGATATCTTATATACTTTATAAAATGTCTTATTTAAAAAGTTGAAAAGATATCTTGCAAAGTATTTAAGATATTACTTTATCCCAAACATTGTCTTATGAACAAATGTTAAATTGACTTGCTATACGATCAGTTTGTCGTTGGACTCATAAAGATGTCACCATGTTAGGCGTCAAGGGCAATTATGATCTCTTTTTTAATATACCACGGATAGCTATGGCATATTATATTTTGCCCACAATTTAAAATACAAGTCTTAGAGTTGTCAGTAGATAACAAAACTCACCAGGGGCACATTTTGAAACTTAAATGCAGAGACTGAGGTAAAGGTTAAGGTCAGAAGGATTCAAATTTTCATAGGAATATAAAGGTTTTCTTAAAATGCATGTATGTGTCATATACAAAAGCTGTACTTCAAAAGACATACAAATTGTAAACACTAGAAAAAATTCAAGCCATTTTAGAAACCAAAACACAGTCTGATGTTAAGGTCAATGTCACAGGGGTTAAAACTTTCACATGGTTGGGAAGGTCTTGTCTAAAGGCATGTATGTTGCAGAATTCAATGTCAAGTACTTTTAAAAATAAGACGTCCAGCGGATCTTATAGATAACATGATGGTTTGGAGTCCCTGATACTGTTCTTTTGGCGATAAAAAGAATAGCACTTGAGCAGGATACAGTAAGAAATGTTTTATCAAGTTAGATGTTAGTTGGTTGTGACATTTTTGGTGTGATGGGAACGTCATAGCCGATCAGAGTTCATGGTTGTTCCAACTAGCTACATGAAGTAATTAAGATAACTACGGTATCTTTAGACAGCAGACACTCTCCTCTTGTCGAAATTCTATAGACATTTGAGTTTGCTTGAATATAACTACCCAGCTCAGAATATAGTGTTGAAAATATTATACCAACATTAAAAAGGTATCAGTAGCTGACTAGCTATATGAAGTAATTAAGATAACTACGGTATCTTTAGACAGCAGACCCTCTCCTCTTGTCGAAATTCTATATACATTTCAGTTTGCTTGAATATAACTACCCGGCTACTTGTTTCGTTTCAGAATATAGTGTTGAAAATATTATACCAACATTCAAAAGGTATGAGTAGCTGACTAGCTACATGAGGTAATTAAGATAACTACGGTATCTTTAGACAGCAGACACTCTCCTCTTGTCGAAATTCTATATACATTTGAGTTTGCTTGAATATAACTACCCAGCTACTTGTTTCGTTTCGGAATATAGTGTTGAAAATATTATACCAACATTCAAAAGGTATGAGTAGCTGACTAGCTACATGAAGTAATTAAGATAACTACGGTATCTTTAGACAGCAGACACTGTCCTCTGTCGAAATTATATATACTTTTGAGTTTGCTTGAATATAACTACCCAGCTACTTGTTTCGTTTCGGAATATAGTGTTGAAAATATTATACCAACATTCAAAAGGTATGAGTAGCTGACTAGCTACATGAAGTAATTAAGATAACTACGGTATCGTTGGACAGCAGACACTCTCCTCTTGTCGAAATTCTATATACATTTGAGTTTGGTTGAATATAACTACCCAGCTACTTGTTTCGTTTGGGAATATAGTGTTGAAAATATTATACCAACATTCAAAAGGTATGAGTAGCTGACTAGCTACATTAATTAATTAAGATAACTACGGTATCTTTAGACAGCAGACACTCTCCACTTGTAGAAATTTTATAAACATTTGAGTTTGCTTGAACATGACTACCCAGCTACTTGTTTAGTTTCCGAATATTGCGTTGAAAATATTATACCAACATTCAACAGGTATGAGTAGCTGACTAGCTACATGAAGTAATTAAGATAACTACGGTATATTTAGACAGCAGACACTCTCCTCTTGTCGAAATTCTATATACATTTGAGTTTGCTTGAATATAACTACCCAGCTACTTGTTTCGCTTCGGAATATAGTGTTGCAAATATTATACCAACATTCAAAAGGTATGAGTAGCTGACTAGCTACATGAAGTAATTAAGATAACTACGGTATCTTTAGACAGCAGACACTCCCATCTTGTCGAAATGCTTCATACATTTGAGTTTGCTTGAATATAACTACCCAGCTACTTGTTTCGTTTTTCAATATAGTTTTGAAAATAGTATACCAATATTCAAAAGGTATGAGTAGCAGACTAGCTACATGAAGTAATTAAGATAACAATGGTATCTTTAGACAGCAGACACTCTCCTCTTGTCGAAATTCTATATACATTTGAGTTTGCTTGAATATAACTACCCAGCTACTTGTTTAGTTTCAGAATATAGTGTTGAAAATATTATACCAACATTCAAAAGGTATGAGTAGATGACTAGCTACATGAAGTAATTAAGATAACTACGGTATCTTTAGACAGCAGACATTCCCATCTTGTCGAAATTCTGTATACATTTGAGTTTGCTTGAATATGACTACCCAGCTACTTGTTTAGTTTCCGAATATTGTGTTGAAAATATTATAACAACATTCAAAAGGTATGAGTAGCTGACTAGCTACATGAAGTAATTAAGATAACTACGGTATCTTTAGACAGCAGACACTCTCCTCTTGTCGAAAGTCTATATACATTTGAGTTTGCTTGAATATAACTACCCAGCTACTTGTTTCGCTTCGGAATATAGTGTTGCAAATATTATACCAACATTCAAAAGGTATGAGTAGCTGACTAGCTACATGAAGTAATTAAGATAACTACGGTATCTTTAGACAGCAGACACTCCCATCTTGTCGAAATGCTATATACATTTGAGTTTGCTTGAATATAACTACCCAGCTACTTGTTTCGTTTCACAATATAGTTTTGAAAATAGTATACCAATATTCAAAAGGTATGAGTAGCTGACTAGCTACATGAAGTAATTAAGATAACAATGGTATCGTTAGACAGCAGACACTCTCCTCTTGTCGAAATTCTATATACATTTGAGTTTGCTTGAATATAACTACCCAGCTACTTGTTTCGCTTCGGAATATAGTGTTGCAAATATTATACCAACATTCAAAAGGTATGAGTAGCTGACTAGCTACATGAAGTAATTAAGATAACTACGGTATCTTTAGACAGCAGACACTCTCCTCTTGTCGAAATTCTATATACATTTGAGTTTGCTTGAATATAACTACCCGGCTACTTGTTTAGTTTCAGAATATAGTGTTGAAAATATTATACAAACATTCAAAAGGTATGAGTAGCTGACTAGCTACATGAAGTAATTAGGATAACTACGGTATCTTTAGACAGCAGACACCCCCATCTTGTCGAAATTCTATATACATTTGAGTTTGCTTGAATATAACTACCCAGCTACTTGTTTAGTTTCCGAATATTGTGTTGAAAATATTATGCCAACATTCAAAAGGTATGAGTAGCTGACTAGCTACATGAAGTAATTAAGATAACCACGGTATCTTTAGACAGCAGACACTGTCCTCTTGTCGAAATTCTATATACATTTGAGTTTGCTTGAATATAATTACCCAGCTACTTGTTTCGTTTCAGAATATAGTGTTGAAAATAGTATACCAACATTCAAAAGGTATGAGTAGCTGACTAGCTACATGAAGTAATTAAGATAACTACGGTATCTTTAGACAGCAGACACTCTCCTCTTGTCGAAATTCTATATAAATTTGAGTTTGCTTGAATATAACTACCCAGCTACTTGTTTCGTTTCAGAATATAGTGTTGAAAATATTCTACCAACATTCAAAAGGTATGAGTAGCTGACTAGCTACATGAAGTAATTAAGATAACCACGGTATCTTTAGACAGCAGACACTCTCCTCATGTCGAAATTCTATATACATTTGAGTTTGCTTGAATATAACTACCCAGCTACTTGTTTCGTTTCGGAATATAGTGTTGCAAATATTATACCAACATTCAAAAGGTATGAGTAGCTGACTAGCTACATGAAGTAATTAAGATAACTACGGTATCTTTAGACAGCAGACACTCCCATCTTGTCGAAATGCTACATACATTTGAGTTTGCTTGAATATAACTACCCAGCTACTTGCTTCGTTTTACAATATAGTTTTGAAAATAGTATACCAACATTCAAAAGGTATGAGTAGCTGACTAGCTACATGAAGTAATTAAGATAACAATGGTATCGATAGACAGCAGACACTCTCCTCTTGTCGAAATTCTATATACATTTGAGTTTGCTTGAATATAACTACCCAGCTACTTGTTTCGCTTCGGAATATAGTGTTGCAAATATTATACCAACATTCAAAAGGTATGAGTAGCATGAGTAGCTGACTAGCTACATGAATTAATTAAGATAACTACGGTATCTTTAGACAGCCCACACTCTCCTCTTGTCGAAATTCTATACACATTTGAGTTTGCTTGAATATAACTACCCAGCTACTTGTTTAGTTTCAGAATATAGTGTTGAAAATATTATACCAACATTCAAAAGGTATGAGTAGCTGACTAGCTACATGAAGTAATTAAGATAACTACGGTATCTTTAGACAGCAGACACTCTCCTCTTGTCGAAAATCTACATAAATTTGAATTTGCTTGAATATAACTACCCAGCTACTTGTTTCGTTTCAGAATATAGTGTTGAAAATATTATACCAACATTCAAAAGGTATGAGTAGCTGACTAGCTACATGAAGTAATTAGGATAACTACGATATCTTTAGACAGCAGACACCCCCATCTTGTCGAAATTCTATATACATTTGAGTTTGCTTGAATATAACTACCCAGCTACTTGTTTCGTTTCAGAATATAGTGTTGAAAATATTATACCAACATTCAAAAGGTATGAGCAGCTGACTAGCTACATGAAGTAATTAAGATAACTATGGTATCTTTAGACAGCAGACACTCCCATCTTGTCGAAATTCTATAAACATTTGAGTTTGCTTGAATATAACTACCCAGCTACTTGTTTAGTTTCCGAATGTAGTATTAAACATATTATACCAACATTCAAAAGGTATGAGTAGCTGACTAGCTACATGAAGTAATTAAGATAACTACGGTATCTTTAGACAGCAGACACTCCCATCTTGTCGAAATTCTATACACATTTGAGTTTGCTTGAATATAACTACCCAGCTACTTATTTCGTTTCGGAATATAGTGTTGAAAATATTATACCAACATTCAAAAGGTATGAGTAGCTGACTAGCTACATGAAGTAATTAAGATAACCACGGTATCTGTAGACAGCAGACACTCTCCTCTTGTCGAAATTCTATATACATTTGAGTTTGCTTGAATATAACTACCCAGCTACTTGTTTCGTTTTAGAATATAATGTTGAAAATATTATACCAACATTCAAAAGGTATGAGTAGCTGACTAGCTACATGAAGTAATTATTATAACTACGGTATCTTTAGACAGCAGACACTTACCTCTTGTAGATATTCTATATATATATATATATGAGGTTGCTTGAATATAAGTACCCAGCTCATTGTTTCGTTCAGAATATAGTGCTGAGAAAATCATACCGACATTCAAAAGGTATGAGTAGCTGACTAGCTACATGAAGTAATTAAGGTAACTACGGTATTTTTGGATAGAAGACACTTTCCTCTTGTCGAAATTCTATATACTTTTGCGTTTGCTTCAATAAAACTACCTAGTTACTTGTTTCGTTTCATCAGATTGTGCTCAAAATATCACATCGGCATTTTAAAGGTATGAGTAGCTGACTAGCTACATGAATTTAGCAAAGTAACTACGTTATCTTTAGAAAGCAGCCATTTTTCTCTTGTAGAAATTCCAAATACGTTTGAGTTGGCTTGAATATGACTGAGGTCTACCCAGCTACTTGTTTCCTACTAGTAGTAGCCAGTTACTAGTAACCAACCTTTCCTACTATTAGTAGCCAGTTACTAGTAGCCAAGTTTTTCTATTATAAGTAGCCAGTTACTAGTAGCTGGCTACTAGTAACCAACTTTTCCTACTACTAGTAGCCAGTTACTAGTAGCCAATTTTTCCTACTACAAGTAGCCAGTTACTAGTAGCCAGCTACTAGTAGCCAACTTTTCCGATCTTATTTTGTTGTTTATTTACATTTTATTGCATGTTTGCTTTCCAGGTAAAAACGTTTGTAAAAACATCACTTGCCGGAGTTACCATAGGAATAGGCGTGGCGTATGTATGGAAAAAATGATTGGTAAATATACAACAGCCAGGAAACTGGAGACTTGGAAACGAGCGAAAATATAATTGATTGCAGTAATTGGTAGCATTCATAAACACATGTAGATTTTACATTCGGCTACAACATTGGTTGTGATACTGTTTTAAACATTTGTTTTCATGATTTAGTCTTAACATAGTCAATTATGTTGCTATATTTCAAATTTAATTTGAGCATTCAGTTGTGGAGCAGAATATCAGTATACTTAAACCTTTCCTTGTTGAATATTCATGTAAGAAATATTGACATGAGACATATTTATTTGCTGAAATGTTTCGGTATTGGCAGAAACCGTAGAATCAGGTCTGTATTACGCCATTAGGAAACAGAACAGACCCTGATCAGACGGCACCTGCAGGAGGTGTCTGATTGGGGTCTACTCTGTTTCTCAATGCGTTGTAACGTTTATATGAAGGAAAAGTTTAACTCTTTGCACGCTACGTAATTTTTCATCTGCAACATTTGTCATCTAGTTCAATTCTTAAAATAAACTTTCTCTCATTTCTTTGCAAAACTATGGTCAAGATGACAAACAGTTTGGATCCTGATGAGACGCCGCATGATGCGGCGTCTCATCTGGATCCAAACTGTTTGCATGGGTAATCAGAATTTCGCCGCTAGCGTGCAAAGGTTTAATACATGATGCTAAGTTTTTAAATGTATCTTTTCAGTTCATTACTACATTGAAATCGTACATTTCCCATTTCAATATATTCCGTGTTTTATTCGTTTTACACATTAACATAATGAAAATTCATAAAAGAACCAGTATGTTTGAGTATTAATTACTTGAATTTTATAATAGTATTTTGAACAAGGACGTTTTAACCCTTTCGCTGCCAAACTCTGTCGTCTGCTAACTTTGTCGTCTGCTACAATTTTTCATTTTTTTTTATTTTCTTCATTTTTGTTTCAAAAACATAGTAACAAACAGTTTGGATCCTGATGAGACGCCAAGTTACTCGGCGTCTCATCTGGATCCAAGATGTTTGCATAGGTAACCACTGATCCGGCATTGGCAGCGAAAGGGTTAAATTTGGCTATTACATCTTTACTATCCATGCAAATCTTATGAAACTTAACACACATGTTCACCGTCAGATGGGCTACAATCTGACCAAAGACGATAACTCTGAAAGGTTTTTATTTCACAAAGTTATGCCCCTTTATGTACTTATGGAATAAATATAAAGGATGACTCAACAAACGATCGTTGAAACACGCATATGGAGCTCTTGATGCTCTGTAATACTTTATGTTTCATTCTTTTTGTCAACTCTTTGTAATCCACAATTTTTAATAAACGAATTGCACTCCACATCGTTTGGTTTTTTAATGCATCGGCTTCATTTATGGCAGAACTTAAACTAATTCTGTTTTTATACAGTACAACCTGTCCGAAGCTGTCATTCTTTTTATTGAACATATGAGTGTACACAAGAGTGTTCGGAGGAACACATGTGTCACCTGCTCGCAACTGACACAAAAACTGTTAATATGCTGGAGTGCGAAAAACAGAACAAAGGGGAACAAGTCAAAAAGGAGTACCTGTAGAGTGATGGACCTTAGTTACATCAATGGTCCTCAATGAGAGGAAGACACATGTGACATTTGAAAGCTCTATAATGATTGGGTTAGAAATGACAGCCAAAAAAAGAAAGTGTGACGGACAGACATACAGACGGACGGACAGACAGACGGACAGACAGACGACGGTAAAGTGATCCCTAAGTGACACACTGCCTCTCGGCAGGTGACATAAAAAGCAGGTGGTTGCTTAATGAAGGCAAAACGTAATACAGAAAGTTCTACATTACGTTTGACTTCATTAAGCTACCAAAGTAGCATGCATTTTGTTTTCTTAACCCTTCGCTTGCTGAATTTTAAAATACATTTCTCCTTCTTTACCCATGCCCTGTTGTATAATTACATATATCTTCACTGTGTACAAGTATTTCGCTGTGCAATCACTGCTGTGGAGTGCACTGGTTGCACAATCAACTTGTAAATAGTGCCGACCCTGATGAGACAGCTCCTGCAGGAGCTGTCTCATCTGGGTCTTCACTATTTACAGGTACGTATATTGACGTGAATAGCAAGCGAAGGGTTAAATTTTCATCATAGAGCATTTTAGATAAGGATTTCCATTAGCTTTGTTTGCTAACTGATATTCAACAAGATGATTTCTATATTATAATGTGACTAATTCTGTGATGACGGTTAGTAGTACTGTTTTTATAGTACAAACGTTCTGAAGGTAGGAAATCCTTTGAAAACAAACGCAGCAATGCAGAAAGAGAAACTTGCAGGCACGGTTTTATTTAATCTCTTCAAGAGCAGTAAGAAAAAATACAACACTGCTCATGCCCGTTAGCACCGGCGTAAACGGTTTTCAATTTTCAAAACTAATACACACATATACGCACATACATACACTCATGCGTACATGCCATCTTGTCAAACAATTGTTTCGTTTGCCATTATTAAACATCAAACTAATTAATGCTAATTATATTAACCTTGCTTTAAGCAGCCACCTGTCCTAAATACCAACCGATTAACATAAGTTAATGGCCGTTATATAGAGGTTTTACTGTACTTTACTTCGTCACGCCTATTTTAAGGATCCACAGATCCCACTTTCAATTCAGCACCGTGATTTGCTTAATAAATGTTACAGTCACGTGACCGGTCCATTACATAAAGTTACAAGGTTAAGGATCCTTATTCCTATAGACATGTCAGATCCCCGGTGCCAAACTACAAGCGAGTACCCCCCCCACCTTACAACAACTTCATTCAGTCCAACACACATATGGGTTAATGTGTTGTAATGCAATTAAACCATGATGTAAACATTTATTAACATTGTAGTGCAATTAAAATTCTGAAGGGTGGTGATCCCCCGAAAGCAAAAATTGCAACACAAAGAGAGAAAATTGCAGACTCGGTTTTATTGAGTCTATTCATGAGCAGTAATTGAAAGTGCAACACTGCTCACGCCCCCTAGCACCGGCTTAAGCGGTATTCAATTTTCAGAACAAGAAGTACTGAAATTCATGATCTCGAAGGATCAGAAGGTATAACAACACTGAGAATGAAGTACGGGGCGACGTTTTACGGCCGCCACACACGCACATAACACCTGCTGTTGTGAAGATTATAAATTCTGAAGGGTGGTGATTCCCCGAAAGCAAAAATTGCAACACAAAAAGAGAAAATTGCAGACTCGGTTTTATTGAGTCTATTCATGAGCAGTAACACTGCTCACGCCTCAACCATGATGTAAACATTTATTAACATGATATGTTCACAGTGTGACAATCGTATTGATCAATGACATGGCACAGGTTATAAAACACACAAATACAAAGTATATTATCAATAGAGATGATTCAACAATTATTACAAATATTTTTATTATCAAGATTAGCTGCCGTTACCAATTATTATATTCCCCGTATTAATAAATATTAACTGGATTAGATTAACCAGCGATTCTGAGAGTCGGTTTCCGACGGGTTCGTTGATGGAAGAACTAATTAATACCATAGGCCGGCTTTTTCATTTTATTTAGACTAATGATATGAGTTGCAATGTTAACCCATTCCCTCATAATGACCCCTTTTGACGCTTCTGTAAAACTCACTAATATAAACCATTGTTATAGGTAGAGGCAATGCTCTATTTATCACAGTGGTTTCAAAACTACACAATTCTATTTTGTTTTCATTTTTCTAGTAAATGCTCCTTTTTGGTAGATTTATTCAAAGAGGTTGGGACTAGAATAGCCTATGAAGGAATGGGTTAAACCTTACACCGCTGTGGAAAACCGCTGTCTACACAAACTCGTATCTAGTGCAATGTTAAACAAGTCTAATTAGTTCAGGCTTTTGAGAATATATTAAGCAAGTACATGTATTAACCTATTCCCTCCTGTAAACGCATTTCCATGCATTTGCAAGCAGATCAGACCCAGATCAGAGGCTCATGGGGGAGCCGTCTGATCAGGGTCTACTCTGTTTGCTTTTGACATGATATAGATCTGACTCTATGGTTTTTGTCAGAGCAAAACATTTCCCTTGAAAAACTTATGATATAAAAAATGAGCTTTATAAATATGAATGATGTCAATTATTTCTTACAGGAGTAGAGAATGGGTTAAACAGCATTACTCGGCGTCTCTCCAGGAACCAAATTGTTTTCAATTGCAAGTCAGGGCTGAGGAAATTAGAAATATTCGATCTGCCTCTGCAAGTTTGGGGATTGAACCCAATTTTTCTCCCGCTGCCTCGCATGAGGACTTCGAGGAATCCAGCATATTTCCGGGATGATTTGCGCATGCACACATGAAACATTTCCAGAAACGTTCCCAGAAATGATTCCAGAAATGAACTCAAAGGTCACATGAAACGACATGCAGTAGGGTCCCGCCTCTGCCACCATGAAGACACCATCGAGGTATTTGAGTTCAGCCATCTCATATGAAACGGCATTCCAGATTATACGTGTGTCCTTTGTAAGTGTGTACTCTCCGATTACTAATAGAGAAAACAAAACAGTGACGAATCAAGAGATACGGTGCCGTTGTCCTAGAGCGTTTAACCATTTGTTCCATGAATATACAGTTATCGATATCTCGAGCTCGGATAACTCGAACTTCGGATAACTCGAACTAAAATGTCGGTCTTTCCAAAATCTCACAGTACAGAATTGCTCTAAAATGTATCACTACGCATATCTAGAAAGTAGAAACACATTTCACAGCTTAATGCAGTTCTACAATAATGCTGAAAGCTCCTGCAGGACCTTTCAGCATTACTGTAGACCTGCATTAAGCTATGAACTTGAGAAATTGTCCAGATTACAAATCGGATAACTCGAACTTCTGTTATCTCGAACTAAATTATAGTCCCTTGAAGTTCGAGATATCGAAGTTTAGCTGTAAATGTAAAACATTGTGTATCAATATTAAAATTAGATACATTTTTATAATGTCGTATGAACACATGAACATCAACCATGACAGAAAATGCATAATCAAATGTATATTATTTCAAAAGCACATATTACACAAGTACAATGACATATTTGAAGGATTTAAACACTATCAGATGAAACTAACCGTAAATGAAGACGTCGCAGAATTCGATTTAACCCTGAGTACCGGTGAACAGTTTGGATCCAGATGAGACACTGAGTACGTTTTGTGACAAATGACGGATTGTATCGCTATGTAAATGACGGATTATATCATATATTCTTATACAATCAATTGTATAATTGTATCATGTAACAAGAAACATTTCAATGTTTACGTGAATCTTGTATCGTTACAACTGACGGCTTGTATCGCTACAGATGACGGACGGCTTGTATATGAACACAGTTGAAACAGAGTTTCACTTTCTGATGGTGTGTCCAAGGTATAGAGAGCTTAGAAATTTTTTTCTAAAAAGGGATATTTCTGTAGATGACCTACCTTAAATAAATTTGAAGCTTTATTACATTCTAAATAAAAAATAGAGCTAAATAATATTTCGAAGTTTTTGTATTTTGCTAATAATTTGGATCCGGATAAGTTACTTAGTGTCTCACACGGTAATCACTCATCCGCCAGCAGCTTTAACCCTTTCCTTGTTCTGTATTTAGGCCAAATTTCAATACCTACTGAATATTCACGGACAACCTAGTTGTACTTAAATAGGGATGAGGATCATTGTAGCAATTTTAGATAATAAAGATTCAAGATTTATCAAATTCCATTAGCAAAATGAGCAGACCATGCATGATCAGACGTTTCCCATAGGAGCCATCTAATCTGGGTCTACATTGTTTGCAAATGTGTGAAAATGCGTTTGTATTAAGGAAAGGGTTAAGCGTAAAGGAAAGTTAGAGGCATGACAAAATTGAGAAAGACAGAATGCAGAAACATGCAGATAATTATGCTTTTGAGTAATCGTGTATTAGATATAAACTAGACCAAAACAAAATTGTTGATTTTAAAGAGAAACATGATAACATTTTGACATTGATACTGATTTCAGTAATACGGGCCACCCGGTGCTATAAATACGCAGTGTACACATGGTATACGGACATATGTTGCATGTTAGCCAATATTCTAAAATATAATTAAGTATATAATTATCTTCATCTGATAGAGTCACTGGCACATAAGATAGCAAATTGTGCTAAAGTAACCATAAGTTAAGTTAGCTTAATTGCAATGTAGATATAAGATAATACGCGCGTGCGTGTGAGTGAGAGAGGGATAAATAAATAGAGAGAAATATATGCATATACCCACATACACACACATACATACACATATACATACATACACACATACATATATACATACTACGTACATACGTACGTACCCGCGTACGTACATACGCATGTACACACACACACACACGTGCGCACATACATACATGCATACATACGTACGTACGTACGTACATACATACATACATACATACATACATACATACATACATACATACATACATACATACATACATACATACATACATACATACATACATACATACATACATACATACATACATACATACATACATACATACATACATACATACATACATACATACATACATACATACATACATACATATACACACACACACACACACACACACACACACACACACACACACACACACACACACACACACACACACACACACACACACACACACACACACACACACACACATACACACATACATACATACATACATACATACATACATACATACATACATACATACATACATACATACATACATACATACATACATACATACATACATACATACATACATGTACATACATACATACATACATACATACATACATACATACATACATACATACATACATACATACATAGTTACATACATACATACATACATACATACATACATACATACATACATACATACATACATACATACATACATACATACATACATACATACATACATACATACATACATACATACATACATACATACATACATACATACATACATACATACATACATACATACATACATACATACATACATACATACATACATATACATACATACATACATAAGTTATGCTCTTGTGAATTGTTTTTGAACAATGCCTGTTGTGGGAATGCAGGCTGATGCATGAGTGACAGTCCCTTCGACAATGGTTACATTTAAAATGAGAAGCTGAACAGTGAAATATACGAAGGTTGCAGTAGATGGGTAGCCGATTTCATCGACGATTTCATCGAAGATATCAATACATTAAGAAATATATCTTGATAAGCATGCTACAGATGGAGATTAACTGTAGATATAACATTCCGCATTATTTTTTTTATAAAACATTTATAACTGGCAAACTACGCACGCCAATAAAGCAGGTTACCTACAATCGATTCAAATGTACGATATAACTCTATAAATAGATTTTTCCAAAGTTACTTAACACATTTAACAATCATTCTAGAAAAAAGCTGCTACGCTTCCCCACGTATTCCGCACGTATAGGACCGGTAAGTACACTTAGTGTTTCAATTCTAAGAAAGATTAGTTGCAGATTGCACATCATCAAGTTCTTTTAGCTACATATTTTTAATATTTTGACAGATTACACGTCTTAGTTTCGTTCATTAAACAATGAATTTACATCTTGTTTAAATGGACGTTTTATATAGTTTTATTTCGCTAAATTGCATAAAATGCATAAAAATACGAACCACACTTGAAATTTTTTGAAAAGAAACATATTGTCTAGTAATTACGCCATTACGGACGCATTGTGTTGTGTTTCTATTGTTTAAACCAGAAATACAAGAAAAACGCAAGAAAATGTACTATTTTTCTATCTGCCACCATTATGTATAACGACGATACGTATAGTATGTTAGCATGTTTTCTTCTTATCTTAAGCTTTAACCCATTTTCACATTTTGAAACCATTGTGATAAACAGACTATTTGGTCCTATAGAGCAGCTGAAAAACAGACCATTTATAGAGCAGCTGATAAAAAGACCATTTGCTCCTATAGAGCAGCTGATTTTTTGTGCGGTCGGTTTTTGTTTTCTCGTCGTCATAAAATCATTTGCATTTAATAAAGACTATTGTTCGCTGAAGGAATTAGGGCTTCATTTAGAGTTGTCAAAATACAAGGATTTCAGGGGCCCCTAAGGTATGCAAATGATACCTTTGTCAATGGATCTTGTATAGCACTCTGGTATGAAAACAACCAAGCTAGAAGCCGTCACCCATTTTTCGGATATTTAAAGAGAATCAATGAGTGATAATAATATCCGTCCGTGCATTACAAAAGGCTTTAAATCAGTGGTGCGTGTGTGTTGGGTGGGGCGGGGGTGCATCAGTGTACATGTGTTCGGGATGGGGACTCCAGTTTTTGTGGCATTTCCTGCCTGAATACCATTTTCTGTTTTTTATATGAAAATCACTTGTTTGTTTAGACAGTTCAAGTTGTAAGAATATCCTTGTCAGTATGAAGACGTACACATGAATTATATTTCTATATTAAAGGAACAATTGACGAAGTAGTAGATTCCATAATCAAAGACCAGCGCAATGCAGGGTTCCAATGGTATGTTAACACTATGTAAGCTGTCAAATTATATGTATTTAGTTTTACACATAGTTATACGTTTGATACATCTCTCTAATTATCTTTAAATCTCTCATCTACTCGTTTCCTTTGGTTTACCTCTCCGACCTTCAAATAAGAAACCATATACAGGGTGTCCTAGAAAAAATGCAACCCAATTTCAATTCTTTATTACTCTAAATTTATTCAACCGATAGACACGTTTTTATGCCCCCGTTGACGATAGTCAGGGGGCATTATGTTTTGCACATGTCCGTCCGTCTGTCTGTCTGTCTGTCTGTCCGTCTGTCACGCTTTTAGGTGCAGTTGGTTGTCACATTTTTTTCAAGTGTTATGTGTCAGTAATTTCTACACTTACACACATGAAACTTCACATACACATCAATTACCATCTGTGCTATCATTTGGCACCCCAGCCATGCTGCTCGCAAGCCCAATGTCAAGGTTAAATGACTTGGAAATTTTACGTGCAGTTGGTTACATTTACGTGCAGTTTTTTGTCAGTTTGTTCATCGCCTTATATCTCCCTTACCACTGTAGCTATTCTCATGGAATTGCATATACATTAAATACTATCTATACTTTCATTGCACACCCAACCTATGATCCCCGAAAGCCCAATGTCAAGGTCAAATGACTTAGGAATTTTACGTGCAGCTGGTTGTCATATTTTTTCTCACTAAGCGCTATAGCTATTGGCATGGAATTACATATACACATTCAACACCATCCATACTTTCATTACGCACCCGCCCATGCTGCCCGCAAGCCCAATGTCAAGGTCAAACAAAATAGGAATTTTACGTGCAGTTGGTTGTCACAGTCTTTTCATCGTCTTATATCTCACTAACCGCTCTAGCTCTTGGCATGGAATTGCATATACACATTAAACACCATCCATACTTTCATTACACACCCGGCCCATGCGGCCCACAAACCCAAGGTCAAGGTCAAATTTTCTAGTTTATACCAGTTTTTAGGTACAACAGTGGTTCACATTTGTGGATTTTTTTAGCTTAAATGCTTTTCAATTTTTTTGATATATTGTGTATACTGAAGGCACCCTGTTTTCAATTTCCCCAGGATTATGGATGTAATAAGTACATTTGAATAGAACTTGGCATTTTATCTCATTTATTCATCTCAAAATGTATCACCAATGTTCATTAAACAGCCACATGCCCTAAATACCAAATAATTCACACAATTTAGTGGTCGTTATAGACAGGTTTTACTATAATTACATCGCATGTTTACATTTTGGGGGCATAACGTGAACAATATGTTAATTAACCCTTCTCTTGCTGAATTTAAAAATACATTTCTCTTTATTTACCCATGTCCTGTTGTATAATTACATATATTTTCACTGTGTACAAGTATTTCGCTGTGCAATCACTGCTGTGGAGTGCACTGGTTGCACAATCAACTTGTAAATAGTACAGACCCTGATGAGACAGCTCCTGCAGGAGCTGTCTCATCTGGGTCTTCACTATTTACAGGTACGTATATTGACGTGAATAGCAAGCGAAGGGTTAAGATGAAGCATACTGATCAACTGATAGTTGGTAACACTACTAATCATGTCTATAATCTATTAAAACGTACACAAAAAGCAGAAACAGAAATTCCTCCTTACAATATCGTATAGACGTTTCCTGACAGTATGCGAATTGAAGAGGTTCATATGATGTATGTAATAATAATAACGACCCCGCCCTTTTTATTGAATATATAGTAAAACCCCACTAATGCGACCACCTAAAAGAAGTACAAATATGGGTGCTAGATGCAGGTGGTAGCTTAATGCAGGACAAAAATAATGCAGAAAGCTCCTAGAGGAGCTTTCTGCATTACTTTTGTCCTGTATTAGGCAACCACCTGCTTATGAAGGCAGCTAAACTTATTTTTAAGTGGTCGCATGAGAAGGGTTCTACTGTATTTTATACGACCATCTGCATGTTGTTTGAAATAACAATTCAATTTTACATTAGTATTTATTTGTTTCATTTACAATAGTGCAAGACATTGAGAGATAAATGCCTGATAAAAGTACATGTAAGAGTCTAGCAGGAAACACCACATGCAAAAAAACTATACATACTGCATGTACAACTATATATGAAACAAGTAACATTTATATAAGAATTAAAAGGCGACATACCTCAGTGGTTATTATGTCTCCCCCATTTATTGGGATACATTGTTTTTGCCAGTTTTGTCTGTTTGTCTGTCGGTCTGTCTGTCACAAACTTGTGTCGCGCGTATCTCTAAAATCAGTACGGCTAGAGTCACCAAACCTCACAGGAATGTTGACCAGCACGAGTTCTTGTGCACCTAGGGTTTTTGTATTGTCCCCCTGATAACGTTGGAGTTATTGCCCCTGATGACCTAAATTTAGAAAAACGTTGTGTCGAGCGTTGTCTCCTCTGATAACTGTTGAGTTATTGACCCTGATATGAATACTTTGATTAAGACAACTTTTGTGTCGTGCGTATCCCTGAAACCAGTAAGGCTAGAATCACCAAATTTCACAGGATTGTTCACCAGCATATGTTGTTGCGTACCTGTTTTTTTAATTGTCTTTCACTGTTAACTTTGGAGTTACTGCCCCTGATGACTTAAAATTAGGCAAACTTTACTTTGTGTCGCGCACATATCTGAAACCACTAGGACTAGAGTAGGAATGTTCACAAGCATGAGTTGTTGTGCACCTGTTTTTTTTTAATTAATTACTTTTAAGTCTCCGCCTGATACCTTTGGAGTTATTGCCCCTTATGACCACTTAAATCTAGACAAACATTGTGCTGCGCGTATCTCTATAACCATTAGGGCTAGAGTCGCCGAACTTCACAGGAATGTTCACCAGCATGAGTTTGTGTGCACCTGGGGTTTCTGAATTGTCTCCCCTGTTAACTTTGGAGTTACAACCCTTGGTGACTTAAAATTAGACATACTTTACTTAGTGTCGTGCATATCTCTGACAAAGCTAGGGCTAGAGTTACCAAACTTCACAGGAATGTTGACCAGCATGAGTTGTTCTGCACCTGGTGTTTTTGAATTGTCTCCCCGATAATTATTGAGTAATTGCCCCTGATATGATTACTTTAAATTAGAAAAACGTTGTGACATGAGTATCGTTGAAACAAGTAGGGGTAGAATCACAAAACTTCACAGGAATGTTGACCAGCATGTGTTGTGGTGCACCTGGTATTTTTGAATTGTCTCCTCCTGATAACTTTGCAGTTATTGACCCTGGTGACTTAAATTTAGACATACTTTGTGTCACGCGTATCTCTAACTAGGGCTCGCGGCATCAAACCTCACAGGAATGTTGACCAACATGAGTTGTTGTTCACCTTGGGTTGTTAAATTGTTTCACCCTGATAACTTTGGAGTTACAGACGTTACACTTGTTATTGGAAAGAAGATGAAAAGGGGAGACATCTGTTTTTGTGACAAAAAAAATCTCTAGTTGTCTTTATCTTCCACAGAAAAGCCAATTATTGTCTAATGTCGGCTTATTGTGCACTATCTTGTGTCATTTCCAAATTACAGTAGAACCCCTCTAATGCGACCACTTAAAGAATAAGTATACATGTAGCTGCCTTCATAAGCAGGTGGTTGCTTAATACAGGACAAAGGTAATGCAGAAAGCTCTTTACTTTTGACCTGCATTAAGCTACCACCTGCATCTAGCACCCAGATTTGTACCTATTTTAGGTGGTCCCATTAGCGGGGTTTTATTGTATTTCTTTTACAGTGAACCCTCATTATACCGGCATTCGTTACAATGGCACCCTCGTTATACCGACAGTATGCATTGAAACAAAATTACCGTTAAGTCTTTGAAACAACCACTGAATATTTAGGTGCAATGCCAATAATGCCAAAGGGAGCTTTTTGCACTTCTTGTGTTCTGCATTAAGCGATCACCTGTTGGCACTAGTTTAAAACTGGCCACATGATTCCTTTCATATTTAAACTCGTTATAACGGCAATCTCTTTATACCAGCAAAGTGTCTGGAAACAAACACCTCCGTTGTAACGAGGGTTCACTGTATATTTTTATTTCCTTGTCGTTCATCGTCAGAATAGGTGTCAGCTTTATATAAAATATATAAAATATATATATGTTCTAAAGTTATGAAAAGAACATGATTGATGGCAGTTTTGTGTCCAAAGCAATCCCAAATCTTTACTGGACTATTTTATCATTTATCATTGTGACGAAAACAATCAATCAGGCATAAAACTAATGACTTCAGAAATTAGAATTAAACAATTTGCACAATACAGTGTTCATAGATACATGTAGTTATTTCTTTTGCATACTACAAAGGATAAACATGTATATGAGCCCGAATAGTGTTCCGTGACCTTGAACATAAATATGTCGGCAAACGTCGTAATTATGGTAAAATATAGAGTGAAGATATTTAAATATCGGACAAACCACGGTATAGTTTAGCACGCTGGGGGGAAATTTGCATGAATCTGACTTTATTCCCAGTGCTGTTATATATTTTCTTGTCCCTTGGGGTCAGTAGTTGCGATGATATTAGATTTGAAATTGAGTAATGCTGCACCTTTAATAACAGCTCATGAACAGACTCAATAATACCGAGTCTGCAAATTTCTCTTTTGGCGCTGCCTTTGCTTTGTCTTACTGTCAGAACACTTGGTGACACTCTGAATAGGCCACTTAACGAATACAAATTGGGATCCTTAAAGACAAGTTATTGCTAAATGCTTGACGACAGTAACACAACAAATTCTGTTGGAGTTTTCTGCAAAACGAACTTTCATCCTGCGTTAAACTACCATCTGGCTATAAGTCCCTGAATCATCCCTGTTTGAGGTTGTTGATTTCTAAAGTCTATAATTTAGACGTTGATATCAATCTGTGCGATCTACAGTCAGGTCAATCATAATAAATATCTGAAACTATTTGAAAAAAGGTTAATGGTGAAAAGACTGGCATTGAATATATAAGGTTATCTGCACACTTATCAGCTATATGATCGACCTCCAAATGCCCACATACCGGCCGACCCCCCCCCCCCACACACACACACATACACACAACACGCATACACGATTACTTATAAATTACGTACACACACATCGACAAACACTCGCAATCACACATGCAATATACGCACACATGGACATACACACAGGGACAGACAGATATAAACTCGTTTACAAATTTATTTTTAAAAGTTCACTTACGTCTCCCTAAAACACGTGTCACACCACACGAGTTTTGGTGGCGAATCGCTACAACTTAGCAATCGTGGTAATTCTTCATAATTCGATGCTATCCTTTGAAGAGCTGAGGCAGTTTTAAAATGTTCAAATTATTCCTGGCTAATCCGCGACTAAAGTGTATTCGTATTGCTGCCATAAAGCATACGTCGTGTATCTTACTGGCTCGTACAGGTTGGTTTATATGTCTTCTCAGGGCATACATGTTCTGCAACAGATCTTCATAAAACATAACGAAATTGTTATGTAGCGGTAATCTCCGTATATTCAAATTGTTCAGAAGCTAATGCCAAAGGAAAACACTGGTTTGGAAAGCACCAGTAAGTTCACTGTCAAACACATAAATGGACTGGTGTTCGCCTGTGTTTGTATCAGATTTGAATCTCAGTCGTTTTGATTCGTTGTGGTTCGTTGCATCTTTTGACATTCTAACCGATACGTACAGACTGCGTATGACAGTCTTGGGATACCTTTACCAAGATCAGTCCATCACGAATCACCACGATTTTTTATACTCGTGACGGTGTGACTGGGCCTTACAGACCCCAAAGAAATGATCACACTAGTATCACTAAGAGCATATAAAAGGCCGAGGGCATTTGACACATTTGTTAGATGGGAAAACACCATATCGATACGGATCGACAATGTATGAAATTGGTATAAAATAAATATAGAAATAAATATATATATATATATCAATCTTTTTCAGGTAATGTGCATTGCGGTTTAAAACACTTTATGTTCATCATTGCGTTATCCATAACTGGATATCTCTACGTCCTACTACCAAATCACATTAGGTTCAAAGGTATTACGTTTAACAAGACGTGGCCCAGGTGTTTGGCCAACAAATCCGAATTTTCCTGGCTACGCTGGTGGGAGAACAGAGGAATTAACCAGACACTAGACCTCCCGCAACATTTGTCATCTTTTCAGACCACGCTTAGCCTCGAGGAACAAAGAATGTTGCGAAAACTATTCTTCAAAGTTAGCCAATTACTTCAAGACAATAACATTACGTATTTCTTAACATATGGTAGCCTGATTGGAGCTTACCGACACTTTGGAATAATACCATGGGATGATGACCTAGATATTTTCGTCAGCGTTACTGATAATGCTACTATATTCAAATTGTTCAATGCTGATAGTCGAGTCATGATAGATAATTATCAATTAACATTTGAACGCCATAATTCGGTGCACAGCAAAGTACTGGTGAAATATATATGGAGAAACAATACCCGCAGTAAACCTGACAAGACGTGGTGTTTTTTTGATGTATTCCTTTACGAAGACAACCCTGATTATTTTGTGTTTCACAGTACAGTAAAGGTGGAGCGTGACAACATTTTTCCACTGCAAAAACGCCTATTTGAGGGAACATTACAACCGGTGCCACGAAACATCGCATACGTACTCAAACAGGTCCACTCAGGAGAAAAGGTATTAAATGAATGTTGTAGCGAGAACAAGCATCGTCATCGGTTTAATAGGAATATGACATTTGTTTGTATTCCATGCTCCGAACTTTACCCGTACTACCCATTTGCAATTAGGATGCAAAAAAAGGAAGTTATCAAACTTGGAAATGAACACCAAGTACCTGAAAATAACGAACAGAAAGAAGCTAAACGAAATATCCTAGAAAAGACATTGTGTATTTAACAATACGGAGAGTAGATAAATGTTACAAGTGGACTAAGTCTATTTACATAATTATGTAACTTATGATGGCCACTGTTTCTGTGTTTCATTTAATCCTTTCCCTATTCGTCGTTTTTCCCAAATTTCAATACCTGCTGACTATTCATGGACAAAATAATTATGATGATTACGGAATATGGAATATTGTAGTCATTTTAGAAACTACAGAAACTAAAGATTTTTCAAAGTCCATTAGCAAACAGAGCAGACCCAGATCAAAAGGCTCCTATAGGGGCCGTTTGATCTGGGTCTTCTCTGTTAGTAAATGTGCGGAAATGCGTGTACAGAAGGGTAAGCGCACATTAGTATACACGCATTGAAGCGAGAACATGTGGCTGGTGATATATGGCATATTATCACATATGATACATTGTTACAATAATCAGTGCGTTTTAATTTAACAATACAACTTAGTTCTTGTATATAAGCAATTCACAGTATTAAAGCAAATTTGCTTAATGGTATTGTGTTTGATCATACTGAATTAATTAATTGTGCATTGATTAGCTATGTATTGGCATGTGATTATGTAAATTAAGAATATAAGCTGGTCACAGGAACAATTAATATAGTTCGAGAATTGATATCAGTAAGTGAAAGGATTATCACAACGCTACGTATAAGGGAGAGATTGGGGCTTTAATTGGTATGTAGGTGTCAACAATTATATGATGGTATCGTTAAGAAGCCTTGAGTAAATTTATTTTACGATTGCTTATGGAATATTCATTGCGGGGAGTAGTTTGCCCAAAACGTTGCCTTTCCGTTTAACATCTACTGGAACGTGCCATATGTAAATTTTTACTATATGCCATTGCATATTTGGGACAGAAACATATCTCATCTACGTGATTAGGGATAAGCTAGGTTATGACTGGCATTCAACTCAAACATAAGTGTCTATAGATCACAAGGGTTCAATGACCGAGCTCAGAAATCGATACTAGTTCTAAGCATGTCTACTTGAGCCTAGATTAGCTAAACGTTTTACATAGTTGAATTGTAGATTTTTTTATAAACAAAATAGGTATACAGTATGAAAGAAGGTTGAATCAAGTAACTGGTTTAACCCATTACCTCATAGGTATCTATGTTAAGATACAACCTCTTTGAATGAATCTACCGAAAAAGAGCATTAACTAGAGAAAAGGAAGCTTTTAGAATTTTGTAGTTTGAAACCATTGTGATAATAGGAGCAAATGCTCTATTTATCACGATGGTTTCACAAAGTGACTTTTACAGAGTCGTCAAAAGTCGTCAATATGAGGGAATGGGTTAAATTAATTTCATTTGTATTGTTCATAACTGACTTGGTAAAGAAGTTGAAGAGTAATGTAGAAAACCCATACAAGAGCTTTCTGCACGATTTTTACCCTGCATTAAGCTGCATCCAGTCTCTAAGACTGGTATTTCTGCTAAATTTACCGTCCGATTTAGAGAGGTTTACTGTATCAGTTATGTTGCACCCGATGTTTGATATTTGACTTAAGACAGATCAAGATGTATAGATATATGTATAGTGTTGTGAAACCGTGAGTAAAGTCGGAATCGCCGGTTTGTAATATATTACAGCGGAATGTCAAGTCGCATTATTAAAAAGATATACATGTATATCGAGAACATGGGCAAACCACGGGGTCTTCACTGGTTGTACAGAGTTTGTATGTTTAGATGTTTATTTATTGTAGATGTTTCAGTGTTTCTATGCAACAGCAGATTCGCAAACCTGTTTCGCATTAAATGTATGTATGGAATACGCATGTACACAGTCAAACCTCTCTATACTGAAAGTTAACCCTTCCCTTGCTGAATTTTAAAATACATTTCTCCTTCTTTACCCATGCCCTGTTGTATAATTACAGATATCTTCACTGTGTACACGTATTCTGCTGTGCAATCACTGCTGTGGGGTGCACTGGTTGCACAATCAATTTGTAAATAGTGCAGACCCTGATTAGACAGCTCCTGCAGGAGCTGTCTCATCTGGGTCTTCACTGTTTACAGGTAGGTATATTGACGTGAACAGCAAGCGAAGGGTTAACATTAGTATCAGTGCCGGTCTTTCAGGCACATGGCGGCTAAATGAAGTTTCCCAAATGAACTTTCTGCATGACCTTAAACCTGCATTAAGTAGCCACCTACTTAAAAGACATAAATTGGTTTTTATTAACCCTTATTCATGCTATACGCGAGCTGACTTGCATTTTCAAGCAGTGTGGAACCAGAGGATACGCAGGGTTACTCGGCGGCCTATCAGGATCCAAACTGTTTGACCCTTGGTTAACCCTTTCGCTGCTAATGCCGGATATGTGATTACCTATGCAAACACTTTGGATCCAGATGAGACGCCGAGTAACTCGGCGCCTCATCAGGATCCAAACTGTTTGTTACTGTTACCATGTTTTTGAAATAGAAATGAAGAAAATCAAAAGAATGAAAATTTGTAGCAGACGACAAAGTTAGCAGACGACAGAGTTTGGCAGCGAAAGGGTTAACAGCTTCTCAAACGTTCTACTTTAACGTGTGTACGAAAAAAAGCGTAAGTAGATATATTTGTTAAGCACGAGAAGGGGGTTAATCCCACTTCACTGTATATATCAGCGAACATATATTCTGTCCATTTCAAGTATACTTTATAATTATAATCGCATCGTTTAAAATTCAAAGAGAAGGATTCAAAGGAAACTCGCACACAGAGTATGTGAAAAAACCCAATGACACAAGTGACGTTTAAATTTGATGTCAATCTAGTAAGAAATGATAAGTAAATCTCGATTTAAATTCAGTTTACTGAAATGGACAGTAAGGTGTTAACACAGGGGAATGTGGTATAAACATTTCTATTGTCATGGAAACGTGATGAACGGTTTATCGAAAGTTTTATTCAGAAAGTTTGCACAATTCCAAAGCTGTTAGGTTCGTCCATAAGTGTGAAGTTAGCGCTTCCCCTGTCTCTATGTTTATTCTAAATTTAATTAGATAAACTGGACATTCATGGACAAAATACTTATAATGAAATATGGAAGGTGGAGCATTGTAGCATTTTAGAAAGTAAAGAGAGAGAGAGAGAGATATCTATCAAATTCTATTATCAAGCAGAGCAAACCCTTATCAGACGGCTACTATAGGAGCCTTCTGATCTGGGTCTACTCTGTTTGCAAATGCGTGAAACATGTTTATATGGCGGAAGCGTTTGGTGCATTAGTGTCTTTGTACTTACAAGTGCGCTTGTTTGTGTTTAATATGTTCATCTCGTATGTTTTCTGTGTGTTTCCGTGTGTGTGTGTGTTTCCGTGTGTGTGTGCGTGCGTGCGTGCGTGCGTGCGTGTGTGTGTGTGTGTGTGTGTGTGCGTGCGTGCGTGCGTGTGTACGTGCGTGCGTGCATGCGTGCGTGCGTGTGTGTGTAATATAAAATGGTTTATAACTTTTCGATTAGAAGTTGATTTGCGTTTAACACTTTAATATAAGGTAGAAGTCTGAAATGGCGTTACTGTTTACAGTCATGTTTTTCTGTCGGTTTCTTAGGTCTGGGGTAAAGCTGATAATTTATCTCCATTTCAAAAACATTTCAAAAACGTGCAAAATAAAACAAACTCCTTTACAATATATTTTACAACCACCTAGTTGGACAGGGGCAGATAACCGACAACAGTCCCTTATTGTATCTAAGTACATATATCTGATTGGCTTAGGTTCCACATAATCGTGCAAGGATAAACCCCCACCAAAGCGCTAGGGTTGACTTTAACGATTACGACAGTCGACGATATACTTCTATCTGATAGAAATATAGTCCTGTGTACTGTTTTAAACACACATTCCGAATTAATTTTAGATTATCACTAGACAACTTGTTTACTTGCAACACATTACAGAAAAGTTTTCGTAGAAATGAATACAACTGCTTGATACACATTTAACTTTTCATCAAAGTCTTCCACTCAACATATACCGTTATAAATGTCCGGCTTTTTCAACCATTTATTTCATACAAACGCCTCTTCACGATTTTGCAAACAGAACAGATTTAGACCTGGGTCCATGCTTATAAAGCTTTTTAGTTAAGTCTGAGTTCGTTCTCAAGCTTTTGATTGGTCAGATTTGAGTTCTCAAGGTTTTGATTGGTCAGGTTTGAGCCTTTGGCTCAAATCTGACCAATCAAAAACTTGAGAACGAACTCAGACTCAACTAAAGGTTTTATAAGCATGGATCCAGGCTTCTGTAGACGGCCTATATTTACGTCAGATGCATGTACTTGGATATGATCATGCTATGTTAGACCACATTCGCAAAAATGAAACCTTGTTCACATTTTAACGACAAACTAAAACTAGGGGTTTCTTTCTTAAAATTATGTCATTAGATTGATTTTGGCATAGTGTAATTACTCAATAGTGTAGTCCTACTCAGTTAATAGTAAATAAAGAAGCTACGAAGTAATATTCATTTTATCATAGGCAAACGTTAACAGCATTGCATAGGTGCATGTATACGACAAGTTCTATGAAAAATCGAAACTCTTCAAAATCTTTTAAGCAGGTATCCTAAACATATTACAAGCATGTATATTATATCTTTAAAATGTGCTGCTAAGGTTGTGAAAAGTTGAGATATGATCCTAAATAACATATACGACGTTAATTCTATTACTATTTACTAATTGAACATTGTCAGCCAGGAACTCAACTTGTTACATATGTGATTCTAATGTCAACATCCATGTCGGGCAATCACATTTGTAATACATTTTACCTGTTACTCATATTTGTAACACATTTTACATGTCACTCACATTTGTAACACATTTTACCTGTTACTCATATTTGTAACATATTTTACCTGTTACTCATATTTGTAACACATTTTATCTGTTACAAATGTGATATGTTACGATATGTTACGAATGTGGTCTAACAATGCTATCTATAATATTAACCCTTTCGGCGCCAAATTTCTAAGTGTCGTCTGCAATCCAAGTTTGTTCAGTCATTCAGTAAAATAAGGAAATGAGATAAATAGATGCAAATTTCAAAGGAATAAAGCACATATATAGAAATAGAGATAGAGACAAATAGTGAAGTCCCTGATCAGACGCCGCCTTGAAAAGGCGGCGTCTGATCTGGGACTGCACTATTTGTCGTGGTGCATTTACTCGACTGTGGCGGTGAAAGGGTTAATGTACAGTTACAATGGCTACCATCGTATCTATGTTCAATCACATGTTTACGCCTTAACTGAAAAGGCATAAACAGTACAGATAATTATCATTTGACTACCAGTGTATGGCAGTAGTGCATGTAATATCCGTCCATTCCAAAATAGTGTCAAGTTCCCTTTACTCCATGAATATTCATGTAAGAAATAATGACAACATGGATATTAATTAGATTACTTGTTAATATAATATAACATCGAAAGCAAACAGAGCATACCCTGACCAGACGGCTCCTTTAGGACCCGTCTTACCTGAGTCTACTCTGTTTGCAAAGACGTAGAAAGGCGTGTGTTGTGAGTAAATGATAAAAACCGATTCATACCGATATACACAGACCAGTGGGAATAATTGGATCTTTCAAAATCTATAAAACCCATTTCTTCAAGGGAACTTAAGTGATTCGGATTACTTATTGGGACCCTTCCGACCTTGTCTCAGTTGTTCGACCAGAACGATGCCAGTAATCATGCTGTTAAGTCTGTATATCTGTAAATAATTAGAAGAAATACAAAACAAACTCTCGTAGTGCTCTGTTCTGTTTGACTATCTCTCTTTCTCTCTCGTATTCTCTCCCTCGCTCCCCTCTCTCCCCCTTCTTTCTCTCTATATCTCTATTTCTCTGTCTCTCTCCGTTTTTTCTATGTATGATTTCAGCTTTTAAGACCCATTATAGTATCCCTAATCGCCACATCATTATAGTATCCCTAATCGCCACATTGGCTAGACATTAGAGATGCCAAGCTTTTGTCAAATGCTACATTCACCTAACCCAATACAATGGAACCAGTATCAAACGACCTTTTATTGATTGAACATGGGGTTCCTAAAAAGCAGGTGGTTGCTTAATGCAGTGTAAAAGTAATGTAGAAAACGCATATAGGAAAGTACTGCATTAATTTTAACCTGCATTAAGCTACCATCTGTATTACAGACCACAAGACATTTTTGATGGTCGCTTAGTCCAGGTTCTACTGTACTTCTTAAATATACATGTAAGGCATGTAAATAATTATATTAATATTAACTAGCTTGATGTTTAATAACAGCAAATGAAACGTAGTTGTTTGACCAGGCCAGAAACTGAAGAATCATATATGACTCCATAAGCAAACAGACCAGACCCTAGACCCGTGTACGGAGCTTTTGATGCAGGTCTACCTCCTTTACAAAGGCATAAAATGCGTTTGTAAGAAGTAAAGGGTTTATCCACGAAACAAGATTATCCTTGCATTTTAACCATTAGCCTGACGTAAAACGTATGCCTGCTTAAACTTCGAAATGTTACAAAAAAATAAAACATCTGACAAATCAATAATCGAGAATGAACTCAGATCCAGACTCAGAAGTGCTATAACATTGGAGCCAGTTTCCATTCAAGTACAGCCCATCCAACACCAAATGGTTTCGTTTTATACGCCCAGGAATACAAGGCGAGATAAGAACAAAAGGAGTATCGACCGAGATATATGGAAAACGGTTACATGACACAGAGGAAAAAATGAAGGATACAGAACGGAAACTGAAGGTAGTGGAGGCCAAATCAAAACGTAGCCCCAATGTCAATTTAGCGACACCCGTGACCCAATACATTGAAATAACCCTGTCAGAAGTGAAACGAGATGAAAAGTAAAACGATAATTGACAGGGTGCAACAGAATGACGATTAAAAGTTAGAATGGATCAAATGGAAATACCAAAAACTAAAACAAAACCATTCTGCATATAAGTCATATTTACACCATAGTGAGAACTTGACAAACATACCAAGTGAGGACACAAAACTGGTGACATATTATAAACAGAGAGACAGTTGGGACCATGTGTGGGATGGGGGTGTTCTGAGATATTGTATCGCCTTCTCGTGGCTCAGAACGTGAGTAATCTCTACGATATGAACTTAAAGAGTACCATCTACTGTTGTTACTACTACTGCTGCTCATGCTACTGTTGATGCTACTACTGCTGCTGCCATTACTGCTTTCTCTGCCGACTTCATTACTTGTTTTCATTCTCTGCTTCTCTTTCTCCACGTCATCCCTTCAAGCCAATTCAAAACTCAGAGTTAATTCCCTTAAAGTCTCCATACAGTCTGGGGGTCTGTTGATATTTGACCGGAAAGTACAACAATAACCAATTCAAACCTCAAAGCTAATCCCTTTAAAGTATCCATACATTCTGGGCTTCTATTGATATAGGACGGTCTTTTCAAACATGAAGTAGATCAAACCTGGGACCCTAAAGCGGATTTAAATTATAAAAACTGTTAAGATGCATATCTCAGGTTTGATACTAGCTTTACGGCCAGTACTGAATATATACATATAAAGAATGTTAAGTGGTATTTAGTAATAACAGAAATTATTAAAAATTGTACTTGTTCCAAAATCTACTGTAACTTGGATCAGCTTCCACCCTATAGGGACGTAATAAAAGTTTTTTGTTATGCTATTCACTTTTGACATGAAGGCACACAGTTATAGGAATATCAAGAACTTCTAAACAATAAAATGACAGTTAAAGTGCAATCGATTGATATGCTAACTAGATGGCCAATTGCACCTAGTGCATATAATTGCCACGGTTAGAGTGACACACGATGTATGCAAACCCTTTGAATTGGTTAATAATGATACCTTGACGCTGGACAGTCATAATTTTATATGCACAGTACATTGGTACCAAACTATCATTTTGCAATTTAACAACACATTCTTCAGTCAGCTAAACAACGTAGATGGTTACACGACATAGATGAATCAATCAAACAGGCCATCAAACTCAGGAAAAATATGCTTGAAGCATTGTGGCCTAATCACGACACCGAACACGTGACACGGTGTACTGAAAAGTATTATCAAGGTGCTGCAGTGGAAACTACGTAAGAAGGTTCAAAGCTAGTTAACACGCATGAGTTCCACAGAATTCTACGATTACCAACAAATACAATGGGTCCCTTATGTGCCTGATCATAACAAAGCTGAAATGTTATATCAGGAATACAAAACGAGACTAGAACAAAATGAGTATCGACCAAGATAATTGGAAATAGAGGATACACCATGAGTGGTCATTGAATATTTTAAATATAAAACGAGTTGTCTATATTTGGAATATTCAATGACCACGAATGCTGTATTAAATTTATCAAATTACCCCTAAGACAACGCATTTACTAGATCCAAATACAGGTGCCTATTAGTACTTTATGTGCTTTGATCACAGTTGTGAATGATTCGGTCTAGCCAACTAAAAGTAGGTCCTAATAATTTTGCCCATAACACTTTCCTTCATACTTTGCAACTATATTAGACCCAGATCAGAGGTTCTTAGAGTATCAAAGTATGCTCTGTTTACAGTGTAATGGTGCTGTTTGTAAACTGGTTCATTTAGTAAAGAATTTATTCAGTTGATACAGTTTTATATGTAGATACACAATTTATTGCTTATATTTTATTGTAAGTATTCCTTTTTATTGGTAAAATTACCACTGTTTGCTTATCAGATTATGACACACATGAGTCCATGCTTATAAAGCTTTTTAGTTGAGTCTGAGTTCGTTCTCAAGCTTTTGATTGGTCAGATTTGAGTTCTCAAGCTTTTGATTGGTCAGATTTGAGCCAAAGGCTCAATCCTGACCAATCAAGAACTTGAGAACGCACTCAGACTCAACCAAAAGTTTTATAAGCATGGACCCTGACTCTACAGGGAAACAATTTGTTTCAGATGTTGTTACCATTTACACATGCATACAAAGCTTTGTTGAGATGTCTTGAGTATCGCGGGTGCTAACTAGTATCCATGTACTAAACGTGAACAGATCGATAATTGCCATTGACCATTAAGCAATCCTAAACTTCAATGGTTTCAAAGTCAGGTAAACATAAAGAAATACTGACCATACATATACACTGCATCAATCATTTCCCTGTTGAACTTAGCTGAACTTATATACTGGCATATCCACCACGGATTGTTTTGCATTGGTATAACCTGTAGAGGCCCTGGTTTATGGGAAGATTTTTAAAATTGTCCCTATAGCGATACAAGTAAAATATTGCTGTGCGCTCGTAAATGTACAGCAAAGTGAGTTAGTGCTACGGCAAAACAAAGCTTGCCATTATGTAAACATAATTGTTTGCTTAATAAGTATTAAATGATAGTTTTATTGAAGTGTATAATTATAATGATTATTTCATGAGCCTTGAAAGCAAAGTAGTTTTAAACAGTAAAGACACTGGTAAAATACCATTTTTATTCCGAGTATATTACTATATGAGGTTGGTGCTTCTGATGTCGACATGGAGTAATTATGCTATGAAGTAATAAGAAGAGTAAAAGTCGGGTAAAGAAAAAGAACAGCAAAGTTAATGATTATAGTTATCTTTATTTTTAAAAAAAACTTCCAAATAATATACAGCAGAAAAAGAACACTTTTGTTGCTAATAGCATAATTAAAACTATCAAATAAATGATAATGAGGGACATTAGTTGGTTGTTTACTTCGATTAATGTAAAGCATTTTAATAAAAATTAATTGGACGTTTTATTTGAAAACAATTGCTTTTATGCATATGTAGATCAAGTAAAAGTTAACATTGGTATAATGAATACATTATATGGATGATCTTAATTTTATGAAAAGAAATAAGGACCTATCCTTAAATAAAAAATAACTAATGTTCCCCATAACAGCATGCTCAAAATCAAGAAGGATTAGCCTATTAACCGTTTATCTGTACAAAACTTTATTTTTGGTGAATATTTAATTGAATAAATCATTTGGAAAAATAGAAAAGTACTAATTTTCACTGACAGCAGTAGTTGTAACTTAGATGAACAGCCCTTTAATATAATAATCTTTAAATGTAGCAGACGAAAATGAAACAACTTCTTTAGGGTCTTTCAGATCTGAATTTACTCTGCAAAAATGTTTAAATATATATTTGGGAGAAAATGTGAAAAATAAACATTTGCAACAATCTAATCTACAAATAGAAAGTACAGGTAACATATGTTTTATAAATCAGTGATAACAAAAGGACAGTGTAATATACAAGACTCCGTACCATATGTCAACAGTATAAACGTAGTGAAATCAAGCAGGCAAAACCAACTACAAGACGTAACCACCACCAAAACATCGATAGATAGCACGTCACACACACAACTACACATGAACACAGACAACATTAAGAAACACACAAAAACCTCCAACGAGACCATAGAAATAAGTGAATAATTTAATATTTTCAAAATCAAGTAATGTTTTGTGTCCTATGCATATATTCTGATACCGAAATATAAATTATTTTACTAGGAACTATGGATATTTTATAGATATTGTTCTGAATTCGCTAACAGTGCAGATTCTGATCAGAGGGCTCATAACGAATGTCCTAATAAAAGATATCATGACCAAAATGACACATTTGCACTTTCAATTACTGTTCATGAACAGACTCAATAAAACCGAGTCTGCAATTTTTTCTTTTTGTGTTGCAATTTTTGCTCTCGGGGGATCACCTCCCTTCAAAATTTATAATCTTCACAACAGCAGGTGTTAAGTGCTTGTGTGGCGGCCGTAAAACGTCGCCCCGTACTTCATTCTCAGTGTTGTTATACCTTCTGATCCTTCGAGATCATGAATTTCAGTACTTCTTGTTCTGAAAATTGAATACCGTTTAAGCCGGTGCTAGGGGGCGTGAGCAGTGTTGCACTTTCAATTACTGTTCATGAACAGACTCAATAAAACCGAGTCTGCAATTTTCTCTTTTTGTGTTGCAATTTTTGCTCTCGGTGGATCACGTACCTCCCTTCAGAATTCATATGATATTGAATATGTGTTGTCCATTTGGTATTATTAATTCTCATGCCCGATTCCTCCAAGTAAAAAAATGTCCAAGAGTGTTCTGATGTATCGGTCAAGTAATAATGACCAAAATCACATGTGCACAATGCCATATGATGACAAAGAAGTATAAAAAGCTTGAGAAAGATTCATTCAAAGATGACCGAGTAATGCTCCGGACAAATTAGAACAGCCCGATGAACGGAAAGACAGACTGATCAACAGACAGAGTGATTGCAGTATATCCCCCGTCAATTTGCTGGAAAGGGGGGGGGGGTAATAAACGTTAAACCCTTGGGAACAAACATCAGTATTTTGCACATTATTTCGTTGTGACTGAATAGACTCTGGGCCGTTATTCTTGCGCCTCTTACTAAAAGTTCATGTACAGCTCATAAAAAATGGAATTACTGTAAATTACTGTTTTAAGGAATAATATTTTAATAAAGTTCAGACTTGCTTAACTGAAGGAACCGGTACATGAATTCTAAATACTTCATTGCAACTTGGCAGTATATAGAACAATATGCATGTACACGCTGTTAGTTCAATACAATCGACTGTCCTTGGTCTCTTCTATACAAACACTTAACCACATGTTTATCTCTTTGTCCTATAATTTTTTGAGTGAATTTTACCCGATCTAAATTCCGTCTGCTTCAGAAAATACAATAGTCATTTGCAACAGTGAATGTGTCGTAGTCATTAGTAACAGTGAATATAGTGTAGTCATTTGCAACAAATAATACATTGTACAGTAGTCATTTGCATACTGTGAATACACTATACATCAGTCATTTGTAATGATGAATACATTATACAGTATGCATTGTAAAACAGTCATTGTACAGTAGTCAATTGCAACAGTGAATACATTGTACAGTAGTCAATTGCAACAGTGAATACATTGTACAGTAGTCAACAGTGAATACATTGTACAGTAGTCATTTGCAACAGTGAATACATTGTGTAGTAGTCATTTGTAACAGTGAAAACATTGTACAGTAAGTCATTTGTACTGGTGAATACATTGTACAGTAGTCATGTGTACAGTGAATACATTGTACAGTAAGTCATTTGCACTGGTGAATACATTGTACAGTAAGTCATTTACAACAGTGAATACATTGTACAGTGGTCATGTGCAACAGTGAATACATTTACAGTAGTCATGTGCAACAGTGAATACATTTACAGTAGTCATGTGCAACAGTGAATACATTGTACAGTAGTCATGTGCAACAGTGAATACATTGTACAGTAGTCATGTGCAACAGTGAATACATTTACAGTAGTCATGTGCAACAGTGAATACATTGTACAGTAGTCATGTGCAACAGTGAATACATTTACAGTAGTCATGTGCAACAGTGAATACATTCACAGTGGTCATGTGCAACAGTGAATACATTTACAGTAGTCATGTGCAACAGTGAATACATTTACAGTGGTCATGTGCAACAGTGAATACATTGTACAGTAGTCATGTGCAACAGTGAATACATTGTACAGTAGTCATGTGCAACAGTGAATACATTGTACAGTAGTCATGTGCAACAGTGAATACATTCACAGTGGTCATGTGCAACAGTGAATACATTTTACAGTAGTCATGTGCAACAGTGAATACATTTTACAGTAGTCATGTGCAACAGTGAATACATTTACAGTAGTCATGTGCAACAGTGAATACATTTTTCTTATTTAAAACAGTGAATACATTGTCCAGTAGTAATTTGCAACAGTGGTTACATTATAGTATCTGTAAGATCTACACGTTTTGTATGTGCTTAACAGTCGTTAACATTTAACACTTTACGTCATAAACATCCCTCCCATCACCTTTGCAAACAAAGTAGACCCTATAGGAGATGTCTGATCAGACTCTGCTCTGTTTGTTATGGGGTGATATAGCACTGATTCTACAGGTTTTGCAAGGGTCAAGCCCGTTTGTGTCCATTGGCTATTACGATAATTAATTCAGATAATACTCATGGTGTCAGTAAGTCTTAACCCTTTCCCTCATATACACGTGTTTTCACGCATCTGCAAACAGAGTAAATCCAGGTCAGACGGCTCCTATAGGAGCCGTCTGATCGGGGTCTGCTCTGTTTGCTAATGGAATTCAAAATATATGTTTCTTTACTTTCTAAAATGGCTACAATGTTCCATTTTCAAGTTTGCATTGTAACTACTTTGCCCATGAATATTCAGTAGGTATAGAAATTTGGAATAAACATAGAACAGGGAAAGGGTTAACTGAATATTCATGGAGTAACGGTTTAAATTGCAAGAACGGAGTAAATAACAAATGCGCAATTAGATTAACTGCTACAATAGTCAGGAAGTCATGCTTATGGCAGAATAAGCATAGCAGACTTTGATCCTGTAGGAGCAATCTGGTATTTGTCTACTCTGTTTGCAAGCGCGTAGAAAGACGTGTTGATGGAGTGTAATATTCCAAGATATTTATGTAATATAAACGTCTAGAGAAATTAAAGGGAGATACCTTGGTATCTAATTGACCCAAAATAGTGTAGCGGTGTCCTCCCTTTACTGTTTGTTTTTGAAAAAAAAAAGGCATCTTGGTGTGAAACCAGTAGATTTGCCTTAAGTGTCTATGAACATTATCGGCATTGAATAAGCATCATATTTCGGTTAATGGGTCCAAGGGCACGTTTGTTTCACGGCACTGTAGAACTAAATGTATTGCTATGTAACTGCAATGTATTTTATTCAAAGGTCACTCTTAAACCTAGAGAAAGCTACAGCCCATGACAAAACCATGGTGGCATTCGATAGACTAAACACGTATAATAAGAGAAAGAGACAAATCTAAAGAGTGGTCACTTAGTTATTTTTTAAAACATTTTTTATTTACACCTCTAATCTGGACCTTTGTGTGAATATTTAGTCAATATTGTTTGTTTTTTACCAAGGACATATATCATTACCCCCTAATCTTTACCCAGCTTTGAAAACTAATTTTGTTCAAATTTGATTCTGGTTGCAATTTTGACCATTTCCGAATCGTTAACACTGTTAAGATATAATTTAGCGAATGTCAAACAGCTTGGATCCTGATGAGACACCGAGTTACTCGGAGTCTCGTCTGGATCTTAGCTGTTTGCAAATACAAGTCAGGTCGCGAATGGCGATATAAGGGTCTACTTTAAGGCGTAATGATACCAGTGCATGACTTTGTGTATGGTTCAGTTTGATTTTATCGTTTCAGACATTTTTGTAAGATGGCATTTTTCTCGGACATTTTCGTTCCTGACAATTCAGGGCTGAGAAGACAGGTGAAGGCATTGAGCTCGAAACTCACAACTTTGATGGAGTCAAACTTCAAGCAAACCAACGACTTAAATGACTGTATTCATACATATATTCCTGGAAAGCGATTCTCTAAGATTAGAGTTGATCATGATGAAGACCTGAGGTCAAACTTTCGAGTGATCCAGTCCCGTTTGCGCGAGATTACAGAGTATGTAGAGGAGAAAGTTTCTGATCTGAAGAGGCGGATCGATAGTAGCTTGTTCGACAAAATAATGTCAGTAGACACATCGTTCGTGGATAAAATCAGGTTGGCGAACACAGCTATCTTAGCAGTCGATGTCGCACTGGGTGTGACAAGCATAGTTGTGATGCCCTGCATCTACAGCGTTGTTGTGTGTCAATTTCGGTATGTATAGGCACAATAACTACATGCACACATGCTAGTCTTGCATTTGGTGTCCTGTTTCTTGCTTTGATGCATTGTTTAGCATATTTATACGAGCCGAGGAAAGGGATAGACTACAAAGTACGGTATACTATTCTGTCGAAATATGAGCCAGCTTCGTACAAGTTCAACATGGATATTGAACGGTTTATCATAGCATTAGAAGACATCCACGATTAAAGACGACATGCACTGATTTGGTCCCAATACTATATAGGTCACAATTAAATACCAACATTATTAACGCGATGAGAGTGTTTTGTTAGTCTTGTATATTTTTCTTACATACAAAACGTTACATGTCACTCACACTTATTGTAAAACGTTATTCAGAACCTTTTCGACCTATGACTTCTTATCCCTTCTCTTGCTGAATTTTAAAATACATTTCTTCTTCTTTACCCATGTCCTGTTGTATAATTACATATATCTTCACTGTGTACAAGTATTGCGCTGTGCAAGCATTGCTGTGTAGTTCACTGGTTGCACAATCAACTTGTAAATAGTGCCGACCCTGATGAGACAGCTCCTGTAGGCAGGTATATTGACGTGAATAGCAAGCGAAGGGTTGATATGCTTAATGCGGGATGGAAGTCACGCAGAAAAACTCCCAGAGTAGCTTTTGTATGGCTTCCACTTTGGACAACGGTGCCATTTGTGTGCCAGTTTTGGTTTACATGGACACACTAGCTACATGCATACGTGCTAGTCTTGCATTTGGTGTCCTAATTCTTGCTTTGGATGCATTTTTTGCATCTTTATAAGAACTGAAAAAAGGGATAGACTGCTAAGGACGGCAAACAACCTTCAGTCTATACTATCTTAATATGAGTATGCTTCATACACGTTCAATATGAAGATTGAACGGCTCATAATAAACCTTAGAAAATATCTACAAATGAAGGAGGACACATACCGACCTGGTTCAATATTATATAACACATGTACTTCACAATTAACTATTAAATATATTTTTATGTTATGAGAGAGCTTTGTCAGTCTTACTTGTATATTGACGTAAAAAATTGTCGGTTATCATAACTGCTGCATTAGCCACAGCGTGTTGATCCTGCCACTTGCTGATGACTGTGGGACTTTTTAACCCCTTTTTCAAACAAATGTAGAAGAAATAATTAGATAAACGAACAAAAAAGATCTTAACCATAATTTTTTATGGACTTCTAAGGAATCCCCTTGCTGTTGTACGTGCGGGTGTTGTGTCAGCCGGATTCCGCTGTCCAGGAGTTGGATTCCGAGGGAGTGCTGTTGTCAAACGGGGCATCCCCATATGCTTGGTACCTCTGGTAACTCCAGTTCCAATGCCGGAGGGAGCACCGTAGTGGAACAGGGCATCCCTATTCCCACTGGTACATTGGGAGTCTTACTGGAATGACTTGCTACCCCGCCCTCAACCAGTGCCAGGGATTCCTATTAAGCTAACCCAGTTTCCTTATTTTTGCTTACCAGTGAACTGTGTCGTGTAATATATGGGCAGTGGGCAGGTGTAGCATGTACGGTCCGATGCAGCATCGCGTGTCTCAGTCAATATTTATTTGTCCATTATGAATCCGTTCCATTGCAGCCGGTGGGATATGTTGTAGGAACAGTATACGGGATACCCTCTTTAGTTTTACTTTGGATGGGCTTTTCGGTTTCCCTTAATAGGACATTTTACTCTGTAATTAAATTTCGAATATACCCTATTACAACTCCGTTAAAATACGGCTTATCCCTTGTATACTCCCGCATTGCCATGGAGGGTCGAATAGTGTTTGACTGGGGGTGCATATTGCGCGTATATTGCAGTTGTTTATTTGTATTACTTAGTTTATATGCATGAACTTCAAATTGATCTGTTCTGTTACCCAATTTTCCAGCAATATTTTATGTGTAGTGTTGTATGCCAAAAACTGTACCCAATTATGTTGGGTCTGGGTCAAAAGTGTGTGACGTACTGGCACTGTGCATAGAATGTTACATTCAAATTTTGTTTTTTATGATGTGAGTGCGCTGACACAATATAATAGAGCATAATATGACACAGACAGATAAACTTTTGGAAGGGATGAAATTGTTTTACCTATGTTCTAAATAAATTCTTTTTTATTATTATTATTATTATTATCTATTTATAAGTATTAAATATATTTTATTTTAAATGTTCTGTAATTACACATTGAATATACCCTGTTTTGTATATGAAATGTATCTACGTGAAGCGCTTTTGAACGCACATATCCTGTGTGAAAAGAGCGCTATATAAATGTGGTATAATAATAATAATAATAATAATAAATAATAATAATAATAATAATAAAGACTCTTTCATTCGAACTTTTAGCAGAGAGGTATTAAGAACCTTCCAGGCAGGTGGCTGCTTGTAGAGTTACTGTATGCATCTGCATTAAAATATGATATGTTAATTGTTTTAAGCTGCTGTAATCATTACACTATATTATGTCCTTTGCTATGTCCCCACGTGCCGCTTAGATACAGAATTATACTTAACCCATTCCCTCATAGGCTATTTTTTATCCAACCACTTTGAATAAATCTATCGAAAAGGAGTATTAACTAGAGAAAAGGACAAATTTAGCATTTTGTAGTTCGAAACCATTGTGATAAAGAGTGCATTTGCTCCTATAGGAGCAAATGTTCTATTTATCACAATGGTTTCACAAAGTGATTTTACAGAGTCATCAAAAGTCGTCAATATGAAGGAATGGGTTAATGTGCGTGGTAGATGCAGTAGTGGTATTGTAGGCTATTTACCACAATTTTAGATCCTCATTTACTAAGAACACTCTAAACTGGAATATTAACAAAGCGCATTGTATGTCTTTTTAAGCAGGTGACTGCTTAATGCAGGGTATAAGTAATGCAGAAAGCTCTGTTTAGAGCTCCCTGAATGAAAGACTGAATGACTGAATGAATGACTTTATTTACCGAGGGTAGCTCAATTAGTCATAATGACTAATCTACCTTGAGGCCCTCAAACAATCATTTCATACAAAATATAAAACAACAAAACATATATCTAGATAAGCAGTTAACAACAAATCAATTTTCAGAAATTAACTCTTTGCACGCTAAGTAATGTTGTGTCTAAAAATTTAATAACTGTTGCAGATTCTTCAAGGATACATATTCGGGTCCCGATAAAACGTATTTTGGTGTCTTATTTGGATCCAATCTTTTATCATAGCTTTTATTTGCAACTAACATCCAAAAAGTTAATAAGGCACGAAAAAGAAATACATAATAATTATATTTATACTATTTGACCCTGATTCAGGTGGATGTATAGGCTATACGCACTATTAAAACCACATGTGCAGGGCGCGTGACAATTTCATTTATAAATACTACGAACAAATCTTCAAATACGTTTAGAAAAAAAGTTTTGATTTGTTTTTCCGTATAGTATAATACTATGTAAAACTTTACATAGTATTAGATACTACACGAAAGAGGTATGTCGCGCGCCTGGCATCTATGATTTAAACCACATATTTGTGGTGTCATTTACCCATGCTGTCATTACTATAAATACAAGGAAACATTTTTAGCTCTGTAGATCTATTAGTTAAAATAAATGGCCTCTGCTTTACAATAGAACTTCATTTACAGTCTTGTTTAAACCTATTTGAAACTTGGTGTACTTGCAATGTAATGGTCCTGAACACAGATAAGACGAAGGTTTTAATGATTACAACTCCCCATAGACGGGCCATGCTTTCTGAGAACAAATTCTCTCTTACGTTTAAAAATATTGAGCTCAATGCATCAACAGGTGAACAATTAATAATGACTTTCCCCTTGCATCAACCTGCCGTCTGTCTTAAAGACCGACAATGATACACATTTGAACATCAGTGTTTAGAGGGATTTAACTGTTATTGTACAGTAGTTTGTGCTATGAGATTTGATCAAACATAACATACGGGTTTCTTTTTAACACCTTACACCATGAATCATGTAAGAAATAATGTATGTATGAATGTGCAGTAGCTTTTTGGTATATGAACATACTATTTTTATACATGGCGGAAACTCGCCAGGGCTCGCCCTTCGATTTTCTACCCTCACCGGATAAACTTTTAACAAATCCGTCAATGACAGGTTATTAGTCCCCCACCGGTTACCGGTTGGGGGACTATAGGTTTGCTCGATTCCGCCCGTCTGTATGTCCGTCCGTCTGTCCGTCCGTCTGTCACGCTTTGTGTCCGGGGCATATCTCCTACAAAGTTATGCCAAATTCATTATAACTTCACACATTAAAGAAGCGTGATGAGGGCTAGTGTCATGCACAAGGTCCATAACTCTAGCATCAATATTTATGGAGTTATTCCCCTTTTTCATATTTTTTGTCCGGACAATAACTCTTTATCTACTGGTTCAATTGATTTGAAACTTCACATATGTAACAAGCATGATTAGGGGTAGTGTCATGCACAAGGGCCATAATTCTAGCATCTATATTTTCGGAGTGATTCCCCTTTTCATATTTTCTTGTCCAGTTAATAACTCTTTATGTACTGGTTCAATCGATTTGAAACTTCTCATATAAAACAAGCATGATGAGGTGTAGTGTCATGCACAAAGGCAATAACTCTAGCATCAATATTTTTGGAGTTACTCCCCTTTTTCATATTTTCTTGTCGGGACAATAACTTTTTATTTACTGATTCAATGTATGAAAGTAGGTACTAATACCATTCAGGTGGTCATGTATATACCATGGTCAACCACACCATTGGTGGGTGGGATGGGGAGAGTGGAGTTTTTTTCTCAGTCCGGTGGGGGACTCATGTCTTGCATAGCAATACAACATGCCCTTGTTCTCTATTTCTCACATACCTTCCCTTATCTCCGAGTTAGAACAACGGGTTAAGATTTCCTTATCTGTAACACGTGTAAGATCACTTTAGAACGTATATATGACGCCATACATCAGATATGACGACAAACCATGGAAACCGATGTTTACATGCCATTTAAATGGCGAAAATACACTTATTGGTTATGTGAGAAAAAGAATCTGATGCTCGTTGTCTTTTAAGATCACATGTTCCTAAACTCACCAAGAAAATGTTATTAAGCTCGCAAAGGCTCGCTTAATGACATTTTCTAAGGCTCGTTTAGGAACATGTGATCTTAAAAGACAACTCCAAACAGATCCTCTATATCTCTTTCACCACCAATGACGCTCGTGTAATGACGAGACACTGAGTAACCCGGCGAATCACCTGGATCCAACGTGTTTGTTACTGTGGTAATGTTTTTCACGGAAAAGGAAGTTGTAGGAGTACACATTTTGCAGGCAATACCTGCCACAAATTGACGATTTGTTTATATTTCCTGTGACCATGTAAACGGCATAGTTCTAGATATATAACTTCATATGCATATGTTTCGTAAAAAGGAAGCATAATATCTCCATTGTCTGTTTGTTTATCTTTATTTGTCCATATGGCTGTTTATCTGAATGCCTGTTTATGTGTTTGTATTTCCATGTATGTTTCCATATGTCTCCATATGTCTCCATATGTCATATTCCATCGGTATATACCTGTCCACTTAATTTCTTTCGCAACACTGTCGTATGTTCTGTATGTTTGTCTGTTTGTCACGCCATGCCAAGACGAGGTTTAATAACAAACTACCTGTATAGACTCATACGAAACTCACCTACACACCATCTAATATGTAGAGATACATTTTGACATACTTATTAGATATAAATCTTGTACATACTGGTGGGTGTCAAACAGTGCAGACGAGGCAGCTAACCTGGGTCTATACTGTTTGAAGATCACAACTGTCTGAGTATCACTAAGTCTAGTTTTGTCAGTGTACGGCTCATATATTCTCAAGCTGAATATTTATTTTGTTAGGTTTTTGATAGCTTTATGTATGTTATAGCTGTGTTTGTAAACCCTGTGACAGGTAGCCAATGAACTTCCTTCCGTATAGATCAAATTCTCACCAGGGACCAATCTGTTTGACATTCAGTCAGTATGTCCTAAAAGCCTGAACGAATAGAATGTAGTCAAACGTGCACTTTATTTAGTTTCACCATTCCATTATATCCCTAATAGTGACACTGGTTAGTCACTTTTTGGCTAAATGGTACATTCACCTAACCATATACAGTATAATTTGTGTTAAGCGACATTTTATTAATTCGAAATAGGAATGTTATAAAGTAGGCGGTTGGTTAATGCAGGGCAAATATGAGTTTACTTCATTACGTTTGACCTGCATCATTAAGCTAGCACCTGTATTGCAGACCGCTATGGACCTTTTTGATTGCTTCAGATATGTTCTATTGTACAGTAAAACCTCTTTTTAACGGCCATTAACTTATGTTAATTGGTTAGTATTTAGGGCAGGTGGCTGCTTAAAGCAAAGTGCAAGTAAAACAAAACGCTCCTATGGGAGCGTTCTGTTTTACTTGTACATTGTAATTGAAAATTTAAGAAAACAAAAGGCATGCTACTTTGGTACCTTAATGAAGTCAAACGTAATGCATAACTTTCTGTATTACGTTTGGCCTTCATTAAGCAACCACCTGCTTTTTATGTCACCTGCCGAGAGACAGTGTGTCACTTAGGGATCACTTTACCGTCGTCTGTCTGTCCGTCTGACTGTCCGTCCGTCTGTATGTATGTTCGTCACACTTTCTTTTTTTGGCTGTCATTTCTAACCCAATCATTATAGAGCTTTCATATTTATATTTCACATGTGTATTTCTCTCATTGAGGACTATTGATTCAACTAAGGCCCATCACTCTACAGGCACTACTTTTTTTATTTATTCCCCTTTGTTCTGTTTTTCGTACTCCGGCATATTAACAGTGTTTGTGCCAGTTGCGAGCAGGTGGCACATGTGTTCCTCCGAACACTCTTGTTAAAACTCATATGTTCAATAAAATGAATGACAGCTTTGGACAGGTTGTACTGTATAACACCAGAATTAGTTTAGGTTCTGCCATAAATGAAGCCGATGCATTAACAAACCAAACGACATGGAGTACAATTCGTTTATTAAAGATTGTGGATTACAAAGAGTTGACAAAAAACGATCATCCAACGCCCTGACGGTGAACATGTGACTTAAGTTTCATAAGATTTGCATGGATAGTAAAGATGTAATAGCCAACATCAACGACAACGCGGACAACAAAATTACAGCAGTAGCTCGTATTGTTTTTTCTTCGAAAAACAGACGAGCTAATAAAACCTGTCTAATACGACCAGATTATGAGCACATATATTTGTCATGAAATGTAGATTGTTGCTTAAGACATGGCAAAAGTAATGCGGAAATACCGCAAATGAATTTTATACGTAACTTTCGTCCTGTATTAAACCAACACCGGCATTTAAACCCCAAACATATGCATCTTTGTGCGTTTGCGGTTTGAAGTTGCTTTATTGGATTTGTTCTGCAATTTAAAAATCGAATTATTATCTTTATCACAGCTTCAATATCATTGTCAAACATTGCCAAATACACTCAAACCTTTATTTGATATACTGACGAATCGCAAAGGAGACATCTGATCAGGGTATGTTGTTTTTGCTTTTGACACAACGTAGGCTTAATTCTATTTTTTAGCATTGGTAAACCTTCCTTGTTCAAGATGCTATTATAAAAATTCAAGTAATTATTACCCAAACATTCACTGTTTCATATATGAGTGTTCATTATATTAATGTGTGAACAGAATAAAACACGGGGTATATTGAAATGGGAAATGTACGATTTCAATGTAGTAATGAACTGGATAGATACATTTCAAAACTTTTATAAAGCTTTTAGTTGAGTCTGAGTTTCGTTCTCAGGCTTTTGATTGGTCAGATTTGAGTTCTCAAGCTTTTGATTGGTCAGATTTGAGCCAAAGGCTCAAATCTGACCAATCAAAAGCTTGAGAACGATCTCAGACTCAAATCCTTCATATAAACGTTTCAACGCATTGGCAAACAGAGTAGACTCCTACAGGAGCCGTCTGATCAGGGTCTGCTCTGCTTCCTTATGGAGTAATATAGACCTGAATCTACGGTTTCTACCAATGCCAAAACATTTCAACTTATAAATATTTCTCATGTCATTATTTCTGTCATGAATATTCAACAGGCGAAGGTTTAAGTATAGTGATATTCTGCTCCACAACTGAATGTTCAAATTAAATTTTAAATATAGCAAAATAAATGACAATGTCGAGAATAAATTAAATTATCAAAACAAATGTTTAAAACAGTATCACAACCAATGGTGTCAGCGAATGTAAAATATTCTTGTAATTATGAATGCTACCAAATACTGCAGTCAATGATAGTTTCGCTCGTTCTTTAACTTGTCTAAGTCTGCCGTTTCCTGGCTGTTGTATTGTCACTGGTACTACTTTTCCATACATATATTATGAATGATCCTATGATAATTGCGACGAGTGCCACTTCCACAAACCTTTTCACCTGGAAAACAAAAATGTAACAAAATTTAAATAAACAACAAAATAAACATTTCAAACTGTGATCACAAAATCAAACGCACGTTCATACACAGATGGTAAGAAACTCCCACGTGCCCTGTCTGCTTCCGTATGTAAACAAAAACATAGCCCGCTATAAACAATATTGCCTGCTCAAACTCGCATCTGTTCAGGTTTGACAACGCTCGATTCGATTAAGCTTTTAGGAATCTAATGAATACATATTAAACAGTTTGAATCATGAGATGCAGATTTACTAGACGTCTCATATGTACCCGAACTGTTTGCAGTTCTGACTAAGGTCGTAGATCGCGGGCATATCTCAACTGACATTCAAGTAAATCACATTCGTACACATTAGCCTACACGAAAACGACTCAGCTCCGCCTCCGTCCTGGTTCTCGACAAACAACGAAATTGAATGTCAACATATCCACCCATACTTCCAAACTTTGAGAGTTTGCCGTTCTTTCCTGTGATAATTCTTCAATTCCGAACCAAATTCAGACTCAAAACTGCAACTTCAATCATGGTTGTAAGTTTAATATTAGTAAACATTTTACATTTGCATTTTGAAAATTACTGTTTTAAACTTTTCGTTCAAATAAACGCTTTTTCACACCTTTTCAAACAGTGTGGACCTAGAACAGACGGCTCCTGTACGAGCCATCTGTTCAGGATCTGCTTTGTTTTCTTATAAACTTATAATATATCTGACATCGTTTTCAAATGCAACAATAAAAACAGATATTCATTATGACATTATTTCTTACACGAATATTAAACAGTGAAATCGTTCAAACGCTTGTTAGGAATCGTAAGAAGTCTACCCACAGCTTCAGTTCCGCGTGTTGATTCAAATGGAAGTGAGTATGTGCCCATGTGAGACACTAATGCATACTGGCACTGGTGAGACAACTGCTTGCCCACGGCTACATTTGAATAAGCCGATCCAGATCAAGGCAACCAATCCCAGACAAAAACAGCTCCTTATTTCTGAAAAATCGGTGGGTCTGGGACAGAGACTGACATGTAGTCAGCGTGATTAGTAATATCACTCTAAATAACATAATTGGTTTTAATTGGGGCTTCTTAATTGCTATCCCTTCAATCCGCATATGCCCATTCATGCATACCAATTCTCCATTACATACAAATTTACAAATACAAATACAAATATTTTATGAAGCATTAAGCAAAACACGTTGCTTTTAGCCAACAGAATACATCTGCACATAGTGAAAATACATGAAAAGTAATACATGCTTACCAATTTCCCATTACATAATGATCATGCAAGAGTATCCGACATTTATCCCTCGGCTCCCTTTACATCAAAATTTGAACTTAATCCCCCATATTGGGGATCTGTTGATTCTGTTTTCTATGAAATTGGTTGAAATCTAAATATATCATTTATCTATATTCTATTCTCTTGTTCACTGTTCTCCTTGGTAATTTATATACAGTAAAACCTCTCTAAACCGGAATCCTATAGTAGAATTAAGATACTTTCAGACTTTTAATCTCCAAGACCGATATCTATACAAAATTTAACGCCCGTTTTAGAGGGCTTTTACTGTATTCGTTCAATAATCTTTGCCACACATTTGGTATATTAATGTTCATGCTTAACTATTCCGCTGCCAAGGTCAGTCGTCTGCAACCTTTGTCGTCTGCTGCAGTTTTTCCTTTTTACATTTCTTTAGTTTTGTTTCAAGAAACCTCACCGTAAAAACAGTTTGGATCCTAATGAGACGCCAAACTACCCGGCTTTTCATCTGGATCAAAATGTTTGCATAGATAATCACAGATTGGCAGGATACTTTGCTTGCTGATTCTTAATTTACCTGGTCACTGATCTTTATTCCATATCTGCAGAATGTGGCAAATTGCTCACAGTTATCCGTTATTGCATTGTAGTCTACATCACCGATCAGCTCTTTTGCCTGATTCACAATTTCCTTCTTAGGTCTCGGTCTACAATAATAAACAAGAACAAAAGTACACAATACCTTTAAATGATACAGGGTACTCGTTGTAGCAAGCACAAGATGTCCTGCATGATAGCCCATGCCTGATCAACCAAAGAACATTTGTTTAATTGTCAAAGTAAATAGCCGGGTTTTATTAAAATATTTGGCGCAAAGCCTTTTTATGATTAATTATAAGTAAAATCTGAAACTTATAGCTGATTGTTTTAAAGGGATTAATGGGAAATAGGGCAGAAATATATATATATGCATACCATTCCGTAAGAAAATGAAAGCAGACCTTTTTCAGACGGCTCTCATAGGAGCCATCTATTTTGGATGTACAGTGAGCCCTCGTTACCACGGAGGTGTTTGTTTCCAGACATTTTGCTGGTATAGCGAGGTTGCCGTTATAACGAGTTTAAATTTGAAAGGAACCATATGGCCAGTTTTAAACTAGTACCAACATAACAAGTGAACGCTTAATGCAGAACGCGAGAAGTGCAAAAAGCTCCCTTTAATTTTGTTTCAAGGCATACTGTCGGTAAAACGAGGGTGCCATTGTAACGAATGTCGATATAATGAGGGTTCAATGTACACTATTTGCCAAGGCATTAACAATATGTATCTATCAGGTAAGAGGTTAAACATACTTGCAATTTTAGTTCAGCCGGTAGGGGCTATAAGTTCTGACCGTTGATGTCATAGCTTATTTCATAATATATACACTTTTTTCAGATACAATTATGAGTTAAGCAATATTGATAAAGGGTCTTATCAGTACTGCTTTTGTAAAATTAGTTCATATTCTGAACATAATTTCCACAGTGGAATATATATTTTTGAAAGTTGTCACTTTTCCGGTTAAGAAGATGTGGAAAGACGAAGAATACTGGGCGAAGGACGCGAAACATTGAATTGTACTATAGCTGAGCTTAAAGACTATGTGCTCAAATAAGTTATTCATATCAGAAAGGAAACTAAAATAGAGAACTATTGTCTTGCATTTTTGCGATATATGAATACCACTAATTGTAACTATCTATGGACTACTAACGAAGTTTTGAAGTTTATGTCAGAAATATACTACAAAACTTATAATGCTGCATAAACTATTCATTTTGTTACTAATCATATTCTTAATCCATCAGTGAAGTAATTTGCTGACTGACCATGCTGAGTATATTCCTCCAACTCCCTGGTTATAATTCAATTTATAACGTGTGGATCATGTAATTGTATTCCTGTTTCCTGTCATATGATCAGTGTTACAACGCTTAACTTTTTACCTGTACCGAATAATAAATTACATGGATATTTACTTACTGAATTTGCATATAAGTATATGTAAACACGGGCTAGTTTTGGCCATGATAGAAATGGTGATATTTGATAGGCAAACAGAACAGACATGATACTGTTCCTACGGTAACCATTTTATGTGTATCTACTTTGTCTGCAAAGGCATTAGCAGATATATCATAATGTAAACATTTAAAGATACAGTAAAACCCCTCTAAACCGGACGTAAAATTTAGTATAAATATTGGTCTTGGAGACAGGTGGCAGCTTAATGCAGGGTGAAAGTCATTCAGAAAGCCCCTCTAGGAGCTTTCTGAGTGACTTTCACTCTGCATTAAGCAGCCACCTGCATTAAAGTATCTAAAATTTTCTGTGCTAGAATTCCGGTTTAGAGAGGTTTTACTGTATATTCATATTTTCTAAATCAAAAACCTGAAGGGCCATAATTACTTTCGGGTTTGATATGTGTAAAGGAAGAACTTGCTGCACACGGTGATCACCATTTTTTGACGTCTTGGAATTGACAAATGTATCACTAAAATATGACTGGACTTCGACAACAGTCAACCAACAAGCAAAGTGGTTATTAGTGACACTCGGTCCATGATCTCAGCAAGTCAGAAACACAATGCAGTGCCAATCCCTGATTTCATATAAGCAGTATAAAATGCTGTTTATAATTTGTGTATTTCAAAGCACAGCCCTCGTTATTAATAACAAAGCCTAGAGTTTTAAGTTCTAGAGTTTTAAGTGCTGTCTAGACATTGTTGTATGACCTTTTGAGTTAAATTGTTTACGGGGGGGGGGGGGGGGGGTATATATACACAAACACACGCAAACCAATTAATCCCAAATCTTGGTTTATTTCTGAAAGCACAAATCCAAGATTTCACAGCAGCTAATCTGTAACTATACCCGTTTACTACATAACTATGCCATTCTACACCTTACAAACAATGTAGACCCTTATTAGACTGCTCTTACATGAGTTGTTTGGTCATGATGATTGATCTGCTATTTGATTATGAAATAATAGATAATGTAGATGTAATTCTACAGTGTCTGCCCTGGCCAAAAATATCTTATTTATATTCATGAACATTCAAGGAGTAAATAGTCATACTTTCATGCCCAAACTGATGCAAAACAGAAGAACAGTGCTAAATCTATACAAATGCTACCTGTAATAAGCTATAGAATTATATCTCTATTATCAAACAACTCTATCTCAACAACTCCTGTAAGAGCAGTCTATTCTGGGTCTACTCTGTTTTTAAGGTGTAGAATGGTATATTTATGGAGTAAAGGGATATAGTCTAAGATTAGCTGCTGTGAAATCTTGAATTGCTGCTTTCAGAATCAGTGACACTTGGTTTTGATGTACCTTATTCTCAATAGATTCACTTTTTGGAAAATCCTTTTGCACTCTAGTCGGATGTAAATTTTAAAAATGAATATATATGTTTTGCATTCATATATATATTGTTCTAAATGTTGATTTGTTTTTATCCAGATTGGGGTTTTCAATGGCAGCCTGGACCAAACCTGACGGGAAACTCATATCAACACTACCTCACTCCTGGTCTACCCTTGCTGTTTTTTTTCTAAAGGTATAGATACAGCTGTACATTGTAAAACTTCATCAACACATATTGAAGATGTCACAGCCAAGTACATTTGACAACACATTATTTAATATTAAGTAGCCAGAAATGAGGGCATTCTTGGCCATGAACATCATGATGGAAATTAAGTTACTTTTTATAAAGGTGTAAAAAAGTGTCTACCCCAATCATGTATATTTACAATGTTAATCTCCGTTTAGCTAATTTTGATAGACGCAGTAAGGAAAGAACAATAATAGAATTCATGATTTATCTGTAAATAAGAATTTAAAAAAATGGATCATTTTGAAATTGTATTTTACTGTAATAAGAAACATAAGAAAACACACTTATCAAAAACTAAGTATACTAAGTATGAATGAGCAAATACATTTATCAAGCAAGAAATAAACAGAGCAAACATAAGGAAAAATAGCAATGACTGAGCTATATAGCGACATGATAAAAAATATATCTGATATGTTTCATAAGCAAACAGAACAGACCCTGATTAGACAGATTTCAGGAGTGTCGAATTTGGGTCTGTTCTATTTGCCAAGGTGTTAAAATGGATATGTACATTATATAAGTACATGTATGTCAAAATATAGCAAGATATAGATCTATTGTCTGAAAAAAAGATAGAAACAATTTGCATCAGTTAAAATCTGATGCACGGTACTGCGCGTGCGTGCGCGCGCGCGTGTGTTTGTGTGTGTGTGTATTGTAAATATACTCCCAAATCGCAGTGAAGTATTTGGGTATTCAGTTATCAATTCCTTCAACAAAGGGGACCTGCATTTCATTTGAATACGATTCTTTAATGTATTCTGCTGCAGGTAAACAACATGACCTGTTACATACTGACCATGTGTTGGACAATTTGCTATGATTGAAATATAGTGGTGTTGGGAAATTGGAACATTTATCATATAATAAGGACTTATTAATACACCTGCCGGACTAAAGAAGATATTTGGTAGGATCCTGTTTAAAACTACATTGCTTCCAATGCACAAGTAATAAACACTATACACTATACTGTCAAAATATCATATAATACTTATTAAGCAAATAATTAGGTTTACATAATGGTAAGCTCTGTTTTGCCGCAGCACTTACTCAATTTGCTGTACATGTACGGCACTTTTTACTTGTCCTTAATGTAAATTTTTAAACTCAAATTTACTTTACTTAAGTTAACTTTACTTTACTTAAATTCACTCTATAAGGGTTCATTTACTCACCCTATATCCCCATCATGACTGTTGTTCTTGTATGCCTTTGAATCCTGAACTACTTCAGAGAAAGGTTCCTTCTTCACACTTGCTGTGACAAACTGCTCCCCGGATATCGAAAACATATGACCTGACCCAGAGGGGAGGGGACCCGAATCAACACCGGTAAGATGAACGACATGCTTATCGCCTGAAATAACAAGAGTACCGCATACGGTACATAATACGCCCACTTGCAAACTTTCTCTGATTCAGTATGCATTATAAATGTTGACATTTTCTAATCTGTGCTTCAGATCTTGATTTCCATATTAAGGTGATACTATTTTTTTTTAAAACAATGAAGTGAATATCTTATAAAATAAAACAGTTAGCTCATCCACATATTTGCAGATTTTTGTAAAGTGCAACAGCCATAACTCTGTAAAGACAAACTGAATGAACCTCAAAATAAACTCAACTTCAGATTTTGTTCATTCTCAGTGTTGTTATACCTTCTGATCCTTCGAGATCATGAATTTCAGTACTTCCTGTTCTGAAAATTGAATGCCGCTTAAGCCGGTGCTGGGGGGCGTGAGCAGTGTTGCACTTTCAATTACTGCTCATGAACAGACTCAATAAAACCGAGTCTACAATTTTCTCTTTTTGTGTTGCAATTTTTGCTTTCGGGGGATCACCTCCCTTCAGAATTTTTAATACATTTGTGTTAAGTTTCATTTATATCATTTTAATAGTTTTCTCAAAACACAACAGACAAACTAAACGTTGGCTGACAAACAAAGCAACGAACACACAAAGTTCAAGGACCATAAATTTAGAATTAAATGACTTATCAAAATGCCCGCAATATATGTGAAAATTCATATTTAGGTGTAACTATATAAAAAAATTGAAGTTAATATCATTTCAAATGAAAAAGTTATGGCCATCCTCATATTTGCATAGATTTGCATTATTTATTTTGAGTGCAAGGGCCATAACTCCGAAAGGACAAATCAAATGATCCTCAGAATTGACTTAGCTTCAGGTCTTGATGCATTAAACATTTGTGTGAAGTTTCATTAATATCTCTCAAATAGTTTTCCCCAGAAATCAGCGGACAAACTATTTGCATGTATTTGCATTATTTTTTAAGGACAATGGCCATAACTCTGAAACGAAAAATCAAATGAACCTCAGAATCAACTCAGCTTCAGATCTTGATGCATTAAACATTTGTGTGAAGTTTCATTAATATATGTGAAATAGTTTTCCGAGAAAACTGCGGACAAGCAAAATGTTGAAGGACGAACGAACGAACGAACGAACGGACGGACGGACAGGGCCACGCCAATATACGACCACATTTATTAGGTGGGCGTATAAAAACAACTTAAAACGTAACTTATGTGAATATTCATGTCGGAAATAATGGCTGTATGAATATTAAGTTGCTTGATTTTAATAACGTCACTGTGACCAAGAGGGTTTTAACAATGGCAGAAACTATATATATGAATATGTCTTACAGTAAAGTATCGCTAATGCGACTACATAATCTATTAACATTACACTGTAAAAGCAGATGGTTGACTGTTGCACGTTCAATTACTGTTCATGAACAGACTCACTAAAACCGAGTCTGCAATTTTCTCTTTTTGTGTTGCAATTTTTGCTCTCAGGGGATCATCCCCTTTCAGAAGTGCTTGTGTGGCGGCCGTAAAACGTCGCCCCGTACTTCATTCTCAGTGTTGTTATTCATAACGATGGTTTAGGGAGACGTTTGAACTTTTTACTCCATGAAAACGCCTTTCTACACTTTTGAAAAGAGAGTATACCTAAATCAAACCGCTCCTGTAGGAACAGTCTGATCAGGATCTGCTCTATTTGCTTATTATATAATGCAGATATGACTCTTCTATTTCAGTCATGGCCAAACTTTCCTGTGTTTATGTATCATTATTGAGATTGAATGTATTAACCCTTCGCTTGCTATTCACCTCAATATACCTACCTGTAGATAGTGTAGACCCAGATGAGACAGATCCTGTAGGAGCTGTCTCATCAAGGTCTGTACTATTTACAAGTTGATTGTGCAAACAGTGCACCCCACAGCAATGATTGTACAGCGAAATACTTGTACACAGTGACGAAATGTGTAGTTATATAACAGGGCATGGGTAAAGAAGGGGAAACGCATTTTAAAAACCAGCAAGCGAAGGGTTAATATTCATGATGTCATTATATCTTACATGAATGTTCCTGGAGTAAATGGTTAGATAATTGTGTTCTCATCATGGAAACTTTGCTGTAACATGTTGAAAGCACACGTTTTCTAGTGCTAATTTAAAAGCAATTCTAAAGTTGTGTTTAAAAGAGTGCATATGGTTTCACTAGATGCATGTACTTTGATACAATGATATAATAGATAATATTAACCCTTCATATAAACACCTTTTCATACATTTGCAAACAGAGTACACTCAGACCAGACCACTCTCGTAGACGGCCTATATCTGCACCAGATACAGATCTGCACATGTACTTAGATACAATCATATAATCGATAATATAAATTCACAATTACAAATCCCACCATCATATCTGAAATCTCAATCAAACGATTACACCTTATCCCATGAATATTCATATAAGAAATAATGACGTCATGAATGTTAAAGAGGAAGTACCTGCAATGAACGCATATTTTCAATAATATCATAAAACTTGGTATTTGTTATGCTCTATCATTATAATGAAGGTTCCCAATTTGAACTTATATCGAAAAATGCCCCTGTGATAAAAAATAAACTTATTTCATCAATACTGATAATTTTTGTTCTACAACACACTATTATTGGCCTTTTCCGTTAAATTCTTCCGGGTTTTGCCGATGATCACCCGATCCCTCGGAGAATCGCGAATTGGGCGAACAGTTACGAAACTAAAACCCAGCCCGAATAAAACTGAAACATCGGGGAGTAAAATCGGGATCGGCGATATCAAACACATGGATGTTTTGTCATTATAAACGGTGATTGCATGGTTGTTTTTGCGATATACTACTTTTCAGCATATAAACAAATGAATTTTGTATATTTTAAGTGTTTTTGAAACGCATCAAATGTAGGGACATTCCCTTTAATTACATAAACTGATATAATAGCACACGGACACAGGAATTCTTGGTCATGGCAGAAACTAGAACCATGCCTATATCAGTTCATAAGCAAACAGAGCAGCCCTGATCAGACGGCTGATCTGGGTGTACTCTGTTTGCAGAGGTGTAGAACAGCGTATTTATGGAGGAAATTGTTAAGTGATGGTGACCACAAATAGTCCCCAAATCATTTTACAGCCAGTGCAATAAAATCAATAAAATGGATACATACCGACATACACAGCCCAGTGAGAATATACACCTCTTTCAATCTCTATCAAATCGCCTTCTTCAAGATCTCTTAAGTCTGTCTCATTACTTATTAGAACTTTTCCGGCCATTTCCCAGTTGTTCGACTGAAACGACGTTAGCAGCTACGCTGTTAAGTCTGTATATCTGTAAAATATTTTAGAGAAAACCTCACACAAGCGCTCATAGTTTTATGTTCGTTTTGGTTCAAAGTGTACGAAAGAATATTTATCAAAATATAAAATATAAAATTTGTATTACATACATGTATGTAGTTTCTGTCAGTAAAATGTTTAATTATAAACTAGAAGAAACAGTCACAATCATTTGTTTTACTTGAGTATACCTCAAATTTTAGACCTTTGTCTGCCACAGTTGTGAAATAACAGCTGTAATTTTTCTTGTTTAAGCGTCATTCACCAGCACAAATTGAAGAAATACATATTAGGTAGTTATTTAAAAACGGATTGCAAGTACAGGCCATCACTTCAATTAGAATAATATGTTCTATACTTAATAACGAACATCTGGATAAATGATTGATCACCGAATGTTAGATCACTGAATGTGCCAATAAGGAAATGGTGTAGAGTGTCTGGTCAGTTACCATGTCGACGACGCAATGGCTGAGCTGTGGCTTCACCGTTTGCACAAAGCTCATTAATCGCTGTTGGGTATATCGAATGATAACAAGGGAGATAACCGCGGATGGTATACTGTGCCCTATACACGGAAGTACCCGTTTAATCGAAAGAGAAAGTAACAAATACAAAATGTACGATATTTTCGGATTCAAGTTAATCCTTTCCCTCATAAACTCCTGTTCACGCCTTTGAAACAGAGGAGACCCAGATTAGGTAGGAGCCGATTGATCAGGTTTGCTCTAATTAGTTATGATATTAGCCCTTTCGCTGTCAAACACTGTCGTCTGCTAACTTTGTCGTCTGCTACAAATTTTCATTTTTTTTTTATTTTCTTCATTTTTATTTAAAAAACATAGTAACAGTAACAAACAGTTTGGATCCTGATGAGACGCCGAGTTACTCGGCGTCTCATCTGGATCCAAACTGTTTGCATAGGTAATCACAGATCCGGCATTGGCAGCGAAAGGGTTAAATAGATCTGATTTTCCATTTTCTACCAGTAATATACTAGCTCGTGTTGATATCCTATTATACAAAAAAGATCAGTTAATAAATATTCAAGATGTCATTACTTTCCTACCTGAATAGTCATGCCATAAACGGCTCCTATTGGATCATATACCATTATTTTATAACAACAAGAAAGCTAATCATCAATGCTCACATATATACATATATATATATATATATATTATATATATATATATATATATATATATATATATAATTTCGTGCATTAATATTCGTAGATTAAACGATTAAAAGAAGAATCACAGACTCACCAGTATTTGTGCCTCAAACTGGTCTCTGTATATTATGTTTACCTCTGCCTGGTCTCTGTACAAGTGCAATGCTGCACAGGTATCATAATGTTGCACAATGGCTCATTATTAGCAACCGGTTGGAACCGGTTGGAACCGGTTGATTTTGTTTCAAATGGTTTTAGGGTGTGTGTGTGCGATACGTATAATGTGTTTGCAAACTTGTGTCGCATGAACGGTGACGCATTTTACTTTACACTCTTAAACTTGTATTCAGCCAAAACCTGACCTTTATTCTCTCTGCACTTAACATTTGTTTTAAACATTGAATTAAAGGGGAACTGATATTTTGTTATATCTTTCACTACCAATGACGCACATGTGATTACCCAGGCAAACAGTGTGGATCCAGACGAGACACTGAGTAACCCGGCGTCTAACAAGGATCCAAAGTATTAGTTACTGTGATAATGTTGGGTTTTTCACTGAAAAGGGGGAAAAGGAAGTTGTAGCAGACGACATATTTTGCAGCCAATATCTGCCACAAGTTGACGAGTGGTTTATATTTCCTGTGATTATTTAAACTGCATAGTTCTAGATACATAACTACATATACATATGTTGAATAAGAAGGAAGAATAGTATCTCAAATGTCTGTTTGTTTATTCGTATGTCTGTCCACATGGCTGGTTATCTTCATACCTGTGTATCTGTATGTATTTCCATATATGTTTCCATATTTCTCCATATGTCATATTCCATCGGTATATCGTTCTATCTAATCTCTTTCTCCACACTGTCGTATGTTCTGTATGTTTGTCTGCCACGGCTTGCCAAAACGAGGCTTAATGACAAGTTAACTGTATAGACTCATATTAGATTCATCTACACAGCGTCTAATATGTAGGGATACATTTTGACATACGTATATAAATGCTGTAGATACTGGTGGGTGTCAAATAGCGATAACTGTGTACGGTGCAGCTAATATGGATCTATACTGTTTGAATGTCACTACTGTTTGAATGTCACTAAGGCTTGTTTAGTCAGTGTACGGCTAATATATGTTTAAGCTGAATATTTAATTTGGCAGTATTTTAATAGCTTTATGTATTTTATAGCCGTGTGTGTGAACCCTGTACGTAGCAGGAAACCAATGAAGTTCCTTCCGTATAGATCAGATTCTCATCAGGGACCAAGCTGTTTGACATTCACTCTGTAGTTCCTAAATGCCTGAACGAATAGGATGTAGTCAAACGTGCACTAGGTTTAGTTTCACCACTCCATTATAGCCCTAAATGCCACACTAGTTAGTCACGTTTTGGCTAAATGGTACATTCATATGTTAAGCGATGTTAAGTTTTATTGACTGGACATAGGATCATAAACCTACCACTTGTATTACAGACCGCTATGGACCTTTTTGATCGCTTAAGACATGTTCTATTGTACTTCATATATATTTATGTAAGACTTAAAGATGTATTATGCGCATATTTCGTATTAACCAATCAACACCAGAAGCTGTACTTGTATACATACAATGAAACTAATGCTTTCAACCCATTTTCCGACAGGATATATTTTGTTCAGCTAAACATTATCGCTATCCGAATACTGCTAAATTCTTTAAAAGGAGTCTCCTTTTTATTACGGAGATTGTGTACGGAAATCAGCGGACATCTTCGGCCAAGTTCTGAATGACTCCGATTCTATTTCGGAACAACGCTTTGAATATTAATGAGGTTGTTACCACATGTACAATGGCTGACACTGGTTGTTGGCCTACATAATAGATTTTATTCAGGAAAATATAGCAATATAGGTGGCGGTGGTCTAGTGGTAAGGCGCTTGACTATCAGTCCGGAGGTCCGGGGTTCAAATCGCGGTCACACCCGGAAATTCCAGAGACGCTTTTCCGTGTCTCCCACCCGCACATACTCTCCATCCAGAGGTTAAAATGGGTACCTGTGAGGGTCACTCGCCGGTACTGCGGCTGCATGATTTCGCCATATGTTAGCAGTGCTCAATATTGTAGGCCAATGACTCAATGACCAGGGGAGTAAATGTACAGTCGGCTGAGCGGTCATTCGGACTGAAAGTAGACCATAACTAGGTACTTTACTTTTACTTTAATATGCCCATCTTCACTCATATAGTTTACATGCAAATAAACTAAATATACCGTTCAATGATGTCAATCAAATATAACGGCCAAAGGGAGCTAACTTATACAGGTACATCGAATGATTATTTCCGGTATGTAAAAAGTTGAATCTTATCACAGATAATTTTCTAGTTTTTTTCGACACAAACAACCATTTACTGACCGTGCTGTTTAGCGCTAAATAAGTGTTAAGGTACATAGATTCCAATTCTGAAGTCAGTTCAAAACGCAAAATTTGCGGAAATTTGCGCAGCATACATCTTTAATTAGGGTACCACACCTTGGCGTGGGTGCCCTATAGTAATCGCGTTGTCCGTCCGTCAGTCCGTCCCTCCGTTACGCTTTTGTTTTGTCCGCTCTCTAACTCAAAGTTTCCATCTGATTTTCATTAAATTTTCCGAGAATGTTTATAGTTGTAAAATCTTGACCAAGTTTGATTACCATTTAAATTGCATTAGACATTTCTGGGTTATGACCCTTGATTCAGTCAAAATTGTCCGTTTTAGCCTTGTCCGCTCTATTATTCAAATAGTTTTCATTTTATCTTCACCAAACTTTCAGAGGATGTTTATAGTTGCAAATTCCTGACCAAGTTCGATTACCAGTCAAATCGTATAACACACCTCTGAATTATATGGTCATTGATTCAGTCAAAATGGGCCATTTTAGTCTTGTCTGCATTCTAACTCAAATATTGTTCATCTGATCTCCACCAAACCTGCAGAAAATGTTCATAGCTATAACATCTTGGCCAAGTTCGATTACCAGCTAAATTGCATGTGGCACCTGAGTTATGACCCTTAACCCTTCGCTTGCTATTCGCGTCAATATACCTACCTGTCAATAGTGAAGACCCAGATGAGACAGCTCATAAAGGTGTTGTCTCATCAGGTTCTGCACTATTTTGCAAGTTGATTGTGCAACCAGTGCACTCCACAGCAGTGAATGCACAGCGAAATACTTGTACACAGTGAAGATATATGTAATTATACAACAGGGCATGGGTAAAGAAGGAGAAATGTATTTTAAAATTCAGCAAGAGAAAGGTTAAATTAGTCAAAATTCGCCATTAAAGCCATCTGCTACATTGTATACGCCATACGTGCTGAGAATGTTTATACAATGTAGGTACATGTAAATAGTCTTGGCCAAGTTTCACCATCATGTGGGGCCCTTTTTGACTTGGTCAGTGCTCTAGTTAATATATTAGTATTAACTAGTTTGATGTTTAATAATGGCAAACGAACCTATTGTTTGTTTGTTTGTGCGTGCATGTGTGCGTGCATGTGTGTGTGCGTGAGCGCGCGCGCGTGTGTGTGTGCGCGTGCGTGCGTGTGTACGTGTGTGTGTGTGCGTTCGTGCGTGCGCACGTGGTTGTGTGTGTGAGTGTGGTTGTGTGTGTGTGTGTGTGTGTGTGTGTGTGTGTGTGTGTGTGTGTGAATTGATTATTTCTTGTAGTGAGGTCAGTATAAGTATCGTTGGTAAGAACTACGATGTTGTATTAAAGTTTGAAAGTTTTTCCAGTGCTGTACGGAAATATATTACTCATACTATAAAGTCTTAAGTTTGCTTAATTACTGTTTTGCATATAAAATTTCTGTCAACAAAAATGTTTAAATCGTAATAACTTTAGAAGAAACTTAAACAATCATGTTCTATTCACTTGAGTATACCTCGGATATGGCACATGTGCCACAGGTGTGAACTGCTATAGTTTAAGGGTCTTGTACCGGTCCACACTAACGAAATACAACAGGTCCTGTAATGTAACTTTGGAGTATTCACACAATCATTCCATGTTTGGCGATACTGGCCATTAATACGCTATTTAATATTATAAAACACATTGAGATTAGCACTAGAATCATCATAGATGTCTCCATATCCAAGAATTGACGTAATCCCTAATTTTGAAAGCCCAACTTCCTGACACATTTTTCAGCAAAAGGTCATTATAAACCCTCGAAATGAATGAATTTGGATAACTTTTAATCTTAAGCTAAAACTTTAAAGTTCTTTGTTTGCATAATATTGACAGGGAAAACCTACCCAGTTCTCCATATACCGCTATATTAAGTGTATGTTGCCGAACACCGAGCACAAATTTACAAAATGTATTATAAAAACTTATCGATGTCTTTAAAATTATAAATTCCCCATGCTTCTGGTCCATAGAGTAGAATAGGAACTACCATCGAGTCAAACAGTGATAACTGAGTGGAAATATCCAGATCAAGTCTGCTGAAAATATGTATTAAGCTGTTATATGCTCGTAAGGCTTGCTCATGAAGCGTTCGAACTGCAAGTTTTAAATTGCCGGTGTGTGAAAATATTATCTCTAAGTAACAAAAACTATCGACAATTTCTAACTGCTCACCATTGATGAAAAAATCATACTTATGTTTACTTTTCTGTTTTTCAAAATTACATACTTTTGTTTTAGAAACATTAATTTTTAGGCCCAAATTATATGAGTATTGGTAAACACCGTCTACTTGGGACTGTAAACTATTGGGGTTAGTAGTAAAAAGTACAATGCCGTCAGCAAGCAGAAGCACATAGACTGATAAGTGATCTAGTTCACCATCTGTTAATTGTTAATATCAATACAGTCCTCGATATCATTCACAAACAAGAAAAAGAGAAGAGGCGATAACGGTTCCCCCTGTTTCAATCCGAATGATATATATATATAATCTCATTTGCAGGTGGCGGTGGTCTAGTGGTAACGCGATTGACTATCAGTCCGGAGGTCCGGGGTTCAAATCCCGGTCCCTCCCGGAAATTTCAGAGACGCTTTTCCGTGTTTCCAATCTGCACATCCTCTCCACCCAGGGGTTAGATTGGGTACCTGTGAGTGTCACTCGCCAGTACTGCAGCTGCATGATTGCGCCATGTGTTAGCAGTGCTCAATATTGTAGGCCAATGACTCAATGACCAGGGGAGTAAATGTACAGTCGGCTGAGCGGTCATTCGGACTGAAAGTAGACTATAACTAGGTACTCTAGTTTTATAATACGGTATATTTGAGCTTTGTATGCAAGCTTTAACATTTGAGTATGTGGCTTTTATCATCCTTATCATTTTACAGCTAATTCCTGATGCATTTAGTTTAAACAAAAGAGCGTCATGATTAACTGTATCAAATGCCTGTTCGTACTCAATAAAAGCACAAAAGAGTTTAGAATTATTGGACAAAACCTTGTGGATGGTGGCATGTAAGATAAAAATGCTATCGGAAGAACTCCGATTTTCTGTAAAACCAAACTGAGCAGGATTGAACATAATTATTCTCGTTTTCTAACCATTTATTTATTCTATTCCTTAGAGTGAGGGAGAATAACTAAAACATTAACCAAAGTAATCCCGCGATAACTCACCACACGATATCACACTTGCTCCAAGAGTCCGGATCAACCCCCGATTCAAAAATATTATCAAATATTATTTTAATATACGGATCAATAAAATCACGATCATCAATAAAGAAATCAGCAACAGTGGTGTGTAAACCACTACTCTTATGTCTCCTAAGACCTGAGGTAGTTTTAGAGATCTCATCAAAGGTAAATAAATCATCCAGTTCGTCTATAAATACTGTATCGTTTCGATCTGAGGAGGCAGTACGAGGACCGGATTGATACTGTGCTACACTAGAGAGATTTAGAAAATGCTCTAGAAAATCATCTTAACCAATATTCGAGCAATCAGAAATTCCTGGAGATATGTACCTTTTGATGTATTTACAGAATTTTTTCGGATTAGATTTGCTGAGACTCTAAATATTTAACCGTTGGTTTTGGTAATATTTTCTCTTTGCAATTCTTTTCGTTTTACAAACGTTACGCCTGCAAGCGAAAAATATCTGTCGATTTGCAGTATTATTATTAATATGAAGATTTCTTTTGGCAATCACAAATTCACTTTTCATAGCCCTACATGTATGATCAAACCATGGTGCCTTTTTACCACCCGTGGATTACTGTTAATCCGCACAGTTTTTCCATTAGGATATGTCATGAATAAGACATGCAAGTTTACTGATACAAGTATCTATATTTATAGTATGTGACTGCAAGTCTTGGTTAAACAATCACAACCATTTTACAGTTGTTCAACAGCTCATAAAGGTCATGGACATTGCAATTTTCCCATACTATTTTGCCAAAGGTATTATTTTGGTCTATATCTAATGCAAAATGTAACGAAAACTCATTAGCGAAGTAGTCTGAAAGCTCTGTAAATTCAAGGACTTTGAAACTGTTTATATACTCAAAATTGTGAAGATTAGTGATGATATAATCAACCACACTAGACGTTTGACCATTGTGCCCTGTGTTATAGCACGTGAATTGACCCTCTTCTAATCTACCATTTACAATGGCTAAAACATTTTGCTTGCAGATATTAGGTAACTTATCTCCAAAACTTTTTTACAGGAGCAACGTCGAGGGATGTCGGCTGTACAGTTTTCGATATCTGGAATGTCAACATAATACTGTAAATCTATACCACCAAAGGCATCTAACCTATGAACTACACGTGTATTCAAATTACCTGTTAAAACGACTTCGCCAATACCACTGTAATAAGCAATATTAATGTTCATGTTTTCGAAAAAAATATCATATTCAAAAAGAGGAGACGTCGTATTTTTGTACACATTTTTGGCCTTCAGGGTACACATAGAAAATGCAGAAATACACGTCATTCTGAGTAGAAAAATACGATTTGTTTAATTTATATAATACCATTTACATTAAGTTTAACCACTTCAATGTGTTTAGAATATCTCTTGTCGAAATAAACTGCTACACCACCACTGTCTCTTCTCGCCCTTTTGTGACATTCTGGTCTACGGTATGAGAAGCAATCAAAATTGTCAATGATAACAAGAATTACTCGATGCCCAAGACTCAGTTAACAGCATCACGTCATATCTGATTAAATAGTTCAGAGAGTCACTGTCAGAAATTTTTCTCAATAATCCCTGGACATTTCAAAGAAAAAAAATGAGCTGTTTCTGCCTGTGCTCCTAACCAAATGAGGTCTGCTTGGGAGAAGCGGTGTTAGCCGCATCTTCCGCAAGAGCGGGTACCGTGTCTGCTGTATACATGTATACCCTGCCATCAATATATAGGTTATCACATGACATGTAGGCGCGTTGCTGTTTGTCTAGAGCTTGTTGCAGCATAGGTATGAACTTTTTGCGCCTTTCCTTAATAACTTTAGGGAACTGTTCCCTGACACCAAACCCAAAGTCCTTCAGAAGGTATGTGAAGAGAAGGGTTAATGAGGGACACCATGTGTAAAGTGGCGTACGGACAAAACCTCATATGGACAAAACCCAATTAGGCCATAACCCCACAGGACAAAACCCCACAGGACATAGCCCCAATGCCAATTGTGGCAAGGCGGACAAAACCCCATATGTAAAAATGATTGGGTTATAAATCAAATTTTAGATGATTTTAAGAGAAAACCTCACTCAGATTATAAATTCAAAGCAAGATTTTTAAATTTTCAAATTTAAAATTACAATCTGTAGATAAAAATAGTAGTTAAAGCATAAATGAAATTAGGTCAAATTATCAATAAATGAAGAATGCATTAAATCAAAGTTAAATTAACTTAATTTCTAATGCCTCAACATTTTAAATGTTGATTTATATTCTAAAATAACTATAACTCTCAATGGCAAATAGTGTAGATCCTGATTCAATTGCTCCCTTACAAATGATTGATTTGGACAAACACTTCCTGTTTTGATAGTGACCAGGTACTTGGTTTTGTTTGGTACATACATGGTTTTATATCATTTTGCCTCAACTTTATAGATGTGGATTTGTATTCTAAAATAACTATCAATGATAGATAGTGTAGATCCTGATTAAATTGTTTCCTTTACAAGTGATTGATTTGGACAAACACTACCTGTGTCGATAGTGAAAAGATACTTGTTTCTATTTGGTACATACGAACAGTAGTGGAAATCAGGATATTATCACGTGCATAACAACATAGTTATTCATTAGTTTTATTCTCTTTGCAATTAAATAGTTATACTTATTTTTTTCTCATAATTATGTTTTATTCTCGCTCGCTATTACTATGAAATGCAATTTGTATTTCCAATGCCTTAATAAGATACATAATTATGTTTCACATGGGGTATAGTCCTAATGGGGTTTTATCCATGTGGGATTTTGTCCTAACGGGGTTTTGCCCATATGAGGTTTGTGATACACCAGAGCAAAGTTATCGTGTCGTTAATACAATGCATGACCAGTTTTCACAAAACCCACCCTAACACGGATTGAATATTGTATACCTTACACGGAAGTGCCCGTTTCTGCGAAAGAGAAACTAAAACTTACAAAATTTACGAAAATTCCTAATTCAAGTTATTTCTTTCCCTAAAACTGTTTTAAAGCCTTTGCAAACAGGGAAGATCCCTTTAGGATCCAGCTAATCATAGTCTGCTCTGTTTAGCTCATGAAATTGATCTGTTTTAACATTTTCTACCAATACCAAAACAATTATGTTCATATCCTATTATATTGCGCATATTGTATTGTCTTTTATCTGAATATATGTGGAGTAAAGGGTTAAAAAGCACATTGTACGTATTCAGTTCAGTATAATTTGTAAGTTACATGAAATCAAATACTTAGATAACAGCTTCTAACTAATTGAACTTTGTCTATTTAAAAGAAAACTCACCAGTATGTTTACCTCTTCTTGATCTCTGTACGACAGGTTAAGTAAATTTGCACAATGGCTTATTTGTTGCGGTCGGTTACAACCGGCTTTCTGTAGTCACTGGCATTAGACCGAAGAAGACCATAGTTTATTTATAACACCTAGTTACATTAACCCTTTCCCTCATAAAAATGCGTTTTCACGCATTTGCAAACAGGACAGATCAAGATCAGACGGCTCCTAGAGGAGCCGTCTGATCAGGGTCTGCTCTGTTTGCTAATATAATTTGATAGATCTGTTCCTCTGCTTTCTAAAATGTCTACAATGTTCCACTTTCCATATTTCATTATAACTATTTTGTCCATGAATATTCAGTAGGTATTGAAAGTTTGGAATAAACATAGAAAAGGGAAATGGTTAAGACACCATGGTAAACAAGGCCGCTAATATCTACTCAATATGGACTATCATAATTTATATAAACCCCAAATATATTACAATAATAGTTTTATTCAATAGCAAACCTAACTAAATTGGTCTTAAAAGTGCATTTCTCGCAGAAATCGGATATTGGTTTCGACAATTAACGGTTTCGCCGATTTCGTTTCTTTCGTTACGTGTCGACTTCCGATGACATCGTCTGACCCTAAGCAGGTGTTACTTGATTGGTTGATCTCTTAGCGGTGAGTTGCTTCGAAGCTTAGAAACGTAAACAAATGCAGGAGCTTTCTGCATTTTTTGCCATTCATTAGGCAACCATCTGACCTACAGGCTCTTAATTAGATCCATTATTTAATGGTCGCTTAAGGCCGGTTCTACTGTAGTTTCGACGAATGAAGCATTTAACCTTGTACTGCATAGATACGCCTTGCTGTACCTTTGCAAAAACAGAGTACATCCAGATCATACGGTTCTGATCTAAAGGAGTCTGTTCTGTTTGCCTATGAAATGGTATATGTACAAGTTGTTTTTCTACATTTTCTGTCATGGTAAAATTGTCTTGTTCAATAACAATATTCAAAAACAGCTAGTTAACCCTTTCGCTGCCAATGCCGGATCTGTGATTACCTATGCAAACAGTTTGGATCCAGATGAGACGCCGAGTAACTCGGCGTCTCATCAGGATCCAAACTGTTTGATACTGTTACTGTTTTTGAAACAAAAATGAAGAAAATATAAAAAATGAAAATTTATAGCAGACGACAAAGTTAGTAGACGACAAAGTTAGCAGACGACAAAGTTTGGCAGCGAAAGGGTTAATATTCATGCAGTCATTATTTCAGACATAAACATTCACGGGGTAAAGGTTTAGAATAATATCGTTCATATGTTTACACATTACTTAACGAATGTTCATATGCAAAATAATAACCGAATAGTAATGAGCTGATATGTATGATTACATTTTGAATAAAGGCACATTTTACGAAAATGTGTCCAAAAGGCAATACTGACATTGAAAAGGATAAAAATGCGACAAGGGAGATAACCTCGACAGGACTAAACTATCAGTTTATTTGTTTAGACAACCCAGTGACGATAGGTTTGATTGTTTAAGGGAAATAACCTCAACAGGACTATATCTCTATTTCTTTTCTGTAGACATACAATGACAAAAGTGTAATTTTTAACATTTACTCCATGAATATTCATGAAATAGAATCATGTATGTATAAATATTAAGTTTAATTAATTAGCTACATATCTATAACTGCAGATGCACAAAACGGATTGGCCCTGATAAATACTGTGCAATGGTCTACATAATTCCATAAGCATATAGAGCACGCCCTGATCAGACGACTCCTATAGGAGCCGTCTGAATGAGTTTACTGCGATAATCCTTACAGTGTGGGACCCGAGTCACTTAATATGTCCTTTACAAACAGTGTTGACCCAGATGATAGGGCTCCCAGAGGAGCCCTCTCACCAGGTTATGCACTGTTTGTCATGTTAAAATTTCTTTAGAAAAAAAACTAAATATTCACTTTAAGCTTGACAAGTTTGAAGTTTGGAACAATAGTCATTTGAAAATTCAGTGTTGTAATAGTTAATGGGAAGCAAACAGCCATGAAACTTACATGTTAGCAAGTAATTAATTGATTAAGATTTTACAATGACATATGGTAGATCACATAGTATATGCAATACACTGAATTTATGGCATTTCCACATATGTAAATGAAACGATACACAACTTAGTAGATACAACGTCATTGTGAATAAGGCGCTGATTACCCCCACCCTCCCTTCCTTCAAGGCAACTTACAACCTACAGTAAAACCTCTCAATAACGGCCAATAGATTACATCAGGTATTTTGTTGCAAAGGCAGGTGGCTGCTTAAAGCAAGGTGAAAGTAAAACAGAACAGGTATTTTGTTGTAAAGGCAGGTGGATGCTTAAAGCAAGGTGAAAGTAAAACAGAACGGTCCTATAGGAGCGTTCTGTTTTACTTTCACATTGCTTTAAGCAGCCGCCTGCTGCCCTAAATACCAACTAATTAACAGAATTTAGTAGTCGTTATAGAGAGGTGTTACTGTTCATATCGCCACTACTTAACAAATTAATGCCACTCATTCAATATTTCACTCACTTGCACTTGTTCAGTTCCTCACTCACTCACTCACTCACTCGCTCATTCAGCAACGTTCCACTTACTTATTCACCCACTTTCTGGTTATCCCCTAACCCAGTCACTTACTTTTTCCTAGACATCCTATTCGTTTAATCACTCACCCTATTACTTTCCAACCAACTTATTTACTCACACACTCATTCATTCACTCATTTTAGCACCTCCGTTCGTTGACAGACTCACACTTTTCCCTTCTTACCAACCCATTAACCCTTTCCCTGTTCCATGATTATTCGATATTTCAATACCTACTGAATATTCATTGACAAAATAATTATTTAAAATGAAATATGAAAGGTGGAACATTTTAGAAGGTAAAGGACCAGATCTTTCAAATTCCATTAGCAAACAGAATAGACGCCTGACCAGAAGGATCCTGTAGGAGCCATTTTACCCAGGTCTACTCTTTCAAATGCATAAAAAGCGTTTATATGAAGGAAAATATTAACCCACACTCTATCCTATGTTCTAACTTACCATTTCACTCATAATTCACCCTCTTACATTTAATTTCTAACCAACTCATGAACCTACTCACAAACCTATTTTCTATTCTACCCATTCGTTCACAGTATTTCACCCTGTCACTTTATAACCATTTTGACATCTCCCTCACTGATCTAGTGTCTAATCCATGCATTCGCTCAATATTGAACTTCTCTCTTCAATAATTACATACTAATTAACTCACTCACTCACTCACTCACTCGGGTGTACTCCACCCATTCGCACACCAAATCATCCTCTCACATTCTAACCAATTTATTAACCAACTCACTCATCCATTGTCTAGTCCACTCATTCCTACACTAACTCATCCTTTCCATTTATCCACTCACTCGTCTGTCTTCATCTTCAATCTGGTTTAACGTTCAGTGCACAAGCGAGTCTAAATATCGCAGTAACTGAGGTATCTGTTCTTTGGTAGGTTTTAAACCTCGTCACAGTAAACTCGGCTAGACTGGTTTCTACCAACAGTTTGGATGCAGATCAGATGTTGAGCAATTCAGCGTATCGTCAGGATTCAAGCTGTTTGAACCCCACTCACAACTTTCTTAATAGCTTGAACGAACAGGAAGTAAGTAAAACTTGAACAGCGTGCCAGAGTTAGGGCATACCTACTATATTCAGCACGCTAAGGGATAACCTCGCATTCTTCAAGTTTTATAACCCTTTAAGCGAATTCACGTATTGGCTGCTTCAAATATACCGTCTGCTAGCAGTGCTAAACGAATCCCATTTCTTTGAATTTTCTCAAAGATGAATGACTTGGAACGTTTCTGCTTGTCACATTCCGACTAACTAGGTATCTGCTATGGATCCACTTTATTCGCAAATACTAAAACACTGTATAGAAATCCCTGTGTTTCTAAGTTTCCCCGCTATTTATAAAACGAATTCCACCAGTAGGTGTATTGAAGAAACGTTTTCTTGAAACTATAACAAATAAATGATGGACGGTTACTGTAGAAACACAACTTGCAGGCGGTAGCGGAATTATGTGTTTATATTTTATCGAAATGTTGCGTAATTGTGTATTTGTAGAGGAGAGGAGGCTAATGCTTGACCGACCGCGGAATGAACATAGAAGGATTAATGCAAAACTGTTGCAAATGTACACCGAGGAAAATTCAAAGTAGCATTTATATGTAGTATGGATCCAGATGAGGTGCTAAGATCTGGGTATCTCATCAGGATTCAGTCAGTTTTATACCCTGACGATATAAATTTCTGAAGGGGAATAATTGAAAACTGAAGTACGCTATGGTATTGGAATCTTTTTTAAATTGTAATCTAATTATGACTTATGTCCCTAAAAGGGGAATTGGTAAACAGTGTAGACCCAGATCAGAGGCTTTTCGGAGCCCTCTGACCGAGGTATGTACAATTTTGCTGAACGGATTATTCTTAAACATCATTCTTGAAGACACACACCTTTGAACAGTCTTCTCAGTTTAAAGCCTTTGCAAACAGGGTAGATCCTGATCAGTCGCCTGGTCAGGGTCTTCTCTGTCTACTGAAGCAATTCTTCAATTCCTACCGGGGCCAAGCTTTGTGTTCACAGACGTTTAAAAATACCAAGCTAATGAATATTCATGTTGTAAGTATTTATTTCATGAATATTCATGAGGTAAAAGGTTAAAGAAGGTGCAACAATAGTTTTGCGCTGTGGCCTCCATTTAGGCCGAAATAGCGATGTAACATAGCATGGCGATGAAACTGTGTCAATAGATACGCCAAGTATAGCCCCGGGAATGTTTGTATACAGTGTACGACTGTCCGATAAAACTATGTGTTAATTGGTCGCTTATAAATTAATAACAGCCATCATATCATCATTCTTGTTACAATCTAAAGTCAGCTTCGTAACAAGAGTGGGTCTATTAAAGCGTGATACTGTGTTTATTAATCGGTGATTAAAGCGGAGATACATTCTCACTGTAGCCAGACCAGAGTGCGTTTTTCTACGCAATTGTATTTATTGGTTCACATGCTTTGTGTGGAGTATTCTTAAAACGGCCAAATGAACTACACAGCAATATCTGAAATGCCGTAGAAGCACTTACATTCAATTAAACTTAGTAACAAATCTATCTAATGCCTACTGTCTTAATTGGACGGACGGGAGAGGGCTCGAGCACGACACCAGTATGGTGGTATTAAGGACGGACCGCATAAAGTGCGTGGTACTCGGCGATGACAATGTCGGGAAAACTAGTCTGCTACTGCATTACGCGACCAACAGGTTTCCAGGAGCAACCGTGCCGAGTGTATTCGACAACTATGCAGGTAAACGATGTCTATCTGTCTGACTGTCTGTCTGACTAACTAGCTGGTTGACTGTCAGTCTGTCTGTCTAACTGACTGTTGGCTCTCTGTCTGCCTATTTGTCTCTTTATCTGTGGCCAGGTGTATGTCTACATGTTTGTTTCGCGTTTCTAATATTTGACTACTCTTTTCCCTGTCTTTGTCAACTTTGCTGTTTGTCATTTTCTCTCTCGATCTCTGTTTCTCATCACCTCCTCTTTTTCTTTCTGTCTGTCTGACTCTTTGTAGCCGTATTTTTTACAGGTATGTCCCCGTGTATCTTAACCCTTCGCTTGCTATTCACGTCAATATACCTACCTGTAAATAGTGGATACCCAGATGAGACAGCTCCTGCAGGAGCTTTCTCATCAGGGTCTGCACTATTTACAAGTTGATTGTGCAATCAGTGCACTCCACGGCAGTGCTTGCACAGCGGAATACGTGTACACAGTGAATATATATGTAATTATACGACAGGGCATGGGTAAAGAAGGTGAAATGTATTTTAAAATTCAGGAAGAGAAGGGTTGATCACTTGCATTTGCGTTCTATATGTCCCTCTTTGTATGTCTGTTTATGCCTTTGACTCTCTCTCTCTCCATCTCTCTCTCTCTCTCTCTCTCTCTCTCTCTCTCTCTCTCTATCGTTCCTGTCTGTCTATCATATCCTCTGTTAGTATTTGGCATCGAGGCCTATTTACTGTTCTCTGTATGTTTGTCTGTTTCTCTTCTGTATATATGTCTGTCTGTCTGTCGCTCTCCTCTCCACCTCTCCCCTCTAAATCATCTTTTTCCATCTAACTTTCCTCTCCATGTCTCTCTGTTTCTTTATCTCTCTGTCCATCTGCCTGTCTGACTCTGTCTCTTTATATGTCTGTCTGTCTGTCTGTCTGTGTCTATCTGCCTCTGCCTATTTCTTTGTATATATGTACATGTATGTCTGTCTGTCTCTCCCGCCCTCTCTCTTTCTCTCTCTATCTCTCTCTCTCATTCTTCTCTCTCTCAAGAGAGAAAGCACGTGTACTTCTATACACAAACACAGAAAAATAAAAACATGTTGTATGAGACCTCAGATGCTGTATAACATAGGTCGGACCCCGGGTGCAGATTAAATCGCTGATACACATATATTCTGTACATGCATATAGTAAAACCTGTCTGAACTAGATTTTTAAATAGTACCAATGTCGGTCTTTAAGGCATGTGGTAGCTTAATGTAGGGTAAAAGGCATGCAGAAAAACCCCATCCTGTATAAAGCATCCACATGCCATAACCCATTCCCTCATATTGACGACTTTTGTCGACTCTGTAAATGTCACTTTGTGAAACCCTTGTGATAAATAGAGCATTTGCTCCTATAGGAGCAAATGCTCTATTTATCACAGTGGTTTCAAACTACAAAATTCTAAAATTTTCCTTTTCTCTAGTTAATGCTCCTTTTCGGTAGATTTATTCAAAGAGGTTGTTTCTAAAAATGGCCTATGGGGTAATTGGTTAACCCCTTCCCTCTTACAAACGCTTTTTCACGCCTTTTCAAACATAATAGAATACACGCATCGTAGCCGTCTGACGTGGGTCTCCTCTGGTTGCATGTGACAAGATACTGATCTGACTGTACAGTTTTTGTCAAAGCAAATCATTACCATGACAATTTTACATTATGAAACATCGGCTAATACTATTTATTATGTCATTATTTCTTATATGGATATTGAGCAGGGATTGAGTTGAAAGACAACTTCGAGTTAGAGGAGCTTTACTGCAATATGTAGTACCTCTAATGTTATACAGTAAAACCCCTCTGAGCCGGACTTTTAACAACTGAAATAAATTCCATTTAGGCAAGTGACTCCTTAATGCAGTGTGAAAGTCATGCAGAAAGCTCCAAGAGGAGCTTTCTGCATGATTTTCACCCTGCATTGAGCTGCCACTTGTCTCCAATCCCGATATTTAAACTAAATTTAACGTCCTAGTTAGAGGGTTTTACTGTACATATACATGCACCAAGGTACGTAGTTATCAGCACGTATCATCTGATCTCGTCATGTCAACCTTATTGAGTCAGGAATGATAAAAAAGGTTGATTACGTGTACGTATCCATGTACATAGACCGCAACCAGGTGACTACCTGCAGGTCTGCATGTTCTGACCATACGTGTGCATGTACAGGCGCCGCTACCAGGCGACTTCCTGCAGGTTTCCGTGTTCTGGCCACTGCGATAAGTTATCAAACATCTTTTCTGTTGTGTAGAAAGTGCGAAACTCTCAGATATGTTGATAGAATAATTATGTGATATTCTGGTTTGTTGGTTAAACCTTTACCCTATGAATATTTATACAAGAATTCATTACTTCATATTATTGCATATACTGATTTTTATAACTGCCAATGAATAAAGGAATTTCTTGCCATAGCAGAAACTCTAGAATCTGGGTCCAAGGTTATAAATCTTCTGAGTTTGAGTCTGATTGCATTTTCAACCTGATGCTTGATAATGCTCTCAGGCTCAAACAAAATATTTATAACCTGGAGGCCGGATCTATATAATTCCTTAAGCAAAAGGAGCCGTCTGATCGGTGTCTATCCTGTTAGCAAATCTAAAGGTGTCGCTATGATGTCAGGCGTTAGGTATTTTATAGGTCTTTAACCCTTTCGGCCCCAAATTTCTAATTGTCGTCTGCAGTCCAATATTGTTAATTCATTCAGTTAAATAAGGAAATAAAATAAATAAATGCAAATTTCACAGGAATAAAGCACTTATATAGAAATAGAGTTTGAGACAAAAACTGAAGACCCTGATCAGATGCCGCGGCGTCTGATCTTGGACTGCACTATTTGTCGTGGTGCATTTTGCGACATTGGCGGTGAAAAGGTTGGTTGACCCGTTGCCTGGTTGAAACGTTTGACGCTTTTGTAAGCAGAGTAGATCCTGATCAGACGACACATGTAGGTGTATTAAATAGTATATTATTATACCACAGTGTCCGTCTTTGCAGATATTTCCATGCTCGTATAAAAATAAAAATCAGCTAATTAATATTTATCATTTCTCTGATGAATATTCATCAGATAGGGATTTACGCCTAGTTTCCACTAATAAAAACATAGTCGAACATTTATATCAAGAACAGAAGGGAACGTCTTTACAGGATATTGTTTCACAAACTCTTCTGTGTCAAGTTTACCCTTCAAATGTATACAGTAAAACCCCGCTAATGAGACCACCTAAATGAGGTGAACATAAGCAGCATTTTATACCATCTTCCATAACTATTTATTCTATAGATATATCTTAGAACGCATTTGAAAACAAATTAGATCCATATTAGACATCTCCTATAGAAACAGTCTGAGTAGGGTCTGCTCTGTTAGTGTACCCCTTTTCCCTCATATAAACGCCTTTTCCTGCCTTTGCAAACGGAGTTGGCCCAGATCAGACGGCTCCTATAGAAGCCGTCTGACTAGGGACCTGAGGGTATGCTCTGTTTGCTTTTGACATGATATAACTCTGAGTTTACAGTTTTTGTCAAAGTTAAAAATTCCATTGAAAAGTTTACATTACAAAAAAAATGAGTTAATGACTAATCATGTTGTCATTATTACTAACACACATATTGAACAGTGAAAGGGTTTAACCCTTCGCTTGCTGAATTTTAAAATACATTTCTCCTTCTTTACCCATACCCTGTTGTATAATTACATATATCTTCACTGTGTACAAGTATTTCGCAGTGCAATCACTGCTGTGGAGTGCACTGGTTGCACAATCAACTTGTAAATAGTGCAGACCCTGATGATACAGCTCCTGCAGGAGCTGTCTCATCTGGGTCTTCACTATTTACAGGTAGGTATATTGACGTGAATAGCAAGCGAATGGTTAAAAGGTTATATAATGATTTTAGTTAAGATATTGGTAACAACGGAGATTTAATTATTATCCTGCCACACGTGACCAGTTTTTTAACAGCAAACAGTTTTCTACCGAAAAGGAGCATTAACTAGAGAAAAGGAAATTTTCAGAATTTTGTAGTTTGAAACCATTGTGATAAATAGAGCATTTGCTCCTATATGAGCAGATGCTCTATTTATCACAATGGTTTCAACAAGTGACATTTACAGATGCGTCAAACGGCGTCAATATGAGGGAATGGTAACTCGGCGACTCATTAGGGATTCTAGTTGTTTGATCTTTGATCAATAATGCCTCGTAAACTTGGACAAATCAGGAAGTAAAAGCTGCGACAGATCAGATTCTAAGCAGATATCATTTATAAAGAAATACAATGTTTAACATCAACATAGCATTGGTCTCCGACTGAATTTATTCAAACATGGTTCTTTGTTTTCAGCTTCGGAGAAGCAGTTCTAATGAGTACAAGCGAGATAGGGACTTGGGCGAGTGGGGTCGGTGGGTTTTTGAGTGGGTGGTTTGGTTTGGGTGGGTTGTGGGTGAGATGAATTTTACGGTATTGAGACATTAAATAGGCTGTATTAATATACATGTAATGACGACGGGTAATGTGAACAAGCTGCACGTAGCACATGGGACAAAACATCAAAATGTTCTTGTCAGCGAAACAAAAACATACCAAATAAAGAATAATCTCCAAACCGCGATCAGGTAGAAAGGAGCTGATAGACTGTTCTGCAAGAAACTGGGGACAAAATTTATTCTAAAGACTATCCTTGCATCTCTGGTCTTAAAAAAGCCCAAGCAATCAAAAGGGATAGTGTACTCACAGCATTGGCTGCATACATGTATTGGAGTTCTATGCAACCCATATGATCATATATTTACAAGATACACTTACCAAATACAGTAGAACACCTCTAATGCTACCACTTAATGAATGAACAATGGTGTCTTTATAAGCAGGTAGTTGCTTAATGCAGGACAAAAGTAATGCAGACAGCTTAGGAGCTTTCTGCATTACTTTTGTTCTGCATTAGGCTACCACCTGCATCTATAGCACTCATAATTATTCCTCATTTAGGTGGTCTCATTAGCGGGGTTTTACTGTATACATTTGAAGGGTAAACTTGACACAGAAGAGTTTGTGAAACAATATCCTGTAAAGACGTTCCCTTCTGTTCTTGATATAAATGTTCGACTATGTTTTTATTAGTGGAAACTAGGCGTAAATCCCTATCTGATGAATATTCATCAGAGAAATGATAAATATTAATTAGCTGATTTTTATTTTTATACGAGCATGGAAATATCTGCAAAGACGGACACTGTGGTATAATAATATACTATTTAATACACCTACATGTGTCGTCTGATCAGGATCTACTCTGCTTACAAAAGCGTCAAACGTTTCAACCAGGCAACGGGTCAACCAACCTTTTCACCGCCAATGTCGCAAAATGCACCACGACAAATAGTGCAGTCCAAGATCAGACGCCGCGGCATCTGATCAGGGTCTTCAGTTTTTGTCTCAAACTCTATTTCTATATAAGTGCTTTATTCCTGTGAAATTTGCATTTATTTATTTTATTTCCTTATTTAACTGAATGAATTAACAATATTGGACTGCAGACGACAATTAGAAATTTGGGGCCGAAAGGGTTAAAGACCTATAAAATACCTAACGCCTGACATCATAGCGACACCTTTAGATTTGCTAACAGGATAGACACCGATCAGACGGCTCCTTTTGCTTAAGGAATTATATAGATCCGGCCTCCAGGTTATAAATATTTTGTTTGAGCCTGAGAGCATTATCAAGCATCAGGTTGAAAATGCAATCAGACTCAAACTCAGAAGATTTATAACCTTGGACCCAGATTCTAGAGTTTCTGCTATGGCAAGAAATTCCTTTATTCATTGGCAGTTATAAAAATCAGTATATGCAATAATATGAAGTAATGAATTCTTGTATAAATATTCATAGGGTAAAGGTTTAACCAACAAACCAGAATATCACATAATTATTCGATCAACATATCTGAGAGTTTCGCACTTTCTACACAACAGAAAAGATGTTTGATAACTTATCGCAGTGGCCAGAACACGGAAACCTGCAGGAAGTCGCCTGGTAGCGGCGCCTGTACATGCACACGTATGGTCAGAACATGCAGACCTGCAGGTAGTCACCTGGTTGCGGTCTATGTACATGGATACGTACACGTAATCAACCTTTTTATCATTCCTGACTCAATAAGGTTGACATGACGAGATCAGATGATACGTGCTGATAAATACGTACCTTGGTGCATGTATATATACAGTAAAACCCCTCTAAACAGGACGTTAAGTTTAGTTTAACTATCGGAATTGGAGACAAGTGGCAGCTCAATGCAGGGTGAAAAACATGCAGAAAGCTCCTCTTGGAGCTTTCTGCATGACTTTCACATGGCATTAAGGAGTCACCTGCCTAAACGGAATTTATTTCAGTTGATTAAAGTCCGGTCCAGAGGGGTTTTACTGTATAACATTAGAGGTACTATATATTGCAGTAAAGCTCCTCTAACTGGAAGTTGTCTTTCAACTCATTCCCTGTTCAATATCCATATAAGAAATAATGACATAATGAATAGTATTAGCCGATTTTTCATAATGTAAAATTGTCATGGTAACGATTTGATTTGACAAAAACTGTGCAGTCAGATCAATATCATGTCACATGCAACCAGAGGAGACCCACGTCAGACGGCTACGATGCGTGTAGTCTATTATATTTAAAAAGGCATGAAAATGCGTTTTTAAGAGGAAGAGGGTAAGGCATGTGGATGATTTATACAGGATCAACGTCCTGGAGAAAACTGCATGACTTTTACCCTACATTAAGCTACCACATGCCTTAAATATCGACATTGGTACTATTTAGAAATTAGTTGAGACGGGTTTTACTATATATATATATATACATGTACAGAATATATGTGTATAAGCGATTTAATCTGAACCCAGGGTCCGACCTATGTTATACAGCATCTGAGGTCTCATACAACATGTTTTTATTTTTCTGTGTTTGTGTATATAAGTACACGTGCGTGCTTCTCTCTCTAGAGAGAAGAATGAGATAGAGAGAGAGAGTGAGAGAGAGAGAGAGAGAGAGAAAGAGAGGGATAAAGAGAGAGGGCGGGAGAGACAGACAGACAGACAGAGAGACATACATATATACAAAGAAATGGGCTGAGGCAGATAGACACAGACAGACAGACAGACAGATAAAGAGACAGAGGCAGACTGGCAGATGGGCAGAGAGATACATGTAAAGAAACAGAGAGACATGGAGAGAAAGTTAGGTGGAAAAAGTATGACTTAGAGGGGAGATATGGAGAGAAGAGCGACAGACAGACATATATACAGACAGAGAAACAGACGAACAGACAGCGAACAGTAAATAGGCCTCGATACCAAATACTAACAGAGGATGTGATAGACAGACAGGAACGACAGAGCGAGAAAGAGAGAGAGAGAGAGAGTAAAAGGCATAAACAGACATACAAAGAGGGACATATAAAAAGCAGATGCAAGTGATTAACCCTTCTCTTGCTGAATTTTAAAATACATTTCTCCTTCTTTACCCATGTCCTGTTGTATAATTACATATATATTCACTGTGTACACGTATTCCGCTGTGCAATCACTGCTTTGGAATGCACTGGTTGCACAATCAACTTGTAAATAGTGCAGACCCTGATGAGACAGCTCCTGCAGGAGCTGTCTCATCTGGGTCTTCACTATTTACAGGTAGGTATATTGACGTGAATAGAAAGCGAAGGGTTACGATACACGGGGACATACCTGTAAAAAATACGGCTACAAAGAGTCAGACAGACAGAAAGAAAAAGAGGAGGTGATGAGAAACAGAGATCGAGAGAGAAAACGACAAACACCAAAGTTGACAAAGACAGGAAAAAGAGTAGTCAAATATTAGAAACGCAAAACCAACATATAGACATACACCTGGCCACAGATAAAGAGACAAACAGGCAGACAGACAGTCAACAGTCAGTTAGACAGACAGACAGTCAACCAGCAAGCTAATCAGACAGACAGACAGACATGCATCGTTTACCTGCATAGTTGTCGAATACACTCGGCACGGTTGCTCCAGGAAACCTGTTGGTCGCGTAATGCAGTAGCAGACTGGTTTTCCCGACATTATCATCGCCGAGTACCACACACTTTATGCGGTCCGTCCTTAATACCACCATACTGGTATCGTGCTCGAGCCCTCTCCCGTCCGTCCAATTAAGACAGTAGGCATTAGATAGACTTGTTACTAAGTTTAATTGAATGTAAGTGCTTCTACGGCATTTCAGATATTGCTGTGTAGTCCATTTGGCCGTTTTAAGAATACTCCACACAAAGCATGTGAACCAATAAATACAATTGCGCAGAAAAACACACTCTGGTCTGGCTACAGTGAGAATGTATCTCCGCTTTAATCACCGATTAATAAACACAGTATCACGCTTTAATAGACCCACTCTTGTTACGAAGCTGACTTTAGATTGTAACAAGAATGATGATATGATGGCTGTTATTAATTTATAAGCGACCAATTAACACATAGTTTTATCGGACAGTCGTTCACTGTATACAAACATTCCCGGGGCTATACTTGGCGTATCTATTGACACAGTTTCATCGCCATGCTATGTTACATCGCTATTTCGGCCTAAATTGAGGGCGCAGCGCAAAACTATTGTTGCACCTTCTTTAACCTTTTACCTCATGAATATTCATGCAATAAATAATTACAACATGAATATTCATTAGCTTGGTTTTTTCAAACGTCTGTGAACACAAAGCTTGGCCACGGTAGGAGTTGAAGAATTCCTTCAGTAGACAGAGAAGACCCTGACCAGACGACTGATCAGGATCTACGCTGTTTGCAAAAGGCTTTAAACTGAGTAGACTGTTCAAAGGGATGTGTCTTCAAGAATAATCCGTTAAGCAAAATTGTACATACCTCGGTCAGAGGGCTCCGAAAAGCCTCTGATCTTGGTCTACACTGTTTACCAATTCCCCTTTTAGGGACATAAGTCATAATTAGATTACAATTTACAAAAGATTCCAATACCATAGCCTACTTCAGTTTTCAATTATTCCCCTTCAGAAATGTATACCATCAGGGTATAAAACTGACTGAATCCTGATGAGATACCCAGATCTTAGCATCTCATCTGGATCCATACTACATATAAATGCTACTTTGAATTTTCCTCGGTGTACATTTGCAACAGTTTTGCATTAATCCCTCTATGTTCATCCCGCTGTCGGTCAAGCATTAGCCTCCTCTCCTCTCCAAATACACAATTACGCAACATTTCGATAAAATATAAACACATAATTCCGCTACCGCCTGCAAGTTGTGTTTCTACAGTAACCGTCCATCATTTATTTGTTATAGTTTCAAGAAAACGTTTCTTCAATACACCTACTGGTGGAATTCGTTTTATAAATAGCGGGGAAACTTAGAAACACAAGGATTTATATACAGTGTTTTAGTATTTGCGAATAAAGTGGATCCATAGCAGATACCTAGTTAGTCGGAATGTGACAAGCAGAAACGTTCCAAGTCATTCATCTTTGAGAAAATTCAAAGAAATGGGATTCGTTTAGCACTGCTAGCAGACGGTATATTTGAAGCAGCCAATACGTGAATTCGCTTAAAGGGTTATAAAACTTGAAGAATGCGAGGTTATCCCTTAGCGTGCTGAATAAAGTAGGTATGCCCTAACTCTGGTACGCTGTTCAAGTTTTACTTACTTCCTGTTCGTTCAAGCTATTAAGAAAGTTATGAGTAGGTTTCAAACAGCTTGAATCCTGACGAGACGCTGAATTGCTCAACATCTCATCTGCATCCAAACTGTTGGTAGAAACCAGGCTAGCCGAGTTTACTGTGACGAGGTTTAAAACCTACCAAAGAACAGATACCTCAGTTACTGCGATATTTAGACTCGCTTGTGCACTGAACGTTAAACCAGATTAAAGACAGACGAGTGAGTGGATAATGGAGAGGATGAGTTAGTGTAGGAATGAGTGGAGTAGACAATGGATGAGTGAGTTGGTTAATAAATTGTTTAGAATGTGAGAGGATGATTTAGTATGCGAATAGGTGGAGTACACCCGAGTGAGTGAGTGAGTTAATTAGTATGTAATTATTGAAGAGAGAAGTTCAATATTGAGCGAATGCATGGATTAGAAACTAGATCAGTGAGGGAGATGTCAAAATGGTTATAAAGTGTGAAATACTGTGAACGAATGGATAAACTAGAAAATAGGTATGTGAGTAGGTTGATGAGTTAGATAGAAATTACATGTAAGAGGGTGAATTATGAGTGAAATGGTAAGTTAGAACATAGGTTAGAGTGTGAATTAATCTTTTCCTTCATATAAACGCTTTTCATGCATTTGAAAGAGTAGACCTAGGTAAAATGGCTCCTACAGGATCCTTCTGGTCTGGGGTCTGTTCTGTTTGCTAATGGAATTTGGAAGATCTGGTCCTTTACCTTCTAAAATGTTCCACCTTTCATATTTCATTTTAAATAATTATTTTGTCAATGAATATTCAGTAGGTATTGGAATATCGAATAATCATGGAACAGGGAAAGGGTTAATGGGTTGGTAAGAAGGGAAAAGTATGAGTCTGTCAACGAACGGAGGTGCTAAAATGAGTGATTGAATGAGTGAGTGAGTAAATAAGTTGGTTGGAAAGTAATAGGGTGAGTGATTAAACGAATAGGATGTCTAGGAAAAAGTAAGGGACTGGGTTATGGGATAACCAGAAAGTGGGTGAATAAGTAAGTGGAACGTTGCTGAATGAGCGAGTGAGTGAGTGAGTAAGTGAGGAACTAAACAAGTGCAAGTGAGTGAAATATTGAATGAGTGGCATTAATTTGTTAAGTAGTGGCGATATGTACAGTAACACCTCTCTATAACGACCACTAAATTCTGTTAATTAGTTGGTATTTAGGGCAGCAGGCGGCTGCTTAAAGCAAGGTGAAAGTAAAACAGAACGCTCCTATAGGAGCGTTCTGTTTTACCTTCACCTTGCTTTAAGCAGCCACCTGCCTTTGCAACAGAATACCTGATGTAATTTATTGGCCGTTATTGAGAGGTTTTACTGTAGGTTGTAAGTTGTCTTGAAGGAAGGGAGGGTGGGGGTAATCAGCGCCTTATTCACAATCACTTTGTATCTACTAAGTTGTTGATCATTTCATTTACATATGTGGAAATGCCATAAATTCAGTGTATTGCATATACTATGTGATCTACCATATGTCATTGTGAAATCTTAATCAATTAATTACTTGTTAACATGTAAGTTTCATGGCTGTTTGCTTCCCATTAACTGTTACAACACTGAATTTTCAAATGACTATTGTTCCAAACTTCAAACCTGTCAAGCTTAAAGTGAATATTTAGTTTTTTTCTAAAGAAATTTTAACATGACAAACAGTGCATAACCTGGTGAGAGGGCTCCTCTAGGAGCCCTATCATCTGGGTCAACACTGTTTGTAAAGGACGTATTAAGTGACTCGGTTCCCACACTGTAAGAGTTATCGCAGTAAACTCGTTCAGACGGCTCCTATAGGAGTCGGCTGATCAGGGCGTGCTCTATATGCTTATGGAATTATGTAGACCATTGCACAGTATTTATCAGGGCCAATCCGTTTTGTGCATCTGCAGTTATAGATATGTAGCTAATTAATTAAACTTAATATTTATACATACATGATTCTATTTCATGAATATTCATGGAGTAAATGTTAAAAATTACACTTTTGTCATTGTATGTCTACAGAAAAGAAATAGAGATATAGTCCTGTTGAGGTTATTTCCCTTAAACAATCAAACCTATCGTCACTGGGTTGTCTAGACAAATTAACTGATAGTTTAGTCCCGTCGAGGTTATCTCCCTTGTCGCAATTTTGTCCTTTTCAATGTCAGTATTGCCTTTTGGACACATTTTCGTAAAATGTGCCTTTATTCAAAATGTAATCATACATATCAGCTCATTACTATTCAGTTATTATTTTGCATATGAACATTCGTTAAGTGATGTGTAGACATATGAACGATATTATTCTAAACCTTTACTCCGTGAATATTCATGTCTGAAATAATGACTGCATGAATATTAACCCTTTCGCTGCCAAACTCTGTCGTCTGCTAACTTCGTCGTCTGCTAACTTTGTCGTCTGCTATAAATTTTCATTTTTTATATTTTCTTCATTTTTGTTTCAAAAACATAGTAACAGTAACAAACAGTTTGGATCCTGATGAGACGCCGAGTTACTCGGCGTCTCATCTGGATCCAAACTGTTTGCATAGGTAATCACAGATACGGCATTGGCAGCGAAAGGGTTAACTAGCTGTTTCTGGATATTGTTATTGAACAAGGCAATTTTTACGATGACAGAAAATGTAGAAAAACAACTTGTTCATATACCATTTCATAGGCAAACAGAACAGACCCTTATCAGACTCCTTTAGATCAGAACCGTATGATCTGGATGTACTCTGTTTTTTGCAAAGGTACAGCAAGGCGTATCTATGCAGTACATGGTTAAATGCTTCATTCGTCGAAACTACAGTAGAACCGGCCTTAAGCGACCATTAAATAATGGATCTAATTAAGAGCCTGTAGGTCAGGTGGTTGCCTAATGCATGGCAAAAAATGCAGAAAGCTCCTGCATTTGTTTACGTTTCTAAGCTTCGAAGCAACTCACCGCTAAGAGATCAACCAATCAAGTAACACCTGCTTAGGGTCAGACGATGTCATCGGAAGTCGACACGTAACGAAAGAAACGAAATCGGCGAAACTGTTAATTGTCGAAACAAATATCCGATTTCTGCGAGAAATGCACGTTTAAGACCAATTTAGTTATGTTTGCTATTGAATAAAACTATTTCTGTAATATATTTTGGGTTTATATAAAATATCATCGTCCATATTGAGTAGGTATTAGCGGCCTTGTTTACCATGGTGTCTTAACCATTTCCCTTTTCTATGTTTATTCCAAATTTCATTACCTACTGAATATTCGTGGGCAAAATAGTTATAATGAAATATGGAAAGTGGAACATTGTAGACATTTTAGAAAGCAGAGAAACAGATCTATCAAATTCTATTAGCAAACAGAGCAGACCCTGATCAGACGGCTCCTCTAGGAGCCGTCTCATCTGGGTCCGTTCTGTTTGCAAATGCGTGAAAACGCATTTTTATGAGGGAAAGGGTTAATGTAACTAGGTGTTATAAATAAACTATGGTCTTCTTCTGTCTAATGTCAGTGACTACAGAAAACCGGTTGCAACCGACCGCAACAAATTAGCCATTGTGCAAATGTACTTAACCTGTCGTACAGAGAGACCAAGAAGAGGTAAACATACTGGTGAGTTTTCTTTTAAATAGTTAAAGTTCAATAGCTAGAAGCTGTTATCTATAAGTATTTGATTTAATGTAACTTACAAATTATACTATGATACTGAATACGTACAATGTGCTTTTTAACACTTTACTCCACATATCTTCAGGTAAAAGATAATACACAATATAATAGGATATGAACACAATTGTTTTGGTATTGGTAAAAAATATTAAAACAGATCAATATAATTTCATGAGTTAAACAGAGCAGATTATGATCAGCTGGATCCTAAAGGGATCTTCCCTGTTTGCAAAGGCTTTAAAACAGTTTTAGGGAAAGAAATAACTTGAATAAGGAAAAGTCGTAAATTTTGTAAGTTTTAGTTTCTCTTTCGCAGAAACGGGCACTTCCGTGTAAGGCATACAATATGCAATCCGTGTTTACCTACCTTTGTTATCATTCGATACCTAAACAGCGACTTATCAGCTGGCTTGGGTAGGTTTTGTGAAAACTGATCAGCAACAGGGCATGCATTGTGTTAACGACACGATAGCTTTGCACTGGTGTATCACAAACCTCATATGGGCAAAATCCCGTTAGGACAAAATCCCACATGGATAAAACCCCATTAGGATTAAACCCCATACGGACATAACCCCAATGTGAAACATAATTATGTATTTTATTAAGGCATTGGAAATACAAATTGCATTTCATAGTAATAGCGAGGGAGAATAAAACATAATTATGAGAGAAACAATAAGTATAACTATTTATATGCAAAGAGAATAAAACTAATGAATAACTTTGTTGTTATGCACGTGATAATATCCTGATTTCCACTACTGTTCGTACGTACCAAATAGAACCAAGTACCTTTTCACTATCGAAACAGGTGGTGTTTGTCCAAATCAATCACTTGTAAAGGAAACATTTTTAATCAGGATATACTATTTATCATTGATAGTTATTTAGAATATAAATCCACATCTATAAAGTTGAGGCAAAATGATATAAAACCATGTACATGTATGTACCAAACAAAACCAAGTGTCTGGTCACTCTCATAACAGGAAGTGTTTGTCCAAATCAATCATTTGTAAGGGAGCGATTGAATCAGGATCTACACTATTTGTCATTGAGTTATAGTTATTTCAGAATATAAATCAACATTTGAAATGTTGAGGCATTAGAAATTAAGTTTATTTAACTTTGAATGCATTCTTCATTTATTCATAATTAAGGAAAAGTGAATTTGTGATTGCCAAAAGAAATCTTCATATTAATAATAATACTGCAAATCGACAGATATTTTTTGCTTGCAGGCGTAACTTTTGTAAAGCGAAAATAATTGCAAAGAGAAAATATTACCAAAACCAACGGTTAAATATTTAGAGTCTCAGCAAATCTAATCACAGAAAATTCTGGAAATACATCAAAGGTACATATCTTCAGGAATTTCTGATTGCTCGAATATTGGTTTAGATGATTTTCTAGAGCATTTTCGAAATCTCTCTAGTGCTGCACAGTATCAATCCGATCCTCGTACTGCCTCCTCAGATCGAAAACATACAACGATCTGGATGATTTATTTACCTTTGATGAGATCTCTAATACTATCTCAAGTCTTAGGAGACATACGAGTAGTGATTTACACAACAATGTTGCTGATTTCTTTATTGATGATCGTGATTTTATTGATCCATATATTAAAATAATATTTGATAATATTTTTGAATCGGAGGTTGATCCGGAATCTTGGAGCAAGTGTGATACATGTATCGTCCAAATATATAAAAAGGTGAGTTATCGCGGGATTACTTTGGTTAATGTTTTAGTTATTCCCCCTCACTCCAAGGAATAGAATAAATAAATGGTGTGAAAACGAGAATAATTATGTTCAATCCTGCACAGTTTGGTTTTACCGAAAACCAGAGTTCTTCCGATAGCATTTTTATCTTACATGCCATCATCCAAAAGGTTTTGTCCAATAATTTTAAACAATTTTGTGCTTTTATTGACTACGAAAATGCATTCGATAAGTTAATCATGACGCTCTTTTGGTTAAACTAAATGCATCAGGAATTAACTGTAAAATGATAAGGATGATAAAAGCCATATACTCAAATGTTAAAGCTTGCGTACGAAGCTCAATTATGTCGTATTATGAGTTTTTTATACATCACTCGGATTGAAACAGGGGGGACCGTTATCGTCTCTTCTCTTTATTTTGTTCGTGAATGATATATCGAGGACTGTATTGATATTAACAATTTAACAGATGGTGAACTAGATCACTTATCAGTCTACATGTGTATATGCTTCTGCTTGCTGACGGCATTGTACTTCTTACTACTAATCCCAATAGTTACAGTCCAAATTAGACATTGTTTACCAATACTAATATAATTGGGGCCTAAAAATGGATGTTTCTAAAACAAAAGTATGTAATTTTGATAAACGGAAAAGTATACATAAGTATGATTTTTTTCATCAATGGTGAGCAGTTAGAATTGTCGATAGTTTTTTATATTTAGAGGTGAAATTTTCACACACCGCCAATTTAAAACTTGCATTTCGAACGCTTCATAAGCAAGCCTTGCGAGCATATAACAGCTTAACCCTTTCCCTCATATGAACGTGATTTCACGCATCTGCAAACAGAGTAGATCCAGATCAGACGGCTCCTAGAGGAGCCGTCTGATCAGGGTCTGCTCTGTTTGCTAAAATAATTTGATAAATCTTTTTCTTTGCTTTCTAAAATGTCTACAATGTTCAACCTTCCATATTTCTTTATAACTATTTTGTTAATGAATATTCAGTAGGTATTGAAATTTGGCCTAAATATAGAACAGGTAAAGGGTTAATACCTATTTTCAGCAGAATTGATCTGGGTATTTCCACTCAGTTATCACTGTTTGACTCGATGGTAGTTCGTATTCTACTCTATAGATCAGAATTATAGGGACTTTATGATTTTGAAGACATCGATAAGCTTTTATAATAAATTTTTAAATATGTGCTCGGCGTTCGGCAATAGACACTTAATATAGCGATATATGGGGACCTGGGTTGGGGTTCCTTGTCAATATTATGCAAACAAAGAACTTTAAAGTTTTAGCTTAAAATTAAAAGTTATCCAAAATCTTTGTTTTCGAGGGTTTATAATGACCTTTTGCTAAATAATGTGTCAAGGAGTTGGGCTTTCAAAATTACGGATTACGTCAATTCTTGGATATGGAGACATCTATGATGATTCTAGTGTTAATCGCAATGTATTTTTTACTATTAAACAACGTATTAATGACCAGTATCGCCAAACATGGAATGATTGTGTGAATACTCCAAGTTACATTACAGGACCTGCTGAATTTCTTAAGTGTGGGCCGGTACAAGACCCTTAAACTATAGCAGTTCACACCAGCCAGACGCGGATTTAGAGGGGCGGAGTCTGGGTAATCACATGTGCGTCATTGGTAGTGAAAAAATAACAAACACAAAAATATCAGTTTCCCCTTAATTCAATGTTTAAAACAAATGTTAAGTGCAGAGAGAATAACGGTCAGGTTTTGGGTGAATACAAGTTTAAGAGTGTAAAGTAAAATGCACCCCGGTTCATGCGACACAAATTTGCAAACAGATTGTACGTACATGTACCACACACACACACACACACCGGTTCCAACCAGTCGCTTATAATGAGTCATTCTGCAATATTATGATACCTATGCAGCATTACACTTGTACAGAGACCAGACAGAGGTAAACATAAATTTACATACTGGTATACAGAGACCAGTTTGAGGCACATATACTGGTGAGTCTTCTTTTAATCGTTTAATTTACGAATATTAATGCAAGAAATTATATATACGAGCATTGATGATTAGCTTTCTTGTTGTTATAAAATCTAGGTATATGATCCTACAGGAGCCGTTTATGGCAAGAATATTCAGGTAGGAAATAGGATTTCAACACGAGATAATACATTACTGATAGAAAGTGTAAAATCAGATCTATTTGACCATTTCGCTGCCTTTGCCGGATCTGTGATTACCTATGCAAACAGTTAAGGTCCAGATGAGACGCCGAGTAACTCGGCGTCTCATCAGGATCCAAACTGTTTGTTACTGTTACTATGTTTTTGAAATAAAAATGAAGAAAATAAAAAAAATGAAAATTTGCAGCAGACGACAAAGTTAGCAGACGACAGTGTTTGACAGCGAAAGGGTTAATATCATAACTAATTAGAGCAAACCTGATCAATCGGGTCCTACCTAATCTGGGTCTCCTCTGTTTCAAGGGCGTGAAACGGAGTTTATGAGGGAAAGGACTAACTTGAATCCGAAACTATCGTACATTTTGTAATTGTTACTTTCTCTTTCGATTAAACGGGCACTTCCGTGTATAGGGCACAGTATACCATCCGCGGTTATCTCCCTTGTTATCATTCGATATACCCAACAACGATTAATGAGCTTTTGTGCAAACGGTGAAGCCACAGCTCAGCCATTGCGTCGTCTACATGGTAACTGACCAGACACTATACACCATTTCCTTATTGGCACATTCAGTGATTTAGCATTCAGTGATCACTCGTTTATCCAGATATTCGTTATTAAGTATAGTCCATATTATTCTATTTGAAGTGATGGCCTCTACTTGCAATCCATTTTTTAAATAGCTACCTAAAATGTTCATAACTGGTACATTTTCTAATGAAGATCAAACAGGACCTGTTGTATTTCTTCAGTATGTTCTGGTGCAAGACGCTTAAACAATAAAAAATACAGCTGTTATTTCACAACTGTGGCAGACAAAGGTCTAAAATTTGAGGTATACTCAAGTAAAACAAATGATTGTGACTGTTTCTTCTAGTTTATAATTAAACATTTTACTGACAGAAACTACATACATGTATGTAATACAAATTTTATATTTTATATTTTGATAAATATTCTTTCGTTCACTTTTGAACCAAAACGAACTTCAAACATTAAACATAAAACTATGAGCGCTTGAGTGAGGTTTTCTCTAAAATATTTTACAGATATACAGACTTAACAGCGTAGCTGCTGACGTCGTTTCAGTCGAACAACTGGGAAATGGCCGGAAAGGTTCTAATACGTAATGAGAGAGACTTAAGAGATCTTGAAGAAGGAGATTTGATAGAGTTTGAAAGAGGTGTATATTCTCACTGGGCTGTGTATGTCGGTATGTGTCTTATGTTTATTGATTTTATTGCACTGGCTGTAAAATGATTTGGGGACTATTTGAGGCCATCATCACTTAACAATTTCCTCCATAAATACGCTTTTCTACACCTCTGCAAACAGAGTACACCCAGATCAGCCGTCTGATCAGGGCTGCTCTGTTTGCTTATGAACTGATATAGGTATAGTTTTAGTTTCTGCCATGACCAAGAATTCCTGTGTCCCTGTGCTATTATATCAGTTTATGTAATTAAAGGGAATGTCCCTACATTTGACGCGTTTCAAAAACACTTAAAATATACAAAACTCATTTGTTTGTATGCTGAAAAGTAGTATATCGCAAAAACAATCATGCAATCACCGCTTATAATGACAAAACATCCATGTGTTTGATATCGCCGATCCCGATTTTACTCCCCGATGTTTCAGTTTTATTCGGGTTGGGGTTTAGTTTCGTAACTGTTCGCCCAATTCGCGATTCTTCGAGGGATCGGGTGATCATCGGCAAAACGCGGAAGAATTTAATGGAAAAGGCCCATAATATTGTGCTGTAGAACAAAAATTATCAGTATTGATGAAATAGATTTATTTTTATCACAGGGGCATTTTTCGATATAAGTTCAAATTGGGAACCTTCATTATAATGATAGAGCATAACAAATACCAAGTTTTATGATATTATTGAAAATATGCGTTCATTGCAGGTACTTCCTCTTTAACATTCATGACGTCATTATTTCTTATATGAATATTCATGGGATAAGGTGTAATCGTTGGATTGAGATTTCAGATGATGGTGGGATTTGTAATTGTGAATTTATATTATCGATAATATGATTGTATCTAAGTACATGTGCATATCTGTATCTGGTACAGATTAATAGAATCAAGGGTTTTGTTAAAGACGGGGGTTTCTATACCCTGGGTTGGTCTGTTCCAGTCGGAAACGAGCTTTAGCGAGTTTCCGATAGGAACAGACCAACCGAGGGTATAGAACCCCCCGGCTTTAACAAATCCCATGCTTGATTATTTTTCTCGTTTAAATACGCCCTAAAACCAAGAACATTAACGAATTTTGTGAAGTACTACTTTTTCAATTGCGTAATACGACTTCCATATCTAATAGCAACAGACCGCAGCATAACTTTAGGCGTGGCACCAAATTTTTGCATAAAACGTGCTGTTGTAGTACCGCTAGACCATGTATTAACAAGGCGATTCTCGTGCTCACGCGCTGTTGTTGACCGTTTTAATTATACCTTTTACGGGCCTAAGGTAAACAATGGACGCGAATGTTACAGCGTTTTGGCCTAAGCTAGGTGAACGCCGGGGTGTGAGTATTTCCAGGAGCACCGACAATGAACTGTTTTTAGTGGTAGACATATTGAATGAAATTCCGTGTAAACGGTATTTGATACAAACATGAATTGACGTCGAAAAGAAAACAGTGGCCCGGAAACAGCATAAATCGACGAAGTGTCAAAGAAGTGTATAGTTTTGCTGCCGTTGTTTTGCTTGTATTTTGAAGAATTAAATTGATGTAGGAGAGCAGAAAATTTGTTTTATGCAAGAATAGCGTTAATACACGTTTGTTTTCGGGAAATTACATCTGCCCGAAAAAAACGTGTATTAACCCTCTAATGACGTCATTTGTTATGACAACCACAAACGTTACGTTTTGGCGTAAATATAAAAGACTGAGTGACTACAAAACAACGTCTTCGGTTAATTAAATAGGCTTTTTAAGTGTTTATATGATAAATAGAATTTCATATTCGTGCTAATTACTTATATTAATTTCAATTCATAAGGTTGTTGCCTATAGAAATGTTGGTATAATTCTGTAAGAAGTCCTTCCCTTGTATTGATTTTACCAAATCGCGCGTATGAATACACTCGTCACGGGGTGTTCCAGATAAGGATTTCTAGTACGGCTGTTTTTAGTAACTCAGCTTATCTAGCACGACTAAGAAGCGAGAAATAGGCCGTCTACGAGAGTGGTCTGGTCTGAGTGTACTCTGTTTGCAATTGTATGAAAAGGTGTTTATATGAAGGGTTAATATTATCTATTATACATGTTTCATTGTATCAAAGTACATGTATCTAATGAAACCATATGCATATGCACTCTTTTAAACACAACTTCAGAATTATTGCTTTTAAATTAGCACTAGAAAACGTGTACTTTCAACATGTTACAGCAAAGTTTCCATGATGAGAACACAATTATCTAACCATTTACTCCAGGAACATTCATGTAAGATATATTGACATCATAAATGTTAACCCTTCGCTTGCTGTTTTTTTAAATGCATTTCCCCTTCTTTGCCCATGCCCAGTTATATAATTACACATTTCGTCACTGTGTATAAGTATTTCGCTGTGTAATCATTGCTCCTACAGGAGCTGTCTCATCTGGGTCTACACTATTTACAGGTAGCAATATTGACGTGAATAGCAAGCGAAGGGTTAATACATTCGATCTCAATAATGATACATAAACACAGGAAAGTTTGGCCATGGCTGAAATAGAAGAGTCATATCTGCATTATGTAAAAAGCAAATAGAGCAGATCCTGATCAGATTGTTCCTATAGGAGCGGTTTGATCTAGGTATACTCTCTTTTCAAAAGTGTAGAAAGGCGTTTTCATGGAGTGAAGTTCAAAAGTCTCCCTTAACCATCTAATCGTTATGAATGTCTGGCTTTGACAAACTCTTTAACTTTCTGTCAAAGAGACGCCTTTTGACACCGTTACAAACAGTAGACCCAGATCAAACGGCTCTTATGTATGCTCTGTTTTCTTATGAAGTAAGTAAAGTCAACCATCTGCTTTTACAGTATAATGTTAATAGATTATGTAGTCGCATTAGCGATACTTTGCTGTAAGACATATTCATATACAGTAAAACCTCTCTATAACGACCACTAACTTATGTTAATTAGTTAGTATTTAGGGCAGGTGACTGCTTAAAGCAAAGTGAAAGTAAAACCTTCTATAGGAGCGTTCTGTTTTACTTTTATCTTGCTTTAAGCAGCCACATGCCTTTAACACAAATACTTGATGTAATTTAGTGGTCGTTATAGAGAGAGTTTCCTGTATATAGTTTCTGCCATTGGCATCTGCCCTCCTCTGTTCTAAGGATCTCCACCCCAGGGTATTCAACATGGAGGTGACACTGTCATATTGCGAGTACCTACCCAGGGTCCAACGGGCTGCTCGTCTTTGGCATGTCTCTATTTTGGAGATGCTGCCTACTGTTTGCAATTATTTTGTCCTTACAGACCTTCCAAAACTCTTCCATGTCCAGTTTTGATAAGGAAATAAATAAAAAAAAAAGTCAATAAAAATGCTAGAAAACAGGGGTGTATATAAATATCAAGTTAAATTTCAGTAACTGTCAATAAGGTAAGATGAATCTTTAAAGCAGACGACACAGGAAGCGCTAAATTTTGACTATACATTTCAAGGGAGGTAACTCCGGCTCATCAATAACTGATTTTTCTAAGATTCCCAATAAATCAAAAAATATTCAAATATGTGGTTAATGCCTCCTGTTGTAAGCTTCTGTAGCTAAAAATAACATGCATGAAAAATTTCAGGGCTGTATTCCTTACCGTTTTTAAGATATTCCATTTTAACAGTTTCAGTTATAGGTGTGAGCCCGGTCACTTTTGTCCTTCTTTATTCTATGGAAAAACAGACATTTTCTGAATCTCATAGCTCCTTCCAGGAATAGATTTGGGTTATACCCTCTTAGCACATTCATATTTAGTCCAAACACTGTCTCTAGATCACCAGAAAACAAGGTCAAGAACGTTGACTTTTTTCGCTACACACAAAAGTATGTACACACCGTCTACTTTCGCTTTAAATTTGAGACATATGACCGGTGTGCACACATATTTCCCAACATCCACCAGAGGATGTAGTTCTGTCAGAAAGTGACAGAAAATGGTCCAAATGTGCAGAGAATACACACAATTACTTGAAAATATGTAGTTACACATCATGTCAGGTTGCTAAGAGACACTTTCCAGCCCAGATTTACAGGAGTTCAATTTTAAAGAACTACTTCTTACTTAGCAATTGCTCACCGGGGTCACACCTGTAGGGACCTCCTCTTTAAGTTGTTTTTATTTCAGGCGATGAGTGTGTCGTTCATCTTACCGGTGTTGGTCCGGGTCGCCTCCCCTCTCAGTCAGTTCATGTGTTTTCGATCTGCGGCACGCAGTTTGACAAAGCATGTGTGAGAAAGGATCGTTTCTCTGATGTAGTTCAGGATTCAAAGGCGTACAAGAACAACAGTTATGATGGGAAATTAGGGTGAGTAAATGAATGAATTTAAGTAAAGTAAAGTTAACTTAAGTAAAGTAAATTTGAGTTTAAAAATTTACATTAAGGACAAGTAAAAAGTGCCGTACATGTACAGCAAATTGAGTAAGTGCTGCTGCAAGACAGAGCTTACCATTATGTAAACCTAATTATTTGCTTAATAAGTATTATATGATATTTTGACTGTATAGTGTATAGTGTTTATTACTTGTGCATTGAAAGCAATTTAGTTTTAAACAGGATCCTACCAAATATCTTCTTTAGTCCGGCAGGTGTATTAGTAAGTCCTTATTATATGATAAATGGTCCAATTTCACTTTTCCCCAACACCACTATATTTTAACCATAGCAAATTGTCCAATAAAAAACATATGGTCAGTATGTAACAGGTCGTGTTGTTTACCTGCAGCAGAATACCTTAAATAATCATATTCAAATGAAATTCAGGTCCCCTTTGCTGAAGGAATGGTAACTGAATACCCAAATACTTCACTGCGATTTGGGAGTATATTTACAATACACACACACGTGCATCAGATTTTGACTGATGCAAATTGTTTTTATCTTTTTCAGACAATAGATCTATATCTTGCTATATTTTGACATACATGTACTTATATATGTACATATGCATTTTAACACCTTGGCAAATAGAACAGACCCAAATTCGACACTCCTGAAATCTGTCTAATCAGGGTCTGCTCTGTTTGCTTGTGAAGCCTATCAGATATATTTTTTATCATGTCGCTAAATAACTCAGGCATTGCTTTTTTCCTTATGTTTGCACTGTTTATTTCTTGCTTGATAAATTTGTTTGCTCATTCATATTTGTCAGGTATACTTAGTTTTTCTTTATGTTTCTTATTACAGTAAAATACAATTTCAAAATGAACAATTTTTTAGCCAAAATTAGCTAAACGGAGATAAACACTGCAAATATGCATGATAGGGGTAGACACTGTTTTAAACCTTTTTATGTTGGTACTAGTTTAAAACTGGTTAAATGAAATGGTTCCTTTCAAATTTAAACTCGTTATAACTGCAATTTCGCTATACCAGCAAAATGTCTGGAAACAAACACCTCCGTGGTAACGAGGGCTCACTGTACATCCAAAATAAATGGCTCCTATGAGAGCTGTCTGAAAAAGGTCTGCTTTTATTTTCTTACGGAATGGTATGCATGTATATATATTTCTGCCCTATTTACCATTTATCCCTATAAAACAATCAACTATAAGTTTAAGATTTTGCTTATAATTAATCATAAAAAGGCTTTGCGCCAAATATTTTAATAAAACCCGGCTATTTACTTTGACAATTAAACAAATGTTCTTTGGTTGATCAGGCATGGGCTATCATGCAGGACATCTTGTGCTTGCTACAACGAGTACCCTGTATCATTTAAAGGTATTGTGTACGTTTGTTCTTGTTTATTATTGTAGACCGAGACCTAAGCGGGAAATTGTGGAACAGGCAATCAGGCTGATAGGTGAAGTAGGCTACAATATAATTACTGCAAACTGTGAGCATTTTGCTACATTCTGCAGATATGGGACAAAAATGAGTGACCAGGTAAATTCAGAATCAGCGAGCAAAGTTTCCTGCCAATCTGTGATTACCTATGCAAACAGTTTGGATCCAGATGAAACGCCGGGTATTTTAGCGTCTCATCAGGATCAAAACTGTTTTTACGGTGAGGTTTCTTGAAACAAAACTAAAGAAATGTAAAAAGGGAAAACTGCAGCAGACGACAAAGGTTGCAGACGACTGACTTTGGCAGCGAAATAGTTAAGCATGAACATTAACATACCAAATATATGGCAAAGATTATTGAACGAATACAGTAAAACCCCTCTTAAACGGACGTTAAATTTTGTATAAATATCGGTCTTGGAAATTAAAAGTCTGAAAGTATCTAAATTGATATCTACCATAGGATTCCGGTTTAGAGAGGTTTAAGTGTATATAATTTACCAAGTGGACAAGAGAACAGAATATAGATAAATTATATATTTAGATTTCAATCAATTTCATAGAAAACAGATCCCCAATGTGGGGGATTAAGTACAAATTGCGAGGTATGAGGGAGCCGAGGGGTAAATGTGGGACACTGTTGCATGATCATTATGTAATGTAATCATGAATGGGCATGTGCAGATTGAAGGGATAGCAATTTAGAAGTCACAATCAAGACCAATTATGTTATTTAAAGTGATATTACTAATCACGCTGACTACATGTCAGTCTCTGTCCCAGACCCTACGATTTTACAGAAATAAGGAGCTCTTTTGTCAGGGATTGGATTGCCTGGAACTGGATCGGCTTATTCAAATGTAGCCGTGGGCAAGCAGTTGTCTCACCAGTGCCAGTATGCATTAGTGTCTCACAGGGGCACATATTCACTTACATTTGCAATCAACACGGAACTTAAGCTTCGGGTAGACTTCTTACGATTCCTAACAAGCGTTTGAACCATTTCACTGTTTAATATTCGTGTAAGAATTAATGTCACAATGAATATCTGTTTTTCTTGTTGCCTTTTTAAACGATGTCAGATCTATTATAAGTTTTTAGCAAACAAAGAAGATCCTGAACCGATGGCTCGTACAGGGGCCGTCTGTTCTTAGGTCTACACTGTTTGAAAGGGTGCCATAAAGCGTTTATTTAAATGAAAAGTACAGTAATTTTCAAAGTGCAAATGTGAAATGTTTAACCCTTTGCTTGCTATTCACGTCAAAATACCTACCTAATATTAGTGGAGACCCAGATGAGACAGCTCCTGTAGGAGCTGTCTCATCAGGGTCTGTACTATTTACAAGTTGATTGTGCAACCAGCAATGATTGCACAGCGAAATATGTGTACACAGTGAAGATATATCTAATTATACAACAAGGCATTGGTAAAGAAGGAGAAATGTATTTTAAAATTCAGCAAGCGAATGTTTAAAAATGGTAAACTTACAACCATGATAGAGGTCTGAATTTGGTTCGGAATTGAAGACTGATCATAGAAAAGAACGGCATCGTCTCTGAAAGTTAAGGGCCGATTCTGAAAGAAGATATATACTTTGGAAGTATGGGTGGATATGTTTACATTCAATTTCGTTGTTTGTCGAGAACCAGGAAATTAATTTTGGTGCGGAGCCGGAATCGTTTTTCGTGTAACATGTACAAATGTGAATTACCTGAATGTCAGGCTGAGCCATGCCCGCGATCTACGACCTTAGTCACAACTGCAAACAGTTTTGGTGGATATGAGACGCCAAGTCAATCTGCATCTCATGATCCAAACTGTTTAACATACATTCAACAGTTTCCTTAAAGCTTAACCCTTCCGCTGCCAATGCCGGATCTGTGACTACCTATGCAAACAGTTTGGATCCAGGGTTAAGCTTGTTTTTTTGTTTATATACGGAAGCAGACAGTGCACGTGAGAATTTCTTACCATATTTGTCCGAACGTGCGTTTGATTTTGTAATCACAGTTTGAAATAGTTATTTTGTTGCTTATTTACATTTTGTTGCATGTTTGTTTTCCAGGTCAAAACGTTTGTAAAAGCGACACTTACCGGAGTTACCCTAGGAACAGGCATGGTATATGTATGGAACAAATTTAAATGGTAAATACTAAATACACAACAGCCAGGGAACTGGAGACTTGGAAACTAGCGAAAATATCATTGATTGCAGTATTTGGTAGCATTCATAAACACATGTAGATTTTACACTCGGCTACAACATTGGTTGTGATACTGTTTCAAACATTTGTTTTCATGATTTAGTCTCAACATAGTCATTTATTGTGCTATATTTCAAATTTAATTTGAACATTAAGTTGTGGAGCAGAATATCAGCATACTTAAACTTTTCCTTGCTGAATATTCATGTAAGAAATATTGACATGAGACATATTTATTTGCTGAAATGTTTCGGTATTGGCAGAAACCGTAGAAGCAGGTCTATATTACGCCATTAGGAAACAGAACAGACCCTGATCAGACGGCACGTGCAGGAGGTGTCTGATTGGGGTCTACTCCGTTTGTCAATGCGTTGTAACGTTTATATGAAGGAAAAGTTTAACTCTTTGCACGCTACGTAATTTTTCATCTGCAACATTTGTCATCTAGTTCAATTCTTAAAATAAACTTTCTCTCATTTCTTTGCAAAACTATGGTCAAGATGACAAACAGTTTGGATCCTGATGAGACGCCGCATGATGCGGCGTCTCATCTGGATCCAAACTGTTTGCATGGGTAATCAGAATTTCGCCGCTAGCGTGCAAAGGTTTAATACATAATGCTAAGTTTTTAAATGTATCTTTCCAGTTCATTACTACATTGAAATCGTACATTTCCCATTTCAATATACTCGGTGTTTTATTCGTTTTACACATTAACATAATGAACATTCATAAAAGAACCAGTATGTTTGAGTATTAATTACTTGAATTTTATAATAGCATTTTGAACAAGGACGTTTGAACCCTTTCGCTGCCAAACTCTGTCGTCTGCTAACTTTGTCGTCTGCTACAATTTTTCATTTTTTTTATTTTCTTCATTTTTGTTTCAAAAACATAGTAACAAACAGTTTGGATCCTGATGAGACGCCAAGTTACTCGGCGTCTCATCTGGATCCAAGATGTTTGCATAGGTAACCACTGATCCGGCATTGGCAGCGAAAGGGTTAAAGTTGGCTATTAGATCTTTACTATCCATGCAAATCTTATGAAACTTAACACACATGTTCACCGTCAGATGGGCTACAATCTGACCAAAGACGATAACTCTGAAAGGTTTTTGTTTCACAAAGTTATGCCCCTTTATGTACTTATGGAATAAATATAAAGGATGACTCGACAAACGATCGTTGGAACACGCATATGTAGCTCTTGTTGCTCTGTAATACTTTATGTTTCATTCTTTTTGTCAACTCTTTGTAATCCTTATTTTTTAATAAACGAATTGCACTCCACATCGTTTGGTTTTTTAATGCATCGGCTTCATTTATGGCAGAATTTAAACTAATTCTGTTTTTATACAGTACAACCTGTCCGAAGCTGTCATTCTTTTTATTGAACATATGAGTGTACACAAGAGTGTTCGGAGGAACACATGTGTCACCTGCTCGCAACTGACACAAAAACTGTTAATATGCTGGAGTGCGAAAAACAGAAAAAAGGGGAACAAGTCAAAAAGGAGTACCTGTAGAGTGATGGACCTTAGTTACATCAATGGTCCTCAATGAGAAGAAGACACATGTGAAATTTGAAAGCTCTATAATGATTGGGTTAGAAATGACAGCCAAAAAAAGAAAGTGTGACGGACAGACATACAGATGGACGGACAGACAAACGGGCAGACAGACGACGGTAAAGTGATCCCTAAGTGACACACTGCCTCTCGGCAGGTGACATAAAAAGCAGGTGGTTGCTTAATGAAGGCAAACCATAATACAGAAAGTTCTACATTACGTTTGACTTCATTAAGCTACCAAAGTAGCATGCATTTTGTTTTCTTAACCCTTCGCTTGCTGAATTTTAAAATACATTTCTCCTTCTTAAACCCATGCCCTGTTGTATAATTACATATATCTTCACTGTGTACAAGTGTTTCGCTGTGCAATCACTGCTGTGGAGTGCACTGGTTGCACAACCAACTTGTAAATAGTGCAGACCCTGATGAGACAGCTCATGCAGGAGCTGTCTCATCTGGGTCTTCACTATTTACAGGTAGGTATATTGACGTGAATAGCAAGCGAAGGGTTAGATTTTCATCATAAAGCATTTTAGATAAGGATTTCCATTAGCTTTGTTTGCTAACTGATATTCAACATGATGATTTCTATATTGTAATGTGACTACTTCTGTGATGACGGTTAGTAGTACTGTTTTTATTGTACAAACGTTCTGGAGGTAGGAAATCCTTTGAAATAAAACGCAGCAATGCAGAAAGAGAAATTTGCAGGCACGGTTTTATTTAATATCTTCAAGAGCAGTAAGAAAAGATACAACACTGCTCATGCCCGTTAGCACCGGCGTAAACGGTTTTCAATTTTCTAAACTAATACAGACATATACGCACATGCATACACTCATGCGTACATGCCATCTTGTCAAACAATTGTTTCGTTTGCCATTATTAAACATCAAACTAATTATACTAATTATATTAACCTTGCTTTAAGCAGCACACCTGCCCTAAATACCAACCGATTTACATAAGTTAATGGCCGTTATATAGAGGTTTTACTGTACTTTACTTCGTCACGCCTATTTTAAGGATCCACAGATCCCACTTTCAATTCAGCACCGTGATTTGCTTAATAAATGTTACAGTCACGTGACCGGTCCATTACATAAAGTTACAAGGTTAAGGATCCTTATTCCTATAGACATGTCAGATCCCCGGTGCCAAACTACAAGCGAGTAACCCCCCCCCCCCCTTACAACAACTTCATTCAGTCCAACACACATATGGGTTAATGTTTTGTAATGCAATTAAACCATGATGTAAACATTTATTAACATTGTAGTGCAATTAAAAATTCTGAAGGGTGGTGATCCCCCGAAAGCAAACATTGCAAAACAAAAAAAGAAAATTGCAGACTCGGTTTTATTGAGTCTATTCATGAGCAGTAATTGAAAGTGCAACACTGCTCACACCCCCTAGCACCGGCTTAAGCGGTATTCAATTTTCAGAACAAGAAGTACTGAAATTCATGATCTCGAAGGATCAGAAGGTATAACAACACTGAGAATGAAGTACGGGGCGACGTTTTACGGCCGCCACACACGCACTTAACACCTGCTGTTGTGAAAATTATAAATTCTGAAGGGTGGTGATTCCCCGAAAGCAAAAATTGCAACACAAAAAGAGAAAATTGCAGACTCGGTTTTATTGAGTCTATTCATGAGCAGCAACACTGCTCACGCCTCAACCATGATGTAAACATTTATTAACATGATATGTTCACAGTGTGACAATCGATATTGATCAATGACATGGCACAAGTTATAAAACACACAAATACAAAGTATATTATCAATAGAGATGATTCAACAATTATTACAAATATTTTTATTATCAAGATTAGCTGCCGTTACCAATTATCATATTCCCCGTATTAATAAATATTAACTGGATTAGATTAACCAGCGATTCTGAGAGTCGGTTTCCGACGGGTTCGTTGATGGAAGAACTAATCAATACCATAGGCCGGCTTTTTCATTTTATTTAGACTAATGATATGAGTTGCAATGTTAACCCATTCCCTCATAATGACCCCTTTTGACGCTTCTGTAAAACCCACTAATATAAACCATTGTTATAGGTAGAGGTAATGCTCTATTTATCACAGTGGTTTAAAAACTACACAATTCTATTTTGTTTTCATTTTTCTAGTAAATACTCCTTTTTGGTAGATTTATTCAAAGAGGTTGGGACTAGAATAGCCTATGAAGGAATGGGTTAAACCTTACACCGCTGTGGAAAACCGCTGTCTACACAAACTCGTATCTAGTGCAATGTTAAACAAGTCTAATTAGTTCAGGCTTTTGAGAATATATTAAGCAAGTACATGTATTAACCTATTCCCTCGTGTAAACGCATTTCCATGCATTTGCAAGCAGATCAGACCCAGATCAGAGGCTCATGGGGGAGCCGTCTGATCAGGGTCTACTTTGTTTGCTTTTGACATGATATAGATCTGACTCTACGGTTTTTGTCAGAGCAAAACATTTCCCTTGAAAAACTTATGATATAAAAAATGAGCTTTATAAATATGAATGATGTCATTTATTTCTTACAGGAGTACAGAATAGAGAATTGGTTAAACAACATTACTCGGCGTCTCTCCAGGAGCCAAATTGTTTTCAATTGCAAGTCAGGTCGCAAATAGCGGAGCGAGGGTTAATTAATAGTTCTTGTTTGTCTTCAAATACATGTTCATGCAATTTGTGAATTGATACACAACTGGATTTGTCTGGTGTAAGGAAAACCTCGGGGCTGAGGAAATTAGAAATATTCGATCTGCCTCTGCAAGTTTTGGGATTGAACCCAATTTTTCTCCCGCTGCCTCTCATGAGGACTTCGAGGAATCCAGCATATTTCCGCGGTGATTTGCGCATGCACACATGAAACATTTCCAGAAACGTTTCCAGAAATGATTCCAGAAATGAACTCAAAGGTCACATGAAACGACATGCAGTAGGGTCCCGCCTCTGCCACCATGAAGACACCATCGAGGTATTTGAGTTCAGCCATCTCGTATGAAACGGCATTCCAGATTATACGTGTGTCCTTTGTAAGTGTGTGCTCTCCGATTACTAATAGAGAAAACAAAACAGTGACGAATCAAGAGATACGGTGCCGTTGTCCTAGAGCGTTTAACCATTTGTTCCATGAATATACAGTTATCGATATCTCGAGCTCGGATAACTCGAACTTCGGATAACTCGAACTAAAATGTCGGTCTTTCCAAAATCTTACAGTACAGAATTGCTCTAAAATGTATCACTACGCATATCTAGAAAGTAGAAACACATTTCACAGCTTAATGCAGTTCTACAGTAATGCTGAAAGCTCCTGCAGGACCTTTCAGCATTACTGTAGACCTGCATTAAGCTATGAACTTGAGAAATTGTCCAGATTACAAATCGGATAACTCGAACTTCTGTTATCTCGAACTAAATTATAGTCCCTTGAAGTTCGAGATATCGAAGTTTAGCTGTAAATGTAAAACATTATGTATCAATATTAAAATTAGATACATTTTTATAATGTCGTATGAACACATGAATATCAACCATGACAGAAAATACATAATCAAATGTATATTATTTCAAAAGCACATATTACACAAGTACAATGACATATTTGAAGGATTTAAACATTATCAGATGAAACTAACCGTAAATGAAGACGTCGCAGAATTCGATTTAACCCTGAGTACCGGTGAACAGTTTGGATCCAGATGAGACACTGAGTACGTTTTGTGACAAATGACGGATTGTATCGCTATGTAAATGACGGATTATATTATATATTCTTATACAATTAATTGTATAATTGTATCATGTAACAAGAAACATTTCAATGTTTACGTGAATCTTGTATCGTTACAACTGTAGGCTTGTATCGCTACAGATGACGGACGGCTTGTATATGAACACAGTTGAAACAGAGTTTCACTTTCTGATTGTGTGTCCAAGGTATAGAGAGCTTAGAAAAAAGTTTCTAAAAAGGGATATTTCTGTAGATGACCTACCTTAAATAAATTTGAAGCTTTATTACATTCTAAATAAAAAATAGAGCTAAACTAGAACTATCACTAAAGGTGATGAATACCCCCACACGGCAGCCTTGATTGCAAATCCAAGTTTTGAACATGTAACAGGACCAAATAACAAAAATACCCAAAGTTCAAATAGAGAAAATTCTGTAATTTATGCCAAGTATCAAGTGAATCAGGTTAAAATTGAAGGAGGAGTTCAAAGTACAAGATTTTGCCTGCCAATTTCAAGGCTAAAGGTCAAGGTCAAGGTCACAGAGACCTGAAATTTGTGTCTTGCACATCTACTACTCCTGAGTAACATTTATGCCAAGTATCAAGTAAATCAGGTTGAAAGTGAAGGAGGAGTTCGCCGTACAAGATTTTGCCTGCCAATTTTAAGACCAATTTCAAGGCCAAAGGTCAAGGTCACAGATATTTTAAATTTGTGTCTTGCACATCTACTACTCCTGAGTAACATTTATGCCAAGTATCAAGTGAATCAGGTTGAAAGTGAAGGAGGAATTCAAAGTACAAGATTTTGCCTGCCAATTTCAAGACCAATTTCAAGGCCAACGGTCAAGGTCAAGGTCACAGAGACCTGAAATTTGTGTCCTACTCCTGAGTAACATTTATGCCAAGTATCAAATGAATCAGGTTGAAAGTGAAGGAGGAGTTTGCCGTACAAGATTTTGCTTGCCAATTTTAAGACCAATTTCAAGGCCAAAGGTCAAGGTCACAGAGATTTTAAATTTGTGTCTTGCACATCTACTACTCCTGAGTAACATTTATGCCAAATATCAAGTGAATCAGGTTGAAATTGAAGGAGGAGTTCAAAGTACAAGATTTTGCCTGCCAATTTCAAGACCAATTTCAAGGCCAAAGGTCAAGGTCTAGGTCAAAGAGACCTGAAATTTGTGTCTTACACATCTACTACTCCTGAGTAACATTTATGGCAAGTATCAAGTGAATCAGGTTGAAAGTGAAGGAGGAGTTCAAAGTACAAGATTTTGCCTGCCAATTTCAAGACCAATTTCAAGGCCAAAGGTCAAGGTCAATATCACAGAGACCTGGAATTTGTGTCTTACACATCTACTACTCCTGAGTAACATTTATGCCAAGTATCAAGTGAATCAGGTTGAAAGTGAAGGAGGAATTCAAAGTACAAGATTTTGCCTGCCAATTTCAAGACCAATTTCAAGGCCAACGGTCAAGGTCAAGGTCACAGAGACCTGAAATTTGTGTCTTGCACATCTACTACTCCTGAGTAACATTTATGCCAAGTATCAAATGAATCAGGTTGAAAGTGAAGGAGGAGTTTGCCGTACAAGATTTTGCTTGCCAATTTTAAGACCAATTTCAAGGCCAAAGGTCAAGGTCACAGAGATTTTAAATTTGTGTCTTGCACATCTACTACTCCCGAGTAACATTTATGCCAAGTATCAAGTGAATCAGGTTGAAATTGAAGGAGGAGTTCAAAGTACAAGATTTTGCCTGCCAATTTCAAGACCAATTTCAAGGCCAAAGGTCAAGGTCTAGGTCAAAGAGACCTGAAATTTGTGTCTTACACATCTACTACTCCTGAGTAACATTTATGGCAAGTATCAAGTGAATCAGGTTGAAAGTGAAGGAGGAGTTCAAAGTACAAGATTTTGCCTGCCAATTTCAAGACCAATTTCAAGGCCAAAGGTCAAGGTCAATATCACAGAGACCTGGAATTTGTGTCTTACACATCTACTACTCCTGAGTAACATTTATGCCAAGTATCAAGTGAATCAGGTTAAATGTGAAGGAGGAGTTCAAAGTACAAGCTTTTGCCTGCCAATTTCAAGACCAATTTCAAGGCCAAAGGTCAAGGTCACAGAGACCTGACATTTGTGCCTTGCACATCTACTACTCCTGATTAACAATTATGCCAAGTGTCAAGTGAATCGGGTTGAAACTGAAGGAGGAGTTCGCCGTACAAGATTTTGCAGACAGACCGACCGACCGACCGACCGACCGCCCGACGACCAACCGACAGGCTGATTCCAGTATACCCCCTCAAACTCTGTTTGTGGGGGTATAATAATATTTCGAAGTTTTTGTATTTTGCTAATAATTTGGATCCCGATAAGTTACTTAGTGTCTCACACGGTAATCACTCATCCGCCAGAAGCTTTAACCCGTTCCCTGTTCTGTATTTAGGCCAAATTTCAATACCTACTGAATATTCACGGACAACTTAGTTGTACTTAAATAGGGATGAGGATCATTGTAGCAATTTTAGATAATAAATATTCAAGATTTATCAAATTCCATTCGCAAAATGAGCAGACCATGCATGATCAGACGTTTCCCATAGGAGCCATCTAATCTGGGTCTACATTGTTTGCAAATGCGTGAAAATGCGTTTGTATTAAGGAAAGGGTTAAGCGTAAAGGAAAGCTAGAGGCATGACATAATTGAGAAAGACAGAATGCAGAAACATGCAGATAATTATGCTTTTGAGTAATCGTGTATTAGATATAAACTAGACCAAAACAAAATTGTTGATTTTAAAGAGAAACATGATAACATTTTGACATTGATACTGATTTCAGTAATACGTGACACCCGGTGCTATAAATACGCAGTGTACACATGGTATACGGACACATGTTGCATGTTAGCCAATATTCTAAAATATAATTAAGTACATAATTATCTTCATCTGATATAGTCACTGGTACAAGATAATACGCGCGTGCGTGTGAGTGAGAGAGGGATAAATAAATAGAGAGAAATATATGCATATACCCACATACACACACATACATACACATATACATACATACATACATACCCCTTTGTGTCAATATATGTATGAAAAGTTATGCTCTTGTGAATTGTTTTTGAACAATGCCTAATGTGGGAATGCAGGCTGATGCATGAGTGACAGTCCCTTCGACAATGGTTACATTTAAAATGAGAAGCTGAACAGTGAAATATACGAAGGTTGCAGTAGATGGGTAGCCGATTTCATCGAATATATCAATACATTAGGAAATATATCTTGATAAGCATGCTACAGATGGAGATGAACTGTAGATATAACATTCCGCATTAATGTTTTATAAAAAATTTATAACTGGCAAACTACGCACGTCAATAGCATGTTACCTACAATCGATTCAAATGTACGATATAACTATATAAATAGATTTTTCCAAAGTTATTTAACACATTTAACAATCATTCTAGACAAAAGCTGCTACGCTTCCCCACGTATTCTGCACGTATAGGACAGGTAAGTACAATTAATGTTTCAATTCTAAGAAAGATGAGTTGCAGATTGCACATCATCAAGTTCTTTTAGCTACATATTTTTAATATTTTGACAGATTACACGTCTTAGTTTCGTTCATTAAACAATGAATTTACATCTTGTTTAAATGGACGATATATATATTTTATATAGTTTTATTTCGCTAAATTGCATAAAATGCATAAAAATACGAACCACACTTGAAATGTTTTGAAACGAAACATATTGTCTAGTAATTACGCCATTACGGACGCATTGTGTTGTGTTTCTATTGTTTAAACCAGAAATACAAGAAAAACGCAAGAAAATGTACTATTTTTCTATCTGCCACCATTATGTATAACGACGATACGTATAGTATGTTAGCATGTTTTCTTCTTATCTTAAGCTTTAACCCATTTTCACATTTTGAAACCATTGTGATAAACATACTATTTGGTCCTATAGAGCAGCTGATAAACATACCATTTATAGAGCAGCTGATAAACAGACCATTTGCTCCTGTAGATCAGCTGATTTTTTGTGCGGTCGGTTTTTGTTTTCTCGTCGTCATAAAATCATTTGCACTTAATAAAGACTATCGTTCGCTGAAGGAATTGGGGCTTCATTTAGAGTTGTCAAAATACAAGGATTTCAGGGGCCCCTAAGACATGCAAATGATACCTTTGTCAATGGATCTTGTATAGCACTCTGGTATGAAAACAACCAAGCTAGAAGCCGTCACCCAATTTTCGGATAATTAAAGAGAATCAATGAGTCATAATAATATCCGTCCGTGCATTATAAAAGGTTTTAAATCAGTGGTGCGTGTGTGTTGGGTGGAGGTGGGGGTGTATCAGTGTACATGTGTTCGGGATGGGGACTCCAGTTTTTGTGGCATTTCCTGCCTGAATACCATTTTCTGCTTTTTATATGAAAATCACTTGCTTGTTTAGACAGTTCAAGTTATAAGAATATCCTTGTCAGTATGAAGACGTACACATGATTTATATTTCTATATTAAAGGAACAAATGACGAAGTAGTAGATTCCATAATCAAAGACCAGCGCAATGCAGGGTTCCAATGGTATGTTAACACTATGTAAGCTGTCAAATTATATGTATTTAGTTTTACACATAGTTATATGTTTGATACATCTCTCTAATTATCTTTAAATCTCTCATCTACTCGTTTCCTTTGGTTTACCTCTCCGACCTTCAAATAAGAAACCATATATAGGGTGTCCTAGAAAAAATGCAACCCAATTTCAATTCCTTATTACTCTAAATTTATTCAACCGATAGACACATTTTTATGCCCCCGTTGACGATAGTCAGGGGGCATTATGTTTTGCACAGGTCCGTCCGTCTGTCTGTCTGTCCGTCTGTCCGTGTGTCACGCTTTTAGGTGCACTTGGTTGTCACAGGTTTTTCAAGTGTTATGTGTCAGTAATTTCTACACTTACACACATGAAACTTCACATACACATCAATTACCATCTGTGCTATCATTTGGCACCCCACCCATGCTGCCCGCAAGCCCAAGGTCAAGGTTAAATGACTTGGAAATTTTACGTGCAGTTTGTTACATTTACGTGCATTTTTTTGTCATAGTTTTTTTATCGGCTTATATCTCCCTTACCACTGTAGCTATTCTCATGGAATTGCATATACATTAAATACTATCTATACTTACATTGCACACCCAACCTATGCTGCCCGAAAGCCCAATGTCAAGGTCAAATGACTTAGGAATTTTACGTGCAGCTGGTTGTCATATTTTTTCATTGTCTTATATCTCACTAAGCGCTATAGCTATTGGCATGGAATTGCATATACACATTCAACACCATCCATACTTGCATTACGCACCCGCCCATGCTGCCCGCAAGCCAAATGTCAAGGTCAAATGAAATATGAATTTTACGTGCAGTTGGTTGTCACAGTTTTTTCATCGTTTTATATCTCACTAACCGCTATAGCTCTTTGCATGGAATTGCATATACACATTAAACACCATCCATACTTTCATTACACACCCGGCCCATGCTGCCCACAAACCCAAGGTCAAGGTCAAATGACTTAGGAATTTTATGTGCAACTAGGCAAGCACCTATCGCTGTGTCTTACAGACACAAGTTTCTAGTTTATACCAGTTTTTAGGTACAACAGTGGTTCACATTTGTGGACATTTTTAGCTTAAATGCTTTTCAATTTTTTTGAGATATTGTGTATACTGAAGGCACCCTGTTTTCAATTTCCCCAGGAAGTATATTTGAATAGAACTTGGCATTTTGTCTCATGTATTCATCTCAAAATGTATCACCAATGTTCATTAAACAGCCACATGCCCTAAATACCAAATAATTCACACAATTTAGTGGTCGTTATAGACAGGTTTTACTATAATTACATAGCATGTTTACATTTTGGGGGCATGACGCGAACAATATGTTAATTAACCCTTCTCTTGCTGAATTTAAAAATACATTTCTCTTTATTTACCCATGTCCTGTTGTATAATTAGGTATAATTACATATATTTTCACTGTGTACAAGTATTTCGCTGTGCAATCACTGCTGTGGAGTGCACTGGTTGATGTATGTAATAATAATAACGACCCGCCCTTTTTATTGAATATACAGTAAAGCCCCACTAATGCGACCACCTAAAAGAAGTACAAATATGGGTGCTAGATGCAGGTGGTAGCTTAATGCAGGACAAAAATAATGCAGAAAGCTCCTATAGGAGCTTTCTGCATTACTTTTGTCCTGTATTAAGCAACCACCTGCTTATGAAGGCAGCTAAACGTATTTTTAAGTGGTCGCGTGAGAAGGGTTCTACTGTAATTTTATACGACCATCTGCATGTTGTTTGAAATAACAATTCAATTTTACATTAGTATTTATTTGTTTCATTTACAATAGTGCAAGACATTGAGAGATAAATGCCTGATAAAAGTACATGTAAGAGTCTAGCAGGAAACACCACATGCAAAAAAACTATAAATACTGCATGTACAACTATATATGAAACAAGTAACATTTATATAAGAATTAAAAGGCGACATACCTCAGTGGTTATTATGTCTCCCCCATTTATTGGGATACATTGTTTTTGCCAGTTTTGTCTGTTTGTCTGTTTGTCTGTCGGTCTGTCTGTCACAAACTTGTGTCGCGCGTATCTCTAAAATCAGTACGGCTAGAGTCACCAAACCTCACAGGAATGTTGACCAGCACGAGTTCTTGTGCACCTAGGGTTTTTGAATTGTCCCCCTGATAACGTTGGAGCTATTGCCCCTGATGACCTAAATTTAGAAAAACGTTGTGTCGAGCGTTGTCTCCTCTGATAACTGTTAAGTTATTGACCCTGATATGAATACTTTGATTAAGACAACTTTTGTGTCGTGCGTATCCCTGAAACCAGTAAGGCTAGAATCACCAAATTTCACAGGATTGTTCACCAGCATATGTTGTTGCGTACCTGTTTTTTAACCGTCTTTCACTGTTAACGTTGGAGTTACTGCCCCTGATGACTTAAAATTAGGCAAACTTTACTTTGTGTCGCGCACATATCTGAAACCACTAGGGCTAGAGTAGGAATGTTCACAAGCATGAGTTGTTGTGCACCTGTTTTTTTAATTAATTACTTTTAAGTCTCCGCCTGATACCTTTGGAGTTATTGTCCCTTATGACCACTTAAATCTAGAAAACATTATGCTGCGCGTATCTCTATAACCACTAGGGCTAGAGTCGCCAAACTTCACAGGAATGTTCACCAGCATGAGTTTGTGTGCACCTGGGGTTTCTGAATTGTCTCCCCTGTTAACTTTGGAGTTACAACCCTTGGTGACTTTAAATTAGACATACTTTACTTAGTGTCGTGCATCTCTCTTACACAGCTAGGGCTAGAGTTACCAAACTTCACAGGAATGTTGACCAGCATGAGTTGTTCTGCACCTGGTGTTTTTGAATTGTCTCCCCGATAATTATTGAGTAATTGCCCCTGATATGATTACTTTAAATTAGAAAAACTTTGTGACATGAGTATCGTTGAAACCAGTAGGGGTAGAATCACAAAACGTCACAGGAATGTTGACCAGCATGTGTTGTGGTGCACCTGGTATTTTTGAATTGTCTCCTCCTGATAACTTTGCAGTTATTGACCCTGGTGACTTAAATTTAGACATACTTTGTGTCACGCGTATCTCTAACTAGGGCTCGCGTCATCAAACCTCACAGGAATGTTGACAAACATGAGTTGTTGTTCACCTTGGTTTGTTAAATTGTTTCCCCCTGATAACTTTGGAGTTACAGACGTTACATTTGTTATTGGAAAGAAGATGAAAAGGGGAGACATCTGTTTTTGTGACAATAAAACATACCTCTAGTTGTCTTTATCTTCCACAGAAAAGCCAATTATTGTCTAACGTCGGCTTATTGTGCACTATCTTGTGTCATTTCCAAATTACAGTAGAACCCCTCTAATGCGACCACTTAAAGAATAAGTATAGCTGCCTTCATAAGCAGGTGGTTGCTTAATACAGGACAAAAGTAATGCAGAAAGCTCTTTACTTTTGACCTGCATTCAGCTACCACTTGCATCTAGCACCCAGATTTGTACCTATTTTAGGTGGTCGCATTAGCGGGGTTTTATTGTATTTCTTTTACAGTGAACCCTCATTATACCGGCATTCGTTACAATGACACCCTCGTTATACCGGCAGTATGCATTGAAACAAAATTACCGTTAAGTCTTTGAAACAACCACTGAATATTTAGGTGCAATGCCAATAATGTCAAAGGGAGCATTTTGCACTTCTTGTGTTCTGCATTAAGCGATCATCTGTTGGCACTAGTTTAAAACTGGCCACATGATTCCTTTCATATTTAAACTCGTTATAACGGCAATCTCTTTATACCAGCAAAATGTCTGGAAACAAACACCTCCGTTGCAACGAGGGTTCACTGTATATTTTTATTTCCTTGTCGTTCATCGTCAGAATAGGTGTCAGCTTTATATGAAATAGATATATGTTCTAAAGTTATGAAAAGAACATGATTGATGGCAGTTTTGTGTCCAAAGCAATCCCAAATCTTTACTGGACTATTTTATCATTTATCATTGTGACGAAAACAATCAATCAGGCATAAAACTAATGACTTCAGAAATTAGAATTAAACAATTTCGGCACAGTCGTCTGCACATTTGTCGACTAAATCAATTTGCACAATACAGTGTTCATAGATAGTTATTTCTTTTGCATACTACAAAGGATAAACATGTATATGAGCCCGAATAGTGTTCCGTGACCTTGAACATAAATATGTCGGCAAACGTCGTAATTATGGTAAAATATAGAGTGAAGATATTTAAATATCGGACAAACCACGGTATAGTTTAGCACGCTGGGGGAAAAATTTGCATGAATCTGACTTCATTCCCAGTGCTGTTATATATTTTCTTGTCCCTTGGGGTCAGTAGTTGCGATGATATTAGATTTGAAATTGAGTAACGCTGCACCTTTAATAACAGCTCATGAACAGACTCAATAATACCGAGTCTGCAAATTTCTCTTTTGGCGCTGCCTTTGCTTTGTCTTACTGTCAGAACACTTGGTGACACTCTGAATAGGCCACTTAACGAATACAAATTGGGATCCTTAAAGACAAGTTATTGCTAAATGCTTGACGACAGTAACACAACAAATTCTGTTGGAGTTTTCTGCAAAACGAACTTTCATCCTGCGTTAAACTACCATCTGGCTATAAGTCCCTGAATCATCCCTGTTTGAGGTTGTTGATTTCTAAAGTCTATAATTTAGACGTTGATATCAATCTGTGCGATCTACAGTCAGGTCAATCATAATAAATATCTGAAACTATTTGAAAAAAGGTTAATGGTGAAAAGACTGGCATTGAATATATAAGGTTATCTGCACACTTATCAGCTATATGATCGACCTCCAAATGCCCACATACCGGCCGATCCCCCCCACACACACACACCCTACACGCATACACGATTACTTATAAATTACGTACACACACATCGACAAACACTCGCAATCACACATGCAATATACGCACACATGGACATACACACAGGGACAGACAGATATAAACTCGTTTACAAATTTATTTTTAAAAGTTCACTTACGTCTCCCTAAAACACGTGTCACACCACACGAGTTTTGGTGGCGAATCGCTACAACTTAGCAATCGTGGTAATTCTTCATAATTCGTGCAAGGTCAGTTCGATGCTATCCTTTGAAGAGCTGAGGCAGTTTTAAAATGTTCAAATTATTCCTGGCTAATCCGCGACTAAAGTGTATTCGTATTGCTGCCATAAAGCATACGTCGTGTATCTTACTGGCTCGTACAGGTTGGTTTATATGTCTTCTCAGGGCATACATGTTCTGCAACAGATCTTCATATAACATAACGAAATTGTTATGTAGCGGTAATCTCCGTATATTCAAATTGTTCAGAAGCTAATGCCAAAGGAAAACACTGGTTTGGAAGGCACCAGTAAGTTCACTGTCAAACACATAAATGGACTGGTGTTCGCCTGTGTTTGTATCAGATTTGAATCTCAGTCGTTTTGATTCGTTGTGGTTCGTTGCATCTTTTGACATTCTAACCGATACGTACAGACTGCGTATGACAGTCTTGGGATACCTTTACCAAGATCAGTCCATCACGAATCACCACGATTTTTTATACTCGTGACGGTGTGACTGGGCCTTACAGACGCCAAAGAAATGATCACACTAGTATCACTAAGAGCATATAAAAGGCCGAGGGCATTTGACACATTTGTTAGATGGGAAAACACCATATCGATACGGATCGCCAATGTATGAAATTGGTATAAAATAAATATATAAATAAATATATATATATATCAATCTTTTTCAGGTAATGTGCATTGCGGTTTAAAACACTTTATGTTCATCATTGCGTTATCCATAACTGGATATCTCTACGTCCTACTACCAAATCACATTAGGTTCAAAGGTATTACGTTTAACAAGACGTGGCCCAGGTGTTTGGCCAACAAATCCGAATTTTCCTGGCTACGCTGGTGGGAGAACAGAGGAATTAACCAGACACTAGACCTCCCGCAACATTTGTCATCTTTTCAGACCACGCTTAGCCTCGAGGAACAAAGAATGTTGCGAAAACTATTCTTCAAAGTTAGCCAATTACTTCAAGACAATAACATTACGTATTTCTTAACATATGGTAGCCTGATTGGAGCTTACCGACACTTTGGAATAATACCATGGGATGATGACCTAGATATTTTCGTCAGCGTTACTGATAATGCTACTATATTCAAATTGTTCAATGCTGATAGTCGAGTCATGATAGATAATTATCAATTAACATTTGAACGCCATAATTCGGTGCACAGCAAAGTACTGGTGAAATATATATGGAGAAACAATACCCGCAGTAAACCTGACAAGACGTGGTGTTTTTTTGATGTATTCCTTTACGAAGACAACCCTGATTATTTTCTGTTTCACAGTACAGTACAGGTGGAGCGTGACAACATTTTTCCACTGCAAAAACGCCTATTTGAGGGAACATTACAACCGGTGCCACGAAACATCGCATACGTACTCAAACAGGTCCACTCAGGAGAAAAGGTATTAAATGAATGTTGTAGCGAGAACAAGCATCGTCATCGGTTTAATAGGAATATGACATTTGTTTGTATTCCATGCTCCGAACTTTACCCGTACTACCCATTTGCAATTAGGATGCAAAAAAAGGAAGTTATCAAACTTGGAAATGAACACCAAGTACCTGAAAATAACGAACAGAAAGAAGCTAAACGAAATATCCTAGAAAAGACATTGTGTATTTAACAATACGGAGAGTAGATAAATGTTACAAGTGGACTAAGTCTATTTACATATGTAACTTATGATGGCCGCTGTTTCTGTGTTCATTTAATCCTTTCCCTATTCGTCGTTTTTCCCAAATTTCAATACTTGCTGACTATTCATGGACAAAATAGTTATGATGATTACGGAATATGGAATATTGTAGTCATTTTAGAAACTACAGAAACTAAAGATTTTTCAAAGTCCATTAGCAAACAGAGCAGACCCAGATCAGACGGCTCCTATAGGGGCCGTTTGATCTGGGTCTTCTCTGTTAGTAAATGTGCGGAAATGCGTGTACAGAAGGGTAAGCGCACATTAGTATACACGCATTGAAGCGAGAACATGTGGCTGGTGATATATGGCATATTATCACATATGATAAATTGTTACAATAATCAGTGCGTTTTAATTTAACAATACAACTTAGTTCTTGTATATAAGGAATTCACAGTATTAAAGCAAATTTGCTTAATGGTATTGTGTTTGATCATACTGAATTAATTAATTGTGCATTGATTAGCTATGTATTGGCATGTGATTATGTAAATTAAGAATATAAGCTGGTCACAGGAAAAAATAATATAGTTCGAGAATTGATATCAGTAAGTGAAAGGATTATCACAACGCTACGTATAAGGGAGAGATTGGGGCTTTAATTGGTATGTAGGTGTCAACAATTATATGATGGTATCGTTAAGAAGCCTTGAGTAAATTTATTTTACGATTGCTTGCTTATGGAATATTCATTGCGGGGAGTAGTTTGCCCAAAACGTTGCCTTTCCGTTTAGCATCTACTGGAACGTGCCATATGTAAATTTTTACTATATGCCATTGTATATTTGGGACAGAAACATTTCTCATCTACGTGATTAGGGATAAGCTAGGTTATGACTGGCATTCAACTCAAACATAAGTGTCTATAGATCACAAGGGTTCAATGACCGAGCTCAGAAATCGATAAAAGTTCTTAGCCTGTCTACTTGAGCCTAGATTAGTAAAACGTTTTACATAGTTGAATTGTAGAATTTTGATAAACAAAATAGGTATACAGTATGAAAGAAGGTTGAATCAAGTAACTAGTTTAACCCATTACCTCATAGGTATCTATGTTAAGATACAACCTCTTTGAATGAATCTACCGAAAAAGAGCATTAACTAGAGAAAAGGAAGCTTTTAGAATTTTGTAGCTTGAAACCATTGTGATAATAGGAGCAAATGCTCTATTTATCACGATGGTTTCACAAAGTGATTTTTACAGAGTCGTCAAAAGTCGTTAATATGAGGGAATGGGTTAAATTAATTTCATTTGTATTGTTCATAACTGACTTGGTAAAGTAGCTGAAGAGTAATGTAGAAAACCCATACAAGAGCTTTCTGCACGATTTTTACCCTGCATTAAGCTGCATCCAGTCTCTAAGACTGATATCTATGCTAAATTTACCGTCCGATTGAGAGAGGTTTTACTGTATAAGTTATGTTGCACCCGATGTTTGATATTTGACTTAAGACAGATCAAGATGTATACATATATGTATAGTGTTGTGAAACCGTGAGTAAAGTCGGAATCGCCGGTTTGTAATATATTACAGCGGAATGTCAAGTCGCATTATTAAAAAGATATACATGTATATCGAGAACATGGGCAAACCACGGGGACTTCACTGGTTGTACAGGGTTTGTATGTTTAGATATTTATTTATTGTAGATGTTTCAGTGTTTCTATGCAACGGCAGATTCGCAAACCTGTTTCGCATTAAATGTATGTATGGAACACGCATGTGCACAGTCAAACCTCTCTATACTGAAAGTTAACCCTTCCCTTGCTGAATTTTAAAATGCATTTCTCCTTCTTTACCCATGCCCTGTTGTATACTTACAGATATCTTCACTGTGTACACGTATTCTGCTGTGCAATCACTGCTGTGGGGTGCACTGGTTGTACAATAAATTTGTAAATAGTGCAGACCCTGATCTAGGTCTTCACTATTTGCAGGTAGGTATATTGACGTGAACAACAAGCTAAGGGTTAACATTAGTATCAGTGCCGGTCTTTCAGGCACATGGCGGCTAAATGAAGTTTCCCAAATGAACTTTCTGCATGACCTTAAACCTGCATTAAGTAGCCACCTACTTAAAAGACATAAATTGGTTTTATTAACCCTTATTCATGCTATACGCGAGCTGACTTGCATTTTCAAGCAGTTTGGAACCAGAGGATACGCAGGGTTACTCGCCGTCCTATCAGGATCCAAACTGTTTGACCCTTGGTTAACCCTTTCGCTGCTAATGCCGGATCTGTGACATACCTATGCAAACACTTTGGATCCAGATGAGACGCCGAGTAACTCGGCGTCTCATCAGGATCCAAACTGTTTGTTACTGTTACCATGTTTTTGAAACAGAAATGAAGAAAATCAAAAGAATGAAAATTTGTAGCAGACGACAAAGTTAGCAGACGACAGAGTTTGGCAGCGAAAGGGTTGACAGCTTCTCAAACGTTCTGCTTTAAATAACGTGTGTACGAAAAAAAAACGTAAGTAGATATATTTGTTAAGCACGAGAAGGGGGTTAATCCCACTTCACTGTATATATCAGCGAACATATACATGTATTCTGTCCATTTCAAGTATACTTTATAATTATAATCGCATCGTTTAAAATTCAAAGAGAAGGATTCAAAGGAAACTCGCACACAGAGTATGTGAAAAAACACCAATGACACAAGTGACGTTTAAATTTGATGTCAATCTAGTAAAAAATGATAAGTAAATCTCGATTTAAATTCAGTTTACTGAAATGGACAGTAAGGTGTTAACACAGGGGAATGTGGTATAAACATTTCTATTGTCATGGAAACGTGATGAACGGTTTATCGAAAGTTTTATTCAGAAAGTTTGCACAATTCCAAAGCTGTTAGGTTCGTCCATAAGTGTGAAGTTAGCGCTTCCCCTGTCTCTATGTTTATTCTAAATTTAATTAGATAAACTGGACATTCATGGACAAAAGACTTACGAGTATAATGAAATATGGAAGGTGGAGCATTGTAGCATTTTAGAAAGTAAAGAGAGAGAGAGAGAGATCTATCAAATTATATTAGCAAGCAGAGCAAACCCTTATCAGACGGCTACTATAGGAACCTTCTGATCTGGGTCTACTCTGTTTGCAAATGCGTGAAACATGTTTATATGGCGGAAGCGTTTGGTGCATTAGTGTCTTTGTACTTACAATTGCGCTTGTTTATGTTTAATATATTCATCTCGTATGTTTTCTGTGTGTTTCCGTGTGTGTATGTGTGTGTTTCCGTGTGTGCGTGCGTGCGTGCGTGCGTGCGTGCGTGCGCGTGCGTGCGTGCGTGCGTGCGTGCATGTGTACGTACGTGCGTGTGTGTATGCGTGCGTGCGTGTGTGTGTAATATAAAATGGTTTATAACTTTTCGATTAGAAGTTGATTTGCGTTTTAACACTTTAATATTAGGTAGAAGTCTGAAATGGCGTTACTGTTTACAGTCATGTTTTTCTGTCGGTTTCTTAGGTCTGGGGTAAAGCTGATAATTTATCTCCATTTCAAAAATATTTCAAAAACGTGCAAAATAAAACAAACTCCTTTACAATGCATTCAATATATTTTACAACCACCTAGTTGGACAGGGGCAGATAACCGACAACAGTCCCTTATTGTATCTAAGTACATATATATGATTGGCTTAGGTTCCACATAATCGTGCAAGGATAAACCCCCACCAAAGCGCTAGGGTTGACTTTAACGATTACGACAGTCGACGATATACTTCTATCTGATAGAAATATAGTCCTGTGTACTGTTTTAAACACACATTCCGAATTGATTTTAGATTATCACTAGACAACTTGTTTACTTGCAACACATTACAGAAAAGTTTTCGTAGAAATGAATACAACTGCTTGATACACATTTAACTTTTCATCAAAGTCTTCCACTCAACATATACCGTTATAAATGTCCGGCTTTTTCAACCATTTATTTCATACAAACGCCTCCTCACGATTTTGCAAACAGAACAGATTTAGACCTGGGTCCATGCTTATAAAGCTTTTTAGTTGAGCCTGAGTTCGTTCTCAAGCTTTTGATTGGTCAGATTTGAGTTCTCAAGGTTTTGATTGGTCAGGTTTGAGCCTTTGGCTCAAATCTGACCAATCAAAAACTTGAGAACGAACTCAGACTCAACTAAAGGTTTTATAAGCATGGACCCAGGCTTCTGTAGACGGCCTATATTTACGTCAGATGCATGCACTTGGATATGATCATGCTATGTTAGACCACATTCGCAAAAATGAAACCTTGTTCACATTTTAACGACAAACTAAAACTAAGGTTTTCTTTCTTAAAATTATGTCATTAGATTGATTTGGCATAGTGTAATTACTCAATAGTGTAGTACTACTCAGTTAATAGTAAATAAAGGAGCTACGAAGTAATATTCATTTTATCATAGGCACACGTTAACAGCATTGCATAGGTGCATGTATACGACAAGTTCTATGAAAAATCGAAACTCTTCAAAATCTTTTAAGCAGGTATCCTAAACATATTACAAGCATGTATATTATATCTTTAACATGTTCTGCTAAGGTTGTGAAAAGTTGAGATATGACCCTCAATAACATATACGACGTTAATTATATTACTATGTACTATTTGAACATTGTCAGCCAGGAACTCAACCTGTTACATATATGATTCTAATGTCAACATCCATGTCGGGCACCTGTTACTCATATTTGTAACACATTTTATCTGTTACAAATGTGATATGTTACGATATGTTACGAATGTGGTCTAACAATGCTATCTATAATATTAATGTACAGTTACAATTGCTACCATCGTATCTATGTTTACGCCTTAACTGAAAAGGCATAAACAGTACAGATATTTATCATTTGACTACCAGTGTATGGCAGTAGTGCATGTAATATCCGTCTATTCCAAAATAGTGTCAAGTTCCCTTTACTCCTCCATGAATATTCACGTAAGAAATAATGACAACATGGATATTAATTAGATTACTTGTTAATATAATATAACATCGAAAGCAAACAGAGCATACCCTGACCAGACGGCTCCTTTAGGATCCGTCTTACCTGAGTCTACTCTGGTTGCAAAGACGTAGAAAGGCGTGTGGTGTGAGTAAATGATAAAAACCGTTTCATACCGATATACACAGACCAGTGGGAATAATTGGATCTTTCAAAATCTATAAAATCCATTTCTTCAAGGGAACTTAGGTGATTCGGATTACTTATTGGGACCCTTCCGACCTTGTCCCAGTTGTTCAACCAGAACGATGCCAGTAAGCATGCTGTTAAGTCTGTATATCTGTAAATAATTAGAATAAATACAAAACAAACTCTCGTAGTGTTCTGTTCTGTTTGACTATCTCTCTTTCTCTCTCGTATTCTCTCCCTCGCTCCCCTCTCTCCCTCTTCCCTCTCTATATATTTCTATCTCTCTGTCTCTCTCCGTTTTTCTATGTATGATTTCAGCTTTTAAGACCCATTATAGCATCCCTAATCGCCACATCATTATAGTATCCCTAATCGCCACATTGGCTAGACATTAGAGATGCTACGCTTTTGTCAAATGATACATTCACCTAACCCAATACAATGGAACTAGTATCAAACGACCTTTTATTGATCGAACATGGGGTTCTTAAAAGCAGATGGTTGCTTAATGCAGTGCAAAAGTAATGTAGAAAACGCATATAGGAAAGTCCTGCATTAATTTTAACCTGCAGTAAGCTACCATCTGTATTACATACCACAAGACATTTTTGATGGTCGCTTAGTCCAGTTTCTACTGTACTTCTTAAATATACATGTAAGGCATGCAAATAATTATATTAATATTAACTAGCTTGATGTTTAATAACAGCAAATGAAACGTAGTTGTTCGACCAGGCCAGAAACTGAAGAATCATATATGACTCCATAAGCAAACAGACCAGACCCTAGACAGACAGCCCGTGTACGGAGCTTTTGATACAGGTCTACCTCCTTTACAAAGGCATAAAATGCGTTTGTAAGGAGTAAAGGGTTTATCCACGAAACAAGATTATCCTTGCATTTTAACCATTAGCCTGATGTAAAACGTATGCCTGCTTAAACTTCGAAATGTTACAAAAAAATCAATCATCTGACAAATCAATAATCGAGAATGAACTCAGATCCAGACTCAGATGTTTTATAACATTGGAGCCAGTTTCCATTCAAGTATCGACCGAGATATATGGAAAAACGGTAACATGACACAGAGGAAAAAATGAAGGATACAGAACGGAAACTGAAGGTAGTGGAGGCCAAATCAAAACGTAGCCCAAATGTCAATTTAGCGACACCCGTGACCCAAGGCATTGAAATAACCCTGTCAGAAGTGAAACGAGATGAAAAGTAAAACGATAATTGACAGGGTGCAACAGAATGACGATTAAAGGTTAGAATGGAGCAAATGGAAATACCAAAAACTAAAACAAAACCATTCTGCATATAAGTCATATTTACACCATAGTGAGAACTTGACAAACATACCAAGTGAGGACACAAAACTGGTGACATATTATAAACAGAGAGACAGTTGGGACCATGTGTGGGATGGGGGTGTTCTGAGATGTTGTATCGCCTTCTCGTGGCTCAGAACGTGCGTAATCTCTACGATATGAACTTAAGAGTACCACCTACTGTTGTTACTACTACTGTTGCTGATGCTACTGCTGATGCTACTACTACTGCTGCCATTACTGCTTTCTCTGCCGACTTCATTACTTGTTTTCATTCTCTGCTTCTCTTTCTCTACGTCATCCCTTCAAGCCGATTCAAAACTCAGAGTTAACCCACTTAAAGTCTCCATACAGTCTGGGGGTCTATTGATATTTGACCGGAAAGTATAACAATGACCAATTCAAACCTCAAAGCTAATCCCTTTAAAGTATCCATACATTCTGGGCTTCTATTGATATAGGACCGTGAGATATAACAATGGTCTATTCAAACATGAAGTAGATCGAACCTGGGACCCTAAAGCGGATTGAAATTATAAAAACTGTTAAGATTTTGATACTAGCTTTACGGCCAGTACTGAATATATACATATAAAGAATGTTAAGGAGTATTTAGTAATAACAGAAATTATTAGAAATTGTACTTGTACCAAAATCTACTGTAACTTGGATCAGCTTCCACCCTATAGGGACGTAATAAAAGTGTTTTGTTATGCTAATCACTTTTGACATGAAGGCACATATGCACATAGTTATAGGAACATCAAGAACTTCTAAACAATAAAATGACAGTTAAATAGCAATCGATTGATATACTAACTAGATGGCCAATTGCACCTAGTGCATATAATTGCCACGGTTAGAGTGACACACGATGTATGCAAACCCTTTGAATCGGTTAATAATGATACCTTGACGCTGGGCAGTCATAATTATATATGCACAGTACATTGGTACCAAACTGTCATTTTGCAATTTTAACAACACATTCTTCAGTCAGCTAAACAACGTAGATGGTTGTACGACATGGGTGAATCAATCAAACAGGCCATCAAACTCAGGAAAAATATGCTTGAAGCATTGTGGCCTGATCACGACACCGCACACGTGACACAGTGTACTGAAAAGTATTATCAAGGTGCTGTAGTGGAAACTACGTAAGAAGCTTCAAAGCTAGTTAACACGCATGAGTGCCACAGAATTCTACGATTACCAACAAATACAATGGGTCCCTTATGTGCCTGATCATAAGAAAGCTGAAATGTTATATCAGGAATACAAAACGAGACTAGAACAAAATGAGTATCGACCAAGATAATTGGAAATAGAGGATACACCATGAGTGGTAATTGAATATTCTAAAGATAAAACGAGTTGTCTATATTTGGAATATTCAATGACCACGAATGCTGTATTAAATTTATCAAATTACCCCTATGAAAACGCATTTACTAGATCCAAATACAGGTGCCTATTAGTACTTTTGGTGCTTTGATCACAGTTGTGAATGATTCGGTCTAGCCAACTAAAAGTAGGTCCTAATAATTTTGCCCATAACACTTTCCTTCATACTTTGCAACTATATTAGACCCAGATCAGAGGTTCTTAGAGTATCAAAGTATGCTCTCTTTACAGTGTAGTGGTGTTGTTTGTAACACTGGTTCATTTAGAAAAGAATTTATTCAGTTGATACAATTTTATATGTAGATACACAATTTATTGCTTATATTTTAGTATTCCTTTTTATTGGTAAAATTACCACTGTTTGCTTATCAGATTATGACACACATGAGTCCATGCTTATAAAGCTTTTTAGTTGAGTCTGAGTTCGTTCTCAAGCTTTTGATTGGTCAGATTTGAGTTCTCAAGCTTTTGATTGGTCAGCTTTGAGCCTTTAGCTCAAATCTGACCAATCAAAAACTTAAGAACGAACTCAGACTCAACCAAAAGTTTTATAAGGATGGACCCTGACTCTACAGGGAACCAATTTGTTTCAGATGTTGTTACCATATACACATGCATACAAAGCTTTGTTGAGATGTCTTGAGTATCGCGGGTGCTAACTAGTATCCATGTACTAAACGTGAACAGATGGTAATGACCATTGACCATTCAGCAATCCTAAACTTCAATAGTTTCAAAGTCAGGTAAACATAAAGAAATACTGACCATACATATACACTGAATCAATCATTTGCCTGTTGAACTTAGCTGAACTTATATAATGGCATATCCATCACAGATTGTTTTGCATTGGTATAACCTGTAGAGGCACTGGTTTTTGGGAATATTTTTAAAATTGTCCCTATAGCAATACAAGTAAAATATTGCTGTGCGCTCGTAAATGTACAGCAAAGTGAGTTAGTGCTACGGCAAAACAAAGCTTGCCATTATGTAAACATAATTGTTTGCTTAATAAGTATTAAATGATAGTTTTAGTGAAGTGTATAATTATAATGTTTATTTCATGAGCCTTGAAAGCAAAGTAGTTTTAAACAGTAAAGACACTGGTAAAATACCATTTTTATTCCGAGTATATTACTATATGAAAGGCTGGTGCTTCTGATGTCGACATGGAGTAATTATGCTATGAAGTAATAAGAAGAGTAAAAGTCGGGTAAAGAAAAAGAACAGCAAAGTTAATGATTATAGTTATCTTTATTTTTTTAAAAAACTTCCAAATAATATACAGCAGAAAAAGAACACTTTTGTTGCTAATAGCATAATTAAAACTATCAAATAAATGATAATGAGGGACATTAGTTGGTTGTTTACTTCGATTAATGTAAAGCATTTTAATAAAAATTAATTGGACGTTTTATTTGAAAACATTTGCTTTTATGCATATGTAGATCAAGTAAAAGTTAACATTGGTATACTGAATACATTATATGGATGATCTTAATTTTATGAAAAGAAATAAGGACCTATCCTTAAATAAAAAATAACTAATGTTCCCCATAACAGCATGCTCAAAATCAAGAAGGATTAGCCTATTAACCGTTTATCTGTACAAAACTTTATTTTTGGTGAATATTTAATTGAATAAATCATTTGGAAATATAGAAAAGTACTAATTTTCACTGACAGCAGTAGTTGTAACTGAGATGAACAGCCTTTTAATATAATAATCTTTAAATGTAGCAGACGAAAATGAAACAACTTCTTTAGGGTCTTTCAGATCTGAATTTACTCTGCAAAAATGTTTAAATATATATTTGGGAGAAAAGGTGAAAATTAAACATTTGTAACAATCTAATCTACAAATAGAAAGTACAGGTAACATATGTTTTATAAATCAGTGATAACAAAAGGACAGTGTAATATACAAGACTCCGTACCATATGTCAACAGTATAAACGTAGTGAAATCAAGCAGGCAAAACCAACTACAAGACGTAACCACCACCAAAACATCGATAGATAGCATGTCACACACACAACTACACATGAACACAGACAACATTAAGAAACACACAAAAACCTCCAACGAGACCATAGAAATAAGTGAATAATTTAATATTTTCAAAATCAAGTAATGTTTTGTGTCCTATGCATATATTCTGACACCGAAATATAAATTATTTTACTAGGAACTATGGATATTTTATAGATATTGTTCTGAATTCGCTAACAGTGCAGATTCTGATCAGAGGGCTCATAACGAATGTCCTAATAAAAGATATCATGACCAAAATGACACATTTGCACTTTCAATTACTGTTCATGAACAGACTCAATAAAACCGAGTCTGCATTTTTCTCTTTTTGTGTTGCAATTTTTGCTCTCGGGGGATCACCTCCCTTCAGAATTTATAATCTTCACAACTGCAGGTGTTAAGTGCTTGTGTGGCGGCCGTAAAACGTCGCCCCGTACTTCATTCTCAGTGTTGTTATACCTTCTGATCCTTCGAGATCATGAATTTCAGTACTTCTTTTTCTGAAAATTGAATACCGCTTAAGCCGGTGCTAGGGAGCGTGAGCAGTTTTGCACTTTCAATTACTGTTCATGAACAGACTCAATAAAACCGAGTCTGCAATTTTCTCTTTTTGTGTTGCAATTTTTGCTCTCGGGGGATCACGTACCTCCCTTCAGAATTCATATGATATTGAATATGTGTTGTCCATTTGGTATTATTAATGCTCATGCCCGATTCCTCCAAGTAAAAAATGTCCAAGAGTGTTCTGATGTATCGGTCAAGTGATAATGACCAAAATCACATGTGCACAATGCCATATGATGACAAAGAAGTATAAAAAGCTTGAGAAAGATTCATTCAAAGATGACCGAGTAATGCTCCGGACAAATTAGAACAGCCCGATGAACGGAAAGACAGACTGATCAACAGACAGAGTGATTGCAGTATATCCCCCGTCAATTTGCCGGAAAGGGGGGGGGGGTAATAAACGTTAAACCCTTGGGAACAAACATCAGTATTTTGCACATTATTTCGTTGTGACTGAATAGACTCTGGGCCGTTATTCTTGCGCCTCTTACTAAAAGTTCATGTACAGCTCATAAAAAATGGAATTACTGTAAATTACTGTTTTAAGGAATAATATTTTAATAAAGTTCAGACTTGCTTAACTGAAGGAACCGGTACATGAATTCTAAATACTTCATTGTAACTTGGCAGTATATAGAACAATATGCATGTACACGCTGTTAGTTCAATACAATCGACTGTCCTTGGTCGCTTCTATACAAACACTTAACCACATGTTTATCTCTTTGTCCTATAATTTTTTGAGTGAATTTTACCCGATCTAAATTCCGTCTGCTTCAGAAAATACAATAGTCATTTGCAACAGTGAATGTGTCGTAGTCATTAGTAACAGTGAATACAGTGTAGTCATTTGCAACAAATAATACATTGTACAGTAGTCATTTGCATACTGTGAATACACTATACATCAGTCATTTGTAATGATGAATACATTATACAGTATGCATTGTAAAACAGTGAAGTCATTGTACAGTAGTCAATTGCAACAGTGAATACATTGTACAGTAGTCATTTGCAACAGTGAATACATTGTACAGTAGTCATTTGCAACAGTGAATACATTGTGTAGTAGTCATTTGTAACAGTGAAAACATTGTACAGTAAGTCATTTGTACTGGTGAATACATTGTACAGTAGTCATGTGTACAGTGAATACATTGTACAGTAAGTCATTTGCACTGGTGAATACATTGTACAGTAAGTCATTTACAACAGTGAATACATTGTACAGTGGTCATGTGCAACAGTGAATACATTTACAGTGGTCATGTCCGACAGTGAATACATTGTACAGTAGTCATGTGTACAGTGAATACATTGTACAGTAAGTCATTTGCACTGGTGAATACATTGTACAGTAAGTCATTTACAACAGTGAATACATTGTACAGTAGTCATGTGCAACAGTGAATACTTGTACAGTAAGTCATTTACAACAGTGAATACATTTTACAGTAGTCATGTGCAACAGTGAATACATTTTACAGTAGTCATGTGCAACAGTGAATACATTTTACAGTAGTCATGTGCAACAGTGAATACATTTTACAGTAGTCATGTGCAACAGTGAATACATTTTTCTTATTTAAAACAGTGAATACATTGTCCATTAGTAATTTGCAACATCGGTTACATTATAGTATCTGTAAGATCTACACGTTTTGCATGTGCTTGACAGTCGTTAACCTTTAACACCTTACGTCATCAACATCCCTCCCATCACCTTTGCAAACACGGTAGACCCTATAGGAGATGTCTGATCAGACTCTGCTCTGTTTGTTATGGGGTGATATAGCACTGATTCTACAGGTTTTGCAAGGGTCAAGCCCGTTTGTGTCCATTGGCTAGTATGATAATTAATCCAGATAATATTCATGGTGTCAGTAAGTCTTAACTGAATATTCATGGAGTAACGGTTTAAATTGCAAGTGTGGAGTAAACTAGAGGTTTGTTTTTGTCACAAAAACAGATGTCTCCCCCTCCCATCCTCTTTCCAATATACAAGTGTAATGTCTGTAACTTCAAACTTATCAGGGTCTAATGTTCAAGTCACCAGGGGCAATAACTCCAACATTGTCAGGGGGAGACAATTCAAAAGCCCAAGATACACAAAAACACATGCTAGTCAACATTCTTGTGAAGTTTGGTGACTCTAGTACTAGTGGTTTCAGAGATACATGTGACACAAAGTAAAGTTTCTCTTATTTAAGTCATAAGGGGCAGTAACTCCAAAGTTATCAGGGGGAGACAATTAAAAAACCCAGATGCACAACAACTCATGCTGGTGAACATTCCTGTGAAGTTTGGTGACTCTAGCCCTAGTGGTTTCAGAGATATGCACGACACTAAGTAAAGTTTGTCTAATTTTAAGTCATCAGGGGCAGTAACTCCAAAGTTAACAGGAAGAGACAATTAAAAAAAACCAAGAGCAAAACAACTCATGCTTGTGAACAATCCTGTGAAGTTTGGTGACTCTAGCCCTACTGGTTTCAGAGATACGCGTTTGTACAAAGTTTGTATAAATTTAAGTATTCATATCAGGGGCAATAACTCAAGAATTATCAGGGGGAGACAATTCAAAAACCATAGGTACACAACAACTCATGCTGGTGAACATTCCTGTGAAGTTTGGTGACTCTAGTACCAGCGGTTTCGGAGATACGCGCAACACAAAGTTTTTCAAATTTTAAGTCACCAGGGGCAATAACTCCAAAATTATCAGGGGGAGACAATTCAAAAACCATAGGTGCACAACAACTCATGCTGGTGAACATTCCTGTGAAGTTTGGTGACTCTAGCCCAACTGCTTTCAGAGATACGCGCGACACAAGTTTGTGACGGACAGACGGACAGACGGACGGGCGGACGGACGGACAGACAGACAACTCTGGCAAAAACAATATATCTCCCCATAAATGGGGGAGACATAATAACAAATGCGCAAACTGTATACCCAGATGAAAGGGCTGCTGGCTGACGGTTTTATTGCGGTCTGTACTGTTTTTAATAAAATAGTGATAATGTTTGATTCAATTTTGTTTAATAAATACGTTTTTTGATAACCTTTATATAAATGTTTAGGTGAACCTTTAGCAACATTGTTTCATCTGAGCCCAGGTGATTTGCCTTTTGCCATTTTAGTGAATCCACATAATCTACCATTCCCCTATACATATGATATAAAACATCTGAGTCTTAGTCGGAGATCATTTTCAAGAATGTGATTGGTCAGATTCTGAGCTTGCTCAGAATCTGACCAATCAGATACTTGAGAATGATCTCAGACTCAAGCAAAATGTTTTACAACCTCAAGGCCAGATCAGGGTCTGCACTATATGCTATGCCAATCAATGCCTTAGGATTTCATCAGCATGCATGTTTTTTGTAGTAACCCCTCACATGAGAAATAGATAATATAATGGGTTCCAATTATTAATTTGAACGAGATAAGTGAATATTATGTGTCAGGTGCATGGTTACATGAATAGGATTTATACTTTTTACCCTTTTACTCCATGACTATTTATGTAAGAAATACTGACACCATGAATACTAATTAGATTAACTGCTACAATAGTCAGGAAGTCATGCTTATGGCAGAATAAGCATAGCAGACGTTGATCCTGTAGGATCTGTTTGCAAGCTCTTTTTGCAAGCGCGTAGAAAGACGTGTTTATGGAGTGCAATATTCCAAGATATTTATGTAATATAAACGTCTAGAGAAATTAAAGGGAGATACCTTGGTATCTAATTGACCCAAAATAGTGTAGCGGTGTCCTCCCTTTATTGTTTTTTTTTGCACTGTTGCCTGCATCTTGGTGTGAAACCAGTAGATTTGCCTCAAGTGTCTCTGAACATTATCGGCATTGAATAATGGGTTAATGGGTCCAAGGGCACGTTTCTTTCACGGCACTGTAGAACTAAATGTATTGCCATGTAACTGCAATGTATTTTATTCAAAGGTCACTCTTAAACCTAGAGAAAGCTACAGCTCATGACAAAACCATGGTGGCATTCGATAGACTAAACACGTATAATAAGAGAAAGAGACAAATCTAAAGAGTGGTCACTTAGTTATTTTTTAAAACATCTGGATCTTGGTTTAAACATATTTTATTACTGGAATATACAACATGCATCAATTTACATAGATTCTAAGAAGGATTGGAATGAAAGCTAAGAGCTTATGAAATTCCTCTCCTAGGCATATGATGCTTCACAAGAGCAGTTGTTCATCAGAATTACAAACTTTTCAAGATATAATGAAATGCTGGAAAACAAGTGTATATGTTGAATCGGGAAAGAATAGATAGATGAAGATGAAACGAAACAGAATGGTATGATTGGAACGAAGAGTGAAAATCCGTGGCGCATACAAATAAATTGTCAATAATGAGTCACTTTGCCCAGCTGAGTAGATACAGCTCTATATAAGTAAGCTTGATGTTTTAATTCATAACAACAATTTAATTAAGACATGAACCTTTTGGTTTTTATACGCCGACCTAATGAAGGTGGTCGTATATTGTCGTGGCCCTGTCCGTCCGTCCGTCCGTCCGTCCGTTCGTTCGTTCGTACGTTCGTTCGTACGTTCGTCCGTCAACATTTTGTTTGTCCGCTGTTTTCTGGGAAAACTATTTGACAGATATTAATGAAACTTCACATAAATGTTTAATGCATCAAGATCTGAAGCTGAGTTGATTCTGAGGTTCATTTGATTTTTCATTTCAGAGTTATGTCCCTTGTCCTAAAAAATATGCAAATAGTTTGTCCGCTGTTTTCTGGGAAAACTATTTAAGATATATTAATGAAACTTCACAAAAATGTTTAATGCATCAATATCTGAAGCTGAGTCGATTCTGAGGTTCATTCGATTTGTCGTTTCGGAGTTATGGCCCTTTTACTTTAAAAATAGTGCAAATACATGCAAATAGCTTGTCCGCTGTTTTCCGGGAAAACTATTTGAGAGATATTAATGAAACTTCACACAAATGTTTAATGCATCAAGATCTGAAGCTGAGTTGATTCTGAGGTTCATTTGATTTTTCATTTCAGAGTTATGGCCCTTGTCCTTAAAAAATATGCAAATAGCTTGTCCGCTGTTTTCTGGAAAAACTTATTTGAGAGATATTAATGAAACTTCACACAAATGTTTAATGCATCAAGATCTGAAGCTGAGTCAATTCTAAGGTTCATTTGATTTATCGTTTCGGAGTTATGGCCCTTATATTTAACAAATAATGCAAATACATGCAAATAGTTTGTCTGCCGTATTCTGAGAAATTTATTTGAGAGATATTAATGAAACTTCACAAAAATGTTTAATGCATCAAGATCTGATGCTGAGTCGATTTTGAAGTTTATTTGATTTGTCGTTTCGGAGTTATGGCCCTTTTACTTAAAAAATAATGCAAATATATGCATATAGTTTGTCCGCTGTTTTCTGGCAAAACTGTTTGACAGATATTAATGAAACTTCATACGCATGTTTAATGCATCAAGACCTGAAGCTAAGTCGATTCTGAGGATCATTTGATTTGTTGTTTCGGAGTTATGGCCCTTGCACTTAAAAAATAATGCAAATCTATGCAAATATGAGGATGGCCATAACTTTTTCATTTGAAATGATATTTACTTCAATTGTTTTATATGGTTAAACCTTAATGTGAATGTTCACATATATTGCGGGGGTTTTGATATGTCATTTTATTCTAAAGTTATGGTCCTTGAACTTTGTGTGTTCGTTCCTTTGTTTGTCGGTCAACTTTTAGTTTGTCTGTTGTTTTCTGGGAAAACTATTAAAATGATATAAATGAAACTTAACACAAATGTTTTAAGCAACAAAATTGGAAGCTGAGTTTATTTTGAGGTTCATTCAGTTTGTCTTTACAGAGTTATAATAAGATATTCATTTCATTTTTTTAAAAAAATAGTATCACCTTAATATGGAAATCAAGATCTGAAGCACAGATTAGAAAATGTCAACACTTATAAGGCATGTTGAATCAGAGAAAGTTTGCAAGTGGGCGTATTATGTACCGTATGCGGTACTCTTGTTACAATGTATCTCTGAACTGCAGTAAATATTTGAATATTCATTTCTAATGAAAGTCTAAGATCTCCGAATAACAGTATTTTTGAGGAGAATCTACTAGATTTTTCTGGAACAACACAAGGTTGAGCGAACTGCAATTTGTTCGCAAGCGGGTGTGAAATACCTGTCCTTTTCGACTTCCACAGTTGTAAAACGAAGGTGGCTTAGACATTTTGCATTGGTTAAGTGAATGTTTTTAATATCTTCAGACAAAGAGTTCCACATGTTTATTACAGAGGGAAGAAATGACTCGGCATAGAGTTTAGTTCGAGAGAAAGGGATTCGGAGAATATGGAAAAATAGTCAAACAGGGAGAGCCACACACGAAATGACACCGCACCAAACACCATCTAACAAGAAACGGTAAAGCCACAAGACAAAACATAACAGGACGCATATCAAGACGAAACACATTAAACATTAAGCATATTAAACAACAAAATTGACCGTAGGCTGAAAGCAGGAGTGCCGCCTTGGAACGGCCAGCAACCAAAATAAGCTACTGGGGGACTTAAACCTGGTTTACGGTTACCCAACCTCGTCCTTATCCCACTTTCACCAAAGTCAAAATGTAAATAAAATTCCCCCTCTAGACAACTCCACAACATGCATAACGATGTCTGCCAAAATGAAAATGATTTGAAAACTAGAGGTTTTTGTCACAAAAACGGATGTCTCCCCTCTAATAAAAACAATATGTAAAGGGAAATCACTAAAAATGTTATGGACTTGATGATTGATACTTCCCCTCATTATGCGCTTTCCATACCACATTTTTCAAGAAGAAAATGATAACAGCTAATAACTCCAAATATATTGACACCAGAGGTATGGCCCTTGTGCACGACACTTACTTTCATCATGCTCTTTGCATAAATGAAATGTCATTCCAATAGCATCAGTCGAACAGGAGTTATTGATTGGACAAAAAATGTAACAAAGGGCAATAACTCCAAAAGTATTGAAGCCAGAGTTATGGCCATTGTTCATGACACTTTCTCTCATCATGTTCTTTCCATGTATAAAGTTTCAATGCAATGGCAAGAGCCATGTAGGAGTTATAATCTGTACAAGAAAGCGTTAAACAAATGTACAAGAGGCAATAACTCTCAATTTATTGAAGCCAGAGTTAAGGACCTTATGCATGACACTTTCTCTTATCATGATCTTTCCATGTATGAAGTTTCACTCCAATGGCATGTGCCATATAGGAGTTATCATCCTGACAAAAAATTGTGATTTTTTTTACAAAGGGCAATAACTCCTATATAAGTGAAACAAGAGTTATGGACCTTAAGCATGACACTTTCTCTTATCATGATCTTTCCATGTATGAAGTTTCAATCCAATGGCATGAGCCATATTGGAGTTATCGTCCGGACACATTTTTTTTGAAAAAAACTAGAGGTTTTGTCACAAAAACGGATGTCTCCCCACTAATAAAAACAATATGTAAAGGGAAATCACTAAAAATGTTATGGTCTTGATGATTGATACTTCCCCTCATTATGCGCTTTCCACACCACATTTTTCAAGAAGAAAATGATAACAGCTAATAACTCCAAAAATACTGATACCAGATTTATGGCCCTTGTGCATGACACTTACTTTCATCATGCTCTTTCCAAAAATAAAATGTAATTCCAATAGCATTAGTCGAACAGGAGTTATTGATCGGCCAACAAATGTAACAAAGGGCAATAACTCCCAAAGTATTGAAGCCAGAGTTATGGCCCTTTTTCATGACACTTTCTCTCATCATGCTCTTTACATGTATGAAGTTTCAATACGATGGCAAGAGCCATGTAGGAGTTATCGTCCGGACAAGAAAGCATTAAACAAATGTACAAGGGGCAATAACTCTAAATTTATTGAAGCTCGAGTTAAGGATCTTATGCATGACACCTTCTCTTATCATGATCTATCCATGTATGAAGTTTCACTCCAATGGCATGTGTCACAAAGGAGTTATCATCCGGACTAAAAATTGTGATTTTTTTACAAAGGGCAATAACTCCAATATTAGTGAAGCCAGAGTTATGGACCTTGTGCATGACACTTCCTCTTGTTATGATCTTTCCATATATGAAGTTTCAATCCAATGGCATGAGCCATATAGAAGTTATCTTCCGGACAAAAAAGTGTGATTTTTTTACAAAGGGCAATAACTCCCATATTAGTGAAGCCAGAGTTATGTACCTTGTGCATGACACTTTCTTTCATTATGCTCTTTCGATATATGAAGTTTCAATCAACTGGCATCAGGCATATTGAAGTTATTGTCCGGACAAAAAATTGTGATATTTTTTTACAAAGGGCAATAACTCCAATATTAGTGAAGCCAGAGTTATGGACCTTGTGCATGACACTTTCTCTTGTCATGATCTTTCCATATATGAAGTTTCAATCCAATGGCATGAGCCATATAGGAGTTATCGTCCGGACAAAAAAGTATGATTTTTTTTTACAAGGGGCAATAACTCCTATAATAGTGAAGCCAGAGTTATGGACATTGTGTATGACACTTCCTCTCATTATGCTCTTTCCATATATGAAGTTTCAATCAACTGGCATCAGGCATATTGAAGTTATCGTCCGGACAAAAAGTGTGACGGACAGACAGACAGACGGACGGACGGACAGACGGACATACAGACAGACAACTCTCACGAAAACAATATGTCTCCCCCATATAAATATGGGGGGAGACATAATTACAAGGGCAATAACTCCATTATTAGTGAAGCCAGAGTTATGGACCTTGTGTATGACACTACCTCTTGTCATGATCTTTCCATATATGAAGTTTCAATCCAATGGCATGAGCCATATAGGAGTTATCGTCCGGACAAAAAAATGTGATTTTTTTACAAGGGCAATCACTCCATTATTAGTGAGGCCAGAGTTATGGACCTTGTGTATGACACTTCCTCTTGTCATGATCTTTACATATATGAAGTTTCATTCCAATGGCATGAGCCATATAGGAGTTATCGTCCGGACAATAAAATTTGAAAAAAAATTACAAGGGCAATAACTCCAATATTAGTGAAGCCAGAGTTATGGACCTTGTGTATGACACTTCCTCTTGTCATGATCTTTCCATATATGAAGTTTCAATCCAATGACATGAGCCATATAGGAGTTATCGTCCGGACAAAAAAGTGCTATTTTTTTTTACAAGGGGCAATAACTCCTATATTAGTGAAGCCAGAGTTATGGACCTTGTGCATGACACTTCCTCTCATTATGCTCTTTCTATATATGAAGTTTCAATCAACTGGCATCAGGCATATTGAAGTTATCGTCCGGACAAAAAGTGTGACGGACAGACGGACGGACAGACAGACAGACAGACAACTCTCACGAAAACAATATGTCTCTCCCATATAAATATGGGGGGAGACATAATAAACGTTAGAGGTAAACAAGCGACAAACAAGCGACGTCATCATTTAAATGACGTCATAATTTAAAAGTACGGGAAAACTATATGAAACACTTCTACACCGACATTTAATAAAAAATAAATCGCAAGAAGGAGATTATTAGAATTTCGTAAACTGTATTGTGAGAACTCCCTGACTTGTGATGGAATCAACGATGACAAATATGTTGGAGTAAGCTGATGGACCATTTTGTAAAACAGAACCAACTTGTGTGTTTGTCGTCTAGACTTGAGGGACTCCCACCCAGTTTCAGTGTATAATTCTTCTAATGATATAAGTTTAGTAGTTCCTGTCACAATTCTAGCTGCTTCCTGTTGAATTTTTTCAAGTTCTTCAGTTTGGTAGATTGTGCAGTTATCCCACGTGACATCGGCATATTCGAGAACTGGTCTAATAAAACAAATATACACAATTTCTAGCGATTTCCTGTCAAGAACAAATTTTAATTTGCGCATACTATTTATACGTGGCCATGCTTTCGATTTTATGTATTCGATGTGAGAGTGCCAGCTCCCATTGTTTGAAAGAAGAACGCCTAAATGTCTGTGAGACTCAACTTCAGATATATCGCGATTCAACATTGATAGAGAAGGGTGGCGGATGCCGTTACGTTTTCGTGAGATAAGAAGCGACTCTGTTTTATTAGGGTTGAAAGATACCAGCCATGTTTGTGCCCACAATCAGTTATTGTTTTGATGTCTTTGTCAAGAATTTCGGCAGAGATGTTAGCGTGTTCAACTATAAGATAAAGACTGGTATCGTCCGCAAAGAGACGAATATTAGAACGAATATCTGATACAATGTCATTGATGTAAACAAGGAACAAAAGAGGACCCAAGATAGACCCTTGTGGCACTCCGGCCTTGACTTCGGCCCAATTAGATTTTGCTCCGGGAACGATCACTCGTTGTTTCCTTCCAGAGAGATATTCAGAAAACCACTCTAGAATATTACCCCTGATACCAGCTCCTTTCAATTTAGCAAGAAGACCCTTGTGCCAAACTCTGTCAAACGCTTTACTTTATATAAAAAACAAACACTGCCCTTACTTCCTTGCCTTCATCCAAGGCTTTACAGAAAGCATTATAAATATAAGTCAATTGGTTAACTGTCGAGTCACCAGGTATAAAGCCAGACTGAAAAGACGAGAAGAAGTTGTTTGCAACGAAAAAGTTGTAGGCGTGCTTGAAGATTAATCTCTCTAGTACTTTATCAATATTACTCAGCAGTGATATAGGGCGATAGTTGCTAACAACTCCTGGATCACCTTTTTTTAAAATTGCACAAACATGAGCTTCTTTCCAAGATGAGGGAAATGCACCAGTGTTTATTGATTTGTTAAAAATATCACACAAAGGAGTACTCGGCTCGCTTGCTAATTCTTTCAGTACCTTATTATTTATATCATCAGGTCCAGATGCTTTCCCTAATGGAAGGCATTCTAATACAGATTTAACTTCATCGACAGTAAATGTTAGTGTTGACAAAGTAGAATTATTCGGCACAATATAAGGAATGTCAGCGTTCTCTTCTGATAGAAGCGTTTGATTTGCAAAGAAATCATTGAGAAGGTTTGCCTTTTCATTGTCATCAGTAACTACTGTATTGTTATTAATCAAGGCAGGAATGGACGGTTTATCGTTATCAGTGATAAAAGTTTTCATGGTTTTCCACCAGTCGCACGAAGAAAGGTTTCCAGACGCGAGTTTGTTGGATACTGTATTATAATATTCCTGTTTTGCGTTACGAATAAGAGAAACAACTTCATTGCGTAATTTCTTAAATTTATCCCATTGTCTATTATTAATTGATTTCTTTGCTTTTTTGTATGCCCTTTTCCTCGACCTTATTTTACGTTTAATATGTGACGTTATCCAAGGAGGTTCCCATGGTTTAACAGTAATATTTTTGTAAGGAATAGATTGCAAAGAAATTTCAAATTTTTTATCCGTGACTTGTTTCGCATATATATCAATATTGTTGTCAATCACATCCGTCCATTGAGTGGTACTTGCATTATGCCTAAGGAGATCGAAATTGCATTTATCATATAGCCAAACAGTTCGTTTAAAGGACGTCGGTTTGTTTTTCTTGAATTTATAAATTCCATAGATCGGACAATGGTATCTAGTCTGTTGGTTTAGAAAGGGATCAGAGACACCACTGGAGATGAGATTTTGTTTATTATTAACAAACATTATATCAATTAGAGATGATGAATGTTCAGTGAAGTGTGTTGGTTCTTCTATTAATCGTGAGAGACCAAATTGCTGAGAAAGAGAATTAATTTTCTCCGCTGTTGGCTTATTCAACATATTTAGGTTAAAGTCGCCAAAGATTATTAAGTCATTTGCACGAGAGTCTACAGCTAAGTGTATTGAGTCTTCTATTTTGCTTAAACAATGGATTCCGGAATTAGGGGGTCTATAGAACACGCCTATCAATATTCGTAATTGTTTGAGAGTTATTTCAACCCAAATACATTCTACATCAGGAAGTTCAAATTCAGTTTTTCTTTTGTATGTTATTGTATTTTTTATGTAGACACAAATTCCCCCATATCCGTCGTCTCTGTCTTTCCTTTCAGGTTTATAATAAGTGGGGATATTTAGGTCATCAGAATTAACAGATTCGTTCAGCCAAGTTTCCGTAAATGACAGAATATCAAAACCCGTAAGTTCCGTGTAAAGATTGTCTATTTTGGGAAGTATACTTTGAACATTGTAGTGCACTAAAGAAAAGTTATGCATCAAACTGGAAAACGATTTATAAGAGCTTGAAGAAGTTTCTGAGTCAAAACTATTCTGTAAGGGGAAAGTGGGGCCGGGGTTAGGATGTATATCACCTGAGCGAATCAGAAGAGCTGCCAACAATACAAGACATCCATGATGTGTTATGAGGCACATTAAAAGGGTGAATATGTTCAGTAGAGATAATGCAAGTATAATGTGTTTAGTGAAACGTACATTCGAAATATATTTTTTATCTGGGTTGTAGCATCGATATACAAACGTAATACGATATGCAAGATTTCCTGTCGACACAACATTTAAATACATAGAAAACATGCTGACATAACATGGTAGTAGTGTCATTAGGCACATCATATGTAATGTTAAGACTAACGTAGATCTGCATCTGTACGACGGCATGACGGCGGGAACTTTGTCACTAGTGAGTCTCATGTGATCTCGCAGAGTAACAACAAAAAATCAGATGATACCATCAGCCAGTCGCACAACAGAGCAATGCAAAGCACGTTTGACCCAGTACACCGCCACAGACCACACTCCTGTTCCAAACCACCTGAGATCAAAGAAGAAATGTAAAGGAAGGCAACTAGATGAGGGATTGTAAATAAACAAAACATTAAGTTAAACATGATAAGAAAAAAGAGAGAAAAAGTTCGCTATGAGGGATTCGGAAAAGTACATACTGCACAAACATTGGAAGGTATGGACAATATATCCATGTAGTTAACATTTCCGTTTCAGATGAAACATCGAGTAAACTTGGCGTCTCATCAACTTGGCATCTCATAAGTGACGTACACTTAGTTGAGAAGAACCATCATACAATTATACCTAAAACACCGGAGATATATTGCTCCACATCGGTGTACATTCACTCAGAAAGCTTACCTTTAACCATTAGTCTGCTGAGCAAACTATTCCAACACAAATTTTCACCTACTACGTGTCCAAAATTCAAGCTTTAATCAATGTGTCTACCAGAATGCAACCAGAGTGTCAAAAAGTTTGGATCCTGCTGAGACGCCGATGTACTCTGTGTTTCATTTGGATCCAAACTGTTTGCATAGGCACGAACTCATCCGCCCGTACCAGGCTAACAGTCAAAACGGCACGGCGTTCGATAATGAAGTAAATGAGCAAGGAATATACATGTACATTCGTTCAACTTGTACCTGTGTCCAAGGAGTAAGGAATATGCATACATTCAACGTGTACATGTGATCAAGGAGTAAGGAGTATAAACTATATACATTCAACGTGTGTCTGAGACCAAGGAGTAAGCATATATACACTCAAAGTTAACCCGTGACCAAGGAGCTGTGATCAGACAATTGCTATAGGGATGCAGCATTACTTGTTATACAATGGAATGCCAATCTTGTATAATATATGTGGACGATTCTATAAGTGAGTTAACAGAAAACAAACAATTTGGCCGACATTTTACAGAATCAAAAGCATGTGTCTATTGCAGAAACTAGTCTGAATGCGCTCATTTCAGTTTGGATTCTTGCCGAAATGAAATACAAGAATAACAAAAAAACGTTACTTAAGTCAGATACAAGTTAAAATTCAGAATCTTCCTGTTACCAGTGAAGACATCAACCGAAGTATAAAAGTCAGTACTGACGTCCCCAAAATGAAAATGACCTGTGTACATACATACACAGGCGTTTAAAACCTTGACGAAACGAAACACAAGATTATTCAATGTGGTAACAGAAGATACATGTACAAATACAGGGTGGCAAATAGGGATCTCAGACCAGTATTCACCCGCTATCATCTTGTATTAGCCCTTTCCTTCATAGCTTCCTTTCCACCTCTTTGTAAACAGAGTAGACCCACGCCAGATGTATTCATAGGAACCGCATAAACAGGGTCTACTCTGATTACTATGGAGAATATAGATATGTCTCCACAGTTTCTACAATTTCGTATTTCACTGTACATTCTAATGCAATTGTAAGTGAAGATGTCATTTTTTCGCGTGAATAATCAGCATGGAAAGGGATTAACTTATAGTAATTCATGTAAATAAACAAGAAGATAACATAATAATCCGGTCTGAGATTCTAATTATCATATAAACAGATATAAAGGACACTGTGACGAATGCATTAGTTAACACTTATATGGTAACACACAAATTCATCTCCATTATTTTCATTGTAAATTCATTTTACCACATACCATGCCCAGTGTTTCTGCATAGAGACAAATACCAAAACGCCGGAAGTTTACTCTCCAATAAGATTGAAGCACAAATGAGGTAGACCCAAACAAGACGGCTTCTACACAGACGCCTGATCAGAGTCTACTCAGTCTGCTTATGTAACCGTATAGATCTAATGCCACAGCTTCGGTCGTAGTCTAAACATCCTATGTTCAAACACCTTACTAACTTTCATCTGATAAATATCTGATAAATATCGTGTACCTAAATATTCATGGAGTAACGGGTTAAATAAATCATCAAGTAAATTTCACGAATGTCTGAATTGGCCTAATAACATACTGTGTATGTCTGTAGCATTACAAAAACATCTATTAGCATAGACTATGGCATCTATGAGAGTAGTTATTACTCCATGAACGAGAACTTCAGTTATAATGAAAATATAATATATGTACTCATATTTAAAAGCAATACCTAAAATAATTATGACACCCCATTACTGCTCAGTTAGCATGATTAACCCTTCTCTTGCTGAATTTTAAAATGCTGTTCTTCTTTTTTATCCATGCCGGGTGGTATAATTACATATATCTTCACTGTCTACGATTATTTCTCTGTGCAATCACTGCATCTTAGCTGTTAGCAATCTGGATCTTAGCTGTTTGCAAATACAAGTCAGGTCGCGAATGGCGATATAAGGGTTAATGTTCTACTTTAAGGCGTAATAATACCAGTGCATGACTTTGTGTATGGTTCAGTTTAATTTTATCGTTTCAGACATTTTTTTGTAAGATGGCATTTTTCTCGGACATTTTCTATCCTGACAATTCAGGGCTGAGAAGACAGGAGAAGGCGTTGAGCTCGAAACTCACAACTTTGATGGAGTCAAACTTCAAGCAAACCAACGACTTAATTGACTGTATTCATACATATATTCCTGGAAATCGATTCTCTAAGATTAGAGTCGACCATGATGAAGACTTGAGGTCAAACTTTCGAGTGATCCAGTCCCGTTTGCGCGAGATTACAGAGTATGTGGAGGAGAAAGTTTCTATCTGAAGAGGCGGATCGATAGTAGCTTGTTCGACAAAATAATGTCAGTAGACACATCGTTCGTGGATAAATTCAGGTTGGCGAACACAACTGTCTTAGTAGTCGATGTCGCACTGGGTGTGACAAGCATAGTGGTGATGCCCTGCATCTACAGCGGTGTTGTGTGTCAATTTCGGTATGTATAGGCACAATAGCGACATGCGCACATGCTGGTTTTGCATTTGGTGTCCTGTTTCTTGCTTTGCTGCATTGTTTAGCATATTTATACGAGCTGAGGAAAGGGATAGACTACAAAGTACGGTATACGAGCTTGCGTCTATTCTGTCTAAATATGGGCCAGCTTCGTACAAGTTCAACATGTTTATCATAGCATTAGAAGACATCTACGATTAAAGACGACATGCACTGATTTGGTCCCAATACTATATAGGTCACAATTAAATACTAACATTATTAACGCTATGAGAGTGTTTTGTTAGTCTTGTATATTTTTGTTACATACAAAACGTTACATGTCACTCACACTTATTGTAAAAAAGTTATTCAGAACCTTTTCGACCTATGACTTCTTATCCCTTCTCTTGCTGAATTTTAAAATACATTTCTCCTTCTTTACCCATGCCCTGTTGTATAATTACACATATCTTCACTGTGTACAAGTATTGCGCTGTGCAATCACTGCTGTGGAGTGCACTGATGAGACAGCTCCTGCAGGCAGGCATATGGACGTGATTAGCAAGCGAAGGGTTGATATGCTTAATGCGGGATGGAAGTCACGCAGAAAACTCCCAGAGTAGCTTTTGTATGACTTCCACTTTGGACAACGGTGTCATTTGTGTGCCAGTTTCGGTTTATATAGGCACACTAGCTACATGCACACGTGCTAGTCTTGCATTTGATGTCCTAATTCTTGCTTTGGATGCATTTTGTGCATCTTTATAGGAACTGAAGAAAGGGATAGACTGCTAAGGACGGCAAACAACTTTCAGTCTATACTATCTTAATATGAGTATGCTTCATACACATTCAATATGGAGATTGAACGGCTCATAATAACCTTAGAAAACATCTACAAATGAAGGAGGACACATACCGACCTGGTTCAATATTATATAACACATGTACTTCACAATTAACTATTAAATTTATTTTTATGTTATGAGAGAGCTTTGTCAGTCTTACTTGTATATTGACGTAAAACTCTTTCATTCGAACTTTTAGCAGAGAGGTATTAAGAACCTTCCAGGCAGGTGGCTGCTTGTACAGTTACTGTATGCATCTGCATTAAAATATGATATGTGAATTGTTTTAAGCTGCTTTAAGCATTACACTATATTATGGCATTTGCTATGTCCCCACTTGCCGCTTAGATCCAGAATTATACTTAACCCATTCCCTCATAGGCTATTTTTAGATCCAACCACTTTGAATAAATCTATCGAAAAGGAGCATTAACTAGAGAAAAGGAAAAATATAGCATTTTGTAGTTCGAAACCATTGTGATAAAGAGTGCATTTTCTCCTATAGGAACAAATGCTCTATTTATCACAATGGCTTCACAAAGTGATTTTTACAGGGTCATCAAAAGTCGTCAATATGAGGGAATGGGTTAATGTGCGTGGTAGATGCAGTGGTGGTATTGTATGCTATTTACCATAATTTTAGATCCTAATTTACTAAGAACACTCTAAACTGGAATATTAACAAAGCGCGTTGTATGTCTTTTCAAGCAGGTGGCTGCTCAATGCAGGGTATAAGTAATTGCAGAAAGCTCCGTTTAGAGCTCACTGAATGCTTTCACCTTGCATCAACCTGCTACCGACATTGATACAAATTTGAACATCATTGTTTAGAGGGATTTAACTGTTATTGTACAGTAGTTTGTGCTATGATATTTGATCAAACATTACATAAGGGTTTTCCTTTTAACACCTTACTCCATGAATCATGTAAGAAGTAATGTATGTATGAATCACAGGGGTCTGGACCGCTTCATGGGAGTCTATATGTACTATATATAATAACAAGGGTTCCAACTAGCAGAATGGACATCCGTGTACCACAAGTACAAATATGAATGTAACTCTTGCAATTCCAATGATAATTTTGTAATTCTTTCGGCTATTAAAAGCCAATATATTTTACTATCAAATGAATATAATCTTCTGACGGTAACTTATGCACAATTATCAATTTAACAATGATTTTCTCAAAATTTCACGTGTTTTCTGGGTCGTTGACAAACGTTCGTTCACCCCGGTTTCACTATATCACAGCCATAACCTGGCGATTTTCAGTTCAAAAGATGGCGTGATTCAATAAAACAACCCAATTATATCACCAATCTCCATTTGTTTTGTCGTCTAAATAAGTAAGCAACCTGCAACCGCGGCCTTTTCGTCTGTCGTTATGTTTCTATTTCGGATGCTGCCATTTTGCAACAAATTTGAATGGAGCTATTTCATTGGATGAGCGAATGAAAGTTGGGAAATCCGTGACGTCACGTACAATGGCTCCTTCTTCGACGATTCGAAGCAAACTAACAAAACTCGCTAGTTTTACATCATTCGTTTGATGCTGGGGACTAAAAAAAGGTGTGTGATAGAATTGATTCGTTTTATTGAACCACGCCATTTTTTAACTGCAAATTGCCAGGTTATTGCTATGATATAGTGAAACCGGGGTGAACGAACGTTTGTCAATGACCCAAAAAACACGTGAAATTTTGAGAAAATCATTGTTGGATTGATACTTGTTCATAAGTTACCGTTATAAGATTGTAGTTATTTGATAGAAAAATATATTGGCTTGCAATAGCCGAAAGAATTACGAAATTATAATTTAAATTGTAAGAGTTACAGTCATATTTGTACTCGTAGTACACGGATATCCGTTCTGCTAGTTGGAACCCTTGTTATTATATACTACATATAGACCCCCATGAAGCGGTCCAGACCCCTTTGGTATGAATGTGCAGTAGCTTTTTGGTATATGAACATACTATTTTTATACATGGCGGAAACTCGCCAAGGCTCGCCCTTCGATTTTCTACCCTCACCGGATAAACTTTTAACATATCCGTCAATGACAGGTTATTCTCTATATCTCTTTCACCACCAATGACGCTCCTGTAATGACCCAGGCAAATAGTGTGGATCTAGACGAGACACCGAGTAACCCGGCGTCTCACCAGGATCCAACGTTTTTGTTACTGTGGTAATGTTTTTCACGGAAAAGGGAGAAAAGGAAGTTGTAGGAGTACACATTTTGCAGGCAATACCTGCCACAAATTGACGATTTGTTTATATTTCCTGTGACCATGTAAACGGCATAGTTCTAGATATATAACTTCATATGCATATGTTTCGTAAAAAGGAAGCATACTATCTCGATTGTCTGTTTGTTTATCTTTATGTTTGTCCATTTGGCTGTTTATCTGAATGCCTGTTTATGTGTTTGTATTTCCATGTATGTTTCCATATGTCATATTCCATCGGTATATCTTTCCATCTCTTTCTCAACACTGTCGTATGTTCTGTATGTTTGTCTGTTTGTCACGCAATCCCAAGACGAGGCTTAATGACAAGCTACCTGTATAGTCTCATACGAAACCCACCTACACAACATCTAGTATGTAGGGATACATTTTGACATACTTATTAGATATAAAAATAATGTTGTACATACTGGTGGGTGTCAAACAGTGCAGACGAGGCAGCTAACCTGGGTCTGTACTGTTTGAAGATCACAACTGTCTGAGTATCACTAAGTCTAGTTTTGTCAGTGTACGGCTTATATATTCTCAAGCTGAATATTTATTTTGTTAGTATTTTGATAGCTTTATGTATGTTATAGCTGTGTTTGTAAACCCTGTGACAGGAAGCCAATGAACTTTCTCCCGTATAGATCAAATTCTCACCAGGGACCAATTTGTTGAACGAATGGAATGTAGTCAAACGTGCACTAGATTTAGTTTCTGTGTCAAGCGACATTTTATTGATTCGAAATAGGAATGTTATAAAGTAGGCGGTTGGTTAATGCAAGGCAAATATGAGTTTTACTTCATTACGTTTGACCTGCATCATTAAGCTAGCACCTGTATTGTATTATAGACCGCTATGGACCTTTTTGATTGCTTCAGATATGTTCTATTGTACAGTAAAACCTCTATATAACGGTCATTAACTTATGTTAATTGGTTGGTATTTAGGGCAGGTGGCTGCTTAAAGCAAGGTGCACATTGCTTTAAGCAGCCACCTGCCTTTAACACAAAATGCTTGATGTAATTTAGTGGCCGTTATAGAGAGGTTTTACTGTACTTCATGAATATTTATGTCAGACGTAATTAATATATTAGTATTAATTAGTTTGATGTTTAATAATGGCAAACGAAACAATTGTTTGACAGGATGGTATGTACCTATGAGTGTATGTACGAGAGATGTTCGAAATGAATTGCTTATTTCTATCCGGAGACTTCAAATTTCAAGTTAGCCCAAAAGTGCTCATTTCATGCCCTCGAAGTACTCCCCGTGGCTAGATATGCAAAGTTTCAGCTTCCTGAAGGCGTCACGGTACGCTGATTTGGGCACAGTAATACGGTACTGATGAATGTCAGATCCAAGTGCCTGTCGGGACTGGTATTTCCGCCCAGCAAGGAATGATTTCAATTTCGGAAACAAAACGAAATTACACGGGGCAAGGTCTGGGGAATACGGGAGGTGAGGCAAAACTATGGAATGCGGGTCAGGACATGCCAATTGCCATTTGCTAAACTGCCATTTGCCAAATGAAATTTACGAACGTGTTCTTCTCGCTTACAGATGTACATAAATTGGGTATATTACTGTTTTGATAAGGCTGCACACCACATTGTAGAATGAAGCCCGCCGATATGTCTAATCCTTAGATCCGCCAAGCACTCTTCAGAGAAAAGAAACTAGAATTAATGACAATATGGCATTTAGCAACTGCCATTCAGCAATTGGCATTTGGCAAATTAGCAATTGGCATTTGGCAAATTAGCAATTGACATTTAGCAATTGGCAAATAAGCAATTGGCATTTAGTAATTGGAATGGTCCGATCCGCATTCCATACCGCTGATCTGGATCCCGAAAATGCAATGTGGTGGCGGTACTTGACCTACTAAACATACCATCAAATTTGCCGGGTACCAGCAAGCACTCTTCAGAGAAAAGAAACTAGAATAAATGGCAATTAGCAACTGTCAAAAAAGCAATTAGCATTTGGCAAATTGGCATTTAGCAACTGGCAAATTAGCAATTGGCATTTAGCAACTAGCAAAAAAGCATTTGGCAAATTAGCAATTGGCATGTCCCGACCCGCATTTCATACAAAACAGTTACTTTTTCTTTCTTCAAAAACGCCGTAACTATTGCGGTGGTATGAGCGGGGGCATTGTCATGTAGAAGACGGATATGTTTAAAACCAGTGGCAGGGCGTCGTTTCTGATAATACTTTTTCAGTTTCTTCAGTACTACGTCTTTGTAGTACTTTCCGGTGATGCTTTTGCCCTTTTTCACCGGCACTTTTATTGCGACTCCTTCACCAGAGAAGAAAATTGCATACAAAACCTACTTTGCACTCAAAGACCGTTTGGCAATTATTGGGCGTTTGCTGTGTTTAGTGGCCTAGATCTTATTGCTAACCTTTCTGACGGGCTCAAAATAATGGACACAAGTTTCATCACATGTGACGACATTGGCAAACCTTTTTTGTCATAAGTTGAAAACATTTGAAGCAGCTTTTTGGCCACTTTAACTCGTTGCCTCTTTTGCTCACCAGTCAACAGATGTGGCACCCATCTAGCAGAAATATTTCTGACTTTCAAATGCTTCTTCAAAATACGGTGAACCGTTAATAGTGATATGCCTACTTTTCGTGCAATATCACGAACTGTAAATCGGGCATCTCCTTCAATGATTTCCTTTATTTTTTGAAACGATTTCTTTACGAGATGCAGATTTTGGCCTACCTGCTTTCGGTGCATTTTTGATGGACTCTACACCAGATTCAAATTTCTTTTTCCAGCGCCTAACTGTGCCATAAGACACACAAGAAGGTCCATAAGCAGTAGAAAGTTCAGTCATCAGCTGCTTCAAAGAACAACCAAGTTTTGAGCGAGCTTTGATGTAAGCCCGTATTTCATCTTTCTGGTCGACACTTCTACCAACCATATTTACTATAGTGGTCAATGAATGCGTGTATTCAAATGGTAAATCTTATGTCTTACACTTAGTCAAACATGTACATTTATACGAGTACACCGTTGTGTAGGTATTGAATAAACCTAGACAGGTATGTATTGGTTCTTATCGTGCCCTACGTGGATATAGAGATAGAGGACAATAAGCAATTCATTTCGAACATCCCTCGTATGTGCGTATGTGTGTGTATTAGTTTTGAAAATTGAAAACCGTTTACGCCGGTGCTAGCGGGCATGAGTAGTGTTGCAATTTTTCTTACTGCTCTTGAAGAGATTAAATAAAACCGTGCCTGCAATTTTCTCTGTCTGCATTGCTGCGTTTGTTTTCAAAGGATTTCCTACCTTCAGAACGTTTGTACTATAAAAACAGTACTACTAACCGTCATCACAGAATTAGTCACATTACAATATAGAAATCATCTTGTTGAATATCAGTTAGCAAACAAAGCTAATGGAAATCCTTATCTAAAATGCTTTAAGATGAAAATTTAAGAAAACAAAATGCATGCTACTTTGGTAGCTTAATGAAGTCAAACGTAATGTATAACTTTCTGTATTACGTGCAACCGCCTGCTTTTATTTCACCTGCCGAGAGGCAGTGTGTCACTTAGGAATCACTTTTCCGTCGTCTGTCTGTCCGTCTGTCTGTCTGTCCGTCACATTTTCTTTTTTTGGCTGTCATTTCTAACCCAATCATTATAGAGCTTTCAAATTTCACATGTATCTTCCTCTCATTGAGGACCATTGATGTAACTAATGTCCATCACTCTACAGGTACTACGTTTTGACTTGTTCCCCTTTGTTCTGTTGTTCGCACTCCAGCATATTAACAGTGTTTGTGTCAGTTGCGAGCAGGTGACACATGTGTTCCTCCGAACACTCTTGTGTACACTCATACGAAGCCGATGCATTAAAGAACCAAACGATATGGAGTGCAATTCGTTTATTAAAGATTGTGGATTACAAAGAGTTGACAAAAAGAATGAAACATAAAGTATTACAGAGCAACAAGAGATCCGTATGCGTGTTCCAACGCTCGTTTGTTGAGTCATCCTTTATATTTATTCCATAAGTACATAAATGGGCATAACTTTTTGAAACAAAAACCTTCCAGTCGTATCGCCTTTGGTCGGATTGTAGCCCTTCTGATGGTGAACACATGTGTTAAGTTTCACAAGATTTGTATGGATAGTAAAGATGTAATAGCCAACTTTAAAAAGTCCTTGTTCAAGATGCTATTATAAAATTCAAGTAATTAACACTCAAACATTCACCACTGTTTCTTATATGAGTGTTCATTATGTTAATGTGTAAAACGAATAAAACACGGAATATATTGAAATGGGAAATGTACGATTTCAATGTAGTAATGAACTGGAAAGATACATTTAAAAACTTAGCACTATGTATTAAACCTTTACCCAATAGCCTGTTTCTAGTTTTGAAGACATATGACCACTTAAAGCAGGTTGAAAGTAAAACAGAATGCGCCTTAAGGCGCATTCTGCTTTACTTTCAGCCTGCTTTAAGCTACCACCTACTAGGATATAGAAAATATTTATTATGCAATATGTTCATGACTGTATGAATTTGAACTATTTTCTTCAGCGGAGGAATAAATCAAACACGCTAAAAGCCGCTTCTATCAGGTAAAGGGTTAAACCTTTCCTTCATATAAACGTTTCAACGCATTGAGAAACAGAGTAGACCCCAATCAGACACCTCCTGCAGGTACCGTCTGATCAGGGTCTGTTCTGTTTCCAAATGGCGTAATATAGACCTGATTCTACGGTTCCTGCCAATACCGAAACATTTCAGCAAATAAATATGTCTCATGTCAATATTTCTTACATGGATATTCAACAAGGAAATGTTTAAGTATGCTGATATTCTGCTCCACAACTTAATGTTCAAATTAAATTTGAAATATAGCAAAATAAATGACTATGTTGAGAATAAATCATGAAAACAAATGTTTGAAACAGTATCACAACCAATGTTGTAGCCGAGTGTAAAATCTACATGTGTTTATGAATGCTACCAAATACTGCAATCAATGATATTTTCGCTAGTTTCCAAGTCTGCAGTTCCCTGGCTGTTGTGTATTTAGTATTTACCATACATATACCATGCCTGTTCCTAGGGTAACTCCGGTAAGTGTCGCTTTTACAAACGTTTTGACCTGGAAAGCAAACATGCAACAAAACGTAAATAAACAACAAAATAAAAATTTCAAACTGTGATTACAAAATCATACGCGCGTTCGGACAAATATGGTAAGAAATTCTCACGTGCACTGTCTGCTTCCTATATAAACAAAAAACAAGCTTAACCCTGGATCCAAACTGTTTGCATAGGTAGTCACAGATCCGGCATTGGCAGCGGAAAGGTTAAGCTTTAAGGAAACTGTTGAATGTATATTAAACAGTTTGGATCATGAGATGCAGATTTACTTGACGTCTCATATGCACCCAAACTGTTTGCAGTTGTGACTAAGGTTGTAGATCGCGGGTATGGCTCAGCCTGACATTCAAATAATTCACATTCGTACATATAAAACGAAAAACGAGTCCGGCTCCGCCCCAAAATTAATTTCCTGGTTCTCGACAAACAACGAACTTGAATGTCAACATATCCACCCATACTTCCAAAGTATAACTCTTCTTTCAGAATCAGCCCTTAACTTTGAGAGACGATGCCGTTATTTTCTATGATAAGTCTTCAATTCCGAACCAAATTCAGACTCAAAACTATAACTTCTATCATGGTTGTAAGTTTACCATTATTAAACATTTCATATTTGCACTTTGAAAATTACTGTATTAAACTTTTTATTCAAATAAACGCCTTATGGCGCCTTTTCAAACAGTGTAGACTTAGAACAGAGGGCCCATGTACAAGCCATCTGTTCAGGATCTTCTTTGTTTGCTTATAAACTTATAATAGATCTGACATCGTTTAAAAAGACAACACGAAAAAGAGATATTCATTATGACATTAATTCTTACACGAATATTAAACAGTGAAATGGTTCAAACGCTTGTTAGGAATCGTAAGAAGTCTACCCACAGCTTAAGTTCCGCGTGTTGATTCAAATGTAAGTGAATGTGTGCCCTTTTGAGACACTAGTGCATACTGGCACTGGTGAGACAACTGCTTGCCCACGGCTACATTTGAATAAGCCGATCCAGTTCCAGCGTGATTAGTAATATCACTCTAAATAACATAATTGGTTTTAATTGGGACTACTAAGTTGCTATCCCTTCAATCCGCATATGCCAAAATCATGCTTACCAATTCCCCATTACATAATGATCATGCTATAGTGTCCCACACTTACCCCTCGGCTCCCTCATACCTCACACTTTGAACTTAATCTCCCACATTGGGGATCTGTTGATTCTGTTTTCTTTGAAATTGATTGAAATCTAAATATATCATTTATCTATATTCTATTCTCTTGTCCGCTGTTTTCCTTGGTACATTATACACTGTAACAGTAAAACCTCTCTAAACCGGAATCCTATAGTAGATATGAATTTAGATACTTTCAGACTTTTAATCTCCAAGACCGATATTTATACAAAATTTAACGTCCGTTTTTAGATGGGTTTTACTGTATTCGTTCAATAAGCTTTGCCATATATTTGGTATATTTCGCTGCCAAAGTCAGTTGTATGCAACCTTTGTCGTCTGCTGCAGTTTTCCCGTTTTACATTTCTTTATTTTTGTTTCAAGAAACCTCACCGTAAACACAGTTTGGATCCTGTTGAGACGCCAAACTACCCGGCGTTTCATCTGGATCCAAACTGTTTGCATAGATAATCACAGATTGGCAGGAAACTTTGCTTGCTGATTCTTAATTTACCTGGTCACTCATTTCTGTCCCATATCTGCAGAATGTGGCAAAATGCTCGCAGTTTGTAGTAATTATATTGTAGCCTACTTGACCTATCAGCCTGATTGCCTGTTCCACAATTTCACTCTTAGGTCTCGGTCTACAATAATAAACAAGAACAAACGTACACAATACCTTTAAATGATACAGGGTACTCGTTGTACCAAGCACAAGATGTCCTGCGTGATAGCCCATGCCTGATCAACCAAAGAATATTTGTTTAATTGTCAAAGTAAATAGCCGGGTTTTATTAAAATATTTGGCGCAAAGCCTTTTTATGATTAATTATAAGCAAAATCTTAAACTTATAAGTGATTGTTTTATAGGGATTAATGGGAAATAGGGCAGAACTATATATACATGCATACCATTCCGTAAGAAAATAAAGCAGACCTTTTCCAGACAGCTCTCATAGGAGCCATCTGTTTTGGATGTACAGTGAGCCCTCGTTACCACGGAGGTGTTTGTTTCCAGACATTTTGCTGGTATAGCGAGGTAGCCGTTATAACGAGTTTAAATTTGAAAGGAACCATATGGCCAGTTTTAAACTATACCAACAAGTGAACGCTTAATGCAGAACGTAAGAAGTGCAAAAAGCTCCCTTCATATTCTGAACATAATTTCCACAGTGGAATATATATTTTTGAAAGCTGTCATTTTTCCGGTTAAGAAGATGTGGACAGACGAAGAATACTGGGTGAAAGACGCGAAACATTGCATTGTACTATAGCTGAGCTTGAAGACTATGTGCTCAAATAAGTTAATCATTTCAGAAAGGAAACTAAAGTATCTCTTAAGAGAACTATTGTCTTGCATTTTTGCGATATATGAATACCACTAATTGTAACTATCTATGGACTCCTAACGAAGTTTTGAAGTGTATGTCAGAAATATACTACAAAACGTATAATGCTGCATAAACTATTCATTTTGTTACTAATCATATTCTTAATCCATTAGTGAAGTTATTTGCTGAGTATATTCCTCCAACTCCCTGGTTATAATTCAATTTATGATATTTGGATCATGGAATTGTACTCCTGTTTCCTGTCATATGATTAGTGTTAAAGCGCTTAACTCTATACATGTACCGAATAATAAATTACATTGATATTTACTAACTAAATTTGCATATAAGTATATGTAAACACGGGCTTATTTTGGCCATGATAGAAATGGTGATATTTGATAGGCAAACAGAACAGACATGAAACTGTTCCTACGGTAACCATTTGATGTGTATCTACTTTGTCTGCAAAGGCATTAACAGATATATCATAATGTAAACGTTTAAAGATACAGTAAAACCTCTCTAAACCGGACGTAAAGTTTAGTATAAATATTGGTCTTGGAGACAGGTGGCAGCTTAATGCAGGGTGAAAGTCATTCAGAAAGCTCCTCTAGGAGCTTTCTGAATGAATTTCACCCTGCATTAAGCAGCCACCTGTATAAAAGTATATAAAATCTTCTGTGCTAGAATTCCGGTTTAGAGAGGTTTTACTGTATATTCATATGTTCTAAATCAAAAACCTGAAGGGCCATAATTACTTTCAGGTTTGATATGTGTAAAGGAAGAACTTGCTGCACACGGTAATCACCATTTTTTGATGTCTTGGAATTGACAAATGTATCACTAAAATATGACTGGACTGTGACAACAGTCAACCCACAAGCAAAGTGGTTATTAGTGACACTCAGTCCATGACCTCAGCAAGTCAGAAACACAATGCAGTGCCAATCCCTGATTTCATATAAGCAGTATTAAATGCTGTTTATGAATTGTGTATTTCAAAGCACAGCCCTCGTTATTAATAACAAAGCCTAGAGTTTTAAGTTCTAGAGTTTTAAGTGCTGTCTAGACAATGTAGTATGACCTTTTGAGTAAAATTGTTTAGGGGGGAGCTGTATATACATAAACACACGCAAACCAATTAATCCCAAATCCTGGTTTATATCTGAAAGCACAAATCCAAGATTTCACAGCAGCTAATCTTTAACTATACCCCTTTCCTACATATATATGCCATTCTACACCTTACAAACAGTGTAGACCCAGATTAGACTGTTCTTACATGAGTTGTTTGGTCATGATAATTGATCTGCTGTTTGATTATGAAATAATAGATAATATAAATGTAATTCTACAGTGTCTGCCATGGCCAAAAATATCTTATTTATATTCATGAACATTCAAGGAGTAAATAGTCATACTTTCATGCCCAAACTGATGCAAAACAGAAGAACAGTGCTAAATCTATACAAATGATACCTGTAATAAGCTATAGAATTATATCTCTATTATATATTATTTCATAAGCAAACAGCAGATCAATCATCACGACCAAACAACTCCCGTAAGAGCAGTCTATTCTGGGTCTTCTCTGTTTTTAAGGTGTAGAATGGCATATTTATGGAGTAAAGGGGTATAGTTTAAGATTAGCTGCTGTGAAATCTTGAATTGGTGCGTTCAATTGGTTTTGATGTACCTTATTCTCAATAGATTCACTTTATGGAAAATCCTTTTGCACTCTAACCGGGTGTAAATTTTAAAAATGAATAGATATGTATTGCATTCATATATATATTGTTCTAAATGTTGATGTGTTTTTTATCCAGATTTAGGCTTTCAATGGCAGCCTCGACCAAACCTGACGGGAAACTAATTTCAACACTACCTCACTCCTGGTCTTCCCTTGCTGCCTTTTTCTAAAGGTATTGATACAGCTGATTGTACATTGTAAAACTTCATCAACACATATTGAAGATGTCACAGCCAAGTACATCTGACAACACATTATTTAATATGAAGTAGCCAAAAATGAGGACATTCTTGGCCATGAACATCCTGATGGAAATTAATTTGCTTTTTAAAAAGGTGTAAAACAGTGTCTACCCCTACCATGTATATTTACAGTGTTAATCTCCGTTTAGCTAATTTTGATAGACTCAGTAAGGAAAGAACAATAATAGAATTCATGATTTATCTGTTAATAAGAAATTTAAAAAATGGATCATTTTGAAATTGTATTTTACTGTAATAAGAAACATAAGAAAACACACTTATCAAAAACTAAGTATACCTGACAAATATGAATGAGCAAACACATTTATCAAGCAAGAAATAAACAGAGCAAACATAAGGAAAAATAGCAATGACTGAGCTATATAGCGACATGATAAAAATATATCTGATATGTTTCATAAGCAAACAGAGCAGACCCTGATTAGACAGATTTCAGGAGTGTCGAATTTGGGTCTGTTCCATTTGCCAAGGTGTTAAAATGCATATGTACATATATAAGTACATGTATGTCAAAATATAGCAAGATATAGATCTATTGTCTGAAAAAGATAAAAACAATTTGCATCAGTTAAAATATGATGCACGGAACTGCGCTCCCGCGCGCGTGCGTGCGTGCGTGCGCGCGTGTGTGTGTGTGTTGTAAATATACTCCCAAATCGCAGTGAAGTATTTGGGTATTCAGTTATCAATTCCTTCAACAAAGGGGACCTGAATTTCATTTGAATATGATTCTTTAAGGACCTGTTACATACTGACCATGTGTTTTATATTGGACAATTTGCTATGATTGAAATATAGTGGTGTTGGGAAAAAGTGAAATTGGACCATCTATCATATAATAAGGACTTATTAATACACCTGCCGGACTAAAAGATATATTTGGTAGGATCCTGTTTAAAACTACATTGCTTTCAATGCACAAGTAATAAACACTATACACTATACAGTCAAAATATCATATAATACTTCTTAAGCAAATAATTAGGTTTACATAATGGTAAGCTCTGTTTTGCCACAGCACTTACTCAATTTGCTGTACATGTACGGCACTTTTCACCTGTCCTTAATGTAAATTTTAAACTCAAATTTACTTTACTTAAGTTAACTTTACTTTACTTAAATTCACTTAAGGGTTCATTTACTCACCCTATTTTCCCATCATGGCTGTTGTTCTTGTACGCCTTTGAATCCTGAACTACATCAGAGAAACGATCCTTTTTCACACATGCTTTGTCAAACTGCTTGCCGTAGATCGAAAACACATGATCTGACTGAGAGGGGAGGGGACCCGGACCATCACCGGTAAGATGAACGACATACTCATCGCCTGAAATAACAAGAGTACCGCATACGGTACATAATACGCCCACTTGCAAACTTTCTCTGATTCAGTATGCATTATAAGTGTTGACATTTTCTAATCTGTGCTTCAGATCTTGATTTCCATATTAAAGTGAATATCTTATTAAACAAGAGATGTTTGTAAAACATGTATACCCCCTCCCCAGACACTCTGACCTTTGATCTAGTGACCTCAACTATAGAGGTTATCTAGTGGTCATTACTAATCACAACATCAACTTTGAATATCCTAAGCCAAACCACTGATCATTTATTGATCTGAAAACATTTCACAAGTTAAGGTCATAGTGACCTTGACCTTTGACCTAATGACCTCAACAACTATAGGGGTCATCTAGTTGTCATGACCAACAACCACAGCAAGTTTGAAGATCCTAAGCCAAACCCTTGAGCAGTTATTGATTGGAAACCATTTCACCAGTTAATGTCATGGTGACCTTGACCTTTGATCTAGTGACATCAAAAATTATAGGGGAAATCTAGTTGTCATGACCAACTACCTCAGCAAATATGAAGATCCTATGCCAAAACCTTGAGCAGTTATTGATCAGAAACCATTTTACCAGTTAAGGTCATGGTGACCTTGACCTTTGACCTAGTGACCTAAAAAACAATAGGGGTCATCCAGTGGTCATGACCAACTACTGCAGCAAGTTTGAAGATTCTAAGCCAAACCCTTGAGCAGTTATTGATCGGAAACCATTTAACCAGTTAAGGTCATGGTGACCTTGACCTTTGACCAAATGACTTAAAAAAAATAGGGGTCAGCTATAGTCATGAACAACCACCACACCAAGTTTGAAGATCCTAAGCCGAACCCTTAAGCAGTAATTGATTGGAAACGTTTTTACCAGTTAAGGTCATTGTGACCTTGACCTTTGACATAGTGACCTAAAAACCAACAGGGCTTATTTAGTTGTCATGACCAACCACCTAAGCAAATTTGAAGATCCTAAGCCAAACCCTTGAGCAGTTATTGATCAGAATACATTTTATCAGTTAAGGTCATGGTGACATTGACCTTCGACCTAATGACCTCAACTGTAGGGGTCATCTAGTGGTCATTACCAACTTCCACAGCAAGTTTGAAGATTCTAAGCCAAAGCCTTGAGCAGTTATTGATCGGAAACCATTTAACCAGTTAAGGTCATGGTGACCTTGACCTTTGATCTAGTGACCTCAAAAACAATAGGGGTCATCTAGTGGTCATGACCAACCACCACAGCAAGTTTGAAGATCCCAAGCCAAACTCTTGAGCAGTTATTGATCGGAAACTATTTCACCATTTTAGGTCATGGTGACCTTGACCTTTGACCTAGTGACCTCAAAAACAATAGGGGTCATCTACTTGTCATGACCAACCACCACAGCAAGTTTGAAGATTGTATGCCAAGTCGTTTATTAGTTATCGTTCGGAAACCATCGATCTACCGACCGACCGACCGACCGACATGTGCAAAGCAATATACCCCCATTTTTTCAACAGGGGGGTATAATAAAACAGTTAGCTCATCCACATATTTGCAGATTTTTGTAAAGTGCAACTCTGTAAAGACAAACTGAATGAACCTCAAAATAAACTCAACTTCAGATTTTGTTCATTCTCAGTGTTGTTATACCTTCTGATCCTTCGAGATCATGAATCTCAGTACTTCTTGTTCTGAAAATTGAATACCGCTTAAGCCGGTGCTAGGGGGCGTGAGCAGTGTTGCACTTTCAATTACTGTTCATGAACAGACTCAATAAAACCGAGTCTGCAATTTTCTCTTTTTGTGTTGCAATTTTTGCTTTCGGGGGATCACCTCCCTTCAGAATTTTTAAAACATTTGTGTTAAGTTTCATTTATATCATTTTAATAGTTTTCCCAGAACACAACAGACAAACTAAAAGTTGGCTGACAAACAAAGCAACGAACACACAAAGTTCAAGGACCATAACTTTAGAATAAAATGACTTATCAAAAACCCCGCAATATATGTGAAAATTCATATTTAGGTTTAACAAAATAAAAAATCTGAAGTAAATATCATTTCAAATGGCCATCCTCATATTTGTATAGATTTGCATTATTGTTTTTGAGTGCAAGGGCCATAACTCCGAAACGACAAATCAAATGATCCTCAAATGATCCTCAGAATTGACTTAGCTTCAGGTATTGATGCATTAAACATTTGTGTGAAGTTTCATTAATATATGTCAAACAGTTTCCCAGAAAACGGCGGACAAACTATATGCATATATTTGTATTATTTTTAAGTAAAAGGGCCATAACTCTAAAACGGCAAATCAAATGAACCTCAGAATCGACTCAGCTTCAGATCTTGATGCATTAAACATTTGTGTGAAGTTTCATTAATATCTCAAATAGTTTTCCCAGAAAACAGCGGACAAACTATTTGCATGTATTTGCTTTATTTTTTAAGGACAAGGGCCATAACTCTGAAACGAAAAATCAAATGATCCTCAGAATCGACTCAGCTTCAGATCTTGATGCATTTAACATTTGTGTGAAGTTTCATTAATATCTCAAATAGTTTTCCCAGAAAACAGCGGACAAACTATTTGCATGTATTTGCTTTATTTTTTAAGGACAAGGGCCATAACTCTGAAACGAAAAATCAAATGATCCTCAGAATCAACTCAGCTTCAGATCTTGATGCATTTAACATTTGTGTGAAGATTCATTAATATCTCTCAAATAGTTTCCCAGAAAACAGCGGACAAACTATATATATTTGTATTAATTTGAAGTAGAAGGGCCATAACTCTGAAACGAAAAATCAAATTATCCTCAGAATCAACTCAGTTTCAGATATTGATGCATTAAACATGTGTGTGAAGTTTCATTAATATATCTCAAACAGTTTTCCCAGAAAGCAGCGGACAAACTATTTGCATTATTTTTTAAGGACAATGGCCATAACTCTGAAATGAAATATCAACTCAGCCTCAGATCTTGATGCATTAAACATTTGTGTGAAGTTTCATTAATATTTCTCAAATAGTTTTCCCAGAAAACAGCGGACAAACTATATGCATATATTTGTATTATTTTTAAGTAAAAGGGCCATAACTCTGAAACGACAAATCAAATGAACCTCAGAATCGACTCAGCTTCAGATCCTGATGCATTAAACATTTGTGTGAAGTTTCATTAATATCTCTCAAGTAGTTTTCCCAGAAATCAGCGGACATTAATAACTATTTGCACGTATTTACATTATTTTTAAGGACAGAATCAACTCAGTTTCAGATCTTGATGCATTAAACATTTGTGTGAAGTTTAATTAATATCTCTCAAATAGTTTTCCCCAGAAAACAGCGGACAAACTATTTGCATGTATTTGCATTATTTTTTAAGGACAAAGGCCATAACTCTGAAATGACAAATCAAATGAACCTCAGAATCAAATCAGCTTCAGATCTTGATGCATTATTTTTTAAGGACAAGGGCCATAACTCTGAAACGAAAAATCAAACGAACCACAGAATCAACTCAGCTTCAGATCTTGATGCATTAAACATTTATGTGAAGTTTCATTAATATCTGTCAAATAGTTTTCAGAGAAAACTGCGGACAAGCAAAATGTTGAAGGACGAACGAACGAACGAACGGACGGACGGACGGACAGGGCCACGCCAATATACGACCACCTTTATTAGGTGGGCGTATAAAAACAACTTAAACGTAACTTATGTGAATATTCATGTCGGAAATAATGGCTGTATGAATATTAAGTTGCTTGATTTTAATAACGTCACTGTGACCAAGAGGGTTTTAACAATGGCAGAAACTATATATATGAATATGTCTTACAGTAAAGTATCGCTAATGCGACTACATAATCTATTAACATTACACTGTAAAAGCAGATGGTTTACTGTTGCACGTTCAATTACTGTTCATGAACAGACTCACTAAAACCGAGTCAGCAATTTTCTCTTTTTGTGTTGCAATTTTTGCTCTCGGGGGATCACCCCCTTTCAGAATATTTAATCTTCACAACAGCAGGTGTTAAGTGCTTGTGTGGCGGCCGTAAAACGTCGCCCCGTACTTCATTCTCAGTGTTGTTATACCTTCTGATCCTTCGAGATCTTCTTGTTCTGAAATTTGAATACCGCTTAAGCCGGTGCGAGGGGGTGTGAGCAGTGTTGCACGTTCAATTACTGTTCATGAACAGACTCAATAAAACCGAGTCTGCAATTTTCTCTTTTTGTGTTGCAATTTTTGCTCTCGGGGATCACCCCCTTTCAGAATTTACTTACTTCATAAGAAAACAGAGCATAAATAGGAGCCGTCTGATCTGGGTCTACTGTTTGTAACGGTGTCAAAAGGCGTCTCTTTGAAGGAAATTTAAAGAGTTTGTCAAAACCAGACATTCATAACGATGGTTTAGGGAGACTTTTGAACGTTTTACTCCATGAAAACGCCTTTCTACACTTTTGAAAAGAGAGTATACCTAGATCAAACCGCTCCTACAGGAACAGTCTGATCAGGATCTGCTCTATTTGCTTATTACATAATGCAGATAGATATGACTCTACTATTTCAGCCATGGCCAAACATTCCTGTGTTTATGTATCATTATTGAGATTGAATGTATTAACCCTTGGCTTGCTATTCACGTCAATATACCTACCTGTAAATAGTGTAGACCCAGATGAGACAGCTCCTGTAGGAGCTGTCTCATCAGGGTCTGTACTATTTACAAGTTGATTGTGCAACCAGTGCACCCCACAGCAATGATTGCACAGCGAAATTCTTGTACACAGTGACGAAATGTGTAATTATATAACAGGGCATGGGTAAAGAAGGGGAAATGCATTTTAAAGTCCAGCAAGCGAAGGGTTAATATTCATGATGTCGTTATATCTTACATGAATGTTCCTGGAGTAAATGGTTAGATAATTGTGTTCTCATCATGGAAACTTTGCTGTAACATGTTGAAAGTACACGTTTTCTAGTGCTAATTTAAAAGCAATTCTAAAGTTGTGTTTAAAAGAGTGCATATGCATATGGTTTCATTAGATACATGTACTTTGATACAATGATATAATAGATAATATTAACCCTTCATATAAACAACATTTTCATACATTTGCAAACAGAGTACACTCAGACCAGACCACTCTCGTAGACGGCCTATATCTGCACCAGATACAGATCTGCACATGTACTTAGATACAATCATATTATCGATAATATTAATTCACAATTACAAATCCCACCATCATATCTGAAATCAAAATCAAACGATTACACCTTATCCCATGAATACTCATATAAGAAATAATGACGTCATGAATGTTAATTAAATAAACTGATATAATAGCACGTGGACACAGGAATTCTTGGTCATGGCAGAAACTAGAACCATACCTATATCAGTTCATAAGCAAACAGGGCAGCCCTGATCAGACGGCTGATCAGGGTGTACTCTGTTTGTGTATTTATGGAGGAAATTGTTAAGTGATGATGACCACAAATAGTCCCCAAATCATTTTACAGCCAGTGCAATCAAATCAAAAAAATGGACACATACCGACATACACAGCCCAGTGGGAATATACACCTCTTTCAAACTCTATCAAATCCCCTTCTTCAAGATCTCTTAAGTCTCTCTCATCACGTATTAGAACCTTTCCAGCCATTTCCCAGTTGTTCGTCTGTTAAGTCTGTATATCTGTAACATATTTGAGAGAAAACCTCACACAAGCGCTCATGGTTTTATAATTTATGTTTAATGTTTTTGAGTTCGTTTTGGTTCAATAGTGTACGAAAGAATATTTATCAAAAATTAAAATCTAAAATTTGTATTACATATGTGTATGTAGTTTCTGTCAGTAAAATGTTTAATTATAAACTAGATGAACAGTAACACATATTTGTTTTACTTGAAAATACCTCAAATTTAAGACCTGTGTCTGCCACAGTTGTGAACTAACTGCTGTATTTTTTATTGTTTAAGCGTCTTGCACCAGCACAAACTAAAGAAATACAACTGGTCCTGTTTGATCTTCATTATAAAATGTACCAGTTATGAACATATTAGGTACGAGGGATGTTCGAAATGAGTTGCTTATTTCTATCCGGAGACTTCAACTTTCAAGTTAGCCCAAAAGTGCTCATTTCATGCCCTCAAAGTACTCCCCGTGGCTAGAAATGCAAAGTTTCAGCCGATGTATCCATTTCCTGAAGGCGTCACGTTACGCTGATTTGGGCACAGTAATAAGGTACTGATGAATGGCAGATCCGAGTGTCTGTCGGGACTGGTATTTCCGTCCAGCAAGGAATGATTTCAATTTCGGAAACAAAACGAAATCGCATGGGGCAAGGTCTGGGGAATACTGTGGGGGTGGGGTGAGGCAAAACAGTTACTATTTCTTTCTTCAAAAACGCCGTAACTATTGCGGAGTTATGAGCGGGGCATTTTCATGTAGAAGACGTATATGTTTAAAACCAGTGACAGGGCGTCGTTTCTGATAATACCTTTTCAGTTTCTGCAGTACTACGTCTTTGTAGTACTTTCCGGTGATGCTTTTGCCCTTCTTAACCGGCATTTTTATTTCGACTCCTTCACCAGAGAAGAAAATTGCATACAAAACCTTCTTTTCACTCACAGACCGTTCAGCAATTATTTGGCGTTTGCTGTGTTTAGTGGCCCAGATCTTATTGCTAACCTTTCTGACGGTCTCAAAATAATAGACTCAAGTTTCATCACCTGTGACGACATTGGCAAACTGCTTTTTGTCATAAGTTGGAAACATTTGAAGCAGCTTTTTTGGCCACTTTAACCCGTTGCCTCCTTTGCTCATCAGTCAACAGATGTGGCACCCATCTAGCAGAAACCTTTCCGACTTTCAAATGCTTCTTTAAAATAAGGTGAACCGTTGATAGTGATATGCCTAATTTTCGTGCACTATCACGAACTGTAAATCTGGCATCTCTTTCAATGATTTCCTTTATTTTTGAAACAATTGCTTTACGAGATGCAGATTTCGGCCTACCTGATTTCGGTACATTTTTTATGGACTCTACAGAAGATTCAAATTTCTTTTTCCAGCACCTAACTGTGTCACAAGACACACAAGAAGGGCCATAAGCGGTAGAAAGTTTAGTCATCAGCTGCTTCAAAGAACAACCAAGAGTTTTGAGCTAGCTTTGGTGTAAGCCCGTATTTCATCTTTCTGGTCGACGCTTTTACCAACCATTTTTACTACAGTGGTCAATGACTGCGTGTATTCAAAAGGCAAATTTTATGCATTACACTTAGTCTAACGTGTACATTTATACACCGTTGTGTAGGTATTGAATAAACGTATACATGTATGTATTGGTTTTTATCGTGGCCCACGTGGATATCGAGATAGAGGACAATAAGCAATTCATTTCGAACATCCCTCGTACGAGTATGTATTCAGCGGCTAGCTGTCTATTTTCACTTTTGTTCTAGTTTTCCACCAATGAGAAACTATGTTACATTGTAATTTGCATATGACCTACGAGTATTTAGTAGTAAACTGTATTTTCATTAGTGAATACCTTGACTGGCATACAACCTTTTTATATGCCTCTACACATTGCCAAACTATGTAAAATTCTGATATACGGTCTGCCCTAAACTATTACAAGTTGACCCTGGAAGAGAATTTATGGGTGTTGTTTCTCAACTAATGGCTAAACATAATGTTAAAATAAGAAGAGGTAGAAGAGAGATTCATAGAGATCAAGGAATTGTAGAGAGATTTAATAGAACTTTGGCTGAAAGATTGTTTGGTTATCAGTACGCTAAGGAGATTGACACACAGAAAAGAAATAGAGAATGGGTTAAGAGATTACCAGACGTTGTTAAGGCTTTGAATAATGAGACAAAAAAACCTTCTCCAATTTTAAAAAGAAAAGTTGATACTGAAATATGTCCACTCGCGAGTGTTAGATATTTATATCAACCTGGAGAATTAGAAGGAGGTGGTAAGAGAAGAGCTACCGACCCAATATGGTCGGTTGATATTCATAATATAGAATATCATATTATTACACAGGGTATAAGAGTTTATTATTTGAAATCCCCTGCACCAACGAGAGGTTTTGTTAAAGAAGAACTTCTTATTGTTCCTGCTGATACCCATACCCGTATGTCCTAATTCCATCGGATCTTATGTATTTTTTTGAGTCAAATGGAGAAAGTGTAATTTTATCTATTTCTAATCCATATATATTATGGGCTATAGATCTTAACATTTTCATTGCATGTGTGTATTTTTTTAAATTAAATAATGAATCTTTATAATTATTAAAATTTATTTGTTTATTTGTTACATATTTCTTTGTTCCTTTTGCTCTTTTTATTTCAACATCATTGGATAATAATATTGAATATTGTTTCGGTCTTAAACCTACATATTCAGCTATAGGAACACCCATACATTCATCTTTAAATTTACCAGGAACTTTTTTATTTGTTGTATCAAATAAGAAATGATCTTTTGGATAGTCCGATAGATCAAATTCATCTTTCATTTCATACATATCTTTGTAAATATCTTTAGTTTTTATATCTACTAATAAACTATCTGTATCTGTTAATAACATTGTACAGTTTTCTCCATATTTCTTTTTTAATTTATTATAATACCAATTAAACATTAACTCTTTGGATAATTCTAAAATAGAGAAACCAACATATATTGGTTTATTTAATGTTAATTGTGTTTTATTCATATGCATTGCTGATAAATCATCAGTGAATTTAACACGCCTGTTAAATGTTGGTTTAGATATTAATTTTCTAAGTTTTTCATTTTGGCTTCCTTCAGTTTTAATTAATCTTACATCTACTCTTTTTCTTAGATTTTCCATAGTTTTTCCAAATACTGAAACAATCATTAATTTAAAAAAGAATTTTTCAAATTCTGTTTTTGCTTTTTTTCTTAGTTCAGTATTAAGTTGTATATATGGCTTCATCCATGCTTTTTGATTAAATTCTAAAATTCTATGGAATTTTGTTACTTTTAAACCTAGTTTTACATATAATTGTAGATTTTTATAATGTACACCATATTTTTCTTTGTTCATAAGATTAGGAACAAGTTTTTCAACATTTAAAACATTTTTATTATCTAATAATCTTTTTTGATAATCAGAAAGCCATTCTTCTTTTACTTTAAGTTTTTCTGGTGCTAATGGATAATCATTATGGTCTTTATGTAATTCTTTAGGATATTCTAAATCAACTTCTAAAATCCATCCTTTACCTTTTTCTATTTTTTTAGTATTATTAACCCATTTAAAACCAGAAACGGGAAGTAATCTTGACATTGCATGACCATATAAATTAGTTGCATCAAGGTATAATAAATAATTATTTTCTTTATTTTCATCATAACCTTCTACATATGGATTATTAGCTTTTGCATGTCTTTTAGAAACCATTGATATTCCTCCTCTCATACCTTTTTCAATGAAAAGATGCATATCTATATCTGTTATTAATTCTAATTCTTGTTTAGTTGATTTTAATAATGCATCCCAAGATAATCCTGGGGCTGTATAATAATGTAAAGGATCAAGTTTATAAACATTCATACAATTTTTTCTGAATGTTTGAAATATATCAGCTAATAAAAGAACATCTGCTTTTAAATATAAATCATGGTAATCTCCTAATGTTTCACAGATAAATGTTTTCCATATATTTTGTGCATACGTATAATCTTCTTCACTAATATCTTCATTTGTTAGAGAACTATAAAAATTCTCTATTTTTGGTAATTTTGTTTCATCAAATCTTTCAAAAGAATCCATGTATTCATATGGATAAACTCCTTTACGAGTAAGGAGATTTGAATTAGTTGTATATTTTGTTGTTATTGATAAATTTTCTTTATTTAATTCTTTATATCTTATATTGTGACATTTTTTACAATCACCTTTTAACATAAAATTTCCATTAATGTTTATTTTTTCTTTATTACCACATTTATCACATCCATTAGTTGAACCAACTGTTCCTTCTACTAAGTTTGCTAAGGATGTTGGTAAGAATTGAAAACTATCTAAGAATTTAAATTGCCCAACAGAAAAAGAAATATATTTTTCTGTATTATTGGCTATACAAGAAATATTTCCTTTCAATTTTTCTATTTTTTGCATTAATAAATGCGAATCATAACCTTTTAGGTTATGAAATACTACTGGTATTTTTGTTGCTAATGGTTTAATTTTTAATTTTAAATTACAACTTTTATGAGCTGCTCCTCTATAATTACCTGTTATATGACAATGATCTCTTACTTTATCGTCTAATAATTCTTCTTCACATATCCAACAATCTTTTGTATTTTCAAAATCTTCTATATTTTGTTTTGTCATAATCATTGTTTTTGGATATTTTAATATTTTATTAATCTTTTCTTTTTCTTCTTCTATACATGTAAGAAATTTTTCTACTGTATTTTCTCCCCTATATAAAACAGGTTCATTTGTTTTTCCATCATATCTAACAACTATATAACAAAATCCACATGCCTCATGTACACTAGTTATTTCTGTTTTATCACCTTTTTTCTCTAATTTAGGTTTTATTATTGATTCAAAATCAGCATATATTACAAATGGTACTTCCATTTGATTTTTATAATTTTCAAATTTAATTACAGAACCTTTTGGTGGCATATTGGTTTTTAAAGAAGATTTATTTATTCCTTCACAATCTTCTTTATGATTAGTTAAAAAATCTTCTTTTGAAAACCCATGTAAACATCTTTCACAAAAATATGTTTTTGTTTTATGTTTATTCTGATCATAAAGTAATCTGTTATGATTTTTTATCCAACAATAATGTTTTCCAGGTGTTTCATCTTCTTCTAATAAATTCGATTCATCACCAATTTCAATTAACATTAAATTTATTCTTTTAATTTCTTTAGGTTGTTTAGATATAAAATAAGGAAATATATTATATTTTAATATATTTCCTTCAATTATAATTTGTTTAAGAATAGGAAGGAATTTAATTGCTAAAGTTTTAATATCACCTTTTATTTTACCATTTTCTATTCTTTTTTCAACTTCTTCGGCTTTAAGTGAAAATGGAATTTTATTACTTTTTAATATTACTTTATCAAACATCTTTTCTATAATATCTTTCATTAATTTCTCTTTAAAACCATATACATTTATTGCAAGATTATTCTGTTTTTCAAACTTTTTTATTTGTTTTATTGTTACAGGTATTTCAATATATTTTATATTAAGAATCATTTTATAATCAGGATAAGATGAAGGTCTATCAGAATGTTTAGTTGCAGGGTGAAGAGCAGAAATTATTGACCAGAAAAAGCAAGCATCATCTTTATTTTTTACATTTACTATTGCTTGCCTTTTTCTTAAAATAGTTGGATAGTTCAATATATGATGAACCTTTTAATGGTTCATATTTTGCAATATTTAAATACAATTTTATACAATTCTCAATTTCTAAACCAGAAGCTGTATTTGTGAATTTCTCAATCCATTCATGTAAATAAGAAGTTTGTTTATTATAATATTTTTTAATTTTTTGATTAAATAATACTGCAATTTGTTGGCCATGATTTGCAGCATTAACATATTTTATATTACCATTTTGTTCATCCTTTTTAAATTGAATAGATAGGCCTACTGAAAATTTAATACCATTATATTCATTTAAATCTTTTATAATTTGTTCAACTATAATACTCCTTTTATCAGAAAATAATATACTAGGATCTTTATAATTACTAGCATCAATTTCATATACTTTAAAGTAATTACATTTTGGTTTATCTACTAATTTTAATTCACTTTCTTTTTCTTCGTACATTTTATAAGATTTAAATTTCAATCATAATTTTTTTGTTTTTTTTTATTTTTATAATATTCATTAAAATAATTTTTATTTCTTTCAATGAAGGATTTATAAGCTTCTTTATATTTTTCTTTATTTTCTGTATAATGATTTTGTCTGTATGATTTTTCACATTCTTTACATTTTCTTCTATATCCATCTTTTCCTTTTTTTTCTTTATTAAAACAACTAAATTGTTTTAATTCATTACATTTAGAACAAACTTTCTTAAGTTCTTCCATTTTTTTATATTAAAAATTAACTTATATATTTTTTCACACCTTGAAAGACTTTGACTGTACCTCTTTTTGCCTCTTTTTTTCATTTTTTCATACCCCGAAAGAGTTTGACTGTACCTCTTTTATAACACATTTTGGTGCATTTTTCACACCTTGAAAGAGTTTCACTGTACCTCTTTTTGCCTCTTTTTTTCATTTTTCAATTAATGAAAAAAAGGGGGCTGTGGGTATATATGGGGTTTGCTTTTTTAATATTTTTAAAAACAGTAAAAATATATATATAGCTAATGGGGAGCGAAGCGTGTTCGGGACCGCGAGCGGAGTGAGTGGTCCCGTACCCCCATTAGCTATATATATGTTTCACATTAAGCGGAAGATAGATAGATAGATAGATAGATAGATAGATAGATAGATAGATAGATAGATAGATAGATAGAAATATAGATAGATAAACTCCTTTTCACGCCTTTGAAACAGAGGAGACCCATATTAGGTAGGAGCCGATTGATCAGATTTGCTCTAATTAGTTATGATATTAACCCTTTCGCTGTTAAACACTGTCGTCTGCTAACTTTGTCGTCTGCTACAAATTTTCATTTTTTTTATTTCCTTCATTTTCATTTCAAAAACATAGTAACAGTAACAAACAGTTTGGATCCCGATGAGACGCTGAGTTACTCGGCGTCTCATCTGGATCCAAACTGTTTGAATAGGTAATCACAGATCCGGCATTGGCAGCGAAAGGGTTAAATAGATCTGATTTTACACTTTCTACCAGTAATGTATTATCTCGTGTTGATATCCTATTATACAAAAAAGACCAGTTAATAAATATTCAAGATGTCATTATTTCCTACCTGAATAGTCATGCCATAAACGGCTCCTATAGGATCATATACCATTATTTTATAAAAACAAGAAAGCTAATCATCAATGCTCATATATATATATATAATTTCGTGCATTAATATTCGTAGATTAAACGATTAAAAGAAGACTCACAGACTCACAGACCAGTATTTGTGCCTCGAACTGGTCTCTGTATAGTATGTTTACCTCTGCCTGGTCTCTATACAAGTGCAATGCTGCACAGGTATCATAATGTTGCACAATGGCTCATTATTAGCAACCGGTTGGAACCGGTTGGAACCGGTTGATTTTGTTTCAAATAATTTTAGGGTGTGTGTGTGCGGTACGTATAATGTGTTTGCAAACTTGTGTCGCATGAACGGTGGTGCATTTTACTTTACACTCTTAAACTTGTATTCAGCCAAAACCTGACCTTTATTCTCTGCACTTAACATTTGTTTTAAACATTGAATTAAAGGGGAACTGATATTTTGTTATCTATTTCACTACCAATGACGCACATGTGATTACTCAGGCAAACAGTGTGGATCCAGACGAGACGCTGAGTAACCCGGCGTCTCACCAGGATCCAAAGTATTAGTTACTGTGATAACGTTGGGTTTTTCACTGAAAAGGGGGAAAAGGAAGTTGTAGCAGACGACATATTTTGCAGCCAATATCTGCCACAAGTTGACGAATGGTTTATATTTCCTGTGATTATTTAAACTGCATAGTTCTAGATACATAACTACATATACATATGCTGAATAAAAAGGAAGAATAGTATCTCAAATGTCTGTTTGTTTATTCGTATGTCTGTCCACATGGCTGGTTATCTTAATACCTGTTTATCTGTATGTATTTCCATATATGTTTCCATATTTCTCCATATGTCATATTCCATCGGTATATCGTTCTATCTAATCTCTTTCTCCACACTGTCGTATGTTCTGTATGTTTGTCTGTCACGGCTTGCCAAAACGAGGCTTAATGACAAGTTAACTGTATAGACTCATATTAGATTCATCTACACAGCGTCTAATATGTAAGAATACATTTTGACATACGTATATAAATGCTGTAGATACTGGTGGGTGTCAAATAGCAATAACTGTGTACGATGCAGCTAATATGGGTCTATACTGTTTGAATGTCACTACTGTTTGAATGTCACTAAGGCTTGTTTAGTCAGTGTACGGCTAATATATGTTTAAGCTGAATATTTAATTTGGCAGTATTTTAATAGCTTTATGTATTTTATAGCCGTGTGTGTGAACCCTGTACGTAGCATGAAGCCAATGAAGTTCCTTCCGTATAGATCAGCTTCTCATCAGGGACCAAGCTGTTTGACATTCACTCAGTAGTTCCTAAAAGCCTGAACGAATAGAATGAAGTCAAATGTGCACTAGGTTTAGTTTCACCACTCCATTATAGCCCTAAATGCCACACTAGTTAGTCACGTTTTGGCTAAACGGTACATTCATATGTTAAGCGATGTTAAGTTTTATTGACTGTACATAGGATCATAAACCTACCACTTGTATTACAGACCGCTATGGACCTTTTTGATCGCTTAAGACATGTTCTATTGTACTTCATATATATTTATGTAAGACATGCGCATATTTCGTATTAACCAATCAACACCAGAAGCTGTACCTGTATACATACAATGAAACTAATGCTTTCAACCCATTTTCCGACAGGATATATTTTGTTCAGCTAAACATTATCGCTATCCGAATACGGCTAAATTCTTTAAAAGGAGTCTCCTTTTTATTACGGAGATTGTGTACGGAAATCAGCGGACATCTTCGGCCAAGTTCTGAATGACTCCGATTCTATTTCGGAACAACGCTTTGAATATTAATGAGGTTGTTACCACATGTACAATGGCTGACACTGGTTGTTGGCCTACATAATAGATTTTATTCAGGAAAATATAGCAATATAGGTGGCGGTGGTCTAGTGGTAACGCGCTTGACTATCAGTCTGGAGGTCCGGGGTTCAAATCCCGGTCACACCCGGAAATTCCAGAGACGCTTTTCCGTGTCTCCCAACCGCACATACTCTCCACCCAGGGGTTAAAATGGGTACCTGTGAGGGTCACTCACCGGTACTGCGGCTGCATGATTGCACCATATGTTAGCAGTGCTCAATATTGTAGGCCAATGACTCAATGACCAGGGGAGTAAATGTACAGTCGGCTGAGCGGTCATTCGGACTGAAAGTAGACTATAACTAGGTACTTTACTTTTACTTTAATATGCCCATCTTCACTCATATAATTTACATGCAAATAAGCTAAATATACCGTTCAATGGTGTCAATCAAATATAACGGCCAAAGGGAGCTAACTCATACAGGTACATCGAATGATTATTTCCGGTATGTAAAAAGTTGAATCTTATCACAGATAATTTTCTGGTTTTTTTCGACACAAACAACCATTTACTGACCGTGCTGTTTAGCGCTAAATAAGTGTTAAGGTACATAGATTCCAATTCTGAAGTCAGTTCAAAACGCAAAATTTGCGCAGCATACATCTTTAATTAGGGTACCACACCTTGGTGTGGGTGCCCTATAGTAATCGCGTTGTCCGTCCGTCAGTCCGTCCCTCCGTTACGCTTTTGTTTTGTCCGCTCTCTAACTCAAAGTTTCCATCTGATTTTCATTAAATTTTCCGAGAATGTTTATAGTTGTAAAATCTTGACCAAGTTTGATAACCATTTAAATTGCATTAGACATTTCTGGGTTATGACCCTTGATTCAGTCAAAATTGTCCGTTTTAGCCTTGTCCGCTCTATTATTCAAATAGTTTTCATTTTATCTTCACCAAACTTGCAGAGGATGTTTATAGTTGCAAATTCCTGACCAAGTTCGATTACCAGTCAAATCGTATAACACACCTCTGAATTATATGGTCATTGATTAAGTCAAAATGGGCCATTTTAGTCTTGTCTGCACTCTAACTCAAATATTGTTCATCTGATCTCCACCAAACCTGCAGAAAATGTTCATAGCTATAACATCTTGGCCAAGTTCGATTACCAGCTAAATTGCATGTGGCACCTGAGTTATGACCCTTAACCCTTCGCTTGCTATTCGCGCCAATATACCTACCTGTAAATAGTGAAGACCCAGATGAGACAGCTCCTACAGGAGCTGTCTCATCAGGGTCTGCACTATTTTACAAGTTGATTGTGCAACGAGTGCACTCCACAGCAGTGAATGCACAGCGAAATACTTGTACACAGTGAAGATATATGTAATTATACAACAGGGCATGGGTAAAGAAGGAGAAATGTATTTTAAAATTCAGCAAGAGAAGGGTTAAATTAGTCAAAATTCGCCATTAAAGCCATCTGCTACATTGTATACGCCATACGTGCTGAGAATGTTTATACAATGTAGGTACATGTAAACAGTCTTGGCCAAGTTTCACCATCATCTGGGGCCCTTTTTGACTTGGTCAGTGCTCTAGTTAATATATTAGTATTAACTAGTTTGATGTTTAATAATGGCAAACGAACCTATTGTTTGTTTGTTTGTGCGTGCATGTGTGCGTGCATGTGTGTGTGCGTGAGCGCGCGCGTGTGTGTGTGCGCGTGCGTGTGTGTACGTATGTGTGTGTGTGTGCGTTCGTGCGTGCGTGCGCACGTGGTTGTGTGTGTGTGAGTGTGGTTGTGTGTGTGTGTGTGTGTGTGTGTGTGGTTGTGTGTGTGTGTGTGTGTGTGTGTGTGTGCGTGCGTGCGTGCGTGCGTGCGTGCGTGCGTGTGTGTGTGTGTGTGTGTGTGTGTGTGTGTGTGTGTTTGTATCTTTGCGTCATTGTGGACACAGGCAGTTGTATTGTTGCAGTCTTTGTGGACACATCTTGAATTGTGGACACCAAATTTTGGTGTCCACAGTGTTAAGGTCATATATACATATATTTTTATGTGTTTTATCGATTGCGTAAGGAAGTGCAAACCGTCCTTGTGAACCACTTTTACACACACATAATGAATGTGACAAAAACGGCTAAAATCGGTGTGTGTCTGGGGTAACCTCCCGACACGCACACACTCTGTAACTTGATACTTTCTCTCTTCTCTGAGGTGAAGATAGCGCGGCTGGCTTATCAGTTGCCTTGTAATCGGGGCACATAATTTACACTTAACTTACGCCTTATTAAATGAAGACAATCTTTAACCAAAAAAGCGTTTGAAAGGGTTTTCCTCTAGACGAAAGAATAAGAAAGAGGAATAAGTCACTTTTGCGGTGCGATTTAACGATCATGTTACGGGCCATTTTATTGTTTGGATTGAAACTGGGCGGACTTATCAAAACTGGAAAGCGGGATAACGGTAAGTGATTACGTATTTTATAGTTAACGTATGGTGGTAATTGAGCACAAATGAATTAGTGAAACAGTTCTATTAAGACCAGTAAAAGAAGGCTAATTGATCGTAGGAAATACAGACTGCAGCTTAAAGAAATGTGTAAGTAAAAAAGAAAGTCCCTGAATGGGTTTTCTGATTTACTCTTACCTTGATTTAAGTAGCCACCTGTCTTAAACACACAATGAATAATGTAATTTAGTGGTCGTAATAGAGAGGTTTTACTGTATTAAGGATTGCGCGGGCGGTACATCTTATGTTCTTCAAGAAAGTGAAAGTGTCAATATGTTTTGCTTTTTGTTTTAGCCTGGTAAGAATGATATCGTATATTTTATAACCCTTTACCAAATTATTATTTATAAATTGTATGACCTTTGGAAATATATTGAAAACAACTGCCGCATATGACATTAGCTTGCAGTTAAAATGAAACATGATCATCAAGATTACATGTAAAAGGACACACAGATCAGCCACAGATTAAAATGGCATATTCCCGTTTCGTTCCGGTTCGGTTCGATTGAAAACTTGATCGTATTTCCACCATGTTGAGCATCATGATCGAAGTGGCAAATAGTTTGGATCCTGGTGTGACGCCAAATTTAGTAAACTCTTTCAGCGCCTATTTTATCGTGAGGATTTTACCCCTTCACTGCCATATTGTCGTCTGCATAAATAATAGTATTGTTGTCTGTAAGATCGTTTCAAGATTAGACTAAAAGCAATGTGACTGAGGAAAGTTTAATACGAGTGTCAAACAGTTTGGATCCTGATCAAACGTCGCGTTTACATGGTGTCTGATCTGTATCCAAACTGTTTGCAAAGTCAGGTTAATACTATTTATTCCAACCGAACTGTACCATACTCAGTGCAAGCCGTTGTCACGTAGTAAAGGGATACGCTCTAATGTACTGTCACATATATACATGTATGCGATTTGCAGGGATGAGCCGTGCTCCAGGAAAAGGAAGGGGTTTATTGCAATGCAAACAGTGTAAACGTAGATCAACAGAGACGCGGCGTCTGACGAGTGTAACAGGTTTTTGCATAGGGTAGAAAAATAAGTTTTACTTATTTACTGATGTTCGCATGTGTATAGTTAATTCTGATAATTCAAACGGTGTAAACCCTGGTCAGACTTCGAGTCAGACACGTGATGTTTGATCTGGGTCCACATTGTTTGTAGTGCAATATTGGGAATCTCATCCGAATAAAAATTGTTTGAATACCAAGCCAATTTTATTTTAAGAAGCAGACAGTTATTTTGTCATTTTCTCAGTATGATAAAGGTCATATTAGGCTAAACATTACAGTTCGCCTTGAATCCTTTTCACGCAGGCAAAAATGATCGTATTCATTTTCAAAGTTCTTCCAAATCGCCACGTTTTTGGAATATTTGCCCATGTGTCAAACAATTTAAAGTTATTCGGTGTCTGATCCGGAACATAGCTGCTTGCAAGTTTGTTACACCGCGCTTAGCCGGATTAAAGAACACTGATAAGTGAACGGCGAAAATGTACATACGTTTAGATTGCTATTTATACAACGTGAGAGATTTGCTCTTTATTTGAATTCCATCATAATAAAAGTACAGTTTCTGTATCTGAATAGATTAACCCTGCAATTCATAATTGAGTTATAAGAGACTTGAGGCATATTATCACGAACCCGTGCATATTACAGATATTGCATGTGTATTATACGTATGAAGTTAATACATACGACATATTAATTTTACAAAAGAAAACTCATTTAATAAACCCATTTGTGCTGTTTGTCCCTTAATTGGGACTACCGATGTCAATGGTTTATTCAAAAAAGTATTTTAGTACCAGTACCCTCTCAAAATGAAAATTTGAGGCTTTCCAGAATGAAATATGGACGAGTTTTCTTCAATGTGGGAATAAATGGGTTAGTAAAGTTAATATACAGTATATCTTTGGTTTGTTTAGAAGTCTACTATAACCGGAGTTACATTCAATTTGATTTTAGAAAAACGACCATACAGGTCGCACTGCAAACATTGTCTCAAAAACAATTAGTGCTTTAAATCAGATTTGAGATAGATTAATAAACAGATGTTATATAATTATATAGTATAATGTTATGCAGTATCAAAATAAAATGGAGGCGACAACATTTTATTACGAATTTCAATCCGTATATAATATTTTTTTTTTTTTGCAAAGCAAATATGTACGTCTTTGCCGTATAAGAAAGCCGGATTTAGCACATTTCTACATATTTGTAAAATAAATCGCTATATTTATCACAGTCTGACAAGTTCATTAATCTGACATAAAATTAGCGCTACTGTCAAAATCAAATTAGCTACGAAAACCCAGCAGACCAAACTCACTCAATTTATCGCTTACCTATTATCTCACCATTGACTGCACTGTTTGATGTGCTTAAACACTTAAGTATCTTGATTAGTATAAATATTAAACAGTAACCATGAAATCCGCTCGAGTCGGTTCATGACTGGGTTTTGTGGTCGGTATGATAGCCAAACGACCAAAACAGGCACTAGTATTATAGTAAATTCTATTTACAGGATATAATCTGCTTGATTGAATAAATGAAAACTTAATAACTATTTACAGCACAACAGAAACTAAACCAAACAAAGTCTGATGTTTACAAACTTCAACTCTGACTCTGATATATATGAAATTACTACATTACGCTAGACCCAATGTTTTGTAGAAATACTGATTGAGTGTTAAAGCTGATTGCATATGACTTTTTGGCCGCGAACGACAGAATAAGGGTTAAATTGCGAGAAATGTATTGGCAAAACGCCGCACTTGCAGGTATTCAGAAAGTTTAACCGTTGTGTCAAGACTTTAATGAGTATTTATGTGTTGTTTAGCAATTAAAATATTAGCCTGCATTGAAACATTGCACATGTGCAGTATCTCGTCTGCGTCACTTATAAAACTTTACCGATTCGCACAATGCTTTGTGAAAGTTTTGGACAAGTTTCATAGAGCCCAGAACGGCGTGAGACACCGAGTTGTTTAGCATCTTATTTGGACCTAAACTGTTTGCATATTTAGCACAGTCGCAACAAGCAGGCTAACGGTAAACTGATGGGCAGGCCATTTAATCTGACGCGGTAATGTACATTTGGGAGACGCAACAAAGCGATATAATCAAATGGTCTTTACGATGTGAATCTGCTCGCGCATCTCATTAGCCTGTGTGTTACGTAGTTTAGGTTAAACATGATTTATTTCAAGAAGATTGAAAGGGGTTGGGCCACAGGTTCTACGAAGTTCTAATGCCCTCCCCTTTCAATTTTAATGTTGCAAATGAATGTTTGACAATATGGCAATATATACACAAAACTGTCGGGAGGAAGAAATAGGAGAAGAGGAGGAAGAAGACTATTAAAAGCAGAAAAAAATATTACTAAATATTGACGAACATATCAAGAACAAAAGAAGATGAAGAATATTTATAGATGTTTGAGAGTACTAGATATTGTAATTTTAAGTTTGGCAATTTAATGGTCAGGCTAAAGTGATTGCTGCTAAAAAGTGAAGATTTCCCTGTGACGCTTTAGAGCAAGTAATTACGTTTAACTCTAGCAGAGCATTGACAAGAGATGCCTTGAAATTAAGAATCCTTAAATATTTTAAGAAAATGGCTGTAAGAAAGACATGGCATGAGCTGCCATATTGAACAGTTGGTAGTCACGCGTATTAAAACCCCGATATCTCTCGTTATTTATTGGCCATTCCTTTTGAAGGCGCGAGTTATATGCTAGGGACTAACAGCTCACTAATATACCGTGACTGTAAAGTGGTCAGCAAATCACCGGTCCTGTTGAGCATGGAAATTGCATCGGTTACATCTCATTTAAATACTCGTTAGCTTAACCACTCACTATACTTATTCCAAACGGACTCAAACTTACTTTAACATTAATAGACAAATAGCAATATTTATGATATTCCTGTTTTGTCGAAATTTGACTTGTAAACATTTAATTAATAGATTATATCTTCAAAATGATCTCACCTGCATTGTTATTTTTATTTTAAACTGATAGGATAACAGGATAATCAGTCGTGTCCTTCATTGAAACCGTTTGCGTACACATTATTTCTCTTTGGGTACAGGGCATTTGGTATTGCTGTACATAATATTTACATTTCCGAGGTTCGTGTATTGAAAAGCAGAGCAAATAAAGAAACTATGGTATTAGAATATAGAACAATATATGTACTGAATGTAAGGCGGAATGGGTCTAAAAACTTTCCGGTATTTAGTATGCTTTAAATCAAAGACGCAGAGCTACACATGTGACGTTATATAGCGTTAATTTTGACGTCGAAATTCTCAAAAATTTCGATTTCATTGGCGATTTATATACATTCCTTCTATACAAAATGTCATTTTTAATTTGTTCTGCGAAAATTTATTTCCAATTAAAATATGATACAACGGTTAGGGCTTTACCGGATGATTTGTTGCACTCATTAATTTGCTAAGTCCATCCGAAAAAAAACCTTGTGTGCTATTAGTGGCCTGTGCTTCCATTGTAGGGAGTTTCCACATAAATACTTACACGGATCGATACTAGCGTTTTATTAGATATCAGGCATTTTTGGATATGGTTTAAAACAGAATGCCGGAACCTTAGATTTCAATTTCTAAGCGTCGGATATTATTAACCCTTCGCTTGCTATTCTCGTCAATATACCCGCAACCTGTAAATAGTGAAGACCCAGATGAGACAGCTCCTGCAGGAGCTGTCTCATCAGGGTCTGCACTATTTACCAGTTGATTGTGCAACCAGTGCACTCCACAGCAGTGATTGAACAGCGAAATACTTGTACACAGTGAATAAATTATATAAATATCACATCCTATGGAGAGAGACAGCACGTACTGTCAACCCGAGGTTGGTTATTATACCGAACAGCACAATCGATTTCGTCAGCACAAATATTTATTCAATGATAACAATAAACAATGATAACAATAAACAGTCTTAAACAAAAGTTATAGAACTACTCGGTGCTTAAAAATCGCGGAACAGCTTCACATTTCTATTCATGACACGTTATAAGTACTGGCGGAGCCCTTTTCACTGTCCAATCTTGACAGAGTCTCCTCCGAAATAGCCGGAAACGCGACATTTCTCAGATATATAAACAAAAACAAATCAGTTGCCCTAATGACGTTTGTTGATCAAATTGCAAGCGTTAAATGACGCTAATACATGACGTAATCGGATGACGTCACGTACACAATTTAAGCGCTCACTGGTCCAAATGTTCCGTTCCTATGGTAGCGAGAGACAGTATTTTTCCGACAGTAATTGTTTCCCGCTGGGCCTGACAGTATTTCTTTGTCACGGTGGCCTATGGGAAATTAACATTGTAAATAAAATTGAGGTATAATAAATGTAATTATACAACAGGGCATGGATAAGGAAGGAGAAATGTATTTTAAAATTCAGCAAGCGAAGGGTTAACTATGACGTGACGTATGCAATATTCATGCTTTTAACGTTAATGTTGAAATAACACCAGTTTCCAGATGAAAAAGTATGTAAAAATCAGAGGTACAAATAAAAAATTTCGGCACACGCAGTAACAAAGTGTTTTTTTTAAAAAGGATTACCTGTTATTTTATACTGTATTGTTCACTACACAATACCGCCCGTCTGTCTTTATGAACATTCGCTCGCCCACACACCCGTCCCTCAGTCTATCCGTACGCCTATCTATCTGCCTGTCTGTCGCTTCGTCAAATTGTTTTTATTATTCACAGAATCGCCCAAAGTAAAATAAAGTATCTCTCTCAAAATTGTATGTAAGTTGTAATTAATTCTATGTACCAACAGAGTGAACGAAACCGTCCAATTACCCCGATTAAAATGACAAAATCTGATTTATCGAATTTAAAAGCACTTGTGACTTTCCAAGTATTTTAAACAACACTATAGAATTTACAAATAGACCACACTCTCATGGTTTACATATAATTCTTTAAATACGCAGTACTAACATATAACGGTATTGTGGATACAACGTGTGAGCTAAACGATAAATACCATTTAACGCTTCGAAAATATTGTCAACAAGTCCTCATTGAATAAGAATGATCTGGAGAATACGACACTTAATTTGCCAACGCCTAAATAAATTCTAAATAATTCGATTAGTTTAAAATATGTAAGGAGTGTAATTTTATATTTTACTTTTATTTAAACTTATACAAAAGTTCATACTATCAACGCAATTATAAGCTTTGCGGACTGATTTGTTTGTACTGATCAGAAGTTATGATAACCAGTATGTGAAACAAATATTATATAACCAGCACATTCATCAACTCGCCTATCCATTTCCTTATACGCTACACAATGAATAATTGCACTGCCCTTGTGATTACAGTTCTCTCACTTTGAAGTAAAAAACGCTTTCTAAAACGCTTGCATTATAATAGTTAACATACAAATGGAATATTATTTTGCCAAGTGCACATTCACTGCTTGAATAATAAATGTTATTGTACATTGTACATACACAAATAACACAGCGTCCTTTTCCGTCCTTGTGGACACTTTTTAGCTGCATGTGACCATATGTAAATGGTTTGAGAGAGCGCCGTTTGTCTACTTTTCAGTCAATGGAATATCTTGTATCATTTCATTCCTTTACAAACAAAGTACAGATTCATTAAAACTGTATGAGACAATCCTTAATACAGTAATTTAATTAGTATTCCCATCAAATGGGTAATGATAATTCCTGCCAGTTTAACAATTATGGAGCAACAAGCCAGAAAAGAAACAATATGAAGGATGATATTCTATACGTTTTTAAACAAAATATTATTAAACAACTCACATAAGCGAAATTATCAATTCAACCGCGTCTTTATTGTACATAACAACTAAAAAATTAATATAACATCATCAAACAGACCGAATTCTTAATTTCCATTCCTATATACGTAGACCTATATACAGTGTATAACGTCTTTGTGGACACAATCTGTGAATAGTGACTAAAACGGGGCCAATGAGTCATGAATTCAGAAAACGAATAAGAATTATTCCTGGAGAATACGACACTTAATTTGCCAACGCCTAACAAATAATTCGATTAATTTAAAATATGTAAGGAGTGTAATTTTATATTTTACTTTTATTTAAATGTATACAAAAGTTCATACTATCAGCGCAATTATAAGCTTTGCGGACTGATTTGTTTGTACTAATCAGAAGTTATGATAACCAGTATGTGAAACAAAATATTATATAACCAGCACATTCATCAACTCCGCTATCCATTTCCTTATACGCTACACAATGAATCATTGCACTGCCCTTGTGATTACATTTCTCTCACTTTGAAGTAAAAAACGCTTTCTAAAACGCTTGCATTATAATAGTTAACATACAAATGGAATATTATTTTGCCAAGTGCACATTCACTGCTTGAATAATAAATGTTATTATACATTGTACATACACAAATAACACAGTGTCCTTTTCTGTCCTTGTGGAATTTTTTTTAGTTGAGTTTGACCATCTGTAAATGGTTTGAGAATACGCCGTTTGTCTACTTTTCAGCCGATGGAATGCCTTGTATTAATTGATTCCTTTACAAACAAAGTACAGATTTATTAAAAACTGTATGAGACAATCCTTAGTACGGTTATTTTAAATAGGATTCCCATCAAATTGATAGTTATTTTTCCTACCGTTTTACAATAATGAAGCAACAAGCCAGAAAAGAAACAATATGAAGGTTATGATATTCTATACGTTTTTACACAAAATATTATTAAACAACTCACATAAGCGAAATTATCAATTCAACCGCGTCTTTATTGTACACAACAACTACAACATTAATATAACATCATCAAACAGACCGATTTCTTAATTTCCATTCCTAAATACGTATACCTATACACACTGTATAACGTCTTTGTGGACACAATCTGTGGATAGTGAATAAAACGGGACCAATGAGCCATGGATTTAGAAAACGAATTAAAAAGCGCTTGTGACTTTCCAAATATTTTAAACAACACTATAGAATTTACAAATAGACCACACGTATGTTTTACATATAATTCATTAAATACGCAGTACTAACAAATCACGGTATTGTAGACACAGCGTGTGAGCTAAACGATAAATACCATTTAACGTTTCGACAGTATTGTCAACAAGTCCTAATTGCATAAGAATTATTCCTGGAGAATCCGACAGTTAATTTGCAAACGCCTAACAAATAATTGGATTCATTTAAAATATGTGAGGAGTGTAATTTTTATATTTTACTTTTATTCACATTTATACAAAAGTTCATACTATCAACGCAATTATAAACTTTGCGGACTGATTTGTTTATACTGATCAGAATTTATGATAACAAGTATGTGAAACAAAATAGTTTATAAATTCTGAAGGGAAGTGATCCCCCGAGAGCAAAAATTGCAACACAAAAAAGGAGAAAATTGCAGACTCGGTTTTATTGAGTCTGTTCATGAACAGTAATTGAAAGTGCAACACTGCTTACGCCCCCTAGCACCGGCTTAAGCGGTATTTAAATTTCAGATCAAATAATACTGAAATTCATGATCTCACTTTGAAGTAAAAAACGCTTTCTAAAACGCTTGCATTATAATAGTTAACATACAAATGGATTATTATTTTGCCAAGTGCACATTCACTGCTTGAATAATATATGTTATTGTACATTGTACATACACAAATAACACAGTGTCCTTTTCCGTCCTTGTGGACACTTTTTAGCTGAGTTTGACCATCTGTAAATGGTATAAGAGTACGCCGTTTGTCTACTTTTCAGCGGATGGAATGCCTTGTATTAATTGATTCCTTTACAAACAAAGTACAGATGTATTAAAAACTGTATGAGACAATCCTTAGTACGGTTATTTTTAATAGGATTCCCATCAAATTGATAGTTATTTTTCCTACCGTTTTACAATAATGAAGCAACAAGCCAGAAAAGAAACAATATGAAGGTTATGATATTCTATACGTTTTTACACAAAATATTATTAAACAACTCACATAAGCGAAATTATCAATTCAACCGCGTCTTTATTATACACAACAACTACAACATTAATATAACATCATCAAACAGACCGATTTCTTAATTTCCATTCCTAAATACGTATACCTATACACACTGCATAACGTCTTTGTGGACACAATCTGTGGATAGTGAATAAAACGGGACCAATGAGCCATGGATTTAGAAAACGAATTAAAAAGCACTTGTGACTTTCCAAATATTTTAAACAACACTATAGAATTTACAAATAGACCACACTTATGTTTTACATATAATTCATTAAATACGCAGTACTAACAAATAACGGTATTGTAGACACAGCGTGTGAGCTAAACGATAAATACCATTTAAAGTTTCGACAGTATTGTCAACAAGTCCTAATTGCATAAGAATTATTCCTGGAGAATCCGACAGTTAATTTGCAAACGCCTAACAAATAATTGGATTCATTTAAAATATGTGAGGAGTGTAATTTTTATATTTTACTTTTATTCACATTTATACAAAAGTTCATACTATCAACGCAATTATAAACGTTGCGGACTGATTTGTTTATACTGATCAGAATTTATGATAACAAGTATGTGAAACAAAATAGTTTATAAATTCTGAAGGGAAGTGATCCCCCGAGAGCAAAAATTGCAACACAAAAAGAGAAAAGTGCAGACTCGGTTTTATTGAGTCTGTTCATGAACAGTAATTGAAAGTGCAACACTGCTTACGCCCCCTAGCACCGGCTTAAGCGGTATTCAAATTTCAGATCAAATAATACTGAAATTCATGATCTCACTTTGAAGTAAAAAACGCTTTCTAAAACGCTTGCATTATAATAGTTAACATACAAATGGATTATTATTTTGCCAAGTGCACATTCACTGCTTGAATAATATATGTTATTATGTCTCCCCCCATATTTATATGGGGGAGACATATTGTTTTCGTGAGAGTTGTCTGTCTGTCTGTCTGTCCGTCTGTCTGTCCGTCTGTCTGTCTGTCCGTCACACTTTTTGTCCGGACGATAACTTCAATATGCCTGATGCCAGTTGATTGAAACTTCATATATGGAAAGAGCATAATGAGAGGAAGTGTCATGCACAAGGTCCATAACTCTGGCTTCACTAATATAGGAGTTATTGCCCCTTGTAAAAACAAATCACACTTTTTTGTCCGGACGATAACTCCAATATGGCTCATGCCATTGGATTGAAACTTCATATATGGAAAGATCATGACGAGAAGAAGTGTCATGCACAATGTCCATAACTCTGGCTTCACTAATATTGGAGTTATTGCCCTTTGTAAAAAATATCACAATTTTTTGTCCGGACAATAACTTCAATATGCCGAATGCCAGTTGATTGAAACTTCATATATGGAAAGAGCAAAATGAGAGGAAGTGTCATTCAGAAGGTACATAACTCTGGCTTCACTAATATAGGAGTTATTGCCCTTTGTAAAAAAAATCACATTTTTTGTCTGGACGATAACTTCTATATGGCTCATGCCATTGGATTGAAACTTCATATATGAAAAGATCATAATGAGAGGAAGTGTCATGCACAAGGTCCATAACTCTGGCTTCACTAATATTGGAGTTATTGCCCTTTGTAAAAAAAAATAACAATTTTTTGTCCGGATGATTACTCCTATGTGACACATGCCATTGGAGTGAAACTTCATACATGGAACGATCATGATAAGAGAAAGTGTTATGCATAAGATTCTTAACTCGAGCTTCAATAAATTTAGAGTTATTGCCCCTTGTACATTTGTTTAATTCTTTCTTGTCCAGACAATAACTCCTACATGGCTCTTGCAATCGTATTGAAACTTCATACATGGAAAGAGCACGATGAGAGAAAGTGTCATGAACAAGGGCCATAATTCTGGCTTCAATACTTTTGGAGTTATTGCCCTTTGTTACATTTTTGGCTGATCAATAACTCCTGTTCGATTGGAATGACATTTTATTTTTGGAAAGAGCATGATGAAAGTAAGTGTCATGCACAAGGGTCATGTATCTGGTATCAGTATTTTTAGAGTTATTATAGGCTGGGTCCTAGTAGTGGTTACCGTAGCATCCCCCCTAGACTTTTTTTCATGGGTACCAAATTGTTCGATGGGGTCCTCAGAACACATTTTGAGGATGCCCCCAAAAATAAGTTTGTCCCAGCTATGTTTTATTTAACGGTTTCCATGGTAACTCGAGGTAATTTTCGAAACTACCTTGGTTCAGAAAATGCGCCATAACTTTGTTTTTAGAAGCAATAGAAGGACAAAACAAGTACCAAAGTAAAGCAGAGACATATAGCTTGAATATGATATATGATTTTATTAATATTCATAAAAGCATTCTTATGAATATTAATGAGAAAGTAAAAAATGTGATTTTTTTAGAAAAAAGGAGTTTGTTGTTTAGTCTGAGACGCTTATTAATGCACAGAAATTATTGAATTTAGGTTTAAGTTGTTCGTTGGAGTCCTCAGAACACATTTTGAATATTTCCCCAAATAATTTTGCCCCATCTATGTTTTATTAAACGGTTTCCATGGTAACCCGAGGTAAATTCCGAAACATCTTTGGTTCAGAAAATGCATAATAACTTTGCTGTTAGAAGCAATAGAAGGACAAAACAAGTACCAAAGTAAAGCAGAGACATATAGCTTGAATATAGTATATGATTTAATTAATATTCATAATGCATTCTTATGAATATTCATGAGAATGTAAAAAAAATGCGTTTTTTAGAAAATGGAGCTTGTTGTTTAGTCTGATAGGCTTATTAATGCACACAAATTATTGAATTCAGGTTTAAATTGTTTGTTTGAGTCATCAGAACACATTTTGAGCATTCCCCCCAAAGTAATTTTGTCCCATCTATGTTTTATTGAACGGTTTCCATGGTAACGCGATGAGGTAAATTTCGAAACATCATTGGTTCAGAAATTGCATAATAACTTTGCTTTTAGAGGCAATAGAAGGACAAAACAAAAACCAAAGTAAAGTCGAGACATATATCTTGATTATGATATATAATTTTAATAATATTCATATATGATTGCTCATGAATATTAATGAGGAAGTATAAAAATCCCCTTTTTTAGAAAAATGAGATTTTTGTTTAGGCTTAGAGGCATATTAATGCACAAAAAATATTGAATTCAGGTTTAAATTGTTCGTTGGGGTCATCAGAACACTTTTTGAGCATTCTCCCAAAATAATTGTGCCCCAGCTATGTTTTATTAAACGGTGTCCGTGGTAACCGGAGGTAAATATCGAAACTATCTTGATTAAGAAAATGCTTCATAACTTTGCTTTTAGAGACAATAGAAGGACAAAACAAGAACCAACGTAAAGTAGAGACGATAGCTTGAATACGATATGTAATTCTATTAATACATATAATGCATTCTTATAATGCATTCTTATGAATATTAATGGGGAAGTAAAAAATGCGTTTTTAGTTTGACGAGTTTGATTTTAGTCTGAGAGGCCTAATAATATACAAATAGTTATTGAATTCAGATTTAAATGTTTTAATATCAACATACAAATAAAGGAAAACATCTTTGGTTTATGTAATATTTCTAAAAAATGTATATTTAAGCTAATTTGCATATAACGTGCGTAAATGAATAAGCAATTTAACATAAGCCCTATATTTAGCATTGTTTCGAGTGTACTATCTTTTCTATTATTTATTTTACGTTAAATACCAGAACAACAAACATTGACAAGAGCAGAGAGTCATTACTTTGGGTTCTTGAATATTAATGCATATTTATGAATATTAATGAGATGTAAAATAAACACACTTGAATGAGCTCCCGACGGAAGAAGTATTCTTCTCTTTGGTCAGCGACTCCCTCGCAACAGACAAATCACTGTGCTCTAAAGCTCAGAAGAAGCCTGCTTCTTCTTTAAAATCTCTTTCGTCAACAGCCCCTGTGGTGCAGTCGATTCCCCAGTTGTTAGTTGCAGATTGGCACCCAACTGCTGGCCCGGGCGCGGGTTCCCCGTTTACTACTTGAGTGGTACCCTTTGTTCTGGTGCCAGGTACTATTGCTGCCAGGTCTCCCGGTCCGCTTGTTGTGTGAAGAGTTTTGCCTGGTCCTGCTGAATCTAGGCCCAGTTATCCGTCACCGGTCCCCGGTGTCCTGGCGTTAGTGTTTCCCTTTCATGACATCACCAGCAGACCGGTCTACCGAGCCCCCGCCCAAAGATGTCACTGTGTATTCTTTGGCCGGTGTCCTAAGTTTGCTCTCCAACGGTCCTCCGGTGGCCCGGTCTGGTCCTTTGGACTAGGGTACCGAAGTGGACCAGTCCAATCTTTTCTACAGGGCATTCTGTCTCTACACCGCATTACAGTCGTGAAAGTCAACAGGAAGCTGCTCTGGCTAAGTCTAGACGTTCTTGGTCGTCTAGACCCTGCAATTACTCTTCATCTTCTGAGTACACCTCGGACTCCCCAGCCCCCATCCCACCCACCCCGTATGAGGCGTAAAAACCTTCTTATTCTTCTAATGGGAACCGGCACTCGCACCGCTCTCATCACAGATCGAGGTCTTACCATTACTCTTCTATGCGAAGACATCGCTCTGCCTCCTCAGATTCGCCGGCTGGTCGCTCTCGATAGCCGACACTCATTCTGGGCACCAGCAAGCTTCACCTAGACGGAGAATATCTCTCACGTGAACCCACAGTCCACACTTCTATGTCTATGGCGGGTCCAACTCTTCCCGGGTGCTGCCATCCATGGCGTTCACCAGGGCGGATTCTGAGGGAGAGCAGGAAGACACTTTGTCCATTATGGCTCCTAGGGATGGTCCTATTTTTTAAGGGAATCAGACTTTGTGGAAGCCTCTCACTCAGATTTAGACGGGACATAGCCCTCTTTTTCTTTAGATGATTCTGAATTTCTGAACATCAATATTGTTTATTGAGAATTCGTGTGAAGATTGTTTTAGAATCATCCCACCCTCTGTCTGCCCTAGACTCCCGAATCCTATTCACAGGGGTCCTCTATCCTCTTCCGTGCTAGTGTCAGTCGAAAAAGTGGACCTCCCTAACCTAATTAAGTCTAGGGAGACTCTTTCTCCTTCCACGGGACTTCTTTCGCGTTTGCCTGACCTGGACGAAGATTTTTGTGCCAGCCCGGCAACTGGGTGGATCATGTCCGCTAAACTCTTACGGACAAGGGTTCCCCGGGTATCTCTTAGGCCTCCGGTTTCAAATGAAAATCGACCTGGGATGTTTTATCAGATCCCCTCACTTGTTTCCGACAGCCCCAAGGGCGGGCATTAGCCCCCCCCCCTCTCTCTCTCTCTCTCTCTCTCTCTCTCTCTCTCTCTCTCTCTCTCTTCTTTCTCTCTCTCTCTCTCTCTCTCTCTCTCATCTCTCTCTCATCTCTCTCATCTCTCTCTCTCTCATTTACTTCTTTAGCACCAGCAGTTGCATCCAACAGATGGGATTCGCTTCAAACATTGACGTATTATCATTGACGTACGTATTATTATCGATATTTAAGACAAGTGACAGCTTAATGCATGGTGAAAGTCATGCAGAAAGCTCCTAGTGCAGCTTTCTGCATGACTTTCACCATGCATTAAGAAGTCACCTGCCTAAAAGGGTCTTAATGCTTCTATAGAGAAAATTCGAATAATCGAGATTTTACCGTATACTCAAAATAATACTAAATACAATGCTCATAGAAAATTGCTTATTCATATACGTACATTATATGCAAATAAGCTGAAATACGCATGCTTTATAGAAATATTACCTGAAACAAAGATGGTTTATTTTCCTTCACATGAAAACATTCAAACATGAATTCAATAACTCTTGTTTATTAATAGGCATCTCAGACTAAACAATTAACTCATTTTTTCTAAACAAAAATCGGATGGTTTTACTTCCTCATTAATATTCATAAGAATACATTTATGAAAATTAGTTAAATTACATATCATATTCAAGTTATATGTCTTTGCTTTATTCAGGTTCTTGTTTTGTCCTTCTTTCACCTCTAAAAGCAAAGTTATGACGCATTTGTTTAACCATGGATGTTTCGAAAGTTACCTCGGGTTACCATGGAAACCGTTAAAAACATAGCTTGGACATAATTATTTTGGGGAATGCTCAAGTGGTGTTCTGCGGGCCCCAACGAACAATTTAAACCTGAATTCAATATTTTTTGTGCATTAATAGGCCTCTAAGACTAAACAAAAAACTCATTTTTCAAAAAAGCGGATTTTTATACTTCCTCATTAATATTCATAAGCAATCATATATGAATATTATTAAAATTATATATCATAATCAAGATATATGTCTCTGCTTTACTTTGGTTTTTGTTTCGTCCTTCTATTGCCTCTAAAAGCAAAGTTATTATGCATTTTCTGAACCAATGATGTTTCGAAATTTACCTCCTCGCGTTACCATGGAAACTGTTCAATAAAACATAGATGGGACAAAATTACTTTGGGGGAATGCTCAAAATGTGTTCTGATGAACCAAACAAACAATTTAAACCTGAATTCAATAATTTGTGTGCATTAATAAGCCTATCAGACTAAACAACAAGCTCCTTTTTCTAAAAAAACGCATTTTTTTTACATTCTCATGAATATTCATAAGAATGCATTTATGAATATTAATTAAATCATATACCATATTCAAGCTATATGTCTCTGCTTTACTTTGGTACTTGTTTTGTCCTTCTATTGCTTCTAAAAGCAAAGTTATTACGCATTTTCTGAACCAAAGATGTTTCGGAATTTACCTCGGGTTACCATGGAAACCGTTTAATAAAACATAGATGGGACAAAATTATTTGGGGAAATACTCAAAATGTGTTCTGAGGACTCCAACGAACAACTTAAACCTAAATTCAATAATTTCTGTGCATTAATAAGCCTCTCAGACTAAACAACAAACTCCTTTTTTCTAAAAAAATCACATTTTTTACTTCCTCATTAATATTCATAAGAATGCATTTATGAATATTAATAAAATCATATATCGTATTCAAGCTATATGTCTCTGCTTTACTTTGGTACTTGTTTTGTCTTTCTATTGCTTCTAAAAACAAAGTTATGGCGCATTTTCTGAACCAAGGTAGTTTCGAAAATTACCTCGAGTTACCATGGAAACCGTTAAATAAAACATATGATGGGACAAACTTATTTTTGGGGGCATGCTCAAAATGTGTTCTAAGGACCCCAACGAACAATTTGGTACCCATGAAAAAAAGTCTAGGGGGGGATGCTACGGTAACCACTACTAGGACCCAGCCTATTAGCTGTTATCATGTTCTTCTTGAAAAATGTAATGTGGAAAGCGCATAATGAGGGGAAGTATCTTTCATCAAGACCATAACATTTTTAATGATTTCCCTTTACATATTGTTTTTATTAGAGGGGAGACATCTGTTTTTGTGACAAAAACCTCTAGTTGTACATTGTACATACACAAATAACACAGTGTCCTTTTCCGTCCTTGTGGACACTTTTTAGCTGAGTTTGACCATCTGTAAATGGTATGAGAGTACGCCGTTTGTCTACTTTTCAGCCGATGGAATGCCTTGTATTAATTGATTCCTTTACAAACAAAGTACAGATTTATTAAAAACTGTATGAGACAATCCTTAGTACAGTTATTTTTAATAGGATTCCCATCAAATTGATAGTTATTCTTCCTACCGTTTTACAATAATGAAGCAACAAGCCAGAAAAGAAACAATATGAAGGTTATGATATTCTATACGTTTTTACACAAAATATTATTAAACAACTCACATAAGCGAAATTATCAATTCAACCGCGTCTTTATTGTACACAACAACTACAACATTAATATAACATCATCAAACAGACCGATTTCTTAATTTCCATTCCTAAATACGTATACCTATACACACTGTATAACGTCTTTGTGGACACAATCTGTGGATAGTGAATAAAACGGGACCAATGAGCCATGGATTTAGAAAACGAATTAAAAAGCACTTGTGACTTTCCAAATATTTTAAACAACACTATAGAATTTACAAATAGACCACACTTATGTTTTACATATAATTCATTAAATACGCAGTACTAAAAAATAACGGTATTGTAGACACAGCGTGTGAGCTAAACGATAAATACCATTTAACGTTTCGACAGTATTGTCAACAAGTCCTAATTGCATAAGAATTATTCCTAGAGAATCCGACAGTTAATTTGCAAACGCCTAACAAATAATTCGATTCATTTAAGATATGTGAGGAGTGTAATTTTTATATTTTACTTTTATTCACATTTATACAAAAGTTCATACTATCAACGCAATTATAAACTTTGCGGACTGATTTGTTTATACTGATCAGATTTTATGATAACAAGTATGTGAAACAAAATAGTTTATAAATTCTGAAGGGAAGTGATCCCCCGAGAGCAAAAATTGCAACACAAAAAGAGAAAAGTGCAGACTCGGTTTTATTGAGTCTGTTCATGAACAGTAATTGAAAGTGGAACAGTGCTTACGCCCCCTAGCACCGGCTTAAGCGGTATTCAAATTTCAGATCAAATAATACTGAAATTCATGATCTCACTTTGAAGTAAAAAACGCTTTCTAAAACGCTTGCATTATAATAGTTAACATACAAATGGATTATTATTTTGCCAAGTGCACATACACTGCTTGAATAATAAATTTTATTGTACAATGTACATACACAAATAACACAGTGTCCTTTTCCGTACTTGTGGACACTTTTTAGCTGCATGTGACCATCTGTAAATGGTTTGAGAGAGATCCGTTTGTCTACTTTTCAGTCAATGGAAAAAACTTGTATTATTTCATTCCTTTACAAACAAAGTACAGATTCATTAAAACTGTATGAGACAATCCTTAATACAGTAATTGTTTTAGTATTCCCATCAAATGGGTAATGATAATTCCTGCCAGTTTAACATTTATGAAGCAACAAGACAGAAAAGAAACAATATGAAGGTTATGATATTCGATACGTTTTTAAACAAAATATTATTAAACAACTCACATAAGCGAAATTATCAATTCAACCGCGTCTTTATTGTACATGACAACTAAAAAATTAATATAACATCATCAAACAGACCGAATTCTTAATTTCCATTCCTATATACGTAGACCTATATACAGTGTATAACGTCTTTGTGGACACAATCGGTGAATAGTGAATAAAACGGGGCCAATGAGTCATGGATTCAGAAAACGAATTTAAAAGCACTTGTGACTTTCCAAGTATTTTAAACAACACTGTAGAATTTACAAATAGACCACACTCTCATGTTTTACATATAATTCTTTAAATACGCAGTACTAACATATAACGGTATTGTGGACGCAACGTGTGAGCTAAACGAAAAATACAATTTAACGTTTCGACAGTATTGTCAACAAGTCCTCATTGAATAAGAATGATTCCTGGAGAATCCGACAGTTAATTTGCAACCGCCTAGCAAATAATTCGATTAATTTAAAATATGTGGGGAGTGTGATTTTTGTGTTTTACTTTTATTCACATTTATTGAAAAGTTCATACTATCAACGCAATTATAAGCTTTGCGGACTGATTTGTTTATATTGATCAGAATTTATAATAACCAGTATGTGAAACAAACTATTATATAACCAGCACATTCATCAAATCCGCTGTCCATTTCATTAAACGCTACACAATTAATAATTACACTGCCCTTGTGATTACATTTCTCTCACTTTGAAGAAAAAACGCTTTCTAAAAACGCCTGTATTATAATAGTTAACATACAAATGGAATATTATTTTGCCAAGTGCACAATCACTGCTTGAGTAATAAATTCCATTGTACATACACAAATAACACACATAGTGTCCTTTTCCGTCCTTGTGGATACTTTTTAGCTGAGTTTGACATCTGTAAATGGTTTGAGAGTACGCCGTTTGTCTACTTTTCAGCCGATGGAATGCCTTGTATTAGACCCGTTCTCAAACCAAATGGACAATCAATGTCGCCGATATAAGTCAACTGATATTTCGCCAATTAAAAGCAATTAACCTCGTGTCATTATTTTTCTCAAATTTTCATTATATTAGGATTATTTCATAAATATTTTTACGGTATAAAATGTTGTTCTAAATGGCTTCCCAGGCCTTTAAATCTGCAAGGGGTGGCGGAATTTGCATGTCGCCATGGACATTTTAGTTTCCATTGTACCCATAATATAGTGTAGAATGTAATCATGCCCGATTTAAACCCCTGCATTTATTGATTATTAATGGATGTTTTTAATGAAGACAAAACGGTGCTAAGGCAATCAAACATTAAAATACACTGACATGCTAATGCAATGTCGCCAAACCTGACCTAATCTACGAGGCTAAACTATAACGGTAAAATAGAATATCACATACTGCACGATAATTCTGCAATGCCTTATTCATTCACCCTTTAATAATGTATATCATGTGTATGAAAACAGATTTTTACCAAATTCATCTATGGAAAAAAATTCAGAGGCCAAGTTTCTAAATTACACTTCGGAAATTTAGCTTTCTAATCTACGAGTCATCACAAATATGCATATTCGTTTCCTCATGAAACACTATTTTATGTTTGTTTTGCCAATTTTGTGTACCAAATTACCTATTGTTTATCAAAATTTAATGAAAAATACTTTGAGAAAGCATATAAAATTTTGCTGGCCAAACAAATAAAGCGGAAATGAAAAAATCCTAATCTACGAGGCCTAATTTACGAGACAAATATATTTCTGCAGTTGCCCCCTTCCATCATTTCCGAGTGTCATGCCACTCAATTACGTCTAATTCAATACTTAAACCACAGTCACATGTAAATATTTCATGGAGAACGTCATTTTGCTACAGAATTCGTCTGCATAATTCCCCAAGAAAGCGGTGAGTTATTTGAAATTTTGCAGAAATAGCTTACATGATTGCCTCCTTGAATTTGTATACATATTATTTCATAATTATGATTTGAATACCGAATTATCGACGTTTGAATAACATAACTTTTCGCATTGTTTAAATATTCCACATGAAAGTTCGGACTCGTAGCTTAGATTAAATTGTCCCGTAGATGAGGATGCCAATTTCAAAGTATTTCTATACAATTTTTCAAACGTAAAGTAAGTTTAAATTATGCCAGTATAATACAAATCGATTTAGTACTAATAAATGGTTAAATAAAAACAAGAGTGGCCATATATAAATGGCAATTATTTGTAGATTTTTTTCAGAATTTTTTTCACTACTATATTTGCTTTTATTTTTGTTAACTCACGAAAATGTTTACTTGGTATTTCTTCTTCAAAAGAGCAAACATTCACTTCATTGCATTTATTCCTTTTGCCCGATCTACATACAAATATAGTCAAGTATGTCTCCTTTCAAATAGGCATTTACAAACCACACATACAGTCACAAAAGTGTCCCGTAAGTTATAATCTCTTTTATCCCGTAAATTATAGTAATAGTTTTATTCACATCAACATGTTTGAATCCCATTAAAGGGCTGAATTGCTTGTCCGTCCATCCCTACTTTCGTCTGTCTGTCAGTATTTCTGTCTATTCATATGTTGTGATAGTGTTTATTCGTCTCGATGTGTTGTGTGACTCATTACTCAAACACTAATTTAAGCAGGCTGTTGAAACTTGCATTATTTGAGCATGTGCACCTTAAATTATGGCCCATGAGTTAGCAAAACATTGGTGACAGTGTGATAATTTAGAGCAGCAATAATTTAAATAAGAAAGTACAGCCAACCTTTGATAAATGTATAGCTGTCATTGAAAATATATAGCGATGTATCATCAATAAAAATATATAGATTCAATGACAGCTGTAAAATAATCAAAGTTGGGAGGAACGTATATCTGTTTCAAATGACTCAAAATGAGAATTTATTCGCACTTTGAGCTGTTTGAAAAAGATAAAATAGACTCGCCAATAAAGAGGTGATCAATTAAGTGTAGTTTTAGTTCTAATGGAAACTTTGAATCACGACTATGTAGGAAATCGTGTTAATAAACTTATCAATGTTTGACTGTACTATAAAATATAACAAACTTAAGGCCATCAAATGCAGATGAAATTGACTGAAAAAGAAAATGTAATGCGCAAGACAGGCGTCCTGGTACCTACAGGAAAAGGAATAAGAATGTTCACTGTCCCTGAAAAAGTTTTTAATTTCACGTCCTTTACCAATAGTCCTTAAACATGATTTTATGATTTACGGGACAATCCAATGACACACTTTTCCCCCAGCAAATGGTCGGTTCTGGTTTATGTGAACGCAAGTAGTAATCAATTTTGTTAATTTTATTAGTAACTCTTGCAAACAGTTAACAATTGATTGTTTGACTGAATCAAAATATTTTCATTACATACATTTGTGCATAGTTAGAAGTACAAAAATGAGTCATGCAGGAAACACCACATACAGAACAAACAGTCGCCCGAACAGCACCACAAGGAAACGGCAAATGTACATAACTATAAAAACAACAAGAGACGCACAAAGACAAAACAAACACACAATAGGGGGAAGATGGAAGCACCGCCTTGGAACGGTCAGTGACAAAAGTCACTGGGGTGTTAAACCGGTTTATAGGCGCCCAACCTCACACTTATTCCATCCCCACGCTAAAAGACAAACAGTGTAAATAAACGTATCCCCTCTCCGACTAATCTACAACAACCGCAACGGCAAATACAGTGGTAAAGTGCATGTATAACGAAAACATTTAAGTGAACAAACTGTATCCACCTATCGCTAGTGTACTCAATGATTGAGCTGCAAACAGAGTAACTGTAGAAAAGTAATAAAGGGTAATTCATGCTATATAATCTCAGGTTTTACATATAACCTGATTTTTTGAATTATATAACTGTCCGAGCTCCAGATATAACTGTTAAAAGTCAGGTTATAGGTACTATAAACACAATTTGTAAATTTCTACAGCTTATACATTAACCACTCATTTTACATAGTTAATTGTTAATTAATATTAGAACTATTTCGGAATTGGGCCCAAGATACATTAAACATTTCAATACTCACAACTTTTTAGACATACGAGGTAGTTGAAATTTCACGTTTTCATTCGGTGATTTGTCAAATTTATTTGAGAATGGGTCTTTGTATATACACACTACAACTCTCACAGAACTACCCCTTGCCTGTTCACCAACGAAATCATAGCTGCTCTTTCTGAACACAATGTGTTGCAGTACCTTTTAACCAAAATCTCAGACAAATTCATCGAAAGGAAAATACAAGCTGTGACGCCATAACTGACACAAGAATAAGACAACGTCATAAAACGCAAATACACTTACTGTAAACGTATTGTATGAAAACAATAGCACAAAACAATGAATTTACATTTAAACGATCCATGTCATGAAGAAGACTACATCCATTGATCAATAAAACGGCATAAATCTCATATGACCATCGTTGATGTCCGCCATGGGATTTTAATGATCGCACTATTTCCTGCAGCATATGTTTCCCACGTGGCCACGACACATCTGCGATGTTAAATGTACACTCTGAATCCCCATTCCAACACTTTTAACAGTTTAAAAACGGCTACTTTTTTTAGCTCGACTAATCGAAGAATAGTGGAGCTTTCCTACTCGCCCTGGCGTCGGCGTCACTCCTTAGTTAAGGTGTTTGTTAAAGTCCACATTTTGCCTTTTAACATTTTTAATAAAGCTTTGAAACTTGGAACACTTACTATCACAAGCTTCATCTGTAGGCAAGAGTACATAACTCTGTCAAGCATTTTGACAGAATATTGGCCTTTTATAAGTTGGAATTTTTGTGAAAGTTTTTGTCAAATATTCTGAAAATGGGTGATCCTTCGAAAGCAAAAGGAATGCAAAAAGAGAAAAGTGCAGACTCGGTTTTATTGAATCTGTTCACAAGTAGTAATTAAAAGGGCAAAACTACTCGGCGCCCTCTAGCACCGGCTTAAGCTCAGACAGTAAAATTACAGAGTTGAACATGACATACAGAGTTGAATTTGAAATTTTCGGTGTACTTGTATACTCCTAAATGCTCGTTTTGACGAATGCTGCTGTTTATAAAGCAATGTATATCATATTATTTGTCAGTCTAATTTACAGGACACATTCCTATAATTTACGGGACAGTGACTTTCGAAAGAGAAATTTTCTTACAAATTGTCTTAACGATGTTGTGTACTTATGTATGAGTTTATAATACATCGGGCACGTTTCCTGACCCTCAACTTGTTTTTTTGTGTTGCACTTATTTTAACTGTGTAAAAGTTCAAGTACAACTTTCATGAAACTATATTTTTATGCAGTTGAGTGTGGTGTTCAACTCCTAATTTTCATACTTAATATCAAAATGCTTCATCAGAAATGGATAAATTCATGCTATATAATCTCAGTTCATACATATAACCTGATTCTTTGAATTATATAACTGTCCGAGCTCCATATATAACTGTTAAAAATCAGGTTATGGGTACTATGAACACACGTAGTAAATTTCTATAGCTAATACATTAACCACTCATTATACATAGTTAATTGTTAATTAATATTAGAACTATTTCGGAATTAGGCCAAAGATACATTAAACATTTCAATATTCACAACTTTTAAGACACACGACGTAGTTGAAATTTCACGTTTTCATTCGGTGAATTGTCCAATTTATTTGAGAATGGGTCATTAATTGATTCCTTTACAAACAAAGTACAGATTTTTTAAAAACTGTATGAGACAATCCTTAGTACGGTTATTTTTAATAGGATTCCCATCAAACTGATAGTTATTATTCCAACCGTTTTACAATAATGAAGCAACAAGCCAGAAAAGAAACAATATGAAGGTTATGATATTCTATACGTTTTTACACAAAATATTATTAAACAACCCATATAAGCGAAATTATCAATTCAATCGCGTCTTTATTGTACACAACAACTACAACATTAATATAACATCATCAAACAGACCGATTTCTTAATTTCCATTCCTAAATACGTATACCTATACACACTGTATAACGTCTTTGTGGACACAATCTGTGGATATTGAATAAAACGGGACCAATGAGCCATGGATTTAGAAAACGAATTAAAAAGCGCTTGTGACTTTCCAAATATTTTAAACAACACTATAGAATTTACAAATAGACCACACTTATGTTTTAAATATAATTCATTAAATACGCAGTACTAACAAATAACGGTATTGTAGACACAGCGTGTGAGCTAAACGATAAATACCATTTAACGTTTCGACAGTATTGTCAACAAGTCCTAATTGCATAAGAATTATTCCTGGAGAATCCGACAGTTAATTTGCAAACGCCTAACAAATAATTCGATTCATTTAAAATATGTGAGGAGTGTAATTTTAATACTTTACTTTTATTCACATTTATACAAAAGTTCATACTATCAACGCAATTATAAACTTTGCGGACTGATTTGTTTATACTGATCAGACTTTATGATAACAAGTATGTGAAACAAAATAGTATATAAATTCTGAAGGGAAGTGATCCCCCGAGAGCAAAAATTGCAACACAAAAAGAGAAAATTGCAGACTCGATTTATTGAATCTGTCCATGAACAGTAATTGAAAGTGCAACACTGCTTACGCCCCGCTAGCTCCGGCTTAAGCGGTATTCAAATTTCAGATCAAATAATACTGAAATTCATGATCTCACTTTGAAGTAAAAAACGCTTTCTAAAACGCTTGCAGTATAATAGTTAACATACAAATGGATTATTATTTTGCCAAGTGCACATTCACTGCTTGACAAATAATTGTTATTGTACATTGTACATACACAAATAACACAGTGTCCTTTTCCGTCCTTGTGGACACTTTTTAGCTGCACGTGACAATCTGTAAATGGTTTGAGAGATGGCCGTTTGCTACTTTTCAGTCAATGGAATACCTTGTATTATTTCATTTCTTTACAAAGTACAGATTCATTAAAACTGTATGAGACAATCCTTCATACAGTAATTTTATTAGGATTCCCATCAAATGGGTAATGATAATTCCTGCCATTTTAACAATTATGGAGCAACAAGCCAGAAAAGAAACAATATGAAGGTTATGATATTCTATACGTTTTTACACAAAATATTATTAAACAACTCACATAAGCGAAATTATCAATTCAACCGCGTCTTTATTGTACACAGCAACTACAAAATAAATATAGCATTATCAAACAGACCGAATTCTTAATTTCCATTCCTAAATACGTAGAACAATATACAATGTATAACGTCTTTGTGGACACAATATATGGATAGTGAATAAAATGGTATCAACGAATCATGAATTCAGAAAACGAATTATAAAGCAGTTGTGATATTAAAATATTTTAAACTGCAATATAACGTCTAGAAATAGACCACTCTCTCATGTTTTACATATAATTCGTTAAATACGCAGTACTAACATATAACGGCATTGTCGACACAACGTGTTAGTTAAACGATAAATAGCATTTGATTTGTCGAAAGCATTTGTCAACCTGTCTTCGTTGCGTAAGAATGATTCAGTTAAGACAGTTAATTTGCAAACGCCTGACAAAACATTAATGCGATTAGTTTAAAATATGTGAGTAGTGTAGTCTTTACATTTTACTTTCATTCACAATTATACGAAATTAACGCAATAATAAGGTTTGCAGACTGATTTGTTTATACTGATCAGAATTTATGATAACCAGTATGTGTTTTCAGAAACAAATTATTATTATATAACCAGCACATTCATTTCTCTCACATTGAAGTAAAAAACGCTCCCAGAAAACGCTTGTATTATAATAGTTAACATACAAATGGAATTCGCCAAGTTCACATATACTGCTTGAATAATAAATGTTAAGTACTGTACATACACATGTAACACAGTGTCCTTTTCCAGTCCTTGTAGACACTTTTAGCTGCATGTGTCAATGGTTTGATAGCTTGCCGTTTGTCTAATGTTCTGTCGACGGAATACCCTGTATTAATTTATTCCTTTACAAACAAAGTACCGATTCTTTAAAAACTGTATGAGACAATCCTTAATACTGTAATTTTTGTAGGATTCCCATCAAATGGATAGTTATTATTCCTACCGGTTTTAAAATTATGAAGCAACAAGCCAGAAAAGAAACAATATGAAGGTCGTGATGTTCTATACGTTTTTTAATATAACATTATCAAACAGAATGCAATCATCCTAATTTTCATTCCTAAACACGTAGACATATATACACTGAATAACGTCTTTGTGGACACAATCTGTGGATAGTGAATCCACAAACTAATCGCACTAATAATTTGTCAGGCGTTAGCAAATTAACTGCCGGATTCTCAAGGACTGGTTTACAATACTTTCGAAAAGACTTCTGATCCTTCGAGATCATGAATTTCAGTACTTCTTGTTCTGAAAATTGAATACCGCTTAAGTCGGTGCTATGGGGCGTGAGCAGTGTTGCACTTTCAATTACTGTTCATGAACAGACTCAATAAAACCGAGACTGCAATTTTCTCTTTTGGTGTTGCAATTTTGCTCTCGGGGGATCACCTCCCTTCAGAATTTATAAATGGTATTTATCGTTTATATAACATTATCAAACAGAATGCAATCCTAATTTCTATTCCTAAATACGTAGACATATAAACACTGTATAACGTCTTTGTGGATACAATCTGTGGATAGTGAATCAGCAAACTAATCGCTCTAATAATTTGTCAGGCGTTTGGACATTAACTGTCGGATTCTCAAGGACTGGTTTACAATACTTTCGAAAAGACTTCTGATCCTTCGAGATCATGAATTTCAGTACTTTTTGTTCTGAAAATTGAATACCGCTTGAGTCGGTGCTAGGGGGCGTGATCAGTGTTGCACTTTCAATTACTGTTTATGAACAGACTCAATAAAACCGAGTCTGCAATTTTCTCTTTTTGCGTTGCAATTTTTGCTCTCGGGGGGACCACCTCCCTTCAGAATTTATAAATGGTATTTATCGTTTAGCCGACACGTTGTCCACACTGCCGTTATATGCTAGTACTGCGCATTTCAGGAATTATATGTAAACCATAATTGTGTGGTCTATTTGTACATGCTATAGTGTTGATAAAAATTCTTTGGAATGTCACAACAACTTTTTAATTCGTTTCTGAATTCCTGAATCGTTGATCCCGATTTATTCACTATCCACAGATTGTGTTCACAAAGACGTTATACATTGTATATAGTTAATTAAGGTCTGTTTGATAATGTTATATTAATGTGTAGTTGTTGTGTACAATAAAGACGCGGTTGAATTGACAATTTCGCTTATGTGAGTTGCTCTAATAATATTTTATTTAAAAGACATTTAGAATATCACAACCTTCATATTGTTTCTTTTCTGGCTTGCTTCTTCATAATTTTTAAACCGGTGGAAATTATCATTATACTGATGGGAATCCTAATAAAATAACGATATTAAGGATTGTCTCGTACAGTTTTTAATTAACCTGTACTTTGTTTGCAAAGGTATAAATTAATTCAATATATTCGATCGACTGCAAATTAGACGAACGACGCTCTCTCAAACCATTTACAGATGGTCAAATAGAGCTAAAACGTGTCAACAAATTGTATTATTCAAGCAGTAAATGTGCACTTGGCAAAATAATATTCCATTTGTATGTTAACTATTATAATACAGACGTTTTTGGAAATCGTTCTGTTACTTCCAATTGAGAGAAATGTAATCACAAGGACAGTGTAATTATTCATTGTGCAGCGTTTAAGAAAATGGACAGCGGATTTGATGAATGTGCTGGTTATATAATAGTTTGTTTCATATACTAGTTATCAACAATTCTGACCAGTATAAACAAATCAGTCCGCAAAGCTCATAATTGCGTTGATAGTATGAACTTATGGATAAATGTGAATAAAAGTAAAATATAAAAATTACACTTCTCACATTTTAAACTAATCGCATTATTTGTCGGGCGTTTGCAAATTAACTCTCGGAAAACATGAGAGTGTAGTATATTTGTAGATGTTACAGTGTTGCGTAACATATCTGTAATGTCACAGCTGCTTTATAATATGTTTTGAGAATTCATGACTCGTTGATCCCGTTTTATTCACTATCAACAGATTGTGTCCACAAAGACGTTATACATTGTATATAGGTCTACGTATTTTATAAATGGAAATGAAGAATTCAGTCTGTTTGATGATGTTATTTCAATGTTGTAATTGTTGTGTACAATAAAGACGCGGTTGAGTTGATAATTTCGCTTTGTGAGTTGTTCTAAAAATATTTTGTTTGACAAAGTATAGAATATTACAACCTTCATATTGTTCGTTTTCTGTTTTGTTGCTTAATACTCTTTAAAGACGTAAAAATAATCACTACCCATTTGATGGGAATCCTATTCAAATACCCGTATTAAAGATTATCTCATACAGTTTTTTAATGAATTTGTACTTTTCAAAGGTATGAATTAATACAAGGTATTCCATCGACTGAGAACTAGACAAACGGCTAGCTCTCAAACCGTTAACAGATGTTCAAATGCAGCTACAAAGTGTCCACAAGGACGGGAAAAGGACAATGTGTTATGTGTGTATGTAGAATGTACAATACAATTTATTCTTCAAGCAGTAAATGTACACTAAGTCTTGGTAAAATAAAATTCCATTTGTATGTTAACTATTATTGGAAAAGTAGTAAAGTCAAGCAGGCAAAGCCACATGCAAGACGCAACCACCACCAAAACACCGATAGACAGCATGACACACACACACACAACCACACACCCAAACGCACACGCACACACACGAAATGAACACAGAAAACACCAAAAGACACACAAGAACCAGGGACAAACGTTCCACAACATGAACAAACCACAAGCACAAAGACGCAATGCAAACAAATTATATTAACTATTAAGCGTTTTTAGAAAGCGTTTCGTTACTTCCAAGTGCGCGAAATGTAATTACAAGGACAGTGCAATTATTTATTGTGTAGAGTTTTAAGAAAATAGGCGATTTGATGAATTTGCCGATTATATAATATTTTGTTTCACATACTGGTTATCATAAATTCTGATCAGTATAAACAAATCAGTCCGCAAAGCTTATAATTGCGTTGATAGTATAAACTTTGGTATAAATGTGAATAAAAGTAAAATATAAAAATTACACTTCTAACATTGTAAACTAATCGCATTATTTGTCGGGCGTTTGCAAATTAACCCTCGGAAAACATGAGAGTGTAGTCTACTGCTTGAATAATAAATTTTATTGTACATTCTACATGTATTTATAAATAAAACAGTGTCTTTTGTCCGTCCTTGTGGATACTGTTTTGCTGCATTTGACCATCTGTCAATGGTTTGAGAGCGCGCCTTTTGTCTACTTTTCAGTGGATGGAATACCTTTTATGACTTCATACTTTTGCAAACAAAATTAAGATGCATTAAAACTGTATGATACATCCTTTAATACGGTTTTAATAGGATTCCAATCCAATGGATGGTGATTATTCCTACCGACCTTCTGCGCACATTTTGTTAGTATACTGGCACATGTTTGTTAAACAACGTCTGCATGTAGATTATCACACTGTTGTCGGATCATGGCAATTAACTCTTAAAGCCATAGCAATTTTTTGTTTGTTATCAATTATATTTTATCATTCGGTAAATCTCCTAACAAATCCTTCATTTAAAAGTAACATGATGCAATACAAGTTATTTTGTCTGATATATATATATGTCACAGTAGAAATTGCGATCCGGGACCATCGTCGATTGTCCTAGGACAGATTGCGAACGTAATCCCTCCTTACTCTGATCTAAATGCATCCTACGGACAATCGTTGATTCTACTATTGCAGATTCCGATCACAGTCTGTCCAAGGATAAACTGTAATTATAGTTCTACTGGAATAATGTTTTATTAGTTTTAGATATGACACTTTGATTCTTCTAGGAAAATGTACAATTCTTCTAGAATAATTTATTATTAGTGTTATATATATGACGCTTTAACTCTACAAAGAAAATCTACAATTCTACTTGAAGAATAAATTATTCTAAGACCACAAGTCTATTTTCAAAACATGACAAACAAATAGTTTTGAATGATTTAAAAAGAGGATCGGAGTTTGTCCTAAGAGAGATTGAGATCGCAATCTATTCTGAATCGCAATTTCTACTTCAACATATATAACAGTTCTGTTTAAGGTTCTACAGTAGTCAAGTATCGTAAGAAAGAAAGTTTGAGCTTTAGTAAGGCTTTAGAGACTTCACCTCCCTTCAGAATTTGATATAGAAATGTATAGCCCGAAGGTTGGCTAAATAACAAAAATGTATATTTTAGTATACCTTATTCATATATGAAATGGAGTAAAAATTGTACCAGTATATGAATTGATCGTTGATTCGTCTATGATATGATCGTCAGCTCCATCGTTCTGTAAATGCAATGTTAACACAATTTCACACACTTTTCATAGACAACGTTACCCTATTTTACTTCGTCGTAATTAACATTTACTGTTTTACCTTTATTGTTGTAGTACCCCTACCGAAACCCACTTGTGCAAGATCAATGTTAAGCGATGGACTGAGGAGGAAACGGCCGAATTGAAACGGCAATCCGTCGTTTCACACTTAAACCTCCAAATCAAGCAGACTGTTTGAAAGCAATCACAAATGAACCAGCGCTTGTCACCCGAACATGGAAACAAATTAAATTCCGCGTGTGGCATGAAATACGAAGCCAAATTCCCGCTCAACTCAGTAAATTTATTTAGACCTCTTTACCTACACGAAAAGGTTCATGCTGATATGCCAATTAACTGCATAGTTAGCGTTCACGAGCATGTTCGCCTAAGCGGTTCACACGTTCATCCGATAATTAAAATGTTGATAGTTTCTGAAAACTGACAGCGTCAATATGACCTCTGTCCTATTAGTAGCTGAAACAGTCGTCATTTAAAATACATTTTACTGGAAACTTATTATTAAACGTTTCCGACTATTACGGTTCGATACTGTATAAAAACGGCTTAGCTGTATGTTTCTATCCTTATCGACTATACAGACGATGTATATTACGAGCATGCACGCACTCCATTTGTTCCAAGATATATACCAGTTTTAAACCCTTAACTGACGTGTATTTTCTCATCTGTTCCATTAGCTAACTTTCTGGTTTTAGTATTATTTGCGTAAGTAAATGAATACAAAATTATAGGTGTATTCTCGCGTCGGCCACATACAACTTGATCCGTCGCCACCTCAGAATGGCTTAAGATTACCCCCCCCCCCCCGTTACTGGTTCATGTTTGGACAGTCCTATTCTTATAAACCAACACCTATTAGTCAAATACATAAATAATGTATTGCCAGATAGGAGACAGTGCGCATCTGATCAGTCAGCTCCAACAACAGCTGGCTGATTTGGAGCTGCACTGGTTGCAAAACAATCCCAAAACAGGTCCACAGTGTTAAAAGGGCTAATGTATCAACATAATTACAATAAGAGGAATTTCTGGTATTATGTTGTTCGCCTGACTGTCATCCGCCTTAAAACCGGCTTCCAGCCCTTTTAGATTTAGTAAGACACCCCCTGTGGTGGGTCTACATAGGAATCACCTTGTCCGTCCGGCCGTCACTCAGTCCGTCCGTCGCGTTTTTCCGGGACATTTGATTTGGCTCGTTTTGGAAATAGATATTTTATTCCTTAATGATTTTTGTAACTGTTGCGAAAACGAGTTTAAAGTTACCTATTTTTACATAGAAATATAGCTATAAAGTGTTTCGCTCGTGTTTTACCTACTTAATCGCTTAATTTCTCAGTCATTAAAGGGCTTTATAACCATAGGTCACACGGCCGGGTGCAATGTCGGTCCGCTTGCTTGTGCACGGTTCGAACCCGAGTTAAAATCTAGCTGGGTCAAAATGGTCTATTTTTCTTATGAAAATATACAATGTAATATAAATGCCTAAACATCGCTTATATACTCCTTATATCACATCTAGTAATGTTTAAAATAATAGAGGAACCTCGACATGGATGCTATGTAGGAGTACATACATAGAGACGGATTGATCGTCCGTCCGTGTGTCTGTAAGAGTCGATTTTTGGGTCAAAATAGCTATCTATTTGAGAGATGTTGTTTACCTGTTTCTGACCTTTATTTGTCAGTTTTTACAAGTCTGGTAGATATCATCTTTTGCATGCGTCTAGTACTGATGTAGGACTACACATCAATGTGCAACATTAACAGATCTAATGTTGTCTGATAGCCTGGTCGAACCTTGGTCAAAATGGTTATATTGGTTTATCGAAAAAAACAACAACATTTTTTTCTCTAAAACCAGTAAGACGTAAAAACTGAATTTGGGCATGCATGTTTGTGTAATACATATGAGATTGTAAATGTGAATTTTGAGCAACATGAACAGTGTTGATTATTCTCACACCTGAAACGAATCGTTACGATAACAATGTAAAGGCATTTTAAAAAGTCATAATATATGGGTAATCTAGGGAGGTATAGCTCTCTAAACATTGCAGACACTCCATAATTTGTTAGCCACATGTATCCACAATAACTGTTAATAATGCATAAGCACACACTCGGTTTCCACAGATACTATTAGTTATTGATATACACACTAGAAGTGTCCACAGCGAATATTGCTACTGAACAGTTACACACACGGTGTCCACAGTGTAAATATTGTGTCCAGAACGCCTGTTACGCTACTTTTACTATATATGCCCGTATTAAAACATTTGGTATTTCTATTTACATTTAGCACCAACTAATATCATATAATGTCATCGAAATCCGCTTAAGTCTATTATTTCACATAGTGTCCATAATGTAGGTTTTGAGAGGCAGTGTCCACAGTGCCCTAAAGATGCGTATGTGTGTGTGTGTGTGTGTGTGTGTGTGTGTGTGAATTGATTAGTTCTTGTAGTGAGGTCAGTATAAGTATCGTTGGTAAGAACTACGATGTTGTATTAAGTTTGAAAGTTTTTCCAATGCTGTACGGAAATATATTGCTCATACTATAAAGTCTTATATTCGCTTAATTACTGTTTTGCATATAAAATTTCTGTCAACAAAAATGTTTAAATCGTAATAACTTTAGAAGAAACTTAAACAATCATGTTCTATTCACTTGAGTATACCTCTGATATGGCACATGTGCCACAGGTGTGAACTGCTATAGCTTAAGGGTCTTTGTACCGGTCCATACTAAAGAAATACAACAGGTCCTGTAATGTAACTTTGGAGTATTCACACAATCATTCCATGTTTGGCGATACTGGTCATTAATACGCTGTTTAGTATTATAAAACACATTAAGATTAACACTAGAATCATCATAGATGTCTCCATATCCAAGAATTGACGTAATCCCTAATTTTGAAAGCCCAACTTCCTGACACATTATTCAGCAAAAGGTCATTATAAACCCTCGAAATCAATAAATTTGGGTAACTTTTAATCTTAAGCTTAAAATTTAAAGTTCTTTGTTTGCATAATATTGACAGGGAAACCCTACCCAGTTCTCCATATACCGCTATATTAAGTGTATGTTGCCGAACACCGAGCACAAATTTACAAAATGTATTATAAAAGCTTATCGATGTCTTTAAAATTATAAATTCCCCATACTTCTGGTCCATAGAGTAGAAAAGGAGCTACCATCGAGTCAAACAGTGATAAATGAGTGGAAATATCCAGATCAATTCTGCTGAAAATATGTATTAAGCTGGTATATGCTCGTAAGGCTTGCTCATGAAGCGTTCGAACTGCAAGTTTTAAATTGCCGGTGTGTGAAAATCTTATCCCTAAGTAACAAAAACTTTCGACAATTTCTAACTGCTCACCATTGATGAAAAAATCATACTTATGTTTACTTTTCCGTTTTTCAAAATTACATACTTTTGTTTTAGAAACATTAATTTTTGGGGATACTTTTGTTTTAGAAACATTAATTTTTAATCCCCAATTATATGAGTATTGGTAAACACCGTCTAATTGGGACTGTAAACTATTGGGATTAGTAGTAAGAAATACAATGCCGTCAGCAAGCAGAAGCACATAGGCTGATACAAGATCTAGGTCACCATCTGTTAAATGGTTAATATCAATACAGTCCTCGATATCATTCACGAACAAGAAAAAGAGAAGAGGCGATAACGGTTCCCCCTGTTTCAGTCCGAGTGATATATAAAAAACCCTCATAATACGGCATATTTGAGCTTCGTACGCAAGCTTTAACATTTGAGGATATGGCTTTTATCATCCTTATCATTTTACAGCTAACTCTTGATGCATTTAGTTTAACCAAAAGAGCGTCATGATTAACTGTATCAAATGCCTTTTCGTAGTCAATAAAAGCACAAAATAGTTTAGAATTATTGGACAAAACCTTTTGGATGATGGCATGTAAGATAAATATGCTATCGGAAGAACTCCGATTTCGGTAAAACCAAACTGAGCAGGATTGAACATAATTATTCTCGTTTTCTAACCATTTATTTATTCTATTTCTTAGAGTGAGGGAGAATAACTAAAACATTAACCAAAGTAATCCCGCGATAACTCACCTTTTTATATATTGGGACGATATCACACTTGCTCCAAGATTCCGGATCAACCCCCCAATTCAAAAATATTATCAAATATTATTTTAATATACAGATCAATAAAATCACGATCATCAATAAAGAAATCAGCAACAGTGGTGTGTACACCACTACTCTTATGTCTCCTAAGACCTGAGGTAGTTTTAGAGATCTCATCAAAGGTAAATAAATCATCCAGTTCGTCTATAAATACTGTATCGTTTCGATCTGAGGAGGCAGTACGAGGACCGGGTTGATACTGTGCTACACTAGAGAGATTTAGAAAATGCTCTAGAAAATCATCTTAACCAATATTCGAGCAATCAGAAATTCCTGGAGATATATACCTTTTGATGTATTTACAGAATTTTCTCGGATTAGATTTGCTGAGACTCTAAATATTTAACCGTTGGTTTTGGTAATATTTTCTCTTTGCAATTCTTTTCGTTTTACAAAAGTTACGCCTGCAAGCGAAAAATATCTGTCGATTTGCAGTATTATTATTAATATGAAGATTTCTTTTGGCAATCACAAATTCACTTTTCATAGCCCTACATGTATGATCAAACCATGGTGCCTTTTTACCACCCGTGGATTACTGTTAAACCGCACAGTTCTTCCATTAGGATATGTCATAAACAAGACATGCAAGTTTACTGATACGAGTATCTATATTTATAGTATGTGACTGCAAGTCTTGGTTAAACAGTCACAATCATTTTACGGTTGTTCAACAGCTCATAAAGGTCATGGACATTGCAATTTTCCCACACTATTTTGCCAAAGGTATTATTTTGGTCTATATCTAATGCAAAATGTAACGAAAACTCATTAGCAAAGTGGTCTGAAAACTCTGTAAATTCAAGGACTTTGAAACTGTTTATATACTCAAAATTGTGAAAATTAGTGATGATATAATCAACCACACTAGACGTTTGACCATTGTGCCCTGTGTTATAGCACGTGAATTGACCCTCTTCTAATCTACCATTTACAATGACTAAAACATTTTGCTTGCAGATATTAGGTAACTTATCTCCAAAACTTTTTACAGGAGCAACGTCGAGGGATGTCGGCTGTACAGTTTTCGATATCTGGAATGTCAACATAATACTGTAAATCTATACCACCAAAGGCATCTAACCTATGAACTACACGTGCATTCAAATCACCTGTTAAAACGACTTCGCCAATACCACTGTAATAAGCAATATTAATGTTCATGTTTTCGAAAAAAAAATCATATTCAAAAAGAGGAGACGTCGTATTTTTGTACACATTTTTGGCCTTCAGGGTACACATAGAAAATGCAGAAATACACATCATTCTGAGTAGAAAAATACGATTTGTTTAATTTATATAATACCATTTACATTAAGTTTAACCACTTCAATGTGTTTAGAATATCTCTTGTCGAAATAAACTGCTACACCACCACTGTCTCTTCTCGCCCTTTTGTGACATTCTGGTCTACGATATGAGAAGCAATCAAAATTGTCAATGATAACAAGAATTACTCGATGCCCAAGACTCAGTTAACAGCATCACGTCATATCTGATTAAATAGTTCAGAGAGTCACTGTCAGAAATTTTTCTCAATAACCCCTGGACATTTCAAAGAAAAAAGCTGAGCTGTTTCTGCCTGTGCTCCTACATGTAACCAAATGAGGTCTGCTTGGGAGAAGCGGTGTTAGCCGCATCTTCCGCAAGAGCGGGTACCGTGTCTGCTGTATACATGTATACCCTGCCATCAATATATAGGTTATCACATGACATGTAGGCGCGTTGCTGTTTGTCTAGAGCTTGTTGCAGCATAGGTATGAACTTTTTTACGCCTTTCCTTAATAACTTTAGGGAACTGTTCCCTGACACCAAACCCAAAGTCCTTCAGAAGGTATGTGAAGAGAAGGGTTAATGAGGGACACCATGTGTAAAGTGGCGTACGGACAAAACCTCATATGGACAAAACCCCATTAGGCCATAACCCCACAGGACAAAACCCCACAGGACATAGCCCCAATGCCAATTGTGGCAAGGCGGACAAAACCCCATATGTAAAAATGATTGGGTTATAAATCAAATTTTAGATGATTTGAAGAGAAAACCTCATTCAGATTATAAATTCAAAGCAAGATTTTTAAATTTTCAAATTTAAAATTACAATCTGTAAATAAAAATAGTAGTTAAAGCATAAATGAAATTAGGTAAAATTATCAATAAATGAAGAATGCATTCAAAGTTAAATTAACTTAATTTCTAATGCCTCAACATTTTAAATGTTGATTTATATTCTAAAATAACTATAACTCTCAATGACAAATAGTGTAGATCCTGATTCAATTGCTCCCTTACAAATGATTGATTTGGACAAACACTTCCTGTTTTGATAGTGACCAGGTACTTGGTTTTGTTTGGTACATACATGGTTTTATATCATTTTGCATCAACTTTATAGATGTGGATTTATATTCTAAAATAACTATCAATGATAGATAGTGTAGATCCTGATTAAATTGTTTCTTTACAAGTGATTGATTTGGACAAACACTACCTGTGTCGATAGTGAAAAGATACTTGGTTCTATTTGGTACATACGAACAGTAGTGGAAATCAGGATATTGTCACGTGCATAACAACATAGTTATTCATTAGTTTTATTCTCTTTGCAATTAAATAGTTATACGTATTTCTTTTCTCATAATTATGTTTTATTCTCCCTTGCTATTATTATGAAATGAAATTTGTATTTCCAATGCCTTAATAAAATACATAATTATGTTTCACATGGGGTTCTGTCCGTATGGGGTATAGTCCTAATGGGGTTTTATCCATGTGGGATTTTGTCCTAACGGGGTTTTGCCCATATGAGGTTTGTGATACACCAGTGCAAAGTTATCGTGTTGTTAACACAATGCATGACCAGTTTTCACAAAACCCACCCTAACACGGATTGAATATTGTATACCTTACACGGAAGTGCCCGTTTCTGCGAAAGAGAAACTAAAACTTACGAAATTTCCTAATTCAAGTTATTTCTTTCCCTAAAACTGTTTTAAAGCCTTTGCAAACAGGGAAGATCCCTTTAGGATCCAGCAAATCATAGTCTGCTCTGTTTAGCTTATGAAATTATATTGATCTGTTTTAACATTTTCTACCAATACCAAAACAATTGTGTTCATATCCTATTATATTGTGCATATTGTATTATCTTTTATCTGAATATATGTGGAGTAAAGGGTTAAAAAGCACATTGTACGTATTCAGTTCCATAGTATAATTTGTAAGTTACATTAAATTAAATACTTAGATAACAGCTTCTAGCTAATTGAACTTTGTCTATTTAAAAGAAAACTCACCAGTATGTTTACCTCTTCTTGGTCTCTGTACGACAGGTTAAGTAAAGAGCTAGGTACGTTTTTGGCCGATTTTGAACCAATCTCAGAATGACGCGAAATTTTAACATGTGTAAAACCAATATGTTCTCATTCGTATTCTAAAATTTCACTATGATTGAACCAATACGTCAAAAGTTATAAGTGTTTTGATTAAACCCCTGCCATACTGAAAACGTAATGATATAACGTCGAAGACGTCACAACGCAACATTTTAACCCTTTGCTTGCTGTATGTCACAATAGCGTCATTTGCAAACAGATACTGCTTAATATAACATGCTTTGAAGGATTTTAAAAACAGACTACGGATATGTAGCTCCAATGTATATAGATCTATATTGGTGAGAAATAACCCCTGTTGCGTTTATTGTACAATCTGTTAGTAATACACTTACCTATTACCACATCTATACTCCTTTTCCGATCTACCTGCATATCAAGGACATGTTATTTGTGAATGCCGATTTTATTTGAAACTGTTCTTTAACTGTAATATCTACGCTCAGATGCCGAAAATCCACATTTATTGAAGTTGATTCGAAACAACTGAAAGCAGAAGACAACTTTTCCTGCATAATAAAGCTGTTCAAATGGAAAAACGAAAACTTCCGGCCGACATATTTACACGTAACGGACATAAGGGACAATAGATATATTCATTTACCACATGGAATTATATCTGTACATCAATCCGTGAAGCAAATGTTTTTAGGGCGAGTGTAAAACATAAACAAATTGATATATGTAATAGTAGTAGTAGTACTTGACCATTTTAAACTGAGACTCGTCAATATCCGTTAGCGTTTCCGGCTATACTCGGGTGAATTCGATTATCATACATACAAATACATACAAATATATACATACGGAATATGCACGGAGTCTCAGTTTAATCTGGTAAAGTAATAGCAGCACTTTATTATCCTCCATATACGAAGATCATAATATATATACATAGATCTACACATTAATGCATACAGGTGTATCAAACGTGCAAATAGAGCTAGAGTTATGTAATTCTATCTGCAACCAGACCAGACCCTGATCAGATGACTCTTATGCGAGTCCTTAGGTCTTGGTCTGCTCTGTTGACAGTGCCATTAAGAGGAGTGTATTTCCCGTTATTCCCACAGTGCCTGAACATTGCAGTGGCCTGTCAAGTGCCGGAGTTTATGATTGTTGAAGTACCGGGACATTTAACCCTTTCATATATTCATGTGATAAATAATGACGTCATGCGTATTAATAAGATCCTTTTTTATAATGGCATATGAACACATGCCATTTTTGCTCAGGCAGAAGCTGTAGAATTAGATCTGTATTACACCATAAGCAAACAGAGCAGACACTAATCTGGTTCTACTATGTTTGCAAATGCGTGAAAATGCCTTGTAAATTTTCCCGCATGGTGGAATTTTTATCCGGGATTTTAAAATTCAAAAGATAAAGTCACCGCTATTCCACGGGGATAGACCGTGGTTGCCTTATCACTCTTTGTAAAGGAAGCTATGTCCTTACGAAATGTTACTTTAAATTCCGGTTGATTTCTAGATAAAATATGATAATCCTCGTTATCTGAATTCCAACTTTAAACCCGTAGTAAAACCAAACTGAAACTTTTGCTTTGTATATTTTCTGATGTCTTGTAAATATTCACGTGTTATTAATATAATGTACAATTTAAACTAGACGATATACATTATGTATAAGTCTTGAATAAAATATCTATTCTGTTCTGTTCTTATAATGGTAAAATACTGAGATCCACAGCGGACATATCAATACAGATTTTATACAGTGAAACCCTGCTAAAATATGACGAAACGAATAGCATGTGGTTGACAACGTAGGTGAATAGTATAGCAGAACATGTCTGGGAACGTCAGTATGATATCCATTTAACCTGCAGTAAATGACCAAATGTCTTAAATACTTTATTTTTGCTCGCCGTGACCACATGTAGCGTCACATGAAATCCGCTTGGAATCCGTTTGATTTTCACCAAATACTGAACAAATCAATGCATATATGCTAACTTGACATAGCAGATAAAGGATTAAGAGCATTGTTAAAACCAACATTTAACAAAGGAATCTATCTAATGCAGATCAAATGACCCACCATAGGCTACTATGTGTATACGTTACATATAAAGCCTCTCAGTGTTCGAGCGTATGAGAAGAAATGCTCATACGCAGATGTATGCTAGGAGTAGGTTAGTCATAGGTCGTTTAAGTTTCAGGTACGCTGCCATACGCCGGTGTACGTTCTCATACGCATGTTCAAAATTGTTCAGCGTATAAGAGCGTATCCATTATACGTTACCCATACGCTCATCATACGCTATGTACACGTTGAATACGCTGGAGTGTCGGTAAATCAATGGAAATGTGCGCATACTGTGACAATACTGTGTCAGCCCACTCATGTCACAAAAACTCAAATTTAACATCATAATTATGCACAGTATCAGTAGGTCATACAGTTACGACCCAGAACCACCTGGATTGGGTTTATGTATGGCATACAACATTATACATAAAATACTAAAATATTGCCTTACATATGTAGGACAATTTGTTAACAGAAAAGGTCCATTTTGTAGCTAAAGCATAATTATAAACTATACAATGAAGTACAAAAATTACAAACAAACCACCAATATGTACACCCAGTATGCGAAATTGGCGAAGGAGTATCGTAATATCAGATCAACTGACACTGAATGAGACATACAATGCTGTCCCGAACTGCAATTAGGGTGGTTTCAAAGAGATTGGGTTATCCCTGCCATCAAGATCCACCACTTAGTACAATGCGACACATATATATATATATATATCAAGTGCCTACAAACAGTGCCCAACTAAATAACTAACATGATACTCCTTGACCATAATTCATATGGATTGCGTATCAGTAATGTAATTGTAATGTAAGTCTGACGAATGACTAATGCATTTAACCTATTTCTGGCTATTCATACGCTACTCATACGCTCATATACATTAAGCATAGGTTACTCATATGCTCGCATACGCTACTTATACTTACAGGGGTAAGACACGTTTGAGTCAGTATATGTATATATAGAAAGCTATATAGTTGGGCATCCAACTGAGGAAAATGAGTCGAGCCATGGCATGAAATAGTAGAATTTGGCATGCACTGGATATATAATATTTGATGTCTTAGTTTTGCCCTTGTTTCTCTTAATTAGGTGAAGGGTCAACTAAGTGCATATTTTATATACGTTATTTGAGAAATCATTATATCTTTATCAATTTTAGGTGTAAAATGATAAACATAGTACCAAAATCAAGGTTAAACATTGGCCTTTAATTTGTACTTATTTTGTGTAAAATATGTTATTCAAATATTCGTGAATATTAATGAGAACATCCGAAAACAGTACAAAATCGTTCAAATCAACATGTGACGATGATACATGTTGTCATGTTTTCGCCATTGTTGCTAGTTAACAAGCATAAATGACATCAAAATAAAGGTTAGACAGAATGCTACTGGAACAAATAACTGTATGCAGTCATACCAGATATATATTATGCACAAGTACTTTTTAATAGTGATGTTACAGGTTACAGAAATCGTAACCGGTTAATCGCAAGCAGTAACCGGACGGTTAACCGGTTAACCGGATGAGACTTAAGACGCTGCATAGACAAGTTCGAAGTATTACACCACCCATCAACAATCATTGAAGAGACATTGTCAAAACTTTGGTTATAACTATCATTTATCGTGACTTCGGGTTTCTTCCCTTTGTTAAATGAACACAAACTTTACAACACAGCAGGCACGTACCCAGGTGGGGGGCTCGGGGGCCCGGGAGCCCGGCCCCCCAGCTGGCTGCCAAGATACCATTTTTATTAATGGGCCCTTTTTAGTTTTCCCTACCGTTTTGAAATTTTACCATGGCAATTTTTTTAGTGACCGATATTTTCCTCCCTGTGGGAGATTATCTGTTAGTTCTCTACATATAGACAGACCACCTTTATCACGCTGTCATGCTGTGATACACGCTTGGACTATTTTGGTATGGACCAATCAGGGTAATCCCCAGCGGAGAACACCCGAATTACGCAATCACGAGTTGGTTCCGGTTTTCGCTATACTTGAGTTTAGCAAATAAATTGTTCAGGAACCAGTCGTGACAAAATGCAAATTGCTACGTTGTCCACAAATACTACATGTGGCATGTAAATTACTCAAGCGTGGAGACAATGTCGCAAAACGAGGGGGCGGGGGTGACATATCAAGACGCTAAGCAGTATGCACTTCGACCGATAAACGTTTTACTGTATTGATCAATAACTAGTAATGAAAGAATAACTCCGAACATTCCGAATGATAAAAAAGTATGAATTAATTTTTGTAAATTGAGATTGTCCTAAAAAATAGCTGAAAAACACACCTTTTGCCATTGGGAATATAGTCAAATAAAAAACCCTGAAACTTTTATTGTAAAATAAGATAAAAATGGAATATCTTTTTCATTGTACATGTATACATATTTCTGTTATAACCAGGTGAGCGATTGAGGGCCATGGATCATGATCCTCGTGTTAAACTGTTACATTTAATGTTTGTAGTTTTGATCAGGGTTGTTTTCACATTTAGAAGAAAGAACTAGTGTGATGTTATGGTTAGTTGAGTGTATATTTACTTGGATATTTTGCTTTTTTATATAATGTGGTAATGTTCAGAAATCAAAGTACTGATAGTACTGAAGGGATCTGTGTTTTTGGAAAGAAAACGTGTGTTATTCAGTAGAACCTCTCTAAACCGGACGAATATAAACATTATGACTGGGCATTAAAGACTGCTGTATGCTGACCAACTATACAAAAAGCTCCGGCAGAAGTTTCCGTATCGCTGTCAGCCTGCATCAAGCAGCCACCTGTTTTGAATCCTCGAAAATAATGTTTATTTTCTGTTCGGTCTAGAGAGATTCTACTGTATTTGGGTGTTTGTTTGCGAGTTATTTTTTATGTTCCCAGATGCTGAAATCTTATCTGGTGGTAGCTGGCATTTTGCATGTTTTATGTAAATATTTCAAACCCAATTTCCAAATTTGAAGTATAATTTAGTAAAGGTACAAGTTGAACAGTGTCAAGAAATCTTGATCTTCTGAAAACATTATATATAAATATATTTATATAAATGTATACAAAAATAATTTTAAAATTAATTAAATATTGGAACCTCGCAAACAATTCATGTAGATAATCAAGAATGGTTGTATAGTTTTACAATCTATAATGGCAATCACCTGAAATTGTTAACAGATTTTGAAATGGGAGAAAAAAAGAGTAAATGTATTTATGATGAAAATTTTATTGTAGACAATGTCAAGAAAAAGTATAAAACAGCAAATAAACATATGTTGCAAGTAAAGCATCTGTTTGAAAGTAATTAAACCAGAGCACAAGCGGGTGCCAACGCTTATCTGTTCCATAACCCTGTAAAGACAAACTGAATGAACTTCAAAATAAACTCAGCTTCAAATTTTGTTGCTTAAAACATTTGTATTAAGTTTCATTTATATCATTTTAATATTTTTCCCAGAAAACCACAGACAAACTAAAAGTTGACCGACTAACAAAGCAATGAACACACGAAGTTCAAGGACCATAACTTTTGAATAAAATGACATATCAAAATCCCCGTAATATATGTGAAAATTCATATTAAGGTTTAACCATGTAAAAAAATTGAAGTAAATATCATTTCAAATGAAAAAGTTATGGCCATCCTCATATTTGCATAGATTTGCATTATTTTTTTAAGTGCAAGGGCCATAACTCCGAAACATCAAATCAAATGATCTTCAGAATCAACTTAGCTTCAGGTCTTGATGCATTAAACATGTTTATGAAGTTTCATTAATATCTGTCAAACAGTTTTGCCAGAAAACAGTGGACAAATTATTTGCATATATTTGCATTTTTTTTAAGTAAAAGGGCAATAACTCCGAAACAACATATCAAATAAACCTCAAAATCGACTCAGCATCAGATCATGATATATTAAACATTTTTGTGAAGTTTCATCAATATCTCTCAAACAGTTTCCCAGAAAACAGCCGACAAACTATTTGCATTATCTTTTAAGGACAAGGGCCATAACTCTGAAACGAAAATTCAAATGATCCTCAGAATCAATTCAGTTTCAGATCCTGATGCATTAAATATTTGTGTGAAGTTTCATTAATATCTCTCAAATAGTTTTCCCAGAAAACGGCGGACAAACTATTTGCATATTTTTTAAGGACAAGGGCCATCACTCCGAAACGACAAATAAAATGAACCTCAGAATCAACTCAGCTTCAGATCTTGATGCATTTAACATTTGTGTGAAGTTTCATTAATATATGTCAAATAGTTTTCCCAGAAAACAGCGGACAAACTATTTGCATTATTTTTTAAGTAAAAGGGCCATAACTCCGAAACAACAAATCAAATGAACCTCAGAATCAACTCAGCTTCAGATCTTGATGCATTAAACATTTGTGTGAAGTTTCATTAATATCTCTCAAATAGTTTTCCCAGAAAACAACGGACAAACTATTTGCATATTTTTTTAAGGACAAGGGCCATAACTCTGAAATGAAAAATCAAATGAACCTCAGAATCAACTCAGCTTCAGATCTTGATGCATTAAACATTTGTGTGAAGTTTCATTAATATCTGTCAAATAGTTTTCCCAGAACACAGCAGACAAACTATTTTTTAATGTATTTGCATTATTTTTTAAGTAAAAGGGCCATAACTCCAAAACGACAAATCAAATGAACCTAAGAATCTACTCAGCTTCAGATCCTTGATGCATTAAATATTTGTGTGAAGTTTCATTAATATCTCTCAAATAGTTTTCCCAGAAAACAGCGGACAAACTATTTGCATATTTTTTAAAGACAGGGGCCATAACTCTAGAATGAAAAATAAAATGAACCTCAGAATCAACTCAGCTACAGATCTTGATGCATTTAACATTTGTGTGAAGTTTCATTAATATCTGTCAAATAGTTTTCCCAGAAAACAGCGGACAAACAAAATGTTGACGGACGAACGAACGAACGGACGGACGGACAGGGCCACGACAATATACGACCACCTTTATTAGGTGGGCGTATAAAAAAGCTTTGTTTATTAAAACAAGCCAATTTTTGACAAAAATAACAAAAGGCAATAACTCCAAAGACACTGAAGACAGAGTTATGGACATTGTGCACTGCACTTGTGGTCAATGTGTGGTCTATCTGTATGTGAAGTTTGAAGTCAATAGCTTTTATACTTTGAAAGTTATGATCCGGACAAGCCAGATTTTAAAAAAAAAAATAACAAAGGGCAATAACTCCAAAAATACTGAAGACAGAGCTACTAACCGTGTGCACTGTACTTTTGGTGAATGTGATCTATCTCAATATGAAGTTTGAAGTCAATAGCTTTTATATGTTTGAAGCTATGAGTCGGACAAACCAGATTTTCACTAGAATAACAAAGGGCAATAACTCCTGAAATAATGAAGACAGAGTTATGGACCTTGTGCAAAGCATTTGTGGTCAATGTGTTCTATCTGTACATGACGTTTGAAGTCAATAGCTTTTACACTTTGAAAGTTATGATCCGGACAAGCTAAATTTTGAGAAAAATAAACAAGGGCAATAACTCCAGAAGTACTGAAGACAGAGTTACGAACATTGTGCAATGCATTTGCAGTCCATGTGATCTATCTGTATATGAAGTTTGAAGTCAATAGCTTTTATACTTTGGAAGTTATGATCTGGACGAATGGACGGACTGACAGACGGGCGGATAGATGAACAGACGGATGGACATGGTTACTCCAGTAAACCCCCCAAAACTTTGTTTGTGGGGATATAAAATACAATGTTCATTATTTTGTAGATTTTAAACCATTAAGATAAATAGAGCATTTGCTCCTTTGGAGCAAATGCTCTATTTATCACAATGGTTTAAAAAAGTGACTTTAACATACTTGTATGCGATGGCAATCTGTCCTAGGAGAATCGGCAATTGTCCTGAATCGCAATTAAATATATTATTTCATGAGCGAACAGAGTAGATCCTGATCTGGACCTACTCTGTTAACAGTTTGCAAAGCCTTAGCCTTATGGAGGAAAGGGTTTACCAAATGCCTTTTCACTTTTGCGAACAGAGTAGATCCTGATCAGACGGCTCCTATAGTTGTTGTCTGATCAGGGTCTGCTCTTCTTTACTTGACCTGACTGTCAGACATGATATAGATATGATTCTATAGTTCTTTTCAGAGTAAAAAATTCCTTAGAAGGTTTATATTAACATTCAGCTTATATAAATATTCATGATACATCAATATTTCTTAAATGAATAATGAACAGGGAAAGGGTTTAGATATAATATACATGTAGATCTATACGGTTATAGTTTCTGCCATGGCAAAATATTCCAGTGTCCATGTGCTTTTACAAAAATTAACCTAATTAATATTCATAATCATGATGATGTCATACTTTCTTACATATAAATTAATATTAATATTCATGGAATAAAGTCTTTATTGACATAAAGTATTGAACATTGTCAGATAAATTATGTCTCTAAACCCATTGCTACATGAAATAATGACAATATGAACATTGATTGTAATATTATTCTTGATATAACGTTCAACAGGAATTTTGGTAATGGCAGAAACTTTAATCTATACATTATTCTATTAGCAAAAAGAGCAGACCCAATCAAACGGCTCCTAGTCTCCCACATCTGTCTGCTATGGGTATACTCTTTTTGCAAAGATATTCAGCTCTTATATATATATATATATATATCACCATCTGGGTGTTGTCAGTCTAGTTCCTTATATACCACTCATACTGTGTTAACCCCTTACTCCATAAATGCGCCTTTCTACACCTTTGCAAATAGGGTAGACCCACATCAGACAGTTCTTATACAGAGCTCCAAATAAGATGCCTTTACATTTTCAAGAATAGCTCCTTTATTTATCCACCAATTAAACCTTATATACTGTGACCACTCTTCAGTAATTTTCTAGACGAGACGATTGTAAAGAGTGGTCACAGTGTAGGGTTTGGTGGTGAAATGACGATTTTAGTATTTGGGAACACACCCTTATCTGTACCTCTGCCTATATGAGTCATCTGATCAGGGCATGTTCTATTTGCTTCTGACATAACATACATTTAGCTCTACAGTTTCTGCTGTGGCCAAAAACCCCTGTTTTAAAAATGCTGTTGCAAAATTTTAAAACTCAACCCATTTATATTCATGTCATATGATAATTTCTTACCATGAATATTCATGGAGTAAAGGCTAAACTGCTATGATCAAGTTTTGATCACTGTGACCATGGCATGACAACTCTGCATGGTTTTACAAACTGAGCATCATCTACAGGGTCGACAAACAAATACTGATTGCTTGTATCCCAAGTAGTTCATTAGGTTCATTCTGAGACATGTTGGTTGCTCATTTTACAAAACGTTGGGATAGCTTCTGATAGTCCTTTCTGCTTTTTAATATGTCCAAGTTGTTGACAAACATCATGCTTCAGAGTCCTGCCCATCTCTCTCAGCATGCCAACATATTCTATTTAATTATCCGTTTAGAATTACCATCATACTGTCTTTGACTAAATTGTTTTGCAATAAACTGGTACATGTGAAAAAGTTGTGACTCGACTGGGACTTGAATCCAGGGCCTGTGGCTTACCATGCTAACACTCTACTGACTGCGCTATCAAGTCACACAGTCTAAAGCTTTTCAATGTTCCGACAATCTTTAACCAACTACTGTTCCATATGGAGATCAGCAAACACTGGCTGCTAGTATCTAAAGTAGTTCAGTAGATTTTAACAATTCGTATATCACAAAGTCAGCACCAGCTGAACAAGCTTTTCATACTTAGATCAGTATTGGGAAATCTTGTTTGGATGTTGATAAAAATGTTTCATTGATTTGGTCTTGCTTTGTGGCGACAATTACTGTGTTTCGACATTGAAAGCTCTTTGTCAATAAAGCAATATTATTCTCCATTTCTGTGGCATTTAAAGCATAGTGGGCTTTGTTAGAAAACTGGCGTGTCAGGTCCCTTGTTGTTTGGAATCTTGTCGAAATTACTGTCCCCTGCAAATAAAATTAATGTTTATGATTAAAATGTATTTCTGGAAATATTTCTTAATCCCCTACACCATAAATATTCATATAACAAATAAATAGGGGTTATTACGCAGGTGACTAGGGCCGCAACAAACAAATAGCGGTTATTACGCAGGTGACTAAAGCTGCAGCGTGATATATTGGCCCGCTACCTTGCAATTGGCCCGAGGGCTTAGCCCGAGTTACTATATCAAGGTAAGGGACTATATCACTCTGCGGCCCTATAGTCACCTGTGTAATAACCTGTTTATTACATTTATGGGTCAAATTGGATCTCCATGTACTAGGTGCAATAGATTCTCAAAGGATTGAAAGAATCAGCACTATCAAGTCACACAGTCATTAGATGACGTCATTATGACGGGTTCATATTATTCAAAACTTGGCGTTGGAAAGAGCGGACAGAGTGCTCTTTTTATTCACCGGTACGTGCACATGTATTGGGCATGTAAATTTGAATCGAATCGGGTGAGGATTGTCTTTGTAAAAGCCATGGTTTGGGGACTATTCGGTATACTGTGTACGAGAACTTTGATAACATTTGCATCATCGGAGCAAAATTAGACCTTCATCGCATATCAGGGTTCTGTTGATATAGATTTAGAATGATTACCTTGGCAGCGGGCACAATATCTGTTATTGGTCCGTTGCTAGGTCTGTATTGGTCTGCTCAGACCACACAACTCTATTTTTTTAAATGATATTGGATCATTTATAACGTAAAAATGTTACTATTTATAATAACAAATGTAATAATTACATTTATAGTTGATATTAACTGAATATTTATAATGACACTACAGACAATTCTGTTTTAAACATGCTAGAAACTGTATTATCATCTTAATTATTTCATAACTTAAGCAAACATAGCAGACCCTGATCTGAGAGCTCTTATATTGATATAGATACTATCTGATATGGATATATATGCTCTTTGCAAAGGCATTAACCCGTTTCCTTATATAATGTGTCTTCACGCATATGCAAACAGAGTAGACCCAGATCAGATGGCTCCTATAGGAGCCGTCTGATCAGGGTCTGCTGTGTTTGCTAATGGAATTTTGTAGACCTTTTCCTTTACTTTCCAAAATGGCTACAATGTTCAACCTTCCATATTTCATATAACTATTTTGTTCATGAATATTCAGTATAGGTATTTAAATTTGAAATAAACATAGAACAGGGAAAGGGTTAAGAGGCCTGTTGATAGAGTAAATGACTATAAAACATTTTATATTTAAAATTGTACACATCATTCACCTTTTTTTTCACAAGCCTAAACGCATATAAATGATACTAAAGCACCTTGCTGGTCAGAATGTCTAACTTTCTCAGTGTGTATTACCAGGATAACAACAATATAGGAAGGCCTTGTACAAATTTTCTTCAGATTTCACTATATGTCCATAAATTAACCCTTTCTCTGTTTAAATATTCATTTAAGGGTTAATGACATCATTGGTATCATATTATTGGATAATTTTTTTAAATTGCATATTATTAACAAAGGATATTTTGGTACAGACAGAACCATAGAATTTGATCTATATAACACAATATTATTATAAGCAAACTGAGCAGACCCTGATCAGACAACTACCATGAGAAATTAGTGCAAAACCATTATAACAATGTCTACGAGTAGATCCACGAAAATTACCATTGTACAGTATAAAACCTCTTTAAATTGACCACCAATTTGGCAAAGCATGTCTAATTATGCCTAAAAGTCAGGTGGTAATTACTTGCAGGTATGATAAGTTTAATTCTTTATGCCTTTGCAAACAGAGTAGACCCAGATCAGATTGCCCCTGCAGAAGATACTGTTCATATTTTTGTTTGCCTTGTGATGATAATACATATTATTTCTAAGGTCTAAAACCCCCAAGAAGAATGCCGGCCCTTATAAGTTGAAAAAGTACTGAGACGAGTTTTATTTGTTATTATAACAAATAAAACTGTCATCCCTGTAAGTTTTCAAAACTGGTGCGAAAAATTTACGGGTATAGATTTAATCCAATTCTGTGTTCCGTAATAACAATTTATAATGATGATCTGTATCCACCTTATAAGTTCATTTTATTGCTTGATTGACAGGGAAAATGTAAATTTGATAACAAAAACTCATGAAAATAAATAGGTACCGAATCGTCTAGGGTAAATTTTTGGGAGGGGCCGAGTTGACCATGGTGTCGAATCGTTTTGGGGCCGAATTGTCTAGGGACCCGGTTAGTTTGGTGCCGAGTCGTTCAGAAACCTGTTGTGCGTCTACTTTGTTTGCAAAGGCGTAAAAAGGCATATTTATGGAGGAAGGGGTTTAACTTAAAGTATCAGGGATGAATAAGTTAAAAACTTAATAGCGCAGGTGCTGCCGATATTCTTTCACAGCATTGTAATAACTCGGGAAGATTCAAGATAATAAATCGTGTTCACGAAAGTCATAGCAGAACTATAAATAGAAGACAATGATAACCTACGCGTTAATGTTTGTATGTATATGTACTTACGATTTTCAAGCTCATCCAAAATGCGTGTCTGGTAAACAAATTCTGCGTAAAGTTTTCATTCTCCTACTCGATTTGCAAACTCCTCACAGTGATCTCCCTTGTCACCACGCCTGCGGTCTATTAGGGGAGATAACTGCGTTGGAGGTTGCGTTTCCCTATGGCGTAAAGTCACGTGATATTCAAAATGGCGGCGATCAATTAATCAAAAATTGATTCGTGTATAAGTGAGCATAAATACCCCAATATTATTAATATCGCCTCATTTTAAAAATATTCGTCATATTTGTTGAAAAAATGATCAAATACAGTAACTGCTTGTCTTAAAAAACGGTCCACGATAGTACTTTTTGTAATAAGTTCAGCTGATTACCTAACTACATTACACATCTGAGTAAATCGTTTCGTGAGGACCGGCTGATTTGCTCTCGCCGTTTCGGTAGATTTGGTATCTGTGTTAACACACAGATCCCAAAAACCCCCAAAATAATCTATGTATTTACATTTCATTTATTTATACTTACAGAAAATCTTTTTTTTTTCTTTACCCAATCTTGAAAATAATAGTTTTTAGCCATATTGCATAAAATCAATTAATTTTGAAAATTCAAAAGGATTTTCATTATGATCAATGAATAAAAGAATGGTCATTTTCTTTTAAAAGTAAATATATTTATATAGACAACTGATATACTTATGTTTTCTTATTTTAATAAATAAATGGAGATGATTTTCAAAAAAAATGTTTTCTTTATTACTTTTAATTGTGTTCTTGACAATCTTGGTAGATCAACATGCATGTCCTAAAATAAAGAAATAAGCAGATGTTAGTTCTGAGATTAATAATGCCGAGTCTGTCCATAGCAATTTTTTTTTAAATCATGATCAAATGTCTGTCTGTTTGTCAAAGGCAAAACTTTAATCATATGTCTGTCTGCCTGTCTGTCATTAGCAAAAGTCTTTAGTCAGTCTGTCAATGGCAAAAACCTTTAACCAAGATCACGTCTGCCAATGGAAAAAAGGCATGATCACATGTCCGTCTGTCTGTCTGTCAATGGCAAAAACCTTTAACCAAGATCACGCCTGCCAATGGAAAAATTGAGCAATTGCTCCCGGAGGTCATAGTACAGTAAGAAATAGTTCTTTAGAAATGCAGTGCTTTAAATATGAGCTAATAATTGTCACTTAAGAACCTGACAGGCTGAATAATTGCCTATTTTCAAGTTATTGTGTGTATTCTCTGCCCATTAGGGTCATTTTTGTGACTCTCTTAGTCTCTTGCAGGACTACTTGCTCTGGTGGATGTTGGGAAATATGTGTGTCGAGCGTCAGAATGGCCCAAATTCAAAGCGAAAATAGACGGTGTGTACACACTTTTGTGTGGAGCAAAATAAGTCAACGTTCTTGACCTTGTTTTCTGGTGATATAGTAGATACGATAACGTAGCTCTATTCCTAAATAGAGCTACGATTCGCTAGCATCTCTACAATGGCGCAAAATCTAAAGTGCTTGTAAACCAGTGCGAGTCTCGAAACAGTTAATGTATTCCATTAAAACTTATTATTTATCAATAAAAATCAGATTTTATCAGCCTACGCTATCTTATAACTTCTCTGCGGTCGATTAAAAATATTTGCAAAACCGGCCGACTTTTATTTTGATTTTGGACGCCATGACAGATCTCGCGAGATCTCGTTTTGCCATATAAGGAAACCTTACTACGGGTCGGCCATGTTGTTTAGAATGACGATTGGTGCTCGTTTTACTACGAAAGAGACTTTTTTCTGTAACATAAAGAGCCATTATAATCTCGATATTCAGCGCGAGTGGTCTATTGTCCGAGTGGGCTAATGTCCGCCCATCAAAAAAACACGAGTGGGCTAATGTCCGCCCTCCTCAAAACCCTGAGTGGGCTAATGTCCGCCCCCTCAAAAACACGAGTGGTCTAATGTCCGCCCTTAGAGAAATGGTGGGCTGTGGTCCGGGTGGGCTGTGGTCCAGGTGGGCTAATGTCCGTTTACCATGGAAGCTATTTGCATATAAGGTCACCTGTGACCACCCGGAGCATGGGTAATTTTTTCAAAATGGCCGACCATCTCTCGGAAACGTCGTCCGCTTAGAGTGGTAAAACTTTAATCGGAAATTACATGATTTTCAAGAAAGGTAACATAATTTTGTTAGCCCAGCCAAAGACCTATTAAACTATTACATAACAGGAATACTTCTATTAAATGAGACAAATACCAAACAATGTGCTGATTATCTTAGTTATGATATGTTAGCTTTCCGATAAATAGAAGAAAGCTATAGATATAATTAGATCTATGACTTAGCATGGGCGGGCATAGTTAACTGACTGTATAACTGAATTTTATTAAAATAAAACTAGAATTGAAATTTTAAATACTATTGATCTAAATTATTTGATATATATATCATGTCTCCCATTTCAAAGAAAGGCCATCAATGGCTTGTTTAACAGTATTCCTTTAACCCTTTCCCTCTTAATGACGACTCTGTAAAAGTCATTTTGTGAAATCAATGTGATAAATAGAGCATTTGCTCATATATCAAATGCTCTATTTATCACAATGGTTTCAAACTACAAAATTTTACAATTTTCCTTTTCTCTAGTTAACCCTTTCCCTGTTCTACTTTTATGTAGACATTATGTATGTGACAGTGACAATGTTAACTGTGATGAGGCCAAATTTTAAGCCTTTCCCTGCTCTTTATTAACCCTTTCCCTGTTCTATATTTAGACCAAATTTCAATACCTACTGAATTTTCAATACTGAATATTCATTGACAAAATTGTTACAACGAAATATGTCAGGTGGAACATTGTAGCCATCTTAGACAGTAAAGAAACAGATCTTTTAACTTCAATCAGCAAAGAGAGCAGACCCTGATCAGACGGCTCCACTAGGGGTCGTCTGATCTGGGTCTTTTTTTTGCAAATACGTTAAAACACGTTTAGTAATGAGGGAAAGGGCTTAATGCTCCTTTTCGGTAAATTTATTCAAAGAGGTTGTATAAAAAATAGCCTATGAGGGAAAGGGTTAAAGTTTCTATGCCTCTGCAAACAGAGCCATCTGATGAAGGTCTTCTCTGTTTGCTTATGGTCTTTTATCAAAAGAGCCATTGCACACTCTACCATCGATGAAAATCCAAATATGGGAAAATGACGAGATATTACCAGGTTTTCAATGTACGAAATAGGATAAATGCCCAATATATTGCCTGAAAACTTATGTTATTTGTCTGAGCTGTCAATCCTGTACAGAGTAATGCAAAAAATTAGGTCTAAGACAAAAACTGGCCAAAGTTTTATCAAAAGAGCCATTGCACACTCTACGGTCGATGAAAATCCAAATATGGGAAAATGACGAGGATATTACCATATTTTCAATTGTACAAATTGGATACATGCTCAATATATTGCCTGAAAACTTATGTTATTGGTTAGAGGTGCCAATCCTGTACAGAGTAATGCAAAATAAATTGGTCTAAGACAAAAAATGGCAAAGTTTTATCATAAGAGCCATGGTACACTCGATGGCTGATGAAAATCCAAATATGGGCAAATGACGAGGATATTACCATACTTTTAATTGTACAAAATAGGCTAAATGCTCAATATTTTGCCTGAAAACTTATGTTATTGGTCTGAGCTGTCAATCCTGTACAGAGTAATGCAAAGAAATTAGGTCTAAGACAAAAACTGGCCAAGTTTTATCAAAAGAGCCATTGCACACTCTACGGTTGATGAAAATCCAAATATGGGAAAATGACGAGGATATTACCATATTTTCAATTGTACAAAATAGGATACATGCTCAATATATTGCCTGAAAACTTATGTTATTGGTTAGAGGTGCCAATCCTGTACACAGTAATGCAAAATAAATTGGTCTAAGACAAAAAATGGCAAAGTTTTATCAAAAGAGCCATGGTACACTCGATGGCTGATGAAAATCCAAATATGGGCAAATGACAAGGATATTACCATACTTTTAATTGTACAAAACAGGCTAAATGCTAAATATGTTGCCTGAAAACTTATGTTATTGGTCTGAGCTGTCAATCATGTACAGAGTAATGCAAAAAAAATAGGTCTAAGACAAAAACTGGCCAAGTTTTATCAAAAGAGCCATTGCACACTCTACGGTCGATGAAATTCCAAATATGGGCAAATGACGAAGAAATTACCATGATTTCAATGGTACAAAAATAGGCTAAATGCTCAATATATTGCCTGAAAACTTATGTAATTGGTTAGAGGTGTCAATCCTGTACAGAGTAATGCAAAAAAAATAGGTCTAAGACAAAAACTGGCCAAGTTTTATCAAAAGAGCCATTGCACACTCTACGGTCGATGAAATTCCAAATATGGGCAAATGACGAAGAAATTACCATGATTTCAATGGTACAAAAATAGGCTAAATGCTCAATATATTGCCTGAAAACTTATGTTATTGGTTAGAGGTGTCAATCCTGTACAGAGTAATGCAAATAAAATAGGTCTAAGACAAAAAATGGCCAAGTTTTATCAAAAGAGCCATTGCACACTCTACGGTCGATGAAATTCCAAATATTGGCAAATGACAAAGAAATTACCATGATTTCAATGGTACAAAAATAGGCTAAATGCTCAATATATTGCCTGAAAACTTATGTTATTGGTTAGAGGTGTCAATCCTGTACAGAGTAATGCAAAATAAATTGGTCTAAGACAAAAAATGGCCAAGTTTTATCAAAAGAGCCATTGCACACTCTACGGTCGATGAAAACCCAAATATGGGCAAATGACGAAGACATTACCATGATTTCAATTGTACAAAAATAGGATAAATGCTCAATATATTGCCTGAAAACTTATGTTATTGGTTAGAGCTGTCAATCCTGTACAGAGTAATGCAAAATAAATTGGTCTAAGACAAAAAATGGTCAAGTTTTATCAAAAGAGCCATGACACTGTGCGGCAGATGAAAATCCAAATATGGGCAAATGACAAGAATATTGCCATACTTTTAATTGTACAAAAGAGGCTAAATGCTTAATATATTGCCTGAAAACTTATGTTATTGGTTAGAGCTGTCAATTATGTACTAAGTTATGCAAATTAATCATGTCTGAGACAAAAACTGGTCAAGTTTTATAAAAAGAGCCACAAGGCACTCTATGGGCCAGATGAAAAAAACCAACAACACAGAAACGGACAAAACTTGAGGAAATTTTCATTTTTCTAAAGATCTAAAATAGGATAAAATGATCAATTTGTTGCCAAAATCTAATACTATTAGTTAAAACCATATATCCTGTAATGTACAAATGAATCCATACAACTCATGAAAAAGAATACAGATCAAAGTTTTATTGAAAATGCCACCAAACATTCTATGGCTGATGGCAAAATCATGAAAAGTGGCAAAATGTCAGCGATTTGCTAATTCTCCATGAGCTGATAATGCACATATTATTTATTCAATTGCTATTTAACTCATTAAATAAATACAGACATTAATCGCATTTGCAGTTAAATACACGAGACAGTAATTACAGACAAACACTGCTGCAATTTGCAAACAACAGCATTAGCCACGAGCTGATGGAATTTCTCGCGTTTTCAACAGCTTTCTTCAATAATGAAGTCAACAGCTTGGTAATAATACATCAGCTGATAATTAATTGGCCATCTTTTTTCAAAGCTATTTGGTATTTAAATATTAAACGCTGAACCGTAAACAAAATACAAAACAAAAAAATCGCCCCACCCGCTACCGGTGTTATTGTTTACACCTATCAGTGTAGCATGCGATACAAATACACACGCTACATATCTAATATATCACAGATTTTACAAAATATGATATACTTACGCAATTTATTCTGTGTCCTGTAGATGTTGTACAATAAATATTAAAAACAAATACAAATTTAAAACTGTATGTACGTCTATATCTCAAGATGGCTGCCGATAGATAAGCAAATTACGCGCGCACCGGCTACTCTCGCGAATTCTCGGTCACGTTTCATTGCCGCGTTATGAAACGGTATTTCCTTCTTTGTCCATTGGTAGTTTCTTATCTGTGTCTTTTAATAGGTCTTTGGCCCAGCGTGTTCAAAAAATCGTTTTAAATCGAAACATTGATTTATTTTTACATTTGTTGTGTAAATAAAAACGTTAAACCGCCGCGTGTGATTCACATTCGGCTTGCGCCACAGTAGAGATGCTAGCATGTCGTAGCTGTAAACTGGACGCTAGTCATTATCAGTCTTACAGCTACGATATCGCATCTAGTGATATAGAGACAGTATTTGGAATACATATGAATGTGTTAAGAGGGTATAACCCAAATCTATGCCTGGAAGTAGCTAGGGGATGCAGGAAATGCCTGTTTTTACACAGAATAAAGAAGGGCAAATTCGACCGGGCTCACACCAGCACCAGTAGAAGCCATTTTCAGACGGAATGGGGCCAGACAGCGACAACAACCACCTCGACAACAATAGATTTTCATTATTATTTTTCAGTGCAATTGTCTAACTCACTAAGTCAAGTTAGTACAACTTTTGCACTGACAATATTTCTTAATTTATAAAATTATGAGAGCAAAACATTAGCTAACTCAACTTAGACATAGTTTGCACTAAAGAAATTACCATTTAGACTTATTTTTTATAAAAATGCAATAAATTTGAAAATACAAGGACTATAAGCAGAATATTTTGAGGAATGAAAGGGAATGTAATAAGCCTTAGATTTTTTTGCCAAAATATTGAGTTAGCCTAGTTTTGCGCTGGGCCATCGATATGGTAAAGATATATACTACCCCCAAAGTATCAATGACAATACAGCTAGCTAGTAGCTACACACGTCGGCAAACCTGCTTTTGAAAATAGACAGCAACTGGATACAGTGGTAGCCTAGGATATTTTCAGAACTGATCCACACAAAGTGTCTAGTGATATCCATAATCCTTATATTTGAAGACAGTAAATTATTAGTCTCATCAACGAGCTGTAAGACAGCATGCTAATTTTGTGATGGCTGCCGTCTGCCGGGATATCGTTAAAACTGAAAGTAGCTCGATATCACCATTTAGAGTACACAAATGTAAAGTATAAAATAATATAACTGCCTACTTTTTGTTTTTATAAATACACCCCTCCGCAAAATGAACACTTCACGCATGTCTCAAAACTCAGGACGATGTGGTTGCTTAAAGTAGGACGACATTGTGTTGTCGCATCCAAAAATCATGTGTTCGTGCAATTACAAAAATTAGTCTAATGTCAGTCTAATTAGTATATTCATGATGTAATTACTTCTTATATGTGTATTTTTTTAGTAAAAGGTTAAGCTATCTCTACGGTCCGGAATTAGGAATTTCTTTTATGGCCACCATAGTTAGTGTTCTACTGCATTTTAATGATTTATGAATAACCATAGTCTATGCAAAAGGCTGTGAAGATCAAAATTGTGTACTTACCAACACACAAGTCCGCTTGAATGAGAAAAATATTTTCTGAACCCGACAGTCAAGAGTTAGAGGAGTGTTGTCTCCTCAAACATAATACACCAATGAATTGAATAACGCAAGTCACGTGACATGTAGTGACAAACCAACGTTACCACCAAAATACGTGCATCGACTTTACTTTATGAACTAGTTCAGACCTGCGTCATTCTCTGAAAATGACTCGAACTAAGCTTATAAATGCGTGGGTCAATTCCTGTTACGAGCAGTATTGATTGCACGTTTAGCCACTTCCACTTCTTGCAAATCTCATATATAATCAAATCACAGCTAGAAACGGTTTGTATCCCAGTAGGTCAATTACCGAGTTAATCGGTGTCTCATCAGGATCGAAACAGTTTACAATTCAGATAATGACAGATATGCCCGTGCATGTGCTCTGCTTAATGTGTTGAAATGTGATCGTTCCTTCCTAGCGCTGTGCCTTTCAAATCAACGATCACACAATTATTTGAATCTTTACGACTCGCTGAAATACCCCGTGTTTCAACTGGATACACAATTATCAGGTTTTCTGTAGAATTCGCCATAAACAGGAAACCCCCTGTAAACCAGACGTTAAAATTAGTATCAGCGTCTATCAGACAGGTAGTAGCTTAATACAGGTTAAATGTCATGCAGAAAGCTCATAATGGGACTTTCTGCACGACTGTCATCATAGATTAAGCAGGCACCGGCTTTTAAAAGGATGTACACGGTTTTGTATTAAATTTCGGTTTAGGGTGGGCCTTACTGACTCTTGAAAAACCGTTTTGTAGTTACAAGCGTTGGTAAATCGAAAGTGAAAGTAAACCTGTCCGCTTCTAGGAAGACATACTACCCTTATGATCGGCGCACGGTCCGTTGTCGTGTCATTGGCAAACATTCAAAGTTTACTCTATTTCGTCTGCAAGCTGTGTCGTCTGCTTTATGTCTCAGAGTGGAGTTTCACTCAATTTGTTGTTTGAACATAAATAGAGTGTCAAGGTGTTCGGGCCCAGATGAGATGCCGAGTTACTCGGCGACAACTCTGGATCCAGTTTTTCAGAGTTAATCACAGCACGAAGTAAATACAGTTAAATGTTAGTGTTTGAAAGTTCAGCGTTGTAAGGTTTACAAACTGTTTAACAGATTGCTTCTCAGCTGACCATCTGCTAGACTCCTTACAATCAGTTTTCTAAAGTGCATGCACGGCATATTGTTCACGCGACTTTTTATGTGTTTGTAAGGCAAGTGGTAGCTTAATTCAGGTCAAAAGTAATGCAGCATACTCCAATTGGAGCTTTTTGTCTTACTTTTGCCCTGCAATAAGCATTCGCCTGCTTTTTAAGACGTTCATTAAATAAATATAACCGCTTAAGACAGGTTCTACTGTACAGATCAGTAGATGATATGTAATTAAAGGTGTAAAATATGAGACCTTCTCCGAGACACGATGCCGTAACCCTTTACTCCATGAACACACCTTTGCAAACAGAGTAGAACCAGATCAGACGGCTCCTTTAGGAGTCGTCTGATCAGCTTATGCTGTTATCAATATTAACCCCTTCGCAGCCAAACTCTGTCGTCTGCTAACTTTTTCGTCTGCTACAAATTTTCTTTTTTTAGCTCACCTGAGCACAAAGTGCTCAGGGTGAGCTTTTGTGATTGCCTGATGTCCGTCGTCCGTCGGCGTGCGTCGTCCGTCGTGCGTCGTCAGTCGTCAACAATTTGAACCTTTAAAAATCTTCTCCTCTGAATCTACAAGGTTCTCAGCTTTCATCTTTGGCACATAGCATCATCTGTAGGTCCTCTACAAAAGTTATATAAATTATACCCCTGGGGTCAAAATTGGCCCTGCCCCAGGGGTTTTCAGTTTTCAATAGAAACATATAGTGAAAACTTTGAACACCATCTCCTCTTAAACTAGAAGGTCCTTAGCTTTCATATTTGGCACATAGCTTCAACTTCAGGGCTTCTACAAAAGTTATATAAATTATGCCCCTAGGGTCAAAATTGGTCCAACCCCAGGGATTACCAGTTTTTGGTAGCTGACTGCTTAAACAGCCCATGGGATCACTAGTTATGCATTGGAAAAACTTTAAAAATATTATGGTCAGAAACTACATGTCCCAGAGCTTAGATATTTGGTGTATAGATTTACTTAGCATAACTTTATGGGTTTTTTAAGTATTGTTTGGGTTTTTTAAGTATCATAGTTCTTGGGTTAAAATTGGCCCTGCCCTGTGTGTACAGTCTTCTTCACGGCAGAAACGACAGTCTAAAGGTTTCTCCTTAATATATCAGCCTGCAGAGCTCAGACCAGTCAGTGTGAGTTCTTATATAATCACCCTTAGCCTGATCAGTAGAGTAGAAATTGTGTTTAGACAAATAACACACACTCATTTAAGATTGAGAAAACTGTGGATAGTTCTCATTATGCAGAACACTCTTAAAGCTTTTTTTCATACCTATGCCCTGCATTAAGCTACCAGATATCAATATAGAGCATATCTGTTGTGAATTTCAGCTTAACTCTTTGCATGCTGGGTAATTTTGTCATCTGCTAAATTGTTGTCTGCAGTAAATTCATAAGTTATCCTAACTACACACTTTCTTTTTAAGTTTTTCAGAAGTTCAGTCTCATTGACAAACAGTTTGGATATCAGATCAGGCACCACATTAGACTGGCCCTGATCTGGATCCAAACTGTTTGCTAAGGTCATTAGTGGTGAGAGAATCCCACTACACACGTTCTTTCTAAGTTTCTCAGAAGTTCAGTCTCATTTACAAACAATTTGGATATCAGATCAGGCCCCACATTATGTGGGGCCTGATCTGGATCCAAACTGTTTGCATAGGTCATTAGTGGTGGGAGAATCCGCCTCTAGCATCCAAAGAATTAATACAAGTTCCAGTGGTCTATGCTCTATCCATTCTTTCACTACATTATTTCAGCATCATGTTCAGGTCCTCTACAAAAGTTATATAAATTGTGTCCCTGGGGTCAAAATTGGCACCGCCCTTGGGGTGTTCAGTTTTCAATAGAAACATATAGTGAAAACTTTGAAAATCTTTTCCTCTGATTGTCTGGTGAGCGATGACAAGGCCATTCTGGCCCTCTTGTTTATTTTCTTCATTTTTGTTTCAAAAACGTAGTAACAGTAACAAACAGTTTGGATCCTGATGAGACGCCGAGTTACTCGGCGTCTCATCTGGATCCAAACTGTTTGCATAGGTAATCACAGATCCGGCATTGGCAGCGAAAGGGTTAAGCTTATTATTATTTATACATACATTAATCATATCATAAATATTCATGGATTAAAGGTTTATTTCACAACAAACAGTGTATACCCAGATCAAACATATCATCTTTAGACATAGGCTACGTTCTGATTGTGTGGCACATACCCAGACCAGATGCGACGGTTGGTCTGGGTCTGCAGGTTCGCCATTTAGTGTTAACAAACAATTAAAAACTTCGAGAGAGGGGAAGCTAGCGACTCTTGTTATAGCTGTGCATTGCCTTAACCACTTTCTATTTGAATTAACCCTTATCCTGCAAAACAAACATGCCTGCTCAAAGTGTGACCACCTGTGGCGAAAAATATTGCAGCTGCCCTTTTCTGGAGTGTAATCTGGAGTGTAGTCTTGGAGTAAATCATGATCATTTTGAATGTCAATAAAAAATATGTGTGACCGTTGCACGGGGGTCTGGACCGCTTCATGGGGGTCTATATGTACGATAGACCCACATGAAGCGGTCCAGACCCCTGTGGACGGTTGGGGAAAGATACATTACAATGCAGTAAATAAATGAAATAAAATTAGATACCAGCTGAAATTTCTATCACACATTTATATAATCAAAGTGCTGAAATCATTGAAAGACTGTCAGAAAAGTAGCCCAGCCCCTGGCAGTCATGTTTTTAGCTCACCAGAGCACAAAGTGCTCAGAGTGAGGTTTTGTGATTGCCTGATGTCTGTCGTCTTGCGTCGGGCGTCATCCGTCGTCAACAATTTGAACCTTTAAAATCTTCTCCTGAATCTACAGGGTTCTCAGATTTCATCTTTGGCACATAGCATCATATTCAGGTGCTCTACAAAAGTTCTATAAATTATGCCCCTGGGGTCAAAATTGGCCCCGCCCAAGGAGTGCCTTGTTTTGAATAGAAACATATAGTAAAACTTTGAACATCTCTGAAACAAGAGGATTCTCAGATTTCATATTTGGCACATATAAATAATGCCCCTGTGGTCATAATTGGCCCTGCCCCAGGGGTGGACAGTTTTCAATAGAAGCATATAGTGAAAACTTTGAAAATCTTCTCCTGTGTTCGCGTTTACGCAGTTATCATATCTATTTACACAAAGAAATTGGGCGGGACTCGGAATTTCGGAGGTCGTTGAGTCCCAGGGACGCAACCCTAAAACGTCAGTTTTAACCTTTCTCTTGCTGAATTTTAAAATACATTTCTCCTTCTTTACACATGCCCTGTTGTATAATTTCATATATCTGCACTGTGTACAAGTATTCCTTTCCATTCGTCAGAAAGTATTGGCCATGTGTCAAACAGCTTGGATCATGGAGAGACGCTGAATTACCCGGCGACTCATCCGTGCCCAATGCCAGTCCGGTCGCGTAAAACTTAGCAGGCAAATTATGAAAACTAGTTCTTGTGAACTCAGCAGTAAGCGTTCGAATTAACCCGCATTATAAAAACAGTCTGGTTATTATTTTAATCGTCACCATGGTCACGCAATAGGCAGATGTATGTTGTTTATTGACATGCATCCTTGACAACGACGCCCACTATATATCCGTGTGGACTAGTTTGCAGTGGGTTAAAGCATTCTCTGAAAATGACACGAAAAACGATCATTACCCACTGTCGTGTTCTTGAAGACCTTCAATTTTTTTAATTAACGGAAAGGCTTTATTTAACCATTCAGCTGTGGAATATTGATTAACCCATTCCCTCATATTGACGACTCTGTAAAAGTCACTTTGTGAAATCATTGTGATAAATAGAGCATTCACTCCTATAGGAACAAATGCTCTATTTATCACAATAATTTCAAACTACAAAATTCTAAAATGTTCGTTTTCTCTAATTAATGCTCCTTTTCGGTAAGTTTATTAAAAGAGGTTGTATCTAAAACAGCCTATGGAGGAATGGATTAAGACTGCCTATATATAATTTTGACTCCTTATCAACATTTATTAGTTGAATTCTTGTATTGAAACATAAAACAAAGAATGCTGTTGCCATTGTAAACAGTAGATAAGTAGGCTGAATATGTCTCATATTTACACGCAACTAGAACAGATCCTTACCAGACGGTTCCTACAGCAGCTATCTGATCTGGATCTACTGTCTGCACCTTACCTGACGGTTCCTACAGCAGCTATCTGATCTGGATCTACTGTCTGTACCTTACCTGACGGTTCCTACAGCAGCTATCTGATCTGGATTTACTGTCTGCACCTTACCTGACGGTTCCTACAGCAGCTATCTGATCTGGATCTACTGTCTGCACCTTGCCTGACGGTTCCTACAGCAGCTATCTGATCTGGATCTACTGTCTGCACCCTACCTGACGGTTCCTACAGCAGCTATCTGATCTGGATCTACTGTCTGCACCTTACCTGGCGGTTCCTACAGCAGCTATCTGATCTGGATCTACTGTCTGCACCTTACCTGACGGTTCCTACAGCAGCTATCTGATCTGGATCTACTGTCTGCAAAAGCATATTAAATATTACGTAGTGCTAAACGTGGACTCCATTCAAAGGGATAAACTGACTTAAAATGTAATCAGCTGCAATATCCAAGTTGAGTTTTCTTTCTAAAGCAGATGACAGGTTAGCCTTTACCTGGTGGATATTCATGTAAGACTACTTATATCATGAATATTAATTACCTGAATTTTAATAAAACATGTCTTAAAGAAGCCATTTGGTCTGGGTCTACATGTACCGTGTTTGCAAAGACGTTAGTTTAAACATATTTTATTTCCATTCTATACATATATTGGAAATGGGGTTGGGTCACAAGTTCTGACAACGTTAGTTTCGACACTCCCCCTACAAAACTGTGTACAATCAAAATACAATGGCGATTTCTACATGACATACATCTAGTAAGTACATAACAAAACAAAGTGAAAAAAATGAAAACGAGAAAGAATGTGTAGGAGAATGACAGACAAAGGATAAAGAGGAGAATAGGAGAGTGTAAGAGAAAGAGAAGTTGCATGTTACAGAGAAAGGGATGTAGGGCAAAACCCCACTAGGACGTAACCCCACTAGGACGTAACCCCACAGGACAATTCCCCACTAGGACCAAACCCCAGCAGGACAATGCCCCACATGGACAAAACCCCACTTTAATAAAAATTATGTATTTAATTAAGGATTTATATATACAAATGGCACTTCATAGCAATAGAAAGGGAGAATAAAACATACAGGAAAAGAAATAAGTATAAATATTTAATTTCAATTTGAATAAAAGTAATAAATAACTATGTTGTTAAGCATATGGTAATATGGTAATAACCTGATTTTCACTAAAAGCATAAGTTGTATTATCACAAGGAGGATATTTTTATATCTTTTTACAAACAGAATAGATCCAGATCATACAGATTCTAAAACAAAGCCATCTGATCAGGTTCTAATCTATTTGCTCACTGACAAATAATGAATATTTATTAGGTGAACCACATTCTATACAAAAAAGGCATACATGGTATAACCAAAATTAACCAATTCCTTTTCTTAACTAACAAACAGGGTATGCCCAAATCATTTTCACAATTTTATGATCTGGCTCAACCATGTTTGCATTGGTACACTTAATATAGATTCAATAGATGTGGATAATGTAATATTAGCACATACTGCATATAAACTATTATAATATAACCAAAATTAACTGATTCCTTTTCTTAAATTACAAACAGGGTAGACCCAAATCATTTTCACAATTTTATGATCTGGCTCAACCATGTTTGCATTGGTACACTTAATATAGATTCAATATATTAAAAGTAAAATTAAAAGTAAACTAAAGCTCATTTAACTATGAATGCATTCTTTATTTATTCATAATTTTGACCTAATTTTAAATATGCTTTAACTTCTATTTTTATTTGCAGATTGTAACTTTAAATTTGAAAATGTAAAGATCTTGCTTTGAATTTATATTCTGATTGAGTGTTTCTTCTTCAAATTATCTAAAAGTTGATTTATAACCCACTTTAGTAAACTAAAGCTCATTTAACTATGAATGCATTCTTCATTTATTCATAATTTTGACCTAATTTTAAATATGCTTTAACTTCTATTTTTATTTGCAGATTGTAACTTTAAATTTGAAAATGTAAAGATATTGTTTTGAATTTATATTCTGATTGAGTGTTTCTTCTTCAAATTATCTAAAAATTGATTTATAACCCAATTATGTTAACATGTGGGGTTTTGTCCGCCTTGACACATTTGGCAGTGGGTTTGTGTCCTATGGGGTTTTGTCCTGTGGGGTTACGTCCTAGTGGGGTTACGTCCTGGTGGGGGTTTTGTCCGTACCCCGAGAGAAAGACAGAGTATAAAAACTATCATTGAATCAAGCAAAGACGTTAAATAACGTATATATAGAGCATCTATATATACAGCCATTGGGGAATCTATATTATGTTATACATAAACAGAGCAGAATCAGTTTGACACAGGAAACAGGATGGCACCTCATCGTGATCCAGCTTTCGCATAGATTGCTTTACAATAATGTAGATCTTTGATTTAACCCTTTACTTGTTGAATATTCATGTAAGAAGTTATGACGATGTTTATAATGACATGTGAAAACATGACATTTTGTAATAGGCAGAAACTGTAGGATACAAACTATTATTACAGTAGTAAATAGTATTATAGTAGATACTATATATGTTCTGTGCATTATTGGAATACGGACAATTCTAGAATTGCCCTGCGCGTTTTAGGAATTCTAATTTAGGACCATTCCAGAATTGCCCTGCGCGATTCTAGAATCGCGCAAAGCAAAATTACATTAGGCTCTATGATTAGCATCGTTTTTATGATCTACCGTTGTTCGGTGAGAAAAAAGAGAATTTGATGCGGTTACACTTGAGTCTTTGTTTTTCTAAAATATGTTTGTTTTGTGGTCATTATCAGGCACGTACTCAGGTGGGGGGGGGGGGGGGCAGGGCCCCCCAGCTGGCTGCCAAGATACCATTTTTATTAATGGGCCCTTTTTAGTTTTCCCTACCGTTTTGAAATTTTACCATGGCAATTTTTTTAGTGACCGATATTTTCCTCCCTGTGGGAGATTATCTGTTAGTTCTCTACACATAAACAGACCACCTTTATCACGCTGTCATGCTGTGATACACGCTTGGACTATTTTGGTATGGACCAGTCAGGGTAATCCCCAGCGGAGAACACCCGAATTACGCAATCACGAGTTGGTTCCGGTTTTCGCTATACTTGAGTTTAGCAAATAAATTGTTCAGGAACCAGTCGTGACAAAATGCAAATTGCTACGTTGTCCACAAATACTACATGTGGCATGTAAATTACTCAAGCGTGGAGACAATGTCGCAAAACGAGGGGACGGGGGTGACACATCAAGACGCTAAGCAGTATGCACTTCGACCGATAAACGTTTTACTGTATTGATCAATAACTAGTAATGAAAGAATAACTCCGAACATTCCGAATGATAAAAAAGTATGAATTATTTTTTGTAAATTGAGATTGTCCTAAAAAATAGCTGAAAAACACACCTTTTGCCATTGGGAATATAGCCAAATAAAAAACCCTGAAACTTTTATTGTAAAATAAGATAAAAATGGAATATCTTTTTCATTGTACAAATGTACATGTATACATATTTCTGTTATAACCAGGTGAGCGATTAAGGGCCATCATGATCCTCGTGTTAAACTGTTACATTTAACGTTTGTAGTTTTGATCAGGGTTGTTTTCACATTTAGAAGAAAGAATTAGTGTGATGCTATGGTTAGTTGAGTGTATATTTACTTGGATATTTTGCTTTTTTATATAATTTGGTAATGTTCAGAAAAAACCCACAAAATAATCTATGTATTTACATTTCAGTTATTTATAATTACAGAAAATCTTTTCTTTACCCAATCTTGAAAATAATAGTTTTTAGCCATATTGCATAAAATCAATTAATTTTGAAAATTCAAAAGGATTTTCATTATGATCAGTGAATAAAAGTATGGTCATTTTCTTTTAAAAGTAAATATATTTATATAGACAACTGATATACTTATGTTTTCTTATTTTAATAAATAAATGGAGATGATTTTCAAAAAAAATGTTTTCTTTATTACTTTTAATTGTGTTCTTGCCAATCTTGGTAGATCAACATGCATGTCCTTAAATAAAGACATAAGCAGATGTTAGTTCTGAGATTAATAATGCCGAGTCTGTCCATAACATTTTTTTTTAAATCATGATCAAATGTCTGTCTGTTTGTCAAAGGCAAAACTTTAATCATATGTCTGTCTGCCTGTCTGTCAATGGCAAAAGTCTTTAGTCAGTCTGTCAATGGCAAAAAACTTTAACCAAGATCACGTCTGCCAATGGAAAAAAGGCATGATCACATGTCCGTCTGTCTGTCTGTCAATGGCAAAAAACTTTAGCCTTGATCACAACTTTTGTGTTAGGGTGATTTATACGAAGTTCATACATTGAAACATTGGTGATCATTCATCATGTATTAAGTCTCTGCACCTAAACCCAGGTGTAAAAGGAGCCGATTTCCTATATTATAACATAAAATTATATATTGATAGAGTGATCCAGATAGCAGAAAATTGCACCATTCAATGCGGCATACAAAAAAAATTTCGGCTACCGGGAGGGGTGTACCCTCCCCAACTCGCCCCCCCCCCCCCCCCGACAAAAAATTCTGGGTACGGCCCTGCACAGTGTGTGTTATTCTTTGTTGTTTCTTGAATAAAAACTTTGCAGTCAACGTGTATTCATCAAACGCCAATTAGATGTTGTTTGACAAAGTCGGTGTCTACTTCCTAGGCAAATTTGGTTCCGGTAAAATAACACCATCGTCAAGGTCTTGCTTTTTGCATTGACTTTTATAGAATTCAATATGGATATTTCATTCCAAAGAGTTTGCGGACAATTTGGGTTTTTCAGTATTAAAGTGAATGAAGTGATACAACTGTATATTGATGATCTACTTAGTTCCGAAGTGCTGTCAGACCGAATTTGTTCTTTGTAAGTTGGCAGTGTTTTATACCAAACCGACCTCTGTTACACTTCTATAATTAGAAATTGTAAATACATGTAAAGCAAAATATGCAAACAGTATTGACCAAGATCTGATGCCATAACTGAGACATATGCAAACAGTAGAGACCAAGATGTGATGTCATAGCTGATCCATATGCAAACACAGTATTGACCAAGATCTGATCCTATAGCTTGTACATATGCAAACAGTATTGACCAAGATCTGATCCTATAGCTTGGACACATGCAAACAGTATTGACCAAGATCTGAGGACTCCTGGTTGAGTTATTTGATCAGGGTCAAGACAGGACGTTGAACCCGTGGATGTCAGTAGTTTATACCAGTGTCAAACATCTGATTTGGACGAACAGTCAGAATGTGGGACTGAAAGGGCTAAGTGCTTATGCTTTAAAAACAGTGTAGATCACTAGCTAAAGTGAAACAAGAGACAAACTGTGGCCTGCATGTTTCATATTACATTACCCTCTAAAGCTCACGCTGCAAAAAAAACAAAGCTTTAAAGCCATGATGAAAATGTTGGTATATGGTTTTTAACATCCATCTTTCGCCTTCAATAACTGAATAATTTGAATAAATGTTTGCGATCTACAAAGAGAACAGGTACACCGCAGTATTAAATTGCGTTTGTTTTCGTCGTCGTCTCCAGTCCATTGTATTTACCACAATGCCAACCTTTTCGAAGCCTGTAATATGAGATAAATGCATGCACATTATGGCATTTCGGGTTACAAGCAATGAGGAAAATATGCAGCTTAACTTATCCCACGGCAGCACAGTGACAGCTGCTTTAACATTCAACACGTCTCATACTTACGCTTAATCCAAAATTTGTAACTTTCTCAGCAACTGTTGATCGGGTTGCAAATGGGTTGGAACCTGCTAAGACACCGCGCTGGCATTGTTTCATCTGGTTACAGAATGTTTGAAACTTTGCCAGACATGACGCAACTAGTTGGTTAAGTGCTGATTTAACACCGTACGTTCCTTTTGTTGTAAAGCACAATGGCTTATTTGTTGCGGTCGGTTACAACCGGTTTTCTGTAGTCACTGGCATTAGACCGAAGAAGACCATAGTTTATTTATAACACCTAGTTACATTAACCCTTTCCCTCAAAAAAATGCGTTTTCACGCATTTGCAAACAGGACAGACCCAGATCAGACGGCTCCTAGAGGAGCCGTCTGATCAGGGTCTGCTCTGTTTGCTAATAGAATTTGATAGATCTGTTTCTCTGCTTTCTAAAATGTCTACAATGTTCCACTTTCCATATTTCATTATAACTATTTTGCCCACGAATATTCAGTAGGTAATGAAATTTGGAATAAACATAGAAAAGGGAAATGGTTAAGACACCATGGTAAACAAGGCCGCTAATACCTACTCAATATGGACGATCATATTTTATATAAACCCCAAATATATAACAGAAATAGTTTTATTCAATAGCAAACATAACTAAATTGGTCTTAAACGTGCATTTCTCGCAGAAATCAGATATTTGTTTCGACAATTAACGGTTTCGCCGATTTCGTTTCTTTCGTTACGTGTCGACTTCCGATGACATCGTCTGACCCTAAGCAGGTGTTACTTGATTGGTTGATCTCTTAGCGGTGAGTTGCTTCGAAGCTTAGAAACGTAAACAAATGCAGGAGCTTTCTGCATTTTTTGCCATGCATTAGGCAACCACCTGGCCTACAGACTCTTAATTAGATCCATTATTTAATGGTCGCTTAAGGCCGGTTCTTCTGTAGTTTCGACGAATGAAGCATTTAACCATGTACTGCATAGATACACCTTGCTGTACCTTTGCAAAAAACAGAGTACATCCAGATCATACGGTTCTGATCTAAAGGAGTCTGATAAGGGTCTGTTCTGTTTGCCTATGAAATGGTAAATGTACAAGTTGTTTTTCTACATTTTCTGTCATGTTAAAATTGTGGTTAAAATATCCAAAAACAGCTAGTTAACCCTTTCGCTGCCAATGTTGGATCTGTGATTACCTATGCAAACAGTTTGGATCCAGATGAGACGCCGAGTAACTCGGCGTCTCATCAGGATCCAAACTGTTTGATACTGTTACTGTTTTTGAAACAAAAATGAAGAAAATACAAAAAATGAAAATTTATAGCAGACGACAAAGTTAGCAGACGACAGAGTTTGGCAGCGAAAGGGTTAATATTCATGCAGTCATTATTTCAGACATGAATATTCACGGAGTAAAGGTTTAGAATAATATCGTTCATATGTCTACACATCACTTAACGAATGTTCATATGCAAAATAATAACTGAATAGTAATGAGCTGATATGTATGATTACATTTTGAATAAAGGCACATTTTACGAAAATGTGTCCAAAAGGCAATACTGACATTGAAAAGGATAAAATTGCGACAAGGGAGATAACCCCGACGGGACAAACTATCAGTTTATTTGTCTAGACAACCCAGTGACGATAGGTTTGATTGTTTAAGGGAAATAACCTCAACAGGACTATATCTCTATTTCTTTTCTGTAGACATACAATGACAAAAGTGTAATTTTTAACATTTACTCCATGAATATTCATGAAATAGAATCATGTATGTATAAATATTAAGTTTAATTAATTAGCTACATATCTATAACTGCAGATGCACAAAACGGGTTAGCCCTGATAAATACTGTGCAATGGTCTACATAATTCCATAAGCATATAGAGCACGCCCTGATCAGACGACTCCTATAGGAGCCGTCTGAACGAGTTTACTGCGATAACTCTTACAGTGTGGGAACCGAGTCACTTAATACGTCCTTTACAAACAGTGTTGACCCAGATGATAGGGCTCCTAGAGGAGCCCTCTCACCAGGTTATGCACTGTTTGTCATGTTAAAATTTCTTTAGAAAAAAAATAAATATTCACTTTAAGCTTGACAGGTTTGAAGTTTGGAACAATAGTCATTTGAAAATTCAGTGTTGTAACAGTTAATGGGAAGCAAACAGCCATGAAACTTACATGTTAACAAGTAATTAATTGATTAAGATTTCACAATGACATATGGTAGATCACATAGTATATGCAATACACTGAATTTATGGCATTTCCACATATGTAAATGAAATGATCAACAACTTAGTAGATACAAAGTGATTGTGAATAAGGCGCTGATTACCCCCACCCTCCCTTCCTTCAAGACAACTTACAACCTACAGTAAAACCTCTCAATAACGGCCAATAAATTACATCAGGTATTCTGTTGCAAAGGCAGGTGGCTGCTTAAAGCAAGGTGAAGGTAAAACAGAACTGTTCTGTTTTACTTTCACATTGCTTTAAGCAGCCGCCTGCTGCCCTAAATACCAACTAATTAACATAATTTAGTGGTCGTTATAGAGAGGTGTTACTGTACATATCGCCACTACTTAACAAATTAATGGCACTCATTCAATATTTCACTCACTTGCACTTGTTCAGTTCCTCACTCACTCACTCACTCACTCGCTCATTCAGCAACGTTCCACTTACTTATTCACCCACTTTCTGGTTATCCCATAACCCAGTCACTTACTTTTTCCTAGACATCCTATTCGTTTATTCACTCACCCTATTACTTTCCAACCAACTTATTTTACTCACTCACTCATTCAATCACTCATTTTAGCACCTCCGTTCGTTGACAGACTCATACTTTTCCCTTCTTACCAACCCATTAACCCTTTCCCTGTTCCATGATTATTCGATATTCCAATACCTACTGAATATTCATTGACAAAATAATTATTTAAAATGAAATATGAAAGGTGGAACATTTTAGAAGGTAAAGGACCAGATCTTTCAAATTCCATTAGCAAACAGAACAGACCCCAGACCAGAAGGATCCTGTAGGAGCCATTTTACCTAGGTCTACTCTTTCAAATGCATGAAAAGCGTTTATATGAAGGAAAAGATTAATTCACACTCTAACCTATGTTCTAACTTACCATTTCACTCATAATTCACCCTCTTACATGTAATTTCTAACTAACTCATCAACCTACTCACATACCTATTTTCTAGTTTATCCATTCGTTCACAGTATTTCACACTTTATAACCATTTTGACATCTCCCTCACTGATCTAGTTTCTAATCCATGCATTCGCTCAATATTGAACTTCTCTCTTCAATAATTACATACTAATTAACTCACTCACTCACTCACTCACTCACTCGGGTGTACTCCACCTATTCGCATACTAAATCATCCTCTCACATTCTAAACAATTTATTAACCAACTCACTCATCCATTGTCTACTCCACTCATTCCTACACTAACTCATCCTCTCCATTATCCACTCACTCGTCTGTCTTTAATCTGGTTTAACGTTCAGTGCACAAGCGAGTCTAAATATCGCAGTAACTGAGGTATCTGTTCTTTGGTAGGTTTTAAACCTCGTCACAGTAAACTCGGCTAGCCTGGTTTCTACATGTACCAACAGTTTGGATGCAGATGAGATGTTGAGCAATTCAGGGTCTCGTCAGGATTCAAGCTGTTTGAAACCTACTCATAACTTTCTTAATAGCTTGAACGAACAGGAAGTAAGTAAAACTTGAACAGCGTACCAGAGTTAGAGCATACCTACTTTATTCAGCACGCTAAGGGATAACCTCGCATTCTTCAAGTTTTATAACCCTTTAAGCGAATTCACGTATTGGCTGCTTCAAATATACCGTCTGCTAGCAGTGCTAAACGAATCCCATTTCTTTGAATTTTCTCAAAGATGAATGACTTGGAACGTTTCTGCTTGTCACATTCCGACTAACTAGGTATCTGCTATGGATCCACTTTATTCGCAAATACTAAAACACTGTATAGAAATCCCTGTGTTTCTAAGTTTCCCCGCTATTTATAAAACGAATTCCACCAGTAGGTGTATTGAAGAAACGTTTTCTTGAAACTATAACAAATAAATGATGGACGGTTACTGTAGAAACACAACTTGCAGGCGGTAGCGGAATTATGTGTTTATATTTTATCGAAATGTTGCGTAATTGTGTATTTGTAGAGGAGAGGGGCTAATGCTTGACCGACCGCGGGATGAACATAGAGGGATTAATGCAAAACTGTTGCAAATGTACACCGAGGAAAATTCAAAGTAGCATTTATATGTAGTATGGATCCAGATGAGATGCTAAGATCTGGGTATCTCATCAGGATTCATCAGTTTTATACCCTGACGGTATAAATTTCTGAAGGGGAATAATTGAAAACTGAAGTACGCTATGGTATTGGAATCTTTTGTAAATTGTAATCTAATTATGACTTATGTCCCTAAAAGGGGAATTGGTAAACAGTGTAGACCCGGATCAGGGGCTTTTCGGAGCCCTCTGACCGAGGTATGTACAGTTTTGCTTAACGGATTATTCTTAAACATCATTCTTGAAGAGACACACCTTTGAACAGTCTTCTCAGTTTAAAGCCTTTGCAAACAGGGTAGATCCTGATCAGTCGTCTGGTCAGGGTCTTCTCTGTCTACTGAAGGAATCCTTCAATTCCTACCGTGGCCAAGCTTTGTGTTCACAGACGTTTGAAAAAACCAAGCTAATGAATATTCATGTTGTAATTATTTATTGCATGAATATTCATGAGGTAAAAGGTTAAAGAAGGTGTAACAATAGTTTTGCGCTGTGCCCTCAATTTAGGCCGAAATAGCGATGTAACATAGCATGGCGATGAAACTGTGTCAATAGATACGCCAAGTATAGCCCCGGGAATGTTTGTATACAGTGTACGACTGTCCGATAAAACTATGTGTTAATTGGTCGCTTATAAATTAATAACAGCCATCATATCATCATTCTTGTTACAATCTAAAGTCAGCTTCGTAACAAGAGTGGGTCTATTAAAGCGTGATACTGTGTTTATTAATCGGTGATTAAAGCGGAGATACATTCTCACTGTAGCCAGACCAGAGTGTGTTTTTCTGCGCAATTGTATTTATTGGTTCACATGCTTTGTGTGGAGTATTCTTAAAACGGCCAAATGGACTACACAGCAATATCTGAAATGCCGTAAAAGCACTTACATTCAATTAAACTTAGTAACAAATCTATCTGATGCCTACTGTCTTAATTGGACGGACGGGAGAGGGCTCGAGCACGATACCAGTATGGTGGTATTAAGGACGGACCGCATAAAGTGCGTGGTACTCGGCGATGACAATGTCGGGAAAACTAGTCTGCTACTGCATTACGCGACCAACAGGTTTCCAGGAGCAACCGTGCCGAGTGTATTCGACAACTATGCAGGTAAACGATGTCTGTCTGTCTGTCTGTCTGACTGTCTGTCTGACTAACTATCTGGTTGACTGTCAGTCTGTCTGTCTAACTGGCTGGTTGACTGCCTGTCTGCCTGTTTGTCTCTTTATCTGTGGTCAGGTGTATGCCTATGTTTGGGTCGCGTTTCTAATACTTGACTACTCTTTTCCCTGTGTCAACTTTGCTGTTTGTCATTTTCTCTCTCGATCTCTGTTTCTCATCACCTCCTCTTTTTCTTTCTGTCTGTCTGGCCCTTTGTAGCCGTATTTTCTATTGGTATGTTCCCGTGTATCTTAATCACTTGCATCTGCTTTCTATATGTCCCTCTTTGCATGTATGTTTATGCCTTTGGCTCTCTATATCTGTCTCTCGTTCCTGTCTGTGTATCACATCCTCTGTTAGTATTTGGTATCGAGGCCTATTTACTGTTCTCTGTCTGTTTCTCTGTCTGTATATATGTATGTCTGTCGCTCTCCTCTCCATCTCTCCCCTCTAAATCATCTTGTTCCACCTAACTTTCCTCTCCCTGTCTCTCTGTTTCTTTATCTCTCTGTCTATCTGTGTCTTTGTCTATCTGCCTCTGCCTATTTCTTTGTATATAGGTATGTCTGTCTGTCTGTCTGACTGTCTCTCCCTCTCTCTCCCCCTCTCTCTATCTCTTTCTCTCCCTCATTCTTCTCTCTCTCAGGAGAGAAAGCACGTGTACTTCTATATACAAACAAAGAAAAATAAAAACATGTTATATGAGACTTATGATGCTGTACAACATAGGTCGGACCCTGGGTGCAGATTAAATCGCTCATACACATATATTCTGTACATGCATATAGTAAAACCTGTCTCAGCTAGATTTCTAAATAGTACCAATGTCGGTCTTTAAGGCATGTGGTAGCTTAATGTAGGGTAAAAGGCATGCAGAAAACCCCATCCTATATAAAGCATCCACACGCCTTAACCCTTTCCGTCATATTGACGACTTTTGTCGACTCTGTAAATGTCACTTTGTGAAACCATTGTGATAAATAGAGCATTTGCTCAAATGCTCTATTTATCGCAATGGTTTCAAACTACAAAATTCTAAAATTTTCCTTTTCTCTAGTTAATGCTCCTTTTCGGTAGATTTATTCAAAGAGGTTGTTTCTAAAAATGGCCTATGAGGTAATGGGTTAACCCCTTCCCTCTTACAAACGCTTTTTCACGACTTTTCAAACATAATAGAATACACGCATCGTAGCCGTCTGACGTGGGTCTCATCTGGTTGCATGTGACATGATATTGATCTGGCTTCACAGTTTTTGTCCAAGCAAATTTATTACCATGACAATTTTACAGTATGAAAAATCGGTTAATACTATTCATTATGTCATTATTTCTTAAATGGATATTGAGCAGGGAATGAGTTGAAAGACAACTTCGAGTTAGAGGAGCTTTACTGCAATATGTAGTACCTCTAATGTTATACAGTAAAACCCCTCTAAACCGGATTCTTAACAACGGAAATAAATTCCGTTTAGGCAGGTGAATACTTAATGCAGTGTGAAAGTCATGCAGAAAGCTCCAAGAGGAGCTTTCTGCATGATTTTCACCCTGCATTGAGCTGCCACTTGTCTCCAATCCCGAAACTAAATTTAACGTCCTAGTTAGAGGGGTTTTACTGTATATATACATGAACCAAGGTACGTAGTTATCAGCACGTATCATCTGATCTCGTCATGTCAACCTTATTGAGTCAGGAATGATAAAAAAGGTTGATTACGTGTACGTATCCATGTACATAGACCGCAACCAGGTGACTACCTGCAGGTCTGCATGTTCTGACCATACGTGTGCATGTACAGGCGCCGCTACCAGGCGACTTCCTGCAGGTTTCCGTGTTCTGGCCACTGCGATAAGTTATCAAACATCTTTTCTGTTGTGTAGAAAGTGCGAAACTCTCAGTTATGTTAATCGAATAATTATGTGATATTCTGGTTTGTTGGTTAAACCTTTACCCTATGAATATTTATACAGTAAAACCCCGCTAATGCGACCACCAAAAACGGGCAGAATTCTGGGTGGCAGAGCTTTCTGCATAACTTTCGTCCTGCATTAAGCAACCACCTGCTTTAGACGACATCAGTGGCTGTTTATTAAGTGGTCGCATTAGCGGGGTTTCACTGTACAAGAATTCATTACTTCATAGTATTGCATAATTATACTGATTTTTATAACTGCCAATGAATAAAGGAATTTCTTGCCATAGCAGAAACTCTAGAATCTGGGTCGGAGGTTATAACTCTTCTGAGTTTGAGTCTGATTGCATTTTCAACCTGATGCTTGATAATGCTCTCAGGCTCAAACAAAAGATTTATAACCTCGAGGCCAGATCTATATACAGTAAAACTTCGATTATCCGAATTTTCGGTATAGAAGAATTTAGACCCTTTTAGGCAGGTGGCTGCTTAATGCATAGTGAAAGTCATGCAGAAAGCTCCTAGAGGAGCTTTCTGCATGACGTTCACCATGCATTAAGCTGCCACCTGTCTTAAAGGTCGATAATAATACGTATTTTAGTGTTCGAATAATCGAAGTTTTACTATAATTCCCTAAGTAAAGGAGCCGTCTGATCGGTGTCTATTCTGTTACATGTAACAAGTCTAAAGGCGTCGCTATGAGGTCAGGCGTTAGGTATTTTATACGTCTTTAACCCTTTCGGCTCCAAATTTCTAATTGTCGTCTGCAGTCCAATATTGTTAATTCATTCAGTTAAATAAGGAAATGAAATAAATAAATGCAAATTTCACAGGAATAAAGCACTTATATAGAAATAGAGTTTGAGACAAAAAGTGAAGTCCCTGATCAGACGCCGCGGCGTCTGATCTTGGACAGCATTATTGTCGTGGTGCATTTTGCGACATTGACGGTGAAAATGTTGACCCGTTACCTGGTTGAGACGTTTGGCGCTTTTGTAAGCAGAGTAGATCCTGATCAGACGACACCTGTAGGTGTATTAAATAGTTTATTATGATTCCACAGTGTCCGTCTTTGCAAATATTTCCATGCTCGTATAAAACATAATAAGCAGCTAATTAATATTTATCATTTCTCTGACGAATATTCATCAGATAGGGATTTACGCCTAGTTTCCCCTAATAAAAACATGATCAAACACTTATATCAAGAACAGAAGGGAATGTCTTTACAGGATATTGTTTCATAAACTCTTTTGTCAAGTTTACCCTTCAAACGTATACAGTAAAACCCGCTAATGAGACCACCTAAAAGAGGTATAATTCTGAGTGCTAGATGCAGGTGGTAGCCTAATGCAGAAAAAAGTAATGCAGAAAGCTCCTAAGCTTTCTGCATTACTTTTGTCCTGCATTAAGCAACTACCTGCTTATAAAGACACCATTGTTTATTCATTAAGTGGTCACATTAGATGGGTTCTGCTGTATTTGGCAAGTGTATCTTGTAAATATATGATCATATGGGTTACATAGAACTCCAATACATGTACTGTATGCAGCCAATGATGTGAGTACACCATCCCTGTTGATTGCTTGGGCCATTCTCAGACCAGAGGTGCAAGGATAGTCTTTAGAATAAATGTTTGTTTTGTCCCCAGTTTCTGCCATACCAATCTCTCAGCTCCTTTCTACATGATCGCGGTTTGGAGATTATTCTTTATTGGGTTAAATATGTTTTTGTTTCGCTGACAAGAACTTTTTGATGTTTTGTCCCATGTGCTACGTGCAGCTTGTTCACATTACCCGTCGTCGTTACATGTATATTAATACAGCCTATTTAATGCCTCAATACCGTAAAATTCATCCCACCCACAACGCACCCAAACCAAACCACCCACTCAAAACCCACCGATCCCACTCGCCCAAGGCCTATCTCGCTTGTACTCATCAGAACTGCTTCTCCGAAGCTGAAAACCAAGAACCATGTTTGAATAAATTCAGTCCCGAGACCAATGCTATGGTAATGTTAAACACTGTATTTCTTTATAAATGATATCTGCTTAGAATCTGATCTGTCGCAGCTTTTACTTCCTGGTTTGTCCAAGTTTACGAGGCATTATTGACCGAGTATCAAACAACTAGAATCCTAATGAGTCGCCGAGTTACCATTCCCTCGTATTGACGCCTTTTGACGCCTCTGTACATGTCACCCGTTGAAACCATTGTGATAAATAGAGCATTTGCTCCTATAGGAGCAAATGCTCTATTTATCACAATGGTTTCAAACTACAAAATTCTGAAAATTTCATTTTCTCTAGCTAATGCTCCTTTTATCGGTAGAAAACTGTTTGCAGTTAAAAGACAGGTCACGTGTGGCAGGATAAGAATTAAATCGCCGTTGTTACCAATATCTTAACTAAAGTCATTATATAACCTTTTAATAATAGTATTCATGTAAGAAGTATGACTATTAATTAGATGATTTTTATAATGTCACGGAATGTGGTAATGGTAGATCTATAAATTATTAAACCCTTTCCCTGTTCAATATGTGTGTTAGTAATAATGACAACATGATTATTCATTAGCTCAGTTTTTTGTAATGTAAACTTTTCAATGGAATGTTTTACTTTGACAAAACAGTACAATCAGATCTATTTCATGTCAAAAGCAAACAGAGCTGACCCTCAGGTCCCTAGTCAGACGGCTTCTATATGAGCCGTCTGATCTGGGCCAACTCCGTTTGCAAAGGCATGAAAAAGCGTTTATATGAGGGAAAAGGGGTACACTAACAGAGCAGACCCTACTCAGACTGTTTCTATAGGAACCGTCTGATATGGGTCTACTTGGTTTTTAAAGGCGTTCTAAGATGTATCTATAGAATAAATAGTTATAGAAGAGGGTATAAAATGCCTCTTATGTTCATCTGACCATGCGTCCGTCCAAAAGCATTTTTGATTCGTATATCCAACATTATTGAATATGATTTATTGCACCAGTTTACTGTTCAAATCGGAAACAGTTTACTTTCGAAGATTCCCAGCCTTGTTCGATCGTATTGAGGAGGAATTGCTGTTTTATTTGTGTACCATAACAGATAAGTACAGTAGAACCTGTTTGAAACGACCAACAAAAAGAGGTCTAATTATGGATCTGTAATGCAGGTGGTAGCTTAATGCAGGTCAAAAGTAATGCAGAAAGCTCCTATAGGAGCTTTCTGCATTACTTTTGCCCTGCATTAAGCAACCACCTGCTTTTTAAAGACTCCTATTAATTAATAAATGAATGGCCGCTTAAGACAGGTTCTACTGTAGCACTGTTTGATTATCCCTTACCCTACTGTGAAAAAAATGATGTCTGCTCAATATTTGATAAGGTGAAATATGACTACAGTCAATTCCACCAAGCTGTCGGGTTATTATTGACCGAGTGTCAAACAGTCTTGATCCTGATGAGACACCGAGTTATTTGGTGTCTCATCTCGAATGCGAATGCGAGAAAGTCGCGCGAATAATGAGATAATGGTAAGCATTTAATTATTATTAAAGCTGTTACCTTGTAATACGAGTATGAGGTAATTTTTTAAAACGACTGTTTATAATTGATTTCTCCAACATATCACTTAGCACACGTGCTATAAATATAGTGTAATCCTGCACTAGAACACCAATCTGACAAATTCAAAGAAAATTAAATGCTGAGGGCTGTTGACGACACATTTGTAATTTTGAACAAGACTGCTTAATACAAACCCAGAAGAAATATGGAACGCAAATATGGAACGCAAATTGAATTCCTTTTTCGCATACAGTTGAGCTTCGATATCTCGAATTATGATAACTCGATTTCGGACGCTTCTAATATCTAGAGTACAGAACTGTTCAAAAATATATGTCCACGAATATCTAGAATCATTTGTGGCAGTTTAATGCAGGTCGAATGTAATGCTGAAAGCTCCTACAGGAGCTTTTAGCATTACTTTAGACCTACATTAAGCTGCGGACTTGAGAAATTGTTCAGAGTAGAAAACGGATGACTCAAACCGTTTTTATCTCGAATTAATTTGAATTTCCCTTTGAAGTTTGAGATATCGAAGTGCATTTGTATAAAACACACCCATACGCACACGTTTAACTTTTAGAATATGAGAGACAAATGTTCTGAAATTTTCAAACAATGTAGACCAACATCAGAATGCTCCTGCAGGAACCCTTCATATCAGGGTCTACATTATTTGCCATTCAAAATCATCTAGCAACATTAACTTGACCCTTTAGTTAAACGTTGATGGGTCATTCCGCATTGAATGTTAGGCATACCAAGGTTAAATGCTTGGAATGTCGTCTGCGTGTGTCGTCTGCTAAGAACGTTCTTACATGTACGTCACTGCTGTATATTTGTATCGAGGTTCAGTAAAACCTGTCTTTAGCGGCAATCAAAACAATGTCTAATTATGGGTCTGTAAGGCAGGTTGTAGCTTAATCTAGGTCAACATTAATGCAGAAAGCTCGAATATGAACTGTCTACATTACATTTGCCCTGCATTAAGCAACATGCTTTTTAAATCTGATATGTTCCGTAAATGAATGACCGCTTTAGACATGTTCTATGACATATAACTGTACTGTAACACATGATCGCCTGTACGTCTGTACATCCGTATGCACGCCCCGAAAGGTTATGTCGAGCCCCGCCTGACACCTTTGGTCGGATTGTTTTGCAGATACAGTAAAACCTCTCTATAACGACCACTAAATTACATCAAGTATTTTGTGTTAAAGGCAGGTTGATGCTTAAAGCAAGGTGAAAGTAGAACAGAACGCTCCTATAGGAGCGTTCTGTTTTACTTTCACCTTGCTTTAAGCAACAACCTGCCCCAAATACCAACCCATTAACACACTTTAGTGGTCGTTATAGAGAGGTCTTAATGTACGTTGAAAGAAATACTCTCCATCCACGTTGTTTATTTATTATTATTTTTTGACAAACATTATGATACTGTGTAATTTTACAAAAGTTGCTCCCTGGACTTTGTGTTGCAGAAATTTGCATTCTGGACTTTGAAACATACTGATGAGAAAGGCAGTGCGATCTTGATCCAAACTGTGTACATATGTTACTAGGTATTCACTGCCGTTGTCAAAATTGACATCGCTTTACAGGACTTTTCAATAAGTATCAACACCTAAACTTAGGCACGTGACAGCTTAATGTGCGACTTTCGTTCCGCATTAAACAGCCGCCTGCTTTAGTTTAAACATATTTTTTTTTCAGCTACATACAATTCAGAAATTGCATCAACATATGAGAAAAAGGATTGGATCGAAAGCTAACAGCTTATATAGATTCCTCTCCTTGAAACAGTATGTTACAAAAGATATGGCGTAGCTACTCCTCATGAATGTGTCATAACAGAGTATAATATACCAGCGTATGAAGTCTGCACTAGTTTTGATGTTTGTCACTATACTACTAATATTATCAAAGCTACGAAGTATTATATCGGGTAGTATATACAGGTATAATTTGTAAAGTGTGTCATTCACAATCAGTAGTAAGTACTAAAATGAGCTGCTAATCATGTTATGTATGTTACATACTAGTAAATCAAGTACAGGCTTCTTACGCTTGGTAACATATAACAATGATTAAGAATTATGCATGACATCAAAATAGAAAAAAATCAATATTTTAGGCAAACTAGTATATAAAGAAAAAAAAGGTGGACACGAAGATTTTGGAAAAAAATAAATAAATAATAAACAAACAGAAAAAATAAAATTGGAAACTAGAAACCTAGGATTTTGGAATATAGGAACGGTTGTTTGGAAGGGGGTGTAGTCAGCGCTGTGAGTTATCTATGTAGGATTTTCGAACTTCATAATCAAAACCTTCTACTTCTAATAATGAAATCTTGTGTAGCTTTAAAAATATGTTCATTGTCTTCAAGAGTCAAAGATATGTCGCCCATGAGTAGCAACTTTGTAGTGACAGTACATATTGGGTTAACCTTAGAAAACAGTTCATGTCTTAGATGATGATATCTTGGACATGGCAGAAAAATGATCAGCACCTTCTACCTCACCACATTCACACAAGGGACTTTCTACAATGTTTTTATTGAAGAGACTTAGGCTCAATGAGCTACAGTTTGTTCGAAGTATTGTGTGGAGTATTTGAGCTTGTCTCGTCCCTGTATAGTACATGTAGTAGGTAGGTACTGAGTATAAGTAATTTCTATTCAAGGCTTTAAAGCTCTTCTATTCTTTCTTTTATCATAAGTCTATTTCACAGGGTTTCAAATGCTCTATTTATCACAATTGTTTCAAAACTACACAATTCTAAACTTCTCCTTTTCTACAGTTAATGCTCCTTTTCGGTAGATTAATTCAAATATGTTAGATCTAAACATAGTCTAGGAGGGAATGAGTTAACTAAGAATGTCAACCATACCATGTTGAGACAAATAATGTTTCCTGAACTGGTTCAAACCGTTGAGAAATTACTGACCCAGTTTCCAACAGTTTGGATCTTGATGAGAGGTCGAGTTACTCGCTCGACGTCAAATCTGGATCCAAGTTGTTTGCAACTGTCTAATCAGGTTCGCTTAGTCTATGAATATTCATATAAAATTCATAAAATAGTGACTTCATGAATATTAATTAGAATAAGTTTTAGGAAAGGACATGGACACGGGAATTGTTGGCCCATGGCAGAAAAAGTAGAATCATATACAGTAAAACCTCTCTATAACGACCACTAAATTACAGTAAAAACCCCTCTATATCGACCACTAAATTACATTTAGTATTTTGTGTTAAAAGCAGGTGGCAGCTTAAAGCAAGGTGAAAGTAAAACAGAACGCTCATATAGGAGCGTTCTGTTTTACTTTCACCTTGCTTTAAGCAGCCACCTGCCCTAAATACCAACTAATTAACACAATTTAGTGGCCGTTATAGAGAGATTTTACTGCATATATTTCATCAAAAGCATACAGAGAAGGCCGGTTCCTAGAGGAGCCGTCTGATCTGGGTCTAATGTGTTTGCAAAGGCGTAGAAAGGCGTTTTTATTGAGTAAAGGGTTATGTGTTAAAGTCAAGGAACTGTGGCATAATGCCTTTAACTGCGCGACGTTGTCATGTGACTATTAACATGGCTCCCCTGGGAGTGTCTTGTTACATTTTCCGAGGCCAAAAAATAGTTCGTAGATGCTCCTTCTTTACAGAAAACATTAGTTTTAATGGATTAAGTACACAGAACTTGCGATTTTGCTTCATTCTTATCGATTGCAAGTGGTATGTTTACCATGGTGAAAAGAGTCGTCTGCTGCTATGAAAAGACGCTGTGCTACCAAACATACATAAATATCGTCTGCTTCGGTTTATAAGACCTCCAACGTCTGCTCGAACAGATCAATACACGAGTATTATTTTATAGAACACGAATCTGAAAACAGAATAAATGATCTAGCATTGAATTGCAACTAGACTCACCCCAATTCACATTTGTATTTCGTAAATTGTAGTCGAGTCGAGAATTTTAACTACAGTAATACCCTAATGCGACCATCCAAAAGAGGTATAATTATGGGTGGTAGAGGCATGTTGTAGCGTAATGCAGGACAAACGTAATGCAGAAAGCTCCCAGAGGTGCTTTCTGTATTACCTTTCTCCTGCATTAATCAATCACCTTCTTATGTGATCGAATTAGAGGGGTTCTACTGTATAGAACTCAAGCATTTCAACATACAGTAGAGCCTTCTTAACCCTTCGTTTGCTATTCACGTCAATATACCTACCTGTAAATAGTGAAGACCCAGATGAGACAGCTCCTGCAGGAGCTGTCTCATCAGGGTCTGCACTATTTACAAGTTGATTGTGCAACCAGTGCACTCCATAGCAGTGATTGCACAGCGAACTACTGGTACACAGTGCAGATATATGTATTTATACAAGAGGGCATGGGTAAAGAAGGAGAAATGTATTTTATAATTCAGCAAGCGAAGGGTTAAGCGACCATTCATTTATTGAGCATAGGACTCTTAAAACGCAGGTGGTTGCTTATTGCCAGGCAAAGGTAATGTAGGAAGCTTTCATATTTAATTATGTAGTAATTGGTTAACAATCGAATTCTTGATAAGGTTTACAAACAGTTTGTATACAGATGATACTCACACAAACAGTCTGCATACAGTTGATACTCACACAAGTCTGTTTACAGATGATACTCACACAAGTCTGTTTACAGATGATACTCACACACAGTCTACATACAGATGATGCTCACACAAGTCTGTTTACAGATGAAACTCACACACATTCTACATATAGATGAGTCTCACACAAACTGTCTGCATACAGATGGTAGTCACACAAGTCTGCATACACAGATGATACTCACACAAGTGTGAATACAGATGATACTCACACACATGAAACTCAAAATCTCACCCATAAGATGCTTGAGAATGAGCTCGAACTTAAACTCAGATGTTTAATAACCTTGGATATGGTTGCCTGCAAAGTGGTGGCATCTGACTTGTTCGACGGGTTTATCCGGTTCATTAGTGACATACAGTAAAACCTCTCTGTAACGGCCACTAAATTACATCAAGTATTTTGTGTTAAAGGCAGGTAGCTGCTTAGAGCAAGGTGAACGTAAAACAGAACGCTCCTATAGGAGCGTTCTGTTTTACTTTCACCTTGCTTAAGCAGCCACCTGCCCTAAATACCAACTAATTAACACAATTTAGTGGCCGTTATACAGAGGTTTTTACTGTACTAAAGGGATTGCAGAGTATGAAAGCTGTGTAGACAACAAAACATGCATTGTTTCGGTACTAATATTGACAGTTTGCTAACCACTGCTGCGCATTATCTGGAGGGGTTGGTCATTTCTTAACCCATATACATGTAACCCGCATATATACGCTTGGACATGTTAAAATGAATATTTAAGTGGACCTAATAATCTTGTATGGGGTAGAACCTGAACGAAACAAAATTTGTGAGGAAAATATGAAACAAATAGTGCAGACACCGATCAGAGAGATCACATTTGAGGTGTCTGACCTGACAGAAGCTCTAGAATCAGGACAACGTCATTTTACATAGCAGACTCTGACCAGACGGCTCCTATAGGACTCTGATCTGTGTCAACCCTGTTTGCAAAGGCGTTAACCCTTGTAGTGTGCGGGACACGAGCCATTAATGTCCTTTATAAACAGTGTAGACCCAGATGAGAGGACTACTAGAGGATCCCTCTCATAAGGATATATACTGTTGTCATGTTAAACTTTTCTTTAGAAAAATTCCTAAATATGCACCTGTTTGAATTTTGGAATACGGTAGTCCATTTGAAAATTCAGCGTTGTAACGGTTGAAATACTTTTCTGGCAGGTAAAGGAATGACGGGAAACGATGAATAACTACTTTAAATTGAACGACTAATACATGTACAAAACATATCGTATTCACTAATCGATACAAACTAGCTTTTCTCATTTAGATGGGAGAAGTGTTTTACAAATAAAAGCTTTAATATAACAGAATTTTCCTATATATACATTTCTACATGCTAGTTCGCTTTAACAACAGTATAAGCTGAACGTTTTGCTATTAGATGAGAGAGTAATTGCCTGTTTATATAGTGTTTTTATATATATAGTAAAACCTCTCTGTAACGACACTAAATTACATCAAGTATTTTGTGTTAAAGGCGGGTGGCTGCTTAAAGCAAGGTGAATGGAGGAGCGTTCTGTTTTACTTTCACCTTGCTTTAAGCAGCCACCTGCCCTAAATACCAACTACTTGACATAATTTAGTGGCCGTTATAGAGAGGATTTACTGTACCTATCTTTTCCTATTTATCTGTCTGTACGGTCGCCCGCGTATTCATTCTTTGAAATATCACACCCAGTTTATTTGTTACATTTTTACTTCTTATAACATTATAGTTCTTGGACCCTATTTATAAAAGATTATCATATGCTCTAACATGCTACGATCATGATATGTTAGAACCTGTTATAATTTCGGCTTAATTTTACCTACCATAAGTTGGTCGTTCGATCTTTCGTAAACGACACCATGGTTTCTGACGGAAACTGGTCGAGGCTTTCCAGCTGCCTTATTAGACGAGATATTGTGGTTATCTTGTTACTTGGGATAGTGTAGCTGCCTTGTTAGTTGAGATATCGTAGCTGCCTTGTTAGTTGAGATATTGCAGTTGCATTGTTAGTTGAGATATTGCAGCTACCTTGTTAGTTGAGATATTGCAACTGTCTTGTTACTTGAGGTATTGTAGATGCCTTGTTAGTAGATGTATTATAGCTGCCTTGTTAGTTGATGTATTGTAGATGCTTTGTTAGTCGAGGTATTGCAACTGCTTTGTTATTTGAGGTATTGTAGATGCTTTGTTATTTGAGGTATTGTAGATGCTTTGTTAGTTGATGTATTGTAGATGCTTTGTAGATGCTTTGTTATTTGAGGTATTGTAGATGCTTTGTTAGTTGAGGTATTGTAGATGCTTTGTTAGTTGAGGTATTGAAGATGCCTTGCTAGTTGAGGTATTGTAGATGCCTTGTTAGTTGAGGTATTGTAGACTTCGTAGACTGTAGATGCTTTGTTAGTTGAAGTATTGTAGATGCTTTGTAGATGCTTTGTTATTTGAGGTATTGTAGATGCTTTGTTAGTTGAGGTATTGTAGATGCTTATATTGTAGTTGAGGTATTGTAGATGCCTTGTTAGTTGAGGTATTGTAGATGCTTTGTTAGTTGAGGTATTGTAGATGCCTTGTTAGTTGAGGTATTGTAGATGCCTTGTTTGTTGAGGTATTGTAGATGCTTTGTTAGTTGAGGTATTGTAGATGCTTATATTGTAGTTGAGGTATTGTAGATGCCTTGTTAGTTGAGGTATTGTAGATGCTTTGTTAGTTGAGGTATTGTAGATGCTTTGTTAGTTGAGGTATTGTAGATGCCTTGTTTGTTGAGGTATTGTAGATGCCTTTTTAGTCGAGGTATTGTAGATGCATAGTTAGTTGAGGTATTGTAGATGTCTTTTTAGTCGAGGTTTTGTAGATGCCTTGGTGTGCGTGTTGTCGTCGTTGTTGTTGGCGCTATCGTAGTAGTTAACCCTTCATTGACTTTAGAATGTATTATGTTAACCCTTCGCTTGCTATTCAGGACAATATACATACCTGTAAATAGTGAAGACCCAGATGAGACAGCTCCTGCAGGAGCTGTCTCATCAGGGTCTGCACTATTTACAAGTTGATTGTGCAACCAGTGCACTCCACAGCAGTGATTGCACAGCGAACGATTTGTACACAGTGAAGCTATATGTAATTATACAACAGGGCATGGGTAAAGAAGGAAAAATGTATTTTAAAATTCAGAAGAGAAGGCTTAAAGAAGTAATAAAAGAAATAGTAATTGGAAGAAGAAACAGCAGCAGAATTACAAGAAAATAAAGATGAGTAGAAGTATCAGTAATGAAAACAATAATAGAAGCAGTATTAGACGTATTTGTAGTAGTACTCATATGTAGATATTCATAAAATATGGAATTCCAGCTGTTATCATTTTAACCCTTTCCTCTATGAATAGTCATGTAAGAAATAATGACGTCATGAATATGAATAAGATTAATTTGTTATAATAGCACAGGGATACAGTACTTTTTTGGCCGTAACAGAAACTGTAAAAATGTATCTATATAATTTCGTAAGCAAACAGAGCCAACCCTAATCAGACGGCTCCTATAGGAGCCGTTTGATATTGGTCTACTCTGTTTACAAAGGCGTAGAAATGCGTATTTATGGAGTAAAGGGTTAATAGATATGACACGTTGTTGTCACAAAGAAGCGTTACACAGCATGACCTAGTGAAAAAATAAATGTGGGGACATCCATGTCCTAGAGACATATTTCTAATTTAAGCAATTAAAGAACGCTTGTAAATAATATCACTCCTTTTGGTACATGTGTATATTCAAACATTACATGTCAAGGATAGAACTGTTTAAACTCTATCACTACCTGCTCATTTACTATTATCACGTAAACCACGACTTAGGCTGGCATTTACAAAGAGCTTGGATCAAGACGAGACCTCGAGTATCTGGGCGTCTCATCAGGGTCTACTCTGTTTGTCACGTGAGCAGTAGTTCCGCAAAAGCTCCATTGAATCGAAGTAGGTAAACATGCAACAGACGGGGATATAATTTAAAAGTCGTATAAGAGTTAACCCTTACCCCGCAGTAAAAAACATAATGTCTGCAAAACTCTGGATCTAATGCAAGTTGACTATTTCCGATTCGAATAAGCTTTTCAGAAAATATTGGATGTATGTAAAACAGCTTGGATCTTAATGAGACGCCGAGTTACTCGGCGTCTCATTTGGATCCAAGCTGTTTGCAAATAGAAGCCAATTCGCGGTTGATGGGAGAAAAGTTAAAACAGCAAAGCACATCAGCTGTTGCATCAATTTACCAGCATATTCCTCAAGGCTAAATAGCTGTGTTCCTCAAACAGTAAAACATATCTAAACCACACTTAGTATCAATGGCGCTCGTTACGATAGGTTGGTGCTTAACGCATAGTAAAAGTCACTCAGAAAGCTCACAAAGGAGCTTTCTGTATGGGTCTTTATTCTGAATTTAGAAGCCATCTGTATAAAATGATCTTATTTCTTCTATACTTAAAGTTCGGTTTAGATGGGTGTCACTGTACATCGATCAGCTATTGCAGTTACAGTACTGTTAATATATTTCGAAAATAGCCTTAAGCAAATAGATCGAAACAATTAAATACTCATTCCAATGTATCTTTAAAATGTACGATGTTGCTAATACACTGCAACTTTCACCAAATATATCTTTAAAGGTAAAGTGTGGATGTTTTTTTTTATAAGGGCAATGTAACTTTCAACAAATATGTCCCTAACGGACAGGTGTGAAGGTTCTTAAAAGGACACTGCTACTTTCATCAAACATTTAAAAGGTATAGTAAAACCCCTCTATAACGACCACTAAATTGTGTTAATCAGTTGGTATTTTGGGCAGGTGGTTGCTTAAAGCAAGGTGAAAGTAAAATAGAACGCTCCTATTTTCTGTACGATGACGATACACTGCAACTTTCACCAAGCATGCCTTTAAAGGTCAAGTGTGGGACACCAGTTTTAGATCGTCTTTTTTCGACGACAAAATGTAGATGTATTGCCTTAGCATTTGTGATTTCATTGTTGTCGTGGGAGTTGCGCAAAATCTTTGACCTTTACTCATATTTCCAACCTTAGTTTAACTATCCCTGTAACTATTCCTATCATGATTGTAAAGCTCGTACACTCACAAGGACTACTCTCTGATAGGAAAACATTACCCTGTCATTAATATACAGTAAAACCTCTCTATAACGACCACTAAATTATATTAATTAGTTGGTATTTAGGGCAGGTGGCTGCTTAAAGCAAGGTGAACGTAAAACAGAACGCTCCTATAGGACCTGTCTGATCTTGGTCTACTGTTCTTGCAAGACGTCAAACATTCTTCATAACGTTCGTCTAGCATATAGCAGCCAGTAACTGTGTAACCGTTAGTACTCTACTCCATAACGTTCGTCTAGCACATAGCAGCCAGTAACTGTGTAACCGTTAGTACTCTACTGGCGAATTTATGATAACAATTTCAAACAGTTTAGATCCAGATGAGAGGCCGAGTAACTCGGCGTCTCACCACGATCCACACTATAGTAAAACCTCTCTATAACGGCCATTAAATTACATCATTTTTTGTGTTAAAGGCAGGTGGCTGCTCAAAGCAAGGTGAAAGTAAAACAGAACGCTCCTATAGGAGCGTTCTGTTTTACTTTCACCTTGCTTTAAGCAGCCACCTGCCCTAAATACCAACTAATTAACACAATTTAGTGGCCGTTATAGAGAGGTTTTACTGTATTTGGCATTCTGAAAATAAATAAATGAAAAATGTGCATCTACAGTCGAAGCAGACGACAATATTTGCAGACGAAATTTTTTCAGAGTGCAGAAGGTTAAATACAGTTGCACTGTTTATCCATTTCAGTTACAATTGCTTATGTCCGTCACCTATTCAAACCATACATACCCTAACCATACACTGTACTTAAATTGTGACAATTGAACTGAATCAGATTATTTTGCACCGTTTTGTAACGTCTTTGTATGCTAGATATCTGTTCCTCTCTGTCTGTGTGTTACTAAATCTGTCCAACATCATCTGCCATTTATATATTTCCCATTACCGATCTTATCTAGATTATTTAAAAGGCACCTGTATATTGTTAAACATTCCGATGTATCCCCGAACCAGTGAGAATTTAGAATAACAGAACCTAGTATTGTTCTTGGATCTGTCAGTTGAAGCTTCGAGTAGCAACGGTCGAAACAAGTAATGCCATTTGCAAATAGCTTGAATGAAAGTAGACGTAATCCAACTGAGATGCTTGCTCAGTATAATGGAGTATATAGCCAAAGAGTATGTAAAATAGAATTTCTTTAATGTGAATTATAAATAAATATGCATATAGGTGTCTAAAAAGAGCAAGTGGTTGCTTAATGTCGGACGAACGTAATGCAGTAAGTCCTTTAGTCCTGCAGTTAACTACTGTCAGCTTTTATGTCCTAGAGTTGTTAAGACTGGTGGTCCATATTTAGCTTTACTCTCTCTCACTGTCTGGTTTTCTCATTCCCTCCGCCCCCTTCTCTCTCTCTCTCTCTCTCTCTCTCTCTCTCTCCCGCACCTCTCTCTCTCTCTCTCTCTCTCTCTCTCTCTCTCTCTCTCTCTCTCTCTCTCTCTCTCTCTCTCTCTCTCTCTCTCTCTCGCTCTCTCTCTCTTTGTAGAAAAACGGCGAAAAGGTTATCAGTGAACGTATTCTCTCAGTGGCCTTGTTAGTGAATACGAAAGCGTTTTATGTATTACAGTAAACCCCTCTAATGCGACCATTTAATGAACAAGCATGACTGTCTTAATAAATAGCAGGCTGCTTATTGCATGACGAAAGTTATGCAGAAAGCTCCACTGTGAATTATGTCCCGTTTTTGGTGATCGCATTAAAGGGGTTTTACTGTATATATATCTAACCCTCCTCGGGGCAATGTCTAGCTCTGCACTTTTAAAGTACGTTTAATTATTAATTTGTTATTTGTTATATAGCTGATTCCCTTTCACGTTTCTTCTCTCTATGTATCAATGTCGAGTAGTCATTCTTTCTCACTTGTTTGTTGTTATGGAGGCGGGACTTCCAGACAAACAATATCTCACATCATGTGTCATGTACAGTAGAACCTGTCGTAAGCGGCCATCAAAAATATCTAATTGTGAGTCTGTAAGGCAGTTGATAGCTTAATGCAGGTAAAAAGTAATGCAGAAAGCTCCTATAGGAGTTTTAACCCTTCGCTTGCTGAATTTTAAAATACATTTCTCCTTCTTTACCCGTGCCCCGTTGTATAATTACATATATCTTCACTGTGTACAAGTATTTCGCTGTGCAATCACTGCTGTGGAGTGCACTGGTTGCACAATCAACTTGTAAATAGTGCAGACCCTGATGAGACAGCTCCTGCAGGAGCTGTCTCATCTGGGTCTCCACTAGTTACAGGTAGGTATATTGACGCGAATAGCAAGCGAAGGGTTAAGACTCCTATTTTCAAAAAAAGAATATTCACTTAAGACAGTTCCTTCTGTGTAGTTATATCGTAATAGTGTTCAAGACATTATTTCACCAATTAAAAACCTCTGCGATGTCTGATTTAATATTTATTTACACTGTTGTCATATCCTACCCACATTATCCTGAGTTCCTGCTTCTAAGTCCTAGTATACGGATTACTTTCCTGACACTTGAAGTGCTACTTGGCAAACAGAGCACATTCGAATAGCATCAACTCATTTTAATCCGTGCTTTCTTGCGAACAAGTCAAAATATGGAATCAGTGGATTTTATTTTCATATTGAAGGATGTTTCTGATGTGCCAATGTGCCCCTGGAAAATAATTTGCGAGGCATTCAAAGTAGATCTGATAAAGGAGTTCCTCCAGGGACTGGGTCTACAGTAACACCTGTCTTAAGCGACCATTAAAAAGAGATCCAACTATGGGTGGTAGATTAATATAGGTCAAAAGTAATGCAGAAAGCTCCTATATGAGCTTTTAGCATTACTTTTGCCCTGCATTAAGCAGTCATCTACTTTTTAAGACTCCTATATTCAATAAATGAATGGTCGCTTAGGAGAGGTTCTACTGTATATTATATGCATATCGAGGGCTTGGTGCAAAACTATTCTAACTCCTTCACTAAAGTGAAGTAGTTAGAATAGTTTTCCACCAAGCCCTCGATATGTTCACATTACATGTAGGAGACATTTAGCACATATATTTTAAAGTTTGAAGATAGTGATAGACAGATTAACCATTTGAATGCTGAAAAGTATCAAAGTGGAATTATCTTTGATTGTTTAACCCTTTTCCTCATAGAAACGTGTTTTCACGTATTTGCCAACAGAGTAGACCCAGATCAGACGGCTGTTTCTTTACTTTCTAAAATGGCTACAATGTTCTCTTGCTGAATTTTAAATTACATTTCTCCTTCTTTACCCATGCACTGTTGTATAATTACATATATTTTCACTGTGTACAAGTATTTCGCTATGCAACCGCTGCTGTGGAGTGCACTGGTTGCACAGTCAACTTGTAAATAGTGCAGACCCTGATGAGACAGCTCCTGCAGGAGCTGTCTCATCTGGGTCTTCACTATTTACAGGTAGGTGTATTGACGTGAATAGCAAGCGAAGGGTTAATGTTGGTGCACTGATAAAACGAGGGACGAAAGTGTATAATAAAATGTGTTTAAGCAACCACATAAAAGAGGAATTATTTGTATCTAAAAAACCGCTCTAGTAGGAGTCTACTGTACTATAAAGGCATGTTTGTTAATTGATTTTATTATGGAGTTAGGACACTTTACTTTTTTTCAAACAATTTCTAGAAGCATTTGTGTTCGCTTTCTTTCTCATCAGCCGTTTGTTTGAATTCAGTGAAACTTTATGGAAATTACCCAGAGAGCATATGCAGTTTTCTTGGAAATTCGTTTGAACGAATAATCAGAGAATCATGTCCGTTTACTTTTGAATGAAACATCGGCGTTTTATATGATAATTTGTGTTTGCCCTATCTGTAACAAACCGTTTGATAGGATGCAATGTGACGTGATGGGGCACTTTATTACGGGTTCCTCAAAGTCTTCAGAAAATATAATGGTGTGCAGAGCATTTCGTCTGTATGTACGTCTGTCTGCCTATTGCAAAATAGTGAACGTTCCATAAAAAATTACATCTACTAAACAGAAGTCTCTCTAAAGCATCGTAAAATGTGTGTTAGTTGAAGAGGCTGTGTACATGTAACACACATACTCCAACAGGCTTAGCGTCAAGGTCTTCATTATGAATGTGCTACTGTTCTGACTTCCGAGCGCATCCATCGACTTTAAAGATGGATCTAGTTAAATGATAATACAATTCTTATATTCTTTTCTCCATATTGACCGACCATTGGACATTTCCCATATAGACCCATTTTAATGCCCCTTGCAAACAGAGTAGAACCAGATCAGACGGTTCCTGTAAGAGCTGTCTGATCAGGGTCTGCTCTGTTTGCTTATAAAATAATAAAGGTATGATTCTGCACTTTCTGTCATGATAAAGTCTTCCCTCGTTATTTACGCCAATATTCAGCTAATAAATATCATGGATATAAACATTTACATGTAGTTTGCCTCAGTACCCAACACATTAAAGGATTAACTTACATACTCATGAATGCAACAGGTGTAAACATGCATTGATATTTAACACGCTATCCGCGACCTGACGCGCAATTGTAAACAAACATGGACCCAGATGACACGCTCAGTAACTCGACGTCTCATCAGGATCAAAGTGTTTTGACACCCGGTTAGTAATTTCCCAAAATCGTATTCGAATCGAATCGGACGCAGTGAAAAATTAACATATCTGAGCAGACATTATTTTTCTACAGCGAGGTAAGGACTGATTCATGCTTTGGGCAAGGTTGTCACTATTTACATGATGACGAACTTGTGTACAATCTCATAACTGTCACATGGATACACCAGTCGTATAAAAATGTGACCAATCGATAGGATTGGCGTTTATTGTATTTATGTCCATAATATGTTGTTTGACTACAGCAAAACCTCTCTATAACGACCACTTAATTACATCAAGTAGTTTGTGTTTAAGGCAGCTGGCTGCTTAAAGCAATGTGAACGTAAAACAGAACGCTCCTATAGGATCTTCTTCCTTATTTGGATAAGATTTTCAGAACATATTGAACTGTTGTTAAGCCTTTCTCTGTTCCACGTTTATTCCAAGTCTCAATAACTACTGAATATTCATGGGAAAGTAGTTATAATGAAATATGGAAGGTGAAACATTGTAGCCATTTTAGAAGCTAAAGAAACAGATCTATCAAATTCCATTAGTAAAACAGAGCATATCCCGATCAGGAGCCGTCTTATCTGGGTCAACTCTGTTTGCAAATGAGTGAAAAACCGTTTACATGGAGCAAAGGGCTAAACAGATTGGACGACCTGGGTGAGATGTCGAGTTCTACAAAGAAGCTGTCTAGTCGCGGATAGTGCAATAAAATGTTTTATCTTTGTAGTCATTTTCATTGGTCAGAGTCTGTTCAAATAATTAATCCTTCGTTATAAGACTTCACGAGAACAGCCAGGAGAATCATAGCAATAAATAGTGACAAAATAAAATGCCTTCACTATAAAGATAACAAGACGACAACAATTAAGAAGGGATTAAATACGAATCTTTGCATAAGATATTGATTTTATATCCTCATTCACAAGAAATATGCAAATGTTTGGATGTAATAATGTTACGTTTGACCCTGTCCATAATGAATGCATGAATTGATTACATCATGAATATTCATTAACATACTTTGTTTTAGATAATGTTTGGTTTAGATCATATCATTATAATTCCATAAATAGAGCAGAGTCTGGTCAGACAGCTCATATAGACGCTGTTCGATCCGGGTATATGTTTACTCTGTTTTCAAGGTTACTATAAGGAATAGGTTAACGGTCGGTCAATATGAGGATTGGACAACCTGAGAAAAAAAATACAGTAAAACCTCTCTACAACGACCACTAAATAGTGTTTATTAAATGCTATTTTAGGCAGGTGGTTGCTTAAAGCAAGGTGAAAGTAAAACATAACGCTCCAATAGGAGCGTTCTGTTTTACTTTCACCTTGCTTTAAGCATCCACCTGACTTTAACATAAAAAATACTTGGTGTAATTTAGTGGTCGTTATAGAGAGGTTTTACTGTATCTTCATAATCAATACATTTTTACAACGACCATTCGGCAGAAGGGTGATTGTTGATCGTATAGGCATGTGGCCACCTGCTTGTAAAGACATCCGCGTTGACTAGTTAACCCTTTCCATGTTCAATGTTCTTGTAAGAAATAATAACATCATGAATATTTATAAGCTTATTTTTTTATAATGGTAAATATACATTCACATTTTTTATATTTGTAGAAAGTGTAGAGCCATATCGTTTATAATTCCATGAGCAAACAGGGCAGATCCTGATCAGACGGCTCCTATATGAGCCGCCTGATCTGGATCTACCCTGTTTGCAAATGCGTGCAAATATGTTTATATGTGTTCGCTTAAGAGACGTTCTACGTGGCTACTCTAGTCACTACTACTTTAGCTTCTTTAGTTAACCCTCTACTCCATGAATATTCATGTAAGAAATCATGAAATCGTGACTTTCGGATTATTATAATGCTGAAACTGTGACCCGACCCTAATGTCACTCGCTTCATTTCGTTACCTATTGACTGAATATCAAATAGCTTGGATCCTGATGAGACGCCGAGTTATTCGATGTTTCAACTGGATCAAAGTTGTTTGTGATGGACTGACATGTCGTGTTTAACAGAATACGCGTTATTTATTGTCAAAACCTAAAACACTGACTTTATACTGCCCTGTAGCGCATCACTGAGTCCAAAAACTGATAACGAATACCCGATTTATTTAGATAATTTATATATATTAATATCTGACCTATATTTAGATTATTGTCTTCACAACTTAACATGGATTCAATGAGAGCTAAATGTTCTTCAGGTATCGGGGATTTATATGAATTGTGTTAAATAGCTACGGGGTTCCAACAGAAACACATTCTCACGCATTTCAACCAAAGAAGACTCACGTCAGTCATCATAATAAAGCTAATAGTTATTCATGTTGTCATTATTTCTTATATGAATATACGTGAAGTAAAGTGTAATTGGTAAGTTAGTATAACCTCTCTTAAGCAGTCATCAAATAGAGCTCTAACTATGGGTCTGTAAGGCAGGTGGTAGCTTAATGCAGGTAAAGGTAATATAAAAAGCTTTTTGCATTATTTTCCCCTACATTAAGCCAACAACCTGCTTTTTAAGAATACAGTAAAACCTCCCTATAATGGCCACTAAAGTAACATCAAGTATTTTGTGTTACATGTAAAGGCAGGACTGTGGCTGCTTTAAGCAATGTGAAAGTAAAACAGAACGCTCCTATAGGAGCGTTCTGTTTTACTTTCACCTTGCTTTAAGCAGCCACCTGTCCTAAATACCAACTAAATAACACAATTTAGTGGCCGTTCTAGAGAGGTTTTATTGTACCATGTTCTGTATATGAATGACCGTTTCAGCTGGTTCTACTGTATTCAATTACTTCCCGCAGTGTCCACTCAAAAGATATTAGTTATTTTTTCAGACAGGTGGTTAATTAACTCTTCCAACGCTGAAGTTTTAAATGGACTATTCCAAACTACAAACAGGTCAAGCTTATTGTGAAAACGCAGGGATGTTTTAAAGAAATTTGTAACATAGTAAACAGTGCAGGCTCTGGAGGGCTGCAAGAACCTGGGTCTACACGGCTTGTAAAGGATATACTCATTTCTCTCAATGAAAATATTTATACTGGACAAAACTCGCAGAAAACTCTCGTGAGGAGCGATCTACACCACATTGGTGTTGTATTAACCAACCACCTTCTCTAACAAGACCTATTAAACCCCCAACCCTGGCGATCATGGTCTAACTTTCATTTGCAAACAACTTGGGTCCAAATGGGACACCGATTAATTCGCCGCCTCATGAGCATCCGAGCTGTTTGACAGTCAGTCGGTAGTTCCCCAAATTTTGAACGAATTGGAAGTAAGTAAAAATACCCCAAATCAGACTTTGAGCACACTATTTTTTCGGCAAGTTTGGTGTGAAACGGTTATAGCTAGAGTCTGTCATATTACTCTATATACAGTAAAACTTCTCTATAACGGACACTAAGTTGTGCTAATTATTTGGTACATGTATTAAGGGCAGGTACATTTAGCTGCTTAAATCAAGGACTTTCACCTTGCTTTAAGCAGCCACCTGCTTTTAACACAAAATATGTGATGTAATGTTGTGGTTGTTATAGAGAGGTTTTACTGTATACGCATTTAACGCGTTTGCAAACGGAGTAGACCCAAGCAACCTGCTGTAATAAGGTCTGTTCTGTTTGCTTATGAAATAATATAGATCTGATTCCACAGCTTCTGCTTTGGCTAAATATTCACGTGTTCATTGGCCATTAACAAAAATCAGCCAATTATTATTCATGGTGTCACAATTTCTTAAATAAATTTTCATGTATCCATTAAACAGAACAACACTAAATAAATCAACCATTTTAACGTTCAATACTTTTAACTTTAAGTACAAATCTAATTAAAAGTCGTTCTATTTTGGATGCTAACTTTCTACTCATCAAATAGTTTTGTGAGGATGCAAGTCGTAGGTACTAGCACTGGACTCAACCCGGCTTTAATAGAATACATTAAACCCGCTCTGAACTGGAATTCCTGTTGAGAAGAAATTAGTTACTTTGAGGCAGGTGACTGCTTAATGCAGGGAGAAAGTCACGGAGAAACTCCTCTAAGAGCTTTCTGCGTGACGTCTACCCTGCATTAAACTGCCACATGTCTCTACGACCCATATGTACATGTATACTAAATTGAACGTTCGATCTAGAGAGGTTTTACTGTGTAGTCAAAAGGTTCCGAAAGGATGGATTACAGAACATATAGATTTGTTTGTAGTTCCGTCGGACTATTTTGCCATGTAGAACTGGCATTATGCTGTTGTTTCTCTCTGAAAGGAGACATAAATTCGGATTAGATTGGCTGTCTATTGCCATCCGGTTGATGCTGCTAGTCGTGATGGCAGGATAATGCAATTTGTCACGAAGAAGGGGTGAAAATATAGATTTTCTTCCTCGCTTTCGAGAATTCAATCGGGTCTTCAGGCTTTATTGTCACGAAAGCGCCCGTATGCAACACTCTTCTTTCGTTAGCTAGCTGGTCCAAAATGCTTAATCAGAGCCCCAGATAAGATGCGTAAATTAAATTATTTTCAAGTATAAGTTATTTATTTCTCCACCAAACCTTATGTGGTGACTACTCTTTAGAATCGTCTCTTCGAGACGATTCTAAAAAGTGGTCACAACATAGGGTTTGGTGGAGAAATGACGATTTCAGTATTTGAGTACGCACCTTTATCTGTTGGTCTGACTTAATAATAATAATACATGTAAAATTAATAATAATAACCCAGGGCTGCAGATAAGATGTATACTGGTCTACCAAAATCTCTCATTTCTAGGCCAAACACTATCTTGCAGCTACTCATTAGAGTCGTCGTTCCAATATAGGGTTTGGCCGAGAGAAATAACAAAACAAAATATTTAGTTAGATTTCCTAAATACATTATACGCATTTTATGTACAGCTCTGACTTAATTGTTACAGAACATTAACAACACGGTAATTAGAAACTTCCGAAAGCTGTACAATCTTAAAGTTGCTCTTTTTGCGCTAGTAAAGCGTGACCGACTATTGTTTTATCTTCATTCACTAATCTAGACTCTATATATGGAATTGCAGCTAAACTCTTCTTATGTAATCTTGGTCTTCGTCACCCCTCATGCGAATTACCGTGTCATAATGACATTCTAACCATTACAACGCTGAATTTTCAAATGGACTATTCCACATTTCAAACAGGTCAATCTTATTGTGAATATTTAGGGAATGTTATAAAGAAAAGTGTTACATGACAAACAGTGCAGACCCTGATGAGAATGCTCTTCTATCCCTCTCATCTGAGTCTACCCTATTTGCAAAGTACATTAGTGACTTGTGCTCCGCACTGTAAGGGTTAATTTACGCGAGTCTCGAGATATTGACACCAGACTAGCCAGTAGTACCAGCACGTGCGCAATGCCTAAGGTTTCAATACAGATCGAACTTGTGACCTCTGGTTCTAGCAAGTAGTATTGTCTCACGCAAATCTGACAAATGCAAACCTGAAATGAGAAATGAAATAAATCATAGCAGGAATCTGCCAATATAAATTTGCAGATAGTATAGCATTTTATGGATAATAAAATAAAGTCCCTGTGGAACAGCAGAATGCAATAAAAATTATACAATGTATATCTGTAATAAACCAAGCAGTGTGTAGAGCAAAAACAAGTTTGAAAGGAAATAATTTACATCAAAATTATTACCAAACTGAACCAAACGTACACTAACACTTCCGCTGCCATTCGCTATTTTGTGATCACCTTTGCGAATTGTTTATGTACAGTAAAACCTTTCTATAACGGTCAATAAATTGTGTTAATTAGTTGGTGTTTTGGGCAGGTGGTTGCTTAAAGCAAGGTGAAAGTAAAACAGAACGCTCCTATAGGAGCGTTTTGTTTTACTTTCACCTTGCTTTAAGCATTCACCTGCCTTTAACACAAAATCATTGATGTACTTTAGTGGTCGTTATAGAGAGGTTTTACTGTATGTGAGGAACCGAGTAATTCTGTTTTCATCAGGATCCAAACAAATTGGTTTTTGTGATAATATTTTAAAGAACATTTGCAAATAAAAGTTGAAGCAGATTATGTGACAGTGAAAGAGTAAAATTATGTTGCATGTGTATTCTGATGCATGCATTACATACATAGAAAAGATGCGTAAATCAAACGTTCTGTAATAAAGGTCTTTATGTCTATACAAACCCCTATGTTTTGACCATTCCGCGAGACGATTCCAAGGAGTGGTTCGCAACAAAAATTGACGATACTAGTATTTGAATTTGCATCGTTGTGCAAGGTTTTGACGCGCAGTACGAAAACACACGCACTTATTTAACCCTTTATTCCATGAATATTCATCTAAGAAATAATATCATGAATAATAAAAGCGTTTTATTATGGGACACGAACGCGAGAATTATTGGTTATGACAGAAACTGTAGAACGATATCTACATATGTATACTGCAGCATAAGCAAACAGAGCAGACCCTGGTCAGACGGCTCGTGCTGGGGCCGTCTGATCTGGGTTTACTCTGTTTGCCAAGACGTAGAAAGGCGTATTCCTGGAGTAAATTGTTAAATACAGTAAAATCCCGCTAATGCGACCACCTAAAAGAGGTGTAATTCTGGGTGCTAGATGCAGGTTGTAGTTTAATGCAGTACAAAAGTAATGCAGAAAGCTCCAAGAGGAGCTTTCTGCATTACTTTTGTCCTGCATTAAGCAAACACCTGCTTATAAAGAATTCCATGTTTATTCATTAAGTGGTCGCATTAGAGGGGTTCTACTGCAGCAAAATCCCGCTAATGCGACCACCTAAAATAGGTATAATTCTGGGTGCTAGATGCAGATGGTAGGTTAATACAGGACAAAAGTAATGCAGAAAGCTCATATAGGAGCTTTCTGCATTACCTTTTTCCTGCATTAAGAAACTACCTGCTTTTAAAGACATCCATGTTTATTCATTAAGTGTTCGTATTAGAGGGATGCTATTGTACGTTATTTATACAATGGTACATTATGAACTTAACCCTTGTTTGTTGAAAGCAACAATACCTTCTCAAACTTTGATCTGCTTCAATTGTTACATACTCCCGATCAGTACATGCGTTTGAGAAACTGTTGACCGAGTGTCAAACAGCTAGGATCCTGATGAGACGCCTAGTTACTTGGCATATCATCTGGATCCAAACTGTTTGCAAATACCATACTTCGATGTAAATATTTGAATATACAGTCAACCCTATATTAACCCTTTCCCTGTTCTGTATTTAGGCCAAATTTCAATACCTACTGAATATTCATTAACAAAATAGTTATAAAGAAATCTGGAAGGTAGGGCATGGTAGACATTTTAGAAAGTAAAGAAACATATCTGTAAAATTCTATCAGCAAACAGAGTAGACCCTGATCAGACGGCTCCTCTAGGAGCCGTCTGATCTGGGTCTACTCTGTTTGCAAATGCATGACAACACGTTTATATGAGGGAAAGGGTTAAATGACCATTCGGGGAATGAATATACGAGTCTTGAAATGCTCGTGAGATGGTTTAAAGTTTAGAAGTCACTGGAAAGAGGATTGTTTTGTAGATGATTTGTGATAGACGTCGGTACTTGTTACAAGCCGATTGATGAAACATGTAACAGACATTCCAACACGACTTGTTTTGCTTCCGCGTGTAAACAAGAACAAACTTAACAGTGATCAAATCCGTAATGAATCATTGCATGCGCCTTACTCGATTTGGATGTTACATTTACTTTATTTTTGTAAATAAATTGTAACTTAGCTTTCTTTTCACCCATAAGCCATAAATTTAGAAGTGTGAGTATTTTACATTTTCATTGAAAAATAAATTATGATAAATTAATTTGTTAAAATGCAATACTATTATTTCATTACTCTATTTACCTACCAATATAGGTGATTAGTGTAACAGTCAAGTGAAACCTGAAATGCCTGGTCGATCACACGTAAACCTAAAAGTACATATTAGGTCACACATACCCTAAACGCGTATTATAGCACATGTAAACCTGGAAATATCTGTACGATCACTCATAACCTAAAATACTTATTAGGTTATACATACCACCCTAAAATGTCGATCACATTACATGTTAACCTGAAAATACCTGTCAGATCACTCATAACCTAAAATACTGATTAGGTTACACAAACCCTAAAATGCCTTATTACATCACATGTAAACCTGAAAATACCTGTAAGATCACACATAACCTAAACTACTTATTAGGTTACACATACCCTAAAATGCCTATTTTATCACATGTAAAACTGAAAATACCTGCAAGATCACACATGACCTAAACTACTTATTAAGATACACATACCCTAAAATGCCTATTATATCACATGTAAACCTAGGAATGCCTGTAAGATAACATGTAAACCTAACAATATCTATTTTATAACCCATTCTCTAAGTTTACATGTCTTTTATATCACATATAAACCTAAATATGCCAGTAAGATTACACGTAAACCTTCAAAGTAAATCTTAGGTCACACATATCCTAAAATGCCTGTTATATCACATTCTATCACAGAAATACCGATTAGATAACACATAACCTAAAAATGCCACAATTTTTATAATATCACAATTAACCTAAACATGACAGTAAGTTCGCGCGTAAACCTTCACAATGCCTATTAGATCACGCGTAAACCTAAATATGCACGTAAGATCACATATGAATCTTAAATGCCCGTACGTTCACATACAAACCTCAAAATGCTTGTAAAATCAAATGACTTTTAAATCCCTCGTGTCCTAAATATGCCTATTATATCCGTTATATCCGATTTTATCTTAAATGCACATGTCTATTTGATTACACATAACATAAAATGCCTATTTGACCACATGTAAACCTAAATATGCCTTTAAGATCACACGTAAAGCTACACAATGTATATCAAATCACACATAAACCTTAAAACTGCCCATTCGATTACATGACAATCTAAAACTGACTATTAGATAATAAGTAAACCTATAAATTCATATTCTATCACGCGTAAACCTAAAAATACATAGTATATCAAACGAAACCTAAACATGCATATATTATCACATGTACACTTTAGATGCCTACCAGATCACGTGCAAACATAAACATGTTTATTAGATCACACTTGAAGGCACATAAATGTTAATTAGATCACATGTAAACCGAAAAATGCCTGTTTAAATCACATAGTCAACATTTTGACCACGTGATCTGAATTACTCCTGATAGTGATTTAATACATGATCAATCAATAGAATGAAGTATTCCTTAAGACACCTATTAACCCTTTCCGTCATGAATATTCATGTGAAAAATAATGACACCATTTATAAATATTTATTAGCTGATTTTAATGGCATGTGGGATGTGACGTTCCGTATTGGTGTGCATTTAAATACAGGTACAATAAACCCCCTCTAAACCAGAATTCTAGTAGAGAAAAACATATATACTATTAGGCGGGTCACTGCTTAATGCAGGGTGACATTCACGCAGAAAGCTCCATGACTTTCACCCTGCATTAAGCTGCCACCTGTCTCCAATACCGATATTTATACTAAATTTAACCTCTTGTTTAGAGGATTTTTTCTGCACCACCTAAAGTCCGAAAATACTTTGGCTAGTCGCTTCAGACATATTTTATTTCACTTGTGTCGTAAATGTACACTTTATTACAAATGTAACATACAAATTATTACCCAGTCAGATATAAAACACTCTGTTTGCCATGCTTAACCCATTCTCTGATATTGACGACTTTTGACGACTCTGTAAAAGTAACTTTGTGAAACCATTGTGATAAATAGAGCATTTGCTCCTATAGGAGCAAATGCTCTATTTATCACAATAGTTTCAAACTACAAAATTCTAAACCTTTCCTTTTCGGTAGATTTATTCAAAGAGGTTGTATCTAAACATAGCCTATGAGGTAATGGGTTTTATCCTGTGTTTTTCATCTTTATCCGGTTATGCGAGGTTTTACTGTATTTAGTGTAATAGAGTACACTGGCGAAACTATGTAGTAATCAGCAAAAGCTTCGGCTGTCAAATATATCTTTGAATAACATACAGTAAAACCTCTCTAAACTGGACGTTCAATTTAATATAAATATCGTTTTTGGAGACAAGTGGCAGCTTGATGCAGGATGAAAGTCATGCCAAAAGCTCTTCTAGGAACTTTCCTTTATGCATGACTTTCACCCTGCATTGAGCAACCATCTGTCTAAGAGTATCTAAGATTTTCCGAACCTGTATTCCGGTTATGCGAGGTTTTACTGTATTTAGTGTAATAGAGTACAACTTTATTACCACAGACACAGGCAAAACTTTGAGCGGCCATCACTTGTTTATTACACTAAAGGTTTGTAATGAATGTCTCCGTTCTCACCCCAGGTTAACCCTTTCCCTAAAGAACATTTAAATTTATGCGTGAATTGATCACTATTCATTAACATTATTTTTATAATGAAAACAATAAAGGGCTTGTTAACAGAGACAGAAACTGCAAGATCTATATAATTCTATAAATAAGCAGAGCAAACCCTGATCAGACAGGTCCTACAGAAGCTGTCTGATTTTAGTCTGCTCTGTGTGCAAAGGAGTGAAAAGACATTTGTAAAGAGATAATAAAGAGAGGTGTAATGCATGTCTCGGTTGTCAGGTAAGAGTGACGAATATAAGAAGAACGTAAACTGCTCCCACGAAAATAAGGCAGTGTTTGTAAATAAATATAACACATGCATTGACCGCAGTGGCCTAGTTATCACCATAATCAGGTAATGCAGCTATTTATAACAAGTCGTCACGCCGTTTGCTACGCGTGTCCTCAAAGTTGTAAACAATGGACAAGTTGGCAACATTAACTCATACATCAGTACATGTACAAGTACACCGTAACGTAACAACAATGCTCATGCAACACCTGGTACACATGGTGCATAGATATTATTAACCCTTTCTCTGTTCTATGTTTATTTCAAATTTCAATACCTATTGAATATTCATGAACAAAGTAGTTATAATGAAATATTATGGAAGGTGGAACATTGTAGCCATTTTAGAATGTAAAGAAACAGATCTTTCAAATTCCATCAGCAAACAGAGCAGACCCTGATCAGACGGCTCCTCTAGGAGCCGTCTGATCTGGGTCTACTCTGTTTGCAAATGCGTGAAAACACGTTTACATGAGGGAAAGGGTTAATGTAAATAACAACTGTTGTTCGTTCATGCTGACCACAAAACATGTTTTTATCATTTACCTATTTATTAACCATTTTTGTAGGAAATAATGACTTTATAACTTCAGCTACAGTGTATAAGGACAGCTGTTGCATGGCAGAAACTGTAGAATCATATAATTTATTCCTTAAGGAAACAGGACAGACTTTGATCAAGGTATACGCTGTTTGCAAAAATGCTATATGACATCACGATATGGTGAAGTGTTAAAATTATACTGTATTCACGGGAACCAATTTATTCCTAGCATTCATGATAAATAACATTTATATTTACATTAAAAGTCATTTAAACCGAAAATCTAGTAGAGAAGAATATAGATACTTTTAGGCAGGTGGCTGCTTAAAGCAGGGTGAAGGTCGTGCAGAAAGTTCCAAGAGAAGCTTTCTGCATGACTTTCATCCTGCATTAAGCTGCCACCTGTCTCCAAGATCGATAGTTACACTATATTGAACTTCCGGTTTAGAGGGGGTTTACTATGTACGTATCATTATCATTAAGACTGGTGATAGCTTAATGCAGAGGGAATGCCGTGCAGAAAGCTCCTCTGGGAGCCTGTTTTGTGACTGTCATCCTGCATTAACCATTTTCGCAATACATACGCTTTTTAACGCATTTGCAAACAGAATAAATCCAGACCAGGTGGATCCTGTAGAAACTGTCTGATCATGGACTGCTCTGTTTTGCTTAACCCATTTGCTCCCAGTGGATTCTTCCATGTTTATATACATTGTATTGGATTAGTCCATTTTTTATCTAAGGGTTGCATGGCCTAAAGTTTTCAATTGCGTTTTGTTTTATATTAAAATACCTATCAACAAACTGTGTAGACGGTGATCAGACGCCGTATCATGTGGCGTCTGATCAGAGTCTACACTGTTTGCCTACATCCCATATAATTATGGGATCGTGGGAGCAAATGGGTTAAATAAATTATATAGTTCTTATTCTACAGTTTCTGACATGGCTAAAACGTCCTTAGTTCATGTGTCATTATTCGTCTTATATAATCATGATGCCATTACTTTCACATGAATATTCATGGAGTAAGGGTTGTATCACTCACTTGGTTATAAACCTCTCAGTTCTTGCTTACTAAATAATCGGATTAACGAGAGTTTACTTTTAAGAATTGCCTCTGAAATTGAATACAGTAAAACCTCTCTAAACCGGACGTTCAATTTGGTATGAATATCGGTTTTGGAGACAGCTGGCAGCTTCGGGCAGGGTGAACGTCATACAGAACGCTCCTCTAGGAGCGTCCGGCATCACTTTCACCCTGCATTAAGCAGCCACCTGCCTAAAAGTATTTAAATTCTTCTCTACCAGAATTCCGATTCAGAGAGGTTTTACTGTATTTGAAACTCTTAAAACCTAGAATGTTGTTCACATACTATTTCAAGCACTTATTGTTTGTTTTGATGTAATTAACATTGTAACCCTTAGACCACTGTAAAATAAAACAATGTATGCACATTTATTTTTTTTTGCAATTTTTACATTTTCAAATTATTAATTATGACCGAACATCAAACAGCTTGGATCCTGATGAGTTGTCGTGTTACTTGGCCTCTCATCTAGATCTACGCTATTTGCAAATGAGAGTACAGTCGCGTTGTCGTGATAGGATTAACCCTGTCACCGCCGCAGTCTCATAAATGCACCACGACAAATAGTGCAGTCCCAGATCAGACGCCGCCTTTTCAAGGCGGCGTCTGATCAGGGACTTCACTATTTGTCTCAATCTCTATTTCTATATATATGCTTTATTCCTTTGAAATTTGCATTTATTTATCTCATTCCATACTTTACTGAATGATTTAACAAACTTGGATTGCAGACGACAATTAGAAATTTGGCGCTGAAAGGGTTAATAGTCAGTTGATAGAATCCTCCCTCATACGACTGAATAATACAGCAACCAAAAGGAACGAAAAAAAAGAACTAGCGTCGCTAAATTGTGTCATCTCTCGTGTGTCATTTGGGAGTTCTAAACGTTTAATCCTTTACTCCCTCCATGAATATACCCTTCTACGCCTTTGTAAACAGAGTAGACCCTGATCAGACAGCTCCTATAGGAGCTGTCTGATCAGGGTCTGCTCTGTTTGCTTTTGGTATCATGCAAATCTGAGTCTCCAGTTTCTGTCACTTTGTATGTAGTGTCATTATAAAAAAAATCGGTGAATGAATGAATAAATGAATGATGCCATTATTTCGTACATGAATGTTCATGGAGTAAATGGTTAATATCATCAAAGGGATATTACTGTGACAACATGGATCATTGTCTTTATCCTACTAATCCCGACTAGACTCTTATTTGTAAACAGCTCGGGTACTGGTGAGAGGTCAATAGTTTCTCAAAACCTCGATCCAACCGTAAGTAGGCAAACATTGGACAGATCAGAAAATGAGTAGATATTAAATTTATATCAAGGGAAGGGCTAAGAATATGGTATTCTGACAGACTGAGTGAATGAATGATAGTGAGGCTAGTATGTTGAAATTTATAATCGATGTGAAAGTATTGCACAAATTATGAAGCATTCGACCATTGCATGTACTACAATGAATGAATGAATGAATGAATTAGAGAATGAGAGAATAAATGAATGAAATAATGAATGAATAAATGCATGAATGAATGAATGAGAGAATGAATGAATGAAAGAATGAAAGAACGAGTGAATGAACTGACCTGAATGAATGAATGAATGAATATATGAATAAATAAATGTCATAAGCGAACTTTGTTTGACTGAAAAGCAGGTGATTGCTTAATGCATAGAAACAGTAATGCAGAAAGACCCTATAAGACCTGCATTAAATGACATCCTGCCTTAAAATCTCATAGCTATACTTCTTTTCAATGGTCGCTTTGACAGATTTTATTGTATAACCGAGTATAATTTTGACCATACAATATCCATACTTACAGACACCCTTTACCTGATGAATATTTCATGGAAGAATAATGATATAATTCATCTTTATTAGCTGAGTTTGTATAATAGTACAGTAAAACCTCTCTATAGCGACCACTTAACTACATCAAATATTTTGTGTTAAAGGCAGTTAGCTGCTTAAAGCAAGGTGAAAGTAAAACAGAACGCTCCTATAGGAGCGTTCGGTTTTACTTTCACCTTGCTTTAAGCAATCACCTGCCCTAAATACCAACTAATTAACACAATTTAGTGGTCGTGATAGAGAGGTTTTACTGTATATGAATACAGGAGTGTATCAGATCTATATACGGCCATGATTAAATACAACAGATCCTGATCAGACGGCTCCTATAGGACAACAATGTATCGCCACTGGTTCCTCTCAGATTAGGAGAAGGAAGCGTCTGTCACTCTCTGGTCATAACCACCTCTCATCCACATGCATGACGGACATGTTTCTACTGCAGCTTTCAAGCGTCACATGATGCCCAATTGAAGCCTTTATATTGCATTATAATAATAAATGAACCATCTCAATTAACCCTTTCAATGTTCCATATTGAATCCAAAACTTAAATACCTATTGGAATGTATGGACAAAATAGTTTTAATGTAATATGGAAGTTGGAATATTGTAGCAGTTTTAGAAACTAAAGAAACGGAATCCAATAAATTCTATTAGGAAACACAGCAGCCCCTTATTCGACAGCTTGTACAGGAACCGTCTGATCTGGGTCTTCTCTGTTTGCAGATGCTTGACAATGGTTTTTATATGAAGGAAAAGGGTTAAAATCGCAGAGTTAGATATATTTTGAGTTGTCGTCACTGATGTGTTTTCTTGTAATGTATATGTTTATAAATGACAAGAGATAACTTATCAGACGCACGTGTATGTTCACGTGGCCTGTATCATGTGATAAGGGTCAACTCGATTTGCCTATGAATTTATATACAGTAAAACCTCGCTAATGCAACCACTTAATAAACAGCCACTGGCGCCGTTTAAAGCAGGTGGTTGCTTAATGCAGGACGAAAGTTATGCAGAAAGCTCCTATAGGAGCTTTCTGCATAACTTTCGTCCTGCATTAAGCTACCACCTGCCTCTATCACCCAGAATTATGCCCCTTTTTGATGGTCGCATTAGCAGGGTTTTACTGTATATAGTTCTGATTTTACAGTTTCTGCCATGGCCAACACTATTCGTGTTCATATGCCATTATTGAAAAGGTCAGCTATGACGTACTCATGATGCTGTTATTGCTTACAATAATATTCATTAGGTAAGGCTCTCTAAAGCGACATTTAAAATGAATTTGATGATTGGTCTTCTACTCATATATCCATAGTGTCGAATCCCTTAATAAAAAGCCTATGCCAGCAGCATGTATCTTTACTAGGGGTCTTTTGAAGGAGTCCCCTGATAAAGGTCTACAGTGTTTACTTCACTAGTTATTTTTCGAAAGTACAAAAATACCCCTCCAGCTAAAATTTATTGGTTCACAATACATACTTGGGCAAGTGCAGTAAGAAAATGATTAATAAAGATGCCATGATAGGTGGTAGATTGTTCGTTAATGAGAATGAAGAGATGCAAAAACTATCAAAATGAGTTGTTTGTAATAAAATTTGTTATGCACCAAGTGGGCGGTATGAAGAGTCTGTAGAGAATTCATAAAACACGGAAATCTGGGGCTGTGAGGTGAAGATTTACATTCATTCCTTAGCTTTTCGCGGGCTTTAAATTTATAATGGATTACCCTTACACCGCTGGGAAAGCATATGTACAAGTAAAACCCCGCTAATGCGACCACATAATAAACAGGCACTGGCGTCGTTTAAAGCAGGTGGTTGCTTAATGCAGGACAAAAGTAATGCAGAAAGCTCCTCTAGGAGCTTTCTGCATTACTTTTGTCCTGCATTAAGCTACCACCTGCATCTAGCACCCAGAATTATACCTCTTTTAGGTGGTCGCATTAGCGGAACTTTACATGTATAACGAGTTGCTTTATTACAACTACTAAAACGACCACTCTAACGAAATCTAATGCAAGTTTCTTTTAACAGAGGTAGTAGCCTTTGCAAGAGGATATTTAGATACGCCCATGTTAATATGTTAATGACTGTTGTGACCTCTTTTGCGATACTGTATTGTTGCAGAGCTAGAGGGCTATGTTTTTATGCTATGTTAGTTTCGTATCATTGTTGACAGTTATGTTGAAACGTTCGGAGTATGCATACACTTTTAAGTATTTCTTTGTTTATTGATGTAAATTAGATAAATTAAGGTAATAATGTTGTCTTAAATGTCACTTACATGTCGATAAAAGTTCCTGATTTATATCACATTGACGTATGTGTATGTCAAACTAAAATGTATTAAATTAGCCGTTTAAATATAGGACACTGTCGTTTGCAAACAGTGTAGACCCAGATCAGAGGGCTCCTAGAGGAGCCCTCTGATCAGGGTCTGTACTGTTTGTCATTCAAAATCATGTAGTATGTTCCAGCCTTTAATCCTGAGAGAAGGATATAGCTAAACATTGATGGGTCATTACACTTTGAAAATTCAGCATTGAAATGGTAAAATTCTAATTTGACCACACGGAACTCAAAATTCAGTCATACATTGAACAAACGGCCAATACTAGGTCATAAAACCAGTTATACAGAACTATTTGTCTATGTAGTTGTCAAATTCTAGGTCATAAAGACAGTTATATTGTATACAGAAACACCTCTCTATACAGATGTCTAATTCTGACAGTAACCTCATTCTAGGTTATAAAGGTTGTTATACAATAACACATCTCTAAAAAGAGTTTAAAAGACTAGGTCATATATTCAGGTGGTAGCTTCATGCTTGGTCGCGTATTCCTAAATGTCCAAAAGAAGCTTTCTGCACTATTACGTTTTGTCGTGTATTAAGCAATTTCACTTGCTTTTACAAACACCAATGCTTATTGTTTAAGTGGTCACATTATAGAGATTCTACTGCATTCTATACAGCGATGTACAGGTTTAATTCTTTCGCTGCTGCCAAACGTTGTCGTCTGCAAACTTTGTCAACAATATTCAAGTTTGTTTCAAAACATTAGTCACAGTAACAAACAGGTTTGGAGCCTGACGAGATGCCGAGTTATTCGGGTTCTTAACCAATTCCCTTATATTGACGACGTTTGACGACTCTGTAAAAGTCACGTTGTGAAACCATTGTGATAAATAGAGCATTTGCTCCTATAGGAGCAAATGCTCTATTTATCACAATGGTTTCAAACTACACAATTATAAAAGTTTCCTTTTCTCTAGTAAAAGCTCCTTTTCGGTAGATTTATTCAAAGAGGTTGTATCTAAAATAGCCTATGAGGTAATGGGTTAACTGTATGCATAGCTAATCACAGTGAATCACTGGTGCGACATTGGCAGCAAAGGGTTAATAAAATATTAAAAGAACACCCAGTTCTATCAAAATGATTACCACGGAACCTCTCCAAAGTTGTTATTTAAGCCCCGCACCGATACACACACATACGTTTTAATTCAATAAACATTAATTGTCGTATTAACCCTTTCCCTCATATAAACGTGTTTTCACTCATTTGCAAACAAAGTAGACCCAGATCAGACGGCTCCTAGAGGAGCCGTCTGATCAGGGTCTGCTCTGTTTGCTAGAGGAATTTTAAAGATCTGTTTCTTTACTTTCTAAAATAGCTACATGTACAATATTTCACCTTCCATATTTCATTATAACTATTTTGTCTATGAGTATTCAGTAGGTATTGAAATCTGGAATAAACATAGAACAGGGAAAGGGTTGAGTTATTAACATATAATCCTTGATCAATAAACTGCTTAACCACGTGTTAATTATAGTTAAATGAATCTCGCACGAAATGTGTTCTATAATTAATTTTCTGTAAGATATTTCTAGCATAAGTAAGCTTAATAGTTATACGGGTACATATATACATGTACATGTACATGTAACACAGAACCGATAGCAAGCGGCTTGCATTGGGACTGTGAAACTGAGCGTGCACTGCACAGCTTCTTCGGGGCTCTAAATTTATAATGGGTTACATTGATATACCGGTATACGGTTTTAAGTACCTCAGACAGTTACATGTTTGTTTCAATGTCATCGTACTTTCTTCACATTTTTGTCACAGCTGGAAATATCTATTCTCTGTAGTAATGTTGCATGTAGAAACGTAGCAAATAATCTGAATTTGATCGTAAAACCTTCACTCTTTTAACCATTTTCTCCATAAATACGCCTTTGTACGCCTTTGGAAACAGGGGCCATCTGACCAGGGTCTGCTCTGATTGCTTATGGAATAATATAGATGTGATTGTATAGTGTCTGCCATGGCCAAACTCCGTGTGTTTATGTTTCCTTATAACAATAATCTAATTAATATGCATGGTGTCAGTATTTCTTTAAACGAATATTCATGGACAAGTATGTGGCCGCTTGGTCCGGACCCCGTTATGTGAAACATTATATAACTGCTCAAATTTAGATTGGATTCACGTTTGACTATTTCTGTTCGGTCAATGTTTTGAGAAACTACTGACCGATTTTCAAACAGCTAAAGTCCTCGTGAGACGTCAGTTTACTCGGTGTCTCATCTGGATCCAAACTGTTTGCAGATGCGAGTCATGTCGCGAATAGCAGGATGAAAGTACATGAAACATTGATACCTTTAACCCTTTCGGCGCCAAATTTCTAATTGTCGTCTGCAATCCAATTTTGTTAAATCATTCTGTAAAATAATGAAATAAGATTAAATAAATGCAAACTTCAAAGGAATAAAGCACATATATAGAAAAAGAGTTTGAGACAAATCGTGAAAAGGCGGCGTCTGATCTGGGACTGCACTATTTGTCGTGGTGCATTTATGCGACATCGGCGGTGAAAGGGTTAAGAATGGTTTCTTGCATAAGAAAAGTTATATAGGAATAGCTCTTATGGAATGCTCTTCGTACCATTCGTTATGCACTAAACTACTACCTGTCTTAAAACACACCAGGGTCCATGCTTATAAAATGTTTAGTTGAGTCTGAGTTCGTTCTCAAGTTTTTGATTGGTCAGATTTGAGCCTTTGGCTCAAATCTGACCAATCATAAGCTTGTGAACTCAAATCTGACCAATCAAAAGCTAGAGAACGAAACTCAGACTCAACTAAAAAGCTTTATAAGCATGGACCCAGAATTAGGCTGTTTGAGTGGGAGTTTTATAGACATGGCTTAGTTATGTTAGTCATTATCCCGTTATCCGCGACCTGATACACATGTACAAACAGCGTGGATCCTAATTAGATGCCAAGTAAGCCTACGTCTCATTAGGGTCAAAGCTGTTTGATACTCGACCAACAGTTTCTGAAAAGCTTGGTTGAATGAAAAATACAGTAAAACCCCTCTTAACCGAAATTCTAGTGGAGAAGAATTTAGATGCTTTAGGCACGTGGTTGCTTAATGCAGGGTGCAAGTCATGCAGGATTAAAGGAGCTTTCTGTATGATTTTCATCCTGCGTTAAGCTGCCACCTGTCTACAAGACCAATATTTGTACTAAATTTAAGGATTGATCTTAGTTTATAAAACCGTCACGGTACATATTTACGGTAAAACATTATATTACGTCTCAAGACAAGAAACATCCAGTTTAGATATGTTTTCCTGTAGTCAAAACTGCTCCAGTTCCAAACAAGAGCAGACATAATGTTTACACAGCGTGGTAAGGGTTAACCATTTCCTTCATATGAATGTGTTTTCACGCATTTGAAAACAGAGAAGACCCAGATAAGACGGCTCCTATAGGAGCACTCCGAACAGTCTGCTCTGTTTGCTAATTGAATTTGATAGATCTAATTCTTTAGTTCCTAAAATGGCCACTTTCCATATGCTATTACATTTGTATAACTATGTTGTCCATAAATATTCAGTAGGTATTGAAATTTGGTCTTAACAGTAAATATAGAACAGGGAAAGGGTTAAGACACTTTAGAAACACATTAGGTCTTCTGAATACCAATATGACAAAGACTCTGTCATTAATGTTAACATGTAAGTGTCAGTATAATTTTCTCAGATATACCCGGGAATACTAAACATCGGGATTCGTACTTGAAATAACCCGATTGTCTGAATGGACTAGTTCAACTGAAGATGATACTTGCTTTTTTAGAGTAGATTCTTAGCGGGTCGTCTGTGCAATGCAATAAACCAACATCACATACCCTTAGCAGAGGGCTCTTGTAGATTGTAACCCTCTGGTGTGGGTCTACACGATTTGTCTGAGTCCCAATTAAGGGGCAGTAGGGCCAAATTGGTCAAAATTCGAGCTACAGTAAGGAGTTCCAATCGGTTGGGACAAGGTTCTATCGGATTTGTTGAAGTATGGAGGCGAGACTACAGCACCAACTCTAATACGTGTAGTTTTATATAATTATTATATCTGGGACCCAAAGAAGTGGCCTATTGAGTGGACTCGGGCAATGGTCAATCTTTACCTAAGAATGACAGTCAGCGACATGTCAGAACTACCGAACCATCATATTAACTCTTTTGCTGTAACATTTTATCATCTGTAAATGTTGTCGTCTGCTGCACTTTTTCGTTTTCTCCATTTGTGTATAAAAATATAGTCAAGGTAACAAATAGTTTGGTCCCTGATGAGACGTCGAGTGACTCGGTGTCTCACCCGGAACCAAAGTGTTTAAATAGTTTATCACAGGTGCTACTCAGAACAAATCTGAACCGATTTAAAGCTCCGACTTAAGAAATCCTTTCTGAGGAACAAATATTCTGAAAGTGGGAGGTCCTTTGAAAGCAAAAGTAGCAATGCGAAAAGAGAAAATTGCATACTCGGAATCTGTTCACGAGTAGCAGTTTAAAAGTGCAACACTACTCACGCCCCCTAGCACCGGCTTAAGCGGTATTCTGTTTTCAAAACTAATAACATCAAAACTAATGATCCCGAAGGACCAGAAAATATAACAACACTGAGAATGAAGTACGGGGCGACTTTTTACGGCCGCCACACAAGCACTTAACACCTGCTGTTGTGAAGTACATATATTCTGAAAGTGGGAGATCCTTCTAAAGCAAAAGTAGCAATGCGAAAAGAGAAAATAGTAGATTCTGATTTATTGAGTCTGTTCATGAGTAGCAATTAAAAGTGCAACGCTACTCACGCCCTAGCCGGTTTTAGATCAGGTAGAGGCGCAATTGAGCACTTTTTCGGTCACAGAATCATCACACAAAACACTTCCAATATCAAACTGTTTTCTTCCACAGCTTCATATGTTTCAACCCTTTGAGTGCGGGACATGCGTGTACTGACATGTGCAAACAGTGTATAACCAGATCAGAGGGGGCTAGTTTTGCACTTTTTATTATGCAAAATCACCAAGCAAGCTTTAGCCTACATACTGAGTGGACTGTGTACAGTAAAATCTCTCTATAACGACCACTAAATTGTGTTAATTAGTTGGTATTCAGGGCAGGTGAGAGCTTAAAGCAGCAATGTGAAAGTAAAACAGAACGCTCCTATAGGAGCGTTCTGTTTTACTTTCACATTGCTTTAAGCGGCCGTCTGCCATTAGCACAAAATATTTGATGTAATTTATTGGCCGTTATAGAGAGGTTTTACTATAGTTACATACTGAGTGGATGTTCAAATGTGAAAGATCAGCGTTGAAAGGTTTAAGGGACTATTCTTCAATAAGTAGCAACAATGAGTTGCAAGATCTTGACACAATAGCCTCGTCTGATGGCACAGTGGTCAGTATAGAACATGTCAAAGGTTATCTTCCGCAGCTCAACAGACATCAGCGTCAACATTACCATGAATGATGAATTACTTGATAAGGCGATTGCCTTTAACTCTTTCGGCGCCAATGTCGCCTGTTTGCACCACTGAAAACAGTGCAGTGCAGTCCCAGGTCAGATGCCGCCTTTTCAAGGCATCTGACCTGGGACTTCACTGTTTTCTGTATTATTTCAGCCCAAGCATAAAGGATTTTAAACACAAATGTTTTACTAATATACCTTTATTATTTAGTTTAGAATTATATTTGATATGAAATTATTATTGCAGACGACACTTTTAAATTTGGCGCCAAAAGAGTTCAGCACGTGGTAGGCAGCCTGGGCAAAAGCGGCTCATGTGCGAAGGAAGTACGCATCCGAGTGAATTCTGCTAAAGCTGCCATGACAGGGCTCAACAGAATTTCGTTGAGCAAAATCAACTACCGAACCAGCTACAGGCTGCACAGGTCTCCGGTCGTTTCCATCCTCTTGTTTTTGTGAGACTTGACCACAACTTGAGTTACCGAGACGAATCCATGCAATTGAGATGAAATACATATGCACATTTCTCGGCATATTACACACTGATTACTAAACCATAAACATGTGTTTGATCGAAATGGGCAAACAGGGACCTCTTCTAGCTCCTGTCGTTAGGTGACGCAAGGTGGTTTCGTCTGATTACTTTACCCGACATGACAGTGCATCCAAGACTTCTCTACATGAAACTCTTGAAGACAAACATGCGTCGTGGTTGTCAAAGAAAGGGTGTGTTTGTGAATTTGAAAGACGTTTCTGTCATAAAAATGCCAGATCGTCTCAGAAAGGGTACAGACAGATCTAACTAAAGGAAAATTTCTTATGACGCGTCCCTCAGACCTTTTCCAACGATTTCCAATGAATGGATGGTCCAATGTTGATGATGATGGTCAAACAAAGATAACCCACTTTCTGTGACTTTTAGTGAAATACAGACATCATGAATATTATTTAAATGATTTTGTATAATGACATGTGAATACAGATCTTTTGTCATGGCAGAAACTAACTGTAGACCCATATCCATATTATTTCTTAAGGAATCAGAGCAGGGGGTGATCAGTCAAATATCCGTTTGACTTTGGTCTACTCTGTTTGCTAGATGCAAAAACGCGCCTGTATGAGGGCAAGAGATAACGTCCAGAATTAGGCTTTTGTTAGGTGGTTGTTGTGGATAGGTTTTACAGTATTTTATTCCTATTTATTTCAGGTTCGATTGAAATTTCGGGGAAGGCATACAACCTGCAGCTTCTGGATACAATAGAAAAAGTAAGTCATAGAATAAAAACCTTGCCAATTCGACATGTTTAGTACAGACAAATTGGGGACATTTAAGTAGGAACAATTCTGCATGACACTCGTCCCGCCAAGCTGTCACACTTATTAACCATTTCCTCCATAAATACGTCTTTCTATGCCTCTGCAAACGGAGTAAACCCAGCTCAGACGACTCCTCTGATCAGGGTCTGCTTTGTTTGCTTATGATATAACTGTAGTTTCTGCCATGACCAAATTTTCACGAGTCCGTGTGCTATTATAACAATTACTATAATCAATATTTATGATGTCATTATTTCTTACATGAATATTCATGGAACAACGGGTTAAAGAACTATAATGATACTTATTTTCGTGGTCAGATTAGTTAGGGTTGACTGTTTAACAGAGCTACAGATAAAGGTGCGTACCCCAAATACAAAAAATCGTCATTTCTCCACCTAACCCAATACTGTAACCACTCTTTATAATCGTCTCTTCGGTACGATTCTAAAGAGTGGTCACAGTATAGAAAGTATACAGAGCAGATCATGATCATACTACTCCTACAGGAGTTACCTGGTCTAGATCTACATTATTTGAAAACGTATAAATATGCGTTTCTATTGAGTAAATAGTTGAATATATATTTTTTCCACGGACACTTAACTTTTTTTTCACAAATGCAAAGAAGATATTTATACATTTTAAGGACATGTGAAAAAACCCCAGAAATGACAAAAACAGTCAAGATTGTCAAACAAAAACGCCTATGTTGAATCATCCACTTTCACCTTTGTAATATCTTATATCTAGCAAACAATGACACAGGTGTTAGTTTACATTCGTTTTACACGAATATATTTTTCACTAAGTATATACGTTTAACTCGTTACTACATAAATACGCCTTATATGCCTTTGCAAACAGAGTAGACCCAGATCAGACGGCTCCTGTAGGAGCCGTCTGATCAGGGTCTACTCTGTTTTCTTATGATATAATATAGATATGATTCTACAGTTTCTGCCACGGTGTTTTATTCCCGTGTTCATATGCTATTATAATAATTATTCTAATTAATATGCATGACGTCATTATTTATTACATGAATATGCAGGGCGTAAAGGGTTAACCCTTTCCCTCATGAATATTTATGTAAGAAATTATAAAAGTATGTATATTTATCAGCTGAACATTTTTTATAACGGTGTACGAATACAGGTTGTTTTGGCCATGGCAGAAAGTGTATGATGTGATGCTACAGTAGAATCATATCACATATACAGTAAAACCTCTCTATAACGGCCAATAAATTACAGTTAAACCTCTCTATAACGGCCAATAAATTACAGTAAAACCTCTCTATAACGGCCAATAAATTACATCAAGTATTTTGTATTAACGGCAGGTTGCTGCTTAAAGAAAGGTGAACGTAAAACAGAACGCTCCTATAGGAGCGTTCTGTTTTACGTTCACCTTGCTTGAAGTAGCCACCTGCTTTAGATACCAAGTAATTAACACTAACACAATTTAGTGGCCGTTATACAGAAGCTTTACTGTATATGTAATTCGGTAAGTAAAGAGAGCAGACTCTTACCAGGCGGCTCCTACAGGAGGCGTCTAATCTTGATCTACCCTGCTTGCAAAAATGATAATAGACATATCTATGAGGTAAAGGGTTAAAAGAGATTCTATACAATGTAGTATTGCTTTTTGTAACTGATGCTTTATGTTTGGAAATTAACACGCTAGAGTTAATAAATGTATAAGAATTCTCACAATACTACATATCTGGATCAATCCTATTTTAAACCCTGCTCCCCATTTATCAAATACTCTGCTTGAGTCTGGGTTGATTCTCAAGCACTGAATCACATACTTTAAAATGAGCTCAGACTTTCTCAAGAGCGTTATGACCTCGGATACTGTGTACGAATTTAGCCTTTTTCAACAGTTCTCGAAGTCCCTCTTTTGTTCCAATTTTAGGACAATGGACAAGAGGCATAGTTCAAATAATAAAATCATTATTTCTCCACCAAATCCTATGTTATGACTATTCTCTAGAATGGTTAAATCGTTATTTCTGCACCAAACCCTATGTTGTTATTACTCTCTAGAACGGTTAAATCATTCTTTCTCCACCGAAACCCATGTTATAACAACTCTCTAGAATGGTTAAATTATTATCTCGAACCCCATGTTATAACAACTCTCTAGAATGGTTAAATCATTCTTTCTCCACCGAACCACATGTTATAACAACTCTCTAGAATGGTTAAATCATTCTTTCTCCACCGAACCCCATGTTATAACAACTCTCTAGAATGGTTAAATCATTATTTCTCCACCGAACCCCATGTTATAACAACTCTCTAGAATGGTTAAATTATTCTTTCTCCACCGAGCCCCATGTTATAACAACTCTCTAGAATGGTTAAATCATTATTTCTCCACCGAACCCCGTGTTATAATATCTCTCTAGAATGGTTAAATCATTTTTTCTCCACCGAATCCCATGTTACATGTATAACAACTCTCTAGAATGGTTAAATCATTATTTCTCCACCTAACCCTGTGTTATCACTACTTTCTAGAATGGTTAAATCGTTATTTTCCCACCAAACCCTATGTTATGATTACTCTATTGAATGGTATGTTTAGATGACTCTAAAGAGCAAGTTGTCTGACCAAGGCGTATGTAAGGAGTAAACGGTTAAACAGGTTCATGATTCATGCATATTCAAAGTAAGAGTTGTCTTCTTAACTTTCGTATTGTATTTAACCCTCAGCTGTCTTTAACCCATTACCTCATAGACTATTTTAGATACAACCTCTTTGAATAAATCTACCAAAAAGGAGCATTAACTAGAGAAAAGGAAAATTTTAGAATTTTGTAGTTTGAAACCATTGTGATAAATAGAGCATTTGCTCCTATAGGAGCAAATGCTCTATTTATCACAATGGTTTCACAAAGTGACTTTTCCAGAGTCGTCAAAAGTCGTCAATATGAGGGAAAGGGTTAAAGTCCAGAATCATACTTGTGGTGTGCCATGGTCTAGTGGTAAAGCGCTTGACTATCAGTCCGGAGGTCCGGGGTTCAAATCCCGGTCCCACCCGGAAATTTCAGAGACGCTTTTCCATGTCTCCCATCCGCACCTCCTCTCCACCCAGGGGTTAAAATGGGTACCTTTGAGGGTCACTCGTCGCTACTGCGGCTGCATGATTGCGCCATATGTTAGCAGTGCTCAATAGTGTAGGCCAATGACTCAATGACCAGGGGAGTAAATGTACAGTCGGCTGAGCGGTCATTCGGGCTGAAACTAGACTATAACTAGGTACTTTTTTATCATGAATAGTTTTAGCTGAATTGTTATAACGGCATATGTACACATAGGTTTTTGGTATTGGTAGAAGCTCTGGTATTATAATTTCATTAGCATGCAGAGTAGACCTTGATCAGACGGCTCTTTCAGGATCAGCCTTATCTAGGTATGTTCTGTTAGCAAAGACATGTAAAGGGTACATTGTATATATGAGAGAAAGAGTTAATGTATATACAGATACATACATTATAAATTGATAACATCTGATATTCGCTTTTCTCTTATCCTATTTCTTATGATTAACTTTTGTACCACTATCCGCGTTTTGAGTCGCATTTGCAAACAGCTTGGACCTAGATGAGACCCAACCTGTTTGACACTCTGTCAATAGTTTCTCAGAGGGTTGATCGAATCGAAAGTAATCAAAATTGCACGAGTTCAAAATTTCAGCAGACTTTTTTTTCGTAGCGAAATAAGCGTTAAACTGACAACGACACCTGTTTTATGTACATTTGCCGCCGACCGGGCATGGGTATTATCTGATATATAGGACAATCACGAACACGGCAAACATGTACAGTAAAACACCTCTAAACCGGACAAGTCTTGGTTAATGCAGGGTGAGAATAATTCAGAAAGATACTCTAGGAGTTGTCTGAATTAATTTCACATTGCATTAAGCAGCCACCTGCCTAAAATGACCTATTTTTTTCTTCATTAAAATTCCGGTTTAGAGGGGTTTACTGTATTCTTGTAAGATAACCCATCTAAGTTTGAACTTGTATTGCTAAAACCAACAGGAGTGCGTTCAGTTAACCGTTACTTTCATGAAACTGTTTGCCAATTTTAAGACCGAAACTTTGCGATTACAGCAATGATTTGTATAAACAGTTAAGTGCTGAATTTTCAAAGGTGCATCATCGTTTAATGATATATTTCTTTTAGTTTAACCCATTTGCTCATGTTGACGACTTTTGACGACTCTGTAAAAGTCACTTTGTTAAACCATTGTGATAAATAGAGCATTTGCTCCCATAGGAGCAAATGCTCTATTTATCACAATGGTTTCCAACTACAAAATTCTAAAATTTTCCTTTTCTCTAGTTAATGCTCCTTTTCGGTAGTTTTATTCAAAGAGGTTGTATCTAAAAATAGCCAATGAGGTAATGGGTTAATAGGGTAGACTTTGCGAAATGATATTGCATGACTAACGGTGCCTATCCTAATATGTGGGCTCCTCTTGGAAGCCCCTGATCTGGGTATATACTGTTTGCATATACAAGTAGACACACTGTCCGCATTCAGATGTTTAAATTGTTTGCATGTCTGCGTGCCACGTACAGCGCGTAGTACGAACCTCTAGATAACACCCTTGACAACAGTTCTATGTCAAGGGTTAATGCAAAGCCCATTTTTTCTTACCGTCGCCGTTATCCGCCAGCGCTTCTGTTATTCGTGGGGGTTTAAGCCTTAAAGTGTGGGTACATGTACCCAGTATATATTAAGATGTTTGCAAATAGTTTGACCCCATATCGAAGGGCTCCTTAGGGAGCCCTTTGATCGGGGTTTGCACTGTTTATCATTTTCTTCAGTGATAAATTGTGATACAAATTTTGTTTAATTGATATTCATTAAGGTAGGAGCAAGTTTTAATTATTCAACAGGTTATATGTTAGGTGTCCTTGACTTTATTATTTGTAAATATGTGATTATACCTACCAATGATAACCGTGTTACGTTCAATGATAATTGATTATTTAATATAATGGAAAATTGTCAATGGAAAATTCCGAAACCAATTTTGTTTCGTAGCAAGTATACACGTCTAGGGCTTTACCACAACAAGTGACGTTTACCTGTGAGATGTGTCATAGGCTGCCCGCGATATTTACATGGTTTCCCTTGGTAGACAGCAAGGCTATGGAGTTTGGTCGAAATCTTGTACACAGAAAAGAAATTACGGCTAGGACTTAACCATAGCCTGCCTAGCGCAATCTGACCATCATATGCAAACAGTTTGGATCCAGATGAAACGCCGAGTAACTCGGTGTCTTAACATGACCCAGGCTATTGGACAAGGGGTCGGTAGTTTCTCAAAAGCTTGAATGAATCAGATGAATGTCAAATCTGCAACTGATTAGAGTTTAACCCTTTCCCTCATATTGACGACTTTTGACGACTCTGTAAAAATCGCTTTGTGAAATCATTGTTAGAAATAGAGCATTTGCTCCTATCACTGGGGGCCAACTACGTATTATCATCAAAAGTTTTGCTACGACAATTTATATGGGTATTTTAGACCAATTGTTTTCCTACGAATCCAGTGTATATATATGGAAATGTTTTCCAATGAAAACAAAGTTGCCTTCGTAGAAAAGTAGACAAACAAATCTATTATAATACCTATATAAATTCTCGTAGCAGAACATTTGATAATAATACGTAGTTGGCCCCCAGTGCCTATAGGAGCTTTCCGTATGACTTTTGCCCTGCATTAATCGACCACGTGTTTACAGTCTCACATGTTATTAAATTATGCGGTCATTTTAGCGAGACATCAGTAACTATAACTGCATTCACGATTGAACAAATGCTTAACATATTCGTACTTATGCTTTACATACTCGTACTTATGCTTTACATACTCGTACTTATTGAAAAAACACACTTTCAAAACATAAGCTCTATTTGTTCAAATATTAGTTTCCAAAGAACACATCGACAAAGGGACTATTACAGAAAACCCTTCAAGATGAAATGGGGGAAGACGTAATAAAACTAAGTCGATTTTCTCCTGTGTAAGCCCATCAACACGCACCATTACTTTTCGTAACCGGTCTATAATTAAATAATGTAATCAAAATCGTAATTTACAACAACGAGTTAATGCAATTAGTCCCTGATTAGTAATGTAGTAAGAATTTAACCGTTATCCTGGTAAAAAAAAGTTTGCTTAAACTCTCATCTGTTGACAGTTTTACTTCGGTCATATTCGTCTAAGTATTTGAAAAACTAATGACTGAGTGTCAAACAGCTTGGACCCTGATGACATGCTGGATCGCTTATCAGGATTAAAGCTGTTTGCAACTGCAAGACTGGTTGCACGTATCAGGTTAATGGTTATCACCTTGTCGACAACGTTTAATCTTAACTCTTTCCTTCATATAAACACCTTTTCACGCATTTGCAAACAGAGTAAACCCGGTTACTAGGCGTCCTATCTCAATCGAAACCGTTTACAGACGCACATCAGGTCGTGCTTACATGTAGTATGACAATGGTTAATATACCTACAGAAACCGTCTGATCAAGGTCTGCTCTGTTTGCTAATGGAATTTGATGGATAAATTTATGTTTTTTTCTTTCTAAAATGACTACAGTGCTCCACATTACATATTTCATTATAACTATTTTGTCTATGAATATTCAGTAGGTATTGGAATTTGGAATAAATATAGAACAGGGAAAGGATTAAGAATGTTTAAAAAAATTCTACTGATAGAAAATAATATCTATGAATTCAGATATTCTTGAAGCTGATATTGTTTGACGTATTTAGAACATCAAACAGTGTGGGCCCTGGTGAGATGCCGAGTTACTCGGCGTCTCATTTTGGTTCAAAGTGGTTCCAAGGGTAATAAAAAAATCGACAAAATCACACTGAACGCTAAAGTCACTTCAGCCTCTCACTTTCAAATTCTGAAAGGGGGTGATCCCCGAGAGCAAAAATTGCAACACAAAAAGAGAAAATTGCAGACTCGGTTTTATTGAGTCTGTTCATGAACAGTAATTGAAAGTGCAACACTGTTCACGCCCCCTAGCACCGGCTTAAGCGGTATTCAATTTTCAGAACAAGAAGTACTGAAATTCATGATCTCGAAGGATCAGAAGGTATAACAACACTGAGAATGAAGTACGGGGCGACGTTTTACGGCCACCACACAAGCACTTAACACCTGCTGTTGTGAAGATTATAAATTCTGAAATGGGGTGATCCCCGAGAGCAAAAATTGCAACACAAAAAGAGAAAATTGCAGACTCGGTTTTATTGAGTCTGTTCATGAACAGTAATTGAAAGTGCAACACTGTTCACGCCCCCTAGCACCCTATAAGCCTTAGGTTATATATCTGAGATTGATGTACATGTAGGTCTTGTTTTAAGTCTTGTTGTCTATAGGCACTCTGTGGTATTTCTAGCAGATCCTATGCGTGTCTTATAGTAACTTAGTTTAAAGTAAATATATTTGAACAGACACAAACAGCACAAATTGTATCTGTGTACATTAATTCACACAAAATGAAGAAATGTATTTCTGTATTACAGAACATTTGTCCTGTATTAACCCATTCCCTCATAGGCTAGTTTTAGACGCAACCTCTTTAAATAAATCTTCCGAAAAGGAGCATTAACTAGAGAAAGGGAAAATATGAAACATTTGTAGTTTGAAAACATTGTGATAAATAGAGCATTTGCTCCTATGGAGCAAATGCTCTATGTAACACAATGGTTTCAAGACGTGACTATTACAGAGGCGTAGAAAGGCGTATTTATGGAGGAAAGGGTTAAGCAACCACCTGCTTGTTAAGATTCCTGCGTCCAATCAATATAATGTCGCTTAAGACAGGGTTTATTGTAGATACACAAGTACGCAAGTAAAGCCGAAGGCTGTTTCGGGCGCCGAAGAACTAAGTGACATTTCTGGATCTAAATTGTTTTCAAACTCTCTTAAAAATTCGCATACTGCTTGCTAAAGGCTAATAGAGAAATGGAATTACTGTTATTTCTCAATTCTATTTTTACATCGATCGATACGTTCTTCGGAAGTGCATGCTTTTATGTTTTACTTCTTTCAGAGTATACGATAAAAACTCTAATGGACCAGTAGTTTGTAGTTTATATTCAACACAAATGTACATTTATCCTCAAGTGTTTTAACCGCTATCTGACTATTCGCGACCTGATTAGCAATTCCAAACAGCTTGGATCCAGATGAGACGCAGAATAACTCGTCATCTCGTCAGGATCCAAGCTGTTTGACACTCTGTCAATAGTTTCTCGAATGCTTGATCGGATTGAAAGTACAGTAAAACCTCTCTATAACGGCCACTAAATTGTGTTAATTAGTTGGTATTTTGGGCAGGTGGTTGCTTAAAGCAAGGTGAAAGTAAAACAGAACGCTCCTATAGGAGCGTTCTGTTTTACTTTCACCTTGCTTTAAGCATCCACCTGTCTTTAACACAAAATACTTGATGTAATGTAGTGGTCGTTATAGAGAGGTTTTACTGCAGTCTACAGTGCAAGGTGTCCAAATTTGGACAGCCATAATGTTTTACACCGCGAGGTAAAGGCTAAGCGGTCACACATTTAAAGGCGTTCAGGTTAATCATGTAAATGTGTTCACGTTAACACTTAAATGGGTTTCAGGTTAACCATTTAAATAAGTTTCAGGTTAACCATTTAAATGAGTTTCAGGTTAAACATTTAAATGTGTTCTGGTCAGGTTAAACCCTTTTTTACCTGTCCCATATTTATGTAAGAAATATTGACATTATGAAATTAGTTAGATTATTTTTTATAATGGCATATAAACACATGACCTTTTGGCTTAGGCAGAAACTGTAGAATTAGATCTAAATTATACAATCAGCAAACTCTTATCAAAAGGCTCCAACAGAAGCCGTCTGATCTGGATTTACTCTCTTTGTAAATGCGTGAAAATGCATTTATATGAGGGAAAACGTTAAATGGGTTCAGTTTAAGCATTTAAATGAGATCAGGTTTTACGATCAAATTCAGTGTCTGTGCTACTTTTATCTATTCAACATTACTGCAGAGATTGGATATTTCCAGCTGCGACAAAAATGTGAAGAAAATTCGATGGCATTGAAACAAACATTATGTAAAGTATCTGGTGTACTTAAACCGTATACCGGTATATCAATGTAACCCATTATAAATTTAGAGCCCCAGAGAAGCTGTGCAGTGCACGTAAAACTCCTCTTCACAGTCCCAGATTGCAAACCTGCTATCGATTCTGCGTTACATGTATATATGTACCTGTTTTAACTACCGGGTTTACTTATGCCAGAAATATCTTACAGAAAAGTAATTATAGAACACCTTTCGTGCGAGATTCATTTAACTATAATTAACATGTGGTTAAGCAGTTTATTGGTCATGGGAGTTATATTTGAATACTGCAATTTATGTTGAGTTTAATTCCTTTGTGAAAGAAAACTAATGTATTACTCCCAGAACTTAAAGTTTTGTTGTTCTTTTGTTTTCAAAGAAGTTAGGCTATGCAAACGGAAAAGGTTTTGTAGATATGAAAGAAGATAATAATTATTCAGCGAAAGTTTGGCAAATCAGTTCGCCGCTGCATGAGAGACGTGCGTTGTTATCGGCAACCTGCCTATACTGCCCACCTGGTTATTAACATGTTAACCCTTACAACGATGAATTTTCCAATGGACTACAGTAAAACCCCTCTTAACCGGAATTCTGGTAGAGAAGAATTAGATACTATTAGACAGGTGGCTGCTTAATGCAGGGTGAAAGTCATGCAGAAAGCTCCTAGAGGAGCTTTCTGCATGACGTTCATCCTGTATTAAGCTGCCACCCGTCTCCAAGACCGATAATTATACTAGATGTAACGTATGGTTTAGAGAGGTTTTACTGTATTCCAAAATTCAAACAGGTCAAGCTTATGGTGGGCATTTAGGGATTTTTCTAAAGAATAGTGTAACATAAAAACAAAATGCAGACCCTGCCGAGGTCATGCATTAAAATGACACCTTGCATTAATATCCCATATGAAAACTCCAATAATTGGATTTCTTTTGAGTGGCGGTTGTTTAAATTTTTCCTGATTTCGACATCGAAAAAGTCTCCAAGTTTGGCGAATCAGGGAAAAGGTCACTGATATATTTGCAAACGGTGTAGTTCTAGATCGGTCACTGTGTCATGTTTCATATATATGTTTCATACTATTCTGAACGTTACATTATTCACCACTAATCAACTGTTGTAAACAGTGTAGACCCAGATTAATCACAGTGTCATATACAATATGTACATGTATTCATAACATTATTCATCAGCAGTCAACTGTTGTATGCATGCTGTAAGCAGTAGATTAAAATCAGAGGATAATTAAAAACGCGGAGACTGACCTTTGCATACATCATATACATATACGTTTGATAATGTATTTATACTTGTTTTCTATGACACAGGCCATTTGTTTCAGAACAATATCTGACCAAAACGTCTGGTAAATGCAAATAAAATTTAAAACCAGGGCTGTTAATAAGAGAAGTACATGTAATTAGACACTTTAGGTGTCCGTTTTCTGCATACAGTAAAGTCTCGCTAATATATACGACCACTCGAAACAAATACCATTCTGGAATTTTAAACAGATGGTACATCTGTTTTAAAAAGTAAAACCTCTCTATAACGGCCACTACATTACATCAAGTACATTGTGTTAAATGCGGGTGGCTGATTAAAGCAAAGTGAAAGAAAAACAGAACGCTCCTATAGGAGCGTTCTGTTTTACTTTCACCTTGCTTTAACCAGCCGCCTGCACTAAATACCAACTAATTAACACAATTTAGTGGCCGTTATAGAGAGGTTTTATTGTAGCTTAATGTAGGATAAAAGTTATGCTCCTGTAGGAATTATCGGTATTGTTTTCTCTGAATTAAGCAACCACCTGCTTGTACTCATCCTATGTCAACCCTTTACTCCATGAATATTGATATAAGGAATGATTACATGATTAATATTAATTAGGTTATGTTTTATAACGGCACGTGATCTCGTGGATATTTGGTCATGCTGTAAACTGTAGAATCATATATTATGTCATAAGCAAACAGAACAGTCCTGAGCCGTCTGATCTGGGTCTACTCTGTTTGCAAAGGAGTAGAATGGCGTATTTATGGAGTAAAGGGTTAATACATTATGTGGTTGCATTAGCAAGACGTAAATGTATCTCCATCATATTTGGACTCTTCTGTACATGCCCAATGCGATTGTAATAAGTACACGTGTATTAACACGTGTATTAACACTATATGGTTCGGCTTAAGTTTAAGAAATGTTATCCACAGCCCTGAAAATAAAGCCATAAACATGCAATAAACATGCATTCTGCATTCATACTTTCTCTCTATATAATTGTATATATATTTATGTAGTTTAGTCGACAGAAATGTACAGAAGAACACCATTATTGCGACCACTTAATAAACAAACATGTGTGACTGCAACAGCAGGTGGTTACTTAACACATTACTCCCTAGTGACGCATTTTCCCGTTTCTATAGAATTCACATTGTGAAACCATTGTGATAAATAGAGAATTTGCTCCATAGGAGCAAATGCTCTATTTGTCACAATGGTTTCAATACTACACAATTCTAAAAATCTCCTTTTCTATAGTTAATGCTCCTTTTCGGTAGATTAATTAAAAAAGACTGGGTCTAAAAATAGCCTAGAATGAGTTAATGCCGGACGAAAAGTGAGCAGAAAGCTCCTGTAGGTGCTTTCCGCATAACTTCCAGCCTACGTTAAGTTACCACATATCATTAACAATCATATTTTGCACTCGTTTTGATTGTCACAAAAGAAAGGTTTTACTATATTACATCTTTTGATTTTTTATTTGTTTCAGGGAGAGACAGAGGAGAACAGACGTCTTATATATCACGGAGCGGATGTGTTCTTGCTTTGTTTCTCTGTGGTGAAGCCACATTCTCTACAAAACATTTTTGGAAAATGGCTTCCTGAGGTACGAAACTACATGGGTGATGTACCATTTATAATCGTTGGGACGCAGGCCGATCTAAGAGACGACAGTGATGTTGTTCGACAATTAGCCGCGAAAGGAGAAAGACCAATCATTTACCGAGAAGCCGCCTCCATTAGTCGTCGTCTCGGTGGCGCGTGCTATTTCGAGTGCTCTCCGGCGATGAAGAAAAAAATTCGTCGCGTCATGAATGATGCGTTTACTTCCGTTTTCTGTCCGAAGGAAGTGCATTTCGGAAGTACCTGTGCAATACTGTGATTCTTTATAGAGGCGGCATACCTCCATCTTTTACTACATTTAGATTTATTAATGAAGATCACTTAGATCTATACAATATAACAGTTGCCTATGCACAGACATAACGGGTACAATAAAATCACTCTAAACCGGACAGTTAAGTCTTTTTAGGCAAGTGGATGTTTAATATAGGACGAGGGTCATACGGAAAACTCCTTTGGGAATTTTCTGCATGTCTTTCAACCTGCATTAAGCTGCCACCTGTCAGAAAGACTAGTTTTAATACTAATTTTAACGTCCACTTTAGAGGGTTTTTACTGTATATGCTATTTAACCATATATTATTTGATAGAAGCGCACTTGACGCCTTTGTAAACGGACTGTAGACACCAATCAGGCTGTAGACACCAACCAGACTGTAGACACCAATCAGACTGTAGACATCAACCAGACTGTAGACACCAATCAGACGGCGGCTCCTGTAGGAACCATCTGATCAGAGTCTGCTCTGGCTTTCTATATATGTGTTAAAGATGCTGTACTGTTTGCTATTACATTAACTTTCCGTTCTATATAATTCTTTATATTTTAATACAATAATGAACATTACTTACTATTCATAACGGGTTGATTCATAAGATACAGGGTTTAATCCGAAGTTATTGATGTAATTTGCATAGATTACACAATGACAACACTTGCTAACACGCTCACGGGTTTATTCTCGAGATTATTCTGAAATATTCTAGTGTGGGTCTAAGATCAGTAATAATGAGATTATAATTTATGTCATGTAAAAATGTGCCGTGAGTTCAATTATGGTTACGGGGTTAAAACGTAGTAAACGTGCATTTTGTAACTTGAATATTGTCCACACTTTTAATCATTTTACGCTCTACTAACATATCGAAGTTAACTGACACTTTCTATCTGTAATTACAAGCATGTACAGCAAACTCACTCTCTAAAGCGACCACTCAATACAATTCTAATCGCCAATCTCTTAGACTGGTGGTACCTTAATACAAACCTGAAGTGATACAAGAAAGTCTTTATCCAATAAATTCTACGGTTAACCCCCTTTAAACTCTTAGAAACCTTTAGGCAGGCGGTTGCTTAATGTAGGATGACATTCGTGCAAAACGCTCCTGTATTAAGTTGCCACCTGTCTTAAAGACCGATAAAGATAATTGGATGTTTGAATTAGCAAGGATTTACTACAGTAAAACCTCTCTATAACGGCCACTAAATTACATTAAATAGTGTGTGTTAAAGGCAGGTGGCTGTTTAAAGCAAGATGAAAGTAATACAGAACGCTCCTATAGGAGCGTTCTGTTTTACTTTCATCTTGCTTTAAACAACCACCTGCCCTAAATACCAAACAATTAACAAAATTTAGTGGCCGTTATAGAGAGGTTTTACTGTACATATATATACTTATTGGCTGCTTCACAGAGGTTAAGATGTATTGTGTAATCTATTCCTGACGATTTAAATCGAGACGTTTGTAAACCCTTTGTCTGATGAATATTCATCCATGAATTAGTGAATATATGAATACTAATTAATCTTTATAATGACATTATGAACAAGGGCATTTATGACACTTGCAGGAATTTGAGAATCAGCTGTTTTTGCATAAGGAACAGAGCAAACTCTGATCAGACAGCTGCTTCAGGGCCGTCTGATCTGGGTCTACTCTGTTTGCAATAAGTCAAAAGCATTGCTATCAGGTAAAGGGTCGCTAAGAATAAATTTTATTCGTATATTGGTATATACATGTATTCAGTTGTAAATGATAAGCATATTTATATACAATAGGACATGCTGTAGTCTCTACGGTCTTTGACAGAATTCCATTATTTATTCTGATTATTTATACTTTACACTCGCTTCTGGGCGAACTTAATGTTAACCAAAAATCTTTGATTTTCAATTATAACCCTTTACATGCGGGAAACATGTTAGCTACCATGTGCAAACAGTGTAGACTCAGATCAGAGGCGACCAGATGAGCCCTATGATCAGGGTATGTACTGTTTATCATTCACAACCATCTCACAAGTTTGTACCGCTTTCATACTGAATGAAATCTACCTTTAAACAATGATGGACTATTTCACTTTGAAATATCAGCGTTGAAAGGATAAACTGTATAAGTTACATCAGTATCTACAGATGGCTGACATCAGAGTTGAATAGTCCATCAATGTTAGCTATAAAATCCACTATGTATGGAAGGTTAAATTTTAACTCCCATTTAACCCTTTCGCTGCCAAACTCTGTCGTCTGCTAACTTTGTCGTCTGTTACAAATTTTCATTCTTTTGATTTTCTTAATTTTTGTTTCAAAAACATAGTAACAGTAACAAACAGTTTGGATCCTGATGAGACGCCGAGTTACTCGGCGTCTCATCTGGATCCAAACTGTTTGCATAGGTAATCACAGATCCGGCATTGGCTGACGTTTCAACGTGGACTATCCCATCATTGTTTAACCCATTCCCTCATATTGATGACTTTTGACGACTCTGTAAAAGTCAGTTTGTGAAACCATTGTGATAAATAGAGCATTTGCTCATATAGGAGCAAATGCTCTATTTATCACAATGGTTTCAAACTATAAAATTCTAAATTTTTCCTTTTCTCTAGTTAATGCTCCTTTTGGGTAGATTTATTCAAAGAAGTTGTATCCAAATATAGCCTATGAGGTAATGGGTTAACTATAGAGTTCACTCAGTATGAAAGGCTTAAACTTGCAAGAGAAATTTGACTGCCAAATAGTGCAGACCCTGATCAGAGTGTTCATAGAGGTCTATACTGTTTGATGAGAGTGCATACCTGTCCCACATACAAAGGGTTATAGTCAAATCAAAGTAATGATGTTCTGATAGAATGTGATTATGCCAATTAGTCGTCGTGTATTGCATGCCAACCCGTTTGCTAGTAAAACGTCTACTAGTAAAATTATGTGCTTACATGTACATGTAATCTTTAGAATGCTAAACAAAGAACTCTCGAATACCCTCTATCTTTCAATATGTGGATGCCATTTCGACCATTTGACATGTACTATTAAAACATTCGATTCCTCGTAACAGGAACAAATACTCTCTACGCAGCTAAATTTACAATGTGTATAAAATTCTTTCAGCTATCTGGACGGCTTTCTAAAGTGTATTGTTAAACGTTTTGTCCACATAAACTACCGAGTGATTTAGCATTTAAAGTATTTGACACTCCCATACTGTTTACTGAAAAGAAACAATTTAAAATGAACTTTTAGAACGGTAGCGGACATCATATTTTGCAGATAAAATATACTTAATAAAAGTATTATTAAACGGACACAGCATATGCAGGGCACACATCGTCATGACGGCTTGTGGCTAGTCAAATAATGACATGGGTCTATTATTAGAATATTAGCATGGATCTATATTTAGAACATTATAACAGTATTTTCGCTACTAAGAACTACGTTTCCGGTGTATGAATACTCTCAAAGGGGTGCCATGGGTCTCTTTTTTCAAAGTTTGAGATGTCATACGAGCTGATATGTTAAAATATATCACCTTCAAAGTAGTGGCTTAAACAGTATTCAAAAATGCGCCTTACACCTTAGTTGATCTATGTCTGAATTTATATGTAGTACATTAAATTTAAAGTTCCATGATATTTTACCACCACCTTTCGTTGTGAAAAAGTGAAAAGATCGAATATTTTGTCCAAATATAGCTGTGAAACACTAGCAAACAAGTCTCAATGCTCAAAAGATTGTTTCATTTCGAAGAAATGAATGGGATTTTCCAAGAGAATCCCAAGTTGAACAGATCGTTCACTATATGCAAATGAGCTGCGGTAACGTGATCGTCACGTGACGTCTGCGTTCAAAGATGCTGAATTAAAAAGACGCCCGTGACACGTCGGAGGCGCGTTCAAGGCTGATATCAGAAGGGGAATAAACAGGAACATAATAAGAGGGCAGTGGTCCCAGTGTAGACAGCGCCCGCTTAAACTGAGACACGCGGAACATATGGAGCCAGTATTTTATCAGGTCATGTTGCACTAAGGTATACATTTAAACAAAACTATTTGTATAACAGAATATTTATAAAATATCAATTACAGACGATGGTCACGTGATTCACTGACACCATATACGCGCAAAATGTAGATGTGTCTGCTTGTTCTACGATAATTTCCTGTGTCGTAAGATGTGTATGATGTTATGTTCTATACAAAAACCTCATGCGTAGCCATTTGACGGCTAATATTTGAGTGCGGATATTAATTCATGTAGAATATAATGGAACTTTAAACCGATTTCAAGTGTCATCGGGGTAGTTAGATTATCATTGTAGCTTAATACACAACGATCATGTGTTGTATATGTCTCTGACCTGAATGAAACATTGAAATAGAACATATCTAACCCTTACACTTCCTTTGCAAACTGTGTAGATCCAGATGAGGGTATGCACTGTTTGCCATACTACAATTTTCTTTAGAAAAATCCCTAAATATTCACCGTAAGCTTGACCTGTTTGAATTTTGGAACAGTCCATTTGACAACTGAGCATTGTAAGGGTTAGAGCGACCAGTTAATTATTTTATTGTTGTTAATTATATGTCATTGTTTTTTAAACATGCGACTTAACCCTTTTTATGTTCAATACCCATCTACGTAATGTTGAAGTTTTGTAAATTTAGTTTTTCAAGGATATGTTTGCTTGGACAAAACTTGTAAAATCAGATTTAGATATCATGTCAAAAAGCAAACAGAGTCGACCCTGATTAGTCGCCTTCTATAGGAGCCATTTGATTTGGGTCTACTCTGTTCACAAATGCGTGAAATGCGTTTATATGAAGGAAAGGGTTAATATAGGATGTTAATTATGTAGGAAGTGAGTTTTGTACTGCACATTTGTCAACTATGAACTCAATTTACTCCCGTGTTAACCCATTCTCTCCTGGACTATTTTTAGACCCAACTTCTTTGAATAAATCTACCGAAAAGGAGTATTTGCTAGAGAAAAGGAATTTTTAGAATTGTGTAGTATTGAAACCATTGTGATAAAAAGAGCATTTGCTCCTATGGATCAAATGCTCTATTTATCACAATGGTTTCAAGAAGTGACTTTTACATAGGCGCAATAAGGCAATTTACTCCCGTGTTAACCCATTCTCTCCTGAACTATTTTTAGACCCAACTTCTTTGAATAAATCTACCGAAAAGGAGTATTTGCTAGAGAAAAGGAATTTTTAGAAATGTGTAGTATTGAAACCATTGTGATAAAAAGAGCATTTGCTCCTATGGATCAAATGCTCTATTTATCACAATGGTTTCAAGAAGTGACTTTTACATAGGCGCAATAAGGCAATTTACTCCCGTGTTAACTCATTCTCTCCTGGACTATTTTTAGACCCAACTTCTTTGAATAAATCTACCGAAAAGGAGTATTTGCTAGAGAAAAGGAATTTTTAGAATTGTGTAGTATTGAAACCATTGTGATAAAAAGAGCATTTGCTCCTATGGATCAAATGCTCTATTTATCACAATGGTTTCAAGAAGTGACTTTTACATAGGCGCAATAAGGCAATTTACTCCCGTGTTAACTCATTCTCTCCTGGACTATTTTTAGACCCAACTTCTTTGAATAAATCTACCGAAAAGGAGTATTTGCTAGAGAAAAGGAAATTTTAGAAATGTGTAGTATTGAAACCATTGTGATAAAAAGAGCATTTGCTCCTATGGATCAAATGCTCTATTTATCACAATGGTTTCAAGAAGTGACTTTTACATAGGCACAATAAGGCGTCCGTAGGAGAGAATGTGTTAAGGTTTTTAACTGCCTTTTCAACAGAACAGACATAATTAGACAGATTCTGTTTACTTACATTTACTCGTATATACCTTTTGAGTGTCCTCTAATATGCACGCAATATTTAAGAGGAATCTGGTCCTTTTAATTGCGGAATTCTCAAATTCGAAGGGTCCATCATTGTTTAACGATAGAGTCCACTCGGTATGAAAGGGAATATTTACAATAGGATTTGTGAATGAAAGCAGTGCAGATCATGGTCGGAGGGTTCCTCTATGAGCCTGCTAAGCTGGATCTACATTTTATGGAAATGCCAGTACAGCAAACCCCTCTAAACAGGACGTTCAAACTAGTATTACTACCGGTCTTTGACAGTTGGCAGCTTAATGCAGGGTAAAAGTCGTGCAGAATCTCATAAAGGAGCGTTTTGCATTACTTTCATCCTGCATTAAGCCATAACCTGCCGTAAATTGTTTCCATTCTTCAAAGTCCGGTTTAAAGGGTTTTTATTGTACACCATTTCTTTGCAACCAAGGGTTTAATACATATTTAGACAGTTTATATGCTACATGCTAGTTATATACAGTAACAGTAGAAGATGTATGATTATCGGTTATAATCTAATTAACCTTTAGCCTGCTTTCGGCGGATTCATGATTACCTTTGCAAACACTTTAGACCCAGATGAGACGCTGAGGATCTCGGTGTCTCATTAAGATCCAAACTGTTTGACACCTTGATTGCATTTTTATAGACAAACTAATGAAAATAGTCTGCTCAGCAGCTGAACCCATTCCCTCATATTACATGTAACACCTTTTGACGCCATTTCACTTTTTGAAACCATTGTGATAAATAGAGCGTTTGCTACTATGGAGCAAATGCTCTATTTATCACAATGGTTGCAAAACTACACAATTCTAAAAATTTACTTTTCGATAGAATTATTATTATGTTAAAGACGAATGCGACCACCTTTTGAATGTCCATTGAACTGCAGACGGCTGCTTAGTGCAGGACGAACTTAATACAGACAGCTCCTCTCAGAGCTCTTTGTAACATTCGTCTTGCACTAAGCTACCACCTGCATTGATGATCTTACATTAAGTATCTTTTTGATGGTCGCTCGGCGTATCATTTGTATTCAAGCTGTCTGCCACTCCGTTCATTGTTGTTCTAAAGCTTGGACAAAAGCAACAGGTCTATGTCTAATGTTAGACATATGTTTTATTACAAGATAAGCATGTTTCATTCATGGGTTATAGTTAGGCGGATATACTACTGGAGTCTCTCTGTCATTTTGTATACACTAAAACCCGTCTGAAGCAATCACGTTACGGATAGAAATGTGTGTCATTTTAGCAAGTGGTAGCTTAATGCATAACAAATGTAACTAAGAAGCTCCAGTATGAGCATTCTGCATAGCTTTCATTTTGCATTAAGCTATCACTCAGCTTTAACCCTTTACTCCATAAAGGGGCTTTTATACGCATTTGCAAACAGGGCTGACCAAGATCTGATTCTACAGTTTCTGCTATGGCCAACAATTCCTGTTTCCATGTGTTACTATAGCAATTAATCTAATTAATATTCATGACGTCATTATTTCTTACATGAATATTCGTGGAGGAAAGGGTTAAGGCCTAGAAGTATGCTTCCATTAGGTGGTCACTTTGGATTGGGTTTACTGTTTATAAGGTCATACATAATACGATTACTCATTCATGACTCCGGAAGCTGATATTATGTACCATATATCTGACGATCTAGTCTATTATGTACCATATATCTGACAATCTAGTCATGACAGGAAGTATCATTTTATATATCAGGAAAAGTATACCTAAAGTGTATATGGTAACATATGCGCATATTAATGTTCATTAATTTTCAGATGTTTGATTAATTTCCGCTGCTTCTTCCTCCCGTACCCTTTGCAACGATAGATTAATACAGTAAAACCTCTTTAACTCGGCCTTTCAAATTAGTATTAATGCATGTATTTAAAGGCAAATTGTAGCTTAATGCAGGGTTAAAGTCATGCAAAAATTCACTTGTATGGAATTTTCTGTATGAATTTCATCCTGCATTAAACAGCTACATGTCTTAAAGAATATCAAAATTCTTATTTACTACAAGTCCTGCTTAGAGGGGTAGGTACTATTATATATGTATATATAATTTATCTCTGTGGAGGTGATTTTATGTTGCGTTCAGGTTCTTTGTCTTTTCAAATGCCCAAATGCCCCAATATCTGCCTCTGTCCCCACCCCCACACCAACCCTCTCTCTCTCTCTCTCTCTCTCTCTCTCTCTCTCTCTCTCTCTCTCTCTCTCTCTCTCTCTCTCTCCACTCCGTCCCACCCCTCAGTCGCTCTGTATCTCTCTATCACCGTATCTCTCTCTCTCAATCTGCAAATCTGACTTATTACACCTTTTCCCCTCAGTTTCTCACTTATTACCCCACTCTCTATACACGTACTGTTTTCTGCATAACTCTCTTCCTTCCTCTATTTATAAATACACTATCATATTTCACAAGTAGGGTATACAGTGGTTTGTACATATATTAGTTTCATAGTACAGTAAAACCCCTCTAAACCGGAATTCTAGTAGAGGAGAATTTAGATACTTTTTTGCAGGTGGCTGCTCAATACAGAGTGAAGAAATGCATGAAAAAAGCTCAGAGAGGAGTTGTTTTGCATGACGCCCATCCTTTATTAAACTGCCACCTGTCCCCAAGACCGATAGTTGTACTAAATTGAACCTTGGGGGTTAGAGGGGTTTACTCTATACACTGAGAGCTTAGCGTAAACTCATTGTAACTACAATACGGGTATGGGAAGAAGCAATGATGATACAGTAAAACCTCTCTATAACGACCACTAAATTGTGATAATTAGTTGGTAATTAGGGCAGGTGGCTGCGTAAAGCAAGGCGAAAGTAAAACAGAACGTTCCTATAGGAGCGTTCTGCTTTACTTTCACCTTGCTTTAAGCAGCCACCTGCATTTAACACAAAATACTTAATGTAATTTAGGTGGTCGTTATAGAGAGGTTTTACTGTATTTGCATTATGTTGAGGTCCTCATGAGACGCCCAGTAGATCGGCATCGCATCAGGATTCAAACTGTTCGAGAGATTCTGATCGTTAATTCGAAACGAAATTGAAAAAGAAAATTGTTTTAAAAGAAATAGACAATTTGCAAATCTTTATAGATATTACAGAATGTGGTACCAATAGTATTGCACATGCTTTAGACTGAATATTGTTCAATATTTAAAATTGTAATTAGACCTTTAACCCATTTCCTCATAGGCTATTTTAAGACACAATCTATTTCAATAAATCTACAGAAAAGGAGCAGTTACTAGAAAAAAGGAACATGTTAGAACTGTGTAAGTTTGAAACCATAGTGATAAATAGAGCATTTTCTCCATACGTTTTTTGTTACAATGGTTTCAAAAAGTGACTTTTACAGGGGTGTCAAAAGGTGTCAGTATGCTGGAATGGGTTAATACTAATCTGTATCTAGACCCTTAAGCTTGTTTACCTGTAAGCACACATATTTCGGTGAATCCCTTTTGACCCATAACCTGATAGAGTCGCATTTTACAAAAAGAGTAGACCTAGATCAGACAATCCCTGATCAGGGTTTGCGTTATTTGAGAAATAATGAGATCAAAATCTACAGTTTTTATCAATCAGAAATTGCCTTTTTTCATAAAATGATTCAATCAATTTTCATATAGTCATTACTTCATACATGAATACAGAAGAGGTCAAGGGTCAAACTAGGTTCATTATCATACTTGTATTGCTGCATAATGCGTATGTTGCTTCTGGATAACGGCACGTACAAAGCATTTCGAAAATATTTGACACGTAAGAGTAAAAGCAAATATGTGAAATGTTCACGGGATATGTACCCCGATCAAACACAAGTGACAAGGTATACAGTAAAACCTCTCTATAACGACCACTAAATTACATTAAAATCACTCTATAACGACCACTAAACTACATCAAGTAGTTTGTGTTAAAGGCAGGTGGCTGTTTAAAGCTAGGTGAAAGTAAAACAGAACGCTCCTATAGGAGCGTTCTGTTTTACTTTCACCTTGCTTTAAGCAACCACCTGCCCTAAATACCAACTAATTAACACAATTTAGTGACCGTTATAGAGAGGTTTTACTGTATGCACAGTATTGTCATAATATATTAGCATTATTATAGGTTTGTTTCGATTTTCGAATCAGCTAAGACGTTATCAATCTTTAGCTACTCACAAATCCAACGTTTTACATGCGGATGAAACTTAGCTAAAGTCCTTAACACCGAACCAATCGGTAAACCTCGGAATGTTTCTACATTTACATTTCCAAGCTTACCTTTGAAAAGATTTGAATAAATCTATATCTGAACCCCTATAAAGACGCGGGTCTTTTGCAAACAGCCTTGGTCCAGAAATCGGCCAAAGGCATCTCAGAACGATTGAATGAATCGAACAAATTTACAGTAGATAAGGGTTTGAATTTTGAGTATTGATGCGGACAACAATTTTGGTCAGCTTGTTAAAGAATAAACAGGAGATTTTTTACCTGTTGTCAATGACATTTGTCTGATGTGTGCACTTATTTTTGTACTTTCTATGAACTGCGTTGATTTTTTATAGAAAAGAAAGACATTTGTGAAAGCAGTGGTGCTATCATCTTTCATTCTTTGTATCTGATATGTCAAATTAATGTTATATATTTCTGTAATATATTAAAATGTGAAGTTCTTGATTCTTGCTGGTGTTTATTTATTTGTCATTACTATTTGACATCTGCACATGTGCCAAGAGCGAATGTGTACATTAACCCTTTCGCTGTCAAACTCTGTCGTCTGCTAACTTTGTCGTCTGCTACAAATTTTCATTTTTTTTTATTTTCTTCATTTTTGTTTCAAAAACATAGTAACAGTAACAAACAGTTTGGATCCTGATGAGACGCCGAGTTACTCGGCGTCTCATCTGGATCCAAACTGTTTGCATAGGTAATCACAGATCCGGCATTGGCAGCGAAAGGGTTAAGATAAGTATTCACACTACAACACTATTTTTCAAGTTGAGTTTTGTAGAAGAGTCTGTAGCAACCATTTAATGAATAAAATCTTGTAACTGATTAACCCATTCCCTCATATGCTATTTTTATATCCAACCTCTTTGAATAAATCTACCGAAAATGAGTATTAACTAGAGAAAAGGGCAATTTGAAAATTGTGTAGTTTAAAACCATTGTGATAAATAGAGCATTTGCTCCTATAGGAGCAAATGCTCTATTTATCACAATTGTTTCAACGGGCGATGTTTGCAGAGGCGCCAAAAAGCGCCAATATGAGGGAATTGGTTAATATGGAACGAAGTATTGCAGAAACTCCTAGAGAAACGTTCTGCTAACATTTCGTCCTGCATTTAGCTATTGCATGCCTTTACCCTTTACAGTAAAACTCCTCTAATCCGGACATTGAATTTAGTATAAATATCGGTCTCTAGGAGCTTTCTGCACGACTTTTACTCTGCATTAACCCATTCCTTTATAGGCTATTTTTAGATCTAATCTCTTTGAATACTTCTACCGAAAAGAAGCATTAACTAGAGAAAAGGAAAATTTTTGAATTTTGTTGTTTGAAACCATTGTGATAAATAGAGCATTTGCTCCTATAGGAGCAAATGCTCTATTTATCACAATTGTTTCACAAAGTGACTTTTACAGAGTCGTCAAAAGTCGTCAATATGAGGGAATGGGTTAAGCAGCCACCTACCTAAACATTCTACTAGAGGGTTTTTACTGTATCACATTAATATTCGTTGCAGACTCAATCCATTATGAATATCAGTTAAATTATTTTATACAAACAATTGAATACACTATTATTGATAATAGTATAGATTCAGAGCTGATGTTCTCTACACAAACAAAGCAGACCCTGATCAGAGGGCTCCTTACAGTAGCCGTCTGATATGGGTCTATTCTGTTTGCAAATATGTCAACAGGCGTCTGTATGGTGTAAAAGGATAAACCTCAGGAATACACTCGTTGTGAGTGGTTGTTCTTATAGTCAGATTTAACAGTACAGTAAACCCCTCTAAACCGGACGTTAAATTTAGTATAAATGTCGGTCTTGGAGACAGGTGGCAGCTTAATGCAGGATGAAAAGTCATGCAGAAAGCTTCTCTAGGAGCTTTCTGCATGTTTTTCACCCTGCATTAAGCTTTTCTTTAGAAAATCCCTAAATATTCACCATAAACTTGACCTGTTTGAATTTTTGATTAGTCCATTTGGAAGATCGGCGTTGTAAAGGTTCTGTTACCAACTGCGCTTGTAGACTTTGTGTTTATTCATTAACCCTTTACTCTATAGATACGCATTCTAATGGCTTTAAAGAAGGACTAGATCCAGATCAGAGTGCTCTAGTCAGAGTCTGATCCGTTTGATTTTGAAATCATATAGGTCTTATTCTTTTGTTTTTGCAATGGCCAAAATCTATTCCTGTTTGATATATAATTATATAGGTTATTTTAAAAATTAATCTAATTAATATTCATGATGCTATTATTTCGTACATGAATGTCCATAGTGTATTGGGTAAAGTAGTCGGTATATACATGTTTTACTGTACGTTACTCATACCGTGGTTCAAATTATTTGAGGATACGTGTTATGTCTTTCAGTCGTGAAATTGCTAGGCAACAGTTCTGGAAACATTAGAATATTGTCATCTATTATTCATAGCAAAATGCAATTTGAGTGTAAGACAGTTTTTACACTAACTCTTTCGCTGCCAATGGCGGAATTGGGATTACCGTTGCAGAATGTTTGGATCCAGATGAGACAACGGGTCATTTTGTCGTCTCTTCCGGATCCAAACTGTTTGATGCTGTGATTATGTTTTATAAAAATGAGAGAAAAAATTGAAAACTAACAAAAAATAGACGACAATGAGTTAACCGCTCCCCTGCTAAGCGCTACCTGACCAGCATGTTCAAACAGTTTAGATACTGGTATGTTGTCTCATCAGGATCCAAACTGTTTGACACTCGGTCAATAGTTTCTCAAAAGCTTATAAGCGAATCGGAAGTAAGTGAAAAATGTAACAGCTCGGAGTTTAAGCAAACATCGTTTTCATAGCAGACTGGGGGTTTACAATTAGTTCGGTAAATGGATGAATTTCCAGAAACATTTGAAGAGAGGTTTGTTGAAGTTGGAGAACCTATTTCTGTAGCTTTTATTTTAACCCTTTCGGCGCCAAATTTCTAATTGTCATATGCAATACAAATTTGTTAAATCATTCGATACAATAAAGAAATGAGATAAATAAATGCAAATTTCAAAAGAATAAAGCACATATGTTGAAGTAGAGAATGAGACAAAAAGTGAAGTCCCTGATCAGACGCCGCCTTGGAAAGGCGGCGTCTGATCTGGGACTGCACTATTTGTCGTGATGCATTTATGCGATTTCAGCGGTGAAAGGGTGAACCCTTTCCCAGTTCAGTATTCATGTACGAAATAACGGCGTCATAAATATTGGTTAGCTTAATGTTAATAATTGGTATACATGCATACAGGATTTGTTTTTGTATTGCTAGAAATTGAAGAGTCAGATCTATTATAAGTTTATAGGCAAATAGAATAGATCCTGATCAAACGGATCCTATAGGAGTCGTCTGATCTGGATATTCTCTTTTTAAAATACGTGAAAAGGCGTTTATATGAGAGAAAATGTTAAACAAGCTCAAGTAAACTTAGATTTGTAGATGAATATTGAACGTTCCAAATACGTAAAAGCGACTTTTCCAGTTTTAAAGGATAATTCAACGAAATATCTATTACAATTTTTAGTCAAGAGTTTTCCAGACAGTTATATAAAAAAGATACACTGAAGTAGGCAAAATTGTGATTTTAGAGTTACATTATATCATATTAGCGATGCTTTTCACGTTTTTGTATATGGCAATTTTGATGCAGGCGACAACTGCGCCATTAATATAGCAGACGTGTTTCATTTGCTGTCACGCATTGTCGTCTGAAAAAGAAATGTCGTCTACTAATATTTTGTTGAAAGATTGCCCTTTCCATGTGTCAAAAATACACTCATATCATGAAACAGCTTAGATACTGATTACAAGATGAGGAACTGCATGCAAACTATTTGCAAAGGTCATCGCAGATTCGTCAGTGACAGCGAAAAGGTAAATAATTTAAAACCTGCAAGGTTTTGCCCGCTTGTACAGTAAACCTCTCTATAACGGTCACTAAATTAAATCAAGTATTTTGTGTTAAAGACAGGTAGCTTCTTAAAGCAAAGTGAAAGTAAAACAAAACGCTCCTGTAGGAGCGTTTTGTTTTACTTTCACCTTGCTTTAAGCAGCCACCTGCCCTAAATAACAACTAATTAACACAATTTAGTGGCCGTTGTAGAGAGGTTTTACAGTAACTGTTGTTCAACTCTTTTACCGTCAATATCACCGGAAAGCGACCCACAGGGCTTGCTTCTAAAAGCGAATATTAACATAAATCGATGTATCATCACGATCTAGACTGTTTGACAAACCATTTACATTTTAAAGAATAAGAAACTGAAGGAAAGTCCACTTTGAAACTAACAGCAGACGACATTGTTTGTAGTAGAACTTATTTAGCGCTAAATGAGTTAAAATGTGTAAGTATGTTCTGAATATATTATACTACAGCATGGGATATCAAACTGCTTGAGTTCTGTAAGGAGCTGGACAGCACATGTGCACATGTAACTGGGCATCTAATTGGGACTCCAACTGTTCACAATTCGCCCGTATCTCTAAAATGTGCTACAGTATAACAGCCACTAAACCGTATTAATTATTTGGTATTTAGGGCAGGTGGCTGCCTAAAGCAAGGTGAAGGTAAAACAGAACGCTCCTATAGGAGCGTTCTTTTTAACTTTCATCTTGCTTTAATCAGCCACCTGCCTTTAACACAAAATACTTGATGTAATTTAGTGGCCGTTATAGAGAGGTTTACTGTACTTTAAATTTTATCTGGTTAACCATTGTTCCGCTATTCGCTACTAGACTGGCATGTGCAAACAGCTTGAGTCTGGATGAGCCGCCGAGTTACTCGGCGCCTTATCAGGATCTAAGTTATTTCAACACTCGGTCAGTAGTTTTTCGAGTGATTGATCTAGTCGGGTGTAGATCTAGTCAAAATGCCTCAGATTCAAATCTGAAAAGACACATTTTTCACCCAGTGAGATAAAGATTAATTAGATCAATCTCAGCTGGTTAAAACCAGAAAGAAGGATAAATAATTCACTTTCAATCTTTACTTTGGTTTTCATTTGATTTGTGACCAAACACGGCTCTCTTTCAGTATTTACCTATTTCCCATTCCTTCAAGTGTTTGAGAAGATGCTAATCACTCGGCAAACAACTTAAAACATTGATAAAATATTCAAATTACTCGGCGTCTGATCTGGACCCAAACTGTTTGAAAACGACAGTCTGGTCTCGAGTAGCAAGATAATGGTTCAATCTAACTCCAAGTGTGACTAATATGTAATATTATCCTTCTGACATTTAGTTTTTTGTCTTTCTAAACAGATTTTATATCATACAATTGTCGCTTCCCATTAACCCTAATTCAGCTGTTTAGAAATAAAATCTGCTCGATTACAATCTGGTACATATTGAATTATTTTAGATTTGATCAATATTTTAAAGAACGTATTGTCCGAGTGTCAAATAGCATGGATCCTGATGAGATGCCGAGTCACTCGGCGTCTCATCTGGATCCAAGCCGTGTGCAAATGCCACTTAGGTCGCGCATGGCCAGGTAAAGGATTATATATCACAAAGAGAAGTTCTCCGAGAAAATGAGTGTTATTGCACTGCAAAAAGTATACATGTATACAGTTAAACCCATCTAAATTGGAATTCTAGTAGAGAATAATTTAGATACTTTTAAGCAGGTTGATGCTAATTGTAGCATGAAAGTCTTAGAGAAGATTTCTGCATGACCTTTACCCTGCATTAAGCCGGTGCTATACAATGCAACATTTATTCAACTGTAACCAAAACATCACGTTTATAGTCAATCAAATCACATGCAGTTTGGGCAAACACCTGCGTTTTAACTCTTTGACTGCCAACAACGCAATCAGTTTGGATTCAGATAATACAAAGTTTAACGCGGAAATAGAAACTTAAAAATGAACAAAATTTAAAGAGGCGACGACAAATTTTGCCGAAGACAAAACATGGCAGCGAAGGAGTTAGTCAGCTTGTACTGTATTCATTAATTTTGCATGCCAAATGTCTACTACACGACTGTAAAAGATATCATTGGGTTTAACGTTTTGTACGCAAAGTAATGGTCGTCGGAAAATATCACCGTGTGCTACAACTCTCGTTGTCATATCTTCTTGCACATCTCTCAAACAAATACCACCAGGGTGACAAACAGTCTAGCCCCTGATGATACACTGAATTACTGTATATCTGATCTAAATCCAAACTGTTTTACATAGGTAATCACAAAGGTTCGCCGCTAGCGTGTAAAAATATTTTAGAAAGGAACAGGCTTGAGACCAGTGCTGTTGTTAGTTTAATGTTTTGTTTATTGGTAGTTTTATGTGTTTTGGAGTGTTGGTGTGTTCTTGATTTTTGTTTTCTTATTTTCTTTTTCCAGTGGAAGCTGCGGTATGTTAAGCTGAACGTTATGTTTTTAAGTTATGGAATATAGCACAGTATTTAACCCATTACCTCATAGGCTATATTTAGATACAACCTCTTTGAATAAATCTACCGGAAAGGAGCACTAAATGAAGAACAGGAAAATTTAAGAATTGTGTAGTTTGAAACCATTGTGATAAATAGAGCATTTGCTCCTATAGGAGCAAATGCTCTATTTATCACAATGGTTTCGCAAGGTGACTTTTACAGAGTCGTTAAAAGTCGTCAATATGAGGGAAGGGTTAAAGTTGCTACACGGTTGTAATAACGTGTACTATTTGGCTCACTTTACAGGGCTGATTCAGTTGGTTTTTTTTATACACCAACATATATAAAAGGTGAGTAGACAAAACATTCGAAAAAACCTGAAGTATTCAAGATTTGAACACAAAAAGGTATGTGCGAGCGTGAATAAAAATTACTTTGTTAATAAAAAAAGATTTTGTCCAGTGCAGTTTCTTCAAGAAAATGAACCGACGAAATCAATTTGAAGTCGAAAATGGAGTTAAAGCTAGATTTTTAGATTAACTTGGACATTACTCTGAAATTTTAGTTCCTGAAACTTAGATACATGTAGTTCATTTTAATGTATGTATAGCTTATGTCTGGTAATTAAATATTTCCGCAAATGATCTTGGCAAACTTAAAGTATTACATGCACAGAGCGGTACAGTACATCCCCTCCAAACCGGAGAGAGGGGGGTTGACTGTATATGATACATTTGATACTCGAGTTAACCCATTTTCTGATATTGACGACTTTTGGCCACTCTGTAAAAGTCACTTTATGAAACCATTGTGATAAATAGAGCATTTGCTCCTATAGGAGCAAATGCTCTATTTATCACAATGGTTTCAAATTACAAAATTCTAAAAAATTTCCTTTTCTCTTGATAATGCTCCTTTTCGGTAGATTCATTCAAAGAGGTTGGGTCTAAAAATAGCATATGAGGGTATGGGTTAATGTCCATATTCATATCGAGCAAATGTGTTTGTCAGTGTGGCATTCATGATTCAATGTTACAGCATCTAATATAAAGTCCCTCTTAATTGCAGATTGTAACTAAATGCAGGGCGGGTAACTCCTTTTCGGCATTACTTTCGTCCTGCATTAAGCAACCACCTGTTGTTAACGACAGCTATGGTTGTTCATTAAGTGGTCTTTTTAGAGTTTGTTTTACTGTATTCTGATATAGTAGGTTTTACAACGTTTGCGTAAAATACTTGTAAGTTAGTGTTAACTCACATTGGCAAAGGTGGTTACCAAGCTAAAGAGACACTTTGAAAGAAATGCAAAATACGCTGTATTAATGTTGATATCTTAATTCCTTGCCTTTAATTTTAATTGTAAACCTTTGTTAAAGATTCTGAACAGTTTCTGCCATTGTCAAAAATCCCTATATCCATGAGTATTTCTAACAATCAACGCGTATGATATCATTATGCAATAGTCACTACTTTCGGTTTAACTCTTTGCACGCTATGTAATTTTTTCGTCTGCAACAATTGTCGTCTGCTTCAATTCTTAAAATAACTTTTCTCTAATTTCTTTGCAAAAATATGATCAAGATGACAAACAGTTTGGATCCTGATGAGACGCCGCATTATGCGGCGTCTCATCTGGATCCAAACTGTTTGCATAGGTATTCACAGTTTCACCGCTAGCGTGCAAAGAGTTAAAAGCAAACATAGGGACTTTCACCGATATCAATATCAAGCTTGTAGAGATTTGTAGAAGATTATTATTTGAAGAAATTGTGAATACACGATATCCATTCATGCTATCAGACCGGGACAATGCCTTATATACCAGGTATATGGTGTTTTGACTTGAATTATAGCGTATTTCTATTTCGAACCTCAGAGTCAACCTGTGTCCTAAAGAGGTTGGTTGTCACTTTGGCGACTCGTTGTAAAAGCGTGTTAATATTCTTAGTAAACATAGATGACTGGTCATCAAGAGTGATGAGCTCTTCGACAAATAAGACACAGTTTATGGAAATCGGTGGTCAAATAAGATTTCACGGACGATCGCAGTGAATGAACCCAACGATTTTTGAGCAGATTTCGACCGGAGTTGAATACCTTTTACTTGTTATATAGAGCAGGGGTTTGTTTTGATTGGGCCAGGAAACTATATTGTGGTATGTTTTAGATACTTATGACATGTGATTAAAAAATAATGTATTCATGATGGAGTTGATGTTGTTCAGACATAGCATGCGAAGGGCACCTGTGGTCACAACATAGGGTTTGGTTGAGAAATGACGATTTTAGTATTTGAGTACCCACCTTTATCTGTATTTCTGGTTAATCATTTTGAATCCAAATGAATTTCATCTGCCACGGTTATCGTTTAACTTCAGGCTTCAAAGTGGAGATTTCAAGAAGAAAAAAACAAAACAATATAGATTTTGATCAGACCCCGATTACATGTAACTCTAAATCCAAATTCAAATGGTTTGCATAGATAATCACAGCTTCGCCTGTAGTCTTTGTCGCTTTACCTAACTGAGATGCATTTTGACGCATTTGCACACAGACTATACTCAGATCCGATGGCTCCTACAGGAGCCGTCTAATCAGGATTTGCTTGGTTTGCTTATGTAATTTTACCCATATGAGTATTCGTGTTCTGCCCTGGCCAAACAAACCCGTGTTCATATAGCATTATAAAAATCAGCTAATTCATGATGTTATTATTTCTTACATGAATATTCATCAAGTAAAGGATAACATGGACGACCCGGAAGTGTGAACATAAAAAACATTGGAAACCAAACACCAAAATTATTATTGAATTTTATCATCGGTGTCTAGCCATTTCATGGTGAAATAGTGAACTACCGCCTGCAAACCATGCTTCTCAGAGTACGCTCTATTTTGCTTATTCTTACACCGTTGAAGTCACCGGAAAGCAACTCAAATGTCTCGCTACAATGGACGAATCTGTGAGTAACTCGGTGTCTCATCTGGATCTAAATTGCTTGTCACACCACTTACTTTTTATAGAAGAAAAGGAAAGTCTACTCTGAAACTTTAGGGCATTTATCTGTTTGCAGACGAAAATTATTTGGCGCAAAAACACCACAATTTGTGAACACATTGTAAAGTAATGAGACACATAATTTTCCGGCGTTTCTGAGTCAATACCATTTATATGTTTCGTTGATATGAGTGATTCTGTGATCACATTTGCAAACGCTTTTAATTTTGACAAGACGTTGAATTACTTCGAATTATTGGACACTTTGTTTGTGTGTTCTTTTAACCCTTTGATTGCTATTCACGTTAATATACCTACCTGTAAATAGTGAAGACCCAGATGAGACAGCTACTACAGGAGCTGTCTCGTTAGGGTCTGCACTATTTACAGGTTGATTGTGCAACCAGTGCACTCCGCAGCAGGGATTGCACAGCGAAATACTTGTAAACAGTGAAGATATATGTAATTATACAACAGGGCATGGGTAAAGAAGGAGAAATGTATTTTAAAATTCAGCAAGAGAAGGGTTAACAATGTGGCAGAAAATATATCAAAGAACATTAAAGCAGACGATAAATTTTGCAAACAATACGTAGCAGCGAAATGGATACTGTTTTTTCTCCTTAACACTAACAGAGATAGAGATTACATTCCATCTTATACACAGGTAGTGTTAGCATATACTGTAACAGTGTATTGTAAAGAGCCTCAACAGGTTCTATATTTCAAAACATGCAAAATGTATCAGAGGCCCAGATAAGATGCGTAAATTAAAACATTTTCAAGAATAACTTTTCATATCTCCACCAAGCCCTATGTTGTGACCACTCTTTAGAATCGTCTCTTCTAATGAGTAGTCACAACACAGGATTTGGTGAAGAAATACATGTAACCAGTTTAGTATTTGGGTACTCTCCTGTAGGAGCCGTCTGGTCTGAGTCTGCCCTGTTTGCTTATGATACGATATACATGTACATCTGATTCCCTTGAACGTTTTCTTTTATAAAAAGCAGCTTATAAATATTCATGATGTCATTATGTCTGTCATAAATATTGAACAGGAAAAGAGTTAAGATAGTTCATATTGATATAAGACACTCGATCAGTTCCCGTCAAGACTCGTCCCAGTTAAAATTCCAGCCCTATACTCCGTGAATACTAAAGTAAGAAATAATGACACCATACATATTTATTGGCTGAATTTGTATAAAGACATACGAACGCAGGTGCGTTTGGTCATGACAGAACTGCAGAATCAGACCTATTTTATTTCATAAGCAAACAGAGTAGACTCTGATCAGACGGATCCTATAAGAGCCATCTGATCTGGGCCTACTTTATTTACTAATGCGTTATATGGCATACATATCGAGGGCTTGGTGCAAAACTATTGTAAATCCTTCACTTTGTGAAGGAGTTACAATAGTTTTGCACCAAACCCTCGATATGGAGTCAATGGTTATTATTATTTTGAAACTGATTTGTGATTTACGTTTTGGTAAAACTTTCAGGCAGATAAGATATTCTCAGACCTAATCGTTTGCTAGTGCTTATAACATCTAGTCGTGTCTAGCATTTAATGGCATCGATGTGTAGACTAGACTTTCAAAGCTATATAGATACCAACGAGCATATCTTTTCTAGCCTCTCATAAATACCAATATTAATAATTTTGAGATAGCGCAGTAAACCAAGGCCAGCGTATGGAACACTGAACTAATCGTAATATATCACGACTCGCACGCAACGAGGGGCTGAAAATAGAAACAGAATAACTGTAATATCAAAATACAGAACAGTAAAGCCTCGCTAATACGACCACTGAAAAAGTTTAATTCTAGGTAGTAAAAGACATGGAGTAGCTTAATGCAGGACCAAGGGTATATAGAAAGCTCTCATATGAGCTTTCTGCATTACCTTTGCCTTGCATTAAGCATCCACCTGCGTTTACAGAGTCTGACTTCTATGTTAATAAATTATGCAGTCGCATTAACGAGATTCTATTGTGATATGAAGATATTGGGAAATATTTAGTTCGTCTCAGTGGCTCAAACGTTGTAAAACAGTGCATACCCGAGCAGCCCATTGCCTTTCCAGAGTCTACAATGCTTATTGCTCAACCGGATAGAGAGAGAGAGCGGGGGTGGAGAGAGAGGGAGGGAGAGAGAGGGGATGGATGGATGGAGAGAGAGAGAGGGGGATAGATAGATAGATAGATAGAGTGAGAGAGAGAGACAGACAGACAGAGGCAGACATAGAGACAGAGATAGACACAGAGAGAGAGACAGAGAGAGAGAGAGACAGAGAGAGAGAGACATAGAGAGAGGCAGAGAGAGACAGAGAGACAGAGAGAGAGACAGACAGACAGAGACAGACATAGACAGACAGACAGACTGACACAGACAGAGACAGGGAGACAGACAGACAGACAGACACAGACACAGACAGAGACAGACAGACAGACAGACACAGACACAGACACAGAGAGACAGACAGACAGACAGAGACAGAGAGAGACACACAGAGAGACAGAGAGAGACAGAGAATGACAGAGAGACAGACAGACAGACAGACAGACAGAGATAGAGGTGTAGCGGATCAGAGTATTAGCAGACATTGTCTTTCCATCATGCTTATGGTTATTTACCCGTATATCCTCAATGCAGTATAAACTGTATTATTCGACCATTCATTTCTTGAGAACAGTTCTCTTAAAAAGCAGGCGGTTGCTTAATTCAGGGCAAAACAATGCAGAAAGCTCCTACATTATTTTTCTGCATTACTTTTGACCAGAATTAAGCTAACACCTGCCCTACAGACCCATAATCATGCCTCTCTTTGATGTCCGCTTAAGACAAGTTCTTACAAACAACTGACCACGGAATGATTCAGGTAATAGAGGACATTTCTGTAATTATTTCCTTTGCTTGTGCTTAAAAATCAAATTTACAGATGAGCTGTATATACGATAATGGTAAAAAGTTAAATGTTTGTTTATAATGGGGTCATCCCTGTTGAAAGGACCAGTCAAATGATTTATAAGAAACCTTATTCTCTTACACAGTACATCCCGATCCCTCACATTAATGCCAAGCAACATGCACGTATTCAATCGGTAACCATTTAATCATGGCTCGAGGTTCACCAGTCCGCCATATCAGAACAAACCCCTGACGAGGTTCAAACCTTCGACCTTCTGGTCCAGATGCGGGTGCCTTATCCACATATAGATCGTTCGTGAAGGTAGCTAGGACATCATTCATATGGACCTATGTGCATCCCTCTAGATAATATCCAAATACCGGCGGGCGTGGTCGAGTGATTAACGCGCTTGCCTACAGTACCAGAGGCCCTGAGATCGATCCGGTGCCGGACAAAGTCCTTCGGATGAGACTTTATAAACATAGGCGTAGGAGCGTTTTCAATTATGGGGATGGGGAGGGGGGGGGGGGCAAGGATGTAATGGCGGCGGGGCCACTTCCAGTGGTTGATATAAAATACTTTTTTATATAAAATATGACAGTGATGGGGGAACGGAAGAAAAAAAAAGATTTAGCATCTGAAGCGCAGGTAAACCTCTGACGTTTGGTCTTCTTTGTGTAACGGACAGCTCGTTAGACCACCCGACCACAGAAGCTGACCTGCAGAATTACATAGTCTTATCACATTTAACTTGTCTAACTGGCAAATTTCGCTTTTCCTGAAGATGTCAGGCATCTTGTAACATTCACATTCATTCTATAATATAAACATTATTCCTGTCTTAATCTTGAGTCACAGTCATGTCCCACAAAAACAATGCCTGTATCATTACCATTTTCCTCAAATTAATGAATTCCCGGTAAGGTTCATGCAGTTACCTTTAGGAGAGGATTCTTGCTTTTGATCTGTTCGTTGGTTTTAAACACACGTGGGAAAAAAAGACAAAAATAGCGAAAATCGTAACTACTCGTCTTCCGTTAGGGTTCGGAGTAAAGCCGGGGAAACACTTCAGATGTTCCTCACCCTGGCGGAATAAGACAAGTAGTTACGATTGATATGATTGTTTTCCGTTGAACGGGGCTAAGTTATGCATATGCGGGACCAAAAAGCCGTAACTAGTTGCAGGTACGAAAACAAATAATTTAATATCAATAGGAAGTTCAACATTTATATCCTTTTCGCTTTTCTTTTTGTGTCTTTTTCATTTTTTATGTTCGGACTTGAGAATGTTTATTTATTTATTTTTATTTTTTTTATTTTTTTTTATTTATTTTTTTTTTTGGGGGGGGGGGGGGCAAAGTATACTCTGCACCCCCTGTCTCAACATTTGGGGCTCCCCCTTGGCCCCGGCTCCTACGCCCATGATAAACCGAGGTCCAATAAATCGGTGCTTTACACTGGGAATCTTAAAGAACCAGATCTAAACTCTGTCGATTAGAGTCGAACATCACGCCAGTGTTTCTCAGTCCAATTAGCCAATGGTGAATGTTTATTTATTTATTTATTTTATTTATTTATTTAATTTTTTTTGGGGGGGGGGGGGCAAAGTATTCTCTGCACCCCCTGTCTCAACATTTGGGGCTCCCCCTTGGCCCCGGCTCCTACGCCCATGATAAACCGAGGTCCAATAAATCGGTGCTTTACACTGGGAATCTTAAAGAACCAGATCTAAACTCTGTCGATTAGAGTCGAACATCGCGCCAGTGTTTCTCAGTCCAATTAGCCAATGGTTGGCCAAAGCGGACGTTAATCAACACACAACCAAATCAACCAAGGGAGATAATCGGTCCTCCTTTCACGTCCCATTTCAGATTTCGCGTACTAAAATAAAATACTATATTCTCTATATCTAAGGGAGATAAACATGACGCGGCACTCAAGTTGGGTATATATGGTTTGTTTCCCATATTCTGTAAGAAACGTATATATATAGTGCATATCAAATCATTTGATGGCGGCATATGACAAGTTCTACTGTATTCTGATTTGAGAAAATTATACATTAAGCAATGCTATTGGAAACATATTGTAAATTATTGAACTATTAAAATATACTTTGGGGAATTTAGCGCTATCTATATTTAACGGATTTGAAATAAGGAATAGTACTATTTTAACTGATACTTACTGTCCTTTTCTCATAAGGTATTTCTGCTGCAGATAAACAATATGGCCTGTTACATACTGAACATGTGCTTTTACTGGACAATTTGCTAAGATTTGAACATTTATCATATACTAAGGACTTATTAATACACCAACAAGAATAAAGAAGATATTTGGAAGGATCGTTTTGAAAAAAATAGTTAAAATATCTGGAAAAGTGAGTTATATGACACCTCTTTTTGCATATTTTCAGGTAAAATTTGAAGTTTAATTTAACCAATGAAGTGAAATTGGACCATTTATCATATAATAAGGACTTATTAATACACCAACAGGACTAAAAAAGATATTTGGAAGGATACTTTTAAATCCTTTTAGAAAACACCTGGAAAAGTGAGTTATATGACACCTCTTTTTGCATACATTTTTATTTTTCAGGTATTTTTTGGCATACATGTATTTCAAAATCAAAGTTTTGTTTAACTCATAAATGCGTTGTTTAACATTTATAAACTACACTATGACCTTTACTTAATAACTTTATTAAAATAATTGCTGAAAGTTATTAAAAAATATAGATTTAATCAATTTTTAAAATGAAGGTCAAATTAAAAGGAGGTAAACAAACAGTCATTGCTGGAAATACCTTAACCCATTACCTAATAGGCTATATTTATGTACAACCTCTTTGAATAAATCTACCGAAAAGGAGCATTAATTAGAGAAAGGGAAAGTTTTTAGAATTTTGAAGTTTGAAACCATTGTGATAAATAGAGCATTTGCTCCTATAGGAGCAAATGCTCTATTTATCACAATGGTTTCACAATGTGACTTTTACAGAGTCGTCAAAAGTCGTCAATATGAGGGAAAGGGTTAAATCTATTAAAAAAGTAAGCATTATACCTACTGATATCGCTACTTATCAGTACAATATAACTCACACAGTGTGTTTTACAGAGCGTTCGGTTTTGTGAGTTGTTGAAAAGGGGTTACTCAAATGAACCATTAGTAGCTGTATAACACCCTTTAAATCAACCTATGTATTTCACGGTGCTGTTGGAGAATTAACATGTTGAGCTCTTGTAGGTCTCTTTATACAAATGTATTACTTCTCGCTGAACCAATAGAAAATTGAAATGTGTATACAAAATATGTTTGGTAAATTCTTTGGTGAAAAATATAATATCCGGGAAGAATAATTAAAAAAAATACAGTAAAATCTCTCTTAACCGGACGTTAATTTAGTATAAATATCGGTCTTGGAGACAGGTGACAGCTTAATGCAGGATGAAAGTCATGCAGAAAGCTCCTAGAGGAGCTTTCTGCATGACTTTCACCCTGCATTAATCAGTCGCCTGCCTAAAATATCTAAATTTTCCTCTACTAGAATTCCGGTTAAGAGAGGTTTTCCTGTAATACTAAACTATATTGTGTTGCTAATTTATAACATCTTCATAAACGATATTTTTACTTCACTGATAAAAAAACTATGCATAACTATGCAGATGACAACACACTCACATACTGGGATAAGGATATTCAAAATTTGAAGAATATACTTGAACAGGAAAGCTCTAATATAAACGTTTGATATACAAATGTTTTGTACGTTCAAATTTCAATTATTGACCAATTGTATGGTATTTTTGCACTTATTCAAATGCCGAAGAAACCAACAACTGGAGAAATGGAATATTAGAATATATATAGAGCACTTAGATTTTTTTTAATGACTTTGACTCAGGCTATTTGCAATTGTTAGGCAAGGGCTAGAATGCTCTTCATATAAATCGTTTGAAAAGACAGATTGCAACAAAGGTGTTTGTTTGTTATTCTTCATAACTTTTTCTTCAGTATAAAATTCAAATCTTAACATCTGTACGTACAAACCACTATTCTTACAGGTGTATGTTCAATTGATATCCTTGATATACCGAGGTACAGTACAGTCCAATATGGTAAAAACGTTTAGATATGAGGCCACCCAGGTGTAGAAGAGCTTACCAAATGCGTTAAGAGCCTCTATAGAGGATGGTGAGTTCAAGAGGTTGGTATCTGAAACAAAAATGAAGAAATGTAAAAAATGAAAATTGCAGCAGACGACAAAAGGTGCAGACGACAAAATTTAGCAGCGAAAGAATTAACTTGTGCTTGATATGTTCTAAATGCTTCCAATTGTTTGTATATTTCTGTTATATGTGTAAAGTAAAGGTAAATGTGAGGTTTATAGTCTGGAACTATATACATGTACATATTCTCCCGACTTCACAATTTACCCCCTGATCACTGGGTTATAAGTCGGCCATTAACACTCGGCGCTCAAGGCAGCCATGGCACATTGGCTTATTTCCCTCACAGGTACCCATTTATACACCTGGGTAGAGAGGAGCAAACGTGGGATGCATTTTTTGCTCAGAAAAATTCTGATAGTCCGATGGCAGGATTCGAACCGGGGACCCTTCGATCCCAAGTCTAACGTCCTACCACTGGACCACCACTCCCACTCCCTTTAAAGGTGCTGCCAGTGCCCCCCCCCCCTTGTGTTCACAAGGGGCACTGGAATTTACCAACATGTCAACATAGTGTATCGTGGTACACACTTACGTGCACAGAATGCGTACTTTTGCATACATTGTGCACCCATGGGCCATACCGGGTTCCATACGGGATTCTGCAAACTACCGCTTCGGCATGTTAAAGGTGCTGCCAGTGCCCCCTGTGTTCACAAGGGGCACTGGAATGTACCAACATGTCAACATAGTGTATCGTGGTGCACACTTACGTGCACGGAATACGTACCTTTGCACCCATTGTGCACCCATGGGCCATACCGGGTTCCATACGGGATACTGCAAACTACCGCTTCGGCATGTTAAAGGTGCTGCCAGTGCCCCCTTGTGTTCACAAAGGGCACTGGAATGTACCAACATGTCAACATAGTGTATCGTGGTACACACTTACGTGCACAGAATGCGTACTTTTGAACACATTGTGCACCCATGGGCAACACCGGGGTCCATACGGGATACTGCAAACTACCGCTTTGGCATGTTAAAGGTGCTGCCAGTGCCCCCTCCCCCCTACCCTTGTGTCTTTATATATATCTGTATATGTGTCTAAAATGCGGACGCGCTTTACGGACATTATAGACATTATTGAAAAATGCGGACGATATAGATTAAAGAAGGATATCGGAAAAGGGAAACGGTTTCGCTTGTATGACTGCTATCGAGGCACCCTTTTTTAGTATAAGAATTAAAGAAATATTATTTTACTATAGTAGGATATTGAAGTATAAATATGTGGGAATGTATTTGTATAATTTGCTCAAAATCACAGTGTTAGCATGGTGAAAATGATTTCACGAGTGATTTATTAGAATGCTAATGTATGGTTGTATTTATTGTAATTACCTTCAAAATGAGTTTGATTTTATTATTCTCATAAGTTAGTTATCCACTACATGGTATACATTTCGCCGTAGATGACCGTGGATGCACTATAAAATGTATATACTGTCAACAGTGTCCTATTACTTTCTATATCGTCCCTAGACTCGATGAACGAACATTATTGGACAAGGCGGACGACATAGAACAAAGAAGAATATTAGAAACAAGCGGACGATATAGAATATAGAAGAGGGTTGTGTGAATGAATTTGGCGATGTTGTTTAGGTGATTTAATGAATACATTGAGAATAAACTGTATATATGCAGTAAACCCCCTCTTATGCGACCACTTAAAAGAGGTATAATTCTGAGTGGCAGAGGCAAGTGGTAGCTTTTGGAGGACAAAGGTAATGCAGAAAGCTCCTAGAAGAACTCCCTGCATTACTTTGCCCTGCATTAAGGAACCACTTGCTTATAAAGACATTCATGTTTATTCATTAAGTGGTCGCATTAGAGGGGTTCTACTGTAGTTGTTTTGTATAGTTGAAGAGTGAACATACATGTACGTGTTGATAAATAAAATATGAAAGTTATGCATAATTAGATGTGTTTTATAAAAAAATAAGTTTCTAAGACTACACTAGCATTATTGTGGTGAGCGATGGTCTAGTGGTAATTTAACGCGCTTGACTATCAGTCCGGAGGTCCGGGGTTCGAATCCCGATCCCTCCTGGAAATTTCAGAGACGCTTTTCCGTGTCTCCCACCTGCACCTCCTCTCCACCCAGGGGTTAAAATGGGTAATATAAATTACTGGAAAATGCGGACCATATAGAATAAAGAAGGTTATCGGAAAATGCGGACGATATAGAATAAAGAAGGGTATCGGGAAAAAGCGGACGATATAGAATGAAGAGTAAAGTACAGCTTTCGACGACAATATAACTGTAAAGCAGTTTTATATGAATTTTAATTATATATACGGCATAATTGCTTATTAAATTAATGTATATAAACAAATACAAAACAGCAAATATATCAACTGGCAAAGTATCAACAAATAGACAAAGATGCAATTTAGCAAAAACTAATCGATACTACAAGGAGTTTGTCAGGCTGATCCGGACCTGGAGTGGCCCATCCTGTAAGTGTGCTATGTGTTCATGAGTTGTACCTCTCTGTGTCCACAACCAGCCTTTTGCTATGCATGAACTTTTATTTAGCTGCTTTTGTGTTGTAACTTGTAAATTACATGTTTGTTGCTTTGCTTTATGTTTCTTGCTTTGCTTTATGTTTAATTGAAGTTTTTATGATTTTTTGATGTGCTTATTCCTAGATGTTAATCCACTGTGAGGAAGTTGCTGATCAGTTCTTCCCAAATCTGATTTGGGCGGATAAATGGTTTTACTTCTAATTTACCTGTCGCACTTTTGTGCCTTCTTTTGACTGTCAAACTCTTAGTTATACTCTTTTTAAGGCAGTTTTTAGGCTTATGTCACGATCAGCAACTTTCACACAGGTTTTAGTTTTAGAAACAGGTAATCTGCAGATTGGCACCTGATAAGGGGCCTGGCCCCTTGTCAGGATCTATGAACCCAGAGTAAATCAATTAGCATGCGCAGACAGTCATATATCCAAATTGTGCACCACTTACTAGATACCTGATCTGGATCTATGCTGTCTGCACATGACCCCTTTTTTACTTTTTATTATTGTTCCTTATTATGCATGCATTTACATGTATACAGGTAGATGTGATATACACTGCATGCTGTATTAGATGTATATAATAATGCATTTTGTAGAATTTTTACTATTTTAAACTTGATAATGTATTTCTTTACAGGCTGTTAGTTAATTTTATTGTTAATAAACTTATGTTATTATGTCGGTAAATAGCTTTTAGCTAATGTTAAATATGTTGTGAAAACACCCGACTATAAATAAAGTTTCTTGTATCTTGTAACTATTGTCCTCAGAAAGTTTGCATGCTCTCTTATCCGGCCATTGAATGCATGCGCATTTTCCCGTATACATGTGTATATATGTTCGATTTTTATACTTTAAATAACATAATACATTTTTTATTAAAGTTTTGTGCCAAGATTATACAGCTTACCGGGTATAGCATACCCAACATTCAAACAGCAAAAAACACCATATAAATGTAACAAACTATATTTTCATTTGGTACAGATGTAAAACTGTATTTCTAGAAGTCATTCACTTATAAATTAGTACAAATAAAGTACTATAGCAAAATTTACAACATCTTCATTTATCGATGCGTTGCCCCGACCGTCAGCACGCCGATATTTACACGACCGATTCTTTATCAACAACAATATTATCAAAATACACGCAGCAGGATATTTTTTGATCGTCGAGATCTTAAAAATATTTATAGAACTGATGCACATAAAAAATATTATAATCAAATACCTAGATTTTGTTTACACCATCGATTTTACTATCGGACGGGGGCCTCGATCGACGGATGGCCGATTTACCAATAAAAAACATCAAATAAAAGCAATAAACTCCATTTTTACCAACAGGAGAAATAGTACCACATAATCAGTCCCACGAAATATTTACAGGAGACATGCTGTATGGAGAAAATCAGCATCTTTACTTTCAGATTGATCAAGCGACCCTGTCAAAGGGGGGGGGGCTAATAACCGGACCCGATTTACCAATAAAACAATGAAACATGAGCCACGAACTCCCTTTTTTGTAAATTTTCAACGAAATAGGTTACTATATAACTAAATTGATCTTTATATGCTGTTATTACTCGCCATTGTTGTTGTTGTCTGGTCGAGGACTTCCGGTTGGAAAATGTCGGACAGCGGGAAAAAATAAACGCGCACAAAAATGAAGAAATTAGGTGTCCTAATGCCAGACGATGGAGAGCCTCTGGATCGATTATCTGTTTAAGTTATTCCCTTAGTTTGTGTATAAATTAGTCCAAGGGTGTTATTTATTGACCGAGTCCCCCCAAATCTACGTTTTTGACCTGATCACCACGTGATACTTCCAGCCATATAATGGGTGGGAGGGGTAAACCCGCCCAAAAGACTGAGTGACCAAACTGCTGTGAAAATGCAAGCAGGAGAGAAGAAGCAATGTCAGAGGTGTAGGAATGATTGTGGTAAGGATAGTATGAAGTGTAATTTATGTGACTCTATATTCCACACCAAATGTGAAGGTATTTCCACTCAGCAACTCTCTCTTTTCCGAGAGCTTGATAAACTGAAAACTCACTATGAATGGTTGTGTAGTTCATGTAGGAAGATGGATGTGATGAATATTATGAAATCCATTCAGACAATGCAGACTAGAATTGAAAATCTAGAAAAAGAAGTGGTTTCACTTAAACAAAAGAACATTTGTAATTCAGATCAGTTTGTTGAAAAATTCTAGTCATACAGATACTTCTAGTCATACAAACATATCAGAAGCAGTAAATGAGGCAATTGACATTGAAAGACGTAAGTTAAATTTGGTGGTTTCTGGAATGCCTCGGTCAGAGGATAAATCTGATGCAGAGCTTTTGCAGGACTTGTTTAGAGGATCCAGCTTTGGATATTACAGGAACTGTTGTTGTGCAAGATATACAAAGAATTGGTAACAAGGGACACTTGCTCATTACTTTTGACACTATTGAAAACAAACGGGCAGTTCTAAAGAGTGCATATTGTCTTAAATTATCAAACATTCCTAGTCATCGTAACATTTATCTGTCCCCAGACTTAACCAGGAAACAACGACAGACAGAGTACGAATTAAGAACAGAGTTGAAAAACAGAAGAGAAAATGGTGAGGTAGGCTTGAAAATTTCCCAGGGAAAAATTGTAAAAACATTAAACCAAGGGCCTCAAAATATCTCAGCACCTCATGTAATCAGTGTACCTTCAGGCAACATTGCTGCATCATCTGTGAATAAAAACCATGCAAGGGGCAACCCTGGAAAGCCACAGCTGCATATGGTACAGGTTGCACGTGGCGATACTGGGAAGCACACCGGAATGTCAAAACCACCTGCTAGCGCCAGTGGTGGTAGTGGTTCTGCTGCTTCAGTAGAGGTAGCTGGATCACAGAGAAAAAACTAGTTACAGGTGGTACTGGTGTAAATACGTTAAAGTTTCCAGTTATTGTTAATTTATCAAGTTCGGAGGCAGTTCCATGCCTAATATAGACTATAATAAATCACTTATTGATACTGAACTGTCTAGCAGTGATAAGACTGAGTTGAATAAAAACATTGTTGGATATGAAACAAGTGGCACTTGCTTAACTGATAATAATGTACAATTTACACTGGGGGGAAACGTATCCCGGATATTGCAAATAAATGAGCTTTATTTTGACACAACGGAGAGAACAGGAGGGCAACGTATTTTCTCTTAATTAGTTTTTTTTCGGCAATTGATAGGTGGTGCTTTAGAGTCACCATACTCATATTATACACGCTATATACATGATTTGGAATCAAACAATGCAAACGATGGGGAAAATCACAAAATGAACGCCGTGCTCGCGAAAGAATGCATAACCCTCTCCCAGATTTTTTTTTATGTTACTGAAAGATGGAATCAAAATATAAAATTCTGAATTGAGCGATCGCTTTGAATATCATTCAACTATGTATACTGAAAATTTCAGTCATATTGGTTCAAGTTTGCCCAAAATATGGTCACAAACGAATAGTCGGTTAGTCACTATTAGGGTACTGGGGATTGGTAGCTCAACAATTTTAGTGTACTGGGTATTGCATGATAGTGTACTGGGTATTGCATTTCATTTGTTCTCTTTTTCCGTTTTATTGAACGTTGTTAGATATTTCAGATATATTTCTGTCGTGATAAATGCTGTTTCTAGGCAATCGCACATTCTAGATAGATCTATGTGCATCTGTATTGAAATATACTTAATTTGTCACCTACATCTAATTTGTCAAACGTGACCTCATTTCCTAAACTTGGTTAAAGGTATTAAAGATGATCTTTCCTGGAGTCATGATGATGATGTACATCACTCGATGATCACTGACTTATTAAAAGCCATTATCTATAAGTACCTTACTTATTTCTTAATAGATCTATTGTTTACTCTTCAGTTAATTGATACAAATATCCAGATGATTTAATCATCACTAATTTGTTGTCTTCTAGAATCTAGATCTACCTGATCTTGACAGATGCAAAACATACTGCAAGCATAGGTCGAGCCTATATGTAAATATTATAGTACTGTATAAACATATACATGTAATAGGCTTTTATTAATAGCATAAAAATTCTGAAATATTAGATCTATATCACTCAGCTTTTCCAAAAATGCTAATGAACGCTGTTATACATAACAGCGGCTTTAGCCCAGTGGTCAAAATAGTACTGTGATATAAGAAGTGATATAGCTAGGGCACGTAACACCAAATAGGATGTCCTATATCATTGAATGATTCATATAAACTGCATCAACTACAGTACAAGGTAAATCTGTATCTGTATCTGTATTCGTTACGTTGTAGAATCCGATTACGGTTTTTATACAACGGGAGGGAGAGCGCCGATGAGTTGCTTATCGGTGGTGATTCCCTAGGGCGGTCTTGAACGCCTCCAGGGAAGTGGCGCATGCAATATCCTCGGGTAGATGGTTCCAGTGTATGACGGTGTCAACAAAGAAAGAGTTTTTGTATTGCTGGGTTTTGCTTTCTGGTATCTTCAGGGCTCTGCTGTTGTTGCACACTTGATTGTTTATTATATTTGAGGCAATACAATCACTAAAGGTTTTCGGTTTGATTTTTGTTTTTTGTTTTGCCGGAGATGTGAATTCGTGAGCTTGCAGAGCCGGCACCAACCCCTCAACCACCCTATATATCAATATTAACCTCAGGCTGAGTCGTCTGTTTTCCAGGGTCTCAAGCCCGAGTTCCTCTCTCATTCGTGTGATACATCCTACATCCCTACTTCTGTAGTCTTTTTTATGAATCTTACCAACCTGTTCTGAATGCGTTCTATTTTGTCAATATCCCCCTTCATGTATGGGTTCCAAATTGTTGCTCCATATTCTAGTATTGATCTTACAAGGGATGTATAAGCTATTTTTCTGCAATTTTCTGGTACATTTCTTAAGTTCCTTCTGAGGAATCCTAGAGTTGAGTTTGCTTTTTTGCATGTTAGGTTAATGTGTTTGTTCCATTTCAGGTCATTTGATATATGTAGTCCAAGATAGGGATTTTCTTCTACTTCTTGCAGTATGGTTTGGTTTAGTTGATAAAATCTTGAGGAGCGTTTGTTGATTGAGAGGATGTAGCACTTTTTTGCGTTGAACTTCATGCCCCAGTTTTCTGCCCACGTCTCTATGTTATTGAGGTCAGTTTGCATCTGTTGGTGGTCTTTTGCTGTTTTTATGGTGCGATAGAGCAGACAATCATCGGCAAATAGACGTACCGATGATTTGACGCTGTCTGGGAGGTCATTAATATGGCATAAGAACATCAACGGTCCTAGTACCGTTCCATGAGGGACCCTAGAGTCACTGGAAATACTCCTTCTACAACTGTCTTCATTGTCCTTGTTGTCAAGAAATTGTTTAGCCATGTGTGGATGTTTCCCTTTATTCCGTATTGTTTCAGTTTATATAATAATTTGTTGTAAGGTACTGTGTCGAAGGCTTTGGAGAAGTACAGTATCGCGATGTCTATCTGATGGCCTATGTCATGTTCTTTTAAGAGTTCATTTAAGGTAGTTATTAGTTGGGTCTCACAAGAAAATCCTGATCGAAAGCCATGGTTTAGGTTCGTTAAGATTTTGTTTATCTCTAGGTGTGTCAAGATCTGTTTCTGTAAAGAAATGTCAACTTTTATACCCAACACAGGAACCAGTCTGTATTGTCCTCAAAGATAAGTTCATGCATAACTGAAAAATGCAAACACTGGGGTGTCATGTGTTATGTAAGAAAAATATCTTGCACTCCAGTTACTTGACTGATGTAATGCGAACTTCTGACAGAGGCACTGACTAAACAGGGGCATGTCACTTAGGTTCACACAATTTCTTCACAAACCCTTTCTAGAATAACAGACATGCATTGTATCTATTCTCTGACAACCATGTATATCTACATGATAAACACAAAATGATGAAAATCCCATGAAAACAGTGCTACTTTATTTTGAGGCAAAATATTTGACACTAATTCTCAGTGGACTTGTAACTTTTGACTACACCATGGAGCATTGGTGTTCTGATACCAGTTACTTCTACCCAGTTACTGATTTGTATCTGAAAATGTGTATAAAGGGTATCTGGGGTCTTCCTCCACCAGTAATTAGCTGGACGTCGCAATATGACTGAAAAACTGTTAAAGAGACGTAATATCTGAAACAAATAAACAAACAATTTTGAATGCATTTTTATGCCCCCAAAGGCGGGCATATAGTAATCGCATTGTCCGTCCTTCCGTCTGTCCGTCTGTCCGTCCGTCCGTCCGTCAGTCCGTCCGTCTGTCCTTCCATCCGTCCCAAATTCGTGTCCGGTCTGTAACTTCTTCATCTATCAATGGATTTCAATATAACTTGCCACAAATGTGCACCAGACAGAGACGATGTGTCGCGTTCAACTCCCTGGTCCATGGGTCAAAGGTCAAGGTCACAGGGTACAATTACTTTGTCACAAATTTCGTGTCTGGTCTGTAACTTCTTCTATCAATGGATTTCAATATAACTTGGCACAAATGTTCACCACACAAAGACGATGTGTCGCTTTCAACTCCCTGGTCCATGGGTCAAGGGTCAAGGTCACAGGGTACAATTACTTTGTAACAAATTTCGTGTCCGGCCTGTAACTTCTTTATCTTTCAAAAGATTTCAATATAACTTGCCACAAATGTTCACCACACAAAGACGATGTGTCGCGTTCAACTCCCAGGTCAATGGGTCAAAGGTTAAGGTCACAGGGTACAATTACTTTGTAACAAATTTCGTGTCCGGTCTGTAACTTCTTTATCTATCAATGGATTTCAATATAACTTGGCACAAATGTTCACCACACAAAGACGATGTGTCGCTTTTACTCCCAGGTCCATAGGTCAAAGGTCAAGGTCACAGGGTACAATTACTTTGTCACAAATTTCGTGTCCGGTCTGTAACTTCTTTATATATCAATGGATTTCAATATGATTTGACACAAATGTTCACCAGACAAAGATGATGTGTCGCTTTCAACTCCCTGGTCCATGGGTCAAAGGTCAAGGTCAAAGAATACAATTACTTTGTCACAAATTTTGTGCCCTGTCTGTAACATCTTTATCTATCAATGAATTTCAATATAACTTGGCACAGATGTTCACCAGACAAAGACGATGTGTCGCGTTCAGCTCCCTGGTCCATATGTCAAAGGTCAAGGTCACAGGGTACAATTACTGGTTTATCTGTGAATGGATTTCAAAGGAACCTGGCACAAATGTTCACCACACAAAGACGATGTGTGAACTCCCTGGTCCATGGGTCAAATGTCAAGGTCACAGGGTACAATTTTTGGGGGCATTCGTCACGTGACTGTGACATCTCTTGTTTTTCATATAAAATAGTTTGAAAATAGTACGCACACGTGTACAGAGAATGCTACAGAGTAAACTACAGAGTATACCTAGGTACGCTCCTGACTAGTGACTGTTGCATTCTACTGTGCAGTTACAAATCATTTTCTATCTCAATATGACACTGTACATAAAGAATATGTATTGCTAGAATATTACAACTAACGTTTTCAGGCTATCCGATCCCTGCTGAATTACATCGATGGATATGGCATATTTTAACAACGCTTAAAGACCTATTATAGGGGTTCATAACTGCCCCTTTACCGCAAGCCAGTTAGCACAGTAGGGTTCTAATTGATAGAAGCTAAACCCATATCATGCAGCAATATATGTACATATTTTAATTCAAAAGGTCTCAGAGACAAATGTATTTTAAATCTAACAGCCTGGATCTAGATCAGACGCGGTATTATACAGCATCTGATTTGGATCCAAAACTGTTTGCAAATAACAGTCAAGACACGACCAGCAGGATAAGGGTTAGTTGCAATTTATCCTTATCCTGCTGGTGGCCACTTGACTGTTATTTGCAAACAGTTTGGATCCAGATCAGAGGTAGCATAGCATACAGCATCTGATGTATGTACAAATCGTATTTAGATCTAAATATTTTTTTGCAGACGGCAATTTCAAAGCAGACGAAAGTACTGGAGGATATGGGTTAATATGATGTAATAACTATCAAGCATGTTGGGACCCAATCACAATAAACAATCCAATTAACACCCCATCGAGTCAAAACTAGATCCTTTAAACACTACTTTATGATGAAAAAAAAAGAATATTGCCTGAATAAACTTTTCAGAGGTCTTTTCAAATTATTATGCTGGTGAATAAGCAAAAAAACAACTAAAGTGTAATGTACAATCCCAAGTACACCAAATTTAGACAATTATGCAATACCCAGTACACTGTTTATCAATCCCCAGTACCCTAATAGTGACTAATCGACTATTCGTTTGTGACCATATTTTGGGCAAACTTGAACCAATATGACTGAAATTTTCAGTATACATAGTTGAATGATATTCAAAGCGATCGTTCAATTCAAATTTTTATATTTTGATTCCATCTTTCAGTAACAACAAAATCTGGGAGAGGGTTATGCATTCTTTCGCGAGCACGGCGTTCATTTTGTGATTTTCCCCATCGTTTGCATTGTTTGATTCCAAATCATGTATATAGCGTGTATAATATGAGTATGGTGAATCTAAAGCACCACCTATCAATTGCCGAAAAAGAACTAATTAAGAGAAAATACGCATTTACTTACCCTCGTTGCCCTCCTGTTCTCTCCGTCGTGTCAAAATACAGCTCATTTATTAGCAATATCCGGGATACGTTTCCCCACCCCCCTGATTTAAAAGATATACTTGTTCAAATAACTCTGGACAGTTTTTGAAATGCATATATACTAATGCTCAAAGTGTAGTTAATAAGCACTATGAACTGCAAGCAATTGTGGACACATATGACCCAGACATTATTGGTTTAACAGAAACTTGGCTTAACAGTAAAATATCTGATCAGGAATATTGTATCCAAGGATATCAGAAGCCAGTACGTCAAGATAGACTCGATACAAAAGATGGGAGAGGAGGTGGTGTATTGTTATATGTCAAGAATTCTATTGACTTTGTGCAGTTTTTTTTCCAGAGAGTAGTACAGAGTATTCAAATTCAGTCTGGATAGAAATTGGAAGTGCAGATGTTAAAAAACTGTAATAGGTGTAGTTTATAGATCACCTAATTCACCAGGAATAAACAATGATAAACTCATGAACTGTCTTCATGAACTAAGTAACAAAAACATCATCATCATTGGGGACTTTAATTATCCAGATATTGATTGGGAAAACCTGACAGTTGATCGTGATAGCTCTGAATTTTTAAATGTGGTAATGGACACATTCTTGCATCAGCATGTAGATTTTCCAACCAGAGGGAATAATATCTTAGATCATATTTTAACAACTGACCCTAATTTAGTGAACAGTATAGAATGTATTGGAAGTCTTGGCAGTAGTGATCATATTCTTTTACTGACAAAGTTTAATATGTCCAATGATATTGTTGAAAACTCTCAAGAAATACCAGATTGGAAAAGAGCAAATATGGAGGGAATAAAAGCAAGTCTTAAGGTTGACTGGAAATATATTTTTCAAGGAAAGGATACCCTTCAGTGTTGGGACTCTTTTAAACAGACACTACAAAACACTATTAAAGACAATGTACCAATGAAAAAACGACGTATGGAATCTGAAAAGAAAGTTTGGATGACTAGATATATAGTCAGACAAATAAGGAAAAAGAAACACTTATATAGAAATTACAGATTAACAAGGGAGCCACAAACTTTAGTTAGGTACAAAGAGTTAGAAGCTCATGTTAAACAGCTTATACGTGATTCAGTGCATCGTTTTGAGCTAAAATTGGGAGAGAACATCAAACATGACACTAAATCCTTTTACAAGTATGTTAAGAGTAAGCAGCAAGTTAGGGATAGTATTGGTCCGTTAAAAGGAAGAAATGAAGAAGTTAGCTCAGATTCCAAATTTATGACGGAAGAACTCAATACTTTCTTTGCATCATCTTTTACTCGTGAAAACAAAGATTATTTAAAGGACCCCGATATGATATTCAGTGGTACTGATGAAGACAAACTTAAAAATATAAATGTTACACCAGAATTAGTTGAGAAACATATAAAACGTTTGAAAAGGAATAAATCACCTGGTCCAGATAATCTATGCTCTTCTTTCTTGTTGGATATTTGTGACTTTATTGTGGAACCATTATGTATACTTTTTGATAATGGCTTGAAGTGTAAACAAGTTCCAAGTGACTGGAAGCAGGCAAACGTTTCACCAATATTCAAGAAGGGAGACAAGTCAGACCCTGGTAACTACCGGCCTATTAGTCTTACTTCACATGTTTGTAAAGTATTTGAATCTATATTGAGAGAAACTATTGTTAACCATCTAAATGAACACTCATTGCTGTTTAATTCACAACACGGCTTTACTAAAGGCAAATCCTGCCTTACAAACTTATTATTATTTCTTGAACAAATAACCCAAGCCATTGATGAGGGTAAACCAATGGATGTGATTTATCTAGACTTTAGTAAAGCATTCGACAAAGTGCCCCATCTTAGACTGTTACGTAAAATTGAATGTCATGGTATCTCTGGGGATGTAATGGCTTGGATAGGGGTATGGTTAAGAGGACGTAAACAAAGAGTTGTTCTAAATGGGGAACATTCAGGACTACAAGATGTTTTATCCGGTGTTCCTCAGGGTTCAGTTTTAGGCCCAACACTTTTTCTCATATTCGTGAATGATATAGACACTGTGATAGCAAGTCATATACAAAAGTTTGCAGATGACTGTAAGGTGTATCGTTCAGTTTCAACTGATGTAGACATACAACTTCTACAGGAAGATATTATAAAATTATGTCAATGGTCTAAAGATTGGCAAATGGTGTTTAATATAAAGAAATGCAAATCACTGCATATCGGTCATATTTAATCCACATTATAATTACAAAATAGACGGTGACAATTTGCAACCTGTTACAGAAGAATCTGATCTAGGTGTTATAATATCTAGTGACTTAAAACCTTCCAAACAATGTGTTTGTGCTGTAAAAAGGCCAATATGACATTAGGCATGATCAAGCGTCACATTATATCTAGAGATAAGAAGACCATTCTACGACTGTATAAAGGACTAGTAAGACCTAAGTTGGAATATTGTATTCAGGCATGGAATCCATCAATAATTAAAGATATTGAACTTCTTGAGCAAGTGCAGCATAGAGCAACTAAATTGATTCCTGAAAATGCACATTTATCATACCATAATAGACTTCAACAACTACACTTAACAACACTTGAATTGAGAAGACATCGCGGAGACCTTATTGAGACATTCAACATCCTGAAAGGAAAAGAATGAATTAAAATGGATAGTCTATTCATTCTGAACTCTTCAATAACTAGAGGAAATTCCTTGAAACTAAACAAACCACGAAACAGACTGAATGTGCGCCGGGGTTTTTTCAGCCAAAGAATAATTAATGCTTGGAATCGGCTCCCAAATGCTATTACAGAGAAGGATAATGTTAATGGATTCAAGAATGCCATCGACCAACATCTTGAAGATTTATATGGGGTTTCCATGACTCGGTCGATTAACCCCTAGGCCGCACTCTTGGGTGTGGCTACAGGTATAACATGTATAACAGATTCCTCCGTTTTCTTCGGAGCACTCCTTGAAGGATGTTTGACACAGGGCCATTACTGGTCATAACCCGTCATAACTGTCATGGGTGACGGTCGTTTCGTCAAACTGCCAGTTCGTCAAAAAGGTTATACAGTACAAATGGGGTTGTCGTTTCGTCAAAAAGGATTATATAGCAAATTTATTTATATATCCCCTTTTTGACGAACTGGCAGTTTGACGAAATGACCTATATTATTAGATCTATTAACCTTAGTTTGGATCTAGATGAGATCTGGATCAGAACTGTATGCTTTGTGGTGATTAATTAACTCAGAAATAGTGAAGAATGCGACAGTACCGTATACTTTATGCACGCTACGGGTCAATTCCTGATTACTATTTCAAATAGTTTGGGTCTATATCAGATCTGGATCAGAATTGAATGCTTTTAGTGATTAACTCAGAATTCATTAATTTATGAAGAATGCGACAGTATCGTATACTTTATGCACGCTACGCGTGCGGGCGAATTCGTAATTACTGTTTCAAATAGTTCAGATCCAGATGACACTCGGAGGCTATTTAATGGCACATCCACGATAATTAACTCAGAGAAATATTGAAGACGGCAACACTGAATTAGTAAACAGAAGGTTAGCCATTTTGAAGGCATTATTATTGTTGCAAATAGTTTGGATCCAGATAAGATCTGCATAAACTGTTGGACATTCGGTGCTATTTTATAATGACATTTTTGACGAATTTTGCCGAGGACAATTACATAGGAAACTGAAGGCTAATACATTTTTGAAGTGTGATATTATACATGCAGAAGATGGCATTTGTCAGTTTTCTGCATAATCCGAAAAGGACACTTTAAAGTGATCACGCACCAGTTTCACTAGCGGTGCTGATTGATTAGGAAGGGGGATTAACATTAATTACACAATAAAGTGTTGATAAAAGTTTGTGCCGCCGAACCCGTGTCGCTAATTGGTTTGTAGGCGTGAAAAAGCAAAACAAGAGCAAAACTGCAATAAGCAAAAAATGAATGTAGCACGTGTCCATGTTAATTCAATCAGTGTCACATACCGATATACATATCTAATCGGCTTATAGGCGGTACCTGTGATCTCGGAGTGGACAATATTGTCACGTGGACCTGCTAAACAATGGCCAAACAACGGTGTCATAAGTACGTGTTTGTAATTAATGATTGTTTATTTGACAAACAATACATCGGTATAATCGATGTAGTTAATTATAATAATTTTAAGTCATTATTTATATTACATTTATACAGGGTCTGTATTTCTAAAATTAAGACACATCATTCATCCTCTGACATAACACTTTATTTTCCAATATTCCTATAATTCGTTTTGGTATCTGAATATAGATATTTATTATATGTTAATAAATTCGAGTCTCAAATCACTAACACCCCCCCCCCCCGGCAACAATATTGGTTTTCCTATTAAATTCGATAGGTAGCGAAACGTACAGGTAGCGAAATGATCAGGGTAGCGAAATGACTTCTCGGTGGGTAGCGAAACGTCTGACAACCGTCAAAACTATATATCGCCTTTTTGACGAACTGGCATTTTGACGAAACGACCGTAATTCACTGGTCATAACCGTCATAACTGGTCATAACCCGTCATTGCTTAGGCACGCTCCATTTCAAGTGCACTTTGTTACAAAATGAGTGAAATATGGAGCCCTAAACATTGGACCCCCTAAACATGCCGCGTGTGAAGTATTGCGCCTGGCCGAATTGCATCAGAGTCGAAATATTATTGGCCGAAATTTCAATCGCGGCGTTTACCTGTGACTGGTTCCTGTAATCTTGCAAACTCCTCACAGTGATCTCCCTTGTCACTACGTGCGGTCTTCAGCGTAGCGATTAGGGGAGATAACTGCGTTGGAGGTTGGTAATCTTGTGCAAGGAACCAGGCATAAACATTATGGCCGACAATTCTGAATTTCACAATGTTAAAACATAACAAAAGATTGCCACGCTTCTCGGTATTGCTAGACTAAAAGCAAGGTAAGAATTTACGTTTCAATGGGTTTCCAATCCTACATGACATGTCTAACAACACTCAGTCACTCGTCTCCCCTCACATTTGGAGCTATTCTTCAAAACGATCTAGAGACTTACTGTAGTCACAGGCATTAGACTCATGAAATATGTCTAAAATAAGTTAAAATGTCCCTAAATTGACGTTTTGTAACATTTCAAGCGGGACTGGCAAGAAACTGAAAAATGACAGCGTGTCCTCGTGCATGTCTGAAGTTGTCATTGACAGAAAACAGCGAAGTGTTGTGTGTGCGACAAATTGATTACATACTGCAAAGAGGGAAGCTTGCTATTGTAGAACATAGTTCTTCATCTGACACACAGTGAAGGAAAATGTGATTAAAACCAACAGAAAGTAAGTTACTGCCCTACGTAACCGGTGGACAATCTGAAGATGACAGAAACTATGGTATTCACCCAATTTTCAAAAACGTATCAAAGAATGTGAAACACCTGTTCCTGTAGTATTACTTGAAGACAGAACAGCAAGTACACAGGTAGGAGCAAAACAGTGTTTAAAATTATATGTGATTGATTTTCAATGAATAACTAACCTGCAGCTGGTTCCTGAATTTTTTGTGAAGGTGCATGTCAACTTTTAGTAAAATATTTCAATGACAGTGATGACAAGAAATAAATTACAATCAGAAAAATAAAAAAAGCAATAACAGTAGAAGATCCATGTTGGCACTTTTTCCAGACCTTAAATCATACTGAGCCAGAGTATTCCATCCATGAACCCGAGGGCCATATTTTCTCTATTTTTCTCTACATTTATGCAACATTTTGCCATACTTAAGATCTATCTGTTTATAATTGCATCATCATGTGCACGGAAATTTGTTATTTTATGCTGGAATTTCTGGTTACTTCAAAAAGACTGGAGAATATTGCAAGAGCATTCTTTTGTACTTCACTATTTTTTTTATGAATATTCATATCAGAAATAAAGACATCATGAAGTATAATTAGATTAATTTATATTATGCCACATGAATACAATAATTTTTGGCAATGTCAGATACTTAAGAATTATTATTTTTTGTATATTATTTTATTTATAAGCAAATTGAGCAGATCCAAATCAGACTGCTCCTACAGGCCTTCTCAGTTTGCAAAGGAGTAATTATAGAGCAGAAGTTGAAACATCAAACTGAGGTTTGTCTTGTACAAACAGTTGCATATTAGTAATTCCTTTCACTCTTCTTTTTTCAGGCAATAGTTCTTGGTGTCATTGCTGAGAGGAATCTACCTCTGTCCATGGTACAGGTCTTGATTGACTTATACGAAGAACTTGCGAAGGACATCAAAGCTTTACAGAACCTGAGTATGGTTTGCACTTCAGCCTCATGGACTTGGTGAAACTATGACTAGGAAAACAGTAGAGAAGCTGAAGAAAACACCAGTTTTGCTAAACCTTGATCAAGCAACAATAACAAACATACATTTTGTACCAACAGTTACTTGTAATTACTTTGATGAGAAAGAAGGAAAAGTTGTGCTAGACCAGTTGGCCTCAATAGAAGTTTTGAAAGTGGATTAACATTATGAAGTTATGTTTTTGTCTTCAACACCAGCTCTAGTAATAAAATGGTATTTAGTACAGTGCAGTTTTTTTTTTTTGGTGTGTTTTTAAGTTTTAAATTTTGAACCAGGATAGCTCAGGGAGAGCTTTCCAATTGACTTTTAAAGCCCTATTTTTCATTTTCGGCAGGGGGCTTTGCCCCCTGTGACCCCCACCAGGCCTTTGCCCCTGGACCCCATTGGGGGCCTAAAGCGGCCCCCAAACCCCGCGCCGAAATATTTCCTCCCCTCAGCTCTTGGGTCAATCACACCCCTGCATTTGGAAAAAATAAAGCTTGGGGCGTTTTGAGACAAAGCTGAAATTTCGTATATTCTATATAAGAGAAAGGCAAAATTTTGAAATAACTCTCGGGCCATCCGATCTTCGGGTGCTCCGCTTCAACTGCAATTATTTTCGACCGGAGGGGAATTTTCCCACAAAACAAAAGATTATATAGAAAGAAAAATGTTTTATCTACACGCTGGTACCAAATATCCCATACTTTGTCTCCGTTTTAGCGAGTACGAGGGGCAAATACCTTCAGAAAACCGTGTTTTTTATTTAGTTGGAAACGATATAGTTGGCGAACAAGTGCTCGATTTCACTAAAATCCCTATTCGGGACGAAGCTGACACTCTTTTTTGGTAGATCCTGATGAGAAATGATGAAACATGTTCAAAAAGAATTTCACATACCGGTGACAATGCATTCTAGCTACTGCCACAGATCCGATTATATCTTTTCTTCCAACACTTCAACGCTAACAGACTCCACCATTTTGCCCAGCAAGTTTCTATTCGAATTGATTTAGTTAACCAACTTGTCAATTATGTAAACATTCAAATTATGGAACCCTGCTTTCTTCGTGATGGTGCACGGCGAAGTGGGGAACCAGTATGTATTCTTCTGAGTGCTTGACACGTTAAAAATGAAAGTAGCCGTTTCTGGTCCTCAGAATTGTCCGAAAAGATTAAATCGGATCTGTGGCAATAAAATGCGATGTCACCAGTATGTAAGATTATTAAATTAAAATATTTAACCCTTACAAAATGTAGGAAACCAGTCTATAAGGTATAAGGGACATTTGCCCCCCAGACCTTTGCCCCCCCCACCCCCCTAAACACTAATTGAGCATGATTTTATTTTTGCAAATATCATTCGGTTGCACCACTGAAGTTAAAATTAAACTATTTCAGTCAGAAATTTGACAACTTCAATTAAAAATTAAGCCTTCAAGACATTGAACTTCTCTTGCAAATGTCAGTGACTAAATAGAACGGTACGGACCCAGATAAGACGTTTATTTATTAAGAACAGAACAGACGATTAGCATTCTTACTAGTGACAATCTATTATATAACAGCTTCTGATCAGCATCCATTATTGTTATGCCCTCATTGACGATAGTCGGGGGCATTATGTTTTACACATGTCCGTCCGTCCGTCTGTCACGCTTTTAAGTGCAGTTGGATGTCACAGTTTTTCAAGTGTTATAAGTCAGTAATTTCTACACTTATACACATGAAACTTCCCATACACATCAATTACCATATGTGCTATCATTTGGCACCCCACCCATGCTGCCGGCAAGCCCAAGGTCGAGGTCAAATGACTTAGGAATTTTACGTGCTGTTGGTTGTCACAGTTTTTTCATAGTCTTATATCGCCCTAACCACTGTAGCTATTTGCATGGAATTGCATATACATATTAAATACCATCCATACTTTCATAACGCACCAGACCCATGCTGCCCGCAAGTCCAAGGTCAAGGTCAAATGACTTAGGAATTTTACGCGCAGTTGGTTGTCACAGTTTTTTCATAGTCTTATATCTCACTAACCACTATAGCTATTGGCATAGAATTGCATATACACATTCAACACCATCAATACTTTCATTACGCACCCGGCCCATGGTGCCCGCAAGTCCAAGGTCAAGGTCAAATGACTAAGGAATTTTATGTGCAGTTTTTTGTCACAGTTTTTTCATTGTCTTATATCTCCCTAATCACTGTAGCTATTGCCATGGACTTGCATATACACATTAAACACCATCCATACTTTCATTGCACACCCAGCCCATGCTGCCCCCAAGCCCAAGGTCAAGGTCAAATGACTTAGGAATTTTACGTGCAGTTGGTTGTCACAGTTTTTTTTATAGTCTTATATCTCACTAACCGCTAAAGCTATTGGCATGGAATTGCATATACAAATTCAACACCATCAATACTTTCATTATGCACCAGGCCCATGCTGCCCACAAGCCCAAGGTCAAGGTCAAATGACTTAGGAATTTTAAGTACAGCTAGGCAAGCACCCACACGGGGGCGTCACTGTGTCTTACAGACACAATTTTCTAGTTGTTTCTTCTTTTTGTATGGTTTGATTTTGTTTGCTTAAATCGGACAATCAAACTTTAATTGCAGAAGTAAAAAGTAAAACGAAGTATTATTAAAGCTAAAGTTTGTATTTTTAAATTGTGATATATGTCAAGTAGATACCACTGTTCCTTGATTGATTGGATTTCCGGTTTAGCCCCTTGCTCCTTGTGATTGCATAATAAACAAGACCTTACTAATTCAATTTGGAGGTTACGACACAAAAGGGTCTCAGCAGGGTGTGATATATGATGATAACTTATCTATGACACTTTTTTTAAGAAAAGTGCAAAATAAAACAAAAATAAAACTTGAAAATGCAAACAATATATTTCCACATCCTTCATTATTCTCGATTTTAAAAAACTTGTGTAATCACTAATCAAAGTGAAAACAATCAATAATGGATAACAAAAGTGTAACAGAGGACCAGAGACATGTACATGTATATGTGTCTGAAAGGACCTACTCAGTGGCAGCGCCACCTGGTTGGAAAGGGGCAGATAACAGAGAAAAGACACCCATTGCATTGTTATTATCTTGGATGTATCTTTTTGATAAAAGGCCAATATATGGGGGAGAGAAAAATAATTGAACTATATCTGGATATTCTCAGACCAGTAGTTTTTTTGCCTGAAAGGTAGAATATCAGGTGACATCTTAAAATGCCATTTTGTAATACCTGCAGTAGATGTCTGTTACAGCTAGGACTCTTTGACAGCAATATCTTAACTAAAGGATGAGATACAGCGAAATTTCTAACAAAAGAAATATGAGACTCTTTACCCATTTCCTGTTGAATTTTCATGTAAGAAATAATGACATCATGAATATTTATTAGCTGATTTTTAATTGTATATTTACACATGTTTTGAGTTTTTGTAGAAACTAGATTCAGATCTATTATAATTTCAGAAGCAAACACAGCATACCCTGATCAGATGACTCTTATAGGAGCCATCTTATCTGGATCCAGACAAATGATCTTGTTCTATCTTTCATTAGCACTCATACATGTACCTATGTAGAGAAATGATCATGTATGATATCAAACTCTCAAAGTTATATTGCTAGCAAACCTGCCTAGACATAATTGTTACTAAACTGACATGTGGTTGAAAGATCTGTACCATATTAACAATGTCAACTTAATCAGGAGCAAGTTTTAACTCTGTATTGATTTCTTTTATAGAATAGAGATCAAATCATGGACAGTACAGGGGGAACAAAGAGGAAAATAGAAGAAGACAGGAGAAGTGACTCTGATGGGAAACTGGTTAAGTATTCCAAAGAGAGTTGTGCAACAAATGGTACCAGTGAATCACAGAACTATCAGCTAGATCAGACACAAGAATATGAGATAGAAGATTCTGAAGGATTTGAAGCATGCAGCAGCAGTCCTTCAAGTTTTCAAGAAAATACTGAAGAGAATTTGAGTCCAGATTTAGACAACAAACATCCAGTGAAAAATTTTGATGGCAGTGAATCAATAACAAAAACAGATGGGTTGAATGACAGCAGTCATGGTGACATTGAAGGTACAACAGAACATTTAAAACCAGGAATGTTAAAAATTCAGTCTGTCCAAAGAGATGCAAAGCTGATTTCCAATATAATACCAGAAACAGATGAAAGCTTGCTGTATGAGCAAATTTTAAAGTACAGAAATGAAAAGAATAGAGTAGACTTAGTAACAAATCAAGTGTTGGAAAATGGAATGAGTGTAAGTGACGTAGGCAGTGGTACAAGTGTGTCTGAGAGTTCTAGCGATGGCATATTTAAAGATGTGGCAGATGTGCTAATAAAGTGTCCTTCTGCTGATGCAAACAGAGTTTATGAACTGCTTGAAAAGTTTGAAGGAGAATCGGACAGAGTGACACATGTTTTGAACCAGTTAAGTAAAGATGGTGTGGTTTGTAGTAGTAACAGTACATCTACAAAGAGTTCTGCTGACTCTGATAATCTTTTTACCTCAGACTCTTTCAGAGCTCTAGCATTTAATCCTAATCATTCTTTATACAAGGACTTGAAAACTTTGAGAAAGGTATTACCAGAAAAAGATCCAGCAGAGCTATATGCTTATCTGGAAGCACACTTTGACAAAGGAAATAGGGTTCAAATTGTAATTGATGAACTTACGAAATCAGACAGTCAGGAATCCTTACATCTTGATGTGCCAGATTCATTAGAAAATTTATTCAAAGGGAAGCAACCTGCAATCGTTTCTGATAAATTGCAGACAGATTTGCACGAACTGAAAGAAATATTTCCTGAATGTGATCCAGACTTTCTTTTTGAGAAGCTAGAGGAGCAAGAAGCAGATCCAGAGAGAGTCAGGAAAGTTGCTGCTGCCATGTTTGAAAACAAGAATTATCCAAAATTAAGAGAGAGACTTGAAAAAGAGAAAAAGCTAGAACTGAAAAAGAAGATTCGTAATATGGACATAAATATAAAAGACTTCTTACAGAAGTTTCCTGACCCCATTAAGTTCTTTGATGATACAGAGAGGCAAGTGAATAAGAATTACCAAACACATACAATGGCATATTTGAAGAACACATATCCATATTTGAAAGATGGCTACATACGGAAACTTTTGGAGGACAGCAAACAACATCTAGGTCCAGCGATCAAACAAATTGAGAGTGAAAACTTTGATACAGTGGGTAGGTTTGTATGAATCCATCAAGAAAATGTTTTTGTTGATAAATGGGAAATGATAAAAAAGTTCACTTCATCCTATATTTACCATAAATAAGAAAAAACGACTAATGAATAATAGAATTTCATAATACTCAGCTGAAGTTTTACTATGACATGTAAACACAGGAAATTGGGCTCAAGCTAGAAAGAGATTTGGGAGAAAAAATCTGCTGTACCCTGCTCACTTCCAGTATTAAGCTTAGGGAGAGGTTTAGCCCTCTCTCGTATCAGGGCTTTTTTTCATCATTTTGGATTGACCCTGATCAGACAGCTCCTAGAAGAGTCATCTGATCTGGGTCTACTCTGTTTGCAAATGTTAGAAAAGGCAAGTGAATGAAGGAAAGGGTTATTAAGCTACAATCAGAGTGTTTATAGTAATTTGGATCCTAATGAGAGACCAAGTTACTCAGCAGTCTAATTGGATCGGAGGTGGTTACCTAGGTAATCACTTGAATATTAACCCTTTGCTAGCTGAATTTTGAAATACATTTCTCCTTGTTCACCCATGCCCTGTTGTATAATTACATATATCTTCACTGTGTACAAGTCTATTGCTGTGCAATTACTGCTCTGGAGTGCACTGGTTGCACAATCAACTTGTAAATAATGCAGACCCTGATGAGACAGCTCCTACAGGAGCTGTCTCATCTGGGTCTTCACTATTTACAGGTAGGTGTATTGACGTGAATAGCAAGCGAAGAGTTAAAGTGTACAGAAGAACAAAGAGTTAACCCCTTTTCTGTTGTGCATTTAGTCCAAGTTTCAATATCTAATGTCAGAATATTAATGGACAAAATAGTTATAATAAAATATGAAAATATGGAAGTTGGAACATTGTAGCCATTTTAGAAACTAAAGAAACACATCTATCAAATTCCACTAGCAAACATAGCAGACCCTGGTCAGATGGCTCAGAGGAGCTGTTTGATCTGGTTCTTTTCTGTTTGCAAATATGTGAAAAGGCGTTTATATGAAGGATAGGGTTAAAGGAGCTAAACAATGTTCATCTGTACACTTTAACCCTTTCCCTCATATAAACATGTTTTCATGCATCTGCAAACAGAGGAGACCCAGATCAGATGGCTCCTAGAGGAGCCGTCTGATCAGGGTCTGCTGTTTGCTAATAGAATTTGATAGATCTGTTTATTTACTTTCTAAAATGACTACAATAATCCACATTCCAGATTTCATTATAGCTATTTTATTAATGAGTATTCAGTAGGTAATGAAATTTGAAATAAACATAGAACAGGGAAAGGGTTAACCCTTTCCCTGTTCTATGTTTATTACAGATTTCAATACCTACTGAATATTCATGGACAAAACGGTTATTATGAAATATGGAAGGTGGAGCATTGTAGCCATTTTAGAAAGTAAAGACACAGGTCTTTGAAATTCTATTAGCAAACAGAGGAGACCCTGATCAGACGGCTCCTCTAGGAGCCGTCTGATCTGGGTCTACTCTGTTTTCAGATGCGCGAAAGCACGTTTATATGAGGGAAAGAGTTAATATCAAGCTGTCATGAAGAATTAGTTGTTTTTAACATTGTACCTCATGGATATTCATGCATGTATTACATGTAACAGCGTCATGACTTATTAGCTTAATCTTTATAATGGCATATGTACACAGGATTTTTTTGGCCAAGGTAGAAACTGTAGAATCAGATAAATATATATAGGTATATCCATAAGCAAACAGAGCAGACCCTGATCAGACCTACTGGAGCTGTCTGATCTTGCTCTACTCAGATTGCAAAGGCATCAAACGATTTCTGTATCAGATTAAGTGTTAATGAAGTAAATTTATCCAGTAATTCACAATTCAATATTCCAGGGAGAGCATCTAAAAAGATGAGAGCCACACCTAGAGAAGAAGTTCTAGAATATCCAGAAGAACCAGAGGAACTCTTTTTCCAAGAGGTCATGTTCTGTCAAAACAGAAGGAAAATTAAAGGTGGGTGATAATTTTATTATTGTCTCACCCTATATATGACTAGTTAGTTCACTTTTCTCCATCCATTGGCCGTACTATATGTTTTTGTCATAAGCTTCTTCTACGTGATTCAATATTTATAAAATGGTCAGTTTGCCATTCCAAAGTTCATTCCAGAACAAAATTCAAGCCATTAACACACACCTATGATTTTGCATTTTTAGCTCATCTGTTTCGAAGAAGTGTCGAGCTATTGTGATCACTGGGTAGTTGCTGTTGTACATGTAGTTTTAATCGTAGTCGTCGTCATAGGCGTGCAAAGACTTTAATGCAGCTCATAACTCGAAAAGTATAAGAGGTATCAACATTGGTACAGGTAAACCACGCTATATTGAGACTTGTTGTTATTTTGTTGTTTACATAACAGAACACAAATATAGGACCAGACAACATTGTGTATTGTCGATAAGGTTTGACCTGGCACTGCATGAATATTCCGCCCTTTTCCGTAAGCTGTTTTTATCCTTCCAAACACAAACGTGAAACACGCGTCACTATCACGATTTTTCATCGACGAAAGTCGGCGGAAATTGATGAGTGCCAGTTCAAACCTTACGGATAATAGTAAGTTGCCACCAATAATGTTCTGGGCTTAGGTCTAATGGATATGTATCTGGTCTTGAAAACAGGGGGTCGTGAGTTCGAATCCCAGGCTATGCAGTTTTCTTTTTTTTAAACAAAAATGATTTGCTATTTGTAATTATCTTTTTAATTTTTAGTCGTTTTCAATTATATGTTAATATTTTGTTATTAATTATTATATGTTATATTTATTGTTGTTTTGTATGGACAATTAATCAATAAAAATATGTTGGCCATTGGTCAGAATCGAACTCGAGACCCGCCGCATGCAAGCCCAGATACATATCCACTGCACCACGACAATTATATTGACGGATTGTAGCTTACTAAATTCTTTAAAAATTATGAAGCGCCATAGTCGCTTCATTTTGTTTACATTAGAGTAGGTCATGTTTTGTTCCAAAATAAGTTGGTCTATCTGTAGATGGATAGATCTCATTGAAGAGAAGGCCCCAACATAAGAACCATAACTCTTGATTTCAAAATGTTTGAGTTGTGGTCCTTTATTTTTTTTTAAAAAGTTGACAATTTAGCTGGTCAAGCACCAAATCAGACCAGCATTGATTGGCGCCACTCATGGCTCTTGTTGGTCAATTAATTTTGTCACTCAACATGGAGTATCAAAGCACACAACTTCGCCAATCACAATCCAACATTGAAAGTACACTGTTGTCATTGCTGCTGCTAGGACTGGTTACTCATTCCTGGCACATAGTTCTGAAATAAATTGAACAAAACATAGTTTACCTTGGAAGAAAAATGCATTCTTAATCACAAATGTGCTCTTACTTGATCAATGCAAACAACAGGCTTATTTTAAATGATTCCTTCAAGACTTTGATACAGAAGTGAAATCTTACAGTGTGCAAACCATATAACATAAATCTCATTGGGTCCCTTTTTGTGAGGATCTTTGCATCAATTAAAATACTTTGTCCTTTGAATCCTTTCATGATTAGACAGATTTATTTTGATTTGTTGACTTATTTATTAGTGTTACTGTTCTCCAGGGCACTGACATGTACATTTGAAGTCAAAACATTTAAATCTATATAATTACAGTAAAACCTCTCTATAACGACCTCTAGATTGTGTTGATTAGTTGGTATTTTGGGCAGGTGGTTGCTTAAACCAAGGTGAAAGCCTTTCTTTATGCCTCCACCTGCTTTTAACACAAAATACTTGATGTAAATTAGTGGTCGTTATAGAGAGGTTTTACTGTATACTTCTTCATGTAACTTAGAAAAGAGACACCCAGTTTCCGGAATTGTAATGTTAACTCAGCCATAGCCTTTCCAACCCTCTAAATGAGACTTGAATAGCATTGCAAACAGCTTGCATGCAGTTGAGACACTTAGTAATTTGGCATCTCATCAGCATTCACGCTGTTTGCTACTCGAACGATAGTTTTTGAAAAGCTTCTATGAATGGGAAGAAAGTTAAATTTGCAACAGATGGGAATTTAACCCTTTATATCATGAATATTCATAAAAGAAATAAAGACATCATTTATATTAATTAGTTGAATTTTAATAATGGTATATGAGCTCAGAAAAATGTTTTGGCCATGGCAGTGACTGTGGAATCAAATGCATATACTTGTACATGTATATGCAAACAGAGCAGACCTGATGATATAGCTCCTACAGGAGTTAAGGGTTAACAGTAACATTGCATCTGGTCAGGGTGATAACCTATTTCACTACTCATATACATACAACAGTACTTTGCCTATTGTTGTTGCAAACCATACACCTCATAATTATACTAAGTATTGGTCCACCCAGTCTCCTTTCTCACCCACTTTGTAAAACTAAATGTCAACTTCGCACTTTTTAGAAAACTTTACATTAGACTGACATAATTGTAAATTATGATCAAGTGGCTCCTTAACACTTTACTCCATGAATATTCATGAAAGTAATGATGATACCACATTTATTACTTAGATTATTTTTAACATGGCAAACTAAAACATGAATTTTTTGCCAAAGCAGAAACTGTAAAAATCAGATTCATATTCTACAAGCAAACAGAACCGACCCTGACCAGAGGCTCCTATTGAAACTGTCTCATCAGGGTCTACTCTGTTTGTAGAACGGCATATTTATGGAGTATAGGGTTAAGGAGCGGCTTGATCAGAGTCTTACAATTTGCAAATGTTTTTTGTCCTAATATATAGGGCAAAAAATTAGGATAGGCTATGATCAAACACCACACCTAGAATTCAGCTATTGAACTGTTTCTACACTGCTTACTGTATTTCAGCATCTTTTAAAAATAATCTTTGTAGAATATTTAGAGGAAAAGAAGCAAGAGCGAGATCTAAAAGTCTCTGTTGCCAAGGAGACAGGGGAGATCCTGGAGTGTGGATGCTGTTTTGACGATGAATGCTTGTTTGAGGAGATGGGAGCCTGTGCTGATGGTCATATTTTCTGCAAAGAATGTATTAGCAGATCATCTGAAGCTGCTGTTGGGGAAGGCAAAACCAAATTTTTATGCTTAACAGGTGAGCTTATGTTTATGAATGATTTAGTGTAACAACCAAAAATACCAAGTAACGGGTTAATGTTACAATGGAAATTTTAATGTTATATGGAATGGAATGTAGTGCACAATAGTGTCTGTCTGTGAATTAAAGAACTCTAGATTAAAATGAAAGAAAATGGTACATTCTGCTTTGTATGTATGTTAACCCTTTCTCTCATATTGATGACTTCTGGCACCTTTGCAATCAGAGCAGACCCTGATCAGACAGCTCTTGTGTGTCCAACTCCTCATACACCAATGACAGAATTTACTTCAAACAATTAACAATGTTGATGTGAAGATGTATGTGAAAAAGGAAATTTTTGCTCCGACCATTTTTACCAGAGTTATGGGACTTTGAAATTTTCTTCACTGTGTAACATATATAATTAAAATATTGTGTGTCCAACTCCTCATACTCTAATGGGTGAATTTATTTAAAACTGTCTTAGATAAACAATGCTGATGTTAAGATGTATGTTAAGAAGAGAATTCTTGCTCCAACTATTTTTACTAGAGTTATGGGACTTTGAAATTTTCTTCTTTATATAACATATAGCGAAAAGTTCTTGATTTGATAATGTTTCCAGTATATGTTTACTAAGGAGTACTCTGTAGGGCAAATTGTTCTGTATCAAAACTTTGATAAATTAAACCTACATATATTTTGATAAATTTATCAACACTAATATGCACAAGCATGTTTGTTAATTGTTTCCTCTAAAAGGCTTCTGGTCAGATTTCAAAAAGGAATCGTATTTATTTTATGATGAATTTTCTATAAACTAATCCAGACCTATTGATGGTGTCATTCCCCTAGGAACTTGTGAGCAGCAGTTCCCTTTACAAACCTTACAAGAAGTACTCCCACCTAAGACATTTTCATTGGCTCTACGGAAAATGCAGGAAGAGGAGCTGAGACAGGCAGACATTCCTGACCTTGTTGCCTGCCCTTTCTGCTCCTTTGCCACTGTGATGCCGGACCAGGAAGACAAAGTATTCAAATGCTTGAATCCAGAGTGTCTAAAGGAATCTTGCAGGTGCAGTTTTTGTAGAGTTGGCTTGTGCTCAGCTCCATAGTTGCAGATAAGAAGGCTATTTAGAAAATCTAATAACCCCCCTTTCCTTCATATAAACACATTTTCACTCATTTGCAAATAGAGTAGACCCAGATCAGACGGCTCTTATAGGAACCATCTGATCAGGTTCTGCTCTGTTTGCTTTTGACAAGATATAGATCTGTTTCTTTTGTTGTTGTGAAAGCAAAAAATTTGCTTGAAAGTTTAACATTATAAAACGTTAACTAACAAATTTTCATGATGTCAATTTCTTACATGAATACTGTAACAGGGAAAGGGTTAAAATTATTTTTTCTCTAAGCTCCATCTTGCTGCAACTCTAGAATAGTCTCTCTGAAGCAATTCTTATGATTTGAAGCAAGATAGGATTTGGATGAGAAAAAAGAGATATTAACTGATCAGTATGCATCGTATCTACAGCCCTGGTCAGCTAGACATAGTTGTCAAAATATCAATTATGTATGTGATGTCCGTCCATCCAATTTATTTTGGGCCATACAATCTTAAGCATGAGTAGTTGGTTTGTCCCATGCAAGAATTGTAAATCTGTATCAACCATGGGTGAACTATCTCCCTTTTCTGTTTGTTTTTTTCTCATAGACTTTGCCATTGAGGGGATTTATACTAACATATAATGCAAATGAAAATGCTCTGATCTAATATTTCAACCAGTAAGGGCCTTTCTCAAAGGTTATCATGAAAAAGGCCCTTACTGGTCGAAATATTAGATCAGAGCTATTTAAGTATTTATGTATCATATTAATTCCCATTTTGGAATATTGTCTTCATTGAAAATGAAAATGGTTAAATCTGTAGAATTAACCCTTTACCTCAGAGATTCACTTTATGATGCCCTTGCAAATATAGTAAACCCAGCTGGGAATGTCTCCTGTAGGAGACTGAGACTGATCAGGGTCTGCTCTGTTTGCTCTATAGATGATATAGATTGGATTCTACAGTTTTTGTAATGGCCATAAAATCCTGTGCTAATATACCATTGTTAAATCAGGTAAAATGTCACTAAAGTCACACCTAGTTTGAACCTCTGTAGACCCTGATTTTGTATCCATACCATTCAGATATTTGGAGGGTATACTTGAATTGCCTCTATTCAGGGATTGTGAACTGTTTAACTTTTTCCGTCATAAAAACGCCTTTCCACACATTTGCAAACAGAGTAGACCCAGATCAGATGGCTCCTGCAGGTGATCAGATTTTACAGTTTTTGGGAAAGCAAAAACTTTCCTTGAAAGGTTTGCATTATAAAACTTCTGCTAATAAGTATTCATGATACATTGTATCATAAATTCTTACATGAATACCAAGCATCATAAATTCTTACATGAATACCAAACAGGGAAAGGGTTAAGTCATTCAAAATCCTCAATTAATTATTTAATACTTTTTTTGTCACCTGATTTAGCAGGGTGATATTTAGGAATCACTTCTTTGTCATCTGTCTCCTGTGTATCCTTGTGTATGTTTGTTACACTTTTTTCATGACACTGTTTTTGTCATACTTTTGTCGACAGGTGACACATGTGTTCCTTCATACACACTTGAATACTGAAGTGTCTCTGCTATTCAACAGTGATGGACAATTCCAGTATTAAAATACAGTAAAAACCCTCTAAACTGGACATTAAATTTAGTATAAGTGTCGGTCTTAGAGACAGGTAGCAGCTTAATGCAGGGTGAAAGTCATGCAGAAAAGTTCCTATAGGAGCTTTCTGCATGACTTTCACCCAGCATTAAGCACCCACCTGCCTAAAAGTGTCTAAATTCTTCTCTACTAGAATTCCGGTTAAGACGGGTTTCATTGTATCAGCATTCAAAGGGTAAAAGATGTTTTAATATATTTGTAGGCTATGTAAGGAACCCAGCCATGTACCTCTGAGGTGTAATGAAATTGAAAAGCAGGGTGAGACAAATATGAGGGCCTTCATTGAAACCAAGATGTCCGAAGCTATGCTGAGAACATGTCCACACTGTAAGAAAAGGTAGGTACAGACATGAAATCACCATTAACCCTTTACCTCTTGTATTAATGTACGAGATAATTATACTACTGTAGTGATCGGCCTATATAAGGCATCTCCAACAGCCTTGCTGTTGGGTTAACCCTTTAGCGATGTGGTTAGAGTGTCGGACTAGTATCCAGGACTTTTCCTCCCTTAGAATTACTGCATTGGCGACAAGGATAATTCGGTTTGTATGCGAGGGATGCATGTAAAGGCTTAGGGGCATGCATGGGTATATGCATTGCTCCTAAAGGTTAAAAGCGAGGGGAGTATAGTGATCGACCTATATAAGGCATCTCCAACAGACTTGCTGTTGGGTTAACCCTTTAGCGACGTGGTTAGAGTGTCGGTCTAGTATCCAGGAGTCCGGGGTTCGAATCCCGGTAACTTTTCCTCCCTTAGAATTACTTCACTACAAATATTAACCCTTTCCTTCATATAAATGCGTTTTCACGCATCTCCAAACAGAGTAGGCCCAGATCAGACAGCTCCTGTAGAAGCTGTCTTATCATGGTCTGCACTCTTTGCTAATTGAAGTCGTAGATCTGTTTCTTTACTCTCTAAAATGGCTACAATGTTCCACCTTCCATATTTCATTATAATTATTTCGTCCATGAATAATTAGTAGGTATTGAAATTTGGGATAAACATAGAACAGGGAAAGGGTTAAATGATATTTTATAATAGCATATGCTAACAGAAGCATGAAAAGACGATCTTTGAGGTAAAGTTTAACATCTACAGAGTTCCAAGGGATAGTTGTTGAACTGAGCCAGAAGGGCGAGGGCACCGATGGCGCTGAGAGACTGTTCAGGTGTCCCAGGCAAGCATATATGTGTTCAGACTATGCAAAATCCCCCAGTCTGTTTGACTCCAGTGTCTGCGTTGTTGTCTTTGTCGTCACTGAAATCTTATGAAACTTCACATGATACTTGTTCACCATCCTAAGGGCTACAATGTAACAAATGAGCTTTGGCACCCACATGCAGTGCTCTTGTTACTGTGTTCTACAAGTTGATACCTAGAATCGAATGGATGGTGTTAAAATTATTCTGTCCCACAACCATCATATGTGACCTTCCAAGGGACTTTATGAAAAAGGTCACATATTACAGGGAGTCTCTTAATACAGACCTAGAATATATTAAATGATGTAAACCAAAGCTGTACAAGTAAGGAAATTAGTATCACAAATAAACTCTTATTTTAAAGGCATTATAAAATTCAAACCAGTGAATAATCTTATTTCTTACATGATTAACCCTTTCCCTCATACAAACGTGTTTTCACGCATTTGCAAACAGAGTAGATCCAGATCAGACGGCTCCTATAGGAGCCATCTGATCAGGGTCTGCTCTGTTTGCTCATGGAATTTGAAAGATCTCTGTCTTTACTTTCTAAAATGGCTACAATGTTCTACCTTCCATATTTCATTATAACTATTTTGTCCATGAATGTTCAGGAGGTAAAGAAATTTGTGATAAATATAGAACAGGGAAAGGGTTGACATGAATATTCATAGAGTACAAGGTTAACCGTTCGCTTGCTGAATTTTAAAATACATGTCTCCTTCTTTACCCATGCCCTGTGGTATAATTACATATATCGTCACTGTGTACAAGTATTGCGCTGTGCAATCACTGCTGTGGAGTGCACTGGTTGCACTATCAACTTGTAACTTGTGCTGACCCTGATGAGACAGCTCCTGCAGGAGCTGTCTCATCTGGGTCTTCACTATTTACAGGTATGTATATTGACGTGAATAGCAAGCGAAGGGTTAAGGCTATTTTGCGTCCATGCATCTTAACCCTTTCCATGTTTAATATTCATGTAAGAAATAATGATGTTGTGAATATTTATTAGTTGCATATTTATACTGGCATATGTATACAGGATGTTTTGGTATTGGTAGAAAGCATTTTAATTTCATAAGCAAACAGAGCAGACCCCTGATAAGATGGCTCCTATAGGAACTGCCTGATCTGGGTCTTCTCTGTTTGCAAATGCATGCAGTTATATGAGGGAAAGATTTAAACTTCTCTACATCCACTCATTAACAAGACCAGCTTATATAACTTGTTCATATGTCTGGGCAGTGTAGCTTGTTGATCTAGTGTTTACATAATGCTCAAAAAATATAATTAAAACCTATCAGCAAGTGTGTATCAACACAAAAAGGGCATTATTATCTCTTTTAGCACCAACTTATTTTCATCTACAAACAGTGGCATCTCTTTTAAGTTTTCTTCTCTAAAACATAAGTGGTGTGTCTAACAATTTCGATCCTGATGAGACGCTGAGTAAGAGTTACTTGACGTCTCATCTGGATACAAAGTGTTTGCAAATGCCCATTGCAACAAGCCCAGTATGTCAGACTCAGTCAAGGCCAGCATTGAAAGAGTTATTTCAAGGTTTACTTGGACTAAACAGCATGGTTTATGAAAGAATGACTGTTTTAACCCTTTCCCTATTCTATATTTATTCCAAATTTCAATCCCTACTGAATATTCATGGACAAATTAGTTATAATGAAATATGGAAGGTGAAGCACTGTAGCCATTTTAGAAATTAAAGAAACAGACCTATCAAATTCCATTAGCAAAAAGAGCAGACCAAGATCAGACGGCTTCTATAGGAGCCATCTGATCTTGGTCTTCTCTGTTTGCAATTGCATGAAAAGCCGTTTATATGAAGGAAAGGGTTAATTCATCACATGGTACAGTATTCTCTTTGATTTTGCATTAACCCATGGATATTGCTTATTGTATTTTCTAGGTTTTACAAAGACAGCGGGTGCAATAAGATGACATGTACATGTGGTACGACAATGTGTTATGTGTGCAGGGAACCCAACATTGACTATAACCATTTTGACAATGGCTTGTAAGGGGATATTTTTCTTGTTTCTCTTTTAGCCAAGGGCCTGTCTTATCAAAAGGTCATACACCTAAGTTACAACAGTGGCTACTACCTTAACCCTTCTCTTGCTGAATTTTAAAACACATTTCTCCTTCTTTACCCATGCCCTATTTTATAATTATATATATCTTCACTGTGTACAAGTATTTCGCTGTGCAATCACTGCAGGAGCTGTCCCATCTGGGTCTTCACTATTTACAGGTAGGTATATTGACGTGAATAGCAAGCGAAGGGTTAAGTTATTGCAAATTCTACTGTGCAACAATTAACCCATTCCCTGTTCTATATTTATTCCTTTCAATACCTACAGAATGTTCATGGACAAAATAGTTGTAATGAAATATGGAAACATTCCATTACCAAACAGAGCAGACCCTTATCAGACGGCTCCTGCAGGAAAATGAACAGATTTCAAATATTTTCTTTTGGATGGATAGTTTTCTAAGGATGTGCTGTCCAAACTTGGAGTGTATGCAGCAAAACTATTATAATGCGTCTGTTATTTTCACTGTTATATAACTTTTCTTGTCACCAGTTCATAATTGAAGGAAAAATGAGGTACGAGGGGTGTTCCATAAATAATGTCATCTGTGCTTTATTTCGCGGAAATCGTGCAATTCATGCACAAAACCACCTCGTGTCGATTGAGTGATCACTGGCTCGTGACACAGGTAAATATCTCGTCCACACGTTCACTTGCCTCGGTACAGTGTACATCGTTTCATAGCCTATTCGTTAGACTATACACAAAATGACAGGAAAACGAGCTGAAAATGTTCTTGAAATTAGGGCCTATATAAAAGGTAGGTCATTACTCGGCATAAAGGCTGTAGATATTCACCGCGAGGTGTGTGACATTTATGGGCAGGGCCAAATGTCCCACAGGACTGTTTGTAGGTGGGTAGCTAAATTTAGTGCTGGGCAGCAGCAACTGAAAGATGCTGCTCGCCCAGGTCGTCCTGCAACAACTACGACCAAAGGTAACATAGAAAAAATCCGAAATATCCTCAAAACTGATGCTCGATTCACCGTAAGACGATTGGCTCGAATGACAAACTTGTCGTTAGCAAGAGTTCATGCAATTTTGAAGAAACACCTAAAAGTTAGAAAGATAAATGCAAGATGGATACCCCATTTGTTAACGGATGAGCAAAAGAAGACGTGTGTAACAATGGCAAAAAAACTTCTCAAAATGTACCCAAAATATAGTAAAAAGGCTTTTGATAATATAGTCACTGGTGATGAGACCTGGGTGTATTATTTTGAACCAAAGCGGAAGGTTTCCAACCGAATATGGGCCACTAAAAATGCCAGACGCCCAAGTATTGCCAAACGAATACGAACGGTAAAGAAGGTTTTGTATGCTATTTTTTTCACTAATAAGGGTTCAGCTATTCAAATCCCGGTGCCAAAAGGCAGAACGGTCACAGGCAAGTTCTATAAAAACGTTGTTCTGAGAAAATTGAAGAACTACTACAAAAGTAGCCGCCCCAAAACAGGACTTAAGTATGTCCGACTTTTCCATGATAATGCACCCGCTCACAAGGCACGTATTGTGACTGACTTTTTGGAGTCAGAGAAGGTTACCGTCCTTCCGCACCCTCCGTATTCGCCAGACTTGGCCCCCTGCGACTATTTTCTCTTTCCAAAACTTAAATATCATTTATCTGGAAGGAGATACAATTCGAGAAATGCCCTTGGATCTGCTGTTTATCAGTGTCTGATGGGTGTCCCCATTGAAGAGTATGAAAAATGCTTCCAAAAATGGATTGACCGGCTAAAAAGGTGTATTCTGGCTGGCGGAGAGTATTTTGAAGGTCAGAGCAAATTAAAATGAACAAAAGCACTTCCGCTATATGAGCACCGATGCAAGTGACATTATTTTTGGAACACCCCTCGTATGTCACAGCTATAATATGTTATGATCATTCTTGAAAAAAATATCAATACACTAGCATATTATACCAACCTAACAAACAGTATAAACTGATAGAGAAGCTTCACAACTTTGCAAACCAGAGTAGACCCAGATATTGAAGAAGCCATCTATCTGGTCAGGGTCTCCTCTGTTTGCTTATGGAATAATATAGGTCTGCAGTGTCTGCCATGGTTAATATTCCATTGTTCATTAGCCATCATAAACATTGAGCTAATGAATATTTATTTATTCTTGTAAATATTCATGATAGGTATAAAGAGTATCAACAATTGACATACATAAATGTAGAAAGTTACAGATAAAAGTGCATACCCAAATACTAAAATTGTCATTTCTCCACCAAACCCTATACTGTGGCCACTCTTTAGAATCGTCTTTTTGAGACAATTCTAAAGAGAGGTCACAAGCTAATCTTGAAAATGTTTAAATTGACGCATCTTATCTGGACCTCTGGTGTACCTATATCACTTATACTTAATGATTTTTTTTTTTCATATTGCAAATGATTTTGTGTTAAATCGGTAACAATCATATAACCTCAGTCATTCGCCCTCTATTAATAGTAGTAGTAAATATTATGAAATATATAGTCAGTTGGACAATTTTTTTCTCAAAATTGTCCTATATCAGTTTTTGTAGTTCAGTAGGGTCCAGTATGTTTTTTCATGGGAATAAACCCTAATTTAACTAATTAATCAGAAAATAGTGCAGATCCTGAAGGAACAGATTGATCAAGATCTTCACAGGATCTTCACTATTTGCTACTATGTCTGTGTGATTTAAAGTTATCAAAATGGTGCTATACTGAGTTATCCAGTTTTACAAACTGATGGAAAGCATGGACTTGGTGTCGAGTAATTAGGGAGCGTCAGAAAACAGGTACTGCTACCTGTACTCTGATGTACCCTTCCTCTCACTAACTCCTGACACCCTATGTAATTGTAATCAACTACAATTCTTTTCAAAAATACAGTGTCAGAGTGTCAATATGTTTAGATCCTGGTTTAGCATATCATCCGGGTCAAAACTAGGATTTTACCAATCCACATCTTGAATGAAAAAAGGTAATGACAACTAATTAACCCTTTACATCATAGATACACCTTCCAATGCTGTTGCAAGCAGATCCAGATCAGACTGTTCCTGTAGGAGCAGGCTGATCAGGGTCTACTCTGTTTGCTTATGGAATGATATAGATCTGAATCTTCAGTTTCTGTCTAAGATAGCCATATGTTGCTGTGTTCATTTGCCATTATAAAATTTCATCTAAGTAATATTTAGGTGTCGTCCTCTCTTACATGAATATCCAGGAACTAAACCTTCCAGCTAGCTTAAGATAGGTTGGTGGTTCTACCTGAATGTTCCCATCGGCATGAAACAATGCAAGTTGTTCTGTACATGGAAAAAACCTCTTGTGTCTTCCTCCACCTTTTTATTAGCTGGATGTCGCGATATGATTGAAATACTGTTAATCCTTTCCATCATATAAACATGTTTTCACGCATCTGAAAACAGAGTAGACCCAGATCAGATGGCTCCTATAGGATTCATCTGATCAGGGTCTGCTCTGTTTGCTTATGGTTTAATATAGATTGTATTGTGTAGTTTTTGCCTCAGCCAAAATGTCCTTTGTTCATACACTATTATAAAATTTAATCTCATAAATATTTATGACATCATTATTTCTTACACAAATGTTAAACAGGGAAAGGGTTAAAGTGACGTAAAACCCTGATTCAATCGAACAAATCATGAACTTAATGGTTGAGGAATACAACTTAGTAATTGTAATTTAGCACAAACCATGCAAACCATGACCTGACTGGCATTTGCCCAGCTTTAATTCTTTCCTCCATAGGCTATTTTTAGATCCAACCTCTTTGGATGCATCTACTGAAAAGGAACATTAACTGGAGAAAAGGATTTTTTAAAAAAAAAATTGTAATTTTAAACCATTGTGATAATTAGAGCATTTGCTCCTATAGGAGCAAATGCTCTATTTATCAAAATGGTTTCAACAGGTGACTAATACAGAGGCGAAGAAAGGCGTATTTATGGAGGAAAGGGTTAATCCAGATGAGACACTGAGTGACTTGGGGGTCTCCTTACTATCCAGTTTATTTGAAGGTCCTGAGTCATAGATACTTGGTATTTAGTTATTGATTTCATAATTGCTAGAATATTGTACTAGCCTTTTCATTGTAGATGTCAGATTGATTCAGACATATTCGTCCTACATAAAGATGAGATGTTAAAGGCAGCTGAAGATGCTAGACAGGAGTATTTAGAAGACCATCCAGACCAAGACAGGGACCTCAAATATGACCCACTGAAACTGCTAGAAAATTGTAAGTGACCTAGTGATGATATATACTCCTTTGTTAGCTCATCTGTTTTCAAAGGATTTTTTTTTTTAAGTTTTGTCATTGCCTTAATGTCGTCATCGTAGGCATTTTGGTGGAAATATTTTGACAATTTGTCACCGTTTGAACTTCATTACAGCCATCCCTATATCATACTTCTCACAATTAGACCCAGTCAGGCCAAAACCTCTAAAATTCATAAACAAACAGCAGACCCAGATCAGACAGCCGCTGTAGGAGCTCTCTAGTCTCGGTCTGCTGTTTGTTTATGATTTTTTAAGTTTTGTTGACTAAATTTTCTGGCTTAACACTTTTACCCCTGAATTGGAAGTTTTTGTTTGTTTGTGTGTGTGTTTACCTTAGCAACATAACTGTTGGGTGTTTCATAGAAATCCACTGATAATGTTCCATTATTCTGTTTGTATCCAGAGGTGATCAATAAATATTAGTACATGTATATGAACTTCTATAAACATGATCACATTTTTATGCCTCTGTTGACGATAGTCGGGGCATTATGTTTTGCACCTGTCTGTCCGTCCATCTGTCTGTCTGTGTGTCACACTTGTATGTGCAGTTGTTTTTCACAGTTGTTTCATTGTCAAGCACTACAACGGGGGCATCGCTGTGTCTTACAGACACAGACACAATTTTCTAGTTGTAATAACCATTTATTACTTAATAAACCTGACTTTGATGAATCTTTGACAAAAAGAGTTGACCCAGATCAGATGACTCCTGTGGGAGTTGTCTGATAAGGCTCTGTCCTTTGTGCTTATGGTATAATACAGATCTGATTCTACAGTCTTCTATGGTCAACAGTTCTTGTGTTCACATGCCATTACTAAAACAATAAATAATCTAATTAATATTCATGATCTCATGATTCTTACATGATTATTCATGAGGTAAAGGGTTTACAGGTATTTATTTAATTACTTTGAAATAGTGTACACTTTAATCGAATCATATTAAGTAACTGTTGTAGAATTAACACTAAAAACTGTAATCTATTGAATACTAGAAACGGTTTTACAGTAAAACCTCTGTATAACGGTCACTAAATTACATCAGGTTTTACTGTAGATCTAATTCTACGGTTTCTGTCATTCGAAAATTCCCTCTTTAATGATGCCATTATAAAAATTTAGCCAACTGATATTCAAAGTCATTATTAAAGACATGAATATTCATGGGATAAAGGGTTAAGTTATTATATGTATAGTACATTTATAATTCCATGTTTCTTCCATACATTACTGAACTATTTGTTTTCTTCTTCATAGTGAAAAACAGATATGATGGAACCAATGACGAAGGGTATGATGATGATGATGATGATGAAGGTGATTATGATGACTAGAACAGAGAGGATGATGAAGACTATCAAGCCTTTTACTTGTTTATTCCACCTTTAAATTCCTTTGCAAACAGAGTAGGCAAAGATCAGATAGCTCCTGTGGGAGTTGTCTGATCAGGGTCTAATCTGTTTCTAAGATTCTAAGATTGTCATTGCAATTTTCTCAGTTGTTTGATTTAAATGTATATGAAAATTAATTAGAATAAGATTAACGTTTAGCCTGCTATGGGCGGATGAGTGAATACCTATGCAAACAGTTTGGATCCAGATGAGACGCCGAGTAACTCGGCGTCTCATCAGGATCCAAACTGTTTGACACTCTGATTGCATTTTAGGTAAACAATCTGATTATAGCTAGAATTTTGAAAATGTAGTGGGTCGAAAATTCTGTGAAAATAATTTGCTCAGCAGGCTAAAGGTTAATTGTTATAACAGCCTGTGGACACAGTAGTATTTGTTTTTGACACAGCAGAAACTGTAGAATCATATAAATATTAAAGAGAGCAGACCTTGATCAAACGATTGAGACCGTTCCTACAGATCTTGGTCTGCTCTGATTGCAAGAGGCATTTATGGAGTAAAGGGTTGATACAGAGCATCGTCCTTTATGGATATTCATCAAGTAAAGTATTAGAGAGTGTTGTGACATACTTGACAATGCAGCATACAGAAGGAGACCAGTCTGTTGGTATACTCACGGTGTGTTTAGAGAACTTAATCTGTATCCTGCTTAATATTAATCCTTTCAACCCGAAACAATCAGACATGTATGCACTGTCAGTTGCAAACAGTGTAGACCCAGATCAGAGGGCTCCTACAGGAGCCCTCTGATCAGAGTCTGCACTGTTTGTTATTAGAATACTCTGGCAAAGACTTTCATACTGAGTGGACTCTATAGTTAAACACTGATGGATGATTCCATTCTGATATTTGAGGGTTCATAGGGTTAATATCTGCTCAAATTCTGATGTAGCGCAAATTTTTCATTCAGGCTTTTAAGAAACTCAATGAAGACATTGGATCCTGTACTGTTATAAAAAGGAAGATGTACATGTAAATCCATCAAGAAAAGTTTTTTATTTGATTTTCCTAACCCTTTACTCTATCAATACGCCTTTCTACGCCTTTGCAAACAATCAGACTACTCTTATGGGAGCCCTCTGATCAGAATTTGCTCGTTTGCTAATAAACTAATAAAGAAATGATTCTACAGTTTCTGCCATGACCAACATTCCTGATTTCATATGTCATTATAAATATTCAGCTCATTAATATTCATTATGTTGATTGTTATTTCTTTCATGAATATTCATGGAGTAAAGGGTTAATATGACTCTAAAACATTTTTAGCTCAACTTTTTCAAAAAGTGGAGCTATTGTCATGACCCTCTGGTCGGGGTCGGTGTCGGTGTCGGCATTGGCGTTGGTTAACCTTTTTGTTAAGGTCCTTTTCTCAGAAACCATCAAAGATATTTGGTTCATATTTGGTATGTATGTTTACTATCACAAGGGGAATCCATTTCACAAGGGTAGGTAACCCTAAAATTAATTTTGCCATAGTTATGCCCCTTTTTCGACTTAGAGTTTTCATTGTTGGTTAAGTTTTATGTTCAGTCCATGTCTCAGAAACTGTCCAAGATATTTGGTTAAACTTTGGTATACATGTTAACAATTACAAGGGGGACCCATTTCACAAGGGCAGGTTACCCTTAAATTAGTTTTGCTATAGTTATATCCCCTTTCTGATTTAGACTTCCACTACACTATCCAGCACTAAAGAAAGTGGAGCGCGCTGTCTGCAGACAGCTCTTGTTATTTTCATGTTCTGAATTGTCGTATTTTTGCTATTACAGTCTGATGGAAATGATAAGGGCTATTCCAGGAAGATTTCCCTAGTGGGTTAGAATTAAGATGTATTAACCCTTTTCTTCATATACACGTGTTTTCACACTTTTGCAAACAGAGTAGACACAGATCAAAAGGCTCCTATAGGAGCCATCTGATCAGGGTCTGCTCTGTTTGCTAATGGAATTTGAAAGATCTGTTTGTTGACTTTCTTAAATGGCTCTGATGTCCTACCTCCCATATTTACTTATAACTATTTTGTCCTTCATCTACATACCGGTTCGTCTATAAACTGATTGTTTCGTCAGGATCCACACAGATTATATAATTTCATGATAAATGGTTAAGAGACCTATTTTGTTTTTGGTTATATTATGATTATTTTATGTTAATATATTTCCAAAGAGCAATGTTTTTGTATGGGAATGCGTTTACATATGTTCATGTAAATGTTGTTGGTTTTAGTATATAATTTTTTTTATTTTTATTGGGATTTTTTATTTTGAAAGATGGGTGTGTGTATTAGTTGGAATTCTAGTTCTCACATAGCTTCCCTTATCTCCGGGTTAGAGCAACTGGTTAAAATTCCCTGATCAGTAATACGCGTAAGAACACTTATGATGTCATACATCATATATGACTTCAAATTTGGGAAACCAATGTTTAAATGTTATTAAAATGGCGAAAACACAGTTTTGGTTATGTGAGAAATAGAATCTGATGATATTCCTAAATTCGCCAAGAAAATATTATGCTCGCCACAGGCTCACTTAATAACATTTTCTTAGACTCGTTTAGGAACTTTTGATCTTAAAAGACAACTCGCAACAGATCCTCTATTGCTCAAAGGGTGGATATACCATGGCTAGACTGGGGATAAGAAAGAAATAAAATTCTGTTTCTGGTACCTCTAATTTGGACTGTAGTTAAAACTTAAATAAACTAAAAGTTTTATCAAATTTATCTCTGAAGAAACAATATGTATGACAAACATTGCAGACCCAGATCAAAGGGTTCCTTCAGGAGCCCTTTGATCTGGGTCTACAGTGTTTGCATGTCTTATACATGTACCCAGTTCACACACATTAAGGGATAAAAACCCTCTGTTTGGATCAGTGTAATGTTGATTCACTGTATTCATGACCTTGGCAGCTGTGTACAAAGCATAAAACTACATATAGTTTATCTTTTTATATTAACCCTTTCCCTCATATAATCATGTTTTCACACACTTGCAAACAGAGTAGACCTAGATCAGACGGCTCCTAGAGGAGCCGTCTGATCAGGGTCTGCTCTGTTTGCTAATAGAATTTGATAGATCTGTTTCTTTGCTTTCTAAAATGTCTACAATATTCCACCTTACATATTTCATTATAACTATTTTGTCCATGAATATTCAGTAGGTATTGAAATTTGGACTAAATACAGAACAGGGAGAGGGTTAACCTTTTCCTTCATATACACACATTTTCACGCATTTTCAAACAGAGTAGACTGGGATATAGGAGCAGTGTATTCAGGGTCTGATCTGTTTGTTTATGTTATAATATGGACCTGATTCTACAGTTTCTGCCTGTCAAGAGTCTAAAGGTCCTGTGTTCATATGCCATTATAAAAGATAATCTTATTAACATACATGATATCATTATTTTTTACATGAATATGGAACAGGGAAAGGGTTAAAGATAATATAATAAGCTCTAAATACCATTGACATATATCAGTATGGACATATATCAGTGTAAAAGCTTAATTTAACAATGCACATTATAAGATATTGAAATTACCTGGACTAGAGAGGTACAATATTACGTTGTAAATTAAATAGCTGGCAATGGACTGCCTCTTGTTTGAAGTTTTCATACATGTGCTCAGTAAGTTTGGATATCAGACACATAGATAATCTGTGTTCATGCACCTGAGAACAGAGCTACAGATAAAGGTGCATGCTCAAATACTAAAATCGCCAGTTCTCCACCAAACCCTATGTTGTGACCACTCTTTAAAATTGTCTAAAGAGACGATTATAAAAAGTGGTACTTGTTATACTTGAAAATATTTTAATTTATGCATCTTATCTGGATAATCGTTTATTTGTAAGTCTGTCTATACAATAAGGTTTTTGAACTTTCAGAACGTTTTGTTGGACTGCACTTGAATTCACATGTTGCAGTATTACTATGAAATATAACTGAATGTCAAATTGGACAGAAGATTCCTATATCTGCAATGAGATAGTTATGCTCCCACTTTTAACTCTTTACCTGATATTCATGTATTAAAGATAGTATGACTACAGTAAAACTTCTCTATAATGGCCACTAAATTATGTTAATTAGTTGGTATTTAGGACAGGTGGCTGCTTAAAGCAAGGTGAAAGTAAAACAGAACGCTCCTATAGGAGCGTTCTGTTTTACTTTCACTTTACTTTAAACAGCCACCTGCCTTTAAAACAAAATATTTGATGTAATTTAGTGGTTGTTATAGAAAGGTTTTACTGTGTATGAATATTGATTAGCTTAATCTTTGTAATAGCATCATGAACATAGGAAATTTTGCCCTTTGCAGAAACTGTAGAATCAGTTTTATAAGCTAACTGAGCAGATCCTGATTAGTCAGATCCTACAGGAGCTGTTTGATCTGTGTCTACTATGTTTTCAAAGTTCACCTCTATCAGGTAAAGAGTAAAATGTGGGCTGGTATGTGGTGTTTAGATTTCCTTTTGTTTGTAATTGGGTCATTCAATGTTCTATGGAATCGAACAAGTCCTGTGATGGAATATTTATACATGAACAATCTATTGTAATGCAAGATTATTTTTACTGTTGTTTATGTAGAGCATTTGTGTGATATATTTATTTTTTACCCTTTCCTGCATATATATTAATCCAACCCTTTCCTTGACATAAACGCCTTTCCATGCCTTGCAAACAGAGTAAATCCAGATCAGAAGCTCCTACAGGAGATGTCTGATCAGTGTCTGCTCTGTTTGCCCAATACAGTACAATAGACCTGACTATACAATTTTCTACAAAAAACAAAAGTACCAATATGTCATTATAAAATTCAGCTAATAAATATTCATGATGTCATTATTTCTTACATGAATATTCAACAGGGAAAGGGTTAAGAACTTATTAATGCTTAACTTTTCATTGACTGAATCTTTATAATAACAAACCAAGAAGGACATATTCAGCTGTTACAGAAACTTCAGAATCATATCTATATTATTTCATAAACAAACCGAGCAGACCCTCATCAGACATCTCTTACAGGAGTGGTCTGATCTAGGTCTACGCTGATTACAGAGGTGCCAAAAGTCATCTATTATATGAGGGAAAGGGTTAAGTTAAAAACATGTGAAGCATTTAATATGTACATTTGTATTGTGCATAAAAAAGACGTGCCATTGTAGTGTGATATGATTATGTTGCTATATGAAAATATGTAGAGCGTGACACAAAACTCTTTCTATTTGTCTTCTCTTTCAGTTTTCAAAGTATATTTTACTTTCCTTTCATTTCAAATGGCCAAGTTGAATGTCAAACAATTCCAATCCTTTTTAAATTTAGATTCAAGCCGTATCCAGAGGTTGTGAAAAATATACTCCCTAAAGTTTAGTTACTATAACTACCCTAAATATATGGACACCCGTCTTTCCTTTCCGCTGAGGTTTTAAGCTGAATAAGTCTTTTCGGCACTGTTTTGACAACTGTTACCCTTTACTACATAAATATGCATTTTTACGTTTATGAAAACAGAGTAGACGCAGATCAGACAGCTCCTGTAGGAGCCGTCTGATCAGGGTCTGCTCTGTTTGCTTATAATATAATATAGATGTAACATGGTGAAACAGTTGTGACTCAACTGGGACCCGAACCTAGGGCCTCTGGCTTACCATGCCAACACTCTACGGACTTGGCTACCAAGCCACACTGACACAGTAAAGCCGATCAACTTATTTCATCACAATCTCTACCCGGCTACATAGATATGATTGTATAGTTTCTGCCATGGGCATAATTAATATTCATGATGTCTTACATGAATATTCATGGAGTAAAGGGTTAAATGGAATTTATGGAGTAACAAATAGTGTAGACTGATGAAACTGCTTCTTCTGAATTGTAAATCAGAATAATTCAGTTTGGCACCACTCTGATGACTTCAAATTAGATTCAAATACTAGCAAAAGCAATTTAATCTTGGTCTACACTCTTTGCCTAAATTATCTGGCTGAATACTTAGGTTAATCACAGTAAATTCTGAATTTGAAATTCTTTGATGTGCCATTTTTAGCTCGTTTGTTTCGAAGAAAAGTCGAGCTATTGTGATTACTGGGTCGTAGTCGTCGTTGTCGGCGTACAAAAACTTTAATGTAGCTCATTACTCGAAAAGTATAAGAGGTATCAACATGAAACTTCATAGGTTAGTAGATCTCATTGAAGGGAAGGCTCCTACATAAGAACCAAAACTCTTGTTTACAAAATATTTGAGTTATGACCCTTTATCTTTTTCATTTTATTTTAAATTTAGCTGGACAAGCACCAAATCAGACGAGTGTTTGGCGCCGCACGCGGCTCTTGTTTCTTGTGATATCGACTGTATGATTACATTGTCGTTTTATTTAGCATACATATACATTTAAGGACTTGTTAAAGATAACTTATAGTATGTATTTTACTGTTAATAAATGTGCAAAGACAATGTGGTATTTACTTGTTTATTTATTACTAAGAGTTACCTCCCCTAGACTATCTTAAGTTGGATGAATCTGACCATTATCATACAGACAGTGAAACAAATTACAAATTCTAAACGCTTTTATTTGATAGAGGCGCCTTTTTATACCTTAGGCAAACAAAGACTATCTGGATCAGACAGCTCTTTGCTAAAGCAATCGTATAGATCTGTTTATCATTACTTTCAGTAACCATTACAATTGTATGCAACTAGTACATGTATTCGCTAATTTTAACCCTTCTCTTGCTGAATTTTAAAATACATTTCTCCTTCTTTACCCATGCCCTGTTGTATAATTACACATATCTTCACTGTGTACAAGTATTTCGCTGTGCAATCACTGCTGTGGAGTGCACTGGTTGCACAATCAACTTCACTATTTACAGGTAGGTATATTGACGTGAATAGCAAGCGAAGGGTTAAGGCCAAAATATTGGGATTACAGTAGTAGTTGTAAATTTTAGTTATTAATCCTTTCCCTTATATAAACGTGCTTTCATGCATTTGCAAACAGAGTAGACCGGCTTCTATAGGACCCGTCTGATCAGGGTCTGCTCTGTTTGCTAATGGAATTTGATAGATTTGATTCTTTAGTTTCTAAAATGGCTACAAAGTTCCACCTTTCATATTTCATTGCAACTATTTTATCCATGAATATTCAGTAGGTATTGGAATTTGAAATAAACATGGAACAGGAAAAGGGTTAAATTTGGCGAAAGTTGTATGCAAATGCAATGGTTCCAGCTAATTGAACACAGGGCTGATTCTACATTTTCTGCTATGGTTAAACATTCCCTTGTTTATGCTATTGTAATGCTTCAGCTAAGTTTCTTTTATTATGGATATTAACCCTTTCCTCCATAAGTACGCCTTTCAACACTCCGTAAAAGTCACTTTTTAAAGCTATTGTGATAAATAGAGCATTTGCTCATAAGGAGCAAATGCTCTATTTATCACAATGGTTTCAAAACTACAAAATTCTAAAATTTTCCTTTTCTCTAGTTAATGCTCCTTTTCGGTAGATTTATTCAAAGAGGTTGGATCTAAAAATAGCCTATGAGGGAATGGGTTAATCATATAAAAATCAAATGTTCAAATTGAACAATAGCTGTAAAACAAAAAGTTGTTATCTGTCATGAGTTATATCTGTATTGATGCATACAATCTAGCCCACATGTGTTATACTTTACTCTAGTTTAACATCATTGTAAACAGATAAGACCCAGATCAGACGACTGCTGTAGGAGCCGTCTGATCAAGATCTGTCTTATTGCTTATAAAATTATATATCTAAGTCTACTGTTTCTGTTTTGGTAAAATATTTCTGTGCTCATATGCCATGATAGACATAATCTAATTACTATTCATGATTTTATCATGTTTTACATGAAAATTCATGGAGTAAAGGGTTGATATATGTACATCTCACCGATGCTTACAGAAATACAAAATATGCATTTGCAATGAGAGTGAACAGAAGAGACCAGTAAAATATCTCTAAACCGAACACTCGAGACAAGTTTGACCATTTCCCTGTTCAGTACTCTGACATGTAAGATATATTAACACCATGGACATTTACCAGATGAATCTTTATATTGTAAAATTGTCAAGGGAATTGTATGCTTTGACAAAAACTGTTTGAATTAGATCTGTACAGTGCTCCCTCTCTACAACGACACCCTTTGGGATACGAAGATTGTATGTGTTGTTCAGAGGGAGTTGTTATAGGGAGGGAAAATCAAATATAATTAGCTTGTTTGCAGATCCCCAGATAAGGTGTATTTCGAGAACTAAAACCGTTATGCCTCAATCAAACCCTATGTTGTGTCCACTCTTTAGAATCGTCACAAAGTGACGATTCTAAAGAGTGGTAACAACATATGGTTTGATGGAGGCATAAAGACAATACGATGGAAAAGTTGTGTCTGGAGCCTAGTTGTTTCGGAAACAGTGACATGCGTTGTTGTAAGGAGGGACTCGTTATTGAGAGGGCCGTTGTAGGGAGTGAGCACTGTACCTTGTCACGGTAATTTTATGCTTTGACAAAAACTGTTAGAATTAGATCTGTACCTTGTCAAGGTATTTTTATGCTTTGACAAAAACTGTTAGAATTAGATCTGTACCTTGTCAAGGGAATTTTACGCTTTGACAAAAACTGTTAAAATTAGATCTGTACCTTGTCAAGGGAATTTTACGCTTTGACAAAAACTGTTAGAATTAGATCTGTACATTGTCAAGGGAATTTTATGCTTTGACAAAAACTGTTAGAATTAGATCTGTACCTTGTCAAGGGAATTTTATGCTTTGACAAAAACTGTTAGAATTAGATCTGGGTCCATGCTTATAAAACTTTTTAGTTGAGTCTGAGATTGTTCTCAAGCTTTTGATTGGTCAGATTTGAGTTCTCAAGCTTTTGATTGGTCAGATTTGAGCCAAAGGCTCAAATCTGACCAATCAAAAACTTGAGAACGAATTCAGACTCAACTAAACGTTTTATAAGCATGGACCCTGTACCATGGCAAAAGCTAATAGAACAGTCCCTGACAGACGGCTCCTATAGGATTTGAAAATCATATGAGGGAAAGGGTAAAATGGACTACAGTTACATACAGGTTGAAAATCATGTAGAAATTTCGGTTGGAATTCTATCCTGCATTAAGCAGTCATGTGCCTGAAATCATCTCAATCTTTAACTATATGCTCAATTTAGACAGATTTTACCGTGCCGCAACACAATAACTGCGATGTGAACAGATGACTTACGACCTTTTAATACTTAGTACAAAATTCAACCCGTTACCTAGTTAATATTCAATTAAGAACTAATGACACTTTTGAATATTAATTAGGTGTATTTGTAAATGGCATTTTTTGGTCATGGCAGAAACTGTAGAGTCCGGTCTATATTTTCCCATAAGCATGTTAGTCAGCGATCAAACAATTAGCTTCTGATCTGGGTCTACTCTTCCAAAATACGTATATATCAAATAGATATATACGTTGCGAATACGCCTCTATCAAGTTAAGGGATAACCTGCATCAACTTTAAGACACTTTTATATTACATAATAAAATGACGACACACTTTTCAATTAAGAAAATAAACACGCCTGAAATAAAAGCTCCCTGTTTTCTTGGCCTTTCATATTTTGCTGAGGAGAAATTTATACTTGGTTTCAAAAGACCGAGTGCTGCTTACATGTACAATGTGATGCAAATAACTCCAAAGCGATCACCATAGAAAGGTACAAGTATGGGTCTTGAAGGCAGTTGGTATGCAGGACAAAATACAGAAAGCTCATGCAACTTTCTGCATCATTTTCATATTGCATTAACCCTTCGCTTGCTATTCACGTCATTATACCTACTTGTAAATAGTGAAGACCCAGATGAGACAGCTCCTGCAGGAGCTGTCTCATCAGGGTCTGCACTATTTACAAGTTGATTGCGCAACCAGTGCACCCCACAACAGTAATTGCACAGCGAAATACTTGTGCACAGTGAAGATGTATTACTAATACAACCGGGCATGGGTAAAGAAGGAGAAATGTATTTTAAAAATCAGCAATAGAAGGGTTAAGCGACCAGGTGCTTTTAAAACATGTTTATTTGTTTATTCATAAAGTGGTGCTTTAGAGGGAGTTTACTGTATAGGAACAAATGCTCCTTTGCAAAGATTCGGAACAATTCTGCGTATTGGTGATGTGATTTGGTGGTTACAGTAAAATCCCTCTAAACTGGAATTTTAACAAAGAGAATTCCAGGTCTTTTTAGATAGATGAAAGGTGAAAGTAATGCAGAAAGTCCCATTGGGAGCTTTTTGCATGCTTTCAACCTGTCTGAAAGACTATCACTGATACTAGGTTTAATGTCCGGTTAGGAAGGTTTTTACTGTATCATGTACATGCATCTGCCCTCTCTCTCTCTCTCTCTCTCTCTCTCTCTCTCTCTCTCTCTCTCTCTCTCTCTCACTGGGGATCCAATTTGTCCATAGTTAGCAGAAATGGACGTTGACATAACCACCCAACATATACATGTTTGATCATTAGTTCTGCATGTGCACTTAGTCCCGTGTTAGTTGCAGTGGACGTATGTGTGTCAGCTACAGTGATTCTAGATATATACAAATAAGCATGATTAAGTCAAGTGTTCTGGGCATATGATTTGTTTCAGTAGTAGCAAGTTTAATCGTTTACTACATAAATACGCCTTTCTACGCTTTTGCAAACAGAGTTGACCAAGACCCGTCGGTTCCCATGGGAGCCGTCTGATTAGAGTTTGCTCTGTTTGCATAATGCATATGATATAATATAGCTATGATTCTACAGTTTCTTCCGAGTTGAATTATAACAATTAATCTTAGTAATATTTACGATGTCATTATTTCTTAAAAGAATATTCATTGAGTACAATGTTAAGTTATAATCCCCGCTTTATACTCTAGCTGGTACATTTATTCAAAAGGCATACTACATGGAGGTATTTTTGCAAAATTGAGTACAGTAAACCCCTCTAATGCGACCACCTAAAAGAGGTATAATTCTGGGTGGTAGAGGCAGGTGGTAGCTTAATGCAGGACAAAAATAATGCATTACTTTGTCATGCATTAAGCAACGACCTGCTTATAAAGACACCCATATGTAGTAATTAAGTGGTCGCATTAGAGGGGTTTTACTGTAAATATATTTATTTGTGAAAAATGGGGTCATATTGCATTGCAAACATTGTACACCAAAATAGACAACACCTCTATAATGGGTATCAAGTTTTCAATGTATGGAAAGACAGAGAACAAGTTGCTAAGCATTGTGACGAGTGCCAAAGAGTACAGACACTGGTCAGAGGCCGCTACTTAGGCGCCTCGTGTGACCTAGTTCTACACTGTTTGCAATTTAGGAAGACCCCTTTTTCCAGAGTGCGTCTAGTATATTCTAGACGCCCTTTATAAGCCAGTTACGTAGCCGTATTTCGTCGTAAGAGCATTAACAGTTCAAACAGTTCAGCATCTGATTGGATTCCGAATTACTCTGCTTTCATCTTGATCCAAACTACAAAGGCTCTCGTTCACACACCGAGTATTGTTACAAAATGCTTTGAACGACCATACTAATGAGGTTTAGTTGTGGGTAGCAGACAGTAGTTTAATGCAGGATGAAAGTTAAGCATACTACTCCGCTGAATTTTCAAATGTTCTATTCCAAAATTAAATATAAACAGGTCAAGATTACCATGAATATTGATTGTTTAACAGGAGAATATAACACAGTGCCGATCCTGATAAGATGGTACTTCTAGGAGCCCTCTCATCTGGTCTACACTGTTTGCAAAGGACATTAGTGACTCGTTTCCCGCGCTGAAAGTGTTCTGCAACCATCTACTCAGTAAGATACATATGTTTAATATGTAAGTAGTTGACAGTACTTGGAATACAGTCAATTCTGAATTCAGCACAAAAGGCATTTATAAGTCTTTCACGAGATTGCTTTCTTCTATTTCTATATATATAGGAAATAATTTATTATAAAAGACTTATTGAAAATTAAACATAAATAAAGTAAATCTCCGCACGAATGTGCTTTAAATTAGGATTTTGATTAATTTTAGAAATTTAAGACGAAGTTCTAAATTGTTCGCAATATATCTCGTTTCCCATAATGATTACTTCAAATCCTTGTTATTCTAGCTATGATCATGGGTTTTAAATCCAAGCGTCATCCTCTGATAATCATGAAAATACGTTTTGAATCAAGACGAATGACACCGCTCCTTAGCTTGCTCAGAATACCACATTGAAACACGAATCTGGCAAGTTAACTTCCAGTCCGTTCAAAATTCTGAGAAAGTATCGTCCGAATGTAAACAGCTTGGATCCAGATCAGATACACAGTAAATTCGGCCTCTCTTTTGGAACTTAGTTAACCCATTCCCTCATATTGACGACTTTTGACGACTCTGTAAAAGTCACTTTGTGAAACCATTGTGATAAATAGAGCATTTGCTCCTATAGGAGCAAATGCTCTATTTATCACAATGGTGTCAAACAACAAAATTCTAACAATTCCCTTTTCTCTAGTTAATGCTTCTTTTCGGTAAATCTATTCAAAAATATTGTATCTAAAAAACCTATGAGGTAATGGGTTAATACAAGACAAACTGCGTTTTAGCAGGAGTGGTGTGGTTTAGCTGAAAATCTGACTACAGTGCATTGTTCATCACCGTGCTATGTAATTTGTCAGGGTAAACTTTTGTCTGCTTTATGTTATAACTTAGCTAGATTCGTCAAATCTCTTTTTGTGTGACCCCCCCCCCCCAACAGGCAAATAATATTGACCGAATGTCAAACAGGTTTAGCTCCTGATTAACCCTTTCTCTATTGCATATTAATGTCAGAAATAATGGCATCATGAATATTTATTATCTGCTTTTATATAATGGCATATGCACACAGGAATGTTTGGTATTAGTAGAAACTATAGTCATATCAATTATAATATCATTAACAAACAGAGCAGATCCTGAAAGATGGCTCATATAGGAGACATCTGGGTCCATACTTATAAAACTTATTAGTTGAGTCTGAGTTCGTTCTCAAGCTTTTGCTTGGTCAGATTTGTGTCCTCAAGCTTTTGATTGGTCAGATTTGAGCCAAAGGCTCAAATCTGACCAATCAAAAACTTGAGAACGAACTCAGACTCAACTAAAAGTTTTATAAGCATGGATACTGGTCTGAGTCTACTTTGATTGCAAATGTGTGAAACGTCATTTATATGAGGAAAAGAGTTCAGACTTCAAGTTACTCTGTGCCTTTTTGTATACTAATGCAGTGAAACCTCTCTAAGTCGGACTTAAACCCTTTCCTCCATTTCAACGTGTTTTCAAGCATCTGCAAACAGAGTAGACCCAGATCTTTTGTTTCTAAAATTGCTAAATTGTTCCACCTTCGATATTTCATTATAATCATTAGGTATTGAAATTTGGAATTACTATAGAACAGGGAAAGGGTTAAACACACAGTACCAATACCGGTAGCAGCTTAATAAATATAATGTGAGAGTCTTAACCCTTTCCCTGTTGGACATTCATGTAAGAAATAATGACATCATGAATATCAATTAGCTGAGGTTTATAATGCACATGTGCGCTGGAGGTTTGGTATTGCAAGAAACTGTACAGTCAGATTAACCCATTTGCTCCCACGATCCCATATATGGGACGTAGGCAAACAGTGTAGACTCTGATCAGACAGCGCATAATGCGGTGTCTGATCAGAGTCTACACTGTTTGCTGATAGGAAATTCAATATAAAACAAAACAAAAATGAAAATTTAGACCAGACATCCCTTAGATAAAAGATAGACTAATCCAATATATAAGCATGGGAGAATCTACGTGGAGCAAATGGGTTTATTATTATTTTATAAGTAAACGGAGCAGACACTGATCAGATAGTCCCTACAGGATCAGCCTACTCTGTTTGTGAAATGGCGTTTCAGTTGGGGGAAAGAGTTAATGAAAGCTCATAGTGTGTAGCGTTCTGCATGACTTTGACTCTGCATAAGTTTCCTTCTAAAATATCTAAATTCGTCTTAGTATAACCCTTTCCATGCTGAATATTCATGTTAGAAATAATGACACCATGGCTATTTCTTAGTCGAATGTTATAATGCCACATGTACACTGTACTTAGTTTTGGAATTGGAAGAAAATGTAGAGTCATACCTTTTACGATTTCAAAAACAAACAGCAGACTCCTGTAGGAGCCGTCTGATCTGAGTCCCCTCTGATCAGGGAGGAAAGATTAATGCATGCATGAAAAAAATATAACTTGTTCGAACACCTATATTACATGCAATTTTAATTTTAATTATTTATTCTACATGTCTTTAATTGCAGCGCGAATGTGATGCAGGGAACTCTCACAGAGGCATATACCTGGACATGTAATACCCGTTCACTAATGAATATTCATGTAGAAGGTAATGACTATGACCATCAATTAGCTGATTTGTTTTAGATAATTTCGTATACGTATAGATGAAGTAAATGTTAACTGTTTGAATGCGGGGATGAGTATACTGTCATTTGCAAATAATGTAGACCCAAATCGGGAGAATCTGGTCAGGGCCTGCACTGTTTGTCATGCAGAATCCACCAACACATTTGGGCTATATTGTTAATCAGTGATCAGTTTGAACGCGTGACAGACCTTCAACATCATTTGATTATTTCTGCAAAAAAATACCCTTGAATGTTTTTAAAACATGAAATAACTAACTTCTTTAGAGCAAGCCCCATATATTCTTAACTTTTTATACCTTAACCCTTCGCTTGCTATACACGTCAATATACCTACCTGTAAATAGTGAAGACCCAGATGAGATAGCTCCTGCAGGAGCTGTCTCATCAGGGTCTGCACTATTTACAAGTTGATTGTGCAACCAGTGCACTTCACAGCAGTGATTGCACAGCGAAATACTTGTACACAGTGAAGATATATGTAATTATACAAGAGGGCATGGGTAAAGAATTTTAAAATTCAGCAAGCGAAGGGTTAATAAATCATCATGCACTTTAAAACCTGATGAAGGGACATAACCATATTAACCCTTACCCTGTTCAATATTCATGTAAGAAATTATGACATCATGACTATTTCCGACCTGACTCGCGTATACACACATCTTGGATCCAGATGAGACGCCGAACAACTCGATGAGTCATCAGAATCAAAACAGTTTGACATTCGGCCAATAGTTTCTCAAAAGCTTGATCGGATTTAAAGTAGTCAAAATTGCTACAGATCCAAATTTGAACACACATCGATGTTTCTTCTCAGCGGAGTAAGTGGTAGGCAAATAGTAACGTTCTTGTCCGTTAGTCACCACACGGTTAGCTCAGTCCGTATAGCGTAACGTGTTCGAAGTGGCGTTCTTTGTGGCGTTCGTTCACATGTCAGGTCATTTTGAAGTCCTTCATTATTGCCCTACACCCAGCGTTGTTTCCTCTACGCGAAGCATGGTATACATATACAGTAAAACCTCTCTAAACCGGACGTTCGAATTAGTATTAATGCCGGTTTGTAAGACAGGTGGCAGCTTGACCCTTCCGCTGCCAAACTGGGTCGTCTGCTAACTTTGTCGTCTGCTACAAATTTTCATTATTTTTATTTTCTTCATTATTGTTTCAAAAACATAGTAACAGTAACAAACAGTTTGGATCCTGATGGGATGCCGAGTTACTCGGTGTCTCATCTGAATCCAAACTGTTTGCATATGTAATCACAGATCCGGCATTGGCAGCGAAAGGGTTAATGCAGGATGCTTTTCACCGTGCATCATGTAGCCACAAGCCTAAGGAATCTTAATTCTTCTCTGCTAGAATTCCTGTTTGGAGGGGTTTTACTGTATTATTGCTAGAATCCTTTAGTCAGCGCCAGGGTAAGGTTTCAATCCCACTGTGTATCAATGCCTTTCAATGGGCATTTTAACGAGACAATACACCCTATTGCAGTTGATAGCAACATATTGATAATAACAAAAACATGTCACCATACACCAGTTAAGAACATACTTCTCATACTGGCTAGGGCCTAGGGGCCATGCAACAAAATTAAACCATCATGTTTTAATATTCTCATCTGAGAATATAGATGTTTTCGTGATGCCCCTGGCATCTCTTGCTAATATATTAGTTCTGTTGTACTATATATGTGGGACTGTTTATTTCCCCTTAACCCATTCCCTCATATTGACGGCTTTTGGCGGATCTGTAAAAGTCACTTTATGAAACCATTGTGATAAATAGAGCATTTGCTCATATAGGAGCATTTGCTCTATTTATTACAATGGTTTCAAACTACAAAATTCTAAACTTTTCCTTTTCTCTAGTTGCAATGAGGTTGTATCTAAAAATTGCCTATGAGGTAATAGGTTAAACTATCGATGTTTGCGTGCATTAAATCCCCTGTACCGCAGCCATTTAGTACACAAGAATTTAGATCTTTTTAGGCAGGGGACTGCTTAATGCAGAGTGGAAGTCACGCATGAAGCTCCATTGGAAGCTTTCTGCACGACTTTCACTATACACCAATCGTTTACCTGTGAAACACCGACATCAACACTAATTTGCAAATCCGGTTTAGCGATATTTGACTATACTTTTACAGTTACAGTTAAATATCTCTATTAGAAATCAATAAGATATGACATAAAACAGGATTGTATGGAAAAGTGATATATATATAAGTATTGCAGCACAACAACAACGCTGTTTCAAAAGAACTTAAATTAATAATTAACACACGAAAGGCATAAGATCAAATGAGATGAATTCTCTGCTGTTAATTTCCACTGCACCATAATTATCAATACTGTGCTCACACTTATCTAACTGTTCACGACCTGACTCGCATTTGCAAACAGCGTGGATCCTGATGAGACGCCGAGTAACTCGGCGTCTCATCAGGATCCAAAATATTTGACACTTGGTCAAACGTTTCTCAAACGTTTGATCGAATCGGAAGTAGTCAAAATTGAACCATGTCCATATTTGAGCAGATTTTATTTTTGTCACATGGGTGTAAGGGTTAAAATGCAATTTCTTCTGTCTGGTGATTCTACTTGAACATATTCTGCAAGTGTGATTGAAGTGGAAAATAAATCCCAATATTGCGCTTCAATACATCTCATCACGGCAATCAATAGGGATTTCTTAGAATTAACAGGCATATTCCCACTGATTTATCACAAATTAATTTGCACTGACATCTTGTGGATTTGTTATGATGAATCGGGTAACGTGAAAGAAGCATTAGGGTTCTGTTTCAACAATCGGTACATCTAGGTTGAACTTTTTCTTATTAACAGTAGCACACATAAAAACCTTCGTCGGGAAATGTGTTGTTCTCAACAATTCACATTATAAAAATCTCGTTTTTCTTTCTTTTAAATACATCCAGAGTGCTACACACATTTTTTTTTATCCTGATGCGACACCGAGTTATTCGGCGTTTAATCTGGATCCAAACTGTGTGACAAAGGTTTCGCAAATTCACAGCATCTCAAGTGTTCGACGATTCGATTTGCATATCTCCTGCTTTACTGCTAAGAACCAATTCTTTTGGAAATAAATTTGTCTCATCTAACTCCAAATGTTTTTAATTTTGTGCAATGTTTCTTGATTTCACACATGTAGCGTAGTTGCAACACTTTTGCATTAATTATCAACTGGCGATATAGATATCAGTACAGTAAGCCCCCCTCTAAACCGGAATTCTAGTAGTGAAGAGTTTATATATTTTTAGGCAGGTGGCTGCTTAATGCAGGATGGAAATCACACAGAAAGCTCATACAGGAGCTTTATGCATGACCTTCACCCTGCATTAAGCTGCTCTCTGTCTCAAAGACCGATATTTACATCCCATTTATTTTTGAGGGTTTTTACTGTATACCTTACACTACATACGAATCCGGATGTGTAGTACTGTACCTTATCTTATACGTTAATATTATTACGATTCTAATGCTGAAATATAATCTATGTTCGAACTCTGATTTGAAAAACTACTGACAGAATGTCAAACAGCTTGGATCTTGATGAGACGCAGAGTTACTCGGCGTCTCATCTGGATCCAAGTTGTTTGCAAATGGTAGTTAAGCTGCGCTTTGCACGAGCAGGATTCAGTTATTAAACGCCATGGGTGAAAATATGTTCATGTTTGCAAACAGCTGAGAACCAGATAAGTCATCGAGTACTTTGGGATGTCACCAGGATCCAAACTGTTTGACACTGCAATAATGTTTTTTGATTGAATTACATGTAATGAGAGAACCATATCAACAGTCAATTTTAAATATGAGACAGAAATTTTCAGATGGCAAGTATGCGGCAGCGAAAGAAACATCTCTTAAACAACCTCTACACTTCGCTATTTGTACAAAGCGATATATAAAGGCGCGTAGTCAAATACTAAAATCGACATTTCTCTATCAAACCCTATGCTGTAATCATTCTTTAGAATTGTTTCGAAGATACGATTTTAAGGGGTGGTCACAGCATATGGTTTGGTGGAGTAATAGAAAGGACTGTTTTAAAACAAAAGTCTTAATCTACGTATCTTATCTGGGTCGCTGCTGTACATTCATATTTCAGAATATTTTAATGATATGCACACATTTAAAATTTGTACAAAAATTGTGTCGAGATACTGCAATCAGCCCCGCCTTAAAGGCGATAACTTAATGAACAATCAAGGAGTCTTAAAAAGCAGAGGACTGCTTAACTAAAGCCAAAAGTAAGGCAGACAAATGATTCCACAGTTTAACAGATTTCTGCGTTATTATTATCCTACATTAACCAGTGTTTACCCTTTACCTGATATAGGCTACTTTTGACACATTTGCAAACGACCATATAGATCAGGGTCCATGCTTATAAAGCTTTTTAGTTGAGTCTGAGTTCATTCTCATGCTTTTGATTGGACAGATTTGAGTTCTCAAGCTTTTGATTGGTCAGATTTGAGCCAGAGGCTCAAATCTGACCAATCAAAAACTTGAGAACGAACTCAGACTCAACTAACAGTTTTATAAGCATGGACCCTGGTAGCTTCTGTAGGCGCCATCTGATCAGGGTATGCACTGTTTGCTTTTGAAATTATATAATGTAGATATGATTCTACAGTTTTTGCCATGTCCCAAACATTCTATTTTCGTACTCCATCATAACAATCTAGCTAATAAATGATCAAAATATCGCAGTTTCTTAGGTGAATATTCATCAGGTAACTGATTACCCCTTTCCTTCATATAAACGTGTTTTCACGCATTTGCAAACAGAGTTACAAACTCCGTCTGATCAGGTCTGCTCTGTTTGCTAATGGAATACGAAAAATATGTTTCTTTACTTTCTAAAATGGCTACAGTGTACCACCTTCCAAATTTCATTTTAACTTTTTTGTCCATGAATATTCAGTAGGTATTGACATTTTGAATGTACATGTACTCGGAACAGGGAAAGGACAACTTTTTCAACACCGAAAACGACCCACACGACTTGCTGTAATGTGGAAATCAGTAAAGATTACGTTTGAACAAGTTTAGATCTAGATGAGACGCCGAGTAACTCGGTGTCTCATCAGAATCTACACTGCTTGATATACTACTTTCGTTTGAGAAAAGATGTTGAAGGAACTTACCGCATACGACATTGCTTGCAGACCTAAACTCATTTGGCTTCAAAAGTGTGTTAATCCTTTCCCTCATATAAACGCATTTTCTATCATTTTGCAAACAGAGTAGACCCAGATCAGACGGCTCCAATAGGAGCCGTCTGATCAGGGTCTACTCTGTTTGCTAATAGAATTTGAAAGATCTGTTTCTTTACTTCCTAAAATGTCTACAATGCTCCACCTTCCAGATTTTAACTATTTTGTTAATGAATATTCAGTAGGTATTGAAATTTGACCTAAATACAGAATAGGGAAGTGTTAAGAGGTCGCTAAAGAGAAGTATTATTGTAGCTGTAACAGTAATTACCGTCGACTTAGTTGACACTGAAGCTACAGACATCGATTCTGTCGTAAGATCCGCCCGTGGTGTTTATTTTCCTATCACGGATTGCAATTACAACAGTGTCGGGTTTTACTTTACAATTACATATAGATTCATTCCTGGCATGTTTTTAGGATAAACCCTTTCAATGCAGATTTTTAAGAGTGGAATTGTCAGGCAGTGTTTTAATATAGAGTCTACTCACTATGAAAGACTTACACTTGCCAGATGATTTTGAATGACAAACAGTACAGACCCTGATCAGAGGGCTCCTCTAGGAGTCCTCTGATCTGAGTCTATACTGTTTGCAAATGACTGCATGCGTGTCCCGTATTCAGAGAGTTAAACCTTACCATGCATTCTGAAAGTATATATCTGCTCAAACAGCGAAGTGGAGTAATGTTACTTACTTCGATTATTTCAAACGTTTAGGAAACGATGCGACAGACTGGGTGCCACATAGCTTGGACCCTGATAAGACGCCGAACTCGTCTGGATTTATTTGGTTTCAATTAAGTACGCCCTTTGTCTGAATTTGGTTAAACGGTCGGCGTAATTTATTCTTTTATGGACCTGAAACCATTACTTTATTCGCAGAACAATAAGAATTCTGTAACTGATGTTTTAAAAAAACATAGGTTACAGTAACCCTTTCCCTATTGAATATTCATGTAACAAATAATGACACCATGCATATTTAGTAGCTGAATTTTCATAATGTTATATGTATACAGGATGTTGTATTGGTAGAAACTGTGGAATCAGATGGTAGACTTGTGGACCACCAGCTTCCACACTTAAATATTGAAAATGCAATCTGAATTGTTGCCTTTTTAGTGTTTTGCATTAACTCATTCTCTCCTAGGCTATATTTAGATTCAACCTCTTTGAATGTATCTACCGAAAAGGAGCATTAAACAGAGGAAATGAAAAAAATAGAAAATTGTAGTTTGAAACCATTGTGACAAATAGAGCATTTGCTCCTATAGGAGCAAATGCTCTATTTATCACAATGGTTTCAAAAAGCGACTTCTATAGATGCGCAAAAAATGCGTCACTAAGGGATAATGTGTTAAGGATACAAATGTACTTATCAGAAAGTATCGGAGAACACGTTAACCCTGGTCCCGCTATCCGCGACTTGACTCGTATTTGTAAACAGCTTGGATCAAGATAAGACTCCGAGTAACTCGGCATCTCATCATGGTCCAAGCTGTTTAGCGCCCGATCAGTGATTTAAAAAGGCCTGATGGATCGAACTAGTCAATATAACATCAGATCCATATTTAAGCCGACATTACCTTTGTCACAGTGGGGTAGAGGTTAGAACGGCTGGTCCTGTCACAGAGGTGAAACCGTAATAATGATAAATTACATTTATTTTTGTACCGCAAACACGCTTTGACTGATCACCTGCCGTACTATTGTTTGACACCACACCATTCGTATTTTGTTTTTATAAAACAGAACACATGAATACAGCAGGTTTACACAGAACTCTCTGGAGATTAATCCTTTTACCATGAATATTCATTTAAGACATACATGTTATGACACCATAAGTATTGATAAGATGAATTGTTATAATGACACGTGGATACAGGAAAATCAGACAGAAACTGTATAATCAGATCTGTAATACGGTGAAACCCCTCTAATGCGACCACTTAATGAACAAACATGGCTATCTTCATGAGCAGGTGGTTCCTTAATGCAGGACGAATGTTATGCAGAAAGCCCCAGGGGCATAATTTCGTCCTGCATTGACCTTTGCCAATATGAATTATGCCCCTTTTTGCTGGTCGCATTAGAGGGGTTTTACTGTATTTCGTAAGCATACTGGAGCCATTTGGTCTGGGTTTAATCTTTCGCAAAGGCGTTAAAAGGTGTATCCATGAAGTAAAGGGTTAATACATTGTATTTTGATTACACTCCGTTTTGCCGTTAAACTATCATCATGATTACTAAGCTGTTTTATTCACTTACGACTACACTGACCCAAAATGGAACTTAATACTGTAGCGAAATTTGGGTTTAGTTCCATCTGATGCCATCTGTTGGTGAACATTTATGTTACTCTTATCATGAGATATTAGATGGAGACACATTCCCGTGTTTATCATATGATCTACTCTTTCATTGGAAGACTCCTTCTTGGAATTCCTTCTTAGGAAGGACCACCAGGAGTCATCCCATGTTTCCTATGCATCACATGCTTTGCATGCTTTTCTAATGTTTCACATGTTGCTCATGGTATGCATGTTGTAGGAGCATGGCTATATAATATATATGATTGAGTGTTTCCAAGCAGGAGCTTGGCAGGTTGTGACTGTTGATAGACGCCGATGGTCCTGTTTAGATCCGGTTTGATTAAATACAGTAAAACATCTCTATAACGGCCACTAAATTGTGTTACTTAGTTGGTATTTAGGGCAGGTGGTTGCTTAAAGCAAGGTGAAAGTAAAACAGAACGCTGCTACAGGAGCGTTCTGTTTTACTTTCACATTGCTTTAAGCAGCCACCTGCCTTTAACACAAAATACTTTATGTAATTTAGTGGCCGTTATAGAGAGGTTTTACTGTAGTTAAAGATTACTACAGCCTTGTGTTGATCTTCCTGAAACTCATATTTCGTTACAATACTTTATTTATTTCAAAATGTCTTTTGTTAACATAGATGTTGATTTATGTGTTGCCCATGTTTAACACGATCTCGTTACTGATAACGATTTATATGCAATTTCTTTCAAACCGTTATATTCATGTGTATAAGCAGGAAAAATATGTTCCCTCTTTTGTATGTGCCCAGCAACAGGATTTACATTGACAGGTCGTCTTGCTGCTTACCGGAGATGAAAACTAAATACAGGTTATAATTCCTATATTAGAATTTTAGCAAAATACGTTTAAAGGGGCGGAACTGGTTGAAGGACTTATTTTGTTTTAAATTCTAATATGTGAACTATAGAACCGACCGCAGTCGGTATCTTTGATTATCGTGAAACGGGACATTAATGGACGAATCATAAAGTATGTTATGCTTTTGCACTGACGTTGACACATGATGTAAAAGTTACTTTTGTAGAAATTATTGTTAGAATTCTGAAAGTAGGAGATCCTTCAAAAGTAAAAGCAGCAATGTGAAAATAGATTTTTTTTATATTCAGTCAGTTCATGAAGAGTAATTAGAAAATATACTAAGAATGAAGAACGGGACGACATTTTACAGCTTCCACACACGTTCTTAACACTTGCTGAGCATTGTGAAGTACATAAATTCTGAAAGTAGCAGAACCTTCGAAAGCAGAAGCAGCTATGCGAAAGGAGAAAATTGCAGACATCATAATTTTATCATGCAGGTCTTATAAATCAAATGGGGGAAAACACAAATACAGTGGTTGTTTTCGCTGAATTTGTTTTCCCGTGACAAAAAGGACGATGTAACATAATTCAATTTATGAGTAAAACTGTTTCGGAAAGTCAGATTACAGCAGTCCGTTGTCCACAAGAAGAAACATTAAAAAAGGAAATAATACTGTGAATACGTTGAGAACTTTTTGCATCCATATTTGACCAAGTTAATTGAATGTTACAAAGCTACAGGCCACAGATGCGTCTAGCTATGTATCAGTATGAAATAAATATCCGTTGTATGCTTGAATAACTCTTCTAGGAAGAAAATACCTTTTGATCTGCCTCTCTTAATTCCCTCAAATAAAATCGCATCAACGGTGCTCCGTATTCAATATGTATAAGCTGGTATACTGAATCATTTAATGGACCCACGTCATAATTTCATTTGAAAGATATTTCACATATTGACCAAATATATGGATACATCGTCCAAAAAGTAGGCTGAAATTTAAATGTATTTTAAAAAAGGAATTGCATGTAGTGACGTTAATTCGTTCTAAAGGTCAGAGATGCTATTGATATGTTTAGGCAGGACATGTCCCAGGCAGGCCTCGTATAATTTTATCTGCTCCAGACAACCTTTTTATAGTTTTGTAAACCTGTACAACCAGCGACCGAACATACATGAATCCAGTTCGCGTACGTGTGACCACCGGTATTTAAAGTTCAGCCGGTATTCAAAGTTTAAAGTAAGTATGAACTAGTTTTTTTGTTTGTACATATATTCCTTAAAACATCACTAAAAGTATACTTCGGGGCAAAACTTACTATTTCATCATCTATTATTTGTCACAAGCAACAGTACTTTTATTACGATTACTTCAAAACATCGCGAATAATTCACAGACAAAATTTTGCCCTTGAACCATTTTACATTGATCTTAATCCACACAATGATACCATTCATGCAAAATAACAGACCGGGCACACTTCGGCATGACAATGCAATGCCTCACACGGCGCATTTGAACCCACAATTCTATGCTTTAAATATCATTAATGTGATACTTATTCAACTGCATCCCCGGACTTGAAGCCAGTAGAACACATATGGCATGTATTGGGGCTGATGATCATATCCAATTATGAAATTGTTACCGTAAATGGGGTAAAAATTTACCTCCATTAGAACGGTCATTTACTCCACACACACTAGAACGTTATGACGTATTCTCCAATGCATGAGTAAATATGGAGGCCAGAGTGATTCATGAAGTTCGATGTACACTTACTCAATGCTCCCATTCAACACGTTCATTTCTCTAAATCTTCTGTCATCATATTCATTGTTTTGAAATGGTCACTTTGATCCCTCTGAACGTATTCATTCATAAGCATATGCAGTGTATAAATTTCTCCCAGTAAAGTTCTCCCAGTAAAGTACTCAAACACACTGACATGGCATGGAAATTCAATGAAAACAAAACGACACCAACCCCGAATATACATTTATCAACTCGTCTCGTGTTAAGTGCATTTGGACTGACATTTGCAAACAGTTGAGATCCAGATGAAATGCCGAGTAACCGTGCGTCTCATCTGTATACAAGCTAATTGACACTCTGTCAACAGTTAACCCTTTCCCTGTTCTATAGGAACTCTCTCATTTGTGTCTGCACTGTTTGCCACGGAATAGCCATGCATGCATGCTGTATGTTTTGCCTAGGAAACTCATTTCAACAAATATATTTTTTTTTGTAAAAGATTGCCTTTGATATCCAAAGAGGGCAAATAAAAACATGTGGTTGGCTAAGGATTAAGAAGTCATTAGTAAATGTTGTTCAGAGCCAGAAAGGCTTTGACGTCGGAAGTCTAGATAAAGTTCTCATTTTGGGTCAGTATACATCAACAAACACTGCACCCATCAAATTGTATTTTGTGGGTATCCTTGTGAGTTTTAACAATACATTACGTTGACCATAAAGTACTGGTCAAACATTCAAGGAACACATGGTCGCGTGTGTATTCGCCCTCACCTTACTCTTCCCCTATCACGGGAGAATCGGTGATTATCTGTTTGAAAATCTTAGCTCCAGTATGGGAGTTTATATAAAGTTTTCATTTTGGGTTAGTGTACATCAACAAAAATGCACCCACCAAACTAGCTATCATGTGGGTATCCTTGTGAGTTTGTAACAGACTATTTAGAAATTCCCGATTACTTTGACCATAAAGTATTGGTCAAACATTCACAGAACACATGGTCACGTATGTATTCACCCTTGCCTAACTCTTCCCCTATCACTGGAGAATTGGTGATTATCTGCTTGAATATCTTAACTCCAAACTGTCTGACATTGTGATTACATGTTTAGAAACCAATCAGGACCATATTTTGAAGATGAAAATTGAGACAGACAACATATTTTGCAGATAACAAAGAATAAGCCTGTGTGCATTACAATGATTTTGTTTGTGTGTGTTGATTAACACCGCCCGTTTCTGCTTATCAATAATACATGGAACCTTGCTAGAAGAGATAGTACTTTCAGTGCTTAGATGACAATATCAAAAGAATAAGCATGTGTGTGCATTACAATGATTATGTTTGTTTGTGTTGATTAACGCCGCCCGTTTCTGCTTATTAGTAATACATGAAACCTTGCTAGAAGATATAAAGCATGAAAAAGGTCACACCTGGGTCTGTTTCACGTCTTCACAATTTGGTACACATTATCATTGTAATATGCTTTTATTTTATGATTCACTTTAACCCTTTCCTTCATTTATACGCATTTTCACGCATTTGCAAACGGAGTAGACCCAGATCAGACGACTCCTATTGGTTTACTAATGGAATTTGATAAATCTAAAATGGCTACACATTTCCACCTTCCATATTTCATTATAACTATTTGGTACATGAATATTCAGTATTGTCTGGGACTACTCTGTACGCAAAGCGGCATCTATTCACTCATGAGGCATTAACCCATTGCCTCATAGGCTATTTTTAGACTCAACTTCTTTGAATAAATATACCGAAAACGAGCATTAACTAGAGAAAAGGAAAAATTAAGAATTTTGTAGTTTGAAACCATTGTGATAAATAGAGCATTTGCTCCTATAGGTTTGAGTCGTCAAAAAGTCGTCAATATGAGGGAAAGGGTTAAAAGTACAGGAACACAGCACTGCACTCAATCAGAGAGCTTAGATATTTTCACTGTGATATTTCTCGAACGAATCATTCTGGTAAATTGTGATGATATACATTCTTATCCATTTTCGTGAGATTATTGAAATGTCGGATAAAATCTACAGGAAAACCTTATCAGCATAGCTTGATTTCTCACAAGACCTGAATCAATGATAACATGTATCAACGTATATACAATATAGATTATTGTAAAATTGTTGTTGAGAATAATTTTAATTTTCCAGTTCGTTTACTATTGAGACTCTGTACAGCTATATATCTCTATTTTGAATAGATAATATCATTTGAAATTTATGAAAGGCACCAACGTACATGTATTGACATATTGGATTGTATCAATAACCAAACATTATTTCATAGCACACAGGGACAATACAATAGCAGTGACATTTGTATCTGGTTAGTTTTGTAGGCAGCCCATGAGGTAGATCTATCTTTAGATCATGACATGTAGACTCGCATGGTAGAAATCTGTATTAATTATGACTAGTTTTGTATTTGAACATGATGTACTGAGGAAAATGTATGAATAGGTCTAGAGTGCAGTAAAATGCTTTCATTTGTTATCATAAATACATTCAGTTATCGCATTTGGAAGCATCCTTATGAAACATGTCAGCACATTGTATGGCATAAATATGCCTGGAAAGCAAATGCATTTATTACTATGTATAATCTTATAAACACCAATATAGAATTAAGTTATATAAAATTGATGTTTACAAATATGTAATGTCAATACATCTTTTCTGAATTAGCATAATTTGTCTACCATATGTATTTACCATAGCTTGCACACAGCATCACATTTTTATTGTCCAGTAGATAAATCTATTTCAAAAGGCTTACATACTGTCAATGCAACGTCATGTGAAATGCACAAGGATTTTAAATTCGTAAACCGTTGTCGCTTTCTATATACAGTATAGAGTAGAACCTACCCTAAGCGGCCATTGAATTATCAAACATATAAAAAACAGGTGATTGCGTAATGCAGGACAGCAGTAATGCAGAAAGCTCCTATATAAGAGCTTTCTGCATTACTTTTTGACCTGCATTAAGCTACCACCTGCCTTACATACCAATAATTAGACCTCTTTTCATTACCGCTTCACCCTTTCCCTCATACAAACGTGTTTTCACGCATCTGCAAACAGAGTAGACCCAGATCAGACGGCTCCTATAGGAGCCGTCTGATCAGGGTCTGCTCTGTTTGCTAATGGAATTTGATAGATATATTTTTATACTTTCTAAAATAGCAACAATGCTCTACCTTCCATATTTCATTATAACTATTTTGTTAATGTATATTCAGCAGGTATTGAAATTTGAAATAAACATGAACAGGGAAAGGGTTAAGAGAGGTTCTACTGTAGATAATTGTTTCATTAACCCTCCTCATGCTGATATGAAAATGTCTGCTCAATCTCTTATCTCATGTTTTTGTACTGAATTCCGAGTATTAAACTGTCCGAGTATCAACCATTTTGGATCCTGATGAAACGCAAATATACTCTTAGTTGTTTGCAAATGCCGTTCAATTCGCGTTGAGTATGAGAAGGGTTATGTTATGTACGTTGGATACATCTATGAGAACGTGTACATTTCATATGCTTCTGTATTTCATTCAGTATATGTTGGTAATCGTATTTGTATAAGGGTTGATGACTGGTTTAAAAATAAAGTCTTCTCAAATTTGGATCTGGTGCAAATATTACTAAGTCGATTTGATCAAGACTTTGATAAAGTATTGACCGAGTGTCAAACAGCTTAGATCCTGATGACACGCCGAGTTACTCGATGTCTCGTCTGGATTCAAGCTGTTTGCAAATTGAAGTCGTCTCACTTTGCGGGATAATAGTTATTATGTATTCCACAAACATACCCCCAAAGTTAATGAAATTTCTTCAAAAGCTTGCTCCGTTCCTGAACTGGGCTGTCATGACAAAATCTTTAATTCATTTTCTCTTCTTAATTCCAGTTATCACTGGCAATATCTTATCATGAGAATTTGATCAATTTCCTGCCATTGTGAGGTTTAACTGTTAAGCAAACCCTTACTTTCACCCAACCCTTATGGTTATTGTATACAATGAATTAAAGATGTACTCTGCTCAGAGTTTAGCCTGTTATACGTAATAGAATGCCTTCCGAATTGGAATCGGTGTGACTTGAAACTAACGTTGTGCCAAAACACATGGTAAAGGTAGAGTTGTTTGCTTCGAAAAAAAGAGAAATTGTCGTTATCTCGGAAACCAATGCCCGCCATACATGGAATATGTCAAACAATCATTATGTGTACAGAACGTACTCGGGCTACATGTAGGCAAACTACAGTAAAACCTCTCTTAGACGGCACTAAATTGTGTTACTTAGTTGGTATTTAGGGCAGGTGGTTGCTTAAAACAAGGTGAAAGTAAAACAGAACGCTCCTGCCTTTAATACAAAATATTTTATGTAATTTAGTGGCCGTTATAGAGAGGTTTTACTGTATTACACAGTAGACATTTCCTTTTCGAGTTTAACTCTTTAGACTGACGCACGTCAGCCATTATTGTGAAAACCCAATTAATATTCGTAGTGTTGCATAGAAATTGGAAACTGAGCGAACGTGTCAGTTGACTTCCGTATAATCGACGGAGGTTTCCGTTTCCTAAACAATGGCGTTATTTTAAGGATTTAGCAGTATTCAGATACCATACATATATCTCTGAATATATATTTAAGAAATGAATGACGTGCTTCCGGTGTTCATGAGGTTATGCAACGCATAGCTTTACGAGCAAAGTTAGTGAAGCCCGAAGGGCTTCACGTGAATCTTTGCTCGTAAAGCTATGCGTTGCATAACCCATGAACACCGGGAACACGTCATTTATTTCTTATATTTATATTCCATTGTATTTCTTATATTTAAGAAATGAATGACGTGCTTCCGGTGTTCATGAGGTTATGCAACTTTCTTTTTAGAATAAGGTTATATAAGGACGTTGCAGGGCGAATGTAAATATAAACCGTTGGAAAATGGGCTGTAACCAAAATTTTAAGGATATAAACATGTGTACAACATTAATTTCGGTGTTAATTTATTCATACAAATAATGGACATAATATAATTTTGGCCATTATACTACCAATCGCGACCTTTGTTATTAGCTTTAAGGTACCCGACGTAATACCCCCGTCACACCAAACTCATTCTCACTACGTTACGAAAATTGCTGCAAAACGAACTCAAACTGTGTTCGAACGGAGTGGACGTATTAGCAACCTTTTACAATCTGTTTACGAACTTCATGGACGGGCTAGGACGAGAAGGGTGCTGTTACGACGTGTTGCAGTCGGGCATAACTTGGCATTACATTTGCAAACAAACCGATCCGTTTGTAGCGCGTTTACTCCGTTTAGTTTAAACATATTTTATTTCTTTCAGTTACATACAATTCAGAAATTGCATCAACATATGAGAAAAAGGATTGGATCGAAAGCTAACAGCTTATATAGATCCTCTCCTTGAAACAGTATGTTACAAAAGATATGGCGTATCTACTCCTCATGAATATGTCATAACAGGGTATAATATACCAGCGTACGAAGTCTGCACTAGTTTTGATGTTTGTAACTATAATACTAATATTATCAAAGCTACGAAATATTATATCGGGTAGTATATACAGGTGTAATTTGTAAAGTGTGTCAATCATAATCAGTAGTAAGTACTAAAATGAGCAACTGCATCATGTTGTGTATGTTACTTACTAGTAAATCAAGTACAGGCTTCTTACGCTTGGTAACATATAACAATGATCAAGAATTATGCATGACATCAAAAAATAAAAGAAAAAAAATTATTTTAGGCAAACTAGTATATAAAGAAAGAAAAGGTGGACACGAAGATTTTGGAAAAAAATAAAAATAAATAAACAAACAGAAAAAATAAAATTGGAAACTAGAAACCTAGGATTTTTGAACATAGGATATAGGAACGGTTGTTTGGATGGGGGTGCAATCTGCGCTGTGAGTTATCTAAGTAGGGTTTTCGAACTTCATAATCAAAATCTTCTACTTCTAATAATGAAATCTTGTGTAGCTTTAAAAATCTGTTCATTGTCTCCAAGAGTCAAAGATATGTCGCCCATGAGTAGCACCTTTGTAGTGACAGTACATATTGGGTTAACCTTAGAAAACAGTTCGTGTCTTAGATGATGATATCTTGGACATGACAGAAAAAAATGATCAGCACCCTCTACCTCACCACATTCACACAAGGGACTTTCTACAATGTTTTTATTGAAGAGACTTAGGCTCAGTGAACTACAGTTTGTTCGAAGTCTTGTGTGGAGTATTTGAGCTTGTCTCGTCCCTGTATAGTAGTAGGTAGGTACTGAGTATAAGTAATTTCTATTCAAGGCTTTTTTAAAGGATCCTAAAGAATCAGAGTCACGTACGCCAGCTGGTAAAGAGTTCCATTGTCGAATAACTGATGGTAAAAAGGAATCATGGTACAGTTTAGTCCGTGATTGAATAGTCCGTATATTATTCGAGTTTCTTAAGCTATAATTAGTTTCGCTTCCGACAAGTGGCGGAACAAGTGATGATAAGTATGGTGGTGTGTCACTGTGTAACATCTTATAAAACAGAATCAGTTTATGTTTCGATCTTCTGGTTTCAAGTGATTCCCATCCTACTTCTTTATTCAATTCGTTAATGGATATTAATTTAGTAGTCCCTGTAGATATTCTAGCAGCTTCATGTTGTATTTTATCAAGGTCAGTTTTATCTTGAGTTGAACAGTTATCCCAAATAACATCTGCATACTCCAATAGTGGTCTTATGAAAGACAAATATATTATTTCAAGGGATTTCCTATTTAGAACATACTTGAGTTTACGCATTATATTAATTCGATTCCAAGCTTTTGATTTAATATATTCGATATGAGTATTCCAGCTACCGTTATTTGAAAGGAGAACACCCAGATGCCTATGTGATTCGACTTCAAGAATTTGTTCTTGCAGCATAATTAACGGAGGGTGCATTGATTTGTTCTTTTTACGCGATATCAATAGCGATTCGGTTTTAGATGGATTGAAAGATACTAGCCAGGTTTTAGCCCAGGTGGTTATTTTACTTATATCAGAATTAAGGATATTTGCCGATGTATGAGCATGTTCAACAATGAGGTACAAACTAGTATCATCAGCGAACAAACGAATGTTCGAGTTAATTTCAGAAACAATATCATTTATAAATACAAGAAACAAAAGTGGACCCAATATAGAACCTTGAGGTACCCCTGTCTTGATCGAAGACCACTCAGACTGGGCACCCGGTATCACAACCCTTTGACGTCTGTCACTAAGATAGTCCGAAAACCAATTTAAGAGATCACTTGATATACCTGCTGCCTTAAGTTTAGATAGGAGACCAGCATGCCATACCCTATCGAATGCCTTGCTTACATCAAAAAACACTGTGCGTATTTCTTTGCCTTCGTCAAGTGCTCTACAAAATGCATTGTAAAGAAAAGTAAGCTGATTGACAGTAGAGTCGCCTGGTATGAAACCTGACTGAAACTGAGAAAGAAAGTTTATATCTCGAAGATAGTTGAAAACATGTTTGAATATCAGTCTTTCTAAAGCTTTATTCAAGTTGCTTAAAAGGGAGATTGGGCGATAATTGCATGCCTGGGTAGGATCTCCTTTTTTAAATACGGCACTCACGTGTGCTTCTTTCCATGATGTAGGTACAATACCGTCAGATAGGGATCTGTTGAAAAGGTCACAGAGGGGTACGGATATGTCATGTGAAAGCTCACGGAGAATACGATTATTTATGCCATCCGGGCCTGACGCTTTACCTAAAGGAAGGCTTACTAAAACTGATTGAACTTCTTCTGGTAACAAGACAAAAGTAGACATTGAAACAGTTGACTGGGTGATATTAGGAACAGGGATGTGTCTATCTTTGAGATTTGTTTGTTCTGTAAAATAATCATTTAACAAGCTTGCTTTCTCATTTTCATCAGCAATGGATTTGTCCTGATGAATAAGTGTTGGGAGGGAAGTTTTCCCACTTTTACCAATGAAACCTTTGAGAATTTTCCACCAATCTTTAGAGGATAACGTTTTGCTATTAAGTTTCTGTGATAAATTTTCATAATGCGTTTGTTTTGCTTGCCGAATTAGTGTTGTTGTTTCATTCCTAAGTTGTTTAAAATTGTCCCAATGGCTTAATAAGTTAGTGGTTCTGGCTTTTCTATAAGATCTTTTCCTTGCTCTTATTTTTCGTTTGATATTTACATTCATCCATGGTTGATCAGTTTGCTTTATCTTTACTGTGTGATTTGGTATACAACTGTCAGTTAAAAATCTTAATTTGTCTGTCATGTTATTTGCATATACATTTATATCATCGTGTTTAAGACTATTCCAGTTTGTGTCATTTGCTTTCTGACGGAGAAGGTCATAATTTCCTTGGTCATATTTCCAAATTTTCCTACTATATGTTTTAATCTTCGGTTTTCTGTATTTAAAAATTCCAAAAATAGGACAATGGTACCTTACACTTTGTTCTAGAAAAGGGTCTGCCACCCCACTTGTTATAAGACTATCGCTATTTTTGACTAATAAGATATCTATAAGAGAAGACGAATGTTCGGTGAAATGTGTCGGTTCGCTTATTGTTTGCACTAAACCAAAGAACTGACACAAGGAAGTTATTTTACGGGCTGTCTGAGAATTTCGTAAGTTAAAATTGAAATCACCAGTAATTATAATATCATTTAGACCAGTGTCCATCGCAAGGCTAATAGAATTCTCTATCTTATTAAAATAAGCGGAATCAGAACTAGGTGGTCTGTAGAACACACCAACTAAAACATGTTTGCGGTTAAGCAGAACATCAATCCAAATACATTCTAGCTCTTGTATCTCAAGATCTTGTCTCCGTTTGTAAGCTATATTACTTTTAACATACACGATAACTCCACCATATCTATCGGAAGAGCGGTCTTTCCTTTCTGGAGTATGGAAAGAAGACATATGGAGTTCGTCTGAATGTACAGATTCGGAGAGCCATGTTTCCGAAAAAGTAAGGATATCGAAATTGAATAGTTCGTAAGCAAGTAGATCTAGCTTAGGCAGAATGCTCTGCACATTGTAATGAATCATAGATAAACTACTTGAAACATCTATAGAGCTTGCAGACGTATTTGAAGCAGGTGTTGCCAATGAGGGGTTAAATATATTTCCACTTTTCATCGGTCCAGGGTTTGGATGGATATCGCCAGAGCATTTGAGTATAGAAAACATCCACGCATTTGGCGGTTCTGGACAAAGAATAAATTGCTCAAAAATAGTATGCAGCACAGTTAATACCCACGAGACCAGAAGCTTTTCGTTTGAGCAATTACAACTTTCTATTGGTCTTGTAAGCAATATCGTTAGCCAAGCTACTGAATTTGCTACTAAAAGTAACACAACAGAGTATTTTGTAAAACAGTAGTTTTCAAGGTATCGTTTGTCAGTGACGACATGACGTTTAAAGGGGTGTTTTACATTATTAATTACTAACTGAGACTCTTCTGACGTTTGGAGATATAAGGCGAATGCTAGAACAGGGGATTTTTCAACATAGAACAGCACGAGAAAATGCAATAAAAATGAAAACTTCACCCTACTACATGAAGCGGGCACGCTCACGCTAGAAACGTTACAATGTTTCATGTTATTCTGAGTAGTAGTATCAGAAATATGTACACCGCGAGCCTGCGCGCTTCCCTCACATATGAAATAGTAGTCACAGACAGACGACGTGAATGCATAGTGAAAAATCGATTGCAGAGATATCTGCTACCGACATTTTTGTCCAAACAACCGTTTAAAAAAAAGTTTGAGTACATAAAAAACAAACGTAACACAATGTTGAAACACATACAAAAGGAAACATTAGAAGGAAAAAAACCATTAATTATACCATTAATTATACTTGTAACATAGCAGTTTATACTTATAACATAGCAGTTTGACATTAATGTAACATAACTGCAGTTTTTCTTCAGAAAGCACAAAAATGAAACCGTGAACAGATTCGAATCCAGAACCGAAATCCCAAATATTCGTGTAGCCTACATATTAGCCAAAAAGAGACGTAGTGTCTTCAACAATGAACAAAATGAATGCACAGGTGTGTAAACGTGTCATTGGCGCTTAAGTACCCGTTAACAAACCCTCAATCTATCGAAACAGAATACTGAAGATTTTAAGAGCACGAAGTATTGCTATAAGAAGTCAGTTTAACACACTCAGCTAACAACATGATACAGAACATATAGTTCATACAGACTGGATCAAGATCAGACCCATACAAACATGGTGTCTGGTCATGAACCAGGCTGCTGACCAATATCACAGAGATCAGACTAACACGAGACTGAGAGACCGACACAAGACCATGTGACTGGATTCAGAGACCGTCGGACCAATATTAGCCCTTGTCACGCTAAGCGCAAACAGCTTGGTTGCAGATGAGACGTAACACATCGTCTTATTCGCATCCAAACCGTTTGCCACCCAGCCAATAGACCCGCATATTTCAAGTGAAGCGGTTAAAGTTTAAGTCACAAACAGGCGAAAATTTGATCGGACGAAAATGAACCCAGCGCGATAAGGATTAGACGACGCTGCAATAAAAAAATTAAAACAAATCACGAGACCACGATCATATGACTAATACAAAAAAATGCAACTGGCAATCTGATGCTAAGCTGGTACAAGATCAACATGATAACTACTCCCACACTATACAAGTTTATATATATACCGCAAACTACATACAGATACTTAGCTGGTAGACCCATACAAACTCAGTATGGTAACTGCTCCCATACTATACAAGACCGTAGAAACTATTATTTATTTACAGGTGCACATATACCGACACATGTATATACACATATACATCATACACTATTGTTTGCAACAAGTATTCTATCGCAGTGTAATGAGCATAGCTAGGATCCGCACTGAACTCGAAATGCAAGACTCTTAATAAATAACATAACCCCCAAAAAGAGCCAGAGAACGCGGAACAGACTATAGACGGATGTTACTGCCAATGTTTACATTTACAGCATAGTAAAGGCAAAGGCAAACTGCTCCACACAGTAGGTAACCTTACTTTCGTCTCTGACATCAGTTTTGGTCCCACTGCCACTATCACATGTCACATGGATCCATTGATGTAGCTATTATGCGACATTGCGCGGCCAAAAATACGGATTAGATCAAGATCAGACCACTCCCTACATGGTGACCGGTCATGATCAAGGCTGTTAATCAGTATCAAAGACATCAGAATAAACGGTCATGATCCAGGCTGTCAATCAGTATCAAAGACATCAGCATAACACTAAACTGAAAGATTGGTACTATACTATGTGACTGGTTACAGAGACATTAAGACCAATATAAGCCCCTACAACGCTAAGCGCAGCCTTTGTACCATATTCAAACAGCCTGGATGCAGATGAGACCCGACTCAGCAAACTGTTTGATAGTCAGCCAACAGACCCCGCATACTTAAACAAGGCGTCTGTGAAGTTAAGACATAAAAAGACGTAAGGGTTAAACCGATCCGATTGATACACAAATATAACTACTAAAAAATGCAACCGACAGACCCCTGCAAAACTGACTGACTTGGAATGTATTCCAGCCACACGTTATACACAAATCACAGCTGATAGAGTGCTAACACTTAGCCCTTTTCCCTATGCAGGCGCATGACAAAGTGGACCCAGATCAAAAGTCTGATCTGAGTCCACTCTGCCCGCTCACGACGTGATACCGAGCCGATTCCACAGCCCCTGCCTAAGCCAGAATGCCGTGTAATTGCATACTATTATAAAACAGAATATTATTAACATTCATGACTTCGTTATATCCCACATGAATATTCATCAGGGAAAAGGGTTAACTGTCATCCCAGAGTACAAATGTCATTCTAACACAAGCAGTCACTTAATAAATACATGCATTGTAAAAAACGACAACACATTGTTGGATTAGCTTTTATCCCGCAGTTTCCAATCTGACCCGCATTTGCAAATAAGTTCGATCCAGATGAGATGCCGAGTCTAAATCTGATAAGTGAATTTCTATCTCTACTGTAAACAAACAAAGAATGCCAAAGCCACTTGTATCAAATATAAGAATGCAAAGGCCTCTCACATCAAATACAAATGGAAAATTAAATTTCTATTTATAACTACATAGGGATAACCCATGTAAACAGAAGTCAGATGTCAATATCCCAACAGCCAATGAAAAGCTACAACTGATTTATGAATGACATTCCATAGTACAATGTAAATAAGGTCAACAGGTACAAAATGGACTGTAAACACTGAAATTTTCAACAGAGACAGAGTCAAAGAACAATCAAACCTAAAAAGCTGCAAATCCTCCAGAATTGAAAATATTGCTTAAATGAAATCAGCAGGGATCTGAAAAGGGCCAAAAGCAAAGAAACAGAACTCTTGCAAGACTGTCAAAATCAAACCTCCACCAGCTAGTCACAGCCGACAGAGTGCTTAACACTTAACCCTTTTCCCTATGTAGGCGCATAACATAGTAGGCCCAGATCAAAAGTCTGATCTGAGTCCACTCTGCCCGCTCACGACGTGATACCGAGCTGATTCCACAGCCCCTGCCTAAGCCAGAATGCCGTGTAATTGCATACCATTATAAAACAGAATATTATTAACATTCATGACTTCGTTATATCGCACATGAATATTCATCAGAGAAAGGGTTAACCACATCCCAGAGTGCAAATGTCATTCTAACACAAGCAGTCACTTAATAAATACATGCATTGTAAAAAACGACAACACATTGTTATATTAGCTTTTATCCCGCAGTTTCCAATCTGACCCGCATTTGCAAATAAGTTCGATCCAGATGAGATGCCGAGTAACTCGGCGTCTTTTCAGAATTCAAAACGTTTGGCACACGGCTAGCGGCTGCTCAACAGCTCAACCGATTCAGAACCATTAAACAGTTGAGCAGACAGTATTTTCCATACGGGGTAAGGGCTAACACATTTATGGCCAGTGTCTCTTAACCCTTTACTCAATGACCATTCACGTAAGAACTGACAGCATATACCATAAACTCCTAATTGTTGCAAAATACATGAACACGTGAACTTTCGACCGTGACAGACACTAAAGAACCATATCCATACCACATCATGATAAAACAGAGCAGACCCTAATCAGACTGTTCATACAGGAGTCGTCTGATCTGGGTCTACCAAGTGTGCAAAGTCGCAGAGAGGCGCAATTATGGAGTAAAGAGTCAAAAATGACAAAGGCAGAAAGCATTCTTGATACTAGCGGAGCACACGCGGCTATCCGATCATAATGACCGGGATGCAAACGACATGTCTAGAGAAAAGACAACTCACTTGGATTCAGACCGCTTATAGTGGTCAGTATAAAAATGAGCAGAAGTAAACAGGCTCTTCATACTTAACTGTATCAACTTTACACATGACAGTGGTGTCAGCACGGTTTGTTTGCATTTAATAAAGTACATACGTGTTCCATACACGGGGTTAATGGCCACATGTATGTACTTTACCATTTATGAAAGAGTAGTGACCAGGTAAAGCCGTCTGGATCCAAGTATAATTATGATACAATCAGCGTGTCACTCGAGTCAGGGTCACTCCGTTTGTAATTTGCTTGCAAAATTAAAACAGAGTATCCAACCAGTTTGTTATAAGGCGTGGCCGTAAACAAATAGATCACGACCAGTCGCCATCAATTGCTTTACACTTAACCCTTTTCCCTATGTAGGCGCATAACATAGTAGACCCAGATCAGAAGTCCGATCAGAGTCCACTCTGCCCGCTCACGACGTGATACCGAGCCGATTCCACAGCCCCTGCCTAAGCCATAATGCCGTGTAATTGCATACCATTATAAAACAGAATCTTATTAACATTCATGACTTCGTTAAATCGCACATGAATATTCATCAGGGAAAGGGTTAACCACATCCCAGAGTGCAAATGTCATTCTAACACAAGCAGTCACTTAATAAATACATGCATTGTAAAAAACGACAACACATTGTTATATTAGCTTTTATCCCGCAGTTTCCAATCTGACCCGCATTTGCAAATAAGTTCGATCCAGATGAGATGCCGAGTAACTCGGCGTCTTTTCAGAATTCAAACCGCTTGACACACGGCTAGCAGCTGCTCAATAGCTCAACCGATTCAGAACCATTAAACAGTTGAGCAGACAGTATTTTCCATACGGGGTAAGGGCTAACACATTTATGGCCAGTGTCTCTTAACCCTTTACTCAATGACCATTCACGTAAGAACTGACAGCATATACCATAAACTCCAAATTGTTGCAAAATACATGAACACGTGAACTTTCGACCGTGACAGACACTAAAGAATCATATCAATACCACATCATAATCAAACAGAGCAGACCCTGATCAGACTGTTCATAAGCAGCCGTCTGGTCTAGGTCTGCCAAGTGTGCAAAGTCGCAGAAAGGCGCAATTATAGAGTAAAGAGTCAAAAATGATAAAGGCAGAAAGCATTCTTGATACTAGCGGAGCACACGCGGCTATCCGATCTTAATGACCGGGATGCAAACGACATGTCTAGTGAAGACAACTCACTTGGATTCAGTATAAAAATGAGCAGAAGTAAACAGGCTCTTCATACTTAACTGTATCAGCTTTACACATGACAGTGATGTCAACACGGTTTGCTTGCATTTAATAAAGTACATACACGTAAGTGTTTCATACACGGGGTTATTGGTCACATTTTATGTCAGTTAACATTTACTAAAGAATAGTGATCAGGTAAAGCCGTTTGGATCCAAGAATAATTACGATACAGTCAGCGTGTCACTTGAGTCCAGGTCACCCTGTTTGTAAACAATTATTTGCCTGTAAAATTAAAACAGACTATTCAGTCAGTTTGTTATAAGGCGTGGCCGTAAACAGGTTGATCACGATCAGACGCCATCAAGCCAGGCCCGTGATCAGGATACAAACTGCTTGGCACACTGGTTGTGGTATCCCCAGACTGTGGGACAAGATACATTTCAAATTAGGCAACTAAATGGCTACAGCATGTGACAAAGTGAGAGTAAGAATTAACACACGTGCATGTACAGTAAGTCATCACTATGCAGAAAGCTACCTCAGAACATTTCTACATAATCCCGCATCAAGTCATCACATGGGTTAAAACACACTAGGCTTACAATAGGTGACCGCTGTAGGCAGGCGGTACTGTATACCACAACGGTCAACAGAGGCATATGTCTATACAAAACACGTATTACGCCCGTGGGACACGAGCTAGGAACTACACGGTTTAAAGTATACTGACGGGCAATAGTAAGGCACAAAAAAATAACCACTAGCCAGACTGTTCCACAGGAGGAGCTTCGAGGAGTGCGTCAAGATCCTTTGTAGACGCGATTCTATGAGTCTCAGTAGTTTCATCGTCCACAGGAACCTTCACAAGCACTGTACCGTCAGAAGACCACGCGCTGGCCAGGCGTTTGGACTTAACCAACTTTCTGCACTCGTATAGCAAGTTGCTGCGGTAGCGCGTTAAGTCCTCATTGATATACACTCCCGAATAAAGCGGTATGTTCTTGGCACGGGTCCTAACGCGATACAGCCGCTGACGCGACCGGTACGTACATGTAGCAAACTTCACAATGACGTCGCGCTTCTTCCCCTTCTCCGACTTGCCGACTCTGTGAGAGCGATCAATCTCGTTAATATCAAGGCTGACTTCAAGCGCCTCTGCCATTTGCATGACTAAGTCATCAGTAGATTCACCTTTATCCTCTTTCAGACCAGATATGCGCAGACTGTTACGCCGACTATACTGCTCCGACGCATCTAGAGCTGATTCGAGTTTCGAGACACGTTTGACCAGCCTTTCGTTTTCGTCTCTCAGCTGAGTCATTTCCTCCTTCAGGCCGTCTACTACACCAGATATAATTTTCTCCGTAGTAAGTCTAACCATACCTTCGACCACGTCCTTCTTCAGACTCTCCAACATTACGCTGACATCCGGACGGAAGGACTCCAGTAGATGATCAGAGATGCTCTTCAAGTCCTCGGGCTTAAAGGTAAAGTGGGAGACGTGAGAACCACTGACATTCTCCATCTCTCCAGATGACACTGTCGGACACGGAGTGCCAGATGAATCAGACAGTGCCGTAATAAGTCTATCCCTTTTAAGCTCACTTTCAAATTCCGGTGAAGAAAGCACCCTTTTGCGGCTCGATGTCGATACCGGTGTCACCGTGGGGCACTCAGACATAACAGACGTGGATGGCTACCCAACCTTTTCCGAACAGTATAGTCCAAAGAGAGGAAAACGTGCACGTGTACACGTATACACAGTTCTCATTCAAAGGTTACACACTGTGTAATTTTACTCCGTTTGCCCCGTGCTCTGTGGTGAGATTGGTGTAGATCTTACTTTTCGTCTTGGATCTCTGACCCTACTCTCCATCTCATTCCAATATCTAAATTCTGATTTCAAAACGGAGGTATCATATGGTTCCTTTCTCCTCCCTCAGTCTCTTGGGGTGCTTTGAGCGGGGCTCAGAGGAACTGCAGCTTGGGGATCTGGAGATATTGCTTGCACATTTTGGCCCGCTCTGTTTTGGAGGCATGCTTATAACAAGGATGCAATGGATTTGATGCAATGAATTTGATGCTGATTAACATAATGAATATAGGCAATGAAAACAACGATGACTACGATGATGGTAACAGCTGTCGTGATTTACGTTCAACACGCTCTATGGACGAGATGAGGACGCAGTCAGGACGAATTGAACTATCTATGAACTAGGTGCTCTAGTTACAAACTGGTTAGAATATTTTGAACGTACTGGAAATGGAGCAGAACTAGTTACGAATGGGTCTAAACTGACCACGAACGGACTGCCTGGAAACGGTGTCCTATATCCGATACCGATAACTTGATATAAACGGGCTGTGGACGGGATACAGATGGGATGGACGTATTCAGGACTTTTTATGAACGTACTAGGATCGTATTTTAGGTACTTATTAGGCCAAAATTACACGTTGTACCCCGACCGCAACCCGTTTCACGATTTTGTTAGGACGGGATAAGACGTTTTAAGAAATAGTTTGGTGTTATAGAAGCATAAGTAAACAGAAGGCATTGGGTACGTCTAACGAACAATCGTACCACTGATATTATCGTACGTTCTCGCATACAATAAAACCTCTCTATAACGGCCACTAAATTACACCAAGTATTTTGTGTTAAAGGCAGGTTGCTGCTTAAAGCAAGGTGAAAGTAAAACAGAACGCTCCTATAGGAGCGTTCTGTTTTACTTTCACCTTGCTTTAAGCAGCCACCTGCCCTTATTACCAACTAATTAACACGATTTGGTGACCGTTATAGAGAGGTTTTACTGTACGAAGATCGCAACTGGGAGTTACGATTGTCGTATGTCAGAACCTACGACAATTTTCGTTAAACAAGGCAAACCCTAAATGTCGCACGCTAGAAACGTGTGATAATGCCGGCTAGAGTAATGTTAGCCCTACGATATTTCAAAAGTCGGACCAGTTATGCGAAAGGATAGGCGTTAATACTGGTCGGTCGTATACATATTGAAACATGAATATAAAAACCACTATATATAGTAAAACCCGCTAATGCGACCGCCTAAAAGAGGTATAATTCTGGGTGCTAGATAAAGTGGTAGCTTAATGCAGGACAAAAGTAATGCAGAAAGCTCCTAGAGGAGCTTTCTGCATTACATTCGTCCTGAATTAAGCAACCACCTGCTTATAACTACACCCATGTCTATTCATTAAGTGGTCGAATTAGAGGGGTTCTACTGTATAGATTATCGTTATAATGACTTTATGAACAAGGATATGTTTACGGGGGCACAAACTGTAAACACAAATTTATATTAATTCAAAAGCAAACAGAGCAGACTCTGATCAGACGGCTCCTGTTGGAGCCATCTTAGTTGGGTCCACTCAGTTTGCAATGGTTAAGAAAAAAATTAACAGGATTTCGTAAAATTTCTCAAGATCTTAAAATATTTCGAGGACAAGATAAAAACACATTTTGGGCTAGAGAAGTATAGAAAGTTCAGTCAATCGGTATAAATATGGCTATTACCTAAGTCAGTCTTAAATTACTTTGTGTTATGATAGAAAAAATGTTTAACCCATTCCCGCATAGGCTATTTATAGACCCAACCTCTCTGAATGAATCTACCGAAAAGGAGCATTTACTATAGAAAAAAGAAACTTTTCCTATGAAGCAAATGCTCTATTTATCACAATGGTTTCAGAAAGTGACTTTTACTGAGGCGTGAAAAGTCGTAATTATCAGGGAATGGGTAAACAAGCGTCAATATGAGGGAATAGACCAAAAGGCGTCACTATGAGGGAATGAGTTAAGGAATCTGTTCCTTATAACCGAACCATTTTCTCCACAATCTAGCAAAAGTACAAAAATGAGTCATGCAGGAAACACCACATACAGAACAAACACTCGCCCGAACAGCAACACAAGGAAACAGCAAATGTACATAGGTAGAAAAAACAACAAGAGACGCACAAAGACAAAACAAACATACAATAGGAGGAAGATGGAAGTACCGCCTTGGAACGGTCAGTGACAAAAGTCACCGGGGGTTTAAATATCAATGAAACTGCGTCTTCGCTAAACTGAAAAAATAAACTGAAAATTTCACATTTACCCTGTCGTAAAAATAATATCTGCTTAAACACCGATCTATTGCATTTAATGCTGAAGTCCTGTTCGTTTAGGATTTGAAAAACTACTGACCGAGTGTCAAACAGCTTCAAACATGATGCCGCGCCGGGGTAATTGGTATCATATCCGGATACACGCTGTCTGTTAATGTATGTCTGGTCAAGATTGGCAGAATAAGGTTTAACTCTTTCGCTGCCAAATTCTGTCGTCTGCTGACATTGTCGTCTGCTACAATTTTCTTTCTTTTTTAATTTACTTCATTTTTGTTTCAAAAACATAGTCACAGTGACAAATAGTTTGTATCCTGATGAGACGTCGAGTTACTCGGCGTCTCATCTGGATCCAAACTATTTGCATACGTAATCACGGATGCGATATTGGCTGCGAAAGAGTTAATAGAATTTGTTCAAAAGTTCCCGAGCTGTCTTTAGATGTTGAAATCTGAATGAAATATGAGCACGCTTTAATAGTTTTGCAAATCCTATCGTTTTCAAATTATATTTCAGATCGCTCCTGAGATGCATGGACAAAAGTTACATTACACAAAGGAATACATGGTAGAATTTGCATACATTTTACACATTCGTGATACTTTCAACACAAACTACCTATTTCTGTCTAGAGCTATGACCAATACACGTAAATAAAAAACATTTTTTCGGTATTTATGTGATACTACATGTTAAACGAAACAAATAAATCTCGCGAACTTAGTTTCAACTATTAACCCTTTGAATGCAGGACACGCATGTCATTTTCAAACAGCGTAGACACAGTTATATGGCTGCTAGAGGAGCCCTCTGATCAGACCCTGTACTATTTGCCAGTCACAATCCTATGGCATGTTTAGCCTTTCATAATTAGTAAACTCTGTAGCCGATGGGCTATTCCACTCTTAAGATTAAGATGTAAAGGGGTTAAACAATTGCTATTTGCAACCCTTATTTTCACACATATGAATTCGTTACACGGGTGCAACATTCGGATGAATTCCTCTCACACATGTGACACATACATGTACGTGCGAATATATCATATGTAGGTATTGTGAATTTTTCGAGCATCATTCTTTAACCATCTCTGTGTACCATACTGAATTTTCAGAAATGTGTGACAGATTGGTACGTAGTTGACACACTTGTGTGAAGATTTCGAATGCATTTTTTTTTCACGCATGTGACAAATTCTTATATATATAAATTATGGTTCAATACGCTGTCCCTCTAACATGATATGATAAGGGGCTAAAAGCCTGTTATTTTCTGAGAAGGTATGAATCAACACATACGGTACCAACAATGCATTTTACATAAATTCAATATCCACAGTTTTTAATAAGATACATGGTGTTTTGATGAATATTTATGCTTCGGACATTTTCAAATTTAATTTTGAATGACAAAATCACAGGGCGATCCCCTTACTGACTTCGTCAAAATAAGAAAAGTTCAAAAGTGCATTGTGACCTTTTCCGTTGACAACGCCTTGCACGCGACACCTTTTTATGCTAAAATTGTGTTTGCTTCTTTACGCAGATGATGTACTTTTGTTCTCTTATTCAGAGATCGGTCTACAATCGGGTCTAAACATTTTACAAGAATATTGTGAAAAATGGAAACTAACTGTAAACACTGAAAAGACAAAAATCTTAATTTTCAGGAAAGGCGGTAGACAGAATAGGTATCCGAATTTCACATTCGATGGCAAGAACTTAGAAATCGTTAGTAAATTCAATTATTTAGGGGTCGTATTTTCAACTGGGGGGTCATTTACAGAAACACACACTGCTCTTAGCGAACAGGCAATAAAGGCAATTTATAAGCTTAAATCTTATCTGTACAAATTTACAGATATATCTGTTAGACATAAACTTGAGCTCTTTGATAAACTTATTTTACCAATCTTAAACTATGGAAGCGAGGTTTGGGGGTTTAGCAATGAAACTAAGCTCGAACGTGTCCATTTAAAATTTTGTAAACAAATACTCGGGGTGCGACAGCAAACACAGAACAATTTTATTTATGGGGAGCTGGGTAGATCCAACTTAAAAGTACACAGGTTTATCTCGCTTATTAGATACTGGTTAAAAATTACACAATGCTCTGATTCGAAATACATCAAAGTTGTTTACAATATGATGCTTACTGATATGGAAATATATCCAAATAAGCCTTCTTGGGCATCGAAACTCAAGTATTTACTAGAGAACTTAGGGCTTAATTATGCTTGGTTAAATCAGGGAGTGGGTAGTGTCGATTTATTCTTGAAACTGTGTAAACAGAGATTATCTGATCAATTCATTCAATCATGGAACTCAGAGATTAGTAATTCAACGCGCGCAGATACTTACAGACTGTTTACAGATTTTGGTTTCAAGTCGTACTTGAATCACGTAACAATTACAAAATTTAGACATGACTTAACTAGACTCAGGATGTCCTCACACAGATTAGAAATAGAAACGGGGCGCTGGCATAAACCTAGAAAAATACCTAGGAATGAGCGGAAATGTCATATATGTAACGCACTCGAAGACGAGTTCCATTTTTTATTAGAATGTACTTTATACACAGAATTGAGAAAAATGTATATTAAGCCTTATTTCTGGCGAACCCCAAATATTCCTAAGTTTATAGAACTAATGCAAATGGAAAATCCAGTGTTGATAAAGAAATTAGCCACGTATGTTTATAAGAGTTTTAAAATAAGAAATGATAGATTATATATGAGTGGTACATCTAGGTCTACACCAGAAATCCCTTAGAGAAAACGTCTTACTCTGAGCTGGCTCAAAATATTTCTGTAAGTTGTTTTGATCCAGATCAGACGCCTAGTAGCAAATCATCTGACCAGGAAACAAACTTAGTAACATTAAATAAGATAAAAGCGAAATAAATTACTTTCATATTAAATTAAAAAATAAATTAAAGTTAAGATTAGTTCATTTACAGCAAGTTAGTCGATGATTTGAGCTGATGAAGTTTATTTAATTGCAATAACTACAATTTGTGTTTTCTAAATATTAATTCACCTTGTTTAGAGAGTTATCTCCCTGTCGCGGGTAAACATCTTTCACGGTCAGCGCGTACTTACTATATTTTTGTTAACTGCTAATGCAAACGCTACATTTTTCAGTCTACAGAGTGCTGATCGTGTAACTGAGTGCCCGTGACAGTCGGAACTCTGACTGATGCTTATATAACATCATGTGTTACTCATTAATTTTTCTTACGTGAAAAAATTACCGGAACAAAATAAGACCATTTTCCTCTCGAACGCGCTGCATGCGTACGGTTGTTGGAGTGTATGGAGAGTATATGAGGATCTTTAAATCACTCTGCTGTTGATCATGTAATAATCATTCTTTGCTACCTTGTACTGTTGGGCCTATGGCCTTTGTACTCAATAAAGTATCTATCTATGTTCATTCTATAATCCTAAACCGCATGACAAAGTAATACATGTACCCCAGACACCAACACCGCAATCATTATTCTTGTATAGTGAAAATAAACAACATTCAAAGTGCACTATGCTCATGACCTTTATGCTGTGGACATGGGTCTTGCGGCTTCATATTGTCATGTTCTGGTCAACACTTGTGCCAAGTTATTTGAAAACTGATCCATGAATCACGAAATTATTGACAGGACAAAGTGTATCTGATAGACGGAATGCCTGAAGGACGAACGGACAGAATCGAGACCCTCTATGGTCCCCAAGACACCATTGCTGTTTCCATTGAGACCGGTCATTTGTTTGTGTCAAACATATAACACGATCTTGAATGTTAAAGAATTTCATGTTTATGACCTTTTGTGACCTTGACCTTAGACCATATTACCCCAAACACCATATATTTGGAGAAAAATCATTTTGTGATGCATGACGTATCAAAGGATTTTAATATACTGAGTGCTAAATAATATTACAGTTTACCCCCTGTGATCTTTTGACCTTTGAACCAGTGACCCAAAATTTACTCTACATCTACTCTATATGTGATATCATCCTGAGGGGTAAAAACTGTTTGGAATGTGTGAATTTAATATTTACATATGTCTTTTCTACTTTGTTTTGACTTCTGAAGAACACGCTGAGAGGGGATGGGAGGGGATTTTAAATGTACAGAACTCAAATTTCACAAATGTGTGACATATTCGTGCGTATTTGTTGCACACGTGTGAGGAGTTCTTACAAATTTTAGGGTAAAACAAAGCCATGTATAACCCTTTGGTATGACGATATAAAAGTTATGAGTAATACGATTGTCCCATATACTCCAAATACACATAGAGAGCGTTTATTGACTTTTAAAGGTCTCATTCAGTGCGAAGGGGAAGGGTAGGAGGTACGATCGATCTTTTTGATCACTCATGATATAGTACATGTGACTTTTATACCTTTAATAAATATGGGAACAAACGAAAATGTTCAGTGCATGATGCATGACGTATGCCAATCTCAAATAATCATCGGGCTGCTTCATGTTCACTAATTAAGGTAAACTTTCAATGTTTAGGAATTGGCAATATTAGTTGTCAATCATTCCTGCTGTACCCACAAACTTTCAACCTTTTGAAAGCGACACACGAGTGTACCATCATTTGAAAATAGTGTAGACCCAACTTTCTCCCGCAAATTCAACCCATATCCCTCAAATTCACGCCTTTTGACGCCTCTGTAAAAATCTGGTTTTGAAACCATTGTGATAAATAAAGCATTTGCTCCGTAGGAGCAAATGCTCTCTTTATTGCAATGGTTTCAGAGCTACACAATTCTAAAATGTTCCTATTCTCCAGTAAATGCTCATTTTCGGTAGATTTATTCACATAGATTGGGTCTGAAAATAATCTATGAGTGAATGGGTTAAGTCGTTCATTCTAAAAGGAGACACTATTTTAACACTGACGAGCCTTTCCACTTTTAATGCTCAGCATTCAGAGTTGATACTGTATATATTCGAGCTGACGTGTAAAGTAATAGCCTTCATGTAATTAGAACCAATCCACGAATCTGTTTCTAGTTCTACAGCCAGTTGGCTCGCCTACTGGGGATATACAGCACACAAGCACAGAATCATATCAAAGGATCATATGCATACACAGGTAAAGGAGTTCAAAAACGAACTAAAATAGAATTATTCATAAAGTGTTTTATTGATGTATTGTATCAGGGAGGTCGCTGAAAATAAAATAGCAATCTAATTAATTCAACACGTGGTAATTAAAGCGAGGTAGATTCCCCGGAGAGGTGTAACTAAAACAATGCATGGACTTCAATGACATCATAATGACTAACATCAAATGCGGTTATATCACGATATAGCTATCAGTTGATTAAATCAATGCGCTTCATGGTGCAGGCGTTGTATAATAAACGATAAATTATGAAATGCATTAATAATTAGCCATTTACCCCGTGATTATGCATGTAAGAACTGATGAGACCGTGAATATTAATTGGACGGAATGTTATAATGAAATATTTGGTCATGACATAGTCAACCAGAACCATCCATGAGTATGTAGTTTCCTTTGGAGTCCTCTGGTCTGTGTCTACCCAGTTTGCAAAGGCGTGAACAGGCGTCTCTATCCCGTAGAGGGTTAAACTTCTTCAGATTCATCTTGAATAAAAACTCCCGGTTCTGATCTGTAAATATTTAGTTGAAAGCACTAACTGTTTAGTGTGTTTATATGACTATATTTGTTTTTAAATACGAATTACGAACACATCCATAGACGTTTAAAAAGTGTGTTTAAAATTACGAAAATACATGCATGCATCAACAGTGCGTTAGTAATTCCATAAACTTTTAAATACTCATAGTAAATTCTTACTTCATTATTCTTAGTAAATTCTTTTATCATCAATGATCAAGATTGTAAACTTTAAACATTTTAATTATGGCAAAGTATTGATTCATGGTTTCAGATAGAAACGCACTAATGATTGTACGTGTGAATCACAACAGACAAAAAACAGCAACAAGTTCCTACTGTTAGAATTTATTTACAAAGTTTTGATTATTCAATATTACAGTGATAAATTGACTGAAATTACAGAGTAAAATCTGAATAACTGGTAAAGTTCACAGAATATCAAAGTCTTTCACCCGTGTTGTATTTAATGTAATTATTTATGGGTATGTCTGATATTTTACTCACCATTTGCGTTTTCTCTGGGTTTTCATCACCTTACATACCAGAATCGTACACATATAATTAAGCTAAACTAAATATGTTTCTTGAAATATAATCCTTTATTCTATAATCCCCATTTTTATTCCTTTGCAAAATACTATACCCAGATAATAAGTTCGCCTAGGATATGTCTGATAAAACTATGCCATGTTTGTTTACATGTTACAGGTCTTGTTCGTTTGCTATTCAATGAATTTCCTTATTCTCTGTTTTATAAAGAACAATTATTGCATTAATTACTATTAACAATAGACGACGTTCTCGCATGAATATATCTGAAGTAAAGAATTAATGTGCTGTTAAATAACAAACATATTCACGAAGAGTGTTGACTTTGTTATATAAAACTGTTAATTATCCAGTTTTGAAACTCGCAATACCAGTATTATGAGTATCACTATCAGAGCTCTTACTCTTACAAACACACGGCATGCTACACAAATACAATAGAAACTGTGTTAAGTAACCTTATATTAATTTGACACCTGAATCTTAAATAGTAGGTGGTTGCTTAAATACAGGTCAAAAGTAGTGTCTAAAGATCCAATAGGAACTTTCTGCATTACGTTTGACCTGTATAAAGCTACCAACTGCCATACAGACCCATACTCGTTTGATGGTCGCTTAAGACAGGTTGTAATGTACATTTGACAATAGACTCTTCTTTCCGAACTACAGTTAAGTCTCGCTAATGCTACCATATAGTTGATTAACACATAAGTATGTAAAACAAATGGTTACTTAATGCATAACAACGGTAAAGCAAAAACTCCTGTTTTGTCCTGTTTTAAGCTACGACCTGTTTTAGAATCGAGAATTTTACTTCCTATGAATGGTCGTATTAGTGAGACTTTACTGTACTGGAACATTTTATATGGTGATCAATTATCTCAGTAAGCGAATAAATGTGTCAGGTTATACGATAGAAATCTGTTTAGGTGCTTAAATAGTAAACCTTGCTTAAAATAAAATGTATTCGTTTACAAAATAACACCCAAATTTTCTTTTAATCCAAACGCTTATTCATAAAAGGATATTGAACGGAATTAAGCCTTAAAGGGTTAGTATTTAACCCTTCGCTTGCTATTTACGTCAATATACCTACCTGTAAATAGTGAAGACCCAGATGAGACACTCCTGCAGGAGCTGTCTCATCAGGGTCTGCACTATTTACAAGTTGATTGTGCAACCAGTGCACTCCACAGCAGTGACTGTACAGCGAAATACTTGTATACAGTGAAGATATATGTAATTATACAACAGGACATGGGTAAAGACGGAGAAATGTAGTTTAAAATTCAGCAAGAGAAGGGTTAAACAGTGTGCTTCTCTAGTTTTGGTAGAAACTCTATCAAAACAGGAAATTGGCCAGATTTCCTTGACATGGAATTGCCGCTAATAATTGAAGTGAAAATGTTGCATACTAATGAAATTTGGGACAGTAATTTAATCTTGAAAGGAAACAACGCTTTTACGTGCACGTGGGGGTAATGCTAACTATTGACACGCTACTGTCAATGTTTCAATAATCTTTGCACTTAATTTACATCCGCGGAAGACGCCGGACAACCCCGCATTTCATTACGATCAGAAAAATTGACATTCTGGCCTTGTTTTAAAAAGGAATGTGAGAAATTCCGATTGAGTTGATGTAGCCGACATTATGCCTCAGAGCAAATCAGTAAAACGTGCTAAAGGTTAAATGAAACATGCATGGTTTAATTAAAGAAATAAAGAAAAAAGGAAAACCAACAACACCCATATAAGGTCAAACATAAGGCAGAACCAGCATTATATTCTTTCAAGTCAAACCTTCACATCGTAAATCTAAATCGCATAAATAAGATTATGTGACACAATAGTCTGCATTTCAATGATTTGTTTGGAATTCATTTATCCGACCAAATGACTGATTATAAACTAATTTTAATATGAATGAGTGAGAAATGGACATAACAATCCTTCGCCTGCTAAGTGGGGCGTGACATAGCATTTTCCAATAGTTTGGATCAAGATGAGACGGGTAACTCGACCTCTCACACTTGATCAACATTTACTAAGGTTCAACTCTTTCGCTGCCAAATTTGATGTCTGAAAACGTCTGCTACAATGTTCCATTTTTATATTTCTTCATTTTTGTTTCAAGAAACAGTCACAGTAACAATCAATTTTGATGCCGATGAGACGCCGAGTTACTGCAAACTGTTTGCATAGGTAATCACAGATCCGGCATTGGCAGCATAAAAGGTTAACCTCAGCTATCTTACATAACACAATGCATAACATAATTCCGGACAATGTAATTACTGTCACAAAAATGTGTATTTTATAAAGTGTACGTGTGGTTTCAACACATCGAAATGCCACGAATTAAAACTAGATACACAAGGCTGAAGATAAGAAGTTAGAATAGTTAATAGTTTACATATATCTCCATCAAATCCTATCATGCTATCAAATGCTTGAGGAGAAATTCAGACTCGAGTTAACGTGTTATAAGTAAGAGGCTTGAACATCATTACCATTGTCATCATCTTATTCGATATATAACATTCATCGTATTCGATATATATTCCATTCATCCTTTTCGTTATATGACATTATTCGCTATATGACATTAATCCTATTCAATATATAACGTTCATCCTATTCGATAAATAGCATTCATTCTATTCGCTATATGACATTCATCCTATTCGATATACGACACGTATGCTTAAAATAGCATATGCACATATGCTTGTTTGGCCATGACATTGCTTCTATAGTTCAATAACCAAAAGAGCAGGCCGTGATCAGAAGATCCTATATGAGCCGTCTGATCTAGACCTTCTCTGTTTACAGATGTGTGTGTGTCAAAATGCGTACATGTGGGAGAAAGGTTTTGATACCATGCACGTACGCGTAGTTGCCTGTCTCTGATGCAGTGTCATGTACCACATCCATAATCTAATCACTAGTCATCTGATCATCATAGGCATCGTCAGTGTTCCATTTATCTTGGCGCTATGTGACACATTAAACCATTTACTCCATATATACCCCTTTCTATGCCTTTGAAAACAGAGTAGACCCAGATCAGACGGTTTATACAGGAGCCGTCTGGTCATGGTCTGCTCTGTTTGCATATGAAATAATACACACTGCATATGTAACAAAAATGTGACGTGTATTTTGACATGATAATCTTTGAAAAAGGCCCTTAGTGGTCGAAATATAAGATCAGAGCAATTCAAGTATTTATGAAATAATAATTATAGATATGAGTCTACAGTTTCTGCCATGGCCAACGCATTCTATGGAGATATGCTATTTCAACAATTAATCTAATTAATGTTCATGATGTCTCACATGGGTTAATGCTGCAGCCCCGTAAACATAGCTCCGTAAACATAACACCCTCACCTACTATTACACCTTAATTCATGAACCGTTCTGTAAGAGTTAATGAATCTATGAATATCAATTAGCTTCGTTCTTAAATTGGCATTTGAACACGTGCTATTTATGACAGAAACATGAAGAATTAGGTCTATATAATTACACAAGCAAACAGAGCAAATCCCTATCAGACGGCTTCTGCGGGAATTTATACTTATTCATTATGCTGCGTTTACACTTAGCCACGATGTCTACGATCTCCACGATTTGAGATAAGCGTGTTGAGCGTCGGGGTCGTGGGTCGAACTTTGGAGATCTTGAGGGAGCTTGGAGCAATCGTGATGATCGCAAGGATCGTGACAATATTTTTGACGGTCAAACATTTTGCCACGGTTATCCGTTGTTATACACCGAACCGCAAAAGAAACGCAGCAGTTGGAGAAACATATATAATTCTAAACTAAACAGGTCCAAATGATAAATAACGGTTGTATTTCAGTTTATAGGTACCTTATCTACATACCGTGTAATTTTCATTATAATATATGAACTAATAACTCCGATTTCATTATGTTAAAGTTCATTACCCATGAGTTCAATTTTCACACATTATCAATAGCCAATGGAGGTTACACGAGGCATTGACTATGTGTGAAAATTGAACTTGTGGGTAATGAAATTTGACATAATAAAATCGGATGTATTTGTTGATACATTTTAATGAAATGTATACAGTATGTTGGTAAGATACATATAACATGAAATAAAACCGTTATTTATCATTTAAACTGTTTAGTTTTGAATTATATTTGTTTCCCCAGCTGTTGCGTTTCTTTTGCGGTTCGGTGTATCTTCAGAGAGCGCAATAAACGTGGAAATCTTAACAGAGCGTAGTACAGCTTAACAGACCTTAACATAGCGCACCGAGCCTTGATACTCAATCGTAGGGGATCTGTGCGAGCTTGGAAAACACGATTCTTTAAGTTCTACGTTTTTTTCACGCTTTATCACTGTCAAGATATATTGAGTCCTATCGGTAATTCGATCACACTACGACACGTTCTGTTACATTCATCCCGATTGGCTCCCGCGCTCTGTGACGCTCCGATAAGTTTGGATAAGTTCCGGCGCAGGTTTTAAATGTTGACTCCACGCTCTGCAAGATTTGTGTCACACTCTTCATGATATCAGGTTTGATGATGCCTACTAAAAGAAGACGAAAATGTTCTGCTAAGAATGGTCAGGTTGCCCCACTCTTCCCCACCGTCCCAACCAGTAACTGAAAAAGCTCCAGCAGAAGTCCCTATGGAGCTGGGGGAACATAACCTACCGCATCTGATAAAAAGAACTCCCACATCAGTCAGCCATGGCTTAACAATGGCCTTACCCAGCAGATCCTATGCCTTCTCTTCCGTCTTCTCTTCTTTTCTTTTCTCTTCTATCTGTCCTGCTCAGTCCCTTGTTGCTGTTGATAGATAGCAACTGCCAGTTCAGCATCTTTTTCATAACTTGGATTCATTAGATCTATACCGGTAGCTCGCTTCTCTTTGGAATCTCATGAGAGAATGAGATGATGGCTCATGCCTCCTTTCTATACTCCAATCGTGCTAAAACGCGGGAATCCTGGATAAATCGTTGCCATAAATTGTAGAAGAGCTTAACAAAACTTCATAACGCGATAGATCTAAACAGAACGTTGCAAAACGTGATAGCATATCGTAGTAATCATAAGAGAACTTGAGAGGACGTGGCATATCTTCACAAGAATCAGCTTGGTTTCGTAACAAATCGCTGCAGAAGGTAGCAAAACGCACGGAGGACGTAAGAAAGCTTGGAAAACGTAGTAAAAGAAAATTAATTCAATAAATTGTGACGCCTCTGCGCTTTTTCTAACTCGTGGACACAGTGGCTGAGTGTAAACGCAGCATTACTGAATGTTTAACATGACATATGATCATAGAATGCTTTAGTTATGATAGAAGAAGGCAGAAATATGTCAGAACAGAATCTGATCAGACGGGTCCTAAAGGGATTCTGAAGATGACAGCTTCGAACGTATACAATTCTAATAATTCTTTATGTTTTATGTTTCAATGTATCTTTCCGGATAATAGAAACCGCAGACAAAATTTATCTACTGTAACAGAATTTCATTTCTCTGAGATTAGAAAATGCGGTTTGAGTCAGATGAACATACATTATTGATGCAATTGTTGCCGGAGATATACACTGTATTTTATCTGATTAAAAGTTTACTTATTTGAAAATGGATTCAGGCTAGGTGAATTGTGTACGTAAGATGAGCATACTTAATACTTTATGCTCTTCTCATGCTAAACGGGTACTGACTGGCATTTGCAAACAGCTTGACATATAAGTCTATTGTCCGGATCCTAGTTGTTTAATACTCAGTCAATAGTTTTTCAAAAGCTTGGTCGAATCGGAAGCCAGTGAAAGATTCAGAAAATCAGAATTAGCAGACATTATTTTTTCTAGCATGAGAAGGGTTGAGAATCCATATATTTAGTTGATGATAGTCTCCAGAACTTGCCATTACTTTTTTACGGTTGCATTTCAACGAGATCAATGATTAATGTTCTTTATACAGTAGAACCTGTCTTAAGTGGTCATTCCTTTTTTGAGTATATGCGTCTTAAAAAGCAGGTGGTTGCTTAATGCAGGGAAAGAGCTTTCTGTATTACCTTTGTTTAGCATTAAGCTACCACCTGCCTTACAGACCCATAATTGGGCATCTTTTTGATAGCGCGTAAGACAGGTTCTACTGTGCGAATATAAGGAGGGATTAGCCCAAAAAGTAAGTTTACATTTTATCCTGATCTTTAAATAAAAAAATGTAGTCTTTCATTTATTTTAAAATTCTTGACCAGAGTGCCAAACAGTTTGGATCGTGATGAGACTCAGGATGACTCGACATCTTTCAAAATGTTAGACAGGGTCATCTCAAAATTGCAACATATATTGTAGTAACAATAGTGTTACACTATGCGCTCGGTATATTTCTTGTTTGTAATGGAAGTCCCAGGTAGTCTATTGGGTGTAGTCATAGCACGACTGTCTACGATATTACAAATTTAATGGTTTGTGGAATATATTCTCGGCACTTATGTGTTTTAAAATAACAATATATAAAAGTGAACAGTTAACACGAATAATTCTAACATTGTCACAGTACCTTATTTCATTTCCCTTTTGTGGTAACTTTAAATTCTAAAGCAAAGATATATCAAATGATCGGTCAATTGTAAAATCCAGTTACCCTGGTGAACTTATTTTCAGACGCTATCAAACTATCACACTAGTGTTTGCATTATTGAGCTGCCGATGACCTTGAATTTTGTGCATGATCTACGGTCCTGTGTTTCTGTAAATGCCGACTGCTAAAGCTTTTTTGTTATCTCGTCTATTTTAAAATTCACGTAATTTTAAACTCCGTATGATGCGTTTTGCATTTTCATTTCATATGCACATGTTTATGAAAAGAGTTCTTTGAAAGCGTTTTTTCATTAGTCGAAACAAAAACCAAATGCCATTACTGGAAAGGAATGCAACATGTTAATATGAATTAAAAGCAAATATTGTAATGTATAATTGCAACTAGATTTCATGAATGTGTGTTTTTATTGCGTTTTCTTTTATTCCAGTAAGTATTTAAACGTGTATTACGGAAACGAATATTTGCGCCATTTCGATTTTGCCCGTCGTTAGGAGCTCCCAAATGCTAGTGACTTAGGTATAATTGATATACATAAACGGCATATGGCGTTACGGTGTAGGAGTAACACGTTGGTTTAAGAAGCCCGATTTTGCGATTTCGACACTTGGTAGAAACCAAACTGTTTATTTCTTTTCGTATGTCATTTTTTTTCTTTTTAATTATTATTTTGAACTTCACGTGCTTTTGTTTTAAATCCATTTTATACTATTATCCAGACATATTAACCCTTTGTCTGTTCTATAGTTATTCCAAATTTAAATACCTACTGAATATTCATGGACAAACTAGTTATAATGAAATATGGAAGATGGATCCTTGTAGCCATTTTAGAAAGTAAAGAAACAGATATATCCACCATTAGCAAACAAAAGCTACCCTGATCAGACGGCACCTATAGGAGCCGCCTGGTCTGGGTCTACTCTGTTTGCAAATGCGTGAACATGCGTTTATATGAGAAAAAGGGTTAAATCTACACCTCTCCCCATGTGTACTCCAGACTTACACAAATGACACTTTAACCCTTTCCTCCATGAATATTTATGTAAGAAATAATGACGTCATGAATATTAATTATATTAATTTGTTATAACAGCACATGGACACAGGAAATGTTTTGCCATTGCAAAAACAGATCACATCAAATCACATCTATATTATATCACAAGCAAACAGGGCACTCTGTTTGCAAAGGCGTAGAAAGACGTATTTATGGAGTAAAGGGTTAAACTCTGATTTGCCGATGAAATGACGTCAACAAGTGAAAAACTGATTAACCGTTAGCTGCATTTGGTAACCATACTAGTATAGTTGAATACAAACTCTTTATTACGAAGTAACTTTGCATAATAAAAATGCAAACACAACAAAGCTTCTCAAACACGAGCAAGACATTCAGATGATTTTTTACCGGAACCATAATACAGGACAGAACATTACAAAAAGCTCACATAATCCTGATGTGCAACGCTTTTGTCCAGCATTACTCACCTATTTGTCTAAATTTGACTTCATTCTTAGTTTTCATTTTAGTTACGGATTGTTTACCTGTATATGCTTTTCATATGTAAATATTTTAACATTTTTATGCCCCCTAAGTAAGGCTTTGGTGAGGCATATAGTAATCACATTGTCCCTTTGTGCTTTCGTGTGTCCGTACGGGGAGCATATCTCCTGTACTACTGAAATTAGTGTGTTGATGTATCTTGGGAAGGCGCTGTGTTGTATACTACTTTTAGCTCTGTGTGATATTGACCTTTGATCTATATTTTAGAAAAATGTTTGTCCGGATCATATCTCTTATACCACTGCAGCTGGACATAACAAACGTAATATATGGATGTATCGTGGGAAAGCGGTGTGTCGCATTCTATTTTCAGGTCAGATTCTTTATGAATGGATCAAAATTGTACCGGCAACAAGGGTCACATACTTCACATGTACATTCGAAATATTTTTGATGTGTCTTATGTGGCGTCATCTAGAAATTTAAAAACAATATATTCTCACACACCTATGAACAAAATTCCAACACTTTTTAAGGCTCAGGTGAGCCATATAGAGTTTCATATTCCTAGCTTATTATATAATTTATTTCACTAAAATTCAGAAGACGATTACAAACAATATGGAATGTTTGTTTATCACTGTTTACTTTAATACTGATGATTCCAGATATAGTAGGCGTCTGATTGGAAAATATTCAATTACAAATTCTCTCGATTTGTAAACATCTTCAGGACTAACATTTTACACTTGTCTTAATACCATGACAATTCCATTTCCGTTGTTCACTTTTGAATTAGCCATTATTATGTTTGATTCATTTTATGTTCATCTGTGATAACATATTTTATAGTAAAATTATTTTTATTCTGCAAGTACAACATATAATCCACTTTTTGAATTACACTGCTGATCTTGCCTCCCGCTACATGTTAGGCAGCCACTTTACGCTTGCGTAAAACCTCGACTGTTATCTTATCACACAACTGCATATTATGCAGATTAAAAACAAACGCGGAAAATTATTTAGTATGGAGCATTTCTAATTATCAAAATTATTCATTTGCGCTAGTGATAACGTATTCAACGTCGAAAACAGCTGTATACAGTATAGAGCTTGACTATAGATGAGAGACCGAATAACTCGCCAGCTGTATACAGTATAGAGCTTGAATATAGATGAGAGACCGAATAACTCGCCAGCTGTATACAGTATACAGCTTGAATATAGATGAGAGACCGAATAACTCGCCAGATGTATACAGTATACAGCTTGAATATAGATGAGAGACCGAATAACTCGCCAGCTGTATACAGTATACAGCTTGAATATAGATGAGAGACCGAATAACTCGCCAGATGTATACAGTATACAGGTTGAATATAGATGAGAGACCGAATAACTCGCCAGCTGTATACAGTATACAGCTTGAATATAGATGAGAGACCGAATAACTCGCCAGCTGTATACAGTATACAGCTTGAATATAGATGAGAGACCGAATAACTCGCCTTCCCATCAGGAGCCAAGATGTTTGACACTCGGTCAATGGTTTCTCAAAACATTGAAATAATCGGAAGTCAAGTCAGTGAACATTTCAACTGATCAGAGATTAAACAAACATTATTGTCTCGGCATGAGGATGGTTAATAGAAATTCGTCATAAATACTCTAGCGACGATCTATAATTAAACTACTGTCAGATTTCCACATTAGTCATTAGAGATACATGTTTGAATAATGAAACTTTACTTATTGCTTTGTTGCTCAAACAACTCCATAAACGAAACTTTGTAGAGCAGATCAAAACTTTATACATGCATAACATGTAACTGCATTTTGGATTTGAACAAGTTTGCCAAATGCTATATGCTAACCGCGAAAATGCATTTTAAATGCAAATATAGAGCCAATTTTGAATTTATGGAGTGACTATGGTACTTCAATATCAGGGAAATATGTTACAGTTTTAATAGTTTCACAGGAGTGATTCTTTCAGACAAACAGCTTCACCAGAGTTCTGTGTAAACTTTCAATGAAACGTTTAAATTCATGCAAGTGGCATTCAAGATTTGGTGCCAATTTGAACGGACGAAACTAATGAAACACACATAAAATGAGGCAAATGTTGTAGGTGTACTACTTACAATGACGGATATGTTCTCAAGCTCAACTTAACGATTCTTGCACTCTGATGTGCGTTTTAACCATTAGCCTACTAAGCGCTATCTGACTTGTATTTTGCAAACAGCTTGGATCAAAATGCGGTGCAGAGTAACTCGGTGTCTCATCTGGATCCAATCTGTTTAATAATGACACGTTTTTAATGCATTTGAACGAATCAGAAGTAAATGCAACAGCTCACAATTTAAGCATACATGTTTTTTTTTATAGCGGCATCTCATCAGGATCCAAGCTATTCGAGATCCGTCAGCAGTTTTCAAACGTTTAACCCTTTCCCTTATGTAAGCGCATTTTTACGCATCTGCAAACAGAGTAGACCCAGATCAGACGGCCCCTATAGGAGCCGTCTGATCAGGGTCTGCTCTGTTTGCTTATGGCGTAATAGAGATCTGATTCTACAGTAGATGCCTGAACCAAAATGTCCTGTGTTCATATGCCATTATAAAAAATAATCTAATTAATATTCATGACCTCATTATTTCTTACATGAATATTCAACAGGAAAAAGGGTTAACGAATCAAACGTACATGTAGGTAAAAAGCGTTGAAGATCTGAACTTATGCAGACAGTGTTAGTTTCAGTAGACTAAGGGTTAAGTTTTAATTGGACATTGGATTTGAGGCACAAGCTGTCACGTCAGTTTATGTGTCTGTATCCCATGAATATTCAATATTCCTAGAGATAATGACATCATGGATATTAAATAGATGAATATTATAATAGCACACGAACAACGGGATTATTTACCTTGTCTGAAAATGTAGAATAAAATCTGTATTACAATAAAAAAACCCATCGAATCCGGAAATCTAGTAGGCAGGTGGCTGCTTAATGTAGGATGACTTCCATCCTGCATTAACCTGCGGCCTGTCTCCAAGATCGATATTTATACTAGCTTGAATGCCAGGATTAGAGGGATTTAACTGTATTCTATAAACAAATAGAACAAATCCTAATCACACGACACTCACCGGAGCCATTTGACCTAATTCAATTCTTTTAACGAAGGCGGCAGAGTGCGCCACTGATAATCAGTTAAAGGGTTAAGTCGTTATGTGATAGTGACTCTTTTCGTTTTGAGGGGTGGCTCTGCATGTACTGCAGCAAAGAATAAGTGAATGATGATTTGGATTTCGCGACACCAAGACACTATATACATCAATACATGTAGCACTGATTGATAATGAGGCGTTGAACGTGACACCAGGAAGACGTATTCGGCCATTTTCACGCGCTGCAAATAATAAAAGGGTCAAAAGTACCGATCCCTCTTCATATTAGGATTAGTAATTTCCAAAACAACCCAACAAAGTAACATGTCAAGTCTAGTCAAGTAGTACTATTTATTTATGAATATAGCCTGAAAGTTGGAGATCCATCGAAAGCAAAGTAGCAATGCGAAAAGAAAACATTGCAGACGCGGTTTTATTGAGTCTGTTCATGGGTCGTACACTACTCGCAGCCACTAGCAGCGGCTTAAGCAGTATTCAATTTTCAAAACTAATAACATCCAAACTTATGATGCCGAAAGACCAGAAAATATAACAGCATTGAAAATGAAGAACGGGGCTTTTTTACGGCGCCACACAAGCACTTAACACCAGCTATTTTGAAATAAATATATCGTTAAAGAGGGAGATCCTTCGAAAGCAAAAGTAGCAATGCGAAACGAGACAATTGCAGACTCGGTTTTATTGAGTCTGTTCATGAGTAGTAATTAAAAGTGCAACACTACTCACGCCCCCTAGCACCGGTTTAACCCATTTGCGCCAACGATCCAATATATGGGACGTAGACAAACAGTGTAGACTCTGATCAGAGTCTACACTGATTGCCGATAGGAATTTCAATATACATTGTGTAAAACAAAACAAAATTGAAAATTTAGACCAGTAATCCCTTAGATAAAAAATGGACTAATCCAATATATAAACATTGAAGAATCCACTGGGAGCAAATGGGTTAAAAATTCTGATGGGTGGTGATCCCTCGAAAGCAAAAATTGCAACACAAAAAGAGAAAATTGCAGACTCTGTTTTATTGAGTCTGTTCATGAGCAGTAATTGAAAGTGCAACACTGCTCACGCCCCCTAGCACCGGCTTAAGCGGTATTCAATTTTCAGAACAAGAAGTACTGAAATTCATGATTCAATTTTCAAAACTAATGATCCCGAGGGAAGGCGAGTCGTGTTTACAAACATCAGGCAAAAAGTGTGCATGTGCAATAGCAATAAAGTACCATCCACGAGAAAGGAATGGCCAGTGAGGTTAAATAAACGATAACGTGTCCAAGACGGTACACAATATACTGATGAATATCTTTAAAAGTAACTAATGTAAACAATATATTAGATTTCAACCGCAATTAACTTGAATGACTGGTAAAGTAAGCCCTATACTGAGTCGAAGTAGAAAGTTTTATATTACGTGGCAATCGATGCCAATTTAAATTCAAAGTTCATGCCATTTAACTCAACATAAGCTGGACAATAATGTCAGTCCTAGTGTTGTCTCCTGAATAGGTAACTAAATGAGAATCATGCATATACTGCTGTTGTCATGCACAACACAAGATTGGATTCCAGTGTATGTTCATCACCCGAAACCGTGAAAATGCACCGATACACTTCGTTCTTAAAACCAATGTGCAAGTTATCAGGCCATTGTGCGTGTTCCACCCACCGGGTAAACCTAATTAACAAAAGCGCAACACTAGACTTAAGGGACAGACATGCGCCTATTCACTACAATCAATTAACGTTGTGTTGTTTTCAGGCCCGAAAGGAACACATGCCATCCAAGAGTGTCTCACAGGACCCAGTGGCCTCCTCTTTATGGCTTCACTGAAACGACCAAAACAGAATTATTCATATAGCTTCATTGCTTAGTGCTTTGGGTAGTTTTCCGAATATAGGACCTAATCTAATTAACTGTAATTAAACTTAGAGGAAATCCCTAGAGATATATACAAAAACAAAGGCTACTCGTGATATATTTACCTTTCCGGTTCAAACTTCAAACAGAGTTACATCACAATAACTGGAATAGCTTTCGAATAATCACTCGTCCCTAAATCTATTGCTAGACCTCGAACACATGATTCAAGTGTCTCTTTCACACGTACATGAATTATGCGAGTTATGCAAAAATGTATCTGTTTCTGTCCAATTATTGTGTTTTAAAGCTTAATGCTGGGCGAAAGTCATGCAGAAAGCTACTAGAGGAGCTTTCTGCATACTATTCATTCTGCAATATGCTGCCACCTGTCTCCAAGGTAGATATTTATACTAAATTGAACGTTGATTTAGAGAGGTTTTACGCAGTGAAACGTTTATCGATCTTTTGTTTGCATTTGCATGGTATGTTTGGCAGTGCCAAACGTTCTATATTAACTCAAATATGGCATAAATAGTCGAAAATATTGTTGTTATTGTATATCAAATTGAAATTGGTTTAAAAACTACTACATATGATTAGCTAAGAAACGTGTCATGGTGAGAATTTGATTAAATCTCAGATATGAACACCGTACCTTTTTTATTATACATGTAATAATACTGATCACACGGGGTTAGGGCACAGCTCCCCATCTCAACAGGATCAAACTGTGATGATTTTGATGTTTAATAGAAAGCAAACGAACCTTTACAGTAAAATAAAATGTAACAATGTGCATTTGCTGATAAAGGTAAACTGAAACACGCACAGCAACAACCAAATGTTATAAACATGTAGTCATTTGCAACAGAGTGTCCACCTTTACAAGAGGGCTAACAATTATCCAGGGTGCGCCGCACACAAAAGGCATCCAAACATTATCAAACAGGAAACAGCACAATTAAAAGACAACACGTGACGAAACGCATAAAAACATTTACTATATAAACACATATTAGACCAAAGGATTAAAGCAGGACTACTGCCTGGAACGGTCAGTAACCAAATAATGCCAATGGGGTGAAAACAAGGTTTGAGGGTAACCAGCCTAACGCTTATCCCACCTTCACCCAAGCCAAAATGTAAAGTAAAACTCTCCTTCCAGTCTTAAATAAGTCCGTTTGTATAACTTGGTGGTTTTACCACTGAGTAATACCCAATGCTTGAAGCTGAAACACATTTACAAATTGGAATGTGGTTTACCTCAATACCTTACTACAGTAGAACCCCTCTAATGCGACCACTTAATGAGCAAACATGGGTGTCTTTATAAGCAGGTGGTTGCTTAATGCAGGACAAACGTAATGCAGAAAGCTCCTCTAGGAGCTTTCTGCATTACTTTTGTCCTGCATTAAGCTACCACCTGCATCTAGCACTCAGAATTATACCTCTTTTAGGTGGTCGAATTAGCGGGGGTCTACTGTACTTGGTCAGAAAATTTTAAAACTTTAGTCTAAAATTATCAAATTATTAAATATTAAAACAGTGTACAGCACGGGTATTGCAGACACTAAATTTAACCAGTTACTGCATAGCAATTATGCTCGTATGTATGTGTCTTGATAATTTGTATAATACAATGATTTAAGGCATCTTTAACATGCTAATGTTGTTAACCTTTGGTTCTTATAAAATCTATATTTTAATTGTTACTGTCATTTCATATTTTATGTGTGCTTTTTTAAATGTAGACCACTTTTGAACGTAAGATAATGTATGAAAAAAGTGCTATATAAATATTGTATGTAATAATAATAATAATAATAATCTATTATATACACTCTCGTTACAGCATAACAATATTTAGCATTGCGCCGTCATTTTTCATAAAATGCATTCTTCAGATCCAAACATGAAAATCATATGAGTACTCAATATATAATATTCAATAGAAACTTAATCACTTGGTTAAACGCCTATTTTTGCAAATAATGCATTCAATGGCGTTGTACATTGACAAGAAAGAAATAAAAATCGAAAGAGGATATATAATACACAAATATACATTTAAGAAAGCATACAAACTAATATCCATAAAACGATGGTTCAAAAACTGTTATAATATACTAAAATCAAGACTTTATATAAAGTACTTTATACAACTAAAACACGCGGGCAGTTTCTAAGACATAATAAAAAGTTAGTCAAAGTGTCTGCAATACTGTGTTTTTAACTTTCTTTTAAAAGAATCAACATTTTCTGCTCTTTAATCTCGCTAGGAAGCCCATTCCAAAGTCTGGGACCAACTGTCCCAAAACGTCTGTCACTGAATGTCTTTCTTTTGATGAAAGGCACAGCATACATCTCTTGAGCTTTGTCTGTCGATCTCAGACTGCGTGTTGGTGCTGGCTTTACGAGAAGTTCTTCAGATAAACGGGCGCGTGGTTGAGAGAGCAATTGTACATGTATGTTAATAACTTAAAAGTGATCCTAGCCTTGATAGGTAACCACTGTAAGTCTTTAAGAGATTGCTTAGAGCTGTCTGACCATTTCCTATTCAAAACGAGTTTAGCGCACATATTTTGAATTCGCCGCAGTTTATCTATATCACATTGTGCAATTCCGTATAGGATGGCATTACAATAATCTAAATGAGAAATCACTAGTGAGAGAACTAAAGTTTCTGCAGATTCTTTTGTCAGGTATTTCCTAGTACAGTTTATTCTATAGTAGTTCAACATGGCAACGTGACACTTTCTTTTTACGTGTTCTTTGAAGGTCAATGATTCATCAAGAAAAGCGCCTAGGTATCTAATACACGTTTCCGATTCAACAACAACATGTTGTTTACTTCCAAAAATGATTAATTCAGTTTTTGCTGTGTACATTTTAAGTTTGTTTTCGTTCATCCAGTTATTGATCGTTATGGCACATTCTTCAAGGTTTTGAACATCTTGTCTTTCACTATTGGAGGTAGGTTTCAAGCGTTTACTAGCTATATGGTCATCATCGAAACCGTATGCAGAGATAGATGGAGGAATAACATCGAACAAGGTTCCTGCGTATGCAAGGTAGAGCCAAGGACCAAGGCAACTACCCTGGGGAACACTGCATTCCAACAGACGAGGTTGTGACTGTGACGAATTTACATTCACGCGACAGCTTCTTGGTCGTAAGTAGGAGTCCAACCATTTCAGAGCAATATTACAAACTCCATATTGACTCTTGAGAACATCGAGAAGAATATCATGGTCAACAGTATCAAAGGTAGCACTAAGATCAATGGCAATAAGGGCAGTTACTTCCTGGTTCTCCATAGCCTCAAGTATGTCATGAACAAGGCTCAATAAGGCAGAATCGCAAGAGTGGAATCTTCTGTAAGCCGATTGATTTTTGGGCAGAAGGTCATTGTCATTTACATGGATGTTCAGTCTAAACAATGCAGCTTTCTCAATAATTTTTGACAGGAAAGAAAGATTGCTTACGGGTCTGTAATTTGGCAGTTCTAGTTCCAGTCCCACTTTCTTTAGCAACGGTCGTATAATAGCTTGCTCCATTTCGATGGGAAAACACCATGTGTCAATGAAGTGTTAGGTACCTTTGTGGTTACAGGTAATAGTTCATCTAAAACAATTTTAGAATATTTGTAGACAGAACGTCTAAATCACATGCTTTTGTCTTGAGCTCGTTTATAAATTTTCTAACTTCCTTTTGACTCAGTTCTTCAAATTCAGTAAACTGTACAACGTCTTTCTGTATGGGCTCGAAGGTTTTAAAAGAACGCAAAGAATCTCGAATGTTCCGTATCTTGTTCATGAAATAGTCGGCAAAATTTTCACTATGGGTAATCTTACTTTCGCTAGGAGGCATTGGATTTTCGGATTTAGTTCCTGTCAAGCCAGATACAAATTAATATAACCTTTTAGAGTCACCCTTACATTCAATGACTTTTTCACTCAAAGTTTTTTTCCTTATTCAATTGACAACTGTATTCATTCCTTGCTGCTTCAAACTGTTCGGGCTCCTTATGCTTTTTCCAAAGACGCTCAGATTTGCGCAACTTTCGCTTTAGCTGGAGTATATCATTTGTAAACCATGGTTTAGGTGCACGACAAATTTTGGGTTTTCTCTTTTATAGGAGCATGTGTATCTAAAACGTCCTTAATCTCTGTTTCAAACTTTTCTACGCAAAAGTCAACATTTTCAGAATCAATGGAAATTTCATGAAACTGTTCATAAATGCAGACTTGTCCATGTTTCTGAAATCTCTAAAGGTAACTGCTTTACTTGTAATGTTCTCTTTCTTACGTCCGTGATTACTTTGACTACACAATGATCTGATAAGAAGGGACCAGGATGGCAGGAGACTACATCGACACCATTTACGTCCTCAGTAATAACTAGGTCAAGGCTATTTCAACCTCAACCAGTGTGAGTACTAAAATTTACATGCTGCACAAGACCTATTGCCTGAATCGAGTTTTTGAAATCCAATATTGAATTGCTGTCTTCTTTGAGATATAGGTTAAAATCTCCCATAACCATTAAGTTTGAATGTGTAGGCAAGATGCCGTCCGTGTATTGCAATAAGTCCGTTACAAATTGAGAATATGTACTAAGTGAAGGAGGCCTGTAGATTCCTACTACATGTAAAGTTATGTTTTTGAAGATAAGTCGCCAAAGTCCAAATTCAAAGCTTTTGTTCGTTCCGGAGGAAAGTTTATGCACGTTAATGTTTGTTTTATATGTCAAAGCAATGCCACCGCCTATTCTATTTTTCCTATTGGTGACACTGACACTGTAACCATTTTGATTTAGGTCGGAAAATTCATATTGATGTTGCTTGTCGTCAGAGAACCATGTTTCCGTAAGAAGTGCAAAGTCGATTTTTCTTCCCTTAATAATTGGCCTATAACTGTATCTTTTATTTTTATTACTGATCGGTAATTTAGAGTGAGGCAAGTGACTTTTTCGCTTACCCTGTTCATTGTGTTGCAGGTCTTCGGATATACAAGATTACTAAAATTTCTAATGTCGGTGTGGAATGTTGTAATGTCGTTGTAGTTTTTAGGGTCGACGTAGCCCTTAGCTTCTATAAACAAACAGAGCATGTCCTGGTTAGACGGCTCCATTTTGTTTTGCAAAGGCGTTAAAAAGGTGTATCTATTTAACAGTTTCTGCTAAAGCAAAACGCACTGTGCTAATAAACAGTTATAACAAATAAGCTTATAATATTCATGATGTCATTATATCTTGCATGAATATTCATGAGGGAAAGGGTTAAGCCGTTGTTCATCGTCTATCACGTAATACGTCATTGTTTACAGTAAGCGATATATACTTAGAAATACGTAATATCTAATGATTCGTTTTGAACATATTTCAAACACTATACTTTACCATTTCTCATCTATAGTGTAGTCTCAATAATACAAAAATAAGCAAATTGCCTGACCAGTCTGAAATCTATGGACACTATCCATTAGCAAAGAGACTGCTAGCCATTTAATTGATTCATATGTTAGGCATATCTTCTTTAATAATACTTTTAGCTCCAAAATATCTTTTAGTCACGATGTATAGGTTATTTCTATATTCAACAGACTAGACGGAACATACATGATTGATAGTTATTGAAAGTAATCACTCACTGCAGCACGGCCCGTAGTGTACTGGCATTTGCAAACAGTGTAGACGAATTTCAGATAGCTCTTACAGGAATCCTCAGATCAGGATCTGCACTGTTTGTCATTCATTTTTATCGCAAGTTATACATTTGTATACTGACTGGAATCTATAAAATATTCCTCTTTCAAACTTTAGCATTCAAGGGGGTCAAATCACGTATCCGATTAACCCTTTACCTGTTCTATGTTGTTTTCTCCAAATTCCAATACTTACTGAATAGTCATGAACGAATAGTTATAATGAAATATGGAAGGTGGAAAATTGGAGCTATTTTGGAAACTAAAGAAACATGTCGATCTATCAAATTCCATTAGCAAACAGAGCAGACCTTGAATAGTCGGCTCCTATAGGAGACGTACTCCAAACTATGTTAGCAAATGCGCGAAATGCGTTTATATAAAGGAAAGGGCTATGGTTGTGATAGACCAAGCGTTATTTAGTGATAGGCCAAACGTTATCGTAGATATTTTATTTCAAATTTACCCTTTGCGATCGAAATATCTTTAATTGATTTACGATGAGTTTGTTCATTTATTTTACGCCAATCAGAAAATACCGTCAGTTGTCTTTTATTTCGATTTCCCGAACTCATTTGAAAAGCAATATTCCTAATGTACCAGAATGAGATTGTTGGATGTGATATAAGAGGAAATAAACAACAGTATAAGCAATGCATAGACATGAATGATGTTATCTAAGTAATAACAGAATAATTCTAGATTACAAGTCTATAATCAAGATAGAGAGCGCAAGTGTCGAGTATTGGTCTACTTGAAAGATGGTTTACCTGTGATTGAATGTGGCTTCAGTGTGACGTAGTATGTCGACACCTTCCACAAGCGCTCGTAAAAGATGTTCGCAGATTTAAATCCAATCACGACAATAATTCTTTCATTGTATGTTAATATTTCATTCGTTTGTAGGCTCCGTTGAAATATCAAGTAGATTAAATACAACACACGAACTAACCTCATGCGGTGGACTAAATATTTCCTTTCCACACTATTTCATCTGCGAAATTTGCCGTCTGCGTGAATCTTCATTTTATTATTTCTATTCCTTTATACAGTAGGAAAAAAATGCGATTGGCATTCTAAACTAGATCGAGCTCCCTTGTAGACAATAATTTGTAATTTGGAAAGTTAGTATTTTTTATCTCCGTTAATATATATAAGATCTACCATGTGTTGATATGATAGCAGTATAATCTGTCCGAAGCGGCCATTAAGCAACCACTTGTTTTTAAAGCCCCTATGTTCAATAAACGATTGACCGCTTAGGATAGATTCTACTGTGTTTACTTACAGGAATTACTGACTGATTGTATAAAAGGTCATGCTCATCTCAGTCCCAAATGTCTGCAAAGATTATCACGGATTCGCTGCTGGCAGTGAAATACTTGACCCATTTGTTCCCACGATCCCATATATGGGATGTAGGCAAACAGTGTAGACTCTGATCAGACGCCGCATAATGCAGTCTACACTGTTTGCTGATAGGAATTTCAATATAAAACAAAACAAAATTGAAAATTTAGGCCAAGTACCGCTTAGATAAAAATGGACTTATCCAATATATAAACATGGAAGAATCCACTGGACGCAAATGGGTTAAAGGGTGATGCCGTAATTTTATTGATGTTTTCAGGATTCATTCGAGTTCACTGTTGCAATGAAATGTTTTGCTTATTTAACCCATTTGCACTATAAATACCGGTATACGGTGTTTCGAATACGTGTATTAACGTTTGATAATGTTAAAAATGTAAACATGGTCTATGATAATTATGATTACAATTATCAGTATAATTGTTAAAATGGGATTAAGATTATAGAAATAGAGAACTGGTAAGCCTCACTTTCATACATTGCAGATGAAAACATTTTGCATTTTTGTTTGCTTTATTAGAAACAGACTGGTGTCTTTCGAATTTTTCAACATCTTTTACAGTTCTCATAAATATTCATACATATGCAAATTAGTTTAAATCAGAAGAGTAATATTTACTATTAAAGCAATGCATCACCTCTATGTTTGTAAATTCTGAAGGGTGGTACCAATTGATCTCATGATTTATAAAAAAATATTTTGTCATCAGTTAAAACTACATTTGAAGTTGCTTTCTGATATTGGTAGGATAAAAAAATGAGAAGTTTATGTTATTTTTGTATTTGTTTTACTATTTTGTTATTATTCTCATTACTATTTATGTATATGCAAATAAGGTAATTCCTAAGTGTAGCCTTTAAACAAAAGCACATGGTCTTAACTTTAATTTGGTACCAGTTTTATACAATTAGCACAAAACCTTCTGTAATATGGAAGATTTTTGCAGGTAGGTGTCGACTAATAAAATATGTGTGAACAAAGTGAAATGAATGGTTACTATGGAAACAGTTAAAACGTTACTTAAAGTTAATTTTTGGTCCTCAAATTGGATATATTTTGTTTTCTGAGGATTTGGTCATTATGTTAAACTGCATTTGAAGTTTTTTTTATATTTGTATGATAAAATAGTGAATAGTTTACATTATTTAAGTTATTTCTATATTGATTTTGCTATTTTTAATGTTATCATCAATATTCATGAGTATGCAAATAAGGTCATTAAAAATACAAGCTGGACACAAAGGCACAATGTCTTATCTTCAATTCGGTACCAGTTTTATAGGTTTAGGACTAAAACTGGCTGTGATATGGGCGATTATGCAGGTATGGGTAATCATTATGAAAACTGGGGAGGGGGGTTGGGTTGCCATTGAAACGGTTAAAAACACACAGCCTAAAAGAATTTAAGCTTGAGTACATTCGCGATTCTGATTCAGTAGACTTTTCTGAACATTTTGGTACCCATGAAAAAGGTCTACGGGGTGGGGGGGGGGGCACGGTAGACCTCATTGACTCTCTGCGTAATTGTGGCACGATGACTTCATAGCGGTCTCTTCTATGTGAGGATTTCGTCGAGTACACATAGAAATGGAAAAATATTCAGCAAGTCTCAGCTGGTATAATTCTTATATCCAATGCATCAGCGTCTGAAAATTTTCTTTATATGGAAGACTATTAAATATATATCTTGATACAGGTCAAAGACCAGTCATACACACAAGTATTCCATCAACTGAATGAATTCGATTGTATTACAAAAACTTAATATGATACAGCTACCAGTTATCCTTGCCATGTACGCACACAGAGCAGATCAGGCATCACATTTAGGAGTTATTGGAACAGGATGTGCATTGTCTGCATATGAGCTAAAATGAATTTGATTCTAGTTTCTTCTAGGGTAAATCTTTCCCTTGTGTCTTATTACAGCCGTTCCTGTTTGCTTTTATGCTACAAATCCATTCTGTTTTTCATGGCCATACATTTCATTGATGAAATAATAAGATTAATAGACATCCATAACCGACAGTGTCTTATAGCTCAAACAATTTGACCTGGACCCTACCCAACTTAATTTGCATAGTTCAGAATCCGTAACATTTCTATTTTTATTGTCGCCATGCACGTGTGTATACTCGGCACGTGTCCCGGTAAGCAACTATGCATGGGCACACGCGTGATTGTATGGTTTACATGTGCACGGGCTATTGCTCTCCCGTAATTACAGCAAGAATAGACTTCACGAATACTGGCAAAGTTTTATTTATACAGCGTTACCTCTCTCATTATGTTTTCTGCATATAAGTCAGGGTCCATGTCAAATTGTTCGAGCTATACATCGATAACTATAAGAGGAAGGACTCTACAATCTCATATTTAGTGACCAGCCACTGTGCACTTTTGCAATGTGATTTGAATCAGTGTATGTGTTGGTTACATTGTACCATTTGTCTGATTGAAAACAGACACATCATTTTGATGGGGGTAATAAATACCGTCTATGTTCTTATTGATGATCAGAGAAACGACTGTGCGGTGGTAAAATTAGGTAATAAAACCGAACATGACGCCTGTGTCAATTTCTTTTCCCCATGTACCTCTTATAGACAAGGACCGCTAAAAGTTGCCCATAAGCTTTTAGCACAGATGAAAATGTTGCAAGCACTGGGCAGTTGTCATATAGGTAACCATTGTGATAAAATGGTTGGACCAAGCACCCAGTATTAAAGTAATGACTCATGGTGGATTTCAAAACAACCGAGTCTAATATATGTGTAACCGATTCTCTCCTACTGACGCCTTTTTGTGCCTCTGTAAAACTCATTTTTGAAACCATTGTGATAAATAGGTGCAAATGCTCTATTTATCACAATGATTTCAAAACAACGCAATTCTAAAATTCTACTTTTCTATAATTAATGTTCCTTTTCGGTTGATTAATTCAAAGAGGTTGGATCCAAAACTAGTCTAGAAAGGAATGAGTTAAATGCTAGGACTACAAATTAATCTACCGAGATTTGCACCTCTATCAAATATTACGTTCAACATTTAACGTACAATTTTCAAACTGATTGTAATGAGGTTTCAGCCTGAATTACACTTTCTAATGTATTCCGTATGCAGTTTTGTTATTCTGACTCTTGACTAATAACGTATTTCATCTTAACCATGTACTCCATAAATACGCCTTTCTACACCTTTACAAACAGAGAAGACCTAGGTAAAACGTCTCCTATCGGGCCTGCTCTGTTTGCTTGTGGTATGGTATAAATATGATTCTACAGTTTCTGCCATTGCCAAAATATGCATGTGTCCATGTGTTACTATAACACATTAATATATTTAATTTTCCTGATGTCACTATTTCTTACATGATAATTCATCGAGGAAAGGGTTAACGGGTATGAATAATGATCTATCTCTTTCAGTGTTACGTTATGGACTAGCTCGTATTCGTAAGAACTTCAGGATATAAACACATTGCCAAAATACGCATGTGACCCCTTTGGCTACATATCGTACAACTAAAATTATCCTAACCCTTACAACGCAGAATTGTCAAATGGTTTATTCCAAAATTCAAACAGGTCAAGCTTATGGTTAATATTTAGGGATTTTTCTAAAGAAAAGTGAAACATGACAAATGGTACAGACCCTGATGAGAGGACTCCTCTAGGAGCCCAATCATCCGAGTCTACTGTTTTCAAAGGATGTTAGTGAGTCGTGTCCAGTAATGTAAGGGTTAAGTTCTAAAGAGTGTTAGTGAGTCATGTCGAGTACTGTAGGGGTTAAGTTTTAAAGGGCGTTAGTGCGTCATGTCGAGTACTGTAGGGGTTAAATTTTAAAGGGTGTTAGTGCGTCATGTCGAGTGCTGTAAGGGTTAAGTTCTAAAGGGTGTTAGTGAATCGTGTCGCGTACTGTAGGGGTTAAATTCTAAAGGGTGTTAGTGAGTCGTGTCGAGTGCTGTAAGGGTTAAGTTCTAAAGAGTGTTAGTGAGTCGTGTCGAGTGCTGTAAGGGTTAAGTTCTAAAGGGTGTTAGTGAGTCGTGTCGAGTGCTGTAAGGGTTAAGTTCTAAAGGGTGTTAGTGAGTCGTGTCGAGTACTGTAAGGGTTATGTTCTAAAGGGTGTTAGTGAGTCATGTCGAGTACTGTAGGGGTTAAATTCTAAAGGGTGTTAGTGAGTCGTGTCGAGTACTGTAAGGGTTAAATTCTAAAGGGTGTTAGTGAGTCGTGTCGAGTACTGTAGGGGTTAAATTCTAAAGGGTGTTAGTGAGTCGTGTCGAGTGCTGTAAGGGTTAAATTCTAAAGGATGTTAGTGAGTCGTGTCGAGAATTGTAAGGGTTAAGTTCTAAAGGATGTTAGTGAGTCGTGTCGAGTACTGTAAGGGGTAAGTTCTAAAGGGTGTTAGTGGGTCATGTCGAGTACTGTAAGGGGTAAGTTCTAAAGGGTGTTAGTGGGTCATGCCGAGTACTGTTAGGGCTATGTTCTAAAGGATGTTAGTGAGTCGTGTCTAGTTCTGTAAGGGTTAAGTTCTAATATACGACGCTCGCAACTGTCAGTTAAGTTTACTTCTGTCGTACCATATTAACCTAAATGGTCGTATGCTTGATGTGTGATAATTTCGGCTTTATGAGCAGCGATGACTACCATAAAGTATGATCTGCAATGCGTCTGGTAAATCGATCTTTAGTAAAACGGGCCCCTATTAGTTTACCTTTGGTTTCAAACGGTTTACTTTGTAAAACATGTTAACACGCTCTAGTAATGGTGCGAACTGTACAAAAAAGTAAATTTGAATTTTCCGTTAAACTATTTATTACTTTAGTTCAATCGGCTTTGAGTGTGGCACTTGTGAATTGTAAAGTTCAATGCACTAACCACTTTTACAGAGATACCGCAAAATAACTTAGATGTGGGTGGTTGTGTTTGACACAGTACTCAGCTTCGCCCGATAAATAATCACAACCCTGGTATTGCTTCTTCGTAAATCCCACTGGATCAGTTTGTTTGCCAATTTTCTATTTCCCTTGCGTCTTTTATAATTATCGTTTTGATTACGATACGTAGGTATTTGTCACTTGTTTGTGACTCAATAAGTTAAAGCTTTATCACCTTTATCATCTTTATCACGGTCATGTTTTTTTTTACAACTGGTATGCGTTTCATTAATTCCTTCAGTAGTTGTTATAAAATTCTTAGCTTATTAATCCAAACCATGCAGATACTTTTCTGTTTAGACTGTTGCCAAGTGAATCTAGAACACCCATTTCATACATTGATTTTTAGATCAGTATATCATTACTCGAACACACACATCATACATAATCAGAATTCTTCCACGACAAACATCGCCTTTTGTCACAATTAAAGTTAGTGCAAGGTGGCGTCTGGTCAGAGACTTCACTGTTTGTCATGTTCTGTAGAAAAGTAAAGGATTATTTCTAAAATAGTCTTTATACTTCAATTATTATATATTTACATAAGAAAACAAATCATTGCAAACGACAATAATAACGGAGCTGAAATGATAAATCTATCTAATTACGATTTCATGTGAAAGTCTCTTGTTTTAATATAATTGACGTCACGCAGAGAAACACTTGGTTTAAACATATTTTATTTATAAATATTTGCATGAGTATTGTAATGATAACTGAGTATTGTAATGATAACACAAAGGAAAAGAAAAGGATGGAAACGAAAGCAAGACTGCTTATTGTGTTTCTCTCCCAATTTGTTTTTGAACACTTGAATGGTACAGTCGAAGCAGATCGAGATCAGATATCGCGCCAGAGAATGGAAACTGATCGATGCCTAGAGTGTTACCACAATTGCTAGCTTATAGAACATTTTATAAACGTGCTAACCCCGATCCTCCACCGCGTTGCGCGTTGCGACAGCTAATCCGGTTTAGCATTTCCTCGTCCATTCGAGCGTCACTCCTGCAACGCTGCGGTCAATTATGACTGTAGTCTTTAAGGGAAGGAACATTATATAGATAAATGTACAACGCAAAGTAAATGCCGCCTTTAACCCATTACCTCATAGGCTATGTTTTGATACAACCTTTTTGAATAAATTTACCGAAAAGGAGCATTACCTAGGGAAAAGGAAAATTTTAGATTTCTGTAGTTTGAAACCATTGTGATAAATAGAGCAGTTGCTCCTATAGGAGCAAATGTTATCACAATGGTTTCACAAAGTGACTTTTACAGCGTCGTCAAAAGTCGTCAATATGAGGGAAAATTGTTTACTCATGATAGCATCATCTGATTTAAATATTTCAACAAATTTTAACATGCCCGATATTTAACAAAACATGACCTTTGATGCATTTCTTCCATGCAGCTTACCGGCATTCGTATAATAGAACTTAAACATCTAGACAATGTATATTCAATCCGGATTATTCAAAACTTGCCGTTTAATCAGACACATAATGCAAACACCATTATAAAACTTCGATGGAGTGGGCAGTTTAACTTCACGTACCAGGGAGTTCCAAATGTTTCAAATCGGGTCAGTATATTACGGCACGGGAGTCACCTTTCCCGTAATATTATATTACAGATAATACAGATACTAGTACAATAATTTATCAAATGTCCATTTGACCTTTACTCCATGAATACGCCTTTCCACGCCTTTGCAACAGAGTAGACCCAGATAATACAGCTCCTATTGGCCAAACATTCCAGTGTCCATTATATCAAGTAATTTAATTAATATTCATGATGTCATTATTTCTTACATGAATATTCATGGAGTTAAAGGTTTAAAAACTAAGCATAATGTGGACAAATCTACAAGTATCTCTGCAATAACTTTGGTTCCAGATGAGACCCCTTTCAGCTGTATCAGAACTGATTGACATATTGACGAACATTTGGTTCAGTCAAAAGTTTGCTCAGTGTGCTAAAGGTTAACCCCTACTAGCCCCTTCACCTTCCAAATACTGTCACCTTAACATTGGATATGATTCTATCAAGCTTTTAAGACATTATTGACCGAATATCGGACCGATTGGGCCCTGATAAGACTCTGAGTTACACGGCGTTTAACCCTTTCGGCGCCAAATTTCTAATTGTCGTCTGCAATCCAAGTTTGTTAAAACATTCAGTAAAATAAGTAAGTGAGATAAATAAATGAAAATGTCAAAGGAATGAAGCACATATATAGAAATAGAGATTGAGGCAAATATTGAAGTCCCTGATCAGACGCCGCCTTACAAAGGCGGCGTCTGATCTTGGACTGTACTATTTGTCGTGTAGCATTTATGCGACTGCGGCGGCGGTGAAAGGGTTAATCTGAATCCACACCGTTTGCCAATAGGGGTTAGGTCGCGAATAGCGGAATATGGGTTACATATTTATACGATCCCTATTTAGTGATTCACCCACTCATTAGTGTATTATTTGTGGTAGAGCAATGCATTAATTGCCGAATGGATAAGGTTTTATAGATGGACACCACTTACTTTTATCAAACGTGTAGACATACAATTACAGAGGCAGAAAATAAACTTTTATAATGTACATAAAGGTGTCAGTGACGGACCGGCGACTGTAATCAATGTAATCCTATGAACCATTAGTATGTTGCGTGCGAATTACTCGGCGTCCCATCGGTATCAAAACTGTGTAATTTTATAACAAAATGCAAGATAAATCGACTGAAGTCGTTGACATTTTCTACCAATTCATCTTTGCTCAACATGTTTAAATGTAAGCACATCCAATATTCAGAATGAAAATATAAGACAATCAAATACACACCTATAAATCAGTATTTGCCCAAGAGTTTGATTGAAATCAAGATGTTGTCATTAAACCCTTTACTCCATAAATACGCCTTTCAACGTCTTTGCAAACAGAGTAGACCAGACCAGGCGGCTTCAAAAGAACCGTCTGATCTGGGTCTGCTCTGTTTGCTTATGACATAATAAAGATCTGATTCTACAAATTGTCATGCTGAAAATATTTTTGTTCACAGTGCCATTATAACAGATCAATTAATTAATATTCATGATGTCATTATTTCTTGTCTGAATATTCATGGAGTAAATGGTTAAAAATCCGCTATCCCGTGACACTCACACCCTGCTTGAATAAGGTACAGTAGGCTAAACTAAAACTTTACTCAGTGACTATTCATGTACCAAATAATCACATCATGACTATCAATAAGATACATTGTTACAGTGGTATATGAGCACAATTGTTTTGCCTTGGCGAAAACTGTAGCATCGAATCTACAGTAAAACCTCTCTATAACGGCCACTAAATTACATCAAGTATTTTGTGTTAAAGGCAGTTGGGAGCTTAAAGCAAGGTGAAAGTAAATCAGACCGCTCCTATAGGAGCGTTCTGTTTTACTTTCACCTTGATTTAAGCAGCTACCTGCCCTAAATGCCAACTAATTAACACAATTAAGTGGCCGTTATAGAGAGGTTTTACTGTATATCATTCTTTAAGTAAACCGAATAGACTGATCAGACGGCCTGCAGTTTAGTTTGGTTATTCCCTGTTTGCAAATGCGTTAAATTGTACACAAATAACGAGAAGGGTTAAAACAACTAATTGATGATTGAAGTCCTAGGCATTTAATGATAAGCCCAACAGAATACACAGATTGTACAGAGTATGTTAATAATTTTGTTTGGACTCAAAACTACCAACGCTATAATTCAGGACGTTACCTGATGTTAATGTTTACCTCATTTGTCTAGTATAACTATATTGCCGCATCTGCAATTTAGAATATTCCTTTTACCAAATATTATACTATTTGTCAAACACTTAAAGGAAGGGCTAGGACGTAGTGAGATTGTTGATCCCATGCGCTGCCTTGTAGCGCGTTGGATTAGCTGAAAACACCATCTTCACTATCATTATATATCGTTTATATTACAAGTTTTAAATATAATTATGACACATTTGTTAAACCAAAGCTTCCTGCTTTTATGAAACAGCATGATATGTATTTGCTACTTCTTTTGTTATGTCATTTGTAATGATGTTTTTAAAATTGTTTTTAAAACAACGTGCTATACAGGATCCCGTCTACAGAAACCCCGTCAAAACGAGGTCTTGTTTCGTTTTTTTCCGACAGGTGGTATCCTTATGCAGGTCGAAAGTAATGCAGAAAACTCATGCATGAGCAATTCTGCACCAGTTTTGTCAGGCATTAAGCAACCGCTTGCTTTAAAAAAGATATTTTGATATATAATATTGTCGCTTGTTATTTGCATAGTATGAGCGTAGACATGGCATGCACGATTTATAGTTATAACAATTAACCACCCAGTGCAACGAGGAGTTTAACTTTCACAATAATAACTGCCTTTTCGAACAAGAAACTTTAAAACAAGGCCACGTATCTGAACACGGTGTGCGATAGGCCAGATGTTATACTAAGAAGCTTCTTATATCACAATATAATGTTTGAAAGTTACCTTTGTTGCAAATGCAATGTCTGTCAATGTTCATTTGACCCCTTTACGGTAACTCGGTGTCTCATCAGGATATACACTGTTTAACTCCCTGTTTATCTTTTTATAAGAATTTGAAACACAGAGGTCAAGATAAGATGCATAGATTTGAATATTTTCAACAACATCTCTTTTACTTCTTCACCAAACCCTATACTGTGACCGCTCTTTAGAATCGTCTCTTCTTGAGTAAAGGGATAATTTTCAATTTAAAACTATTTAAAATTTCATTGATTTTTAATCATTTAGAAAGCATTCTCAGGTAATGGATTCAAATTGAAAATTTAAACTACAATTTCACACATCCTATATTGAAAATGTTCTTTATATATCGTATATTGACAACTCAATGTACACGCACGCACGAACGCACGCACGCACGCACCCACGCACGCACGACGTGTATTGATCTTATATTGACAAATGATCAGCGTATAGTGACAAACGCACATGCTATATTGATAAATGCACAGTGTATATTGACAAATGCACATCGTATAGTTATTGACAAATGTACAGTGTATATTGACAAATGAAAAACGTATATTGACAAATGCATATCATATATTGACAAATGCAAATTCACAGCGTATATTGACAAACGCACATCGTATACGGACAAACACACATCATATAATGACAGATTCACAACGTATAGTGAACAATTGTCATCAGAATTATAACAAAAATGAACATGGTATAATTCAATATATACACCATTTTACGCTATACGCACGATGATAAGTAATTATGTCTATGTTAAGGTAGCTATGGCGTTCTATTTCATGAAGGGATAACATCATCACCGTTTTTCCATGCGAAATAGGGTTTCGTCGAGTACACGCATAACACTTTTCGATCAACAGAATTATGATTTTACTAAACCTTTACTCTAAACCTCCTTTGCAAAAAGAGTAGACCATGCAGGAATTGACCTGCTTATATGTTACGGATCTTTACTCTTTGTTATAGCATCGCAATTCCTTGCTTCGCGCATGTTTAATCTTTAGTCTGCTGAGCACATTATTTTTTACAAATTTTTTCTCCCACTACATATTCAAAATTCAAGCTATAACCAGAATGTATACCAAAGTGTAACAATGATGTCAAACAGTTTGCATCCCGATAAGCCGCCACTTTCTCAACCACTACATTTTCAAAAGTTAATCCATAGTCAGATTGTCTACCTAAATGCAAACAGTGTGTCAAACAGTTTGGATCATCTTGAGACCCCGAGTTATTCGGCGTCTAATTTGGATCCAAACTGTTTGCATAGGTTATCACCATTGGCTACCAGTAGGCTACAGGTTAATCAAACAATGAGTTTAATTTATATTCACAATGGGCGGAGTTCGTCAGGTAAAGGTCTAATACAGTCCAGAGCTACGGATAAAGGCGCTTACTCCACCAAACTTTATGTCTCAAAGAGACGATTCTAAAGAATATTTCTCCACCAGACCCTATCACAACATAGGTTTTGGTGGAGAAATAAAGAAATTATTCTTGAAAGTATTTCATTTTACGCATCTTCACTGGAGCTCTAATACACTTAAGCCATTTGAATCTTATTCAGTCGCTCAGAATTGTACAATGTGATTTGCAATCGGTGTAATTGTTACTCTGTACCATTTACTTGATTGAAAAGAGATACATCCTCTTGATGGGGTAATAAATACAGTCTGTGTTCCTAATGATGCTCCGAGAAACGGCTACGCGGTTGTAAAATAAGGCAATAACTTTGTACATGTCGCCTGCGTCAATTGCTTTACTCCATTTATATGCCTCGAATAGAAAGGACCACTAACACGTATGGACGCTTTGTTGTTCATAAGATTGTTTAGCACAGATGGAAATTCTGCAGGTATTGGAGAGTTTTCATATAAATAATTCAAAGGTTGGGCCAAACTTCCATAGAGATATCTACTGGTCCATATTTTAAAGTTACGATTCGTGCTGAACTTCAAAGATATCTATAACAAAATATGCTTAAGACTAGATATAGAAATTAACCCTTGCGAATCCCTAATGTCATCTGCAAAGAGTGTAGATCCATATGAGATAGCTCCTAGAAGAGTCTTCTCATCAAAGCCTGCACTGTTTGTCATGTTACACTTTTCTTTAACCCTTTACTCCACAAATACACCTTTCTACGCATTTGCAAACAGAGTAGACCTAGATCAGGCGGCTCCTAAAGGAGCCATCTGATTAGGGTCTGCTCTTATTTCTCATGATATAATATAGCTCTGATCATGCAGTATCTGTCATGAACAACACTTTTAGTGTCCATGTTCTTTACTAACAGTTAATCTAATACGTATACATTGTTGTCTTTGTTTCTTTCATTAATATCCATGGAGTAAAGGTAAGCTTGAACTGTTTGTATTGTGGAACAGTCCATTTGAAAATTCAACTTTTAAAGGGTTAGCCTACTAACTGTAAAGTTGACGTAGGTTACACAATTCTACCAATACCCTATTATTTGTGACGTATTACATTCAAACTAAAGAATATTGAATTACAGTCAAATACAAACACTCAAGTGTTTCTCTTACTTATTTTGTTTTACACTGGACCTAATAATGTAATAATTTAATTTATGTTATATTAACCATTACGCTGCCAATGCCGGATCTGTGATTACCTATGCAAACAGTTTGGATCCAGATGAGACGCCGAGTAACTCGGCGTCTCATCAGGATCCAAACTGTTTGTTACTGTTTCTATGTTTTTGAAACAAAAAAGAAGAAAATCAAAAGAATGAAAAATTGTAGCAGACGACAAAGTTAGCAGACGACAGAGTTTGGCAGCGAAAGGGTTAACGGAAAATAAAAATTGTTCTGTCAGTTAAAAATAAACTCGATTATCGATTAGCCGACATTGTGCAGAACCTTAAGACATTCATGTGTAGTGAACAGTTACAAAGCTGCACCAACAAAGAATCACGCGCCCATACTTCTAGCCAGACACTTCACTGAGTCCCTTCCATGGGGGTAGTAAACTGTGTGGCGAGTTTAATTGACAATTCAATAGTTTATTCAAACAGAATCAAGTATATAGAGTAGTAATGAAATTAATACTGTACGCTTAAGTCATCTAGTAGTGTATAAAGATAACGCAATTTCAACTACAGTAAAACACCTCTAATGCGACCACCAAAAAGGGGAATAATTATGTGTGGTAGAGGCAGGTGGTAGCTTAATGCAGGACGAAATGTATGCAGAAAGCTCTTTCTGCATTACTTTCGTCCTGTATTAAGCAACCACCTGCTTATAAGGGCAGCTATGGTTATTCTTTAAGTGGTCGCATTTGAGGGGTTTTACTGTATACATAGGCACCACTGCCATTTATTTTTCATACATTGAATTATGTCAATGTTTGGAAACAAATGTCTGTGTTTTGCTACAACATGGACGTTATTTTTCTTCTGTGCTATGTTCTATCCCAATGTCTAGCATATATTTTCGTTGCCAGATATCGGGGATCAGTCAAAGCTCCACAATTAGAAAGCATACTCCCAAAGCGCCTGTAGATAGTGTTTCTTTTGCAGGATCATTGCCTACCTAAGTCTAGGTGCCAAACAGACCCAAACTACATGCCCAGCAGAATAACACTTATAGATTCGTTCGCTTAGCAAATACTTAAAACCACTATTAAATCTTTTGATGTATACAAACAACACCCGGCTAATTATGTACATGCCATGGGCATATATCCTGTTGAATCTTTTAATAACACTATGAACATATTTCTGATAAACGTAATGGGCCATACGGTGCTAATTATTACATTTTGAAAACAAATTTGGCTGTGAAATGAAAACGTTAAATCTAAAGAGGAAAAAAGAACATACAAGTATGCAGACAACATATTATTTTGCTGCATAAGCCAGGGATATTCTACATGTTTATGGGGACCGTTCTAGTTTGTGATCATGAAACAGCGTTGCAATGATCAGCAACACAGTTTCGTAATATTGAAGTGATACAGTTTTATAGTGTATAAACTGCAAATTATACAATTTAACATTAACGTATGTCCAGAATCTTATCTCTGGTACTTTAATGAAGGTTTTATAAGTTGCAGCTTAGATATTTTCTGAATGCGTTAAACTTCTTTTTTTTAATGAGTTTCGATTTACCGTCATGTGTGTGTTCAGTATGAATTAAAAATACCCCTTGAATATGTCAGGGCCTCACATGAGAGCATTAGCCGACTTTGTCAGTTTATGCATATGACTCTCATGATCACGCCTATTGGGAGCAACGGAGAGAGAGAGAGAGAGAGAGAGAGAGAGAGAGAGAGAGAGAGAGAGAGAGAGAGAGAGAGAGAGAGAGACAGACAGACAGACAGACAGACAGACAGACAGACAGACAGACAGACAGACAGACAGACAGAGACAGAGATAGAGACAGAGACAGAGACAGACAGACAGACAGACAGACAGACAGACAGACAGACAGACAGACATATACATCGAGACAGACAGACATACAGAGACAGAGAGACAGACAGACAGACAGACAGACAGAGAGATAGAGAGACACAAAAAGACACAGAGACACAGAGAGAGACAGAGAGAGAGAGGGGAGGGGAGAGAGGCTCATCAATAGGTCCAGTCGAGTGTCTGTAATAATCGAAACACATTGCCAATTACACCACATGGTCAGGGATAAACACTTACGAGTTATAATATAAAACAGAACTTAATTCTTTCTTTCACTGCAAATGTCCACTCGGTGATCACACCTGAAAACAGTGTTAATCCAGATGAGACGTCTAGTGAATGGGCGTCTCATCAGGGTTAAATCTGGGTGTCACTCTGATTATAGCATATTAAACATCAACCGCTAGCCCGCCACATATTTTTATCACTCTTCCTTCTTTGAATATTAATTAGGTAAATCTTTACAAAAATATACAGGATATGCTGATATGATTTTTCTAGGCATAAGCATAGCAAATGCAGGTATGATTTTACAGTGACAAACATATGAGAGACATCCTATAGGAACTCTCTCATCTGTTTGCAAATGCATCTATAGTTGTGATTGGCGGGCTATGGGTTAAGTAAGATACAATGTCATGCAGGGTAATGTCATTGCCGATAGCATCTCTTACTTTACCTTGTACATAATGGCGTTCTAAATCATTTTGTTCTTTTCATTTTCGCATCTGCAAGTATATTTGGTATGTATGATAGATAGTCATGGAATGAAAAGCTGGTATGCTCTATACATGGATCGAAATGTACGAGGTTAATTTGGAGTTTCCGTTTAAACCATGGTCACTTTTAGTTCAATCGAATTCGATTGTGACAATCGTGAAGTGTGAAGCAATTAAGTTCATTGCTATAAAGAGTAGTTAAGAGATAAATGCACCGTAAAGTGGTTAAGACATGCCAATTAATAATGGACGTGATTGTAGTTGATAACGATATCCCTCGTATTTATCTGAAAAACGAAATCTGATATGTCATGTTTGCCAACCCCCACTGAATCATACAGTAAGCAAAAGTTCTATATCATTTACGCCTTCCATATTGTTATATAGTAGAAGCTATCTTTAACGGCCATCAAGATGAGGTCGAATTATGTGTCAGTAAGGCAGATGGTACATGTAGCTTAATGCAAGACAAACATAATGCAGAAAGTTCCTATAGGAACTTTCTGCATTACGTTTGCCCTGCATTAAGCAACCATCTGCTTTGTAACACTGCTACTGTGAATTACCTATTAGGACAGGTTCAACTGTATACATTTGTATATGACAATTGTCTGTATCATACATGTAATCCTTATACCTATATTTAACTCTAATTGTGACTTTGGTGACATTTGCAACAGTTTGGGTCCAGATCATACGCCGTATAACTCGGCATCTAGTAAGGATTCATGCTGTTTGACTCTAGGTCAATAGTTTCTCCAGACCTTGTGTCGTGACACTTAGTCAATAGTTTCTCGGTGGAATTGGAAGTAGTCAATTTAAACCTATCCAACGTTTAGCAGACATTTTGTTTTCACAGCGGGATGATAAGGGCTACTTCCATTTACACAAGGTTTTGACTGAATGAGCACACTATGATTAAAGATAGATGTCTTTTGAACGGATGGTTGCTTAATTTCGGGCGACGGTAATGCAGCCACTGGCTGAAAGAACGTTATACGTATTTTTTCGCCCTCCATTAAGCTACCACATGCCTTTAAAACCCAGCCTTAGACCTCTTTTTGATGAAAGCAATAGGGGTTTTTCTGTATATCCTAATTTCATGTCCATATGTTTGTTACTGATAGGCATGAAACGGTAGTCCATATGCACTACCGCACTGCAACAACAGTGTTTTGCATACCAACACGCTTAGAAGTTAATTTAAACTTTAGCATGGTGTGGACAATCCATAATGACCGTTACAGAATAGTTTGAATCTAAATGAGACATCGAGTAACACTCGTCATTATCCAAGCTGATTGACACTCTGGCTGCAACGTGTAACTTCAATGTAATTGACTTTAAAGATAAAATTTTGCAAACAATAGTTCGCTCAGCTCAGTTTAAAACATATGATTTCTATTTACTCACTGACCTGTCTATCATTGTACTACAGTAAAACCTCCACTGAATTTGTGTTAATTAGTTGGTATTTAGGACAGGTGGCTGCATCAAGCAAGGTAAAAGTAAAACAGAACGCTCCTATAGGATTATAGGAGCGTTCTGTCTTACTTTCACCTTGCTTTAAGCAGTCACCTGTCTTTAATACAAAATACTTCATGTGGCCGTTATAGAGAGTTTTTCCTTATTCGTGGTAGAACAATTAATGAAACAGGAACAGGATTAGGATTTATATGGATAGCATTTACTTTTTTATCAAATGAGTTCATTAATATCTATAGAGGCATAAAACAAACTTTTGTGAAAGTGTCAGTTATGGACCGATGACTGCAATGAATACACTCCGATTAAGCACCGCCAGTATTCAGAATTGAAATAATAGACATTTATAAATTAAGCTGTACGTTAGGTTTGATTGAATTCAGAATTGAGCAGAATCGTATCGTGTGAAGTTTAGAATAACCTTGAGTGTGTGTATAATATAACTAGTGTGACCTGTTCGAATACACGGTCGTATCTTAACCATTTACTCCATGTATATTCATGTAAGAAATAATGACATCATGAATATTAGTTAAAATAATTGGTATAATAGTGCATTGACACAACAATGTTTTGCCATGGCAGAAACAGTAGAATCATATCTATATTATAATATAAGCAATCGGAGCAGACCCTGAACAGACGGCTCCTATAGGAACCGTCTGATCTGGGTCTACTCTGTTTGCAAAGACATGGAAAGGCGTATTTATGAAGTAAAGGGTTAAATGCTACAATAGATCAGAGCTTTGGTTAAAATGCATAGTAAACTACTAAAATCGTCAATTTCCATCAAACTCTATATTGTGACAGCTCTTTAGAATCGCCTCGAGGAGACAATTCTAAAGAGTGCTCACAAAACAGAGTTTGATGGAAGGAACAAGGAAACTATTCTTGAAAGCATTTTAATTTACACATATCATATGGGCCTCTGTAATACCATGAATAAGTGTACATACATATTAGGGGCTAGACCATTGAATCAGCCCTCTGAGCAGTATGTGTATTGGCTGGTTACATATCATTTTCCAAACGCCATATAGACTTGCAATTACTTCAAATGAAAATAATAGTCATTCAAAATACATGTTTGGAAGAGATCACCAAGCAGGCTGAATACCGTTAACCCTTCGCTTGCTGAATTTTAAAATACATTTCTCCTTCTTTACCCATGCCCTGATGTATAATTACATATATCTTCACTGTCTACAAGTATTACGTCTACGCTGTGCAATCACTGCTGTGGAGTGCACTGGTTGCACAATCAACTTGTAAATAGTGCAGAACCTGATGAGACAGCTCCTGCAGGAGCTGTCTCATCTGAGTCTTCACTATTTACAGGTACGTATATTGACGTGAATAGCAAGCGAAAGGTTAAGTAACATTTTACGGTGTTACATGTAGTAACCATGACGAAAACGGAAACCTATTACAGTGCTCCAATGAATAAGTAACATATGGTTTATTGTTCCGGTTTGCTTTACAGCATACTGGTACATCCAGTACCTATTTCAGTAGCGTAGTGTTATTGGTGAGCTTGAACAAAATCAGTAGAAATAATAGCAATAATCAAGTACACCCTCCTCCGCCACATCATCATCATTACCTCATTTTATGAGTATTTCTCAGGTATTAACCATTTATCTCATAGAGATGCCCTTTGGAACCTTTAAAACAGAGTAGATCCTGACCAGACAGTTCTTACGGCTTAACATCATGGGTTTTATTAAGGTCTGCTCGGTTTGTGTTAGACTATGGTATAGATATGATTCTACAGGTTATCTCATGATATAACACTCCTTGTTCATAGTGCTTTTATAAATTCAATAAATAAATAGTCACGGTGTCACTATTTGTACATGAATATTCATGAGGCAAAAGGATCCAAACCGATTTAATGCTGCAACGCCGACAGCAATGTTAAAAACATCCACATTTATTCATTATTTGATCGATTCATGGAGGCTTCTATTGTATTCTATTGCCAGGAGTCATTTATCAGTCATTATACTTTCTCTACAGTAATCGTTTGAATGCTGGGACTAGGTGTATCGGTATTTGTAAACGCTACATTAGACACATGTAAAAGATATGGGGATACACTGATTCTCATTCATAATCCCCACAGAAAGTATGCGCTGTCATACTGAATGGACTATATTGTTTCACAAGATGGTCCAGCCAACTTTGAAAGTCAGCAAGCAAATAGTTATTTGATAGGGGTCCTACATCTATTATTAAACTTCATTCACTTTGGTACATATTAACTTGTTCCCACAATGGCTACAATAAAGACTGTATGGGTACACTGTCAATGACTCATCGCGTGTCTGTTTTGTATGCGATGGGTTTTCTCAGTATATGTATTTAATCTAAAATGACTGTTTTCTTAATACTTTTATATAAATTTGCCTTTCACAGAATATAACCCATTACATTTCTTAACAAAATATAGCTAGTGTTCATAAGATGTAACACGAAATAGTGACCAAGCATCTTATTAGTCCCCGAGGTTATCAAATGTTTTGCATCATGTTCAAGCATCTGATTGGTCAGATTCTGATCTTGCTTGAGAATGATCTCCGACTAAGACGTTTTAAAACATTGGAAGGATCCCAAACTGGATGCATCGAAATAATATAACGTCGCTGTGCTGACAAAACCTCGTATAATGAAAATCACTACATGAGAAGCAAAAAGCTGACCATTTTTATGAATTCGTCTTTATGTGACAAATAAGGTCTATATTCTGGTACCATATTAAAAAACAAATTAATAGATAAAACTTTATTTATTCTATCATTAATAAAACTTTATTTTTTCTATCATTTGGTATGACGATTTTTTAAATGTACGATATTTTTGTACCAAGTTTTGTTCACCTTATGCATATACGAGCTTTTACCACTTATACGATATTTCGTCGTTTATTTTTTATCCGGCGATCATGATATACGACAATTTACATTTCACTATATTTACATTCGCCCTGCAACGTCCTTATATAACCTTATTCTAAAAAGAAAGTTGCATAACCTCATGAACACCGGAAGCACGTCATTCATTTCTTAAATATAAGAAATACTATGGAATATAAATATAAGAAATGAATGACGTGCTCCCGGTGTTCATGGGTTATGCAACGCATAGCTTTACGAGCAAAGATTCACGTGAAGCCCTTCGGGCTTCACTAACTTTGCTCGTAAAGCTATGCGTTGCATAACCTCATGAACACCGGAAGCACGTCATTCATTTCTTAATTAAGCTTTGTACCTTGACACACAAAGAAAAGGACAGACCTATGTTCTATGTACCACAATACATGCACTGACCTAATCTGCATGTGTTTTGATATGTTTAATGTCATTGCTCCGCATGCTTGAAGAGTAAAATTTATACGAGGTTTTGATATTGAAAATTCAGAAATCGTGAAGAAACGATTTTCGGCCAAAATGGATATACGAGATTTTGTCAGCACAGCGACGAATTAAGATTATGCATTTTAAGTCAAATCACTTCATTGAAGGTGTTCCTAAATTTCAATATTTGTTTGAAATATAATGTCTTTTTTGCGTGTATTTATTTATAAATCAAATTAATAAAGGGCCATGTGCTTACCATAATGCTGTTAAATAGACTGATATTATTGACGAACAGTGCATACTCTTCTAACTGTCCATATATGGTTCATAGGCAAACAGTTGGTCCCAGATCAGAAGACTATTTCTTTTACATGACCCCACAGCTATGAAAAATGGATGGGATTTAAACTTTCAATTATACGAGTATACTTAGTATAATATGGGGGTTAACGGGCTAAGATAAACGTATCTCATGAAATGAAGTATTAGCTGATAGTGCCGAAGCATGGCATTGGACAACATCAAATACAGTAAAACCTCCCTGAACCCGACGTTAATTGTAGTATAAATATCGATCTTGGAGACAAGCGGTAGCTTTATGCAGGGTGAAAGTCATGCAGAATGTTCAATCATTACTCTTGCCCTGCATTAAGCCATTAAACAATCACATTCTTTTTAAGATTGCTATGTTCAATAAATGAATGGCCCATTATTATGGCTTTCCTGTATTTGATAAGGTGTTCGTTGTACAAACATTGGGTCACTAGTATCAGATCTCAGTCGGGAGTTTGTGTCGTTTGTTGCGAGAAATTGTCGATGAAAATGTATCCAGACGCAATTATTGTTTAGCCTATCATATTTGACCGACAAAGGTGTTACTGTAGGATTACGATCGTATATTATACCTGAGCTTATTAATTTTCTATCACTCTTTCCAGCCGTTCTAATACGTCTACGATGAAAAATGACCTCGGCAAGTATGATAGCCCCAGAAAAGGTAATATATCAATGTAATGATTAATTGCTTCAATATACTGAAGGCATTCCAATATCTTGTCTGTCTTCTCTCAGCAATGAATATAGTAAAATCCCTCTAAACCGGAATTCTGATAGAGAAGAATTTAGAGCCTTTAGGCATGTGGCTGATGTTTGCAGGGTGAAAGTCATGCGGAAAGCTCCTAGAGGAGCTTTCTGCATGACTGTCACCCTGCATTAGGCGGCTACCTGTCTCCAAGGCCGGTATTTATACTAAATTAAACGTCCGGGTTAGAGGGGATTACTGTATCAGGAATCAAGGGGATTACTGTATCAGGAATCACAAACAAAATAAAAGCAATGTTTCATAAATACTCTTTATTTCATTCTATATGATTTAGAGAAGAAATGCAAAAGAAACATTGACGTTATGGACAAATAATGCCTATTGTGAGTTTTTATGTGCATCGCTGTTGATATTGTGAAACTATTTAAATTTTAAATTGCATATACAAAACAAATCTGTTGATAACGCTTTACCGCCGTGTGTGCTCTAATGCAAATCTGTAAATTTAGATATTTTACATAACATGTCGACCTTGAAGAAAATAAAGGTACATTAGCCATACATTTCATTAAAATTAAACTGCTTAAAATGTGATCTCGAGAAATTTTAATTAAGTTCCAATTCGTTCGAAGTTTGAGATACAATTTATCGAATGTCAAACAGCTTGTATCCCGATCGGATTCCGAGTAAAGTGGTGTCTCGCCTGAGACCAATTACGGTATAGATAAACCTATATAGAGCAACCACATAATAGATAAATATGGATGTTAACCCTTCGCTTGCTGAATTTTAAAGTACATTTCTCCTTCTTTACCCATGCCCTGTTGTATAATTACATATATCTTCACTGTGTACAAATATTTCGCTGTGGAATCACTGCTGTGGAGTGCACTGGTTGCACAAACAACTTGTAAATAGTGCAGACCCTGATGAGACAGCTCCTGCAGGAGCTGTCTCATCTGGGTCTTCACTATTTACAGGTAGGTATATTGACGTGAATAGCAAGCGAAAGGTTAATTCCTTACCCCATACAGACTAGGCCCAGATCAGACGGACCCTGTAGGAGCCGTCTGACCAGGGCGTGTTCTGTTTGCTGATTCTAAAGTGTATGTCATTGCCAAACGTTACATTGTTTACTAGTAGATATAGAGGATCTGTTGTGAGTTGTCTTTTAAGATCACATATTCCTAAACGAGCCTTAGAAAATGTCATTAAGTGAGCCTTGGCGAGCTTAATAACATTTTCTTGGTGAGTTTAGGAACATGTGATCTTAAAAGACAACGAGCATCAGATTCTTTTTCTCACATATCAAAAAAGTGTATTTTCGCCGTTTAAATGACAAGTATACATCGGTTTCCATGGTTTGACGTCATATATATGACGTATGACGTCATATGTTCTAAAGTGATCTTACACGTATTACAGATAAGGAAATATTAACCCGTTGTTCTAACTCGGAGATAAGGGAAGGTATGTGAGAAAATATTACAATGAAGCCAATGACTATTTATGAAGTACTAGATCATTGCACAAGATAAGGGGTTAACCAGGAGGAAATAATGCAAATAAAACTATAGTAGTTTTTTGTCTGTCCTTCCTTAACTGCCCCCTGTCCGAATGATTCGTAGTTAGACTATGTTACAATGGCCATGGTCGAGATACACATACGTAAAGGCAGCCAAATCATTGCATTTCTCCATTACTTCCGTCTGACTGTAAGCCAAAATCCCCTTTACACTTTACCTCATGAATATTTATACATGTACAAGGAATAGTTACTTCATGAATATTAATTTGCTGTTTTTTTTATTTAATGGCATTTGAGCGCAGGATTGTTTGGATGTGGCAGAAACTGTAGAATCATAAGTGTCATATCTATATAAATTCACCAGTTGTCTGATCTGGGTTAAATCTGCTTGCAATCACGTTAAAGGCGTCTGTATGTGGTTAAACTTGTGTAGTCGGTTTGGATCTAGCTATGATAAACGAAACGGAGGACTACTTTGACAGACGACAATCCATGGCAGCCAAAGCGCTAACTACATACATTTAACTCTTTAGCTGCCAATGCCGAATTTATAATTATATATGCAAACTTGGCGTCTCATTAGGATCCAAATTGTTTGTTATTGTGGCCTTTGTTAAAGAAAAAAAAGAGAAAAGTTTAGCAGATGAGAAAGTTAGCAGACGACAAAAAATGACAGCAAAAGAGTTAATGAATGGACGCTTGAGAGAGATTTCACAGTACATGTATTACAAATTGATCCGACTAATCATCCAGCTTTCTGTATGCTGATATGTAATAACGATCTAACTTAAGCCGAGCCTTTATCCGTCTATCAGCGATATTATTCGCATTTGATTTAAAAACAGCTTGGATCCACACGAGACGCCGTATAATTCGGCGTCTGATCAGGATCCAAGCTGTTTGACACTCGACCATGCGTTTCTCAGAATCTTGATCTGATCGGAAGTAGTCGAAATTGCAACCGATACAAAATTGAGCTCACATTAATTTTCACATCGGGATAAGAGTTAATGATGGAGCTAGTAGTGGCATCACAGTTATCACAATCTTTAATTAGTTGTAAGTCAGCTAAACCGTTTAACTCTTATTCTGCTAAAAGTCTATCCAGGCCCCGAGGCTGTAATTTGTTTTGCCTGAGCCTGAGATCATTCTCAAACATCTGATTGGTCAGATTCTGAGCAAGCTCAGAATCTGACCAATCAGATACTTGAGAATGATCTCAGACTCAGAGTCCGAAGTTTTGTAACCTTAGACATTGGGCATGCTACACTACTTGCATGTACTTACTTGCGATTCGTTCAAGCTGTTTCAGAAACTAGTGATCGAGTGTCAAAATTTGGATCCTGATGAGATGCCGAGTTTCTCGACGTCTCATCTGGATCCAAACCATTTGCAAATGCCCGTCAGATGGTGATTGACAGTAATAAGGTAACACCTTGTTTATGATTATGTCCGTGTTGCTGAATAGCAAATTTAATATCGTGACAATCCTTTCTCTTCGTCAGGTTAATGAAACTCTCCTACTAGAGGTTATATGGTACAATGCTTACAGAATATCGGTAAATCAGGTTAGCAATGAAACCAAGAACATTAAAATCGCTATTTTCAAATTCACATCAATGCTAGTGTTTAACCCTTTCCCTCATATAAACGTGTTTTCACGCATTTGCAAACAGAGTAGACCCAGACCAGACGGCTCCTGGAGGAGCCGTCTGATCAGGGTCTACTCTGTTTGCCAATGGAAGTTGATAGATCTGTTTCTTTGCTTTCTAAAATGTCTACAATGTCCCCCCTTCCATATTTCTTTATTACTACTTTTAAATGAATATTCAGTAGGTATTAAAATTTGGAATAAACACAGAACAGGGAAAGGGTTAAGATATGTGGCAGCCTGATGCAGGAAAAACATAACACAGAAAGCAAGCTAAACAATGAACCTTCTGTGTGATTGTCACTTTGCATTAAGCAGTCACCTGCGTGGAAAGTCTTTTTTAGAAGACATCTAAACCAATCGGACATGCATTTAATTTTATGTGTTAATATGCAGGTGGCAGCTTAGTGCAGGATGCAATATATGAAGAATGTTTCCGATTTTTTGCATGACTGTCTCTCTCTGAATTAGGCTGTCACCTGTTTTATATGACATTAATTTCCATCTTCATTAAGGTGTCACTATTATGAGTTTCATTTGAATCATTTATATTTTTAATGAATTTGCATGATCGGTTATTTGATTTGCACTTTCCACCTCATGTGTCATTGATTTATAACTTTGGCATTGAATTTGATATTGTTCTTGACATGCTACCATTCTAAACGTGCATTGTCATGGAATGAGCGTACATGCTAGGTATGAAGTCACTATCTCTAATAATTTTATTTCTAATAAACTTTATAGCCACTATGGAAGTTTTAGACTGAATGAAAAACAAATAGGCAAACACTGATAAACCTCGATCTAGATCTTGGAAATTACAATATAAAGTGGTTATCTACTGAAATCAATGTACAGTAGAATCTGCTTTAAGCGGCCATAAAAATATGTCTAATTATGTGTCTGCCAGGCAGGTGGTAGCTTAATACAGGCAAAAAGCAGTACAGAAAGCTCCTATAGAAGCTTTCTGGATTACCTTTGCCCTGCATTAAGCAGCCGCCTACTTTTTATTACGCATATGATCAATAAATGAATTGCCCCTTAACCCTTTACCCAATAGCCTGTTTCTAGTTTTGAAGACATATGACCACTTAAAGCAGGTTGAAAGTAAAGCAGAATGCGCCTTAAGGCGCATTCTGCTTTACTTTCAGCCTGCTTTAAGCTACCACCTACTAGGATATAGAAAATATTTATTATGCAATATGTTCATGACTGTATGAATTTGAACTATTTTCTTCAGCGGAGGAATAAATCAAACACGCTAAAAGCCGCTTCTATGAGGTAAAGGGTTAAGACAGGTTCTACTGTATACAAAGCATCGTTTCACGAATGTAATACAATCATACATTCTCAATAATTAGTAATCAGTTATTGTGTAGAATCCGTCTGATCAGTGTTTGTTCTGCTTGCGTATAACATATACTAAAACTTCTCTATAACATACACTAAATTGCATTAAGTTGTTTGTGTTAAAGGCAGGTGGCTGCTTAAAGCAATGTGAAAGTAAAACATAACGCTCCTATAGGAGCGTTCTGTTTTACTTTCACCTTGTTTTAAGCAGTCACCTGCCCTAAATACCAACTAGTTAACATAATTTAGTGGTCATTATAGAGAGGTTTGACTTAAGAAATAATAAATTCATACCAGTGTTTTATCGTGCAATCGAACACTGGTAGGAGTTGAGATGCACGGGCCGAGTGATTTAATTATAAGCATCTCAACGACTACCCGTGTTCGATTGCACGATAAAACACTGGTATAAATTTAATATTTCGATTCTAACACTTCAATTTAACTATAATTTGCACCGCCACAACAGCACTACTTTTCTTGACGTACGAATTTTCGATGCAATATGACGCCACGTTAAGCCGTTACAGCGCGTGCGGTGTTTTATGGAGAATTCAAACATAGATACGTCCCTTCTTTGTTTATGTAGATGTGTGTGCGAGGTGTGTTAGAATGTAATATAGATCTGACTCTACAGTAGCTGCGTTCCAACTAATCCTGTGTTCATTTATCATTATAACAGTTAAGAAAAATTACCAATCATAATAACGTCATCATTTCGTTCACGAATATTCATAAAGTAAAGGGTTACTTCACTGCTCATCTGGTAGGCTCTCTGGATAGTTGCGTACAGCCATGTAAGAAAACCAATCTCTGCTGTCTGTGTCGCCATCTTATGCAGCGAGATGATATTATACGGAATACAGTAGAAACCATCTAATGCGACCACTTAATGGATAAACATATCTGTCTTTATAAGCAGGTGGCTGCTTAATGCAGGACAAAAGTATTGCAGAAAGCTCCTATAGGAGCTTTCTGCATAACTTTCGTCCTGCATTAAGCTAACACTGCCTATGACACCCATGATTGAGCCCCTATTTGGTGGTCGCATTAGAGGGGGTTTACCCATAACTCTTTCAATGCTGTATGCCACTTGGCTAGCCTTTGCGATCTAAATGGATACAAGACCTGGACTATTCTTAGTTCATTCTCAAATATCTGACCAATCAGATGATGGGGGAATAAATTCAGACTCCAACAGAAAGCTGTATAACCACGCGGACTGATCAGATCTGAATAATTGAATAATTCGGTGTCTGAATAGGATAAGAAATGTTAATCCCTCCAATAGTTTGTAAACAAAGTCAATTTATAACAAGTAGCAGACAGGACTTTCATATAGCGTATTTTCGTCGGAGATATGTTTTGTCAGAACGGTATGCTTATACGCATTATAGCTTACCGTTACCAAAGACAATTTGTCCTTGGGAAGATTTAATGTGAAAACTATAATTAAACCTCCGCTTTTAGCAAAGACTTAACGACTAAGATAATATATACTACATATTCTACGACAAAGTGTCCATCAGCCATGTCGTTATTGTAATCTAAGCCAAGTCTCATTTGGGAATATACTGGAAAAGTGTGTTTCATTAACAGTATGTTGAACACATTTGGTTGCTCAAGTGTATTTCAACATGCAAGATATGTTAAACCCTTAAGTCTTTCCTTCATATAAACGTGCTTTCACGCATTTGCAAACAGAGTAGACCCGGAACAAACGGATCCTAGATGGACAGTCTGATCAGGGTCTGCTCTGTTTGCTAATGGAATTTGATAGATCTGTATCTTTAGTATCTAAAATGGTTACACTGTTCCACCTTCCATAATTCATTATAGCTATTATATAGCTATTTTGTCCATGAATATTCAGTAGGTATCGAATTATGAAATAAACATGGAACGGAATCAGATCTTTATTACACCATAAGCAAACAGAGCAGACCCAGATCAGACGGCTCCTATAGGAGCCGTCTGATCTGGGTCTACTCTGTTTGCAGATGCGTCAAAAATGCGCGTACATAAGAAAAATGGTCAATATACATATAGTTACAATTCGTAGCATGACTGTTCATCGGGAAGAGAAAGTGTAATCCATTTCTCTGCAAACCGTGATATATTTTGTCATTTCAACACAAGCTGGATTCAGCTAAGACGTAGGGTAATCTCAATGTCACTGACACTCGGTAAATTGTTTCTAAATCAGTTTTTGAATAAAGTATTAGTTAACTCGTTCCCTGTTCTATGTCATTCCAAATTTAGATAGCTGCTTAATATCCATGGACAAAATAGTTATAATGAAATATGGAAGGTGGGGCATTGTAGCCATTTCAGAAACTTAAGCAAACAGAGTAGCCGCCTGATCTGGGCCTACTCCGTTTACAGATGCATGGAAACACGTTTTACATGAAGAAAATGGTTAACAATAGGTGCAACCGATACGGAGTTTATCAATTTTACGACAGAATAACCGTTTAACCCTTAGCCTGCCACATCTATTTTATCATTCAACCCTCTATGAATATTAATTTGATAAATCTTTAAAACATTATACAGGGTTATATTGAAATGATTTCCTAGGTAAAAGGATAGAGCATGCAGGCATGTATTTGCCATGGTAAACAGTGCAGACCCAGATGAGAGAGCTCCTATAGGAGCTCTCTCATCTGGGTCTACACTGTTTGCAAATGCAACACTAGTTGTGACTGGCAGACTATGGGTTAATATAATATTTCTTTTACAAGTGCATCTATAGTGTCAAACAGATTGGGTGAGGATGAGTCGACGACTTACGACATTATATTTTATCGACCTTTAGACTGAAACTACTGACAAATGTATCAAACCCACACGTGCTGTTTTAAAGGATCACTACGTAGGCGAGAATGTGTGTTTTGTGAGGGTGGTGATGATGGTGATGGTGGTGGTGGTGGTAGCGGTGGTGTAGTGGTGGTTGTGGTGTTTGTAGTGTTGAGGGTTTTAGTGTGTGATATGATGTGTATGGGTGATGGTGTTGTTGTTGGTGGTTGTACGTGATATGGTGTGTATATGTGGCAATGGTGTGTGCAAATGCTCTACCTACTGAATCGACGCTTTAAAGGTTGATGTGATAACAGCACATTGTCCAAAAGTAGTGTCTGGGTACAAACTCACTTATAAAGTAAAGAGCAGGACTTTGATCAATGTGGTATTTTGCAGTCACACACAAAGAGTAGCAAACTTCTTTTCTGTATATTTCAGATGTTTCGCTGTGTTACTGCTTTGCACTCAACAGATAATGCGACAATACGAGATGGATGTAAACGACAACACTTAGAAAATGTAATTAGACCAATCAACACTCTAAATGCTGAAAAGTCAAAGTGGAATATTCATCAGTGTTTAATCATTGTGTCTATTCAGCATGATAGTGGATTTTGAATGTAATTCGAACTACTTATCATATGGCTCCTCTAGGAACCCTATTAGCTGGGTCTGCAATGTTTAGAAAAGTTCAGTGCACTCATTTTCAGCATCCAAACACTAAATACATTCACTTACATAACTGTTTGTGAAACATACATCACCACAGGTAAACACAGTGAGAAAGGGCTCCTTTGAGTAGGTCGATACATATTGCGATGTACCGGAAGGTAACAGCATCTGTATAATTATTCAATACCTGCTTCAAATGGAATCGAAAACATAAGTAGACCTCCTCTAAACCGAACGTTTAATGTAGCATACATATCGCTCTTGGAGACAGGTGGCAGCGACGCCAGGTTACTTGTTTAACCCTTTACTCCATAAATACGCCTTTCTACGCCTTTACAAACAGAGTATACCCTACAATCAGACAGCTCCTATAGGATCCATCTGATCAAGGTCTGATCTGTTTGCTTATGATATAATATACATCTGATTCTACAGTTTCTGTCTTCGCCAAAGATCCTTATTTCATATGTCATTATAAAGGTTCAACGTATTAATATACATGATGCTATTATTTCTTTCATGAATATTCATGGGGTAAAGGGTTGATAGTTCAATAAAACTTGATCAAATAGTAGGTAGCGCACCAGACGCATACTTTAGCAGACATTGTTTTTACAGGGCGGTAAGGGCCAGTTAAGTGCATAAAATGTGCACCCAATTACACACATAGTTATTGTTTGGTGTTGATTTGAAATATCAATCAGATCTACAGAAGTCCAGATAAGTGGCGTGGATTAAGACATTTTCAAGAACAACTTCCTTATTTATCCAACAGATGCTATGTTGTGACCACTCTTTAGAATCGTCTGGAAGAGACGATTCTAAAGAGAGGTCACAGCATAAGATTTAATTAAGAAATGACAAGTTTAGTACTTGAGTACATACGTTTATATATCTCTTTGTATCTCTGGAAGGGACGATTCTAAAGAGAGGTCACAACATAAGATTTGATTAAGAAATGACGGTTTTAGTACTTGAGCGCGCACGTTTATCTGTTGCTCTGGATCTAATTCAGACAGGCTATGTTGTGACCACGGACAGGTCACAACATAAGATTTGATTAAGAAATGACGGTTTTAGTACTTGAATACTCATGTTCACCTGTTGCTCTGGATCTAATACAGCAGGATCACAGTTGTTGCTATAAATAAGTATTTGATGCCTACTTCAATTCTGGGTCCATGCTTATAAAACTTTTAGTTGAGCCTGAGTTCGTTCTCAAGTTTTTGATTGGTCGGATTTGAGCCTTTGGCTCACATCTGACCAATCAAAAGCTTGATAACTCAAATCTGACCAATCAAAAGCTTGAGAACGAACTCAGACTCAACTAAAAAGCTTTATAAGCATGGACCCTGCACATTTTGTCTACTTTCGAATCGACCTTGTGTCACACAGCTAGGATTTCATCGGGGTACAGATTGATTGCAGGTCACGCTCAGCTGGATAAGGGTTAACCCTTTCCCTGTTCTGTTTATTCAAAATTTCAGTATCTACTGAATATTCATGGAGATAATAGTTATAATGAATTTTGGAAGGTGGAACATTGTAACCATTTTAAAAAGTTGATAATCATATCTATACATTACAATTTGCACATAGCACATAGGAGCCGTCTGATCCGGTCTACTCTGTTTGCAAATACGTGAACAGGGTTAAACGTCAAAATTGTTAGAAGTAATTTTCAACTGATTCTATCTAGACTGGTCTATCAGACTCACATTGCATGCTTTGTGTGAAGTTAAAACGTTGAAAATATTACTGACAGTAGCATTAGTTCAGTTAATAGAGCTGATCGTGAAATATTGGTTTGTCTGTTCTTGTTTATTATATGTTATAGATAAGGGTTTAGTCTATTTTAATTGCATCAGACTGGCGAGCGCCATTCCAATGTGTATAGTTTTGTCATAGAAATTACAGTTAGTGCTTTGAACTTTAAATGAACTATAGAAACACATTTAGTTCAGATGAAGGTGTATTATTCAGTATATACCAATACAATGAACTCCAAAAACTGTATTTCAATCTAATGTGTTATGTTCTGGCAATTGTATTTTAACGCTTAAATAGATTCCAACTTTACTCTGACAATATACTTCTTTTTAATTTGCATTTAATTTTAGTTAACCTTTACTTCGTGAATATAAGCAATTATAACTATTCATAAATAACATCAATAATGACCTATTTGTGTGGCGGCAGTAAAACGTCGCCCCGTACTTCATTCTCAGTGTTGTTATACCTTCTGATCCTTCGAGATCATGAATTTCAGTACTTCTTGTTCTGAAAATTGAATACCGCTTAAGCCGGTGCTAGGGGGCGTGAGCAGTGATGCACTTTCAATTACTGCTCATGAACAGACTCAATAAAACCGAGTTTGCAATTTTCTCTTTTTGTGTTGCAATATTTGCTTTCGGGGGATCACCTCCCTTCAGAATCTATAACCACAGTAATGCTTGGCCAATACAGAAACCGTAGAATCAGATCTTTATTATTTAATAAACAAAAACTAGCAGCTCCTGTTTCACACACCTCCTACAGGAGTCGTTTTATTTGGATCTACATTTGCGAATGTGTAAGAGGCGTACTTATTGAGCAAAGAGTTAATACTAGTACACATGTATACTGTGGGTTCTTTTCTTTCGCAAAACACAAAACGAATCTGTATCTCTTAAACTTATTTTCTCCTACCGATGCCCTTTGATACCTCTGTAGAAGTCATGTTTTGAGTCCATTGTGGTAAATGGAGCATTTGCTCTATTAATCACAATGGTATCAAATCTACACAATCTTAACTTTTTCCTTATCCCTTGTAAATGCTCCTTTAAAGTATATTTATTCAAAGAGGTTGGCTCTAAAATAGGCTAGGAGGGAATATTCGTAGTATTTATAAGATAAAATTCGGAATAATAATTATTATTATTAGAATTATACATAAATTCGTCATGTTTTACATAGCAATTTAACCCTTACATGTACCTCGCTCTAATATTTGGATCCGGTGCAGTCTATTTTGACTACTTCCGATTTGATCAAGATATTACGAAACTATTGTCCGATTGTCAAAAAACTTGGAAGCTGATGGGACGATCAACTACCCGGCGTCTCATCCAAAGCTGTTACAGTAAAACCTCTCTATAACGGTCACTAAATTACATCAAGTATTTTGTGTTAAAGGCAGATGGCTGCTTAAAGCAAGGCGAAAGTAAAACAGAACGGTCACCTGCACCAATACCAAATAGTTAACACAATTTAGTGGCCGTTATAGAGAGGTTTTACTGTAATGCGATTCAAATCGCGGAAAGCGGGATAATGGTTAAGTGGTTTATTATGACAGGTACAATCACCCCCTAGGGGTCGTTTCATCTAGAATAAAGATCATCCAAGTTGTTTGTAAATGCGAGCCAATGCCTGCATAGTGGTATAAAAGTTAATACTTATGGCATCACAAATCAACTTCTAGACGACACCGAGTAGACTTATAGGGGACTGTTTGAAATTTTCTTTGAAATTATTAAACAAGCATCAACGTTTAAATAATGTTTTATTACCAACTGTTTGACACTATATGTATTTTTAAAACACATATTCATTATACCTGGCACTAAAATTGCCAGTGTAAGTCGTTTTCGTTATATAAATAAAGTTCATCGGTATGCTGCATACTGATTTACGCGATATAATACAGGGCTGTCCAGAATAAATGCTTCTAGCATTATAGAAATGCTTTTAAATCATAATATAAAGATCAATCCATTATCAGTGACAGTTAGACATTTTATTTAAAAGTTCAAATCTTCCATAGTATTCCATCTTCTTTAAACCTTAAAATTATGCTAGATGAGGAGACTCCTTGGGGTGATAAAACCTATCAAATTGACTTAACCTCATCTCGCTTTCCGCGGCCTCACTCGCTTTTGAAAACGTCTTGGATCAGGATGAGCCTCCGAGTAACCCAGTATCTCATCAGGCACCAATCTGGTTGATACTCGGCCAATTGTTTCTCAAAATAGTAACCCATTCCCATCATAGGCTATTTTTAGATCCAACTACTTTGCGTAAATCTACCGAAAAGGAGCATTAACTAGAGAAAAGGGAAATTTTAGATTTTTATATTTTGAAACCATTGTGATAAATAGAGCATTTGCTCCTATCAGAGAAAATGCTTTATTTATCACAATGGTTTCAACAGGTGACTTTTATAGAGGCGTAGAAAGGCGTATTTATGGAGGAAATGGTTCAATAGTCAAATTTGCAACAGATCACAATTTCAGCAGATATTTTTTTGCAGTGGGATAATGGTTGATTTTCAGTAACCAGAGTGTGGTTTGATAGAATGGGGCTTCTCCATATCCTAAGCATACATGATATAGGGATGTCTTAAAACATATAATCTGCGTTTTATATCAAACTTCCATTTTAACCTCAACCATTCTATGGGCGATATTGTGCGATACAATCACAGCCAGTATAGATAAATAGATGTATTTCAATATCGAGCAACATGACAATAGTTAACAACACATACATATTTTAAAATTATAACAATATAAAAAATTATTAATAATAATGTAAGATGTGTTATGAACAATGTCAGTCACATCAATATCAAGGATGACACACATAAAAAGAAATTATTTCTCTTATTTATATTGTGGTTCTTGTTATTGATGGTCTGACATAGTGAGAAAGGAATTATGAAGAAAATTAAATAATTTACTTTAATGGAAAGATAAGAAATCTATAAATTATGTTTATCACAGTGTTGTAAATGCTCTATTAATTACTATAATTATATAAACAATATGAAATAAGCTATCTAGATTGGCACAATTATCACAAGATACTGAAATTTATAAAAATCTTAGTATGATATAATGGAATGCAAAATCTGTTGTAAACAGTGCAATTAAAAAATGTGCGAGCTTTGCTGCAGAATTCCCAAATACAGGTCATTTAAGTCAGAAAGTAGAGAGTTAATCCTTTCCCTCATATAAAATTGTTTTTACCTATTTGTAATCAGAATAGACCCAGATAAGACGGCTCCTATAGGAGCTGTCTGATCAGGGTCTGTTCTGTTTGCTTTTGATATGATATTGGTCTGAAAACAAAACTTCCATTGAAAATTTAACATTTTAAACATTGAGCTAATAAATATTCATGTTGTCATTATTTCTTTCATGAATACTGAATGGGGAAGTGTTAAATAGCTGTTTACTGTCATGTTAAAAGTCCCTTACTGGAAGTCATGTAGGATATGACAGTTGGTCCTGACATGGACTCCAGAAATACTCCGTGGTTGTAAATATCACAGCAAAGTAAAGCAACTTCCATGACCTATATAGTTAAAGAACAGCTTAAGAAACATATAGGTACACGGATACTCGTATGTAGCTGACTTTGTAATGTGCATGTATATGTATATACATGTACAAAATCATACTAGATTGCTTAATCACAACAGTCGAAACATTGCAATTTTGAAAACAGTATTTGCTATATACTTGCCATGGTTTACTTCTCTAAACATCCGCCCATAGTTTGAATGCATCCTGCCCAGCCAGACGCCGCGGAATCTCTATGAAGTTGCAATTTAGCAATATGCAATAGCACATCGAAACAAATTTTAAATTAGTGAATTAGTATGATGCTACAAAGGCCAATAACAATATGCTTAGCATGTGCATCATTTAGTTACAGACGAATAAAGGTGAGTAGATATTCCACGCTCACATAAAGATGTACATGCTGAATATTTTCAGCATAACCAGTGACCATGCATTAACAAAATGTAACAACTGTACCAACTCATGTAAACAGAACGAACACTGATACAAAGTGCACCCAAATGAATTATAATCGAACATTGGCCACAACTGAAATCTTATCATATACGTATGTAGTAAATCGAAAATCACGTAAATTTAAATATTTTCAAGAATAACTTATTTATTCCTCCACCCAATCCTATGTTGTGGCCACTCTTTAGAATCGTCTTCGAGACGATTCTAAAGAGTGATCACAATATAGGGTTTTGTGGAGAAAGGACGAGTTGAGTATTTGAGTATGCACCTTTACAATGTATCTGTTGCTCTGTTTAAGCATTACATTTTAGTTTGCGTCATAAAACTCAGTTAAATATTGTGTTCCCTGTGTACCGATCCAAATGTTACACAGAAAAACTTGACGTAAAATCAGGATCGAAACTGGAGAATAGACTATTTTATTTGCCCATGATCGACAAGAAAAGGCTAATCAAGTTAATAATGAATAGCAAAGACTAAACTCTTTCCTTCATATAAACGTATTTTCAGACATTTGCAAACAGATTAAACCCAGACCAGACGGCCCCTACAGGAGTCGTCTGATCAGGCTCTGCTCTGTTTGCTAATGAAATTTGAAAGATCAGTTTCTTTACTTTCTAACTGAAAGAGTAGTAGTCAGGCAGGCAAAGCCACATACAAGACGCAACCACCACCAATAAAAAAAAACATTCCTAAAATAGGTTTATTATATTTATAACAGATGATAGGTGATTCAGAGTTGATGGAATATTTGGGAATAGTATCGATTACATACTTATCACAAAATGTACTTTGAATATCAATAGCATCGGTACCTTTATTTAGGAATTGAAGTTTTAGAAAATGCCTTTTACGTATGTTCTGAATCTTTATCAATATGAGGACGAATAATATGCTAAACTGGCTACAAAGTTCCACCTTCGATATTTTTATATTTTTTTTTTATAAATATGAATATTCAGTAGGTATTGAAACTTGTAATAGATGTAGAACAGGACACGTGTTAACCCTTGATGTGCGGGTATCGATAATAAAAGTATTTTGCATAGAGTGTAGACCAGTATCGTAATAGAGCCCTTTGATCAGGTTCTGCACTGATTGCCATAGAATACAGTTTCTTTATTGATAAATGTAAAAACCACTGTTTATCTTTAGAAGGAGAGGTCTCAGTTATAATTGTTTAGCAATTGGGTTAATGATCTTAATATAATAAATACCGGGAAATACGTCCGTAATATGCCGTATAATTATGCAAACACATCTTTAACCTTTTGCCCGCTGAACAAATTAACTTTCACTTCATACAAGTTTCCAAATTTAGGCTACCAAATAGCAACCAGACTGTGAAACAGTTTGGATCCTGATGAGACTGGGCGTATGATCTTGATCCAAACTGGTTGCAAAGGTAATCATGGATTCGCCAGCAGAAGGCTTAAAGTTAATAAATATATTAATAAGTTAGACAAGTATATTGGAAATTAGCAACAAATCATAATGTATAAATTTGTCGCCGTTAAATATGTAGGTCGGGTATTGGCGAAAACACGTGTGCCTCCAATCTAATGACACGTTAGTATAAGCTTTGGACATAGTTTTTAATCATCTGTCTTAATTGATTTAAACTGACCGGCATGCTGTTGTTTTGTAATTTGTTTTTAAACAAAACCCACCTACATGTATCAAACACTTCATGTGTCATTAGTTCTTTCTCTGAAATGAAAACCAATAAAGCCCTATATGAGCCGTCTGATCATGGTCTCCTCTGTGTGCTAATGGAATTTGATAGATTTGTTTCTTCAGATTCTTAAATGGCTACAATGTTCTACCTTCTATATTTTATTATAATTGTTTTGTCCATTGAATATTCAGGTATTGAAGGGAAGGGAAGGGTTAATACAATTGTGTTGGCATGTGTTGCTTTGATATGCTATTCCGACAGCATATCAAGCGTTTTAACGTATCTAAATGTCATATTTATATCGATGCAGCAAATCTACAGAGCATATTATTCATCAGATGAATGTTTTTGGCATGTGAACACAGAATTTAGGTAACGACAGATTTGCATCTGTCATTACCTAAATTCTGTGTTCACAAAACCCAGATAAACTTCTTTTCATGAACAAACAGAGCAAACCCTGGTCAGAATACTCCTTTGGGGTAACTGTTTGCAAATGCGCGTGTGTAAATTCGAAGAAAAGGGTTAACATTTAGCCTGCTGAGCAAATTATTTTTACAGAAATGTTCACCTACTACATTTTCAAAATTCATGCTATAATCGATTTATATACCAACATGCAATCAGGGTGTCAAACAGTTTGGATCCTGATGAGACGCCGAGTTACTCGGCGTCTCATCTGGATCCAAACTGTTTGCATAGGTATTCACTCATCCGCCCATAGCAGGCTAAAGGTTAAACAGTTTTACTCATAAACGATTCTCTTACTTTAATAATCAACTGATCCATGCATTTATACTTTATCGTTTTGTCATAGGAAACATCCTAAATGAAAATAGAACTATTTGAAATTACCATACCGAGGAAATCGTGTGCGATGTCTCACGCACATCTTGTTAAACCTTAGTATTACTTTGATGCCTGCTTCAACAATGATCTATTGCAACATAACGTATGTCTATTGGCCGAATGTTAACCCTTTCGATGCCAATGCCGGATCTGTGATTACCTATGCAAACAGTTTGGATCCAGATGAGACGCCGAGTAACTCGGCGTCTCATCAGGATCCAAACTGTTTGTTTACTGTTACTATGTTTTTGAAACAAAAATGAAGAAAATCAAAAGAATGAAAATTTGTAGCAGACGACAAAGTTAGCAGACGACAGAGTTTGGCAGCGAAAGGGTTAAACAAACTAGATCTTGATGCGATGTCGAGTTATTCGGCATCTCCTCTAATTTCAAGTAGTTAGCGAATGTAACGCAGGTAAGGCTTGGCATGTTGGTTGTTACCACTGACAATCGAGTTCCCCAACATTTGGCAGATTATCGGATATTGTAGAAAATTAGTATCTCACAAATTGATTATTTGGCATTCAAAACACGCCGGGTTCCCTGAAACAAGGAGAAACAGTTGTGATATTAATACCTTACAGAATGCACATCCATAAATTGTGAATAATACAATCTATACATCCGATATTTTAATTATTTGACACACAAAGTAATGTATATAAAACTGTAACCACTATTGTTCAACTAAACATATACTTTTCGCAAGTGTTTGGTTTGAATTCTGTCAAAAACGTGTAGTGCGGTCCGTGCCAAATCCCCATTTGTGTATTTTATAAAACACGGACCATTGTACTATAATTTCATTTATTCGCAATACTATCAGAAACGTTGAAAATTTAAATTAGTGAACTAATACATTACTTATTGGTCATAACTATTATTTATTTCCCTTCTTACTCTGTTTGCATGCCAGATTGTTTAGTATTTTAATCACACAGAGGCGAAATTAAGTACATATTAGATACTAGTTTACGTTTTAAACTGTCAGAGACACGCTGCAACCACGACTTGACACGTCACTTAGCTATATTTCATGTGCTCCCATCATTAACATATTTTCGTCTCAGAGAGTTAATCTTGGACATAATCATTAAATCCGCATGGACCATTACGACGATAATAACTTACCGTTATACAGTAAACCCTCTCTATAATGGCTACTAAATTACATTAAGTACCTTGTGTAAAAAGCAGGTGGGTGCTTAAAGCAAGGTGAAAGTTAAACATAACGCATATATATATAGGAGCGTTCTGTTTTACTTTCACCTTGCTTTAAGCACCCACCTGCCCTAAATACATTAATGACCGTTATAGAGAGATTTTACTGTACGTATATTACTATGTCTACATCGTGATGTTTTTATGTGTATAGACCGGTATGTTTTCTTACATAATTACGAATGAGCATGTGGGTGTTAACCCTTTCTCTCACGGAAAAATCCTTTCCCGCCTGTAAGACCTGTCTGAATAGGGTCCTGGTTGCTTATGTCATAATATAGATATTCAACTTTATGCCATGGCCGAAATTCCCATTTTAGGCACAATTACATGTATGAGATAAAATTTATTACTGTTTACGAAATAGCATGATTAATGAAGCCGCTATCTGACAAAACAGTATCTAATTGTATTGCAAACAGTATAGACCAAGCTCAAGTATCAGGGCCCATGCTTATAAAACTTTTAGTTGAGTCTGAGTTCGTTCTCAAGTTTTTGATTGGTCAGATTAGAGCCATAGGCTCAAATCTGACCAATCAAAAGCTTGAGAACTCAAACCTGGCCAATCAAAAGCTTGAGAACGAACCCAGACTCAACTAAAAAGCTTTATAAGCATGGACCAATGTCTATTGTAGGGTATTTGGTTAGGTTTGACATTGCATCAAAAGAAACAGAATAAATTACTATAGGTTCCGGTGAATGATAAACAAACGCGAAAGCTAGTCTGTAGCTACACGATTTGCAATACAATAAGATCATTTCCTTCAGAGAGCAATGCGATAGTATTAACCCATTAATCCATGCTTGTATATTGGATTAGTCCGGTTTTTTTTATCTAAGCGATGCCTGGTCTAAATTTTCATTGGTGTTTTGTTTTATAATGAATGTCCTATCAGCAAACAATTTAGACTCTGATCAGACGCCGCATAATGCCGTATATTCACGTTTACGTTTTGGAATATTCCATTTGAAAAGTCAGCGTTGAAAGGGTTAACCATTTCCCTGTTCTCTGTGTATTCCACAATTCAATACCTACTGAATAGTCATGGATGAAATAGTTATTATAATGAAATATAATATGGAAGGAGAACATTGCAGCCACTTTATATAGTAAAGAAACATATCTTTTAAATTCCGATAGCAAACAGAGCAGACCTGATCAGACGGCTCATAGGACACGTCCGATCTGGGTCTACTCCGTTTGCAAATGCGTGAAAACGCATTGTATGAAGGAACGGATTAAAGAAAGATGTATATTCTATTGAAATGCCTATGCTACGCAATAAGAGGTTCAGTGGCACAGACATTACATGAAAACAAAATTGAAACATGGGATAGTTTAATAGTGCACTCTTATGAGTACTCTAAATCTTTCTTAGGATACAATTACAGTTATTAATTATTTTTATCCAGTCACCAGGCTTCTCTAGTGACATAATAAAGGGGGTGCAAATAAACTTAGGTTTATCTGGTTACTTCCGGTAGTGGAAGGTTTATTAGGTTAGTAGATGGGCGTAATGATTCTATAACCATGGAACTATTTTAGTTTTCTGTAAATATTCATAAACATGTTGATGGAATATATCTAACAGATCTATTTGGTCACCAGAAGAATTATTCAAATGGGAAAAAATAAAAATAATTGGCTACAGCTGGATTCGAACCCGCGCCTGATCCTACAAAAACTAATTCTAATCTCTCTAGAGACGTCGCGCTTACCGATTACGCCACTGAGGCCACATACAAAATGACGTTGATTTATCACTTTTATTAATTTAATCCACCGCTGGCAAAACCCGTTTTTGATAAAATCAAACCTGGAACCAAAGATTGACAGATAAATAGTAAATGTTTTCTTATTACTCTCACGATTATTTGATTGATAAACTCTTACAGGGGCGGTGATAGTCATAAACCTAAATATAGCCTGTTCAGTTCCATCGATTTCTGAGTGACGTTAGGTAGAATCTAAAAATAGAAACCGAGACTACGTAACTCGAATTTGACCAAAGAATATAAATCATGTCTGTTTGAAATAACTTATCGACCCTCGATTCAAATCATCTTATTTTTCAAATTCAACCACGTTTCCCTTCTAGTAATACAAGTATCGAAACTATATTCCTCTGCGGTAGCTCATTAGATCTATTTACGTCTAAATGGAAGTGAAAAGGGAGGGATCCGTTGATCGAAAAACTGCATTTTCAATGTAAATTATTTCAAGAGTGTTATGAGTCTATAAAAGACATTTAACTATATTGACTGGATAAATCGAATAATAGGTTAGTGCCGTAGATGGGACGCCTTTATCCGACTCGGAGAGAAAACAGTTGAGGCTCGGCAAGCCTCGCCTCAACGTTTTCTCCCCTCGTCGGATAAAGCGTCCCATCTACGGCACTAACCTATTATTCTCTATATTCTACATTGCGTTGCTGGTAGCAATTAAATGATAATCAGCAAGACGGGATAGGCGAGAAAATATTTCAATTCCATAAGACTAACGATAGAATTAGGTGTGTCAATCGCTTTAAATGTAGCACGGAATTGCCATAAATGTAGCGCAAATACAGACATGTGATTTCGTAACATGATGCATACAATATCGTTTAGAAAACAACACTACGTTGTCGGAATGGGCGGGGACAGTTGTTATTACGATTGTCTGGCAAATCTGGATTTTCTCAAAACCTGCCAGTAAGAAGCAGAGTTCGAAAATCAAACTAGAATGTTTTTGATATTACTCCGCAAACCTCTATATTTGCTGCAACTCATTAGAATCGCAATATTGTAATCACTAGTAAATTGGAATGATTGTTACATCTTGCAGATGAGCCAATGTACCTGCAGTATCTAAATAAATGACATTCCTGCGCTAGACAGACTTGAATTATTCGACATAACTCTTAACGAGCCTGTCAAGTGAAATATATATTTGACTTATCATAGATATGTTGATCAACTGTATTACATCGATATAGTAGTTTAGACTAGTTTGCTGCATAGAATACAGTATACTGAAACGAGGTAATTACACACTAACATGTGGTGCCAAACTGGTGGTATATCAAACTATGGTATATCAAACTGTGCGGTTTCTGTCAGAATTATTTCTCTTAAATTACACATATATGTAGTCATATGCAATGTCATACCTTCAACAGACCGTTTAACATGGCAATATATCTCTCGGGTCGTACGCAGACGGACAAGCTATCAGCACCTCCAATCTGTCCTTTCCCTCTTGCATCGGCCTAACTCATCCGGGCTTGATGCGCCTGTGTCCTTCATCAGGTGTCGACCAGTGTTGAGTCTGGTCGTCCTCGGGTCCGTTGCCCGTGTGTAGGGGTCCGCAGCACCACTTTACTCGCTAGCAGCTCTGGGCGTCGAGTGTCGATAGTATTTGCCCAGCAAGTCCCATTCTTCGGTAAGCAATCTTGTCCGTTATTCTTGGAACATCCTGATAAATGGCCTTGATTTCGTTGTGCTGACTTGTGTTGATGTTCAGTACATATAAACTGAATCAAAGGGTTTAGAGAATGTTCATGATATGCTAAGTGTCAATGTTAATTTTTTCATGGCAGTGGGATTCTAATTACGGAGTATGATTAAAGGAGGTGAATAACCAAGGTTTAATTAGAATGTAGCAGCTCTGTCAGTCTCGTATGTTACTTTCCGCAGGCCAGACAGTAAATGTCGCGCGAACGTCTTATACGAGGAATTACATGTGTATTATGTGTTGCAAATAGATTGAATTCATATTAGACTGACATTTGATAACTCTGAACTTATATTTGTTGTTCATAGAAAACATTGCATGGTCATAACGTGTTATGAGACATATTTCTAATACTTTTCAAACATGTGTTTATCTCTTATGTAAAATGATGTGGTGTAACCCGTTACTTTAAACATACAGCCCTTAATACACCTACAAACAAGGTAGACATGCTTCAGACGGCTCCTACTGATCAAAGTTTGCTCTATTTGCTTATGGTATTCTCCGGGGTTCCAGGACCTTTTTCAGTGTCTCCCATCCGCACCTCCTCTCTACCCAGGGGTTAAAATGTGTACATGTGAGGTCACTAGCCGTTACCGCGGCTGCATGATTGCGCCATATGTTAGCAGTGCTCAATATTGTAGGCGAATGACTCAATGACCAGGGGAGTAAATGTACAGTCGGCTTATCGGTTATTCGGACGGACAGTAGACTATAACTAGGTACTTTGATTTAATTCTACGTCTACTACCATGTCCAGAGTTACCCGTGCTTCTGTGGCATTGTAAAATATAGTCTGATTAATATTCATGATGTCATTATTTCTTACTTGAAAATGTAAAGAGACAGGTGGCAGCTTAATGGAGGGTGAAAGTCATGCAGAAAGTTCCTCCAATTTTCACCCTGCATTAAGCAGTCACCTGCTTATAAGTATCTAACTTTTCCGGTTTAGAAAGGGTTTACTGTAAACTTAGTACTTACCGGAATGGTCTAAACTGAATATCCGCTATTATTACTGTGGCAGTATACTCGTACTTGTTCAAGGTTTTATCAGAAAACAATTCGGCATCAGTTATCCCTATTTTCTTTTTTTCAATGATACTGGACATGTGATAATTAGAAAGACATCCCGCAGGCGTCTAGTAGTCACAGAGTTACAGATTAATAAGAACGTTATTAACGGATGCCGTAACGGGTTGTAATCAAATAAAAGACTTAGGAGGATCAGGACAGGTCATGGCTATGATCATGCTAGAAATATGCTTACAAATTCATACTGACGGTAATGATGGATAGTAAGGAACCAGTCTGTAAATTACTTCATTATGTTTGGGAGATAAGCAAAAACTTGTACCAATCATGCGTTCTGTACTGAACGGTTTGCCCATATATAGCATTACACTAGTACACGTTATTTAAATGTGATTTCCAATGTTTGTTGGCATTTTGTTTTCATTTTCGATTGTCTGTTTAAAGTCATTTTTAATTTCAATTTGACATAATGTAATAGATGAGACTACATAACTTTACAGACAATATGATCAGACTCTGCTGAGAAATTTATTGAATTTATATTCGGGAATAAAGCCATTCAAAATCGTCGTAATATGGAATAAGCACACATATTATATAAGCTGATAAAGTGATAGTACACAATAAATCTATTGTTTCAGTAGTTTACCAACGTACTAATTAATCAGAAGTGTATGAAGGTACATGTATGAGCCATACAGGAAACACAATGAGGTTTAGAGATAATATACATGTAATTAATAGTATAAATTATGTTTTCCATATAAAGTCAGCTGAATACAGTACTGCATAGACAACATCAGCTTGATTGAAGCTCAACTATTATACGTGAACAAACTACACACGTAGTCATATATCTTATATCATGTAACCCTTTCCCTCATTTAAATGACATGTTTTGTAACTTTGCGAACAGACAAGAGCCAGATCAGATGGCTCCTATAGAAGCCGTCTGATCAGGATCTGATTTGTTTGCTGATTGAAGTTTCTAAAATGGCAAATATCCATTTTTCATTCATTAGTATACATATTCAGATAATTAATATTCATAAGATAATTGCTTCTTGTATAAATATTAAAGACGGAAAGGTTAAACGGTGCAGTAAGTACTAGAATAATCGACGAACGAAGTGACGGAATTATGTAAGGTACGTATGTTACCGAACACTCGCCATAGCGTCCAACTTTGTATTCAGTCAAACATTATACAGACAAAATATCACAAATCTAATTATATGCAAGTAATGCATTTCCGTTTACGTATATTATTATATAAACATATCATATGGCATTCGTGCATGTATGTATGAATGCTGGACTAAGCTCGAGTGAATTGAATAAAGTCTAAAATTGCAACAAAAACGTATTGTACAAGGATTGGCGGTAACCGATTAAGTATTGTCAAAAATCAGAGTGAACGCCGTTACATAGTATATACGTAACATTTGCGTTTTGAATGTGCATTGTGCGGGGATAATTTGTACGAGGACAATAATTGTAAGATACCAAGCTGTTAAAGAACTTTTGTTTGAAAATGCAAAGGTATAACATATTCGTTGTCAAGAGCTTGTATGATATTTCTTCACGTTATTTCGGTGCGGTGGTGTTCATTCAATGAGATGTAATGTAGACAACTGAAACTATGTATTTTACGTGTTATATACGCTATTGAAGTCTCATCAAATATCTAACATTAATATGTATACAGAGCTACAGGTAAAGGTGCGTACCCAAATATTAAACTTGCCATTTCTCCACCAAACCGTATACGGTGACCATTCTTTAGAATCGTTTCTTGGTGGGGAAATAAAGGAGCTATTCTTAAAAATGTTTAAATGGACGTATCTTATCTGGACCTCTGATAAAGAGTCGCGAATTGTTTTGTGAACTTCGTAGCCAATGGGATTTGTTGATTTATATTGGGGAAACTCGAGCCTGTCATTACTTAGCAAAAGTAGATTCTATACTGCGGATCGACCATACAGTGAACATTTGACCAGAAACGAAAACAAGTAAAACATAGACAGGCTTAAAGTCCGATCTGTTACACTGTTCGCTTATGTCCGATTCATTTAGTCCTTTGATATATTGTCCGTCTCAGACAGCTTGGATCCCGATGAGACGTCGAATTATTCGGCATCTCATCTGGACCAAAGCTGTGTGCACAATGGTACCTGTTCAACATGTTTTAGATGAAGGAAGGTACACTTGAAGTCAATGAGCATTAATACCAATTTAGTAAGTCTTCTAATAAGGCAATACTCAGCATTCAAATGTGTACAAATTGCATGCAACACATAGGTTTAAGCCTTTCAGTGCATACAATGAGTTACTAATGGCCTTTTCAAACGTGGATAAGAGAGCTGTTTGTTATGTTACACTTTTCTTTAAAACCAACCACTGAATGAATATTCATGGTAACATTTACCTGTTAGAAGTTTGGAATAGTCCATTAAATAATTAGGGCCCTGCATTGAAAATGCAGGAGCCCTATAGGGATCACATTTACTGTCTGTCAGTCCGTGTGTCTGTATGTCCGCCCGTCCGTCAACAATTTCGATGTGACGTGATAACTCAGCCAGTACGTCACATGTTGGTTTCATATTAAGGGCATATGCATAGTATCGTCAGAAGAAAGACGCCTATAGTTCTTTGGTTGAATCACTATGTCTAGACTTATTAGGCTTGTGTGACGCTATAATTCACAGTAGGCTACTTCACATATTGGTTTCATATTAAGGACATGTGCTATAGTATATCATCAGCGCGGAAGATATTTGGTTGAATTGGGTTGAATCACTATGTCTAGAGTTATCTGCCTCTGATTAGTCCAAGATTCCATAAACTTTTGTGAACATTTTTGATGTGACGTGATAACTCAAATAGTACTTCACATATTTGGTTCATTTTAAGAGCATATGCTTGGTATTATGAGAGAAAGACATCTTTATTTTATTTGGTTGAATGAGATCACCAAGGCTAGTGTTAACCAAAAATGCCATCAACCTTTGTCAACACTTTTGATGTGATGCTATAACTCAAACATTTCTTCACATATTGGTTTCATATTGAAGGCATATGCTGTAGTATCATCAGAGAAAGATTTGTGGTTGAATCAGGTTGAATCGGAGCACTATATCTAGAGTTATCTGCCTTTGATTCATCCAGATGCCATAAACCTTTGTCAACTTGATTTATCAAAAATGCCATATTCACCAAAAGATCATTCGCAGGGCCCTCTCTGACTGAGTTAGTTTTCTAGTTCAGCGTTGAATGAGTTAATGTAATATATATCCCCATATATTTGTTGAAATTTATGTTTGTCAGGTAATATCAAGCGTTTATCCATGTAATTAGCTTTGCCTGTCCTTGTCAGTAGAAGCAAGTGCATTTTGACAATGTATTTACCGAGTGTACTTAAATGCAGTTTTAATATATTACATTCACGAAACAAACCCCTAGACATGCTGAAACATTCCTCTCAGCGCTACATCTGTGATTATAACATGTCCGACTTTATAATAATACATATAAATATATACTTTTAAAATATACAATCATATAAAAATTGTCTGTTTAATAGTTGTCTTGGTAAGGCAAAAACATTCATGGACGGGAAGAGCTGGGTGACCCTCATAGTCATCTATATATCCCATGAACGAGTTTCCCGCCAAATGTTCCTGACGATGATAGTTTGTCCGAGACAAACACTAAATAGTCAAAGTCTTACATTTTAACATGCGTAGGCGTTTTGTGGATGTAATGTACGGATAAAATGTTGCAACACCAAACCAAGATGACTCGTCAATAAGATATTGTCCTTGTTATACAACTTAACACGAGCAGCTGATAGCATTTGTGTTTGATGTTACGCTATTTTAGTCTACATTAATAGTCTACCTGTCTCAGACAGTTGACGACCACTTATTGCTATACGTATAGTCACGCACTTATTTCGTGAGAAGAATTGGTAATATACGATCCTAAAACTTACAGTTTTAATAAGAGATACTAGGTAATTTCGACGATCTGGTTTAATACAAAAACATAAAAAAAGTTTAATTATTTGAAATCGTATGGTTAAACATATTACATTATTTATAGAGTGATTTATAAAGTGACAATGAAAATTCCAAAGTATATTACAACCAATCTTGAAGTTCGTTAGCCAATAAGAAATAATATTACCCATTAACCTGCTGCATAATGTAAACTAGCTCCTCCCTTTCTGAGTATTAATTAGACAAAGGATTGTATGAACATGTATCTATGACAACACTTATTTTGTGACAAACATTGTAGACCCTGATCAAAGCCCCCACCCCTGGGTCCATGCTTATAAAACTTTTAGTTGAGTCTGAGAACGTTCTCAAGCATTTGATTGGTCAGATTTGAGCCTTTGGCTCAAATCTGACCAATCAAAAGCTTGAGAACTCAAATTTGACCATTCAAAAGCCTGAGAACGAAACTCAGACTCAACTAAAAGCTTTATAAGCATTGACCCAGGATCGTTTGATCGGTGTCTATACTGTTAGCAAATGTCTTATATACTCTATATGTCTCTTATATACTCTATATGACTCTTATATACTCTATATGACTCTTATATACTCTATATGACTCATATATACTCTATATGACTCTTATATACTCTATATGTCTCTTATATACTCTATATGTCTCTTATATACTCTATATGACTCTTATATACTCTATATGACTCTTATATACTCTATATGACTCTTATATACTCTATATGACTCTTATATACTCTATATATCTCTTATATAATCTATATGACTCTTATATACTCTATATGACTCTTATATACTCTATATGACTCTTATATACTCTATATGACTCTTATATACTCTATATGACTCTTATATACTCTATATGTCTATTCCCTCACTTCAAGGGTTGATAAAACGTGTCCAATTATTGTGTATACTATACAATCAATATCTAATTGAAACACCAGACATTCTCTTCACATCTTGATTACATAAATAAGTTAAACAAATCAATCACAATAAACCATTGTTTAATATAATCGCTGATCATTCTGCAAACAGACATAATAAATTCTAAATAAAACGATAGTTCACGCTTGTTTTCATCATTAGCAATAGTTTCGCATTCATAGTGGAATAACAAATAAAGTTTAATCAGACAAGACTAATTACTGCCTATGCGATGAAATCAATTCCTAATTCAACCACTAGACATTCTCTTCATGACTAGACTGCAAACATTGCTTCAAAATTAGTATAAATATTGTTTAACCCATTTGCTCCCACGATCCCATATATTGGACCGAGGCAAACAGTGTAGACTCTGATCAGACATAGCATAATGCGGTGTCTGATCAGAGTCTACACTGTTTGCTGATAGGAAATCCAATATAAAACAAAAGAAAAATGAAAATTTAGACCAGACATCCCTTAGATGAAAGATAGACTAATCCTATATAAAATCATGGAAGAATCCACTGGGAGCAAATGAGTTAATCCTTAGAATGCGGGACACACATGCACTGATATTTGCAAAATGTGCAGAACAAGATCAGAGGGTTCTTGTCATTCTTAACCATCTAGCAAGTTTAAGCCTTTCATACTAAATAAACTCTATAGTGGACACTGATTTGCTATTCTACTATAAACAGAGAATAGATTCTAAAGATAATATTCAGTTCCACATATACTCGTTTTTGTAATATACAGTATTAACACCAGTTTCTTATTCAAAGTGAGTTTCTATAATACAAAACAAATGCAAAAAACCCAATTGTAACCAGAAGAGCAAAATTCAAAACATCTAAAAGTCATTTCACGACATGACTACATAAATTAAAACAACTGTTGTTTAATTGAATTGCTTGAATATCTATTTTAAAAAATGGCTCGTGTTTTTTATGGTAAATGTCACTGAAATTAATTTTGGTCAAGTATTTTTGTGAAAAATGATTCTACGGTGGTATATTTAGCGCTTTATTTATGTTTACAATTCGAGTGATCGAGATAAAAAGTCGAGTGCTCTAGATGCAAAGTAGAGTAGCCAATATTAGAAGTCGAGCGCTCGAGATTCTTACGAGTCAAGCACTCGGCGTAATTTATACTGCTATACAGATCATATTACAGGCAAATTTGGTTAACTCCTCGTACATAAACAGGTCCGTATGAAGTTCAAGAACCACATGCTTTCATATTGTCGTAATATTAATAATTTATTTAATATAACATTATTATTGTTAGAAATGTAAGTCTACTGTGTTCGTTTTATGGATTAAGTGTTTAACCCTTTCAACATGAATCTAGCATGAACTGTCATTTGCAAACAGTGTATACCCCGATCGGAGAGCTCATAGAGGAGCCCTCTGATCAGGTATTCAAATTAGCAAGTGTAAGCATTCCATACTGGTGGACTCTACAGTTAATCTAATGTAGATGTAGATATAGAACTAGTTTAGTATATTAACCCTTACAATACGGGAAACGAGCCACTAATGTCCTTTGCAAACCCAGATAAGAGGGTTTCCTACTTTAGCCCTTTCACCAGTGTCTGCACTGTTTATCATGTGACACTTTTCCTTTAAAAACTCCCTAAAATTTACTTACACTCAAATATAACGAAGATTAGAACATATCTTAAAGAACAATACGAATCAACCAAGTAATTAGCCATATTCTTCATGGATGCCACATTTATGCAATTAATATAGCAACAAATCCCCTTTAAAGGAGAAGCAAGCGTGTCCTTCAAGTGTTTGAAACAGTTTTGAAATAAACGGAACGTTTCGGTTTCCATTTTCCAAAATACCTTTTTTGAGAAAGATTTGAATGAGTGTTTAGTTGAACAATTTACATTTTGAATGCTTTCACACATACGTGAATTCTTTCAAACATAGTTGATGTACGAGTTTCAACTTTTTAACATAAAAAATGTAGAACTGATATATAGGTTACAGCAAAATCTCGCTTATCCGAACATTGTGTAATTCTCTAATTCGAATACTCAAATAAGTATCATTATCGGTTTAAGGCAGGTGACAGCTGAATATTCTGGGTTAAAGTCATGCTCCTTTTGGAGTTTTCTGCATGATTGTGAATTAAGCGGCCACTTGGCCGAACCTTCTCCATTCCTCTATGCAAAAACGTCGAATCAGCGAGATTTTGCGGTATTAGACTTGTGAATGTTGTATCCGTTTAATACTGTAATCAGTTATCTTTTTCTTTTGTTTTCAGGAGTATTGACATGTCTTGATCATGTGTAATTCAGTTATCATTTTTATTTACAGACGTATATATGCATGTCCTGTTTATGTTTCATTTAGTTATCTTCATTTTGTTTTCAGGCGAAAATGCATTTCTTGTTTATGTGTCATTAAAGATGTATTATGCGCATTTTTCGTATTAATCAATCAACACCAGAAGCTGTACATGTATACATACAATGAAAATAATGCTTACAACCCATTTACCGACAGGATATATTTTGTTCAGCTAAATATCATCGCTATCCGAATACTGCTAAAGTCTTTAAAAGGAGCCTCCTTTTTATTAACGGGGATTTTGTACGGAAATCAGCGGGCATCTTCGGCAAAGTTCTGAATGACTCCAATTCTACTTCGGAACAACGCTTTGAATATTAATTAGGTTGTTGCCACATGTACAATGGCTGACACTGGTTGTTGACCTACATAATAGATTTTATTCTGGAAAATAAGGCAATATGCCCATCTTATCACATATGATTTACATGCAAATAAGCTAAATATACCGTTCAATGGTGTCAATCAAATATAACGGTCAAAGGGAACTCGTACAGGTACATCGCATGATTATTTCCGGTATGTAAAAAAATGAATTATACGACAGATTCCGGCCAATGGCGAAGGCTGTTCCGTTGGTATCCGTAGTAATCCATTTTTCTAGTTTTTTCGACACAAACAACCATTTACTGACAGTGTTGATTAGCGTTAAATAAGTGTTAAGGTACATAGATTCCAATTTTGAAGTCAGTTCGAAACGCAAAATTTGTGGAAATTTGCGCAGCATACATCCTTATGTTATTTTTCAGGCCTATTCACATGCTTTGTTCACGTGCTGGTCAATTATCTTTGTTTGTTTTCAGGTCTGTTCATATGTAGTGGTCATGTCTATAATTAATGTTGCGGGTAGTTTTTATGTCCTCTGTCAATAGCTATAGATGTTCTGATATCCAAAGTGTATGCAAGTGTGCCCCGTCAGTGCAATAGAGACCTAACCTAACCTAACCCGCACAGTGCCAGTATCGTCGTATGCTGGATACATGTTCGTCGTGATCAAGTGTTAGAGATGACACTTGTTCAATATCTTTGAAACAAAGATAAACAGAATGTCAAACAGTTTGGATCCCAATGAGACGAGGAGTTACTCGGCGTCTAATCTGGATCCAAACTGTTAACACATGATATCAGAGACCCGTCTTCATGACGCTGGTGAGTTTAATTACCCAATGAAATCACTAATAAATCAATCAATTAACCATTACAGTGTGGGACACGAGTCATTAATGTCCTTTGAAATGATGTAGACCCAGATGACAGGTCTCCCAGAGGAGCTCTCTCATCAGGGTCTGCACTGTTTATCATGTTACATTTTTAAGGAACAATCCATAAATCACCACCATAATCTTGACCTGGTTTAATTTTGTAATAGTCTACATGCAAATGTTGCGTTGTAGGGGTTAAAATGTCAGTTGTGTGATTTACTAATACCTTCTTGGTAAAATACTAAATTATGTCTACCTCCTACCTTTTATCTTTGCATAGATTATTACACTACTCGTCTTTAACACTTTACTTCACGAATATTTATGTAGGAAAAAATGGCATTATCAATATCAATGCAATGGTTTGTCACGGTGACATATGAACACAGAAAGCTGCTACTTATCTTACAGGCCAGCACTGATACTAATTTTAACCTCCGATTTAGAGGGGCTTTACTGTATTTTTAATTTTATCAGTTAATGTATGTGTACGGTGATAAAGATAATCGAGGACTGAGTGCAATACTGCCGTAACTATATTATTTTACCTTTATAAGCATTTGAAATATTTGTATCTTTCTACAACTGTCAATGTTTGCTTTTCTCTTTTTTGTTGACAAAACCTTTTCGAGTTCCAAACATTTTGGATGCTGATTAGAAGCAGGAGTCTCATATGGCTTCAAACTGTTTACAAAAGTCGTCCAAAGTGCGGCATATAGATTGAACCTATTCACATTTGCGCTCACTCTCGATTTGAAAACGGATGCCGGATGCCATTACAGTAAAATCATAATACTTGGTTGCAGAGGCAGGTGGTAGCTTAATGCAGGGTGAATATTAAGCAGAAAGCTCCTATAGGAGCTTTCTGCATATCTTTCGTCCTGCATTAAACAGATTCCCTGCTTATAAAGGCAGAAATGTTTATTCATAAGAGGGTCTTTACCGTAGTTGCCAATTTATGTGACTGTCCTATAGATGGAGCATGGGCCATCTGCATATTGAAATACTTAGTAATTACAACTTACAAAGTTATATAGTGTAAAATAGTAAAACTATAAACCTAGTTCGCCCGTTCTAGGTCTTAGCAGAATATTTTTATGTTAATAATGATTGATATAGACACATACAACCGTGCCCCACACACACGAGAGATGCAAGTTTCAAACACCAACCTAGGTACACGTACAAAGACACAAAGGCGCAAGCAAACGTAAAAGTAAGGGTGACGAAGAGAGTACCGCTTTGGAAGGGTCAGTAGCAAAACTACCACTGGGTCTCGCTTATTTGCTATCGGTGTTTTGGTAATGTTTGCGTATTGTGTGCGGATTTTCTAAAATTTGGCATCGATATTATATTTGTAAAATATAACGATATGAACAACAACTGATCAGGGCATTTGGATGAAAGTAGAAACTAATATTTGTTATTGTATCAATTCTACCTGACGGCTGCACCAGTTATGTCAGTTTGCAGACTGAAATCACAGATTACCGTAAGTGATCAATATCCCAAGTGAGCCGATGTTACTCTGGCCAACAACAGTAACCCTCATCCTGTCAAAATGTGACCTGACTTACATTTGAAAAACTCGAAACAAGATGAGACGCCGAGTGAGTTGGCTTCCTACCATGGGAAAAGCAGTTAATTAGAACCTCTAAAACTTGAGCTGATCGGAAGTAAGTAGCATTTAGCAGACATAGTTTATGCAACATAATAAGGGTAAAAGTAGTAGGTGCAAAACTCAATTTGAGGTAATAGCTTGTCTGTCTGGGTCGAATATTAAGACAAAATAACTTCCATTACAGGCGATCATAAAAGAGAAAATCAAACTACTATAAACCTTTTCATAGGACGAGCTAACGTATACTATTACAAACGTTGTTCTTACACCATTTCACTCTAAATCTTCGTATGGTCTATCTTAAGTACAACTAGGTCAAGCTTACTGCGAATGTGTTTTAACCCTTTCGCTGCCAATGTCAGATCTGTGATTACCTATGCAAACAGTTTGGATCCAGATGAGACGCCGAGTAACTCGGCGTCTCATCAGGATCCAAGCTGTTTGTTACTGTTACTATGTTTTTGAAATAAAAATGAAGAAAATAAAAAAAATGAAATTTGTAGCAGACGACAACGTTAGCAGTCAACAGAGTTTGGCAGCGAAAGGGTTAAAGAAAAGTGGAACATGAGTAACATCTCACACTCTGGAGAGAGGACTAACATAGGAAGCATCCCATATCGGTCTATACTGGTTGCAAAATAAATCAGTGACTCTTTTTCTGCAATGAAAGGATTAAGATACTCACGCAAATAGCAGAAAATATGAATATTGCAATCATGAATTCAAATATAATTATCCACCTGGAAGAAAAGTTATTTACTTGATTACAATGCATATTCAACAAGGCGAACTGTGTGTTTTATAAGCTTTGAGTTTAATATTGAATCTTTTAATGTAAAATAATTCTAAAATCAGTACGATATGTACTAACAGTGTATTGGCATTTCTAGAGTATGATTGCTAATTATGTATTGCGGCTTGACGAATCGTGTCTACCAGATCTTAAATGTTAGATTTGTTGAACTTTTTAACTATGGACAAATCAGAAATTGTATCATAATTATTAGCCCTTTCGCTGCCAATGCCGGATCTGTGATTACCTATGCAAACAGTTTGGATCCAGATGAGACGCCGATTAACTCGGCGTCTCATCAGGGTCCAAACTGTTTGTTACTGTTACTATGTTTTTGAAACAAAAATGAAGAAAATAAAAAAAATGTAGCAGACGACAAAGTTAGCAGACGACAGACTTTGGCAGCGAAATTATTAAGTGTAAATAACCAAACACATACACCTAAACATTGGATGTTTGTCTATAACATCGAATGTGGTGCATTAAACTTAACCATTTCGCTGCCAAATTCTGTCATCTGCTAACTTTGTCGTCTGCTACAAAATTTCATTTTTGTTATTTTCTTCATTTTTCTTTCAAAACCAAAAGCAAATTATAGGTTTCTGTTATTGCAATAAACCTTAACGACAAGATACCAAATGAGTTATTGACAATATGAAAGTGACTGTATTAACATTTTACACCATGAATATTCATGTAGGAAATCATAATATCATAAATGTTAATAGGATCAATTGTTATGATGGCATGTGAATAACGGGATGTTTGGCGATGCCAGAACATTTAGAATCATATTTATATAATTTTTTATTAGCTAAAAGGCAGACAAATTAGACCATCCCTGAAGGAAATTGTTCTACTCAAGTTTCAATTGTGTTAAAAGGCGTATCTATGGAGCAAAGAGGTATTACGGAATGATTCAATTGAAAGGGTGACTTAAACAGCCGGTGTGACTATGTAATTATCGTTTACCGGGTGCAAAATGCAACTGCGTTATGACAGATAACACTAGATCTACATATTTATACAGATACATTGCATTTATGGATTAACCACTTCCCCTTATGTAAGGGCATTTTGACGCATCTGCAAACAGAGCAGACCCAGATCAGACGGCTCCTATAGGAGCCGTCTGATCTGGGCCTGCTCTCTTTGCTAATGGTGTAATATAGATCTGATTCTACAGCTTCTGCCTCAGGCAAAATGTCCTGTGTTCATATGCCATTGAAAATAATCTTTTTAATACTCATGACGTCATTATTTCCTACGTGAATATTCATCAGGGAAATGGTTAAATACGGAATGGTTCATTTGTATAAGGGTCAGTAACCTTCAGTCTGTTGTGCAATTTATTGTTACACAACTCTCCACCCGTAACATTTTCAAAATTAAAATCTATAATCAGTTTGATAACCAAAATGCAAGAACGGTGTCAAATAATTTCGGTACCATTTGACTTGTTGTTCACCGAGTGGAAAATACAACTGTGCTATAATATTCACTGACTGATAACAGCACATTCATACAGATCAATTGAATTGTGGATTGTTGCTTAGTGGATGGCAATAACGGAAAGTAAAACAATTATTCTCTGATTGTGCACTGTTATAATTACATTTATGAGAAAATAATCGAAACTGGGAACGTAAAAGTGCACACTCACAGGAGTGTCTATTTCAGAAGAAAATTTACCAACTTGTGATGTTCTGTTATTAATAATTAATCACACATTAGCTTGCGGGTGGCAATCAAAAGATAATGAGAGAAAGTGGTTAAGTTCTGACTGTGACTGATATAGTCAGATTATTGGTTTAAACATGATCGGTACAGTAAAACCAACTACACCAGCCATTTAGTAAATGTGGACTTATATTGTTTAGGTAGGTACGAGTAGCTGTTTGATACAGGACAAGGACACTTTTTGTATGGCCTCATTTTGCATTAAGCTGTCACTCTTCTAACATACTGCTATTGACACAAAATTGAGTATTCAGTTCAGTGCAATGTCACTGACATGTGTCCAAATATAACTTATCTCAACAGGCAGATTTAAGATGTGGTCATACTTATTCTTTACCATGTAGTGAGTTATGCTGATCTAATAAAAAGTACATTGTACATTATAATCAGTATCGGCCTGAAGCCGTCCAGGCTGCCGTCTGCAGTTACTAAACAGACCAATCCCAGGGTGTGGGCAGTCTTTTCAATCGTCAACGCAGATGAAGACGTTTTTCTCTGCTGATGATGCCTTGCGCATTTGCTACTGTAGTTACCGTTTCTCAATTCGATCCTTCTCTGCCATTTTTTCATAGCATGTCTCCAATAACCAACACCAATATCAGCTGTTGATGTTGAGGACCTCTGTGTTGGGTATTTTGTCATGTCGGCCAGGAAGGACTTAATGATGTTGAGGAGCTTTGGATGTCAGCAATGTCGCAAGTATTTTGAACAGTCCACTTCAACCTACAAGATCAAACGCCTTAATTAGACGAAGGCGAGGTACTATGGTTGATGTTGCTTTTTACATATATCTTGCAATTGCGGCACTGAGAAAATCGTACTAACGGTTGATCTTTTCCAGATCTGAAAATACATTGTGATTCTGGGTAATCTTGTTCCACTAGCACTTGAGGTCATGAAGGGTACAACTCTTCGTTTCCGACGATGCTAAGGAGAAAAATGCCGCGATAATTATTGCAGTTGTTTCTACACCAGTTGTGTAGAGGGTGACAAACCTGGCATCACACATGTCAATAGAACTTTACCTTCTTTCCAGAAGAGACTCAAGAGTTAATGAAAGTAAGAAAAGAGGGTCTCTTTTTCCTGTTTTAGAATTTCTGCTGAGATTCAGCCATTCCCATGCGCTTTTAGATTCCCATTAGATATAGCACTTTTATCACCGCCTCTGATTTGGTAGAACTCAGCCAGGATGGGTAGGGCAGAGATACTATTACGGGACGTGCATTTTCTGTAGAATGCAGATCAAGGTAGTGTTCTAACCATCTCTTTATCTGCTTGGTAATAGCCTCTACAGCAATGGTATGCCTCTTTGCATGATACTCCGATGTTGCTTGTCAGTGAAACTTGTTCCATTGATGTGTTCAGCTGTAGCCAATGAATTTCGGCTACTCTTGATTTAGCTTGTCTCAGTCTGTCAACGTTCTTCTCTTCGTCAACGTAGCATGAAAACTACGTTTATATTTTAATTTTAATTGCCGCATGAATTAAACCGCTGTAACTGTTTTCTATTTTACTGGTTACTAGTTGAACCTTTAGTCTGCTGAGCAAACGTCTGTTAGTAGGAAATGTCACGGACGTGGTTGTCACAGTTGGTTTTCGTTTCAACAAAACGGTCAGAGTATACTGTATCCTAATGAGAAGACGAGTTACACTTCGTCTCATTTCGATCCAAACCGTCTGCATAGTTATTCATTTATCCACCAGTAGCAAGCTAAAGGTTAATAGTTGATTGCTATACTTCAAAGCATGGTTACTGGTTCTGTGACACGTATAGATAATTACTCATTTTCAGGTAATTATAACTAACGTTCCGCTGTTCAGTATCAATGAAGTCACATCGACGAGACACTCCTAAAGGCATCATGTCCAATATATCCATAGATATTCATTAGAATAATCCAATAATGTTGCGAATTCTGTGGACTGCAATTTGTTGATGACAGATTAGTTATTTGACTGAAAGTCCCTGCCTAACATCATTGTAAACACAGTTGGTGTAAACACTATTTTTCGATACATGTAGCTATTTTAAGCGATTTTTCTAAAGTTAATGTCGAGGGGCATATTCTTGGTTATTTAAAAAAAATTGCGATTTGAAATGATCGACCTACATGGATTATGCTTCAGTTCAGAGTGGCCTAATATTATTTTCCAAGTGTATATACATCACAAAGTATATTCGATACTGCTGCTTGTGACTGAAATATGATTACCAACATATTGATCCGTGTCAATATGAAGGAAAGCCATTCAATTATCTCGTGTTCAGCTTCATCATCCACAACTATAAAACATATGATTGGGTGCCATGAATAATTATAATTTATAGCTTGCATAATTAGGCGCCTGATTGAATGTGGCGACCATTGTATCAATACTATATTATCCCACAATCTTGTGAATAGGTAAACATGACTCTTCTTTTCCTGAATAAAAATTAATAATAATATTTTATAAAGAATTACAACTGACAAATGCCTTTCTCATGTGTCCTTTGATTTTGGTCTGCATTGTTTACAAATTTGTTATATACTCGGTTCCCTTGGTAATCATTTTAATAATTCGTTATCTCTCCAATCAAATATATTATGCGAATTCCATATCAACGTGGTTCTATTCAATCGATACACAGGGATAATTAAATTGGCAGTGTGAAAAAAGACAGCATTAATTATACAGTTAAGGAAATACATAAGTATGATTGTAAGTGCGACAGCTATCATTTTACATATATTACAGCTATAGTTCATCAACAGTTAGCTCTAATCTACTACTACTTATTTAAACCTCTACGCCCTGATTTGCACATAAGGCCACTACCAGAGCTTGACAATGCAGCGGGTCCTTTGCCCATGTCTGTATTTTGCCCCAATGTTACCTCCTCATCTCCTGTTCGACTGCCCTACGCCAAGTTTCTTTTGGCAGATCCCTTGTTATGCCTTCAATGGGAGGCCATTGCATTGCAACCATTGGAATGATTGTCTCTTCCACTCTGTGTACATGGCACACTTCGTTTCATCTGCGTTGATATAGGAGTTGTCACTTTATTCGAATCAGTTTATAGACTACATGTATATCTCTTAAACTATTACATATATTCAATTTATATGCATTTATGGATAAAGAACATAGAAAGTAAATGTAGTATGCAATAACCATAATTCTTTTTTTATTTATCATCTATAAATGTACTATACCATGCCATATATTTGAAAGATATGTCGATAAATGACAAGAGCCACACTTATGTATTTATGGAGGTATGTCCCTTTTGCAGTCTGTGTAAACATTTTCTTGTTCGGACGGGATGTAACTCCGTAACGGCTATCGATTTATATATGGATAAGGTAAACACAACGATTGTCTTACGTTTTATGCCGTTTACTGCTACTTGACTCGCATTTGCTAACAGCTTGGGGTTAGATGATTTACGTGAAGGTATGTTTTAATTGTATATTTTGTACAACTACAATGTTTTATCACAGCAGTCTTGAATTAATAACACTATGATGTATAATCATCATCATCATTTAATCATCAACATTATTCATTGGCGTCCGGGGGTAGACGTAGCTCAAAACTCAACCAGCTTAACGTAATCACTGGCAACTGATTTACAGCATTTCAGACTTCATTCTCAGTGTTGTTATATATTCTGGTCCTCCGGGATCATTAGTTTCGATGTGATTAGTTTTTAAAATTGAATACCGCTAAAGCCGGTGCTAGGAGGGGTGAGTAGTGTTGCATAACTCCTCATGAACAGACTCAATAAAACCGAGTCTGCAATTTTCTCTTTTTGCATTGCTGCTTTTGCTTTCGAAGGATCTCCTACTTTCAGAACGTTTGTATAGTATACCATGGGTGTCCACACCAATATTGTATTGCAAAGGGGCACCGAACAATATCATTAAGAAACCTAAATAACGATTTAGTGGTTTAGAATTACGGAATGCCTGATTATGTGCTGTTTGTCTTAATTTAGTTTATTTCCTTCTGTTTTTAATCATTTAGGATCAAGTCATCCACAACGAAATGTCCCATTCGTTCGGAATACATAAATGTTAAGTAAGTGGAAGAACACTTAACATGCCATCATAGAAGTGCCAAGTATATATGCATAAAGTGCATATCCAATGAACACTATTCACTGACACATACAACACTTGAGTGATACAAGGTAAATTGTCTATATACTTCTTAAGAGTTTCACTTTTAGCAGATTTTATAGATAAAATAATAGAACTACTAAACAATGCGATACCAAAAGCGGTGGTTAGGTTTGGAGCAACCACAATGGCAATAACAACAGGTTTTGCAATAAATATTGCAAAACACATTATGATACACAAATATCTATCACATTTAGGTTTTAATTTCAAGACTATCTTTACATGTTTTTAAATCTATCCTTACATTACCATTTCATTTGTATGTTAATATTAAACCACCAAGGGAATGGTAATATAAGATTCGTATTTCTAATTATGTAATAGACTGGGTGATAAAATCAATACAACTGTAATTAAAGCCTAAGGCATAGCTGCTAAGAAATAAATTATGACCGAGTATGTGAAAACATTGACTTTAAAGCAATTATCGTGTAGCAGTTTGCTCCAGCCTCTTCACAAATGTGCAATACTTTTTATGTGTATCTTTCATAGAACCCTTAATGTCGGTAGCGCCTGTTACAAAACGAAGTACATTGAATAAATTCATATTTGAATGATCCTGTCGCAACAAAGTTTTCGATGGGATGTATCATCGCCTTCGTGCGTTTGTCTGGCCATCTGTCTATTCGGTCGTCTGTCATAATATTGCAAGCTGATTTAATATTTTGAAACATTGCACTATATTAATTTCAAAGATTGATTATAGGGCAAAGGTCAAAACAAGGGAAACAAATCCTGAAAATATAATGTATACAAAAAAGTACATGTAAGAGTCATGCAGGAAATTCCGCATACAAAACACACAACCGCCCAAACAGAGATATGGAATCGTAATCAGTTTAAAATACATAGCTCAAAGTCACATGATGCAAATATTTAAAATATATTGTAGAATTGATGCAGATAAACACGGATAAAGACAGTGCATGCATGTTCCAAATGATGAGATGCTGCACTTGGTTAATTGTCAAGGTCCAATGTCAAGGTTAAATACATAGAACAGAGGTGAGGCAGGAAATTATGACATGGCACACGAAAGTCCAAGACAACACCAGAAGTGCAAATGCATTGCACGCTCACACAGATATACACGGCCTTTACAAAACTGTTCATTTCCTGTGCTTTCATACAATTACAATGTAAACACGATACAGAACAAACATGTGCATATTCATATGATCTGGTATACTTATTTTCCATGATAAGATTCCGCATCCAGTACATATTTATAACTCAAAAGTCTATGTCACCGGAGGTATATCTTAGGGAAAACACATTCATAAACACAGTACAGAACAAACTGTGGCGCGGAATCAGCAGACCTTGCATGTTTCGATCTCATGCTAAGAAGTAAGAAGATATTCTGGTCAAAGGTAAATGCCATATTAGTGTAATTATGTTCAGAAAAGAAACTTGTCCACATGATACATAACAAAAAAACCATAATCGGCAAATATTATGAAACTATCTTATCAATTTGTATTAGGTCCAGATTAATAAATGTAACCCTTCTCCTTTTGTGGTGAATATACTGACCTTGGCAGTAATTACTGTATTCTAATTACTTTTAGGTAAGCTCCCATTTAACATGAATGCAATGCTTAAATGTGCTCTTGTTTCTTTTGAATGCGATATAGTCCCCTTATTTTCATATAATATTTATAATGTAAATTGATAGCTGATAAAAAGCTATGCCTAGCAGACATATTGCAAAAGTAACGTGCATGCTATATCTTATAAAATATACGGCATAAATAACACATATTCGCATAGTGTGCTCTTGCTCACTTTCTATGTATCTTCGGTACAGTATGTTAGAAACAAATGTATGCAGTAAACATTCACAGACCGACATGCCTTTTCACAACAAGATATTTGCATACAGAAGGTGTGTGGGTGGGGGAGGGGATGGGGTCTTTAACCTTCTCATGCTGAGAAAATAATGTAAACACAATTTCCTCTTTGCTTTAATTTTCACTGACTTCCAATTTCGCGTCGAACAGCTATTGACCTACTGCCAAATAGTTTGGATCCTGGTGAGACTCTGTCAGATATACTGATTGACGGTCGGGAATAACAGAAGTGTAATACAAATTAATTAGAGTATTCATTATATTACAGAGGCTTAAGAAGGTTTAATGTAAACATACATCAGATACTATTAAATTTGATAACATACCGCAACACTGTAAACTGGTTCGTTGCATAAAATCCCTACACCCAACAACGTATAAACAATTACAAATTTAGAACATTTCTCAAAATAAAAATTACTTAATGGAACGATGTTAAAAGCTCAATAGAGATGGTGTTATTTGTTGTATAACCGACTCTGTTTAGATACATTTTCCTTGCAGTGAACACGCAGTGATTATACACACCATTGAACATATTGAATAAGTCCATGTACAGTCGAGACTGCCTTAGCGACCCCCTGGTTTCAGCGACTCCCTCTCATACGCGACCGTGTTTCATCCCGCCCAACGTATTTTCTTATAATTTTGGTCTGAATTAAGCGACTCCCTGTCTTACGTGACAAGCGACCCTGATTTTGCGAACCAAACATAGGCTTCGGTCTGTATTAAACGACATTCAATTATCAGTTTCTTTTGTTTGTTTACATAGCGCGTCGGTTTTTCACACCATATTAATTAGGGCAAACCCGTGATTGTAATCACGCGTGAACTAGCTGGTTCCCGACATCCGCTCTACAGATACATGTACGCGAGCAGAATATTCAGGAAACCAGTCGTGTCAAACATGGCTACATGTACGTACGTCGTATACAAGATTCGCCGGAGGAGATTTCGAGCGACAAAATTGTTAAAGAACGACAAACAACTTTTAAACAAGGCAGCTAATTCGATCTGGTTTGCGATTATTACGGGCTCTTTAGTTCAGAACGGTCTTTATAAATATTAATCAGTATGTGCATAATACATGTCTCTATCAACATTACTCGAAAGTATGCTTGGTAATCTGCACCTGGTTTATATTTATATCATTAAGTGTTTAAACCTTTCCTTCATATAAACGTGTTTTCACGCATTTGCAAACAGAGTAGACCCAGATCAGACAGCTCCTAGAGGAGCCGTCTGATCAGGGTCTACTCTGTTTGCTAGTGGAATTTGAAAGATCTGTTTCTTTTCTTTCTAAAATGGCTACAATGTTCCACCTTCCATACTTCATTATAACTATTTTATCCATGAATATTCAGCATGTATTGAAATTTGTAATAAACATAGAACAGGGATAGGGTGAATTTAGTGCATGCACTTATATGTGTATTATATTTGTACATTGTATCGTACATGCACTAATGTTCTGGTAAGTGAATGATTTATTAATTTATTAAATTTTTAAATTAGCGTTTATTTGTGATAATAAATGTTGTATAAATGTATTAAATAATAGATACATAATCTAATTGTATTAGACTGGATTAGTACACAGTTTTATTTTTCCCTTAAGAAGATCTCTTACATGTACATGTAGTTTCGGTATACGTCATGTATTATATCCTAGGTCTGTATTAAGAGACTCCCTGTCATATGTGACCTTTTTCATGAAGTCCCTTGGAAGGTCACATATGACAGTCTCGACTGTATTATATAAATTGAAACTGAAAATGTCAGACAAATCAGTTGCATGACCATTGGTGTACAGCGTACATTATCAGACACATTGCACATATATGCATAGGGGCCAAAAAAAGAGTGATGCATAAATGAAACTAAAGAGAGAACTAGAATCTTTAATGTCTTGAAAATGCTGTTATTTAACTAACAGCTTGCTGATCCGTGAAGGCTAAAGGTCAATAAACAACACATTGGTCGATATTGTGGGCGTTTTTGCAAATGTTTAACCCATTCCCTCCTAGACTATTTTAGACACAACCTCTTTGAATTAATCTACCGAAAAGGAAAATTAATATAGAACAGGAGAGTTGAGATCTGTATAGTTTTAAAACCATACTCCTGTGGAGCAAATGTTCTATTTATCGCCAATGGTTTCAGGAAATGAGTTTTCACAGAGGCGTAAAAAGTCGTCAGTAGGAGAGAATGGGTTAAGCAATATAATATTCTTAACTTTGATAATATGGCATAGCGTGTTATTATTGGGTAAGAGTTTAATTCAAATCAGATTCAATTAAAAGCATTTTTGATTTGCTTAAGGTATCATGTTTTGAGAAGAGAATTAATAACAGATGGTATGAAATATCTTCACTATTACAGTACTATTACAATAATAGTAAGCATTTACAACTAAATTGGTGTATGAGTAGCCTCTATGAAATAGTCCGCACCATGATTCTATCATCACATTTGTGATTCATATTTGGTTGGCGTTCTACTTAAGATGGCCAACTAATTATGGGCATGCTTAAAGCTGGACGAAATTTATGCAGAAATCTCCCACAAGTGTTTTCTTCATTACTTCCATCCTACATTAAGCAACCACTTGCTTTTCGAGAAATCTATTTTTCTTCTAAAGTGGTCGCTTTAGAGGCATTTGCTGTATCTGTATTCCGTCATTTATATTCACGTTCTTACGATGTTTATGACATTGATTAGAAATACCTTTTAATTGACACTAGCCTTTCATGATTGTGTAGATATAAAAATAACAACCTAGTTATAGTCTACTTTCAGTCCGAATGACCGCTCAGCCGACTGTACATTTACTCCCCTGGTCATTGAGTCATTGGCCTACAATATTGAGCACTGCTAACATATGGCGCAATCATGCAGCCGCAGTACCGGCGAGTGACTCTCACAGGTACCCATTTTAACCCCTGGGTGGAGAGTATGTGCGGGTGGGAGACACGGAAAAGCGTCTCTGAAATTTCCGGGTGGGACCGGGATTTGAACCCCGGACCTCCAGACTGATAGTCAAGCGCGTTACCACTAGACCACCGCCTCCTACTTAAGCGCTACATTGAACAACCACCTGCTTTTAAAGATGTTCGTGTTAATAAATCATTTAATCGCTTTAACGGGGTTCTACAGTACCATTAGAACATAGGTACGCATAGATATAAAGGTAATTATATTTCTGTATAATACGTACTTCAAGTCACTAAAATGCACATACAATAAATGCAAAACCGATTATCATATAATCATTTGTGCGACCTTAATCAAGTATGCCAACTATATAATAGATATAAACCTTACATGTACCTTTGGACATGTTATAACGTAGGTTCAAGTTGTATTACAAAACATGTATTGAGGTTATACGTTTATGTTGCTTTCCTGATAATATATGTATCAATTGCATGACGGGTTAGTATACAAACGTCAACTAACCAATATAAGTGTATACTTTACCCGCGATTACTTCAGTTTAATTATTAAGCATGATAATCAAATTCTATGAATAGCAGCATACTTCCATCAGATTACCCTCACTTGTGTATATGTGATTAGTTGCGTGTCTATGTTCTAATGGTACTGTAGAACCCCGTTAAAGCGATTAAATGATTTATTAACACGAACATCTTTAAAAGCAGGTGGTTGTTCAATGTAGCGCTTAAGTAACATATAACGTTCCTATAGCTATAAGAACTATTGTATAGTTTTGTCGTAAAGTAAGCTACCACATGTATTAAAGTCCAGAAGTAGATTTCTATGGAATGGTCAAATGGAGAAATGGAGAAACTTTACTGTAGTTACTGTTAAAAGCCCACATGCATATCGTTTATTCATATGATTAAGATGCAAATGCATCAGTTTTGGGATAGTGTCTCGTAGGGATGCATCAAGCCTGATTTAGAATTGTTAATTACTACAACATTTCAATTCCCTAAATACTTATTGGGCAACATGCATTTAATGCTACGTACAATAAATTGTATAGACTAATTTCCTTAGCTTGTTGTTTTAATTGTCGTTTTAATTGGTTTCTTATAATCCTTAATTAGTACTTCAAAACCTTTTCGACGATTAAATTCAGAAACAATACTTCAGCATACAAAACCTTATTTTACATGAATAATGTACACACGCAAAGCATACAAATGCATTTAGGTATGTAACACAAAATGACCAACGAACTTAATTGCAGTCAGTTTCTTGTACGTCTCTGGGTCTTTAATTAGTTTCTCTAAATACACTTCCAGACATAGTATTCAAAGAAGTGTAAACGTCAGTAGTTTCGATGTTTTAATAACAAAATACGTTTAATGGATTCAGACAGTTTTATTTCATAACATGGGTTTTTAATGTATTGGCGCGTGTGTGGTGTAACTGCTTTCCCATTATCTGTCAAGAATAGACATTGCTTGATACTGAAAGTATGGACAACGTTTTAAATACAACTGCGCGTAAGTGGTAAACATTTTATTATACATGTACTTATTGAAATGCAATGAGTGTATGTGCATCGTGTATAAACTGTTGGTTGAAAGTCAGAAACTAGTCCCAGACACAGTTAACCGTTCACTCGACACAGTTTAACTGTTCACTAGGCAATTGGACCCAGATATAATTGAACCTTACCTAGACGGGTTAAATTTTCACTAGGCAACTAGGAAATAGTTTGGATATTTACTGTAAAGAACATATTGCAAAAACTGTCCACACTATTATTCCAAAATGAAACGGATACTTTTTATGGGAACATGTTGCATGGCCAAGAACATAACAAATGAGAGTACATATTAAAATATATTTTGTTTTAAACATTCTGTTTCCATACTTAAGCTGCATTAACATGCCAAAACATACTCATGTAAGTTACTTATAGAACATATTTACTCACAAAAGTCATCCGTGCTGTATAAACTCGGTTACAAAACGGATATATAACGATCATTCCCAATTTATATTTTGGCGCGCACTCTGGGTCTCCAAACATATTTCATAATGGGGAATACCTTTTAGTTGAAACTTAATGAGATATTTTATATGTTATCTATTTTGTTCTAAAAATTAACTCATTAATGTAGATTTGACAGGTTTTAATTAGGGAATCTGCGACATTCTACATACACATTTTCATAATACAAACAAATGTATATGTACTTCACAAAAGCAGGTGTTAAGTGCTTGTGTGGCGGCCGTAAAACGTCGCCCCGTACTTCATTCTCGGTGTTGTTATAGTTTCTGGTCCTTCGGGATCATTTGTTTTAATGTTATTACTTTTGAAAATTGAATACTGCTTAAGCCGGTGCTAAGAGGACATGGGTAGTGTTGCACTTTTAATTACTACTCGTGAACAAACTCAATAAAACTGAGTATGAAATTTTCTCTTTTTGCATTTTAACTTTTGCCTTCGACGAATCACCCATTTTCAGAATATATGTACTTCACAACAGCAGGTGTTAAGTGCTTATGTGGCGACCGTAAAAAGTCGCCCGTACTTCATTCTCAGTGTTGTTATATTTTCTGGTCATTCGGTATCATTAGTTTTGATATTATTAGTTTTGAAAATTGAATACTGCTTAAGCCGGTGCTAGGGGGCGTGGGTAGTGTTGCACCTTTAATTACTACTTGTGAACAGACTCAATAAAACCGAGTTTGCAATTTTCTCTTTTTGCATTTCTACTTTTGCTATCGAAGGATCACCCATTTTCAGAATATATATATCAAGAAAGCTTGTCGTGCTATTCCTATATTTAAGGGAATCAGTTAAGATACGCTAATGGGTTATTCTTAACATTAAATTTTGTAGGCTACCTTAGTCCTCATCCACCCTTCCACTGACCGACTCCACAAACATATACCATTATGTGGGAGAACAACGTCTGTTGCCTGCTGTCAGTGGGAAGATACAATTATTTAACCTTTAGCCTGCTGGGTAAATAAGTTTTACAGAATTTTTCACCTACTACATATTCAAAATTCAAGCTATAATCAATGCATCTACCAAAATGCAAACAATGTGTCAAACAGTTTTGATCCTGATGAGACGCCGAGTTGCTCGGTGTCTTATCTGGATCCAAACTGTTTGCATATGTATTCATCCATCCGCACATAACAGGCTAAAGGTTAATATGCGAATAGTTCAAAGGAACGCTTTCTGCTGCGCTTATGGAACAACATATGTTTGCACGCTTAGAAAACTACCCGTTCTAGAAAAGATAGCACCAATGCTTTTGCGATATTATTTATAATGCTATCCTTTAGAGTACACTTCAGCATTCCAAAGTTTGCTATATTCCATGCATTTGCCAAGGCTGATCTGCATGGCACGTCAGTATCGTCTTGTAAAGGCACCATGTAGTTGTGGTGAAAGTTCCTGATTATGTGTTCTTCAGGTTATATGACAAGATGTTCCGTTTCATTCTCAACTACATGTTTTATTAATCATTCGTATAAATATGAACAGAGCAGGTGATATGCAACACCTTTGTCATAGTTTACATTCATTCTTTCACACGGCGTAATATATTTTGATACATTTTTTCCAATTATATTAAAAACATGAAGCAGTAATTCAGAGAACATGCCTATGTGTCAGACGGAATCAAACATCTATGACAGACTGCCTATAATTGGGTTGATGTTAAGTAATTATGTGATCTGCGTTTTCTAAAGTCTGTATGAATTTCCATGAAAAATTCATTTCATATGAAGTAAGAATTTAAACCGTGCGTTAATTACCTACCAAATGCAACTAGATAACGGTATGGGTAGTTTTGCACATCGGCATAGTAATACTTTCAAAACATATTATTGAATAGTGTTGGATAAAATTTTATATGTTGCATATGACATATTATGCCATGATTGATGAATTATGGCGTATACCATTGGCCAATTTCTTTACAGAAAGTATTCTACTGAGGGAGCTTTGCGGGTCATTTAATGTCTAGTAATGTTTCGGACTCCCCATTGAGATCACAATTATCAACATAATTAAATGACTTGAGAAGGATATACATGATGTATAAATGTGGCCAGTCAGAGATGTCTGAAGTTTGTTCCAATTTGTTTAAGAACTTTCAACATTCTTTAGAATTTTCAGCATTATCAATATATATGTATATTTCTTCAGTGATACTTGTAAGCCGTGTCCATGGCTGAAGGTTACTGTGGGTGCGCATATGCATCAAGTGTTATTTTGCCTTTGATATAGGATAGTGTTACCGTTTAAAGTACTTCTGATATGGACAATTCCTTTCGACATAAGCTGGTTTATATCAAGTAGTGATCGGTGCTTTTACTTGGACGTGATTAGACTTGTTTATCTAATAATCATTGATTCTTTGTCAACGTTCTCAAATGAAGTATCTTTTAGGTAACACTCTGTGTTTTCAATTACACCGGTATTGATTATTTGATCATACACATGTCGATAATTCTGTATCAATGTTTTATTTCTATCTTGGAATTTGAAATAGACCTTTGGTAAAACTAAACGTCATTTTCTTGTTCAAATTCAGTGTATTCTGCCAATAAAGGGCCATGAAAAAGCAAACGTTTTGCAATTTAGATGTCTGTGCATTCATGCCCAACTAAATTAAGAACAGATCTAAAAACATCTCTTGCTGGAAATAATCGAACTCGTCCTCACAATCAAAACTTGTTACATGGTACGTGCGTTCGATAAAATATTTATTTCTAGAATGAAGCTTAACCCCCTTTCGACGCTAAATTATCACAGTTGAATAGCCTGTCCGTGATGAACTATAGTGTCTACTCACTAAGAAAGGCTTAAACTTGCTAGAGGATTTTGAATGACAAACAGCGCATATCCTGATCAGAGAGTTCATCTAGGAATCCTCTGATCTGGGTCTAAACTGTTTGCAAATGACACTACATGTGTGTCACGCACCAAAAGGGTTATGTCACGTTACATATTCTGGTTTTTGCCGATGAAATCTACATATTGTGCCAGACCACAGTCGACCATATCATCGAACATATTTTGTGTTCTAGTATTGCTAACAAAGTTATACCCATTAACATGTATCACGTCAATTCTTCCTAACTGTGTTTTACTAATAAAGAACAAGTCATACTTTCTAATAGTTTCACAAAACGCAGGGTAATACAATGCATTTCGAGCCCGTATACATAAAGAAGTCGTACAAGAATATTACTGGTTTTTCGATGGAAATTATCGTCAGTCTGAGAATAGATTCCATCAATATAAGTATCACCACTTATAGTGCCTATCCTGTTAGAAATGTCGGCATTGTCATCGAAGATTGCATTGTTTTCATGTTACTATTATTGTCATTATAATACACTTCTCTATTTCTGTTCTATGCTTCAGAAGCTGTTGTTGTCGATTTACAGTCGTCGGGATGGTTTTGAAGAGGATCAGTTGTGTCGTGTGGTAGATCAATGCCATCGCATGTTTCCATCGAGTCCCTGGGTGAGCTGTACTTCGTGTGCTGACCTCGCTCACGCACATCGTACATTGTCAACCGAGAGATCAACATGATCTGCAGATCCGTGGGGCCTGACAGTAAAACCCCTTTACACCTTAAATTTAATATAAATAACGGTATTGTAGACAGATGGCAGCTTAATGCAGTTTGAACACTTAGCCCCGTTGAAAACAATGTCTTCCCCGAACAGTGATCTATTACGAGTCTCACTTACTTCCGATTCTTTAAAACATTTGAGAAACTACTGACCGAATAGATCCAGATCAGACACCGAGTTACTAGATAGCTCATCTTGATCCAATCTGCTTGCCAATGCACGTCAGGTCGCGTTCAGGAAGAACATTTCCACTTAAGTTTCGACAAATATTTTAATATTCCTGTGTATATAGGCCATTATAAAATATCAGCTAATAAATAACCATGATGTCATTGTTGTTGACAAGGATATTTATCAGGTAAAGGTTGAAGACGTTTTATTTCAGATATTTTCAGAAAACACCAAACAGTACGTGAAATAATATTTGGCGGTCGACGGGCAGTAAAAGTATATGAAAGGATTTCATCTCTTCACTGTTTTCCATGCAATAGGTAACAAGAGTACCGCATACGGTACATAATACGCCCACTTGCAAACTTTCTCTGATTCAACATGCCTTATAAGTGTTGACATTTTCTAATCTGTGCTTCAGATCTTGATTTCCATATTAAGGTGATACTATTTTTTTTAAAAAAATGAAGTGAATATCTTATTAAATAAAAAAGTTACAGCTAATCCTCATTTTTGCAGATTTTTGTAAAGTGCAACGGCCGTAACTCTGTAAAGACAAACTGAATGAACCTCAAAATAAACTCAGCTTCAAATTTTGTTGCTTAAAACATTTGTGTTAAGTTTCATTTATATCATTTTAATAGTTTTCCCAGAAAACAACAGACAAACTAAAAGTTGACCGACAAACAAAGCAACGAACACACAAAGTTCAAGGACCATAACTTTAGAATAAAATGACATATCAAAAACCCCGCAATATATGTGAAAATTCACATTAAGGTTTAACCATATAAAAAAAATTGAAGTAAATATCATTTCAAATGAAAATGTTATGGCCATCCTCAAATGATCCTCAGAATCAACTTAGCTTCAGGTCTTGATGCATTAAACATGTGTATGAAGTTTCATTAATATCTCTCAAACAGTTTTTCCAGAAAACAGCGGACAAACCATATGCATATATTTGCATTGTTTTTTAAGTAAAAGGGCCATAACTCCGAAACGAAAAATCAAATAAACCTCAAAATCAACTCAGCACCAGATCTTGATGCATTAAACATTTTTGTGAAGTTTCATTAATATCTCTCAAATAGTTTTCCCAGAAAACAGCGGACAAACTATTTGCATGTTTTTGCATTATTTTTTAAGGACAAGGGCCATAACTCTAAAACGAAAAATCAAATGATCCTCAGAATCAATTCAGTTTCAGATCTTGATGCATTAAACATTTGTGTGAAGTTTCATTAATATCTCTCAAATAGTTTCCCAGAAAACAGCGGACAAACTATTTGCATGTAGTTGCATTATTTTTTAAATACAAGGGCCATAATTCCGAAACGAAAAATCAAATGAACCTTAGAATTGACTCAGCTCCAGATCTTGATGCATTAAACATTTGTGTGAAGTTTCATTAATATCTCTCAAATAGTTTTTCCAGAAAACAGCGGACAAACTATTTGCATATTTTTTTAAGAACAAGGGCCATAACTCTGAAATGAAAAATCAAATGAACCTCAGAATCAACTCAGCTTCAGATCTTGATGCATTAAACATTTGTATGAAGTTTCATCAATATCTGTTAAATAGTTTTCCCAGAAAACAACGGACAAACTATTTGCATGTATTTGCATTATTTTTTAAGTAAAAGGGCCATAACTCCGAAACGACAAATCAAATGAACCTCAGAATCAACTCAGCACCAGATCTTGATGCATTTAACATTTGTGTGAAGTTTCATTAATATCTCTCAAATAGTTTTCCCAGAAAACAGCGGACAAACTATTTGCATATTTTTAAGGACAAGGGCCATAACTCTGAAATGAAAAATCAAATGAACCTCAGAATCTACTCAGCTTTAGATCTTGATGCATTAAACATTTGTGTGAAGTTTCATTAATATCTGTCAAATAGTTTTCCCAGAAAACAGCGGACAAACAAAATGTTGACGGACGAACGAACGAACGAACGAACGAACGAACGGACGGACGGACAGGGCCACGACAATATACGACCACCTTTATTAGGTGGGCGTATAAAAACTATGTCTTTGTATTTGAACGGTAGCCTGTTGAGCAATTGTTTGTTTTCTTAGTTTGTTTTCACAATTTTACACCTACTTCAAAATTTAAGTACAGAAGAACCTGTCTTCAGCGAGCATCAATAAGGGGTCTGCAAGGCAGGTGGTAGCTTAATGTAGGTCAAAAGTAATACAGAAATCTCATATAGGACCTTTCTGCACTACTGTTGCCCTGCATTAAGTAACTATATGCATTTTAAGACTCATGTGTTTATTAAATCGATGGTCGCTTAACCAATTACCTCATAGGCTATTTTTAGATACTACCTCTTTAAATAAATTTACCGAAAAGGAACATTAACTAGAGAAATGGAAAACTTTAGAATTGTGTAGTTTGAAACCATTGCGATAAATCCTGTAGGAGCAAATGCTCTTTTTATCACAATGGTTTCACAAAGTGACTGTTACAGAGTCGTCAAAAGTCGTCAATATAAGGGAATGGGTTAAGACAGGCTATTCGGTCTAATAAGTATACCAAAATGCAACCGGTGTATTAAAATGTTTGAATCCTGATGATTAACTCGGCGTCTCAGCTTGATCAAAACTGTTGTATAGGTATTCACTTGTCCGCCCGCAGCAGGCTAACGGTTGAATTTCAATGAAGTGCTTTCCAACCGTAGTGCAAACAAAACTGTATGAAAAAAGTAATACTTCATTATAAAAACTTAAAGCTACCAATAAAGGCATGTTCTGACACCAATTCAATATCCATTGTTCAACAGCGAAATACGTACGTAAACGGTTAACGGTAGGTAGGCTGTCTTCGAGGCTTATAACTAAGACTAAATAACCTTAAGTTACATTGAGTTACATATCCCGGTATGTGATAAAACAAAGCAATGGATATCGTTTTTATTCTCGAGGTGCGTTTTATATTAACATGCTGTATGCATATTTCAAATGTTAGTAATGATTGAGGTTTATTTATAGGTGCCCCGTCTCACCGTATGTACTTTAGATGCACAGCTACACAGCAAACACTTTAAAAACCATCACTACACCTACAATCTGTAAATGTACATCAAAACGAAAGTATTAACAATTCAAAGAGTTTACAATCATGAAGTGAACAGCACAAACCCATTCCGAAAACCATAAAACACTTTTCGTCTAACCGGGGCGTATTTAAGCACTTCATTAGCAATATATTTCAGGGATTTCAAGTGCTTTTTGTCAAAGTGATAAAAAGTTAAATGTTCACAACTGTATGTACTCAAATCCAGATGTATTCTTTAAAAGCATTTTCATGGTAATCATAACATAGATATTAGGATTTGAAGTTGATATATATGTATTTAGTTATGGGTATTGACCATTGTACAGTAAACCTTATATTATACAAAGCTAGATCAATTTCGTCTTGGTGAAATAACAGGATCACGTAAGATGTGTAAATCAAAACTTATGAATAACTCCTTTATATCTCCACCAGATCCTATATTATGACCACTCTTAGAACCGTCTTTTCGAGACGATTTTAAAGAGTGTTCACATCATATGGTTTTCTGGAATTTGGACGATACATTTTAGTATTGGGATGAACACCTTTATCTCCAGCACTGACTATGCTATCATGTTATCTTGTTTAACATGTATTACCATTATTCAGTCTAGAGCAGTATTGTTTGACGACGTTGATATTTGCTCGTAATGGGTTTTATATATATGAGTAGAACCCCTGTAATGCGACCACTTAATGAATAAACTTGGGTGTCTTTATAAGCAGGTGGTTGCTTAATGCTACCACCTGCATATAGCACCCAGAATTATACCTCTTTTAGGTGGTCGCATTAGCGGAGTTATACTGTATATATCAAAGGAACAACATATTTTAGGTACAAAGTTCTTGTTATACATCTACCCATGTTGTACAGGAGTCTTTTTTGTAAACATTTAACCATTCACTTCATAAATATGTATGTCATGAATAGTTGGTAGAATTGTGTTTTCTAGTATATGCACACAGGAGATTTTGGCCATGAAAAAACAACCTATAAGCAGATTAAAATGATTCCAGAAGCAAACAAACCAGACCCTGATCAAATGTCTTCTACAGGAGCTGTCTGATCGGAATCGTCTCTGTTTGCAAAGGCGTGGAAAAGCATCTCTATGAGGCAAATAGTTGGTGGAAATACTTTTGTGTTTTGATCTACCAGTGATTCTGAGTATTTGATGAACTGTATTAGGTTCCAAAAAAACGTAGTAAACGTATGCGTACCAATCCTGTGTTTCCTCAGACGTTTCCCATTTAAAACCTCTTACAACTGAAACTGAAACTGAAACTGAAACTGAAACACTTGGTTAAACGCCTATTTTTGCAAATAATGCATTCAATGGCGTTGTACATTGACATAAATAAAATCAGAGACAAATAAAAATCGATAGAGGATATACAATACACGAATATACATTTAAGAAAGCATAAAAACTAATATCCATAAAACGATGGTTAAAAAACTGTTATAATATACTAAAACCCAGACTTTATGTAAAGTACTTTATACATCTAAAACACACGGACAGTTTCTACGAAATATTAAAAAGTGAGTTAAATTGTCTGAAATAATGTGTTTTCAACTTTCTTTTAAAAGATTCAACATTTTCTGCTCTTTTAATCTCGCTAGGAAGCCCGTTCCAAAGTCTGGGACCTGCTGTCCCAAAACTTCTATCACTAAAGGTCTTTCTCTTGTTGAAAGGCACAGCATACATCTCTTGGGCTTTGTCTGCCGATCTCAGACAGCGTGTTGGTGCTGGCTTTACGAGAAGTTCTGTCAGATAAACGGGAGCGTGGTTGAGAGAGCAATTGTACATGTATGTCAATATCTTAAAAGTGATCCTAGCTTTGATAGGTAACCAATGTAAGTCTTTAAGAGATTGTTTGGAGCTGTCTGACCATTTCCTATTCAAAACGAGTTTAGCGCACATATTTTGGATTCGTTGTAGTTTATCTATATCACACTGTGCAATTCCGTACAGAATGACATTACAATAATCTAAATGAGAGATCACTAGTGAAAGAACTAAAATTTCGGCAGATTCTTTTGTCAAGTATTTCCTTACAACGAAATATGTTCAACTTTGATACTGGTCCAACTGTAAATACGAGTACTTCCGATTCGATAAATGTTTTGAGAAACTGTTGAACGAGTGTATAACAGCAGGGTCTTGATATGACACAGAGTTATTCAACGTTTCATCTCGATCCGAGCTGATTAAAATTGTAAGCGAATAACGGGATAATGGTTAACATAGTACGTCCTTTGGCAGTTAAAAGTCAACATTTGCAGCAGTCCAATTAGTTATGGAATATAGTCCTACATCTATTCTCGAGGCATTAGCTCTTAATAAAACTGTCTCGTACGGAAATCAGGACGTGACGGAGAATTGATTATTTGTTTCAGATGCTTTCAATCTGCTTAAACTAGTATGTTAAGCAACCGCTTGATCTATTGTCTAGAATGTCCGTGTTAATCGTATATCTTTCTGTCAGAAAGCATCGCGTTAGTTAACACACAATTGTATTCTTTGAAATATAGACATATATTTTTGCGTGCATATCAACCTTCTAGACATTAGCATCGTGTGGAGTCTTATAGTGTTTGATACAGACAGAGTTTTCAAAGAAATACAAATGACTACATTTAACGTTTTTAATTACTAAATTCTCTTAATGGTGACTGGCAGTTTAATTTAGCTATATGGGTACTGAATGGTTTGTACCTGCGTGTGGTTTTACAACCTGCCAGATATATGCCAACAATTGTGACGGCTTGCAATTTAAAGAACAGGAAAAATGTTAATTGAAACGAAGTATAAGCATTTTATAGCTTATCACCTTTTGGCTGTCTTTCAGTAATATTTACTGGTATTCAATTTCAAATGTCTTTATCAATTTTGAACGTTTAATTGTATGTTTGAGTTAGCAATGTAATGAATAACATAGAATGCAATGATGTTGTATTGTTGCTTACGCAACTGGCAAGCAAAACCATAATTTGTTACATATTTTGCATACTATACGCAACTGCCAAGCAAAATAATAAGTGTTACATTTTTCATACTTTATCGAACTGACAAGCGAAACAATAAACTGTTTTATAGTTTGCATATTTTACGAAACCGCAACGAAGAACCATAAAATGTGGTATATTTTGCTTACTTTACGAAACTACCATGGTTTGCAGCGTCCAATATAGCCATCACGGGTGTGCACTTGTACAAGACGTTCAGTATGGGTTTCAACAATGTATAATAACTTCTTATTATATGCTGCATACTTGATGTGCTAATAACGGTTTCACTTATTCGGAATATTTACCTGTAACGCACACTGTCTAAAAGTTTAATCCTTTCACCGCCAATTTTTGTTTGCAAAGGTTATCACTTACTCGCCTACGGAGGTGAATGTTATATATATATTACGGATATCCTTGAACCTTTTAGCTCATACATATTCATGTAAGAAATAATGAGGGAAGTTTTGGTCCGGGCAAAACTGTATTATAGTATAGACATGTATATTATTCCATTAGCAAACAGGATAGACGCTGAACAGACAATGCCTACAGAATCTGTTTTACTTGGCTCTACTATATTTGTAACTAGGTAAATATGCATCTATGTCAATTAAATTTCTATATAAATTGGACCCTGTTCCTGATGACCGTTAGACTTATTCATTTGTTCAGGCAATGGTATCTTGTGTAACATAGTGTCATATATTTGATAAATCGGGAGTAAAACTTGTTACAGACCTGAGTGTGACTGGATATAACTTTTTCTGCTTGACCTTACTATATTTTCCTTTGTACAACACACGATAAGTTACTTTGCTTATTTCCTTAACAACAACTAAATATACATTAGTAAACAGTGTACGTATGCTAATACTTTGAGTATCGCAAAGGACAGCTCAAACAGATGTGACGGATGTACACTTTAGGAGAGGGTAGGTCCGCATCAGACATTATAATTAATATCCGTTGGATATAGTTGGCAGTAGATTGCATTACTCAACTGTGATATCGACACAAAAAACAGATCCTTAACCATTATGCCGCTTTTTGCGACTTGACTCGCATTTGGAAACAGCTTGGATATAGATAAGACGCCAAGTAACGCGGTGTCCCATCAGGTTCCAATCTGTTGAACCCTCGGTAAAAAGGTTTCTCTACAGCTTGAATAAATTGGAATAATAAGACTTTCACCTGGTCAAAATACGTGATGTTTGATATGTGTGCAATATTGCTATCTAACGTGTGCATTTCCAACTAACCTGAAACCACAGTTAATATAATAAATATATACAGTAGAATCCCTCTAATGCGACCACTTAATGAATAATCGTGGGTGTCTTTACAAGCAGGTGGTTGCTTAATGCAGGGCAAAATTAATGCAGACAGCTCATCTATGAGCTTTCTGCATTACTTTTGTCCTGCATTACCACCTGCATATAGCACCCATAATTATACCTCTTTTAGGTGGTCGCATTAGCGGGGTTTTACTGTATCTATTATTGGTTTATGCATATTGGCATATAGATTAAATCAACCATGCTCTTTGTATTTGAATACGCAATATTACTTGCAACTAAGTCATTCGAAAGACTAACATTCAAAATTCATTATACGAGTATTAACTCAAAAAGGTTTGCAATCCATACCAAAAACGTGTGTATGTGATGTGATATTGAGAGCTACGTTGCAATACATGTGATTGAAGATAGCAGAAAGTAAAACGTGTATCAGGAGCAAACCAGGTCAACAGGGTTAGCAGTCGGTGCCATTTGTTCTGGATCACATCTTAAACGGAGCTAAATGCATGCGGTGTGACAATAGCCGGATCAGTCTTTTCTGACTTGACTGCTAGAAACATGTTCTTGTACTTTTCGGTGGGTATAGCACATGTTGTCAAAACAGATGGGCAGGTTTGGTCTCTATGTGTGTCATTGCACCGACGATTGTTTATACAGTATGACTTCCGCCACATTATGCTAATCATATGTAGAAACACTTAAGACTTAAGAACTGGTGCCGGGATATCGACTGCATGTTACTTCATATCCATATATATGTCAGTATGTACTGTATAGACACATTTACTCTTTCACTGCCAAACAGTGTCGCCTCATGTTGTAATTTTGAATTATCATCCTTTTTGTTGCAAAACAGCATCATAGAACCAAAGAGTTTGAATCTGGTTCCAATCATGGGTGATCACCAATTCGCTATGTGCAGCAAAAAGTTAAACGATAACATTTCCTTGTTTTCAATTTACTTGTATTGCATACTAGTTACTCTCCTTACAATAAAATTGAATAACATGACATTACAGTACATGATAACTAGTTAAATATCATTGCAAACGTTGACTTATGAATATACTGTCAATTTCGTTGGCAACAAACATTGCTCGGATTACTTTCTCATTGCAAAGCAGTAAAAAACAAGTCTAAGTTCATATTACGAATTAACACTGCTATAAACCTTGCAGTGGTCCTGATAGATATCATCAAATACGTAAGCGCAGAATACAACATTTAGGTTTTCAAATACATGTGTATTTGTTACAAGAGAGTTCAGTAATTATCAAAGCATCATACAAGTTCATTCAGTTTAAATCAGTCTTATGTTCCTATTTTAGCACTGTATACACCGTCATAAAACTGAAACGTAATTAAGGCCTCAGGTTGGAAGTACGGCCTGATGAATAAGATGTCAGTTGGCGAAGAACTGGTATATTCATTCTGCAGTATGTTAGTAGTTTGAGCTGTTGCATAGAACAATAAATTAACTAACCGTTTATCTCGATCATACGTTAAATAACTTAGAACCGTTTTTTGTAAATGAAATATGTTCTATAATCTGTCAAGTAAATGGAATACTATAGGTTTTGAAACCTGACATTGACGGCACGTCTTATGAACTAAACATCATACAGCATTCTGAAGGATAAACGGCCAATAAAGGCATCGTAATACCCTTGAACTAATCCAAAGCTTACTTCAATTATGTTGCCGGTGACTGTTTCATTGTTAACACATGTAAACAAGAACTTTTATTGTACAAGCATGTGCAGACAATCGTAGAACAAATGCAATGCTATATGTTGATGTTTCTTCTCACTTGATACTTCCACTCGCAATTTGAGAGTTTAAGGACATTTTTATGAGCAAATACGTGCCAGTTTATACCATATTGATTTTATATAACAGGAAACGTGTGTTATGTAGCACCGATTAATTAAATCTGAGTTGAACCCTGTCAGTGCTAGAAACGAGTCACTAATGTGATTTGCAAACAATGGCTGTCATAGGAGCCCTGTCATTAGTGTTTGTAGTAAACGATTTTACACTGTCTTAAAAATATAATAATTACAGTAAGCTTGACCAGTTTGGATTTTGGAATAGTCATTTAACATTCAGCGTTAAATGATAAATGCCAAAGAAGAAAAATAGATGTTGGAGTAGGTTGTGGACTTAAATAAATGTAACGTATACATAAAACTGTTATGTGCCACCGAATATCGCTATACTCAGCCGGAGTTTTAGATGAGAACGACGTCTAAAATTGTCTACCTCTGCACTAACAGGTTTAGAAATATTACTTCGAAACCAACTAAAATATATATAACATATACAATAGAAGGCACTGTGCAATCTGACCTTCATACTCCTTAAGCATCAAATAGAACAGATCATAATCAGACGGCTCTTACAGGACCCGTTTGATTGTAGTCTATTGTGTTTGCAAAGGAGCTCGTAGAATATGTGTGTCTATGAGGAAAATAGTTATATTTTGTTCCGTTTTGGAACTACGCTATGGTAGTCCTTTTATTGTCTAAGTGCATATATACAGCATATAACAATGTTCAGGAAACAACTAGCACTGAATATACATGTATACCATGTTAAATCTTAGCTCTTCATTGAGATATTAACCCTTCGCTTGCTGAATTTTAAAATACATTTCTCCTTCTTTACCCATGCCCTGTTGTATAATTATATATATATTTTCACTGTGTACAAGTATTTCTCTGTGCAATCACTGATGTGGAGTGCACTGGTTGCACAATCAACTTGTAAATAGTGCAGACCCTGATGAGACAGCTCTTGTAGGAGCTGTCTCATCTGGGTCTTCACTATTAACAGGTGCATTCAAGGTTGTTGGTTTTTTTTGTTTTTTTTGGTTGTTTTTTTATGATCTGAGTGCGTTGACACAATATAATAGAGCATAATACAACACAGACAGATAAACTTACGGAAAAGATGTAGTTGATTTACCTATGTCCTAAATAAATCCCTTTTTATTATTATTCTTATCTATATATAAATATTAAATATATTTTATTTTAAATGTTCTATAATTTACGCATTATTGTACATAAAATGTATCGTTGTGAAGCGCTTTTGAACGCACATATCCTGTATGAAAAGAGCGCTGTATAAATGTGGTATAATAAATAAACAAATAAATAAATATATATATATTGACGTCAATAGCAAGCGAAGGGTTAAAGTTCTCTCAATACCTTATTTGAATTACAAATTATTGGTTTGGTAGGATTATAATGAGTATATAGTGCAGAATATGTGCGTAACGCAACATTCTCTCGCATAATCATAAATATAGAATCCTGTGTTGTTTAGTTTTATAGCCGAGTCCCTATAACAAGCGGTTTCAGGGAGGGGTGCAGTACTCTCATTTCAGTCATTGGTACTTAAGGATATAGCGAATGCAGCGCTTTATGCTGATAATACCTGAACCAGTCATATTTCTAAATGCATACATATGGGCACCACACCCATTTGTGCGTGTATCAGTAATTGAAATTTGCTTAGAACTGGGAAGCAATGTTAATTAATCTGATGGCTAATACGAAATGTCCGAAAAATCGGAACCTTCTAATTTCATTGATACGAGGGTCCTGCAAAAAGTTCTGTCACTAACGGGTTTCCGTAGTTTTAAACCATGTATATTTTAAAACGCTTCACTGCACCTGAATAGTGTGTTTACTATCTAACAATATCCGTTTATTTCGTGCAAATTGCTTTACAAATGACAGAGTTATTTTAAATTGAAATACATGCAGTCATATACACGGACCAATTTACGTGTCTCAATGTAAAATGGACGAAAAGGCTGAAATTCGTAGCTATATCAAATGTCGCATTAGGCTTGATATAGATTCAAAGCAGATATTTGAAGAATTCTGTGGTATATATGGACCTAATGCCATTTCAATACGCACAGATTTTAGGTGGGTCAATGCTTTTACAGCTGGGAAATTATCTGTTGAAGATGACACCCGTCCTGGTAGACCTAAAACCTCTGTTAGTAAGACAAACATCGCTGCTGTAAAGGTTGTGGTCGAGCAGGATGCGCGATTGTCTGTGAAAGATATAGCTAGTTGTACTGGCATATCAAAATGGCAGCGTGCAAACAATTCTGAAAAAGCGTTTGGACCTGAGAAAGGTTTGTGTTTATTTAAACAAATTAAGGGAAATACCTCAGTCAATTCCAATTGTTTCTGAAAACCGCCGAGCCGAAAGCAAAGTTTCATCAGTCGGCGCAAATTTCATTCACTTGAAAGAGTTCCCCCAGATAATCCCCATTGTTTCAAAAATTCACCAGAACACTAGTAAATTCTCAGCAGTACGCTTGTCAAGGGAAAGGAGAACTCTTGTACATGTAAGGCGGGAAACTACTAGCACTATTAAGAATGCAAACTTTTGTTAAAGTATGCAGTATAAACCCTAGATCAGTCAAAAACAAGGCTCTTTCTATTTTTGACTATATTGTTTCAAACGACTTTGATGTAGTAGCCGTTACAGAAACCTGGCTCGGTAGTTATGTAGATAACTCATGCTTAAGCGAACTGGTTCCCACCCATTACAAAATTGAACATGTCCCTCGTTGCAGTGGCAACCGTGGTGGCGGGGAAGCAGTCATATATAAGGCCTCAATAGGACTTGGCATCCATACATCAACAAGAGATAATGAATTCTCAAACTTTGAGTACATGGACTGCACTTTAAGTATTCGAGATTTCACTCTGCGCCTATCAGTTGTTTACAGACCACCACCATCGCGGGGAAATGGTTTTAAAACTGGAGATTTTCTTGAGAATGAATGGCCACCTTTCTTATCTAAATTTACGACCACAGACAGACCAGTCGTCATTGTGGGAGACTTAAACATTCATCTTGACCTTCCAGATGACAGAAACACGGCTAACTGTGTTAATACACTGGATTCATTTGGATTGCAACAGCATATGAGTGAGACCACTCACATTGGCGGACATACGCTTGATGTCATTATTACGAGAGATGGTGACGACTGTGTGTCAAATATTGAAGTCACCGACCCAGGACTTTCTGACAATAGTGGTAAAATTTCGCGTGATCATTTCGCTGTAACTTTCGAGCAAAGGCTGCAAAACCTCTTACAGTGAGAAAAACTGTTTCTTTTCGGAAACTTAGGGCAATTAACGTCGATTCATTCAAAAGAGATCTCCTCAACTCTGGATCCATCAAAGCCAGTATGCAAATGACAGATGTTGATGAGCTGGTCAACACATATGCGCAAACACTGGCGGCACTTGCCAATAAACATGCACCATTGTGTACTAAAACCATAACTCTCAGACCATCTTGTCCGTGGTATACCCAGGAACTGCACGATGCTAAACATGTAAGGCGCAAGTTGGAACGGAACTGGAAACATTCCAGACTCACTGTAGATCATCAACTGTACAGAGAACAGTGCGACAGACTGCTTGCAAAGTCAAAGGTTGATTTCTACTCAGAGAAGGTAGAATCATACCAAAGGGACCCAAATAATCTTTTCAAAGTCACCAAGCATCTGCTGGGTGCTACTAGCGTCATCACATTGCCTAAAACGTCTTCGTCAAAAAAACTTGCGCAAGACTTCTGTGAATTTTTCATTGACAAAGTAGACATAATACGGGCATATATTGCATCAGGCTCTGTACCCAGTTGTGGTCCAGTTACCACTGAAACGCAGCATTCAACAAACTCTTTAGATAGTTTTGATCCAGCTACACCAGCAGAAGTAGAAGAAATTAGGCACCCCCCTGCAAGTCCTGTGAACTGGACCCGATACCTACATGGCTGTTAAAGTCATGCCTTGATGAACTCCTACCGTTTTTGACAAAAATTGTAAACTCCTCTTTAGACACAGCGTACGTTCCAAAACAGTTTTCAAATGAACTTGGAAACTATAGGCCTGTATCAAATTTGCCATTTGTCTCCAAGGTGTTAGAAAAAGTGGTCGACAAACGCATAGAGTCACACCTCACCTCAAACAATCTGCATGAGCATTATCAGTCTGCATACCGGAAGCATCATTCAACAGAGACTGCTCTTCTGAAAGTTCAGAACGACATCCTTCAATCCCGGGATAAAAACGAAATTACAATTCTGGTGATGCTGGTATTCCTATGGGTACGAATTGTGCACCACTTGTCGCAGATTTGTTTTTGTACTGCTATGAGAGAGATTTCATGTTGCGTTTGACTCCTCAATCACAAGAAGATATTATAAAAGCCTTCAATGAAACTTGTCGATATTTGGATGATATTTTCAACTTAGATAACCCTTTCTTTGATGCTCTGATTCATACAATTTATCCTAAAGAACTCAAATTGAATAAAGCTAACCCGTCCGACAATTATGCAGCGTTTCTTGATCTAGACCTTAAAATTGATAATGGAATGATTTCTTCTAAAATATATGACAAAAGAGATGATTTTGATTTTAACATTGTAAATTTTCCTCACCTTGACGGGGATGTTCCCCGTGCTCTATCTTACGGGGTTTATATATCTCAACTTATTCGTTTTGCTAGAGCTTGTTCATCTATTGACGATTTTAACAGTCGAAATCTCATTTTAACTGAAAAACTGCTTAAGCAAGGATATAGATACCATAAACTAAGAAAAACTTTCTCTAAATTTTACTATCGAAATATCTCGCTTATTGGCAAGTACCAATGTAATCTCAAGGCGCTTCTGCGACACGGTATTTCACATCCTGAATTTTATGGTGATGTGATTTACAAACTTCGTAAAATTATTGGACATACCCATTTTCTCACTTTGTTCATCAAATATGTTAAAAAATTCATTAAAAAGGGATATGATCCTGTAGTACTACAACATACTGCATGTTTGGTTGTGAACCCTTTTACAGTTGGCAATCACGCTGGCCTCTTTGCATGTACGCCGACAAGAAAAGTTTAGTACTCTATGAAGGCGACCTCTTAAATCCAGAAATGGAAGGAGAACGTCTGATATCTGTACTGTTTCGTTTTTGTCGTACCCTTTATTACTTTTCTACAGTTACTCTGTTTGCAGCTCAATCATTGAGTACACTAGCGATAGGTGGATACAGTTTGTTCACTTAAATGTTTTCGTTATACATGCACTTTACCACTGTATTTGCCGTCGCGGTTGTTGTAGATTAGTCGGAGAGGGGATACGTTTATTTACACTGTTTGTCTTTTAGGGTGGGGATGGAATAAGTGTGAGGTTGGGCGACCATAAACCGGTTTAATCCCCCAGTGACTTTTGTCACTGACCGTTCCAAGGCGGTACTTCCATCTTCCCCCTATTGTATGGAAAAGTAGTAAAGTCAAGCAGGCAAAGCCACATGCAAGACGCAACCACCACCAAAACACCGATCGACAGCATGACACACACACACACACAACCACACACCCAAACGCACACGCACACACGAAATGAACACAGAAAACACCAAAAGACACACAAGAAACAGGGACAAACGTTCCACAACATGAACAAACCACAAGCACAAAGCAAACAAAAGGAAGGGTGACAAAGAGAGTACCGCCTTGGCACGGTCAGCAGCAAAAACACCACTGGGGGTTTAAACCGGTTTACGGACGTCCTAACCTCACACTTCTCTCAAAGTCACCCTAGCTTTACAAATATTGTAAATAAAGGTATCCCCGCTGGACTTACCCACAACATAGACGACGGTGAACACAGGACAACATGTAAAACATAGCATAATAACTGTGACAATCCGTCAAATATGTACTCAATGGCTTTGCTGAAGTCAGAGCACCTGCAGGTAAGCCGTTAAGGGCACGACAGGGAAAAAATAATACATGAGTCTGGTAAGCTCCTCCTGTATCCAAGTTTAAGAGTATACCATCATAGAGTACTACCCTCGGCCTGTCATCGCGCAAGCAAAGAGGGAAGCGTAGCTACCGACTGTAAAAGGATCGATAACCAAACATGCAGTGTGTTGCAATATAATAGGATCATAACCTTTCTTTTTAAATTTTTTAATGCGTTTTATAAACAAATCATGAAAATGGATATGACCCCGAATTTTCCTGAGTTTGTAGATAACATCCCCATAAAATTCTGGTTGAGAAATGCCTTGTCGCAGTAACGTCCGTAGATTGCAATTATATTTACTAATGAGAGGTAAATTTCGATAATAAAATTTAGAAAAGGTTTTCCGAAGTTTGTGATATCTGTAACCTTGCTTAAGAAGTTTATCAGTTATAACTAAATTACGTCTGTTAAAATCTTCAAGCAAAGAACAGGCTCGGGCAAACCTAATAAGTTGAGAAATATAAACACCATAAGATGTAGAACGTGGCACATCCCCATCTAGAAAAGGATAATTAACAATTTTAAAATTAAAATCTTCTCTTTTATCGTATACTTTGGACGAAACTTTATCATTTGTAATTGAAAGATTCAAATCTAAAAATGAAGCATTAATGTCAGATTGATTAGCTTTGTTTAAAGACAGTTCTTTTGGGTAGATTGAAGAAACCATAGTATCAAAATAAGGATTATCTAAATTCAAAATATCGTCTAAATACCTTGAAGTTTTATTAAAAGCATTCACAATATCGGTCTGTGTATCAGGTTTTAAGCTAAGCATAAAATCCCTCTCGTAGCAATACAAAAACAAATCTGCAACAAGAGGGGCACAATTTGTACCCATGGGTATACCAACAACTTGACGATATATGGTATCTCCATAACGCACAAATATATTATCTAAAAGAAAGGTAAGAGATCTACAAACATCAAGGCAAGTCCACATTGTGTAATGTTCAACTTCTGAATTCGAAAAGAATGAACGTTGAACATTACAAGCAATGAACATTTTGTTTTCTCTGGCAAAGGTTTTTTCTATTAATTTAATAAGTCTATCCTTTATAAGATGGTGAGGTAGAGTAGTATAGAGTGTAGAGAAATCATAAGAGCTCAGTAAAGAAATGTTATACTGTTCATTTTCAAGTTTTGTTAAAACATCATTTGAATTTTTTATGGACCAAAAAACATTAATACCAGAATTTTCATATATTTTATCACAGTAGCGTTTAACATGTTCTTTGATCGTAGTAAGACAGGACGTCAAAAGTATAGATAATTTAGTAGTGGTACAACAGTTAGAGTTGGCAATAAAACGCGACTTATAAGGGTTTTTATGTAGTTTCGGAATCCAGTACAAAGTATGTTTGTTTTGTATTTGTGCGTCTCTTGATGTTTTTATAGTTATGTACATTTGCTGTGTCCTTGTGTTGCTGTTCGGGCGACTGTTTGTTCTGTTCTGTATGTGGTGCATGACTCATTTTTGTATTTTTATCGGCTGCGTTTGATACTATTGATCATGAAACGTTGCTAAAATGCCTGGAAATGACTTCGGAATCATTGGGAAATCCCTTGAGTGGATGACCTCCTATCTGAAAGACCCCTACCAAACAGTCTCAATAGATGGAGAATTGTTCAGCCCAGTTCAGATGAAATTTAGCGTTCCACAGGGATCGGTCCTAGGACCGAAACATTGCATCATGTACACAAAACCTGTCGGCTCAATCTGCAGAAACCATGGACTTGACCACCACTTTTAAGCCGATGACTTTCAGTTATACATGTCCTTTAAGCCAAAGGACATTTCCTGTCAACAAGTAGCTCTAACACGAGCCGAGGACTGTCTAAAACGTGTAGTCTCTTGGATGCATCAGAACATGCTGAAGCTCAATACCCAAAAAACTGAGATCATCTTGTTCCACACAAAAAACACAAAAGTACCTGAAGACTTGCATGTGCAAGTAGGGTCCTCTAAAATCAAACCATCGCTGTGTGTGAAGAATCTTGGTGCAAGGTTTGATTCGCAAATGGATATGACACCGCACGTGAATTCCGTGTGTAGATCTAGTTACGCACAGCTCCGGCGAATAGGTCATATAAGACAATACCTATCACCTGATGCTACCAAGACTTTGGTAAACTCCCTGGTTACATCAAAACTTGACTACTGCAACTCATTGATTCATGGAATTTCAAAAAACACACTGCGAAAACTTCAAAGGGTGCAAAAAACAGCAGCACGTATCATAACCAAGACTTCTCGATATAATCACTCCGGTCTTGAAGGAAATTCACTGGCTTCCGGTTCAACATCGGATCGAATTCAAAATTTTGACACTTACGTACAAAGCCATGCACAATGAATCCCCCTAGTACATTGTCAACATGCTTGACGTGTACAGGCCTCGCAGAGAGTTAAGGTCAGCAAGTAGTTTAGTGTCGTTGGTTGTGCCAAAAAGTCGGACGGTAAAATACGGGGATAGAAGTTTCATGCATGCAGCTCCAAAACTTTGGAATGCTCTGCCGTCTGGCATCAAAGATGCCACCTCACTGGCATCTTTTAAAAGATGTCTAAAAACGCATTTCTTCAACATATTTTACTAGGATGGCAGATATTAGTCGAGTAATTACCTGTCAGTTATTTAGTTGGGCACTGTTTGAGGGAACTTTGTGTGTCACATTGTGCTGGATGGTGGCTCTTGACGGTAGGGATAGCCCAGTATCTTTTGAAACCACTCGGATTGCGTCTCGGGACAGCATTTTTGTGTCTCACTCAGTGTCAGTTGATGTCTAAAAAACGCTTGTCTTTGGCATATTTCACTAGGACATTACTAAGAAAATTAAGGGGTGTAGCTGATGATTATCAATCGCGATGACTGTTGCCTTGGCCACGGAATGGTGGATCTTGACGGTAGGGATAGCCCAATCTCTTTTGAAACCACTCGGATTGCGGCTCGGGACAGCATTATGTGTCTCATTCAGTGTCAGTTGAAGTCTGAAAAACGCGTTTCTTTGGCATATTTTACTAGGAAATTATTAGGGAAATTAACAGAACGTAGCTAAATTATCAATCATGATGACTGTTGCCTTGGCCACGGGACCTTTTCAAATCCCTCCCATCTCGAGAATTTTGTTACTTGCAAATTATTGGTCAATGAATATCCTGTCAGTTATTGGCACTGTTCGTAGGCACTTGATGTGTGTGTCGCTTTGTGCTCGGTGGTGGATCTTGATGGTAGGGATAGCACAATCTCTTTGAAACCGCCTGGGTTGCGGCTTGGCACGGCATTGTTTGTCTCGTTCAGTGTTGGTTGGATAACCCATTGTCCTACATATGTAAGGCAATATCTTATGTATAGTGTTGTATGTCATACATAAACCCGATCCAGATGTTTCTGGGTCGTAACTGTATGATGTACTGACACTGTACATATAATGTTTCATTTGAGTTTGGTGACATACGTGGGCGGACACAATATACCGGTAGTCACGGTGTGCGTCTGTTTCCCTTGATTTGCGGACAAAAAATGTACAGAAAAGGATGATTTTGTTTTTATCAATAATTCTTAAATTAAGTCAATTTTTGATAGTTTTATTGATATCTCTATCTTAAAATTTCATTTGTTTTAAATATTCTATACGCATTACATATATTCAATTCTGTACATGCAATTTAATCACGTGAAGAGCTTTTGAACGCACACATCCTGTGTGAAAAGAGCGCTATATAAATGTGGTATAATAATAATAATAAGAAGAAGAGACGTCCAAGCAAAGGATGGGCAGGTGTCCATCTTATACATGATAACGCCTCCTCTCACAAGTGCGAGGCTGTTAAGTCTTTTCTGGCTTCTGAAAATGTGAAAGTTGTAAACCATCCACCTTATTCACCTGACCCGAGTCCCTGTGACTTTTTCTTATTTCCTAGACTGAAGAAAATGTTTTCTGGAAAGAAATATAAGTCCAGAAGTTCTCTTGGCAGCGCTATCTATCAGTCTCTCCAACAGATACCTAAAGAAGACTATTGTTCTCGCTTTTCGAGACTGGGTAAAAAGGTTACAAAAATGTGTTTCGGTAAAGGGGGAATACTTCGAAGGTTTGTAATAAAAATATTTTTAATTACACGTATCACTTAAGAAATCCGAACCCAATGACAGAACTTTTTGCATGACCCTCGTAAAATGAAAAGCAATAAGGAACGTAGAAATAAAACATACATTTGGCCTTGGGATAGACTAATCTGATTTCGTATTCTGATTGATTTACTCATTTGAACGCCGATCATAAACAAAGTCTACTACCTCTTACCTATGCTGTGTGCCTTACTTACATCAGTATTGATGCACGGGTGTTGGTTTCGTTACGCGTCTTGACTGGCATTAACAAACAACTCGGCGTTTCACCAAGCCCCGAGGTTATACAATGTTTTGCCCGAGTCTGAGATAATTCTCAAGTATCAAGCTTGGTCAGATTCTGAGCTTGCTCAGATCTCAGAATCTGACTAATCATATACTTGCGAATGATCACAGACTCACCTCAGATGTTTTATAACCTTGGACCCAGGACTAAAACTGTTTGATACTCGGTCAAGAGTATCTCTCATGATTGAACGAATCAGAAGTCAGTGAACAAATCATAGATTGGGCAGATATTAGTTTTGTCAGCGAATTAACCCATTCCCTGATATTGACGACTTTTGATGACTCTGTAAAAGTCAATTTGTGAAACGATTGTGATAAATAGAGCATTTTCTCCTAAACTACAACATTCTAAATTTGTTTCTCCTTTTCTCTAGTTAATGCTCCTTTTCGGTAGATTTCTTTTTGAAAGAGGTTGGATCTAAGAATAGCCTATGAGGTAATGGGTTAGGGGTTGACATGGCGTTGAATTAAAGGAGAATTGTAACATACATTGAGATTTGTCGCCATAGGAATAATTGCTAAATCCTTTATTTGACGAATGAATTCTGAAGAGAGGTGATCCCCCGAAAGCACTCGGGTTTTATTGAGTATGTTCATGAGCAGTAATTGAAAGTGGAACACTGCTCACGCCCTTGCACCGGCTTAAGCGGTATTCAATTTTCAGAACAAAAAGTACTGAAATTCATGATCTCGAAGGATCAGAAAGTATAACAACACTGAGAATGAAGTACGGGACGACATTTTACGACCGCCACACAAGCACATGCACCTGCTGTTGTGAAAATTATAACTCATGAGAAATATTGACATTATAGATATTCATTATCACATTTTATGGCACATGTACACAGGAGGTTTTGTATTGGTAGAAACCTTTTATTCATGCATTTATGAGTTCATAAGTAAATGGAGTAGACCCAAATAATAATTCCTATGGGAGCCGTCTGATCTTGATCTACTCTGTTTGCAAATGCGTTTAAATTCATATTTATAAGTCAAGGATTATAATTAATTTAAATTTCTATTTCGTGAATACGAGTATATATAATGTTCACATGTGCGCGTAGTCTAAAAGCTAAACATCGATACTTTTAAAATTTAATATTTCCTTCGGTGTTTATACATAGGTAAAGCAAATACTGGCCTGAATGGTACGAATACTTCATTTAGACATTTATTATGTCCATAGTAATCCGACAAAGGTTTGTTTTTATCACTGTAATACTACGAGTGAAAAGTTGTCAAGGATATTTTTTATCATGCTGGCATGAAACAAGAATTTTTATGATAACCTAGTAGATTCAAGTGTTAAGAAACTGTTATGTAAATCATACATGCCTTTAAGGTGGTAATTACATATAACGAGAATGATATGCAACATTGGATCTGTTGATTCGGGGGATAGATATAACAATGCAATGGCTATTGATTAAACTTTGCAACCTTTAAAATATTTAATGACTGAATCATTGCTCTCTGACACGCGAACTATCAATGTTTGGGGAATCCTGTTGCCAACAAAAGCAACTCCTTCATGAATTGTTGATCATACAATGAATTGTTTACAATACACTATACGCCGCCACTGGTGTGATACCGAGAAGAGTCACTAGGCCATTAAACGTATTGTAACCATTCCTAGACTTTTCCAATGATGATATCCCTCACAGTGTATGGCAATGTGACTTGATTTTAATCATCGAAATTATGTATGTTAGTGAGATAAAAAAAAAAGATAGGTGCACAGAGTGAATGAGAGAGAGAGAGAGAGAAATACAGAGAAAGAGAGGTCTAGGGAATCATCGAATTAGTGCATTCAGACAGGATTTACCGTAGTCAATGATGACGCTATGTTCACCCTAACCGTAACAATCCTGAACCACACACCTAATTTGAATGACAACCTCTATTGGTATCTGCTTTGAAGTGTTGTTTCAACTGACAGTTGTTTTAAGCTAATTCAATCACGACAGGTTACAAACATGCTTTAATGAAATGGTTTAATGTGAAACGGTGATTAAGCTAGTTACGATACGGGTCAATTAGATTGCCACTTTGTCTCATGATGGAGCTTCCTGCAGACATGTGGCGTTCTTGGCAATAATCTAACTTTCGAGGCAGATTGCACATTTGCGGGGTCATATTTATTAGTACCATTACAACAACTCTGGGTATGAAATACGCGAGTTATTCATTTTATTATCAGAAAGAATACAATAGTCCAGTTATCGTATATAATTTTAGTATAATTCTTAATAGTACTATATGATCCAAATCCAAACTCACCAAATACTTTTAACAATTAAACACATGTTAGAAGCCATTTGCTGACGTATTAACGATTGTGGTCAATGCTGTGATGAAGTAAATTGATCATGACAAACACGTGTATTTTCTTACATTTTGTGCCAAATAAAGGTAATTAAAGCGATGTTTTGTTTCAAACATACATTATTCCTCGTTCTCAACCCACCTGTATTGGTATCTTAACCTATTCCCTCATAGGGCTATCTTAGACCCAATCTCTTTGAATAAAACTACCGAAAAGGAGCATTTACTAGGTAAAAAGGTAGAATTGTATCATTATGTAGTTTTGAAACGATTGTGATAAAATAGAGAATTTGCTCCTATGGAGCAAATGCTCTATTTATGACAATCATTTAAAACGTAGTTTTCACAGAGGCGTCAAAAGGCGCCATTATGAGGGAATTGGTTTAGAACGATATGACAACATTACCGAATTATTGACAATGCTTCGAACAATTAATTGGTAGTTGTGCTATACTGATTGCATAATTGTCTTATTCATGTATTCATGCACGACCGTATGACAATTCCCTGTAAAATATTTTAAAACGAACACCTAAACACTTTCTGTCCAAATGTAGCAAATGGATGCACACAGCTGTTTACATCGACAAAATGTAGTTGATCAGTACATAGTGCATTCAGTTTGCTAAAATGTCTAGACAAGTGAAGTGTAGCTTCCGAGTACCTAAATATTCGAACGGAAGACTGACCGAGTACCGGAGTATCCATATTGGTAGTCGTTCCCATCCCTAATTCGCAATCTTTCCTACAAATGTAAACAACTAGCTATTTTATAATTTTAGTACAATGTGTTGCAATGTGTACTCCTTTAACCTAGCTTAAATGACGTTCTTCGCCTGTTATATCTGACAAGTGAAACGGAATATCAAATGAGATACATCGGTGATACATGGTTAGTATTACTGACATCAACTGTTTTCACCGGTCACTAGGTATAGTGTTAATAGCCGTATGTATTCATTGGCAGTGGTTATACAATTACATCCACTCATGGTTAGTGCGTCTTGACTGGCCTTAAAACAGTTTCGATCTAACCGAGGCGCCGAGTAACTCGGTCTCTCACTTGGATCCAAGTTAGTTGAAGCACGATCAGTAGTTTCTCTAAAGATTGATCGAATCAGAAGTCAGTGAATATTTCAGCAAATCAGAGGATATTGAGCTGACATTATATTTCCAGTATGAGCAAGATTTAATCCCGACTCATGTTGGTCTCGGTCTACCCTTACAACTGCCATGATTAGGCACCGCTGATACACAGTAAAATCTCATTAATGAGACCACATAATTTATTACATAGGCGTCTACAATCGGCGGTTTATTAATGCACGGTAAAAGTAATGTAGAAAGCTCCAATAGCAGCTCTCTACATTATTTTGAACTGTATTAAGCTACGATTTGTTTAAGCATTCAGAAGTATATTAATAGGGCTCAAATAAACATATCAAATAAACTCAAATACCATGCTACGAATTGATTGAATCGCCCGATATTAATCTTTGCCCGGTGTAAAAACATTCTAAACCGATAATTTAGTAGAGACGAATTTAGGCAGATAGCTGCTTAACGCAGGGTGAAAGTAATGCAGAACGCTTCTAGAGAAACGTTTTGCATGATATTTACCCTGCATTAAACTGCCACCAGTCTCTAAGGTCAATATGTATACTTAATTGAACGTCCGGCTTAGAGGGACTTTACTGTATTCAATTCTGAATCGACTTTTGATTCGATTAAACATTTTAACATTCATTGTAAGCTTAACTTGTTTGGAATTTTGAACAATCCATTTGAACATTCAGAAATGGTTTAATCTAGATATAGTAACCCTTCGCTTGCTGAATTTTAAAATACATTTCTCCTTCTTTACCCATGCCCTGTTGTATAATTACATATACCTTCACTATGTACAAGTATTTCGCTGTGCAATCACTGCTGTGGAGTGTACTGGTTGCACAATAAATTTGTAAATAGTGCAGACCCTGATGAGACAGCTCCTGCAGGAGCTGTCTCATCTGGGTCTACACTATTTACAGGTAGGTGTATTGACGTGAATAGCAAGCGAAGATAGTAGTAATAGTCTAATGTTTAAGAAACGTGCTTCAAGAATTGAATATCACCTGTTCGGTTCATATCACCTGTTCATTGTCAGTATAAATGAAGAGATAATAGATTAATATTTCTATCTGTCGTTAAAGCCATGTTTCGGTACATTCTAGTTTCATCTAGGTCTTAATTCATTATGACCATTTATCAAGAATAGCACATCGTGGGCATATACGATGGCTGTCCCAAAATGTCGTAGACAACCCTACTTTCTCTGGCACCCGACGTTTTCAATCAAATTTGCACGGTTTTCCCTTGAGTAAAATTGACAAATTTGCAAATAACACATTTTATGACCTTTATATTTACATGGGTTATGAACATTGCTATGCTATGTCATTACATTACTTTAATTCTGAACATGGCTGTAATCACTTCTAACAAATTCTGTAGGATAACCCGTAGTTCGTTGCTTGTTTCAAGACCAAGACGCCCACAGTGGTAAGATTAAATTAAATGGTATATGTCAAATTGATTAAAATTAATAACATGTAAACGGTGCAGTGGATTCTACTTCTTTGAGTCAAATATTTTCTTAGTTCCTGTGACCTACTTATGTTTGTAACACATTGTTTATAACATTTGTTTGTCAGAAAATTGGGAGATCCGTAGAAGGACACCAGAACTAAATGTTTGTTCAAACTTCTTGCTAGAAACCAATTATCAAATAAACTATAAATCAAGTGACGTATTCAGGAAGGCATATATCTAAATAATGACTATATTTCGGTTCGCGGTCTGACACTCGGACATACAGCGGTTCGGGACAAAGGCAAATACCACACATAGACGTACAATACTGTGAATATAAATGTAGATATCGAAAAACGGGGGATAGAAACGTCCAAGGGGCAAACGATGAGAAGCTATCATAATTGGTTTACTGTATATCAAATGTATCAAAGTTATGTATTATGACTGAGCGATCAAATGTCTCCCAAGAGAGTAGTATATGTATTATAATTATCATTGGCGATCTTGCAGCATCTTCAGTGCCCTTTACAAAACAACAAATACGTATCAGAGGATGGGTATTGCAACCAGACAGATAACCGTGCAGTTTGGTGATGTTTGTAAACAAGCGCTATGTCTCTGTTGTATAATGTAAGAATGTACAAGAATACTGTATTATCTGATATAATATTACGTTCTCCTTACAAAAGTAATACTGTAGTACAATAGTATGAACCACACTCGAATTTCGAATGTTTGGACTCATGTCTTTTATCAAAGAAACACATTTTCATACATTATAAGTTACATCCATGCCTTATTTCTGATATGTTTACTAAACATTTCAGACATAAATTATGGATGTAACTTTAGCTTTTATGAAAGCGTAGTTCTTTGAGAAAATGGCATTAGTCCGAATATTCCAGTTCAGATACTAGTATCGTTGGTAAGCCATTGATACTTAGTTTATGATTCGTTATAATTTCAGGAAGGAAATAGAAAGTCATGAAGCCTTCCAACAAAGAAGGATCGAAATATTCAGCTCCCACTTGGAGGGTTGTGGTTTAAATATAGAAGAATACGCATCGATTAAACATTGCACAGTTTAAATTATTCAAAGACTGTAGAATGTTTCTTTGACATGCAAACCGCACATCTTAGATCTTGGGGAAAACGTGTTGCCAACATATGTTGCTCCTTCATGAATATTTGATCACACACTGCCCGGCTTGGAATAAGTTCTTGCAATGCAGACAATATACATTGAGACATTCGGTTTATAATGTATCTTAATGTACAATGTATTGTTGACCGCTTTACCTATCAACACTTGTTTAATGCTTTGCCATTTTTCTTAACTAAAAGCATTGTATATTCCATTCATCTATTTATTTTAAGACAATATTTTTGATACTGAAGGAAAATACTTTAAACATACTCACAGTGTGACAAAACAGAATGCGTAAGCCAAATTCAGTTTAAATAATTAATTAATTTAGTATAATGTTCAAAGAGTAATTAATTTTTTAAAAACAAAGTTTAACTTAAATTACTGCTTAAGCCAGTGCTAGGGGGCTTGATTATGTTGTACTTTTACTTACTACTCATGAACAGACTCAATAAAACTGGGTCTGCAAGTTTCTCTTTTTGCATTTCTACTTTTTATTTCGAAGGATCACTAATTTTCAGAATATAGTAAAACGCTTTAATGACATCTATTGCAAACGTTTGGGCCAGAAGGTAAAATATTGTAATCATATTAATATAATCCCTTCTGATTGTTTCTCTATACATACAATAGTTAACTCCATTAACGTTTTGAAGGCAAGCGGGACAAACATGCACTGGCATTTGCAAACAGTGTATACCCAGACCAGAAGACGCCCCGTGGTCTGCATTGTATGATTTTCAAAAGCATCTAGTAAGCTAAAGCCTTTCATACTGAGTGCGCTCTATATCGAAGTACCTGAAGGTTATTCTACTCTGTACATTCAGCGTTGAAAGGGTTAGGCTTCTTAGAGATTTGTTTTACGATAAGCAACATATTACTGGTCGAGCACTAATGTCACAGAGTTCAGTTCAATTCATTCTGTGGTGAGTAGGTAGCTGTTGTTTATATAAGCTTTTTACAGTACTTTCAGTACTTATTCTTCGCGTTTCTGTATCAGGAAACAGAAAAGGCATATCAAATGAGTTGTTTCCGTTTAGACATTCAGATGACTAGAATGATGCATGATAAATGTTATTGATAGCAGTAACATTACCTTGGTCAATAGGTTTAAGGTCGTAAATAGACTGGTTGCTCATATAATGTGTCAACATGCATTTGGAAAGTCACAATGACAAAGCTTTTACGAATCTTCTCCCTCGAAAAAGTGTAGATATGCAAACAGTGTTGACTCATATCAGATGGCTTCTGAAGTAGGCTCTACACTGTCTGCTATATATAAAAGCTTCAACCAGTATATATTTCTTTTGCAAGGTCAAATCACACGAAAGGATGCAATGCTGCAATAGCCAATTTGAAATAGCACTACAGTGAACAAAAAGTTTTAGAAGTGGCTAGAACTGTAAATCCAGACCTCTTCTAGTTCTTTAGCAAATATTACAGTCCGTGGTCTGACAGCTTAAGCTGCCCCAACGTTGTAAGCAAAGGGGCTACACGCTATATAAGTGGACTGAAAGCAATGCAAAAGCTTCGGGGACTTTGTCCATTGCTATCATTCTGCATTAAGCAACCACCTGTATACAAAATAAATAAAGCTCCATTTAAAGAATGTTACGCCCCGAGGGCTTTTATTAGAGATACTACGGTACTTTGAATCCAGATTGGGTGCCAACAATTTTGATTTCTCTTAAGTAGCCATAATGTTTCAGGAACTCGGAGTCTCATCTGGTGTGAACTGGTTCACACTCTGACCGTGCTTATGTAAAGAAGTGGAAATGTGAAAAAGACACTTGAAGCAAATAGTTTGCTATGCAGGATATGAGTAACCAATAAAAACATTTTTACATGCGTAAAACGTTCCAAAATAGAGTTTGTGTCGAGTTTCTGGTGAGTTCGAACTTCTTGGCTATAGATGTATTAGAAAATATACAACTCCATCGCGGAAACCATACAGACAGCTCAGTTAATGTTGCACGTCTCTATCGATCACTGTGATCTGTGTACCGCCGCTTATCTCCTGACTTGCCATTTTAGGAAATCTAACGCCAAAATGTTAAAAAGGATCTAACCATTAGATTATCGTGTAAACATGGAGATGAACGAATTTGTAAACGTAATAACAATGAGTGCGGTTTAGTTCGTTACTTGTTCGACATTAGTGCATTATTTGTTGTAGATATGTATTTGTTTTATATATGCTATGGATGGCATGTGCCAAATCTGAATCACCAGCTTTGCGATGCATGCTGAAAGGTAATATGTACATCTAGGCTAATCATTTCCTTAACTAGTGGTATATAGATTATAAAGATTGGTTGAGAACTTTTTGGGGACATGCGATGTGAGTCGGAATGACTCTATTTCCCCCGCTGGTGATGTATCCCTTGTAATACATATATAGTCGAAAAGCTTAACCTAGCCAAAGACAGACACTTAAATCATTTGATCTACGCTTCAAACACCTGTGAGTCACACTAGCAGCTGTCAGCAAGCAAACACCCGTTCTCTAATTTTGGTTCACGTACTTATTAACTGTGAGAAGTGATCTACGCTTCAAACACCCCTGATTCATGCTAGCAGATTTCAGCAAGCACACACCCGTTGCCTGATTCATGTACTTATTAACTGTGAGAGGTAGGGGTGTACAAGGCTTGTTCGGCAATTATTGAGACGCTGTAAATAAAATTGACATAGAAGGACATACAACTAAGATATTACATTACTAAGTACTTGAAGGTGTGTACTTTGTACATTCACAAGATAAAAATGCTAGACTCGTGCATCACTCTTTAGCATATTCCTAAAGAACGTCACCTCGTGGGATCAGGAGCACACCAACGTCATTAACGTAACGCCATCTCATTTGAAATTCCCGCGATGTTGCTCCTCTCCTAACCCTGTCATAGCAAATGTGACTTTTCGTTCGGTCATTACATTATGTGCTGTCACAACTCAAATGTTGTTTTGAATGGCAATGTTGTGCAGTCAGTCCTGTGTTCTGTTGTAATGCATTTTACACATCTGGCATAGTCAGTTCTGTAATGGATGTGGGTCTATCCGCTCCTATAGATGTGTATTATGTCGTTGAATAATGGGTAAACCTGCCATGCCTATGGTTTAAATATATTTAGATTAGTTATTTAACTACCGGCATGAGTATTCAGTAAAACCTCTCTAAACCGGACGTTTAATTGGTATGAATATTGGTCCTGGAAAACAGATGGCAACTTAAATCGGGGTGAAAGTCATACAGAAAGCTCCTCTAGGAGCTTTCTGTATGACTTTCACCCTACATTAAGAAGCCACCTGCCTAAATGTTTCCCAATTCTTCTCTGCTAGAATTCCGGTTTACATGCGTTTTACTGTTGATTCCTTTAATCCGTTAGATGATAGGGACGCCTTTTCACACTTTTCCGAACAGAATAAACCCAGATTAGATTGTCAGTGCAAGAGCCGTCTGATCAAGTGTCTGTTGCATTATGGAAATACAGTAGAACCTCTGTAAACCGGAATTCTAGTAGAGAATAATTTAGATATTTCAAGGCAGGTGACTATAGGAGCTTTCTGCACGACTTTCATCCTGCATTAAGCTGCAACCCGTCTCCAATACCGACAGTTTTACTAAATTTAATGTCCGGTTTAGAGAGGTTTTACTGTATACAGGTCTGATTCTACTGTTTCTGCCAAAGTAGAAGCTCCTGTGTTCATGTACAGTTATATATTTCAGCTAAATACGCATGATTCCATTACTTCTTACATTACGACTCATCAGGTAAAGTTTAAAGGCAGATATAGGAGTTCATTCAATAAATAATATATTTTATATTTATTATTATACCACATTTATATAGCGCTTTTTCACACAGGATATGTGCGTTCAAAAGCGCTGCACATGGATGAACTCACTAATCGGAAAGAACCGCATGATTATCTATCCAGACAATGAAAGCTTTACAATAGATATACAACAGATATAAAATCACTAGCCGGAATGAACCGCATGATTGTCCATCCGGTCAATGAAAGATATACAAAAAGATATACAATAGATATGATATCATAAACCGGAAGGAACCACATCATCGTCCATCCAGTCAATTCCATGTATGGTTATTTTAGGATAATATATCTGACGTATTTTTAAATATCGCTCTGTATATGCATTCATAGCAGCATGATCAAATGTGATGTCTATATGTATAAACAGAAAATCAGTTCAATATTTCTACCTGTGAGCATAATCATTTGAACATCAATATTTATTCCTACTAAATTATTTATAACGAGACCTAATGGAGTTAACAACATTCACATGTAACTGTTGTTGCTGTGATTGCATTTAAAACGTCTAGATGTGGCCAATAAAGTGTAGTATAACTGCGCGCATAGTACCATTTAACGCCTACACTCCGCTGTGAACAAATAATGTAAAACCTCTCTATAACGGCCACTAAATTGCGTTAATTAGTTGGAATTTATGGCAGGTGGCTGCTTAAAGCAAGGTGAAAGTAAAACAGAGCGCTCCTATAGGAGCGTTCTGTTTCACTTTCACATTACTTTAAGCAGCCACCTGCCTTTAACACAAAATACTTGATGTAATGTAGTGGTCGTTATAGAGAGGTTTTACTGTAATGTCAGCCAAAATTTGGTCTGGTGCAAATTTGTCCACTTCCGATTCGATCAAGCTTTCGAAAACATATTGATTGAGTGTCAAACAGGTTGGATACAAGGTGTTTGCAAATGTGAGTTAGGTCGCGTATTGTAGGATATGTGTTAATGATTTGTCTGACACAATCAAATTACAGAAGAGACTATTTGCCAAAGCTTTATAACGCTAAACTGTGCAACTCAGCTACCATCTTCAAACCATGGCAGTTATGTTTACTCGGTAAAAGGCTCAATTGACGGTAAGTATATATACTGGTGAATATCAAAGTGTGTATTAAAAAAATCACTCTTCGAGACGATTCTGAATAATGGTCATAGTATAGGGTTTGGTGGAGAAATGACGATTTTAGTATTTGGGTATGCATCTTTATCTGTAACTTTGTTCTCATATGGATTCAAGCTAACTGTGCGTCTCATATAGATGCGCGTTGTTTGCATATCGAACGAAGTCGGGCTTATAAAGGGCATAAAGGTTCGACACATTTCCCACTGACTTAACCTAACGTATCATGCACACCTAGTGTGGATTGCATCAGCTAATACTTGTTGCTAATTACTTCTCAATCAGCTTTAAGATTGAAGGCACTAATATACCCAGGTCTGTGATTAAACTGCGACATCCTCTTACATTTGTAATGTGTCTTAACCCTTCGCTTGCTAATAACGTCAATATACCTACCTGTAAATAGTGAAGACCCAGATGAGACAGCTCCTGAAGGAGCTGTCTCATCAGGGCCTGCACTATTTACAAGTTGATTGTGCAACCAGCGCACTCCACAGCAGTGATTGCACAGCGAAATACTTGTACGCAGTGAAGATATATGTAATTATACAACAGGGCAAGGGTAAAGAAGGAGAAATGTATTTTAAAATTCAGCAAGCGAAGGGTTAACTAATTTGCTGACAAGCGAATCTTTGATAACGTTTGCAAACAGTTTGGATCAAGATGAGAAGCCGAGTAACTCGGCGTCTGACAATTATATTAACTGTTTGGTACTGTGATTATGTATTTTGAAATGAGATGAAGATATTTCAAAACATAAAATTGAAGCTGACAGCCATTTATATGCATACGACAATACATGGCAGCGAAATAGACATACGACAATTTACGATACATACACATAACGTAATCAGCACTCCTGATCAACGAATTTTCGTTGTGCAAGGGAACTCTTATTTTGATACTGTTTGTACCGTATCTCTATGCAGGATAATCGGTATTGGTGGATTTGTATAAAGAAATGTGCCGAATGCTTCAGCAATCAGTGTACTCCATGTATAGTTATAAATAACATAACACTGTATTTATTAGCATGTATGTATGAATTTGTATTTATCAACATGCATGTAACCCCTTACTTCATATATACGCCTTTTACTCCAAAGTAGACCCTGATCAGATGGTTCCTATGCAATATTGATGCGATTCTACAGTTTCTGCCATGGTCAAAAGTAATATGATAGATATCCATTATGTCATTATTTCTGACATGAACAGTCATGAGGTAAATGTTTAAAATGCATCTATGTAAGCGCATACAATAACACAAAGTCTGTTATACAATCTAATTGGTTTTAAGACCAATGCTAGTTGCAAGCAATGTGCAAGTTCACTATTGAAAAGGTATTTGTGTTTCTGTTAACCCTTCGCTTGCTGAATTTTAAAATACATTTCTCCTTCTTTACCCATGCCCTGTTGTATAATTACATATATCTTCACTGTGTACAAGTATTTCGCTGTGCAACCATTGCTGTGGAGTGCACTGGTTGCACAATCAACTTGTAAATAGTGCAGACCCTGATGAGACAGCTCCTGCAGGAGCTGTCTCATCTGGGTCTTCACTATTTACAGGTACGTATATTGACGTGAATAGCAAGCGAAGGGTTAATCTACTATTATCTAAAGAAAACACAACAGTTGCGTTCTCAGAGGTCAGCCCCACCACGCACTTCTTCGTTTTCGAAGCAATCCTCAATACGGCCGTTAAATGTGTATACATGTATTGATTTACGTATGTAGATCACACCATATCGGGACAAGGGGATGTGGTCCAGCTGGTCCCAAGGGTAAACCTTCTCATGCTGAAAACCACAATGCCTGCTCAATCTCTAACTACTGACATTTAGACTGATTTATGACTCGTTCAATCCTTTGGGACCCTATTGACAGAGTGTCAAAGAGCTTCAATCCTGATGAGCTGAGGAGATGACGGGTTATTCGGCGTCTTCTTCAGGTCTAAACTGTTTGCAAATGTTAGTCATGAGGTGATTAGCATGAGAAGGTTTGGCTGATACAATATGCATAAATGATTGTCCCCTAAGCGTATCTGTCTTTCTGTTATGAAACAAAATGATGTGTTTTTAACACGGACATTAACGTTCATGTGTACCCATTTGCATTGAAAGGTAACACTGACTTTAACATTCGAAAATTGCAAACTCGATTCAGACATAGAGGTAACATACATATAGACAAACATGCATGCGTGTATTTGTTAATAACAGCACATCTGAAGGCAGAAATATCCTTTATATGTATATGTGTTCATTGTTTCCAAATCACTAAAACAATACATCTAAACCAATATAAACATTGGCATACGTATCAGCAGACAAATAACAAAGCAATTATTGCTATGTATCATTTTACCTCACATATGACATAAGCTAGTCATGCATATCACACGTTATTGCGTTTTATTACATGTATTGCGCTGCAAAGGGCGTATGTGTGACACCTAAACAAACAAGTGGGATCCAGATGAGATGCCTAGTAACTCGGCGTCTCATAAGGATCCAAACTGTTTGTAACCGTGACTGTGTTTGAAACAGAAACGAAGAAAAATAATATAAAAAAAAACGAAAATTGTAGCAGACTGCAAAGTTTGCAGGCTACAGAATTTAGCATCAAAAGAGTTAAACAAATGTATGTTGTAAAGTTGATTCACGGAGTTGTAGACACGAATCATATTCAGAATGTGTTTTGGTGTGTTATTTGCAACCCGTAAGAATCGCCTCAGCTGATAGGTGATTCTAAAGAGTTGCAGCAATATTAGAGTTGGCTGAGAATAAGAGTACAAATATGAGTTATGCAGGAAATACCACATACAGAACAAACAGCCGCCCAAACAGCAACACAAGAAAATACAACTAATGTATATAACTAGCAAAAAACATAAAGAGACGCACAAAAACAAAATACACATACAATATGGGGAAGATCGGAGTACCGCATTGGAACGGTCAGTGACATGTCACCAGGGGTTTAAACCGGTTTGGGGGAGGGGGGGGGGGGCAAACCTCGCACTTATTCCATCCCCACCCTTAAAGACAAACAGCGTAAATTATGAATAAGAGTTTGTGATAGGTCAGTATACATTTCATATAAAGCGTTGGTTGAAACTTTACATGTTATCATATACGGCGCAATTTATACATAACGTGAGGTCGGAAGTAAATGAGGACAGATACAATGTACAAGTATGTGAATTAAAACTAACTGGAGTTTTGCCCTAATGTTTCCAGATTTCAAATGATAAGGTCCATACATATGATTTACGTCTTTGTAAGGTATGCCATTGACTTATATTGCTAGTTTGCCTTTTACCTATCACCTATGTTTTGGGTTTTTGCGAGGTATTCCAATGACTTAAAATAGACTTATTCCCACATTATTATAAAAAAAGTCACACTGCTGAATATATTAACTAAAGTTAAGATGTATTAACGCTTTCTTATTCTATGTTTCATCAAAATTTCAATACCTACTAAAGATTCATGGACAAAATAGTTATAATGAAATATGGAAGATGCAACATTGTAGCCATTTTAGAAACTAAAGGAACAAGTCTTCCATCAGCAAACAGAGCAAACCCTGATCAGATGGCTCCGTCTTATCAGGGTCTATTCTGTTTGCAAATGCGTGAAAATGCGTTTGTATAAGGGAAAGGATTAAAATGTATTAAGTTATATGTATTTCGAAACCTTTTAATCCTTATCATGGTGTCTATTTTAACTCTGATTTTGAGCAAATTGATTTACTTCCGATTGGTTAACACATTAACCCTTCGCTTGCTGAATTTTAAAATACATTTCTCCTTCTTTACCCATGCCCGGTTGTATAATTACATGTATCTTCACTGTGTACAAGTATTTCGCTGTGCAATCACTGCTGTGGAGTGCACTGGTTGCACAATCAACTTGTAAATAGTAAAGACCCTGATGAGACAGCTCCTGCAGGAGCTGTCTCATCTGGATCCTCACTATTTACTGGTAGGTATATTGACGTGTATAGCAAGCGAAGGGTTAAAGACAATATTGAGCTTGGTTCCTTAAGAGTCACCGATAAAATCCGTGTCTCTTCTTTGTATAAGGTGTTTCCAAATGACACTCGAGTTGCGCTTATCATGATAAGGGTTAACCAATTTCTTCACATAAACGCTTTTTTCACGCGTATGCAAACATATTAGATCCAGATCAGACGACTCCTGTAGGAGCCGTCTGATCAGGGTCTGCTCATTTGGTTATGAAATTATAATATATCTATCTCTACAGTTTCTTTCAATCCCAAAAACGAGCAGAAACGGACGTTAATCAACACAAACAAACACACAATCCCCAAACCAGACCTTGTACATATACCACTATGGAATTTCCGCAAATTTAAATATTCATGATGTTACATATTCCTACATGAATATTCAACATGTAAAGGATTAAACAGGTAGCATGATTTACATTAAATGTAGTTTATTACTAATGTAATTGCAGCAAAACGAAACTGTTCTCAATATGATAATAACAGTTGGTCTTGTTAACTTGATTTAAAGTGCATGCTACTTTGTTCACAGTTTATTTCATTACGCATTGTAGGTTGTTCTATCACAATTGCATTAAATGTCTCATGAAATCTAAATGTCACATATCCATTAACACTATTATAAAATGCAGTAAAAGAACAACAAAGAATGCAAGCACAGTAACATTTTGTGAAGTGTGAGTAAAAGTATTATTTAACTTTTCAAACGCACAATACATGATCCCATTTCTTATTTCTGCCAGCATATCGCTTCCTTAAGCATGGCGTTCATGTAACATTCGAAACATTTTGCATGCAAACATATCGTTTCCCTTATTTTACAGGAAAAAGTTCACAGCTTTCTGGTGCAAATGTTCTACAAGGTAATTGCCCTGTTCTGATGTATTGCCAGTGTAATAAATAGTATTCAAACGCTTTAGAGGAAAGAATTTCAATTTTGAATACGTTGCATTTCGTTAACCACGGGAATGGAACACATTTTAATGATAGTGTTTCGTGTTGAATAGCAGTTTCGCTTGCAGCAGGTCAATTAAAATATCAGCACTTCTTGTGATTCAATTACTAACGGGGAGACATGGTGATTCTTCACGTTTCATGGGTGATGTTGAATTGGATTCAGGTGAGAGAAGTTGCTAGCATAGACGCCACATTGGAGTTGTACAATCTGCCAGCTGGTGACGTTTGAATTCAGTTTAAGATAAGTTATCTACAGACGTGATCAGGAAAATCTCTCCAAACCGTTCATTATTTCTTTAGTATTAATATCGGCCTTTGTGACAGGTAGTAGATTAGTGCAAGATTAGGATCATGCAAAAAGCTCATCTAGGAGCTTTCTATATGACTTCCACACTGCATTGAGAAGCCACCTGCCTAAACGTATCTAAATTATTCTCTACTAGAATTCCGAAAGGGTTATACCAAAACATATTGATCGGGTTAAATACGCATTTTCTCACCAACCAATCTTAGAAATGTCACGATAAAGGTTGAACTTACGTCGCCCCGTACTTCATTCACAGTGTTGTTATACCTTCTGATCCTTCGAGATCATGAATTTCAGTACTTCTTGTTCTGAAAATTGAACACCGCTTAAGCCGGTGCTAGGGGGCGTGAGCAGTGTTGCACTTTCAATTACTGTTCATGAATAGACTTAATAAAACAGAGTCTGCAATTTTCTCTTTTTGTGTTGCAAATTTTGCTCTCGGGGGATCACCTCCCTTCAGAATTTTTAACATCTGGTCCCACGGTTAGAAAACCTTTTACTAGCTTCTGAGTACTGAAATCATGTGTTGTATGACTCCTTCAGAATAAACGTCCATATTGGTGTTTAACCCTTCCAGCGCAGGAAATTTGACACTACTGTCCTTTGCAAAAAGTACAGAACCGGGTGCGAGGCATCCCAGATCAGCCGAAAGCAGGATAAAGGTTAAAGGGTTCTGATGCGCAAACATACTTTACCCAGGAAAGGAAAAAAACAGTGCTCTGAATGAATACGAAATTATCAATAGTGTGTCCTGAATTAGCCAGCTTGTTTCAGGATGAGATACCTTAAGAATTCAGTTCCCTACTAATTGAATCCATTGGATTCTAGACACGCTGGCTGTTTTATTACATTAAACGTTCTGGTGGTATTGACAACATAACTTGAGACAAGTAATGCACAAGCAAAATGAAATTAAAATACAGAAAATCCCCTCTTATAAGATCAGCAAACATGTCTAATTCTGGGTCGTTAAGGCAGGTGGTAGCTTAAGGTACGATCAAAGTAATGCATAAATTCCTGTAGGAATTTCCTTGTCCCCTTAACCCTTTCCCTCATATAAACGTGTTTTCACGCATTTGCAAACAGAGTAGACCCAGATCAGACGGCTCCTAGAGGAGCCGTCTGATCAGGGTCTACTCTGTTTGCTAATAGAATTTAATAGATCTGTTTCTTTACTTTCTAAAACGGATGCAATGTATCGCCTTCTATATTTCATTATAACTGTTTTGTCCATGAATATTCAGTAGGTAATGAAATGTGTAATAAACACAGAACAGGGAAAGGGTTAATACTGCCTTACACTACTACCTGCTTATAAAGGCACACGTATTTATTCATGATGAGGTTTGGAGATGTTCTGTCGTATTCCTGTGTGCATTGTTTGCTACAATGATGACATGTACAAAATTTCATTCCACACTTTATTGTGTTGTTCTTTAATAGTAATAGATTATATAAAGAGTAATGGCATGTATCAGTCCAGTAAAATGTTAAACCTTACATCGCTGTAAAAGTGATGTAAATTCAAATTTGGATCTGTTACAATTTACTTTCGATTTGATCAAGCTTTTGAAAAACCATTGATCGAGTGTCAAGCAGCTTGTGGCCTGGGTCCACGATTATAAAATGTTTGAGTCTGAGTCTGAGATCATTATCAAGTATCTGATGGGTCAGATTCTGAGCAAGCTCAGAATCTGCCCCATCAGATGCTTGAGAATGATCTCAGAATCAAGTAAAAAGTTTTATAACATTGGGGCATGATAAGTCATCGAGTTATTTGCAAATGCGAGTGAAGTAGCTGCTATTGGAATAAGGGTGATTACCTTTACACTGTTACAGTTTATATATGTGTAGGTGAAATAATGCTTCAATCCAATAAAATGCAATGCCTTAATATTGTTCCAGATAAATGTCAATTGCAATGGCTTGCGTGTAACATTATTAACGATTTGCATGCTTAGCGCACTTTTGACTGACATTTAATAATAGCTTAGATCCAGAAGAGAGTTCGGTGTCCCATCAAGATCCAAGTTGATCCAATTGAATGAAAGAAATTTAGCAGATCAAACATTGGATAGACAATATTCGGTTCAGCATGAGAAAGTTAAGTAACGTGTTTCGTAAACCTTTACTCCATAAATACACATTTCTACGTCTTTGCAAACAGAGTAGACCCATATCAGACGGCTCCTTTAACAGCTGCCTGATCAGGGTCTGCTCTGTTTGCTTATGTGATAACATAATTTATATCTACTTCTACAGCTCCTGTTTTTGTACAAAATCATGTGCTGATATGCCGTTTTAATAATTAATTTAATCAATATTCATTTTGACATAATATCTTTAGGGTTAAGGGAATATATTAATAGAGTAACCGTGGTTATGAATCTAATTTGACTTTTATTTTATTATTCTTTGAGTCGATACAGAAGAGTTTGGTTATTTCGAAGAGTTCAACAGTAGGGGCAATTTTAAAGATCGTATGTCCAGATTGCTAAAAGTCCTAATAGTAAGATAATCACTATTACGTCTAGGGTACGGCAATATAACTTACGATAGTTTCAGTCTTACGGCATTTAGTACATTTACATTTATTTGTTTGTTGTTTGGGAACGGCGTTCAGTCTTACAACCAGAAGATATAATGGTGCTAGAAAAACCCGGTTGATTTAAAGTATGTTTGTCTGACATTTCGAAGACAGATGCTAAGCCATGCGAGTGTTTATGAGTAGTAAACAGAAATTAATAGCAGTAGATCTCAGCATGTGATAAAGCCATGGCGGTGTCGTATATCCAGTGATTATTAGTTACCCATGGTCATTAAGTGTTTGGCCGTTTGAGCAGTAGCCATCAGCTAATGTGATATGGTAAATGCGAAATATCACTATTGAGAATTCAGTCTACTACATAATCCTGGTGTAATATTTTAATCATGCTTAACGGATTAGATGAAAGGACCATGGCCATCTACATTTCATCATTTAAACATTTCAAGAAGATTAATGTGATACGAAGACATTAGACCTAATGTTTCTAAGTTAAGCATTCGTTATTGCACAGTTAGTTATTCATAGTTCTTCTAGCAAATGTACAACTATTTATTATCGGTGTATATTTTGACAGCAAATAATGCTAAAGTGAGCGAAATAAATTCTTAAGGGGTTTTGTTCTGTAATGGTAATTGGTAGTTCAAGATTATATTTATGACATAGTCAGCGTATGTTACTGGTGAAATTGACATAACAATAACTACCAATCGCTGTATGCTTTTAACACTTTCCGTCATATAAATGCGTTTTCACGCGTTTGCAAACGGAGTAGACGCAGATCAGACGGCTCCTGTATGAGTCGTCTGATCAGGGTCTGCTCTGTTTGCTACTTGAATTTGACAGATATATTTATTTACTTTCTAAACTGGCTACCTTCCATATTTCATTAAAATTATTTGGTCCATGAATGTTCAGTAGGTATTGAATTAGCATCCAATTAGCCCATGGTGAGCAGAAACGGACGTTAATCAACACAAACAAACAAATAAATCAGTAGGTATTGAAATTTAAAATAAACATAGAACAATGAAATTGTTATTCCTTACCTGGTGTTAACAAATGATTGTCTGATTGCTCAGAGTTAGATTTGGTGCATTGCTGACTTCTTCCGATCCGATCAAACATTTGAGAAAATATTGACCGGCAGGCGACGTAAGAGTTCAAAAACTGAATTAATATACCGTAATGTTATTACAGAGCTCCAGTAAAGATGCGTGAATTGAAACATTTTCAAGAATAGCTCCTTTATTTCTCCACCCAACCCTATACTGTTACCACGCTTTAGAATTGTCTCTTCGATACGATTCTAAGAAGTGTTCACAGTATAGGGTTTCGTGGAGAAATTACAGTTTTAGTATTTGGGTACGCACCTTTATATTTAGCTTTGTTATCCCCTCATATATAATAGATTGTCAACAACCAAACCTGGCAACTTAAAAATGCTACGATATGAAATACGAATGAAATTATTTGCAAAATTATCCTTATGTTTTAGTAATTTGATATATACATTTTACTTACTGCACACCATAAAAACATCATTATGTACTAATTATAGTTATTACAATGTATTACCGGACTATTCAAGACATATTCTTTGGGGGTTGTACACTCAAATACAGGCTACAGGTCAGGATTAGAAATAAAAGAAAACCTTTATTTAAGCATCTCTCTTATGAATTATCTATTAATAATACTTTCAAGTAGTGTATCAAACACGGACCCATTCGTTTTTTTTAACTAAGCATCAATGCTGGTTGAACATAATGTAAAGTGTATATCGTTCAATTTCATGGCTTTCCATCTTGTTCAATGTCATGGTTTTCCATCTTGTTCAATATCATTGTTTTCCATCTTTTTTAAATGTTATGGTTTTCCATATATTTCAATGTCATGGTTATCACCTATCTCTATGGCATTGTTTTCCAACCCTTTCATGTCATTGTTTACCATATCTTTTCATGGCAATGTTTTCCATCTTTTTTCAATATCATTTTTTCCATCTTATGCAATGTCAAAGTGTTCCATTTACTGTTACAATATTAAAAATTATTGTTTCCACATGTAATACAATATCAATCACTTTAGATAAGACATTGCTTCCTGTATACAAAATCAACTAACCGTTAATATACATGTACTATTAACTCTTCGCTTGCTATTCACGTCAATATACGTACCTGTAAATAGTGAAGACCCAGATGAGACAGCTCCTGCAGGAGCTGTCTCATCAGGGTCTGCACTATTTACAAGTTGATTGTGCAACCAGCGCACTCCACAGCAGTGATTGCACAGCGAAATACTTGTACACAGTGAAGATGTATGTATTTATACAACAGGGCATGGGTAAAGAAGGAGAAATGTATTTTAAAATTCAGCAAGCGAAGGGTTAAACATCCCAATGTGTCATTTATAATTTAATTTCACATCAGTCTGTTCAGTACAGTAGGAATATTGTTATAAATTACAGTAAACTATCGTCCATACGACCATTCAGAAGAAGTCTAATTCTGGATTTTAAAACAGGTGGTAGCTTATAAGAGCTTTCTGCATTACAGCGAGACTTTATTGTACATCCATAATGTTGTTATTTAGCATATCAGTCTATCGACAATATTTTTTTCATTTATTCAGGGACTTAATTAATCCTATCTATATATAGAAGAGCCTACAGGAGCAATATATTAGATCAGATACATACACTAACACTTATATAAGGTATACTCTAGTATATACACTGAAACTTACACAAGGTATACTATAGTATATACACTGACACTTACATAAGGTATATTATAGAATATACACTGACACTTACACAGGGTATACTATAATATATACACTGACACTAACACAGAGTATACTATAGTATATACACTGACACTAACACAGGGTATAGTATAGTATATACACTGACACTTACACACGGTATACTATAGTATATACGCTAACACTTACACAAGTATAATATAGTATATACACTGACACTTACACACGGTATACTATAGTATATACGCTAACACTTACACAAGTATAATATAGTATATACACTGACACTTACATAAGGTATATTATAGTATATACACTAACACTTACACAAGGTACATACTATAGTATACAGAGCTACCGATAAAAGTGTATACTCAAATACTGAAATAGTCTTTTCCCTATCCTATCAAACCCTTATGTTGTGACCCACTCTTTAGAATCGTCTCTAAAACGAGGTCACAACATATGGTTTGATGGAGAAATAAAGAAGTTCTTTTAACATTTTAATTTACCGCATCTTATCTGGACCTCTGTATAATAGACATAATACCGCCAAATACAAAACTGTTATGTCGTTATCCCTACCCCGCTGTACAAACATGTCTGCTCATTTATGAATCTTGTGCAACTGCCGAATTGATCAAGATTTGAGAAACTATTGACCGAGTGTCATACATACAAAACTAGTTTTTTGCGAAACTACTAATCAATTGTAAAACAGTTTAGATCCTGATGAGGTACTGCGGTACTCGGCATCTCATTTGTACCCAAGCTTTTTGCATATACAAGTAAGGTCGCTGTTACTGGGTTAATAAATTTCCTTTGGTATATGGATATTTACAGTTAATGAATTAACACTTGTCAGAACGATTCTCATCAAGGTGCACACATTTCATTTGTCTTTCGACACATCATCACACCATGAATGCATTTAACGAGAAAAGCGCTAAAATATGCATGGATTTCGAACTAGGGTGTGTCCTGCTTTCTACAGTTACTTATTTATTAAAATTGATTACTTCTGCTTCTCTGATACAGTTATTATATATAAATCACGTGGTTGAAACTGCCGGCGGTCGAATTCTAAACTATGTACATTACATAAAGTCATATTTGGAATGAAATTCAGTAAAACACATGACATTTGGAAATTTATTTAAGCGATATTCATATATAAGCCTTAAAAGTGCCGAATATGCGATCACCTTTGCACATAACGTGTATCAAGAACTCGGCGTCTCATTGGGATTCAAACTATCTGGTACTGTAACATTGACAACAAGCGTTGCAAGGGATATTATCAAACTATTATAGTTCTTAGACTGAAGCAGTCGGTGTTTTATATACTCAAAATTGTGCAATATTGACTAATTTCGATCGGTCACGCCTTTTAGAAAATGTTGACGGCGTGCCAAACAGCTTTCAGTCAACGGCAATGTTACCATTAACTTGCGTTTTAATCATTCGCTTGCTGTTCACGTCAATATACCTACCTGTAAATAGTGAAGACCCAGATGAAACAGCTCATGCAGGAGCTGTCTCATCAGGGTCTGCACTATTTACAAATTGATTATGCAACCAGTGCACTCCACAGCAGTGACTGCACAGAGAAATAATTGTAGACAGTGAAGATATATGTAATTATACCACAGGGCATGGGTAAAGAAGAAGGAATGTATTTCAAAATTCAGCAAGAAAAGGGATAAGTTTAACCACTACCCCAGGTGACGCGCATTTGCAAACAACTTAGATCCATATGAAACACCGAGTAACTCGGCTATTCATCAAGTTGCAATCTGTTTGACATTTGATCAATAGTTTTAGTTTCTAAATTGTTGTTCGAATCGCAATTAATCGCATTTGCATCAGATACAAGTTTGCGCTGCGGGTTAATCTTTTACTCTTTGTATGTTCATGCAAGAGAAAATGCTATCATAAATATTAACTAGTTAACTTTTATAATAATACATGAACACACGATTTATTTACCACGGCAAAACACGTAGAATCGTATCTACAAGAGCAAGCTTAGATCAGACGAATGACTCATATAAGAGCCATCTGATCCGGGTCTACCCTGTTTTCAAAAGGCGTAGAAAATGATATTTGTGGAGAAAAGTGTTAACACCAATACTATTACAATAATTGGCATTATCAAACATCACACATTGGCTGTCAATAACGTGGGCCATATTTCGAAGACATGAAAATTTCGTAATCTTTTCATTTCACTGCCATAAACATGTTCCGTTGAGAATTCCGACGATCTTAGATTTCAATAAATGGAAGTTATGCATTTCATACACAGTCGTAATAGTTAAATATCAGTAAATGTTTTCAAGACATTATTTATTTTTTGTTTTTAAAAACAAGAATGCAGGCGAATATTGCGGATAAATTCATGACACCATCCGAATTGATTGCTAATACATGTATTGTGAATGCATTTGCTTCTAATTTAACCATTGTGCATTTTATGGCATTAAAGCTGCTGAATTTGATTAACACATTTCCCCGTATACTCATTTTGATGACAACCTCTTTGAATAAATAGAAACTGCTGGAATTGTGTAGTTTTGAAACCACTGTGGTAGACAGAACAGCTGTTGCTATGGTGCAAATGCTCTATTTTGGTTTCAAAAAGTGCCATTTACAGAGGCGTTAAAACATGCAAACCAATTAATATCCTGATTTACAATAATATGCTTTTGTTATAATAGCTATAGTTGTACAAACACTTTGGGCATTAATCCTACGCTATTTCTGATTGTTCATACATGCATATAAGATCAAAGCATTATTCTTACTGCTAATAGCTCTGTGTATCGACTCATTGGTACGTCGTGATACCACAATTTGAGCAGATGTCTAGTTCGTTTATGCTGATAATTCTTTCTCGATATCGTTATTTACCTTAACTGAAATATACCAAAACATATTAGTTTTGATCACATAATTATACAAATTGCAACAAAAATTCAGACTTTTCTGACTGAATCAAAAGTAGGAGGGGGTAGTGTAAACCTCTATTCCACGAACATCTGTATATGATATAACACAGGTCATGATAACATTCGTAATTTAAAACATTTGCAAGAATAACGTCTTTATTTTTCCAACAAACGTGTGTTGTGACCAGTCCTTAGACTCGCCCTTCAAGAGACGATTCTAACGAGTGGTCACATGATAGGGTTTGGTAGAGGAATCTGTTGCTGTGGATATAATGAAACTAATTATTGGATGTCGTATATAACGCCATACAAACATAAAAGCCACGACAAACACTGTAGAATCAGTCATATTTAATTCCATTTGCTAACTGTATAATTAGCATCCATGCTTATAAAACATTTTAGTTGAGTCTGAGTTCGTTCTCAAGTTTTTGATTGGTCAGATTTGAGCCAAAGAGATTTGAGCCTTTGGCTCAAATCTGACCAATCAAAAGCTTGGGTCCAAACTCAGACTCAACTAAAAAGCTTTATAAGCATGGACCTTGATCTATATATTTCAAGAAGCAAACAAAGTAGCAAACAATGTAGTCCTACACGAGCCATCTGATATAGATCTACTCTGTTTGCAAATGCGCAATTATGGAGTACGAATAGATGAAGGATTGTTGGTATTAATGGTTGTGTACTTATTGGGATAGTGGTATTCCGATAGCAAAGTCTAACAATACTGCTCTCAAGAGTAATAAATGATTACACCATTTGAAACTAAACTAATGCAAAAGGGGATATAAATTTACGCTACAGCTGACATTTGCAAATAACTTGAATGCAGATAAAGTAATGGAATAATGAAATATTCAAACCATTCACCATTTATCATATACATGTATCTTAGAAAACAACGATCCTAGTTGCAAAGTGATTGAAGTATTTGTCCAGACGATAGACTTTCAAATAAAAATAAAAGCAATAGTGAATAATCGATATTACACTGGCCGTTTTACACACATACGGGCAGTTAGCCAACTAATATCAACATGGAAAGGAATGCCGCAATATCTCTAATAAATGTTCCCAGTGCTTAACCTTTATTAAGGATCTTCCTCATTTTGTAGACAGATGGTTGTTTAATGCGGAGTGAAAGCAACGCAGAAACTCATTAAAGATCTTTATGCATTGTTTACAGTCTGCATTAAGATACCCGCAGTATTTTGAAAACCCCATGTCTAATAAATACCCTCAGTAATACCTGTTTAATGTGTATTATCTAGGACTTATCCATGATACATTTTATAATGCCTTCCATAAACACTGATCAAAAAGGCTAAATACCATACATGTACACGCAAATATGCCAAATGCTCTATAGTTAAATTCGTGACAAAACCATTCCAATTACAGTTGCAATTATTTCAAAGAACCGATTTTAAATGTGTCACCTAATAATTGTTGAGATATATTCCTCCTACACAGATATCTAGAAACACTTAACAGGTATAATGAAACGCCCGTGAGCTTTCAATTAGACAAAGAAAACATTCGCAGTATGAACAGGTCTTCTAACTAATGAGGCTTTCTATTGAATTCAAACCCGCGAATTATAAGAATAAGCATGAACGAGATGATCGAGAATACTTTAAAATGACCATAATTCTGTGGTAAATACAGCAAAACGTCGCATTAAATATGTACATACCACCGTTATAACAAATCATCTAACCAAATACCAGTGATGCTTTATCAAATTGTAGTTCACAGTTAGTGTGGATATGAAAAGAAAATCAAAATCAAAATCAAAAACACACAAATCGAGGCCAAAATCCACATTTAGGGCTTCATATGACATTAACCAAAATCACTTTTGTAACGTTTAGCAACAGGCGCGGAAAGAAATGTTAGATATACATTCAAAGTGAACTTTTTTTTAAATTATTTAATTTTAATTTATTCTATACATATTTTGACTCACTGAATTCACTGTGTTAAGAAAATGCCATGATTGAGCTTGAACAATAAATAAAACCCTAAAGTCTGTTAGATTTGTCGTGCACAATTCGTCTTGTTAACGCTTTCCACTGTACTGTTGAATAACAGACTATAGTTTTCTTAGCTAGCATGGAAGGAATGCATAACAGGGCAGTGGAATACTTCAAATGTAAATGGTCTATTTTCTTGCAGTCCGTAATTGGAACATCATGAACATATGTCTGCTGAGAAATAGAGCGGGATAATTTATGCTATGGAATACGAACGATTAAGTGACAATTTAGCTTTATCTTCATTTAAACTTATTTTACATTAGGTTTGAGTTCTCTCGGTAGTAAGGTTCTAATTAGGTGTCACTGACATTCCTACCCTAGTAATGTGATGTCCCACACCGTTTTAATGTTCTATTTACCCAGATACATATTTATGCTAGAAGTAAGGTTTTTCACTTAGTAATTTGCTTAAACTACCGACTGTTTGTCTTAAATATCATATGTGTGTTTAATGTTACGGTGTATGCTTGTCAACTCCTTTGTCGTATATTTGTTTGTCTATCGGTTTAAAGCTCTGTAGAGCTTGTGTTATAATTGCTATTAAATAAATATTACTTGACTTGAAAAGAACGAACAAGATATAGACAGACTAATTGACGGACAGACGGACAAACAAATTATTACATCATGGTCCACCGACACTATTTCAATGTGAGCATAGTGGTATCTATTTCGATACGTTCATTAAAGTAAGCTTGTGTAGTTTATAATTAACATATATTTGCCACACTATCAGCAGGACAAATCTACAATCAATAACCAATCCAATACATCCCGAGATTATAACGACCTACCACAAGGTTCTTTTATGGACAACTAAGGTGCAATCAACATTGGAAATAACATGAAAAATAAATACAATAAACACATTGAAGTGTCAGTTACAGATGGGTAGATCTGATAACGTAATGTCACACCAATACGCATTTTAGATGAAATAGAAGCAACACGTATATGTAAAAATTCTGGACAGAGTATATGTATTGAACCGTGTTTAAGGTGCTGAACAATACATCTGCATATTTTAACTTATATTGGGAATTCCCACTGTATAGATTCGCTGGCGTACTTTGTCACATGTGATTTTTATTTCCCTCTTCAATAATAAACCGGTTATCTGCATTTGCATACTTTCAGTCTGTGGCATGTACAGTAAATCCCTTCTAAACCGGCGTACTAATAAACAGCAATTAATGTCCTTTTAGGCAGGTGGCGGCTTAATGCAGTATTTATGTCATGAAGAAAGCTCTGCATGACTTACAGCCTGTATCAAGCTGCCACCTGTCTGAAAGACCGGCACTCATACTATATGTAACGTCCGGGTTTTGGAGGAGAGAGAGGGTTTCTGTACTAAGCCAATAGTGATGTTTCAAGTGAGGTGTACTTTTACCGTACCTTTGCTCCCTATAAACAACGTGTGTAATGTGCTACAGGAATATTCTCTCCACACAATTGTGTTACTTTTAGGTGTTATTAGTGATCTATTCGAAGTAATTATATTACAGACATAAACGAAATTGATTTGATATAATTTGGTCGTATTCTTTCCAAACTGTTGAAAACAAATCTACTACGACTGCCATCTTACTAATTTGTACATGTTTCTAACTTAGTTGCGTAGTGCTTCTCAACCATCCCGTTGAAACTGTAAAAAAAGAAACACACAAACCTCACAATCTTCTAACAACTCGGAACAATGTTGATACCGTAGAGTGTTTAAGTATCTTAAAGCAATACATAAGTAGTATGCGTGCTTATATTCGAGGACAAATGGGATTTATTTTCACACTTCAAATCTATGCTAGCATTAAGCCAATAACAACGTGACGGAATAAATGCATTAAAATTCGTTAGTAACCCATTTGTGCATGGTGTCCCCAAACCCGAACCTTTTTTAATTTTCAAATGGACTATTCATTAATTTTAACAGGTCAAGGTTACGGTGAATATTTAGGGATTTTTTTAAAAAAAAGTAAAATGACAAACAATGCAAACCCTGATGTGAGGGTTCCTTTATGAGCCCTCTCATCTGGGTATACACTGCTTGCAAAAGGATATTGGTTACTCCTGAATTGTAAGGGTTACTCCATGGACGTTTATGAAAAAATAATAACACCATGCATACTAATTAGATTAATTAACATCACATGAATACAGGAATTTCTGACCCTGACAGAAAACTGTAAAACCATATCTACCTTATTCCATAAACAAGACAGACTCCGAACAGAAGGCTCCTGTAGTCTATGCTGTTTGCAAAGGCATATTTATGGAGTAAAGGATTAAGGACCACAATGGAAATGTAAGGAACACAATGGAAATAATAGTATCTATTATTACTTTTAGTGTGTCGTCCGTTGCATATACTGTTGATTGACATGGGTGATTTATTTTGAAGCTTACATATTAATGTTTGTTTATTATGTATGTTTTAATAACAGATTGCCATGTAATAATGGTTTGTTTTGTGGAAACAAATCTATCTATCTATTTATCTATACAATATGGACATAGTAAAAAACTAGACATATTGCTTAAATATGTTCAGCGCAAATATGTGTTGCATAAACGATATTACTATTCTTACTAAATATTGATAATGAGTATAGTCATTGGAATTACTAGTTTGGACAAAGGTGCACATAGGTATATGGTTGATATTGGATACAGATAATTTATGTAGTTTTTTATTCCTCTCTTGAATGTTCCTTGTACTTGTACAGCCAAACCTATCTAAACCGGAAAGTCAATTATTAGTATAATACCGGTCTTGGCGACAGGCGGCAACTTAATGTAGCGTGAAAGTCATATCGAAAGCTCCACGAGGAGCTTGTTGCATGGCTTTCACCATGCATTAAACAGCCACCTGCCTAAAGGTATCTATTTATCCTCTACAAGAGTTCCGGTTTAAAGATTTTTTACTGTATTGTGTTAGTTAGTAGAATTCAAACAGTAAATGCTTAACAACTAGAATAACTATTGGCCATCGATTTCATTTAGAATCTATTGAAGGTTATTAACTATGTAAAATCTGAAAATATAATACTATACGCATACAAGGTCACGTGTTTATAAATTTAACGTTTATAACAAGCACATTACAATCATTTGAAATATGAAACAACAAAAGTATATATTTTGAGTAAGGCATCACGTTTTAGTTCAAATGCCACAATGGATGCCTGATCAATGAACTAAAAGACGAAAATTGGTTTTTACTACACTTTCAAAGTATAGATGTGTATTTTAATATTAGATTCGATATTTGAATCATTATTATTCCGTCATTCCATGATGAAAAAAAGTTAGTAGTAAAACAAAACTGTAGATTTCCTTCAGGGGGTTACTAAAACTATTAACTACAGCAAACGCACCTTCAGCGCAGAAAGCTTCGTCCAGTTCACACCATAGTGTGAATATCCCTATCATAGAGAAAATCGTTTTCTGTTACACAAGTGTTAAACAAGTGTTTCGGGACTTTAGTTGTCGTAATAATATCATTTCGTAGCCATCAGGTCAGGCTATCATCTTTCTGGAATTTGGTTCAAACGAGACTTTTCATTACGGACCGGAGAACGATTTGTCGCCACATGAATACTTTACAATATTGTTCCGACTCTTCAAAGTACTCGTAACCCTTATCCAGATGGGAAAAATTATGTCTGCTCGAATTTCCATCTGGTGCAATTTGGACTACTTCTAGTTTGATCAAGCTTTTGAGAAACTATTGGCAGTCGGTTTATAGATAAATAATCAGATTTCATATAACTATTCAGTTTATAGATCCTGGGTCCATGCTTATAAAGCTTTCAGTTGAGTCTGAGTTTTGTTCTCAAGCTTTTGATTGGTCAGATTTGAGTTCTCAAGCTTTTGATTGGTCAGATTTGAGCCAAAGGCTCAAATCTGACCAATCAAAAACTTGAGAACGAACTCAGACTCAGCTAAATGTTTTATAAGCATGGACCCAGATAAGATGAGTAAATAAAAAACATTTTTCAAGAATAACTCATTTATTTCTCCATCAAACTTCACCAAACTTCGAGATGGTTCTAAAGAGTGATCACAAATAGGGTTTGGTGGAGAAATGACGATTTTAGTAATTGAGTACGCACTGTTGCTCTGTAAATATATTTACATCAGTATGAATGTAAATACATCTATGAATCTATTTAAAAACTAAAACATGTCTATAGATCTAAAATAGCTTGGATCCTGGTGAGATGTCTCTTCTGGGTCCAAGCTGTTTGAAAATGCTTGTGAGGTCGATGTTTGCCGGATTACATTTAACATCAAGGTCCACTGAAACGAAATGTTTGTGATCGGACCATAGCATTTATTACTTCTTGGGAGTTTTCACTTAATTCTTTGCACGTCTATTCTAAAGGTTGTAAGTAAAAGTAATGACAGTGGTAATACCTACTAGCAACGCCCAACATAACATAAATCAAATTAGTTTATATGCTGAAAAGAAATATATGGCAAGAAAACCAATCGAATAAACGCCGAAGAGGAGAGAACTGTCACGTGTTGGATATGGAAGACCGCGATATTATTCACCGGTGTATGCGCTTCAGTTTCGAAATAGGTCGTTAACCTTTAGCCTGATATGGGCGGATGACTTAATACCTATGCAAACAGTTTGGATCCAGATGAGACGCCGAGTAACTCGGTGTCTCATCAGGATCCAAACTGTTTGACACCCTGGTTGCAGATTGGTAGAAACATTGATTGTAGCTTGTGTTTTTGAAATGCAGTAGATGAAAATTCCTGTAAAAATTATTTGCTCAGCAGGCTAAAGGTTAATAGTTGTTTGTTATAGAATAAAAAAAGGATAAGTGTCGAAGAAGACGGTTTATTACGTATCACAGCAGTATGTTCTATACAAGTTCGAATTAACATCTTCATAAGAATAATTGAAAATAACCGACACCTTGTTTCATGACATTGAAAATATGCATTTAATTTGCAGGGACACATTAAGTAAAGAAAAGAATGATCCATCAAATATTCTATATTAAAGAAACGATAGACGACGCGCTATAGATAGAATAATACAATAATTATTTATATGTTTTGCGTTTTGTAGCATACATGTTACAGCAATCGGATTACAATGCAGTAGTACCTTTTGTAGGCCTCATAATAGGTGTGCAGTGATATCATTAACCGTAGATATTTGGATAATTAATGCAGAACGAAACTAATACAGAGAGCTCCCTCAACATATGGATCGTCCTGTATTAACCATTATAACTACAACCAGTTGGGATCCAGATGAGCCGCCGAGTGACTCGGCGTTTCACCAGGATCCATGCCGTTTTTTAAAACACTGTATCGAGTCAAACCTTTTTCAAAATTGCACCAGATATACAGTTGGGCAGACATTAGTATTTCACAGCTGAGTACGGGTTCATCTAGTTCCCATTAAACTAAATTTAAAGTTGTCCCCGTGCTAGTGCAGTAAATTTTGAAAGCTCGAACTCTAAATACAGGTGGCAGCTTCAGGTAGCGAGATATGATTGGCAATAGCTATCAGAACATGGTATTTAATACTACCAAAAAGTCATTTGTTCCAAAATTAGTTAGTTATATTAATTTATTTGAATATATGTATAAACCACCGACAGTCCTATCGAAATTGACATGTAAAGTCCATTTAAATGTGCCAGTTTGAAATGGTTTAAAGAGCGATTACAAGGTCATCTTTCGGACTGAAGTTATTACGATTGGCCAATATGTAAATCATTGACATGTCAAGGGAACCGTGTCACATAATGTGGATAACACATACTATTTTAGTTTTAAGACTCCTATAAGTGTGCCTCCCGCTACGTTTCTTTTGATGTTTGACGACCGAAGCAGATCCATCACCGAGACAATGCTATTTGATATGCGGAAAACCGCATGTAAATCGGACACAAATTACAGACGTTATGTTTGTTTGAAAAGCCGACTCCTTTAAATTTACATCTCTCAAAACATGAAATAACAATAGAAGAACCCCCATGGTATTGCCTAATCTGATAAATATCTATATCCAATGGAGGGTTATAATATGTGTGCCGCTTTCCACTAAGCTCCTCTCCCTTTCTTACATTCGATCAATTAAAACAGCTCATTTTTATTGCAAGTTTCCCAGCAATCACACATTAGAAAGCTTATCTAGCCATGTGTACCTAATTATTTCGAGGCTACCGAGAGGGAACTACAGCTAAATAGCCGCCTATTGTTTTATCATGCGCTTGTACTAATTATCAGTTCCCCTAGGTGCATCGGATAAGCCCTCCCTCGTAAATGGCTGACTGGTCAAGTCAGAGAACAGCTCAATGAAAATAATGTAAAAGGGGTGTATTTAGAGGAATTCCGTTAATGAAATGGGTACAATAGATTAATGACTGTTCATTAATACAAAAATAAAGATACTAAATATGATTCCTGACTAGTATGGAACCTTAATGCGAGTGAAAAGCAATGCAGAAAGCTCCGCTCTGATCCACCTGCCTAAACGTTCTTAATGTCATTTACTGATAATTCGAGTTAACGAGATGTTACTATACTTGGCTTTGTTCTCTTATCACATTCCTGCTTTTGCTTTCGAGGGGTTTGCTTTCTCTTTCAGAACTTATGTACTTCACAACAGCAGGTGTAAAGTGCTTTTGTGGCGGCCATAAAAAGTCGCACAGAACTACATTCTCAGTGGTGTTATATTTTCTGGTCATTCGGATATTTTAGTTTCAATGCTATTAGTTCTTAAAATTGAATATCGCATCAGCCGGTGCTAGGGACGTGAGTACCGTTGCACTTTCAATAAATGCCCATGAACAGACTCAATAAAACCGAGTCTGCAAGTTTCTCTTTTGACATTGCTGCCTTTGCTTTCGAAGGATATCTCACTTTCAGAACTATTGTAAACAATGCTTATAAGCACCCACTGTATCACTGGTTTCTGCTTATTATGATATATTGCATGTTCAGATGCTATAATCATCATGAACATATCGATATTTACAGTTTAATTAAATACTCTAGACAGTATGGCATTCTATACTATACTAATCTTATAAATGATTAAACAAAAACAAATTACTGAGGGAAACAATATAATATAATGGAAATTCATTATGACAGCGAGCCTCTTGTAATATTTAATACTTTACAGTAAAACCTCTCTATAACGGCCACTAAATTGTGTATAATTGGTATTTAGGGCAGGTGGCTGCTTAAAGAATGGTGAAAGTAAAACAGAACGCTCCTATAGGAGCGTTCTGTTTTACTTTCACCTTGCTTAAAGCAACCACCTGCCTTTAACTCGAAATACTTGATGTAATTTAGTGACCGTTATAGAGAGGTTTTACTGTACTTACATTAGAAAGTAAGAAAAACAATTGCAACTTATGAAGTACTCGACTACAAACGTTACGATGCCAACGGGTTTCTTGTTACAGTTTAGGAATCCTTACCTGCGTGTCAAAAGTCGGAACTTGGTATAAGAGCAATTACGTGTAATTTATGAATAAATGGATTAGAAAAACCTGAAGCAGACTTGAAACAAACTTGATGTGGTTCTTTATATCACATTTGAGAAAATAAACCTACATGATCTGTAATCCCTTGTTCGTTTCTAGGAAATACACAGTTTAATACAGACGAAATGTGCCTTAGTACAGACATGTGTCTATTTCGGTCGAACATAACGCCGTAATGAGATATTGCTTTACTAGTGTGTCTCTAAGAAGGCATCTAGCATCAAATGTCAGGAATCAATCAACTGATTGATTCCTGAAACGATCTTATGTGTCGAGGTCATCATTTCGTACAGATTAGAATTGTTGAGAAGGACTATGGAAAGAGGAATATACCAGACAGAACATATGCTCATAATTACAACATCGCACCTCTGCCAGTCAAGAATGCTATTCCCAGTCAATCAATCAGTTTTGGCGTCTGACAATTACAATATGAAACCTATGCAATGGGTCCTTAAGTAATATCTGCCTCTTGCTATGGGAATTAATGTAAATGAACGTGAGTTGAGTCTACGACGCCAATACCAAACATATATCGCCAATAAAAATATAAACGGAAGAGAAGCTAAAAGATATAAATTAAAAACACAAATACTAGCTAATAACTTAATAATCGTAAAGACTGCACATCAGTGTCTTTAACAACTAACTAGATATGAACGCCTTGGAAACATGGTAGGTCCAGAGTCTACTCTGTTTGTTTATGGAAAAAATATATACGTTTCGGGAGCACACCTCTGTTCGGGATGTTTGCCTCGTGGATACAATATGATATTGAATAAAATATCGCACTCGGAAAGAAGCAAATACACATTTCAATTTTGATGTATGGGGTGTTGACCATGAACAGTATCCAGATATATCCAGCTCAGACCAGTGTATTGGGGTCACTGTATATATGTAAGTCAATACATGCGTTTTGTGATATACTTGCTATTACATTGAAAATGCGTACACTTGCGAGCCTGTTGGAGAGCCATACTAACGGAATCAATGTGACTACATGTATATATTTAACCACATTCCCTCCTAGACTATTTTCAGACCCAATCTAAACAATCTTTAGACAATAAAATTATGTTATTTATAATTATGTAGTTTAGAAACCATTGTGATAAATGGAGCATTTGCTCCTATAGGGCAAACACTCTATTTATCACAATGGTTTCAAAATTGACTCAGATGCGTAAAAAGACGCCAGTAGGAGGGGATGAGTTATTCTGTTAATGATATACAAACGCTTTTACCGGATAAATATTCGTGTGAGCAATACTTACAACCTATCATGTAGCTGAATGTAATAATAATATATGAATTCAGGCGTGTTTGGTCATGGCTGAAGCTAAATAATCAAATCTTTATAAGTGCATGAGCAAATCGAGAATCAGCCGCCTGATCTGGGTCTACCCTGTATATAAAGGCTTCAAAGTGGACCTATATCAAGTAAGATGTCATACAAAAACAATTAACCGATTTAGTTCAGCATTGTCAATAGAGCAATGATTTCCTTTGTCCTAGTTCTGTACTCATTATGCTGATAGATGTATTTTAAAACTACGAATATGATAATGACTAGTAATCCCCTTTTATTTCATTTGAATGCTAACCTGAACATATTAGGATGGTCGTTCGCAATGATTCTTTTTTATAAGTGTGGTGTTTCAAAGCAAATGAATATGGTACCTGCAGGGCCGCTTTTCTCTGATACTTAACAATTATACTAACTTTCAAAGACAAATGATTTGACTACGGACAGACAAAACGGTTACGCTTTTCGTAAATAAAAGGCCATAACTCTAAGGTTCAAAGGACTATAATTATGTGGGGTACATGCAGGACAAACTGTTCTGATAGTACTAAACCTCTAGACAAGGTTTCATAGACACACTTCAAACCATTTCTGAAATATGACTCCGAAAAGAAAGAAATATTAACAACGGTCAATAGCACCGGTGTTAAAATGTCAATAAAAGTGATAGTTACGGGGCGGCATCTTATTATGCTGTTGAACATTTGTAAAACGTTTGAATTGAAAACTCCAAACCGTGTCTAAAGTATGACTCTGGAGGACAAAAAAGGTTAACCCATTCCCACTTAGGCTATTTTTAGACCTAACCTCTTTGATTAAATCTACCAAAAAGGAGCATTAACTAGAGAAAAGGAAATTTTCATAAGTGTGTGGTTTTGTAACCATTTTGATAAATAGAGCATTTGCTCCTATGGAGCAAATGCTCTATTTATCACAATGGTTTCACAAAGTGACTTTTACAGAAGCGTCAAAAGGCGTCAATATGCGGGAATGGGTTAAGGGTTTCACAAACTAAGGTCCAAAACTCTTTCGTTCGAAGGCCAAAGTGAGTGATACTCGCAGAGCAGCATCTCTTTATTTTACTAAGCATTTACACAACGTTTCACAGAAACACTCCAATAGTTTGTGATATTTGAATCCGGGACGCATGGACGTACAGGCACACGGGCGCACGGACAACTCTATATCTAAACACCCGCCTTCTACGGTGGATGATAAATGGTATATTGGTAAACCGTTTTACCTACGTGTAACAAAAGCGGTAAATAAGTATTTAGGGCAGAATAAACCTTTGAATATATAAGAAATGAGTAAAGTACAATTGACACACAATATAAGCTCCACACAGAAAACTCCCAGAGGAGGTTCTCATCCCAGTTGGCGATGGTTGCCATTACCCATGTTTTAACCTTTAGCCTGCTGAGCAAATTATTTTTACAGAATTGTTCACCTACTACATTTCCCAAAGTCAAGCTATAATGAATATGTCTACCAAAAAACAACCAGGGTGTCAAACAGTTTGGATCCTGATGAGACGCCGAGTTACTCGGCGTCTAATCTGGATCCAAACTGTTTGCATAGGTATTCACTCATCCGCTCATATCAGGCTAAAGGTTAAATAAACATTAACCCTTTCACCACCGAAGTCGCCGAAAAATGATTCACAGGGCTTACTGCATTGGGCGAATACGATAATATTTGCAAACAGTTTGTTACCAGATGAGATATCGAGGTTCGGCCTCTCATAAGGATTATAACTTTTTCGCACATAATTTACGTTTCAGAGAAGGAATACAAACTTAAAGCAGGTGATATTGTTTGAAGGCAAACATTGCTTAGTGTCAACGAGTTAAAGAATGACGAACCCTTGTAGTGCCATCATAGTCCTCTGGAATATTTTCTCTGCTTTAAAAGTTAGAGTTGAGTGTTTATTCAATGTCCTTATAAAACAATAAACAGAATGCAAAACCATTAATATCCTGATGGGACACTGAGTTGGCGTCTCATCTGGATTCATGCTGTTTGCGTATGAAACACGTACCCAACTTCAAGGCATTGGGTGGGTAAACATTATACCAGCACTTCTCAGTCAGACGCAAATAGCACAGCGAATGACTGACTCTCACTTTCGTTCGTTACCTTTTCGCACTGATGTCGCACTGTTGTAGTGTTTTCACGAGATAGAAATATTAGGTGTAACGATTGACAGTAAACATTTGACTCATAATGACATTATGAACGTTGGTACTATTTGGATACTATTAAATGATACATGTAAATGTGGCCACCATGGTATAAACTAGAATCATGCCTATAACATTCTTTTGACAAACCGAAAATGTAGACAATTCGCATCTGTAGTTAAATGTTAAACATTATATTTATTTTGAAACATTCACAATATGTTTGGTTGAGTTACATGTATTTGTTTTAAAATACATATCCGAAAGTATAAATCATTTATATTCCTGTAAAAGATGTATGGATGAATATTGATACAATTATGGTTGTAAACGACAACACAGTATACAATATAATTCACGACTGCCAATCAAAGTATATTGAACGAATGTGTGTAAATTGCATCAGACAAGTGCGTTGTTCCTTAACCAGTAAACTATCAATCGTGCTGAATAAAGCCAATGCGCTGCAACATTTAGTCAAGTAATATCTTGCACGTTGTGGTCTCATTATGGAAATAAATCGATTTATGCATTAGGTACAAACATACAAGCTAATCAGTCACAGATCCTACTATTTATTGTACTCGTTTAAACCCGCTCTCCCTTCACAATGCCAACAGCGTAAAATGCCATTGAACTTCAAATCCATACGGGACAATAACGATATATGGATATTTTACAGGGAAAGGGTACTGAAAATTCCATTTTCGTCAAGTAACGAATTTAAAAGATGTATTAACCCTTACAGTACGGGACACAACTCACCAATGTCCTTTGCAAACAGTGTAAATCAATATGAGAGGGCTCCCAGAGGAACCTTTTCATTCGGGTCTGCACTGTTTGCCATGTTAATTTTTCCTTCGAAAAATGTTTACCATAAAATTGATCTGTTTGAATTTTGGAATCATCGTCATCATCGGTCTCCGTCTGTCATGGTTGACAATGGATTGCGCTCCGCCGTGGAGCAAGTTTGAATTTTGGAAATTAGTCCATTGAAACTTCAGCATTTTAAGGATTAAGTCCAACACATGGGCAGTGTAAGCTCGCCTTTACAATCCACTCTTCTCATGGTAAACGCGATTTGACTAGGAATTACAAGCGGCTTGGACCCGGATTAAGTTTCTTAACGTATTCTCTCATATTGCAGTCTTTTGACACCGCTATAAGGGTCATATTACCAAAAACCACTGTAATAAATATACCATTTGGTCCTTCGTCCGCAGAACACAACTGTAATTACTTTGCATTGTCTTGTATTAAAGTATCTAATTATCGTCTACTTTCAATCCGAATGACCGTTCAGCCGTCTGTACATTTACACCCCTGGTTATCGAGCCATTTGCCTACAATATTGAGCACTGTTAACATATAGCGCGAATGCGCAACCGCAGTACTGGCTAGTGAACCTCAGAGTCACCGTTTTAACTCCTGGGTGCAGAGGAAGCAACCTGTTGCGGCTTGGAGACACTGAAAAGCGTCTCTGAAATTTCGAGCTGGTCCAGCCGGGATTCGAACCCCGGACCATTGGGTTATAAACTCAGCACTCAACCACTAAGTTAGGCCACCACCACACATTGCATTTACTTCGTTTCCTTAAATTGGAAATATGTTAAAACTTAAGCAATAAATAGGAGTTGGAAATTATGACGTATGATAAATGAGTGTTAAAATTAACATTACGGATAGTACAACAATTTGCATTTAGAGTGCATTTTCACATGTTAAAGTTAAAATGTGTACAAATTGAGAACAAGCTTTGTGTTGTTATATTGACTGATAGTGATAGATATGCCGCGAGGAGACTGTTTTAAACAAATACGAAGTATTGTTGGAATGTTTCAAGACTTACATACATGCATTCTGCATTTAACAGTATTGGAGGTGAAACATTCTAACAATTTGATCGTACAGTAAAACCTCTCTAGACAGGTGACTGTTTAATGCAGGGAAAAAGTCATGCAGAACACTACTCTAGAAGCTATCTGCATGACTGCCACGCTCCATTAAACATCCATCTGCCTAAAAAGGTCTAAATTCTTCTCTACTAGGATTCCGGTTTAGAGAGTGTATATGAATTTGCAAGTACCAGGGTATTCACTATTTAAGCATTCCAACTCTTGTTAATGATACTATTTTATACTGAATGTTCAGCACACTAAAGGCTGATGAGGGCCGTATAGCATCACAAAGAAACATTCATGGTTTAGTGACTAGTTCAGGTCTATCTTAAATGAAGCAGATAGCGATACAGTAAAACCCCTCTAAACCGGACGTAAAATTTAGTATAAATGTTGGTCTTGGAGACAGGTGGCAGCTTAATGCAGGGTGAAAGTCATTCAGAAAGCTCCTCTAGGAGCTTTCTGAATGACTTTCACCCTGCATTAAGCAGCCACCTGCATAAAAGTATCTAAAATCTTCTGTGCTAGAATTCCGGTTTAGAGAGGTTTTACTGTAAATGGATCATTCAAGAAATATAAATATGGGAGTATGCTTCGGAGTGCTTAAACACTATTGATAGTAAAAGCAGAATCGTTCAACTATAAAAAACGATTTATGTTTGATCATTAAATGACGAGAGAGTAATTGTATAAAGGGAATTATTTGTTGTTTGGCATATACTTTAAAAGCCTTTTGTTTGTAAAAAGAAACAGACATTCATTAGCCCAGTTATTACATACAATACAACACACATGCTTCTCATTTTTTATAACAGATTTCATACAAACTATTACTAAAAGTAACACCATAATACAATTATTTCCTCTTTAGTACTGCATTCAAATATTGCTTACACTGGTCAGAATCGGTTGAATGTCTCACGCAACTCGAACATATTTCGTATCCTTTTTCATATTGTTTTCGTTAATAGTTTTGTACTTACTAAATATACATTGATGAAATACACTCGAGATATTAAATATACCTCGACTGGAAAGACGGTAATTCCTGTCGGTTACTGAACTCCGAATGTAACGTGGAATACAATATGTTTACGTGTGTGTGCGTGGACACGTGCAAGACAACGTGACAGTTCTAATGACTTTGGCATGCACGCCGGATGATCTAATATGTTGAATAAATAAATGTCGTTACTGGTAAATATTATTTTCTAAACCAAATCTCATTCAAAATGTCAAACGAAGGAAACTATTTGTTAATCGGTGAGTGTTTCGATGTGCTTTCTTTTCAAGTTAGCGCTATCGTCTGAGATATGAATTACTACCTCCCGAGTAAGTTGGTCGTGATGTTTAATTTAATCTTTTCAGTGACAGCATTGTCCTACGCTGGACATATTTTCGACTGTTTTTTACATTTAGAATGTATCTGAGTAAAATTTCGTTATAAACAATAAATAAAATGTCAACAAGTTACTCGGCGTCTCATCTGGATCCAAACTGTGTGTATGGTATCACATACCCGTCTTCGTGGCACCAAAGGGGTTGAAAAGAAACATCAGAATGTTCATGCCCTAAAACCCTCCCTTTTAGCACACACACTTAAATATCATTTTAGACTGGTGACTGCTTAATGCTGGATGAAAAACATGCGGAAATGTCATTTGATAGATTTTTGTATGACTTTCACCTTGCCATAACTCACCCCGGACTACATTTAGACCGAACCTTTTCAATACATCTAGTGAAAAGAAGCTTTAAGTAGGAACAATTAATCGAGGAGGAATTGTTTAGTTTTGAAACCGATGTGATAAAAAGAGCATTTGCTCCTTTGCTCTTTTTATCACAGCGGGTGCAAAAATGACTTTTACAAAATGCTACAGTATGAGGAAATGGGGTCTGTTATATAAACCGACATTCATACTTTTTGACTGTTCGGATTAGACGAGATTTACTGTATTATTTAACAGTAGCTGTACATGCGAACATCTTAACGTTTGCAAAATATAACATTGCAAAAGGTATAGTATCATATCAACGGTGGCTCGGATAATCTGCGTACGTGCATGTGCTTATAGATGTAGGTTGAAATAGTTCAAATCGTGATTTGATATCGCATTGTATATGTGTCATCTGATCATGGTCTACGTTGTGTGCAATTTCCTATGATATAATGCGCACACTCTAAAGAAAACTAACGCCATTAACCCCACTGTTCAACGATTTGTTAAAACATTCCCGAAGCCGTCGCCTATATTAATGAAATTAATGACCATGTTAAACTATTATACGAAATATGTATTATCGTAATAGAATCGTTACCTTTAACCCTTCAAAGCTACACTATACACGTACTTGGATGCTGGCATTTGGAAACAACTTGGATCCAGATGAGACGCAGAGTAACTCGCTCTCGCATCCGGTTCCAAGCTGTTTGAAATCGTCAATAGTGTCTAGATGAAAGGTTCAGCAGATTAGGGATTGAGCAGGCATTACTTTGTCAGCATGCGATTGGCAAAATAGTTTGTATGGATTTAATTAACCCTTCGCTTGCTATTCACGTCAATATACCTACCTGTAAATAGTGAAGACCCAGATGAGACAACTCCTGCAGAAGCTGTCTCACCAGGGTCTTCACTATTTACAAGTTGATTGTGCAACCAGTCTACTCCACAGCAGTGATTTCACAGCGAGATACTTGTACACAGTGAAGATATATGTAAATATACAACAGGGCATGGGTAAAGAAGGAGAAATGTATTTTAGAATTCAGCAAGCGAAGGGTTAATATCGATTTTAACCTTATGTACTCCAAAAATACGTCCTCCTACGAAATCATTGACCGGGTCACTTTGAGTCTCAACAAAATCCAAGCTGTAAATGCAGGCAGTAAGGAGCTGGGGTAAGGGCTTACACAGGAAACGAAACATACAGTAGAACATATTTTAAGCGGTCATTCATTCATCGAACATTAGACATAAATGTTGTCGGTTGCTTAATACAGGGAAAAATGCAGAAAGCTCTTATAGGAGCTTTCTGCATTACGTTTGACCTGCATCTTTCTTAAAGACCATAATTAGACCTCATTTTGGTGACTGCTCAAGGCAGCTTCTACTGTATACATACATTGAAAAGGGTGGGGGAGAGATACAGACAGACAGACAGACAGACTGAGAGAGGGACGGGGAGAGAAACAGACATACAGACAGTCGGGCAGACACAAGGACAGAAACAGAGAGAGATAGATAGAGAGAGAGAGCTAAGTCTGTGGGATAAACTGGGCAAATTATGCATGGGGGGGGGGGGGGGGCAAACTCACACATATATTAACAGTAACGCCTGTTCATGTCAATGTAGTACTAGTAAAAAACTAAATTATTTAGTGATTAAATCTTCGACCTCAGTATGATTTGCTTCAACGAAAATACAGTTTTGCTCATAAGAAATGAACATTCTTGCATATATGAACTACCACAAAGGAACTATGTACAGCACCAGATGATGCAAGCCACTGTGTGTAATATCGTCTTACATTTCTAACCGATTGAACTCAATATAATGTACAGTAAGATATCGATCATTCGAACACTAACATACGTATCATTGTCGATCCTTAAGACAGACTAGAGGGTTAATACACGTTTTTTCGGGCAATAACATCTGCAGTGTCCCGAGAGACTGTTGTTGGCCCGAGCCCGAAGGGCGAGGGCAACAACATTCCCGAGGGACACTGCAGATGTTATTGCCCGAAACAAACGTGTATTAACGCTATTCTTGCATAAAACCAAATTTGTGCTCTCCTGCATCAATTTAATTCTTCAAAATACAAACAAAACAACGGCAGCAAAACTATACACTTCTTTGACACTTCGTCGATTTATGCTGTTTCCGGGCCACTGTTTTCTTTTCGACGTCAATTCATGATTGTATCAAATTCCGTTTACACGGCATTTCATTCAATATGTCTATCACTAAAAACAGTTCATTGTCGGTGCTCCTGGAAATACTCACAGGCCGGCGTTCACCTAGCTTAGGCCAAAACGCTGTAGCATTCGCGTCCATTGTTTACCTTAGGCCCCGAATAGGTATAATTAAAACCGGTCAACAACAGCGCGTGAGCACGAGAATCGCCTTGTTAATACATGGTCTAGCGGGACTACAACAGCACGTTTTGTGCAAGAATGTAGTTTAATGCATGGCGAAAATAATGCAGAAAACTCCTCTAACTTTCTGCATGTCTTTCACTATGCATCAAGCAGTCACCTGCCTAAAAGGGTCTAAATTCTTCTATTCAAACAAATCGAATAAACGAGATTTTACTGTATGTCTTTCATTATATAGATTAGACAGTTGGTGACAATACTAAACGGTCAGACAATTATTTTTAATTATGCAACAAGAGCAGCTTTGACCCAAACCAATATATAATTCACAGCACGGGATGTCAAGTTTAATGAAGGACACTTGTGAGTTTGTCTGGCTTGAATATCAAGTTCTGTTCATTTCCGTTACAGACTGACAATGAATGCAAAGTATTGTTTGTGAGAAGAGAGTTAAGAAAATGGCATTCCGAAATTTCAGACATGTTTGACCACGTTTGCGAAAGTACAACAGTTACACATATACAGCTACATTTGACGTACTTTAGTGCAATGACTACATGTAGTTGGAAGTGTCACTATTACTTCCAGGTTCGGTGAAATTTAGTTAAATTCTGAAAGTAATAGATCCTTTGAAGGCGAAAGCACCAGTGCGAAAAGAGCTCTGATTTTTATTGAATCGTTCATGAGTAGTTATTAAAGTGGAATACTACTCACACCCTAGTACCGGCCTCAGTTGTATTTAAAGTTCATAACTAAAAGCATTGAAATTTACGATCCGAAAGGACCAGGGCATATAATAAAACTTAGAATGATTTTTACGACCGAAACATAAGCAGTTAACACCTGCTGTTGTGAAGTACATAAGTTCTGAAAGTAGGAATTTGTACATGAACATTTGAAAACGAAAGACGCTTGTGGAAAGCGGGGTACATAACTGGTAATGTATGCTTACGAAAGTATGTTAACCTGTATATTTACCCATGTTTGCCTTATGTAAAGACCCATACACGAAGGAAATGGCATTTAACATTATGCCTGCTAAGCAAAATATTTAAACGCAAAGTTTCAGCCACGACATTTTCAAAATATCAAGCTATAATCTACTTGTCAACCAAATTACAATCGGGCTGTTAACCCTTCGCTTGCTATTCACGTCAATATACCTACCTGTAAATAGTGAAGACCCAGATGAGATAGCTCCTGCAGGAGCTGTCTCATCAGGGTCTGCACTATTTACAAGTTGATTTAGCAACCAGTGCACTCCACAGCAGTGATTGCACAGCGAGATACTTGTACACAGTGAAGATATATGTAATTATACAACAGGGCATGGGTAAAGAAGGAGAAATGAGTTTTAAAATTCAGCAAGAGAAGGGTTAAACTTGCTTGGAGTCTCATCTGGATACAAGCTGTTTACATAGGCAATCACTCATTCTGGATACAAACTGTTTACATAGGCAATCACTCATCTGGATACAAACTGTTTACATAGGCAATCACTCATTGGACGACAGCAGGTTAACATATATTAGTAAACAAAGAAAGTTCATACATATATGAACTTGCTTTGGTTTTGAAAGTCGAAAGTATTTTCTAGTAGCCTGATACATAGACTTACCACTTGACCTGCTTAATGACAAAGAGAAAAGATTATAATTGTGGATGGCAGTATTGCTATGTGAATATACTCCATGTTAGTGTAATAATTTTGATACATGCACTTTACCACTGTATTTGCTGTCGCGGTTGTTGTAGATTAGTCGGAGAGGGGATACGTTTATTTACACTGTTTGTCTTTTAGGATGGGGATGGAATAAGTGTGAGGTTGGGCGCCCATAAACCGGTTTAACCCCCCAGTGACTTTTGTCACTGACCGTTCCAAGGCGATACTTCCATCTTCTTCCTATTGTATGTTTGTTTTGTCTTTGTGCGTCTCTTGTTGTTTTTTCTACTTATGTACATTTGCTGTTTCCTTGTGTTGCTGTTCGGGCGAGTGTTTGTTCTGTATGTGGTGTTTCCTGCATGACTCATTTTTGTACTACTATAAGTAGCACAACTTTAACACAGAAATATGAAGTACAATGTACGTTAACATTCTGCATTCTGAGCATTTGCCGTCTGCATATATTATCGTCTGCATCAATTCTATTTTATATTTGTCTTTCATTTCGTTGAAAAAACCCAACCCCAGATGGGATCTTGAAGAGACACTGAGTTTTCCAGCGTCTCATCTGAATCTAAACATATTTGCTAAGGTTATCAACTTGTATATATTACCTAGACATTGACGTGGCAGTTAGATTATCCTTGATCAGTTTTCGTTCAAATTGTTCGTGAGTTTTTAACATAATCTAGATTTCATAATATCGGAGAAACACTAAATAAATGAAACAGCAGCATTCAATTCCACATGAGCAAAGCGACCTGATAAAACGAAAGTGATCTACGGACACAGTTTTTAATTATATATGTCTAACCTATCCTTTTGCCTCAAAGGTAGGTAAACATTGTTATGTATTTTATTAGATGAAGACTCATGGCGATATTTCCCTTTATATTCAACCATTTCGCATTTATGAGACTTGTGCAATCGCCTCTGACTTGACAATTTTCCATAATGTTACAAATTTAAATGACCGATCCGATCGCTGTTATGAATCCTAGCCTGATATCTCGCCTCCACCAAAATAGGAAAATAAACACATATTACGAATTGCACACACTAGGTCTAAAACTCTCCGAAAAGCTTTTATCAACGAATCGCAATACGGTAATGCTTAAAATACAATGTTTTGCTCTTTCAATTTCACGATGCAGTTACATGTGCATCATGCAGGGGTGTATTGTACGGCTCCTTGTATTTCCATGTCCGTAATATATACTCATATATACACGCATTGCCATGCCTATAGGAGCCGTCTGATCCGATTCTGATTTGTTTGCTTCTCAAAATATAATATCTCTCAATGTACAGTTTTTACCAGAACCGAATTATCTTGTGTACATATGTCAGAACATTCAGGCAATAAATATCCAATACGTTATTATTTTTATACCAATATTCGAAAGGAAAAAGGTAAATGAAATACACGCTATTAATATTCTGGGGACACCTTTTGTTTGCATATTTACATCCATCTATAGCTGTTTCCAAAGCCATCGATGCTTTAAAATCATTTATAATAACATAGTATTTTCATTTGGCCCGCTGTACATAGTCAAAGCGACTGGCTAATTGAAGCGAGTGCTAGTACATTGGAAATGGGTATACATTGGGCATATGGTCTATAAAAGGTACTCAAGCTAACAATGTACACCGAAATGCTATCTTGTTTGCTGTACCTATTTGGTTCTATGCTCTACATCATTATAACGATTATTTGGCAACAAAACGATTACTTATAACACCCTTTCAATATTAACTTGGTTACATCATTTCAACAATTGCCTGATTATTATTTTTATACCAATATTCGAAAGGTAAAAGGTAAATGAAATACACGTTATTAATATTCTGGGGACACCTTTTGTTTGCATATTTACACCCATCTATAGTTGTTCCCAAAGCCATCGATGCTTCAAAATCATTTATAATAACATATTATAAAAGGTACTCAAGCTAACAATGTACGCCGAAATGCTACCTTGTTTGCTGCACCTATTTGGTGCTATGCTCTACATCATTATAACGATTATTTGGCAACACAACGATTACTTATAACACCCTTTCAATATTAACTTGGTTACAGTCTTTCAACAATTGCTTGATTAAACTCTTTCAACGATTACTTGATTACATCTTTTAACGATTATTTATGACACTCTTTCAATGGAACACTCTTTCAACAATTGCTTGAATACACTCATTCAACGAATACTTGATAGCACTCCCTTTACGATTATGTAATTATGTTATTTGCTAATAACGGATATTCCATTTATAAGCACAATAGTGTTGTTTGTGCAGTGTGGCGGCCGTGAAACGTCTCCCAGTACATTCAATCAATATTGTTATCTTCCTCTTGCAGGAATTGCTCTACATTCAATGTGTTTCCTCATACCTTTACACCGTACTTTGTCTATCGGTGTGTTGGTGGTGGTTGCGTCTTGTATGTGGCTTTGCCTGCTTGACTGTACTACTTTTCCACATATAATTGTTGAATACCTTTCTACTGGGGTACATTTATAACTGGATCAATTTCCAACAGGATGAAAATAATGCATTGACATTTTTCGTACAATTCATCTTATCAGAATCTTTATTTGAACTCGCTCCTTTTTAGACGTGTTAGTAAAGTAAAAGAAACAGTAAACACTGGAATAGGTCAAAGATGTGGAAAAGCTCCGTGCTACGTTTTTGAATTGCATTGAAAAAAACTCATCTGAAGGTTTACGTATTCGCCTAGAGAATGAAGAAGAAGATGATGTTGGTGAAGAAGAAGAAGATGATGATGAAGAATAGGAAGAGGAAAGAAGAAGAAGAGGAAGAAAAAGTTGTGATTTTATCTTTATATTGCACCAATCGCCTTTATATAAGAGCATTCTGTGGCTTACGAAAATAACTACTTCAAATTAGGATGAACAGCTAAAACAACTGTTACGTTCATTGTCCAATGAAGTCCCCCAGTGGATCTTAAGACTATAAACTATAATAATAAATTCTGAAAGGAGGTGATCCCCCGAGAGCAAAAATTGCAACACAAAAAGAGAAAACTGCAGACTCGGTTTTATTGAGCCTGTTCATGAACAGTAATTGAAAGTCGAACACTGCTCACGCCATCTAGCACCGGCTTAAGCGGTATTCAATTTTCAGAACAAGAAGTACTGAAATTCATGATCTCGAATGATCAGAAGGTATAACAACACTGATAATAAAGTTATACAAATAATGCGAAGTGATGTTAATCATGATGTGTGAACCATGCAGTATGGAATTTAAACAGTTCAGTATAGGTATATTGTATTCTGTGGTGTTCAGAATATACTACATGCTATTTACGACAAGAGAACTCTGAAATTGAAGTTTGAAGAACAAACTGCGAAGTGTGAACTATGAAATGCGAAACTGTCAAGTGTGAACTATGATTTTGAAATGCGAACTATGAAAATTCAAACGTGTACTAAGAGGTGGACGTGTGAGCTATAGAAATCTTGTTTGACATTTGAAGATGAAATTTAAAGTGCGAAATGAAACAATTAGTTTGATGTGTGAACTCTGACGTACATACAACGATGTGTAATATAGTAAAGTGTGAAGTCATCACCGTCTTTAGTTTAGAAGACTTGACAAAGCCAAACATGGCATGACTTGTTGACGTTTTGGGAGCATACTTAGTCTTTGATCAGTTGTGTTAATCGTCTGCATTTAAATAATGCACAGTAAGCCCTGATAGTTCAAACACTTAAACACGTATCATTATCGGTCTTTAACCTTTAGCCTGCTGAACAATACATTTGTTTAGATTGTGCCACCTACTACATTTCCAGAATCAAAGCTATAATCAATGTGTCTACCAAAATAGTTGAAACATATTTTATTTCCATTCTATACATATATTGGAAATGGGGTTGGGTCACAAGTTCTGACAACGTTAGTTTCGACCCTCCCGCTACAAAATTGTGTACAATCAAAATACAATGGCGATTTTTACATGACATACAGCTAGTAAGTATATAACAAAAACAAAGTGAAAAATAAACCGAGAAATAATGTGTAGGAGAATGACAAAGGATAAAGAGGAAAATAGGGGAGTGTAAGAGAAGTTGCATGTTAGAGAGAAAGACAGAGTATAAAAAACTATCATTGAATCAAGCAAATGATCAGACGACTAAAGCATTTGATGTTGAATACATAAATAAAGAAAGACACATTAGAGATAAAGATTCAAATTAAAATTAAAATATCCCAGTTTGTTTAATGTAAGCATGCACGGCAGAAAAAAGTGTTTTTTGTCATCATCACTCAATTCTAAGTTACCGAACAACAAAGTATCCGTGTTTAGAGGGTGGTAACTTCGCGTAGCATTAAACAGGTTTACTCTCTGTTCTTGGTCAAACAGTTTGGATCCTGATGAGACGCCGAGTTACTCGGTGTCTCATCTAGATCCAAACGGTTTGCCTTGGTATTCACCAATCCGCCCATAGCAAGTTAAAGGTTAAGAAAGGTGGCAATTTCAAGCAGGGTGAACGTCATAGAACTCCTTTAGGAACCGTCTGCATGGCGTTCATTCTGCATTATATAGTCCCCTGTCATAAAACCTCTCATTTGTTTCATTATTAGAACTTCGAACTATCGAATTGTATCGGATAGGACAACGCATTATCTGTGTTTGTATTTTGCACCGAACACGTCAATGATTGCACCGGAGTTCTCTCATACCGGTGTACAAATGCCCTGGGATACCGTATACTTAGATAAATAACGAACCAATCTAAACCAAGACTTTGTTCGAGACTTAAAATAATCAAGGTGTAGTATATTTTGTATCAATATCCACTGTAGAAGATAGCCAGACCTTTCCTGGCAACGTGACTGGATGTCTATGAATAATAATGTCCGAGACCACCAATATAGTCCTAAGGGAGGACAAAGATAGTTATTTGCTGAAATTTGATTATCAGTAAATAGATCTGTGTCAACCAGGTGCCTGGAGGAAAGACTTTCAATAAGCTTATATTCAGCTTCATGTTACAAATATCCCGAGATCACAAAGAACATGAATACCAATGTGAAACGGTGACATTGTGAAAAAGACACCTACGGGACCGTCTTCAGTGTGTATGTGTATGGGAGGTATGTCTTTAATAACTTCGTGAGACCTCAGTGGCCGAGTGGCTATGGTCTTCGACTGACAATCAATTCAACCGTGATTGATGTGGTTCGAATCCCGACCTCTGCATTTTTCGAATAAACAAAACTCAATATATATAACTGTATCATTGTGTAAATAAGTCGAGTACCAACTATGCGCTCTAGACATAATCAGGATAGTTTTATATATAGAATTCAATTCAAATGTTAAACATTTCTATCTTAAATATTTGAAGCACGTTTACGCTTGGAGGATTTACATTACCCTCAATACCACTTAATTGAACATATTAAATGCGATACATGGTTAATGTTAATTGATATTTGTGTACGAGTGTATTTCTCGACAATCATTGTAGGATTAAGTCGAAATGAAGACACCTTTCTTCCTCAAATATCTTAATCGAATATATCATGTTTTTAACTGACGTATCCTTGTCGACTAAAAGGCCTAGTTTAACCCTTCGCTTGCTGAATTTTAAAATACATTTCTCCTTCTTTACCCATGCCCTGTTGTATAATTACATACGAGTGTATTTCTCGACAATCATTGTAGGATTAAGTCGAGATGAAGACACCTTTCTTCCTCAAATATCTAAATCGCATATATCATGTTTTTAACTGACGTATCCCTATCGACTAAAAGACCTAGTTTAACCCTTCGCTTGCTGAATTTTAAGATACATTTCTCCTTCTTTACCCATGTCCTGTTGTATAATTAGATATATCTGCACTGTCTACAAGTATTTCGCTGTGCAATCACTGCTGTGGAGTGCATTGGTTGCACAATCAACTTATAAATAGTGCAGACCCTGATGAGACAGTTCCTGCAGTAGCTGTCTCATCTGGGTCTTCACTATTTACAGGTAGGTATATTGACATGAATAACAAGAGAAGGGTTACCATATATCGTCAAGTTGTTGGTATACCCATGGGTACAAATTGTGCCCCTCTTGTTGCAGATTTGTTTTTGTATTGCTACGAGAGGGATTTTATGCTTAGCTTAAAACCTGATACACAGACCGATATTGTTAATGCTTTTAATAAAACTTCAAGGTATTTAGACGATATTTTGAATTTAGATAATCCTTATTTTGATACTATGGTTTCTTCAATCTACCCAAAAGAACTGTCTTTAAACAAAGCTAATCAATCTGACATTAATGCTTCATTTTTAGATTTGAATCTTTCAATTACAAATGATAAAGTTTCGTCCAAAGTATACGATAAAAGAGAAGATTTTAATTTTAAAATTGTTAATTATCCTTTTCTAGATGGGGATGTGCCACGTTCTACATCTTATGGTGTTTATATTTCTCAACTTATTAGGTTTGCCCGAGCCTGTTCTTTGCTTGAAGATTTTAACAGACGTAATTTAGTTATAACTGATAAACTTCTTAAGCAAGGTTACAGATATCACAAACTTCGGAAAACCTTTTCTAAATTTTATTATCGAAATTTACCTCTCATTAGTAAATATAATTGCAATCTACGGACGTTACTGCGACAAGGCATTTCTCAACCAGAATTTTATGGGGATGTTATCTACAAACTTAGGAAAATTCGGGGTCATATCCATTTTCATGATTTGTTTATAAAACGCATTAAAAAATTTAAAAAGAAAGGTTATGATCCTATTATATTGCAACACACTGCATGTTTGGTTATCGACCCTTTTACAGTCGGTAGCTACGCTTCCCTCTTTGCTTGCGCGATGACAGGCCGAGGGTAGTACTCTATGATGGTATACTCTTAAACTTGGATACAGGAGGAGCTTACCAGACTCATGTATTATTTTTTCCCTGTCGTGCCCTTAACGGCTTACCTGCAGGTGCCCTGACTTCAGCAAAGCCATTGAGTACATATTTGACGGATTGTCACAGTTATTATGCTATGTTTTACATGTTGTCCTGTGTTCACCGTCGTCTATGTTGTGGGTAAGTCCAGCGGGGATACCTTTATTTACAATATTTGTAAAGCTAGGGTGACTTTGAGAGAAGTGTGAGGTTAGGACGTCCGTAAACCGGTTTAAACCCCCAGTGGTGTTTTTGCTGCTGACCGTGCCAAGGCGGTACTCTCTTTGTCACCCTTCCTTTTGTTTGCTTTGTGCTTGTGGTTTGTTCATGTTGTGGAACGTATGTCCCTGTTTCTTGTGTGTCTTTTGGTGTTTTCTGTGTTCATTTCGTGTGTGCGTGTGCGTTTGGGTGTGTGGTTGTGTGTGTGTGTGTCATGCTGTCTATCGGTGTTTTGGTGGTGGTTGCGTCTTGCATGTGGCTTTGCCTGCTTGACTTTACTACTTTTCCATTTAACAATAATCACATGGACATTTTAAATCAGTTAAATGACTTATTTACTCATAAAGTCTCCGTCCAAATATTGAAAATGCAACTGTAATTCTATAGCACAACAGTATATCGTGCACTGTAAACACAAACTGCATATCTTTCATCAGAAAAATGTGCATTTACACTCTGTAGTGAAAATAAACAACGTCAACATACACTTACAGGCAAATCAAAAGCAGTATGTTACACATATCAGTTGCAATTATATGAAAGTATGTCAGGTGGCTTCACTTTGCGTTTTGGTCTCGAAGACTGTGAAAGGCCTGGTGATCCTGGTGCTCGACGCATTGGGATAATGTAGCGCATCGGCGTATTAGTGCCTGTGTTCCCAGTATCTGTTCCGTCTTGATTGACATCGTCATCTGTGACATCAGTTGTAGACATGAAGGGGAGAAGCATATTACGATGTAAAGTCCTAGACTTCTTATATCTAGCTCCTTCCCGCTTCACCTCATACACTGGAATGTCATCATTTGGCTGGCGGAGAACAATGTAAGGAACCTGCTCCCAGCGGTCGGCCAGTTTCTGCTTCCCACGTACAGACACATTACGGACTAAAACACGATCGCCATGAGACAAAACAGAACTCCGTGCCTTCTCGTCATACTTAGCCTTGTTACGACCCGCAGCCTTTGTAGCAAATTCACTGGCCTTCTTGTATGCAATCTCGAGACGATTTCGCAGTTTGACCACATATTCAGAATGTGCGCTGTCAGATAAATTATCTGTAGTCAATCCGAGGAGAGCATCAATGGCTAACCTGGGATGTCTGCCGAACATCAAATAATAAGGAGAAAAACCCGTACTATCATGACGCGTGGCATTGTACGCATGAACAAGAGTAGGAACATGTGATTTCCAGTCGGCCTTTTGTGGTCCTCAAGCATCTTTAGTAATGTTTGGTTAAACCGTTCAACCATACCATTACCCATAGCATGATAAGGCGTTGTCCTTGTCTTTTCTATGCCAGCAAGTTTACAAAGCTCCTTTATGAGGTGGGACTCGAAGTTTTGACCTTGGTCACTGTGGATGCGTGCTGGGAAGCCATAGTGCAAAACAAATTTCTCAAATAGAACTTTAGCGGTGGTTTTAGCCGTTTGGTTCCTCGTAGGGTACGCTTGAGCGTAGCGGCTAAAATGATCCGTTATCACTAGCACATCCTCAAAACCACCATTTGATCTCTCCAACGATAAGTAATCGATGCAGATCACTTCCAATGGATAGGCTGAAGTAATTGGCACAAGCTCAGCTTTGGTAGGACGTGTCACCAGCCACCAGTAAGTCGCGAACCCGTGGCCCGCAAGAAATTTGTCGTTCACTATTGAGCTATGTACCAGCTGCTCGACCACCTGAGCTAATGCGGACAGGTATTCTTTGCAATGGTAATATACGTCATATTCCAATACCTACAGTGGGCGGGTCGAAAGGGAGGTTATGGTTAGTAGGATAGTGCACGTGACACCTCAAATAAACTAAGTAATAAGTTTCGTTTAAAAAGACAAAATCAGAATCTAAAGATATCAACTTATACACATTAACGTGAATACCAAAGACTGTAAGGACAAACCTGGCGTCAAAAATAAAGTACCAGTATGTAGATATGCATCTAGTATAACAAAAACAAATATCACCTACCAGTTATCCTAATCCAAATCCAAAATAACACAATACACACACTTATATTCACTAACACTGTCACTGTCACGAAATCCTCACAACGATAATAATAAATTATCAGAATAGTCACTGTCACAATAATCCAGTGTTGATTTCCGAGAGATCCTTGTACTGGTCGTGTATGTCTGTATAAGTCAAGCACGTGCAATCGCGAAACGTAAACACATGTGTATAAACAAACTCTTATCAGCGCGCATTAATCCATTCCTCTATGGAACACAACTAGTATTATATCACTGGACGTACGTCTGTCTCTTGATCCAAAGTGGTAACATCAATAGATGAGTTATGATGATCGTTACACGAGCATAACCCGTATGTAAACATTAGTGTACACGATGTGGTGTGGCACATTACACAGCCATCCTGTGTAGGTCTTGTGTAGTGTAGAACACGTTGGGCGCCAGTTGTCACGGCCTCAGCTCATGTGGTAGTAATTGGGAACGTGTTGCCCTCAATGTACGTGACAACAATATTTGTGAGTTCTAGGCCTCTTGGTCTACAGGGGCGGTGTAAAGACAACACTGCAAGATACAGAGTATCCACTATAACATGTAATCAACATGCGTTGTACACAATACGACTCCCGAATGGCAAATGCAATGAAACGTTACATTCAAATTACAAATAGCAATGACAAAACGACAAACAACCCTAATCAGAGAAAGTAACGAAATACAATAGTAATGATAACTAACCTGCAAGATACAGAGTATCCACTATAACATGTAATCAACATACGTTGTACACAATACGACTCCCGAATGGCAAATGCAATGAAACATTGCATTGGTCACTCGAGATCATGTGATTAGTATCGTGTGATATGTTAAAGGTTAGTTGCGGGAAATGGAAGGAATGGGAAACGGGATAACTGCAAACTAAGCGTCGTCCAAAGTAAGGAACACGGAAAAGGACTTTTCCACCCTATGACACCTCCGTGAATTATGTATACGAGAGTGCACATGATACACCCAGGTGTATCAGATTAAATACCATTCACCATTGATAAATCTAACGACAAGACTGTACCTCAGATGAATTATTTCGTGTCTACCGTGCATATTATTATGTACGATGTACTCGCGAGTATTGATATATACTGCGTCATCTCACTGTAATTTATTCTTGTATAAAGGTTAACGTCATGTGAATTTTGTTTGACTATACTTGCTATCTTACATACTTAATGAAACACAATGAAACTCCTGGCATACACGGACAAATTTCATAAATTATGTTATGTAAAATTTATGTATACATGTAACTGAATATGATCTAGGAACTTTTAAAACAATTTAATAACATGCAATTATTGCACCGGAGTTCTCTCTAATATGTATTATTTCAAGGAATCAGAATTCTGTCAAACATTCTCTTGTAAAAATGTATTTCATGCCAACAGTCATGCAAAAACTGAATCTTCTGTATGGAAACGCTTGTTTACTAGTACATTCATCCCTGATAGTGATTGCCTTGCATCCCTCTTTATCCCGGTAATTTCATTTAAGGTGACATAGTGACAACATACAATGTTAATTACTTACTCCGCTGTACGTCTCCTTAAATCCATTCCCTCACATACATTGACGCCTCTGTAAAATTCACATTTTGAAATCATTGTGATAAATAGAAATCTATAGCAACAAATGCTTTTTTTATCAAATTGCTTTGAAAACTGCACACTTCTAAAAATTCTTTTTTCTAGTAAATGCTCCTTTTCAGTCCATTTATTCAAGAGGTTTGTTCTGAATATATAAACCATGAGGTTATAGGTCAAGGAGAGTATCGATCACCGTGGACTCCCGAGTCTACAGTGCTTTGATTTCCATAAGTACATTTTCATACATTTAACCCTTTCGCTGCCAAACTCTGTCGTCTGCTAACTTTGTCGTCTGCTACAAGTTTTCATTCTTTTGATTTTCTTCATTTTTGTTTCAAAAACATAGTAACAGTAACAAACAGTTTGGATCCTAATGAGACGCCGTGTGTCTCATCTGAATCCAATCTGTTTGAATTGGTAATCACAGATTCGGCATTGGCAGCGAAAGGGTTAATACTGGTTCTTATCCTGCTGTGAAAAAATAATGTCTGCTCAAAGGATCTGGTGCAATATTGACTACTACCGATTCGACACTATAGACCGCGTGTCAAAAAAATTGGTTACACTGTATCTCATCTGGATCCAAGCTGTTTTCATGTACGAACAAGGTCGCGGATAGTAGAATAAGGGTTAAATCACTTTGTCCATCCCTTTTAAACAACTTGACCCAGATATAGAGGATCTGTATGCTCGTTGTCTTTTAAGATCACATATTCCTAAACATGTGATCTTAAAAGACAACACGCACAGATGCTCTATATCTGGTTCAAGCCTTAGAAAGTGTCATTAAGCGAGCCTTGGCGAGCACTTAGGAAAATTCGGGGTCATATCCATTTTCATAATTTGTTTATAAAACGCATTAAAACATTTAAAAAGAAAGGTTATGATCCTATTATATTGCAACGCACTGCATGTTTGGTTATCGACCCTTTTACAGTCGGTAGCTACGCTTCCCTCTTTGCTTGCGCGATGACAGGCCGAGGGTAGTACTCTATGATGGTATACTCTTAAACTGGGATACAGGATGAGCTTACCAGACTCATGTATTACTTTTTCCCTGTCGTGCCCTTAACGGCTTACCTGCAGGTGCTCCGACTTCAGCAAAGTCATTGAGTGCATATTTGACGGATTGTCACAGTTATTATGCTATGTTTTACATGTTGTCCTGTGTTCACCGTCGTCTATGTTGTGGGTAAGTCCAGCGGGGATACCTTTATTTACAATATTTGTAAAGCTAGGGTAATTTTGAGAGAAGTGTGAGGTTAGGACGTCCGTAAACCGGTTTAAACCCCCAGTGGTGTTTTTGCTACTGACCGTGCCAAGGCGGTAATCTCTTTGTCACCCTTCCTTTTGTTTGCCTTGCGTCTTTGTGCTTGTGATTTGTTCATGTGTGGAACGTTTGTCTCTGGTTCTTGTGTGTCTTTTGGTGTTTTCTGTGTTCATTTCGTGTGTGTGTGTGTGTGCGTTTGGGTGTGTGGTTGTGTGTGTGTGTGTGTGTAATGCTGTCCATCGGTGTTTTGGTGGTGGTTGCGTCTTGCATGTGGCTTTGCCTGATTGACTTTACTATTTTTCCATGAATAACATTTTCTTGGTGAGGTTAGGCACATGTGATCTTAAAAGACAACGAGCATCAGATTCTTTTTCTCACATAACAAATAAGTGTATGTTTGCCGTTTAAATGACATGTAAACATCGATATCCATGGTTTGACGTCATATTTGATGTATGACGTCATATATAGGTTCTAAAGTGATCTTACACGTGTTACAGATAAGGGAATCTTAACCCGTTGTTCTAACTCTCAGATAAGGGAAGGTATGTGAGAACTTTTTTATGATATTGTAAAAGAATCAAATTTGAAACCCATATCCGACACCAATCTACTTATACATGTATACTATTCAGGGAATAATGGATAAAAGGAAAAATTGGCTTTAGAAGTTTTTAAGCCAAAAAAGCCGACATGATTCCTCCATTGGACTTCATTAGAATATAAAAAACAAACTTGTATGACGTCATAGAAAAATGGCGTCCCTGACGTCATAAGAATGGCGTTATTGACGTCATTAGACGTCGCCCATTTTGGCGTATTTTTATACATATTGCTAATGATCAAAGGGATACTAATGTCCCTCAAATATTGCAAAGCTAAATATGTAAACATTGGTAAGGAAAACTTACTAGCAAATAAAACCTGCTCAGTGTTGTCATGAATTTCAGTACTTCTTGTTCTGAAAATTGAATACCGCTTAAGCCGGTGCTATGGGGCGTGAGCAGTGTTGCACTTTCAATTACTGCTCATGAACATACTCAAAAAAACCGAATCTGCAATTTTCTCTTTTTGTGTTGCAATTTTGGTTTCGGGTGATCACCACCCTTCAGAATTTACATTAGGAAGAATATTTCAGCATTCATGCCATTAGGTCAGGCTGCAATTAAATGTGTGGATCCAACGAGTCTCATTCATCAGTCTAGACCAGTCGGTTTTTGCCATGCCAATATGCATGAAAGAGAAGTCATTTACAGTATGATTTTCGGAATTGATATGCTCTGAAACATTTGTAAGAGTATTAGGATAGTGCCTCATGCCACATTTTTTACTGTTCTTTCTTTGCGAACACTTTTGATGTGTCTGTCCCACATCTGTCAAGGCCTTATTTTGGAACCCATCCATTTTGCATTTTCAACAGATCCTCTGATATGGGTCTACACTGTCTGTCTTTGTTATATTAAATGGACACCCGACACCAGTTGGTTTAGATATGACCTCAAACCAGTGTCTGTACGCTTTATGTTCCCTACTTTCCCCAATATGACGAATTCCCATTGTGACTTAAACGTCGCCCCGTACTTCATTCTCAATGTTGTCATACCTTCTGATCCTTCGAGATCATGAATGTCGGTACTTCTTGTTTTGAAAATTGAATAGTCCTTAAGCCGGTGCTAGGGGGCGTGAGCAGTGTTGCACTTTCAATTACTGTTCATGAACAGACTCAATAAAACCGAGTCTGCAATTTTCTCTTTTTGTGTTGCAATTTATGCTCTCGAGGGATCACCTCCCTTCAGAATTTATAATCTTCACAACAGCAGGTGTTAAGTGCTTGTGTGGCGGCCGTAAAACGTCGCCCCGTACTTCATTCTCAGTGTTGTTATACCTTCTGATCCTTCGAGATCATGAATTTCAGTACTTCTTGTTTTGAAAATTGAATACCGCTTAAGCCGGTGCTAGGGGGCGTGAGCAGTGTTGCACTTTCAATTACTGTTCATGAACATACTCAATAAAACCGAGTCTGCATTTTTCTCTTTTTGTGTTGCAATTTTTGCTCTCGACGGATCACCTCCCTTCAGAATTTATAATCTTCACAACAGCAGGTGTTAAATGCTTGTGCGGCGGCCGTAAAACGTCGCCCGTACTTCATTCTCAGTGTTGTTATACCTTCTGATCCTTCGAGATCATGAATTTCGGTACTTCTTGTTTTGAAAATTGAATACCGCTTAAGCTGGTGCTAGGGGCGTGAGCAGTGTTGCACTTTCAATTACAGTTCATGAACAGACTCAATAAAACCGAGTCTGCAATTTTCTCTTTTTGTGTTGCAATGTTTTCTCTCGAGGGATCACCTCCCTTCAGAATTTATGAAAATAAAGTATGTTTTATATTTAAAAGCCGACTTCTTCAGTGAGTATGTTTGTACTATTTTCTAAGTTCCACCTCCAAGAAATATAACCAATTGCATTTACACTCCCATACTGCCGACGAGGTAGAAATGTAATTAGAATGTTTTCACATAATGACAAACCCGTTTTGAAACAAATGTAATTAGTGCAATTGCAGTAGGAAAACTAGATTCGTTTACAGTGTAAGTAAAGGTAATTATTCATGTTGTCCTTGGTCAGTCACGATACATGCAACTAAAGAAAACAATATTTGTTGTTTACTATAGTAACTAATGAAAGGCTTGGTAATTATTGTCACTGCAGCATTTGCTGTATGTGTTAGAAACGTCCCTATATATTTCTAAATGTACTGTATCGAGGTTTCTGAATCTGGTCGAATTATTTCTGAATACGCCAAACAAAATCACAATTTAGCAAGTATCACGTCTATACAACAATTAGTATTTGACAGCTCTATGACCGAATTTGACATATCGAGATAAAACACACGTAAATGCAAAGTAAACTATTTGTATAAGGGTGGAGATACAAGCATCAGTTACGATGATAAAAATGATCTTAGTAATTAATTAACACTTTTTCAAATGATGATTGATTGAGAAAACGATAAAGGCGCCCATACACATATGAGCAAAGCTTTAAACAGTGTTAGGAATATATAGTAAAATGTTATATTAAGTTTGGATACAATAAAGAACTACCAGCAGTTGTCTGCGTGTGGGTTAGCTTCTTTGTGTGTGTGGGAGGGGGGGGGGGGGGTAGTGTCCGCGTGTGTTTGCAAACACATGTGTATGGGGTGGTTTTGTTGTGTGCGTGCGTGTGAGTTTCTTCTCATTCCGGTATACTTCTAATTATGTTTTGAGAAGGTACTTTCCTGCATTTTATTATGCTACACATTAGCACACGACTAAAATGCGGAAATTAGGACCACACAAAGGCCTCAATGGGCGTGTCTTTGTCGTACATACTGAAAGCGTATTCGATGCATATACACGACGAAAATAAGGACGATATAGACAACTAATATAAAATCAATTTTCCGATTTGTATTAAACCACCGCCCCTGCAGTGCTGCACTCACCGGGATGAATTGTCATCGGGGACATGCAGTTATTCATTCAAGTTAACAACACAAGCAAGAAATAAATGGAATAACGATTCCTTAGCTCTGGTCACAATCACTCATGTACAAAGGCGATATTTAACACTCAATATGTGGGAAAGGGATTGTGTTGGCAGTGGCAGACAGTGTAAGCCCACATTATAGCACTACTAGACATATTTTATTTTCATATTTTAACCCTTTCGCTGCCAATGCCGGATCTGTGATTACCTATGCAAACAGTTTGGATCCAGATGAGACACCGAGTAACTCGGTGTCTCATCAGGATCCAAACTGTTTGTTACTGTTACTATGTTTTTGAAACAAAAATGAAATGAAAAAAATAAAAATTTGTAGCAGACGACAAAGTTAGCAGACGACAGACTTTGTCAGCGAAAGGGTTAAGCAGAAATTGGGTTGGGCAACAAGTTCTACCTATTTAAATAAAGCTGTTCCCCTACATTGAATGTAATAACAAAGGAGACAAGGGTCTACACTCTTTGACACATGACATCCTCTAGCGACTTATACTAATTCCTACTAAATGGATTGTATTTTTAAACAACGATGGAACATTCCATTTTCTAAAAAAAACCAAATCATCTAAGTGTTAAACAGAATGTGATACTGATATTGTCAGACGTCTGCTGCAGTGTCTTACTATCGCTACAACAACAGAGATGTATAAGTATTATTGGTGTATCATATTACGAGTTATTGATCTGACTATTTTGGCATTATGTTTTATCGAACTAATTGATGAAAATAAACATTATCAGTAAAACGTTAGCTGTGTTATAGGATAAATCCATCATACGTTTAAGATTATCTCTCAGGAATGTGTCTGCAATGCCAAAATGCTGATTAACAATGCCAAAGGTAGTGTCAGCGGCATTAATCATCTAATATGCGAACATTTAAGAAATAGGTGGATAGTACTCAGGGAGCCAGTGAGGTCTACTGTGCACCCCACCAACTTGTTTTCATGGGTGCCAAAATGTTTAAAAAAAAGTCTATTAAATCAGAATCGCGAATATACTCAACTTTAAACTCTTTAAGGTTATGTGTATTTAGCTGTGTCCATGGCAACCCCAAAATGTTCGTAATGATGACCCATACCTGCATAATCGCCAATATCACAGCCAGCATTGTCCTAAACCTATAAACTGGTACCAAATTGAAGAACAGAGTTTGATATATTTCAAGCTTGCATATTTGAATTACATTATTTTCATACTCATTAATATTAATGAGAACAGTTTAACAAAATCTCCAGAAAACAAAATATCCAATTTTAGGACCTATACATTAATTTTAAGTAACGTTTAGGACAAAAACTGGCAGTGATATTGGCGATTTTGCATGAATGGGTCATCATTACGAAAACTGGGGGAGGGGCATGGAAACGGTTAAAATACACATAGCCTAAACGAATTTAAACTTGAGTACATTCGCGATTCTGATTCAGTATACTTTTCTGAGTATGTTGGTACCCATGAAAAAAAGTCTAGGGGTGCACGGTAGACCCCACTGACTCCCTGGGTATTATACTTACACTATGCATGTAAGTTATAAAGGTGTTACATGAAAAGTTATCCCTCCATTGTATTGTATCTTATGGTGTGAACAGTCAATATTCAAGCAAAACATACCCTTAAATGCTGGCCTATTCCGAAATTTAAACAGGTCACGCTTACGGTGAATATGTAGGGGTTTTTACAGAAAGGTTTAACATGACAGTGCATGCCCTGATGAATCAGGGAGGCCTCCTCTAGGTGCACCCTCATCTTGGTATACACTGGTTGCAAATGACATTAATGACTCGTTTCCTGGGTAGTAAGGGTTAAGACTGACTTAGTAATGTTCATTGAATCAGTGGACATGTTATTTAACATAAAGCTGATTAAAAATAACCTGACCCATACAAAATAATTCAATATGCCTATTTTTCAACTTTTGTTTTACATTAGTTAACATTAATTCTGATAAATGTTTATACTGGAATGAACGATCTTAGCTGATTGTTTATAATGATAGATCGACACTCGATGTTTTGGCCATGGCATAATCTAACGGATCAGATCTAAGTTATTCCACGAGCAAACAGAACTGACCTGGACCAGACGGCTCTTACAGGACTCGTCTGATCTGGGTTTGCTCTGTTTGCGAAGACACCACAAGACATCTCTTTCAGGTTAATGTTTAATATTTCGTCTTACTGTATTGTTTGATTTTAATAAAATAAGTCAGACAAGAACACATGTAGCAGACTGTAGGCGTTTATTGTGAATCTGCTGAATAATTATCCCTTTCGCTGCCAATGCCGGATCTGTGATTACATATGCAAACAGTTTGGATCCTGATGAGACGCCGAGTAACTCGGCGTCTCATCAGGATCCAAACTGTTTGTTATTGTTACTATGTTTTTGAAACAAACATGAAGAAAATCAAAAGAATGAAAATTTGTTGCAGACGACAAAGTTAGCAGTTTGGCAGCGAAAGGGTTAAGGGTTAAATGGATTTGAGGTAAGATCTAACGTGTCCCTTAACCCGTTGAATATGGGATACTAGTGTACAGGCATTTACACATGGTATATACCCAGATCAAAATGTTTATAGAAGAACCGTCTGATGAGGGTCTGTCATTCAAAAATACTGTAGCAATTTAAGTGGTGCATTCTGAATTGGCGCTGTGGTTAAACACTGATTAGTCATTACATTTTCTATAATCTTCGTTCAAAGGCCCAGACTGTCTTTTAACCTTTTACGTCATAATTTATATAAAATATCATACATACAAAGTCCATATACGTCGAGAAATGGACAAAATACCACTTTGAATGATCTGTTCATAATCATTTTTGTCTTCACCCTCTCGGTACAATAGGATTATGGTACAGTAAAACCCCGCTAATGCGACCACTTATGACTAAACATGGGTGCCTTTATAAGCAGGTGGTTGCTTAATGCAGGACAAAAGTAATGCAGAAAGTCTGCGATACTTTTGTCCTGCATTAAGCTACCACCTGCATCTAGCACCCAAAAGTATACCTGTTTTAGGTGGTCGCATTAGCAGAACTTTACTGTAACACGATATCAATGGTTAATCCATAGCCCGCTGTGAACAAAATAATGACTGCTAAGATTTGTATCTGGTGCAATATTGACTTCGCCTAGTTCGATCGGACTTTTAAATAACTAATGACTAAGTGTTCAATTGCCGGGATTCTGATGAGGCGTCAATTTCCTCGGCTCATCTGGGTCCAAGCTGGTTGCATACGCTAGCGGTGTCGCAGATAACGGGATAAGGGTTAACCCTTTCGCTGCCAATGCCGGATCTGTGATTACCTATGCAAACAGTTTGGATCCAGATGAGACGCCGAGTAACTCGGCGTCTCATCGGGATCCAAACTGTTCGTTACTGTTACTATGCTTTTGAAACAAACATGAAGAAAATCAAAAGAATGAAAATTTGTAGCAGACGACAAAGTTAGCAGACGACAGAGTTTGGCAGCGAAAGGGTTAATTATCTGTAATGCTATTATCTACTTTATTCATATGATTTTACGGTGACATCATTAATACTAACAGATATTTCGTGGTTCTAATCTCGCGAGTATCAGATTTGTAATGAAACCTTGATAATGAGTTAAACAATGTGAACGAGGACACTAGTGGGTAGATCTAGATCAGTGACGGTCTAGATCAGTGACGGTGTACTGATGAGTGTTGCGTGTTTTGCTACAAGCAACACATACACATACACGTGTATTTGATTTTTTGTTAAGAAACAGTAACAACATATTCCGCTATCGGCATTCACGTAAAGTTCTGTCATATTATCGAAACAAATAATGAAACGGTGGTATTTTATAAGTATAAGCGGTCCTATTCACTTGGTAAAGGAAAGCTGTTAACTTTTTCACCACCGGGAAACGGTTCATAGGTTTCGCTGCCAAGGGCGAATATGTGCTCACCTTTACTCGTCGTCCCACCTGGAGTCCAACCTGAAGAAATGTCCCCTCTGAAACAAGACAAATGAGTATTATTAAATAAGCACACACGAAAACAAATCTTCGTCATTATACATAATAATATTTTGTAATCTTTCAGGTGTATGTATAAGCAATATAAAATATCCGTGGCCGTTCTAATAGCATTACTGCATCTTTTTTCAAATAAATGAAACCTAAAATGCAGATATCAAACATTGAATATCTTAACGTTTTAAGACCGACAGAAATGTTCCTGGTATTTCATGGTACCTAAAACTATAACGAGATTCGATAATGTTATCTGTTATTATCAGGCGCTAATTCTAACATCGCTATCACTGGCTCGTGCTTTTCGTGGCTTTTCATCTGTAATATCATCCCAACTTATTCTGTTTAAAATATTAGCATTTAAACTGTTTTGACAATACTAGTAGTTCTTTTTTATAACCGCTGTCTTTGATTACACGATACTTAAGGACACATATGTTATATATCATCACATTAAACATAATATGTAATATAAGTACCTTAACCCTTCTCTTGCTGAATTTCGATATACATTTATCCTCCTTTACACATGCCTTGTTGTATAGTTACATATATCTTCACTGTGTACAAGTATTTCGTTGTGCAATCACTGCTGTGGAGTGCACTGGTTGCACAATCGACTTGTAAATAGTGCAGACCCTGATGAGACAGCTCCTGCAGGAGCTGTCTTATCTGGGTCTTCACTATTTAGAGGTATGTATATTGACGTGAATAGCAAGCGAAGGGTTAATAGGTACGTAGACAATCAGTTGAAATCCAATTAGATGACCCATGATTCATTTAAGAACACTCTCATAAGGGTTTACATGGTTTACTTTACAAATCAGATTTCAAAGATGACATATTGCACTAGCGCCATCTAAAATCAAATTCAGAGTCAGCTTACGTAGCAAAATGAAGCTTCAATTGGTTAAAGATGGAAACGAATGATTAGATGCACACACGTTATACTCACTACAATCACCTTAACTAATTCCCTCCTGGACTATTTTCATACCCAACCTCTTTGAATTTAATATACCGAAAAGGAGCATTAACTATAGAAAAAGAGAATTTTAGAAGTGTGCAGTTAAAAACCAATGTGATAAATAGAGCATTTCCAACTATGGAGCCAATGCTCTATTTATCACAATGGTTTCAATAAACCAGTTTTACATACTCGCAAAAAATGCGTAGGTAGGTGAGAATGCGTTATTTTGTGTAACAAAAGACTGCATATCGCCCATATATATCATTGAACTGTTATATTAATGAAGTAAGAAAAATGACATAATTCAGAAGCACAATTAAAAGAGTCGTGCTATTTGGGTATACTATGTTTAGGCGTACAACTGCATATGATATGGAGTAAGGGATTAAACAATAATTTACACGGGCTAGATACATGTAAAGGAGTACGTGTTTATCATTACTGAAAATTTCCAGTAAGAGTAACGACTGGACGATTTGTCTTGCTTTCGTTTACATCCTGGTTACAATGCACGTGTACTAATGCAAGCGGCACGGGCGGGTCTGTTCTATATGGGCCATGGAACTGGTATAAAACACGCTTGGATGCTATGTTACAAAACACTTCATGTAAAGAGTATTAAATGGTGCTAAAACGATAAAATGGTGTTAAAGAATATTGATAAGCTCCCGTTTTATGTAGAATCCATATTGATGTGAAAGGCGTTTCCATAGATGACATGCTTGAAAGAACCCCTTTCCTAAAGTACGCTGTTTTATTGTCTTTATATTATATTGCAATTTCTAAACCGTATGCACTGTATCCCGGAATCATGGGTCAAGTGTAACAATCAGAGGTCAAGATAAGATGCGTAAATTCTAACATTTTTAAGAATAACTCTTTTAGAATAATAACTTTTTAGAATCGTCCCGAAGAGACGATTCTAAGGAATAGTCATAGTATAGAGTATGGTGGAGAAATGACGATTTTAGTATTTGGGTACGCACCTTTATTTGTAGCTCTATAACAATGGTTGATAACCTTTGCATTTGTTCCGGTGTAATAAATCTGTTGAAGAACTTCTGAACAGATTCAGATATACTAAAATATGTCATAAAAAGTATGCATAACAATTAACACTTTATTCCGTATTCATGTGTACACATTTTAATACTATGCAAATAGAATACACACATATTAGACGGGTCAAGTAGGTCCCGTCTAGTCCGTGTCTCAAATCTTGGTCCATGCTTATAAAACCTTTAGTTGAGTCTGAGTTCGTTCTCAAGTTTTTTATTGGTCAGTTTTGAGTCTTTGGCTCAAATCTGACCAATCAAAAGCTTGAGAACTCAAATCTGACCAATCAAAAGCTTGAGAACGAATTCAGACTCAGCTAAAAAGCTTTATAAGCATGGACCCAGATTTCTACCATGGTTAACAAGTCGTTTATTTATATGACATTACGAAAATGCAGCTAATTAATATTTATGATGTCATTATTTACATGAATATCCACGGAGTAAAGGATCAATAGACTTTAATAAATATTGTTTTGAAAAGCATAATTCATGTTGGGTATTTTCAATAGACTGTCGCTATATCCGTCTATTATTCTGCTATTGCATTGTTCCAAAATGTTCACACATTTATCAGTTTAGTCTTTTTCCACTACAGGAAATGCTTGTTGGTGCTGTTTCTGAACGTATGACCTATCTATCAACTTCTGATTACAAATTTGGCAACCAAACTGACAAGTGGCATGAGAAACCTCAATTTCAGTGTACTGACAGGCGATTAAACAAACCATTCGTCAAATGCACACCTGTGGATTCTAACTGTCAAAAACATGATCCATAGTAAGATTGTTTTGTAATAATTTAAACAAATAAAATAATGGCAATAAGATTGTTATGTCTCTTCCTTGCCAGATCAGTTTCATTTTACTAAATTGAAAAAACAGGTGAAACACAAATGTGATTACATAATGCTTCATTCGTTTCCTTGTCTACCATACCGTATTAACGAGCGATAAATATGAAATCGTATACAAATTGTGTCTAATTGAAACACTGTAAGATGTTAGCTTTAGTTAAAGTCGTTATAGTTGTGAAAACGTCTGAATGATTTATATATTTTATGTTTGATAATAAAAGACGTTGTTTCTTCCGCTGCCATAAAGATGGATGTACGATGTCCCATGCTAACAGTATGGATCGAGATGAGACCTTGAGTAACTCGGCATTTCATCAGTATCCAAACTGGTTGGTACTCTGTTTATCTTTTTATAAAGAGGTTGAAGAAATGACCACTAAAACTTGAAGTTGCCAACAATGTTCCTTGCCTGTGCACCACCGACAGCATATCTGCTTTCTATGACTAAAATGTGTCACAGTGCTGTTAAACCTAAATTCAATCAAAATAGATAATATGTGACGCCACAACTTAAACACGAATAAGACAAGACATAAGCTATAAATACCGTTACTGAAAAGTGTTGCATTGAATGGGCAGGGACGAGTCTAGGGCACTGAATTTGATGGTTCGGAGTTTAGGGCACTGCGACAGTGGTCGGGTAGCGCAACATGTTGTGGATATAAAGGAATTCAACAAGTGCCGCGTCACAGAAAATGACAAGTGCACGCGTACACACACACTCCATACACACCCATGCGTTATTAATAAGAACTAACTGTATTTTATAGTTTTGTGCTTTTCTAAGGAAATATTAAAATATTAAAATACCTTGAAGCTCGGGAACAGAAGCAGTTTAGAAACCTGATGAATTGTTGTTTATATTGTTAAAATATTTGCCTTAATATTTGCCTTAAGAACCTTATGTACGAGTCTGTTAAACTGCAGTCATTTAGATCATATTTATTCAATATGTCAACATGTTTATTCTATGTCATAATACACATAGTCAATAATAAAGTTACAAAAAAGATAATTTGACCAGAGACCATGAATATGTATGACATTTTCACTATTAAGAATGTTGAGGACTTACAACAAACACCACGTTTTTAGACCATTACCTTATATTATAAATAAACGCATTTTCAAGCCGCTATATAAAAAAAGTAGAGCCAGATCAGACGTCTCCTACAGGAACCCCCTGATCAGGGCCCGCTGTTTGCCTACAGTGTGATGAAATATCTGCCTCTACTTTCTACCAAATATAAGCACTCAACTAAATTATATTCATGGTGTTATTGTTTCATGTGTAACAGGGAACTGTGTTAACGATATCGATTTTATTATTTCAAGCAAATTTAAATCAATAAAAACCTGTACTTCAATCATTTCTAAAAGACAATACCTTTGCATCGTTTAAGAGTAAAACAGAATTGTTGAAACTATGAATATTGAGGTCTAAGAAAATTGCAAGCTGTTAACCCTTCGCTTGCTATTTGCGTCATTATACCTACCTGTAAATAGTGCAGACCCAGATGAGACAGCTCCTGCAGGAGCTGTATCATCAGGGTCTGCACTATTTACAAGTTGATTGTGCAACCAGTGCACCCCACAGCAGTGATTGCACAGCGAAATACTTGTACACAGTGAATATATATGTAATTATACAACAGGGCATGGGTAAAGAAGGAGAAATGTATTTTAAAATTCAGCAAGCGAAGGGTTAATAACCAGGATTCAGTATTGGAAGTTACGCGAAGGAGAAGAATATGAATGTATAGTCGTCTTCTTCTTTTGCAAAATTGATGAGATTTACCAGATTAGAATAAATCATGCATAAGCTACGACGTTTATTGCATGCAGGGTACCAACATGTGTATGTTGTATGTGTCAGTTATCAATAATGTAGTGTTTCATCCATGCTTGATTATATCCTGTTCGCTGTGAGATAATTATTTAATCATATGTTGATACCTCACGAACTACAAACATTACGAACTCGGGTGTATCTATCTATGTTTAAACCATGTTCACATAAATATACATTTTAATTGAGACACTGTAAGTGGATACGTTTAATATTTATGCATTAAAATGTGATTATAGAACGTTTACACACATTAGTGTAACTACTAAAGTTTGCCCTGCTTGTAAAGCGGCATAACTGGCAATGAAATGAAAAACAAATAATCATGTCACAATGCCACATTTTGATATGTAATGATGTTTCAGGTATCCATATATTCTTACCTTTGAAATATACTAACACCTCTCGGTCTTGCATGACTTACACACTGCATTAAGCAGTCACCTGCCTAAACGTATCTAAATTATTCTCTACTAGAGCTCCGGTTTAGAGGGATTTTACGATAAAACAATAAAGCTTTAGCCTTTCTTATACTAAGCGTGTCGTGGTTGACACTTGCTAACAGATTGGACCCAGACGCCGAGAAACTTGGCGTCTCATCTGGAACCTGGACCCAAGTCAGTTGACACGCAGTCAAATTGAATCTCAGAGACCGAACAAATCGGAACAACTCTGAGAAAATCTGGGCGGATCAGAAATGGAGCAAACTCATATTTTTATAACCAGGTTCAGTCAAGTCTTTCGGATGTTGACTTTTACAAATCTTCATACTAAATGCTCCTATGCGGAGGAACGCCATCAATAAATGTGGTGATTATGCATTATATTGATTGGTGCTAAGTGATACAGATGTATATAGAATAACACAATTGCAATATGTTAAACGCGTGCATGTATATATACATACATTCTTGATTATAGGTAAAGAAACTGAAACGGATATTACCTTGTCGTCAGAATTACACGTATTTTACTTCTTGCAGCTTTGTCATTTTATGTATTCCGTGCGTTTTGACATGTTGAATAACGTCATTAGAAAGCGGGCTGTGTCCCGTATATTCACTGCAAGATTCCAGAGGTGGACGACGTACTACAGTTGCCTTTTGGTCATAACATCATTAACCCCATTACCTCATAGGCTATTTTAGACACAACCTCTTTGAATAAACCTACCGAAAAAGAGTATTAACTAGAGAAAAGGAAATATTTAGATTTGTGTAGTCCTGAAATCATTGTGATAAATAGAGCATCTACTTCTATGGAGCAAATGCTCTATATGTCACAATGGTTTCAAAACGTTATTTTAACAGAGACGTCAATATCATACTCAGGGAGCCAGTAGTGCCTACCGTGCACCCCCCGACTTTTTGCATGGGTACCAAAATGTTCAGAAAAGTGTCCTGAATCAGAATCGCGAATGTACTCAAACTTAAATTATTTTAGGCTATGTGTATTTTAACCGTTTCCATGGCAACCCCCCAGTTTTTGTAATGATGACCCATACCTACAAATTCGCCAGTATTTGTCCTAAAACTATACAACTGGTACCAAATGGAAGATAAGAAATTGTGCTTTTATTTCTTACTGTTTCTTAATTACCTTATTTGCATACTCATGAATATTAATGAGAACATTAAAAATAGTAAAAAAAAGTATAGAAATAACGTAAACCTTTCATTTTTTTATCCTACAAATATCAGAAAATAACTTCAATTGCAGTTTAACATGATGACGAAACCCCCAGAAAACAAAATATCCCATTTGAGGACCATAGCATTAATTTTAAGCACCATTTTCACCGTTTCCATGGCAACACCCTAGTTTTCGTAATGATGGTTCATACCTGCAAAATCGTCCATATCACAGCCAGGTTTTGTCCAAAACATATAAAACTGGTACCAAATTGGAGATAGGACATTGTTCTTTTATTTCCAGTTTGGTTTTGTAAATTATCTTATTTGCATACTTATGAATATTATTGAGAACATTAAAAATAGTAAAAACAATATAGAAATGACGTAAATAATGTAAACTATTCATTTTTTATCCTACAAATATCAGAAAACAATTTCAAATGCAGTTTAACCTGATGACAAAATCCTCAGAAAACAAAATATCAAATTTGAGAACCAAAAATTTAACTCTAAGTAACTTTTTAACTGTTTCCATAGTAACCATTCATTTCACTCTGTTCACACAGATTTGTTAGTCGACACCTACCTGCAAAAATCTTCCATATCACAGGAAGTATTTGTGCTAACTGTATAAAACTGGTACCGAATTAAAGCTAAGACAGTGTGCTTTGGTTTAATAGCTATAATTAGGAATTACCTTATTTGCATACACATGAATATTAACGAGAATAATTAAAAAATAGCAAAATAAATACAGAAATAACGTAAACCTCTCAATTTTTATCCTACCAATATCAGAAAACAACTTCAAATGTAGTTTAAAATGATGACAAAATACTCAGAAAGCTAATCATCTTAATTGATACCCAAACAATGAACTGTAAGTAAAATTGTAACGGTTTCCATGGTAACCGATCCTTTCACAAATTTTGGAAATTTGACATCCAACTGTAATACTCCGCTAGATCTCAGTTATTTTTGATGAATCATGAAATCAATTGTTACAAACATAGATATGAGGCATTGCTTTAATAGTAAATATTACTTTTCTGATATAAACTAATTTGCATATGTATGAATATTTATGAGAACAGTAATAGATGTTGAAATTTTCAACAGACACCAGTCTTTCTCTTATAAAGCAAACACATATGGAAAATGGTTAGCTAAAGTTTACTATGATCACTGAATATCACCAAGATTATTAGATAAATACATTTTGGACACATTATATAGCAGTGATGGTGATATATCAGTTTCCTAGGCAACCATTCTAACCTCATTATTCATATTACAGAATGTTTACATACCTGCAACATACAAAGATATTGCTGCCTTCTTGGGCGATAATTATAAATGATATAAATATATACCCGGTAGTTGATGTATGAATCTTAATGTTAGGTTGACTTTATGCAAATTACCTTATTTGCATCCTCATGAATATTAATTAGTGATAAGAAAACAAAGAGAAACAATATTGAAAATAACATATTTCGCAGTATGCCGAGCACAACATTACACCATTCTCCAAATATAGCTTGCAATGATAAATGTACCTTTTGGTGATAAATAAATGAATTTTAATTCTAAAACTGTCTAAAAGATGTTAAAGGGCATATATACATCTAGTAAAGGGTTAATCCCACTCTCTGCTTTAAAACACCTTTACAGAAAGCTTCTTTGAGTATGCCGACTCAACAAAAATAGATGAATGATATCTCACTTAACCCTTTACCAGCTGAATATTCATGTCAGAAATAATGACATCATGGGTATTTATCAGCTAATTTATAAATTGAAGGTCTGACTCTCAGAGCATACCTTAATTAGAGGCTAAAATGGAACAGTTTATATTGGATCTTCTCAGGTAATACTCTGATAAGAGCTAGGTCAAGATGATAACATTGCTGTTGAATGTCTGTGGAGCATACCCTTATTATAGGCCATAATGTAATCATATCTTTTGATTGACTGTCAGAGTTACATGTTGACAACCATTCTTCTCTAAAAGAAGGAGAATGTCTGGGTCGCGAAAGAGATCTCTTCCAAAGTATCAACTGGTAAATAACTCTTCAGATGTGCTGTATTAAGCAGGCCCTACAAGGGGGTAATGTTCCCATATCAGCATTGCGAAGTGCATCTGTTGGCTTATCTTCACACTTCTCCTTAATCTTAAACAATATAAATTCATTCACAGTGTGAAATCTTAGGTTGCAATACATTGCACACGTAAATTCATCCAAGTCTTGCACAAGATCTCCAGACACATCCCAAGAGTTGCCTAAACCTGCTAATGGTTTTATAAGCATTGGCTTCTTTTCAATGGTCTTAGTGGGTGTCAAATGTTCTCAGCCATTGAATGCACTTGTAGAATCACAGCCACAGTACAAATGGAGACCCAGAAGTGCTAATCGGTAATCTTCTGTGTATGCTTGGGCAACTTCTGCCATGTTTATTATTATTTGATGATTGCCTGAGCCAGTATCAAACAAGACAATAACACCTTCAAACCAGTTAAGGTAATACAGAAGAATGAAGAATATATCACTGTCTGGAGTTCGAAGATGAACAATTTTGTAGCCTTGTTCTTTTGCATGCTTGGTGTAAATAACGATCCTTGTTTCAGTTTCTTCCTGTGTTGAATTCAGGGCATCAATACTGTTTCTCACTGTTGATATACCATAATCTGGCGGGAACTGGTTAGGCTCACCGTCATAGATGTGAAAAAACATTACTGCCTTGCAGCTTCTAATCGTAAGGAATCAAGGAATTGTAGCAATTATTAGTTGGTTCACAAAGACCCAATATGCAGATTGATATAGGTGAGCTGATGCAGAATCTGCTGACACCAGTTCCCTTCGGTATTGGTACGGCTGATAATGGCTTAGCAAGACAGACAAATCAAAGGGTCTTAAAACACATCACAGGATTACCAGGTCACGACAGATGATGGTATATCAAAAGCCGAAACTGTCTTGAAACCCTGAATTCAACACAGGCTTTATGGGCTTTAAAATCACTGACACTTTAACAACAATAACAGAAGATCATAAGTACTTGGCTTTCAACAGTTACCATGGAAGCAGTGCATGGTCATTTTGGTAACAATTTTAGACATAAGACGGTACTCTCTTTGTCTCCATTCCTTTTGTTTGCCTTGCGTCTTTGTGCTTGTGATTTTGTTCATGTGTGGAACGTTTATCTCTGGTTCTTGTGTGTCTTGGTGTTTTCTGTGTTCATCTCGTGTGTGAGTGTGCGTTTGGGTGTGTGGTTGTGTGTGTGTATGTGTGTCATGCTGTCTATCGGTGTTTTGGTGGTGGTTGCGTCTTGTATGTGGCTTTGCTGCTCGTGTGTGAGTGTGCGTGTGGTTGTGTGTGTGTATGTGTGTCATGCTGTCTATCGGTGTTTTGGTGGTGGTTGCGTCTTGTATGTGGCTTTGCCTGCTTTACTTTACTACTTTTCCATCAAATTTATTTATTCATCATCAAAAGGTACATTTATTATTGCAAGCTATACTTGGAGCATGGTGTAATGTTGTGCTCGGCATACTGCGAAACATGTTATTTTCAATATTGTTTCTCTTTGTTTTCTTATCACTAATTAATATTCATGAGGATGCAAATAAGGTAATTTGCATAAAGTCAACCAAACATTAAGATTCATACATCAACTACCGGGTATATATTTATATCATTTATAATTATCGCCAAAGTAGGCCGCAATATCTTTGTATGTTGCAGGTATGTAAACACTCTGTAATATGAACAATGAGGTTAGAATGGTTGCCTAGGAAACAGATATATCACCATCAGTGCTATATAATTCGTCCCAAATTTATTTATCTAACAATCTTGGTGATATTCAGTGATCATAGTAAACTTTAGCTAACCATTTTCCATATATGTTTGCTTTATAAGAGAAAGACTGGTGTCTGTTGAAAATTTCAACATCTATTACTGTTCTCATAAATATTCATACATATGCAAATTAGTTTATATCAGAAAAGTAATATTTACTATTAAAGCAATGCCTCATATCTATGTTTGTAACAATTGATTTCATGATTCATAAAAAATAACTGAGATCTAGCGGAATATTACAGTTGGATGTCAAATTTCCAAAATTTGTGAAAGGATCGGTTACCATGGAAACCATTACAATCTTACTTACAGTTCATTGTTTGGGTATCAATTTAGATACTTAGCTTTCTGAGTATTTTGTCATCATTTTAAACTACTTTTGAAGTTGTTTTCTGATATTGATAGGATAAAAATTGAGAGGTTTACGTTATTTCTGTATTTATTTTGCTATTTTTTAATTATTCTCATTAATATTCATGTGTATGCAAAAAAGGTAATTCCTAAGTATAGCCTTTAAACTGAATCACAATGTCTTAGCTTTAATTCAGTACCAGTTTTATACAGTTAGCACAGAAACTTCCAATGATATGGAATATTTTTGCAGGTAGGTGTCGACTAACAAATCTGTGTGAACAGAGTGAAATGAATGGTTACTATGGAAACAGTTAAAAGGTTACTTAGAGTTAAATTTTTGGTCCTCAAATTTGATATTTTGTTTTCTGAGGATTTTGTCATCAGGTTAAACTGCATTTGAAATTGTTTTCTGATATTTGTAGGATAAAAATGAATAGTTTACATTATTTACGTCATTTCTATATTGTTTTTACTATTTTTAATGTTCTCATTAATATTCATAAGTATGCAAATAAGGTAATTTACAAAACCAAACTGGAAATAAAAGAACAATGTCCTATCTCCAATTAAGTACCAGTTTTATATGTTTTGGACAAAACCTGGCTGTGATATGGACGATTTTGCAGGTATGGACCATCATTACGAAAACTATTTACGTTATTTCTATATTGTTTTTACTATTTTTAATGTTCTCATTAATATTCATGAGTATGCAAGTAAGGTAATTTAAAAAACCAACTGAAAATAAAAGAACAATGTCCTATCTCCAATTTGGTACCAGTTTTATAAGTTTTGGATAAAAACTGGCTGTGATATGGACGATTTTGCAGGTACGGACCATCATTACGAAAACTAGGGTGTTGCCATGGAAATGGTGAAAATGGTGCTTAAATTAATGCTATGGTCCTCAAATTGGATATTTTGTTTTCTGGGGTTTTTGTTATCATGTTAAACTGCATTTGAAGTTATTTTCTGATATTTGTAGGATAAAAAAAGAAAGGTTTACGTTATTTCTATACTTTTTTACTATTTTTAATGTTCTCATTAATATTCATGAGTATGCAAATAATGTAATTTTAAAAAAACAAGTTAGAAATAAAAGCACAATGTCTTATCTTCTATTTGGTACCAGTTTTATAGTTTTAGGACAAAAACTGGCTGTGATATGGGCGAAATTGTAGGTATGGGTCATCAATACGAAAACAGGGGGGTTGCCATGGAAACGGTTAAAATACACATAGCCTAAAATAATTTAAGTTTGAGTACATTCGCGATTCTGATTTAGGACACTTTTCTGAACATTTTGGTACCCATGAAAAAAAGTCTAAGGGGGGGGGGGGGGGGGGGCGGGTGCACGGTAGGCACTACTGGCTCCCTGAGTATGTGTGTTAAAAAGATAATTATATTTATTATAGCCAAACAATATTTTCACGAGTGAGTGTATATTTAATATAACGTCAATTAAATTATATGTACATGAATTATATTACTTCTATTTAAGAAATTTACTAATTGCGATATGATACAAACAGGGTTTTTATAAAATCTTGTAAACGTGACAACACCATTTAGCAAATTGGAGATTTCAAGTTATTGGAGTGTCTCTAACAGGCCAGTTGTTGGTATTGTAACCAGCTAAGGGGGTCTCCAAACCACAAAGCCAATTGTGAGTTCAATATATTGTATTTCCCAATATAAAATGGGCCTGCAAATATATACAAATAATACAGTATAGGGCTACACGTACAGTGCAAATATCTACGACAAGTATTTATCAAGTAAGTAGTTTTCTCTTCAAAACTATTATAAAGGCTGAACAAAGTAGACTTAACACCATGTATTGAATATGTAATATCTAAACAATTACTTTTTAGAAAGATAAATAAGTAACTAAAACAAGAAAATAATCTTACCAGCTGGTCGAGTAAAGTTAGCTTAGCAGATACAGAGTTTTCTTCAATAGATGCGAGCTAGACGCAAGACAGGGCCAAAGTGAAAAGGGCGGCTAAACGAAGGGTGCAAAGTTAGTTTCGTGTCACGTGATAAATATCGAGTCTCACACGCACACCACGATCTCATACTCAACTCACTCACTCACTCTGACATGTACATGTATATCGGAATCATCGACGTTATAAATAGACAGCATAAATATCGCAGGGGGCGCGGCACGGGGAACAGGGAACTAAACCAGGGTTACAGTGTGCTGTACATGCAAAACCATGGTTTTAAAGTTTAAAAACAATCGTCGAAGCACATGTCGTTGTGTTCAATACATTTCATAAATTCGTAAAATAGCTTCACGGAGCTTACATTAGAGTTCAAAAAGTCATGTTTTCTCTGCCAGTCCCTCAAAGTACTCTCCCTGTGTAGACAGAACCCTTTTGCAACGTCCTATTCATTTTCGGAAAGCCTCACGATAGTCCGAACTTGGTATAATATCATGTTTCATACACTGATAGATGCTACAGCCAATACTGGTTTTGGAGTCGTAGCGACCAGCAAGCATATATTTTAACTTTAGAAACAACCAAAAGTCACAAGGTGCGAGGTCGGGCCTGTATGGTGGATGTTTAATGACTTTTAGTTTTATTTGCTGCAAATAGTTGGCTACAACAGCTGATTTATGAGCCGGCGTATTATCATGGAGTTGGTGAAGGCATCTCATGCCTGTGCGCGGATGGCGGTCTGTGTACACTGTGACGACCTTTTCGAGAACCTGCTTCTTGTAAAATTTTCCAGTCATCGACGAACATTTCGGGACAGGAACTTGAAGTATTGGGCCATACCCATCAAATAAAATAGCGTACATTATTTTACTTACAATCTTGTTTCTGTGTGCGATAACCTGCCGGTTACCGTCTGAAGCCACCCAAACCTTTTTTTTGGTTTCCGGCTCAAATTGATAGATCCAAGTTTCGTCACCAATAACTACTCCCATTAAACGTCGATCGCCACATTGATCAAATTGTCCAATGACTGCTGAAGCTAATTGAACTCGCTTTTCCCTTGTGTTAATATATGGGGAAGCTAGTTCTTCCACTGAGTATCTTGCATCAGTCTCAATTAATTATTTTATCAGGCACGTTTTCTTTTCAGACGTGGCTGTGACAGGGCGCCCCAGGCTTTCGTCGTCTTCAACAGACTCACGCCCTTCTTTAAAGCGACGGACCTATTTTGCAACCGCGCCATATTGAAGGGAATTTTCTTCATAAACTTTCTGCAAATATCGGTTGCATAATAACCGAGTTTCGAACGAATTTAGCAATATACCCTTTGCTCTAACTTCAAATCGGCCATATCATAGCACGCGAAAATAGGCAACACACGTGGTCAGTTCAATTGAGGCATAGCGAGCATGAGAAAAGCGTGCGCGTCAAGCCAAATGGCCTGCGTGTAGAGGAAAAGTATTATATACTATATAGCTACACAAACATATTTGAAATATTACAACTGTAAATATATTTAAATCTGTTTTACGAATTTATGAAATGCCCCTCGTACAAAACTATGCCCGTAGTCGGCGGCAGATAAGCACCTTCATTCTTCTTTTACATGGACGAATAACTTGAATTAGAACTGTTTTGCAAATAAAGTTGTTATTCCTAAATTAGTAAAAAACTTTAGGCAATATTATTATAATAAAACTCTAATAAATCGATAAAAATGAATAATCAATGAACGGAATGTAACAAATACATGTCTGTAGCTTGCAATAAACAGTTTATAGTTTAGCGAATAAACGGTTGCAGATCATAAAGTAGCCGGTTGATAGCTTTCAATTATTAATCATTTACTCAAACGATAGCATTTCCATAACTGCTCTAGTACTGCAACAGAGATTCATTATGCTAAAATTACAGTTACCAGGTATTCAATGAATGAATCGTATGTTTAATGTCAATACAATTTAAACATGATATTTCCGTTTTAACATTCTGGTTAATTCACTTGGCAACAACGTTGGCATGTGGCATACACAAGCCCGACTCTGTCTAGTGAGAGGCAATTAAAACAAACAACAAGACAATGAATCCGATAACTGTGTGCCTGTTTAATGCAACGCACTGTCCCCCAAAAATGTAACTAACTGAAGATAGAATTATAATAAAGTGCATATAATATGGTTGAATATTTTTGACACTAGTTACAAATGTAACCATTTATTTATCATGAAAATGTCCTGTTAATATCTCACATGTATACTTAAATGGTTAGTTTTCACGAAATCATTCGCGGGTTATATTTCAGATAAGTATCTGAAAAGTGGAACTAGAAACCTTTTACGATAGCCAGATAAATATGTTAACACGATTGTTGTCATGATACTGCTTTAAACTGCCATCATTCAATAAAGTTATCTAAACTAGTTTTCTATCACGAAAACAGATTTATCACATAATCTGCCATGTGAGAGTACCGAAACAGAAAGCCGTAATTCGCGAAAGTGCACCAGTGCGTTTGTTATGCAAATGAGCAGTTTGAATCCGGCTATACTACGCTTTAAACAATGATCGAAGTCAAATATAGTCAGTTTCTCTTTTTATTGCCCTTTTAAAGAGTTATGTGACAAAACCAGTATTACAACATTCGTGTTCATTACAAATTATTTTCATAAAAGTACAAAAATGAGTCATGCAGGAAACACCACATACAGAACAAACAGTCGCCCGAACAGCAACACAAGGAAACAGCAAATGTACATAACTATAAAAAAAACAAGAGACGCACAAAGACAAAACAAACATACAATAGGAGGAAGATGGAAGTACCGCCTTGGAACGGTCAGTGACAAAAGTCACTGGGGGTTAAACCGGTTTATGGGCGTTTACTATAATGATTATTACACTCGCTAAAGCTCGTGTCATTTATTATAGTAAAAACTCGTTAATTAAAACAATTTGTAGTGAATACTCATGTAGGATCCTCTATATATTATTAATTAACGAGAAAAGTGCATTGTTACCACTGCTCTGGCAAAAGGAGGGTGTATTCGGATGACTGAGGCAGTGTCCCATTAATGTGCAATGACGTAGAACAGGATATCTATCTTTCGATAAGTGATAAAACAAAATTCGAGAAATGTTTCGCGTTATTTATATTATGTTGTGGCAGTATATGGCGCTTACAGTTTATTTTAACATGATAAGATAATAATCAAGGTTTCATGAAAAGTTCCTACTTCCACATACTTGATAACTATGTTTGATGATAAATAGAACATTTTCACGAAAGTTAAATGGCAAGTAATTTCAGAAATATGCCATTATAATCTAAAGATGACGTTTGAATATAAAATAATTCCCAATTTAAGCTTACGACCATATAAGTAAAGAATGCTGAAAACTTGTGTCAAACGCGGTTAGTGCTCTTGTTTATTTCGTTACACCATAAATAGTCATATAAGAAATCATGACACCATCAATAGTATAGACATGCATTACAATAATTGCATATGAAGACGGTAAGTTGTCGGCATTGCAAAACGTATAAAATCAGACCTACATTATTCCATAAGCAACCAGAGCAGACCCTAATCAGATGGCTCCTAAAAACGTTGACATTGAATTGAAATTAAATTGAATGTACATACAGTGCTTTCTAGACGTGATATCCTCAGACAGCTACCGATACCGCCTTTAGCTACCGATACCGCACATATCTACATATACCTAAAAGAACTACCAATTTATTAAACAGTTACATATACCCCTAACAGCTGCCGATACTCCAAACAGCTACCGATACCCATGTACCCCGAACAGATACAAATGCCTCAAACAGCTACCGATACTCCAAACAGCTACCGATACCCATATACCCCAAACAGATACAAATATCTCAAACAGCTACCTATACCCCCAAACAGCTACCGATACCCATATACCCCAAACAGATACAAATACCTCAAACAGCTACCGATGCCTAAAACAGCTACATATACCTCCAAACAGCTGCCGATACTCCAAACAGCTACCGATACTACGGGGGAATACATCAAAACGCTAGCGATACCTCAAAAAGATACATATACCACAAACACATACAGATACCTCAAACAGCTACATATACCCCAAACAGCTGTTGTCACTCCAAACAGCTACCGATACTACGAACAAATATCGATACACCAAACAGTTACCGATACCAAAAACAGCTATCGGTACCTCATAAGGCTACCGACACCTCAAACAGCTACCTATGCCTCAAACATCTACCGATCAGCGATATGCTGTCGTCTTTCAATTACAAGGGCGGGTACGCTAAATTTACAAATAGTCATGATGTTAGTATTGAAACTGAAATGTACATTTCTCCGAGTAACTATGGCTGGTCGGGATACAATGTATTTACAAAACCCACAAAAGACACTCTCATGAAAAGACCCAGCTACGAGCTTCAAAGGGGGAAAGAAGTTAACGCAGTTTTAAGATACATTACCTAGTTAAAAAAGATCCAATTGCTTCAGCTGTCTACAAGTTGTAATTAGTTTGCAGGTGTAGCAGTAGTTGTTAGACAATTGATTGTTATTATTGGCAGATTTGTGTGCATTATAGGAATCAGTTTTCAACAAATAACCGCCATTGATCAGATGGTAAAGACAGTAGTTTGTTTGGAGTTCCATCATTAGTAGAAGAAGTAAGTCTGGAATAAGGCAATGCGAACTGTTTATCAATTTTAAGAGCATATGAATTGTCGTTTCAGCTTAAAGTCAGAACGGATCAAACCGACTCTTAGAGAAGTTTCATTTTGTGAGTATTGATATATTGCAGTGTGTGAATTGTATGCGGGATATTTCACATGACTGTATAATCAAAGTTTCACTTTTGCAGAAGATGTCACACGAAACAGCAGCCATAGAAACACGACTGAAGTGCTCACTCCCACATACACCTTCACAGTAATGTTCCTTGTCCCCTCATCATCGAATACTCAAACCAATATATGCCATCATAACGCGAGAGTAAGAAAAGACATAACGCCATAAAACGACTTTCTGAAAGGCATCGCATTATTGAAGAATGGATGCGTGGTGTCTAGGGCATTGCGACGCTGAATTGGACGTTTTTAGTTTTAGAGCTCTAGGATACCAAATATGTCACGTAGTGTCATAGATACATTGTTTCTCATGATGCATGATATAAAATGATAAGGGGCAATAACAATAGAAAAGGGGTATCTCAGTCATGTACCCCGCTTGCACAGCCTCAAATAAATATTAAATACCCACATAATCATAACCCAATACATCAAATAATGAAATTGGAGTTATCTGCACATTTCTGTGAAATCATACTACTAACATCGGGTCATTAACGTCTGACATCTGGTTGTCAAAGCAATTAGCATTCCGCAAGTATGACCTTCGTTTGAAAGAATCTGCATAGCAACATTTTACGAAAGTAGTTTGAGTCCAATTTCGGAGACGTTGTTTAAGGAAATTGTTGATGAAGACCGACAACGGATGACGGACGCCTACGGACAACGAAAGCCAGACATATCTTAGTAGCTTATTACAGCAGTACTTTGCGTTAGATAAATATAAAATCCCTTTATGCATAGCAAGTACTGCACAGATATTGTGTAAACTGAAATCATCGTCCCCTTATGTACACTTCACATACATATTAACCCCCATTAAGGTATGGAGACAGTCTGCCAAATAATGAAAGAAGTTATCCGAGAACAAAATGCTTAGAGACCGTTGGACTACTCGGCCACACGCGTCATATCATGATACAACATTTCGGTCGTATGAAACACAATGACGATAAAACGATAAATACTATTTAAGACCACTATTGTCACTAATGTGTTTGTCGGGGTTAGAAGGGGTTTGGCTGTATTTCCATGGTGATTACTCCCATAAGTATCAATAAAATAATGTGACTAAAACTGAATAACTGAAATTGAACCATATTTCTCTTCAAACCTTCGTATGTGATGGACGAGGTTGTGACATGGAAACTATGCACGCTGTTGAAATATTGGAATAGAAGTTGGCATATTGTTCTCTGACCTCAAATTGGCTATCTGTATTACATACGGTTTTAGCCTGATATAACCAGTCCATAGCATCATTAGATACATAGAATGGTAGGCGTTTCACAACCTGTAGATTATTTGATTTAATTATTGGATGTCCGTGTCATTAAATGCTATCATGTGTTAGCATGTACAATTTACGAGCACCATTTTGGTATTTGGGGGTAGGTGGTCGGAAGCATGTTAGCAGATTAATTCTATAGCTTAATATATGTAAACAATGTAATGATATTTGTTAACATATAGAAGAACTGCGTAAAACATTGATCTACGCAACCCGCTTGTAAAACATTGTTTAACATCAGCCCAAATTCTAAAACAACATGTTTGAATTCAGTTGAGCCCCATATCTATTTGCACACGCGGATCTATCGGAGGGAATTGTTTCTGTGATACAATTCTGGCGATCTGACCTAGAATAGAATTCGTCAAGCAAACGGTACACAGCAAAAGTTTGTGTTGAGACTAATTTTGAATCTTAAATGCATTTCAAAGCTCCTTATATAATTGACCCCCCTATATACACAGTATCCAGCTGTGCTCCTTCAGTGTCCAGTCAGGGTCCATAGCCATAAACGATAAAGTTATGCAATTATACATTGATCCTCTGTGATGGTAGCCCGCCTTATCAGTGTGTGTATCTGATGCCTGACAGTCAGCTCCCAAATTACACAGCATTGGGTTAATGGGTCAACATTCCTTTCGAAATGCCTTTAAATAAGGTTAAACGTATACTGCAGCCACGCAGGAAATTAGCCCATTTTGTCGTTGCATCTGCTTCATATACACTTGCGACGATATTATAAGGCACTGAGTCACATACGGATTGATAAATCTATAATTGGCCTGGAAACAAATACATAAACTCGTTTATTCTCGCAGCAAGTACTTATTACTAGTGTACAGTAAGTAAATAGAGCTGTGCGGTACTGGTGCGCATACCAACTAAAATCTTGATGATGTCACCCATATATGTCCTTATCAGGGATACACTTATTGGATTAGGTTTCATGTTTGGCATGTCAGCCTAATGATAACACTATCCATTTCAGACTTTAAAGGCAATTTCCCTTCTTTAATGAAATTCCCGGAACATGGGCTTTCTTCTGTTAGCCTGTGGTATTATCGTGTTGTGAGATACCATTGCACATGTAAGTTTGTCATTAGAATGCTATTTAATTCAGCAGAAACGTGTTAATGAATCATTGGCAATACTGGCCGAGAGTGATGTTTCTACTGATAATTTCCGATACAGCCAGAGTTTACCTACTCGATGAGTTTACGTCAAGTACAACGTTAAGTATTATGTCAGGTCTAAAGCAATGTAGAAAGTGCCTGTACACTGGTAAGTATTTGTCTTTTATTTTCGTTTTCCACAATCACTGAAGACGATAGGAAATGCCCACAAAACAAACCATTATGTATGTCGAATTGCAACGACCATATGTACAATTACTAAGGGTGTAAAACACTCGTAATATTTAATAGTTCGTTTTGCTGTTAGATGAAAAATTAGTAAAGTCAAGCAGGCAAAGCCACATACAAGTACATGGTAAGAGTCATGCAGGAAACACATGAAATAATGGTATATGTATATAAAAGAACCAAAGAGACACACAAAGACATAACAAACATAAAATAGGAGGGAGATGGAAGTACCGCCTTGGAACTGTCAGTGACAAAAGTCACTGGGGGTTCAAACCGGTTTTGGGGCGCCGAATCTCACATTTATTCCTTCCCCACCCTGAAAGACAGTGTAAATACACGTATCCCCTCTCCGACTAAACTACAACAACCACGATGGAAAATACAGTAGTAAAGTACATGTAAAACGAAACATATTTAAGTGAAGTAACAGTATTAACCACTTATCGCTAGTGTACTCAATGATTGGGCTGCAAACAGAGTAACTGTAGAAAGGTAATAAAGGGTACGACAAAAACCAATACAAATATTCGACGTCCACCTTCATAGAGTACTAAACCTTTCTTATCGGCGTACAAGCAAAGAGGTCAGTATGATTGCCAACGCTAAAAGGGTTGACAACCAGACATGCAGTATGTTGTACAGTACCATAGGATCATAATGCCTATTTAATGAATTGTGTAATGTATTTAGTGAACAAAGTGAGAAAATGGGTATGTCCAATAAATTTACGAAGTTTGTAAATCACATCACCATAAAATTCAGGATGTGAAATACCGTGTCGCGGGAGCGCCTTAAGATTACAAATGTACTTGCCATTAAGTGAGAGATTTCGATAATAAAATTTAGAGAGAATGTTTTCTAAGTTTATGATATCTATATTCTTGCTTAAGCAGCTCTTTATTTAAAATGGGATTTCGACTGTTAAAATCGTCAACAGAAGAACAAGCTCTAGCGAAACGTATAAGCTGAGATATATAAATCTAGTAAGGTGGGGCACGGGGAACATCTCCATCAAGGTGAGGGAAAGTTACAATATTAAAATAAAAATCATCTATTTTGTCATAGATTTTAGAAGAAATAAATCCATTGACAATTTTAAGGTCAAGATCGAGAACAGCCGCATAAGTGTTGGATGGGTTAGTTTTATTCAGTTATAGTTCTTTTGGGTAAATGGTAGGAATCAAAACATCAACGAAAGGATTATCTAAATTGAAAATTTCATCCAAAAATCGAGAAGTACCATTGAAGGCTATGACATCTTCTTGTGATTTTGGGTTCAAACTCAACATGAAATCTCTCTCATAACAGTACAAAACACACACGCACATACACGTACTAGAGATAAACAGTCAATACAAGTACATAGACACAATACAAACAAAAGTACGGGTGACAAAGAGAGCACCGCCTTGGCACGGTCAATAGCAAAATCACCACCGGGGGTTTATACCCGTTTACGGACGTCCTAATCTGACCCTTTAGCGTTTGCGATCAGTATGTTATCTTGAACTAGTTAAACATCTAAGCAGTCGCACAATCATTTTACTGACTGGAAACAAATAAATGAAAAAACTACCCACTCGAAAAGGCAATTTGATAATGATCTTAGACATAGACGTTTTATAACATTGAACCCATCGTACAAATTATGTCACGAAATGAAATAAAGACGGCTTAAGAATCAATCGAATATGTTCAGCAGTAGGTTAAATATATTTTATTCACAAAATGGGATAGTTAGCAGAATGTAATTAGAATGAACATACGGCTACAGCAGTTGTAACAGTACCATTTTCACTAAAATGCTGTCTCTTTTGGGTAGTCATTTTAATTATGATGTGCACATGGCTTTAACCTAAACATATGGTAAACATTAAATTATTTAGATAATAACTTGGGAACATAGACGGCAATATCACTGAAATATGGAGCGTTTCAGCTTAAATGCATTCTCAGAAGTGAAAAACAAACCATTGCTATTGCGCACCTGCATAAATAACATAAGAAGAAGTAGTAGTTGTAGTAGTCTCAGACATTTCCAGGGTTGACGGAACCTCATATCAAGCCAACTAAAAGGCCATATTTGTATAGTTATACTTATTATATGCAATAGTAGTAGAATCAGCAGTAGCAATAGTGGTGGTAGTAGTAGTGGTAGTAGTAGCAATATAGATACTACAAGTAGTACCTCAAACCACGCAATACAAAGGTAATACTACGCATACATTTGAATCATAAAGCGGATGCACTACTAACCAAAACCACTCAAAATATTGCATTTACGCATATTCGTGTTTAGTAGAGTTTTTCTTGTGTGACATCTGTTCATATGGGACTTACGAAAATCGTAAAATAATATTATTTGTGTATGGTAAGTTTTGAAAATGAACATAAGACATTTATCTGTGCGTTGAAGGATATTTAAACAAGAAATATTTTTAATAAACAAATACAGCGGCATTCAAATATTGGCATAATGTACAAGACAATAATGGTATTAAATCTCTGCCATATTAAATTCAATGTTTGGAGATGTTTTAGTACAGGGATCTAGACCTATGAAGAGTTGTGTCGTTATTGCAAACTGCCAAATCATAGTTCAAACCCAGATCAAGATCATGTTATATTTGATAAACAAAAGTGGTAGATTATATGTGTATAACTATTTCTTCAACATTATGTGTTTTATCAATATAATATAAACATTTGCGTGATGGCAATTATCGCAAACTGTCGATTTCATAAATGAGACCCAGTTCTAAATCACATAAAATTTAATAACAAAAGCTGTCACAGGACGCGCGCTCGACTATTCTGAGTATTGTTAGTGTAAAATGCTTGAAAGTGAACTACAATGGTCCACAATGATAATAGAAGCAAGTATTCAAAGTCTTAGTAAATATATCTTTAATAGTATTCAAGGTGCTGGAATTCTGTAAACTTTAATTAAAGAAACATCTAAGTTAAAAAGGGCAATAATTTCTATCAAAATGATGTGCAGAGTTATGTACTCTTGCCTACAGATGAAGTTTGTGATGGTGAACAAGTGTTTCAAGTTTTAGAGCTTTATCTCAAAGGGTCTTGTAAATAAGACTTTAATAAAAACTTCAACTAATCATTATAAGTTAAATAAGGCCAATTTTCTGTCAAATCGCCTGACATAATTATATATGTTCTCTTGCCTACAGATGTAGCGTGTGATGGTAGACAAGCGTTCTAAGTTTCAAAGCTTTATCTCACAGTGTTATGTAAATAAGTGTGGACTTTAACACAACCTTAATTCCAAGTTAAAAATGACCATAATTCTGTCAAAGTGCTTGACAGGGTTAAGTACTCTTGCCTACAAATGAGGCTTACAATGGCTCACAAGTGTTCCAAGTTTCAGAGCTTTATTCAAAAGTTTAAAGGCATAAAGTGGACCTTAACCAAGGTGTCACGCCGGGGCGAGTCGGAAAGCTCCACTATTCTTCGATTAGTCCAGCTAAAAAGTTGCCGTTTTTAAACTGTTAAAATTATGCAATGGGGATTCATAGTGTACATTTTGTTTGAAAGGCAGAATATCCCAAATAGAAGAGAGTCGGACAATGAGGCGCATCTATCAACCACGCCCATACTTTGCCCCATTTCCGACCATATTCCCTTCGTGCAAAAGGAGAGTTTACCTCTCACCTTTGGTGCGAACCTAGTGTAAGTCAATATCAAGCGAAAATGTGTAGACTTATACTTTGACTTTGGTGAAAGTGGGATAAGGACGAGGTTGGGTGCCCGTAAACCAGGTTTAAGTCCCCCAGTAGCTTATTTTAGTTACTGTCCGTTCCAAGGCGGTACACCTGCTTTCAGCCTATGGTCAATTTTGTTATTTAATATGCTTAATGTTTAATGTTTTTCGTCTTGATATGCGTCCTGTTATGTTTTGTCTTGTGACCATACCGTTTCTTGTTTGATGGTGTTTAGTGCGATGTCATTTCGTGTGTGGCTCTCCCTGTTTGACTATTTTTCCATATTATACCGTTCTAGTTAATAAACTATCAAATTAAAAGAGGTCATGTAAATCTAGGACACGGTTGTACTCATTTTAACTACTTTATTTTGTCAATTAAGGTTTTGCGAATAATGGCGTGAACCCTTTTTGCACTAAAATTACTGCATAACAAAGTGTAGTAAAACACAAAACAGATAATAGTAAATCAAAACATTAGTCCTTGATTGTCCACAAATGAAGCAAATGAAATAATGTATAGCACACTTCAAATAGCACTGGTATCTTGTTCGCAAGGTCAGCACATCAGCAAAATACTTAGCACACTGCAAATACTACCAATAGCACTGGTAACTTGTTTGCAAAGTCAGCACATCAGCAAAAGTCTAGTAATTCCTAGTTAAGATTTTAAATGGTGCCGCAAAATAGCCATATGACACCTATTAGCAAAGCACTGGTAGCTTGTTCGCAAAGTCAGCAAATTAGCAATCTACTTAGCACACTGCAAATAGCACTTGTAACTTGTTCACAAATTTAGCAAATCAGCAAAATTGTAGTAATTCCTATTTATTAATTTAAATGGTGCCGCAAAATAGCCATATGGCACATATTAGCAAATTGCAAGACAAATACTAGAGAACTGGGACCGGAAAAACTTGGTATCCAATCTCTTGTTAAACGTGGTGCAGCAAACAGCAAAGATGCACATATTGTCAAGAAACTACAAAGCAGCTATACTTGAATATCCGATAACATTCTAAGGTAGGTTGGCCGCAGCTGATGGCCATATGGGAGTGGTATGGTCGAAAATGACGTGCAAGAAAGAAATTTCCGACCAGATCACTCCCACCGCCAAAATGAGCGGCAGCAAGGACTCTAAGGTCTTAGCAGGCAGAAAAAAGGGGTCACGCCCCGCCCATTGATGGTGATAGCAAAATCAACCGAACCAAGGTTGCTCGCCTTTGATGAAATGCTTCATGCACCAGCAAATATTTTCAATGAACAAGGTGTTACCCTGATAGGACAAATGAACACCGTCTTGTAAGAAATTTGCATTGTTCACTGGTAACAAATTCAAATGCCTAAGGTAATACCCTCCATATTCTTTAGGTAATTTTACCGCAAATGTGTTTAGGCGTTTTATGGCTGCAAAGATGCCCCTTTTTTGTTCCCCCCCCCCAATTACGAGGGAGAATTTCTGACCATATGCTTTTTACGTGAGGCATGACAGTGTGTATGAATGCGAACAGTTGCACTAGTATGTCTTTGATAGCTTTCAAATGTGTGCGTTGTAGGTCGTTTCCGCCAACATGTAGCAAGAGGAAATCTTGGGGGGTGTCATGTACCCGCAAAAGTGTTACCAGTTTTCTCTGCGTTTTTCTTAATGGAAATCCGCAATATCCTTGTCACCAAAGCTGAGCGGGTAATCCTAGGCTGCTGCCGTCGGAATGCCGTCTCGCCACTGGAAACGCCCTTATCACTAGCGACGACCCTACTATCCACACTATAGGTGATCCTGCAAAACACTTTGACAACAGTCAGCGACGCTGTTGTTCTCTAACGGTCAAGCGAAATGAAATATATGTATATATAAATGAACCGGCTTCTTTAAATTAACATGCAACCAGTGTGTTTTGGGTTAACTGTTAAAAATTGCTAACTAGAACCGAAAACGAGCTTAACTAACAAATGTTGCATTGACACCTTGCCGAAAATTATTGTTGTTGAACCAGCTGTTGAAACGGTTTCCATGCAATGAGTGTGCGATATTTAACTTTACTCCTTACCCTTAAAGGTCAAGTAAACAGATTGGGTTTTCGCCAAATTCTGATAGTATCCAGTTAGTTAAACATCAAGCTTTAGAAAATTCTTACCGTTTTTATCTAGTTTTGATTTAAATCGAGTTTTTATTGTACCGCAAACCGTGTATTTTGAAAATCGATACATGATTATCTCCCTTGCGTGACGTCACTTGTGATGCTCGCCAGTCAGGGATCCCATTGAGAGGGAGGAATGTACACAGAAACTTAACCTTTTCCTTTAAATTAACGCCTCTGCAAACATAGTAGATCCAGATCAGAGCCTACAGGAACCGTCTAATTAGGGTCTGTTCTGTTTGCTTACAAAATTAGATCAACTCCGACTCCTAAGTTTGTATAAATACCCAAATTATTTTCACACTTTTCCAGACATTACGTCCATGGATTAGCCATAGAAAGTGACACTTTATCGAGTAGGGGAAACTATTTATGGGGTGTGTTGTTTATTTTAGGGATTAACCATTTTAGGTGTGAAATACAATGATACTTAATATTAAACACATATTTTTAAATTTTGTTAATCTTAACCCTTCTCTTGCTTTTTACCCATGCCCTGTTGTATAATTACATATATAGCTTCGCTGTGTATACGTATTTCGCTGTGCAATCACTGCTGTAAATCAACTTGTAAATAGTGCAGACCCTGATGAGACAGCTCCTGCAGGTTTTCACTATTTACAGGTAGGTATATTGACGTGAATAGCAAGCGAATGGTTAAAACTTACTTTACATGTCAGTGAATTTACACTATTCATAAACAATAATTTAAAAAGAGGATGAGGTTAGGACCAAGACCATTAGCAAATAGTGTAGATTCAGATCAGAGGGACCATTTGGGTCCCGCCCATGAGTTGGGTCCAAATAACTTTAAGACAGAACCAGACAACTTTAGATGAATTTCATATTTAGGCAAAGTGAGTTCAGATGAAATGGGACGTTCTCGTTAAGTAACATAGTACTATGTATAAATGTACGTACTTTAGAAGAAAAAAAAGAAATTCCACCAAAATATAGAAAAATAGAAAATTATTTATTTATTTATTTTACTTAATATTTGCAATACCAGAATGATGCATTACTTTCAGAAAATCGAGTAAAGGTTGAAATACCAAAATATGTTTTTTGTTGGGAAAAAGGTGGATCTTGATAATAAATGGTTGTCAGTCTTGAAGAATGACTAAAAAGTTTTTATTAATATATTCATGTTTCTAAAGCTTGTGAATTATGTTTAAATGACTGAACCCACTACAAATAAAAATGTCTATATAAAAAAATATGGTCAACACATTAAAACTGTTACTACATCATAATTTTACAGTATAGATCTACTCGTATGTGCAATTTAATTATGGTTTGTATTATATGGAAACAACAGTAAACATAACCATTATAATGTCTCTATGCATGTATGAATGAATGTGTTAAATGGCCTTAGGCCATATTGTACTAAGCCATATTACACACGAAACGACCCATGCAGGGTCAGTCTCCAGATGTCAGTTATCATAGCGGCCCTTTGTCAAAACCCAACAGGGGACAATGATTATTGCAAGGCCATAAAACCCGCTTCCTGTATATTACGTATTGTTGCATTCCTTTATGTAGCTGTGGTATCTTGTCAAAAGAATCAATCAAAAACTATTTCCCTGATGAAAAAATATGTGTGAGTAAATCACTTCACGAATATAAACCCTTCATTCCACGTGCCTGTTTATGCCAATGCAAACATAGTAGACCCAGATCAAACGTATTGAAACAAATTTACAAACAGAGTAAATCCAGATCAGACAGCTTCTGATCAGGTTCTTGTCGATTTGTTTATGAAATAATATACCGGTAGGTCTGGTTGTACAATTACTGCCATACCATGTGCTCATATATCATTAACTCTCCATGAAATCATTATTTCTTACACGAATATTCATGAAGAAGATCTAAAGGCTTTTTTTTCACAATGCTAGCTTTTCAAATAGATCATTGGCTCCAACAGATCAATTAGGATTAGATCAACAAAATTTCATAAGCAAACAGAGCAGAAACTGATCAGACAGCTCTTACAGGAACTGTCCGATCTGGATCTACTCTATTTGCAAACGCGCGTGAAGCCGTTTATATAAGAATAGAAGGATTGGGAAATTGATTTTAAAGCAAATTAGGTGTCTGCTGCCAACAGTGCCAAATCATGTTTATTAATCATTTTTTCTCTTAAGAATTATTAAAGATTTCATGACCTCATGAATATTCATTACAGGGAGTAAAGATACGCTAGACAACCCTGGTCGAATCTAAATAAGTCTTCGGACTAAGCAATCAGAGCATATCCTGATCAGACAGTTCCTGTGTGATTTGGGTTAAAACGTTTGTATAGAATAATTTTCCACGAAAAAAAAGTCCATTAACCTACAGTGCTAGACCTAAGTCACATTTATAACAGAATGTAGCACATCCTTTTTTATAATTGTAAACCCAAGTCATCCACTGCATCTCTAGTATAAATTTCACGGAAAACAGCCATCGAGACAAAATGTAAATCACATCACATTTTCTTGAACTTCTCGTCTTTTGGTAATTTAAATAATCCTATTTAGCCTTTGTCGGATTAGGAGCTACACCCATAGACAGGGATACACCCATAGGCAGCACAAATTACCATTTTAGCACTCAAAACGAAGCAGAAGTACATTACGTGCGATTATTTTCTATACGATATCTAGTTCGACATTTATAGCGAATGTCACAAGTGACGTCATCACAAGGGAGATAAGCGAACGACCAAAATCAGTCGGTGCTTACGTATCGGTGATATATGACAGCTGCTATGTGCGATATGACTGTATTTTTTTGTGTTTTCGAAACTACGTCGTACAAGGTACCCATTTGTCAAATATTTACGAAAAAGTGTCCTGCCTGTTTACTTGACCTTTAAATACTATTTACATGGATCAATGCGCCAAACTAGGCCAAGTACCAGTGTATAGTTTTTGTATATAAGGCTTGTAGGTATCGGATGACCATCTACCCGATTCTTTTATCTTATCGACTGACCAACCCCACTTGACCGCCGATGAAGCGGCCCCATTCGAAAACTATGGGAAGTATATGTCTTTAGTTTTGGGTCCCATGCTAAAAGGGCCTTACGCAAGACAGCTGAGAATTGAAAGCGTGTCAGGGAAGACGCGATGTGATGACAGAATAGAGGCACCAGCGTGGCCGGTCTTATAAGCATGTATTGGCGCAAAGGCAGGACTGGACACAGAACTGGTTGACCAGTCTTAAACAATGTGACAGTAACCCCTTTCCCAAGCTGATCTACCTTTGAATACCTTATATGTATTGATACTGCGTCTCCGTTGCTAGACCAAGTAATACCTCTTATATCAACGACTTTTTGGGACCCCACGTTATCCGCCTTATCAATCGTTATCTCACTTATGCGAAAGAAACCGACAAATGCAAATATGAATGCTTATGAGAACATCGTGACCTTATATGTATTATAGCAAACTGCTGAAAGCTTAGTCAGAATGCCATTTAGCAAGTCCAAAGTTATAGGTAGACGGACCCGTTTTGGTTTTGATGTACGCTTAAAGCCCTCCATGGCTTTCGAGACCACGAATATATTTGTTGTGTCCGATAGGCCATGGAATTTACAATGAAAGCTAATAGCTGCCATGTACAACGATGCTGTTTTGTAACTGAATTGGTGAAAAGATATGCTACAAATGATGTTAGATCGTTTGCAAAAGGGGACCATGCATCCGGACAGCCATTGCCGTAATACCTCGAACTTAGACAACCCCGTTTTGTATGCTCTCCTTGTGTTTGGGGCCATTGAAGAACTCCAACCTCAGTCTTGAGATCTCTGCTAGAAAACTGGTAGGGATTGCCGACGGATCTTGCTCTGCTTCTGGTGCCAAAAGTCTGAATCGCCCCCACTGTTTGCGAGAGATCGAATCTGCTATTGAATTGAGCTGAGAAGGCACATGCCCTGCCTTAAACAGTACATTGCTTTCAATGCAGCGCAAAACAAATGAGCGGACCGATTGCATAAGCATTTTGGATTTGGATGTTTGCTTATTCAAAAGATGAACTAAAGCTTCATTGTCTATAAACAACTTCACATTTTTGTTCTGTAGCAGATCGCCTCACAGATGAATAGTCAGCGAAACGGGTACCATTTCCAAAAACGAAAGATCTCGCAACACTGCGTGGCCGCACCAGGCTCCGCCCTAAAAATACCTCAATCAATAACACCAACTCATCAATCTTGTGTCTTGGAATTCGGACCGACATATCATCAGTATTACTATCTAAACCTAAGAATAACTGTGGTAGGGTCTACCGACTTCTCGTTTGCTATAGAAATACCCAGCTCTTTTGCATGTGTCTTCAAATGTAAACACTAATTTTTGACACCCTCCCGAGTCATTTTGACCTGCCATTAAAAAGTCGTCAAGGAGATGAGCCAAAGATGACAATCCTGCTTTTCTACTTACTAACCACTCCAAAAATGAAGAAAACGTCTCATATAACGACGCACTTTGGCTTAGGGAGAATTTTATCAATGTAATAGTTACCCTCTGCCTTCATACCGAGCAAAGGAAAATCCTTTTCCTGAATTGGCAATATACGGTATGCCGATTTGAGGTCTGTTTTTGCAATAAGGGTGGAACGCCCAAGGCTGTAAATCATTTCTGTAACTATATCAAAGAACGTGTACCGTACGGAGCAGAATTGAGCCTCTCTGCTATCATTAATGCTTGTGCCGAATGGGTATAAAAGGTGCGTTATCATTCGCCAGCCCCATCAGGCTTCGGAATCAGACCTACTGGCGAAACGAGAAAGTTAGAAAACGGAGGTGTCTGAAACGCACCTGAAAGTCTGCCAAGTGATACTTCTTTATTAATTTTTGTAACATTTGGTCCTTATTATCATAAGCCGATCTTAAGTTTCGACACTCTAATGCTATCTTTGGTCCTGTGTACTCAATTTTGAAATCTCTGCCAAACACGTTTTCTAATATTTTTGCGCCCTCCCATTTATCGTAATACTGCAAATAACTCGCTAAAACCTCCATTTTAACTGGGGAAATACCTAAGTGAAGACTTGTATCTTTAGCACACTGACATTAAGAATCTGGGACGGAAGCCGGTAAATCGAGGTCGGAAGTGCTGACCGACTATTCCTCTATGCGCATTCCATCGCTGGTTTGTAAAAGTGGGAGTGCCCCTTGGACGAGGAGATCGGAATAGCTTGTTGACTTCCGGCATGCCTGTGCGGGATGGTTACCGCTGCAATTCAGACAACAATGCTTTATAAGTGCAAACTAGACGTGAACAAGATCGAAGGTTAAAATCATAACATTCCCGGTCCCCGCCAGCTGTGGCCAATGTGCTAGGGCCCATGCACAACAACCAAAGTTCTCGGTCGATCTTTGCGAAAGACCCCCTAACCGGATCAGCCGCCAAACGAAGCCGAAACTGTGTCGTAACTGATCCAGCCTTGCCCTTGATGACGCCTAGCTGCATTACGAATAACAGGCATCAGTCCATACTTGGATAGTATTGATTCTTTTCAAATCAGGCTGTGATAGTGTTAATTGACCATCGGCCGCTACTGTTAATTTAGGCGTCTTAGCATCTTACAGGTTCGCACTCGGAAGCAATGCAGCCATATCAATGTACTGCCCCTGACCAATCTTTTTCTCTTAGGTGGGATGGAACCTAAACTCCTAAATGTGCATCTACGCTTACTATCATACTGGGGTTCAATACCAACCCTGCATTAACCTTTACCTGGTTCAATCTGTTGTGTGTCCGCCTGAATTATTTGTGATGGGGTCTGCATCACTGGAGAGCCATGCTGCAACTCCACATGCGCGACTGGTGGTTGGATAGGCACTACTGGAGGGAACTGCTGTATGCTCCCTGGAGTCCGTGCAGGTTGGACTGGCACTGGTGGGGCAGCATCTGGTCCAGTCTGGTTCTTAGGGGCTCGCCTCTTACGCCTCAGATCGTCGCATCATTATGCAATGAACAAAAAGAAAAATACACTTACTTACCATTGAACAACCAGATACACTTGTTAATCGCATATACCCCTGTAATCAATAAATCTAGTGTCAAACGTTCGATCCTCAGCTTGTTACACTAGATCTAAATGCTTATTATAAAGACCATGATTATTTATATGGTTAAATCGGTCACAACATGAGAGAAATTAAAAAATAAAAAACAAAACAAAAACACCCGCCATTGTAAGGGTACCGGCAGCCACAATACCCAAAATTAATGTTTCCCCAACTTTAGTGATTTTCACCTCCCATCGCCAACTATGGAGGCTCTGTTTTGGCTATATCGTTTGGTGCCTTATAGATATCCACTTCAATCCTTATCGAAAATGTTTCTGTAAATAACAATTCATTACTGCCTTTTCAATGAAAGCCTCTTGCAGCTATTCACGACAACTGTGCATGCTGAAACTGATATATTATGCATTCGTTTTTCAGTTTTCGTCCCTGCTAAATAAAATTTACCATATTGTATTTGGTGAAAATAACGAAGAGGCGGTGCTATGTTATTTATCCCGACTGTAAGATTTACAAACTAGCTGGCCGATCGTTTACTTAAACTCGCGGCTGCCTTCAAACAAAAAGTCCCTATCTCTTAATAGATAGTGCCCTTTATATGGCAGATGGATGTATTTTGGTCACCTGGGAAACATATGCTCCTGGAAATGGTGCAGCATTAGTATAGATCATATAAAACTTAAAAATAAAATTTATATGACATGTTATAAAGAACAAAAAATCAAAATAATAATTATCACATACATGATATTTTTTGTTCATTGATTATGCGATCATTAAAATGCCACTACTGGCAATGACGATGTTCATATGAAATACGTGTACATATTATGACGTTTTATTGATCAAAGGATGTAGTATTCTTCATGATATGGACCGTCTCAATGTCAATGCATTGTTCAGTGTTATTCACCACGCAGCTGGTCGTATAAATTAACTGCCCCATCAATTGTTTTCATAAGTACTTTTCAATAAGGGTTATACGTGTTATGACGTTGTCTTATTTTTGTGTTAGTTATGACGTCACCTATTTCTTTTGTTTTCGATGAATTTGACTGAGGTTTGATTTATTGGCACTGCGACACATTGCGTTCAGAAAGTGTACATGTGATTTCGTTGGTGAACAGGCAAGGGACAGTTCTGTGAAAGCTGTAATGTGTATATGTATATATTCATGTGCACTTTATTTGTACTTCTTGTATTGCTGTGGCATTTTAATACAAAATGTTCCTCCAGGGTTTCCGTAAATAGGCTTCGTATCAAAATACTTCTTCAACATTATCACATAGTTGTAAAACATTTTACTTTATCTAGATACCATCTTTGATAACAATTATCAATCAAACGTTGTTTAAATAACTTAATAAACTTTTTATCATTCGTTATATATTGTTGATGATACCGATCACCATCTCCCTCATCATCATCATCAGTAATATAATCAACATAGGCATGCCCAGCATCATCACTATCAACAACGTCAGGACCGAGACCACTATTACCATGCTTATGATGGGTATTATGATGTTGATGTTGTTGCTGCTGATGATGATATCGATCCCCATCTCCATCGTCATCAGCAACTACACCATATCCATCAACACAAGCAGCAACATCATCAGCATGCGCATGACCAATATTACCAGAACCGACAACAATAGAATCCTTTTCATTATAACCATAATTTTGATCATGAGTGTGATGTTGATGATACTGATCACCAGTAACACAATTAACATGAACATGCACAACATCAACATCAACATCAGCAGCAACATGATTAACATAGGCATGTCCAACATCATCACTATTAACATCATCAGGGCCAGTACCACTATTACCACGTTTATAATACTTACTATAATGTTGATGTTTTTGCTGATGATGATGCTTATGCCGATCACCATCTCCATCATCAGCAGCGACATCATCAACATGCACATGTACACTACCATCACCGCCATCAAAATTGTGATGAGCAACGAAATGTTCACCATCTTCATTTTGTCCCTGCATAATATCATTACTTAGGTTTGAAAAGTAATCACATAGTTATTCTAAAGATATATCATTAACAGGCTTTTTGTTCTTTTATTGAAAAAAACTCCAAATCTCTTTCGAAAAAAGCGTAACTTTTCGATTTCCCTCAAAAGTGTGTGCTTATGTTGTCTTCGCTTTTGAAGAATACGGTCTTTGTAAGCCTTTTTACGTAAACAGAAATGCTGCTTATCTTGAATAGATTTACATCTTTTAAATAACCTCTGTACCTCATGATATAATATCTTCGCTTTATTATATTCTCTGTCGATCCATTCCTTATTTCCTTCAGAAGAAGCTGCATTAAAACTGTGATTTATTTTATCTCGAATTATTGTACAAAATAAGTGGTCTGCCACTTGCCTTACAATATCGGTAAAATAATTTGCAATACTATTAATGGAATTCTTATTTACAATGCAAATATTTCCTGAAAAACAATTGGTTTTACCGTCCTAACATAATATTTTAATGAGAAGATAATAGGCGCATGGTTACTCCACTCCTATTAAATGATAAGGTCGACGAAACGACTTTAGGTCTACTATATAAAATAAGGTCAACGAACGGGAAGGTCGACGAAACGACTCGGGTATAGTAATTTAATACTATTAATGCCACTACTTTAATATAGTGGCTATTTAACAACCATTCTTCTTTATTTCCTATGATATTGCCTGAGGATTGTGGTAGTTTCGTCAAACTACAGTCTCGTCAAAGTGGATTCGTAAACAAATGTGGTATTAAATTTGATAGCAAATTGATAATAAAAGTTTCAAAGTTTGGACGTGGTTTCGTCAAACTGGTAATATTAGATACTCACCAATTATTAAATGAGGTGATAAGTACAATAATTGGGTTGGAACTGGTATAAATTGTGACACCAGTGTGTTGGTATTTGAACAATTAGTATTACTTTATTGGTAATAATTATAACATTATTTATTTGTGAGAATATATTATACTTACATTTTAATGGTTTTCGATACTATTATTAAAGAGATTTTATTTATACCTTTTTTATTCAAATCTTAAATGATGATGCAAAGACCTATGATGATGCCGTACATTTCGTGTGGTTAGGTTCATAATATGAATAGATTGCATCGATTCCAGCTTGCGAAACAGCTAATTATCACATTAGCAGACTGTGTCTGGAGTTTACATCTAGTTTGGCCATGTATAGAGGCATTGTAATACGGTTGTATGCCAGTCTAAGTATTAACTAATAAAAACACAGTTTACTATTAAATACTAGTGGGTCATATGCAAATTACTATGTGGCATAGTTCCTGATTGGTGGAACACTAGAACAAGAATGAAAACTTCTAGGTATAATTTCCTAGTATACTCCGTGAACATATATCTGATTTTTTAAAATAATAACCTGCAGTAGAGACTGTGCTTGTTGCTTATGTACTTCCGGAAATCAGACCTTTGTCATTCCTGGGTACTTAAAATGTTAACACCAGATACAGAAAACGTGCACGGGATACAAATCCTAACAAATCATTTAACCATCGTTGCAATTTTCAGATATTCAAAGGGACAAAGCAAAACCGACGAGCAAACGACATATGTCGAATAATGTATCAATGTTAACTAATTGAATAAATCGTTTACATGTATTAGACTAAAATATATTCATACCTGATTATTCCAAACTTTTTCTAATAACGATTTAAGAATATTTAGGTAGGTAGCTGCTTAATACGGTGTGAAAATTATACAGACCAGTCCAACGGGAGCGCTCAGTATGCCTTTGGCCATGCATTAAGCTGTCACCATCTAATTGCTTTGATTTGCGAGGTTTTATTGTATATGATGAATTAATTTCGTAGTACGTTTTCTGTTGTTTTGTTTTCATGTTGTTTTATTCTTTTCTTTTTAATTCTTTATTATGAAAGGTTTACTGTAAGTGGAGCAAAATGCACTATATATTTTTGTATTTTACAGGTAGCCTCTATTGAATATCTCTTCAAACATACACAATGTAATTACAGTAAAACTTCGATTATCCGAACACTAAAATACGTATTATTATCGATCTTTAAGACAGGTGGCAGCTTAATGCATGGTGAAAGTCATGCAGAAAGCTCCTCTAGGAGCTTTCTGCATGACTTTCACCATGCATTAAGCAGCCACCTGCCTAAAAGGGTCTAAATTCTTCTATACCAAAAATTCGAATAATCGAGGTTTTACTGTATGTGCAAAACACCATTGCAACAACACTGGTCATTGTTGGCTTTTGAAAACTTTTCACAATTTTTTATTAGACTTTGTTTCCAAAAGGTTACTTGTCTTTATTTCCTGGTTGTTCTGGCATTTGATCACTGGCTAGCACCAGCTTTAAATAGCGAATGCCACCCCAGTAACGGAAATACCATTCAAAGAAATTATGGACGCTCTGTAAAAAACATAACTGTTAGTAAGCTTACAGAAAGACGCCAACCAAACAATGTACTATTGTATACCTTTCTTTAAATTAAAAGACCATATTGTTTTTATCAGATACACATTACATATCCAGTTTTCATACTTCACCGCACACCACTACACTAATGGCCACAGGTCATGTTCACTTTGTTTGCTATTTCTTTTGGAAAGTATTATTGAAGTTTCTCAACAGTTGCAGTATTTGCCAATTTGGCTGTGAGTCAGACTCTAGACCTATAATTTAGGTACGACATGTGAGAGTTTGCTACAATTTATATCTACTTTAAACATTCATTGTATCTTTCAGTTTTTGTAGTAAATGTGTATGTCAATTAATTAAATGTTTGTCTAACATGAATACCAATTAAAAAAGCTGTATAAGTGTATATTCATGTTACTAATTTGATAGCAATACAATAGTATTAGTGGTAATTTATAATTATGTATATAGCTTTTGCAACATGATAATGCTCACCGTTACTCATCGTTACTTATTTATGCATTTCCATTTATTGCTGAACCGGTTATTCTTCCCTTATCCAAATAAATTTGGAAGTCGAACTCGACATTGCGGTCGGTTTATGTAACTCCCATAATATTACACTATAATAGCACCAGTAGCACCAGTAAGCATGGCAGAGTCTTTCTAATAAGGTTATTACCCCATTTATATAATGCCTGTTCAAAACACGTAGTATTCGGGCATACCGGTACTCAGCGAAAGCAATATTTCAATGAGTGTAACTAACGTTTGATGCCGTCAAGATTACATGTATGACTTTATCTAATACCCCCATTCCACTGAGCGGCGATTCCGCTACGCTTCGAAATGTTGGTAAAAACGCCGCGAATCGTAGCAGGATCGGCAGCAGCGCAGTAGAAGCGTCCTGATCGTAGTAGAAGCGTAACAGGAGCTTCTTGACCGCCACTTCACGGCGATTGTTTTGACCTTGCTCAAAACAATCGTATAGTCGATGAGCCAGTAGGGTTGGTCGGTACCATCTCAGGGGAATAATTCTCATGGTGATTTTTTTACAACATATACATCTATAGAGTTAGAAAATATGTGATAGCATTGCATCGATGATAGCTTTCTATGTGTTATTGCGTTTTATATTATGCTATACAATATCCTTATTTCGAGACAAAAGTATCAATGAAAAGTAAAGCTGACGATTTCAGATTTACAACATTTGGTATCATACCCCAACAACGAATTTATGATGGTATACCTGAATCAGGTTGTCAGTCTGACTGTCTTTCCATCTGTCCAGTCAATATTCCCGTCCCTCTATCTGTCCGTCCATTCATCAGTCTGTCTGTCTGTCCATTTATAGACACAAGTTTCCAAATCTACAAGTTTGCTTAAAACTTGATATTCTTATTATTTTAGTAACCAATGCACCTGCTAGTTATGTCTCCCCCATTATACTGAGGAGACATATTGTTTTTGTGTGAGACGTCCATCTGTCTGTCCATCCGTATGTCTGCTAGCCCCCTTCCGCCCTTTCCGTTCATCTGTCTGTTTTCGATTTATCCGTGCGGTTTCTCCAAAATCTTTGATCGGATTTTCATGAAATTTCATAGGACTGATCAGCACTATGCCTAGTTGTGTTCATCTTATTCCTGTTCCGGTTAGATGATTTTCTTTAGAGTTATGTGACTTTGATTTTATGCCCCCTCCCCCAACAACGGGCATATAGTAATCGCATTGTCCGGCCGTCCGTCCGTCAACCCGTCCTTCCATCTGTCCGTCCCAAATTTCGTGTCCATTCTATAACTTTTTATCGGTGAATGGATTTCAAAATAACCTGGCACAAAGACGATGTGTCGCGTTCAACTATCTGGTCCATGGGTCAAAGGTCAATGCCATTCTTCAGGGTCAAAGGTCACGGGCATAGTGTATCACAAACACACCTTGTTTTACATTGAAATTTTGCCCTCTCGGTTTCTCCAATACATGTTGTGGGATTTTCATGAAACTTAATAGGATTGATCAGCACTATCCCTAGTTGTGTTTATATTATTCCTGTTCCGGTTTGACGAGCTTCTACAGAATTATAGAACTTTTAAAATTGTATATTGGAAACTTTGTTCGCGGGGGTGGGGGAGGGTGGTGGTGGTGTGGTGGAGGGACATCATCAGTTTGTATAAAAACAATACTTGTTTCATTTGGACCTGATCATTATTTATTTATTGGTCCAGTTTCCACTTTATTCCAAAACAAATTAGTAGCCTTAAGATGGGATGTGGCCGGGTGTGTATATTTGTTATCATTAGCATTCGTTGCTTATTGTTTTAGTTAGACTGTATTTAGCTCTAAATTGTTTTATTATTATCATCTTTTGAATTTTAAGAGTTAAATATTGTAAGTAATGATTAAAAAACACCCTCAAACTTTCTGTCTGATGAAGATACGAATGCGGGTATGGGCTTTCATTGTGTTCATAATTTTCTTGTGACTGAATGTACATGCAGTGTCAAACAAAATACTCAGTGATATGTTATTGAAGAATACCGGTATGGATATTGTCTTTCATTCTGAATCCGCCACATTCAAAGAAATCACACTATTGGTTCGTACACAATTACATATTCCTAGATGAACTATGGGTATTTCTTGGTGGATATCTGTGTCAATCCAACATACATGCCTTTAGTGATTTCATTTGTCACACGGGGGTATCCAATACGGTTACAGCACAATACAGATCAATTACGTTTTTGCATTTATGGTCAGGATTTTAACATGTAGGCTGGGGAATGGCACATCTGAAGGACATGCTGTTTAAAATTAGAACAAGGGGCAGTTGAGTTAAAAAGCACAAAAACTGTCAATGTCATTTCTCTGAAAACGTTCTTATTTTCTCTGACCGTGGTCACTGACACATAAGTTAAAGTAAACATATTATCTTATCATCGTTCTGCAAGATCGCCTTCAACCATGAATCCCATTAGATTGTGGTTGAAGGGATTGCCTCAAAGGTTATTACAAAGGTTTTACTATGATACAAGTTTCTCATTTGCTTTACATTTGGCATATGAGGGTAGCTCTAAGATATGTTAATCTGGTAATAGGATAATGTATCGATCTGCTAATAGTAATTCTGACCGGGAATGTTGAAGAACCAAATAACAAGAGTGTTCTTCTGCTCTCCTCGAATCTCTCCTGTTGGATCATTAATTGCCCTATATGGCAAATGAATGATAAAATTAACGTAAAGCAAATATACATAACAAACAATTGCCCTACTCCCAAATACACGTCGAGGGCTTGGTGCAAAACTATTCTAACTCCTTCACTTTGTGAAGGAGTAAGAATAGTTTTTCACCAAGCCCTCGATGTTGTCTCACCAGCTACTGACATAATTTTAGAAAGTCATCATAGGCATTCACAAATTTAAAAGACAGACATCCTAAATATTGCTTCAGCTATAATAATTTCGAAAGTTTGGATTCTGAATTACAGTCTGGTCGCTTGTATTTTTGCGAGCGCTATGCAAAGTATTCGCTGCATAGTTGTTGAAGATTGCCCTACCTAATTGGACAGCAAAGGTCGCTTCTGGCATGACCTACATATTTATGGTGAATGTAGGAGACAAACAAATGGCTGCACTTCATGTAACAATCTGAAGCAGATCTCCTACTTCTAACCAATTTAAGAACTTTTCTTAGGGGTTTTCTTTCCAGTCGGGAATCCCACTTCTTGTCTTGCTGTTATAATTAAGGGCGTGTCAATACAAAGTTACACATGAGCTTATATTTTAATAGTGATGGTAATCTTCCTGATGTCACGGAGTCATTGCTCCAGTCCCGCATGTATTAATATAGTGGGACCCTGGTGTATGTATCAGCATGAAAACCCAAATACATTATAAAGTATTCTGTGTTCTCTGACCAGGTTATTAAAACTTGCTTTATTACTTCAGTTGTATGGTCAGACGTTCATCTACTTCCACCCAGTTAGTACTGAAGTGCTGCGACCTTCTTACTGTCATTAAGATTGTTTGCTGTATTTTTCTATTGCCAATGCATTGGTTGACTCTATTTACTTAGACCCCCCTCAAGTGCTTCCTACTCTGTTTAATTGTTATACTTAGCATATGATGACCAGACTTTCTACTTCGATGTCATTACCACAGTTCTTGATTGATTTTTCCCTTTATAATTCAAACGTAATGTATATTCTATGACGGCCAAATATTTTATACCACATTGATATTTAATTTCTGTTTGAGCAAACTCTATCCTATCTACTATTGCAGCACTATAACATGTATTTGGACATTGTTTACACTAGTCAATTACTTCTGCAAAACTTACTAATGTGTTGTGTTTGTTGCTATTTCTAGCATATCATGAATCCCTTTAGTCATTATGTTCCAAATGGATAACAGATTGTAAAACTTTGTTTTGGAGGTTCTTCTCTCTCATGTTTTGTCATTTCCTGTTGCTTTTGAAAATCTATACTTAATATCACATTTTATGAATCCAAACAAATGTCGTGCAATGCATCATTCTGAAGCTTCTTTTAAGCAGAACACACCTGGCTAAACTCTACATTACTTGCAGATAACTCAATGTTTTAATATATTTTCACTTGAAATATTATTAAGTCATTGAACTTTGCCATCATGTGCCTATAGAAGCATTAGAGACAGAATTGGATACTGTATCTCTGATTTTATTGATTTACGTGTACAGTGTATAGAATTGAAAACTGCAACCCATACTCAGTAACATTTACCTGACATCGGGCCAACCAGTCCACCTTAGTACTATTTTGAAGGTCTTTGGTATGACCCGACCAGCGATCAAACTCACAATGTCCTGCCCGAAAGCGAACGCTGTACTGACTGAGCTAACTGAAATACTTGTCTAAACATGTACCAATGGAAAAACTAACGGTTGGTCAGACAAAATACCTTGAAGTGAAAACAGAATGTCTGTATAAGCATGCTTGATATGGTAATCACCATTTTATGCTCCTATATATGTCTCGCAATGTTTATGTTTCCAATTCCTCATTCACCAATGGGAGCTTTGCTTCAATCTTTTACAAATTTGCAACCTTTATGTGAAAATGACCATTAAGAAGTTAATGTTTGTTCTGACCATTTTATCCAGCGTTACAGGTCAACTTTATCACTATAAAGCATATATATGTATAAAACTGTCGCAGATAAACAACTTGATGTGAAGATGTAGAATCGTGTAGTAAGCAACATAACGGGACTTTTAGGGTTTTTGTGTGTGTTTTTTCCTCACTAAAATGCATACTTTATTAGAGACGATATCATTATAAGGAAGGAGGGGAGGGGATCCATTTACTCTAGGTCAAGTTGTAATGCTTATGATGAATTATAAATGTATAATGAATAAGCTAGCTCTAAAGTGGTTCATCAGATATTTATAGTTTACCTGTTACATACAAATTTCATAAAGGGGCATAATTTGGCCTAAACAATGACTAGGTTCTGGCTCAAAGGGTTCTCATCGTTATTTTTGTCGTTGATATAATCATAATGAAATGCTAGTGAACTTTCATGGAGCTAACTCTTAAGATATTTCAATTTGGCAAAATTTGAGTGTAGGAAATTTTTTAAAAGGGACACAACTCTGACAATTTGCATTAAGAGATGCTAGATGTAAGGGTTCTAGTCTGAAGTCAATTCATTGTCATCATTACTGTGAATATACATATGAAGTTTATGAGCCTAGTTATAAAGATTATGAAGGTATGCAAAACTCCGGTGAATTTTTACTTCTGCAAAATACATATGAATGTAAACATAATTCCATGCACGTATGAGAAAGAATTTACATTATATGAACCACTTTTTGTGAAAAAATAAAAACATAAATGATATATGTGTTACTACAGCTACAAGCCTTTCAAATTTCAAGTAGATACAGGGTGAAACAAAAGAGAGACATCAGTTTGAAATTTGATGATGTCTTTTCTTTAATGCTAGATTTAGAAAACACTATTTTTACCATAGTGTTAAAATTGGTGAAAAAATACAAAAAGCTACCACCGATTTACTGCTATCACATATTTTCTGATTCTAGACACTTATATCTTATCAAAAAGCATTGATAGCATTATTCCCCAAAGATGGTACCGATGGCCAAATTTTGGGCCTCTGGCTCATGGCCTAGTAGTGGCATCGCCGTAGACTCGATTCGCCGCAAAAGCGTAGTAAGAAATTCATCAACGTAGCAGTATCGTAGCTGCAGCGTGAGTAACGTAGCGCAATCGCAGTCGCATCGCAACAAAAGCGCCAATATATTTGTCCACATACAAATGCATTTTCACACATTTGCAAACAGAGTAGATCCAGATCAGACAGCTCTTATTGGAGCCGTCTGATCAGGGTCTGCTCTGTTAGCTTATAACATGATACAGGTATGATTCTACAGTTTTTGTCAAAGCAAAAACATTTCTTAAAAAGGTTAAATTTTTAAAAACAAACGCAGCCAATAAATATTCATAAGATCGTTCTGTCTTACATGGATATTGAACAGGGAAAAATAATGTTAATACTTGTGTCATCCCATGAAAGACTTAGCAAAAAGAAGACATAGATCTGGCCCAACACTGTCTTTTTCTTGATCTGGGTCTTCCTAATAATTTTATCCATTTTCTTCGAAGGATGATGGTCAACTGCTTTGAACGCATTTTAATCACCTATTTTATATTGAAACGTTCCAATAGCGCAACAGAAGCGCAGCTCCTGCGCTTAGGTCGAAGCAAGGTCGTAACGGCAACGTAGTAAGCGTAGACGAAGCGTAGCCTGAATCCCGTGTCGTAGTGGAAGCGTAGTAGAAGCGTCTTTGAGAGACATCAAGCGCCGTAGAAGCGCAGCAACATCTCGGCAGGATCGTAAATAGCGCAGCGAGATCGTTATTGAAGCGTACTATAAGCGTACTAGAAACGCCCAAGTCCCAAAATTAGGCACATGACGGCGCTTCTGCGGCGATAGGAAGATTTTGGAGAAGCGCCATGATCGCCATGAGAGTATAAATTAGCAATATTTACTATGACGTTCGTTAGCATGGGTAGGTGGGCATTACAATTCTCTAAATCGAGCTTTCAGTGAATCTCGATAGGCAATACCTCTGTCAATATGATTCAATGAAATGAATGCCAGATTTTCAAAAAGTGTAATGTTTTCAGTAATTTAATACAAATCTATATTTTGGCCTAATGAACATTACACATGGTATTCAATATTTTAAATCCGTTAAACATAGCACCACCCAGGTAGTTGTAACATTACCTGTTTGCCATTGTTCTCTTGCATGCTCGTAGACGTGTCTTATACATAATAATATCACATGGTTACAAAATATTAGGGATTACATATTATACTTTCAAGTAATGTTCTTGAAGATACTTAATTTAATTAGTTTCATGTACATTCCAGACGACAATACTGATTGCCTAACTCAGACCTTACACGTTTGGCCGACAGAGGTGTCACTTTGTAATTAGGGTCATATGTTTTGTCTGTGGTAATTCATTTTGCTATCATCATTCTTTGGTATTCTAATCGGTCTTTACTGAATAATGACCTCGGCTAATATGACAACACAAGAAAAGGTTGGCATCAGATAATTGATTGATTCCAGAAATGAACGTCAACAGTACATATGTATTTTTGTAGACAGACTAGTAAACTCCTATGTATCATATATGCTATGTTTGTTTTCTAAAACCATGGAACAAAGCAGATACACTACAGCCACTTTATAGCGACCACCTAATACATAAGGGAGTCGCTGTGTAACCATTTACTCCATGAATATTAATGAAAGAAATAATGGCATCATGAATATTACTTTATATTATTTATGATGACACATGGACACTGAATGTGTTGGCCATGGCAGAAACTGCATTATCCTATCCATTATTATAGTTCTCGTAAACGGAGCAGACCTTGGTCAGATCGATCCCATATGAGCCTTCTCATCTTGGTCTACTATGTTTGCAAAGGCGTAGAAAGGCGGTTTAATGGAGTCAAGGATTAGTGCAGATTGACAATCCTGCAGGAAAGTTCGCCGTGTAGATAGCTATATGTAATAAATTAAACATAACAGCAAAATAAAACCTTTCGTCTTAAGTGGTCGTTGCACAGAGGTGTTCTTGTTGTGATGTCTCGGCTTATGATACTGTTAAATCGATTCTGTGAAATCGTGTATCTGAACGAAGGATAGAGCTCCAGTGAATAACCGCTCTGTTGATTTAGAATACGATTATATTTATTTGAAAATTGCGGCGTAAAGAAACTTTTATCAAGAGTGTCTGGCTTTTGAAAATTTTCATTGAATCAATTTGATATTGGATGTGTATTTTGTTTATGACACATTCATATACACCATTTTATTATTTGATTGGTGACTTTGTACCTGACCCTGACCACAAATGTGATGTGGCATTCAATGTGATAGCATGCAGAAGACGCATGATATGATATCACACCAGGCAAGACGCATTGTTAATTGACACCGGGTCGACCAGTTATAACATAGTACTCTCATAATAAAACCGAGATGTATGAGACGAACTGCTGTGTCAATTTTCAACATGTTGTGTTTTCGCGGCGAGGGATAAAACCTTCAATCCCTCGCTTCACAGGCCAAACATCTGACAACTACTGAGTTTATCTTAATAACTAATATTGATGGAAGACTGTGTAGTACGCGAAATAACTGTTTTGATACTTTAGCTATATATCATGTTCGTTGATATGTAATTATACATTACAGACAAGCAAAGATAAACTGATGCTGTCTGCATAATTAATAATTATCACATAACTAGATATTTAGAAGTATGCAGTGTTGGGTAATAGATATCCACAGCCATTGGATAGATTGGGAGTGGGATGAATTAAGGTTTAGAAGGTCATATCTTGGTATTTTATGTAGCAAGTAGCAATAACGAAATACATTCGTAAGAGAAAACACTCGACGTAAATGCTAGCTGTCAATATGTATTTACATTTGTATATGTTCCGCTTATATGAAATGTTTAAATATCACATATATTGAGTAAAACCATTCCATTTAATACACAGCACACATCACTGATAATGTCAGAGCGTACCATACAGTTCATTAGTAATAAACATGTGTATATATATATATTCACTCAACCAGAACCTGTTCTATTCTGTTCTCTTTTAAAAGTATGTGCATATATCCACTCGACTAGAAGTGACATCTTTGTAATTTTAATTGCAAACACGCGTAATTGTTTGCAGTGATGGGACATCATATTGAATCCATGATTTCATTGTAAGTTCACATTCATAGCTTGACATATTAAGGTATACTCCCTATTTAGATATAATACCTGGATGATTCGATCTATAAACACATTAAGGCCGACTGCAGCATATAACTGACTAATTATTAAATGCATAGAACATAGGTTACATTAGTGCTCAGCGAGATATACTACACTAAAATACTAGACTTTCAAACGAGAACCAATACCTGTATGAAAGACCAGATGCAGCTTGATGCAGAAAACAATTCATAAAAATACTAAATGAGCTTTCTGTATATTCGTTATCGTACATTAAGCAGGAACCTGACCACCCTCCTTACTAAAGGACCCAACTATAGATTACCTTCCCTTATTGATTTTTACACTTGTCGTACTCATATTGCTGAAACTATTCAAGAATTCTGCATCAAATGGTGTCGACGAGCACATGCTGATGTAAATGTCCTTTCGGATATGAAAAAATGTTTTGACATTATTGATACACGTATTGCTTTTTACAAATATAATTACCATCTATTGATTAAAATTTCGATATTTGCAGAAACACATTTCGAATTTTCATTCTAATTATGTTTTTGCTCCTGCTGACAAGGCATCAAATAATGTAATAATTATGTGAAGATTGTATTATGTTGATGTTTTGAAGAAGGAATTAACTGGTTCACAAACATATATTACAGTGCAAACCCCTGCAAAAGGTATAGTCATGGAACATGTTAAAATGTGCAATACTTTTAAGTCTAATCCTAATGTAAAATAACATAAACTTTCTACTATGTAATAGATTCCTAAACTACATAAAAATCCGTACAAGGGGCGTTTTATTGCTAACTCTAGTTGCTGTAATATTACTAAAATATCTTAACTTTTAACGTCGTGTCTTACTACTATTAAAGAACATGTTAAACGTTACTGTGATAAAATATATGACAATTCTGGTATTAATGGTTTTTGGTACATAGAAAATTAAAATGATATTTAACTCAACTTGAAAATGAACAGTACAGCATTTCTTCATTGAGCTCTTACGATTTCTCTACACTCTATACTACTCTACCTCAACATCTTATAAAGGATAAACTGATTAAATGATAGAAAAAACCTTTGTCAGAGAAAATAAAATGTTCCTTGCTTGTAATGTTCAACGTTCATTCTTTTCGAATTCTGAAGTTGAAAATTACGCAACGTTGACTTGCCTTGGTGTTTGTAGATCTTTAACATTTCTTTTAGATAACATATTTGTGCGCTGTGGGGATACCGTATATCGTCAAGTTGTTGGTATACCTATGGGAACAAATTGTGCCCCTCTTGTTGCAGATTTGTTTTTATATTGCTATGAGAGGGATTTTATGCTTAGCTTAAAACCTGTTACACAATCTGACATTGTTAGTGCTTTTAATAAAACGTCTAGGTATTTTTACGATATTTTGAATTTGGATAATCCATCTTCACAACAGCAGGTGTTAAGTGCTTGTGTGGCGGCCGTAAAACGTCGCCCCGTACTTCATTCTCAGTGTTGTTATACCTTCTGATCCTTCGAGATCATGAATTTCAGTATTTCTTGTTCTGAAAATTGAATACCGCTTAAGCCGGTGCTAGGGGGCGTGAGCAGTGTTGCACTTTCAATTACTGTTCATGAACAGACTCAATAAAACCGAGTCTGAAATTTTCTCTTTTTGTGTTGCAATTTTTGCTCTCGGGGATCACCCCCTTTCAGAATTTCTTCTATTTACCAAAAAGAACTTACTTTGAACAAAGCGAACTGATCCGACATGCAGACTTCCGTTTTAGATTTGAATCGTTCCACCACTTATGATAAAGTTTCGTCTAAAATATACGATAAAAGGGAAGATTTCGATTTCAAAAAAATTAATTATCCTTCTCTAGATGGAGATGTTCCCCGGTCTACATCTTATGGGGTTTACATTTCTCAAGTTATTCGCTTTGCCCGAGCTTGTTCTTTGCTAGAAGATTTTAATAGCCGTAATTTAGTTATAACTCATAAACTTCTTAAGCAAGGCTACAGATATCATAAAATTCGGAAAGCGTTTTCAAAATTCTATTATCAAAATATACCCCTCATTAGTAAATATAACTGCAATTTACGGACGTTACTGCAACAAGATATTTCTCATCCAGATTTCTATGGTGATGTTATCTATAAACTTAGAAAAATTCGGGGTCATATCCATTTTTACGATTTGTTTATTAAACGCATTAAAAATTTTAGGAAGAAAGGTTGTGACCCTATTATATTGCAACACACTGCATGTTTGGTTATCGACCCCTTTACAGTCGGTCGCTACGCTTTCCACTGTTTGCACGATGACAAGCCGAGGGTAGTACTCTATGATGGTTTACTCTTAAATCCAGAAATGGTATGAGCTTACCAGACTCATGTATTACCTTTTCTCTGTCGTGCCCTTTACGGCTTCCCTGCAGTTGCTCTGTCTTCAGCAAAATCATTGAGTACATATTTCACGGACTTTCACAGTTGTTATGCTATGTTTTACATTTTGTACTGTGATTACTATATTCTATGTTGTGGGGAAGTCCGGCGGGGATACCTTTATTCACAATGTTTGTTTGGCTAGGGTGGCTTTGAGATAAGTATGAGGTTAGGACGTCCGTAAACCGGTTTAAACACCCAGTGGTGATTTTGCTACTAACCGTGCCAATGCGGTTCTCTCTTTGTCAGCCTTACTTTTGTTTGTATTGTGTCTTTGTGCTTGTGTTTTGTTCATGTTTGTCTCTGGTTCTTGTGTATTTGTTGGTGTTTTCTGTGTTCTTCTCGTTTGTTTGCGTGTGTTTGGTTGTGTGCGCGTGTGTGTGTGACATGCTGTCTATCGATATGTTTGTGGTGATTGCGTCTTGTGTGTAACTTTCTCCTACATGTTTGTGTATGGATATAAATTGCTATATAAATTGCTTTCTGTCGGTGTTTTGGTGATGGTGGCGTTTCGTGTGTGGCTTTTCCTGCTTGACTTTACTATTTTTTCATTTAGATGAAGTCCGGTTTAGACAGGTTTTACTGTATTTTCGTAATGTAGATGCACTGGATATTAATCCTGAATGTGTATCATAATACTCATTTCCTTCAGTGATAAAAGTTAATACAATTAATTCTCAGATATATTATAATTTTATTTATTAAAGATAAAAGTAAAAAATGAACACTGTGATTCTGAGCATTCTTTCCCTGTTTGCGGCGTATTCATGCCCGAGTTTCGCCCGACGCCCACAACCAGCTCCGCTGGCTCACCGCTATGTGTCGTATCCACCCCATGCCTTTTCGTACTCGGTGCAGTACACGGTTACTCGTGATTTCGTCTCCATGGTTTTCTCTCGAAGTTGTTCCTCCTAATCATGATTACCAGAGTGCATTCACACTCATGCTCGGATAGACTGACTCTTCATATGCTGGTGGAATCTACTCTGTACTTATCGCACATACATAGCTCTTTTCCAATCGGGATTGCTCTTTCGGACTCACAAGCCGTGTCACAAGTAAAAGTGGGCTATAGATTACTGTTCGGGCACTTCAAGCTTCATAGACAGTTTTTCTCATACTTCGTGGCTGTGGGAGACACGGAAAAGCGTCTCTGAAATTTCCGGGAGGGACCGGGATTTGAAATCCGAAACCCCGGATTGGTAGTAAAGCGCATTACCACTAGACCACCGCTCAACCACTAATGTTGCTTGATATAAACATAATTAATTTATATAAACGCATTAACAAATGCATTAAAATAATATCAATACATTCACCATATCTACTGTTGTTGATTTCTCAGAGACAATTTAATTAGCTTCAGTCGTGGCCGTTGTGCCATTTAGTGCTTGATCTTTCTGTTGGTGTTTTGATGTTGGTTGCGTATTTTCCGGCTTGACTTAACTACTTTTTCATTAATTGGTTGTAGGATACTGCTACATTTCACCAGTCCTGTACCGTCGTCGAGTGGCACGATGTCGACTAATAAAGTACAGTGCTCCCTCCCTACAACGGCCCTCTCAACAACGAAACCCTCCTTACAACAACGCATGTCACTGTTTCCGAAACAACAAGGCTCCAGAAACAACCTTTTTCCATCGTATTTTCTTTATGCCTCCATCAAACCCTATATTGTTACCACTCTTTAGAATCGTCACTTTGTGACGATTCTAAAGAGTGGTCACAACATAGGGTTTGATAGAGGCATAACGGTTTTATTTCTCGAAATACACCTTATATGGGGATCTGCAAACAAGCTAATTATGTTTGATTGTCCCTCCCTATAACAACGCCCTCTGAACAACACATACAATATTCGTATCCCAAAGGGTGTCGTTGTAGAGAGGGAGCACTGTATGTCATCATAATAAGTTTTATGTGCGACTAGTAAAACCACTCTGCATTTCTCATTCTTCTTGTGTTGTGCTCTACATCAAACGTGTTTTCAGTCATAATAGTCTTCAATGGCAACAAGTAAGGTTTTACTGTATAATATATGTTTATTAACGTGGTTAAGAAAGACAATATCAGCGGCGGTTACGAAGTAATGCACCATCACGGCTTTTTGAAAAATATACAAACCAAACCCATCAGTGCCAGTTTTTCGTAATGGGTTTAACTCTTTCAACGCTGTATTTGCAAACGGGCTATTCCAAAATTCAATTTCAATTTTGTCAAGCTTACAGTATATATTAAGGAGGGACTAATTGGAAGTATAAAGTATGTATTAAGGAGGGACTAATTGGAAGAAGGTTGTTGAATGATACACAGTGTAAATACTTAGGAGAAGGCTCTTCTCGGAACCCTCTGATCTGGGTCTTCACTGTTTGCAAATGACTGAAATGTTTAACCTGATAAACGATATTTGCCGAAAAACAGTGTACACAATAGCACGAAAAACATGTATTGTTCATTAAAACATCTCGACGATATTCAACAATAAATACTTTATTAGATATATAATAATACACACGATGTTTCTATAGTACGAGTATTCCTGTTGTGTATCAAGTATGTTGTGAGAATCTAATAATACACATCTTTTAGCGTTTTCACCCTCGCCAACGGGGTCTGATGACAGAAGCTTAATCTCTGTAATTACATTTTCAAAGAGATAACAGATGCATGGCGCTATCATACGATGGCTTGAAATTAAATCAGCGATCCAGATTAGTATCACTGTTGGTTGTCACTCAATATTTAATTCAAGTGACCGAGTAAATGAACAGAAAGAATTAGAAAATGAACTATTTAGTAATGCATTTCATTGATCTCGATAGCTACTAAATTATGTAGATAAATATTTTGTTGCAAAAGACAGTCGATAGTCTTTACTGAATACCGTTTATACTGTTTGGTATCTAGTATTTACAAATGTAAATATAGCGGTACAGTAAAATCTCTCTATAACGACAACTAAATTAAATCACGTATTTAGTGTTAAAGGCAGGTGGCTGCTTAAAGCAAGGCGGAAGTAAAACAGAACGCTCCTATAGGAGCGTTCTGTTTACTTTCACCTTGCTCTAAGCAGCAACCTGTCCTAGTTACCAACTAATTAACATAACTTAGTGGCCGTTATAGAGAGGTTTTACTGTATTTTAAGAAATTTATTCATAAATGCAAACTCTAACATACAGTAATAAAGGAACATATTATGTAATTCCTATATTTATGGGGTAAGCTTATTTGCCAACAAACAGCATATGATGGATATGCTTCTACATATTAGCTTGATATCCCTGGCACATTTTAGAATATTGTTACAACGGTTCAATTGTACAGCGTTCTCTTATCTTTGTGGTAAATATCTTCCTGTGAAAAAGTCACCGAATATTCATGAAATGATCAATTCATGCATACATATTCATTATGGATATGAGTAAGTGAACCTGTGTTTCATAGTTCATGTTACCTTCAGTTTATTGTAGTCAACCAGTGTTTTAATATACGTCAACTTATCAATATGAACACATTATGCAACAATTGTATGGCGGTTAATTCTGATTCCTGTAATACGTAGATACATATATGGCAAATATGCGCATGCAGTGCTATTTCTAAAAGATTACGAGCTGTAAACCTCAATCGCAGCGATAAATATGTCATTCGTAAAGCCTGATACATCTAGATTACAGTATCTGCTCCGTTGCAGCATGTGGCAACACAAACATCACTAACGAACAGACGGATGCGTTAGAAGAAGATAACCCGTCAAATTTAAACGCAACGTGAGAATCAAGTACAATGCAGTCTGGCATATAACAAACATTTGGCTGACGCAGTCCTTAATAATGGCGAATAACTGTACATGATTTTTAGATTATATTTTAGTTGTTATATTTTGTTTGGTGCCACGGAATGGTTCATTGCTCCTTCCTTGGTTTCTATGGAACATAGTACATTCGGAACTTACATCATGCTGATGGTTTAGAACATTAAATACTAAACAGTATGGACAGTTGTACTTATACTTGAAAAGTCTGTCTGTAATGTCCCAATCGGTTCTATATGACCTATTCAGCGTGGAAGCTCTGTAAATTTCAGCTCAACTTAATTCAGAGTCACTTGTAACGCAATATTGAACTTAATTTTAAGTTTTAACCGTAACTACATGCATAAACTGCCTCACACATTAGCAAATCTGCATTTTAATATCGGTAAGTGGATAGTGGACATTGTTTTTCTGGAAAGTGTTAAATGTGCATGCCACTCATTTATGGTCAGTTTCCTGCATCAATAAACGTGGTAGATCAAGATAAGACGACTGCTATAAGAGGCCTCTCTTCGGGGTCTGAACTATTTTCACAAATACTTATCCAACGTAATATCATCTATCTATACACACCTTCAAATGATGATTAGATATGTCCTAGATCACTTATTTGAGCGGTGCTCACATAGAAAATGAGGCTGCAATGATTTAATGAACGTGATATAAAGGACATAGCAGAACAAATGCGGAATAAAAATCGTATATTTGTTCTAAATATACATCTAGGTACATTGCAATGAAAATGAAGTGTATCAGTTTGCTTGGTTTAGATAAAAACCATCTGGACATATATCCCCAAATTTTAATATTTCAGAGAACCTATACTACAACCCTTCTAATGCGACCACTTTATAAACGTGTGTGTGTTTGGAAGCAGGTGTGTTTTTATTAGATAGATTCATTTCGGTTAAAAAATGTACATAAATGGCAAAACATATATAAGTCATATAATGCGCAGTAGACACCAAAGATAACACAAAACAATGTAATACTCAAACAATTTAACCACTGCCTTCATGTACACGCATTAACATGCATTTGCAAAAAGAGTAGACCCAGCTCAGACAGTTCTAAAGGAGCCGATTAATCAGTGTCTGCTCTGTTTGTTTAAGAACAAATATCAACTATTCAAGTGCACATATGTTATTATAAAACTTCAGCTAATGGATAAGAAAAATACATAATGTTATAATTTCTGATATGATTTGTAAACAGGGAAACATGTGTGTTTAGTCAAACGATCTCAATATTGTAGATATTAAAGTTACGTTTAAAGTTAATGTGTATGTATGCCACTGACAACGAGATACCTATACGTAATTACTGGTAATGAACAAATCAGTGTGCCAAAACAAATGTGTGTTAGGAACGTTTATGCAATACAACTCAAAATACTTCTCCGATCTTGTAGTTTGTCTTTCGCTGATAATGTAAACTAAGTATATTATGTTCTGTTTCAAAACATAACTTCAATGACATAGCTGAGATTTTGGCCGCCCATGTTTATCACTGTTTTACGTTATATAATTATTTTGACAGAGAAGGAGAAGTAATTAATATAGATAGCACAGCTACCAGAGAAGAAGCGCATAGTTCTGCTAGGCAGTCTATGCATAATGCAGCACTTTCCCACGTAAAGAACTTCATGTTATGATAATATGTAGTACAAATAAATCATATTTGTATTATTCCACGACACTATATCTAGCCTGCAATAATGTATGTTCTGCATGTATTCGATGCCAAAGGCAAAATTACTATTGTTAACGATTGTTAAAAGGACAAGGTAACTAAAACACTGCTATTTCAGTACGTCCTATATCAATTCAGAGTAATAAATCAGAGTCAATGCTTAGTCATACATGTGTTAGTTTTACCATTTCCTCCATAAATACGCCTTTCTACACCTTGCAAATAGGGAAGACCCATATCCTATAGGAGCCGTCTGATCTGTGTCTTCCCTGTTTGCTTATGCAATAAAATAGACATCATGCTGCAATTTCTACTGTAGCCAAATACTCATGTGTCAGTGTGTCGTAGTCAAAAGTAATATTATTAATACTCATTGCGTCATCATTTCGTTCCTGAATATTCATGGAGTAAAGCGTTAACCATTAGCCTAATGAAACATATGGTATCTGCCTAAACTCTGATATTTTAATATGTTTTACGGATGTTTGCTCGTTAGAACGTTTCAGAACCTATTGACCAGGTCCCGAGGTTTGTTTGTTTTTGCTTGATTCTGAGATCATTGTCAAGCATCTGATTGGTCAGATTCTGAGTCTGCTCAGATTCTGACCAATCAAATACTTGACAATGATCTCAGACTCCGACTCAGAAGTTTTATAACATTGGACTCGTGTGTTTGATATGACGCTGATTCACAAAACGTCTCATATAGATCCCAATATTGTTTTTTCTTAATTACAATTCAGGTCGCGCTTAGAAGACAACAGGTTAACCCTTTACTCCATGCAGGTTCGTGACATCATGAATATCAATTAGATTAATTGTTGAAAAGCCCCTGAACACAGTAAGGTATGGCCACTGTAGAAACTGTGAACTCATAACCATATTATATCATGGACAGATCCTGATCAGACATTTCCTATAGAAGCCGTTTTATCTTGGTCTACCCTGTTTGCAAAGGCGTAGAAAGGGGTATTTATGCAGTAGAAGTAAATGATTATTACAAAGTCGGGGCATATTTAGATAAGCGTAAACCACTTGCGTATTAAGTACGTATTTCTTTTCTTGTGATAGCCCATTCTTGTCTCACTTGGTTTGACAAGGATCTACTTTGTTGGTTTACATACAAAAACCACACGCACCGGGTCGTAAATAGGTTGCAATAAAAACTATTGTGCATATCAAATAGCACGTGTGCTATAAACAGAACGAAGAAGACGTCTATCATGCCTAGGAGATAAAATGCTTTAAAATAGATCTGTCTTACATTTGGGGCGTATTTTGGCGCTTGTTCCCCGGGTGTAATCGAATGAGTCGATACGCCAAACTCGCGTTAAATAATGCCCTAAAACCGGGAACTAGGAATAGTGCTGTTTACATTATCTAGTAGCACGTGACAAATAAGTAAATTGATGTTAAACGTGACGTTTCTAAAATAGCTACATTGTTTCATCTTCCATATTTCATTATAACTATTTAGTCCATGAATATTCAGTAGGTATTGGAATTTTGAAATATAGAACAAGGAAATGGTTAAAGGGGCAATAATTGTCATAGACCTAACCAGTTCGTTCAGTTCCATCGATGTATGAGTAGGTCTATCTACAAATAGAAACTGAGACGACGGTGACTCGACTTTTGTTCAGAGAGCGTCCGGGTCCGGGAGTAAATAATCATGTCTATTTGTATTAACATATCGATATTCTCCAATCAAATGACCTTATTGTTCGAATTCAACCACATTTTCGCCTCTTGTAATGTAAGTATCGAAACTATTTTCGGTAGCGCATTATGACTGCGTATTTTTATATAACCAAAACTCGCGCATGCGTATAGCCACGATGGTAGACAGTGATACCCTTTCTTTCACCCTCTCTTCAAAACTCCTTCAGATAAATAGTGATTGTAAACCAATCCAGAATACACCAACATCCAAATCCCACATTGTGGAGAGGTTTGATGACCTATACAATAAGACTTTGAATAGACATCATTCTCTCAACAAATTAAGGGTAAATCAACTCATCGTAATTAAGCACTTGTGCATAAGCTGATTTGATAGATACCAGTGGTACAGATAAGTATATCATCACTGCCGTATTACAATAATCCGATTGAACTGAACAAATGGAGCCGAATAAAGATTTGAACGGCCAGAATTAAATGATAACACGCCTAACACTGTCATACTACGACAGGACATAACTATATCGGAGGCTGAGTGCAAGACTGCAGTGATTACATTATTCAATCTTTATAAGCAATTATGGAACAACAGTACCGTTTTAACACTGTTAAAGTTGATTCGTTTAAACAAAAATTATTTCTTATCAATGTCAATGTATCAAACAGATTACTACATTTTTAGACGTCAAGTTACGTTTAACCCTTTCCTTCATATACACGCTTTTTCACGCATTTGCAAACAGAGTAGACCCAGATCAAAACAATTTGTAATGAACACAAGTGTAAGATTCTTGACATAAACCTTAAAAAGTGTCATAGAAAGTGAAACAGACTGTATGTGACGGATGAATCTGCAATTGTTAAAAGCGTATTTCAGCCGGATTCAAACTGCTCATTTGCATTAAAAATGCACTAGTGCATTTCCACATGGCTGATTCTGTGAAAAGCAGTATTAACACTTTCCTCCATAAATACGCTTTTCTACGCCTCTGTAATAACTACTTCTTGAAACCATTGTGATAAATACAGCATTTGCTCCTATAGGAGCACATGCTCTATTTATCATAATGGTTTCAAACTACGAAATTTTTACCTTTCTCTAGTAAATGCTCCTTTTGGGTAGATTCATTCAAAGAGGTTGGGTTAAGCCTATGGAGGAAAGGGTTAACGAATGCTTTGAACTCTCGATATGAAATGTATGCATGAATCCAAATTAAGTGTCCATCTGTTAGGCAACTTATCGCGACCTGACTCACCTGCACTCTGTCCAGATCCCTACGTATTATCATCAAACGTTTTGCTGCGACAATTTATATGTGTATTTTAGACCAATTGTTTTCTTAGGAAGCGAGTGTATATGTTAGGAAATGTTTTCCTACGAAAACAAAATATCCTTCGTAGAAAAGCAAATATATTATAATACCTATATAAATTCTCATTTGATACATTTGATAATAATACGTAGTTGGCCCCTAGTGATTCCAAACTGTTAATAGTTACTACCCTGTCACCGAATGGTTATAATCTTGGACAGAAAATCACTCACCCCTCAAAGCTGTGAAAGTTTTCCTACTGGTTTGCGGTAGATCGCTTGTTCTACCCTGGAGTTTTGTGCAAGGAATAGTGTAGTTTCCCCCATGCATGGAAAAAATGGGTTGTTGTTCCACCTGTGATTAGCTGGATGTCGACTGAAACTAAAACACTGTTAAAGCGAGGTAAAACCCCGATTCAAATAAACTCAAACACATCTTTGCCTCATGAGGACGCCTTTGTAAACACAATAGACTCAATTCAGAGAGCAGTTCAGAGGGTCTGCTCTGTTTGTCTATGACAGTATATTGATCTAATTCTATAGGATAGTCTTTGCCCTTTATAGCTTCTGTTCATGTGCCAGTACAAAACTTACATTAATTGATATTCATGACGGCATGTTTACTTACATGACTTTTGATCTGGGAAAGGGTTGAACAAACCGAGCCGACGTCCATAACGTGCCTAGTATGCCGCAAACACAGTCTTACTGGCTCCATGGACATTGGTTTATGAGTATGTGTCCAAATGTAATATAAGCCCCTGTAAAACAATGCCTGCTCCAATATTTCAATATGATGCTAGTTTGACTACTTGAGACGAGTTAACGTCTCATCAGAATTCAAGCAGTTTACAAATATGAGTCAGGTTTTGTTAACCCTTCGCTTGCTGAATTTTAAATTACATTTCTCCTTTTTTACCCATGCCCTGTTGTATAATTACATATGTCTTCACTGTGTACAAGTAGTTCGCTGTGCAATCACTGCTGTGGAGTGCACTGGTTGCCCAATCAACTTGTAAATAGTGCAGACCCTGATGAGACAGCTCCTGCAGGAGCTGTCTCATCTGGGTCTTCACTATTTACAGATAGGTATATTGACGTGAATAGCAAGCGAAGGGTTAAGCGGGAGAAGAGTCAACAGACATTACACACATAGTACAGAGAAGTTAGCTGTACCACTTTTCAACTTAAGAATCAGGTGCGGATATGTTGTGACCACTCTTAAGAATCGTTGCTTTGAGATATACAGTTTGGTGGAGAAATAGAAGAGTTATTGTTGAAAACGTTTTAATTTATGCATCTTATCTGGACAGGTGAGCTCTGTTAAATAACTTTTTATAACTATTATTTTATAATTACTTTAAATGTTAGTCATGCTAGGATGCCGTTAGTGAATGAATACATATGATCAATTATCTGCCTGTCATTCGAACCACGTATTTATAAGAAGTTTAGCTGACTAATGCAATAGAGTATGTTTAGAATCCAGTCATGTTCATACTGTCTAAAATAGATTGATGCCACATATAGACGCATTACTCGGTATTCCTTCATTTGGTTACACATGCGGTTTCTCACCGGAAGGAAGGCTGATATGTTCTGTAACAACCGATATAATTTAATATTCCTCGTTTTTATATCAGCGTGGGAACAGAGCTTATGCTCCTGACTCTTGTACCTCTTACATTACTTTGATAAACTAAACCATACCATTAGTATTAAGACTAATTACAGTAAAACCTCTCTATAACGGCTACTAAATTGTGTCAATTAATTGGTATTTAGGGCAGGTGGCTGCTTAAAGCAAGGTGAAAGTAAAACAGAACGCTCCTATAGAAGCGTTCTGTTTAACTTTCACATTGCTTTAAGCAGCCACCTGCCTTTAACGCAAAGTACTTAATGTAATTTAGTAGCCGTTATAGAGAGGTTTTACTGTAATACAATAGTAATTACATCTAATAAATAATAGATTTAAGCTTTCATCTTTACATGGGGATTATACGACAGACTGATATATTAAACGTTATCCAGCTATCCGCGTCCATATTCAAATGTGCACACTGCTTGGATCCAGATGGGACACGTCGTAGCCCAGTGTCTAATCCGAATCCAAGCTGTTTGACTCTGGGTCAATGATTTCTCAAATACACTTTCGTCTCGGAATTGGTCAAACCTGCACGCAATAAAAACTTTAGAGGATATTGCTTTTTTACAGCAGGGTTGTGGTTTATAAGCGTTTTATATAGATTTATATCAGTCATGTTAATGGCCACTTGCGTAGTCCACTTGATGGCTATGATGATTAATGTTCAAAGATTCAAAGCAATACGATATAATCATATGTTAGACGCACACTGAGAACTCCTATGGTTTATTGCTGGTTTAGAACTGATGGCCACTAGCATGGCTTGAAAAATTAGGATAAGTTTATGCTAATTGTTAATGAAATACACATTAATCACGGATATAACAGACGTCGTTTGCCAATGACTTGGTCGTAAAACATTTAAAGGCAGTGTCCATCTAACCTATGCGTTGCCAAATAGCTTCATTAACCCTTCGCTTGCTATTCGCGTCAATATACCTACCTGTAAATAGTGAAGACCCAGATGAGACAGCTCCTGCAGGAGCTGTCTCATCAGGGTCTGCACTATTTACAAGTTGATTGTGCAACCAGTGCAATCCACAGCAGTGATTGCACAGAGAAATACTTGGACACAGTGAAGATATATGTAATTATAGAACAGGGCATGGGTAAAGACGAGGAAATGTATATTAAAATTCAGCAAGAGAAGGGTTAAATTTTTAAATGATCAGATAATTAAATTAACATTATTTTTATTAACCGATACATGTGCATGTCAATAGTTCATAAAACATTAGTGGCAAATGTGATTACAAATAGGAAATATTTTATCTCTGTTCTTGTTGTTATTCTTAATATATTCTCACGATCTTCTCCGAAAAGGCAATTGCAATATGTGACAGTTACGCGGCTAACTAAGAGTGTCAACTGACTGAGTTGGTAAATATTTTACAGATATTATCAATGTTTCAGAATTTACACGCCTCGTTGAAGATCATGAAAGCTGTTCTGTCGTGCTTTAAATGTTGTATTGTGATATATCAGCGAACAACATGCCTTTTCTCAATGTATAACTTGGTATAACGTTTTATTTAAACATACAAATAACATAACCTTTCTAAACCGGAAGTTGGAATACTTTTTATCCCTTGTTGGCCGGTGACCCTTTTAATGCAGGCTTTAAAATTTGCAGAAAGCTCCTTTTGGAAGTTTCATCATGACATTAATCATGCATAAATCTGCCATCCGTCTAGATATCGACATTTATACAAATGTAATGGTGTATTACTATATAGTTTTTCTTGATAAACCGTGTTGATATTGTCTAGGAATCGTCAGCCATACAAACGAACAATTATATATTACCTATACAAGGAACCACTATTTCATTTAATAAACCAATACGTAAGCAGTTAAGTGTATTGATTATTTAGTGTTTAATTCTATGTCTGCCCATTTTGTTGTATGGTATTGTGGGAAGATATTTACGGTACTGATCTTCGATATTCTCCCCACACCACGTATTGCAACAATCCTGCTTTTTGTATATATATAATGCCATTCAATAGCATTCGATTGCAATTATTGAAAATAAATAAGGCAAACATTTCATATATACATGTTTTGCCAGTAATTGACTGCAATAGAACCTCTCTAAAGTCTATTTAGTGAGTATACATGACTGTCGTTGAAAGCAGATGAACGAATGTCCCATTGGAGATTTTCGTTTTCAAATTATTTGTTACTAGTTGCCCCAAATGTGGCTGCCATCTGCTTTAAGACTACTTTTTGTACCTTTTCATGGTGGTTGTTGTAGTCTAAAGGATATACTTAAAACATGTAACGATGAACACGAAAGATCTACAATAGAGGTTTAAATAATACAAATGTATTAAATGCTATATATTGGATATTGCAAAAACAAGAACCCTCAATAGTATACCCTTAATCTACTGATTATAATGCTAGTTAGCTTTATGCCATATTAAAACATGTTCATTGTGTCGGTGTAGCCTTATTGGATTTGTTTTCACAGTTAGAATTATTTCACTTTTTGATGCAGGTACATAATATCACACATGTGTGACGAAAATGTTTACCAAATAAAGTAAAGTATTGATATTGCGACAACATATTTATGAACACGGGGTCTTATAAAACAAGTGGTTGCTAAATGAGCTATTAAGTATTGCAGTACCTTAACCATTTCAGTGTGGAAAATGAGTCACTAATGTCCTTTGCAAACAGTGCAGACCGAGATGTGAGGGCTAAAACGTACCCTCTCATCATGGCCTACGCTGATTGATATGTTACAGATGTGGATTCCCTAAATATCCTCGGCAAGCATGACCTACTCTAATTTTGGAATAGTCCGTTTGAAACCGCAGCATTGAAAACGTCAACACAGTCCTGCCCCCTGATAAATGAAACAATACAACCCCGAAAGAATACAGATTCATGAAAATACTTCACAGTCCTAGAAATAGAAAATATACATCGGGTTTCATAGTTTTCGTGTTTGAAATTACAATTTGCAACACATTGATTCTGATTCATCATAACTCGACAGATCGCCGATTCTTCCTCTCAGTATTGGATTCAAGCGCTGATTTTCTAATTGGTCTGCATTACTGCTCGGAACCCAAACTACTATAGAACACGAAAACCTGTCATTAAACTGTAATTGATTCCCGCTGTTAAATAAAATACGATGTATTCAAATATTGCTGTGCTTCCTCAGAAACTTCTGAATAGTGTTTATTCAGTGGTCAATACATTAGAACAAGATAATTAACTTTCACAGCATCTTTCGCCAGACACATATTTCCTGTAAGATGGCTGCAACAATGCATTCACATGCATAGGGTTTCAAATGCAATCGGAATCTAGGTTACGTGCTATTGCATTAGATACATCGTAATTCGGAGAATAATACACTATGTAAGCCCGTTTGTAACTGGGCTGCTATTGTTCGAATATTCTGATCAGAATCTGACCTTTTTAACCCTTACAGTGCGGGACCCGAGTCACTAATGTCCTTTGCAAACAGTGTAGACCCAGATGAGAGGGCTCCCAGGGTGTCTACACCAGGGTCTACACTGTCATGTTACACTTTTCTATAGAAAACATCCCTAAATATTCACTATAAGCTTGACCTATGATGAATTTTGGAAGAGTCCATTTGAAAATTCAGCGTTGTAAGGGTTGAGCCAGATCTCGCTGTGTAAAAATATGGCTGCTGAAATTTTGATCAGGTACAAGTTTGAATATTTCTGATTCGATCAAACTACTGGTTGAACAACTATTGACCAAATGTTAATTAGTTTGGATCCTGATGAGCCACCGTTTGGGTGTCTCATATGGAGACGAGTTTGTTTTGTGCCTGTTGTGTTTGTTTGAGATGAGGGTAATATAATAGTCTCAATGTTGGTCCATCCGTTGGTCTGAATGTAGATTGGTTTGTGGGGTTTTCTTGTCCGCAATATTTCTCAATAAATTATTGAGAACATCAAAAAGTTATCAAGAATAGATACGCATATTGTTACAACGTTTCGGTCGGATAAATCGTAAAACAGTTGCATGTATATGTTATTATCACTATGTAATATCACTTACTCGTGCCTGGGTATTGGATTTGATTCAATGATAATTATAGTTAATGTTTAATTCATGATATATTATTTCGGCAAATACACTTAGAACTGTGGCTTAAATGAGTTAAAATGCTAGAGGAACTAAATTAACTGCATATATTGACATTAATACAAGTGCTAAATGGTACAGTAACCCCCCTGTAATGCCACCAAAATGGGGGGTAATTCTTGGTGGCAGAGGCAGGTAGCAGCTAAATGCTATAGGAGTTTTCTGCAGAACTTTCGCCCTGCATTAAGAAGCCACCTGCTTATAAAGACAGTATGTTTATTCATTAAGGGGTCGCATTAGAGGCGTTCTACTGTATATAAATAAATGTCAATATATTTACCCTAAACCCTTTCTAAGAAATATTGATACCGTGAATCTTATTCAGACGAACGTTCAAGATGGCATAGTAACAAGCGTTTTGTTTGTCATGAGAGGAATTGTAGAATTACGATCTATATCATTCCATAAGCAAACGGAACAGACCCTGATGAGATGGCTGGTTTGGGCCTAATTTGTTTCTACATGCATGAAAGCTGTATTTATGAAGTAACGGGTCAAAAAGTTCACTGTGCGTGGCGGGATCTGCATTTACCGCATAAAACTAATACTCGCTTATAAGTTCGTACCCTGATAACTCCCATGCATTATCAATCACAACCAACGTGTACTTTAATGCCTATCATTTAGATACATTTAGATAACCATTTCCCTATTGAGTATTCATGTGGGAAATAATGAGATCATAAATATTTATTGCACGTATGTTTTGTAACGACATATGTACTCATAGAGTTTGGGTACTGGTAGAAACTGTGCAGTCAGTTATAGTTTCACAGGCAAACAGAACAGACCCTGATCAAACGACTCCTATAAGAGCCGTCTTATCTGGGTCTACTCTGTTTGCATAGGCGTCAACATACGTTCAAATGAAGGACATGTAAACAGTATGTTGTGTTAAGTAATGTATGATTTCAGAGGGCAGCAATCGAGTCCGTGTACGTTTACCGAGATGTGACACAAACAACGTCGACTTAAAGTAATGCAAGTTAACAGCTTCCGATTCGTGAAAACTTTTGAAACAAAATTGGTCAAGTAACAATACAAACGTGTTTTAAAACATATTGACCAACTATCAAACATCTTGGTTCCTGATGAGTTACTGGACATCAATTCTATAGAGTGGTCACAGCAAAGAATCTGGTGGAGAAATAAAGGAGAAATTATTTTTAAAGTGTTTAATTTAGGATGTTGGTAACACCGCAAAAGCATGTGGTATTAGCTCTGCGAACAGTGGATGACATTTACAAGAACTTTAGAGCCAAATGTTATTTCACGTACAACGTTTTGAACACTTTGACACAACTGAATCATAATACATGGACAATGTGAACGACACGTAAATAAAGTTATTCATTAATCAAACGTTCATTGTTTTGATATTATACAGGGTTGAATCGAACCGTTGAAGACGGTTACGGACTAACATATAAGATTGTTGTTCAAAGACAACCCCATGAGAGCTTAATAATGCAACAATGTCGGACAGTTAGATCGTACCATGATTATTACATGTCCCCTTTCCAAAACAGAAACAAAATAAATATTGAAAATTAATGTCCTACGTGAAAGTTTAGATATTCCAGTTTGTATTTTCACTTAGATATAGCTCATACTTGTTGGCTATGTTCGTAGCACTATAGTTTAGTGTGTTCTTTACCAGTGCAATGTTCCTTATGTGACAGAAGCTTGTGATTCAGAAGGAATGGATGCATTAGAGTGGTTAAATAACAAACAAGTAATATGCTGTAATTTTGACATTTAATATATTTAATTCATGGCCATTCATAGAATTTCGGTTCAGCAACTAGTGATGCATTTACACAAATCTTATCTGCCATTGTCTATAGTTCAATAGCCGAAGGTTTACTACCGTCTGTAAGAGTAAGAGTGTCAGGGTTCAAGCCCTGACAGAAAGTGTCACATGTAAATGCATCATATTGATATAGTAGTGAAACCTCTCTAAACTTGCATTCTAAAAGAGAAGAAATTCGATACTTTTAGGAAGGTGGGTGAAAAAGTAAGGTGGGTGCTTAGTGCAGGGTGACAGTCATACGGAAAGCTTCTACAAGAGCTATCTGTATGACTTTTATCCTGCATTAAGCTACCACCTATCTCCGAGAACAAATTGTGTTTTGTACTAAATTAAACGACTTGTTTAGAGGGGTTTCACTGTATACTATACTTCGTGCAGTCATGCCTTTTGGCTTTGCCGCGCGTTTTAGCTTACCTATTGTATTGTTATTTCATTCCAATTGTGAAATCATATATATAAAAAAACGAACAGTATTTCATAATCTGTTGAAAAATGTAACCGAATTAAAACTACAGCACACGCATAACGTGAAACGGTCCCTCTAGTAAAGCGTAATCTCAAATATCCATATTTATGTACAGAATGCTGTACAGACAAGTCAAAGTGTAACGTTACGTTTTGATTGCATGTTGTGCATTCCCTCTCCACTAGTTTCGTAACAGACTTAATGAATAATTGTTCTATACCGCCACCACATATATGCTACTGGTAAAGTAATTCTTACAGACATGTGTTATCTCGTCTATATAGTAGAAATTGCATTTCATGAAAACAAGTGTTATGCCGTGTCAGTCGAAACCAAATTTCCATCTGGAAAATGAATTATGAAGTTATTAAAGTGACACAACACGAGTTATCTATATACGTTGCAGCGTATGGATTAAAAACATTGTACAGGGTGTTCCCCTAAAAATGTAGCACAGCATAGATATGTAAATATCTCTTTTGTTTTTAAGCGATTACATTATGTGAATTACACGTATAATGTCAATCAAGTTTATATGCCAATCAATTTGACATGTTTATGCTAACTTTCAGCTCTATAGAAGACGATTTGTACACGAACAACATTTTTTCTGAAGATAATAAAACGCTTTGCACCGATTTTGACTTTTCAGTAGTCGATATAAATTATTATTATGCTACGTCACTGTGTGCATCACTACGTCAGGTTGCTAGTGCTGTCCAAGTGCTGAGCCAATGGTTATCAGCTGTCAGAAACGATAGTCAGCAAATCAAAATGTATTCACAAGGGTTTCATTTGGGCGGCAATAATACAGTCTTCACGAAAAAGGAAAAACTAAAAAAAAAACCTCTGATTGGCTAACGCCACGGAAACCGCAATTTAACACTCTTTTCTTTAAGTTTTGCCAAAGGAAGCTATCCAGTGGTGTAACATAAGGCAAACGTGACAAACACTCCCTTGGTTCACCAAGACCTACAAACCTCCCTGGAAACAGATGTCGAAGCCTCGCCATCTCGGCTCGAGTTCTGTGGGCAAGGGCGCTATCTGGAAACCACCACATTATTGATACAGCTCCCCTCTGTGGACAAAATACAACTTATACTGACAACAAAATACATGTAATTAGGAAATTAAAACAACAAATTTTTTTTTGAGGGTTTACCCTTTTCCCCTAACAATCTCATTGTTCATCAAGTTCAAGTATGTAGCACCGTTGATGTTTCCTTCAATGATTAAAATCCAACCGATAAATTCAATGACTGTCGATATTCCGGATGAACGTACGTGAAATGTCTTGGAGGAGTCCTATAACGGAATATATCCGGATTTTCCATGTGTTTGCATGGCAATTGAGACGTTGCCTCGCCACTCACGATGATGGGATTCCAAAGCATGTTCGGTATATTGTCCAGTCCATCCACTGGCAGTACGCTAACCTATTATCGGAGACTCCTGGAAGCAACCCGAATCGCTCCTGGATCATGTAGGGTGCCACTGCAAATGTAGCCTGAATATTCTGTTAAAAGATGATATTGCGATCTGCGATACGCCATTTCGTCTGCACGAAGACCTTGGATTGGCTTGAATGCTTCTTCTAACAAAAACATGTTTTTCTTATAGTCTGCTGGTTCCATGTGCGGTGTATTTTCTTACATTTCTGTGTACAGATCTCTGCGACGAAAGCGTCTGTGGAACATTTGAAGAGTTCTTTGGTAACTTTTTGTCGTATTGAACGTTGTAACCATGAAGGCCCACTGATGCGGCGTGTACTGTTGACCAACCATTTTGGCTGCTAAATTATCCTGTCATCACACTAACGTTAGTCAAACAGACGGTTTAAATTCAATGAACTGTAACTAAGTAGTGTTTGCCTAGCGGTTAGATAAGGACTTACCTGGTTAGATCTGAACGTGCCAAGTGTGAATCCCGTAAAATGTGTGTCACATGAGTAACTTGATTAAGCGGAGAGGGGATACGTTTATTTACACTGTATGTCTTTTAGGGCGGGGATGGAATAAGTGTGAGGTTGGGCGCCCCTAAACCGGTTTAACCCCCAGTGATTTTTGTTTTGTTACTGACCATTCCAATGCGATACTTACATCTTCCCCATTTGTTTGTTTGCTTTGTCTGTGAATCTCTTTATATTTTTGGTAGTTGTGTACATTTACTGTGGTTCTTGTGTTGCTGTTCGGGCGGCTGTTTGTTCTGTATGTGGTGTTTCCTGCATGAATCGTATTTGTACTTTTGGTAAAATATTGATTGGTATTTAAAAATACAGTAAACCCCTCTAATGCGACCAGCATAAAGGGGCATACTTTACAGTGGCAAAGGCAGGTGGTACCTTAATGTAGGACGAAAGTTAAGCAGAAATCTCCTACAGGTCCTGCATTAAGCAACCACCTGCTTATAAAGACAGCCATGTGTATTCATTAAGTGGCCGCATTGTAGGGGTTTTACTGTGTATGGAATTTCAATTTGAAATTTCGCCCACATGGGTAGACATCGGTGGACATAAATTATAAGGTGATGAGGTGTATTCTTGTTGATAATTAATGCATTTAGTTGCATTTTGGGATATCCCTGTATATTTCTTAATGCGCACATGTGACCGGCAAAGTTAGTATACAGTACAACCCCTCCAAAACCCCTCGGCATGAATGAATTTTACCCTTGCATTATGCTGCAACCTATCATCAAGAACGATATTCGTACTAAATTAAACTCCCGATTTAGAGAGTTTTACTGTGTATTCTTTCGAGCTGGTATTATTTAACGATATTGTATTCTTTTATAGATAAATCGATATTCGAGAGGAGCTTTCTACATGCCTTTAGTCTGCATTCAGCTGCTATCCGTCTACAGTACCGATATGTAAGCTAAATGTAACGTTTAGAGGGGGTTTACTGTATATATCAGACATCTGTTGATATATCTATCAACAACCTTTAACCAAATAAATAATACAAATTGTTGTCTTTATCCATTTACTGTCAAATAAGGATATCGTACATTTTGCAGATCGACCTTTTCAACATAGTTTAGAAGCCCTCTAATGCGACCACGTAACTGAATAAGTATGGAGGTCTTTTAAACCAGGCTGCTTAATTCAGGACAGACGTTACCCTCATCCCGTATTAAGCTACAACGTGTATCTACGATCCAGTATTAGACCACGGTGTTTGTGCTTCTCGTAGACTCGTAGAGAGGTTTTGCTGAGTTCAATTTCCATGTGCAGAGTTCCTAAAATGAAATTAAATAGGCGAATACTGTCGATACCAATTGGTATAGCAGACAGTGCAGATCCCAGACTAGATGGACCTTCAGGGCCCTCTGATTTGGACATATCCGATTTGTCTATGCTTTATTTATTGGATTGTGGAGTACATGTAGATGATTGGATTGCTTATCCCACTAACCAGGCTTTTACAAACAGCTTGGACACAGACGAGACGACGAGTAAGTCGGCGTCTCGTCAGCATCCAATCTACATGACAATCATTTACGGGTGAATAATTGCAGAGGCAATAGATCGTAGAGTGCTTCAAATGTATGTGTGGTTTCATTAGTGTAACGAACAGGAAAACAGTAAACCCTTCTAAACCGGACGTTCAAATTAGTATCAATACATGCCTTTAAGACAGGTGGCAGCTTAATGTAGCGTGAATGTCATGCAGAAAGCTCCATTTTTGGAGCTTTGTGCATGACTTTCACCCTGCATTAAGCAGCACCTGCCTAAAATGCCATAATTTTTCTTACAGTTGATTGCAATTCCAATTAAAGACGTTTTCGGTAGTAATTTCTGCGCATCTATATACTCATCCAAGGTAGATACTCACCGATAGTAACTCTTTACAAATAATGTAGTTGCATAGTAATCGGGACATGTTATGCAAAGCCACGATACAAACAATTAAGTCTACAATATCGAATAAACGGGCAGTTTTAGAAAATGTCTAAGGGGGAAATGATCAGAAGAATAAATGACACTTGCAGTTAATCGCGGAGGTCGTGATGGTGTATACATGTTATTGACTGAGAGAGTGAATGGAAAAGTGAGGGTTACTTCAGCAAAATGAATATTAGAATAATGTATTCAAATTTTATCGCCGAAATTGGATTTGAAACTGTAACCATCTCCAGTATGTGTGTACATTGCATACATTGATAACTCTTGAATGCAAATTATAGTTCATGTTCACAGTCAGGAATTTCTATTCGATACTCTCCCCGTTCGTTATGAAAAAGCAGTTCTTGTTCCACTTTTTTCAGTGGACTTATAGAAAAGATGGTTGTTATTTGAAAGTAATTTTAAACACAGACTTCATAAACTGTCTAGTAATATGTAGTTAACTAATCAGGAATATTTTATTCTGTATGTTTGAAAATGTTTATGTTTTATGAATTTCATTACTTTTTGTATTATTAGTTAAGTGGTTACCATGGAATACACTGATTTCTAAAAAACGTACAACCTAAACCATTTAATGTATAATTTTAAAAAAGTATTTATACATTTTGTTTCATAACGTCTATATATTTATATATATAAAGTGTCATTTTGACAGTTTTGGCACATACGGTTACCATGGAAACTGCCATTTTACAAAAAAAAATCTAACACGTCGACATGTTTTTATTTTTGTTTTGAATTCACCATTACATGTTATCTAATATATCAAACACTTCGAAAATTCTATAAAAGAAATTTTCAATATCTTTATTTATTCGCAGAATACGTGTTTATTTTTTTCATTTTTTGTCGAATGACAAAATATGAAAAACTTATTTTGTAAAGAAAAAGTTCTGATTACCATCCGTTTCATGCAGTATAACAAAAACGGTAATTCATGTGTAAAATGTTTGTTTTGTATATTATAATGCTTTTGGTTCAGTTTTAATATATTTAAAGAAAGTATAGTCAATTTAACAGTTTTTGCACATACGGTTACCACGGAAACTGCCATTTTTTCAAAAGGTCTAACACGTCGACATATATTTTGATTTTGATTTTTGAATTCACCCTTATATTTTACCTTATATACCAAAAATTTAGAAAATTCTATAAAAGGATTAATTTTTCATAAAACTGTAGAAAATGTCCTTAAATGACGTTTAACTGTACCACAAAAATCGTCATAAAAGGATATTTCGAATATAACGACGAATATATGGAGTAAAGGGTTATAACACTTATTGGCATATTTAGTTGAAAAATCGTATCGTTTTATATATATCATAGATATAATGTATACCAGACTCTCAATATGTTATTAGATTTTAATGAATAATAATGAGTTCGCGTAATCAAGTTGATAACAGAGGACATTAAGATATTGAGATGAATCTTGTTATCCGCCTTCAATTATTTCAGACATGGTAGTGAATCATTAATATCCTTGACTTGGCTGTGCGTTTCAATTCAAATTGCTTCTCTGCATGGGTTTGATAAAATGTGATAATGTAAATATTTCAGTACCTCAGACTCGAAAAGGAATTAGTCTAAACCTTACGTAATATGCAGAGTAGTACTTTTTATCTTAAGTCCGTTAAGTTCGAACTGTCTGGCAAACAGTTTGAATTCACATGCATCGCCGATGAACTCATGGTCTAATCAGGATCTAGGCTGGTTGACATGCATTGTCATTTCTCATATGAGACTAACTGCTTTAAACTCTTAGTATAAGCTAGACAAAGCGAATACTCAAATACGTATTAGTTTATAAACAGATGAGTAATGCAAGATGAAGTCGTGTAGAAAGCTCCATCGGGAGCCCTCGGCATGGCCTCCCCGCAGTATTAAGTAGCCACCGTACTAAAGGTTCTCTATTCTTCTTTAATAAATAAAATAAGTGATGTTAGCGAGATGTGACATGGTGACGTTCGATAACTTCATTATATCACTTTTTTATTTTAGTGCAGGAAAGACAAGGTTATCTTGTGTTGCTGTTCGGGTGGCTGTTTGTTCTGTATGTGGTGTTTCCTGCTTGACTCATATTTGTAACTATTTACCAGCATGCGCGCCATATTTACTCTTAAATCGCAATAGTTATCCCGTATGGCACGACCTGACCATTATTGGCAATCAGCTTTGATCCAGATGAGACGCTGGTTCACTCAGTGTCTCACCAGAATCCAAGTGGTGGGACGCTTGGAAAATATTTCCTCAAAAGCTTGAAGGAATCGGAATTATTTGTGCTGTGTATCGGCGTTTGTAGAGTTCTTTGATGTGCTACATCATTTGGTACTAGATTATCATTTTAGTGATACAGTGACCAAATATCTGTTGTGTAGAAAAGGCGAGGAACAGTCTTTGAAGATCGGGTGCGATGGCGCATTTCATGTGTACTTCTCGTGGTGTTGTGCACTGTTTTGTGCCATTTGCATATATCCGTACTTCATTCTCAGTGTTGTTATATTTTTTGGTCCTTCGGGATCATAAGTTTTGATGATATTAGTTTTGAAAATTGAATACTGCTTAAACCGATGCTAGGGGGCGTGAGTAGTGTTGCACTTTTAATTACTACTCATGAACAGACTCAATAAAACCGTGTCTGCAGTTTTCTCTTTTTGCATTTCTACTTTTGCTTTCGAGGAATCACCGATTTTCAGAATATATTACCTGTGTTCCATTGAAGTAAAATTGCACTGGTCGGCGTTTGAATTAACTGTTTTACAATGGGATACGATTTAAACATTCAAAGTAGTACTGAATATGATGTACACTATACACTAACCATAATTATGCAAACAACCAGTATTCCCCAATCATGGACGAGTGCACTATTTAACAGTATAGGTCGGATATAAGTCGTAATGTGTATCGGCTAAAGAGATAATCATATCAATTGTTTAGCAATGACTTTCTTTCACTTCTTCATCGTCGTCTGTGATAAACGTGTTAATGTTTTCAATACTACAAATGCAGAAATATAATACCCGTTACTTTACATTTGTTTATTTGTTTGCATCGTGCTTTTACGTAGCGCTTTAACCAGATTTGCTTTCATGGAAAAACTCTCTTCGTCACCCTTCCTTTTGTTTGCCTTGCGTCTTTGTGCTTGTGATTTTGTTCATGTGTGGAGTGTTTGTCTCTGGTGCTTGTGTGTCTGTTGGTGTTTTCCGTGTTCATCTAGTGTGTGAGTGTGCGTTTGAGTGTGTGGTTGTGTGTGTGGGTGTATGTGTGTCATGCTGTCTATCGGTGTTTTGGTGGTGGTCGCGTCTTGTATGTGGCTTTGCCTGCTTGACTTTACTACTTTTCCAATTGCAATGTAAATGTACAGAAGAACAACCGGCATAAAGCAAGCCATGTTGACGATATTGGTATTAAGGCATGACTACTTTGAATATAATTGATATTATATTGGTACTATGCTAGGTTGAAAAAGGTAAAAACAAATACTATAGACGAATGTTTGGTATAATTTGCTTAATAGTGTGACCCCATGTTAAACGTTGATGTAGCAAATAGTTGACCCCATAAGAGAAATCGTGATAGTCAAACGTTTGATAAAAACAATGCTATACCGGAAATGCGTGTTCTCTATTTGAAGAAAGATAAGTATATAATGAGCAAATTGTCTCATTAGGCTAAATAATAAGATCTAACATAAATGGTAAAGAGCAGACAGATAAAACTATGAATACCATATTTACGCCTTTGTTCATCCTTTATTGACGATAATACAACATATCCTTGACAGACAGATAGCTATTTGTCTAACTGAAACTGGCACATTGTCTTGTCAATTACATCTTTCCAGATGCGATCATTCTATATACTGTAAAACAGATTTATTTCAATCGTCTCTGTGCCCTGTGCCATAATAGCGCTAATAATTGTGTTTTCACTGTTGACAAATGACGAACCTTTACTATAGACTATCGACACAATAAAGTAGAAGTTAAAAACTGTTTGATAACATGGGTTAAAAATCGAAATATTACTAGAAATATGATATGCATACTATTTTGTCTTTCGACGGATCTACTACTTTTAGAAATTATGTACTTCACAACGCGAGGCGGTCGTATAAAGTCGTACAAGGTCGCCCCGTACATCATTTGTCAGTGTTGTTATATGTTCTGGTCCTTCTGGGTAATAAGTTAAGTTATGAAGATTGAATACCGCTTAGTATTGCACATCTATCTTTTGTTCATGAGCGGACTCAAAACAAAATGTGTGCAATTTTCTCTTTTCGCATTGATGCTATGGTCTTCACCGGACATTCTACTTTCAAACTTTATCATGCTGGGACATTGATTAGCTTTGAGAAGTAATATTATGTATAAACCTAAGGAAGCGGTATAGAATTGAGTGTTTTGATCTAAGTACATGTGGCAAAATAATGTGTGCTCTTGTGCAATGAATACAATCATAAAGCTGTAATTTCAAAATTCCGTCCGATGTATTATATATTTGGAAAGGTTTGCTTTATTAATGATATATATAACACATAATTCTACGATCGATGCAATGCCATCCCATATTTTCTAACCAACCATACTGGCTCATTGAGTAGTTCTCATTTATATATTCCTGCAAGCACAACTCCATGCTTTTAACCCGGTGGGATGTTTTTAAGCAAAGTATTTGTAACGTTAACAAATATTCAACTCGTATGAACAATGATTAAATTTATGTCCAGAGTTTAAATGTGATTGTTATGTTCATGGATATTACTCTTCGAATGCTAAATTTCCGTCGCCTTTATAACGGTTTAAACAATCGGGATTATGCAGTTATTTTGGGTGTAGTGCATGCTGGTAACACTCTCGTCCATACTCCTCACGCACATACTTTCCCGGAATATGGGGCGATCTTAGCCAGTGCCCATGGTATTTGACCTTAGTTACACAGTCATCATCAGAGGCCACGACCACTTTCCAATTTTTGACCTGTGCAATTTAATTCAGATTTCGGCGCCCTTTTAAAATCAGAAACGTGTTTGTCTCTCACCCATGGCAAGACATGCGAAAAGTTAACGCATTAAGCAGTGCACCTGCTTCGATATGAAACAAATGGTAGTTACAAAGTAGCTATACTCTTCCCTTAAATAAGTATGCAACATTTTAAAAGGCTCAAACTCATACGCTGATAACAGCGTTATATAACATTTGTAAAGAACGTACAAGTGTTCTGATATCTGATTTAAGCTGGTTTGTATTGCTGTTTATAACCAGTGATTTTTAGGCTACCCATAGTCACACTCTTGTACAACAAACTGACCCTTCCTTTTCCATTTGTATTGCTCTGAACAGACACGTTTTAGATTGTTTTCGCCGTTGACTTGGTTCAGAAAAGGGGAAGTGTGAGTCATTATGCCTTTTAAACTATTAACTGATGTTTCTATTGCATCCAGTGTTTTCACTGCTTGGACTTTTGCCGTAAGAAGAAATGCTGATAAATTAGATGAATATATATTATGGATCTATGGTTCCGGATACCCGGAGAACAGTTTAATAATCATGTATTATTTGTTAGGTTAACCCGTTTCATGCTCACAAACATAATGTCAGGGTTTGTATCAGCTGCACGTTTAACTGACAAACGATCCGATCCGTTAATGCCTTGATTAGTCTCAAACGTCTGGATTCTGATGAGACGCCGAATTAATCGGAGTATCATCTGGATACAAGCCGTTTGTAAACGCAAACCAGGTCTCACTTATTCTGAGTAAGGTGATACATAAGGTGAAACAAGGTGAACAAATTGTGACGCGACTTGGACTCTAACCCAGGGTCATTGGCTTACCATGCCAACACGCTATCAGCTGTGCCACCAAACCATAGACAGTTTAATCATATCAACTGTTTCACAACATACTCGTCCCGGCTACAATTCTGTAGTGTACACATGTAAGTCCATGTACATTTATGTAATAAAATAGAATGGAAGTCAGGCAGGAAGTAGCGTTTTGTTTTTGTCACAAAAACAGAGGTCTCCCTCTCCCATCCTCTTGCCAATACACAAGTGTAATATCTCTAACTCCAAACTTATCACGGTCTAATTTTAAGTCAACAGGGGCAATGACTCCAACGTTATCATGGGAGACAATTAAAAAAACCCAGATACACAACAACACATGCTGGTTAACATTCCTGTGAAGTTTGGCGAATCTAGTACTAGTAGTTGAAGAGATACATGCGACACAAAGCAAATTTCCTCTTATTTTAAGTCATAAGGGGCAGTACCTCCAAAGTTATCAGGGGGAAACAATTAAAACAAAACCCAGATGCACAACAACTCATGCTGATGAACATTCCTGTGAAGTTTGGTGACTCTAGCCCTACTGGTTTCAGAGATACGTGCAGCACAAAGTTTCTCTAATTTTAAATTATCATATTAAGGGCAATAACCCCAAAGTTATCAGGGGGAGACAATTCAAAAATCCCAGGTGCACAACAACTCATGCTGGTGAACATTCCTGTGAAGTTTGGTGACTCTAACCCTAGTGATTTCAGAGATATGCATGACACTTAGTAAAGTTTGTCTAATGTTAAGATATCATGGGCAGAAACTCCAAGGTTAACAAGGGAAGACAATTCAAAAACCACAAGTGCAAAACAACTTACGCTAGTGAACAATCCTGTGAAGTTTGGTGACTCTAGCCCTACTGGTTTCAGAGATACGCGTGTCACAAAGTTTGTATAAATTTAAGTGGTCATATCAGGGGCAATAACTCAACAAATATCAGGTGGAGAGAATTATAAAAGACCAGGTGCACAACAACTCATGATGGTGAACATTCCTGTGAAGTTTGGTGACTCTAGTCAAACTGGTTTCAGAGATACGCGCGACACAAGTTTGTGACGGACAGACAGACGGACATTCTAACGGATTGAGGGTATGTGGCTATTCTTTTGTTCGAAATAGCCACATAAACTGACAAAAAGCCACATAAAACCGATGAGAACAAAAGATCGTTTGTTCTCATGCAATTATCTAGTCCCATAAACAGGAATTGTTAGCGCGGACGGACGGACAGACAGATGGACAGATGGACGGACGGACAGACAGCTTTACAGTGATATGGGTGTCATACAATCCCGCTAGGGCGGGCCTATGGTACAGCTGGCCCTCAGTCTATATGTCCTGATATTTCAAATGTCTTCTGAGTAAACAAGCGTGTACTGTACTGTACTTATATGGTCGATTTATCCAGTCAATTAAGTATTATCTGTTTTTAATAGACTCATAAAACATTACATTGATTGCAATTAATTATTTTACACTATGTAATTTAGATCGACGAACGAACTCTATTTAGACGCAAATGGGCTACCGCGAAGGAAAATATGTTCGATACTTACATTACAAATGGAAAAGTAGTAAAGTCAAGCAGGCAAAGTCACATACAAGACGCAACCACCACCAACACACCGATAGATAGCATGACACACACACGAGATGGTCACCGAAAACACCAACAAACACACAAGAACTAGAGACAAACATTCCACACATGAACACAATCACAAGCACAAAGACACAAGGCAAACAAAACAAGGGTGACAAAGAGAGTACCGCCTTGGCACGGTCAGTAGCAAAAACACCACTGGGGTTTTAAACCGGTTTACGGATGTCCTGACCTCACACTTCTCTCAAAGTCACCCTAGCTTTACAATGGTGTAAATAAAGGTATCCCCGCCGAATTACCCACAACATAGAAGACGGTAAACACATGACAATATGTAAAACATAACATAATAACTGTGAAAATCAGTCAAATATGTACTCAATGACCTTGCTGAATTCAGAGCACCTGCAGGTAAGCCGTTAAAGGCACGACAAGGAAAAAGTAATACATGAATCTGGTACGCTCATCCAATATCTGAGTTTAAGAGTATACCATTATATAGTACTACCCTCGGCCTGTCATCGCGCAAGCAAAGAGGGAAGCATAGCTACCGACTGTAAAAGGGTCGATAACCAAACATGCAGTGGGTTGCAATATAATAGGATCATAACCTTTCATCTTAAAGGTTTTTAATGCGTTTTATAAACAAATCATAAAAATGGATATGACCCCGAATTTTCCAAAGTTTGTAGATAACATCCCCATAAAAGTATGGTTGAGAAATGCTTTGTTGCAGTAATGTCTGTAGATTGAAATTATATTTACTAATGAGTAGTAAATTTCGATAATAAAATTTAGAAAACGTTTTTCGAAGTTTGTGATATATGTAACCTTGCTTAAGAAGTTTATCAGTTATAACTAAATTACGACTGTAAAAAACAGGCTCGGGCAATCCGAATAAGTTGAGAAATATAACCCCATAAGATGTAGAACGGGGCACATCTCCACCAAGAAAGGATAATTAACAATTTTAAAATTAAAATCTTCCTTCTTATCGTATATTTTAGACGAAATTTTATCATTTGTAATTGAAAGATTCAAATCTAAAAATGAAGCTATAATGTCAGATTGATTCGCTTTGTTTAAAGACAGTTCGTTTGGGTAAATCGAAGAAATCATAGTTTCAAAATAAGGATTATCCAAATTCAAAATATCGTCTAAATACCTTGAAGTTTTATTAAAAGCATTAACAATATCGGCCTGTGTATCAGGTTTTAAGCTAAGCATAAAATCCCTCTCATAGCAATACAAAAACAAATCTGCAACAAGAGGGGCACAATTTGTTTTTTTGTTTTTGGAACTGACAAAAGCCAGTCCGTTTATTTATTTTTCAACATTACATATACAAATAATATCACAGATGTAAAAAGAAAACAAAATAATATCTAGCGAATAGTACTGTATAAAAAAGTACTTCGTAATTTATGCTTTAAATAATTTCTCTTAAGGACTTACTGAAGTCACTTATAATTGTCGTAGATGAGTTTTTGTATTCAAGGTATTTAATGAGCGTAAGTAAGCCATTATATAATATTCTCAGTAGTCTCACTGAAAAACTACTAAAACAGGGCTACAGATATGACAAACTTCGTAAAACATTTTCAAAATTTTACCACCGTAATGTTCTACTCATCAGCAAATACAATTGTAATTTACGTACTTTTCTAAAGTTAGGTATTTCACATCCGGAGTTTTACGGTGATGTCATTAAACAAACTTCGAAATATTATTGGACACACATATTTTGATACTTTGTTTTTCAAACGTATAAAACAATTCATTAAAAAGGGATATGACCCCTCTATATTGCAGCACACTACATGCTTGCTTGGTGGTCGACCCCTTTACAGTTGGTCATTATGCTTTCCTCTTTGCTTGTGCGACGACGGAAAAGGCTTAATACTCTATGAAGATTCCCTCTTAAACCCGTTTACGGAGGGAGGAAATTAGATATTTGTATTTTGCCAGTTCTGTCGTACCCCAAATGACTTCTCCACAGCTGCTCTGACCTGAATAGTCATCGAGTACATGTCTACGATGTCAAGTTTATTCTTTTTCAAACAAAACAGTTGTGCATGCTTAATATCCACTAGTATTTGTATCTTCTTGCGATTTATCTTTTATTAAATGTCGGTGTAGAAGTGTTTCATATAGTTTTCCCGTACTTTGAAATTATGACGTCATTTAAATGATGACGTCGCTTGTTTACCTCTAACGTTTATTTTCAAATCATTTTCATTTTGGCAGACATCGTTATGCATGTTGTGGAGTTGTCTGGAGGGGGGATTTTATTTACATTTTGACTTTGGTGAACGTGGGATAAGGACGAGGTTGGGTACCCGTAAACCAGGTTTAAGTCCCCCAGTAGCTTATTTTGGTTGCTGGCCGTTCCAAGGCGGCACTCCTGCTTTCAGCCTACGGTCAATTTTGTTGTTTAATATGCTTAATGTTTAATGTGTTTCGTCTTGATATGCGTCCTGTTATGTTTTGTCTTGTGGCTTTACCGTTTCTTGTTAGATGGTGTTTGGTGCGGTGTCATTTCGTGTGTGGCTCTCCCTGTTTTACTATTTTTCCATATTTACTTTGGTTCGCCTTCTGTCACTTTTCATGTAACTTTGATATATCGTATAGACTTTTTGACCTAGAATCATATTTATGTCTTGATATTCTTTAAACTGGATTTTATAACCGACTATCAGTTCAAACATGCTAAAACGTATACAGAAACCCTGATTTCTAAAGAGGTTTTGTATTTCATTCAAAAAAGTATCTAGATATGAGCAATGAATAAAGAAATGTTCCAATGTTTCAATGGAAAAGGAGTAAAGTCAAGCAGGCAAAGCCACATGCAAGACGCAACCACCACCAAAACACCGATAGACAGCATGACACACACACACACACACACACACAACCACACACCCAAACGCACACACACACACGAAATGAACACAGAAAACACAAGAACAAGGGACAAACGTTCCACACATGAACAAACCACAAGCACAAAGACGCAAGGCAAACAAAAAGTTGATTGCAATGTTTACAAAGAGGGGATTCGATTAGTTTCCATTTAAAAAGGTTTTCGTTTGTTGGAACTATTCTGTGAATAAGTTTGGGTTTCAACTGTTTTATTTTATTGTCAACCAAAACTTTGTTTATCAAAATATATAGCGAACACCAATTAATTTCCCGATCGAAAGTTGTTTCCCAGAATGTGTGTATGTAAGGAGGTTGGAATTTGTCCTTAATTAGTTTTTGCTTTATGTCTTTATTGTTTAATTTACCAATATTTAAGTTTTTACCAAACATGTTTTGATTATCTATCTTTACTAGCGAATTGATTGAGGCGTCCGTTTTCAATATATGTTTCCAACTGTTTGGAATGCTTAATTTTAATTTAGTTATTTCCGATATCCAGTTTGTTTTATTTTGAATTTTGTTTATCAATGTTTCAGTTATATCACCATTTTTGCTGATTATGTCATTTATAAAGATTAATCCTGATTTTATCCATGATTTAAAAACCAAACATTTCCCTTTATATTTTATAAATCGGTTACCCCAAATGACTTGAGTTCTGACATCATAGAACGAACCTGGTTTTGAGATTTCATTGGTGTTGTTTAATGCGACATAATATCTTAAAATATCTTTATAAAAGGTCGGCATGTTATATTTTACGGAGGGAAGGGATTTTATAGAATCGATGTTCATTATAAATATCAGGAGTTTATCCCCATATTGATTTAAGAAGAACTTCGGGATAGTTTTCCAGTTGGCATCTTCATTGGAGCAAAGAGATGTAACCCATTTTAGTTTTTAAGTCCTAACATATGTTTCGATATCAGGTACTTCAAGTCCTCCGTCAAATTTGTTTCCAATTAACGTGTTTCTCTTAATCTTTTCACTTTTGCTTCCCAATAAAAATGCAAATATAATTGAGTTAATTTGTTTTATTACTTTATTTGGAGTTTTTATAGTTTGAAGTAGATATGCAAATAATGGTAATAATAGAGATTTTATTAATGTTATTTTGCCGAATAGTGTAAGATTTCTTTGTTTCCAGCTATTAATAAGCTTTTGGCAGGATTCTAGTTTCTCTGACCAATTTAATGTTTCACATTCAAGCTTGTCATTTCCAAAATATGTTCCAAGCGCTTTTACTTTTGTGCCGAATCTGATATCATAAATATTTATTTCATTGTGTTGTTTAAGTTTACCAATAAGTAAGCCTTCTGTTTTATTTTTATTTAATCTGAGTCCTGAGAACTTTCCAAACTCTTCTATATTATCAATAGCTACCGGGATTTCTGTAGTATCTTTTAAAGATAGTGTTGTGTCGTCGGCTAACTGTGTTATCTTTAGGCAGTGTAGCGATGTATTAAGCTGCACTGTAATACCAAGAATGCCATTGCAATTTCTAATATTGTTGGCCAATACTTCTGCTATAATAATGAAAAGTAAAGCGTATAAAGGACACCCTTGTCTGATACCACGTGATATCTTAAAGAACTTCGATTTCCAGCCATTGTTCATTACGGAGGAGCAAATATTCTTATACAAAATTTTAACCCAACTGATAAAGTCATTTTTAAAACCAAATTTGTTTAAGACTTCAAACATGAAATCCCATTCAACTGTATCAAATGCCTTTTTGAAATCAAGAAATAAAATAACATCGTCTATGTTTAGAGTTTTTGAGTAATCAATTATATATTGTATTTGTCTTATATTATAGCCGATATATCTATTTTTATATAACCTTGCTGCTCTAGATTGATAATTTTGGGTAGTACTTTCTGGAGGCGTTGAGCGAGAACTCTCGCTAGAATTTTATAATCAATATTTAAAAGTGAGATTGGTCTCCAATTTTCTAGGTTTTCAGGATCACCCTTTATATATAGCAGTGAGAATATACATTGTTTTTGCGAATGTGACAATTCTTGATTCCTTAGATTGTCTGAGAACGATCCAAGCATTAGCGGAGATATTTTAGGACAAAATGTTAGATAAAATTCTACTGTTATACCATCGAGACCTGGACTTTTGTTCATTTTCATTCCCTGTAAGGCTTCAAAACATTCTTTTAAAGTAATAGGACCTTCACAAACATTTGCATCATCGTCGGATAACTTACTGTTAATATTTGAAGTATCTAATAATTGTTCAATGTTATATTTATTGCCATATAATATTTCATAAAAGTTCACTTCCGTATCTAAAATATCTTCAAGTTTTGTAATACGGTTTCCATTAACAATTAGAGATGTTATATTTTTCCTGTTTTGTTTCGATTTTTCAAGACTTAAAAAGTATTTTGTGTTTTTCTCGCCTTCTTCTAAAAAAATAATTCTAGCTCTTATTTGTGCACCAGTTGTTTTTTTGTGATATATTTCATTTATTTCATTTTCTGTTTCTATGATATTTGCCTCTACTGCATTTGGATCTATAAGAAGCGATTTTAATTGTTTTTTCCAACATTTGTAGCCGGTTGTTCATTTTTCGTGCTTTTTGTTTTGAGTAATATATCGACTGTTGTTTAATTTCGTATTTGCAAATTTCCCACTTGAGTGTATTATTGACATTTAAATATTTGCATTTTTCTAATATATCTGTTTATAATATTACAATAGTCATCATTTTCTATATGTTGGTTATTCATTTTCCAAAATCCTGGACCTCTTTTAAAAGGTTTTTTGATTTTAAGTGAGATAGCTAAGTGATCAGTTGAATTTATTACTGCTGGTCGTATGTCTGTGGATGCTATTAATGGAATTCCATTAGTGTCAGTAAGCAAAATATCTATGCGACTTTTTTCGATTCCATTTTTTCTTCTCCATGTGTATTGATATTTCTCAGGGTGTAAGTATTTCCATATATCTGTCAAGTTTGTGTTCTTTTTAAGTTTGGTCAAACATTCATTTAATTTTGGTATTTTTGTTGAAGAACATATTCTATCTTTTAAGTTATTGATTTCATTAAAGTCACATTAAAAAATATATTTCTTGCGTTCTTATCATTTGGCGCATAAATGTTTAAAATTAAAAAGCTGTTATATGTTTCTATATTCATAAAATAATACCTGCCATCATCATTTTCTTTTGTATCGATGATACTGATTTCTAATTTCCTGCTTATTAAAATTGACACACCTTTACAGTTCGATGTTCCGAAGGAGTGATACATATTCCAATTTTCAAAGTCATCCATTAAATTCTTAACTATGTCTTTAGAGAAGTGTGTCTCTTGCAGAAAAACAATATCCGCATGTTGATGTATAAGCCATTGATTAAGTCTTAATCGTTTCCCGTTATCTCTTAGCCCTTGGGCATTGAGCGATATAATGTGTAAGTTTTCTGACATTAACTTACTCGAATATAAGTTTCACATGTGTATTACTACAAAACAAACAGTGCCTACTACACGATTTCCAAAAATCCATAACAATTCTGAACCAACCACAAAACGGCGGAGCTCCGGAGCAGACGTCATTTTACAAACGTCGACTGATCGGGCGCTACGCAGTTTTGATAAACATATGCAATTACACAACATTTCAATAAAACATTTACTATCTACCGCTGCAACACACAGTTTGTCTCGGCTTATTACAAACTTTTTAAAAATCTGGGTCTACAGAGTTTTAGAGGGGGCATGTACTCACTACACATTTCAATTAACATTTATCAAATGGCACATTGTAAATTACAAAGTTGAATGATCTGGGTCTATAATAAAGTTTTGAAAAAGTATGTGCCTCACATTTAAACTAAACATTTACTTATTACTTATTTAATGTAAAATAGAAAACTAACATCTGTCTAATTCCTTTTACAAATATTGCGAAGATCCAGCGCAGACGGCCTTTGACAAAGTCGAATTATCTGGGTATACTTAATATTGAAGAACATCTAAAAGTGCTAGACATTTAAGATAAACATTTATTTACTAAATAATTCGATGTAAACTAGCATTTGTCTAAGCCTGTTACAAAACCGCGAATATCCAGTGCAGACGATTTTTACCAAAGTCAAATGATCTGGATCCTCACAGTTTTGAAAGAAGCACGCGTATTCACTAGATATTTCAATTAAACAACATTTTTGCCATAATATTCAAGAGCCTGTTGTAAAACAGCGGTGTACCGGGATAGACGACACGTACCTTTTGCTACTACCAGACGCTTCAATGAAGCATCAGAGACATTTATAACCAAAAAAAAATTACAAAAACAGCAAAGCTCCGGAGCAGACGACTTTACGTTGTCTGGTCTGGAGCTACACAGTTTTGAGAACCCTTTACACCCAACAGACATTTTAATAAATATCATTTACTTAATAGCACACGGTAACTTACTGAGCCTGTTACTAAACAGAATGCCTAGAGCAGACGATTTCCATCAAACCCGCTTTTTACCAAAGTCAATCGATCCGGGTCTACCCATTTACCAAACATTTCCATACAACACGATCAACTACCATTTATCGTGTAACTGTCATAGCCTGTTACAGAAGAGCGAAGCCCCGGAACAGACGAATTTTCCAAGTTGAATGATCTGGGTCTACATAGCTTTAAAGAGTACATGTAATTACTTAAACAGTTCTCTAATAACACATTGTAATATCTTAAAAGAACAGCGGAGCTCCGGAGCAGACGACTTTTTAACAGTAGAATGATCCGGGTCCACACAGTTCCGGAAAGCCTTCGAATGTACTAGATCTTTAAAATAAGTGTATATTCTGCATAACTCGATGTACCAGCATTTGTTTAAGCTTACTACAAAACAATGAAGATCCAGAGCAGATGACCTTTACTAAAGTCTAATGATCTGGATCTATACAGTCCTGAAAAGAAACATGTATTTACCGTACATTTTACCACCTGATACACTAAAAACTAGCATGTGTTAAAATTACTAAGCTTTCTACTAAACAGAAGGTCCAGAATAGACAACGTTTACCGAAGCCAGTTGATCTGGATATACCCAGTTTTATACAGCACATGTAATTAAATTTCAATAATACCTTTATAGACTAACCATGTATTCTGTAGCATTTATGAGCGTCTACAAAATGTTTCGGAGCAGCCGACTTTTACCAAAGTCAGTTGATCCGGGTTTACACAGTTTCGAAAAGCATCTAAACATATTAGATAGTTAAAATGAACATTTATTCATTACGCAAAAATGTTACAGAACGCCGAAGGTCCAGAGCAAACGATATTTCCAAAGTCAAATGATCTGGATCTACACAGTCTTAAAGAGTACAAGTCACTACTTAGATAAGTCTCGATCAACACGTTGCTATCTATTAAGAGAACAGCGGAGCTCCGGATCAGACGACTTTTACCAAATTCGAATGATCCAGGTCTACACAGCTTTGCAAAGCCTCTGAACATACCAGATATACAAAACACCCAAATCCATTAAATACATAACTCGGCGTAGACTTGCAAATTAGCATTTCGCTTGCTTGCAGAAGATCCAGAACAGATGACTTTTACTAAAAGTACAAAAATGAGTCAGTCTAATAACCTGGATCTATACAGTTTTGAATAGCAACGTGTATTTACCGTATACTTCAACACCTGATACATTCAAAACTAGCACGCGGTAAGTTACTTAGCCTGTTACTAAACAGACGGTCCAGAAATAAACGACTTTTATGAAAGTCTATTGATCTGGATCTATTCAATTTGTCTATACAGCATATGCATTTTATATACATTTCAACAATGCCTTCATTGAACAACCATTTTTCCTGTAGAATTTACGAGCGTTTATAGAACAGTGAAGTTCCGGAGCAGACGACTTGTCCGGCGCTACACAGTTCCAAAATCCCTTTACACCTAATAGACACTCTAAAATATACTGCGCATCATTTCTTAGTGTTTACAAAACAGTGAGGTTCAAGAACAGACGGCTTTTACCAAAGTCAACTGATCTGGGTCTACACAGTTTTGAATAACTTACCGTACAACTCGTGAAACCCATTTAAAACAACGGAGTTCTGGAGTCGAATGGTCTGTCTACAAAGAATTTACTATTCTTTTATTATGTAGCTTGCTATTACACACACCGTGTGTACTTACATAATCGTTACCATATAGATAACCACACTTTCCGTAACATTTCTATGCTTGCTATAATGCAGTGGAGCTCCGAAACAAACGACTTTTACCAAAGTCGAATGGTTCGGAGCTACATGGCGTTGAATGCACGCATATTTACTGCGACACATAAACATTTACCAGCTTGCGTTTTAAGCTTTGTACAAAACAACGGAGTCCCGGTGAATGACTTCCACTGAAGTCGAACAATCCGGGTCTATATAGGTTTGAAGAACGTACGTATCTGTCATAACCGTTAACATACTGCATTACACTAGGGGGCACAATTTGTACCCATGGGTATACCAACAACTTGACAATATATGGTATCCCCATAACGCACAAATATATATTATCTGGAAGAAAGGTAAGAGATCTACAAACATCAAGGCAAGTCCACATTGTGTAATGTTCAACTTCTGAATTCGAAAAGAATGAACGTTGAACATTACAAGCAAGGAACATTTTGTTTTCTCTGGCAAAGTTTGTTTCTATTATTTTAATCAGTTTATCCTTATTAAGATGGTGAGGTAGAGTAGTATAGAGTGTAGAGAAATCATAATAGCTCAGTGAAGAAATGTTATACTGTTCATTTTCAAGTTTAATTAAAACATCATTTGACTTTTTTATGGACCAAAAAACACTAAGACCAGAACTTGCATATATTTTATCACAGTAATGTTTTACATGTTCTTTGATCGTAGTAAGAGACAGGACGCCAAACGTTTAGATATTTTAGTAGTAGTACAACAGCTAGAGTTGGCATTAACGACTCAATGTTCTCTTTTTGTGTTGCAATTTTTGCTTTCGGGGGATCACCTCCCTTCAGAATTTATAAGGGTTTTTATGTAGTTTCGGATTCCAGTACAAAGTAGAACGTTTATGTTGTTCACACTTTTTGACATGGACTCGACGGTCGGTCTTGTTCTGAAAATTGAGTACCGCTTAGGCCGGTGCTAAGGTGCGTGAGCAGTGTTGCACTTTCAATTACTGCTCATGAACAGACTCAATAAAACCGAGTCTGCAATTTTCTCTTTTTGTGTTGCAACTTTTGCTTTCGGGGGATCACCTCCCTTCAGAATTTTATGTCGGTATTAACTGAAATATATGACGATTTTAACAGTCGAAATCTCATTTTAACTGAAAACTGCTTAAGCAAGGGTATAGATACCATAAACTAAGAAAAACTTTCTCTAAATTTTACTATCGAAATCTCTCGCTTATTGGCAAGTACCAATGTAATCTCAAGTCGCTTCGGCGACACGGTATTTCACATCCTGAATTTTATGGTGATGAATCCTGAATTTTATGTACATTTGCTGTTTCCTTGTGTTGCTGTTCGGGCGACTGTTTGTTCTGTATGTGGCGTTTCCTGTATTTTTGTACTTTTATGGTGATGTGATTTACAAACTTCGTAAAATTATTGGACATACGCATTTTCTCACTTTGTTCATCAAATATGTTAAAAAAAATCATTAAAAAGGGATATGATCCTGTAGTACTACAACATACTGCATGTTTGGTTGTGAACCCTTTTTACAGTTGGCAATCACGCTGGCCTCTTTGCATGTACGCCGACAAGAAAGGTTTAGTACTCTATGAAGGCGACCTCTTAAATCCAGAATTGGAAGGAGAACGTCGGATATCTGTACTATTTCGTTTTTGTCGTACACTTTATTACTTTTCTACAGTTGCTCTGTTTGCAGCTCAATCATTGAATACACTAGCGATAGGTGGATACAGTTTGTTCACTTAAATGTTTTCGTTATACATGCACTTTACCACTGTATTTGCCGTCGCGGTTGTTGTAGATTAGTCAGAGAGGGGATATGTTTATTTATACATGCACTTTATCACTGTATTTGCTTTGCCATCGCGGTTGCTGTAGATTAGTCGGAGGGGGGATACGTTTATTTACACTGTTTGTCTTTTATGGTGGGGATGGAATAAGCGTGACGTTGGGCGCCCATAAACCGGTTTAACCCCCCAGTGACTTTTGTCACTGACCGTTCCAAGGCGGTACTTCCATCTTCCCCTATTGTATGTTTGTTTTGTCTTTGTGCGTCTCTTGATGTTTTATAGTTATGTACATTTGCTGTTTCCTTGTGTTGCTGTTCAGGCGACTGTTTGTTCTGTATGTGGTGTGTCCTGCATGACTCATTTTTGTACTTTTAAGTGCTGTTAAGTGCTCGTGTGGCGGCTGTAAAAAGTCGCCCCGTACTTCATTCTCATTGTTGTTATATTTTCCGGTCCTTCGGGATCATAAGTTTTGATGTTATTAGTTTTGAAAATTGAATACTGCTAAAGCCGGTGCTAGGCCCCATGAGTAGTGTTGCACTTTTAATTACTACTCATGAACAGATTCAATAAAACTGAGTCTGCAAGTTTCTCTTTTTGCATTTCTTCTTTTGCTTTCGATGGATCACCCATTTTCAGAATATTGGTATCACAAATAAGCAGGGGCAAAGACGTATCCTATGAACCCTTTTTAAGATGTCTAAAAGAAATTCTAGGTTTAGTTAGAATAAGGTGTTCATTTGAGCTGTAAAGTGAAATGCGTTTGCCAATCATGTCAATTTGTGTGTCACCTGTCGAGAGGCAGTGTCTCTTAGGGATCACTTTTCCGTCGTATGTCTGTCTGTCTGTTTGTCGTCTGTCTGTCTGTCCGTCACATTTTCCATCTCTCTGCATGCAATACGTTTTGAGTTATTCTCCTTTGTTCTGATTTTAGTCACACTTTCTTTTTTGTCTGTCATTTCTAAACAAATCATTATAGAGCTTTCAAATTTCACATGTGTCTTCCTCTCATTAAGAACCATTGGTGTAACTAAGGTCCATAACTTTGCATGCAATACTTCTTTAGTTATTCTCCTTTGTTCTGATTTTCACACTCCAGCATATTAACAATTTCTGTGTTAGTTGCGAGCAGGTGACACATGTGTTCCTCCGAACACTCTTGTTTCCAATTTGAACGAGTATTAGACTCAATATATTCTTTACGACACCAATTAATACGGTAAATTTGTAAAGCCCAAGCAATCTGACCTCGACAAGAGTTAAAATCTATCAAGGATGGTATTCTATATTTTGGACCTTTACTGAAAAGAGATCATAGACGTTATCTTTAATTATCTCGAAATTACCAGTAATCACATGACCATCCCGAGTTTTTTGTCAAAAAGTGTGGGGTCTGAAAACATGTAGAGTAAAGCTTTGTAACTGTTCCTATGAGAGGATCTGATCTATAAATGATTTTATTGGCTTGCTCGTCAAATTTTTAATGAAGATATTGATAAGGAAGAAAGTCTAGAAATCATGACATGTTTACCAGAAGTTATACGTAAAGTATGTAGATCAAGAATAGTCATCTCCATACGAGATTTTCGTTTGATATTTTTCGAATTTCATGTGAACGAGATTTGTGTTTCCTTACAGACAATATTATATATATATATATATCTATATATGTCAAGATCTTCTGAAATATTGTAATTTAAGCCTAGATGAAATGGGGTTTGCGTTCATTTTAATCAAATTTAGTTCAGCCATGAACCTAGCGTTCGACTGAAAAATATTTGTAGAATCCTTGTCATATGAAATGAGTTGTACAGGTTGAACTAATAAATCTTAAAATGAATGGAACCAGACTTTCTAAAATGTTGGTACAAAACAATCCTAAGCTTGTTATTACGGCATTGATATGCATGTTCCCTTAATCTGGTCTTCAGGGCAAGGCATGTTTGACTTATTGCATACCGCAACCAGGGGCGTTTCAAGTCAAAACATATATAAGTATTATTGCAATATACGACTGAATTCATAATAATATTAAAAGTTCTGCCATTACCTGTTGAGTTGATTGTTGAGTTACAAGAAATATTACTACAACATATGCACCTCTTAGCATCGTACTTTTTGATGATTGGATACACTCTCTGTTTTTAAGTGGACAGTGTACGAATCGAAGAAAAACGCTGAAAAATACATTTTAAAGATGAAAGTACTATATTTGCTCCATTGGAAAAAACATTTATTGATGGAAGGAGATGGTATGTGAAAAGAAGATGCCAAATGAAGGTTAAGTTCTGTCGAACGTTCTTAGGCTGAAGTGAAGTAATGTTAGAAATATTATTGGGAACTTGGACAGAAGATCTTTAAGTTATGTTAAAGGTATTTTAAGTTTATCCATGTGAAAGAGAAGGAAGGGTACTTTACTGTGTGCATCAACAAGTCAATACACTCATATAGCTACATATATCATCACATTGTCTGTGAACACAATACCTACCACGAGGTGCAAGATAATAGATGATGTAAGAGGCGGATGAGAGTACTGTATATCACTTGCATATCCTGCAAGAGAATGATAACAACATCGATAACGTGTACGGGGAGACTTTTGTGGCCACCACAGGGCACAAGCAACACAGACCATATAGTCATGTATGCAAGATTTACACAGATGTTCCTGTAATCGACCAAATGTAGGTTTTTATCACGTACGGGTTATTTCTTGGACTGCGGCAGATTCAAAATGAAAGACAAAACCCAGTGTTTGACACTGCATATACAGTGATTTATTAAAAGAAACTATATTAACATGACAAAACCCTATACCCACATATCTGCATCAGGCAGAACGTTTGAGGATGGTTTAATCCTTATTAGCATGTTTGACGTTACCATGTATAACAGTTTAAGTCAAAAGAAACAAAGTGACAATAAAATAATTCAGGGCTAAAGATGGGCTAACTAGAACTGTTAGCAACGAATGCTAATAATAATGAAAAACTCCACACCACCCTAAACATATTACATATTTTATATGACGATAAAGTGGAAGCTGTGCCAATTATTCAAACAATAATGATCAGATCCAAATGAAACTAAAACTATCACTGAAGGTGATGAATACCCCCCCAGCACACACACAAATGTGACTGTCACAAGTACGCACTTTGTACAATTCGAAAGGGCATAACCCAGTAAAAAAAATAATATACTTTAAAAACTATTTTATTATTGGATGCGCATCTCCCCATCATGATAAAGTTTCGTACGATTCCAGTGAGCAGGTGCTGAGACAACCTGCAAAATAAAAGTCAACAGACAAGCCAACAAACATTTTTTAAACGAAGGGGCATAGCTCTGAGAGAAAATCAATCAACTGGAAAACTATAATTGAATGCGCATGTCCTCCTAATGATAAGGTATCATGTCAAGTTTTATTGGATTTCATTCAGGGGTTACTGAGAAACCTCGCGGAATTAAAGTCAACAGACAGACCAACACAACACGTTTAAATAAAGGGTAATAACTTTGAAAGAAAATCAATCGGCTGGAAAACTGTATTTGGATACGCATGTCTTCCTTGTGATAAAACATCATGTCAAGTTTCATTAGATTCCAGTCAGCAGTTGCTTAGAAACCGCATGGAAAAAGTCAACAGACTTAACTATAGGCCAAAATTCAAAGGGGCATAACTCTGTAAGAAAAGAGATAAACTGTCCAACTATTGCTGGATGCGCATGTTCTCTTTATGAAAAGGCATCATGTCAAATTTCATTGGATTCCAAGCAGCAGTTACCGAGAAACCGCGCGGAAACAAAAACTATAATTGGACGCGCATGTCCTCTGTATGATAAATCATGTTAAGTTTCATTGGATTCCATTCAGCGGTTACTGAGAAACCGCCCGGAAACAAAAGTCAACAGACCGACCGACCGTCACCGACCAAACGACCAACTGTCCCACCGACCGCCAATCTGACTCCTATATACCGTCCCAAACATTGTTTGTGGGGGTATAACTAGCAGTTGCATCGGTTCCCACAAAAGTAAGAATAATATCAAATTTTCAGTAAACCTAGCACAAAACCGCAGATTAGGAAACATGCGTCTACAGATTGACAGACAGGACGACAGATAAATGGATGGACAGATAGATAGACATATGCAGATTCCAGTATATCGTCATATTTTAGCCGGAGTTTTGGGGAAAATCTCGGCTTATAGTTTGGTGAAAACCGGGTGGTTGAGTATTTGGCGGTTGGTTGGGAGGACAGGCGGCTTGTAGACGGTCGGGCGGCGTGCCGTCATTAACCAAACTTTTACATTGCTTATTTACTTAAGCTAGACAATTCATAATTGGTATGCAGATAGCTTAGGTAAAGGCATTCACTTGATATAAGAACACATGAAATCAGGTCAAGAACAAGGCCACTATTTCGAAAACTTTGTCGTTTTTAACAAACTTTAACATTGCTATAACTTCTGAACTACAAATTCTAGGGTATCCATCTTTGGTATACAGATGTCCTTGTATAGGCCTTTCAGTTGAAATAACGATTTTAGGTCAAGGTCATGGGCACTATTGTGACAAATTGGCCATCCTTGAAAAACTTCAACATTTAGTCTTAACTTCCGAACCACATATGCTAGACAATTCATATATTGTATGACAATAACTTTGATAAAGACCTTTCAGTTGATACAAGGATACACGAAATTGGGTCAAGGTCTGGGTCACTATTTTGCAAACGTGTCTGTTTTTAACAAACTTTAACCTATTGCTATAACTTCTTATCCAAGAAAGCTAGGCAAATCACCTTTGGTATTCAGATAGCTTTGGTAAGGAACATACATATGAATTAAAGATACCTGAAATTAGGTCAAGGTAAAGGTCACTATTTTGAAAACTTGGCTGTCATTAAAATTTTGTCATAACTTCTGAGCTACATATGCTAGACATTTTATAGTTGGTATGTCGATAGCTTGGGTGAAGGTCTTTAATGCGGTTTCGCTTGTCGTTGTTGGGACGTATCGCGTTTTACAAATCTAACATTCACCTTCTTCCGCCTAAACCTAAGACTTCAGTTCGCTTCTTAAAAAATAGTATACAAGAATTTCACTCTAAATACGTGTTTGTTCCAGCTGATAAAGCGTCAAACAATGTAATTGTCGTTTGACGACTTTATTATGTGGATGTTTTAGAACAAGAACTCTCTAAGACAAAGTCATATATTGTGGTATCTAAATCTGAAAAAAGACATAATATCTGAACATGTTAATAAATGTGAACAGTTCAATGCTGATATATTGATCACACATCATAAACTTCCGACAATGTACTGGATACCTAAACTCCATAAAACGCCATATAAATCACGATTCATAGCAAACTCTGTCTCATGCACAACAACCGCACTATCCAAACTAATTACATCGTGTCTAACAGCGGTCAAAGAACATGTCAAACGTTACTGTGATAAAGCTTATGAGAATTCAGGAATTAACCTTTTTTGGTCTATAAAAAACTCCAATGAGGTTTTAACTAAATTAAAAAATCAAGCAACACCAAGCTAACACTATAAGCACATATGATTTTCTACACTTTATACCACATTACCACACGATCTAATAAAGATCAAACTTACAAATCTTATAAATAAAACATTTGCGAGAGAAAAGGTATCATTTATTGCCTGTAATTCTAGACATGCGTTCTTTACCAATGACATTACAAATAAATATACCTCGTGGACATGTTTAGATCTTTCTGTTAGACAATATATTTGTTCGTTTTGGTAATTCAGTATATCGCCAGGTCATTGGTATTCCCATGGGAACCAACTGTGCTCCTTTAATTGCAGACTTGTTTTTGTATTGTTATGAACGGGATTTTATGCTTAACCTTAAAACCGATTCACAGGCGGATATCATCAATGCTTTTAACAATACAGCACGTTATTTAGACGACATATTTAATATTGATAACCCATACTTTGATTCTATGATAACCTAAATTTACCCTAGAGAGCTCAAGCTTAATAAAGCAAATAGTTCTGACATATCTGCAGCCTTTTTAGATTTAAATTTATCTATAAACAATGGAACAATTTCTTCTGGAATTTATGACAAAAGGGATGACTTTAATTTTAAAATAGTTAACTATCCTCATTTGGATGGGGATGTTCCCTGTGCTACATGTTACGGTGTATACATTTCTCAGCTTATTCGTTTTGCTAGAGCTTGTTCTTCTGTTGATGATTTTAACAATCGCCACTGAAAAACTACGAAAACAGGGCTACAGATATGACAAACTTCGTAAAACATTTTCAAAATTTTACCACCGTAATGTTCTACTCATCAGCAAATACAATTGTAATTCACGTACTTTTCTAAAGTTAGGTATTTCACATCTGGAGTTTTACGGTGATGTCATTTACAAACTTCGAAAAATTATTGGACACACATATTTTGATACTTTGTTTGTCAAACGTATAAAACAATTCATTAAAAAGGGAGATGTCCCCTCTATATTGCAGCACACTACATGCTTGGTGATCGACCCCTTTACAGTTGGTCATTATGCTTTCCTCTTTGCTTGTGCGACGACGGAAAAGACTTAATACTCTATGAAGATTCCCTCTTAAACCCGTTTACGGAGAGAGGAAATTAGATATTTGTATTTTGCCAGTTCTGTCGTACCCCAAATGACTTCTCCACAGCTGCTCTGACTTCTGAATAGTCATCGAGTACACGTCGACGATGTCAAGTTTATTCTATTTCAATCAAAACAGTTGTACATACTTCATATCCACTAGTATTTGTATCTTCTTGCGATTTATTTTTTATAAAATGTCGGTGTAGAAGTGTTTCATATAGTTTTCCCGTACTTTTAAATTATGACGTCATTTAAATGATGACGTCGCTTGTTTACCTCTAACGTTTATTTTAAAGTCATTTCGTTTTGACAGACATCGTTATTCATGTTGTGAAGTTGTCTGGAGGGGGAATTTTATTTACATTTTGACTTGGATGAAAGTGGGATAAGGACGAGGTTGGGTACCCGTAAACCAGGTTTAAGTCCCCCAGTAGCTTATTTTAGTTACTGACCGTTCCAAGGCGGTACTCCTGCTTTCAGCCTATTGTCAATTATGTTATTTAATATGCTTAATGTTTAATGTTTTTCGCCTTGATATGCGTCCTGTTATGTTTTGTCTTGTGGCCGTACCGTTTCTTGTTTGATGGTGTTTGGTGCGGTGTCATTTTGTGTGTGGCTCTCCCTGTTTGACTATTTTTCGATATTGGGTATCACAGCAAATGTGAATCTGAAATCGGTAGCTCTACTTTTCATTGATAATTTTGTCTCGAAATGCGATATTGTAAAGCATAAATATATAAAACACAGAGTGCTACCATCAGACACGATGCTGTCCCATATTTTCTAACCCTATATATACATATATTGTCAAAAATCACTAAGACAACTACGCCCCTGACATGGTACAGACCAACCGTACTGGCTGATGGACTAATTCTCATTTAAATATCTCTTCTAGCCTGATTCCATGTTTTTAACCTGGCGATTTGCTTTTTAGCAAAGCATGTGTAACGTTAACAAATATCCAACTCATACAACGTGCTGAATAATTAGTAAATTTATGTCCATAGTTTCAAAGGGTTTGTTCCTGTTATGTTCATGGATATTGCTCCTGGAACGCTAAATTTCCGTCGCCTTTGTAAAGGTTTAAACAATCGGGCATGTTCGGTGTTTTACAAGCCATAAATGTACCTGTACTATACATATAATGTCTAGGAATATTCAGTTGTCTTGGGTGTAGTGCATGCTGGTAACACTCCCGTCCATACTCCTCACGCACATACTTTCCCGGATTTGGGGGCGATCTTAGCCAGTGCCCATGGTAATTTACTTTAGTTACACATCCATCATCAGACGCTGTAAATTCAGAACTTACCACGTCCACTTTCCAATTTTTACACTTAAAGATGCTGAAACCTGTGCATTTTAATTCAGATTTTAGTGCCACTTTAAAATCAGAAACGTGTTTGACCAAAACACGTATATCTACATCTCTCTCCCATGGTAAGACATGCGAAAATTTTAGCGCACCAAGCAGGACACCTGCTTCGATCTGACATATAAAATGATGATTTTCACATAACTTTATGATGGATATTACCAAGTTGCCATGCTCTTCCATTAAACAAGGATGCAGCAGTTTAGAAGGCTCAAAATCATAGGTGTTGTTGGTGCAATCAGCAAATATATGTTGGTTCTGTGCCGTCATCAGCGTGAACACGTTCCACTTTCTCATAAACGTTTGCCAGACAGAGGCTTCCACTGGATACTGCACGTGAAACATGGAATCCGGACATAGTACTGTCTCCGATTTTGTAAACTCCTGCTTTGACAATCGTAAAAACCAGTCCTCAAACAACCCCTTATCTTCTGCAATGGTATCGAATGCAACTTGTCTTAATGTTTTCACGGAGGTCACAAATGGGCCAGTCACAAAGTCACAAAAAATACATTCATGCAATGACTCGTCATATCCGTCTACATATTTAAGCATGAAGTTTCTATGGACTGATTGAAAACAACCTTTTGTCCAATGTCCATCTGGATGTTTAACTGCTCCTGCTGCCACAGCTATCTGCAATGACTCTATCTCTCTTACGAGACGTTCCAGGCGGATATCTTCAGTTATCTTTTGAATATTTCTAGCTATAAGAACATACGGTGTCCGAATCATCTTTACAATTTCGTTATAGATTCCGCCATCTGTTGATGACACATATTCAAGAAACTGAACACTGAGGCCGTGCTCATGGAATCCTCTTATGTTCGGCTTTGCAGCGATTATAACAGACATCCCATTATAGGACTCGTGTACAGTACGTATAAGTGTTCTTATATCTGATTTAAGCTGACTTGTATTGCTGTTTTTCATGAGAGCAACAATGGTAACCAATGTTTCTATAGGCTGCCCATAGTCACATTCTTGTACAACAAATTGACCTTTTCCTTTCCATTTGTATTGCTCTGGACAGACACTTTTTGGAGTTGAGTCTTTTCGCCGTTGGCTTGCTTCCGAAAATTGGAAGTGAGTCATTATGCCTTTCAATATATTTATTGAAGTTTCTATCGCATCAATTGTTTTCACTCCTCGTGCATGTACTTTTGCCGTAAGAAGAAATACTGATAAGTTTTGTAACGCTTGATGTGTTCTTGTTAGATGATTTGTTGACATATATTCTGGTACTATTTGTTTGGTATTTCCGGATGCCTGTAAAACATTTTAATGATCATGTACTATTTATTAGGTTAACCCGTTTCATGCTCAAAAACATAATGTCTGTTCAATATCGGATCTACTGAACATTTTACTGACAACTGATCCGATCCGTAAACCCAGTAACTCTTAAACTATTTTGCGATCCTACCTCTTTGAATAAATCTACCAAAAAGGGTTGCTTACTAGAGACATGGTTTAAAAAGTGACCTGTACCTAGGCATCAAAAGGCGTTAATATGAGGGATTGGGTTAAGGGCTTTGAGAAACTAATGGGCGAGGCTCAAACATCTGCATTCTGATGAGACGCCGAATTAATCGGCGTCTCATCTGGATCCGAGCTGTTTGTAAACGTCAACCCGGTCTCGCTTATTATGAGTTAGATACACAGTCGGGACATGCAATACACTTCCATTCTGTAGTGTATAGATGTAAGGCCACGTACAGTTGCGTGATAACATAGAATGGAAGTCAGGCAGGAATTAGAATTAAACACGACAGTACAAAGGAACATTAGAAGTACAAATGCTCGCTCCTACAAGGCTTAATAGAAATAATATTTACCGACAGCATTAGGGCACTGCGATACTAAACAGGTCACGTAGTGCCAAACGATTTAAAACATAAAATAATTCACAATGAAGAAAATATTCCAAAAAAGGGAATTAATATAATACATGAATACTTGAATTGCTCTGATTTAATATTTCGTCCAATAGGGGCCTTTTACAAAGATGATCATGTCAAAATACACGTCACATGTTTGTTACATGCATTCAGCCATACAATCAAAGATAATTGTTATTGAAAAATGCCCTTAGTGGGAGTATTCTCTTTGATTTTATGGATGAATGAATGTAACAAAAAGGTGGCGTGTAGTTTGACATGATAATCTTTGAAAAAGGCCCTAAATGTTCGAAATATTAGATCAGAGCAATTCAAGTATACATAAAATAATTATACAGGCACATATTCACAGCAACAGCAGAGCACTCTTACACATATCATACATATATATTTTACAAACCCTCTTCATGTACAATCTCACAAACGCTATTCATGTAAAAGCTGACAACCTTCCTTAAACCTGATTTGTAACATAAAACACAAAACACGCCTACAATCATTTCTACCGATGCTGTGTATATACAGGGTTAAACAAGACCTACCGTGGTTCGCTGCTTAAATGTTGTGAACAACAATATCGTATCACACTACGTGTATAAAAGTAGCTGCTTCGTTACAATTAACATTTTCCTTATTCAATATTCATGCAAGAAATAACGACACATAAATATGTATAAGCTAAATTCCCAAATGGCATGTATACACAGGTTAATTTTGCTTATGGCCCAGTCACACTATAGCGTATGAGATGACGGTATGGATAGCGTATGGAATTTTACAAACACCTGCTCATACGCCCAACTTTTGAGCACATGAACCCGAATTTTCCACTCCTATCTTTCGATGAGCGTTTTAGCAGCGCATGAATAGCGTATGCGAACATATGTCAATTCTGATCATGAATTTCAGTGCTTTTGGTTCGTAAAATTGAATACCGCTTAAGCCGGTGCTAGTGGGCGTGAGCAGTGTTGCACTTTCAATTACTGCTCATGAACAGACTCAATAAAACCTAGTTTGCAATGTTCTACTTTTGTGTTGCAATTTTTGCTTTCTGGGGATCACCTCTCTTCAGAATTTATATCAGCGTTAGCGTAGCATAAACGCGCATAAGTAGCGTATGCGAGCATAGGAGTAACATATGCTTAGGGCATTTGAGCGCATGAGTAGCGTATGGATAGCCAGAAATACTTTTAATACGTTAGTTATTCGTCAGACTTACGTAACAATTACTTTTTACAAATATCTTACTGATCAATACTCTATCCATATGATTGGTTTACTGACCGCCTTCATGCCATTGTATGAGAAGCTTATTTGACGAATAACTAGACGTAACTTTACCAGCACTCTAGCATCTTCTGCGTGTGTTTAGCGTAAGATGAGCGTATGCGTAACGTATAATTGATTTTTCGACCTCTGCGTTTGAAAAACGTACACCGACATACGGCAGCGTAATTGAAATGTATATGACGTATGCCTAACCTACTCTTAGCATAATATCTGCGTTTGCGAGCGTATGAGCATTTTGTCCCCATTGTCACGAGTCATCTGATGCATTTTTATGTTTTTATAATTATTGTTGTATTTAACCTCATATTTCCGGGCCTCTTTTTGAATAGCAAGTCGATAGCTAACATTGTGTAAAGCCAGCTAGATTTACACACTGAAAATGAGTTACTGAGTAAAAATACACGTACGCATTAGAGCTAGCGTAGGCTTTTATTGGATAGGTTATTCTGTGTAATTACATGTGTATTTTACTTAAATTGGTGCAGTAATAAAGATTTTAGATTTTTGTCAGTTATATTAGACATGTATTGGCATGACGGGCCTCAGTTTTTCTATTTTGCAGTCAGTTATCAGATGAATTGGGTATGCAATTCAGTGACTGGACGTTTACAAATCTTATTTGTTTATGCACGTGAAATTTAAGCTAGGTTTAGGTATAATTGGACGTGTAGTCAAGGATATTTGGACACACACACAGATACAGCTCTGACTGACCGGTATCAGTAAGGAATCGAGTATCCACTATAAACGGCAGATGGGTGAGTTTTTTATATTTATTTTCGATTATTTCTTTCCTGTTACTTTAGCGAGAACAGTCGTTTTTTCTGCTGGGTTCTGCTGTTACCGGCAGTGAGATTTGGTAGAGAAAAGCTAGTTTACTCTAAAAGGTTTGCAGAGAATTTAGCGAAGGCGTGACCAAATACTGGTTTAAATTGTTGTCTATTTTTTATATCGTCTCCCCGTTAGGCTGTATGCTAAATTTGCTTACGTTGCAAACTTTGAGCAGGAAAGCAGTTGTTGTTTACATTGTTGAAAGTCAAGCTGTGTATACAGTATGTCTGTATTAAGCAGCATCTAAAAGGTTTAGCAAATTAGTGCAATCGACGAGTTCGTCATGCCTTGGAGAGCTAACGTCTTTAGCGATCATATTTATTACCCCCTCCAAACCCCCCCCCCCCCCCTACACCTTGTGTGACAGGGTATTTATTACTTCCCTTGAGTGGCAGATTGAAAAGGGGTTTGATTGTAAATCATGTTTTTGTTAGGTTTGCAATTCATATTTATTTATATTTATTAATATTTACGGAACTGTAAGCAGCACGTGCATTTAATATTTTCATCACCGTCTCGTGTGGGCAACGGCGTATGTGGAACTTCACTGTGTATCACCACACTGGTGTACATAGGCGATGTAGTACGTGGCTGCTATTAGTATTAGACTTAATTGGCATAGTCGCTTAATATGCAGTTATGTATCTGTATATGTATGCCATACAGGCATGTATGTGACTTGTGAATAGTAGATTTGCTGTATTTAATTACGTCAGATAAATATAAGGCTGTCAGCGTTTACTATTTAATTCGTGTTATCGCTGAGGCAAAACACTTATACTGGTTATATTGTTGTAGCTGTTCTGTCTTGAGATCCAGAGGCATGCACGCCTTAGGGATGCCTTGATCTGCTGAGGTCATACACGTTGGTGTCGCCTACTCTGCGGGGGATTTTGCGCCATACACGGTGGTAACCACCCGGGATCTGGTAGTGTTGATATTGGGAAGACGTAGAGGGTCGTAAGCTAAGAGTTGACGACAGCAACTCTGACTCATATATGCACTATAGAGAAGCTCTATTAAAGATGGTGGGTAGTGCATCCTGGCATAGTATTACAGATCAGCATACGCATGTGTGCGTGATATTATGGTGTATTTAGACAGCAAGAGACAGTGAAATACAGTGAACTAGTGGCCACGAACACTTAGGGGAATAGTTTTTTCTTCTTGATTATTGCTGTATATTTGTGTAATTCTTTGTAAATATATTAATCTGCTAAATTTTCTTCCTGTTTGTTGGCGACCTAAGGTATCACCCTCGGTAGCTTGTCGTTACTCTCATACGTTCACATACATTTCCATATCCGCTAGTGTTGCACCCCCTTTAGACAGAAACTGGAGCATCAGACCTATATTATATCTAAAGCAAACAGAACATGTCCTGGTCAGATTGATTATGTGGGAGTCGTCTGATCTGGTTCTACAAAAGCATGACCAGGCATTGACGTGATAGAAAGAGTTGAACGACATTTCAATTTTATCGGTATCGTCATAGTGCCGTCACTGCGCACCTCCGGTTTGGAATAAATTTACATAAATTGGAGTAACAAGCGACCAGATTTGCAGATTAAACAGTCGAAGAATGAAACAAATAAAAGACATATACATAGTAAACATAGTAAATAAATAAACATAGACATAATAAAAAACATAGTTGGCGCCACTGCCGTTTGTCAAAACGATGGAGCACGGCTGACAACATGGAGAAGAGAGACATGATCGAGAATGAAATTCGCCTGGGCGATGAAGAGGGTAGAAGAGCTATAGCAGTGACCATAGATGCCCAGGGAGCATGCACAAAATGGACTACAACAGACATGAAGCTGATATGGTTGACATCTGGCGCTATGAACCACTGAGGCTAGCATTCTTGTTCAGATCTGTTTATGGCCTGTTATGCAAGGAGTCCACTGGACCGGCGCCAGTTGGTGCCAGTTCGCGCTAAAGATTATGTGATTGGCGTGAAGTGGCTCGTTGTAGCGCATAATGTTGCATCAGTTCGCGCCATTACACGTCCATTTGATTCCAAAATCAACCCTGGTGGCGCCATTTGCACGGATAGACGGCTACTTTGCCCCACTTGGTGATTAGTTTGTGTCAAAGGTCGCCAAATTGGTTTCAACTTGCCGCCACTTGGCGCTACTTGCGGACTATATAAATATCGGTCATCGGCTACCTGGTTCAGACCCACCTCAGCTGCTGTATGAACAACATATCTACTAAACATTTACAATGTTTGATATGTATGAGGCTTTTGATAATGATGGAGTGATGATGCTGCTCCATCAGAATATGATGAGAGATGTTGAGGTGGCCACTGCCTATTAACGAAGATTTCAAATTTCACTTGGCCCGCGCCAGTGCATTCCAATAGGCGGATTGTTTGCGCCAAAGGGCGATATGCGACGAAAATTTCAAACTTTCAAAGATTTTCTTTGACACAAAATTCAAATTTGGTGCCGTTACGGGCCACCACGAGTTAGTTAGGAGGCAGTTTGAGACACTACACGCCGAATTGGCGCAAACTGGCACCAACTGGCGTCGGCCCAGTACATTACCGCCACCTGCCAACATGCACCGATGTTGTTTAAAGGATGGCCTTTTATGTGACAGGACGAGGTCAATTCTTGAAGGAAGGACAGAATACTCCTAAACAAAAGCACCCTGTAACATCCATCCTTGAAGAGTCGAACCAATGAGAGATGTCGGTTGATCTGAAAAAGAGACTAATTTTCCCAAACACAGTCACGACCAAACAAAGACCTGACATTGTGTCCAGTAAAGACAGATGTCTGGTCATTACTGAGTTGTCAGTCCCTTGCGAATCTCGATGTGAAGAGGCAGAGCTAGGGGAGCAATGTAGAGCACGGGGGTGGCGTATTTCGCTCTACCCTGTAGAAATAGGAGAAAGAATATTCCCTTCACAATCACTGTGAAAAATGTTTGTCTCCCTGGGTATCACTGAAGGAGAGAGGAAGTGTGCTGTAGGAAGACTAATATATCATGAAAGTGGTGAGTTCCTTCGAAAGTAAAAGTAGCAATGCGAAAAAAATTGCAGACTCAGTTCCAATGAGTATATTCATGAGAAGTAATTAAAAGAGCAACACTACCCATGCCCCTTATCTCCGGTTTAAGCAGTATTCAATTTTCAAAACTAATGACATCAAAACTAATGATCCCGTATGATAAAAAAATATAACAACACTGCGAATGAAGTACGGTGTGACCTTTTACGGCCGCCACAGAAGCACTTAACAAATGCTGTTGTAAAATAAAGATATCTTGAAAGTGGGAGATCCTTCGAAAGCAAAGTAGTAATGCGAAAAGAGAACATTGCAGACCCGGTTTTAATGAGTATGTTCATGAGTATAAAACAAAGGTGCAACACTACTCACGTCCACTAGCACCGGCTTAAGCGGTATTCAATTTTCAAAACTAATTATCCCGAAGGACCAGAAAATATAAGCCTTACAACAGAACGGGCATATAGCTGGTTGCGGATGAACAGGGAGGAAATGAGATGGAAGCCAACCACCTGCACGTAGTGACCGATCAACACCGCGGACCCGGTGTCTGGAGAGTGTCCTTGGATTAAAAGGTCGAAACGTTTGGTGATAGACGTTTCTCGACTAATGAAGTCGGCGGCAACAACGGAAATCTTGGTGATATGTTAATCCGTATTTGAAATATAGTACGATTCGATAAGAATATCCAAGAAAGACCGTCGTCCATGATACACGTGAACCAATCGGCTAGGGCAATTATATTCTCATAATAAAGGATATCTGGTTTTGAAAATCGTACAAACGACCTCATTTCTTATGCAACTTGTCTTATTTTTGTATATAATATATTGTCCAATGTATCTTGTACCAGACGGTCGAGGCAAATAGTTTTAGCTTGTTATGTAAACATGTTTATAATTTGAATTTGATGTTTATTTAGTATTTAAATGTCTTAAAATGTATTATTGTATTCATAGAACATTTAGAAGCTCTTAGAATCTTCTAGAAGGTCATAAAATATTAAAGAGAATAATATGTAAATATATAGATTGTTCTAGAAATCTGTATGTTATAATCTGTTGGAAATCTTATTTTGTTGACAGAAATTTCCAGAAAGTCTATATTTAGTAATTTCAGTATAAACAAGTGGACATGTGATCTTCATGAATTTCTATAATTGTTCAATACCCTTCTAGAATGGTAACAAAGTATATCAATATGGAATTCAAACTTCACTGTTTTTATCTTGGATCTTTTGGCAAACATCAGTGTACTAGAAGTTTACTTGTGAATAGTTTGGATACTGACAGATAAACTGGATTATTCAAAGTGTGGGAAATTAAAGTAAAAGTGCTAGTGTTTATTATTCAAAAGGACTAGAATTGGATTATGTTTGGATTTTAAACAACAGGTATTTAAGTAGTTCTTCAACTTGTCATTTCAATTTAATAAAGTCTGTAAAGTCTGTTGCTGGCTTTGTCTTTCTTTTGCGCCTGACTCGTAACAAGCTATTATTTTAATATTTGAAACTGTCCAGTGTACTTTAAAATACTTTCTGCAATATAACCTATTCAGCTATGTAGGTTTGTTTAATGTTAGTTAGCTCGTGGGCCTACCTTGACCTGTCAATAATAAAATAACACTCGTGTCATGGTTAATCATTAAACAATAGATGGGTCCCAGCTAATACTTTGTCGCACTAAAAACATTGCACCAAAATCCGTATCTTTGTTGCAATGACTGGTTAGAATATATATTGTTTGAAGCGACTGTAACTGGGACACGGTTATTATTATATAAACAGCAATGTAGAAAGCTCATATAGGGGTTTTCGGTATGGCTTTCACCCTACATTAAGCAGCCACCTGCCTAATTTTTCTAATTTCTTCTCTATTAGAATTCAGTTTAGAGAGATTTTACTGTATTAACCGATGTCAAATATTTCGAAGTCAAAGGACAACAATTCCGAATATACAGTCATTAAACATGCCATTTATTTAATTCAAATACTCTTACCTGTCTGCTATGTAAGTTTGCCCATTCTATAATGATCCACATTGTACATAGCAGGGAAATAATCGTTACTATACGATGTTTTAGACAAACTCTCATTTTTATATATTAAAATGGATTGGATATGTCCTATCTGAACTACAATTTATCACCTAATGACCACATCCTCAAGTATCTATAAATATTAGTACTCGAATGCATTAATGTATGTGTATAAATCGATGTTGAAGAGTTCATATTGTTATCAGTCTTATCTACGAGTATAGTCAAATGGAATTAGCTTTAATGCATGACTATGAATCTGTCAAGACTTTATACCTGAGATTGTGAATATACATTATTAGAAAGTGATTGGCAGCTTATCTGGTGATCTACATTAAGTTTAAATATTTATAGTTATGATCTTGAACCCGTGTAACACCCCTCTATATTATACGAGAATATGTTATGCAAAAACCTCATACATTAGTCCTCTGCATTTATTTTTGTCCTGCATTAATCGACCGCCTGATTTTATGGTTATTCATTTCTCTCCATTACATGTTTGCTTTAAAGAGGTTCTACAGGGGGTATTGTAGTTTTATAATTAGGGTATTAAGATTAAAACGTTGTTATGTAACACAGGAGTTTGGCCGAGGTCGCGCATCACTAACGATTGAACCCTTTACATAATGAATGTTCATGTGAGACATTATTACTGTATAAATATTAATTAGATGTTAACATCATTATTAACAAAGATGTTGTTTTATTAGAACATGGCTTAAATTGATATATATGACATCATAAGCTAACAAAGCAGACCTTAATCAGATGGTCTACAAGAACCACGCGATCTTAGTCTATACTATTTGAAAAGGTTCTGTAGATGCACCAGTTGTATAGATCAAATATATAGTCATAGCATTTAGTGTTGAAGAGGTACTAGTAAAGAACAATTAATGTTTGATAAAGTTGGAAGTTGCAAATGTACAGTGGAGCCTCTCCACAATAAGCACTAATTATATACGCATGCCGGTTGAAAGTAAATTGAGTTGAAAACCGGGTTCACAATATTTATCAAATTATATGGTTGCTTAATGCAGGGGACTAAAGTAATGCAGCAAGCTCAATTAGAATTTTTTGCATTATGCTTTTCATGCATTTAGTACAATGACTACTAATTAACTCGTTTTATATAATGACATTATGATCAAGGTAATAACTGACCAGGACACAGACAAACTATGCAATCAGATTCGTATTATTACTAAATTAAGCATGGCAGATTCTGATCAATCGGAACACATCGTTCAAAGGTTGTCACATTTTGATAATATCAGTTTAGGTTTTGAAGATGATCTGTGACTAGAGTCAATCCTTTTTTCATATCATGCACAATTATATATATGGTTAGAAAGAAAGATCCTCATGACAATTGGTATTTATATGTTTCATATTAGCATTGTTTGCATACTATTTAGAGCTTAACTGGTCAAACTTGGTCAGAATGATTGTCTTTATAAAATATTGGACGAGTTAGAAAGTGGATTACGTGGGGTCAAAAAGTAGGTCACTGGGTTATATCTTAGAAAAATCTTGTTTACACTTCAGCGGTAACATGTTTAGCCCAATGTTCCGCAAACTTGCTCAGAATGTTTCTCTTGGTGATATCAAGGTTGAGTTTGATCATGGGTGGGGTTGATTTAAAGAAATAGGTCACTAGGTCAAATCTTCACTCAAGAGGACACTTTTTAGCCCAGGCTTATTGGTCATAATGATTGTCTTGATAAAATCAATATTCTACATCTTTGAAAATCTTGTTCTACAGAACCACAGCTCATTATCCACAATCAATATTGCTCAAATATTATCCCTTAGGTCAATATTGATGACACCCAGGGGCTACCCAGCTATGATCTTAAATCTATGGTAATCAGGTGTGCGATAAAGCGTCATCTGGCCCTCTTGTCATTGATGTTTGTAGATCTCTAACGTTTCTTTTAAATACCATATATGTGCGCTATAGGGTTAGTATACATATGGGCACAAATTGTGACCGTATTGTTGCAGATGTGTTGTTATTGCAGTGAGAGGGGTTGTTTGTTATGCTGAAAACCTTATACACACTTTATTAAGCTAGGGTGACGTCCGTTAACCAGTTAAAACCCCAGTGGTGATTTTGCCACTGACCGTTCCAAGGCGGTACACTCTTTGTTACCCTCACTTTTTTTTGTCTTGTGTCTTTGTACTTGTGCTTTTGTTCATGTTTGGAATTGTTATCTCTAGTACGTGTGTGAGCGTTAATATCTTTGGTGTTCATCTCGTAAATGTATGTGTGTTTGGGTGCGTAGTTGTATGTGACATGCTCTCTATCGTTGCTTTGGTGGTGGTTGCGTCTTGTATGTTGCTTTGCCTGTTTGACCTTACTACTTTTTCATTCTAGATATGAACACGGTATTTTGAATTTGGATAATCCTTTTTTGGAAAATATGGTATCTTCTATTTATCAAAAAAAAATGTACAAAGCGAATCGATCCGACATAATGGATGCCTTTTTAGATTTGATTATTTCCATTACAAATGATAAGGTTTCATCCAAAAATACGATAAAAGGGAACATTTCAATTTCAAATTTGTTAATTATCCTTTTATAGATAGAGATGTGCCCGTTCTACATCTTATGGGGTATACATTTGCTCAACTTATTCGCTTTCAATAGTCGTAATATAGTTATAAACTCATAAATGTTATCTACAAACTTAGGAAAATTCGGGGTCATATCCATTGCCATGATTTGTTTATAAAACGCATTAAACCATTTAAGAAGAAAGGTTATTATCCCATTATATTGCAACGCACTGCATGTTTGGTTATCGACCCTTTTACAGTCGGTAGCTACGCTTCCCTCTTTGCTTGCCCGATGACAGGCCGAGGGTAGTACTCTATGATGGTATACTCTTAAACTCGGATACGGGATAAGTTTACCAGACTCATGTATTACTTTTTCCTGTCGTGTCCTTAACGGCTTACCTGCAGATACTCTGACTTCAGCAAAGTCATTGAGTACATATTTGACGGATTGTCAGTTATTATGCTATGTTTTACATGTTGTCATGTATTCACCGCCGTCTATGTTGTGGGTAATTCCGGCGGGGATACCTTTATTTACACTATTTGTAAAGCTAGGGTGACTTTGAGAGAAGTGTGGGGTTAGGACGTCCGTAGACCGGTTTAAACTCCCAATGGTGTTTTTGCTACTGACCGTGACAAGGCGGTACTCTCTTTGTCACTCTTCCTTTTGTTTGCCTTGTGTCTTTGTGCTTGTGATTTTGTTCATGTGTGGAGTATTTGTCACTGGTTCTTGTGTGTCTGTTGGTGTTTTCTGTGTTCATCTCGTGTGTGGGTGTGCGTTTAGGTGCGTGGTTGTGTGTGTGTGTGTATGTGTGTCATACTGTCTATCGGCGTTTTGGTGGTGTATGTGTCTTTGCCTGCTTGACTTTACTACTTTTCCATTCTTAAGCAAAGTTATAAATATCACACAATTCGGAAAACTTTTTCTACATGTTTTTATCTTAATATACCTCTCATTAGTAAATATAATTGCAATCTACGGGCATTACTGTTTTTTTTTCGAAGGGTATTGAATACAGCTAATGGTACAAAGATAACTTCATTACCACATACACCATTATTTAGGGAAGATGCCACAGCCAAATATTTCAGTTGACAACAATGTGTTTGATGTGACATAGCCAGAGATGGGGGCACTCCTGGCCATCAAATTCTAATTGATATGAAGATAATTTTTAAAAAGCTATAGTGTGTACTCCGATCATATATATTTTAGTATTTACCAAGGATGATCTCCGTTTAACTACATTTAATAGACTTCATAAGGACAAATCAATGAAACATTTCATTTGAAAATGATTAATTATATGTTGATAACAAAAGACTGCCAGTCAAACGTGATATGGATTATTAGTAGTTTACTGCTCATTATCACTCAGCATTGCATTTCTTACTAATAACCACTTCGCTAGTGGTTTGTGCAACTTATCATTTACTTATGAAGGCAAACATTTTAGGAGTGACTTATTAAGGTAAATATCATATATCAAAGTTAAAGGTCAACTTACTGGTACAATCTATATTGGCGATAATCGGGGGCATAGCATTTCACAAACACGTCTTGTTAATAATACATTTATCAAACATTTAACGTCAAGCATGAGTATTAACTTGTGCGGCAATTTATTCCTTTACACTTAATATGCATATCAAACCGTAAAACCATTATGACAATTAAGGCTTTTGATTTTCTGCCGTGTCCTTAACAGCTTCCCTGCAGTTGCTCTGACTTCAGCAACGTCATTGAGTACATATTTGATGGACTTTCACAGTTGTTGTAATGTTTTACATTTTGTCCTGTGTTTATCATATTCTATTGTGTAAGGAATTCCGGCGGTGATACCTTTATTTACATTGTTTGTTTGGCTAGGGTAACTTTGAGATAAGTATGAGGTTAGGACGCCCGTAAACCGGTTTAAAGCCCGAGTAGTGGTTTTCCACTGACCGTTCACAGGTGCAACTCTCTTTGTCACCCTTGTTTACATGGTTGTCTGGAGTATTTGTGGTTTTGTAATCATCTGACATTGCATAGTCCAATATGATTGTTCTATCTTCAATGTTCACAACATTGTTTAAACAATGACTGAATGATAAATAGAGTTATTTTGAAATAGGTGGTCAGTGCAGTATGTAATAAACAAACGCAAGCAACTGAGAAGTTAATTAGCATTGTAATTAGTTTTAAAGAACTAATTACACATTTGGCTAGACTGGGCCAGTTAAATGAAAGAGTAGTAAAGTCAAGCAGGAAAAGCCACGCACAAAACGCCACCATCAACAAAACATCTAAAGAAAGAAATTTATACACATACACACACATCCTAACACACACACATGAGATGGAAATATTGAACACGAAAGAATGCACAAGTACAAAGAAACCAGACCGATATAAGGGCGAACAGACACCCACGAGACGAAAACCACATACCCAAACAAACACAAGTACAAAGAAACCAAACAACAAAAGCAAGGGTGACAAAGAGGGTGTCGCCTTGGAACGGTCGGTGGCAAAACCACCATCGGGGGTTTAAACCTGTTTACGGACTTATCGCAAAGTCACCCTAGCTAAACAAACATTGTAAATAAAGGTATCCCCGCCGGACTTTCCCACAACATAGAAGACAGTTATCATAGTACAAAATGTAAAACATAGCATAACAACAGTGAAAGTCCGTCAAATATGTACTCAATGACTTTGCTGAAGACAGAGAAACTGCAGGGAAGCCGTTAAAGGCACGACAGAGAAAAGGCAATATATGAGTCTGGTAAGCTAATCCATTTCTGGGTTTAAAAGTATACCATCATAGAGTACTACCCTCGGCAGGTCATCGTTCAAGCAAAGAGGGAAGCGTAGCGACCGACTGTAAAGGGGTTGATAACCAAACATGCAGTGTGTTGCAATATAGGGTCATAACCTTTCTTCCTAAAGGCTTTAATGCGTTTAATAAACAAATCGTAAAAATGGATAAGACCCCGATTTTTTTTACGTTCTACGATAACATCACCATAGAAATCTGAGTGAGAAATACCTTGTTGCAGTATCGGCCGTAAATTGCAGTTATATTTACTAATGGGGGGGTAAATTTCGGTAATAACATTTTGAAAAAGCCTTCCGAATTTTATGATATCTGTAGCTTTGCTTAAGAAGTTTATGAGTTCTAACTAAAATAAGACTATTAAACGCTTCTTGCAAAGAACAGGCTCGAGCAAAGCGAATAAGTTGAGAAATGTAAACCCCATAAGATGTAGACCGGGGAACATCTCCATCTAGAGAAAGATAATTAACAATTTTGAAAACGAGATCTTTCCTTTTATCGTAAATTTTAGACGAAAATTTATCATTAGTGATGGACAGTTTCAAATTTAAAAAGAAAGCCTGAATGTCGGATCAATTCGCTTTGATTAAAGTAAGTTCTTTTGGGCTAATACAAGAAACCATATTTTCAATATAAGGATTATCCAAATTCAAAATATCGTCTAAATACATAGACGTTTTATTAAAAGCACTAACAATATCAGATTGTGTATCAGGTTTTAGCTAAACATGAAATCCCTCTCATAGCAATACAAAAACAAATTTGCAACAAGAGGGGCAAACTCTGTTCCCATAGGTATACCAACAACTTGACGATATATTGTATCCCCATAGCGCACAAAAATGTTATCTAAAAGAAATGTTAAATATCTACAAACATCATGGCAAGTCCACTTTGTATAATTTTCAACTTCTGAATGAACGTTGAACATTACAAACAAGGAGCATTTTATTTTCTCTGGCAAAGGTTTTTCTATTATTTTAATCAGTTTATCCTTTATAAAATGGTGAGGTAGAGTAGTATAGTGTGTAGAAAAATTGTAAGAGCTCAATGAAGAGATATTGTACTGTTCCTTTTCCAAGTTTAGTTAAAATATCATTTGAATTTTTTGTGAAGCATTTCGAGTCCAAAATCTACTAATCTTGTAGTGTAGAACTGCACCAGAGAGGAATGTTAGAGATATTACGCTGACGTCTCTATATTTCCTAATCAGATTATAACATATGGATGGCTATTTTGTTGTTGTATGGGCATGTTGTCGCTTGTTTGTTCATCCCTACTAGCACGTTATCAATGTCATAACATGACATGTGTTTGATAGAACTTTAAGGTGCATTTTGTGTACTTTGACCACGAATTTCTTCCAGTTCTTGACCGAAACTCCCATCATATTTCAAACGTGATATATGTGGCCAAAGATGAAAAATAAGTGTGACAAAATAAGTTAAATTTTAATGGCCATCATATGTATCATTAAATGCTTGAAAATAGTTCTGCAATGAATCCTTGTATGTTTAAACCTCTATGTAGAGAGGTACAACCAGAGGAACTTATCTATTGTTGAATGGTATTTATCTAAAGTAACGGGACAGCGACCGCCTCAATTCAGTGGTAGGAACCTCCACGTGTTTAACTTCTTTTCAGTCTGTAATATCCATTATATTGTAGAATAACTAATTTGGAGGTTCTCTTTCATCTCTTTTCCTTGCTTGTAGTTCATGAAACCGCCTTACCTCGTGCCTTATTAATGGCCATAGGTAATTGGCTTAATTTTTCTATAATTGTAATCCAAACAGAATCATCAAGTGTTCGAATTAAGATAATGAAATAGAAATTTACATTGTCATTTAAGTATTCCTTCGGCCCGACTCTTTGATTTGACCCGAGATTTTCACCTTTGCAAAGTATTTGCCTTAACTTCATCCATGTGTAACGTTAACAAATATTCATCTAGTACATCGTGCTTCACAGTAGAAAATATATGTCCATAGTTTAAAGGTGTTTGTCCATTCCTATAATGCTCATGGATATTGTTCTTCGAAAGCCAAATTCCCGTCGCCTTTGTAAAGGTTCAAACATTCAGGCGTGTTCGGTGTTTTACACGCCATAAATGTACCTGTTATATATTCTGAGGATCTAGGAATATTCAGCTGTTTTGGGTGTAGTGCATGTTGGTAACATTCTCGTCCATACTCCTCACGCACATATTTTCCCGGATTTTTGGGCGATCCTAGCCAGTGCCCATGGTACTTGACTTTAGTTACAGACCCATCATCAGAAGCTATAAAGTTAGAACCACCTACGTCCATTTTCCAATTTTTATACCTCAACATAGTGTGCGATGGATTGCCTGTGAAATTTAATTCAGATTTCAGTGCCATTTTAAATGCCGAAACGTGTTCATTCAAAACACGTATATCTACATCTCTCTCCCATGGTAAGACATGCGAAAATTTAAGCGCACCGAGCACAACACCTGATTTGAACTGACACGTAAAATTATGAGTTTCGCATAATTTTATGATAGAAGTTACCATGTAGCCATGCTCTTCCCTTAAACAAGGATGCAGAATTTTGGAAGGCTCAAAGTTATAATTTTTATTCATGCATTCAACAAATATAGTTTGGTTTTGTGCCGTTACAAGCGTGAAAACGTTCCACTTTCTCATAAACGATTGCCACGTGGTCGATTCCACTGGATATTCCACGTAAAACATTGAATCTGGACATAGTACTGTCTCAAAATAAGTACGCTCCTGCTTTGACAACCGTAAAAACCAGTCCTCAAACAATCCCTCATCTTCTGCAATGGTATCAAATGCAAATTGTCTTAATGTTTCAACGGATGTCACAAATGGCCCTGTCACGAAGTCACAAAACAGGCATTCATGGAATGACTCATCATACCCATCTACATATTTAAGTATAAAGTTTCTATGAACTGATTGGAAACAGCCTTTTGTCCAATGTCCATCTGGAAACTTCATTGCTCCGGCTGCCACAGCAACCTGCAATGTCTCTATCTCTCTGACCAGACGTTCCAGGGAGACATCGTCAGTTACCCTTCGAATATTCCTAGCTATAAGTGCGTACGGTGTCTGAATCCTCTTTACGAGCTCGTTATAAATCCCGCCATCTGTTGATGACACATATTCAAGAAACTGAACACTTCGGTCAGGGACATGGAAACTTCCTATTTTCGGTTTCGCGGCGATAATAACAGACATCCCATTATAGGACTCTTGTACAGAACGTATAAGTGTTCTTATATCTGATTTAAGCTGACTGGTATTGTTGTTTTTCATGAGAGCGACAATGGTAACTAGCGTCTCTATAGGCTGCCCATAGTTGCACTGCTGTACAACAAAATTACCTTTCCCTCGGTATTGTTCTGGACAAACACGTTTTGGAGTTGAGACCTTTCGCCGTTGGACTAGTTCCGAAATTTGGAATTCAGTCATAATTGCTGTTACAATATTCATCGAATTTTCTATTGCATCCATTGTTTTTACACCTCGTGCATGCACCTTTGCCCTAAGAAGAAATGCTGATAAATTTTGTAGCGGTTGGTGTAGTTTGTTCATACATTCATCGGCGCATATTGGGATATTTAGCTTATCGTTGTTTTCTGGGGTTGCCGTAGTTCGATGACTTGTTGATAGATATCCTGAGACCATTGATTCTTTTTGTACGGCTGCCTGGAAAACATTTTAATGACCATGTACTATATGAAAAGTTAAACTTTCTCATGTTTCAGAAATAGTGTCTCTTCAATATCTGATCTGATTTATATGTTACTGACTACCGATCAGTCAAAACCTTTCGGAAACTATTGACCGAGTGTCAAACAGCTGGGTTAAGATGAAACGCCGAGTAAATGCCCATTGCATCTGGTTCCAAACTGTTTGAAAATGAAAACCACTTAGCGCTAAGTATGCGAAAGGTTAAGATATACACTAAGTACAAAACATTGTCATTATATATTGTATAAGTAAATATAACTGTTTGAAAATGTCAGAAAAGTTTAGGTTGTCCGCTGTTTTAGAAACCCCTGTAGCTATTGAAGTGATATTGGGTATGAGGGTTTACTGTAATGATTACAGATCAAACCTGAATGTTTGTACGCTATGTTAATTTGTCCCTCAATTATAGCAGTTGGACTTATAAAATGTTTGTTTTCCAGACATTTATTTCTAAACAATAGATATTAAAGAGATGCAGCGTTATCATCATGTTTCGTTTTACAAGCACTTTACCACTGTATTTGCCATCGTGGTTCTTGTAGATTAGTCGGATAGGGGATACGATTATTTAAACTATCTTTAAGGGTACGGGTGGAATATGTGTGGGTTGGGCGCCCCTAAACCGGTTTAACCCCCTCCCCAGTGAATGTTGTCACTGACCGTTCCATGACGAAATTTCCATCTTCCCCTATTGTTTGTTTGTTTTGTTTTTGTGCGTCTCTTCAAGTTTTAGTAGTTATGTACATTTGCTGAGTTTTCTTATGTTGCTGTTCGGGTGGCTGTTTATTCTGTATGTGGTGTTTCCTGCACGATTCATATTTGTACTTTTGCAAATCAAGTTTGAATTTTATTACAGTAATTGAATTTGTCCAGGCAAACCGGCAGGGAAATATTGCATTGCTTTCAATGCTCCCAGTACTTGTTATTTTAATATTTAAAGATGTGTATATGCGATCTGGATATTCGCTGCAAGTTAAGTATATATTTCACATAGTTATCAAAAGATTTAACTTGAAACCGAATGTACCGAACCTTTGTATTTCACGGTCCCATATTTATAAAGCTCCTTAGGTGTAGTTCAATCTTAGGACAACTTAAGGAAAATAACTTTGTTTCTAACTTTCTAGTAAAAATATAGTAAATGTTCACTCACAGGTTCATAGAGTATTGTGTTTAATAAACATATAATATCGAAAATTTCAGTCATGAGAATAAATTCCCTGGTATTATTATATAAGGGATAATCAACAAATTATGCATTTGATTAATCTTCTCCTGATCATTATGAGTACAAGATTTAATACAGACCGGGTGCATTGAATCTTCAGTTTTCCAGCCTATGAACTGAACATATAAAAGTTGTTTTATCTTCAGCACGCTGCATCGCATTGTCAGCAGTGTGTTTATAGACTGACCACAGTACGATCCACTGGCATGCTTCTTGTATTGCTTTGATCAACATTTAGATTTGAGATACTACGACGTCGTTTCACTTCAGTGTATAATTAATTACCTCAGTTCAGCACTTAATCAATTACCCCTTTCTTGGTGTTTATTGAACTGTCTATGGTGTCATACGATTTAAATATCCATGCATGTTATATGTCCGTTTGACGATTTGCCGACTAGTTTTAAATACCTTATGCCCTGTTTAACAATCTAAAATATAACTTAACCTATTGAGCAACTTGGGTTTGTTTTATTGAAACACTGTGTTTCCTGGTGGACATCACGGTGATGAACTGTTAATTCAAAATCGTTTCGCGAACATCAAGGAAATATCTATGCAATTAAGGATACACGCCTGACCATCGAAGAATAATATGGACATCTGCTCAGGATCTTGACTTATGTAATGACCAACTGTTAAACCCTAGATGCGTATTAAACAATACACAGAAACACAAAATGCAGTGTCTCTTTCCAGTGACTGGTCAAATTATACACTATTTTGAAACTATCGTGCAGAGGCACGGTAATATTCCATAAGGCTGTAAAGACCCATGTGAGAGCCATACTATAGTCATACATTAAATCGCCATTAATACTTGTGTTGCTGTTCGGGCGACTGTTTGTTCTGTATGCGGTGTTTCCTGCATGACTCATTTTTGTACTTTTAACAACTGATTTGTTTTATCGATACCGAATTCCAGACCATTCTAATGAACTATTAACAGATATATCTCGAAAATGAAAGAGTAGTATTCAGAAAATATCAACAGTCATAACACATATCATTTGTTAACTTCAATATTTTTACCTGTCTGTTATCTAAAACTTTCCAAGATATGATGATCCACACTGCGCCTAGCAGGAAAGTAATCCGTAATATAGGATAATTTGCACAAAGTCTCATTTCGATATATTAAGATTGAATGAATTGGTATTCTTCGTACTGCAATGTATCACCTAATGCCACCAACCAATATCTATAACTATAAGTGCACGAATACATTAATCCATACATATAATTATTTGTTGAGGAGTGTATGAATATAATCAAATAGATCTAGTATTCAAGCATGCATATAAATATGTCAATACTTTATACCTACGATTGTGAACATAAATAATTAGAAAGTTATTGACATGTTATCTGATAAAACAGAGCTACACTAAATGTAAATTAAAATAGCATGGCCATGACCGTAAATGACATAGTGACGCGATTCCGCACTGCAAGGGTGAAAGCTTTAGGATATTTTAAAGTTGTGCTTTTGTGTGAAAAAAAGTGTTTTTGTAAGATCCAGCAGCAGGTTGTTACAACCATTTGTTGTTTACAACACTTTCTCTAATTTACTTATTGCCATTTTTGATCTAGAATAATTCCACATTACAAAACGAAGTTCGCTAAATTGTAAATAGCGTACCGTCTGTACATCACACGAACAGAACACGAATGCAAATATAACAGCTCGTTTGGAAAACAAACATACCAATTGTTCGTCAGTTAGGAGCAAATCTGGCACTGTGACTGGCTTTCTCATTCATGGTTATGTAAGTGAAATAACATATGAATGTACACATGTTCTTGTCATGGTTATGTCTGTTTCGTGCCATAGATTTACAATCATCCGTACAAAAATGCCGTAGATAATATTGGTTGGAAATTGTATGAATTCCGCTATAGCATAAGTCTAATACAAAAGTAATTAAGATTTCTTGTGGATAATCTAGTTTTAATGGTCTCTGGTTCAGAAACTTACCGACGAGCAAAAAAACACCACGAAACAACACCGTATCATGTAAGTACAAATATGAGTCGTGCAGCAATCATCACATAAATACACACCGTCTCCCGAACAGCGCCATAACAAAAATGTGTGTGTGTGTGTGTGTGTTCTGTAATTATTACGTGGCATAAGGACATGCAGTCCTGAATGTATTATTGATACTGACTTTAGAACACCAGAGTTATGATTCTTTGGATGCGAAACCTATTTGTCTGTCAGTCAAATTTCATATCCAATGAAACCGTATGTGTTTAAAATGTGGCAATGCAAATATTACTCACATTTTCCTTAAGACATCAGTGTCATGGCTCTTTGTGAAATAATTTAACCCATTTGTCTATCAATAACTCTGAGGCCAGCACTTATTTGGCGGGGGATGTCAATACAGGGAATTTGCTTATTTTACTACCCCCTCCCTTTACAATATGTCGGGGCATATAGTGATGCCCTCTTCAGTCCTTCTAACCATCCGACCTTCCGTCATTCCATCCTTCCGTAAAATAGCTTTTTTCGGATGATATATTGCATGTTTCGGATACTATTTTCAGATCTCTGTGACACTGACATTGACTTTTGACCTTAAACTTATGATAGTTTTGTCCGAATCATTTCGATTTTTACTGTCACAATGGAAGCCAAAATGGTTCTGTCGGTGCATCGCGGGACATGTAGTGTATTGTTATTTCTTCATATCAGAAATAGGTTATCATGACCTTGAAATGTGACCTTAAACCTGAATGCTAGGTTTGTTCTATAAGTGCTTTTTTAAACTTCGGAACAGAAATGTCCGAGGCATTATCCTTGTCCAATTCGCCCGAAGAATGCTGAATGTGTTTTATTGATTCATCTTGGCACAGTGGAGTGTTGCATACCATCTTCAGAATTTGACATTGACGTCTGACCTTAAACTTAAGAAAATTTTGAAACAGTACGTCTTTCCAATTTGCTCAAGTAATGCCATCATTGTTCTCTCGGTGCAATTGGGTCTTTGAAGTTTCGCTAAACAAAATTAGAACCCTGTGACTTTGGGATTGACATCTAACCCTAATTGTAAGAATCAATAGTCTGTATCATTATTTTTTTCCAAATTATCCAAGGAAGGCCAAATATAATATATTGATAGATGGCAAAATCCAAATCAAATTTTCAGTGAAAATTCATTTTTAAGTGGTAAATGAGAACGGATGAGAAATATACACATCCGTGCTGATTTCAGTTTCATATGACAAAGGAGACAAAAACAGGATATACAAGATAATGTAGGTTGGGTGCCAGGTTAATATGAATATATTTGAATGTCTTATTGGACAGGCAAGTTAGAAAATGTTTACCCATTTAGTGCGGTAATCGGGTCAATAATATCCTTTGCAAACAGTGCAAACCTAACTTAGAGGATCCAAATAGGGATTCTCTCATCGGAGGCTGCACCCTTTGTCATGTAACGTTTTTCGTTAAGAATGCCTGAATATTCAAAGTACACTTGTCCTGTTTGAAGTTTGGAATACATGTACAGTAGAACCCCGCTAATGCGACCACTTAATGCGACCACTTAAACAAACATGGCTGTTTTCATAAGCAGGTGGTTGCTTAATGCAGGACGAAAGTTATGCAGAAAGCTCCTATAGAGCTTTCTGCATAACTTTCGTCCTGCATTAAGCAACCACCTGCCCTTGCCACTGTGAATTATGCCCCTTTTTGGTGGTCGCATTAGTGGGGTTTTACTGTAGTTGATTTGATAGATATACAGATGCGTACCCACGTACTAAACTCGTCATTTCTCCACCAAACTCTATGTTTTGACCGACCACGCTTTAGAATCGTCTCTTCGAGACAGTTCTAAAGAATGGTCAAAACATAGGATTTGGTGGAGAAATAAATAACTTCTTGAAAATGTTTTAAATTACGCATCTTATCTGGAGCTCTGTTTCAAGACTGATATGGAAATTATCATTTTGAATTGAATGGCGGGTCGTGCAAAAGGTATAATGTAAAGGCCACCAATGATATGTTGCACCTGGTTTCATTTGATTGCTACTAATTCTGAAGTGTGTCTTAAAGCTTTGTTAAAAATAAAATCAATAAAAATAAATATATGGGGAATGCTAATTCAAAATTAATTACATGTGCTAACGTTTGAATACACCGGATGACAATACATTCCTTTGAATTATGGCGTATTGGGTATTAATCAGTACCCGAGAATGGAATATTTAAGCATTTGGTTGAATGGAAAAGTAGTAAAGTCAAGCAGGCAAAGCCACATGCAAGACGCAACCACCACCAGAAGATGATTTTGTTTTTGATGGTCTTGTTCGTGCATTTTAAGAGATACAGTGAACCGTCTCTTAAGCAAATTACAAAATTAATGTCTGTATCTATGTGTTGGCCTTGGTTGCCCTTTGCAGAACAAAAGCTCTGGGGAAAAGCTTACACTTCAGGTTTCGGCATAACTAATAAGCAAATTTTATTTTTAAAGACGTTAATCATTATTCAATAGTGGTCGTGCCATACAGACCCCACTGTAGTTGATTATCTTGATTCTGAATATTAATCGTAGCTTCACTGTCGCGTGTTGACATCAACAGTCTTTGTTTACGGATTTACTTTTAATATTTGACTTGTCTTCGTATGTTTGAAATACATGCTTGCTGTATTAGTCAGAATGAATCCAAATAGGAAGCTGAGCCACACGGTTTCTCATTTGGATCCTAACTGTTTTGCGAAGGTAGTCACATATTCGGCACGTTAGTGAATTCATCACTTTTTCTGAGCCAGTAACACAGACTCGTTACATATTTTCAACGGAGAAATACTCGACTTTGTTGCCTTTACAAGGAATATGTATAACACAGAATAAGAAAATAACTCATTTAATGAAAGAAGGCAACGCAATGCTTGAATTATACCCCGAGCGCACTTACCTTTACAAACAGTGAAGACCCAGATTAAAGGGCTCATAACGGAGCCCTCTGATCAGGGTTAAATAAAAAAACAGACATTAAGTTGACAATTAGGAACTAACACACGAAAGTTCATAGCACCTGTAGCATAAATGAAATCCGTACTCTCTCATGCACCTTCAAAAATGTCCCGTGTCTGTTCCACACCGACAGCATATTAACAGCACTACAAAATCAAAACTCGGTCAAACTCAACACTGTTTGACATTCAAATTACATCCTTCTCCGATATGTACCCTTTCACATTGAATGGAATGTACCAATAAATAACAATGGACTATTTCACTCTGAAACACCAGCGATGAAAGGGTTAACAAACGTAAGAAGGTGCCTTTATATATTAGAAGAGAGAATTAATTATTTGTAACATGAAAGGTATTTTCATGTACTTGAAATTTAATTGTCTATATTTGAATGTTGTTATTTCTTATGGCCATACAGTAGAACCTGTCCTAAGCGACCATTACAGTATTGTACATAAGAGTGTTAAAACAGATGTATGTTTAATGTAGGGCAAATGTAATACATAAAGCTCCTATATGAACTTTTTGCATTACTTGTGACATGAATTAATTTACCGCCTGCCTTACAGACATATAATCTGGTTTTGTTCTACCAATTAATGTTAAGTGTTTTACCACGCATATATTTCTTTCGTATAACTGTGTTGCATGTTGACATTAGCAATTAGGACAGGCGTATCATTCAATATATAAGAGTGAATTGCTTTCACTTACTTAAAGAAATATTTATGTGGAAATCATCCCAATTTTGTATTGTACCATATTTGTAATTATGTCATTTTATGTATCAATATCTTGTAAAGTATATGCAAATTGTTGTAGTTCTACTACAATAATGCAAGTTCCCCAACTTATTTTGTCATATTTATTGCTCAAAGTAGAAGTACATTGCTATACCGATCACGTATATTGTTTTCTTTATACAGTAAAGCCTCTCTTAACCGGACGTTAAATTTAGTATAAGTATCGGTCTTGGGGACAGGTGACAGCTTAATGTAGGGTGGAAGTCATGCAGAAAGCTCCTAGAGGGACTGTCTGCATGACTACCACGCTGCATTAAGCAGTCATCTGCCTAAAATATCTATTTTTTTCTCTACTAGAATTCCGGTTAAGAGAGGCTTTACTGTATATGACACATTAAAAGGCGTCACATACAGGGTGTCCAAAAAGAAAGTTTACAGTTTCAGTGTTTGTGTATAATACTTAAACGTTCTGCTATAATAATGAAAACATGCATATGTATAGACCATAGAAACAAGTTTTATCTGGTACCATTTTCACCCTTCGCTTGCTATTCGCATCAATATACCTACCTGTAAATAGTGAAGACCCAGATGAGACAGCTCCTGAAGGAGCTGTCTCATCAGGGTATGCACTATTTACAAGTTGATTGTGCAACCAGTGCACTTCACAGCAGTGATTGCACAGCGAAATACTTGTACACAGTGAAGATATATGTAATTATACAACTAGGCATGGGTAAAGAAGGAGAAATGTACTTTAAAATTCAGCAAGCGAAGGCTTTGAGATTAACAATCGAATATCTTTCAGAAAAATGGCCAGTTACTACATTTTCGTTATTTTGTCAATGACGTCAATTCAGTAGTTTAGGACGTTTTCAAGATGTCTGCCCATTCGCAGTCTCACTTCTCGCACTCTATCTCTTTGAAATAGTTGATTACCTTGGCACGTGTGTCGATAACTTTTCTTCTAATGTTTTGCTTAAGCTTAGTTGTGTCCGTTAGTTTTGGGCTGTACATTAACGACTTCAGATAGCCCCACATTAAAATATCACAAGGATTGAGATCCGGGCTGTGGGCAGGCCATGTCACACCACAGTGCTTCACCTCTGGATATTTCCTGAAAATTACTCTATCACCAAATGCATCCAACACCTTATTTGCAGTGTGTTGTTTTGTATTGTGTATGGGGAAAGTTCTATACCCTATCGTATTATATTATGTCCAGGGCTTCATTGCAGCATGTCTTGGAGCAAGCTAACTTTCCGTAACTTCTACTGGTCTACGGTTAACCCGACCTTGGAGAATCTTTAACTTTCTTACTATCTTGTAGATGTTCACTCTATTCACACTCATGCCTTTGTATGCATATTTAAACTACCTTTGTACATCAGTAACACCTTTAACTTCATAATACCTTTTCAGGATTAAAATACACTGATTCGACTTTAGACGCCACATTAAAATATGGCGTTTATGTCTCGTCTGGAATGCACGTTTAACCCTTTTAAAAAGCATGATAACCACTGCAAAGATTTCCTCTATGTAACTTCTATTATGAGATGTCCGGGCCGATGACACTAACAACAATAATAACACTGTCACAAAATTGCAGAATAATATATTCGCCGCTCTTTGCTAATAGGCATTTTTCATTACAAATTGTGTAAACCAAGGGTCTGCACTGTTTGTCACTTATACTTGAACTCTTGATTATGGATATGCAATAAAATACAGTAACATCTCGACTATTGGAACACTAAAATATATATTACTATCGATCTTTAAGACAGGTGGCAGTTAAATGCACGGTGAAAAGATTAAGCAGCCATTTTCCTAAAAGGATTTTAAATTATTCCATGCAGAAATTTCGACTGATAGAGATTTCACAGTATATATGATATTGAAAATGTAGAAACATTATTATGTTTGGAATGCAGTCTGCTGTAGACAACATTTAATTCTTTTTGTTTGCTGTTTTGCATTGTAGGACATACGGTCTTTACACTCATAAAATTGTATGTCGATCTTTAACCTTTAGCCCACTGAGCAAATTATTTGTACAGTAATTTTCACCTACATGTACTACATTTTCAAAATTCATGCTATAATTGAATTGTGTACCAACATGCAATCAGGGAGTCAAAACGTTTGGATCCTGATGAGACGCCTCTAAGGCTCATACCCGCAACTTCGTAGTCGCATTAGAATACACTTATTTCTGTATTCCTTTCGGAATTGCGCCAGAAAAAAATCATTTGCTGGTTGCTTATCTTAGCTGAATAGTCTGGGGGTTATCTTACTGCTATCTGAAGATGTATTGGCAGATATACTCAACAATTTGTCAAATACTAATGGAATATGTTGACAATTATGATTAGTAGCTTTGAAACGCGTTATCTTATCACTGACAGGCAGCGTCAGTGCAAGTATCAAAAAAAGAATATTCGCTCCACGGACTTTAATTATGCACAAATAGATATGAGAAAAATGTAGGCGCAAGATGGAAATGTGATTATAATCTACAAACCTAACTTCATAAGCCTTTGAAATGAACCTGTTATGAAAGTAACGCAGAAAGTTCTTACAGGAGCTACGAGTATTTACACTACTTTAACCCTGCTTTAAAACCACCTGCTTTAAAGGCATCAATGTCTACTAATTACATGTGTATGTGTTCCTGTTAGAGAATTTTACTGTACATTACTACGAAATACTTTAATTTGCATGTTTAATTCGTGTGTTATGTTTGTCACGAATTAGTAATTAGTATCATGCGTGCATTTACTCGAATATATACACATATTAGACCATTCGAATGTTAAACACACACAGTCCGGATTTTGTAAATGACTTGGGTCCAAGGTTATAAAACTCTGAGTCTGAGTCTGAGATCATTCTCAAGTATCTGATTGGTCAGATTCTGAGCAAGCTCAGAATCTGACCAATCAGATGCTTGAGAATGATCTCAGACCCAAGCAAAAAGTTTTATAACCTTGGAGCCTGATTTATCTAAAAATGCATAGTCTTTCTACAGTATAATGACGGTGGATACAGTAGTTCTACAACCCTCCAATGGAACCATCAAAATGAGGTTTTATACCGGGTGCTAGAGGTGGGTAGTAGCCTAATGCAGGATAAAAGTTACACAGAAAGCCGCTCCAGGAGCTTTCTGTACTATTTGCATACTGCATTAAGCCATCTCATGCTTTAAAGGAGACCAATATATGTTCAATAATTGGCCGCTTTCGATGGTTCTACTGTAATCAGCAGATCAAGCATTTAGGACCCACGCGTATTCGTGTTTTATTATGCAAATCATAACTTAACGACTCCAGGCATATTACAAATGGCCAATATATAAATGCGCTGGGTATTTTATTTCAAAATATCTCTTGTTAGCTGATGGGAAACCAAGTAGCTTTCATTGACAAAAACGCCATTTGAAGTCTTCTTTACAGCAACAATACCAGTGTTAACAACATAGTTGTATGTAATGTTCTTTTTGCTGAAATGGGGTTCGTTTTGTATACGAAGCAAATATGTGTCATATTACGCACATAAAACGTTTTGGGGCTAAGGGATTACTATATTTACTTTTTAAGTACAGTAACTGCCCTTTAAATGGGACGTTCAATTCAGTATTAATGTTGGTCTTGTAGACAGTTGACAGCTAAATGCAATTTGAACATCATGCAAAAAGCTCCTAGATATTTTGCTCCTCCAGGAACTATCTGCATGACTTTCACCTTGCATTAAGCAGTCACCCGCTTTAAAGTACCTTAAGTCTTTTCTACTTAACTTCCGGCTCAGAGGGGTTTACTGTATAGTATGGTGATAACAAGCAAAACAATAATCTTTAACCATAAACCACTTTGCTCCCACGATCCCATATATGGGACATAGGCAAACAGTGTAGACTCTGATCAGACGCCGCATCATGCGGCGTCTGATCAGTCTACACTGTTTGCTGATAGGAAAATCAATATACCACAAAACAAAATTGAAAATGTAGACACGCCATCCTTTAATTAAAGATAGACTAATCCAATATATAAGCATGGCAGAATCCACTGGGAGCAAATGGGTTTATCAGCAGATTGCTTTTACATAACCTTTCATTCACTACAATTTCATAATTCAAGCTACAACCAGTGTGTCTACGAACTTGCAATCAGGGTGACAAACAAGTAGTAGTCTGATGAGTTGGCGGTTTACTCGGTGTCTTATCTGGATCCAAACTGTTTGCAAAGGTAATCATGAATCTGCCGACATCACAATGAAGGAAATTTAGCAATATCTGTTTTAAATGCATTTGCGTTCGGTGTGTTTGACAAATCATATCAAATTATATTACATGTATCAAAGCTTTAATGGGTACATGAAATCAGCAACGACCACCTGAAGCACACTGATCAAAGACAACACACACATTACGTTTGCTGCAATACTACATACATATAATTTGAAATCTATGTGACCAACATGATGAATGACATATTTATTATAAAAGCCAGTAAGTTAAACCCATCCTTCATACATTCGTCTTTTGACGCATTTGCCAACAGAGTAGACCCATGCGAAACTGCTCGCGTAGGAGCCGTTTTCTCAAGGTATGCTATCTATTTGCTTTTGGAATTATATATATTTAGTCTTGGTGGTTTTGTCCAAATCAGCAATTCTCTTTCAAATGTTTTTTTTATGAAAATTGTATTCATCAATACATGTATTCATGATGTGATTACTTAAACGTTCATTAGGGGAAGGTTCAAACATAGATTTAAATGATTTTCTCTGTTGCAAATTATTTAGCACAAATTCGCTTTTTAATGCTATGCTGTTATTACATAAACTGCATAGGACTAAAACTGAATATCATTCGTGTTTTATAAAAGAAATTCTAAAATTACTGCAATGGGAGAAACCATTTAATTTTCATTATATATATACAGTAAAGTCCCGCTAATGCGGCCACCTAAAAGAGGTATAATTATGGGTGCTAGATGCAAGTTTTTGCTTAATGCAGGACAAAAGTAATGCAGAAAGCTCCTATAGATGCTTTCTGTATTACTTTTGCCCTGCATTAAGCAACCACCTGCTTATAAAGACAACCATGTGTATTTATTAAGTGGTCACATTAGAGGGGTTCCACTGTAGTACGTTTCAAAGTTTCAGAGTCGACAGCTTCTAGATAAGTCAGATAGAAAACATATCGATCTCAAACTGATAAATCTAAGAGTGAATTCTTGCTGTTCAATGAATTAACTGCCATTCATTTGAACGAACTCATGTATAATATACAGTAAAACCCCTCTAAACCGGGCGTTAAATTTGGTATAAATATCGGTCTTGGATACAGGTGGCAACTTAATGCAGGGTGAAAGTCATGGAGCTTTCTGCATGACTTTCACCCTGCATGAAGCAGCCACCTGCCAAAAAGTATCTAAATTCTTCTCTACTAGAATCCCGGTTTAGAGGAGTTTTACTGTATCTGACTCAACCTGTGTTTCATCGTTTTAGTCATAGCCTAGATCACCATTCTTATATTAAACCCGTTGCACAGGCATGGTGACGGGTACATGGTACATCGGCGTCCCATCAGGATACAAACTGTTCTTTTTATAAGGAAATTGAAGAAACGACCACTCTAAAGTTTAACCCTTTCCCTGTTCAATATCAATATAAGAAATCATGTCATCACGAATATTCATTAGCTGAATATTTATACTGTACATTTTTTCAAGGTAAGTGTTTGCTTTGATCAGATATAGGGCATATCATAATCAAACAGAGCAGACCATGATCAGACGGCTCTTATGGGACCCGTCTGATCTGCGTCTACTCTGTTTGCAAATGCGCGAAAAAGCATTTACATGCAAGAAAGGTTAAACAGACGCAGAGTTATCCAGTAGCCGGCAGTGCTTGCAATGAAAGGCCTAATTTATATTATGAGATAATTTATCCGATATGGAGAATGCGTATTGGCCTCTTACACGGTTTCTTCATTTAAATGTCACATCCGAATGTCCACACTTTTTATCGTACAGTCAATCCCCTCTTATTCGATCAATAAATAAGTAGACTTTTGGCGTTTTGAAAGGCATGTGGTTGCTTAATACAGGACGAAAGTAATGAAGAAAACTCTTTCAGTTTTCTGCATACCGTTTTGTCCTGCATTAAGCTACCACCTGCCTCTAAGAAACTAGGTAAAGCAAACTGTTTGCAGGGGTAATATTGGTATGCGCCTCGAATCTTAATAGAATATATGTACTAGTCTACGCCTTTGCAAACAGTGGTCCCAGATATTGTGGCTCCTGTTTACTTATAGACTAATACATACGTGATAATATAACTTTTACCATGACCAAACATAACATAAATTGTGCCATTATAAAAGCATGTACAAATATGTATAATGTCATTAATTCTTACATGAATATCCATAAGGTAAGAATACACAACGTATAACATGTATGCAAAATACAAATATAACGTATTGCATAATCAATGTTTGATTGAGAATTCTGCACACATGAGTCCTGTCATATCACAAATTTATCTCAAATCAAGTATGTGGAATGTGTTAGAAAGATATGTTTAGGCAAATCATTTTTCAACACTAGGTTCTGGCATCTTGACAAGGTTCAGATATAAACTGTGTCTGAAATGTAACATATTGTTGCATTTTGTTAGACTGTACCAGTAACGCGGCATAGTTTTGCCTATTCTAGATAATGCTATATTTATTCACTTAAGCATCAAACTTACTGTTAAGAGAAACATTCACGACGAGGAAGTTCCTGGGTCCATGCTTATAAAGCTTTTAGTTGAGTCTGAGATCGTTCTCAAGCTTTTGATTGGTCAGATTTGAGCCTTTGGCTCAAATCTGACCAATCAAAAGCTTGAGAACTCAAATCTTACCAATCAAAAGCCTGAGAACGAAACTCAGACTCAACTAAAAGCTTTATAAGCATGGACCCTGATCTTGGTTTATTTCTCATTACCTCTGTGTATGTAGACATCTGGGTCTACTAATATGGTAGTTGGGCGTCACTGGTTATTATTCACTTATTGATATAATCCTATATCAATATTCAGTTTAAACATGAACGCGTGATGATTACAATGATTTTCACATCTTTTCAAGATAAGCGTGTCACAACACAAAACTGCATTAAACTTTGTTATGGAGAAAAATAATCGGTATCCATGCTTATATTTTTTTTAGTTGAGTCTGAGTTCGTTCTCAAGTTTTTGATTGTTCGGATTTGAGCCAAAGGCTCAAATCCGACCAATCAAAAGCTCGAAAACGAACTCATACTCAACTAAAAAGCTTTATAAGCATGGACCCTGGACTTTCTCTCAAATACACGCATTACTCGTATTGTCAAACGCAATTGTCGATTTATTTTATTGCTGCTGCGTGGCAAATATAAATTTATTATATACAGTAAAACCTCCCTAAACCGTACGTTAATTTTAGTACAAATATCGGTCTTGGAGACAGGTTGCAGCTTAATGAAGGGTGAAAGTCGTGCGCAACCACCTGTCTAAATGTATCTAAATTATCATCTACTAGAATTCCAGTTTATAGAGGTTTTACTGTATTTATCCCGAGATATCTCAAACAAATATGTTCCAGTTGAATGAGTGAATATTGTTTATCATACCGTATCATGTTGTTTGCAAAGACAACAATTTCGTAAAAGCTTCATAAAAACGTTAATGTTGCATAGAGCTATCAAGATACACATTTGTAATTGTCTTGTTTATTTCTTTAGGACTTTTTATTTTATCTAATGGGTGAATTATTTTGTAAAGAGTACTCTATAGAGTACTCTATTGATATATATATATCAACGCTTACCTTGTTGAATATTCATGTTAGAAATGATGACATCCTGAATATATGTTAGCTAATTCCATTTATGGTATATGTACACAGGCTGGTTTATCTTTGGTATTGCTAGATATTGTTGCATCCGATCTAGAGTAAAACCTCTCTATAACGGCCACTGAATTACATCAAATATATTGTGTTAAAGGCAGGTGGCTTCTTAAAGCAAGGTAAAAGTAAAACAGAACGCTCCTGTAGGAGCGTTCTGTTTTACTTTCACCTTGCTTTAGGCAGCCACCTGCCCTAAATGCCAGCTAATTAACACAATTTAGTGGCCGTTATAGATAGCTTTTACTGTATATTATTTCATAGGCAAAGAGCCGTCTAAACTGCGTCTGCTCTGGTAGCAAAGCCGTAAAAAGCAATTATATGAACGAAAGGGTTAACATAGCCAGGGGCCCGTTTTACTAAAGGTCCTTAATCCTAATTTACGACTATAACACCTTTTAGTGTGCAGCAAGTAAGACTAACTTAGTATGGCAGACATGGCGAAGCTTTTAACATACGAGGAACACAACTTCCAATCAAACGATATTTTTGTAAGGCTAGCGTTTTTTTCTCCTATTAAGTGCATCAGTATTTGAGAACCGTTCATGGTTTCAAGAAAATAATCTCATTAAATGTATGTGAAATACTCTACCGCATGCAAGTTAACGCTAAATGTACAGTTTGCATTCGATGAGAATAAAAGTTAAAATCATATCCGGGGATTGAGACTGTGCATCTACTTGTGAAGTTTGACTTCCTATCATTCAGGTCCAGTCCATTTATAAGAGTTCTGCACAATCAGCGTGTATAAGAAGTAACAATATTCATACCCGATAAAAGATCTTAACGTATTGATGTTTAAAAAATAACAACAGTAAATAAGTCATGAAATAAAACGAAATTACTCGATATATTTTATTATCTTGAAACACAATTAAATTTTATTTATTTATCTATTCTATTTAGTTACTTGACTGCACAAAATATTGATTATATATGTTTAATACAAACCGCCCGAAGTGTTTAGAAATGTGTGTGAGTGGTGTACGGGTATAATAAAAAATAAATATTCCTCATTCAATAGAATGCATTAAACGAGTTTCCCTAAACATTAAACCAATAGAGTAAAATGCATGAGGTGATTACCAATACAGAAAATTTTATGCATGGATTTACTTAATTTTAAGCGTATTAAGGATGTTTGTCGAATGCAGAGAACTGTATTAAGGACTTGGTTTCCAACTAAGCAATTTTATTTAAGGCTTTAATATGGGTCCTTTCCTAAAACAAAATCTTTATTAAGGGATTGTTTTTCCAAAAACAATAAGATTTATTATGGATTGATTAATGGAAGTTGTTTTCCAATACAGTAACCTTTGTTACTTTATTAATATATATTTACCAATAAATGAAATAAGAGTAAAGTCCAGCAGGAAAATACACACACAAGACGCATCCACTACCAAATTACCAACAGAAAACAAGTCACACATACACACACAAATATAGCCGCAAACACACTCATATAACCGCATATTCACACATACGTGTGCGCGCGCGCACACACACACACACACACACACACACACACACACACACGCACGCACGCACGCACGCACGCACGCACGCACGCACGCACGCACGCACGCACGCACGCACGCACGCACGCACGCACGGACACGCGCACACATACACGCAGGAGAGCAAGCTTGTTAAGGACGTCCTAACCTCATATGTGTCTTAAAGTCACACTTGTTAAACAAACAGTGTAAAGAAATGTTTCCCCAGCAGACTTCCTCATAACACAGAAGACGGTCAACACATGACACTATGTAAAACGTAGAACTAAACCAACTGTGAACGTCCATCAAATATGTACTTAATAAGTTTGCTGAAGTAAGTTCAACTGCGGAGAAGCCATTAACCCTTTCCCTGTTCTATGTGTATTTCAAATTCCACTACCTATTGAATATTAATGAACAAAGTAGTTATAATGAAATATGGAAGGTGGAACATTGTAGCCATTTTAGAAAGTAAAGAAACAGATCTTTCACATTCCATCAGCAAACAGAGCAGACCAAGATCAGACGGCTCCTCTAGGAGCCGTCTGATCTGGGTCTACTCTGTTTGCAAATGCGCGAAAACACGTCTATATGAGGTAAAGGGTTAAGGGCATAATTGAGAAAAGTCCGGTAAGCTCATCCAGTTTCCGGGTTTAAGAGTATACCAGTATAGAGTACTACCCTCTGCCTGTCATCGGACAAGCAAAGAGAGTAGTGCGGCTATCGACTGTAAAGGGGTCAAAACCAAACATGCAGTGCAGACCTTACTATACTATAACCTGTTCAATGAGTCGAAAAATATCAGGTAAATTTACTGGTGATAACATTGAATCAGACCATACCCATTGATAGGTATATGGAAGGCGCTATGCTTTAGCTTTAATATACCCATTTCACTCTGTGAAATAAAATATAAAGTGATATCTAAAACGATAACACACATACCCCAATATATCACGTATATCAAGATCTACATGTTGAATAAATCTAGCTCTTTCAACAAGTCAATTAGTTTTCAGATGTTGAAATGCGGTAGAACGGTCTGTGGGTTTTACCTCGTGATTTTACCATTAACGCGAGCATGTGTGAAGAAAAATGATACAACCCAGGCTTAACGATACTGTCACAATTGCCTTAACATAATAAAGCAACCGTGTTCCGGAATTCTTTTTTTAAAGAAAGTAAAAACCAAGACTTTGAGTTATGTTACTCGATCATTATAATACCATATGTATAGCCTGAAATAAACACATATAAACACAATGCTGGCCAGCAATATCACATTTTCTCAAAATACAATGCTAAAACACTACCAAAACATTCCAATACACATCATTTATGACAGTTTAAAATCGCCGATACTATGCAATGTAATTGTCACCCAATTGTCACAGTAAAATCACATATATCGAAATAACACATGCAGTTCTCTTCAGTCACCAGAATGTCTTAAGAAAAGCTTAAGGACGGCATAACTGTTAAACCTCTCAGGTTGCACCTTCAACTAACAACAGCCTCACGAGCGTATAATCTAAACACTAGAAAGTTTGCTGAATATTCACACAGACGTTTAGTCTAACCACACAGGTTAACAGTTTGAAATATGATAGCCACACAGGCGTCTAACCACACAGGTAACACATTGTACAAGGACAGCCACACAGACGTTTGATATAACCACACAGGTAACAAGTTGAAATATGATAGCCACACAGGCGTATAGTTTATCCACACAGGTCATACACTTGACTATATATTAATGAAGGTCAGTCACCCCTTTAAGTCTATTTCGTTATATATTCAACGTAATAAAAGGTTAAAACAATTTCCACGGATCAGGCATATTTACATCCAAGTCGTTGGAACGTAGAAAGAGTCATGTATCTCAAATTCTATTCTCTTAGGTACTGGTTCGATGTGGCACAAAGGTATTCAGGATTCAAACTGCACATGGCCAACTTGAGCCACCATAATAGCCACAGTATATGTCTATTACACCATGTAATCTACAACATGTGCTGGGCTTGACTATCTGTTCCTGACTGACCAACTGACCAAGACTCAGCTAAAAACAATATACACCTTATACCGCTGTGCTAAAAATAGCAACCACGCCCACTGGTCAAGCCAGTTACCTGTCCAGTGCATACCTATAACTATCAAAGTAATAAAGGTACTGACCATATTTGTGACAGATACCCCCATACTCAAGTGAAAAACCCTTTTTCCACTAACCTACTAACAAATATGTACACACACAACTACAACTGAACCTCTACAAAACTATATCTATGAGTCTATTCCCACTCGGACCTGCTTAGAAAATCTGCCCCAATATTGTCTGATCCCTTTATGAATTCAACCCTAAACCTGTAGGGTTGTAGAGCTAGAACCCATCTCATTATCCTTGGATTGGTTAACTTTGCTTTGTTCATATGTGTCAATGGACAATGATCCGTTTCCAAAACAAAATCTTTACCATAGAGATAACACTCAAGTTTTTGAATGGCCCAAACCATTGCTAGTCCTTCTTTCTCAATTGTTGAGTATCTCTGTTCACGGTCCAGAAGTTTCCTACTAGCAAACACAACGGGGAATGTTTTGTCTCCATGCTTTTGCATAAGGACACATCCAATTCCAAATTGAGATGCATCAGTTCTTAAAATGAACTGTAACCTCCAATCGGGCAGACACAGAATTGGTGAATTGGTCAAACACCTGATTAGTGATCTGAATGCTTGTTCTGCTTCTTCAGTCCAAACAACCTTATTCGGTTGACCTTTCTTGGTCATATTAGTCAAACTGACTGCAACTGAGCTGAAATTTGGAATAAATTTTCTGTAATAGCCTACTAGGCCAAGAAATGATCTAACCTGAGTTTTAGTGGTTGGGCGTTTACAAGAAGACAAGGCACTTACTTTCTCAGGATTTGGCTGCAACATACCCTCTCCTACTACATGACCTAAGAAATCTATTCTTGTGAACCCAAATTTACATTTAGATGGTCGGGCTGTCAAGTGAGCAGACCTGAGCCTTTCAAACAAAGACCTCAAATTTCCCAAATGGTATTCCCACGTTTCTGTGAAATCCAATATATCATCGACAAAATTGTCTATGCCATCAAGTCCGTCCAACAACTTACGCATCATCTTGCAGAAAGTTGCTCCGCTATTGACCATGCCAAATGGCATTCTGTTAAAAGCAAACAGTCCTTCAGAACACACAAACGCTGTGTAAGGTTTACAATTTTCCTTGACCCTGATTTGCCAATAACCTTTGGATAAATCTAGCTTTGAAAAGAATTTTGCTCCTGCCAGTCTGTCAAAGATATACTCTGGGTTACCTATTGGTTCCGAGTCAAACACAGTGACGGCATTGACTTTCCTGTAATCTATACAAACCCGATTTGACCCATCTGGTTTCTTAACTATGACTACTGGCGAGGCATATGGAGAGTCACATGGTTCTATGATTCCTAATTTTAACATTTTTCCTATATCAGTTTTGAATGATTCTCGCAAAGCAATCGGAACAGGGTAAGGCTTTGACCTCGTTGGTGTGTCACTTGTCAACTTGATATCATGCTCAATGAGAGACGTATCTCCCGGTAAATCCGTCAAAACATCACTAAATTCTCTCAGCAATGACATTATCTCTTCCTTTCTATCCTCACTTAAATCAGGATTGATCTGAACATCTTCAATAGTTTCAGTAGCCTCTAAAGGCAACAAATCCAACCTCAGTGTCCTACTTGACAACTCTCTCTCACCAACAACCTCTTCTTCATCTTCCACTACTGCAACACACAATTCTTCTAGTCTTTCGTTATTGCACAAAACTGATTCTCCACTCACACTACTTTCTGGTTCGCTACTATAATCTTCAACACAACTGACACCTTCCATAAATGCCGCAATATTTGCATCCCTTTCTAGATACCTCCTGAGCAAATTGGCATGATATATTCTTTCTTTGCCTTTGACTTTGATCTTGTAATCATAGCTGTTCAATCTTTCTAACACCTCAAAAGGACCTTGTAAATGCATCAGCAGTTTACTTTTGTCTGTTGGCAACAATACTAAAACCTTATCACCTACCTTGAAGTTCTTTTCTTTCTTCCCTCTGTCTGCATAAATCTTATATCTAGACTGATTCTTTGCTAGCTCGCTTTTAGCAACTTCTAAAGTGTCTTCAAGTCTGTTTCTTAAGTCAACAACATACTCATATGTGGTTTTTGTTTCTTCTGATTCTATTTCTTTTGTCCATAACTCTTTTAAGATCTGAAGTGGCCCCCGAACAGTCCTCCCATACAACAATTCAAAGGGAGAAAACCCTGTACTCTCTTGTGGTGCCTCCCTATAGGCAAATAACAATGGGGCTATGTACCTATCCCAATCCCTTGGCTTTTCAGCACATAACTTTTTCAACATGTTCTTCAATGTCCCATTAAAACGCTCAACCAACCCGTTACATGCTGGATTGTAAGGGGACGTGGTAAGCTGTTTTACTGACAAAAGTCTGTGAATTTCCTTCATCAAATCAGAAGTAAATTGCCTACCCATGTCTGATAAAATCTCGTTTGGGACTCAAACTCTACTGAAAAACTCTAACAAAGCTTCAGCAACAGTCTCTGTGTCAATTTGCCTCAGTGCTACCGCTTCGGGATACCTAGATGCATAGTCCACCATGGTCAGGATAAACCTATTTCGTTTTTCAGATGGGGGGTTAATTGGACCTACCAAGTCTATCGCTACTCTTGCAAACGGTGTGTCTATAATTGGTAATTTTCCAATGGGTATTTTCTGAACCTTGCCTTTTTGAAATGTCTTTTGACAAATGTCACATGACCTGCAGTATCGAGTGACATCAGCATTTAGACCGGGCCACCAAAAATTCCAAAGGATTTTGTCATAGGTTTTTCTGATACCTAAATGACCTGCCATGAGCGAGTCATGCGCAAGTTTCAAAACTTGACTCCTAAGTTCATTAGGCACACACAACTGTTTGAAAGTCTTTCCATTTTCTATCTTGTTTGATTGGAAATATCTGTAAAACAAACCCTTGTCTACTCGAAACCAACTCTTTGCCCCTTTCTTACTTATCTGTTGCTCCCCTTTTCTCATTCTTTCTCTAAACTTGTCAAATGTCTTATCTTCTGCTTGCATTTTCCTGATCTCTTCCACACCTACATGTGGGATCGAGCTTACAACTTTTACCTTTGACACTTCACCCTCTTTGGCCTTCTGTGCTCTCGTTTGCACATTTAAACCCATATCGCATTCTAATGTTTCACCATCATTACACTCTTGCCAGTCCTCATCTACCTCACTATTGCCTTTCACACCAGGAATGTTCCCTACAATCAAATCGTAAACAGGGTACTCTGCACATAGAACATCTATCTCCCCTGTATAGTACGGAGTCTCAACATATACTGTGGCTACAGGAAATTTTCTCACCGTACCGTCAATAAGTACACACAATTGTGTTTTCCCAGTTAAACAATCACTGGTGATCAGGTCACGCCTGACTACTGCACTAGAACAACCAGTGTCTCGCAAAACAGATACTCTATTTCCATTTACGAAACCTTCTACAACTGGCATATTTACAACTTTGTGACACTTGAATCCTGCATCGGATACCCCTGGAAATGTCTGTTCACTACCATCACTACATCTATCTGTACAAATCTTCCTACTACTTTGTACAAAACAACCAACATTATCATTTCCATTCTTACCAATAGAGCCATTAGTTTCGTCTCTCTCGACGTTCCTATACCCTCTACCTCTATGACCACCTCTACCTACAAAACCTGATCTACTAATATATCTCCCTGATCTTTCCTCTACAGCTGAAGCACCTATTTTAACCTTTGGTCCAGTATACTTTTTGTGACAATCCTTTGCGATGTGACCAAACTCTCTACATACGTAACACTGTCTACCACCTCTTGCTTGCTGATTACTAGAGTAATTTTGTGCTACATGTCTCTTATCACTATTTGCTACAGCTAACTGTGGAGGAGGAACCCTGATCCTATTTTGGTTTTGTGTATCTTGCAGACCATGAGCCTCTTGATATTGTTCTGCAAGCTCAGCCATTTCAGCAACACAATTTACTTTCCTTTCTCTTAGAAATATTTGCAATGATTTAGAAGAAGATTGCATAAACTGTTCTCTTAATATAATATCTTTCAAGCCCTCAAAGTCATGTTTAACATATGCTAACTCCATCCATCTCAAAAGATAATCTTCTAAACGAAGAACAAACTGTCTTGGTGTTTCCCCTACTTCTGCTTTACTTGACCTGAATTTACTTCGAAACCCCTCTTCTGTTAACTGGAATCGCTTCAACAAAGCAGTTTTCAATACATCATAGTCTAAAGCTTCAGCAGATGATAACCTTGAGTACACGTCCAGCGCTTTACCTTGCAATAATGCACTGAGATTAGTACCCCAGGTTGCTCTGTCCCATTTTGCATTTTCAGCAAAACGTTCAAACCGCTTCAAATAAGCATCCATGTGATCATGACCTTCATTGAATGGTGGCAACTTTGGTACTCTCACTCCACTCTTTTCAACCTCTGTTGCACTCCGTGTTTTACCCGCTTTTACCTTCACCAACTCTAACTCTATCTCTTTCTCTCTTGCTTCATGGTCCAATTCCATTTTCTTAATGTCTCTCTGAAGCAACCTGTTCTCCCTTTCTCTATCTAAATGCTCTTTCTGTTTCACATCTTCTTTCTCATTTTCTTCTCGAACAAAGTCTAATAAGTCCTTACCACTCAATCCTATATCTTTCCCTAACTGAACAAACCTCTCCATTTTGTAATGGTGCTAACTTTACACCATACACAACGGAATAACAAAAATCAAAAGTCTCAGAATTCTATCTTAAATAGTAAATCTATAAAAAATATAGTTCCCGGACGAGCCCCCATTTGTCACAATTGCCTTAACATAATAAAGCAACCGTGTTCCGGAATTCTTTTTTTAAAGAAAGTAAAAACCAAGACTTTGAGTTATGTTACTCGATCATTATAATACCATATGTATAGCCTGAAATAAACACATATAAACACAATGCTGGCCAGCAATATCACATTTTCTCAAAATACAATGCTAAAACACTACCAAAACATTCCAATACACATCATTTATGACAGTTTAAAATCGCCGATACTATGCAATGTAATTGTCACCCAATTGTCACAGTAAAATCACATATATCGAAATAACACATGCAGTTCTCTTCAGTCACCAGAATGTCTTAAGAAAAGCTTAAGGACGGCATAACTGTTAAACCTCTCAGGTTGCACCTTCAACTAACAACAGCCTCACGAGCGTATAATCTAAACACTAGAAAGTTTGCTGAATATTCACACAGACGTTTAGTCTAACCACACAGGTTAACAGTTTGAAATATGATAGCCACACAGGCGTCTAACCACACAGGTAACACATTGTACAAGGACAGCCACACAGACGTTTGATATAACCACACAGGTAACAAGTTGAAATATGATAGCCACACAGGCGTATAGTTTATCCACACAGGTCATACACTTGACTATATATTAATGAAGGTCAGTCACCCCTTTAAGTCTATTTCGTTATATATTCAACGTAATAAAAGGTTAAAACAATTTCCACGGATCAGGCATATTTACATCCAAGTCGTTGGAACGTAGAAAGAGTCATGTATCTCAAATTCTATTCTCTTAGGTACTGGTTCGATGTGGCACAAAGGTATTCAGGATTCAAACTGCACATGGCCAACTTGAGCCACCATAATAGCCACAGTATATGTCTATTACACCATGTAATCTACAACATGTGCTGGGCTTGACTATCTGTTCCTGACTGACCAACTGACCAAGACTCAGCTAAAAACAATATACACCTTATACCGCTGTGCTAAAAATAGCAACCACGCCCACTGGTCAAGCCAGTTACCTGTCCAGTGCATACCTATAACTATCAAAGTAATAAAGGTACTGACCATATTTGTGACAGATACAAATATCCTGGGATACACATGACGAAAGAGAATAAGGCAGATTGTGCTACGTGGCAGCATCATAAAGGTAGCATACCTCATTAACCCTTTCCACAGTGAACATTTAAACATAATACTGATCACATCATGAATATCCATTAACTTCAATTTCATAACGTTAACTTTTCAACTGAAGGTTTAGAAATGACAAGAACTACAGTATCTCCCCCTAAACCGGATGTTAAAATCAGCATTAAAACAGGATATTCACCCTGCATTTACCAGCCACATGCTTTCTAAGTTGTTATGTCATACAAATTCCGGTTAGAGGAGTTGTAAGCCTTATGACCCCTCTCTCTCTCTCTCTCTCTCTCTCTCTCTCTCTCTCTCTCTCTCTCTCTCTCTCTCTCTCTCTCTCTCTCTTTGCTAATGAAAACGTAATAACGTCAAGCAGGAAAAGTCACACACACAATGTCACCATCACCAAAATATCGATAGAAAGCAATTTATACACACACAAACTCAATCTCACTCTCACTTTCACACTCACACACACGCACACGCACACACGCACGTACGCACACACGCACGCACACACACACACACACGCACACGCGCACGCGCACGCACACGCACACACACACACACACACACACACACACACACACACACACACACACACACACACACACACAACACACACACAAACACACACACACAAATGAGATTGAACTATTATAAACGAACAAACGCACAAGTACTACAAAGACACCAGATCAACACAAACGCAAGGGCAATCTCACACAAACACGCACGAGACGAAAACCACAAACCCGAATAAACACACAAGTACAAAGACACCAAACAAATAAAAGCATGGGTGGCAAAGAGAGTGTCCCCTTGGAACGGTCAGAGGCAAAACCACTTCCCCACAACATAGAAGACAGTAATCACAGTACAAAATGTAAAACATAGCAAAACAACTGTGACAGTCTGTCAAATATGTACTCAATGACTTTGCTGAAGACAGAGCAACTGCAGGGAATCCGTTAAGGGCACGACAGAGAAAAGGCAGTACATGAGTAAAGTATACCTTCATAGAGTACTACTCTCGGCCCGTCATCGTACAAGCAAAGAGGGAAGCGTAGCGACCGACTATAAAGGGGTCGATAACCAAACATGCAGTGTGTTACAATATAATAGGGTCATAACCATTCTTCCGGAAAGTTTTAATTCGTTTAATAAACACATCGTGATAGGACGCCGACTTTTCTTAAGTTTGTAGATAACATCGCCATAGAAATCTGGTCGAGAAATACCTTCTTGCAGTAACGTCCGTAAATTGCAGTTATATTTACTAATGAGAGGTAAATTTAAAAAATAAAATTTTGTAAAAACTTTCCGAATTTATGATATATGTAACCTTGCTTAAGAAGTTTATAACCAAATTGCGACTATTAAAATCGTCTAGCGAAGAACAGGCTCGGGCAAACCGAATAAGTTGAGAAATGTAAACCCTATAAGATGTAGACCGGGGGACATCTCCATCTAGAGAATGATAATTAACAATTTTGAAATCGAAATCTTCGCTTTTATCGTATATTTTAGACGAAACTTTATCATTAGTGACGTAACGATTCAATTCTAAAATGGAAGCCTGAATGTCAGACCGATTCGCTTTGTTTAAAGAAAGTTCTTTTGGGTAAATAGAAGAAACCATATTTTCAAAATAAGGATTATCCAAATTCAAAATATCGTCTAAATACGTAGACGTTTTATTAAAACCATTAACAATGTCAGATTGTGTATCAGGTTTTAAGTGAAATTAAAAATTCTGAAGGGAGGTGATCCCCTGAGAGCAAAGATTGCAACACAAAAAGAGAAAATTGCAGACTCGGTTTTATTGAGTCTGTTCATGAACAGTAATTGAAAGTGCAACACTGCTCACGCCCCCTAGCGCCGGCTTAAGCGGTATTCAATTTTCAGAACAAGAAGTACTGAAATTCATGATCTCAAAGGATCAGAAGGTATAACAACACTGAGAATGAAGTACGGGGCGACGTTTTACGGCCGCCACACAAGCACTTAACACCTGCTGTTGTGAAGCATGAAATCCCTCTTATAGCAAGCAATACGAAAACAAATCTGCAACAAGAGGGGCACAATTTGTTCCCATAGGTATACTAAACACTGGACGATATATGGTATCCCCATAGCGCACAAATATGTTATAAAAGCCGTGACAGAGAGAGAGTTAGATGACTTTGAATGTCAGTTATCAATCATGATTAACCTATTTGCTCCCACGATCCCATATATGGGACGTAGGCAAACAGTGTATACTCTGACCAGACGCCGCATAATACGGCGTCTGATCAGAGTCTATACTGTTTATGATAGGAATTTCAATATAAGACAATACGAAATTGAAAAATTATACCAGGCACCCCTTAGATCAAAAATGGACTAATCCAATATATAAACATGGAAGAATCCACTGGGCCCAAATCGGCTAAGATCGTTGTCCAGTATGCCTATATATATTTTATCCAGTCACCAGGCTTCTCTAGTGACATAATAAAGGGGGTGCAAATAAACTTAGGTTTATTAGGTTACTTCCGGTAGTGGAAGGTTTATTAGGTTAGTAGATAGGCGTAATGATTCTATAACCATGGAACTATTTTAGTTTTCTGTAAATATTCATAAACATGTTGATGGAATAGATCTAACAGATCTATTTGGTCACCAGAAGAATTATTCAAATGAGAAAAAATAAAAATAATTGGCTACAGCTGGATTCGAACCCGCGCATGATCCTACAAAAACTAATTCTAATCTCTCTAGAGACGTCGCCCTTACCGATTACGCCACTGAGGCCACATACAAAATGACGTTGATTTATCACTTTTATTAATTTAATCCACCGCTGGCAAAACCCGTTTTTGATAAAATCAAACCTGAAAGCAAAGATTGACAGATAAATAGTAAATGTTTTCTTTTCACTCTCATGATTATTTGATTGATAAAGTCTTACAGGGGCGGTGATAGTCATAAACCTAAATATAGCCTGTTCAGTTCCATCGATTTCTGAGTGACGTTAGGTAGAATCTAAAAATAGAAACCGAGACTACGTAACTCGAATTTGACCAAAGAATATAGATCATGTCTGTTTGAAATAACTTATCGACCCTCGATTCAAATCTTCTTATTTTTCAAATTCAACCATGTTTCCCTTCTAGTAATACAGGTATCGAAACTATATTCCTCTGCGGTAGCTCATTAGATCTATTTACGTCTAAATGGAAGTGAAAAGGGAGGGATCCGTTGATCGAAAAACTGCATTTTCAATGTAAATTATTTCAAGAGTGTTATGAGTCTATAAAAAAGACATTTAACTATATTGACTGGATAAATCGAATAATAGGTTAGTGCCGTAGATGGGACGCCTTTATCCGACTCGGAGAGAAAACAGTTGAGGCTCTGCAAGCCTCGCCTCAACGTTTTCTCCCCTCGTCGGATAAAGCGTCCCATCTACGGCACTAACCTATTATTCTCTATATCTATACAACCGTTATTTTATGTATCACTGTGACCTGATGGCGCCTATCGATGCTATACCGCGAAGGTATGGACGAATCCGAATTCTACAACAGGAACTGAAAGCATTTATTAAATCTATATAGTCTATGCATGATGAAATTTCATGAAACCCTTCAGCCTCTACTGATGAGTCCGTGATTACACTTGCAACCATCCGGAGTGTTTGACCCTTTGACTTGATTAGTCTTTGAAACAAAGCAACATCAGCTTCGAAATCATGGAATCATCGCAATTTGGCCTATACTGACTAATGGTTAAAGATATAAAGATAGTAAAGTAAGGGATCTTACATGAGTATTATTATTTATTATATAACATAAAACGCGTTGATTTAAACCGTTGTTAGTGTTATATTGAAAAGTCTATAAGTTTGATAAAATGATAAAATATAACCAAAATATTAGTATTTTCATCACATGAAAGGAAAAACAAAAGCAGTACAGCTAGGACAACTACTACATGATACATCATTTGAATCGTATCTATAATGCGTAAGCACGACTGATAGTACCTGTTATCAATTGATGTTAGATATACGTCATGGCCCATTATGCATTAGCAGCTTCTCTATGTAAATAGTCTGGTCTGTTTAAGCAATTATACACATGTTTAAATAGTTTCTTTGCTTAAAAGTATAATGTGTGGTTACAGTCTATGATTCCTGGTAGACTCAGTATATAAATCATATGTTTGACACCTGTACCTATTCACGGCCCATTTAAGAGACAAACGAATATCTACCGGCGTTTGAATTGGCATGGGATTGGCTTGTCCGCAGTAACAAGAGGAGTGCATGGAAACACCATTTTCATATCTCCATGTGTCTGGTTAAGCAATATATTTACTAAAGCCCGATGCTGATTCTGTTTCAAGCCATGATCTATAACTCAGCTTTGACTCACCTTCGTTTAGAAACATTCGAATATGATAATGATGCAATACATGCATATACAAGAGAACTTTGTCAAAGCGGTCATTTAACTCTTGTCCTGTCAATGTCGCATATGTGATTATCTATGCAAACAGTTTGGATCCCGATGAGACGCTGAGAAACTCGGCGTCTCATCAGGATCCAAACTGTTTGTTACTGTGACAATAGTTTTTTAAACAAAAATGAAGAACAATTAAAACAAATTGAAGCAGACCACAAAGTTTGCAGACGCCAAAAGTTGGAAGCGAAAGAGTTGATGAATACATGTTCTGGTCTTTTAAAAGCAGATGACTGCTTAGTGCAGAACGAAAACTATTCACATATCTCTCATACGTCTTCTGCAGTATACACATAACGGTCAACAAGTATCAAACTACCACTTGCTTTCAACACATATACTTACATATTCTTGTAGTGGTATCTGTATGGAGTTTATACTCTCTACACCACTTGTGTAACGATGAACAGTTGCATTTTCATGGTGCTGATGTCCTATCCTGTAAAACTGATATAGCCCCTTTTATTTAACCCTTTCCATCATATAAACGTGTTTTCACGCATTTGCAGACAGAGTAGACCTGTTTCTTTACTTTCTAAAATGGCTACAATGTTCCACCTTCTATATTTCTTTATAACTATTTTGTGAATGAATATTCAGTAGGCATTGAAATTTGGAATAAACACAGAACAGGGAAAGGGTTAATGCGACCTAAGTAACAAACGCAGTAAAAATGAGGACTATGCTTAATTATTGTTGTTATATTCAATTAAGTGGTGTAAAATATTAAATCAATGATAATGGAAAATGGACAAAATGACTTTTAACTTATATTCGATAGACATGTATCATGAGCACTGGGGTTGATATTTCGATTGGCATTTCGATTAGGACACATAGTAGGACAATAGCTCAACACAGTTGAATGGCGTAGTGGCAAAAATAGTGGTGAAAGTAGTACGAGCATATTTTGATGTTTATTCTTTTTGTTTTAACAGCAGTAGCGATAGACTACTACAAGTAAACACAACAGTAGTAACTGTGGGTAGTAGTAGTAGTAGTAGTAGTAGTAGTTACAGAAGACGTAGTAGAAGTAGTAGTAGGATTGGCATTGATGAAATAGTGGTGGTAGAAGAATAAGAAGTAGTAGTAGTAGTCGTCGTAGTAGTAGTAGTAGTAGTAGTAGTAGTAGTAGTAGTAGTAGTAGTAGTAGTAGTAGTAGTAGTAATTGATGTGGTAGCAGTAGTCGTAGTAGTATTAGTAGTACTGTCATTGATGAAATAGTGGTAGAAGTTGTCGTTGTTGAAATAGCGGTATAATTGAAATAATTTATTGTAGTAGTAGAAGTAGTAACAACAATAATGATACGTGTAGTATTATAGTCAAACAACTAGGTCGGACGGGTCACGGGTTCGCCGAGTCCATTTTTAAGGGAGATCAGCATTTCGGATATCCACGTGCCATTTATAAAAGAAAATGTTCAGTTATATAGGTATAAAGAATAAGCGCATTAGTTATCGGAAATATAGCGTAGTGGATAAGTCGTAGGACCATAAAGAAGCATATGATCGGCGAACATTTTATTAGGCGCAGGTTCGAGTCTCGCATCAACTTAATATATATTTTTTTTTTGCTAAAAATATTAAGGAAAGTCCCCTTAAGATCATTAGTTTCGTTGTGCATTAAGAAGCCACTTGTACAAGACATTTGCTAAAACTTAATAATTATATATTGATATTCATATTTTAGCATCGATTTCATTAATATCATTATCATTGAAAATATGGCTAATATAGGACTCGAACTCAAACAAAGGCACCCTTCCCTAACATAGACGAACATGTGCATAAATGGCCATTACAATTATACAATATGACATAAAATAATACTCTACTATTCATTCAAAATTAAAAAAAGTTTAAGGTCGACACGGGATTCGAACCCACGCTCAATAAAAAACTATTCTCGCAATGTCTTCTGCGTACCAAGACTTTACCCACTGCGCTAAACTGCTGACAACAATTCCGCCTTCAATTTTATCTTATATACTAAACTCGTCTGTTTAAAACATGGTCCGAGAACATGCGGAATGCTGATCTCCCTAAAAAATGGACTCGGCTGACCTTTGACACGTCATACCTATTTGTTTGACTATAGTACAAAACGTACAGTAGAACCTTACTAATTCGGACAAACAATTAATTAACATGGGAGTATGTAAAATGAAGTGGTTGCTTAAAGCAGGGCAAAAATAAGCAAAAATCTCCCAAAGGAGCTTTAAGCATAACTTGTGCCCTTCATGAAAACACCACACGTTTGACAAAACATGAATTATACAAGTTATCCAGAACATTCCACATTTAAGTAGTTATTAGCAGGTTTTGTAGTAGCAAAAATGACGGTGCTTCTAAAATTGTGTTGGTGGTAAAGTATTAGCATACGTTGTAACAGTACCAACGCTTACTCCATTCATTTACCTCCTTACCGTATGAACATTTATACAATAATTTCTGACATCATGAATGTTCATAAACTAATTAATGCAATGGCCACTAGACAATGGATTTTTATCATGACTGAAATTATTCCATGAATCCGATTATTATCATTTACAAGCAAACAGAGTCGGCCATGGTCAGACAGCTTCTAAAGAATGTTTTCGCGTTGGGGTGCTTTGTTTGCAAACTTGTTAATGTGGATGTATGATGTAAAGGGTTAAGTAGAAATTAACTTGTAATAAGTGAATATTGTTCGTGCAGAAATTCAATTCCAGAGTGCGAACCATCTAACACTATCTTAATTAACAGACTCCATAAAACAGTCTACCTCATTATCCTATCACCAGTACTACTGATTCCAACTGGCGTCAGATGTAGATCTGAAATTACTATAATACTTTCCTTAGATATTGGGTAATTTGACGACTCAGTTTCCCTTATTTTCCAAAGCAATTAAACAGCAATGTATATTCACACTAGGTCATAAACTATAGAAATTCAGAACAAATGTTTATCTGTGATTAAAGTCAATTTCTGAAAATATTCGATGATATATCACAACTCTGTTTGGCCTTGCGTAATTTGTGCATTTAGTAAACATCTTATATATGTTTCCATGGTGTTTACAATTCCCCTGCTAATCGCAGCCTGGCTCACATCTGCAAACAATTTGGATTCCGATGAGACACCGAATAAATCTACATTTTCTCAAGTTGTTAGGAAATCGGTTAGTAGTTTCTGAAAAGCTTGAACAAATCGAAAATAAATGGAACGAAAAACATTCCATATACGTTATGATTACAGTTACCGGAGATACTTACCTCTTTTCTTTGTTTAAAAACCGCAACATTTCACGGACAGATTTTACCGGGAGTTCCCCTGCATAGTTATTGTATTGCTTAAAGGTATATGAAAAAGAACTGCACAGATCCAGGACCGGAGGGTGATGTCAGCCCTCCTCCGTGGTACAGACCCATTCAAAAGTACAAAAATGAGTCATGCAGGAAACACCACATACAGAACAAACACTCGCCCAAACAGCAACACAAGGAAACAGCAAATGTACATAACTAGAAAAAACAACAAGAGACGCACAAAGACAAAACAAACATACAATAGGAGGAAGATGGAAGTACCGCCTTGGAACGGTCAATGGGAGACCTCGCATCGTGGTAAAGGTCAATATCTCTATTCGACACTACTCGCCAGGGCAATTATGTCTAGTGATAGTCGTACCTCTACATAGTTTACAAACTATAAATAAATATAAATACGTCATACGCACAGATACGATCTTAAAACGTATTAGCTCTTTCCCTGATATAAACGCTTTCCACACTGTTGCGACCAGTGCATATCCAGATCAGACGGCTCCTATGGCAGCCGTCTCATTTGAGTCTGCGATTATTGTTTTTGAAATTATAACAGATCCAATTCAATAGCTTCTGCTAATACCACAAACACAATTAGTATATATGTCGTTATAAAAAGGGATGCCACTATTTCTTACATGCATATTAAACAGGGAAACGGGTTATCGGAGTCTTCTTTCGTTTTCAAGTAACTAATTAAACCAGTTGAAATATACAAGACTCCTGGTCTATAAAACTTCTGTATCGTTTGCAAGTATCTGGTAGGCCAGGTTGTGAGCTTGTTCAAAACAAACCAATCAGATGCTTGAGGATGCATTCAGACTCAGGCAATCAGTTTAGTAACCCCTGACCATGTATCTGTGAGATGGATATTATGAGTACTCACAACTAAGGGTTTGGTGGAGAAATGGTGACATTTATCTGAAATTCCCATCCCATTATACAACTCTGTCAGTTCTATTTGAAAATATTGAACAATGATGCAGATGCATCTTACTACTGAACATAACTCATAGACAACAGAGTAAAGGTACAATCTAGTCTAAATTCTCATGAACGTATTAAACTTTTAATTACCTTTTCTAATTACTGTTCTAGACATGCTGTTGAAAGAAATATAAATGCCAACGGTTTAAATGTTCTAATAACGGAACTCTCCCAAATGCAAGCGGAAGTTTTAATTTGGAATTTTAATGGATGTTTTACTTAATGTTTTGCAAGGCATATATGCCCGAATCATGAAATATAATGCAACATAGTCATGTGTATATTAGTGTTTTATTAACATCGTCAGTGTCTTGCTTTATGTTCGTCTGTCGCCACTCTTTTCTTGCGAATGAAGCACTATCGTATTTCCATGTGCCTCTATTCTTATTATAAGGAGCTTCCAAATATAACCAAAGCAAAAGTATGGTGTACTACTATTTAACAATTTAATTTGTTTCATACAGTCAGTCAACTGTCGTGCAAGTATACTGTGTACTTTTTCTCCATTTTATGTTTAGAATATATCAATAGAGTACTACATTTAACACACTTTCTTCTGTATGTTTAATTGTACACATAGACACCCTTCTAGAGGAGCCATGAAATCAGGGTCTGTAATTTTTGGCATTCAAATTTCCATAGTTAGTTTAAGCATGTAATAGTGAATGGACTCTATATTCAACCATTGACTAGCTACTCTACTCTGAAACTTCAGCTTTGAAAGGGTTAACAATGGCCAGGGTCCATGCTTATAAAGCTTTTAGTTGAGTCTGAGTTTCGTTCTCAAGCTTTTGATTGGTCAGATATTCGTTCTCAAGCTTTTGATTGGTCAGATTTGAGCCAAAGGCTCAAATCTGACCAATCAAAAACTTGAGAACGAACTCAGACATGGGCCCAGGTTCATATTCGTACGTGTCAGCCTGCATTGTACTTACAAAGTTTTGTACTTCGTTGTTTGATATTCGCATCGTCTCTTTAAAGTGTGTATTCAAACGGGACATTTACGCTGAAATTCAGGAGATCAGATTATACGATAAACCGATAACATATTTAATGTTCACTTCCTTTCTATGGCACTTCTTTGTTTAATTTGTTGATGTCATTTTACGTGAGTCAACACTGAGATCAAACAACCTGTTCTTACTCCCATAATAAAACTGAACAATTGAGCATGCCACTGACATCACTATTCTCATGATAAATAATATTGTATTGGGAACTGGGCATTACAAATGTGAACATACTTTTTCTTTCAATTGTTGAATTTCGATGAATCAAACAAAGTGCGGAAATCGCAATTCAAGTGATATTTGAATTTTATTTAGACACTGCATTCTCTGCAGCATGACATGTTATTTACTTTATATGACTTTTAAATGGACATTTGTTGTCCCGGAACCACCGGTTGGTTTTATTATTGTTATTAAATGTGTATTATATCATTATTAATTATAATCGAAATTCTTCATTATTCAATACTTTGCTGTTACACTATTCTTTAAAAAAAAACCCTGATTATTCATGGTAAAAACTTGACCTGTTTGAAATAGTCCATATTGTGAACATTGGCTGTAACATTGATACATTTGTCATAGGTATATACAAAGAAGAACGGTAAGTAGTTTACAATATGCTGACAGTGCGGAGATCATGTGCAAACAGTCTGTATCTTTTAGACTATAGGGGAATATGCTAATTAAATAGCACATGTATTTATATCGTTTTATGTTGGATCGTGAAAAGTTAAAATACATTATCTCCGGACCGGTGAATTCTACATAATTGAGCGTGTAAATAATTGTTTACTTTAAATAGCCTGACTTATCGTTCCCCATCTCGAATAAATGTTTCCATGGAAAAGTATCTTGAGCATGAAATCAGGTCACATTGATTGTGAATGTTCATGACTTTATTGTATGCACTGATGTGCATAATTACATTACACAATGTATTGCAAACGGAACGAGAAGAGTGGGTTTCGAAGACGACTTTTGACGGGTATGCTTATTCACATATGGGACGGAATTCAACTACAACATATGACTACAATATATCTATGTACTATTATCCTCCCAATTTGACCTGGGACTCATGCATACCGTTTATTATCGTCGGTAATATTCGGATAAATTTCCGAAGGTATATGAATGCGCTATAAATATACAATCCTCGTGGAACATGATTATTACCGACTTTTGATTTGCTATCATTTGTCACAGAGTATTACGAACAATCCCGATAAACACGCCGGAAATTAATCGAGTCTCAGGTCAAACTTGGAAGATAATACGCATGTGCATGTCAATAATTACGACCAAAACAATTGCATGGATCACGTTGTTACAAAATATTGCAATACGTAATGCTTCACCTAGTCCAAATATTAACTTACAAAACGTGACTCACTCTAATGCAACCACAAGCATTATGTCTTATTCTGTAATTTAAAGGCAGTGGCAGCTGAATGCAAGACAAAATGTAATAATGTAATATGTAAAAGACACATGTAATATGTGGTGTGCGGTGGTCTAGTGGTAACGCACTTGACTATCAATTCGGAGGTCCGGGGTTCAAATTCCGGTGCCTCCTCGAAATTTCAGAAACGCTTATCAGTGTCTCCCACCCGCAGCAGTAACACACAGGGGTTAAAATGGTTACCTGCGAGGGTCACTAGCCGGTACTTCGGCTGCATGATTGCGCCATGTTAGCAGTGCTCAATATCGTAGGCGAATGACTCAATGACCAGGTGAGTAAATGTACAGTGGGCTGAGCGGTCATTCGGACTTTTACTTTTCTTTTAAACGCTACAGGAACCTTCGGTATTATTTTCGTCCTACATTAAGCAATTTCCTGCCTTTAGATAGTTGTCTATATTTATTAAAATGTCGCTTTAAATAGTGTGGCTCTACTGTATTTTGTTCAAAAGTTTCTTTATTATTTCCAAAACGTGCATGTATGAGTCATGCAATAAACCCAATATACAAAACACACATGCACCCGACCAGCACAATGACAAGAAAGTACAGCAAATGTGCATGTCTATCAAAACACGAAAAGACACACACACAGACAAAGCAAACAATAAATAGGAGGAGATAGGGGAAGTACCGCCTTAGAACAGTCAGTGACAATTGTCACGGGGGGTTAAACCGGTTCAGGGGCGCACAACCCCACACTTATTCCATCCCCACCCTTAAAGACAAACAATGTAAATAAACATATCCCCTCTCTGACTGATCTACAACAACCGCGATGGCAAATACAATGGTATATTGCACGTAAAACATGCAATTAATATAAAGTCAGTGTCATTTACATGCATATATAATGTGAATAAAAAGCACTAAAACAAAGAAATCATCTTGAAACGCCTGCCAGGAAAGTCCACATTCACTGCTACTCGTAAACAAATCAGCTACAGTACACTCATTCTAACGCACCTAATGCATTACTGACCTGATGAGAATTACTCTTCATCTGCGTGGTCTTGTTAGAAAGGTTTTACTGTACATCTAAGGTTCTGTCTCACACGCTTTTGTCTATTAAAACATCATTTACACGAGTCTGTATTCTACACAAGAAAGAGAAGAACTTTGTCAACCTATTTAAATCAAGTGAAACACTGCATACCCACCCGAGAACGCCAAACTATTTGTAAGGATTTTTGGTGTTGTTTTTTTTGTGTTTGTATTTTATCAGGTTTTACGTAGTTTTAACAGTCATATCACGGCATCCAGCTAATTACAGGTGGATGAAGACCCCAGAGCTTCTTCCGTACACGGAACAAATTGCACTTTTTCGTGCACAGAAGAAAATCCAGGTAGAACCATCGACCTTACCGCAAGTCAGCTGGCAGGCTTCCTCACATGAAACATTCAAATGCCCAAACCGGGATTCGAACCCACAACAGTGTGGGGCTAAGCGATTGTCAGTTCAAGACCATACCCACTCGGCCACGGAGACCCTACTACTACTTGTAAGGAAGTAACGACATGTGTTAAATGTATAAAATGACAAATGCACATGTGTTGGTGGGTTCGCGGTCTAATTCAACATTTTTTCAGATACAAGTCATTTGTTAATACGTAAAAAGAAGACTAAAGTAACTTATTTGTATATGTAAGTTAACCTTTGACCCCAAGTATATTCATATAAGAAATAAAAGAGAAATAATGATATCGTGAATAGTAATTAGATTTATATTTTATAATGGTCCTGACTGAAAGTGTAGAAACAGTACTATAATATGTGTTACACAAAAATTGCAAACCCTGATTAGCAGCTGTCTCCCATGGGAGACGTCTAGTCTGACTATTCGCTATATGCAAAGGCGTAAATAAGCCTATATATGGAGCAAATAGTTAACCCTTATCTTGCTGATTTTTAAATTACATTTCTCCTTCTTTACCCATGCCCTGTTGCATAATTAAATATATCTTCACTGTGTACAAGTATTTCGCTGTGCAATCACTGCTGTTGAATTCACTGATTGCACAATCAATTTGTAAATAGTGCAGACCCTGATGAGATATTGACGTGAATAGCAAGCGAAGGGTTAAGGAGTTATAATATGCTTAACTAAATGAAATGACGACAAACTTGGTACAAACTAAAAACTCCACTTTTGCTGTACAATTTTGTCATGGTGCTGTTCTGCGGCTATGTGTTTTATATGTGGTGTTACCTACATGACTTTTATATACAAATATGCTTCAAGATGTAAATCAATAAAACATTATTAATATATATATATATAATGTTTTTTTAACAAGTATTGCCATTTCCAAAATTACCTATGTAATACAATAGCATTATACATAAATGACGATGAATATGTTGTGAAAGGTATGCAATACATTTTAACAGATCATAGTCAATAATAAAACTTTTATGTGAAAATGATCTCAGTCCGTCTTACACACATTATATGTCCTAAATAATTCAAGAATATTGGACATAGAGTTAGGCATGAATACGCATCGTAAATTTGCACATGCATACCTGAGATATAGTTATCGTATGCACTTAGTAATACAATTTAAGCCGTTTCCAAGAGCTATACCATTACTACTTAAACGTACGTAAATAGTATAGGGACTAAACGCTAAGAACACATTTCTTCTTGTGTACACATTTGTAGCGGTAAATAGTCCAGCGTAAACCATTTAACGTATCCTTATGGAATGACAGTACAATCATACTGATCATATATTCGATGTACATGTAGTCAATGCATTCATATATTCAATGTTCCTCATATAGGTGTAAGTGTTAGGCAGTAGCATTGTACTGCAATAGTGAAGTTGCAACCCTTAAAGATCACCCCCTGATCCGAAAATATCACAGTGGAAACCTGAAGCCAAATATTAACAACTACTTTGAAAGCATTAGTAAACATACGAGTTAAACAGAATTAAACTACAAGTTGTAGAGTTCCCTCATGTAATTTAATAATATTTCAACCATCGGATAAATAAATAAAACTTGCATGAGGTAACTTGTATCCAAATGAGAACAGTCGTAAATACGTGTTGCCTATAAAACGTTTGCTTGCAGATCAAAACCAACCCAGTCTTCTCAGACATAATCCTCATATTTAAAACTCACAGCATCTGAAGTACATAAATGATTAACTCACAGCGTGATCGTACATGCCTCTAAACAAATTTCGACATTCCTACCTGGTATGACATAAGTCGAGTTTAAAATCTAGGTACGCATAAAGTTATGCCAGATTCATACAAACTCAAGTTTTGACATGTATTAACCCTTCGCTTGCTATTCACGTCAATATACCTACCTGTAAATAGTGAAGACCCAGATGAGACAGCTCCTGCAGGAGCTGTCTCATCAGGGTCTGCACTATTTACAAGTTGATTGTGAAACCAGTGCAGTTCACAGCAGTGATTGCACAGCGAAGTACTTGTACACAGTGAAGATATATGTAATTATACAACAGGGCATGGGTAAAGAAGGAGAAATGTATTTTAAAATTCAAATATTCAAATACAAAAAATAAATACTGTAATTGTTAGGATGAAACAGACAGAAACAGGTAAGTATTTGTTATAATATATCTTAGGGCGATACAGTACAGCTTGAATAAAGGTTGCGTTGAAACCGGCCATGTGTCCTTATTTAATTATAAACATATTCTACTGCAATGAAAACGACCTCTATAGTTTAGATGTAGGTGTTGTGAAGACACGATTCACTGTTCCGCACTATACTGTTGTTAGTTTAACACTATAATGTAGTGTTTGACGTATTAAATGACTGGTCGAGAAGTCATTTACGTTCAAGTTGGACAGTGACAGTGACTAGCATTGACTATAAAATATAGTTAGACTTAGCTTGTTTCATATACCATTGCATAGACCCGGTATCCGTATGCACAGATGCATGGTCTGGTCAATGAATAATTCATCATACTTTTATTTCCGAGTATCATGGAAGGTATATTGCATTGATTACTTGGTTATAGTCATTTGACGTTATGTGATTATTTTGAATCAGGAAACACAAAACTTTATAAACGATTACAATCACTCCTTCGAAAGCTGTAAATCACCAAAATCAATCTGGATCCAACCTGTTTGGTACTGTCAACAGTGTCTGAAAAGTTTGACTGAAAGGAAGTAGTTGATAGTATGCCAGATTTATGAAGATATTAGTACTGTTCAAAACTGAACAAGAACTAAGTAAACCTCAGTACCTCGAGTTAAAATAAGTAAGATTAGTGAGAATTGTTGACAGTCACCAAAGGCATATATAAGATGCGAAACACATATATGTGTTCCTAGGACGGAATGATGTGTTCCTAGAACATTATGTGTTCCTAGAACTTATGTGTTCCTAGAACGGAAGTATGTGTTCCTAGAACAGAAATATTATTTAACCCATTTGTGACCAGTACCCCTTTAAAAGGACAGTTGAACAGTGTAAAGCCTGATGGAACCCTCTAATACCGTTGTGCCCTGTTTGCTGAACATATCAAGGTCAATGGCTTATACCATCAAATAATTTGATTGCTGCGATCGGTTCTAAAACAACCTCTACCTGGGTTTCCTTGAAAAGTTATAATTTTTATGACAATGTATGGGTTAAACTTTTGTCAGCACCTATCTGAATGTGGGCTAACACTTTTTTTAGCACAATCGTTCATTTTATTTTTATATAATCGTTTTTTAATATTCTTTTAGAGGTGGGTTCGCTCCTCGGATTGGTCATACTATACACCTTTAAACGATACTGGTTCTGATTGGTCAAGCAAAAGGTATACGAAAACGTTGGCTAATATATTTACACATTTTGCGAATTCTTAAAATTCATTCAACGGAAATAAAAGAACAACAATAAAGAAATTTAGTATCTTAATATTTAGTGTCATTTGTCATTTGATATACCCTCTAAACCGAACTAAGAATTTAGTACTGGCCTTGAAGATATGTGGTATCTTAATGCAGGATGAAATTCATGCAGAAAGCTCCATTGGTTTACAGAGGTTTTACTGTATTATAAGCACATTTCCGAAAACGGCAATTTAAGAGAACTGGTAGTCAAATTTATGCAAAAGTGAGGTGTATCCTGTTTAGTAATTGGTTACTGAAATAGTCGTTGGTACAGCCGTGTATTCGGGTTCAGTTTTAGAAAACGCGTGGATGAAACTTATTTAAATAATTGGAGGCCTGTGGGAAACGCATTACTAGTCTCTGACCAAAGTGCTCAGTTCCACTTCAGATGCATGAACATTACTGGAATATAAATCAGCGCGAGAATTATGTATATAAAAGACTGCTTTGCATATCTATCTACTTAGCAGTTCAGTTTAAATAGTAGAACATTGGAATTATTTTTTAAGTTTGAAAATTATTCATCACATAACACACATTTATTACCAACGCACACTATTCGTAACCTATCAAATTACATTATTTCTTGGCACTGCGGATAACAAATGGAAAACCTAATCAACCCAAAAGAACGAAGGCTTTATTTCTGCATATCAGTATAACTTGATTTAACTTCTATATTTATTATCCTCGGGTGTTATTAAATATTATAATTGTGTATACGCTTACAACGTTATTGCTTGCCAGTGTATTATAATAATTGTACATTTCCATTATTCTGATGCCTTAAACGCTATGATTGAACAATAAGTTTGAAAATGGAAACCGTTAGTACGTACGCGTAATTACGCTCCACCTAAGTGGGTTTACTATTTCGAAACATCTCTATTTAATCCTTTCCTTCATAAAAAATGTGTTTTCACACAACTGCAAACAGAGCAGACCCAGATAAGACGGCTCCTATAGGGTCAGGGTCTGCTCTGTTTGCTTGTGAAATCTGTTTCTTTAGCTTCTAATATAGCTACAATGCTCCACCTTCCATATTTCATTATAATTATTTTGTTGAAGAATATTCAGTAAGTATTAAAATTTGGAATGAATATAGGACAGGGAAAGGGTTAAATTATTTCACACCATAGGTAGATGTGTATGTACAAATACGCCCTAAATGATATCCATTGAATTATGTTCCAAACCAGTTTGTTAGTTTGACGTTACACCCAACTATGCTCGTTCTTTGGTAGGAAAAGGGCAATTCATACATAAAGTACCATGGGAGGTGTTTATTGGCTAAGAGGCTGAACGACATGTATTGCATTTGCAAATTGCATGCTGGGTTTTAATGTGTGGGAAACTTTGCTTTCTGTGTCTGTTAATAATTTCGTCTACTTCCTAGGAACAATTTAACCATAAAATGGCAGTCCCATTTTAGATACATGTATTCCGCTCTTCAATATTAATTTTAAACCACTGTCAAATTATAATGTATTATTGAATCGCGTATGCTGATTCAGCTTTGTACTGTCTACGTGTAAAATGCATCAAACGGAATTTGAAGGACCTTTCACATTTAGAACACGCAAGGCTTTGCAACATGCACTTTAAGCACAGTAGGAACTCATTAGCAACGTTCTAGCGAAAGTGGAAATGGATAATTTATCAAGAGGGGTGTTCACAATGTCAGATTTTATTGAGCAATTGCGCAGGTGTTACTTAAGGAAAATACGATTGTAATGCTGCATCAAAATGAATATTAAGACTCCGTGTGTGGGTGATTTTCTTCTCCAGTGGCTGCAATGATAAAGGAATTTTCAAACTGAACGTTAAGTTCTCATTTTACCTGCATTATAAATGCACCAGATTGTGTTAGGACTAACAACATGATTGTCTTAATTCGACAGATACTGATATGTCATATATATTACCAGTTTAGTAAGTGAGTGAGTGCGTCAGTGAGGCAGTGAGTGAGATGGGACGTATGACGCAACAGCACTAAAATATCACAAAGCCGACATATTGCACATACGAATCTCATTTAAGATCTAGAACTGTCCCTTTTGGCGCCATAGAGAACAAACTTGATTGCTTCTTTCTTCGAATATATGTATGTCGAAATTTAAGTTTTATATAATGTCGTTTGCTTGCTCCATTTGATGATATGTCCATCGTCATGTTTTTCAATACCAACAACGAAATATATATATGTACTTTTAACTTGAAGTAGACGGAACATTTATCAAAAACAAAGTCTTGTTAGTATTCGTGACCATTTTAATGACGTGTTTAGTTTAACACCAAACAGAACGTATAATTATACTCTTATTTGAATAAGGTAATGAAAATATTATTCATCAGTGGTTAGCCAATTGTATCATGGACACGTTCAGTAACGTTGTGTCCATTACCATCATTAGCACATTAACTGCTGAATTAATAACCTTTATAACGCTGAAGTGCCAAATGGACTATTCCATAATTTAAACACGGCAAGCCTGTGATAATATTTAGGGTTTTTTTCTGAAGAAAAGTGTAACATGACAAACAGTGCAGACGCTGTTTGCGAATGACATTGGTGACTCGTGTCCCACACTGTAAGGGTTAAGTGGAATGACCCATTAGTGTTGAACTACATAACCAATTCAGTATGAAACGCTTAAATGGAAAAGTAGTAAAGTCAAGCATGCAAAGCCACATGCAAGACGCAACCACCACCAAAACACCGATAGACAGCATGACACACACACACAACCACACACCCAAACGCACACACTCACACACGAAATAAACACAGAAAACACCAAAAGACACACAAGAACCAGGGACAAACGTTCCACAACATGAACAAACCACAAGCACAAAGACTAAGGCAAACAAAAGGAAGGGTGACAAAGAGAGTACCGCCTTGGCACGGTCAGCAGCAAAAACACCACTGGGGGTTTAAACCGGTTTACGGACGTCCTAACCTCACACTTCTCTCAAAGTCACCCTAGCTTTACAAATATTGTAAATAAAGGTATCCCCGCTGGACTTACCCACAACATAGACGACGGTGAACACAGGACAACATGTAAAACATAGCATAATAACTGTGACAATCCGTCAAATATGTACTCAATGACTTTGCTGAAGTCAGAGCACCTGCAGGTAAGCCGTTAAGGGCACGACAGGGAAAAAGTAATACATGAGTCTGGTAAGCTCCTCCTGTATCAAAGTTTAAGAGTATACCATCATAGAGTACTACCCTCGGCCTGTCATCGCGCAAGCAAAGAGGGAAGCGTAGCTACCGACTGTAAAAGGGTCGATAACCAAACATGCAGTGTGTTGCAATATAATAGGATCATAACCTTTCTTTTTAAATGTTTTAATGCGTTTTATAAACAAATCATGAAAATGGATATGACCCCGAATTTTCCTAAGTTTGTAGATAACATCCCCATAAAATTCTGGTTGAGAAATGCCTTGTCGCAGTAACGTCCGTAGATTGCAATTATATTTACTAATGAGAGGTAAATTTCGATAATAAAATTTAGAAAAGGTTTTCCTAAGTTTGTGATATCTGTAACCTTGCTTAAGAAGTTTATCAGTTATAACTAAATTACGTCTGTTAAAATCTTCAAGCAAAGAACAGGCTCGGGCAAACCTAATAAGTTGAGAAACATAAACCCCATAAGATGTAGAACGTGGCACATCCCCATCTAGAAAAGGATAATTAACAATTTTAAAATTAAAATCTTCTCTTTTATCGTATACTTTGGACGAAACTTTATCATTTGTAATTGAAAGATTCAAATCTAAAAATGAAGCATTAATGTCAGATTGATTAGCTTTGTTTAAAGACAGTTCTTTTGGGTAGATTGAAGAAACCATAGTATCAAAATAAGGATTATCTAAATTCAAAATATCGTCTAAATACCTTGAAGTTTTATTAAAAGCATTAACAATATCGGTCTGTGTATCAGGTTTTAAGCTAAGCATAAAATCCCTCTCGTAGCAATACAAAAACAAATCTGCAACAAGAGGGGCACAATTTGTACCCATGGGTATACCAACAACTTGACGATATATGGTATCCCCATAACGCACAAATATATTATCTAAAAGAAAGGTAAGAGATCTACAAACATCAAGGCAAGTCCACATTGTGTAATGTTCAACTTCTGAATTCGAAAAGAATGAACGTTGAACATTACAAGCAATGAACATTTTGTTTTCTCTGGCAAAGGTTTTTTCTATTAATTTAATAAGTTTATCCTTTATAAGATGGTGAGGTAGAGTAGTATAGAGTGTAGAGAAATCATAAGAGCTCAGTAAAGAAATGTTATACTGTTCATTTTCAAGTTTTGTTAAAACATCATTTGAATTTTTTATGGACCAAAAAACATTAATACCAGAATTTTCATATATTTTATCACAGTAGCGTTTAACATGTTCTTTGATCGTAGTAAGACAGGACGTCAAAAGTATAGATAATTTAGTAGTGGTACAACAGCTAGAGTTGGCAATAAAACGCGACTTATAAGGGGTTTTATGTAGTTTCGGAATCCAGTACAAAGTAGAAAGTTTATGTTGTTTTATGTTAGAACCAGACTTAAAATTATTGCACATTTTTACATGTTCCGAGACTATATCTATTTCAGGTGTTTGAACTGTTATATAAGTTTTTGAATCAGTTAGCTCCTTCTTTAAAACATCAACATAATACAATCTTCAAATAATGATTACATTGTTTGATGCCTTGTCAGCAGGAACAAGAACATAATCTGAATGAAAATTAGAAATGTTTTTCTTCAAGTAGCGAAATGTAACTCTAGGTCGAGGTGGTAAAAGATGGTAATTTGATTTGTAAAAAGTTATTCGCGTATCAATAATATCGAAAATACATTTCTTCCAATCCGAAAGGGCATTAACATCAGCATGTTCTCGTCGACACCATTTGATGCAGAATTCTTGAATAGCTTCCGCAATATGAGTTCGACAAGCGTCAAAATCAATAAGGGAAGGTAATCTATATTTATGTCCTTTAGTTAGGAGGGTCCTAAGACGTTTATCCTTAATGATATCTAAATTACCAGTAATGACATGACCAACTGGTTTATAGCAAAAGCTAGAAATGCTACAATCTCAAGAAACAGGGGTATTAACATCAATATTTAAGTCAGAGACAATTTTATTGTAGTTAAAAATAACATTTCTAATAGGTTTATTATATTTATAACAGATGATAGGTGATTCAGAGTTGATGAAATATTTGGGAATAGCATCGATTACATTCTTATCACGAAATATACTTTGAATATCAATAAAATCGATACCTTTATTTAGGAGCTGAAGTTTCAGAAAATGTCTTTTATGTTCAGATTCTTTATCAATACGTGGACGAAGAACATGCTGTGTGTAACTTTGTATAAGTGAGGCAGTATTAATTAACGGATCTGTACGCATATAGATTTTATCAGCCTCTTCGTCTATTGACTTAAGACAGGAAAAGGGTAAAGACGATAAACAAGATAACATAGAATGTTTACCAGTTTGTTTTAGAATAGTATGTAAATCATGAATAGACATATTACGACGTAATTTACGCTTAATATTACCATTTCTAGGTCTGCCATGTGATCTACTTTTACGTTTTCGAATAGAAAATATAGAGAAAATATCGATACTTGGATCTTTAGAAATGTTGCCGCTTTGGAAAATGTTATCATTAAGGCCTAAAGGAAAAGGTGTTTGTAATTTCTTTATCCAGTCTAGCTCTGTGATAAAACGAGCTTTAGATTTTAAACTACCAGTAGTTTTAGAATCATAATAAATTTGTTCTACTGGTTGAACCGAAACATATTTGAAAGAATGTCCTGTATGACGAAAATGCTGGTAAAGAAAATTGCGTACTTTTTTGATCCGGCAATGGTAACTGTGTTCACGAAACCTAGTTTTTAAAGAACGTCCTGTCTGACCTACATATTGAATGCCACAACGTGGCGCATTTCATGTAAGAACATATATAATATTAGATGAGTTTCAGTCTAAATCAGAATTAATCTTCACACTAAACACTCTACCATTAACAAGAGATTTATTTGTTGATCTAGTAGAAATGAAATTGCAACACATACACCTCTTACTATTGCACTTAGTAATTATTGGATACACCCTATGTCTTTTGTTCAAATAATGTGAATTTAGATGGACTTTACTATAACGAATGATAGATTGCTTTAAAGGAGACAAAACGATTTTAGGTCCATTATGAAAAATGTTACTAATAGCCGAAGAGGGAACATGAAAAGATGAAGCAGAAGACAATTTTAGACGTTTAATACAAACTGACGGCTGTAGTGATTGGAAATTAGCCAGGTTATGAGGAATCTGAACGGAAGACACAGAGTGTAAGTTTAAGTTATTAATTTTGAGTTTAGGGAGACTATTCATATTTTGTGTAGTAATTGTAGCACCCTTCTGTAAAAAGCGACATACGTATGTAACGAAAAGTGGTGTAAAATAATAAAAACATACCAGAGGTTATGACAAAAATAAAGAAGACTAAGAATATGAATGAAACATTGAATAGTAAAACATTGAATGGGTAAAAAGTAAGAAGAAACACAAATAAGGTAAAGTCACACTAGAGAAAACGCAAAGGGCACAAATCTTAAAAGGGAAATTAAAATAGTCACACAATATGTCGGTGAGTACGGAAGCCACCATGAAGTGCAAAGTACGGTGTAAAGGTATGAGGAAACACATTGAATGTAGAGCAATTCCTGCAAGAGGAAGAAAACAATATTGATTGAATGTACGGGGAGACGTTGACAAACGGTGCATACCCTGATCGGAGGGCTATTCTAGAAGCCCTCTGATCGAGCCGTCTGATCTGGTCTACACTGTATGTTTCAGTGAAACAAACCATTGAATAGGGCATGTATTCAACAGTTCATTGATCAGAAATGATATCGTACATAATTGCTATTCTAAGCCGAAAGGTTAAATCTGCGCATTAACAATAGACAAAGGATAAGATTATAGGTACATAAATGACTGTACATGTTAAAAAAGCAATCAGGCCCTGTTTATAGAAACCGCTGAATATGGTATAAAACTAAATTAGCCGTTCAAGCACACGTGCCATTCAAGGGGTGTTCGTATATGACTCGATATAAGACTTGTCTACAACGAGTAGCGTATTTAATACAAATCTATCTAAACTAAAACACAATATTTGTGTGTATAAATAAACACTATGCTGCTACAAGTCTTCTAATTATTGAGACATAGAGTGTATGTTGTGTTGAAAGTGATATTAAATCCGTTTACAGACAATACCATATTGACATAATGTAAACTTGATTACTTACTTACGCCCTTCAGTAACATGCAATGACATGGTTGTAACAATTTAACTGTGTCAGGACTTATGTTACTACTCTGCATAAGTACGTTCAGTTTAAACTCTTCTCTGCCAATGTCGCATCTGTGATTACGTATGTCAACAGTTTTGATCCAGATATAACTCTCATCAGGATCTAGATTCTTTGCTACCGTAACCTATATGTATTTGAAACTAACATGAAGAATAATGACATTTTGTACCAGACGGCGACGTTTGTAGAACTTTGGCAGCGAAACTCTGACAGCGAAACTCTGACAGCGAAACAGTTACTTTAAGTATTCAGTTGAACTATGAACCATCTGTTGCATATCAGTGTCAGTGTAAACCCTATTTAAAACGATCGGTTAACAGCACATATCGTGATCAGTGGTTCATTCGGGAACCCTTTGATCTATGTCTACAATGTTTGCCTTAGTCCCGTTATTAGAACAGCAGGAGTAATAGTTTAACCATACACACTCTACACACATCATTTTAATCTAATGTTTTAGAACAAATATTTTGTACTTATAATCAACACGTTAATCAGACCAGATAAACATGCTTGATAATCTTGTTTTCATCAGAAACTTGAGTTGCATGCAGACGCATTACCATTCTGTTCACTTGCAATTTCATATGGCAGTTAAAACACGTGTCTTTTATTAACATTAATGATGTAGTGTGTTTGATACGGAATATACAATCTAACTAATTTGATTATGATCAAATCAAGCAATGTCTCAATCAAATTAGACATTGTTATTACATTATGCGGTTATACAAAATAATTCAATTTTTTTGGTTAGTCAGATTGATACAGAATTGTTCTATAAATAAGACAAACTGTAGCATACGTTGAATAATATATTTCGATATGGAAGTGATTTACAGATGTAGTAGTCAATCTATTTCCTGATGCACTCATAAACAATAAATCGTCAGGGTTCCAGATAAGATGGGTGAATTAACCATAAGCTTGCTATTCACGTCAATATACATACCTGTAAATAGTGAAGACCCAGACGAGACAGCTCCTGCAGGAGCTGTCTCATCAGGGTCTGTACTATTTACAAGTTGATTGTGCAACCAGTGCACTTCACAGCAGTGATTGCAACGCGAAATACTTGTACACAGTGAAGCTATATGTAATTATACAACAGGACATGGGTAAAGAATGAGAAATGTATTTTAAAATTCAGCAAGAGAAGGGTTAAAATATGTTCAAGAATAGTAATAGTCTACTCTGTCTGTTCATGATGTTATATAGATATGATTCTTCAGTTTCTGCCATGGCCAAAACATCTTGTGTCCATGTGCTATTACAACAATTACTTTAATTGATATTCATGATATCAGTATCTCTTACTTGAATATTCTTGGAGTAAAATGTTAATCTGGTGCTCTTGATCGTCAACCTATCGTATATACGACAGATGACCAGTGCTTGGATTTTTAAAATACATTTACAGTAAAAACCCTCTAATGCGACCACCAAAATTAAGCATAAGTCTGGGTGGAATGGTCATGTGGTAGCTAAATGCAGGACGACAGAAATACAGAAAGCTCCTATAGGAGCTTTCTGTATAACATTCGTCCTGCATTAAGCAACCACCTGCATTACAGCAGCTGGTCATTAAGTGGTAGCATTAGCGGGGTCTTACTCTATCCAATATGTATTAAACGGCATAAGCATTATTACTATACGAGTATGTATACTAATTGAATGCCAGATGTCTAAACGCAAAAATGTTCTTCGCCAGACTTGCCGTTGGTTCAAACACTTTTTATTACGCTTAGAGTTATAAATGAATAAAACCCCTAAAGTAGTTGTTTAATTTGGAACAAAAGTATTAAACGGCTATTGAGATTTCCTGCGAAACGTTCGTGTTGCATTAAAATGCCTGCGGCTCTAAATGCCCAGAAATGCCAATTGTCGTTGGAGAGAGATTGTAACTATAGTAGATCTCAGGTAAATATAATCTGGTTTTTCCTAAATATCTGCTCTTAGCATAGCGATGTTGGTTTTGTATTTTATACGCCCATATATTTAGAGGAGATTTGACTAGTAGGTTGTGATAATAAAATGAAATGAGTTCATGTTTAGCGAACTAACGAATTAATATACTGGGCATAGACACTTTGAATGCGTAGGCCACGTTTGTCAAGTTAATTCGAAGAATGAAATCACATGATTACACACATGATGATATATTTCATGACTAATAGAATATTTTACGAAGATAGTGTTTAAAGGGCGTCTTTTATTCTGTGCAATTATTCCACAAGCTATTACGCTATGTAATTGCCACTTGTAGAAATAAATGTATGACGATGAAAGTACGAATGTGCCCCTTGGTAAAGGGTTGACACTTAAACACCTGATCGTTATACTGCTGTAACGTATACATCTACTCTGATCAGGAGCCTTTTTTTATACCTCTGATTCGTTCAAGGTAAAGATTAAATATTTACCGAAGTCCGAACACATTGCACCATGATATTTTATTCACGGTCGCTTCTGGAGCCAAGCTGTTTTCAAATGACAGCAAGGCCACGCTTAGCAGTATGATGGTTAATGGCGCCATTTTGCATGATAGTCCTCAAATTGTCTACATTTCGAGATGGTATTAATGTTTAATACTCGTTTATTGCTGATGTATAATTGTCTCTTTGTAAATCTGCAATGAGTAGATTTCTAGATATAGTTTATTAAGCAATGATTGTTTGAGGAGATTGACATTCTATGAGGTAATTGCAGTATTAGACTTATTGTGAAATGTGTTTGATTAAATAACAACTTCAGTGGTTTTGTGAATAAAGTTTTATTACTTGACACCATATGAACACGGTACCTTCACAGCAGTCTAAATGTAAAGCAAAACACAAATGTGCTAGAAGCTGCGTTGTATTAAAGAGTTGGTTTTTACAATATATTAATTTCTACACTTTTGCATCAGCATGTATTAAACCGCTGTACGATTAATTACAGTAGAATCCCTCTTATGCGACCACTTAATGAATAAACATTGGTGTCTTTATAAGCAGGTGGTTGCTTAATACAGGATAAAGGCAACGCAGAAAGCTTTTATCCTGCATTAAGTTATCACCTGCATCTAGCACCCTGATTTATACCCCTTTTAGGTGGTCGCATTAGCGGGGTTCTACTGTATATGAAAAAAGGAAAAAGAATATTGAAAAAAACATTTTGTAGAATGAAGTATTGATTTGTTCATGGAAAAACGAAGGCGCAAATTAAGGATAGAAAATACTTATTCAAACGTTTAACCCATAGCCCGCCGGTCACAACTATAGTTGTATTTGCAAACAGTGAAGTCCAAGATGAGAGTGCTCCTATAGAATCTCTCTCATATGGGTCTGCACTGTTTGCCTTTGGAAATCCATGCCTGCATGCTCTATGTTTTTGCCTAGGAAATTCATTTCAACATATCCTGTATATTTTAAATATCCAAAGAGGGCAGAGTGATAGAATATAATTATATGGCGGGCTAAGGGTTAACCCTTAACCCGTTAATCGCAATCTCATTCATATTTGCAAACAGCCTAGATCCAGACACAGAGTAGCTGCCAGTCTCACCAGGGTCCAGGCTACGTAGGACAGTTTATCGACAATAGCTTAATTCTTTCAGAAGTACATGTAGTCAAAATTACACCATATCAACAGTTCAGCAGACATCGCATTTGTTCAGCGGGGTAAGTATTAATATACTCAAAAGTATGATGGGGATGACCTGAACCTAGTGAAACAATTTAAGTGAGCTAACTAACTCATACGTCACGTACATTTATTGTTGTTGTCCCTATATCTTAACCCTTTCGCTGCCAAACTCTGTCGTCTGCTAACTTTGTCGTCTGCTACAAATTTTCATTCTTTTGATTTTCTTCATTTCTGTTTCAAAAACATAGTAACAGTTACAAATAGTTTGGATCCTGATGAGACGCCGAGTTACTCGGCGTCTCATCTGGATCCAAACTGTTTGCATAGGTAATCACATATCCGGCATTGGCAGCGAAAGGGTTAAAACGCTGTTCTCAAGTGTCCGAAACTATACTAATTACCAATGGCAATATATTAGATAACCGTTCATTTGCATGGATGTTCTTACCAAGGTAAATGGAAGAATTTATGCAATCTAAAGAACTATTAAAAAAACATCGCCACTGGTAACGCATTGGTCATCCAGTGAAGAACTGCATGACGATAGTCGTAACGTTAAAAGTTATTACAATGCTAATACATGTGGCATATTTCCTATATTTTAATTCTTATGTCAATACAATGTATACGGTGAATCGCTCTTCTGGTAAGTTTCATTGACGTTCGTATAAGACAAAAAAGACACATGTTACTTAATATGTTTTGTTTACATTGTTTATTAGTTGTCCTCTAAGTGTTGTCAGCAATACAGTGACATGAACGGGAAACGAGATCATTTTTATCTGGCAAACTATTGTGAATACCCTTTGATTCTGTAAGTCAAATTGAAGCATCGACACTTTGCATTACAAAGAGTTATGCTGAGATCAATATGGTAAGTGATTACTAGACACATACAATACTATTGACATAATAGTGTTTGAAACTGACATCATTAGCTATTGTGGCTTTATGTTAACCTCCAGACATTGAAACAGTCACCCTACACATACTCCAGGTGCTATTGACAAAACCACAAACCCTGTACAGTCATGCAACGAGTATCATTGGAGGGGATTACATTGAATGGCATGACGATTCTACATACAGCAAAACCCCTTTAAACCGGAATTCTAGTAGACAAATATTTAGATACTTTTAAGCAAGTGGCCGCTTAATGCAGGGTGAAAGTCATGCAGAAAGCTCCTAGAGGAGCTTTCTGCATGACTTTCACCCTGTATTAAGCTGCCACCTGTCTCCAATACCGACATTTATGCTAATTTTAATGTCCGGTTTAGATGGGTTTTGCTGTATTTACACCATTAACCCTGTTATCCCTGACCTGAGTCGCATTTACGGACAGTTGGGATCCAGATAAGGCACCCTGTGCCTTGGCGTTTCATCAGTATCCAAGTTGAGCAGAAATTGTTATTTAAAAACGGGATAAGCTTGAATAAACGTATTAATATGACTGGTTCAGTATAGTTTCTGTAGATAGTCTATATTAATTCTATTAACCCTTCGCTTGCTATTCTCGTCAGTATACATACCTGTAAATAGTGAAGACCCAGATGAGACAGCTCCTGCAGGAGCTGTCTTATCAGGGTCTGCACTATTTACAAGTTGATTGTGCAACCAGTGCACTCCACAGCAGTGATTGCACAGCGAAGTAGTTGTACACAGTGAAGATATATGTAATTATACAACAGGGCATGAGTAAAGAAAGAGAAATTTGTTCAGCAAGCGAAGGGTTGAGTCTTCGAAATCGGGAAATTAGTGTAATATCATTTGTAAAAAGTGTAGGTCCAGGTAAGGTGGCTGCTGAAGGATTCCTCTGATCATGGTCCGCATTTTTATGCATAAAACACTTTTAAGCATTTTATAGTAAATGAATTATATTAGTGAGGGGCTAGGTTAACGATCTTAAATACATATACAATACCCTAAATGCGATATTGAAACTACGGGTGTCAAAATGGGTGATGTATGATCTGAACTTTTCAACAACCATGAAATTATTTCTAGTGCTATCTTTATTGTTCGTAATGTGTTAACCATATGTATATGCGTTGTACCAGCTGTAAACCATTACACCCTTGTGAAAACATAATGTCCGCTCAAATTTGGATGGGATGCCGTGTGGGCTACTGCCGAGTAGATTAAACTTTTGCCAAACTATTGGCCGAGCGTCCTGATGAGACGCTTAGTTACTTGACATCTAATCTGAATCTACGCTGTTTGACATGCGAGTCAGGTCACGAAAAGCAGGTTAACCCATTACGTCGTAGGTTATTTTTAGATACAACCTCCTTGAATAAACCTACCGAAAAGCAGCATTAACTAGAGAAAATGAACATTTTAGAATTCTGAGGTTTGAAACCATTGTGATAAATAGAGCATTTGCTCCTATAGGAGCAAATGCTCTATTTATCACAATAGTTTCACAAAGTGACTTTCACAGAGTCGTCAAATGCCGTCAATATGAGGGAAGTGGTTAACGATTACAATTACAGCTGCATTGTTTTATGTACGATTTTAGCTGTCATAATGAAATCAATATTGAGGACTTGTGTTGGTATTTATTTTCCGGTTTTTAATGTCAGAATTGTCGAAGTTGATTCTACTTCTATATTTTAACAGTGTTGTATCATAACAATAACAATATACACGGAATTAGATTAGTCCCACTCAGCCATATGTTTCACTTCTTATATGAATTTATTATATGTTTAGTTCTTAATCTGAATTCCAATTGGAGAGGTTCAGAAACAAACACTTTGACTTTCCTGACTCTTGATAATACCAAGTGTAAAGTGGTTTACAGGTCGAACTTGAATTCAAAGTTATTCGGTTAAATTGATCACAATCGTCATATTCTAAGTGCAAAGCGAGGGAGACCCTGATACAATTACAATGTTATTCGATTGAAACAAGAGCCGTCTTGTGTCGACAAACTGTAGCTTGAAGAGGCCCATTGGTGCTTACACGGCATTTGACCAAACTCGGCGCATATCAAATGTTTTCTTCAGTGTATAATATGAGGTGGAAGATACCATATTTTAATACTTATTTCAATTTCAAAAAAAGGTTCAAGCAGGTTATTCACACTGATGACATATATCTGGCAGGCTATAAAACCACAGGCAAATACAGCAAGATTCCATAAAACTGTCTAACGCCATTAAGTAACGTTCATAATTAAAACCACTAATACTGCTGGCATTTATATTTCTGTGTATATGGGGTGTAGTAAAATTGTAATATTAGAAACTAGATAAAACGTCGAAAAGCATGCACGAACTCAAAAAATTATATTTGTTCTTATAGACTGTTTATAGTATTTGATTTGAAAATACATTAGCAACATATGTATTGTAAGTGCATAACCACCAATGAGAATTAACAAAAGATGCAGATTTTAAGTATAATTGACCATTTCTAATTGAAAATTTCGAAAATATTCAGTGAACAAAGTACAGCTTCAGTGCGATTAAAATCCCTTTTTTATGGTTTATAAAACTGTTTGTCGGTAACTGATGATATGCTCGCTAGGCAAATCGTGTTTGCACATATTTGTAATGTGATAAACAATCAATGAAATATTGGAAGGTTCAGCGGAAAATGAATGAAGCTATTAGCAAGTCTGCATATACGCAATATGTTCAAACTACAGGTAATTTTGGACTATATATGACAATATCTTCATTGTCATCGTTATGCGCAGGTACAGGCAATTACGGATGGGAAATGTTATGTTTGGTTTGGTTTATATCGGGTTTTACATTGCTTTAACATTTTTTCAGTCATATTGCGACGTCCAGCTAATTACAGATGGAGGAAGACCCCAGACTCCTTCTGTGCACGGAAAAGGTACCATGGCAATGACTGGATTTCGTCGATAATTTTAAAACACCAAACGCACGTGAACACAATCAATTAATCAATATCATGGAAAATAACAGAATAATGTGTAATTTAAGCCTGAAACGATACACACACGTAACACTGGCACTAGAAAAGAACACCACCACGATATATTTTGAAACAAACCATAAAAAGGCAACTTGATACAGGATCAGTTTTCTGGCACACGCCTATTTCTTCAAATACTATATATTCACATGGAACCGCTGATCTATTTTTATAAGTATGTACAACAATGATTTGAAGATAATAAGAACTTCCGTTTTATAAATATCTAATAATTTTATCTTTCTTCAAAAAGAATGATCTCGCGTTTCGAGATTCTAGTTTAATGAAGAACTTGTAGTCATAATTCTAAATGTTTGCTTGACAATGTATTTGGCCGTTTGTCTGGCGGTTCACGCCACGTGATCTTTCAATATCAACTTGTAGAACCAATATTTCTTCTTTATTTACATATAAATGTAGTGACATAATGTCATGATTTACCTTTATATGGATTCATTATTGATGTGTCAACCGGGTTTCATTCATAGCATTCTTTGTATAAGCTGAATAAGGTTATTACTAAGAAAATAAATGTGATTATCAATACTTCCTGGTATATGATATTGAAACAATATACATGTATATCGTATACGTTTTGCTGCTAACAATTTGCGCTTGGTAAACTCGTTGTGTGTAAGTATGTAAATATTAATGTATTGTATTCAGAATAGAATATAATTATGTTATATGTTATGTTATAATATATATATATATATTAATCCCTTACTCCATGAATATGTATGTAAGAAATAATGAAATAATAAATATTAAATAGATTATTTTTATTTTTGCAATGGCAAATGACACGTTTTGGTTTGTCCAAGGCAAACACTGTAGAGTCCCATATGATTGCGTACAGAGGCGTATTTATGAAGTAAAGCGCTGTGGTGTATTATGGTATATCTAAATGATTGCAATGTAATGCACATGTCATGGTGTATAATAATACAGAACCTACTAGTCCTAAATTATAATGAAGTGAAACAATCACGTACATGACTTCTTTAATACTTCTGTACTTAGGTTGTAGGTAAGTGTCTTCCATAAAACATCTGGACCAACGTATAAGTTATATGGCTCACAATTCAAATATACATGAAGCACTTAAACCTGTATGTTTTATATCAAAGAAGTGCTAAGGTATGTTCTACTTTCGGAAAAAATAGTTTATGGATAAAAAAAATGGATCCATGTTACACTGTGACTCAGTAAAATACTTTATCCCTGCTAACTTTCTCTGACATTTTAATACGATATAAACATTTAGTTGATATATAACATGACTTAGTGAATGCATATGTCGTTTTTGTAAAATAAAATGCAAATGAATATGGCATTGAACTTCAATACTTTGATGGGCAGAAAATATGCCTCGTACAATTTAAAGATTGATTTGAACTTTTATTTAATTTTAATGATTGTTATTATGCTTGGCAATGTTACCAATGAGACTCGTTATTACGTCTGGTTCTGGTTATGAGCATTCATAGTTTTAAATAATACCAGGTTATAAATGGTTTCACAGGCGGTTAGGCGGTATGTTTTGAAACACAAATCTTTCTTAATATTGCTTTCTATGTCAGTGCAAAGTTGTTTTAATAAAAGCTAATGCCTTGTGTCTGGAGAGATAATGGATTTAGGCACCAGGTAAATCTAAATATAATTGATTAACTTATAGAGCAATCTAATAAGACTAGACCAATAATAATCCAAATGGACGTTTTTATTAAGAAAGGGTTGGTCTGGCAGTGAATGTAGAAAACAGGGACAAAAACATTGTCAGGAGAGTCGTTTTATAACACTTGTATCTGGAGCCCGTCTTACGAAAGACCGTCGGACTGAAACTGGACGACGCGATCGATGTCTGTTAGAAATTTACTTGTTTGTAACAATAAACCCGTCCAGCGTTATGAACCGAAAGTTAACCGATATTGTGTAAGCACGTTCAATATAACGATACGATCGGCTATGGGGTAATAGCGATTATCGTAAATATGGACTTAGATTGTATTCCAGTGAGATAGGAATAAATGTATGTATAATGTTCGTTGGAAGTCATCCGGGAATAATACTATTGAACTGCAGAATTTATGTTAATACTTCTTCTTGCTAGACGATTGAAACTGTTTTGATCAACATCAACCTTGCAATATCTCAGTCAGGTACATCAGTGTACATCTAAAAATTACGTTTGGAATACACTGTCTGGATATCAACTGCATACAAATTACATTCTTTAAAAATGACATTGTCCTGTTAAGGCAGTCATTTGCATTTTTTTATATCTAGGTTATTTATATCAATAGTGCTACGGAAATACCTGCACTGAGTCTTAACACGATAAGAGAATACAGAAAGATTCTATAAAAAGCCAGACTCTTCCATGGTGTCTTTTGTGGAACGTTTTACCTCATTAATTCAATGTTTTCAAACATTAAGGCTACAGTCCCACTAGCGCTTGCGATCGTTAAAGACCACTGGCGACCTCTGAGACCACTAAAACCGCCGATCGTCTGCGATTGTCGGCGACTAAATTAAAAAAAAATCGCAGTCACATTGGCGATGTATCTGTGACCACCTTAAGACCACCTTAAAACAGGTTGTTGACGATCGTGCGTCAAGTCACTGGTATTCGTACGATATTCGTACGAAGGTTCCTTGTGTGGTCACGTGATCTATGCCTAGTCGCGGATAATCTTTAGGCAGTCGCTGGGGATCGCACGACAGTCGTAGGTAATTGTAGAAAGGTCGCTGATAGTCGTACGACTGTAGGGAAGATCACCAATGACCAGTTAAAGATTATTGGAGACCTTCGTACGACGATCGCACGATTACCTAAACCATCTAAGGTTAAATCTTAAAGAATACCGGCGACCAGTTCGATCGTAAGGAGGTTGTTGTGCATGATCAACAACCTCTCTACGACTGAAATTGGTCGCAAGACTGGAAACGATTATTAACGATTACTGAAGACCATCTGCGATTATCAGCGACTTGTCGTGCGACCTTCGTACGAATATCGGCGACCAGAGGTCGCTAGAAATCGTAAACAGGTCATAAGTGGTCGTAGGCTTAGTGGGACTGAGTATTCGGGATGTTGCACATGGTCAACAACCTCTCTACGACTGTAATAAGACTGGACTTGGTCGCACGATTGTAAACGATTACCAACGATAACTGAAGACTATCCGCGATTAACAGTGACTTGTCGTGCGACCTTCGTACGAATATTGGCGACCAGAGGTCGGTAGCAGTCGTAAACAGGTCTTAAGGGGTCGTAAGGCCTAGTGGGACTGGGTCCTAAGATGCAGGGACCAACCTCATGAGAGATCGTACGACCAAATGTATCGTGGGTCCTAATATACGACACTATTAGTAATACCGAATCATAGCACAATTTACCGTACAACAATTTAGGCGACCGTCGTACGTTAGAACATTCCATACGTTTAGCCGTAAGATCTCTCGCAAGAAGGGATCCAGTTCGTTGGACGACCCATGTATCAATACATGATTTTATGGTTCGTACATGACCACTATACGAGCGCCACTATTAGGTTTTGCAAACCGCGTAGAACGCAACCAGCCAAATTAGAACACAGTGTGTCTGACCAGGTTCTACAGTAGTAGTGAACAATATTATAGTTGTTGTATAGAAACAGTATAGAACCTGATTAGAAGGCGCGTTGTAAAGATTTACAAATCCTAAAAGATGACGATATCCATACATATTTCGCGGCCCATTTCAACTCTGCACTTTAATTTCATTATGATAAAAGTCATATATTCTTCGAGTTTCTATGGTCATTTTTGATGATATTACACATGCTCTATATGTTTTGTTGAAACACTTTGCAAATGTTCTATGGTGGAATGCAGGTAGTATTAATATACACAGTTTTCGTGAACTTCAGAATATCTTCTTTGTTTCCATTTGCGTCAACTTGATTATTCTATTCCATGTGTGTGATATATCGTCTTTGTTTGCTTATTGTAAGACATTCTATAGCACTGTTTAAAGGTTCATTTTACTAGTATTACCAGTCAGCAAAACAAGCAGAACTCTACCCTGCAATTGTCCTGCCTATAGAGATATAAACATAAATTTCGGTCTAATATTCTTATCTAGACAAACACATTAATAAAAAGCACCTTAACGTGTCCTTGACAGATTGTGAATAAATGCAGGGTTCAAACAAATGATTTTCGCAACGAGCGTCAACGAAAGGTGAACCGACAGTGTTGAGTATTTCAATGACCGGGCTTACTTATTTCGATGTACATGTAGGTAAACTATTGTACATAACACGTTCTCTCACGAATTGTTAACTTATGACTGACATGTGTCGGTAAGCTTTTTGCATACCTTATTCATAATGTTTTGTACGAGTTGATTCGATGTCCGCTGATTTCCGTAACATTTCCGTTTTGTGAACCGTCTGCGGTGTTCTAAGTATTTAGAAATCTACAGATAACATTAATATTTAGTTGAACATCAATATACTGTGGGAAATAGGTCGTAAGGATTTTTTTGATTATATTATTGTGTTCAACTTTTGTTGTTGCTTGATATATTCGATAAATGAGCAAAGAATAACTATAATAATAACTTAAAAGTTATAAGATAAATCGGGTGTGCAAATATACGACAGTAAATATAGAAAAATAGTCAAACAGGGAGAGCCACACACGAAATGACACCGCACCAAACACCATCAAACAAGAAACGGTATAGTCACAAGACAAAACATAACAGGACGCATATCAAGACGAAAAACATTAAACATTAAGCATATTAAACAACAAAGTTGACCATAGGCCGAAAGCAGGAGTACCGCCTTGGAACGGTCAGTAACCAAAATAAGCTACTGGGGGACTTAAACTGTAAACACTGTATTACACGAAATATGGTTCCATGTCAAATAGTACTCTTTCCATAAAATGATTCAAGAAATATACAAATATTATTCATATATAAGATACAAATGATCTGTATTTAATTGTATTGTGCTGAATTTACTCTACACAGGTCTGTAGAAACTCAAACGCACAGCACATACAAATAATTATATACGTTCATTTGTGTGTAACAATAAACCTGTCCGGCATTACGTATCGGAATTTCGTAATGAGGATGTTTAACATGTTTGTACAGCCGTTTTATGTTTGAAAGGCAAACTGGTAATACATCCACAGAAAACTAATTAACCCTTTTCTTTATAATAACGTGTTTACACGCATTTTCAAACAGAGTAGACCCAGATCAGCGTCTGCTCTGTTTGCTTATAAAATTTTAAACAATGCTTCTTCACTTTCTAAAATGGCTACACTAATCAACCTTCCATATTTCATTATAGATAGTTTATCCATATTTTATTCAGTAGGTATTGAAATCTGGAATACATATAGAACAGTGAAAGGTTTAGCGTCTTTATTAGTCTTGGGAATTTGCGATGTAACCTGTCTGTATTCTGTATTACACCAGTCTTGTTCCTAGAAATAGTTGTTTCTGTAATGTGTACAGTGTCCTACAGAGCTGCAGATAAGATGCGCTAATTAAACTATTTTCAGGTATAACTTCTTTATTTCGCCACCAAACCCTATGTTGTGACCACTCTAAATAGTGGTCACAAGATAGGGTTTGGTGGAGAAATGACGATTTTAGTATTTGAGTACGCACCTTTATCTGTAGCTCTGTCAATAGCATGTGCATTTACAGCATAGTCAGTGTCGAATTGTTCATTATTTATTCTGCTTATACACACTTGTGTCAGCGATACTTTGATTTATTGGACATACGTTATGTCACGCAATGGGTTAAATGTATCCAATGGTGTGAGTGTTGTATTTTATGATCATAAAATTTAGTACCTTATTGCACTGACATACTCGTACAAAGTGTTTTCTTTGGTTGTTCTACGGAAACAACCTGTTTGTACTATTTGGTAATGCAGTGTTCAGACTAGCTACGAAAAGTAATGTTATATAAATCAAAAGGTATATAACATCACATGTAAGATCGAAATTGTATATTCTGGATTAATTTCGAAAACATATAAACTAGAAATATAATTGGCAAATATAAGATGTAAGTAGTGACATCCGCAGCTACTCTGCATTGGGGACCAGTCATTAGTATCTGTTTATGACCATTTTTGTTTTCAAAAATAACAAACGATACTTCCATGAACCATAATATAGTATCACATCTATTTGCTACATACAGCAGTTTTGGTGATTTAACAGGGGTTTTATTCTCAAGCACAGTACTACAGATAGTTCATATATTTCCTATATTGAACATTTATATGCCATTCCCCTTCATTAGACGCCAACCTCTTCGGCGTACCCATGTATAGTACATGCAATTGAACACGCATTTGTCCTCAGCCATTAAACTATTTAAGATGAAAACTGAGAAATAATTCAAAGTCGGCATTGTCGTTAGCAGTTAGCAGAATGTGCTTGTGCCAGAACAGAAAGTCGTGAAATGTTTATAAACGTTACCATTTACTCCATAATTACACCTTTCCGCGCCTTTGACAATAGCGTAGACCCTGATCAGACGCCGCCTATAGGAACTGTCTGATCAGGGTCTGATCTGTTTGAGAAAAGCTAACATGTGTTTATATGTCATTATAAAAATTACTGTAATTAACCCTTCGTTTGCTATTCACGTCAATATACCTACCTATAAATAGTGAAGACCCAGATGAGACAGCTCCTGCAGGAGCTGTCTCATCAGGGTCTGCACTATTTACAAGTTGATTGTGCAACCAATGCACTCCACAGCGCTGATTGCACAGCGATACACTTGTACACAGTGAAGATATGTGTAATTATACAACAGGGCATGGGTAAAGAAGGAGACATATATTTTAAAATTCAGCAAGAGAAGGGTTAATATTATTGAGCTCATTAACTCTACCCTAAATATTCATCGAGTAAAGGGTTAAACAAATAATTGCAATAGTTAACAGTTAGGTAACTTTTGTTTTACTTAACTAAAACAAGGAGTGCCGATTAAAGTGGTAGATACTTACCTGTTGTTATTTTCATTGAATTAAAAAGGTTTTTACATTTACTTAACTTCCTCTGCAAACAATGTCGTCTGTTTTAAATTCCAGCGTAGACATGCCTTCAATGTCTTCTCTAAAACATAAGTAATGTGTTAAATAGGTTGAGTGTGTAAATCAGCGTCTCATCTTAATACAAACTGTTTGTAGAGGTTTTCGCAGATTCGTCCAGTGCTTCAAGCTTTGTCTTAGGTCGCTTTTCAGTGATTTCGGCGGTGAAAGAGTTCCGTTTTGTAGATGTATGTAAAACTGTTTAGAAACTCCATATGTTAATAGTACTGGTACATATATAATGTCTGACAACCGTTGTAACAGACAAAAGTATTCACGTTTCTACCTTTCCAGTTTTTACCAATGGTCAATTAGTCTGTCCGCCAGATTATTTGAACCTGATGTTAAGTCCGTCAAGTCTGGGTTTTATCATTCTTTTACACATGCTAGAGTTAATTGCAATATCATGAGGAAAAGCCCTCAAACCTCCCTTCTGTATGTCAACATCTTAAAAGTTATTGCCTTGTCGACAGAACTTGATTTGTTCGACCTGTAGGTATTACCTTGGTTGGTAAAAGGTGTATACATTCGCTTCATGTGATCATTCTACAACCTGCGTTGCTGTTGACTGTTACGTGATAGCAGACACGGTTTTATTCTTTAATCTTTAGTCTGCTGGCTGTCAACAATATTGTCAGAATATCAAACAGTTTGAATCTTGATGAAACGTCGAGTAACTCGGCGTTGTATTTGAGTCCAAACTGTTAACTTAAGCAATAGCTCCTCCGCCCACAGCAGGCTAAACATTAAATGCTGCACTGTCAACACTTTCAACACCGTCGCCTGAACTACATGTTTTTCATCCCAAGCTACTATGGATGTCCAGGAAAGGTATAGCGTTGTTTAAAGTTGTATCTAGACATGGCTATCTGTACGTCACATTTTTGTTTTCAAACCTAAGTCAACTGTTTATCTCCGAATGATGATTCTGATACTGTTGTGAACTTTTCCGAAATATCTTCCGATACTGGCAAAATAAACTCTCGACTCCAATTCAAAGATAAGCGAACCGAAAGGGTCCCATTTTATCTTGCTAAGCATTTATGGGAATACAAAAGTTTATACCTGTATCTCACAAACGTATAAATTTAAATCCACTGCTGATTGCAGTGTAATACTTGTATGTCTCTACTATCGTTTTTACAATTTTAAACATTATATGCACGCACCTCGTTTGATTAATACTTTACGTTTACAGATATGTGTGAGACTACACATTGCATTACATTAATAACTTTATAGACTGACATCTGAATCATGAACACAGTAGAACCTGTCCTAAACGGTCACTCGTTATTTGAACATAGTGGTCTGAAAACACAGTCAGTTGCTTAATGCATGATAAGAGTAACACAGAAAGCTCATACAGGTGTTTTCTGTACTACTTTTTACCAACATAAAGCTACCAACAATGCTCTCCTACTGACGCCTTATAGCGCCCCAGCAAAATTCCTTATTGAAGGGAGTGTAATAAGTAGAGCATTTTTTCCTGTGGAGCAAATGTTGTATTTACCACAATGGCTTCAAACTTCATAATTCTAAACATTTTCCTTTTCTCTAGTAAATGTCCCTTTTCGGTAGATTTATTCAACGAGAAAATAGTATAGGAGAGAATGAGTTAGATGATTAAGAATAGTCATACATTACCTAAGTACATGAGAACATAACTTCATAACGAAGCAGATCATACATTAACAGGCTATTACTTTTATACTCCCGAAATATGTCACATTTTCAAAGAGAGTTGATGGTTGATAAGAGATTCCAATCATGTTCTATTAAACATTTACGGTTAAAACAAATTCAACATTTCACCTGATGGTATTTGTTTAGACAATTGTGTCCTGTCCATTTTAAGCATAAATAGTCTGTTATTCTGAACGAACGTTATTTCAATAAATTTCTGTCGCCAGTAAAATGCATTGTTATTAAATATGAAAACCTACAAACGAAAACTAAAATCAAATATGAAAATCTACAAATGAAACCTAGCTAAGCATGACATTTAGTGTAATACCACTGCTCACGTGGTCATTCCTTATTTAGCGTAATGATTGGTCGTTATATACAGTAAAACCCCTTTTAAACGACCACTTAATGAATAAACATGGATAATTTGATAATCCGATGACTGCTAAATGTAGGAAAAGCTCTTATCGGAGTTTTCTGCATAACTGTCACCCTACATGTCCCTACGACCTAGTGGATTTGGCAGAGGTATTATAGAGGTTTAACTGCAATTGCCATGTGACGATTTATTACCCAGTACTACCAGTCCGTAAGGTAGTCTTGGTAGAGATCTGATCTGAATCAAGTTATTCCGAAGGGTCGCAATATACTGTGGCATTCTAAAGGTCGTTGTTATGGTATTCAACATAGGGTCATTGTTTGCTACTGAATATATTACAGTATTCATAATACAGGTGGAAAATTGAATGTTAAAGAATGGTCTGAATCAAGAAGTTGCAGAAACAGTATCTAACTAAAGATTGAATAATATGTATTTGTATTTAGGAAACTGTTGTATCGAGTTGCCATTGGTTGGTGTGTGTATCTTCAATCAGAGCACTCTATTGGCGAATGTTTTCAAACAGTTTTCAAACAGTTTGGATTCAGATTTTTCAGAATTGAAGTCTACGCCAGTCTTTCAAAACGACAATTACTGAATGCAGACGGTTAATATAAGTACGGTTGGTTGTCATGTATGCGGTGTCAGTGCGGCCCATTGACATTACACATAGTTTCCAAACTGGTAGGCAGTGATACAGCGCATACAATACTGAAAGAAAAGAACAAACGTTGTCCCTTTTCTCCGTAAAAAAAGCCTTTTAACGTCTTTGTCAAAACCGTAGATCCAGAAGGTCCCCAAAGTAACCGTCTGATCAGGATCTCTGTTTGCCTGTGAAATAATGCAGATCTAATTCTACCATTTCTGCCATGGACATACTTCCCTGTGTTTATATGCCATTTTAAAAAGTCATCTAATCTATATACAGTTGAACCCCTCTAATGCGACCACTTAATGAATAAACATGGATGTATTTATATAGCAGGTGGTTGCTTAATGCAGGACAAAAGTAATGCAGAAAGCTCCTCTATGAGCTTTCTGCATTACTTTTGTCCTGCATTAAGCTACCCCATGCACCTAGCACCCATAATTATACTTCTTTTAGGTGGTCGCATTAGAGGGGTTTTACTGTAAATATAAAAGTCATGCTGTGATTATTTCTAACACTTATTAGTATTCATGGCACAAAGGCATGGGGAAACAAAGAGAAGAGGTAACCATAGGTTATCGCCATTTCTGAAAGATAAGTATGTTTAAGTGCTACAAACATTTCATCATGTCTTCAAATACAGATGGCGTCATGATCTAGTATATGTCAGCGTCTGTGATAAGTTTAGCAGAATAATGATGACAGGAGGAATTACCGTGAATAATTATTTTCACAGTCATACTCTATTACCGTTTCTTTTGTTACGATCATAAATGTATGACTCAGTGCAAACATTAGATTTTCGGCTCTAACGAAACTCCTTTAAAATATAGAAGAATGTCAAAAGGTGGTTGATAAGTACAGTAAAACCCGCCTAAATCGGTCTTTTAGTAGAGAAGTAGTTTTTGGCAGGAAGGTGGCTGCTTAATGCAGGGTGAAAGTCATGCAGAATTATCCAAGAGGAGCTTCCTGCATGATTTCCACCCTGCATTAAGCTGCCACTTGTCCTAAAGGCCGATATTTGTACAAAATTGAACTTTAGAGGGGTTTTGCTGTATGTACATACTGGTGTAGATATAGTAATGTGGCTGACAATAAGCGATTCATAATGAACGTGTGTAGTTTAAGAAACTTTAACACAAATTGCGATACGTGCGATTCCGCTTCGCAGATCGCACTTGACTGAGTCATGTTTTGAGGACGTTAACACCTTACCGATGTACTGATGTACTCTTATTGTAACTTTGTTTGTTAGTTTAACGTCCGTAGTTGGACGTCGTGGAATGATTCAGGTTCAGGAGAAACATATCACTCATTCTAGGTTATCTGGTTCTTTAACTATTTCAGTGCAAGAAACGAGTCATTCATGTGCCTTGCTAACAATTAAGAGGGAGTTCCGACCTTCTCACCAGGATCTGCATTGTTTGTCATGTTACAACGAATCCCTGAATATCAACGGTAAGCTTGGCCTGTTTGAAGTTTAGTATGTTTGACATTACAGCATCGAAAGGATTAACAACACATGGCACCAATAGTATGAATTGATCAGGTACAAATCTAATGAACTTTGATTTGTGATAGTGCTCGTCTATTATACTTATACCAGAGATGCAGCCGTACATGTACCAACACACGTTAAACACTTGCATTTCACAAATATACACTTATTCTGCATTCATCATGATATATTCTTAAATTCTGATAATATCAGAATTTGAGAATATATCATGATGAATGCAGAATAAGTGTATATTTACAGATTACTTGTTTCCAGTGTCATTTAATGTTTTGAAAACTGTTGATTGGGTGATAACTAGCTTACTGATCATACCAGATCCGTGTTGTTTGTAAATGCAAGTCCAAGCGCGTTTGGTTGGATAAGATTTAACCCTTTCATCGATGAATTTCCAAATGGACTACATTAAAACCCTTCTAAACCGGAGGTCATTTTAGTATAAATATCGATCTTGGAGACAAGTGGCAGCTTAATGCAAGGTGAAAGTCATGCAGAGAGCTCCTGTAGGAGTTTTCTGCATGACTTTCACCATGAATTAAGCATCCACCTGTCTAAAAGTATCTGAATACTTCTCTATTAGAATTCCGGTTCAGGGGGGGGGGGGGTCCAAGTATTCCATAATTCATACAGATCAGATACCTTGAAAATGCAGGGTTTATAAAAGAAAAGTGTCATGCCAAACAGTGCAGACCCTGATAAGAAAGCTCTTCTTACAGCACTATCATATTGCGTCTACACTGTTTGCAGAGGACAGTAGTGACTCGTTTACTGCACTGATAAGGTTAAACTCGGAGAAAATAATGGATATATTCAATACGTTTATAATATGGTATAACACGTTTCTGTCATTTGCATTTAGTAATTGCCATATTTATGATACACTAACTTGAAACACACCTGTTGAATGGTATTGTCTTGTTTTTCCTTTCTTTGTGATCCGTATTAAATAGGTGTAAACAGTGTCTATTATCTTGTCGGCCTCGTAAATACTTCAACATGCTTCTGAGATCACTTTCCCCACGGATAGGTATGACTTACACCGAATGCATAAAAAAGCCGGTTATCTTATAGGATTGTTTTTACACATGTTTACCTTTCAAAGAAGTGATTTTCGACATAATTCTGTTCTCTTTGTTCCTCTCAGTTTAGACAAATTGCTTGCAACAAAGTAAGGGGAGTTGTTTAAAGATGTATTACGATGGCAATACGTGGATCAATGACCCTGTTAGCAGATCTATAACGTTAGGGTGTATGTAAGTTGAGATTATGTGTTCTTCGAATATCGATTAAATAATAAATATATACAGTAAAACCCCTCTAAACCGGACGTTAAATTTGGTATAAATATAGGTCTTGGAGACAGGTGGCAGCTTCATGCAGGGTGAAAGTAATGCAGAAAGCTCTTGAGGAGCTTTCAGCATGACTTTCACCCTGCATGAAGCAGCCACCTGTCTAAAAGTATCTAAATTCTTCTCTACTAGAATTCCGGTTTAGATGGGTTTTAATGTAATGCATATGAGGTACATGTAACTGGTGGCGCCTAATAAATAACAACATCGTCTGCTTTATTTTTCAGTTTGGACATTCCTCCAATGTCTTCTCTAAAACATATGCTGTGTATCAAACAGTTTGAAACCGGATGAGATACCAAGTTACTCTGTATCCTACCTGGATCTAAACTGTTTCCAAAGGTAATCACATATTCGCCCATTAAGCAAACCCTCTAGGTCGCTTTCCGGCGAGAGTTAATTCTACTGATTTTCTCTGCCTTGTTTGTAGCGGGGTTAAAACAGTCGCTTTAAAGTTATTTCCGTCCTATAGTGTAGTCCAGCTTATTACAATTCAATGCTATTAAACAGGACATTTGAGATAAATACCGGTAGTGTCTATGCGTGCATCACGTCTTTTGTTATGAAATTACACTTTGAAGGTACAGTAAAACCCCTCTAAACCGGAATTCTAGTACAAAAGAATTTAGATACTTTTAGGCAGGTGGCTGCTTCATGCAGGGTGAAAGTCATGCAGAAAGCTCCTAGAGGAGCTTTCTGCATGACTTTCACCCTGCATGAAGCTGCCACCTGTCTCTAAGACCGATATTTATACCAAATTTAACGTCCGGTTTAGAGGGGGTTTACTGTATATATGCGGCGGTACTGTAGATGTAGAGGTGCCCTTCGCATGTTATGTCTTTGATAAATGAGACAATCGGTGGTCAAATAAGCTTTCAAGGACGATCGCAGTGAATGAACCCATCGACTTTTAGCAGTTGAATACCTTTTACTTATTATATAGATCAGGGGTGTACGCGAAAAAAAGTGGGGTTTTTTGTTGGATCAGAAAATAATTTTTTGGTATGTTTTAGATACTTATGACATGTGATTAAAAAATAATGCATTTGTGATAGAGGTGTTATTGTTGAGACGTAACATGCGAAGGGCACCTTTGGTTGTCTATATATAAAATAGTATAATTCCATTTACATAAATAAAACATTGCAACTGTCATTAATGAGTCTGAATAAAATATTCATCTACAGCCATGTTAATTGTACTTTTTTCATACATAATACGCAAATTCATTCCATTTATTATTATTATACCACATTTATATAGCGCTCTTTTCACACAGGATATGTGCGTTCAAAAGCGCTTCACATAGATATATTTTATATACAAAACAGGGTATATTCAATGCGTAAGTATAGAACATTTAAAATTAAATATATTTAATACTTATATATATATAAGAATAATAATAAAAAAAAGAATTTAGTTAGAACATAGGTAAACCAACTTCATCCTTTCCGTAAGTTTATCTGTGTGTGTCATATTATGCTCTATTATAGTGTGTCAACGCACTCAGATCATAAAAAAACCCAACAACTTGAATGTAATATTCTATGTTCTTTATTCTTAGAGTGTAAAACAAACCAGAGGACTCACATAGGAGTCTACACTGGTAACTTCGCAAACTACAGTAAAAACCCTCTAAACCGGACGTTACATTTGGTATACATATCGGTCTTGGAGACAAGTGGCAGCTTAATGCAGGGTGAAAGTCACACAGCTCCTCCTTTATGACTTTCGCCCTGCATTAAGCAGTCACCTGCCTAAAGGTATTCATCTCTACTTGAATTCCGGTATAGAGATTTTTCACTGTAGTTTCTAAATCCCACAATGTCAAAAGAGGTATTTCAGACACAACCTTCACATAAATAGTAGTCCTTGAACGTGTTTGCTGCAAAACAGGTAAAACGATATTAATACAGGAATATAGGTTAAAATGCAAAACAGGTAAAACGATATTAATACAGGAATATAGGTTAAAATGCAAAACAAGTAAAACGATATTAATACAGGAATATAGGTTAAAATGCAAAACAAGTAAAACGATATTAATACAGGAATATAGGTTAAAATGCAAAACAGGTAAAACAAGGTTGATTAATGAATAGAAGTTAAACTGGGTCAATCAAATTTAACCCATTTACTCTATATACTCCATAAATGGGACAATGAAGGAACCCTCTGATTATAGCCTGTACTATTTACTAAACCAATTGATATAAGGGGTTTGCGGTCATTCCTTTTTTTGAACATAGATGTCTTAACCCTTTCCCTCATATTGACGACTTTTGACGACTCTGTAAAAGTCACTTTGTGAAACCATTGTGATAAAAAGAGCATTTTCTCCTTTAGGAGCAAATGCTCTATTTATCACAATGGTTTCAAACTACAAATTCTAAATATGTCATTTTCTCTAGTTAATGCTCCTTTTCGGTAGATTTATTCAAAGAGGTTGTATCTAAAAATAGCCTATGAGGTAATAGGTTAAAACGCACGTGGTTGCTTAATGCAGGGCATACGTAATGCAGAAAACGCCTGTGAAAAACGTCACTTTAACCCTTTCCCTGTTCATAATTCATGTAAGATATAACGACATCATTAATATTTATCATCTGAGTTGCAAAGATCTTCTTTGCTTTGACATTAACTGTATAAAAATCAAACGGAGCAGACCCTGATCAGACGGCTTATATAGAAGCCGTTTGACCTGGGTCTACTCTGTTTGCAAATGCGTGAAAAAGCGTTTATATAAAGGTTAAGCGAGGTTGTCGTAAATAATATAGGAGTGGAATGGTTTAAAACATAGTCAACTAGTTTGCACCCTACAACATATTTTTATTGATATCATTAACAAATAAATGCGACGTATGGATCCTGGAATTCGTCCAAATGAAGACTTAGTGTCAGATTTAGCTGCTTTACCCTTTCCCATGTCGACCACGGCGAATGCCTGCAACTTTCAGCAGCTTACCGGTATTTCTCCCGCGTTGATATTAGCTTGGCACTACGTTTCTGCACTATATAATTGGATCATAAGCGACTTTAATGTATGTATTGCATAATTTTTCGTATTTACGACGCTAGATTACTGATGCAAACGTCTATTTTCTGATTTGCTGGACGGGATCAAACGGAATGTAGAATAGCATCGTCACACTGAGCGGTAATCTGTAATGTTCCACAGATACTGTGAAATCTGAAAATGCGGATTAGGTTTTCAGAAAAAGGGTCTCAGTCTAATCTATACATTTATGTAAAATGTTAGCTCTTACTATAAAAAATCCAACAGTTATTAATATTTTGCTCTATACATAACATAATAATAGCAGTACTGAGGCAATCAGATACAGTAATTCTCCTCTAAACTGGACGTTTAATTTGGTATACATGCCGGTCTTATAGACAGGTGGCAGCTTAATGCAAGGTGAACGTCATGCAGAAAGCTACTCTAGGAGCTTTCTGAATGACTTTCACCCTAGAGATGAAAGTCATGAAGAAAGATCCTCTTGGAGCTTTCTGCATGACTTTTGACATGCATTCAGCTGCCACCTGTCTTAACCCTTTCCCTCATATAAACGTGTTTCCACGCATTTTCAAACAGAGTAGACCCAGATCAGACGGCTCCTATCGGAGCAGTCTGATCAGGGTCTGCTCTGTTTGCTAATATAATTTGATAGATCTGTTTCTTTGCTTTCTAAAATGTTTACACTGGTCCACCTTCAATATTTCATTATGACTGTTTTGTCCATGAATGATCAGTAGGTATCAAAATTTGGACTAAATATAGAACAGGGAAAGGATTAAAGATCGATGATAATACGTATTTTAGTCTTCGAATAATCGAGATTTTACATATATAATAGAAACGATAATTGCAGAAGCATGACTTACAGATCAGCAGAAGCATTTTGATTCGTATTCACAACATTTGTGCAATAATAATTCGATATTTATGATTTTATATAAACATTCCGTCCGATATTTTCCATTAGATAAGTATTATTTTATTGGGAAATGTTAAAATAAAATATCAAAGATGACAAATAAAAGAAAACGATACCATTTAAAATTGTGTAATGGTGGTATGCCGTTTGTATTCAATGTACCATAGGTCATATGAAATAATCTAGAAGAAATTATACAAGAATACCGACTCTCAAAATAAATTGCAATGCTCAAATGTGTTCGACGTTTCTTCACAATACATGCGTTTAAACCTCTCAATTACACATTTTGTTCATCATCATTGGTTGATAGTGTTTACTATCGTGTATTCAATGTTGACCCCTATGACGAAGGATTCCTTTGACATCATATATCGACCGACTGGCAGTATTGTTGTTGTTTACATAGATAAGTCAAGACTGTTACCATTGAGACCACATACTGTATTATCATAAGAGTAAACACTATCACGTGGTTGCTAAATGCAGGGTAAAAGTAATGCAGAAAGCTCCTATAGGAGCTTTACGTATCCGTTTTGGCATGCATTAAGCTGTCGCTTGTTTCAGAAAACCAAAATTATACTTTTTTAGTGTACCATTAGAATAAGTTAAGTGTTTAGTTGAAATATGGCTTAATCAACCAAAGGCTTGTTTGAATACGTCTGTGAGAAACTGTAAACGCCATTTCACTAAACACTTGAATCTGATTAAGGAGCACTTAGTCATAAATTGTTTTTTTCATGTTGACATGTTAACACCAGACTTTGGTAAACAGCATGAAACTAAAACTGTGCACGGAATCAGTCAACTGATTTTCACAGCCTAAGGCTATGTAATTTTATGTGTGAATTCATTTGTTAATGTGGACATGCATATACTTGTGCATTTGAGAAATGTATTTTATGATCTAGGAATACAAAAAGTGGCCCATGGAATTTGAAAAGAGCTCCCATTCCCCTCATGCTAAGCGCTTAAACATGCACCCTTTTGCTGCCTCGTATTTCCGTCTGCCTATTATGTCACCTGTTTCAGTTTTCATTTTTGAATGTTCTTCATTTGGAATTTTGAAAACACCTAATAACAATATCAAACAGTTTGGATCCTGACAGTACGCCGAGTTATTCGGAGTCTCATCTGGATCTGAACTGTTTTCAAAGGTAATTACAGATTTACCCGCGGCAGCAAATGAGTTACACACAGTGAGAGCTCATTAGCAGCATGCCAACAAAAGTAGAAAGTGAATAATTCATCAAGAGGGGTGTTCATAATGCCAGATTTAAACGAGCAATTGCAGAGTTTTTACATGAGGACACATACAAATTTAATGCCACTTTAGATGTTTGATAAGTTTTGTAAGTGGTGTGTGTAATTCCCGCATATGAAAATAATACATAAGCACATCACACTTTTGACAACTACTCTAACTTGTGTTTCTTTGTTCTTGAATGATAGTGCAAGGGTCGATTTTAACCTTTAACCTGCTAATCAGGACCTGAAGGACATTGGCAAACAGAGTGGATTCAGATGAGACGACACATAACTCGGCGTCCATCAGGCCCCGAGATTACAATACGTTTTGCTTGAGTCTGAGATCATTCTCAAGCACTTGACCAATCAGATACATGAGAACGATCTCAAACTTAGATGTTTTATAACCGTTGACCCTGGATCCGAGCTATTTGACACTCGGGTATCATTAGGTCCACAATCTCTTGATCAAGTCGGAAATTGTCAAACTTGCACCAGACCAAACTTTGAGCAGATTTTCTTTAGCATTGGGACTTGGGTTCCTTTAGAGCTGTTCTACACTTACTTATTGCAGGCTACATTCTGTATGAAATTTGATCTGACCCTTAATGTGTTTTATGTATCCAAGTGAATCACAGTGTAAAACCTTTTGCTTGATCCACTGTAATAGTTCAGCGGCTAGAATCGTTCCATTGCTTGTAGAATAAAACAAAAGTTATAAAATAGGTTGTTCGATAGTCATATGCTTTTACTTTGATGATACATAATTATGTAACACTGCGAAGAAAAGAAAGTAGAAAAGTTTTATTTCTCTCACTATTCATAACTTTAACCCTTTCCCTCATATTGACGACTTTTGACGTCTCTGTAGAAGTCACTTTATGAAACCATTGTGATAAATAGAGCATTTGCTCCTATAGGAGCAAATGCTTTATTTTTCACAATGGTTTCAAATTACAAAATTCTAAAAGTTTCCTTTTCTCTAGTTAATGCTCCTTTTCGGTAGATTTATTCAAAGTGGTTGGATCTAAAAATAGCCTATGAGGGAATGGGTTAAACACTATTTATAGGAAGAAAACTATATGACCTACGCAACTAAAATAGATTTGAAGAACTGTAGGACACTGTCATATGAAAACCCTTTTATCTCAGAGACATGCCCAGATGAAAAGTTTGGGCTTATCTAATTGATGTTAGATTCTACAATAATTTCTTAGGTATGGATATGTTGAAACAAATGGTGTTCAGGTGCGGATCTACAGTGTTTGTATATGTCCCCTTTTTGGGGGCACTAGGCTTACATAGTTTAAGTACTGATTCGAATGCATGTAAATGCATTCATGTTTGTTATCAGAATGCAAAATTGTCAAATTGTGACCTGCTACACCTACTTTGCATTAGAATTTCTGGTAAAAGTAGTACAATGTATATCAAAACATATGTTTATTGTCTTTATTGTACTGAGGCGTAATCGGAAAGCATTAACCCTTCGCTTGCTATTCGCGTCAATGTACCTACCTGTAAATAGTGAAGACCCAGATGAGACAGCTCCTGCAGGAGCTTTCTCATCAGGGTCTGCACTATTTACAAATTGATTGTACAACAAGTGAACTACACAGCAGTGATTGCACAGCGAAATACTTGTACACAGTGAAGATATATGTAATTATACAACAGGGCATGGGTAAAGAAGGAGAACTGTACTTTAAAATTCAGCAAGCGAAGGGTTAAACATGCATTACAGTGTTATTCATGGTTGACCATATACTGTACCGAGTCATAAATACAGCGCGTATTCAAATATCGAATCAGTTCTCCACCAAACTCTCTGCTGCGACTACTATTTAGAATAGCCTCGAAGAGACGATTCCAAAGAGTAAACACAACACTTGGTTTAGAATTATAATTTAATCTACACGTCTTATGTAGGCCTCTTTAATATATAACCAATGTACATCAGTGACTCACTACGTATGTATTAAAACATTCAATACATTAGATTGTATCGAGTCCAACAGGCAGACAAACGGACATGGTTCTCATAATTATTAATTACCTGAATAGACACATCGTTCCTGAGTCATATCAGTATTGAAAAGAACACACAGATCGTTAAAAAAGAAACGGAAATGGGGATATCGATAATTTGCGGAAATGTATAGTAGGCATTTTATAGGTCAATTTACATTTTGACATTTCCATCCTGCCGCAAACAATGGCGTGATTTCACTTTTACTGTATATAACAGTATGCATTTTCATCATGACGCTTTTGTCAAATGTAATAATTGGCATATACAGTAAAACCTCTCTATAACGACCACTAAATTACATCAAGTAGTTTGTGTTAAAGGCAGGTGGTTGCTTAAAGCAAGGTGAAAGTAAACCAGAACGCTCCTATAAGAACGTTCTGTTTTACTTTCACCTTGCTTTAAGCAACTACCTGCCCTTAATACCAACTAATTAACACAATTTAGTTGCCGTTATAGAGATGTTTTACTGTACCATGTCTGGTTGTACATGTAGTTGTAAATTCTGTGTAAACAAAATTAATGAGAGAAAAAGGCGTTAGTATTGGCATGCTGCTACATTTATCCGTTCATGTACTGTACTGTCAAATGTGATTTTAAAACGGCCATGTCAATACGCTGTAAACTTGCAAGATAGATAGATAGATAGATTTAATTAGCATCTAAATTTGCATACAATTTACAAGATATTAATACATATATTTTAACACTCACAAAATACTACCAACGGTGTATATCATGGTGAGGATCCAGTCAGTTTGAAAATATAATATCACGGATTCGGTCGTAAATGTGCTGATGTTCAATAAAACAAGGTTTAAATTCATTCGACGCATCTTATTCATGCTGATTGTACCATCTCGTAGAGACACTAAGTGATACGAGGACGGACCCATACTTATTACCATATAACAAACATTTCATGACATGCTGCCATGGTATTGATCACTGAATATACAACAGAACCTTTCCTAGGAGGTCATTTATTTATTAAGCACAGGAGTCTTAAATAGAAGGTAGTTGCTTAATGCTGGGCAAATGTAATGCAGAAATATTCTATATGAGCTTTCTGCATTACTTTGGACCTGCACTAAGCTACCATCTGCATTATAGACCAACATTTATATCTCTCTGTTGATGACTGCTCTAGACAGGTTCCACTGTAGTCAATTGTTAATGACCCATGTTCTGTCAAGTACATCTTCCTGTGTGCCTGTAAGTTATTTTGGAAAACCATCGAAAGAGTGAGAATAATGAGAAGAGACAGGCTTTATGTTTGGACACACTTGGACTATAGTGGTTTAGAATACTACCCTTCTTTTATTCTGTAGGTCGGTGAGAAATATGTAATACTAAATTAGCCATACAATCCGCACGTGCCATTCGACACGTGTTTCTTATCAATGACGTTGAGCTTGTATTTGAAAATAGTGTTTGCTTCACTTCTGGCACAATGCATTTCCATGTTGTATATTGTGAACACTCATTCTAAACAAATCTTATATGAAGCAAAGTACATGTCTAGAAAACTTATCTGATTAGGGTGTTATTTCTACGTTGAGTCCTTTAAATGCCGACTATTAAAATGAAATATTCCAAAATTCATTTCAAATAGTTCAGGCTTACCGTTTATACTCGGGAATTTATTTTGAAGAAAAGTGCAACATGGCAAACAGTGTAGACACTAGTGCAGACACTGATGACAAGGCTTCGCTGGGTATATAATGTTTGCGAATGACATTATGGACTCGTTTGCCGCACTGAAAGGGCTGGGGAGGGTATCCCACCAGCCGATTTGTTGAAGAATACTAATCATCTTTCTAATTACCTTCAGCTTTTCGCTAATGGACCGGCCATTAGCCATGTAACCGTATTGGAATGAAAGGCGGTGTACAGTATGTATTTAGGACAAAGAATTCCGCTCCTATGTAGTACAAACATAAACAACGAATACACTTTGGCGAAATTGATGTTATACATTGTACGTTATACATTGTACACTTGTTTTACTTGATTAGGTGTGTAGCATAAGTCATTGATCGTGTTAATGAATCACGGATATATTCAAAGGGAAATACAACTCATGTTTAGTTAGTGTTTTACTATACCATTCACGGTTTAAGTTGACATTTAAAATAAGCAATGAAAAGAGAACGCTTATACATTGAAATTTGGATTATTGCAGTTGAAGATTAAACTGATTTGTCTAAATTTAAGTATAACTAAATTCAAGAAAGCAAACAGTAATTCTATAATGTTAACTCACTCTGTTAAATTGTCACAATTGTTATTATTATACTTTCTTTCGACAGGTCTTGTTCACGGTACGTTTTCAATGCAATGGCATATAAAAAAAGACATTGTTAAAGAACCCACAAACATATAGCAATGTGTAAACCGCTTGAATCCAATCAAACATTGGTAGATGCTATTTGATTATATATGATTATACCACAAACTCTCCTATAGCAATCGGAAATAATCACTAATGAACCCTTAACTCCATAAATTCGCCTTTTTACGTCTTAACAAACAGAGTAGACCTAGATCAAAATGCTCCTAATGGAACCGTCTGATCAAGGACTGCTCAGTTTGCTTTTAATATAATGTAGATCTGATTCTCTGGTTTCTGTCACCAAAATAATATTTCTTTATAGTAACATTATACAAATGCAGTGAATTAATATTCACATCTTACCTGAATATTCATGGAGTAAAGGGTTAAAAAATGGTGATTGACAATGATAAACATTACACTATACCAACAGACGGCTATGTTGGGATCCTTAACCCTTCGCTTGCTATTCACGTCAATATACCTACCTGTAAATAGTGAAGACCCAGATGAAACAGCTCCTGCAGGAGCTGTCTCATCAGGGTCTGCACTATTTACAAATTGATTGTGCAACCAGTGCACTCCACAGCAATGATTTCACAGCGAAATACGTGTACACAGTCAAGATATATGTACTTATACAACACGGCATGGATAAAGAAAGAGAAATGTATTTTTAAATTCAGCAAGAGAAGGGTTTAGAACCGACTGACACTAACACTGTCAGAATGAGACATATAGAATATACTGAAGAATAACTTGCCAACTTACAGATACGTTAATACGGAACTTTTAAACATTTGCAACACTTGAAGACGTTATATTCTGCGTCTTTGTTTTCAGTTACACGATCACAAAAATATCTCGTTTATTCTCAAATGATTTCCGAATATATCAAAGTTTAAAGTACTACATTTGTTTCGAAATGTTGCATTTATAGCAGAGTACAATCTCTCACACGAGATAATAAAAGAAACGGTACATATGCTCATTTCATTAAGGTTGCCTTTAATTCACGTTTGACAAGTTATAAAATATATTTATTTCTTACAGCATTAGTTCATTAAATAAAAATATTGATGACTGAAAAACTAAAACAGTTGTTACCGTTCTACAATGTAACACGGTCAGAGCACGGGCATTATGCATTCGAAGAATGAAATGTACCCGATATCTCAGTGATTTTGTGATTTTGCGACGTTGAGATAGACAAATAGATACATAGAAAAGTTAGATAGAAAGAACGATAGGTAGATAGATATATATAATCATTTTCAGGGAATTCTGTATTTGCATCACCAACCATCGAACGGTCAGAAAAATGACTGCGATACCCACGAAGCAAAAGAATGAAGAGTGTTGCATGTTGAACTATATAATATCACGCAAGGAAAGAGGCATGCGGTGATATCCATCGTTCGCAGTTATGAAGATCCATATATTAATAAGCAGTTACAGTTTTTATATATAATTAATTTCAGTGGAGTATTTTAAATCCAGCATATAAATGTCTCAATATGTTTTCTCCTATGCTGACTGTTTGTAGACGATGTACGTCGTCGTGCGTTATAACACTGTTAAACGCCACCACCCCACATCACCCTTCATACCCCTAAACAACCGCTGAAAAAACATGATCAATGGGTTGTAACCACACTTCACATAAATGATCCTTATGTGATCATCTTTTCGTGTGGTTCCAGTCCGCTGCATAAGTGGGTCACAGGTGTAAAAAAAAGTAAAGTACCTAGTTATAGTCTACTTTCAGTCCGAATGACCGCTCAGTCGACTGTACATTTACTCCCCTGGTCACAGAGTCATTCGCCTACAATTTTAAGCACTGCTAACATATGGCGCAGTCATGCAGCCGCAGTACCGGCTAGTGACTCTCACATATACCCATTTAACTCCAGGGTGGAGAGGAGGTGCAGGTGGGAGACACTGAAAAGCGTCTCTGAAATTTACGGGAGGGACCGGGATTTGAACCCCGGACCTCCGGACTGATAGTCAAGCGCGTTACCACTGGACCACCGCACACCACTAAAACAGGATTTATAGTTCTGAAAAGCCACCGAATCAAGGTTATATACATTGTGTAAAGAGTCCGAAGACAGACACAGGAGCTAAACATTTTTAGACAATGTTTATGTCAGCAGCTGCATGAAAGTTGACAACCGTTTACCGGAATGGTTCACGTGTAACCCAACCACAGTTAAATAAATAGTTATGTCGTGCTTCGTGCTTCAGCGGTGACTTAAAATAAGTGTATTCGTATATGTTTTAAAGTAGATGCTAGTCAAATGCATGTCACACGTTATGCAACATTCATCTAGGGCTATCGAACAAATGATTCTAAAGTGTGTTCACAGCATGGGTCGTGGTTGAGAAATGGCGATTTCATAACTTTGGATACACCGTTTTCTCTATGACTCTGGGTTATATAACCTATTAGTTAAATTAACTTGTTTTCTCCGAACGGATCGTAGTTAAATTTGTTTATGTTTTATTACAGGACATATGTACATGGACAAAATCACACTTAATCAACAAATTACATCAATTAATGAATAACGTTTTGTCGATAATACAATAGAAAGTTATTTCTGTGTACTCTTCACTGGAAACTAATACAGCTTGCTTTATTTTGACTTTTTATCAATAATGATAATCTTCTTTGCCTATTTGAGGACCCAGCGTTAATCATTTACCGTTATATTGATCAAAGGAATGATGAAACACAAGTGATTGCCGAATACATGGCGAATTTGAAGCGGAAAACCTCTATAGGAAGTTTATGCATTACTTCTACCTGCATTAAGTTACCACTGTCTTACATACCTACAGTATAACCTCTCTTAACCGGAATTCTACTAGATAAGAATTTAGATACTTTTAGGCAGGTGACTGCTTAATGCAGGGTGAAAGTCATGCAGAAAGCTCCTAGAGGAGCTTTCTGCATGACTTTCACCCTGCATTAAGCTGCCACCTGTCTCCAAGACCGATATTCATACTAAATTTAACGGCGGGTTAAGAGAGGTTTTACTGTATTAGTAGACCTCTGGTTGATGTTGATTAGGAGGGGCTTTACTGTAAGATTAACCATAGCGTCGTACGAAATAATATCCAGTATATAAATATTAAGTACACAAATCTTCATACTGGCATATGAGCACAAGAAGTTTTGGTCCTACCAGAAGCTGTGGAATCATACCCATTCTATTTCACAAGCAAACAGAGCAGGCCCTGGTCAGAAGACTTCCACTGAGGTAAAGTGTTAAAGCTGAAAGATAATTTCACACCACATTTGCCTTACGTTTACTGTTCTATACACATAGAAAATCTAATTTTGTTGCCAACCCACAGATTTTCTGTGAGCTTAGGTGCTTATGCACGTAAATACGGAATATACAGCTGGTACCTTTTTAGTGTTAACCATTCACACTGAGTTTGTTCTGTAAACTGTGAAATGTTGCATACAAATTTTATAGACAACTGGGAGCATTTAACATACTGATTTCGCCGCACTGTCACTGTGCGAGAAGCGCACAGTTCTACTCCGTATTTTATGAGTTTATTGTGTCAATAGACAAAATCGATAGACATGATAGAATCATGACACTGTCTGATTTCCTGTACAGTATTACATACTGAGTGATTTCAAAAGCTAACATCAATGTCGCCTTGTTGTCTTTCATGTCAATATTATTTTATCAACACAAGAAGGCTCTCGACCGAACTTCAATCATTTGTATTTCAAGGACAGCCATTATGTATCAAGACCAGGAGAACTAAACGCACTAATAAAGAGTCATTACCCTTTTAGCTTTCAGCTGACACTGAAAAGGAGTTGTAAGAACTGCAGAACCTTTGCATTTTGTTTGATGTCATACGCATTCAAATTAACTGAATAGCTGCGGAACATTGGCAATGTGGACCTGTTTTGTTGTGGTAATACTCATTTGGTCAGTTGAAGTGCGTTCTGGATAGAGATGTAAGGCTTTAGTAATCGAGTTACAATATAAATATTTGTTACTTTTTCCAGTCCAAGATTGGCAATTATAAACACGTCCAATGACGTAGCAAATTCAGACTTGGTGGGTGGTAATGTGTTGTAAGTCCGTCTTCTGAAAAGTAACCTTAATACCGTGCAACTATTATCGACTCAGTTCAGCGTCCAAAATAAAAACTTGAGGTCAATTCAGAGTCTAAATTGTATGTGAAAAAATAGCTGCTAAATGAGTGACAAATAATATCGGATCTGGTGATATGATCATCTCCGCGATAACCTTTGCACACATATACTACTCCACAAATACGACTTTCTACGCGTTTGCAAACAAAGTAGACCATGATCATACGGCTCCTATAGGAGCCGTCTGACCAGGGTCTGCTCTGTTTGCTTATGAAATGATATATATAGTTCTACAGTTTCTGCCATGGCCAAATATTTCTGTGTCCATATGTTATTATTTCATATATGAATATTCATGGAGTAAAGAGTTAAGTAACATCTGACCTCGGTACATCTTTGTGTAGGCAGAGCTTAACTAATTCACGCGATTCATTTCAAATGAAGACTGTCAATTTGTGATGTATACACATGTACAGTTGAGTGATCTATGTTTCTCTTGTATGTGATAAATCTTAATAGCACAAATGTGATGCAGACTTTGTACATGTATGTCTTTTTGCTTTTAAACATTTAGCCTGATGCAGGCGCAGGTGTGATTACCTAAACATGTTAGTTAAGTGAGACGCCGTATGATTTAACATCTCATAAGTACTGAAATGTTGTATACTCTTACGTCCTTGTTGGTGAAACAAATGAAAGATATATCAACTAGGTCCTTTGTCGATACTTTCTACAAACAACATTTTGCCAGGCAGGTTTAGGGTTAAAATGTATAACATTGGTGTAGACCTACTTCTGTATAATGGTAGATGACGTAATGCGTGTCCTTACGCTTATGCAATATTTTCGTAACGGTTTTCAGTAGTTCGGCATTTCCTTTTAACTACTTTCCCTCATATAAACGTGCTTTTTTAGCATTTTGCAAACAAAGTAGACCAATATGAGACGGCTCCTATAGGAACTGTCTGCTCTGTTTGCTTATGAAATTATAATTGGCATAGCTCTATAATTTCTATCAATATTAAAACACCCCTTTCTACAAATGCTATTATAATTATTCATGATGCTAATAAATATACATGATGCCATTATTTCTTACATGAATACTGATCCGGGAAAGGATTAACAGACTGACAATGGTAAATATGTGGACATAATCATGGTTCTGATGATGTAGACGTAACGCGCTCGTCTTTTAAATCAGAAAAGGGTCATAATGTGTTTCGTCATTGTGTTATATTCACAAATAAATCTTAATAGCACACATGTGGTGTAGACTTTGTACATGTATGTCGTTTTGCTTTTAAATATTTAAATCTTAATAGCACAAATTTGATGCAGACTTTGCACATGTATGTCTTTTTGCTTTTAAACATTTAGCCTGATGCAGGCGGAGGAGTGATTACCTAAGCATGTTAACCTTTTCCCCTCATATTAACGTGTTTTCACGCATTTGCAAACACAGTAGACCCAGATCAGACGGCTCATAGAGATGCCGTCTGATCAGGGTCTACTCTGTTTGCTAATATAATTGATTGATCTGTTTATTTGATTTCTATAATGTCTACAATGTTCTACCTTCCATATTTCTTTATAACTGTTTTGTTAATGAATATTCAGCAGGTATTGAAATTTGGTCTAAATACAGAACAGGGAAAGGGTTAAGTGAGACGCCGCATAATTCAGCCTCTCCTCGGTACCGTTTCGTTCTAGTATTAAAAATATGTACATGCATGACTGCCTTCATGTCTAAATCATTACAATTAAATGCTGGTTTTGATCGGTATGGACTGTAAATTAGCTACAGCAACATAACATGCCTTACTGGAATACTCTCACATGATTTTGTTCCGTTGAACATTATTTGTTAATTAAGTATAAACTGAACAACGTGATAGTAAAGAGTTAATAAGACCCAAGTTCAAACCCCACTTGCTTAAGAATTCTCACAGAATCGTTTGAATAATATTAGATCAGAATTCCTGTTTCCGGACGTGTGAACTACAGATATTCTTTCATTTAATTCTACCAAAGAATTTCACATAGTGATATATCTTTGAGGGTTTTTTACTTCATATCTCGGATGCAGAGACTATAAAATCAAACAAAGTAATGGGGCGTATCAAGCCAGTTTTCAATGCTTCTGTATCGCTTTTCATGTTAATTTCTATTTAACAACCCGATGCATCCTTAACCAAACTTTTCAGATCTCGGTGACGAGTAACATATACATCAGCATTGGAACTTGAAGTCGTTGAATCCAATTTAATTTCTTTTAAGAATGCATTAACAGAAATTGAAGGCTAATATAACATTCTTTTGGAAAGATTTAACATTTATGTATACTAATATATGCCAAGAATACATTATGCACTAATATATCAAATAATATATCAAATACAAAATATGATATCGACATGCAAACGTATATAGACAAAGACACCTAGTACATGTAGTTTTAGCTACTAATTTCACTTCTGAGATTAACCCTTCGCTTGCTGATTTTTTAAAATACATTTCTCATTCTTTACCCATGCCCTGTTGTATAATTACATATACCTTCACTGTGTACAAGCATTTCCCTGTGCAATCACTGCTGTGGAGTGCACTGGTTGCACAATCAACTTGTAAATAGTGCAGACCCTGATGAGACAGCTCTTGCAGGAGCTGTCTCATCTGGGTCTTCACTATTTACAGGTAGGTATATTGACGTGAATAGCAAGCGAAGGGTTAAAATGTTGATAGATATTTTTAAAGTTTCGCAATGTTATGCGCCAGTTTGTGCCAGGTTACCGTCGTGCCAGGTGTTATAGCACTCCTTGTCGTCGTTATGACCACAGTGAAGGGACCGTCACACCATGACGTTCTGGTCAACGTTCTCTGAACGATTCAATCGTTCAATTTTTTAGCGTTCTAGAATGAGGATGACACATCTGGCGTGTGATAAACGTGTACCTAACGCATGACTACCGTGTGTCTTACGCGCGAGAAGCGTGTAACAGCGACCAAGTAAGATACCCCTGAAAACCATTAGCGTGTGCTGACGTGCCACTGGCGCACAACGAACGATTTGAGAACGTTAGACTAGCGTTCACAAGCGTTCACACAACGCTCTTCTGGCGCTATTCCAGCGACCATGGGCGACTACCAACGTTTCCTCAAACGCCAGAAAACGCTGACCAGAACGTCATGGTGTGACGGGCCCATGATGTTTTACCGTATTTTATGTTGTGGGGATTTCCGGCGTGGGTACCTTTATGTACACTGTTTGGTAAACTAGGGTGATTTTGTGATAAGCGTGGCTTCACCCTTTCTTTGGTTTTACGTCGTTTTAATGGTATTTATGAAGAATGTCATTGAACTTCAAAATAGTATAGCTCCATTGTAAATGTTGCTACGGAGCTCTGGCGCATTGTACTAATGAACGGGCTGATTAGTCTGAAGAAATTTCCCTTCATCATACCATGTTGGACATACATACACTGTACATATACTGTATTATAGTAAATGACACTGTATGTTGGCTAAATGGAAATGTGCAGTCCATACCAATTTAAAGCTAACTTTTTATTGTAACGATTTAGACATGGATCATGCAAAGTGGCATACTTGTACAGTGTACAAAGTATGCATCACATGTATGCTATTAAGCTTTATCACATTCAAGAGAAACATAGATCATACAACTGTACATGTTATCATCACAAATTGACAATCTTCATTTGAAACAAATCCTATATATTAGTAAAGCTCAGCCTACACAATAATGTGAAAGGCATGAACAAATCGAAAAATGATGTTTATATTCATAAAAGAATAACCCTTACAACGCTGAACTTCTAAGAAAAAGACAACATTTTGAACCCTGGCGAGAAACTAATACATATACACTGATTATACATTCAATGCGAGAGGTATTCTTCATGTTTAATGCAGGTGATATTTTTGAATGCCGTATGCGTGTGCAACGGTTATCACGGAGTAGGTCATATTCAATCAGCTTTTATTTGTCATTTGGCATGTATCATATAAACACGTTTGCTTTTATAGCTGACTTACTTAGCAGACATATTAATTTGTTACATTAAATTACTCTTGGGTCAAATGCTCCGAGGGATAACAGATGTTGATATCTTTAATGTGTTCCGGTTTTGACTGAACCCCCAACCTTTCGCATTTAAACGTAGTAAGCGATCACTCCATCAGTCCATCATTGAATAGAAGCTGTCTTAAGCTACCATCTAAAAGAGGTATAAGCCTAAAAGGCAGGTGGTAGCTCAATGTAGGTCAACAGTAATGCAAAAAGCTCCTTTCTGCATTACGTTTGCCCCGCATTAAGCAACCACCTGCTTTTTTAAAACTCCTATGTTCAATTAAGAATGTTCGTTTAAGACAGGTTCTACTGTATACCTCATGTGATCAGTACGTGAACCGCCTAATCGGTAAATTAGACCTTAATTAAACTTTCTCTGGAGATGACACGTACACTCATTTATATGGTAATTAACAATTAGTGTTTGATAGAAAGGTTCTCTTTTATTATAACATCCACAGTTTATAGATTCGTACTTGTAAAGAACGCTCGAGAGCATACACAAAAAGTATTGGAATTGGAGCCGTTTACTCGTGACTTTTACACATGAATATATGGCCATGGCGGACAGTGTAGAATCATATCTATATCATATCATAAGCAAACAGAGCAGGTCCTCATCGGGCGGCTCCTACCAATCTTCATCTTCTCTGTTTGCGAAGACGCAGAAAGGCGTATTAATAGAGTTAACGGCTGTAGCTTCACTTGAGAGAAGGAAACCGACGTAAAATGTGCAGTGCTCCAGCGAGGAATGGATAGCTAAACATGTTCTTAAACGTGTTCTTCATGTGTCAATATACAGTAAAACCCCGCTAATGCGACCACCTAATGCGACCACTTAAACAAACATGGCTGTTTTCATAAGCAGGTGGTTGCTTAATGCAGGACGAAAGTTATGCAGAAAGCTCCTATAGGAGCTTTCTGCATAACTTTCGTCCTGCATTAAGCTACCACCTGCCCTTGTCACTGTGAATTATGCCCCTTTTTGGTGGTCGCATTAGCGGGGTTTTACTGTATGTACTAGAATCCCCCTAAAGCGATCATCACGTAATTAGATTACCAACAGGTAATTGCTTTTCTGTTGGAGCGTCCTGGGTAACGTTCGTCCTGCGTTAAGCTAACGCCTTCCTTAATGGTGCATAAGTATACATCATTTTGGTTGCGGCTTTAGAGGGTATCAATACATATATACCTGATGGACACATGGTGATACTATACCTAGCAGGTCCTCTGAATGCATGCTACTGTACTATAACTCGATCACTGCCATGCAGTGTCGCCTGCAAAATGTAACGAATACACTTGTCATTTATTTCCAATTTCTCTTAGGATGTCACAACACACAGTTTGAATTCTCTACGACTCATCTGGATCCAAACAGTTCGCATGGGTAACCACGGATTCTCAACTGGCAGTGAAGAGGTTAATATCATAGCTTACTTTTATACATGTGCAATATGATAAATGATAAGCATACAAGATTTGATACATTTGACATATATTTCTGTACTTGCAATAGATAGTCACAAGTGTGAATTAAGCCTAAGAGAAATAAACATTACAATTTTAATTCTCTTCATCATAAATCAGTGATTTCGTATCAAACTTATGTAACTTGTGTAATTTAAGGTGCAATAATTTAGATACATTCTCATATTTGCACTAACCTTTCTGATAATAGGCGGTTGTGGAAGAAATACGGGCATTTTATGTAACTCCAAGTTATCTGATCATATCATTACAACTACGATAGGGTTTAATATAATTCAAGTATTCTATAACACATTTATTACTAACGTCCCTGCAGGTTATACAGGCCGACTGTGTATCAAGATAAGATGGTGAATCTAACAAATTGCTTCAATGACATTAGCTTCCAAAGCTTCATAGCACACTGAGGGAGAATCAAGTAAAATATATAGAGCAGTATACGAACTATTTGATGCGTTTTGTTTGAAACGAAATTTAAGAAATTCTATTTTCATAGCTGACATTAACACTTTCTACTGATAAAATGCTACGGACATGGCAACATTGTCTGTATCGTCCTAAGGTTGACCGGACGTTTTTTTGTAAATTCTGGGCAGAGGTTGCTCTGTTTCCTGATGGAATTATACAGATCTAAATCTACAGCTTCTGTCATTACCAGGAATCAGGATTTATATTGTTAATATGCAACTACGATAAACATTATTCCAATTAATAGCAATGATGTCATTATGTTTCGCATGCAATTTCGTTGAGTAAAGGACTTATGTTTTGCTCTTGCTTGTTCATGTTGACAAACAAGTTTACAGAGGCTACTGGTACAAATCATATGCTACAATATAAGGATTTCATTTGGGATACCATTTTCATATCCAGTGTATGTGTCACAATTTCTATAACTATATCTTTAATTGATTACAGAGTGTATATTTAAAACCATGTCTTGTAGTCAGTGGTGCATTTTACTGTGAGGCTATAAATTTTAATGTCATTCCTTTGCTATTTAAAACTTTAACTCTTTGCACGCTAACGGTGAACCTGTGATTACCCATGCAAACAGTTTGGACCCAGATGAGACCTCCCATAAACTGTTTGTCATTTTGACCATATTTTTGCAAAGAAATTAGAGAAAGTTTATTTCAAGAATTGAAGCAGACGACAATTGTTGCAGACGAAAAATTACTTAGCGTGCAAAGAGTTAAGTGTGGTGCCTGGGGGCGTTTGCGTGCTGATTTAATGCATGGGAAATGTTTTTAAACGTCGCCAATACTTGAGACCTAATATTTATAAGACATATACAAACATTAAGATGTAATGTATTCTGTTGAACATCATTGGTATTGCATTGTTTGGATTTCTTCCAACGAGTGTGTGTCGTTTGTCATTTGAAATTGAACAAACAAATGGTGAGATATCAAACTGGAAATAATCATCTCACGGTATATGTACATAAGGTACATGCGTTGCGCTTGAAGGGTTAAAGCAGAACTTGCACATTTGTAGACAAACTTCAAATTGATTGGATGGAAACTGACGCAAAGACTGCAGTATTATCAACACAATGTCGCGATTTTATTGACTGTTTAATAACATTTAATAAATTGTCAGCCGGTATATTATTGTCTGCTTATCATAACATCGATATATGTTTGTTCTCTTGCATGACCCCTGTTCTGTTCGGCATTTTTAAATTTAAATGAGGTTATTTAACAATATGATAGAATATCGAACTGGTCAAGCATTCTTAATCAATGAATAACATTTAGATCAACATTGTTGCAAAATATGCAAACAATAATTAATAGCAAATGGCATGGCTTGAAATTTGCCACTTGAAATCAGAATCAATCTTTGATGCAACAAATAATAATAACCATTGCAATGTGAGAAATGAATTACTTATGTCATTTGCAAATAGTGTAGACCCAGATGAGAGGGATCCTAGAGGATCCCTCTCATCAGGGTCTGCACTGTTTGTCATGTTAACAATTTTCTTTTAAACATCCCTATATATTCACTGTAAGTTTGACTATTTTGGAAGAGTCCATTTGAAAATTCAGCGTTACGTAAGAGTTAAATCCCATATTATCTACAGCTTATTCGCATCCCAATCAGAATTTGGAACATATCCATTTGTCATATTGAGGGGACATCATACACAATGGATTTAGCAAACCGTATTTACCTTGATCACGAATATTGGTGAATAGTATTTGCCTATATCACACCTATGCGACCGCGGAAGATAACCGGTTAGACAAAGCAGATCAATAGTGCGTACTAAACTAGATTACTATGTGTCGACTTTCAGGTTACGTGTTTATAATATATCCTGAAAGTGGGAGATCCTTCGAAAGCAAAACTAGCAGTGCAAAAAGAGAAAATTGCAGACTCGGTTTTATTGAGTCTGTTCATGAGTAGTAATTAAAATGCAACACTACTCACGTCCCTAGCACCGGCTTAAGCAGTATTAAATTTTCAAAACTAATAACATCAACACTAATGATCCTGAAGGACCAGAAAATATAACAACATTGAGAATGAAGTACGGGGCGACTGAGAAAGAACACCAAGTTTATGCTTGGTCGATCTCCATTTCAATAAAAATGAACGAACAAATAATTTCAATATATATATACAGACATATTAAGTCTAAGATGTCATAGTTTGCTAAATCACGTATATTTAATAATGAACATTGAGACATTATCACAGAACGTACGCGTAGGGTCTTTGTGTAATATTGTATTATTACTTTTTAGATAATAATGACTACATGTACTGTAGCATATTGATATAGTAAGAAGATATAGATCTAGTAGATAAGTTACGAGGGTTGTGCCCCTTGGTTGAGGAGAATGGAGTAATTAAAATGGAACCTTAAATGGTGTGTTTCACGTGATTTATTTAATCCATGAATATCGGCCTAGAGCTGGGGTGACATTACATAAATTGGCGACGAGGATAAACTTTAGACGCCCGTGTATCTGTTTGCGGAGATGGCAACGTCAGTTTTACACGATATAGGTGGTATTTCGCCTTTTGAAATTGGTGAACGAACGACGCTAGGAATTCGTTGGACAAGATGGCTGCGTAGTTTTGAACTGTTTTCGGATAGAAAGGGAATAAAAGACGCAAAACAGAAGAAAGCATTATTGTTACACAGTGCTGGACAAGAAGTGCAGGACATATTCTATACATTTACAGATCCGAATCCTGGTGTAGGTGAGGATGTTTATGGGATTGCAAAAGGTTTGCTCGACGCGTATTTCAAACCGAAAGTTAACATTACTTATGAAAGATCACAGTTTAGAAGTCTCGCACAAGTAGCGACAGAATCAATGGACATGTACGTTACACGTTTACGGCAGAAAGCAGTGTACTGTAATTTTACAAACGTTGATGAAAGCCTGAAGGATCAGATCATTGAGAAGTGTTATTCCAGCAGATTAAGACGGAAATTACTGGAAAAAGACGATGTGACATTAGAAAAGGTATGTGAAATTGCCAGATCATTAGAACAATCAGAATCACATGCGATTTCGTTAGAAGGGCCGAAAGAAAGTGTAAACAAAGTTGGATCACGTTTCATTAGAAAACCACAAGGGCCTGTAGCATCAAAAATGAAAAACAGTACAGATCATAGTAAACGTAAACAATGGTATGCATGTGGCTATGAGGGCCATATTCGGTCTGACCCAAAGTGCCCCGCGAAAGGGAAGAAGTGTAGACAATGTAAAAAGGCAGGGCATTTTCAGAAATGTTGTAAAACAAAGATTAAAGTAAAGCGTCAAGACAGAGTGAGAACAGTTAATGTTGAGAGTGACTCATCAGAAGACTATGCATTCACTGTGTTAGACCAGAATAAAAAGGGAGATGTTCAGATAAACATAGGTGGAGTTGCTGTTTCAGTAATTATTGACTCCAGAGCTTCAGTGAACATTGTAGACAGAAATATGTGGGAGCACATGAAGAAAATGAAAGTTAAGTGTACGTCAGGACTGACAAACAAGAAAATTTATGCTTATGGTCACGAGGAACCATTAAAAGTGGCAGGATGCTTCACTTCAGATGTGACAATGGGAAATAAAACCGTAAAAGCAGAGTTTTGTGTGATTGAGGAAAAGGGTCAAGCTTTGCTGGGGAAAACAACTTCAATAGAACTTGGACTATTACACATTGGTTTACCAGGCATGGTGAACAATATCATGACTGATGATGATAGGAAACAAAGCCTGAAGGAGAAATTTCCGAAATGTTTTGAAGGAATTGGGAAATTAAAAGATTTTCAATTACATATTCCAATTGACAATAGTGTTGAACCAGTTGTGCAACCATTGAGAAGGGTACCGTATAATCTTCGAGAAAAACTAGAGCAGAAATTGGATGAATTAGAACAGCTCGACATTATTGAAAAAGTGAACACTACAAGTAAGTGGGTCAATCCAATTGTTGTTGTGCCTAAGAGAAATGATATTAGGTTGTGCTTAGATATGAGAAAAGCTAACTTAGCTGTGAAACGAGAAAGGTATCCAATTCCAACAACAGAAGAAGTATTACAAGATTTGAACCAGTCAACAGTGTTTTCAAAGCTGGGCATAAAAATGGCTTATCACCAGTTAGAGTTGGATGAGGAATCTCGTGAAATCACTACATTCATGACCCACAAGGGCATGTATAGATATAAAAGACTAATGTTTGGGGTAAGCTGTGCACCAGAAATGTATAACAAGATCATAGCTCAAACACTAAGTGGTTTACAAGGTGTGAACATTATTTTCGACGATATTGTTGTTCATGGCAGAAATGATGAAGAACATGATGCCAGACTTGATGCATTATTATGTCGTTTGAATGAAAAGGAGTTGACACTGAATCTCGACAAATGTCAATTTCGCATGACACATGTCAACTTTATGGGAGTAGTTCTGTCAGAGCATGGAATTGGCATGGAACAAAGCAAAGTTGAAGCTGTTGCAGAATTTCGACAACCCAGAACTGTATCAGAAGTGAAATGTTTTCTAGGTCTAGTGAATTTTAGTGGAAGATTTATTCCAAATTTGGCTTCAGTAGCCGAACCTTTGAGAAAACTGACTAGAAAGGGTGTTTCATTCGTATGGGACGAAGAACAACAAAAGTGTTTTGATGAACTGAAAAATCAGCTTGCCAATGCTGAGAATCTAGGATACTTTGACAAGCGGGATAAAACAAAAATCATCTGTGACGCAGGACCAGTGGGTATTGGTTGTGTATTGGTTCAGGAAAATAAAAAGGGGGAATCGAGAGTGATTTTGTATGCAAGCAGAACATTGACAGAGATAGAAAGAAAATACTCTCAAACGGAAAAAGAGGCACTTGCTATTGTGTGGTCATGTGAAAGACTACATATGTATTTAATCGGGACAGAATTTGAACTGCTCACTGATCACAAACCATTGCAGTTCATATTTTCACCAAATTCAAAGCCATGTGCCAGAGTTGAACGCTGGATGCTCAGAATGCAACCATACAGATATACAGTGAGACATATTCCTGGACAAACAAATATTGCAGATGCATTGTCGCGTCTTGTGCCGGATGCATGTACTAACAACGCGAAAGGTGACTTTATGAATACTGATGATTACGTGAAATTTGTGGCTACCGAATCGACTCCGGTTGCCATGTCAACAGAGACAATAGAACAGGTGTCAAAGAATGATCCAGATTTGAAACAGATTCACAGTTTACTGAAAACAGGTCGCTGGCATGAACTGTCAAACAAAAGCTATTTACCAATAAAGCATGAACTAGCTTCAATTGGGTATCTGATTCTAAGAGGAACCGGAATAGCTGTACCTACATCATTAAGAGAAGAAATTCTAGCTTTAGGACATGAAGGTCACCCAGGCATTGTGTTAATGAAACAGAGACTTAGAAGTAAATTATGGTGGCCAGGAATGGACAAAGATATTGAAAAATGGTGCAAATCGTGCTACGGATGTCAGGTAGCGAGTCAAAGTTGTACAAAGCCCGAACCAATGAAAAGACGTGAATTACCTAGTCGACCATGGGAACATTTAAGTGCAGACTTCCTAGGACCACTACCATCAGGTGAAAGTCTGTTAGTAATTGTGGACTATTATTCGAGATGGATTGAAGTTTTCATGATGAAAATTACTACTTCGGAAAGAGTAATAAAGTGTCTGGAAAGTTTATTCTGTGTGCATGGTGTTCCTCTATCATTACAAACAGACAACGCACAGAATTTTAATAGCCAAGAAATGAACAGTTATTTGAATTCTCTGAACATTGAACACCGAAATACGACACCGTATTGGCCGCAAGCGAATGGGGAAGTGGAAATTCAAAACAAGTCTATCTAAGAATAGCTCATACTGAAAAGAAGGACTTAAAATCAGAACTTCAGACTTATCTGATGATGTATAGATCAACGCCGCATTCAACAACAGGAATGTCACCTGCTAAAATGTTATTCAGGAGAAAAATTCGAACAAAATTACCGGATATTGCGGATCATCAAGTTACAGATGACGAAGTAAGAGATCGCGACAGCGAAAAGAAAGGCAAAGGCAAGATATATGGTGATAACAGACGAAACGCGAAAGAATGTGAGATTCAGGAAGGAGATCTAGTGTTAGTTAAGCAAAAGAAGTGTGATAAATTATCCACAATGTTTCATGCAAATCCAATGTCAATTGTGAATAGGCAAGGCAATAGTGTTATAGTTGAGTCAAAAGAAGGTGTTAGGTATTCAAGAAATGTGTCACATGTGAAAAAGTTCTATACAAGTGATAAAAAGCAGAATCAGCTTGAGTCAGAAAATCGAAATGTGCCTTCATATGTGAAAAATCATGAAAGTGTTAAATTAGATCAGGGTCAGAGAAAGTTCAGTCAGAATGAAAATGAGCAAAGTGTTAAATTAGATCAGAGTCAGAGAAAATTCAGTCAGAATGAAAATGAGCATAGTGTTAAATCAACAGAAAAAGTAATTTCTGAGAAAGAGATCGAAATTGATTCGAGAGGGGAAGAGAAAGACAGAAATTCAGTTGAGTCGACAACGACAGGAGTAAAGTCATCACCAAAGAAAGATACAGTAGAAATTACCTCAAGACCTGTCAGAATCAGAAAAATGCCAGACAAGTACTCAGACTTCGTTATGTCTAAATAGTGGGCATATATAGTTATTATAGATACTGTACATGTATGTTAGTGAACATGTAAAATAGGTTTAAGACAGTTTTCAGAGTTATAGTTTAGTTCAAGATAATCTAGTCACAGCTCAGAGACCAAATTATATTTTGTCTAAGACTATATTAAGAAGTGGGTTAAGAAATGTTGAGTATGTGGAATAAGATTAGATGCTTTAGAAAGAAATGTGATTGAATTCTTGTTAGGGTAGAAATTTGTCGAAATGACCGATTTCATAGTTTAACAAGTTATCAATGCCATTATTCATAATAATGTATTACTCTTATAGCAATATTTTAAAGAAATATTCAAACGTAAATTGTGATATTTCACAAGAAGTTAATTTCAGTTCTATAGAATATGTTAAGTTGTGTAATGTTCATGTCAAGGGTACATGTGTTTTAGATTTTAAATACTTAGTAAGTATTCAGTTTAAACAAAAAGAAAATCATTAAGGTGTATCACTATCTTAAGTGTGACGGGTATAGTTTTCAATGCGATTAAGGGAGGAAATGTAGCATATTGATATAGTAAGAAGATATAGATCTAGTAGATAAGTTACGAGGGTTGTGCCCCTTGGTTGAGGAGAATGGAGTAATTAAAATGGAACCTTAAATGGTGTGTTTCACGTGATTTATTTAATCCATGAATACCGGCATAGAGCTGGGGTGACATTACATGTACCATACATAATTCATTACTAGTTCGGAAACAACGTATGATATTTTATTGTACCCGAAAAAGAAACAGTTACTGTCCATTTCAATTTACTTTGTCACTGAATTTTAGTCGATGTTTTATTTCATTTCGAGTCAGACTCACCTTAAATAAACTTCATTTGATCGTGATCGTTTTTCAGGAACTCCCATGTTAAATATCCCTCAATATCATGCAGTAACAAGGAATAAAATGCCGAAAATACATTTTCTACATGCTAATTCGATCAGCTGTTTCTTTGCAAATGGCCGCGTATGTATGGATCGTGGAGCATATCATTTTTCAACAGGGGTAAATTGTATACTGATGTGAAATTAAGAGCTATAATTACCCTTAGTTAAATTCGAACTTTCCACTCGATGTCAATCGTCCGCCATTTGCAATTTGAAATGAACGTGTTTACGATGGGAAAACATTGTTTTTTATACATGAAATATTTATTTAAAGAAGGATTCAAGGGAAACTCGGGCACAGAGTTCCCGAAAACCGATGACACAAGTGTTTTAAATTTGATCTCGATCCGGTAAGAAATGAAAACAATTCTCGATTCAAATTCAGTGACAAAGTAAATTAAAATGGACGTTAGTTGATCACAGTTAGTTTAGCTTCTGATAACCATCAGTGATTATACGTTTGCTTGAGACTTTAACACCTTTGAACATTCGCAAATGTATAAACTGCATATCCTATTGGCGGCATCGTAGCAGATGTGGTAAAATTGCCGTTGTGTTGCACGATATTTGATATTCAATAATACTTAGATTCAAACATAAAAAAAATGAAAAACAGTCAAACATATATCTGGTCATGATGATTCTATTTACTGTTAATGGAAATATGGCATACAGTTCTGCTCAGTGATCTGAACCTGACAAATTAGACCGGTAACACTTTCAGTTGTATACGACATGAAAGAACTGTAAAGTTAATTATGGGTGTACTATTACGATATTTGAAGAGGATTAATGAAACTACCTAGAAAAACTTCATCAACTAAAACTTTCTTTTAAAAGGCACCACTTATCCAGCACTTAGATTCACGAAACTTTGAACAGTAAATGTTTTTGTTTCTTTGATATTGTTATCTTCGTCCTAAAACAAGCCGAAAACCATTCTTTGAAAAAGATGGGGTTTTTTTTCATGATATGATAACATGTTCTGTGTATGTTCTTGATTCAGGTATCATATCCCTAAGGGTAACGAGAGATACTAAGTCTCGACAACCTGACTTGACATGTGTGCCAGTTGCAATAATATTCAAAATGCTATAAAATAAAATGTCATTTCTATTTGATTGTTATGGCATCTACAACTTCAAACAATCTACTCAAGACGCTTAGCCGCTAAGTTTATGCATGGGAAACATGTGTGCCATTAACGCTATCACTTGAATCTTCGTTAACCTCAAGCCGAAGAGATACAATCGACTCTCGATTATCCGAAATTTTAATAAAGAAGAATTTTGACCCTTATAGACAGGTGACTGCATGATGCAGGTCGGAAATCATGCTGAAAGCTCCTAGTGGAGCTTTCTACACGACTTTCACCCTGCATTAAGCTGTCTTGAAGATCGATAATGATACGTATTTGAGTGTTCGAATAATCGCGACTTTATTGTAGTACTCATCAGCTCAAAAGCTAGCCTGTGTCTTATAAAAAAATGTTGTATATTTCTTCAAACACACATTCGTAGTGTCAAACAACTGCTTCCTTATGAGGTGTCTTGTCAGGGTCAAAATTGTTTGTTATACTAAATATGCATACTTGTTTATAGCATTCTAAAGGATAACCTTTGGTATACTACATGTAACACAGACATAATGAGGCATCTTGCGGGCCAGTTGAACAACTTAAGATTTTCGTTAATATATTACAGTAGTGCAATTGTCCATTTAAATGTGGTAACAATTTTTAAAGAAAATGGAAGAACAGATTAAATCTTATAGCAGACAACAAAATTTGCAGACGACAATATGTGGCAGCGAAAGAGTTAAACAACGTGTCAGATTACCACAAAGCTTGCATCATAATGAGAAGTCGGGTACTGTGCGTCCTGGATTTGGATCCTAGTTGTTTGAAATGACTATTACAAAGGTTAACACTTCCCTCATATAAACAACTTTTTAGGCATTTGCAAAAAGAGTAGACCCAGATCAGACGGCTCCAATAGGAACCGTCTGATCACGGTCTGTTCTATTTGCTAAATAAATTTGATAGTTCTGTTTTCTTATTTTTTAAAATGACAACTGTATTCCACTTTCTATATTTCATTATAACTATTTGGCCATGAATATTCAGTAGGTATTCAAATTAGGAATAAACACAAAACAGGGAAAGGGTTAACCCATTCAACGTTGGGCTCTCAGATGAACTATTCCAAAATTAGGGAATCGTTTTCAAAGGGACTATTCGAAAATTAGGGACTCGTTTTCCGCATTTAAAAGATTAAAACTTTCCATTTGTTAACCAACTGGTCAGTTAATCAAGTCGTAATTACAAAATAAATGTGCACTATTTTTATGGTAATTCCCAATGATTATTTTAATAGATATTGTCATTTTTATTGTAAAAGCACTGTTTTATGGTTCTGTTGATGTCGTGTATAGTACTTAAATTCAGTCTTGGAGCCAGGGAGATCAAATTGTCAAATAAATAAATACATCAGCAAACGGTAATGACATTAAACTCTCCTCCTGCTGTATAAAACAATTGCTCTGTCTGGGTCCATGCTTATAGAGCTTTTTAGTTGAGTCTGAGTTCGTTCTCAAGCCAAAGGCTCAAATCTGGCTAATCAAAAACTTGAGAACGAACACAGACTCAACTAAAAGTTGTATAAGCATGGATACTGATATTTCAAAGAATTGTATCAACTATTGATTGAGTGACAAATACGTTGTGTCCTAATGTTACGCCATGTTGCTCATCTGGGTCCAAACTGTTTGCAAAGGCCAATAAGGTCGCAAAGGAGAATCAAATATTACACAGTATCTGTTTTGTACATGGTTGAGGTTGTAGTTATTATTAAATGCACACTCTCATAAATCTGTCAGACATATGTTTATGAGAGAGATATATTCGCCATCACGACATAAAACAATCAGAGGTAAATTATACAAATCTAAGTATCTCCATCATACAGTAAAACACTCTCCACATCAGACGTTCACATTAGTATCGCTGTTGGTCTTTAAGACCGGTGACAGAGAGTAGTCATACAGATTGCTCAAACAGTTGTTTTCGCAATACTTCGACCTGCGTTAGGCAATCTTATGCTTAATGACTTATAACTTCTCATTTACGGAAAGTATGGTTAAGAGGGGTTATGCCGTCTTAAAGCAGTGATTCATATCAAACGCATGCAACTTTGTAATTTAAGGTGCAATAAATTAGATAATTTCGCTCATGTTTTAGGCCAATTTTCCTGATAAAGGCTGTTGCAACAGTTATACAGTTCACTTTCTGTAACACTTAGGTATTTGATCATGTCAAAACCATAATAGGGGTTCGACAATTTAGCTCCAGAATTTCATGCATATCAGTTGCACACTGTTTATAATGGCATATGCACACATCAAGTTCTCTCTATGATAGAAACTGTAGCATCAGATATAAAATTATATATCATTGCTAAAGCAAACAGATCAGACCATAATCACGGGCTCCTATAGTCTGATATAGGTCTTCTCTGTTTACAAATGTGTTAAATGCGTCTGTATTATTTAAAGGGTTATTCCGTAACAAGCTACTAACTAGTGCATCTCGAAAGGTTATGGACAAACAGTATACTACAATACATGTATCATGGAGCAACTGTTGGTATCATCTAACAAACCGTTTGGTTGATACTAGGAAGAGAAACTCAGCGTCTCGGTCAAAATTATAACATATCAAATTTTGAGCAGATATTGTTTTCCACAGTAAGGGATTAAAAGTAACTATACTATGCTTCTGTATAGTTCGACAAATACGTAATTCGTCAAAGGACTGTAGAAAGTATATTATTTTTAATTACAGTAAAAACCTGATACTATGAAACTTTACTAATGAAGAATGTATGTTTGTGTATGCAGGAATCTGCTTAATGCAAGATGAAAGTAAAGCTGAAAGCTCCCTCATAACTTTCACCCTGCGTTAGGCTGACACATGTGTTGAAGATCAACAGTGGTGCCTATTTGAGTGATCGTAGTATCGAGTGTGTATTGTATTCGTTATTGGAATTGAAACCACTGGGTCTACTTGTTTGCGTCTATGTCTAGGGCTCCGTGTTCAGATCTTCAGACAATTCTATTAATTTTGTTAAACTTTAATTAATGGTAAGAAATGAATAGCTGATATGAGATCTGATTGAATTGGTCCTTGAACAGTTAGAACGTATTAACCCATACCAAGCTATGCTCGGCTGGACTCTCATTTGCAAACAACGTGGATACAGTTGTAACGCAGAGTAGCTCGGCATCTCATTGGAATCCAAGCTGTTTGACACTGGATCAATAGGTTCTCAAAAGCCTGATCGGATTGGAAGTAATCAAAAATGCTACAGATCCAAATTTCAGCATATTTGTTTTCCAAAGCGGGGTATCAGATTAACATGGCGACTACTATATCCCTGCCTTCTGGGTATAACAAGTATTGAAGAAAATGTGTAATTATCGAAAGTTTTTCTTGACGTCGAGGAGGCGTGGTATTTCTTTTCGGGATACGCGGAAACAGAAAATACAGATACTCCTTTGTCGTGTTATCGCCTTTATTGCAAATACAAATACAGTTATATCCTTCTAAAACGACCACTTTACGAATACGATAGCTGTCTTTAAAAGGGGCTGGTTGGTTAATGCAGGCAGAAAGCTACTACATGCCTTTAACACCCGATTTAGAGGAGGTTTACTGTATAGTGATTAATGCAGTGTCTCAGTGTCTCCTTTACAAAAGCCTCATTAATTCCCTCTATGACAAAAAAATGTCTGCACATATTCGAATCTGATTTCATTTTGACTACGTCCGATTCGGTCAAACTTTTGAGAAACCATTGACCAAAGATAAAATAGCCCCGCGTCTATTCTGGATCCAAGCTGTTTGTATGTGCGGTTACAAAGAAACAAAATCATCCTGTATGCATGGGTTTGTTTGGTTTAAATGTCGTAATGTCTATATCGATGGTAACGGAATAACCAAACTCTGAAAATTGAAACAAAGCAAACTTTCAAATTAACCCTTTCCCTCATATAAACGTGTTTTCACGCATTTGCAAACAGAGTAGACCCAGATCAGACGGCTCCTGTAGGAGCCGTCTAATCAGGGTCTGCTCTGTCTGCTAAGGAAAATTGATAGAGCTGTTTTTTTAGTTTCTAAAATGGCTAACATGTTACACTTTTTATATTTCATTGTAACTATTTTGCTCGTGAATATTCAGTAGGTATTAAAATTTGGTCTAAATATAGAACAAGGAAAGGGTTCAAGCCATTGCATTGTTTTATAACTATATCGAGGATATTACTGCATTAGGGCAAATGTGTGATTACCTCTGCAAACGATGAGATCCGGGTAAGAAGGCGTCTCATCCTCGGATCTCGGATCTAAACAGGGTGAATGCAAATTGAAGGAAAGTCCGCTCTAAAACTTAAAGTAGGTGACATTGTTTGCAGACGAACATTATTTGGCGCCAATAGAGTTACGCTTTCGGTATAGACTGGGCCTCACAGACATTAATTTACGATGAACCACATGCACTTATTGCAATAACGCGGCTTTCATTTTAACTCTTTGCATGCTGGTAACTCAATCGTGATTACATATGTACACAGTTTGGGTCCGCATGAGACGCCACATAATACTTCGTCTCATATGGATCGAACTGTTTGACATTTTGGCCATAATTTTGCAAAGAAATGAGAGACGTTTCATTTTAAGAATTGAAGCGGACGACAATTGTCGCAGATGATACTACACTCAGTGAACAAAGGGTTAATCAATGCTGTTTATCTCTTTAACCCATTCCCTCATATTAACGCCTTTTAGCGCCCCTGCAAAATTCACCTGTTGAAACCATTGTGATAAATAGAGCATTTGCTCCTAAGGAGCAAATGCTCTATTGACCACAATGGTTTCAGAACTAAAAAATCTAAATTTTTCCTTTTATCTACTTGTTGCTCCTTTTCAGTAGATTTATTGAAAGAGGTTGGATCCATAATAGCCTATAGTGAGGGAATGGGTTAACTACCATAAAATGTCGTCTGCAAAATTTGCTGTCTGTTTCAGTTTACATTATTGGCCTTTCTTCCATTTTTTCAAAAGCCATAATCTTAGCACCTTACAGTTTCGATCGTACTGGAAGCTCATATGGAGTATTTTTCATAATGTGGTCGTAAAAGAAAATTGAAAGCGTGTACGAAATTCAAAACAGGTGTTTGAACCCTAGAAACGAAAAGGTCATAAGAAGCGCGAAATGCATGTACGATATTAAATTACGAGCATTAGTTTTATATGTGATTTAGGTAGAAAAACGTGTATCAAATGTATGAACCCATAAATCTCTGAGCCATAAGTTTATGTTAATAAACCTCTGCCTTCACGACATAAACAAATCTTGCATAAATCATACAAGTTTTATTCTGTTCCCAATAAATAAGTCGTATTCATATCAAACGCATGCGGATTCGTAATTTAACGTGCAATTTTGTAGATACAGTAGCATGTTTAACCCTTTCGCTTCCACACATTATCGTCTGTAAAAACTCTACTATCTGCTCCATTGAACAGTGTCGAAGGTTCTTTTTCTTTGTTTCCCAAACTCACTTGCAGTATTAAACTATCTGGACCATGATGAGATATCGAGGTAATGGGTACTTCAGCTGGATCTAAACTATTTTGGAAGATTGTGCTAATGGCGGTAAAGAAGGTAACCCCAAACATTTTGATAAAAAGCTGTTATGGTGAAACAGACATTCAGTTTTATTCTCAAACAAGGTTTCTTGTATGTTACACAGGTCCAGATAAGATGCGTAAATTCAAGAATAACTGCTTCATTTCTCCACCAAACCCTATGTTGTGACCACTCTTTAGAAAAATCTGTTGTTCTGTTACTACAGTAAGGTTTCAAATTGTTCAGTAAACTATTTACCTTCTGAATAGTTATGTTATATGAATTAAGTAGATCGTTTTATAATGGCATGCAAACACATGAGTGTTGGCTTTAGAATCAGATCTGTATTGTACCATATATAAGGAAACAGAGCATACATTAAGACGTCTGTTCTGTGTCTTATTCTGTTTACAAAGGCATCAAAATACGTAAATGTGAGGTACAAACACTTGTTCTTGTTAAGGCGACTAATTCCTGTGAGAGCTAGAACACCAATGACCTGTGAGGGCAGATAAGCCTATCTCAAATGAGCCCGTCATCGTGTCTTTGTGTTTCAGCATGTCTTCTGTCTTTTATAATATTTTGAAGAACATGATGGTAAATGTCCATTAGATGCATCAAATTATATTACATTATATTATTTAAAGCATCCAAATAATATAATTAATCTTTAAACGTTTATAAAATAGGTCAAGTATAGGAAACTAAGTATAACAACACTCGCACGAGTACGAGTAAAACTTAATCTAGTTCTTACTCATATTCTGTACACGATATAGTGTACATGTGATGGTATTAATTTCTTAACATTAACCTGTTTATTTCAGATCTCTAAGGTCTAAAATAAACAAAAATTGATTTATTGTGAAAGTATGGACATAAATCTGCGGTGCAAATATTTCAGAGCTGCATGTTTTGATAACCTTTGAACATTTCGCGCATATGCTCATGATCTATCTTGACCACCTCACCATGAGGTCAAGGGGCAAACCGGTGAAGAAAACAGTAAATAATTACCCAGACAGGTATATTGCATTCTCCGCGCGCTATCAGCAACGCGAGAGCCGGGTATCAAGGCATATCAATTGGCCTTATCTGGGCCCAGCAGTTACACAGCAACAGCGCGCCGGAACCCAGCAGGACGGCAGGCTTACTTACCAGTATTTTAGAGCATTCAATTTTCCTCTTTCTGCACGGCGGATTAAGACGCGCAGCACTTTGGTAAATGACAAGTCTAAATATAAGAACGTTTTCATCGGTTTATTAATGCATCTGCATCAAGGTGTCTACACATTTATCATTCAGAGAGATTACAAGACTTATTAATAAGTTTCTTAAAGCACTGTATCAAAATGACATCACTGTTGCCCTGACAATCTACAATAATCTTCTACCCATTTTTCTCATGAATATTTATGTCAGAAATATTGACATCATGAATATTTATTAGTTGACAATGGTGTATGAATACTGCTTAGGCCATGGCAGAAACTGTAGAATCAAATCCATATTATTCCATTAGCAAGCAGTGCGGACCCTGACTCATACAATAACACTCTGATCTGGATCTAATCTGTTTGCAAAGGTGTGCAAATTGATTTGAATGAAGGAAGGGTTAAGCGATAGATTTGCACCTACAATAAGCCACCAGCATGAGAATGGTTAAGTCCAAATATGCTTAGGCAATAGTAGAGAAGAATTAAGATACTTTTAGGCAGGTGGCTGCTTAATACAGGGGGAAAGTCGTGCAGAAAGCTCCTAGATGAGCTTTCTGCATGACTTTCTCCCTGCATTAAGCTGCCACCTGTCATCAAGGTCGATTTTTATGCCAAATTTTATGTCCGGTTAAGAGAGGTTTTACTGTATACACGAACGTGTATAGTACCGTAAATGTCAAAGTCTCCGGTGCACCCTGTGGACATCTACAATTAAGTTCATCTCAATATTGTGATTACGATTCGTAGATATGCAAGTCACTCAGCAGCGATCAGTCAATTAAACAGATCTAGATCAATTATACAGCAGCAAGTCTCCCGGGATTAATGTAATTTACTCGGCTAATCCGGCATATTGACTGACCGCTGGTTATATATTAACCTCAACCCAGTGGGCTCGACTTGTTTATATTGCTTTCCGCTGCTGTGGAATACCATTGCTATTTTATGTTAAATACATCGCAAGTTAACCATTTACAGAGGTCCAGATAAGATGCGTAAATAAAACACTTTCAAGAATAGCTTCTTTATTTCTCAAGCAAACCCTTTATTGTGACCACACTTTAGAATCGTCTCTAAAGAGTGGTCACAACAAAGAGTTTGTGGAGATGTGACGATTAATTTTTTTAGTTCGCACCTTTGTCTGTAGCTCTGCATTTACTTGATAAATGCACCTCCGTTACACCTTCACAAACATTTTAACCCATTACCTCATAGGCCATTTTAGATACAAGCTCTTTGAATAAATCTACCGAAAAGGAGCATTAACTAGAGAAAATGAACATTTTTAGAATTTTGTAGTTTGAAACCCTTGTGATAAATAGAGCATTTGCTCCTATAGGAGCAAATGCTCTATTTATCACAATGATTTCACAAAGTGACTTTACAGAGTCGTCAAAAGTCGTCAATATCAGGGAAAGGGTTAGAGACCAAGAACAGGCTACTCCTTTATATTGCTTATTCAATAACGTAATTAATGAATATGCATAATGGCCGGGATCACACGTGTATATTCATCAGGTAAAATAGCTGAGCAACGAAAAACGAATCAACATGTTTACTGCCTTATCTGGATCCAAACAGAGTTTTAAAAAAGACAGAAGAAAGATCGTTTCACCGTTGTCGGACAAGGAGATGGTGTAGGATTCTTATTTCAGTTATGTTTGATCTAGGTGATGTTTGGCAATTACTATAGTAAGTACAACATGTTTAGATCAAAATGGAACGTTGTACATAGGAGAATGGCAACTGGTTTACACTCAATATGTACTTTTGCACAGTGAGAGAGAAAGACAGAGATAGACACACACAAAGACAGAGACAGGCAGACAGAGACAGACAGACAACCAGACAGAGAGAGAGAAGTCGTATTTTAATACAGCAATACATCGCAGATAGTAAATATCGCTTCAGAACGCCTCAGTCAGGAGCCCTCTCACATACATTGTTTGCCATGTTACATATTCACCGTAAGTTTGACATGTTTGACGTTTGGACTAGTCCATTTGAACGTCCAGCGTTTTAAGGGTTCAGCCTTATCCTTCTGTAAAATAATGTCTGTTCTACAGTTACTCTGTTTGCAGCTCAATCATTGAGTACACTAGCGATAGGTGGATACAGTTTGTTCACTTAAATGTTTTCTGTAAAATAATGTCTGTTTTAAACTCCAATATATTTGTAAGTTTTACTTTAGTCTCATTCATGAAGATTTTGAGAAACAAATGACTGAGTGGCAAGCAGCTTGCATCCTGATTTAACACCGATTCTTACACAAAACGTGCTATTGTAGTCCCGCTAGACCATGTATTAACAAGGCGATTCTCGTGCGCACGCGCTGTTGTTGACCGGTTTTAATTATACTTATTCGGGGCCTCGGGTAAACAATGGACTCGAATGCTATATATGATAGCGTTTTGGATTAAGCTAGGCGAACGGTGCAAGTATTTCAGGGGCACCGACAATGAAATGTTTTAGTGATAGACATATTGAATAAAATTCCGTGTAAACGATATTTGATACACTCATGAAATGACGTTAGAAAGAAAACAGTGGCCCGGAAACAGCATAAATCGAACGAAGTGTCAGAGAAGTGTATAGTTTTGCTTGAATTTGGAAGATTTAAATTGATACAGGAAAGCAGAAAATGGGTTTTATGCAAGAATAGCGTTAATACACGTTTGTTTTCGGGCAATAACATATGCAGTGTCCCGAGGAAATGTTCCTCGGGACACTGCAGATGTTATTGCCCGAAAAAACGTGTATTAACCCTCTAGTCACACAGTGTCTCATCTAGATCCGAACAGTTTGCAAATACAGTACAACCTCTCTATAACGGCCACTAAATTGTACCACCTGCCTTTAACATAAAATACTTAATGCTATTAAGTGGTCTTTAAAGAGAGGTTTTACTGTAGCAGTCAGGTCGCCTTTTCGCAGGCGAATAGTTAGCTCTGTTGCTGTCAATTATTGTCGTATTCAATCTTTGTCGTGTGCTGCGATGTGCGTTTGTTTAATTTTCTTCCATTTTCTTTCAAGACAATTATCACAGTAACAAACAGTTAGGATCCTGATGAAATGCCGAGTTATTCGGCGTCTAATCTGGATCCAAACTGTTTGCTTAGGTAATCGGGTAATCACAAAAGCGACGTTGGCAGTGAAAGAGTTAAAAGTTATTAGATCTCGACTGGAGTTCCCTAAGGATATCGGACCAAATTGTAGAATGATTCTATTTTCGTCAGCACCAAGGTCTGCCTTTATCCATTTGATGCAAATCAAGGGCAAAACGAAGGATATAATCTATGTATACTAGATGTTGAGATATTGCAGAAAAGAGTTTATGTCATTCACATACAGTAAAACCTCTCTATAACGGCCACTAAATTGTGTTATTTAGTTGGTATTATGGGCAGGTGGCTGCTTAAAGCAAGGTGAAAGTAAAACAGAACGCTCTTATAGGAGCGTTCTGTTTTACTTTCACATTGATTTAAGCAGCCACCTGCCTTTAACACAAACTACTTGATGTAATGTAGTGGCCGTTATAGAGAGGTTATACTGTATCCCATTACCAATGACAGCGTTCATAAACAATAGAACCTGTCTTAAGCGGTCACCAACAACATATTTGATTATGGTTCTGTAAGATGATATCTTAATGCAGGTCAAATGTAATGCATTATCTGTATTACTATAGCCCGGCATTAAGCAAACATCTGCGTTTTAAGACTTTTATTTTCAATAAATGAATGGTAGCTTAGGACAGGTTCTGCTGTAGTTTGGCAAGCATAAAAATTATATGGTTCGTCAAAACAGATACGCATTGTACATGTATGCATACAGGTTCGTTTACATGGCGTTTGATCCTATTTCCATGATATTTTTCAGAATAAACTTAATTTCAGTTGACACATATTAGTTCAATTCTTTTTATGTTAAGGTAAAGAAACTGCCATTTGTTATTATTGTCAAACGCGTTGAGTTTTAGAAATATTTGTTTTCAAAATTCAAATGTCAAAGAGCTTGTATCCTGGTGAGATGCGGATGAGTGTCTCGGCGTCTCATGTTTATCCAATCGATTTCACAGCAAGTGTGCTAGGAATGTGACGAGATAGGTATGTAGGTACAACGAACATGTTATATACATGTACATGTAATGCAGTCTTTGCCTTTCAAACTACATGGCGCTAGGTTACAAGAGCTATACAATGTAGCACAAGTCAAATCTATTGACAACATTACTATCGGCGTCATAGGATACAGGTAACACGCAATCATAGAATTAATAATTAAATACATGGGCGCCGGAACTCATGCAAGAGATTCGAGCCCGAAGCCATAAACGCATGAATAATTTACGCTCCAGATCCTTGATAAAAGCTCCCGACAAATGACTAGAATAACCAGCTAGCTGCTATATGTAGAGAATATACAGTAAATCTCCTATAAAACGGACGTTAAATATAGTATAAATATCGATATTGGAGACAGGCGGCAGCTTAATGCAGGGTGAAAGTCATGAAAATTCTGCATGACTTTCATCCTGCATTATGCAACCACCTGCCTTAGAATACCTAAATTATTCTCTATTACAATTCCGGTTTTGAGAGTTTTACTGTATACATGTGGTTGCTTAATACAGGGCAAAAGTAGTACAGAAAGCTGCTTTAGGAGGTTTCTGTATTACATGTACTTTTAACTTGCATTAGGCTTCCACCTTCCTCACAGACCTATAATTAGACCTCATTTTGATGACCGCTAAAGATAGATTCTACTAGATATCACACTTGTAATAATGCTCTGTAACTGTAGAACCGTTTTCAAACTCTTTATAATTAACCCTTTCCCGTATGTAAGCGCATTTTGGCGCATCTACAAGCAGAGTAGACCCAGATCAGACGGCTCCTATAGGACCGTCTGATCAAGGTCTGCTCTCTTTGCTTATGGTGTAATATAGACCTGATTCTACAGCTTCTGTCTGAGACAAAATGCCCTGTGTTCATATGCCATTATGAAAAATAATCTCCTTAATATTCATGACGTCATTATTTCTTACATGAATATACAACAGGTGAAGGGTTAACCAATACTAGTTAGAAATGTCTTTTCATGGTTTTTTTTTGCAATGCAAACAGAGCTGACGCAGATCCTATAAGAGCTTACTGATCAGGATATGTTCTGTATTCCTATGAAATAATATAGAATTGATTCTAATGTTTCTCCCATTACCAAAATACAATGTATTCATACACACTTATAAAAATTCAGTTAATAAATTTTCATGATGTCATTATTTCGTACATAAGTATTCATGACGGAACTTATTAACCCTTCGCTTGCTATTCACGTCAATATACATACCTGTAAATAGTGAAGACCCAGATGAGACAGCTCCTGCAGGAGCTGTCTCATCAGGGTCTGCACTATTTACAAGTTGATTGTGCAACCCGCGCACTTCACAGCAGTAATTGCACAGCGAAATACGTGTACACAGTGAAGATATATGTAATTATACAACAGGGCATGGGTAAAGAAGGAGAAATGTTTTTTTTAAAATTCAGCAAGAGAAGGGCTAAGCTTACATCCGTCGTATACTCGTGTTCAGCAGTCGCTTTTAGTGGGGTTTTATTATTACAGTAGATGTGACCCACTGGCCTACGTAATCTGCTTTTATCTAACAAGGTGATCCCTCGAGAACTTATTAATTCTACAGTGTATAGCTAATACACCCTCTGGTGCAGTTTTTATAATAAAACTTCACTGATAAGTTTCAAATCCTTTCATCTCTTTTTTTCTGAGATCATATAAAATCATGAATTTCTAAAGTCGTTACTGTCCAAAATTATCTCTTATGTGTACTACAGCTCATTAAATATATGAACATGTGGTTTTACCATGGCAAAAACATTAGAATCATACCGGTATGAGACCCTGATCAGACGGCCTCTACAGGAGTTTGCTGTCTAATCTGGGTCTACACGGTTTGCAAATGCGTAATAGTGCGTCTCTATCAGGGGAATCTCATCTGGGGTGTATAACTGTAATTACATGAATGCATAACTGCACGAATTGTAAATAATTACGTTCAAAATATTTCATATCATATTTCAACAAGCGATATTTATAATCTCGCGAAGGATATTGTTTCAGTATGGAAACTACTGCACACTGTGTGAGTACTTTAGAGTTAAGCATTTTAACCATTCCCTCATAGGCTATTTTAGATCCAACTTATTTTAATAAAGCTACCGAAAAGGAGCATTAACTAGAGAAAAGGAAAAATTTAGAATTTTGTAGTCTGAAACAATTGTGATAAATAAAGCATTTGCTGCTATAGGAGCAAATGCTCTATTTATCACAATGGTTTCAACAGGTGACTTTTGCAGAGGCGTCAAAAGGCGTCAATATGAGGGAATGGGTTAATTAACAGTGCCATAGGTACAGGGGGGTATCCACGTGCTATAATCCTTATTTCCCCCACCAATCCCTATGGTGTGACCATCCTTTCAAATAGTCTCTCAAACGTTGGTGAAGAAAAAAGGAGTTATTCCTGAAAACATAGTTAATTTCCGCATCTTGTCTATGCTTTTCGTTAAGCACTTTGTAGATTGCAATGTCATGAAATGTTTCGAGTATAAACGCAAATTTTCTTCCCGTTTCCGTTTCATACAAACACAATGTATTCAATTCAATATTGACCCTTATTTGACACCGAGCTAACCGTCGAGACTGAAATATTAAATCTGGATCAAAACACATTCCAAAGATAAATATGGGGAACTAAAGGGAAGACAAGAAACTGTAAATATTTACATTTCCCTCAATCACATTGTATGTTCACCATATGCTACATGGTTTCTTTTTGTAGACCGTACACTGTACTCTACCAACTGCCAGAGAGATAAGCACATGTTTTGTAAATGATATGGCTGTGCTCATTAACCATAAGCATGCGATGAATGAAAAGTTGTGAAAATATTTGCAAACACTGTAGATCCAGTGTGGATCCGCAGTTTGACATTCTCATTATATGTCTTTTAATAGAAGTCGGAAGAAAACTGAGAATACAAGTGAGACATTGCAGGAGACAAATTGTTTATTAGTTACGTATGTGAGGGTTAATATGTGGCGTTCAACAATGTCTACATGGACGTGTGTAAAATGGGATGATTTCTACTCTCCAGTACAAGCATGTTTAAACATTGAGATTTTAAAATTAGTTTTCGTCAGTAACCAAGGATTTCGACGAACTAACCAATTGAAAGCAGGAAATTAGTGTATTTGCAATTTACAAACAGTGTACAGCCAGATCATAAGGCTCCTCTAAGGTCCCTACAGGTGTCACCTCATATGGATCTGTACTGTTTGTCGATTTTAACCATTCCTTACTGGCAATTATAAACCATTCAAGTTCGAAATTTCAGCATACAAAATATTAACATTTTACTCCACAGTAACGCCGTGTCATGCCTTTGCAGTCAGAGTGGACCCAGTTCAGGGTATGCCCTGTTTGTTTATGAAATATAGATTTGAGTCTATACTTTCTGTTATTCCACTGTTCATAGTGCAAGTTAAAACACATGTTATTAATAGTCATAATATCATACATGTAGTTTCTTACAAAAATATTCATGAAGTGAAGAGGATATGGTAATTACGTATTAAAATATCTCTACAACGGCCACTAAATTACATCATCAATTAGTTTCTGTTAAAGGCAGGTGGCTGCTTAAAGCAAAGTGAAAGTAAAACAGAACGCTCCTGTAGGAGCGTTCTGTTTTACTTTCACCATGCTTTAAGCAGCCACCAGACATAAATACCAACTAATTGACACAATTTAGTAGCCGTTATAGAGAGGTTTTACGGTACTTCTCTATCTGTGCTAAACATGTCGCATGCAACGCATGTCTGCAAAATATGTCAACGCGGTGCCGTCTGCTGTAAAATCATACAGTACTCGCAAACGTTTTCTACGGATTGGCGTCTTCTGTAAACTATTTGTCTGTTTAACCATTTCCCTGTTCTATGTTTATTCCAAATTTCACTTTTATGTACAAGTTAGTTATAAATACGGAAGTTGGAAAAGTATAGCCATTTAAGACAGTAAAGAAACATATATTTAACATTCCATTAGCAAACATAGCAGACTCTGATCCTATAATAGCCATCTGATCTAATCTGGGTCTACTCTGTTTGTTAATGCGTGAAAACGCGTTTTAAATGATGAAGGAAATGGTTAAATGTTTTCACCGCCATGTTGGCCGAAATACGCCTCGTAGGGTTTGCTGCAATGGACGAATCAGTGGGTACCTTGGCAAACAGTTTGGATCCAGATGAGACATCTAGCATCCAACCTGTGTGAAACTCCACTTTTTATGCTTATTAGAAGACAATGAAGGAAACTCTACTTTAAAAACTAAAGCAGACGACAACATTTGCTGACGAAACTTATATAGTGCCAAAACTCTTCCCGCCGCCGCGTAATTTCGTCTGCAAATATTGTCGTCTGTTTCAATTTTCGTGTTGCTGTTTTATAAAAACTAGTATAAAAACAAAGTATTATCAATAATTGTATCAAACAGCGTGGATCCTAAATAGATGCAGCCGTTTGCAAGATTATCCTAGCAAAATATTACATACTTGCTCCATATTTATTTGTCAGAAGATTTGTCTGTCGCAGAACTGATTGTCTGTGGTTGTGTGAAATTAAGAACTCATTTCATTACATCTGTGAGTACAAATCAAATTTATGTTAAATGAGAATACAGCCGCGAGGCATATATTGATCCTGAACAATGCCTCTTCCAGTAGAGGTATCACACAGCTGGGTACTTATCCAATATAATTCAATACTGTATCCAATGGTATTTTAATAACCCCATTTCGTATCTGCATCGATAATGAAAAGTCAAACACTTCATGAATAATCATGTAAGAAAACGTGACATAATAGTTTTATCAGCTGAAGTTTATAAGGGTAAATGATGTTAACAGTGGCACAATCTTTAGAATCAAACCGTATACCATGGCATAAGTAAGTGGTTAAACTACTAGTATTGACAACAGCGCACATGTCTGTCCCTCTGAATTGGAAATCTAGTACAACCTCTCTATAACGGCCACTAAATTATGTTAATTAGTTGGTATTTAGTGCAGGCGGCTGCTTAAAGCAAGGTGAAAGTAAAACTGAACGCCTTAGTGGCCGTTATAGAGAGGTTTTACTGTAGTACATAAGAACAACCCCCTCTAAACCGGAATTATAATGCATAAAAATTTAGATACCTTTATATAGGTGGCTCCTCCTAGAGCTTTCTGCATGAATTTCACATTAAGCAGCCACCTGTCTCCAAGACTGGTATTTATATTATATTGAACGTCCAGTTTATATGAATTATTATACAAAGACTACATTGTTTCCAAACTTTAATAATACTTTCTCCAGAGAAACCATGTGGTGCATATTTATCCCTAGAAGGTGTGTTATTTATTCTATCCGAGAATGCATTGATGTCATAGAGTGACTGCAAATCCGCCCAAATGACCTGCTTAATGATAATATACAAAACAGCTGTTAGAATAATACAGTCTTGATGAAAACGAAGTCTGACCTGGTGAATAGTCTTGGGTCGACCTATAGCGATATCGTGTTGTTTAAACCTTTCCCTGGTCTATGTTTATTCCAAATGTTAATACCTACTGAATATTCATGAACAAAAAAGTAAAATATGGAAGGCGGAATATTATAGCCTTTTTAAAAACTAAAGAAACAGATCTATCCACTAGCAAGCAGAGTAGACCCTAATCAGACGGTTCAGGTATGGTTGCTTAACCCTTTCGCTGCCAATGCCGGATCTGTGATTACCTATGCAAACAGTTTGGATTCAGATGAGACGTCTCATCAGGATCCAAACTGTTTGTTACTATGTTTGGAACAAAAATGATGAAAATCAAAAGAATGAAAATTTGTAGCAGACGACAAAGTTAGCAGACGACAGAGTTTGGCAGCGAAAGAGTTAATGCAGGTCAAAGGTAATACAGAACGCTCCTATAGGAACTTTCTGTATTACTTTTGATTTGCATTAAGCTACCACCTGCCTTACAGACCAATAATTAGACACATTTTTAATGATTGTTTAAGACAGGCTCTGCTGTATTCCGATTTTTATTTTTGAAATTTTTAAAGTTACTGTTATCCCAAAGTATGTACAAGTCCATAAGAGGAGTATTGTTATACAAAGAACACTTATATGGCCCTCTTCCGCCATCCATTTTCTTTTTCATTTTCTGCTGGCCATTTTTTTTATATATTATTCAAAATGCTTTAGTCATGCTTTAATTGTATTGTGATGTGACGATGAACCTTATTGTTCAAGTCCTTGAATATAATTATATTCTTCTCTGTTCTGTTTATACGATCAACATTGTTCAAGAGGGTAGAAATATTGTACATTCCATTCTCTCTATGAATACTCCAAAAACAAATGTTTATAACAATGTTAATGGAGAACGAAAGTAAGTTAAATATAGATTCGAAACTCCTTTATTTTGGAAATTCCTGCATACACTTTCGTCTTAAAATAATTGTTTCAATGACCTGCTAATTTAAATGTCGGTTTTAAAGAAACGTGATTTCTTTGTATACACGTGATTGTGTCCTAATATCGAATGAGTGACTAGTAGAACAAATCTCATACCAATTAAGAAAAGCAAATGAATATAGTGTATGAAGAGTGGTCAGAAATTGACCATGAAACCTCCACAAGACAACTGTAACACTACTTTGACAGTTCAGTGTTTCTAATTTGAACTTTACAACTATACTAATTATAACGAAATAGCATCTTGCTGCGTTCCTATCGCTTTGAAAACACACATGTAAACATGTTTTCAGATAAGCAGTGTATATTAAACTAGTGCTCACTTTAATGCTTACAATGCTGATTTTTCAAATGGACTATTCCAAAATCCAAACAGACCAAGTTTACGGTGAATATTAAGGATGTTTTTGTTCTAAGGAAAGGTGTAACATGAAAATCATTGCAGACCTTTGATGAGAGTGCTCCTCTAGAAGCTCTCTCATCTGGGTCTACACTGTTTGCAAACGACATTAGCAACTCGTGTCTCGCATTGTAAGGGTTACAGAGGAGGTTCATTGTACATTTATATGACATACTAATTTAAAACTCATTTTGACAAAAATAATAATCAGATGGTAAATCCCCTGGAGTCTTAAAATGCTCAACGATGACGACATTTCATCCAAATACTTAAAACCTTTCACTTCATATACAGTAATACCTTTCTATAACGGCCACTAAATTGTGTTAATTAGTTGGTATTTAGGGCAGATGGTTGCTTAAAGCAATGTGAAAGTAAAACAGAACGCTCCTATAGGAGCGTTCTGTTTTACTTTCACCTTGCTTTAAGCATCCACCTTCCTTTAACACAAAATACTTGATGTAATTTAGAGGCTGTTATAGAGGGGTTTTACTGTATATGCCTTTGAACTACTTTGCAGAAAAAGTAGACACAGATCAGACGACTCATGTAGAGACCGTCTGGTCATGGTTTGCTCTTTGTTTGCTTATAAAATATCTTAGAACTGATTCTGTACATTTTGATATAGGTAATATAATTATAAAAAATACTTCGTAACTTCCATAATGTGTGAAGGATTTAACAACATATCCATTTGTTTTTGGTATGGTCGCTTCTGTACTCAGAGAAACAGATAGTCCGTGGTGTAAATGAAAACATTTTAGAATAGCTGTTTTGTTTTTCTACCAAACACCATGCTGTGACCACTCTCGGAGATGATTCTGGTTGGTGGCGATACAGTAAAACCTCTCTATAACGGCCACTTAATGGTGTTAATTAGTTGGTATTTAGGGCAGGTGGTTGTTTAAAGCAAGGGGAAAGCAAAACAGAACGCTCCTATAGAAGCGTTCTGTTTTACTTTCACCTTGCTTTAAGCAGCCACCTGTCTTTAATACAAAATACTTGATGTAATTAAGTGGACGTTATAGAGAGGTTTTACTGTATTAGTATTTGAATACGCACCTTTACCTATGACTCGTTCAAGATTGATGGTAACGTCTACGTGGCAAATACGTGCAGGTCCTGTACATTATGACAGATGAACGCGATGTCCTTTTATATCATATTTTGATAACTAAGTACGTTTCAAACGAATAATATGACCAATGTATGCGCACTCTGAGCGTAATTAGACAGAATGTTCACAAACCTCCGATCGCAGTATTGTGATTAAATACTGACAACTAGTCAGATGCCAATTCCACGTCATAGTTTAATGCATCAACGCAATACACTGTGTGAACAGAATGGGGTTTAACTGGCTTTGTAATATATCTTTTTGATTTTTGAAACTGATTTTAAACATATGGCACACACAGGGGATTAATTTTGTGCGATCGATTATCATGCACAATGTTGTTTTCCAACACTTGGCATAACACACTATATTACAAAACCTCTCTAAAACCACCAATCAGAGGAGGATTCCGTTTAGGTAGCGCGCAAAAGTTACACATACTCTTCTGTAGTATAGTAAAACTCCGCTAATGCGACCACCAAAAAGAGGCATACTTCTGGGTTGCAGAGGCAGGTGGTAGCTTAATGCAGGACGAAAATTATGCAGAAAGCTCCTATAGGAGCTTTCTGCATAACTTTCGTCCTGCATTAAGCAACCACCTGCTTTAAACGACACCAGTGGCTGTTTATTAAGTGGTCGCATTAGCGGAGTTTTACTGTACTCCAAAGAAGGATTCAGTTTAGGTAGCGCGCAAAAGTTACACATACTCTTCTGTAGTACTTTCTTTCTGCATTAACCATGCTCTCCATAGACACGCCTTTTTCACGTGTTTGCAAGCAGAGTAGACCCTGGTCAGATGGTGTAAGAGATGACTGATAAAAGCCTTCTCTGTTTTGATTCTGCGGAATCATATAGATCTGATTCTATAGCTTGTATCAGGGTCTCATTTATATGCCAAAATAAATTGTAAGCTTATTCATATTCATACATGTTATTGTTAGTCATGGGTTAGTCATGAAGAAATAGGGGTTAAATAACTATTTGCGTTTTAACCCTTTCACCGCCACAGTCGAGTAAATCCACCACGACAAATAGTGCAGTCCCAGATCAGACGCCGCCTTTTCAAGGCGGCGTCTGATCAGGGACTTCACTATTTGTCTCAATCTCCAGTTCTATATATGTGCTTTATTCCTTTGAAATTTGCATTTATTTATCTCATTTCCTTATTTTACTGTATGATTTAACATAGTTGGATTGCAGACGACAATTAGAAATTTGGCGCCGAAAGGGTTAAAAGTAGTTTACATTTAGTTTTCATTTACTCCATGACTATAATTATTCATGTAAACATGGTGTCATTATGAATATTAATTAGATTAATTGATTGTTATAATAGCATATGGAAAATGGAATGTTAAGCCATGATATAAACTGTAGAATCAAATCTACACTGTACCAAAAGCAAACCGAGCAGACCCTGAGCAAACGGCTCATAAAGAAACCGTCTGATTTAGGTCTGCTCTGTTTGCAAAGGCATATAAAGACATGTTGGTATTATTTTAGAAAGACATAAGTTTACTTTTCAAGCAAAACAGTATTCAATGTGTACATTTCTAGAAATTAAAGGTGTTTGAAATAACAGACTGGGCTCAACTATTAGTTTAGCTTTTTCCATTTCCACATTGCATACACTTTATTGACGAATTGATAAAACGTACATGCAAAACTGTTTATTCAGATTTTGTAAAATATTTTATATCTGAACTTTAATCACGGTAAGCAGTGAAAGTTAACATTTTAACCAATATGTGTTGAATTTAACACTCTTTGAGACACAATGCACTAACTATAGCTACATTCATTGCCTCCTCAGGGGAATAACAGACACTAAATGCGAGAAAGCTTTGAGCACCTGGTCACATGTTTCTTCATTTAACCCTATAATCCATTAAAACCTTCATTACATAGATATCCCTTTAACGACTTTGCAAATAGTGAAGACCCGGATTAGACGGCTCCTGTAGGAGTCATCTAATCAGTGTCTAATCTGTTTGGTTATGAATTGGGGAAAAACTTTAGTAGGTTCTGACCTAACTGTGACCCATACGTTTCGAAACTCTATCATGTGTTCAACAATAATGGAATATCTATTTATTACGATAAATAAAGCATAAGCAAACAGTCTGCAGTACGCAATAGACACAAAGTATACTAACAATGTATCATTGCCACTTAGTCCGCTAACAGCGATCTTAGTCTCCCTTGCAAACAGTTTGGATCCAGATGAGACGCCAAGTAACTCCACGTCTCTTCCGATTCCAAGCTAGTTGACTCTTGGGTCCAAAGTTATAAAATTTCTGAGTCTGTGATCATTCTCAAGTATCTGATTGGTCAGATGCTTAAGATTGATCTCGGACTCAGAAGGTTTATAACCTTGGACCCAAGTGTAACTAGCTTGGAATATTTTCTGAAAAGCTTGGTCGAATCACAAGGAATGACAGTTTAATAGATCCAACTTTGAGCATACATCATTTTTTCACAGCCAGATAAGAATAATAAAAATCGTGTTCTTCCTAAAAGCTTTTTATTTCTCTTATATTATTTGTCGATCGAGAACAAACAATAATGACAGTTTTATTTCGTTCACAGGTGGATCCCACACCCTATCCACTACTTAGCAAATCCTGTATTACTAGGGCTTCAGGACTTAACCAGTATACTACCAATGTGAAATTTGCAATCAGTTTCTCGTCACATCAGGACCCAGACTGTGTCTCACTCGATCAGTAGTTACTCAAAGCTTAACCCTTTCCTCCATAAATACGCCTTCCTACGCCTCTGTAATAGTCACTTCTTGAAACCATTGTGATAAATAGAGCATTTATTCCATAGGAGCAAATGCTCTATTTATCACAATGGTTTCTATACTACACCACTATACCATTTTCCTTTTCTCTGGTAAATGCTCCTTTTCGGTAGATTCATTCAAAGAGATCGGGTCTAAATATAAATATAGCCTATGGAGGAAATGGTTAAACGAATCGGAAGTAAATAAGTTAGTTTAAACATATTTTATTTCAATAAGTTGTGCCCCTGATCAAACAAAAATACCAATTATTTTCTTTTTACGAAACATAATTAGTTTGTGGGAAGGAAAAGGGTTAAATATAATTAATTTTCTCTTTCTCCACATAAAGTGCATGTTGATGTGCGTCTCGTTTGGACCGAAACTGATCGCACATGCTCTCATAACTTTTCACCGAATCATTTTCAAGATTTATGAATCACTCTGTTTTCAATCAGTTTCGTTTCGCTCTTACTTTACCGAACTAACATGGTAACACGCTTTATGAATTGTACCTGTTGTTTGTGCTTTTCAGCTGATGCCTGTGGAATGACTACCTGGCCAGTTTTCCTGATATTGAACATAATTGTGTACAGGTGATACTTGTTTTTCTCTTGATTATTTCCCCAGGGAACGTTATTTATTTTGTTCTGACCCCGGTGTTATAGAACATATTGCTTGAGTATGGGGTCATTCTGAAGCATCAGACAGGTCGAATTCATGAGTTAATTCAAAATCTGTCCAATAAAGGTACTTGAAAATTAACTCAATGACTCAAACTAAGAAGTCTTATTACATCGAGACCAGGAATGAATTGAAGCAACAATTACATTGTATCTATAGCACGAGACTAATCATTCTCGTGCCGAAAATGAAAAAGTGTCTGCTCAAACTTTGATCTAGGGGTGCCTTGCTTTTTATTCAAGTTTTTGCGAAATACTGACAGAATGTCAGCCTGGACCCTGAAGGGAAATGTAAGTCAATGGGCGCTCAGCATGAGAAGGGGATTAACTCACAACTGGTATCTGACGAATTGGGGGTGAGGGTGTGGGGCTGGGGCTGATACACACATTCATGTCTGGCATCCCTTTATAGGAGTATATACAATCAGCCAGACGGCTAAACTGGGAATCTTCTGATCACGATCGGTTCTATTTGCGTTTGGAACAATATATATCTGATTCTATACAGTAAAATCCCAATAATGCGACCACCTAAAAGAGGTATAATTCTGGGTGTTACATGTAGATGCAGGTGGTAGCTTAATGCAGGGCAAAAGTAATGCAGAAAACTCCTCAACCACCTGCTTATAGAGACACTCATGTTTATTCATTAAGTGGTCGCATTAGCGGGGTTCTACTGTAGTTTGTGCCATGGTATCCTCCCTATTCTTGTTCCATTATAAAGACTCGTTTAATAAATACTCATGATGTCATTATTTCTTATATGAATATTCAGCAAACAAGTACGTTAACGTGCACACCCATCTGTATCCTACTGGAACGGAACGGAACTACTTACCAATCACGGTAAAACCCCAATAGTTAGAACACTAAAACAAGTATCATTAGCAGTCTTTAAGATAGGTGGTAGCTAATGATGGGTAGAAGTCATCACAAATGAGACTTTTGTGTGACTTTCACCCAGTCTTGAGCATCCATCTTACTAAAAAGATATTAAGTTTTCATGACTAAAATGTCGAACTATTGAGTTTTTACTGTATCTGAAAACGCTGCTCTCATTTTGTTCTCCAACCGTGGTTTCTGTCGTTTTAAATGCGATTGTTATAAACATGTAGTATACTTTTGCATGTGTATATGTGTATTTTGCACGAATGACCGACGGTATAGAGGCAAATCTCGGATATATGCATATGATTAATGTATACACATGTTACACGCCGCTTTAGAATTCAGCAGCTGACCATGACCTGAATGAACAGGTTTTGTAAACACAAAACAGGCCTGGGTATTTAACCCGTTCCCTCATATTGACGACTTTTGACGACTCTGTAAAAGTCACTTTGTGAAACCATTGTGATAAATAGAGCATTTGCTCCTATAGGAGCAAATGCTCTATTTATCACAATGGTTTCAACCTACACAATTCTCAAATTTTCCTTTTCTCTAGTTAATGCTCCTTTTCGGTAGATTTATTCAAAGTGGTTGTATCTAAAAATAGCCTATGAGGTCATGGGTTAAACACGATATCTGTGTTGGATCTGCATTGTCTTCTAATGTACAAATACCTTTGTCTGTAACGTGAATTGGAATTAGAACAATTTTCTTCAAATGATACCAGTGCGTCCATCTCGGCTCCACCCTGACTGACATTGGACAAAGTATGAAGTAGAATTAGTTCCAGGTGGTACGTTTTTTTTATTATAATTATTTTTGTTCAAGAAGGTAATGAGGCATTAAAGTGGGTACATAAACTGTCCAAATGACCTGAAGAAATAAGCATGTGGAAAACATGTGTCAGATTTCTGAGTAGGCTTAAAGTGATTGGAGAGCATTTTATTTATACCGAATTACTGTGAAACTGGCGAATAGTGCCGATTGAGATTAAATGACATTAATGAGAGCCCGTGAATCAGGGTAAACACCGTTTGCTCCCCCCGGATAGCTTTATCTAAAATGTAGCAGTTTTAAATCAATCGGAGATTAAACTTAAAAAAGACTAAATGTTATATGGCTTTAAAATCTTTAATTAATAACTTAAAAATGCGCGACGCGTTTCATCATATATATATTATATAACTGGCAATAGAATACAACCGGAAAGGCTATATATATATTAAAAAAGACTAAATGTTATATGGCTTTAAAATCTTTAATTAATAATTTAAAAATGCGCGACGCGTTTCATCAGATCATCAGACTATAGTCATCTGAATCCAGCACGGAACAAACATATTTCAAATATGCTATACTCAGCTGATCGCGAAAATCTTCCTCCTGTTCCAACACATTTTATGCAGCAGTTCGTACTGAATCTTTTGTCCATTTCAAACATTTTCACTGACCTTGAATCGAGATTTTTTTCTCGGTGGAAATGTCCATGTCCATGTGTATACATACAGCACTAATGAAGGGCTTAATATACCAAAACGAAGGCGCATTTCGAATCCCATTGACAGTGAGTGTCGGACGTGTTGACGACTGTATGTGGGTCTTCATGTAAATGGCGCGCTTTACATAGACACATGTTGTGTACAATGACGTCATAATGTGACGTGTTTGTAACTATGTATGTCAAAACTGTAACTCAAAATTTATTTTTACGTGTTTCTGTATGTTTTTGTATCATAAACTATCACAGTTAAATTGAATACCAGAGAGGTCTGAATTAGATCCTGGTTGATATGAGAGTAAGTAAAATAAAAAGTTGGAAAATTTGGACCTACTTTGTCCCAGTTACCTAGCGAACCTAATAACACCTTTCATTCATCATTTCTATATGTAAGGAGAATTTATAACAATTCACGTTACTGCTGAAATATTGGCTGCAAATAACATTTGTGTGTGTTATGTTATAAATAGGATCTTGCAACGGATTAAACTCTGTACAACGTTTCTAAATCATTTTTTTTCTCGCTTGAGCGCCGCTGAACTACCTTTCAAACTGTCAAATACCTGATGAGAAGTTAAGACAGTCAGTATATCACCTGCATTCACCCCGTTGCAAACATGTTTTTACCAACATCATTCCCGGCTTAAGTCATCTTTAAAGCATATCGTTTACATGCTGATAAATTAATAAAGATTGAAAAATTATAACCGTTTAGTGTAGAAATACGATGCCTACTTAGATAATTTGGTTTCACTTGCGTACATGTGTATAAACGTAAAGCTTTCAAGCCAGGCTATTAACACTGCTGCTGCTACTACTACTGCTACTATCACTACTACTACTGCTGGTGGTGGTGGGGATACTGCTACTTATACCCTACTACTACTACTACTACTACCACTACAACTACACTACTAATACTAATACTACTACATGTACTTGTTTGTATGTGATTGTTTGTATGTGATGTAGTATAGATATACTCATATACTTGAATTTGTAACTTTTATTTTAGTTCGGTATTCCTATGTGATGTAGAATAGATATGTGCCAGACACGACATTGGGGGCATAAGTCTCTGACCTTGAATTATAACTGACTTTTAGAGCATGGTTTCTGTACAGTACCCATTGGGTATACATCTATGGAAAATATTGAACGTACATGTGTGACGGATATACAGACGGAATGGTAATCAATCTGACATATAACGTGGACAAAAACAGAGTGTCTACCAGTACATTTCGGTCAAAACAATCGTGTATCCCAGTACATTTCGGACTAAAATAACCATGTTTCCCAGTACACTGGGGACAAATACAACGTGTATCCCAGTACACTGCGGGCAAAACCAACGTCTCTCCCAACACATTTCGGACAAAATATTATTTCGTGATTCCGTGCATGGGCGAAATTTCCGTTATCTCTTTCACTGCCATGAATGTCAAACAGTTTTGATCCACATGAGACGTCGAGGTACCCGATCAAAATTGTTTGCGAGGGTAATAATGATATTATATTTGCTAGACGCAGTATACCGTCATCTGCCCTGTAATGTCTTTGTCTTGAAAATAAAATAAACCATGTATAAATCACGCGCATGTACCGTGTACAGCACCATTGATTACTGGCGGAATGAATGAGTACTACTTTTATATTTACTCGATTTTGATATACTCATGTTTTACTCAATACAATCGAATCATTTTGCAAATACAGCAAAGCCCTATAAACAGGAATTCTAGTAGAGAAGAATTAACCCTTCGTTTGCTATTCACGTCAATATGCCTACCTGTAAATAGTGAAGACCCAGATGAGACAGCTCCTGTAGGAGCTGTCTCATCAGGGTCTGCACTATTTACAAATAGATTGTGCAACCAGTGCACTCCACAGCAGTGATTGCACAGCGAAATACTTGTACACAGTGAAGATATATGTAAATATACAACAGGGCATGGGTAAAGAAGAAGAAATGTATTTTAAAATTCAGCAAGCGAAGGGTTAAGATACTTTTAGACACCTGTCTGCTTAATGCATGGTGAAGGTCATGCAGAAAGCCTCTAGAGGAGCTTTCTGTATGACTTTCACCCTGCATTAAGCTGCCACTTGTCTCCAAGACCGAAATTTATACTAAATTGAACGTCCGGTTTGGAGGGGTTCTACTGTATATGCCTTTATTCACAAACACCGTTCTAACAAGTTGCATGTTACTGATTAGTGGTCAATACCATCCAAAGTCGACTAAGTAGGTAGGCATTGACCACTGCCTCAACCACTGGTGTAATTGCTTACAAATGGTTCATAGAGAGTTTTGGCTTTGGTCCATAAATAATCATAATTCAGGAGATACGAGTACAATAGACTTTATTTAAGAGAATTACCGACCCGATAATTTAGAGTCTTCTTGGGTTTAGAAGAATTCGGTCATGTTCAAACCATTTTCAAAAGTGAAATCATAAATTCGACATTGGCTGTGTACAGCAAATGTCCTTCCATGTACAAGGTCATCAAACTAGACTGTTGTTTGAATCATTTTAACTTATAATATTTACATTCGCCCTGCAGCGTCCTTATATAACCTTATTCTAAAAAGAAAGTTGCATAACCTCATGAACAACCGGAAGCACGTCATTCATTTCTTAAATATAAGAAATACAATGGAATATAAATATAAGAAATAAATGACGTGCTCCCGGTGTTCATGGGTTATGCAACGCATAGCTTTACGAGCAAAGATTCACGTGAAGCCCTTCGGGCTTCACTAACTTTGCTCGTAAAGCTATGCGTTGCATAACCTCATGAACACCGGAAGCATGTCATTCATTTCTTAAATGAATTCAAAATCAATACATAAGAGAATAATTATGCACTTGGAATATGACATGACAACATGCGATAACTTAGATTTCAAGGCTAGAATTCTATTTCCAAAATAAGCCTTTAATCAGACTAATTCTCGTGGGCAAATTAGACTGATAACAAATGTCGCAATCCTACTTAAATGACTAACATAGGCCCTCTATGGTATAATGAGACATTCATGAGATCTACTAATCACCCAAATGGTACATTTAAGTAGCAAAATGGCGACCATGATGCATTGTGAACCAGTTAATAAGCCCTATTTTATTCAAGCTGTAAGTGCGCAATGGTTCATACTATACCATACTTGTCCTAAGTATTCGGCACCCAATATCATGTCTGTCTGTCTGTCTGCCTGTCTACATGCCTCTTTGACTGTATGTTTGTCTGGCTGCCTGTCTGCCTGTCTGCCTGTCTGTCTATCTGTATGTCTGCATGTATGTCTGTCTGTCTGTCTGCCTGACTGGCTGCTTGTTTGACTGTTTGTCTGTCTATCTATATATCTGTCTGTCTCTGTCTCTGTCTCTAGGACTATACATTTACTCCCTGGTCATTCGCCTACAATATTGAGTACTGCTAACATATGGATGCGTTGAGAAGAGAACCTCGTGCGGATGGAAGACACTGAAAGGCGTCTCTGACATTTCGAGCTGGTCCAGTCGGGATTCGAACCCCGGACCCCTGGGTATCCAGCTCAACGTTCAACCATTAGGCTAAGTCACCTCTTTTTACAGTAATTTTGACATACATTCGGTAACAACCAGTTTTCAAGACCCTTTCTAACGCGGCTATATAGAATCTCATTTTCCAAGATCACATTTTTGCCTAATTATTCACAATAAGCTTGACCTGTTTGAATTTTAGAATATAGTAAAACCCCTCTAATGCGACCACATAATGAACAAAAATGCCTGTCTGAATAAGCAGGTGGTTGCTTAATGCAGGACGAACGTTATGCAGAAAGCTCCTATAGGAGCTTTCTGCATAACTTTCGTCCTGCATTAAGCAACCACCTGTCTTTGCCACTGTGAATTATGCCCCTTTTGGTGGTCGCATTTGAGGAGCGTTACTGTAGTCTATTTGAAAATACAGCGTTGTAAGGGTAGACAAATATGGCGTCTCAAAATCCGATTTGTTGGAGGTTTTGTGCAATTATTAACAGGGAACCAAACCGTCGGGGATCTCGATGAGATGCCGAATTACTCGGCATATCATCTGGTACATGTACGACAGCATGGGTTCAACTTGGTTTATTGTTGGATGACAGTTAAGTTTGTACAATTCATCAATTACTCGACTCTGTTTATTCAAATCACCACCTTGTCATCGTATCGGGACATATTCATACATAATTATGTATTTCTATATCATATAAAATATTGATTAAAGCAAACAATTAACATTAATATAACGACGTTTTTACAAGTACTATTAGTTCGAGTAATAGGTCACCCATTAACTATTTCACTGCCAAATGTTGTCGTCTGCTAATTTTGTCGTCTGCTACAATTTTCCATTTTTTTTTATTTTTCTTCATTCTTCTTTCAAGAAATAGTCACAGTAACAAACAGTTTGGATCCGGATGAGACGCGAGTCGTCTGGGCCCAAATTGTTTGCATAATCACAGATGCGACCTTTGCAGCGATAGAGTTAACTATTTGGAAACGGCAACGAGTGTAGAAGCATTTTCAAACAGTCCTCTGAGAAATCCTCTGATCGGAGTCAGCATATCTTATCATTAACCCATTTGCGCCCAGTGGATTATTCCCTGTTTATATATTGGATTAGTCCATTTTGTATCTAAGGGGTGCCTGGCCTAAATGTTCAATTTCGTTTTGTTTTATATTGAAATTCCTATCAGCAAACAGTGCAGTATGCGGCGTCTGATCTGAGTCTTCACTGTTTGCCGACGTCCCATATATATGGGATCGTGGTAAAAAATGGGTTAACATTCTCTTGAAAATTATGTCTGTACTACTTAATGGGTTCTTTCATTAACCCATTCCCTGCAGAATATCCAGGTACAAACAATAACATCATGGATATTTATGAACTTTTTTTTATAATGTCAGGCATATAAATGATGTTTTGATATTGGCTGGAACTGTAGGGTCAGATCAATCATAATTTCATAAGCAAACTGTGCAGACCCTGATTAGATGGCTCCTATAGGAGCCGTCTGGTCTGACTCTACCTTGTTTTCAAAGGCATGTAAAGACGCATATATGAAGGTAAGGGTAAAATATTTGGAACAAATTTTGTTTTTCTTCGACCATACTACATTAATTTTGACGGACAACGAGCCATGCTTAAAACATCATGAGTGAATTAATTTCCAGTTATCAGTTCAACAGTAACAATTAGACTATTAACCATAAGGAAACGAAAGAAAAAGAAATTAATAATGAAGGTGTGAATGGTTTTACCTTATAGACACACGGTAGAAACAGATTTGCTTCTAGAGAGTATACCATGGTCCCAGGAAGCTGTGTTTATATGCCGTTAAGGGTGTTATTTTCTCTTGCATAAATATTTAACAGTTTATGTGTTAAATTGAGCAGTTGTCATACACTGTAAAGCGGTGTGATCGGAATTAAGCGCTCTCGCTGATCTTTGCAACTCGGTAGACAACGGAGTGAAACGGGCAGATGATATATACACTATACGTATCAACCATTGCCCCACTATCCGCGACCTTTGTTGCGTTTGCAAACAGCTTGGATACTGATGAGACGCCGAGTAACTCGACGTCTCATCAGTATCCAAACTGTTTGCCACTCGGTCAATAGTGTTTCAAACGTTTGGTTGAATTGGAAGTTATCAAAATTTGCAACAGATCAAATTTTGAGCAGACATTATTGTTTCACAGCAGAATGAATTTCAAATTGACAGGGCGCCAGCTTGAACGTCAATAACACGTGCATAGCTTTATCTCAGTAGTCTACAGAGACACATTCTGGACTGCATTTGACGCACAGTTCACAGAAAGAGTATTCCCACTGTATCATCAAATAACAAAATAATCGGACCAGTCACGCTGTAATGCATTAATGCGATATAATAAAATTTCCCCACTGCAAGTGCATCAGGGATCACTACGTATCTTCACGAGTCGGAACCTCCTCTTTCAGACCCGAATTCCACACTGAACAAAGTGTTATTTTGCATTTGATTTTACGGGTAGTTTATGTTATAAATCTAATAAATGCTTCGCTGCAATAATTTTTGATCAAAGAACTTACTAATGATATCGAAACCATTTCGCTTTGTCCGTGATTATGATTTAATACCAATAAATGCGAACACAGAAAACCCGCTATATCTGATGAGTAGTTTCTGTCTTTACTATGAACGTAGTTTACATACATTTTGTAAACTACGTTCATTTTATACACAGAAAACACTGCCCATAAGCACTGTGGAAAATGACGTTCACAACGAATATATGTGAATGTATATACATGTAGATAAGAAGGGTGCGTAGGAAATATATGTATAAGATGTCCTAGTTGTCTCCGCCAATCATCTTGGTTTAGTGGAACCTGCCTTAACCCATCATTGAAAGGAGGGTCTAATTCCGGATCTTCAAGACCGGTGGTAGTTTAATGCAGGTCAAAAGTGATGCAGAAAGATCCTGTTGAAGCTTTCTGCATTAGTTTTGTCCTGTCTTTGTTGGCGATGTTGATTACCATTACAAGATATTTGATGGTAGATGAGACTCTCAGTTAATTGGCATCTCATCTGCATCCAAACTGTTTGCAACGGTTTGATATACCTTCTGACACTCTAGATTCAAACTGTGTGTGGTGCAAAGGCTTGATATGCCTTCTGACACTCTGGATCCAAACTGTGTGTGGTGCAAAGGTTTGATATACAGTAACACCTCTCTATAACGGCCACTAAATCGTTTGAATTAGTTGGTATATATGGGCTGATGGCTGCTTAAAGCAATGTGAAAGTAAAACAGAACGCTCCATTAGGAGCGTTCTGTTTTACTTTCACCTTGCTTTAAGCAGCCACCTGCCTTTAATACAAAATATTTGATATAATTTAATGGCCGTTATAGAGAGGTTTTACTATACCTTCTGACACTCTGGATCCAAACTGTTTGCAAAGGTGTGATATACCTTCTGACACTCTGTTTGCAGTTTTGAAAAATTATTGATTATACCGTATAAACTGAAAACCTTTGCGAAAATGCAAGGGCCGATAGTACAATAAAAGTCAATTCTAATTTCGAAAATCAATTTACAGGATGCAAATAAAACGTGGGTCGTGCTTCTGTCTCATTCAATTAATACTTACAGTCAACTTAGTTTCTCCAATTTCCATGTAAAGACATATACTGATGATATTGTATGACGTTTACGTACAATCTGTCTTACTAAATACGAAGTTCGATGAAATACATATTGACGATAAACCACCGTATTTGAATAGAATTTTGGATCCATATCATGGGAAATAGTGCGATATTAGTCGTTTATGGTGTAGTGGCATGATATAAATAATATATTTATAAATGAGGCCAGTTACAAAAGCACGGAAGGACCAGGTTCGAGAGCAAATGCTCTATTTATCACAATGGTTTCACAAAGTGACTTTTACATAGTCGTCAAAAGTCGTCAATATGAGGGAACGGGTTAATGTAGAAATAAATAGTATCCCAGAAGAGTGAGTTCGTGAACTTGATGGGTTTGTTTGAAAGTGTGACGATAATGGTCTTTTAAAGCAAGGGAAATGTATTTTAAGATTTGTTCGTTAATCTTTATGAGATTGACCCATATTTACAAATGTCGTCTTATAGATGTAATGCCAATTAAATATCGTTATGGTATTTAATTTCGTTAATATATTAAACGAATTGCAGTTGTTATTAAAAGTAGAGCATGGTATTTGCGGTAAATATATATCTAAAGTTTCCCGATGATTGGAAGTATTTGTTATTCCAAATACCTAAAAACATCAAATGACACATCTAAAAATATGGTACAATAAAAATTGTAATGTAAATATATAAATATTACATAGAAGCAATTTTTAATCAGTTATATCGAAATACAGTAAAACCCCGCTAATGCAACCACCTAAAAGAGGTATAATTATGGGTGCTAGATGCAGGTGGTTGCTTAATGCAGGGCAAAAGTAATGAGAGCTTTCTGCATTATTTTGTCCTGCATTAAGCAACCACATGCTTATGAAGACAACCATGTTTATTCATTCATTAAGTGGTCGCATTAGAGGGGTTTAACTGTATTACAGTAGTGTAGTTCGACTCAATAACTAAAGATGGTGTAACATGGTAAGAATGATGATGATAGAAAATAGAGTCGTGCAGGAAACACCACATACAGAACAAACAGCCGCCCGAACAGCAACACAAGGAAACAGCAAATATACACAACTATAAAAACATCAAGAGACGCACAAAGACAAAACAAACATACAATAGGGGGAAGATGGAAGTACCGCCTTGGAACGGTCAGTGACAAAAGTCACTGGGTGGGGTTAAACCGGTTTATGGGCGCCCAACCTCACACTTATTCCATCCCTACCCTAAAAGGCAAACAGTGTAAATAAACGTATCCCCTCTCCGACTAATCTACAACAACCGCGATGGCAAATACAGTGGTAAAGTGCATGTATAACGAAAACATTTAAGTGAACAAACTGTATCCACCTATCGCTAGTGTACTCAATGATTGAGCTGCAAACAGTGTAACTGTAGAAAAGTAATAAAGGGTACGACAAAAACGAAATAGTACAAATATCCGACGTTCTCCTTCCGTTTCTGGATTTAAGAGGTCGCCTTCATAGAGGACTAAACCTTTCTTGTCGGCGTACATGCAAAGAGGCCAGCATGATTGCCAACTGTAAAAGCATGCAGTATGGTGTAGTACTATAGGATCATATCCCTTTTAATGAATGTTTTAACATATGTGATGAACAAAGTGAGCAAATGGGTATGTCCAATAATTTTACGAAGTTTGTAAATTACATCACCATAAAATTCAGGATGTGAAATACCGTGTCGCAGAAGCGCCTTGAGATTACATTGGTACTTACCAAAAAGTGAGAGATTTAAGTTGAGTTTGATCATGACTTGAAAGGGTATGCCGATGCTGGGAAATCCCAGAAAAGTCCGAAGACTTATTTCCACTGGGAATTAAGTAGTTTTGAAGTTTTAATATTTAATGCTAACTAATGTTCTTTTTCATAATTAGATTGGGTAATTTCAATAATATGTTTCTGAAAATGCTGTATAGTACATATAAACATTCGGGGAATACAGTGGTGCCATAAACTGTCATTGTAAATTCCAATATAACAATTCCTTTGATTTTTAAGATGCAAATAAATAAATAATAAATAATACATGAATACAGCTTTTTCAATAAATATATTTTAGGAAATGTAAATTAAATTCGTCTATATGGTATGCATTGTATAGGACCTTACCAGTACCAGTTGTGTCTTATATGTAATATTAATATGGAGACATAATTTGACATTTGAAGACTTATCCGAACTGGATCATACATAAATACTAATGTTTTACATTATCCCATATTCCGCTTCCAGTGACCTTAGTTGTATTTGCAAACACTTTGGATCCAAAATGAGAAGTCGAGTAACTCGGCATCTTATCAGGATCTAAGCTATTGGACACTTGGTCAACAGATTTTTGTTTCAAAACCTTGATCGAATCGAAAGTTGTCAAAATTGAACAGGTCCAAAATTTAGCAGACATTATGTTTTCACAGCGGGGTAAGGGTAAATACAGCGAGTTGAACGAGTGATATTCACATGATGCCCGCTTTCATTTCATTCGGGCGTTTGTCATCAGTCATCAGGGGCAGATGAACAGTGATGCTCTGCAGAAAATATACACATCCATGCCAGCAATTGAACAATTATTAAAACAGAGCTACATAGTAAGACTTTACTGACACCTTGAACCAACTGGAATTAAAATGGCACACTGCCAACGGGGAAATAGATAGCACGTGCAATGGTCTAAAGTTGTGGTCCTCAGGGGCATATTCCGAGTTTCATGTGGCTGATAGTGCACGGAAAGTGTATCCCTGCTGTATCAATAAATACCAAACATTAGCACGCTGCAATGAGTTGATGCATTGTAATAAAAGTTCGAATTGCCAGTGCGTCAAGGTTCGTTAAGTATATTCGACTACAGTAGAATCTGTCTTAAGCGGCAATTCATTCATTGAACATAGGAATGGTAATAAAGCAGGTGGTTGCTTAACCCATTACCTCATAGGCTATTTTTAGATACAACCTCTTTTAATAAATCTACCGAAAAGGAGCATTAACTAGAGAAAAGGAACATTTTAGAATTTTGTTGTTTGAAACAATTGTGATAGATAGAGCAAATGCTCTATTTATCACAATGGTTTCAAATCTACACAATTCTGAAATTTTCTCTAATTAAGCTCCTTTTCAGTAGATTTATTCAAAGAGTTAGGATCTAAAAATAGCCTATGTAGGAATGGGTTAAGCTTCTACCTGGCTTACACACCGATAATTAGCCCTCTTTTTGATGGTCGCTTAAGACAAGCTTTACTGTAGAAGTATATGTTACAAACTCATGATGCTAACTGTTTGCCTGGATGTTTTACCTGTTTCTCTTAATAATAAATTTCGATGATCATGCGATACAAGAAAAATAAGATACAGGAAATAAATGCACTATGAATATTGATTAGCTATCTGTCTCGCATGACAAGATAAGGCTTAAACTGGGTGTTCATCCTGGAATAATTGTGATATTATATCCAAACATACATGATGCATTCCGTTGGTTTAGCGTTTACCTGATTACATGTAATATACATGGCATATTATGACATCATGAATATATATTACCAACAATGTTTTATAATAGCATATGGACCCTTGCATTATTAGAACCAGATCTATATACCCCGATGAGCGAACCCGGATTCAATGGCTAAAACAGGAGTCGTGTGATCTGCATCTACCCTATTTGCAAAGGCGCCTCTATCAGCAGGCATATGGATAAAGTCTCGTTTTAGTGCCTTTAAATGTATCGATTACCATTTCACGTAACGAACAAACTTCTGCACGGATAAGATAAAAACACAAAATCTAATTAATCAATTTAATATTTACAATCTGCATAATCCGCCTTATCAAATTTGAAAATGGTAAAGTTGTAAAATAGATTACATTTCAGAAAACTGGTATGTTGTGATAAGGGACATCCAATCTCCATTTCAAAATTAGGCTTAATGTTTTCGTTGTTGGTTAGATAATTCTTCAGATGCAATTCGGTCGGGTTTGTGTATGTTTGTTTAGGGGGATTTTTCCGTTTTGGTCAATCTGATATACGGTAATGCATACACACTGTGAGCACAAACATTGTTTCCCTCTGGATGTTTTAAACGACAATTGTTAAACTACTATATACAGCATGTAAGTAATTATACAAATACAGTTATACATGTCTCATTTTAGTAAGGTAGATGTGATAACATTTATGTAAGTGAGAGGGTGGAAATCATAAATTAGCGAGTTTTTTCTCTGTACATTCTCTCGATGAGAGGAGTGCATTTTGGTGTTTTCGTTTTGTGGCGTTGCTGTTTGGTTGTTGTTTGTTGGAGTGTTATTGAAAATTTCAGCCTAACCTTTTGGGCTTAGTCTTACCATTGCTGCATCATACAAATCAGTGTTAAATAGCAGTGGTTAATCCTGTAAGAGCTTCCTGTCTAACTTTTGTCATGCATTACCCCTTCCCCTGTTCTATAACTTTCAGTACCTGGTCAAATAACTATAGTGAATTATGGAAGGTGGAACATTGTAGCCATTTTAGAAAGTAAAGAAACATATCTTTCAAATTCAACTAGCAAAACAGAGCAGACCCTAATCACATATAGGAGCCGTCTGATTTGGGTCTTCTGTGCTTGCAAATGCGTGAAAAAACACGTTTATATAAAGGAAGAGTTAAGCCAACACATGGCATTAACACCAAGAAACGTGTCTCTTTTAAGTGGTCGTTTTAGAGAGGGTTGCTGTTGTTAAATGAAAATATGAATTTGAGTCATTAACACCAATATCTACTTTTTACATTACTATTGCTGTGTACTGAGATATGTCAGATACATTATTCCGTATTAGACTGAAGAACAAATGAACGAAAGTGGGGTTTGCACGTTACTGTCGTGCAAATGTCTTACCTATGATTACCTGGTGTTTAAACTGATTTGAATGCAGCTATTATAAGTAAACCCTCTCCATAACGACCACTGGTTTACGTCGAGTCCTTTGTGATGATGGCAGGTGGCTGCTTAATGCAAGGTGAAAGTAAAACAGAACGCTCCTATAGGAGCGTTCTGTTTTACTTTCACCTTGCTTTAAGTTCACCTAGCTTTATGCGGCCACCTGCCCTAAATACCAAATAATTGACACAATTTAGTGACCGTTATAGAGAGGTTTTACTGTACTTACAAAACAGTTTATCTGTTTAATGAAAAGATTTGTTGTTTCGAAATGAATTTGCTGTGTTATGAACAACGTTTGAGCGAATCGCTGTATTCCTGTGTCATCTTAAACACTTGCTCTCATATAAACTCATTCCAGGCCTTTTCAAACAGAGTATACGCAGATCAGACGGCTCCTACAGGAGCCCTCTGAGCAGGGTCTACTTTGTTTGATTATGAGTTATAATGTATCTAACTCAGCTTCTACCAATTGCAAAACGTCCTATGTACATATGTCATTATAAACCTTCTGCAAATAAATATTCATTATGTCACTTATTTCTTACATGAACACTGACAAGGAAAGGGTTAAGCACGTCCTGATAGACATATGCAAATAGCCTTGATCCAGATAGGAAACCTAGTGACTCGGTCATTTGATTACTGGACGAAAGAATCAGAGGTTAGTATATTGCTACATATCAGAGATGAGGAGACATAATTGTTTGAAAACATATCAAGAGTCAACTGAAATGTGATATGTTTACATGTTAACAGTGTACTGTTATGGTCTATAAACTAAGCTATCAATATTATCGTCGATGTGAAATATGTTTCGAGTTGTCGAGTTCGTGTTATATTGAAGATTTAGAATTTATCTTAACATCTGCGTTGTATTAATTTCTTGCAAGAATAAACTCACATAACTCTCTACTGGATATATTGAGAAAGTGATTTATTCTGATAAGCTACCATATGTTTCTACGAGAAATGTATGAGAAAACTGATCCACCATACATCTTGTTCCTATGCAACAAACACCGATTTAATACCGCAGACACAGGCCAGTGTGAATGATTTATAAATGTACAACATATTGGGCAATTTTCCGGAGCATGCAATCCCCGTCTCGAGCAGAAGAAATACGGCCTGCTTAGAGTTTGAACTACTGAAATCTGTACTAACTTCCGAGAAAACTTACAGACTACTGAGTGTTGAACTGTTTTAATCCTGATGAGACAATGAGTTGATCAAACTACATGTATTTGACAATGCCAGTCAGATGGCGTTAAGCATGAAAATGATTAATATTGAAATAGATATCTGAAAATTATACCGGGCGTTTAATTTAGTATAAATATCGGTCTTGGAGACAGGTGGCTGCTTAATGCAGGGTGCTGGGAGCTTTCTGCATGACTTTCGCCATGCATTTTAAAATATTAGCGTATAAAGATAGTTTAACTTTATCTACTAGTATTCCGGTTTAGAGGGTTTTTACTGTCATTCATGAATAACCTTAACGAGTCACTTATGCCGTTTGCAAACAGTGTATTTTCAGATACATACTCCAAAAGGAGCCTTTCATTAGGTATTGTCGAACCTATATAACGTTGTAGATCCTAATCTACAACAGTTTGTATTAAACGCATTTGATAAAATGAAGGTTGTTACTAACGACTACGTATTGATGAAACACAGAATTATCAAATACAGGTGGTTGTTTAATGAAAGATGTTCTTTTGAACTTTGCTAAGCACACATAATTGCATTTCATGTTAATTGTCATTTAAGGCAGGTACTTACTGGTGTTATGCATTAATTGGAATATCTTACACATGTACAAGCTACACATTAAAACATACTACAGTAAAACCTCTCTATAACGGCCACTAAATTATGTTAATTAGTTGGTATTTAGGGCTGGTTGTTGCTTAAAGCAAGGTAAAGTACCTAAAAAAGTAAAGTACCTAGTTATAGTCTACTTTCAGTCCGAATGACCGCTCAGCCGACTGTACAATTACTCCCCTGGTCATTGAGTCATTGGCCTACAGTATTGAGCACTGCTAACATATGGCGCAAGCATGCAGCCGCAGTACCGGCGAGTGACCATCACAGGTACCCATTTTAACCCCTGGGTGGAGAGGATGTGCGGGTGGGAGACACGGAAAATTGTCTCTGAAATTTCCGGGTGGGACCGGGATTTGAACCCCGGACCTCCGGACTGATAGTCAAGCGCGTTACACTAGACCACCGCCACCTGCAAAAGTGTGAAAGTAAAACAGAATGGGAGCGATCTGTTTTACTTTCATCTTGCTTTAAACAGCCACCTGCCTTTAACACAAAATACTTGATGTAATTTAGTGGCCGTTATAGAGAGGTTTTACTGTAGTCAATTTGTTATGTTTGGCACATATCGGAGTAACCACTAGAGTAAATACTCGATACTACGAACACTCAAATACGTACCATTAGTGGTCATCATCACAGGTGGTAGCTTAACCCTTTCCCTCATATAAACGTATTTTCACGCATTTGCAAACAGAGTAGACCCAGATCAGACGGCTCCTAGAGGAGTCGTCTGATCAGGGTCTGCTCTGTTTGCTAATAAAATTTCAAAGATATGTGCCTTTACTTTCTGAAATAGCTACAATGTTTGACCCTCCATATTTCATTATAACAATTCTGCACATGAATATTTAGTAGGTATTGGAATTTGAAATAAACTTAGAACAGGGAAAGGGTTAATGCAGGGCGAAAGTCATGCCGCCACCTGCCTACAAAGACATAAATTCCTCCTTACTTAAATTTCGTAGTATCGAGTTTTTACTAAATTTGTAAACCTAAATAGGTATTGTTTAGCATCTGCTGGCTTGTGTAGTTTGATTATCCGTTATAGATAATATTTATTTATTAACTTCTCAGTCAGCTTCTTTTTCTCGTACACGTAAAATCAAATACATGTTAGAAAATTCAACGATGAGAAGTAAAATAGAACACCAGTCTTGCTGCTCAGGAAATACAGTAAAACCTCTCTATAACGGCCACTAAATTACATCAAGTATTTTGTGCTAAAGGCAGGTGGCTGCTTAAAGCAAGGTGAAAGTAAAACAGAAAACTCCTATAGGAGCGTTCTGTTTTACTTTCACCTTACTTTAAGCAGCCACCTGCCCTAAATGTCAACTAAATTAACACCATTTAGTGGTCGTTATAGAGAGGTTTTACTGTACTCGTACATGTGTGTAGTAACTTCTGATCAGTAAAATACTCCGATCCATACCTGTACTTCTATGATGCATACTTTTGCACCTACAACCAACCTATTAACTTTGCCCTGTGCACGCTGTGGTAGATATTGTGTTCACGGAATTTTGGGTTAGACTTTGTGTAACCTTTAGTCGATGCATACAAAACAGTGCCCCTTACCTAATCTATGGAAATTCCTTGAAGATAAATTTAAATCTAGAGTTTTCTTCGATGAATATAATTTTTATATTCTGCGGTTTCTTTTCAGAGTCCTCATAATTTACATTGTTTAACCTTTCTGCAATTTTCAGTATAATTAAAACCACTTACTCTCCATTCGGCTTCCTTCTTTCATGTACCATCTCGTTCAATCCAAAATTGTTTTCATAACGGCCCGAAACGGGTTCATTCGCCGCAGCTTTCGAGCTAGAAGAAATGACACGGAGTGTATCCTGAAAGTAACAAGTGCAATGCTAAGAGGTGCATATGTTTCTAATCAATTACATTCCCAAGTTCACTATTAAATCGACCATCAATGGTAGAGTTTATAGTGTAAAAAAATGATCCGACGCAAAGTGAAGTACAGATCATGTTATATAATATTTTCTTACTAATAATGCGCCTTATTGTGGTACGCAGTGTGTGGGCGAAACCAAAAGTCCTGTTGTGATGTTATGCATTGTCATATTCTTGCATAAGCTTTGACATCACATATTGCCTTTTGTTTTGGCGGGTTTTAATTTTGGTTTAATGACGCAGCTATATATTCTATATATTCTAGTGCTTCTGGTGTTGCTCTGCACTGTTGTGTGTCATTTTTAAATTCCCTGCCTGCTTTCTATTCTTTTTGATAGGATATGCAATCGCTTTTGTGTAAAGGCATGCCCCTTTTGAGTATGGAATTCTAGTTTTCTTTCCAGGGATTGAGTTTGAACAATTCAACTCATAAAGACACGTAACGGACGCTTAACTGTTTCGCTGCCAGTGGTTAATTGGTGACCACCTTAGCAAATTGTTTGAATCCAGATTAAACGCCGAAGATCCAAACTATTTGTTGCTGTAATAATGTTTTTAATATAATGGAGAAAAGGCATACCTCTTAACCATTTCCTCCATAAATACGTATTTCTACGCATCTGTAAAAATCACCTATAGAAATCAATGTGATAAATAGAGCATTTGCTCCTGTTGGAGCAAATGCTCTATTTATCACAATGGTTTCAAACTACAAAAATCTAAAAAGTTTCCTTTTTTCTAGTTAATGCTCCTTTTCGGTAGATTTATTCAAAGTGGTTGGATCTAAAAATAGCCTATGAGGGAATGGGTTAAACGTAAAGCATACGACAAGTTTTACAGACGACAAACCGTAGTAGCGAGAGAGTTAACGTGTCTACAGTGAGAAATTTTATTGCATCGCATTAGTGCATTACAGGGTGGCGGAAACAATTGTTTCTTTAGTTAATGATACAGTGGGGATACTGTTGCAGTGAAATATACGACAACTTCAGACCAGTACATGTCTCTGTGGACCACTGAGATAAGGCCGTGCAAACGTGTTATCGACCTCCATGCTGTCGTCGCATCATTTTGAATGTATTTCTTTCACTGTCACTGGCGAACCTCTGTTTACCTGTGCAAACAGTTTGGGTCCAGATGATACGATAATTCAGACGATGATTCACCAGGATTCAAACTGCTGTTACACTTGTTATATATTGGAAACAATTATTTAAATATATTAAAGCAAGGCACGGTAATTTGCACACAAAACACTCTGGGAGTGGCGTAGTTGTATCCTGACGGTCTGTTACATGTATTATGTTTTTATGCAACTTCAACGAAATCACGGGTTGATTGAACGTGTTCATAGCGTCATCTGCATTACGGTATACAACATAACAGAACAACTGACAAATAAGACATGCACATAAGCACTCTGTTATTAAGATTAAATTATTGTCGTATGAAAACGGCACAATCGAATTATTTTGTAAATACAGCAAAACCCCTATAAATAGGAAATCTAGTAGAGAAGAATATAGATATACGTTTTGGCAGGTGGATGCTTAATGCAGAGTGAAAGACGTGCAGAAAGCTCCTCTCTAGACGCTTTCTGTGCATTCTGTATGACTTGTACCCTGCATTAAGCTGCCACCTGCAAAAAAGACCGATGTTTATACTAACATAAACCCTTTCCCTCATATTGACGACTTTTGACGACTCTGTGAAAGTCACTTGTGAAACTATTTTGATAAATAGAGTATTTGCTCCTAGGAGTAAATGTTCTATTTATCACAATGGTTTCAAACTACAAAATTCTAAAATTTTCCTTTTCTGTAGCTAATGCTCCTTTTCAAAGTGGTTGGATCTAAAAATAGCCTATAAGGTAATGGGTTAACGTCCGGTTCAGATAGGTTTTACTGCTAAGTGTAAACTCATATAAAACATCGCGTTTGTACACGTCCTTTGAGTGGAATATTTACCTTTTCTAGCTGTATTGAACAACATGCTGATATTGTCTTTAGAAAATGTAGAAATAACGTAAAGCTTGTTCAAGTTTCAACTTTTTAAAAAAACATTTCACAATTCCTACAAAATGTTTTTAAAACATGAAGTATTTCCATGCAAATCCAACTTGCAATATCATTTAGTATGCATAAAGTAAATATAAAATGCAAATTGCCATTTGTATTAGTAGATTGTGACGAATATGAAAGACCAAGGTATGAGTATTAAATTAAATATTATTTCTTCATTCATGCGTTACATAAATAATAAAGCGTGATGCGGCTTTGTAATTAATATGCAATGTATTTGCCCGAAAAGCAATGTGTAAATGAAAAGAATAACTCATTTGAACAATACTTGTAGTGCAATGGTCTAAAGTATCATTCAATTTGATTTTGTTTAATGGGTATTTTTAAAATAATGATATGGACGATACTTACACGGAAGTCAAACGGTAAGGCAAATACGTGTAGTATAGTTCTAGACGAAATGGCTCTTGATGCAGTCTGGCAATAAACGGTTTGCCTATGTTCCCCTTAACCCATTCCCTCCTAGACTAGATTTAGACCCAACCTCTTTGAATAAATCTACAGAAAAGGAGCATTTATTAGAAAAAGGGCACTTTTAGAATTGTGTAGTTTTGAAACCATTGTGATAAAAAGAGCATTAAATTTTGCTCATATGGAGCAAATGCTCTATTTATCACAATGGTTTTTACAGAGACGTCAAAAGGCGTAAGTAGGAGGAAATGGGTTAAATATAATAATAATTCCTTGCAAACATAAACGAAATCATGTTTGGACAAAAACATTGTTTCAAAAGAAGCAAGATATTTTGAGAGAAAGATATATGATTTTTATTCACTCGTGTTATTTACGAAAGAGAAACCATTTCAAGTGTCCCTCTCCGTTTCAGCATGCATTACTGGTTGCAACAATATTTCAGCTGCAAGTTGTAAGAGCACTCGCATCCTGCTATCATAGAGACGTAATATCAGTTTGTAAACATAGTTTTGAGTAGCATTTACAAACCTCGCTAATACTACCTCTCAAAAGAAATGTTGTAGTTTTAATGCAGGGCAATAGCGATACAGGGACTCCTGTACAAGCTTCCTGTATCCCTTTGCCTTGCATGAAAGTAACTACGTGAGTTTACGGACTCCTATCACAAATACATCACATAAACCATGTGGTCTATTTAGCGAGGCTACTATACAGCAAAACCCCTCTAATGCAAAAACTTAATGAATGTCCTTATAAGCAGGTGGTTGCTTAATGCAGGACAAATGTTATGCAGAAAGCTCCTATAGGGTCCTGCATTAAGCTACCACCTGCCTTTGCCACTGTGAATTGTGCCCCTTTTGCTGGTCGCATTAGAGGGTTTTACTGTATTAGCTAAGTCTAGTTAAACGTATATTTGGTTGTTAAACCCATTACTCCATGCCATTTCATGCAAGATTCTACCTCTAATGAACGTTTATTATCATGTCATCTACTTAACATATAGTATATAGACATGAATTGACATGGCAAAAGAGAAACATGTCTGAAAATATAAGCTAGCCCATCAGATTCTGATCAAACAATTTCTATGGGGGCGGTCTGAACTGGCATCTACTCTGTTTGCAAATGCTTAAACATGCGTATTTATGAAGTAAAAACTTAAAGAAGGATTTCTAACCATATTGAGTTATGTACAGTAAATATTTCAACCACCCAAAAAGACTTCTCTGAATAATGCATGAATACAAAACAGGTCCCGTACTATTTCGTTTTTAGTTCCATGCTGCATTAAGCAATCACTATTTTGAAAATCAAATAATAGTCAAATAGTACATGCACTGATCTGTGTCTAGTGTGTTTGCATAGGTGTTAGAAGGCGTCTCTTTGTGGTAATGGGTTAAAGAAATATTTGTAGTCCATCCATATTAAGATATTTGCCATAAATGAATCTCAACAGCGACTATCGAAAGGAACGGAAATGTTTCAATGCAGGCGTGGTCTTGAAAACACTTCTTCTAACGGCTTCCACCCTATTTTGTATTTTTTGCAATATTCATTAAGCAGTCATCATATTGAAGAAACAAAGGTTTATTCACATAGTGTGTGCGCTGCAAAGATGTTTTCCTATATAAACATTTCAGTTCATGATCAAATAATTACATGACAAACCCCATGCTTTGCTGATAAGCCCATGGGCGCAACACGTTCATTAACCTTTAGCCCGCTATGGGCGGATAAGTGAATACCTATGCAAACAGTTTGGATCCAGATGAGACGCCGCGTAACTCGGCGTCTCATCAGGATCCAAACTGTTTGACACACTGATTGCAATTTGGTAGACAAATTTATTATAGCTTGAATTTTGAAAAAGTAATAGGTGAAAAATTCTGTAAAAATAATTTGCTCAGCAGGCTAAAGGTTAACCCTTATACTGCTCTAAACATGACATCTACTCAATCTCCGAGCTGATGCAATTTCATTTATATCCAACAAAGTCAAGCGTTTAACCCTTTCCTCCATAAATACGCATTTCAACGCCTCTGTAATAACCACTCCTTGAAACCATTGTGATAAATAGAGCATTTGCTCCTATAGGAGCAAATGCTCTATTTATCACAATGGTTTCAAACTACAAAACTCTAAAATGTTACTTTTCTCAAATAAATGCTCCTTTTGGGTAGATTCAAGGTTGGGTCTAAAATAGCCTATGGAGGAAAGGGTTAAGTAACTATTGACTAAGGCTAAAACTGATTGGATCCTGATGAGACGCCAAGTGCACGATGTCTCATTAGAATCCAATCTGTTTGCAAGTACAAGTCAATACGAGCTTGAAGGGAAGCGGAATGAAACCGGAAAACAAACTCTGATCAGTGTTGTTGAATCAGGTACGTATCTAGTAGTATTGTGTAGGCTCCGGGTAAAGACTAAGGTAACCTTAAGCCTATTGAGCAGCTGTCATCTGCCAGAAATGTTGAATTAGGATATTTATTTATTTAATTGTTATATTTACCAGACTTGTAAGTGGTTACTCTAATGAAATTTAAGATGCCCGCGTGATATTCTTTTGAAATGTAGAATTTCCAAGAACAGAGAGTAAATTTGTTCATTCTATTCGAAATTACCAATCTCTAAACACGGATATACTGTTACATTATTAAGCAAACATGGTATATTTAGTTTGATTCTATTTATGTAATATAAAGAAAGATGGAGACAGGAAATATAAAAAAAAGAGGGCAGACAGAAGAGGGCAGACAGAAGATGCCACGTTAATGTTCACACCAATCCCAGAAGCACAAATAAAAACATGCACACATGACTGCTCACCACCGAAAGTATATCTGTGCTAGGTGACCAAAATGCGCCTCAGTGCTATTTAACCTTCGCTTGCTGAATTTTTTTAAAAAAAAACCATTTCTCCTTCTTTACCCATGCCCTGTTGTATAATTACATATATCTTCACTGTGTACAAGTATATCGCTGTGCAATCACTGTTCTGGAGTGCATTGGTTGCACAATCAAATTGTAAATAGTGCAGACCCTGATGAGACAGCTCCTGCAGGAGCTGTCTCATCTGGGTCTTCACTATTTACAGGTATGTATATTGACGTGAATAGCAAGCGAAGGGTTAAACCTTTCACTGTTCTATGTTTATTAAAAATGTCATTACCTACTGAATATTCATGGACACACTAGCTATAATAAAATGTGGAAGTTGGAACATTGTAGCCAATTTAGAAAGTATATAAACAGATCTATCAAATTCCATTAGCAAACAGGGCAGACTTTGATCAGGTGGCTAATGTAGGACTGTGTGAAAAGTCGTTTATAAGGGGTTAAATTAAAAACAAAGACAAATGTGATACATAAGTTACACAAGAGTAGGAGAAGACAGAATGTCATAAAACTTACAGACATAATAGTATATTGGTTGGGATGGTCTTGTGATACGATCCGTTTTCCAATAAATGTAAAATATACGAAATGAGCTATATTTAAGCTTAACTAATGTCACCTGTCGAAAATATTGACGAATATGTTCTACAACCAGTTTCGAAGAGATGAGCATAGTGTCAAAATATTATTTTAAAATAATATCAAACACTCAATGTTTGGATCCAAACGGTTTAAAAATGTCAAAAACAATTTGTCTCCAGCATGCTGATGGTTTCACTTCAACATTGTCTGATTCAAAGCGGCAGTATGAAAAATATGTTCCATTTCAAATAGTGGTAATGTAATAAGACAAACAAAGGCAATTAGTATATTTGACATTATACCGTGTTCCCTTCCACTTGTCTTGTCATCAATAAGTTATGTCTGCGTGAACTCCGGTATGTTGAAATGTTTACTTAATGCATAACATGTCTTAACCCCATACAGTGCGGGGCATGAGTCGAGTTGTATTTAGAAGAATTACTGAACATAAGCTTGACCTGTTTAAATTTTGGAATAGTCGATATCAAAATTCAGCGTTGTATGGGTTAAGATACCAATCATTTATTGAATATATGAGTCTTAAAATCAGGTCACATCTGGATCCTGCCAAAGTCATCCAGGGTGCGCTAGATATGACAAGAGGTACTCCTGTACATAACAGGGACGCCTTTGTACGCCTTTGCAGCGTAGACCTAGATCAGACGGCTCCTGTATGAGGCTTTGATCAGCATCAGCTCTGTTTTTAATAACAGTAAAATCTCTCTATAACGGCCACTAAATTACATCAAGTATTTTGCGTTAAAGGCAGCGTTCTGTTTTACATTCAACTTGCTTTAAGCAGCAACCTGTCCTTAAAACCAACTAATTAAAGCACTTCACTGGCCGTTATAGAGAGGTTTTACTGTATTGTGGATTACATTTCTACAGTTTCTGCCATAGACAAGGAAACATGTGTTCGTATACCATTCAGCTAATAGAAATACCATTTCAATATCAGATTATAGGTACTCGTTGTTTCATTGTTGCTTACATAAATATGCATCTGGGAAATTGGAACAGAACATATTTATATAAAACAATAACCCAAAGTGTGTAAAGTTTATAAATACAGATAATTACTTCCCCACTGTACGTGCTTTTACACATCTGCCAGAAGGCATAGTGCCAACAATTAAAATTTGATTATATCTGAAAATATGATCTTAACATGGGTAGTCCACGTGTAACTCTTAATCTACCGAATCAAAATCCCCCCTTCATTCCCTGAATATTGTTAAACAAAACGTTGTTTTAATATCCATCACTGACGAACATGATTTTGAGACAAGCAGTGTAGATCCTGAATAATGGGTTCCATCAGGAACTACACTGTTCGCAAAGGTCTTATAGACTCGGTTCTTGCACATTAAAAGGTAAACAGTAACAACATAAAATGTGGATCATTTAAAGTATTCCAAATGGTATTCCAAATTGTTAGGTGATCAGAAATAAATAAAATACCCAGTGAAAGTTGGCTATTATTTTCACCGATATTCATAAAGATAAATAGAAAATACAGTAACGTCTTCCTTATGCGACCACATGCTTTATTAAGATATGCGTTTGTAAAAGCATGTGCTTGCTTAATGCAGTGCAGAAGTATTACAGAAAGCTTCTATATGCGTTTTCTGCATTATTTTAGGCCTTCATTAAGCTAACACCTGTTATAGAACACCATGTTTAAACGTCTTTTGAGTGGTTGGTTTAGTTAGATTATACTGTAAATAATTTTCTTAACACATTCCCTCCTATTGACCGCTTTTGGTGCCTCTGTAAAAGGCACATTTTAAAACCAGTGTGATAAATAGAGCATTTGCTCCATAGGAGCAAATGCTCTATTTATCACAATGGTTTCAAAACTACACAATTCTAAAAGTCTCCTTTTCTACAGTTAATGCTCCTTTTCGGTAGATTATTCCAAAGAGGTTGGGTCTAAAATTAGTCTAGGAGGGAATGGAATGGGTTAACAGGGACCATATGAGCAGCACGTGACCAATGTGTCATTTGGTGCAACCTGGGTTTGAACAAAACCAACTACAGTAAATCCCCTCTAAACCGGGCATTTAGTTTGGTATAAATATAGGTCTTTCAGACAGGTGACAGTTTAATGCATGGTGATAGTCATACAGGAAGCTCCTCTTGTACGGTACATATGTCCATCATACAGTTATATTATCCATGTGACCCATAGATTCCTGGTGCGACTCAGGTGCATATTTGTCTGATGCGGTTCACATGTTCCATATGATATCGATTTGATCCAGGTGCGGTTCAAATGTTCCATGCGCGGTTCAAATTGTTCCATTGGCGGTTTAAATGTTCATTGAACGGGTTCCAGTGTCATTTGTATGGTTCCTGGTACTGTTTCGATATTGTTAATATTTTCTAAAAGGGTGTTGAATGATCGCCCTGTAATTGAGGAGACAAGTCCATCACAATGAAATGTTATATATGTTAAAAATGAGTCCCAATTAATGTCACTTGGATTAAATGAATTAACTTTCTGCATCATTTATGAACAATCGTCACTATTAATGCATAAAGAAGGCCATTTGGATGTGAAATACTATAATTGCAATTCTGTTCAGCGTTGGCTTGACTCCTTATATTATCGCCAAGCCCTCGGTGCTAACAATACCATTCATTACGAATTCATGACATCTGTATTCTGGCTCAACCTCAAGCACGCTGAGAATATAACCATCTCATTGAATTGTTGTCTGCCTGGTTTATTTAGGAGTGTTTTCTCACAACAATATCCTTAAGATAACATCTGTAAGTTTCAATTCAATTGCGATGTTAGTTACTCCGTGGTTTATTTAGATCCAAATAGATCTCACTTGTAACATTCTAAAGGTTAATAAATGTAGACAAAGATCAGAGGCTCCTGTGGGAGCCGTCTGATAAGGGTCCTCTCTGTTTGCTTATTGAATTATACATGTCTGTAGTTCAATAATGCAGTTTCTACCAATACCAAAGAATTCTATGTATACATGTCATTTGAAGTATTCAGACAATAATACTGACCCATAATGCTTCTTTATTCTTACATGAATATTCAACAGGGTAAAACCTTAAACGCGATTCCATGATATCCTATACAAAAATATTACATTCCGAGTTTACCATGCATCTCGTATAAATCCTTATTGTTTGCCGTTTAAAGCTTTTACGAGAAATGAACTAGACAAATAATCTTATTTTAACCCATTCTCTCATATTGACAACTTTTGACAACTCTGTAAAAGTCACTTTGTGAAACCATTGTGATAAATAGACCATTTGCTCCTATAGGAGCAAATACTCTATTTATCACAATGGTTTCAAGCTAAACCATTCTAAAAGTGTCCTTTCCTCTAGATAATGCTCTTTTTCGATATATTTATTCAAAGAGGTTGTAATTAAAATAGCCTATGAGGTAATGGGTTAATCAGGCCAACATATTTTGTAGTGTAGTACTTATCACTCCATGAAAAGATATGCGATTACAACAGTTCGAGTGCATAATTAACCACATAGGTAGATGTTTTTGTAACACTCGTACAGAAGAACCCATCTTATGCGGCCATCAATAAGAGGTCTAATCCTGTGTATGTTAGGTAGCTGGTAGCTTAATGCAGGTCACAACAAATGCAGAAAGCTCCTATGGGACATTTCTCATTACTTTTGCCCTGCATTAAGCAAACACCTGCTTTTTAACATTGTTGTATTCAATAGATGAATGGCCGCCTAGGACAGGTTCCAGTCTACTAGAGTTTGGAACTCCATTGGACTTTTCCAAACCTGAATGTTAACGTACTGCTTTAGAGAATTCTTCAAAAAGATGCATATATTTGTGAGCATTGTATAGCATTTCCAATCATTATGTCAACGACATTAATTATTGTCCAAGTATTTTACATTCCAAATACATAAGTTTCCATTTACAATGTCGTACAAATGCAGAATTACATAGAACAAAATGTCAAGTAGTTTCCCAGACTACTTGGTGTCTAGTTGTTTATCGGTCCTTATAGCAAGATATAACCTTGGAATAACTCGTTACATATCCCTTTAACACTTTCCTTCATATAAACGATTTTTCACGTATTTGCAAACAGAGTAGACCCTGATCTGACTCTACAGTTTCTACTAATACCCAAACATACGGTGTACTATTATAGAGATTCAGCTAATAGATACAAATGTATTCATGATGTCATTATTTCATACATAAATATTGAACAGGGAAAGGGTTAACACGTGTAAGTGTAACATCTCTTCAGACACCTCTCTCTCCAGCTGTCATTTTTATCCTTTTGAACAAACACGGGAATCGAGTGCACTGTCATTTGCAAACACTATAGATACAGATCAGAGAACGCCTAGTAAGACATTTTATCCGGGTCAGCAGTGTTTGTCATTCAAAATCCTTTCGCAAATATATCCTTTCTCACTGACTGGACTCTGCCATTGCACAATGTTAGACCATGCCACTTTGAAACTTCAGCATTCAAAAGCATTAACTAGTAATTGTTTTTTAAGTTCTGAAAATCAGGATATTTTATGTGTTCTTGCATTGATGGAACCTTTCGTATTCCTTGAAGATTTTATCTATGCATTAGTGACATGAAATAAAGTCCTCCTTGTATCATGTATTGAATTGCATATTTCTTAATTCGTTAACTCTTCAATCGCCGATGTCACTGGAAAGCAACATACAGAGATTGTTGCAATAGGCGAGTGCAAAGAATTGGACCAACATGAGACGCCGAGCACCTTATCAGGATCTAACACCATTTATGTTAGAGAGATGAAATTGAAGGAATGTCTAGACTGAAATTTAAAACAGACGATATTGTATGCAGACGAAACATGTGGTGCGACAAAAGAGTAAAGAAATAAGAATAGTTAATGGATTTGAACAATTCAGCCTGACTGAGAATGTTTGATATTTGCACGATGTGTGAGCTTATGATAATCTACTACGAAGTGATATCTACCCGACGGCAAATCAAAAAAACCATAGATATGGCAATAGTACAATATGCATTTGTGTCTGTTTCAGACAAATAGTTTGTCAATTTCGTTCACGTAGCATGTTCAATAATATGCAGTTTATTATTGGATTAAGGCCAGAAAGCGCTAATGTCGTTTTGTGAGATGGTATTTTTCAGGCATTTCTCGTCAGATTAAGTTTGGCATTTCCCTGGTTCAACGTTCCATATGTTATAAGATTTTAAGCCATGCATTCATGATTTGTCTGTGTCTGGGAAACTAATGTGTAGAACAGAAATGGACTGGAGCTTGTTTCTGTAGTATCTCTCATAGAAACATATGGTATCTTCCAGGAACAAACGAGAGACAAATGTCTTAATTTGATATTTGTTTATGCTACTTAAAACATACCAAAGGCATACATTCATATGTACAAATAGTAAAGTCTACTCTATGCCAACCGTTTCCTTCATATAAACGCCTTAGTCCAAGGTCAGATCAGACGGCTCTTACAGGAGCCGTCTGACCAAAGTATTCTCTATTTGCTTATGGAATTACAGTAAAGCCTCTCTATAACGGCCACTAAATTGTGTTAATTAGTTGGTGTTTCGAGCAGGTGGCTGCTTAAAGGAACGTCCTGCCTTTAACACAAAATACTTGATGTAATTTAGTGGTCGTTATAGAGAGGTTTTACTGTATATAGATCTGATGCTACAGTTTCTGTCAAGGTAAGAATTTATGTTCATGCATCATTATAGATATGCAGCTAATGAATATTAATCATGTCATTACTTCCCAAATGAATGTGAAATATGGAAAGGGTTATTCAAGAGATTTTTTATAGTAATACAGTAAACCCCCTTTAAGACGACCACCAAAAACGGGCATAATTCTGGGTGGTAGGGGCAGGTGGTTGCTTAATGCAGGGCGAAAGTTATGCAGTATAGGAGCTTTCTGCATTACTTTCGTCCTGCATTAAGCAACCACCTGCTTATAAATACAGATAAGATTGTTCCTTAAGTGGTCGCATTAGAGGGGTTCTACTGTACACTGAAACCCGTAAAACCGAGCGTTCCAGTCAGTATCAAAACCAGTCTTTGACACATGTAGCAACTTGGTACAGGGTACAATACCTACAATAAGCAGTCACCTGCCTTATATATCTAAATTATTATTTATGTGTTCCTTAGTGGGGGTTAACTGTAATACGATGGATGTTCATCAGAACAAATTCTTTCAAACTGTAACGCTTATCCTTTCTGAAACGTTCTGCTAAATCAGCTCGTTTTCTCATTATTGTTATGCCTAGTAGCAGATAGCAGAGATATATATTGTTTAGCCGGATAAGTAATAACTTAACATTTTACTCCATGCATATTCATCAAAGAATCAATGTGTGAAGATTAATAACAATAACTGATTTTTAGTATAAACATATTTTATTGCATTTATCATTTCATGAAAAAGGGTCGGACCACAAGTTCGACCAACATTAGTTACGGCCCTCCCCCTTAAAACTTTCTACAGTAAGTGTGTCACATGAAACAAAACACGTGAAACAAAGAATGCATCAACTATTCTCAGCCCCCTACCCGATATATCACCATCTTTAATAAACAATGACTTTACTGAACTTCCATTAACGTACTATTTATAATGGTACATGGACTAAATATTATTTAGCATGGCAGGACATGTAGAAATATATAACGTATTCTGTAATTAAGCTAAATATAATAGACCATGATCAGAGGACTCCTAAAGGAGCTGTCTGGTCAGGGTCTACTCTGCCTTAGAGATATGATACGTCCTCTCTATCAGGTAAAGGGCTAAGGTGAATATACTTCTCATGTTGCAAGTGTAAATCCTGCACTCACACTGACTCAATATTTTGCATATACAGTAAAACCTCGATTATTCGAATTTTCGTTATAAACGAATTTAGACCCTTTTAGGCAGGTGGCTGCTTAATGCATGATGAAAGTCATGCAGAAAGCTCCTAGAGGAGCTTTCTGCATGACTTTCACCATGCATTAAGCTGCCACCTGTCTTAAAAATCGATAATAATACGTATTTTAGTGTTCGGATAATCGAGGTTTTACTGTACTAGTACATGTATATAAATGTATTCAAATTTATTTACTAATCGAGTCCGTCTAAGTACACATTCCCAGGTTCTTGCAAATTGCAGATTTGTGGACCGAAGTAAAAAGAAAGATTACCCCAATTCAAGAAAACATCACTTATTACAATAACCCACACCGTACACTGTAGACTCAGATTTACTGCAAATTAGTAGTGCTGACCAAAGAGGCATGTTAAAACTTATTCAATATTGTTGACTCCAATTTTAAAATGTATCCAACCTGGGTCTACAGAGTAATTTCATCATCATTAGGTCACCCTCCCCCACCATGGTGCACATATAAGATAAAAACCCTTAAATTAACCTACCCCTTCCCCTTTCAGAAACCTACCCACCCCCACCCCCCTCCCAAGAAAAAAAACAAACAAACAAACAAAACAAAAAATAAACAAATAAACAACATTAATGAAATACAGTGAATGCTTGCGGTAGACGCCAACAGTAGGTGGGTAATTTAAATGGGTAGAGATTTTCCTTCAATAGAACTGACCTGCTCTGTACTGATACATATACACTTAGAATCATGCTTTAGATGTATGAACAAAACGCTTGTACATGTGAACTGCATCAAAAATGTGGACATTTTCTTCCAAGTTGTAGTTTTTGCTACCAAAAAGTAATTTTTCTACATTTATTGAATGCAAAGATCTTGTTTCATTGAATAACTTCACTCTTTGTTGGTTATATAATGAACAATTAAAAAAATAATAATGTTCAGCATCCTCCACTAATTCATCGTTACTACATATGCAATATGGAGTTTCTTTCAGATAGTTATTACATAAATCACTGTTAAGATTACTGCATTTGTTTCGAAGTCTAGCATGAAAAATTGCAGGTTGCCTTTTTCCATGTAAAATGTGTGAGGGGACCTTGTTATCTTTATTGGTATTAAACCTTTGTTTAAAGGAAGAAAAACAATCAGCTGATTTGATATTTTTATCTAAACCATTCCAAAGTTCAATTGATGATGGAATACACGATTTTTTCATTACTTCTGTTCTGCAGAATGGCACAGTAAAATTATTTTTAACTGATTTTTTATATTCCCATTATGAAGAAAGGAACTTTTGACAACGGCAGAAACTACAGAATCTGATCTATATTTTATCATGAGCAAACAGATCAGACCCTGATTTGACGTCTCAAGAGTCGTCAGATCTAGATCTGCTATTTTATAAAAGGCGTATCTATCAAAATTGGCATATAAATATGAGCAGAGTACATCTTTAACCCTTTTGGTGCCAACTTTCTAATTCTCGTCTGCAATCTAAGTTTGTTAAATCATTCAGTAAAATAAGGAAATGAGATAAATAAATGCAAAATTCAAAAGAATAAAGCACATATATAGAAATAGAGATTGAGACAAATAGTGAAGTCCCTGATCAGACGCCGCCTTGAAAAGTCGGCGTCTGATCTGGGACTGCACTATTTATCGTGGTGCATTTATGCGACTGCGGCGGTGAAAGGGTCAAACTACGTGTATCATTGATTCGTCTTCTTGTAAATAAAAAAAAAGTTGGAATGCGATTTAAACGGTGATACAAGCAGACACTACTTTAACTATTGCTCGGTAAGGTCAATATAATCCGCCAACTGACAGAGATGAACGTTTATAAATTTGCAAGCAGAGTAGATCCAGATCAGTATGGTCAGGGTTTGCTCTGTTTGCTTATGGAAGTGTTTTGATATGATGCTACAGTTTCCGCCACGGCCAAACAATGCATGTGTTCATGTGTCACTATATAATCCCGGCTACTTATTTATACGAACTTTATTTCTTACGTGAATATTGAAGGGGTAAAGGATTGAAAAGTGATCAAATCAGATCACCATTTGACAGCTCCTTTGTCGCCATTTCACTGTATCATCTCCGGCTTTGACAGACACAACGTGACAAGCGCTGGTTGGAATTACAACTAAGTATCAAAGGGCGATTCAATCGTCCCATGACAAGAATACCAAATTTTCGCCACTCAGACTATCACTTGAATTACCCGTTACGCTGCAGTAAAATTGTCTGCTTACACTCCGTCTTATTGCGATTTTACTTACTGTTAATTCGTTTAAGCTTTTGGGAAATTATTGAACGAATACCAAACAGTTAAGATCCTGGCCAGATGCAAGTAGCAAGCTTAGAATGTGTATCACTTTGTCTGAAAACCAATACAAGGTTACATAAACAAATGCAGTAGAATCTCACTAATGCGACCACATAATTGTTTCCAAGGTAGTCTATAAAAGCAGGTTTTATGCACGGCAAAAGTAATGCAGAAAGCTCTCATAGGTCCTGTATTAAGTTACCGCCTATTGTAAAAAGCCGAACTTATATTTAACTAAATTTGGTAATTATCAGGATATTAACGAGTCTGACAAAATTCAATGTTGACCTCTCTTCATGATCAGATTCTAATGTTTATTCCTATTTGTTAATTCGCCGAAAATTTACCTCATCAATAGCCTGCTGGGGAATTTTAATTTGGTAGGAAACATTCTAAACTTCTTGAGTTTCCATAAGCATTAGTCTTACATTCCCTTTCAAAACAACAATCAAATTGTCAAACGGTATATGTCACTGAGGACCCGGTGCAACTATTATAATTACATTCTTCCACGTCTTTGCGCACTTGTGATATTGTCTCCTTCTTTAATTCTGAAAACAATACTTTCTTCTGTTTCTTTCCAAAATCACTATCAGACTGTCAAACAGTTCGGATCGTGATGAGACGCCGAGTTATTCGTCCCATTAGGATCCAAACTGTTTGCATCTGTCACCATTGTTTTATCTCAGAGGTTGTAGTAGCACTGGTTATGCGTATATCCCTCCTTATGTATTTTAATATGAGGCAGGCCAGTATTTGAGTATGTGAAAATCAAATTTATTCACCATATTAACCTTTATCCTTCCAAACATGACTTTACTCTAGCATTCGCAAACAGCTTGGATCCAGATCCTAGTAGCTTGGCTTCTCATCACCAACCATTTTCTAAATACACTAAGGAATCGGCCGTAATTGAAACATACATAATATCAGAACTTAAGCAGACATATTTATTTCGACATTATAGGGGTTAAAGTTTAATGACAACGGACAACTGACAATATATCTGTTCTGAGTATAGAAGACAATTAGGAAAAATGTCTACTAGTCTGAGTATCCCAAATCCTAGGGTTATCCAATGTGTGTTTACTTTTCTTTTATTTGGGTATTGGGCAAACAGTGTATACCTAGTCCACTATTCAGACAGGGGCTGGATTCTTTGTTTCACAAATTATTTTACAAAGGCCACAACAATAAAGAAGTTTATACAGAAAGTGAAACTCATATTCATTCATAAAACAGTAAAACCCCTCTAAGTCAGACGTTCAATTTAATATACATATCGGTCTTGGAGACAGGCGGTAGCTTAATGCAGGGTGAAAGTCACGCAGAAAGCTCCCAGAGGAACTTTCTGCATGATTTTCATCCTGTATTAAGCAGCCACCTGTCAACAAGTATTTATGTTTTGTTTCTATTAAAATTCCGGTTACATTGTACAGTTTGGAGGAGTTCACTAATATATACAAGTTGAAACTACAAGTCAGCAGAGTGAAAAGACGGTACGTGTCACTTTGTCTACGCTATCAGTCGTCGATAACCAGTGTACTAATTTCTCGTTGTGCAGCGTACGTGTAAAGTAATTGTCTTTAACTAATACTCTCAAAGTAGATTTTCGTTCAGAGTCAACTTGTGTTACCACTCAAATCCATCAAGCAGCAGCAACCTGTTGCCTAAATTAAGAACCAACTTCTCTCAAGCAGTTTCATCCAGTGATTGCTTGTACAGTCCATATGTGGCTAGTATAGGCACACCGTGTAGACATTTATCACAGTTCTCCAGATGGAGCCCTCTATCAACATCGCAGTTTCCTTAACTCATTATCTCCTAGGCTAGTTTTAGACCCAACCTTATTTAATTAATCTACCGAAAAGGAGCATTAACTAGATAACTGAAAATTTTTAGAATTTTTTAGTTTGAAACCATTGTGATAAATAGAGCATTTGCTCCTACATGTATAGGAGCAAATGCTCTATTTATCACAATGGTTTCACAATGTGAATTTTATAGAGGCGCAAAAAATGCGTCACTAGGGGGCAATGTGTTAAACATTATTTAGCAAATGGCACATAGGTAAATTAAATAAATCGCGCTTACCCCATCGCGATAGTGGATGGGTATAATGGTTCGATAACCATCTGCTTGTCCGCGCGTGTTTCCTTCCATCCGTCCACCTTTCGTTTTCGTTCCGTCTCTCTCAAACCCCACTAGCTAATTTTATTTATTTCAAATCATGAAGACTGCGTGCAATGCCAAATTAAAATGATGCCAGTTGTATGCAAACGGTCAGATATTTTCGTCAATCCGTCTATCCGTCCGTCCATCCACCTTTCGTGTCCAGTCCATATCTTTCAATCCATTTGACTCTAGACTTTAGAAAGATTTCCACACAGTCGGGAATATACATGAAGCTATAGAACAGTATTTCGCTCTAACAGATTACATAACGTACATACGGTAAAACCCCATTAAACAGGAATTCAAGTAGAGAAGAATTTAGACACTTTTAGGTCGGTAGCTGCTTAATGCGGGATGAAAGTCATACAGAAAGCTCCTCTAGGAACAAACAATTCGGTGTCTCATCTGGAACCAAGCTCTTTGCAAATACGGGTTTGAACCAAGATGAAACTCTCATCAAGATCCAAACAATTTCACAGCCATTGTAGAAACTTCCATTTTGAAACCCGTGGAATACGATCATTTTGGCAGAGGAAATTTATTTTGCTGCGAAAGTGTTAGAGTGAGTCGCCAATGTGAGTAGACGACAATTGTGACATTTACAGCGTTATAAGTCGTCAATATTCAACAGCGTATCGCTCGTTGCCCATGTCTATTTGATGAAGCAGCGTATGTACTGGGCTGTAAAAAGGCATTGCGGCTCAGTTCTCTCCAATACTCCAAGCTTGCTTCACGACGATTGGTTCTTCACTGTAAGTACCTGTAGAGGGAGCGAGCAGTGAGTTGATTCAGTATACTGTGGGTAGTGAAGTCACAAACAGGGCCGTGCGATAATTACATGCAAAATTAACTATCTAGGCATGATTCTGCTATCACAGAACATTGGCTGTCTGTGATAACTACAAGAGGTTTGATATCAGAACCAAACAAGTCTGACAGTGCAAAACTCGCAGGGGATCCTGTATTAGGTTATTTCATAACCATTGTGAAAAACACCTGGTGATATGAATATTATTTTACGATACAGTTGAATCTAAAATTAACGATTTTGGAATTGATAAATAGGAATAAAGACACACACTTTCTGTTTCCAAAAGAAACAGTATACTTTTTATGTGGAAGGTATACTAAAATTAAGAGAGCGTAACAATTGTGTATTGTTTTGAGAGAAAAAAATTGGAAACAAGGAAATAAATTATCTTGGATGCTAATTTAATTATATAATTTTCTGGCGAGGTGTTATCAGCCCAGGTGTGGGTGGCCAAAGAAGAATCAGTTTAAATATCATTGGAGTATGAAATATTTGAAGAATTGGAATATCTGATACCAAACGAAGGTGAGGATGAGATAGTATACATTTACATATATTATTGTTTTATATAAATTACTTAATAGCATGAGCGATTTCAAATTCGTCTGACTATGAGCGATGCTACATGAAATTGAAATACTTTATAACTGGATATGCATGTTGCGACGAATACATTAAATTGAGACATAACCTTTTCCCTCATATAAACGTGTCTTCACACATCTGCAAACAAAGTAGCCCCAGATCAGACGCTTCTTTTCAGAGCCGTCTGATCAGGGTATGCTCAATTTGCTAATGGGTGGAATTGTATGGATCTGTTTCTATACTTTCTAGAATGGCTACAATGTTCCACTTTCCATATTTCGTTATAATTGTCAATGAATATTCGATAGGTACTGAAATTTGTAATAAACATAGAACAGGGAAAATGTTATTACAGTAAAACCAACCGGACGTCCAAATTAGTAGCAATGCCGGTATGTAAGACACATGCAGATGGAAGCATAATGCAGAGTGAAAATCACGCGGAAAGCTCCAAAAGGATCTTTCTGCATTACTTTCATCCTGCATTTAGCAGCCACCTGCCTAAACAAATCTAAGAATGCCGATTTATAGGGATACTTTTGTACTTTCAGTTTATAATTCAACATGTATAACATCAAATACAAAAGCTTTAAGTATAATAAAGTTAACATCAAACTACCACTTATTGTACAAGTCTTCTGCAGTTAACATTTTCCCTAATGAATATTCATGCAATTATAACTTATGATTATAATTAGATGAATTTTCATAATGGTATACGAACACGGGACTTTTAGCTATGACACAAACTACAGAGTCAGAACTACATGTATATAGTTTCTCGAAATCAAACTAACTAACCAAAGATCTTGCAGGCGCTCTCTAAACTGGGTATACTCTGTTTGCAAATGCGTTAAATGCCAGAACTATTAACCCTTTCCTCCATAAATACGCCTTTCTACTCCTCTGTAAAAGACACTTATTGAAACCATTGTGATAAATAGAGCATTTCCTCCTATAGGAGCAAATGCTCTATTTATCACAATGGTTTCAAACTACAAAATTCTAAAACAAATCTTTTTCTCTAGTTAATGCTCCTTTTCGGTAGATTTATTCAAAGTGGTTGGATCTAAAAATAGCCTATGAGGTAATGGGTTAAGTAAAGTGTTGAAGAACTAAACTGAATCAAGATCCAGTTTCATATGCCACACGTTTTAAGAATTAGAATTGCAGTTTATTATACTATATGAAACCTTCAGAAATGTTGAAAAAATTTAACTTTCACGAACACATTATTTGGCTTTGACACAATAAATTAAGATTGATAATAAAGTGTTATTTTACTTTAGTTCGAATTAAAAAACACGAATGTAAAATAGACTTAACTATGAACGATAGAATGCATACATCAGGAAATCATTGTTTATAATTTGCAATACGAATTGAAAACAAATTAACCAATAACTTGCTAGAGACGCATATTTGCGAAATTTCAAGCAGAGTAGACCCAGATCAAACAACTCATGTACGAGCTATCTAAACTGGTATGTTGTATTTGGTTGTTGATTAATAAAGACCTCAGTCTACAGTTTCTTCCATTGCCAAATTGGCTTTGTTCATATGCCATTAACCCTTTCGCTGCCAATGCCGGATCTGTGATTACCTATGCAAACAGTTTGGATCCAGATGAGACGCCGAGTAACTCGGCGTCTCATCAGGATCCAAACTGTTTGTTACTGTTACTATGTTTTTTAAACAAAAATGAAGAAAATTAAAAAAAATGAAAATTTGTAGCAGACGACAAAGTTAGCAGACGACAGAGTTTAATATTATAATATTATTAATATTATAATCCATCTGATCAATATCGATGTTGTCATTATTTCGTACCTGATTTTTCTTTTTATTTATATAAAAGTCGTTAACACGTTCCCATTGAAATCTCACTTATAGTTCTCTCTTATCGTATTATAGAAATCTGAACACATGTATATGTCGGTATTGGCTTCGCGTTTCTATATATATTATTTACATACAGTAAAAACATCTAGACCGGAATTTCAGTGGAGAAGAATTTAGATACATGTACATTTAATACAGGTGCCTGCTTAATGCAGGATGAAAGTTATACAGAAAGCTCCTATAGTAGCTTTCTGCATGACTTTCACCCTGCATTAAGCTGGCACCTGTCTCCAAAACTGATATTTATACTAAATTTAACGTCCGGTTTAGAGGGGTTTTACTATATACATAAACATCTATACATTGTATGTATATGTATAGACGAGAAACTAAATCACAAATTAAGTCTTAATAAATTATGTTCTGTTCTATACACAATTAACAGTCATTTTCGCTTTTGGTCTGGGTCTTCCGCAACGAAAGGATAAAAGACAAGTCTTACACACAAAGGGTTTTAAACATCCATCATTAGTCATCGCTAAATTTGCTTAACCCTTTCTCTGTTCTATGGAACATTTTAGCCATTTTAGAGAGTAAAGAAACCTATATTTTCAAATTCCATTAGCGAACAGAGTAGACCCTGATCAGACGGCTCCTATAGGAGTCATCTGATATGGATCTACTCTGTTTGCAAATGCGTGCAAACACATTTATATGAAGGGAAATGTTAATGCATGCACAGTTATGTGCACGTGATATGTTCTTTATCATTGTTAACACAATGCTCCCATGAATATTTATATCAGAAATAATGACTTCACGAATACTAGTCAGCTGATTTTTAGAATGACACCATGAACAAAAGAAGTTTTTTACAATAGCAGAAACTGTAGAAAAATAGATATATGTTATCTAATAAGCAAACAGAGCATATCTTGATCTGTAGCCTTTTGATCTGGGTCTGCTCTGTTAACCCTTCGCTTGCTATTCACGTCAATATACCTACCTGTAAATAGTGAAGACCCAGATGAGACAGCTCCTGCAGGAGCTGTCTCATCAGGGTCTGCACTATTTACAAGTTGATTGTGCAACTAGTGCACTCCACAGCAGTGATTGCACAGCGAAATACTTGTACACAGTGAAGATATATGTAATTATACAACAGGACATGGGTAAGGAAGTAGAAATGTTTTTTTTTAAATTCAGCAAGAGAAGAGTTAATATTGAGTAAAAGGTTCAGATTCCATGATCTGTAACATACAGTAACATACTGTAACATACAGTACGGTACGATCAACAAGTAACCACTATTTTGACAGACAGGGGACGAGTTCGATGATATATTGCAGCAAGGCTCTTTACTGGCATTCAGGCAAATACTGCATTAATCAAATATATATAACCCAACACGAATTCTGTACAAATTGCAAAACAGTAGAACCCCTCTAAACCGGACGTTAAATTTTGTATAGATATCGGTCTAGGAGACAGGTTGCAGCTTAATCCAGGAAGAAAGTCCTGCAGAAAGCTCCTATTTAAGCAACCACCTGCCTAAAAGTATATCAATTATTATCTGCTAGAGATCCGGTTTAGAGAGATGTTATTGTATGTGTATAACGAAAAGACATTATTTAATCCTTTCCTTGGTGAATATTCATGTAGGAAATTATGACGTCATGAATTTTAATAAGATTATTTTTGTAATGGCATATGAGCACAGGACAATTTGACTCAGACAGAAGCTTTAGTATCAGATCTATATTACACCATAAGCAAACAGAGCAGACCCTGATCAGACGGCTCCTATAGGAGCCGTCTGATCTGGGTCTACTCTGTTTGCAGATGCATCAAAATGCGCTTACATAAGGGAAAGGGTTAAAGCGCTATACAAGTGTAATAAACCATATGCGCGTGATGTATAGTTAACGCTTTCCATGCTGAAAACAAATATGTCTGCTAAAACTCTGGTCTGCTGAACTTTTTACTGACTTCCGGTGTGTGTATGCTGTCGAGAAATTACTGACGGACTGTCAAACAGTGTGGACCCTGTTGAGATGCCGAGTTACTCGGCGTTTCATCTGGATTCAAGCTGTTTGTAAAAAGCCAACCAGATCGCGTTTAGCGCGAGAAGGGTTACTCTGTGCGGTACATTCTGTTACAACCGTATGATAAATTACAGTTAAGATCCAAAAAATATACCACCAGGTTCCGTGAAAAACTGCGGGCAATACAGTAAAACCTCTCTAAATCTGACTAGTAGTAAATTACAATTTAGATAATGTTATTTAGGTTACTGCTGAATGCAGGATGAAAGTCATACAGAAATCTCCTTTGGTGCTTTCTGTATGAGTTTCAGGGTACATCCTACGGGATTAATACTAATTTAACAGTCCGTTTTAATGTAAAGTGACGGAGAATACACAATGCAAGCCTTTTATTGGACCTTTATGTCGTATACGTCAGTTATATGTAGGTATGTAGTAAAAAACATCTTAACCTGAATTTTAATAAAGAAGAACAATTTAAGTCATTTTAGGTAGGTGGCTGTTTAATGTGGAGTGAAATTCATGACAAAAGCTCATTTTGGACCTTTCTGCGTGACTTTCATCCTGCTTTAAGCTGCCATCTATTTTAAAGACCGACAGTGCTAGTAATTTGAATGTCACGTTTTGACGGATGTTACTGTATTCATTTAACCCTTCGCTTGCTGTTCACGTCAATATACCTACCTGTAAATAGTGAAGACCCAGATGAGACAGCTCCTGCAGGAGCTGTCTCGTCAGGGTCTGCACTATTTACAAGTTGATTGTGCAACCAATTCACTCCACAGCAGTGATTGCACAGCGAAATACTTGTACACAGTGAAGATATATGTAATTATACAACAGGGCTTGGGTAAAGAAGGATAAATGTATTTTAAAATTCAGCAAGAGAAGGGTTAACAGTGCAGTCTAGAGCATAGTAGTGTAGTGAAGATATTTCACAAACGCCATTTGTTACGTTACATTGATCTAAAATGAGCCAAGCATTTCCATGGCAATTGTTTCTAATGCTCTATGATTAAATGTAGTGTTTTGTGAAATCTTCGTTATCATTTAAGTCAAATGAACATTAAAGAACTATTAATAACTATAATGAAGCTCCATGAAGCATTTAGCAACATTTTACGATAAATAATCGTAAAGCTCTATTACATTGTACATCTTTAGGGCATTACAGTAAACCTCTCATTTTGGAAGCTTAATACAGAATGAATATCGTGCGTAAGGCCCCAGTAGAGCTGACGGTGTGACCTTCACCCTGCAGTAAGCAGCCACCTGTCTAGATATTCTAACGTATGCCTTTACTTGATCATTTTGCCATGTAGAAGAACCAAATCAGACAGCTACAATAGGTCACCGTCTGCTCCTCCATGTGTCTCTATCTTACAGATCTGATTCTGTATATTAGTAGTAGTAGTAGTAGTAGTAGTAGTAGTAGTAGTAGTAGTAGTAGTAGTAGAGTACAACCTCTCTATAACGGCCACTAATTGTGTTAATTAGTTGGTATTTAGGACAGGTGGCTGCTTAAAGCAAGGTGAAAGTAAAACAGAACGCTCCTATAGGAGCATTCTGTTTTACTTTCACCTTGCTTTAAGCAGCCACCTGCTTTTTACACAACATAATTGATGTAATTTAGTGGCTGTTATAGAGTGGTTTTACTGTAGTATTGTTGTCGCTGTTGCTGTAATAAAGTTCATTATATAATATGTTTATACAAGAGGATATTAATTAATAGTTATAATGGGCAGAGCAATTAATGTTTTCGCGAATAAACTCTCATTTGTAAACAGTTTGGATCCAGATGAGACGCCAAGTACCCCGGTGTCTCTTCAGGATCCTAGCTGTTTGACACTTGGTCAATAGTCTCTCAAAAGCTTTATTGAATCAGAAGTATATTAAAGTATTACATGTGCACAAATAGGACCACTCAAAAAACGTCTAATTCTGGATTTTTAAAATAGACCGTAGCTTAATACATGACAAATATTATGTATTAAGCTCCTGTAGGAGCTTTGGGTTTTAAGTTGTCCTGCATTAAGAAACCACCTGGTTTTACAGACTCCTGTGTAAATAAAGTATGTGGTCGCATTAGCGAGACTTTACTGTAGTTAACCCATTACCTCATAGACTATATTTAGATCCGACTACTTTGAATAAATCTACCGAAAAGGAGCATTAACTAGAGAAATGGAAAATTTCAGAATTTTGTAGTTTGAAAGCATTGTGATATTTATCACAATGCTTTTAACATGTGACTTTTACAGAGGCGTCAACAGGCGTCATTATTTTACTGCAAAGTAAAATCCTCACTTCTGATTGGTTAACTAGCCGTGTACATGAGTCCATGTACCCTGTGAGCTGACAGGGTACATAGAAATTCCCCATGGCAGGCCCCACATATTATGGTCAGAAACCAAAAGACCGACTTCTCGACTCGCGTAAACAATAGTAAAATTCATAATAAACAACTATTGATACGTAAAGAAAAAATGCAGAAATGAATTAAAAAACATCATTGTTTGAAATAACCAATAAAACAGTTTTTAGAGGAGTTATTATATCGTCCAGCCATCTATAATAACACGAACGCCGATGAAATACAATACACACCACTTCGGATACCTTCGGGTAGAATTAATGTATTGGGGCGCTTTTAGGGAATTAGCGTGTTTAATGATTCAACATTCCAAAATGGATTTATATCAATTATCCGAACCGTAAAACGTTGCAGTATAATAAATTCGTTATACAGTTATTTCCCAGGGTACATGAAGATTTATCCCCGGCTGGTAAAATCATGTAACCCTCGCCTAACGGCTCGGGCAACATGATTTCCCTCAGCCGCGAATAAATCGTCATGTACCTTGGGAAAGAACTGTATAACTAATAATATGAGGGAATAGGTTAAAATTGCACCAGATCAAAATTTGAGCAGGCAGTATGTTTGTACTGCGTTGTAATGGTTGCAAATTGCAATATTTCAATACTACTTCGTAATTATTACTGAACTTGATATATAACACACAACCTTCTCCTAATGTGGTTTATTATTTTATTTATTCAATTGCAACTTCTCGGATAAATTCTTTCTTCAGTCTGCTGAATCATTCAATCTTCATTTGTAGACAGTTTTGTTTTTTGTTTCTTTTTCCTGGGAGATATCAAACGGAGAGAGAAAACAGCGTTGGAATTGTTTTTCCGTAAAAATAGTTTAACTTGCTTAGCCACGGAAAAACCTTCTGAAACCCCGTTGATTGCATTAAAGATGTCTGCAAACAACTTTATGGTTCCTTGTTTAATTTTTGCAATTGTGCGTTTGCTCTTTGGTTTCTAAGTTGTTCGATTTTTGCACGGTTGGCAAAGAATGAAGATATTTCCTATTAGATTTCAAGTTTAATCTCTTTAGACTTTCACGAGCGAATCGGTGATGAAATTTGCAAAACGATTTCACAGGGACTCTCATTGACTTTGCATTTTCGTTGAAAGAATGCTGAGTTTTATCTTAGGCATTATTTTGCGATAAATTGATAATACAGTAAAGCCTCTCTAATGCGACCACCAATAAGGGGCATAATACACAGTGGCAAATACAGGTGGTAGCTTAATGCAGGACGAACGTTATGCAGATCTTTCTGCATAACTTTCGTCCTGTATTTAGCAACCACCTGCTTATGAAGATAGCCATGTTTGTTCATTAAGTGGTCGCATTAGAGGGGTTTTACTGTATGTGATCGGCGTCTCATCGGGAGGCAAACTGTTGAACATGTAGTAAATTAAATATACCCTGTATTCTGATAACGAGGCAAGCAAATATTTTCTCAATATGATAAAGTTAAGACTTAGTTGCATGTACCCTTTAGAGTGATGTATCTTTCCTGCATACACTAACCGCACTAGAATACGTAATTATTCTGAATTGTACAAGATTGTGTCACCAAGAGCAGAATATTATTATCTTTCTTATATAAAGTGATCAATGATATTTGAACTATTTCATGATAAAAATAAATCATGTTTGTTCTTTGTAATCCGTCATCCTCAGACCAACATTTGCGTCACTGACGCGATGTCTACGACGTAATTAGGACATACATATACTGATTGGTTTCAAATTATAAATTAATTACCTCTTTCGTTTTTCCAACTTTTATCGACTTTGACATCTTTCCGTTGTAAAAATACATATTACACGACTTCTGCAGGAGCCTCTTGATCAGTGTCTTTTTTGTTTGCTCTTATACTTATACTTGGGAATGAACTCAGAATCAGACGTTTTCATAACCTCAGATCCAGATCAGACGTCCCATTATGGGACAATAGCTTGTTTTGTTCCACTGTGTCTTGAAAGCACATAAGTGTATACACCAAATTGCCTGTTTCAACAAATACGCAACTCGTGTGTCAATCAGTTTTGATCATGTTGAGATGCCCAGTGTAACTTGGATCAAATAAATTCGCCAAAAGTTAACCATTCGCTTGCTATTCACGTCAATATAACTACCTGTAAATAGTGAAGACCCAGACGAGACAGCTCCTGCAGGAGCTGTCTCATCAGGGTCTGCACTATTTACAAGTTGATTGTGCAATCAGTGTACTCCACAGCAGTGATTGCACAGCGCAATACTTGTACACAGTGAAGATATATGTAATTATACAACAGGGCATGGGTAAAGAAGGAGAAATGTATTTTAAAATTCAGCAAGAGAAGGGTTAACATTGTCTAACCATTCCTCGAGGTTATATCACTTTTTTGCGATCATTCTCACACATATTATTGCTCAATACAAATTCTGACCAATACTTGGGAATGAACTCCGAATCAGACGTTTACGTAACCTCGGATCCAGATCAGACGCCATATTATCAGATAATAGCTTGTTTTGTTCCACTTTGGCACATAAGTGTGTACACACCACATTATCTATTTCGACAAATATGCAATCCTGGTGTCAATCAGTGTTGATGCCCGGTGTAACTTGGATCAAAACCATTCGCAGAAGTTAATATCGTTGGAATTTAAAGGTTAAAGTACAAAGAACGATAAGAACTTGGTGGTTCTCACTTTAAACTGTGACAGGTCAACTGATAGGAGGAGGCAAGTAGTGATGGAATTAGTCATTATTCCGCTATTCGAGACCTGGTTCGTATTTGCAAACAGCATGGATCTTCATGGTACGCCGAGTAACTCGGCGTCTTATCAAGCTCCAAGCTGTTTGACACTCCTTCAGTAGTTTTTCAAAAGTTTTATCGAATCAAAGAATTCAAAACTGCACCACATCCAGATTTCAGCAGACATTTTTTTTCCACAGCAGTGTCAAGGTTAGAAGCCATTCTATCTCTAACATGTTAGGGGATTGTCATACCTCATTTTCATTTGCTCTAACGTATAATTATACAGGTTAGTCGCATTCTCTACATAACAAAACAATTGGTGTTTCAAATAGTTCAGAGCAAAATGAAATTCCAAGAATGGACAGAGTTTCATTCGGATCCAAACTATATTCATATGTCATCAGTGTTGGGTCTGCCCGTACCCTCCTGAACGTTAATTGACACTAATTAAATTATAACCAGCATGAGAGTGGTGAGGTAAATTAGTGCTCTTTCTGCCTGGGTCGCCGGTAAGTACAAGCAATGTTTTCTGTAATAGATAGCATTTGGCAACAGTAGGTTCTATTCAACCGACAACTGCACATGTTAGCCACGTTTATGATTTTCCGTACAATGTCTGTTTTTCCCTTTACCTCATGAATGTTGATATAAAAATGATAATGATACAGTAAAACCTCTCTATAACGGCCACTAAATTGTGTTAATTAGTTGGTATTTAGGGGAGGTGGCTGTCTAAAGCAAGGTGAAAGTAAAACAGAACGCTCCTATAGGAGCGTTCTGTTTTACTTCCACCTTGTTTTAAGCAGCCACCTGTCTTTTACACAAAATACTTGATGTAATTGAGTGGCCGTTATAGAGAGGTTTTACTGTATGTATATTAGTTAGCTATGGATTTGTTTTATTATGGTACATAATCACAGAAGGGTTTGGCCAATGTAGGTGTCGTAGAATCAAATCTGTAATATTCATTAAGCAAAACAAACCAAACCTTTCACTGATAACTAATTATGAATTACACTTCAAAATGAGTATAAGTTGAATTCATATAATGCTATTTCACTGATATCGAAATAAAAGAAATGTTAGCAGGTACCTATAGCCGTGCAGAATACATACATGTACACGTCTTCTCAAATATCGTAAAAACATTTGGCAAAACAAATTAAGAACTGTTTTATTCATACAAGAAAATAGACATCATGAATACATGCATAACTTATTAACATTTCTAAACCGGACGCTAAATTTAGCATAAATATCGGTCTTGGAGACAGGTGGCAGCTTAATGCATGGTAAAAGTCATACAGAAAGCTCCTCTAGGAGCTTTCTGTATGACTTTCACCCTGCATTAAGCAGCCGCCTGTCTAAAAGTATCTAAATTCTTCTCTACTATAATTCCGGTTTTGAGAGGTTTTACTGTATAACTTAGAAACACTTTATACTAGTATATGAACACAGTGGTTTTTGGTCATAGCAGAAACTGTAGAATCATGTGTATATAATTCCATAAGCAAACAGAGCAGACTCTTTCTAAAATGGCTGCAATGTTCCACCTTTCATATTTCATTATAACTATGTTGTCCATGAATATTCAGTAGGTATTAACATATTTAATAAACATAGAACAAGGAAATGGTTAGGACAGTTTTACTGCACTGAACTAGCATTATTGCGATGGCAGAATAATCATCTTCACGCTACCAATTGGCTTATTTTCTGTTATTGCCACTTTCTGTCTATGGCCGTCGTATGCGATAAAAATAAATAAAGTAAACTAATTGGTGCCGTATCCAATGGCTATATAACCACATCATTCTAATGAAACCTGACATAAGTTTGGACAATAGCACAATTTGTTGGTCTGATATACACATTCTTATAATGATATTTATAGGGAGAGTAATTGCCAGAAAATTAACCTAAACCTCTTATCCAATCAGATAAGATTTTTTTCGCTGAGATAATCATACGCTTATCTAAACTATGGCAGCAATAATTCTTGAATGTTTCTCTTTGTGTTAAAACACATATAAACATTGCTTAAGGATATTACCGCTGCACAGCATTTTATTTTAAATAACTTCATTTACTTCTAAGTCATGTTTTCGCCAGATAAGATCCCCTGCTGTCAGATTAATTGCTCAGAATTCAGACTTTATAGCGGCTCGTAGCCTAAACTTAGCCCTTACAATGTATCAGGCTACTCCGATCTGATTTGCTTTTGTAAATAGATTTGATCCAGATGGGACGCCGAGTAACTCGGCGTCTCATCGGGATCCAAGCTGTTTAACAATCGCCTATGAATTTTCTAAAGGCTTGAACTAACCTGAAGATGAAGTCATAGCATAAAATTATGTAAATCAGAGTTTGAGTATCCAGTTGTTTGTTACAGAATAAGAGTGTATGTATATCTTGTTTATGTTAGCTCTACTCCTGTTGTAAAAGCTGATATCTACTAAAATACAGAGTTGGAGCAATATTTACTTTCTTCCAATTCAATTAAGCTTGAGAGGATCTACTGACAAAGGGTCAAACAGTTTGGATCCTGATGAGACACCGAGTTACTCGGCGTGACATCTGAATTAAGGCTGTTTGCGAATGCGAGTCAGGTTACTCTTATCGGGGTAAGATAACGTCACTCTCACAGGAAACCTTAACCCTTTCCCTCATATACACGTGTTTTCACGCATTTGCAAACAGAGTAGACCCAGATCAGACGGCCCCTAGAGGAGCCGCCTGATCTGGGTCTACTCTGTTTGCTAATAGTATTTGATAGATCTGTTTCTTTGCTTTCTAAAATATTGCATATTTCTTTATAACTATTTTGTTAATGAATGTGCAGCAGGTAGTTGGCCTAAATACAGAACAGGGAAAGGGTTAAGAAATACTAACGAGTGCACGGTGTCTTTACAAACAGTGTAGATCCAGATCAGACATCCGGTGGTTACTCATCTCATCAGAATACAAACTCTTTGAAAGCTTACATTTTATAGAGAAAATGAATGTTTTACAGATTTTAAAATTAAACAAATAACAATTTTAGAGGTTTATAATTTGCTGATCCTAATAAAGATTAATGGCAGGTTAGTTGTCTCCCCTGTCTCCCTGTTCTATCTTTGTAAATCTTGAATTATATTTTAAATTGATTTAGGAAACATGCATCTTATCCACTATGCATTATGATGAATATGCACGTGTATACTATGTGAAGAATGTCCATGTCCCTGTCCATGTCCATTTTAAGCGTGTAAGAGCTCAGACCTTCCGATAAAGGATCTGGATCTTGTTCTCAAGCCAAACATCCCGGGTCACTCAACCGTCGGCATTCTAACTATCATCCATCAGTCTCTGAAACTGTAAATCATGGCGAGTCAGTCTTCATCTGGTGGGGTCCTTTAGAATACTGATACTTACCTAGGCATCATTGCTTTAAACACTCAAACTTTTCCATTTAGCACTTCTTTCTAGTTGTTTCTGAAACTTCACCACTAATACAACAACATACTTTTAAGACATTGAGCTTTGTAGATGATTTTAGACGAAACCAGCCTACACATTCCAGTGAATTTGGCATTCTCATGCGTAAAGGATGCATATCAGTTATCTGCCACCGTCTTGCTCTGCGATGAGATATATCTCATATTTATCTCAGTTTCATCTGGAGATACCCCTAATAGCCAGGTTTAGCCTTAAAATGTAATAGATCATTTTACCATCTACACTATCGCTCCATTAACTAGATCTGTAGACAGCCCCTCTTGATATGAACAACATCTTTCATATTGTTTTGTTTTTTGTTGATATGACTGACATCATGGGGATATTTGAAAATAGTGAAGACCCAGTTCCGCCTCCACATTTGACCTGTGCTGCCATTAAATATGCTGAGTAATCACGCACTTCAGAGTTCAAGAAACAGTTTAGATACTTAACCCATTCCCTCATATTGACGCCTTTTGACGCTTCTGTAAAAGTCACTTAGTGAAACCATTGTGATAAATAGAGCATTTGCTCCACATGAGCAAATGCTCTATTTATCACAATGTTTTCAAAACTACACAATTCTGAAAATTTCCTTTTCTCTAGTAAATGCTCCTTTTGGGTAGATTCATTCAAAGAGGTTGGGTCTAAAAATAGCCTAAGTGGGAATGGGTTAAGAGACGCCGAATGCAGAATGACACGCGAGGTGCTTAACCCTATACTCCATGACCATCCATGTAAGAATTAATGACATCATGGATATTAATTAGATAAATTGTTATAATAGTACATTGACGCGGGAAGTTTTAGCAGTTGCAGAAAACGTCAGAGTCTATCTATATAATATCAAAAGCAAAAAGAGCAGACACAGTTTCCGTCTGGTCTTGGTCTACTCTGTTTGCATGGCGTATAATGGCGTATTTATGAAGGAGAGGGTCCAGATGAGTTCCACAACAGTAGAGAATCAGTTCAGTAACATTATACATTTAGCAAAAATGCCGACCCTGATCAAATACACTCTATAGGACGTGTCTGACCACCTGGATCTCCTAAATTCTCAAAGGCGTTAAAAGACGTACAGTAAACCCTCTCTATAACGGCCACTAAATTGTGTTACTTAGTTGGTTTATTAGGGCAGGTGGCTGCTTAAAGCAAGATGAAAGTGAAACAGAACGCTCCTATAGGAGCGTTCTGTTTTACTTTCACCTTGCTTTAAGAAAAATCTGCCTTTAACACAAAATATGTAATTTAGTGGTCGTTACAGACAGGTTTTACTGTGATTGCTTAATGCAAGACGAAAGTAATGCAGAAAGCTCCAAGAGGAGCTTTCTGCATAACTTTCGTCCTGAATTAGACTGCTACCTGTGTTTTAAAATCTCAGAATTAGAATTATTTCGGATGGTCGCTGTCGATAGGTTTTACTGTACATGTATATTGTATAGCCATGTATCATTTTCAGACTCAATAACATGTATAGGTTACTCTGTTTTTGTTTTAATTTTGCACAGAAAGTGCAAATAATGAACAGTAGGTACAAAACCTGTAATAAACCCTGTACTTTCACACGGCAGCACATTTTTAGATAATGTTTATGAACACCGAACACTAAAAATAATTAAAACTTTCCTTTTTGTGCAGTAAGTACAATAATGTGTACAACTAGTGTCTAAAGTTTGAAGGTACCTCCAGTTTGTGAGTACCCACACTAACTGGAGTCTAATTGTAAGAGTTTAACCCTGTACTCCATAAATATTCATGTAAGAAATAATGATATGAATATTAATTGGATAATTTTATTATGGAATATAAACACATGAGGTTTTAGTCACAGAAGAATCTATGGAATGATATTTGTATTGTTTCATAAGCAAACAGAGCTGACCCTGATCAGACTGCTCCTAAAGGAGCAAAGGCGTAGTATTGTATATAGTGTGTATAGTATAGTGTGGTATTTATGGAGAAAACTACAGTAAAACCACTCTATAACGGTCACTAAATTGTGTTACTTAGTTGGTATTTATGACAGGTGGTTGCTTAAAGCAAGATGAAAGTAAAACAGAACGCTCCTATAGGAGCGTTCTGTTTTACTTTCACTTTGCTTTAAGCATCCACCTGCCTTTAACACAAAATACTTGATGTGATTTAGTGGTCGTTATAGAGAGGTTTTACTGTACACTGTTTGTAATTGAGTGAGACTCCTCTGTACAGAATGTAGAAAAACCTTCATATAGATGGGGAAAATATATCATTCGAAAGAATGCCTAACGCAAATGCCTTCACCCGTTTTGATGTCATCGGTTAATAGTGATTGGCTTCGCAAAACGTTTTGATCAATATGAGTCGCTGAGTAAGTGGACGTCTCACCGGAACCCAAATTGTTTTACACTCATATTGAACTATTTAAGAGAAACAGAACATAGTCTGTTTCCAAATGAAATTAATAAGTAGTTCAATAATACGACAATTAGAAATATATTAAGCCAATACGCCGCTTTGTGAAAAATACTGTCCGCTAAAATTTTAATCTGGTGCAATTTTGACTTAATCGGATTCCATAAAGTTATTGAGAAACTACTGAGTGAAGGTCAAACAGTTTGGATCCTGATGAGACGCCGAGTTACTCGGCGTCTCATCTGAATCCAAGCTGTTTGCATAGGTGAGTCAGATTGCAGTTAGCGGCACAAGGGCTGGAGATTAAATGTGTTGTATTCTGCTCTTTGAATCTTTGCCGCAATGAAAAAATGGCAAATGCGCCGTCACTTCATTATTTCCAAGCCTTTGCTGACTTTTGTCAGACATTTAAATACCCCAGGTACATTTCCCTCATTCTCTGTATTCCCATTTTAATTACTTTTGTAACAACTTTGATGTGCGTTTTTTGTCCATGTGATTTCATAGATGTATCGACAAGATCTAACGTATTTTCTCGGTATCAAACGGCGATAGTTTTGCAATATCAAACATGCATACAATCAAGTGTCGTAACCTCGGCGATAGTTTTGTAATATCAAACATGCATACAATCAAGTGCCATAACCCTGAAGCCAGGTTATGCGCATGCGCCCTTATCATGCAAAGCGCGACATGACTAGCAATCAACGTGGAATCAGTTGAGCAATTTGGCACCTCATTCGGATCCAAACTGTTTGCTACTTTTCAAGCATAACCCTTTAATCCATAAGTACGCCTTTCTACGCATTTGCAAACGGAATAGCCCCAGATCAGACGGTTCATATAGGACCCGTCTGATAAGGGTCTGCTCTGTTTGCTTATGTTATAGTGTATATATAATTCACCAGTTTTTGCGTTGGCAAAGGGTTCATGTGTTAATATGCCATTGGCATTATAATGTGACATTGCTTCTGTCATGAATATTAATAGATTAAAGAGTCGGGCGTAAAGGAATCGGACGTAAGAAACGCATGCAGCAGATCAGTGGTTAAGGAAACATACCCTTTTCGAGGATGACAAGAGTTATTGCGACCTCTATGGAACCCTTACCATTATTTCTATGTTACACAATTGCGGCAATTTTGTGATTATCAATGCAAAACAGTGTCCTGATGACACTATGGGTAACTCCCATGATCCAAGTTAGTTATGCCTCTGTATTTTTAAGAGAAGTATTAGAAAACTTATGTTTGAGAACTGTAGCAGACAAATTGCATGTTGTTGTTTGGCAGATGACGAAATTTATTTTAGCATACACAGAGTTGTCTGTCTCGCCTTTCTGAACAATCGGATTTGTCTTGACTATTTACCTTTAGCAAGCTTGGTAATATTAGTAAAGGCTCGTTTCAAATACTAAAATCGTCATTTCTCTACCAAACCAAATGTTATTACATGTATCACTCTTTAGAAACGTCTCGAAGAGATTGTTCTAAAGGGTGGTGACAACATAATTTCTGGTTTGGTAGAGAAATAAAGGCTCTATTCTTGAGAATGTAAAACGCATCTTAACTGTATTATAATAGATCCGCTCTCTTGCACACAATGTAGGCCAATATCAGACGTCGCGTCTTGGATTAGGTATTTGATCAGGCTTGACACTGTGTGGAAAGATATACAGTAAAACCCCTTCCGGAATTCTATCAGGTGACTGCTTAATACATGGTGAAAGTCATGGGAAAGCTCATAAACCCTGCATTTAGCTGCCACCTGTCATAGACACCGGCATTAATACTAATTTGAACGTCCAGTTTAGAAGGGTTTCACTGCAGAACGAATTGTGACAGATTCTGAGGAGTGTCAAACTAAATAGACCCTGACCTGACTTCATCTGATCAGACACCGCGTCTAGAATACATTGTAACCTGACCTTACGTCACCTGATCAGACACCGCGTATCGACTACACTGTACCCTGACCTGACTTCACATGATCAGACACCGCGTATCGACTACACTGTACCCTGACCTGACTTCACATGATCAGACATCGCGTATCAACTACACAGTACCCTGACCTGACTTCACATGATCAGACACCGCGTATCGACTCCACTGTACACTGACCTTACGTCACCTGATCAGACACCGCGTATCGACTCCACTGTACCCTGACCTGACTTCACATGATCAGACACCGCGTATCGACTACACTGTACACTGACCTGACTTCACATGATCAGACACCGCGTCTCGACTACACTGTACCCTGACCTGACTTCACATGATCAGACACCGCGTCTCGACTACACTGTACCCTGACTTGACTTCACATGATCAGACATCGCGTATCGACTACACTGTACCCTGACCTGACTTCACATGATCAGACACCGCGTATCGACTCCACTGTACCTTGACCTGACTTCACATGATCAGACACCGCGTATCGACTACACTGTACCCTCACCTGGGTTCACCTGATCCGACTTCGCGTATCGACTCCACTGTACCTTGACCTGGGTTCACCTGATCAGACACCGCGTATCGACTCCACTGTACCCTCACCTGGGTTCACATGATCAGGCACCGGGTCTGGACTCCACTGTACACTGGCCTGACTTCACATGATCAGGCACCGCGTAACGACTACACTATTTGTAATGTAGTAAAACCATTTTCCCGGAATGTGTCTCTTTTTTGGAGCTTCCTGTAATTATTTGGCCTCGCATTAAACTTTCACGTACCGAATAGCAACTGGATTTCTCGATCCCTAAATTGCCCTTTAACGATTTCCTTTATGAATATTGATTAAACAATTTATTAATACATGAATATTCATGGACTGAATATAATTTTTCAATGTTTCAAAGTTTATTCAGTATGAAGAGTAAGTCCTGTTCATGCAGGCAACATTAGCAACATGATATAATTTCAAATAAATGTAGTCACGTGATAGCTAGTTAACACATAAATAAGAAGAAAACCGGCATACGGCTTTTACATAAACTAATTACTAACAACTATGTGATCGAATAATTAAAAAAGACAAAAGGTTTGATTAAACAGCAAAAATATATTTTCAATTGCAAGAAAAGTTATAAATATGAAAGGTATAATCCAGGCTAAGTCATACAAAACAAGTTCGTACGTATTCGTAAAATATGACTCATTGACTGTATTACTAGCATATTTCACAAACCCACCAATTCCACCAATTTTTAAATTACATTGTAATAGGTTTGGCTGTGACAGAAGCATCAAAATCGGATCTATATCGTTGTATAAGCAAACGGAGAAGAACCTGACCAGACAGCTCCTATTGAAGCTGTCGGATCTGGGTGTACTCTGTTTGCAAATGTGCACAATGGTGTCTATATGAGGGAAACGGTTAACCCTTTCGCTGCCAAACTCTGTCGTCTGCTAACTTTGTCGTCTGCTACAAATTTTCATTTTTTTTTAATTTTTCTTAATTTTTGTTTCAAAAACATAGTAACAATAACAAACAATTTGGATCCTGATGAGACGCCGAGTTACTCGGCGCCTCATCTGGATCCAAACTGTTTGCATAGGTAATCACAGATCCGGCATTGGCAGCGAAAGGGTTAAGAGAGGGTTTTTTATCTGCAACTGATGCAACGACGTATTCACACAAATGACAAACCTACAGATTACAAATTAACGACCGCAGGTGTGTTTAGTTGCACACATCTACATTGTTTTGATACCTTTCATCTGTGAAACTCCAAATCAGCTGAGACTGGGCCATTAGGTAATTATCTCTCAATGTCCTTTGAAGTCCATCATGTAAAACGTTTCAATTATTCATCCAATCCTTACCCTGCAAAGTGTAACCTTATCAGTATTTGATAACAACTTGGATCCAGATGTGATGCCGAGTAATTCGGCATTTCAGCAGGCTCCCGGCTATTTGAATTCTGGTCGATAGGTTGTAAAAATGCTTGAAGGAAGTGCTAGTAAGTGAACAAAGAAATGCGATGTATGAAATATTGAGCAGACATCACTTTACAGCAACATAAGGTTTAATAGTTTTAATCCAATGTCTCTTTTACCATTTTCCCTCTGCGAGATTACCTTTTTGTGGTTGAAATATGAAAGTAACTATTACGTGTTACCTTGATTCAGCTGATTATGGCCTGACTGGCATTTGCAAACAGCTTGGATCCAGATGAGATGCCGAGTTACTCATCTGGATCCAAGTTGTTTACAATTCGGTCAATAGTTTCCGAAAACCTGCAACCAATCAGAAGTAAGAGAGAATTGTAATAGCTCCGCAATGAAGCATACATCTTTCTTACAGCTGCATAAGGGATAACTAGCGTTATCTGCAGTACGTTATGAGTCAATTTGGCGTGACATTTGGTAATAGTTTAGATCCAAATCAGAGGTCATGTCACACGACTTCGCAATTTAACTTAACTAGTCAGCAATCACACTTTGCGTTTGGTAGAAATAAATATATGATGTTTTCATTTATGTATTAAACAACCAAGACAGTGGAACCAGTTGATAAATAAAAGATACAGTAAAATCTCGATTATTCGAATTTTCGTTATAAACGAATTTAGACCCTTTTAGGCAGGTGGCTGCTTAATGCATGATGAAAGTCATGCAGAAAGCTCCTGGAGGAGCTTTCTGCATGACTTTCACCATGCATTAAGCTGCCACCTGTCTTAAAGATCGATGATAATACGTATTTTTAGTGTTCGGATAATCGAGGTTTTACTGTAGTTATTGTAAGATCATTAACTCTTTCGCCGTCACGCTGGCCGGAAAACAACCCATAGGACTCGCTACAATGGGTGTTTGCAAACAGTTTGGGTCCAGACGAGGCGCCGAGTAACTGGTATTCTGTTCTGTTCTGTTCTCATCAATGACCAATCTGCTTGATATTCCTTATATGTTTTCAAGAAGAAATTAAAGGAATTTAAGTCACTTAACCATTTCCCCTGCTTAATATTTATTCAGGATTTCTTCACCTCATGAATATTCATGGATAGAATCAATAAAATGGAACAATGAAAAGGGAATAATTGCACTGCCGTGAATACTGCATGAACAGGTCTATCAATTTCCATAAGAAAACAGAGCATATCCTGATCAGAAGACTCCTGCAGGATCCGTCTACTCCGGGTATCTTCTGTTTGTAAATGAGTGAAAAGGGCGTTTAAATATGAAGGAAAGGGTTACATGTAATTAGTTTTTTTGTGGATGTATTACCAGTTTGCTTTTCAAACATAAAACCGCTGTACAAACATGTTAAACATCCTCATTACGAAATTCCGATTCATAACGCCGGACAGGTTTATTGTCACACACAAATGAACGTATATATTTGTTTTTTGCTGTGCGTTTGAGCTTCTACAGAACTGTGTAAATACTAAATAGTAACTTCAGCCCAGTTCAAATGAATACAGTTCATTTGTTTCAACGGATATAAAATTACTGTAAAACATCTCTATACCGGAATTCTAGATGAGAAGAATTTGGATACTTTTAGGCAGGTGGCTGCTTAATGCAGGGTGAAAGTCATGCAGAAAGCTCCTAGAGGAGCTTTCTGCCTCACTTTCACCCTGCATTAAGCTGCCACCTGTCCCCAAGACCGATATTTATACTAAATTTAACGTCCGCTTTAGAGAGGTTTTACTGTATTAACAATAAACAATTAAATATGTTAAAGCAGACGCCAATATTTTGCAGACGAAATTTAAGTTGCACCAAAAGAGTTGATCTGGCTCAATCAGTGATCTGGAGCAATTCTAGACGTGTTCAAGTTTGTGAGAAATTGTTGATCAAGTGCCCAACACGTTGTATCCATGGTGATTCGCCTTATTTGATCGGTGTCTCATTTGGATTGATTTTTACTAATGTTAGGACGTATTCAATAGCATAATCTTTGAATGTTAACCTTTTTCTTGCTGAATTTTAAAACACATTTCTCCTTCTTTACCCATGGCCTGTTGTATAATTACATATATCTGCACTGGGTACAAGTATTTCGCTGTTAAATCACTGCTGTGGAGTGCAATGGTTGCACAATCAACTTGTAAATAGTGCAGACCCTGATGAGACAGCTCCTGCAGGAGCTGTCTCATCTGGGTCTTCACTATTTACAGGTAGGTATATTGACGTAAATAGCAAGCGAAGGGTTAATGGATATCAGGTGCATATCAGGTTTATAGCCACAGAGATCTAAAATATAAACAAACATCTTACATAATGACAGAGTAACATTATGCTCTTTTCTGTATAGATTAGTAGAATCGCGATATTGTGAAATACAGTCGAGTCTCTCTAATGTAACCATGCACTTAATAAACAAACATTGACGATTTTAAGTGCATGCTTAACCCTTTCTTTCAGATGAACGCATTTTCACACCCCTATAGAAGCCGTCTGATCAGGGTCGGCTCTGTTTGTTTATAAGATTATAACAGAACTGACTCCTTTGTTTCTACCAATACCAAAATATCATGAATGCATATGCCATTATAACAAATTAACTAATAAATATTCATGATGTCATTATTTCTTATAAGAATGTTGAACAGGAAAATTGTTAATGCTCCATCTGCCTCCAACGCCCACATATTTATACCGTTTGCTTGATGGTCGCATTAAAGATGTATTACTGTTTACCAACTCCACATAATAAAGTAAAACCCTTTAAACCACACGTTCAATTTAGTATAAATATCGGTCTTGGAGACAGGTGGCAGCTTAATGCAGGGTCAACGTCATGCAGAAAACTCCTTTAGGAGCTTTCTGTGTGACTTTCACGATACACTAGGCAACCAATTGTCTGCCTAAAAGTATCTAAATTCTTCTCTACTAGACTTTCGGTTTAGAGACGTTTTACTGCACATTCCATTTTCTATGAGATTTGAAACAAACTACTTTGTAAATGTTTCCTGGACAAAATTGCCGTGCTTGCTTTGGGATTTTGCTCACTATCTTGTCAAATTGTCAAAATATTTATTTCCGAATTGAGGTAAACCAGAGCTTGTATCTAGATAATAGAATTTATTAAAATTGATATGGTGACAACACTATCGATCAATTTAACTATGGTATTACCCACAGCCCAGACTGTGATGTGCCACTGCATGTCTCAACGGAAAAGGAAACCCTGATTTGAGCATATTATACAATATACAGTGACAACAATTTGGACCCTGATAAAACGCAAACGTCCTTGGTGTCACATCTTTCGAAAGGCGCGTACATATTCGTCAAGACAGCTAAAGTATTAACCCTTTCCCTCATATAAACGCGTTTCACGCATTTACAAACAAAATCCTCGTTCTTTACTTTCTAAAATGGCTACAGTTTTCGACCTTCCACATTTCGTTATAGCTATTTTATCGATGAATATTCAGTTGGTATTGAAATTTGGAATAAACATAGAACATGGAAAGAGTTAAGGCGGCTACTTTACGAATATACAGTAAAACCCCTCTATAACGACCAATAAATTATGTGAATTAATTGGTATTTTGGGCAGGTGGTTGCTTAAAGCAAGGTGAAAGTAAAACAGAATGCTCCTATAGGAGCATTCTGTTTTACTTTCACATTGCTTCAAGCAGCCACCTGCCTTAGACACAAAAATACTTGATGTAATTTAGTGGTCGTTATAGAGAGGTTTTACTGTAATTAAGTGGTCGTTATAGAGAGGTTTTACTGAACATTTAGTGGTCGTTATGGAGAGGTTTTACTGTCCATTGATTGGCTTCTTGGTGTAGTACGAAAACATGCAGAACATTTCGAAGCCAAAAATAATATTTAAGAATTGAGAGAGACGGTATTTGTAGAGGTAATACTTAGTTAGTAACGTTATCCTGTTGAATTAAGTTACAGACACGGGTAAAATGGAACACGGGCATGAACTAATTACTTCCTGAATATTCATCAACTTATTTAAAATTTGATGGCAATATTTGACTATGACTAGAACTATAGGATCGAATCTTTATAATTCCAAAAGCAAACAGAGCAGACCCTGATCAGACGGGTCCAATAGGGGCCGTCTGATCTGGATCAACTCTGATTGCAAGTTCGTGTAAAGGCGTTTATGTGAAGGAAATGGTTAATGATTATAAATTATATGGAACTCTCTAAGAGAGGTACATTGTAGTTGTATAATATAGAAAGTAAGCAATGCAGAAACCTCCGAAGGGAGCTCTCTGTATAGCTTTGGTTCCTCATTAAGCTATAATATGTCAAGAATTGTTACTACACTAAAAACCTCTCTATAACGACCACTAAATTGTATTAATTAATTGGTATTTTGGGCAGGTGGTTGCTTAAAGCAAGGTGAAAGTAAAACAATGCTCCTATAGGAGCATTCTGTTTAACTTTCACCTTGCTTCAAGCAGCCACCTGCCTTAAACACAAAAATACTTGATGTAATTTAGTGGTCGTTATAAAGAGGTTTTACTGTATTTGCTTTTCAGCGGTGGCTGTAGGTACCTTTTACTGTATATAGCAAACCGAATAACATTTAATGCTATCCCAGTTTCTGATTTCTTCTGTGAAATCTTATCCTGTTCTCAAAACTGTTGTCTTCTCAAATTATCACATTTTTCATTTTTGTTTCCTTATTCCATTGACTAGATTTTTGGGAAATTATTGACAGAGTGTCAAATAACTTGGACCGCTGGTCATAATTATGCTAAGTTCTGGGCGACGGTTCTGGATACCAACTGTAAAAAAGTCCATCTATTGTTACAATAGGCAATGTAAGGGTAAAGTAAGCGGTGAGAATTAAGTCGGTAGATAAGTGGATTTAATTTCCAGGGTGACTGCAAAAAGGCATGCCGGGGTTTTCCGCTCTGTATCTTATCAACCGGATTAGGTGAAAGGATTTAGAAAAAATATTTTCGGAACGTTCAGAACGAGCAAAAAACATGACTCATTAGTACCGCCGATAGTGTGGGCTCCATCTTTATACTGCTATGGTAAACGCATGCTACCAATTGTAATACACGTGTTTTAAATCTAAGCGCTGTTATATTTAACTCTTTACTCCATAGCTACACCTGTTACCCCATTTGTGAACGACCATAGTAGATCCAGACAAGATGGCTCCTGTAGGAGCCGACTGCCCAGAGTCTGCTCTATTTGTGCGTGAAATAACATAGCTCTGTTTCTGTTATGGACAAAATTCTCTGCGTTCATATATCTTCATAGAAATTCATCAAATTAATATTCATGATGACATTATCTCTTACATGAATATTCATGGAGTAAAGCGTTAAATAACTCTAATGTCATCCTGTTCAAATTCTTATCACATACTGACCAATATTGCGTCTGATCTGGATCCAGTCTTTAAAATTCAAATGAATTCGTGAATACCACTATCAAGGTAAGGCTCATTTTCGTGGTATTTAGTGGCTTTAAACTGATGTTCATGGCTTTACCTTTAACACGCTACGGGTGGGTGTGTATATGCCATAGCTAACAGTTCGGACCAAGCTACATGTAAAGATGATAAGTAAAATGCTTCATACTCTTAATTACTCTATGACCAAACATACAGAAATTATCATTTTTAGAATTTATTCAGACGGCATATTCTGTTGACAAGAATTTGTTCAGCAATGATAAATTCGCTTGAAAGGTTTTTGGCAAAATAGACGTTTCTCTTAAGGTTATTTTTTTCTAAACTAGCATTGATTCCCCCACATCAGCATGTAATGACGGAGTTACTCTTTACGTAGCAACACATTTGTAAACTAACGTTCTCGCTGTGGTATTATAGCATATGTTGTAACCCTACTAAAAGCGGAAAACTAGTTTATTGTCAATTTGCAAACAGTGTAGACCCAGATCAGAGGGCTCCTGGAGGAACCCTCTGATCAGGGTCTGCACTGTGTCATTCAAAATCTTCTAGCAACTCTTTCTTACCTAATGGACTCTACTATAAAGCAATGGTGGGCCATTCCACTTGGAGAAATCAACTTCCAAAAGGTTGATAGCGAGGGATATTCCATCGACCCCGCAGGGAACAAATAAAAATGAAATAAAGACATACTATATTGTTGGTACCTGGAAACGTTTAGAAGTAATTTAAAATCAATTCTAAGTGGTTTGGAAATCAGATACAATAACCTGCCACTACACTGATCACCAAATTCTGAGCCTGTGTCTTGTAGACATGGGGTAGCTTAATGTAAGGCGAAAGCTATGCAGAACGTTCTTGCAGAAACTTTCTGCATTACTTTCGTCCTGCATTGAGCAACCACCTACTTTTAAACACATATGTTTATTTATAAAGTGGTCGATTTAGACGGGGGTGTTACAGTACAGCGTTTAAGAAACATCTGTATTCAGTAAATGTTGCAGTGATTTGTAAACTAAAAGAGCTCTTAATCGTATACCTGGTACATGTAGTAACGCTGTTTGACACATATGCAAACAGAGGAGATCGAAATCAGTCAGACAGTTCCTACATGAGCCGTCGGACTGTTGTCTGCTCTGTTTGCTTGTGGTATGATAAAGATATGATTCTTCAGTCTCCGTCATAGCCGACATTTATCTGTTCATATTCCAAAACAATCTAATTAATATCAATATTGTCAATATTCCTCACATGGGTATTCATCCGTTTTACCATTTCCCTCATGTAAACGTGTTTTTACGCATTTGCAAACAGAGTAGACCCAGATCAGACGGCTCCTATAGGAGCCGTCTGATCAGGGTCTGCTCTGTTTGCTATTGGAATTTGATAGATCTGTTTCTGTAGTTTCTTAAATGGCTACAATGTTCCACCTTCTATATGTCAGTATAACTATTTTGTCCATGAATATTGAGTATGTATTGAAACTTGAAATAAATATAGGACAGGGAAATGGTTTAACCCTTTCGCTGCCAATGCCGGATCTGTGATTACCTATGAAAACAGGATCCAAACTGTTTGTTACTATGTTTTTGAAACACACATGAAGAAAATCAAAAGAATGAAAATTTGTAGCAGACGACAAAGTTAGCAGACGACAGAGTTTGACGGCGAAAGGTTTAATGGTTAAGCATTTATCAGCTGCTGTTGTGTTCAATTCTTATCAAATTTAGAAGAAATATTTTGTTTCTTTTAAACACGGTATCGTAGTGTCAAACAGTTTGGTGATCTGATAACAGGCTCATACCGACAGATCAACGGGTTCCAAAACGTTTGCAAACAGTTCTCATGACGTGTCGCCTATACAGTATATTGTTACAATAGTTGTACACAAAGCCTGTGATCACATGTGTTTTAGTTCCAATGAAGCTGCAGCGATATAATGGTATTCCCAGCTTGAAAGAAATTGGAAACCATTCGGATGAAGCATTTTAAATTGACTTTGTATACACTGTTATGCATCAAGAGTTATCGTTCACCAGACTTCTCACCTTAACCTTAAACGCTGTCATTGCCAGGAATTGACGTCTTCCGAATGTTTGTCGACTGCTTCATTTGTGTTTTTTCTTAATTATCCTCTTTTGATTACAATCAATTTGGATCCTGACATGACGCCGAGTTATTCGGCGTCTAATCTTGATCCAAACTGTTTGTAAATGTATTCGCAGATTCGGCGAATAAAACATCACAGTCTGACTATAAAACGGATGTCTGTTAAAACACTCGTCCGCGGGTTATGCAGTTTCGATTAATTCATTTGTTTGATAAACTATTTGCTGAGCCGCAAATAGCTAGCTTGGACCCAATTGAGACGACTATTTGTTTGGTGTCCCATCTTGATTCGTGTTTGCTGATGGGAGTCAGGTAGCGATTAGCAGAGTAGAGGTTTAACCCTTTCCCTGTTCTATGTTTATTCAAAAGAAACAGATATATTAAATTCATTAGCAAACAGAGCAGACCCTGATCAGACGGCTCCTCTAGGAGCCGTCTGATATGAGTCTACTCTGTTTGCAAATGCGTGAAAACACCTTTATATCAGGAAAGGGTTAGAATATGTTAGTCTGCTTCATATTTTGTTGACTGCAAATATTGTGTTTCCTTTTGTATTTATATACAAAGACAGAATAGAGGCAGTATCATGCAACTTGAAACGTAATTTAGTATTAGGAGATTGAAACACAAGTCTCTTGTTAAAAATAATAATTTTAAAAACCGGCAGAATAAAGTTCAGACTGTGATGGAAACCTGCACGCCCCATGCAGATTGTGAAATGCATTCTGGGAGAATTATAGGTCAGGCCTATTACAGATGATAGATGAAAATGAATCGCATTTTCATGTTTGTATGATAAAAGTTCGTTTGATTCTGCATAGGAGAGATAAGGACAGTTTCAGATGAAATTTACTGGTGATGTCATTTTCGATAGTTCTGAGAGACACATTAAATTGCTCATGGAATCTCTGTTCATGTAACGTCGCCTATTAAATAAATGCATCATATAATAAGTGGGTGGGAAGAACTCGAAGGGTGGTCCTGATAAAAGCCATGTATGTTTAGAATGAAATTTAATTCGTCTCAGTAGTTGATATAATGTATTAAATGTCTATTTACTGTCGACCGAATTATACAACCACGCATTATACATGTATATGAAATTAGGTGGCACGTGCTTTGTACAATGTTTATGTATCACTTTCTTGAACCTTTTCATTGCTGAAGTTTCAAAGTGGAATAGTCCATCGTTGTTTTACGGTAGAATCCATTTGATATGAAAGGGTATAATATTGACAAACAGTGCAGACCCTCATCAGAGGGCTCGTCAGTGAGGTAATCATATTTAACATGTTTTGTATATTAATGGCTGGACACTCGTTAACGTTTTTCTTCATAGACTAAAAATATGTTTTTCTTCTATTGTTTTCGGAAACACAGATGAGAATACTTGGATCTAATGTTCGTAATTATGAATGTTCAACTAAACCCGAGACATCAAAGGTATATGTTTATTAACATAATTATGTACATTATCAAATATTGGTTTCACCAAACTTTGCAGTTATCTGCAAATGTGTTTCATTAATTCTAAGACATTGTTTACTGAAATATTAACATATTGCCTCATAGATACGCCATTTAACGCTTTTGCAAACATAAAAGACCAGGGTCAGATGGCCCCTCTATGTGCTTTCTGATCACGGTTTGTTCTGTTTAATTACGGAGTTCTATATATATGATTCCACAGTTCTGCCATGGACAACACTCTCTGTTTCCATATGCCAAAATAAAATTCAGCTAATGCACATTCATAGAGTTATTATTACATACATGCATATTTATTAGGTAAAAGACTTTACAGACATTTTCTAGCTGAGATTTATATCAACCAGTTCTGAGACAAACTGTTTTCAAACATTTAAGTTTTGATGCATTACTCCAAGACAAGTCTTACGCCAATAATGTAAGGCACGTTATTATCAGGGGAATGCTAGGCATTAATAAGAGTCCCCAGTGCAATACTTTGGCGCCAGTAATGAATAAAGAAAGATGATTTGCTTACTTAAGGCACGCCCAAAACATGTTAATATTTTGTTGAAAATTCGTGTTATTTCAATAACATATTTTAAACGTTGCGTGGAAAATATTTCATGACTCCTTGAAGATTAATGTTTCAGATAAGAACTTTAGATTTTACAAGGTCTTATTGAGCATTAGAAATGCTTGTTAACTAGGATCCGGATATCCGCGACCTGACTCGCATTGCCAAACACCTTAGGCCCAGATGACACGTAATTCGACGTCTTATCTGGATCCAAGCTGATAGACATCGAATCCATATTTTTCCCAAATTTTAACAGAATCGGACGTAGTCAAAATTAAACAAATCAGATTGTGCAAACAGTATTTTCAAGGGGTTAAAGGCTAAACTAATTGTGACGTGTGTTCATCTTAACCGTGATTTAGAATTATTGACGATTTTTTATTGCGTTAAGAACCACAACTGTAATATTCAAGGTGTAATGCGCCTGAAATATAAGATTTTTATTTATATTTTTGTAAAACATTATTTATGAATAAAATGAAGACACTACTGTTTTAAAACTATACTGTATATATTTTGGTTTTACAAAATGATATTGAATGCAATATGAACACACTTGTTTTGACAGTCATACTGAACAATACGTGATGTACTTGATTTGACAATTATATAGAACAATACACGTGCACACTTGAGTTGGCAATTATATTGAACAATGCTCATTTGCACTTCATTTGACAATGATATTGAAAAATACTCGTTCACTCTTGAGATGGTAATCATTGAACAATATTTGTACGCGCTGGATTTTACAATTACATTGAACAATACTCGTACACGCTTGAGTTGACAAAATTATATTGAACAATAGTCGTACTCGCTCGAGTTGGCAATCGTATTACGAGAATAGGTTTTATTTGAGAACTATTTCTCGTACATATTTGAGTTGGCAATTCTATTGAGCATTACTCGTGGGCGCTTGATTTGACAATTATATTGAAAATGCTCGTACATACTTGAGAGGGCATCTATATTGAACAATATTTCTACGCACTTGAGTTGACAATCATATTGAACATTACTCGTGCGTGTTTGATATGACAGTTATATTTAACAATACCCGTACTTATATGACTAGACATTTGTGTTGAACAAGCCTCTGTCAAGCGAGCAAGTGTCACTCTGTCATTCGCAAACACATGTATGTAGATCCAAATCACCTGCCGTGTTAGATTATTAAATGCTAACAGGATCTGTATTAGTTGTCACTAGTCAGAAAATAAATGTTTTAGCTACAAAGGATGAAAACAGTGTAAAACCTTATTACAAAAAAACGTTCTGACGGGTCAGTTTATCGTGGTCTACACAACATTTACAGTAGAACCTCTCTGTACAGACTACAAACGAATTGAACGTAAGTGTCTTGAACCTGTTAGGAATTGATCAACATTTTTGTAAAATATAATGCATATATTAAGTACCGTTTATTGCATAATGAAAGAAGAGAAATTACCACTATGACATAAATTATAGGAACCGTCAGATCTGGCTCTACTCTGTTTGCAAATGCGTTAAAATACATATATATGAGGTAAAGGGTTAAAAACAAGCGGAGTCTTAATTCAAAATGCATTTATGCAGAAGCTTTTGTCCAGTATTAAGATACCACATGCCTCCCGTTTAGTGGTTGGTGTAGATAAGTCTAAATGTATTTGCAAATGTTGATAATATCCCTAGAATACGTCATTTATAAAGATGACACTGTGTAATAGTTTTGTCCTTTATATGAATATCATAAACGGTGTTGCCTCTCTTATTCGTTGGCGTTAGTATGGAACTAAAGACAATAGTTGTACAAGTCCTACATGTTCTTCGCTGAAAAGTCTTTGTATTTGCAGAAAATATTTGAACACTGTTTGGCAAACATTACCAGACTTGAAACAGATTTGAAGTCAAGATAAGAAGTTTATTTAAGGTACCCCAATCTTAAAGATCTTTAAAATGGTAGGCAATGTCGATTTAGAATTATTTTGACATGTGTTTATCGTGTTGTGTTTGGATCATTTTGGCATAAACATCACTAAAAGTAATTATTCAATTCATGCTTGATTGCATTAGACTAATTGAGACACGCTACTATTAGACCATAGGACTATGATCTAATGCAATATCAGACAGTAAATATCCTGACCAGACTCTGCGTTTCTAACATGGCGATTGTTCTTGGTAAGCACTGTTTGCAATTTTTCTGAGGCGCAAAGCAATTAAATTTATTCAGTTTAAACCTTAGCAAATCACTGCCAGACACTTTAACCCTTTCTCTTTTAGACCCAACCTCTTTGAATAAATCTACTGTAAAGGAGTATTTACCAGAGAAAAGGAACATTTAGAATTGTGCAGTTTTGAAACTATTGTGATAAATAGAGCATTTGCTCCTATGGAGCAAATGCTCTATTTATCACAATAGTTTCAAAAAGTGACTTCAAAAGAGGCAGGCGTGAAAGGCGTCAACAGGGGGGAATGTGTTAAGTAAAACAGGTGCAACTGCATTGTTTGTTATCACACATGTAGTTAATTAATTGAAATAGTTCTCCTTTAAACCATTACTTGATAAACGCGCATATGGAAACATCTGCAAATAGAGTAGATCCAGATCGGCCTTCTTTTTGCCGGAGCTGTGAGATCAGTGTCTATTCTGTTTGCGGATGGCTTAATTTCGATATGCTTATACAGCATTCGCCATGATCAAACCTTTCATTGTTGATTTGCCATTACAAGGTATGCTAATGTATATATAAAGAGTCAGTATCTGTTACATGTAATTGGTTACATACACAGTACAGACTCGCTAATACGACCACATACTTTATTAATACGGGCGTCTGTAAAACGATGCAGGGTAAAGGTAATGCATGTATACGTATAACTTGTATAATGCATTAAGCTACCACATGTTTTAAATATCCAGAATTATACTTCATTTGAGTGGTATTATTAGCGTGACATTCTTGTACCAGATGTTAATAATTTTTTTAAATGATTCACGGCAAACTCAGTTTTGTAATACATGTAACCCAGACAGATAAAATAGCAATTCTACTGCAAATCAAAAGTTAAATGCAAAACAACTGTAACAATACGATGAGCAACAATTAGTCACAATGATACTTTCTGCTTACGCTTTTGCAATATTTTCTTCCATTTATTCCTTAAACATTGGTGTCAACAATGGTTCCTGGTGTGGTGCCCACGTACTCTACGTCTCATGTATATCAACATTGTTTGCAATGTTATCCAATTTCAACAGTAAAGTGATACCCGTCTAAACAAGACGATAAAGTAAGTATAAATATCGGCTTTGGATACAGGTGGCAGATTAATGCAGGGTCAAAGTCATGCAGAAAGCTCCTCTAGGAGCTTTCTGCATGACTTTCATCCTGCATTAAGCAGCCACCTGCTTCAAAGTATCTAAAGTATTCTCTACTAGAGTCCCTGTTTAGAGAGGTTTTACTGTACAGTGATGGTACAGTCGTGTTGCACTTAGATCTCGAAATTGACAACCGAATCACCGGCCAGACCCACTCCCACCAGCCTCTTGGACTTGATTGTGGCAATAACCTTTATCTGTGGCGATATCAAACAACTTCATAAACAAGTGTTTTATTAGGTACTAACTTCCAGCCGTCTGGTTTCTGAATAAATATGTAGAGCATGCGAGTCTGGCCATTCTTTACACCGCTGGACGTTTCAATTAATGGACACAATCTAAATGTTGATTCATATCAGGAATCGACTAATGATGTTTCTGAACTGTATGGAATTAGGCACTGAACTTTCTGAATGCTCAAAGTAAAAATCCTATTATAATTATCATACAGATTTTTCAATATTGTTTAAATAGTTTCCGGGGTAGTCTTAGTTCAAAAAGGAAAATTGTGAATCCGGCTCACTATATATATTCGATGTTTAGCAAAGACATGTTCAAAGTGGGCCTTACAGCATACAGTTTCTCTGTGATTTCTCAATATTGTTTAACTCTTTATTTCATGAACATTTATATCAGAATTGATAATTTAATGAACATGACTTAGTTGATCTTTAACATGGCACATAGACACAGGAAGTTATGACCATGGCAGAAACTGTAGACTCAGATCTATAAAAACCCGTAAGAACACACAGCAAGCATACAAGAGCCGTCTGATCCCAGTCTACTCCGTAAACATGCATATACGTACAGATAGACCAACTTATTTTGGAACAAAACATGACCTACTCTAATATCAACAAAACGAAGCGACTACAGCGCTTCTTTATTTTTAAAAGCCTTAGCAAGCCGCAATTTTTTCAACATAGTTGCCTTGGTGTAATGGATATGTATCTTGACTTGCATGTGGCGGTCTTGAGTTCGATTCTTACCAGTGACTAATATTTTTTTCATTAAAATACTGTCCGTACAAAACAACAATAGATATTAATAATAACATATAATAATTATTAACAAAATATTAACATATAATTGAACAAGAGTGCCAGTGGGCACAATATACGCCCGTCGAGGTTTTGTTCAACATAAACTGGGGTTAACGTATTTGCTAAATTCAAATTCTAAGTCCAATTTTGCGACCAAGTTTCAAGGTTGTAAATAGGCATACTTTAACGAAAAACCATAACCGAAAATTCTAAATTAAAAAGTGTCATAATTGTGTCTAAATGCTTGAGATGAAGATGAAGCTTGTGATGGTCAACAAATGTTTCAAGTTTAAAAGCTTTATCTGTAAGGATTATGTAAATAAGTGGACTTTAACCAAAAATTCCAAGCTAAAAAGCGTCATAATTATGTCAAAATGTTAGACAGCGTTATGTACTCTTGCCTACAGGTAAAGATTGTGATGGTGAGCAAGTGTTCCAAGTTTAAAAGCTTAATCTAAAAGGGTTATGTAAATAAGTGGACTTTAACCAAAACTTTAACCAAAATTTCTAAGTTAAAAGGGGCATAATTCTGTCAAAATGTTGGACAGAGTTATGTACTCTTGCCTACAGGTAAAGCTTGTGATGGTGAACAAGTGTTCCAAGTTTAAAAGCTTTATCTCAAAGGGTTATGTAAATAAATGGACTTTAACAAAGCCTTAACCAAAAATTCTAAGTTAAAAAGGGGCATAATTCGGTCAAAATGCTTGACAGGGTTATTTTCTCTTGCCTACAGGTGAAGGTTGTGACGGTGAACAAGTGTTCTAAGTTTAAAAGCTTTATCTCAAAGGGTTATGTAAATAAATGGACTTTAACAAAGCCTTAACCAAAAATTCTAAGTTAAAAAGGGGCATAATTCAGTCAAAATGCTTGACAGAGTTATTTACTCTTGCCTACAGGTGAAGGTTGTGACGGTGAACAAGTGTTCCAAGTTTCAAAGCTTTATCACAAAGTGTTATGTAAATAAGTGGACTTGTTCCACATAAATTGAGGTTTTTTCAAACGGGCGTATAAAAAGAATAAAAATTAAAAAGAAAATAGCAAATGAATTTTTTTTTTAAAAAAAAGTAAACTGGATAGCTTGAGATTCGAACCCACGACCCCCTGTTTGCAAGACTAGGTACATATCCATTAGACCAAAGCCCAGAACATAATATGTGGCGAGTTACTAAAGTGTGTTGTCTGGTCCTGTACTTTTGTGCTGTTATGTAAACAACAAAATAACAACAAGTCTCAATATAGCGTGGTTTACCTGTATATGGGGTAAATGGTTAAATCGATTCCCTGGTAGTTTAGATTTAAATGGCTAAATGAACAAGCGAACTTGTGAGTACATCACTCACAATTTCGCTTGTGATATATTCGTTTGTGATTTAGTTATATATTTCAGTCGCCATGAATGACACAAGTTTAGCTGAGAAGACATTCGTTATATTTAAGTTAAAATGTGTAAACACTCAAGCAAAAGCAAACACTGGCCTATTTGCCGCAAATCTGTCCAAACCTGATGTATGCGTTATTTCTAACGTGAACAAGCGTCAGACTCACTGGAACCTTATCTTGGCTTAAACAGGGTGGTAACGTCGGACCGACTCATGATTTGTTTATACCGGACCGCCCCAGCTTTTTTATGTATATTTAAATGTAAGGACATAAAGAGACCATTTTACTCTTATTCTATACTGTGTAAGAAGCGTCTATTATAGGTGCTATAGATAAAGGTGCGTATTCCAATACTAAAATCATCATTTCTGCAACTAACCCTTTGTTGTTACCACGTATTAGAATCGTCTCAAAAAGATGATTCTAATACATGTTTTGGTGGAGAAATAGAGATAGAGAATAATAGGTTAGTGCCGTAGATGGGACGCTTTATCCGACGAGGGGAGAAAACGTTGAGGCGAGGCTTGCCGAGCCTCAACTGTTTTCTCTCCGAGTCGGATAAAGGCGTCCCATCTACGGCACTAACCTATTATTCGATTTATCCAGTCAACATAGTTAAATGTATTTTTATAGACTCATAACACTCTTGAAATAATTTACATTGAAAATGCAGTTTTTCGATCAACGGATCCCTCCCTTTTCACTTCCATTTAGACGTAAATAGATCTAATGAGCTACCGCAGAGGAATATAGTTTCGATACTTGTATTACTAGAAGGGAAACGTGGTTGAATTTGAAAAATAAGATGATTTGAATCGAGGGTCGATAAGTTATTTCAAACAGACATGATCTATATTCTTTGGTCAAATTCGAGTTACGTAGTCTCGGTTTCTATTTTTAGATTCTACCTAACGTCACTCAGAAATCGATGGAACTGAACAGGCTATATTTAGGTTTATGACTATCACCGCCCCTGTAAGAGTTTATCAATGAAATAATCATGAGAGTGAAAAGAAAACATTTACTATTTATCTGTCAATCTTTGCTTCCAGGTTTGATTTTATCAAAAACGGGTTTTGCCAGCGGTGGATTAAATTAATAAAAGTGATAAATCAACGTCATTTTGTATGTGGCCTCAGTGGCGTAATCGGTAAGGGCGGCGTCTCTAGAGAGATTAGAATTAGTTTTTGTAGGATCAGGCGCGGGTTCGAATCCAGCTGTAGCCAATTATTTTTATTTTTTCCCATTTGAATAATTCTTCTGGTGACCAAATAGATCTGTTAGATCTATTCCATCAACATGTTTATGAATATTTACAGAAAACTAAAATAGTTCCATGGTTATAGAATCATTACGCCTATCTACTAACCTAATAAACCTTCCACTACCGGAAGTAACCAAATAAACCTAAGTTTATTTGCACCCCCTTTATTATGACACTAGAGAAGCCTGGTGACTGGATAAAAACTATTCTTAACCCTTTCCTCCACAAATACGCTTTTCTAGGTTTTTGCAAACAGAGAAGACCCAGATCAGACGGCTCCTCTAGAGGAGCCGTCTGATCAGGGTCTGCTCTGTTTTCAAAATATACACTACAGATATGATTCTACACTTTCTGTCATGGCCAAAACTTTCTGTGTCCATGTACTATAATTATAATAGTTAATCTAATTATTAATGATGACTTTTATGAATAGTCATGGAAGAAAAGGTTAAACCAAAAGTTTCAATTATGAATCTTATCTATTCCTCTGTTTTATGAAACATCTCGAATACAAGCCATCATCTCAGATGCTCTTTTCCTCCTGAAATCTCCAGTCTATCTTTCCTTGACACACAAAGGTAGTGATGGCAAATAATAAGTTCAGGAAATCATAGCTTATCCGGATAACGTACCAAATAGCTATGGTACCAAATTGATCCATGTTACATGATCAATTATGAAAATAATACAAACGGTGGATACCTAAATATCGTGACAGTATCTTATGAGGCTGAGTACAATCGGAACTAGGGATTTATTGAAACAAACCTTTCTACGACTATATAATGTTCATAAATGAATAATAAAAACACAGAGAAACATGCTGTCTTTGTCAGGCAAAACTATAATAAGAACTACCAAGGTTACATGTAATAACTGACTTGTAGTCTAAAACAGATCATACCCTGATCATATGGTGATAAGCACGATTTTCTGAACCGATTTCACGTTGGTATCAACCGCGTCAGTATTACTCCAATGCTTAAGGGCTATCAGCAATGTTTCTATCTACATCATTAATCGCATATTTACCTCAAGAGGCCGTGCGTTATCTAAATTTTCTCAAGAGCTTCCTATTTAAAATACAGTTAGGTTTGATTTACATGTTCGTAATTATTGTTTTTGCAGTTTAAACCTTTACTCCATGACTATTTTTGATTAAATTGAATAAAACTTAATTTGATTCGTGTACTAAAGTATAAAATAAGGAAATGTATTACCATGGTATAAAGACTTAGCTCCTACATGAGCTGCCTGCTCTGAGTTCGCTCTGATAACAAAGGAGTAAACGGCGAGATTATTTAATGAAGGTTAGGAAATATCAGCGCTATTTATTAATACATGTAGTTTCAAAAACATATATGCCTTGACCTTTAACCCTATTTGACTTTAAGCATGCTATGCGAGATGTGCTCATTTGAATCTTACATCAGTTTATATTTTGCAACATTTATTTATTTTTTCTCCACAGTAAAATAGTAAGATCTTGATGAAACGCCGGGCTATGCGGTGTCTCACCTGGATCCAGAATGTTTGCAAAGGAAATTCTAAAATTCGTTGGTTACGTGTTATATAAAGGTCGTCTCATATTCAGTGATAAGTTTGATAAAGTCAGATAAGTATGGTTTAACCCTTTACCTGTTAGACACACCTTTGCACGACTTTGCAAATAGAGAAGATCCAAATCAAACGGCACCTGTAGGGACCGTCAGACCAGGCTCTGCTCCGCTCTGCGTGCTTATGAAATTATATAGATCTGCTTTTACAGTGACGGTCATAGCAAACAAGTCCCTGGGTTCATACGCCATTTTAACCCTTCGCTTGCTGAATTTTAAAATACATTTCTCCTTCTTTACCCATGCCCTGTTGTATAATTACATATATCTTCACTGTGTACAAGTATTTCGCTGTGCAATCACTGCTGTGGTGTGCACTGGTTGCACAATCAACTTGTAAATAGTGCAGACCCTGATGAGACAGCTCCTGCAGGAGCTGTCTCATCTGGGTCTTCACTATTTACAGGTAGGTTTATTGATGTGAATAGCAAGCGAAGGGTTAAAAATCACCTAAGTATAGATCTCGGTGCCTTAAACACTTTTCGTTTGCAAAGGACATTATTAACTCTTTTTCCGCACTGAAAGGGTAAAAGGTCTTCGGCACAACACGACGAAGGTCATGTTTTCTCTAACAGTGATAAAATGGATCAGTTCGGGATTAATTTTAATGGATTCTTTCCTGCTTCACGTGCAAGATAACTTCACCTCGGTTTTTCTCATAGTTTACACTGCTAAAATACGAAATGAGGTATAGAATCGCTTTGCAAGTTTCATTATCAATATTAAACACATAGGCGCGAGATGTCTCATATACACACCCCAACCTCCAAAACATGTTTGAGTTATTTTCAACATCTTACAAAGAGTTTGAAATGGTTTAGATCCCCATGAGAAGTTGGTTCTCGTTATTGCAAACTTTTCACAAAGAATATTATGATTTCACCTGTATCAAGCGCATGGTTCATGTTCATGTACAGTACAACCTCTCTAAACCGGACATTTAGTTTAGTATAAATACCGGTCTTGGAGACAGGTGGCAGCTTCATGCAGGGTAGAAAGTTATGCAGAAGGCTCCTCTGGAAGCAGCCACCTGCCAAAAGGTATCTTAATTCTTCTCTACTTGAATTCCGGTTTAGAGGAATTTTACTGTAAATGCTGAATCTGATGCATGGTGACCCAATTTGATATATATATATCGAGGGCTTGGTGCAAAACTTTGTGAAGGAGTTAGAATAGTTTTGCACCAAGCCCTCGATATGTAATGCATCAACTTTAAAACAAAATGTTATGTGTAGTCCAGTTAAGTCTTGTTTTAATCCTGTTTTACCTGATAAATATTCACCCAAGACTCTGTCCATCTTGAATATCAAATTAATTATTATTTTTTAATCAAGCGATTGTCTTCTTAATATATAAAGAATATTCTCAAACATATGCAATTATGTGCAATTATTGCATATGGTTTAGAATATTGGCTGTCTGAATCTGAGAAGGTTTTAGTAATGTAGAATTTGGACAAAACATTACAGAATTAGCTGTTTTAACTAGGTAAGACTGTATAATAATAGTATTATTATATGTGCAACAGACGGTCTTGGTGAAAGAAAGTATTGCATGGAAATGTCATCAGACAAACTGTAAGTATAACCCTCTACTCAATAGATACAACTTTCTAAGCCTTTGCAAACAGAGTCGATCCAGGATCCGCCTTGTTTGCTTATGAAGAAACAATACAGATATGACTCTACCGTTTCTGTCATCGTCACATATTCATATGCGCATGTGACATTATAAAAATGATTTAAATAATATTCATGGTGTTTTTCATAGAGTAAAGAAATAAATGTATGCTTCAATACAACGTGGCTAGGCAAGCAAACGATTTTCAAACACTTGTTATACAGTTTCTACTCATTGTGCTTATATATCGTAGTAAATCGGCGTCCCATCTAGGTCCGATCTGTTTCCAATGCGAACCAGGTCTCATTTTAGAGCCATTGTAATGGATAGACGGTAGTATTAATCCTCTTATCCTTGATTTGGTATGTCAGAGGCCGAATGCTGAAATTCAACATGGGATAACCCATCAATGTTTAATGGTGATGACTATTCAGTGAGAACGGATATACTTTGCTAAGGGATTGTGAATGACAAACGGTGCAGGCCCTTATCAGAAAATGGCAGTTGACTGGCGTGTCCGCATACAAAGAGTTCTTACAATAGTTCGGGTATGGTACTTTTATGTACAGTAAACGAGTCACTAATGTCCTTGTGAGTCCTTCTGGGTCTACACTCTTTGCAAAGGTCTTATATACTCTTTCTCGCATTTCAAGGGTTAGTTTTGGTAAAAGAATACATGTATGTTTTTTCAAACATGTTTGCAAAAGTTATGGTTTGATAGCTATGACAGGAGGGTAGAGCTTTATCCCATTCCCTCATATTGACGACTTTTGACGACTCTGTAAAAGTCACTTTGTGAAACCATTGTGATAAATAGAGCATTTGCTCCTATAGGAGCAAATGCTCTATTTATCACAATGGTTTCAAACAACAAAATTCTACATTTTTCCTTTTCTCTAGTTAATACTCCTTTTCGGTATATTTATTCAAAGAGGATGTATCTAAAAATAGCCTATGAGGGAATGGGTTAATCCAAATAAACATGTTTGATTCAAGCTTGAGATGTGTTGGGTACATCAAGCGTCAGAATGGATACACATGGCAGCCCGGGGGACGGGGACTGTTTCTCTTTAAAGTGTCGACGTTATCAGCCACATTATAGATGGCGGACTCTATTCTGTCTGGTCCTGCAATTAGTTCTTTGGTACATGTAAGGCATCAATTAATCGAACACAAAAGACCTAAATAATTTATGCGGCATGGCATTTCAAGTATAGCAGATCCATCGATTTAAACCAGACTGTACTTAAGGCTAATCCTAATGGCGAAGAGTGCCTTAAATTAGAGATTGGATTTTAAAGATTTAAACTCTCCAATAAAGCAGACTAGTGGTTTGAAACAGTGACCAAAATAAGTCTAATCATTGGTGTAATAATGAAGTAGGTTGTTACTTAAGGCAAGTCAAAGGTGATGCAGAAAGCTTCTACAGAAATGTTCTGTATTACTTTCGTTGAGCATTAAACAGTCACTTGCTTTTTAAAGACACCTTGATCTATTCATGAAGCGGTCGATTTAGACAGTTCTAGTGTAGGTTGCAACAGAATTGTGTTTTTATATATGATGTTAATGGTTTCAGAGCAATATATAACGTTGTGTACTCAAATACTAATAGCTTCCTATCTCCACCAAATCCTATGTTGTGACAATTCTTTAGAATCGTCTCTTCGAGACAATTCTAAAGGGCGGTCACAACATAGGGTTTGGTGGAAAAATAAAGAAGTTATCCTTGAAAATGTTTTTATTAGCGCATCTTATCTGGACCTCTAGTTTTAAAGGATAATAAATAACGTTAAGCCAGCTGTGAGTTGTGATGCAAGCCGTTTGGATCCAGATGAGACGCCGGTTAACGAAGCTCTGATTCAGACTGATTACATAGAAAACAAATAACTATACATTGTATTTTTAAAATAGCGTGGGCAAAACTTTTCAATTTGCTCAGCAGGCTGAGTGAGTTGTTAAGTGAAGAGGGATGGAGGAAAAGAATCAAAGGTTTACACTTTATACTGCAATAATAAATAAATGTCGAACAGGTTCTATTTGCTGAAATGACGTCGATCCAAACTGTTTTCAAATGCAAGTCAGTCGGTCGTGTAGGGTCACAATGGAAATACGAGATGTATTGCAGCATATTTTAAGAAAGGTGTAAAGTGACAAACAATGTAGACCCTGATGAGAGGGCTACTAGAGGAGCCCTCTCATCTGGGTCAACATTGTTTGCATTTAAGACATTAGTGACTCATGCCCCGCATTGAAAGGGTTAAAGGGTCTTACCTTGATCAGGAATGCGTGCGCCAAAGGACGTGTTGTGCGCATTCTATAAATCAAGGACTAATGTAACCAGTCTATGTGATGTTTTAAGTGGGGCTGCTTACATTAGCACATCCTTTTTAACGTGGTTGTACAGACATGCTTCATTAATTAGATATTGGCCAGTTCCTTCTGCTTTTTGAGAATAACAGGACACACATATATTAGACATTCTCTGAATTAGATTTGCAGGTTTTTAGGAGCACAGGAGGACTGTTATTGTCAATGCTGCTGTTCTTGTTTGTGGCTGTTAGTGGTTAAACACTGAGAAATATGCATGCTGAACTATGCGGTCCATGTAAGTTGCATCAATTAAACATTTTCAAAAATAACATCTGTAGTTCTCCACCAAACCCTATGTCGTGACCATTTTTTAGAATCATCTCGAAGTGACGATTCTAAAGAGTGATCACAACATGGGGATTGTGGAGAAATTACAATTTTAGCACTTGAGTACGCACCGTTATCTGTAGCTATGGTTCGAGATGTTAATACGACGGGGACCTCTCACCAGCAATCGCTTAACCCTTTACCCCATAAATGTAAATGTTAGACATAATTTATATATGAATGCGAATTACATAAAATATACTTGATTTCTTGATGACGTTAAGGGTAAAAGGTAACGTTTACCGTGAAAGAAAGTGTAAACTCAGACCCATTTTAATTCATTTGCAAAGATAGCATACCCTGTTCAGACAGCTCCCGTAGGCACTGTCTGAAGGTCTATGTCTTTTTTCAAGACGACCAAATTCGTCCGTAACAGATAGTGCTTTAATTAGGTATTGCGTTAATTAGATACAAACCCGTTCCGTCTGCTTTGGAGAATAAAAGGACGAGCATAAATTAGATATTCTCTTAATTGGAGCTGCAGGATTTAAGAGGACATGAGCACTGTTATTGTAAGTATTGTTGCTGTTGTTTGCATTTGGTGGTGGTTATAATTCCAGATTCCGCATGCTGCACTATTGGCTCCAGATGTTAATGCAGTAAACCCCGGAATACCAGTAGAGAAGAATTTAGATACTTTTAGGCAGGTGGTTGCTTAATGCAGGGTGAAAGTCATGCCAAAAGCTCCTGTATGAACTTTCTCTACGAATTTCACCCTGCATTAAGCTGCCACATATCACCAAACCGATAATTAAACTAAACTGAACGTTCGGTTTACAAGTGTTTTACAGTAGAACCCCGCTGCACCAGCTTCTAAACGCTTTACCTCATGACAACTTATATAAGAAATTGTGACTGTTTGGACATTAACCCATTACCTCATAGGCTATTTTCAGAGCCAACCACTTTGAAAAAATCAACCGGAAAGGAGCATAAACTAGAGAAAAGGAAAGTTTTAGAATTTTGTAGATTGAAACCATTGTGATAAATAGAGCATTTGCTCCTATAGGAGCAAATGCTCTATTTATCACAATGATTTCACCAAGTGACTTTTACAGAGTCGTCAAAAGTCGTCACTATGAGGGAATGGGTTAATTACATATATCTATATAATGGTGATATATAAACAAAAGACATTTTATCATGACATCTATAGTATACATGGCAATGTTAAGGACCCTACAGACGCTTTCAGATGTTGGTCTGCTTTGTTTGCAAGACGAGAGCCGCCTGATCATGTACTGCTTTGTTTCCTTATAATTATCATTAGATGTAATTATGCAGCTTCTATCAAGTCCGCGACATTGTTATTTGTCGTGATAAGAATTCAGTTAATTAAAGTGTAATATATATGATGCCACTGTTTCTGACATGAATATTCATGGAGTTAAGGGTTACGTGTAATATTGGACATTATGATAGCAGGTCTGTAAATTGGTTACATGTAATATTGGACATTATGATAGCAGGTCTGTAAATTGGTTACATGTAATATTGGACATTATGATAGCAGGTCTGTAAATTGCGTTTTATGCGCTGGTTAAAGAGTTTAATTGGCTGAAAACAGTAAATCGTATCGACTATAGTGTATTTATGACATCCCTTATGGAAATAGTCAATAGATTTTATGGTCCATTGCATTTTTGTGATAGGCGGATGAATTATGCAGTCTTTAGCCGTTACATGTATATGGAGTCTGACGGAACTTATTCTTTAGACTCTTACGCCGACACTGGCAATTCTGTGATCATCTCTACAGTTCGGATGCAGATGAGACATCGAGTAACTCGGTTTCTCATCAGAACCCAAATTGTTACTGTGGTTATGTTTTTTGAGAAAATTGCAGCAGACGACAAAATAATTGCAGACAATTCGTGGCAGCGAAATAGTTAATGACACATTTCAATTACACAGATATATATACTACGTGGTAAATCGGCCATTTTATTTTATAATAACTGCAATTGAATATCTTTAAACAGCCTTATAGAGATTTGAGAATAAACCGACAAGTTTTTATATCTTGTGGGTACTTAACGCTACAACTCGTGACTAATCATGTAAGAAATAATAACAATGAATTATAATGACATATGAACAAGAATAGTTCTGGGTCTACGGTGTTTGCAAATACCTCTGGAATCTTTCACTGCCCTCGGCTAATCCGTGAAGACCTTTGTAAACAGGTTCGTTCTCAAGCATCTGGTTGGTCACATTTTGAGTTCCACTCAAAACCCGACCAATCAGATACTTGAGAACGGTTATTCAGATCAGAATACGAGTAACACATCATGTTCTAAAAGAGACAGCCTAAGAGAATATTTCTTATAACGTTCGGAACATGCCGTCTGTCTCAAACCTTTGGCTGTTGACATTTTGCTACCAATCTTTTCGTCTGCAAAAAATGTCATGTGCTTCAATTTTGATATGTTGATTTTGTATTTCAAAATTGGTCATAATATGAAACAGTTTGGATCCTGATGAGATGCAGATTTATTCGGAGCCTCATCTGGATCCAAACTGTATACAAAGGTCTGCACAATTTCGACCATGACAGCGACTACGGTTTCACACAATTCCTCAATGTTCAACGCTACTATGAATCTACTATAATATCATCTACAGTTGAACTGCGATATCTCGAACTTCAAGGGACCATAAAAATTAGTTCGAGATAACAGAGGCTCGAGTCATCCGATTTCTAACCTGAACAATTACTCATATCCACAGCTTAATGCGGGTCAAAAGTAATGCTGAAAGCTCCTGCAGGATATTTCAGTATTACTTTCGACCTGCATTAAGCTGTCACACGTGTTTCTAGATATATGTAGTGAAACATTTTAGAACAATTCTGTATTGTAAATTTTGGACGGACCGAACTTTTAGTTCGAGTTATCCCGACGTTCGAGTTATCCGAGTTCGAGATATCGAAGTTCAACTGTATGTCCAAATAATGCTTAGATAAGCTAGAGATCTGGATCCAAACTTTGGACAAGAAGTCGAGTATCACGCTCCTAAGCATGATGAATATAATGACGATCTCATTGATTTATTGAGTGTCACTAATCATGAAAGCTTGTATGGTCTTTGTTTGAGCTGTATAGGTATGACAATAATGCTTCAGAAATAATTGACCAGTTTGAAGCTGACCTTATTGACCGTAAAATATCTATGGAACAATAAACCGTTCCTTCATGCAGACGACTTTTGGCACCTTTGCAAACAGAGTAGACCGAGACCAGATAGCTCCTGCAAGGCCTGTCTGATCTGGTCTGCTTTGTTGGCTGGTGGATAATATATACATATCTGATTCAGGAGTTTTTGTCACAATCAAAAATGCCTTTGTAACCCTTTCCCAGTTCAGTATTCATGTAAGAAATAATGGCATCATGACTATTTATTGGCTCAATTTCTATAATAAAAACTTTTCCAAGTGATTTGTTTTGCTTTGGCCAAAATTGTAGAATCAGATCTATATCATGTCAAAAGCAAACAGAGCAGATCCTGATCAGGCGGCTCCTATAGGAACCTTCTGATCTGGATCTACTGTTTGTAAATGCGTGGAAATTAGTTTATATGAGGGAAAGGGTTAATTAATGTGTAATGCTGATGTTATCAAAACTTTCATTGCAGTTGTTTTTAAAAAAAATATCCAGTTGACTTAATGGTTTGAGAAACTGTTGGCTGAGTGGCAAATAGCTTGAAGTATCTCTGCGTCTCATCTGGATCCAAACTGTTTACAAATGTCAATCAAGATAATAACCTAATTCCGAACTCAAATCTCAGTCTCCTATATCCATCACAATAGAACCTGCCTTAACCCTTTCCTCCATGCTTATTCATGTAAGAAATAATGATGCCACTAATATTAATTACATTAATTAGTTATAATAACACATGGACACGGGAATTCATTGCCACTGCAGAAACTGTAGAGTCATACCTATACTATAGCATAAGCAAACAGAACAGACCCTGATCAGATGGCTCCTGCAGGAGCCATCTGATCTGGGTCTTCTCTGTTTGCAAAGGCGTAGAGATGTTTAATTATGGAGTAAAGGGTTAAGCGGTCACTAGAAAGAGGTTTAATGATGCGTTGGTAAAACAGGTGGTAACTTCATGCAGGTCATAATGATGGACAATTCCACTTTGAACAAAAAACTGCATTAAAAGGGTTAAATATTGCGAGCTTGTTTGTGTTTGGTATTTCATGAAATTGATACGGGTAGGATTTCAAAGTATCAGACGGTCTGTGTGGAGTTTACAACGTCTATGAAATAAGGCTCACACGCCTAATGATTGCAAATACCACCTGATTGAACATTTCTCAGCATGTGGTCAGCTAGAAATTGCAAAAACAATACAATGTATAGTAAAACTCCTCTAAACCAGACATTCAATTTAGTATAAATATCGGTCTTGGAGACAGGTGGCTGCTTAATGCATGGTGAAAGTCATGCAAAAAGCTCCTATACGGAGCTTTTTATATGACTATCACCCTGCATTAAGCAGCCACCTGGCTAAAACGTACTTAAGGGTTTTATTGCACTAGAATTCCGGTTTAGAGTGTTTGGCTGTATCTGCTTGGTGAGAAAACGCTCCCTGGCTCTCGCAGACATTGTATCAAATATCATCGTCACTGTATGACACATATTCGAAGTATGATCTAGTCTTTAGCTCTTTTGGTGCCAAATTTAAAAGTGTCGTTTGCAATAATAATTTCATATTTAATATAATTCTAAACTAAATAATAAAGGTATATTAGTGAAATATTTGTTTTTAAAAAACCTGTATGCTTGGGCTAAACTAATACAGAAAACAGTGTAGTCCCAGGTCAGATGCCGCCTTGAAAAGGCGGCATCTGACCTGGGACTGCACTGTTTTCAATGGTGCGAACAGGCGACATTGGCGCCGAAAGAGTTAGGAGATGCATATTGGCTAAATTTAGTGCCAACCAAAACGACGCGTATTCAAATACTGAAATCGTTCTTTCTCTACCAAACCCTATGATGAGAAGAGTGGTCTAAAGGGTGGCCACGCCATAGGGTTTGGTGGAGAAATAAAGTTCTGGAACCTTTCTTGAATAACAAAAGGTTTATTTTACCTATCTTTAATTAGACATTGTTTCAAGAATATCTCCGATATTTCTCCACCAAACGCTATGATGAGAAGAGTGATCTAAAGAGTGGCCACACCATAGAGCATGGTGCAGAAATAAAGGAGCTGTTCCTGAAAGAGCCCGCTGTACTCATCTTCTCTGTGTCTTTGTTAATTTCGTAGCCTTCAAAATGTTTGCGCAACGACTACCTGAGAACTATTTCTGGCTATGAAATGTAGACGTACTGAATAATGCATGATTGTTTAGGACGTGTACATCATTGCAGAACAACGGAGATGATGAATGCTGAGCGCTGTCTTACCCTTATCTAGCAGCCAACTGGTTCCTGTTCAAATGCTGATCTGATAGAGTTTCTATTCAGATTCGTTCAAGATTTTGAGACTATATTGTACGAGTGTCAAACAGCTTCGATCCTGGTGAGGTGCCTTGTTACTCCGCGTCTGATCTGGATCCTAACTGTTTTAAAATGCCAGTCAAGGCAAGCTTAGTATGATAAGATTTAAAACATCCTTGGTTGATGGTCAGCGAAACTAATAGGAGCTGACAGCATGATGAATTTTCCACAGAACTCCGCGAATGATGAACGGATCGTAGTTCCCCCACTTGTCTTCAACATAGGCACATGTCTGCAGAATGATGGAAACCTGTAAAATCAAACAGAACATTTTACTGGGAAAAGAAGGGCACTAATTTTGTTTGGTTTTAAATACTGTTTACAAACATTGTCTTGTAATTGTGTTTCCGTAGTTAAACATCTTTATGGTAAGCGCGACCTGATGTTTGTAGATTGGATGTAGTTATGACGCCATGAGAAATGAGGGTTTTGGATAGAATTAATGAACCTGTTGCATCGACAGTAAGACCTGTCTGAGTGTCATAACTGTGTCTAGTATCTATACAGTGAGGACGTTGTTTGGCAACTTCAGTATTATGAAAGCTATGTCTGCAAACTGTGTAGATCTTGGTCAGACAGAGACACTCTGTCACCTCGGCTTGACTTGGTCTTCAATCTGTATTGTCACGCAGTCAATCACCTTCAAAATGCAATAATGGAATCGGAGGTATGGGGGAAATACAGCACATAAGGCACAGAGAACGAACACTTGATTACCAAGCTCATAAGAGAAAAACAAGGAAAACATTCACCAGTTGTATAAAACACACGCGCGTGATAGGGCAAAATCTACGGGCACAAATGTTGTTTATTCCGTTCTCTAGTAATGCCTCCATTAGGTAGCTATCGCTACATGTGAGTTATGTCAAACAGGAAAACCTTTTGCATGGCCGTGTATAGAGTAAACCCCTCTAAACTGGACGTTCAAATTTATATCAATACAGGTCCGTAAGACAAGTGGAAGCTTAACCCTTCTCTTGCTGAATTTTAAATTACATTTCTCCTTCTTTACCCATGTCCTGTTGTATAATTACATATATCTTCACTGTGTACACGTATTTCGCTGTGCAATCACTGCTGTGGAGTGCACTGGTTGCACAATCAACTTGTAAATAGTGCAGACCCTGATGAGTCTTCACTATTTACAGGTAGGTATATTGACGTGAATAGCAAGCGAAGGGTTAATGTAGGATGAAAGTAATGGTGCAAATCATAAGCAAATGGTTGACATACTCATAGTGGTAGCTCCTTTTAAATAGGGCTTTCTGTATTCATGTTGTCCTGCATAAGGCTACCATCTGCCTTTAAGAAAGACTTCAGACAGATTTCAGTGTACAGTAAAATCCCTCTAAACCGGAATTCTAGTAGAAAAGAATTTAGATACTTTTAGGCAGGTGACTGCTTAATGCAGGGTGAAAGTCATGCAGAAAGCTCAAAAAGGAGCTTTCTGTATGACTTTCACCCTGCATTAAGCTGCCATCTGTCTCCAATACCGATATTCGTACTAAATTTTAAATGTCCGGTTTAGAGAGGTTTCACAGTATATGATGTTCTTATTGCCACTGTTTATACAAACGTCTGTAAACCTAAGCCTTTAATTCCGGGGAACGACTTACTGGCATTCAAAGCAGTGTAGACAAAGATCAGAGGGCTCTTGGAGGAGCCCTCTGGTCAGGGTATGTACTGTTTGTCATTTAAAGTCTTCTCGTACATTATAGCCTATCACACTAAATGGACCCTATTGTTAAATAATGCTGGGTCATTCCACGTTAAAAATTCCGCATTCCCGCAACTTATTGGAGGAATTATTTGTCATCCATTACAGTCCATAAAAACGCCAAATATGTAACTGCATAGGGAATTGCGTAGAATTTCCCGCGTTGACAAATATGAAAATTGTATTTAATAACTATCTGAAATCTCTCACATTTCGAACTTAATTTGTTCAATAAATCAGCGAACAGTATATTTGTCAGACCCTATTTCCAGTGCACGATAACAGCGTATACGTTAAAGCGTTTAGATCTGATGGCAAACAATCATTTAGATACATTTAGATCCGGTGGCAGAAAAGCATTTAAATTCGGTGACTGTTCATGGTCTACTTGTACAATAGTCTCGCTAAAGCAACCACCTAATTTATTAATATATGAGTTTTTACAAGCAGGTGATTGCTTAATACAGGGCAAAAGTAATGCAGAAAGCTCCCTATAGGAGCTTTCTGCATAACGTTTGCCCTGCATTAAGTTACTACCTCTTGTAATAATTAAGAATAACCTTTATAGTACATAGTGTTCGTATTCGTGAGGCTTTGCATTACTATATGATTCAAACATCCAGCGCGCTACGAGTGAACATGTTACAGTTTAGATTGAGATGAGATGGATCCAAACTGTGTGATATAAAACTGATGTAGAGGAAAAGGTCTTCTTTGAAAACATGTGATGACCATGCTTTAGTGTTACTGTAGTTGTTGTTGTGACTATAAATAAACCGTTGTTGTTGTTGTTGTTGTTGTTGTTGTTGCTGTTGCTGTTGCTGTTGCTCAGTCCACATTTTATATTAAACATAAGTTGATACATTGAAATGTTTTCTGATTTACTGTTCAACATGGCACCTAATACAGTAATACCTCTATACAGCAATTACTCAAACGAGGTCTGTTTATGGGGGTTAAGAAATGTGGTAGCTTAATGCAGTCAGTATACAGTAGAATCTGTCTACAGCGACCACTAAATTTGGACCATTTCTTGATTTACATGACAGGTGGTAGCTTAATGCAGGACGAAAGTCCCATATGCATTAATTTCGTTCTGCATTAACGAACCACTTATCGACCTCCATATATATTCACTATGTGGTCGCTATAGACAGAGTCTACTATTATACAGAAAGCTCTAAGAACTTTAGTTTCGTCCTGAAATAAGCAATCACCTGCTGTTAAAGCCCGCTATGGATTGATGGTCGCTATAGACAAGTTCTACAGTATTGTAGGCACCGATTATAAACCTTTGTACGTGTAATCTGCCTGTGATTAAAACATTGGCATATCAGTGGCTTGAGAATAGACCCAGACTCAAGTAAAACAATTAATAATCACCAGGGCCTGATCTATGTCTACATTGCGTGCAAATGTCAGTAACCATTTTCCAGAAGCCATAGCACGTATCAGAAGTATAGAACGTGCAAGCATAATATTAACCCCTATCCCTGTATCCGCGATCTTGCTCACATTTGCAAACAACTTGAATCCAGATGAGACGCCGAGTAACTCGGCGTCTCATCAGGATCCAAGCTGTTTGATAATCGGTCAATAGTTTATCAAAAGCTTGATCGAATCGGAAGTTGCCAAAATTGCAGTAACGAAATGTTGATGGATATTATTTTTTTAAGTCGGGGTAAGGATGAATAATAGGACCTGTCATTTACTGAGCAATTATACTATAAACGGGAATAAAGACTGCCAGTTGATTCATGATAATAGTCAATCTAACAGGTATACTAGACTGAAATATTACCAATTACAGATCGGTCTATACTGCATAAATATGGCAGTTCCTGCAATGCTTTTTGCGGAGTATAGTTCAGCTGTTGCAGCATTTAGTAACCTTTATTCCGTCATCCCCGGACTGACTGGCATTTGGAAACACCTAAGGTCGCGATTAGACACCGAGTGCCGAGTGCCGAGTGACTCGGCGTCTACTCATGACCCGTGCTGTTTTCTGAAATGCTTAAACGACAAGGAAGTAAATACGAATAGATCCGGATCAAAATGTGAACAGGTGTAGTTTTTGTGACGGAATAATGGTTTGGAAGGATTCAACTTAGAGCACTCCATATGCCGATATGTAATACAGTAAAACCTCTCTATAACGGCCACTAAATTGTGTTTAGTTGTTATTTAGGGCAGCCACCTGCCTTTAACACAACATATTTTATGTAATTTAGTGGTCGTTATAGAGCGGTTTTACTGTAACTAAATACATGTACATTAGAATCCCTCTAGTCAGATTTTTAGGCAGGCGACTGCTTAATGCAGGATGAAAGTCATGCAGAAAGCTCCTTTGGGAGCTTTCTGCAAAAGAGCTTTCTGCGACTTTCAACCTGCATTAAGCTGTCAGTTGCCTGAAAGTCCGGTTTTGATGCTAATTTTAACGTGCGGTTTAGAGAGTTTTTTTGTAATATACAAACAGTGTAGATCCAGATGAAACGCCAGGATAACTCAATATCTCATCAAAGCCTACACTGTTTGACACTATTTCGTGTTGAAATAAGTGGCAGAGCTTTACTATGATCATAAACCCTTCATATAAACGCTTTTCATGCATTTGCAAATAGAGTAGACCCAGATCAGATGGCTCCTGTAGGAGCCGTCTGATCAGGGTCTGTTCTGTTCGCTTATGATATAATATAGATCTGATTCTACAGTTTCTGTCTGAGCCAAGATGGCTTGTGTTCATATGCCATTATAACATATAGGCGATTTAATATTGATGATGTCAGTATTTCTTACATGAGTATTGAACAGGGAAAGGGTTAAATCAGATGACATGGTGCACAGAGAGCCAATGATTAACACAATCCTAGATTGAATGGTCTTAATTAACTCTTTGAATGCTGAATTTGCAAAATGGGCCGCAATTGTTTAGGATCCAATCAGTATTAAAGAGTATTATTTGAGAGAGGCTTTTCAACATGGCGATTCCTCTAGGAGTGCTCCGATCGGGTCTGCTTGCAAATATTCCCGCATTCAGAGAGTTAACTCCGATGTCTACAAAATGTTTAGTCTGCTTTAACGTTATCCCTTTTATTTCTAAAAAAAAAACAGAACCACGGTAAGAATAGTTTAGACCGTGAATGAGCACTGAGTTACTCTGTCACAGAGCTCCGGATAAAATGCGTTAATTAAAACATTTTCAAGAATAACTGCTTTATTGCTCCACCAAACCCTAAACTGTGACCATTATTTAGAATCGTCTCTTCGAGACAATTCTGAAGAGTGGCTACAGTATAGAGTTTGGTGGAGAAATGCCGATTTTAGTATTTCGGTATGCACCCTTATCTGTAGCTCTGTCTGTTTTTACCTGCATCTAAATGATTAGCATATCTGACCACATATTCGCTATTGACAGCGAAAGAGTCAAGTGTCATAAACTGTGAACTTCTAGCAGAGTGTGTCGCGTGTATGAAAAAGAAACGGACATTAATGCTCCTTTGTCAAGGCTCAAATTGATCTTTCCAGGAATATAATGTCTGCTTAATTTCATACTTCATCCAAACCTACAAGACTTTTAAGAACAAAACAGGTATCACATATCTTGGGATGAGTGATTACCTGTGCAAATAGTTTGGATCCAAATGAGACGACGGAGAACTCTGATTGATACGCTGGCCATGTTGTTGAAAAGAAATGCAAGATAAATCATCTGTGACAACTGATGGCGATGATATTTTCTACCAACAATTCTGGTCATATGTCAAATACCGGTAGATCGGAACCTCGTTGGGAGATAAACATTTTGCTACTTGGTCAAGCGAATGGTACATTGTTGAAATAAATATGCAGCGGACGAGAAATTGTTGCAGACGACAATTTAACAGCAATATTGGTTAAAGCTTTCGCCGACATCGGTCAATTTGTGTTAACCTTTCCAAACAGCATGGATCCAGATGAGACACAGCTTATCAGGATGCAAACTAGTTGATATCCTGAATAGATTATATTTTTAAAACAAGATTGATGAATCATCCACTTGAAACAGACGATCAATTTAACAGCAGAAATTTATTTGTCGGCGGACAGGTTAACCCTCACAACGCTGACTTTTCAAATTGACTATTCCAAAATCAAACAGGTTAAGCTTATGGTGAATATTTAGGGATTGTTGTAAAAAAGTGTAAAATTTCAAACAGTGCAGACCCTGATGAGAGGGCTCCTCTAGGAGTCCTCTCATCTGCGTCTACACTGTTTGCAAAGGATATTTAGTGGTTCGTGTCTCGCACAGTAAAGGTTAACGTAATTGACAGAAAGTAGTTCTGAATTTTACAGTAACTCTAGTAGAAAACCTGTAGCGTAATGATTTAATTTTCCTAGAATGATGTTAAAAGTAGCACTTGTGGTGTCAAATAATGAAATCAACTATCTTTAGCAGATAAAGGTGCGTACTTAAATACTAAAATCGTCATTTATCATCCAATCTCTATACTGTGACAACTCTTTAGAATCGTCTCTAAGAGTAGTATTGGATTTGGTGAAGAAATAAAGAAGTTATTTCTTATTACGCATCTTATCTGGAGTTCATCCGTGGCAAACTTTAGATATAGTTTAGATCCAGATGAGAAGCGGAGTATTTTGAGATCCTAACTAGCTGACATTACCGTTACATATTTTGTAGAAAATTGGAATATGACGACCCCGTGGTGAAGTATTGGACAATAAGAGCATCTGGCTGATTAAAGCAGGACGAAGGTAATGCAGAAAGCTCCTAGAGGAGCTTTCTGCATTACCTTCGTCCTGCATTAGGTTACTACTTCACCTAAACCCCCAGAACTTATCATTGTTTGCATGGTCGCTGTAGACGGAATTTACTGTAACTTTGCTTATCTTGTTATTTTGATAAGAAGCGAGCAAAAATGGGTGCAAACAATGCTTCGTCAACAGGATAAAGATTAATATTCATAAAGAAGTTCAACAGTACACGGAAGCTCGAGGAGACGAAACACTTTAGACAAATTTTCTTGTGCACTGTTTTCTGTCTACTACCATTAAGCAAGCATGGCACTGAGCAATGCCTAGTAATTGATAGGTGTTGAATCTTTAATGTCTAGAGGGCGCTGCCAGGGCCAATTTAACTTAATTAGAGACTTTCCCTACTATAATACAACCGGATAATGTCTACATGAGCGTCTGTTGTGCCAACTGAAAATAGATGATAACGTTAAACAATGTCGGTTGGTTGTTTTGGTGTTGTACATCGCTTTAACAGCATTTCTTCAGTGTACAGTAAAATATTGCTAAAAAAAGAACTTTTAGGTTGTAAACTGCTTAATTCTTTTACTCCATAAATTATATCTTAAGCAAACAGACTAGACCCTGATCGGACGGCTCCTATAGGAGCCGTCTGATCTGGGTCTTCCCTGTTTGAAAGGCGTACAACGGCGTACAAATGTATGGACTAAGGGGTTAAGTGTTTGGATTAATTAGGTATTGATGTTACTGTACATAGCATTCAACACTCCGTGTTACTATTTAGAATTAATGACATCATGATTATTAATTAGATTATTTTCTACAATGTTACATACATGTAAACACAGATAGTGTTGGCCATTGCAGAAACTGTATAATTAGATCTATATTATTATCATAAGCAAACAGAGCAGACCCTGGTCAGACGGCTCCTATAGGAGCCGTCTGGTCTGGGTCTACTCTGTTTGCAAATGCGTAGAAAGGTGTGTTTATGGTGTAAATGATTAGTCTCGTTCATAAAACGTGTCTGTTTCCGTTCGCAAGTATATTTGCTTTTATTCTTAATGTATGTTTAACGATAAAAAATAAAGATAATTAAATTAAAGATAAAACGATTTCACAATTTACCTCGTGAATATTCACGATAGAAATAAAGATTCGCGTATTGATCAATTTATATTGATTTTTCTGATTTTTCGTATTTATGGTATTGGTATACACACGAATCAGACGCCGAGTTATACGGATTTCCATTAGGATTGGAATGATATTGTAACAAGAGTCAGCTGCTTTTTATACATTCATCAAACACCATGCAGTTGTAATTGTAATGAATATATTCTTTGGGATCATAAGATTAAGTATAATACAGTAAAATCCCTCTGAACTGGAATTCCAGTAGAGAAGAATTAAGATACGTTTAGGCAGGTGACTGCTTAATGCAGGGTGAAAGTTATACAGAAAGCTCCCACAGGAGCTTTCTGTATGACTTCCATCCTGCATTAAGCTGCCACCTGTCTCCGAGCTGCCACCTGTCTCCGAGACTGGTATTTATACTTAATTGAACGCCCGGTTTAGGGAGGTTTTACAGTACAGTGAAACCTTTCTAAACCGGACTTTTAAAATAATACTTGTGTCTGTCTAGACGACAGGTGGCTGCTGAATGCAGGTTTAGAGTCCTAGAGGAGCTTCCTGTATGGCTTTCACACTGCATTAAGCTGTCGCCTGTCTCAAAGACCGTTACTTATACTGAATTGAACGTTCAGTTTAGATGGGTTCTACGAGTACTGTAGTGTGTGTGTGTGTGTTTTCTCAATACTAAGAGACACATGTTTTAACACGACTAAAATATTTACAGTAATGATATATTATTTATATTTCTATTATATTATTTTACTCGAGAAATTCACAGAGTTAACCCAGTCCTCGTCAGTTCACTTCCATTGACTCTGCCATCAGATTTATGGCAGATGTGATGCATTGCCATTTTATATGCTGATTAAATATTTATTGTTGAGCTGCGCGGGATCGAATGTACAATAAAAACTTGATTAATGACTTTGCTCGCTAAGTAACTGGGGTTTGCAAAATAATGCAGTCTCCTCTGTTTTTAAGGAAGATAGTTATCTGGTATTTCTATTCAAATTAATCAAGCAGTGTATCAAAATGGATGGATCCTGATCAGACACCGTGTTAATTGGCGTCTGATCGGGGTTAAAACTGTTTGTAAAGGTCGTCATAAAATCGCTTCCAGCATGCAAAGCATTAATGAGTTTGACTTTTTTTTCTAATCTGTATTTACCAGAGCTGAATTACCGAGGAGTGGAATCATGTTGGCAATGAAAATGAGTCCCTCAATCAATCAAGAAAATTGGGGAAATCATTAATTGAAGTTTTAGTCAATCACCTCTTTGAATTAAACTTTGGAATATTTTGAAACTGCTAGCAACAGTCCAAATATTGTAGATTCGTGCATAGTATATGCGGAATGTTCGATAGCTATTCGTGCTAGTTCGAGTATGATTTTGATCACGTGAGTGTGATTTTGATCACGTGGGAGTGTGGTTTTAATCACGTGGGAGTGTGAATTAGTCACGTGGAAGTGTGATATTTCAATTACGCGATAGTTTAATTCTAATCACGTTGGGTGTGATTTTAACACCGTGGGAATCTGATTTTAATTACATGCAAGTGTGATTTTAATTACGTGAGAGTGTGATTTAAATTACATTGGAGTGTGATTTTGATCATGTGCTAAATGTGACCTACCTGGAGTCAGAAGAAACTCGTTGCGTGCTGGCGGCGAGTCTAAGAAAACTTATTAGCAGTTTGTGTCCAGATGAGAAACCATCTAAGTAAACGTGTTTTCACGCATTTGCAAACAGAGTAGACCCAGATCAGATGGCTCCTAGAGGAGCCATCTGATCTGGGTCTGTTCTGTTTGCTAATAGAATTTGATAGATTTGATGCTTTACTTACTAAAATGTCTACAATGTTCCACCTTCCATATTTCTTTATAACTGTTTGTTGATGAACATTCGGTAGGTATTGAAAGTTGGCCTAAATACAGAACAGGGAAATGGTTAGATTTCATTTGAGCTTTTAACTTGATAGAGACGGCGTTAACGCCTTTGCAACATAAGCCCCTGTATGAGACGCATGATTAACTTTTAGCATGCTGAACAAATTATTTTACAGAATTGTTCACCTACCAGTTTTTCAAATTTCAAGCTATAATCAATCTGTCTACCAAAATGCAATCAGGGTGTCAAACAGTTTGGATCTTGATGAGACGCCGAGTTACTCGGCGTCTCATCTGGATCCAAACTGTTTGCATAGGTATTCACTCATCTGCCCATAGCAGGCTAAAGGTTAAATACTAATCTGTTTGCATAGATGAAATAGTATAGAAATGATTCTACGGTTCCGCCAGTGGTAGACAGTATCCAATTCTTCATGGCTTCATTATAACAATTGAGCTAACTGATATTCACGACGTCAATATTTCGGGTAATGGGTCCAGCTCGTCCTTTCATCAATCCAAGAGCGGAACTCTAGGGATATCTTTTATAAGATGTGTGTTGATTTCAGTCTTCTTCGTCTCTTCTACCGCAAGTGGTTAATCAGATATCACATTTGCAAACAGTTTAAATCCAGATGAGACGTCGATTAACTCGACGCCTCATTTGGATACAAGATGTTTACAATTGCTAGCCAGGGTCCATGCTTATAAAGCTTTTAGTTGAGTCTGAGATCGTTCTCAAGCTTTTGATTGGTCAGATTTGAGCCTTTGGCTCAAATCTGACCAATCAAAAGCTTGAGAACTCAAATCTGACCAATCAAAAGCCTGAGAACGAAACTCAGACTCAGCTAAAAGCTTTATAAGCATGGACCCAGGTCGCGCTTATTACGAGAAGGGTTAACCCTTTACCTGTTCAATATTCATGTTATAAATAATGACATCAGAAATATTTATTAGCTGAATTTTGTATATTGGCATACGTACACGGGATATTTAGTTTTGGCAGAAAGCGAAGAATCAGGTATGTTATAATTTCATAAGCAAACAGAGCAGACTCTGATCAGACGGCTCCTATAGGAGCCGTCTGATCCGGGTCTTCTCTGTATGCAAATGCGTGAAAAGGCGTCTATATAAAGGAAAGAGTTAAATTATTATGTTCTTTCGTTACATGGTGCTGCTCTGATTTTGACATTATGACACGGTATCTGCTATCAATTAAAACAAGCTATATACCCTTACTGTGGTGAAAAAAAAAATCATATCTACCCAAAATCCGCCCCGTTACAATTCTTACCTGCTTCCGAGTTGGTCGAGCTTTTGAGAAAGCTTTTGAGAAACCATTGACCGAATGTCAAAAGTTGCGTCTGACGAAAGGTCAGGTGACTCGACGTGACCTGTGGATTCAAGCCGTTTGCAAAGCCAGTCAAGTTGCTCTAAGCTAGCTAAGTGTTAAATCCAAGACATATTCCATTTGTACAGTAATACACCCTCTAAACCGGAATGCTAGCAGAGAAGAATCTAGATGATTTTAGGCAGGTGGCTGCTTAATGCAGAATGAAAGTCATGCAGAAAGCTCCTAGAGGAGCTTTCTGCACGACTTTCACCCTGCATTAAGCTACCACGTGTCTCCAAGACCGATACTTATACTAAATTAAACATCCGATTTAGAGAGTTTTTATTGTATTTTGTTTCAAGTAAAGCACGCGTGCTTATTACTGACCTTTTGTCTGCTGATCAGTACTGGCATCTGCATAAACGTGTAGTTTGGATCCAGACAAAATGTCCAAAAACTCAGAAACTCACAATTAACCAAATTGCTTTTAAACTTTAATGGCACTTTCTTCATGTGGGAAAAAATAATAAAGGAGAAACATTTTGAAAACTGCAGACGAGAATTTTACTGCAGACTATAATTAAAAGATTCTGGGGAATTAAATTTAGCAATGGCACATAGCATTGTGATCTGCTATCGAGTAGTGTGCCAACTATCAGCTGCAAACAATTTTTCAAGATTACAATTATATACCTGGTTTTTCGATAAAGAAAGTTTTACATTTACATTCATCTTTATTACAAACCTGGAATGTCTGCTGTTTTAGCCCTTAACTCGCTGTTAAACCGTAAAGTCTGCCCAGCTATGGATCTAAGAGGCCCAGAGACGTTTTCAACATTTTCATGAATAGCTTCTTTATTTCTCCACAAAACTCTATACCGTGACCACTCTTTAGAATCGTCTCTTCGAGACGATTCTAAAGAGTGGTCACAGTATAGGGTTTGGTGGAGAAATGACGATTCTAGTATTTGGGTACGCACGTTTACCTGCAGCTTTGGATCGGGTGCAATTTTGACTGCTTCCAATTCGACCAAAGTTTTGAGAAATTATATTGACCGAGTGTTAAACAGCTTCGATCCTGATATGACGCCGTGTTATTCAGCGTCTTACCAAAATTCAATTTATTTATAAATACAAGTCATGTCACACGGATAACAGGTTAAGGATTAAAAATAAATATTTTCCCTACTAAATAGCTGTCGTCTTCAAAATGCCGTCAGCTTATTTTTTAAATAACAGTTTTAATGAACTTAGTTTTCGAAATATTATTACTATAGTGTCAAACAGTTTGGATCCTGATGAAACGCCGAGTTACTCGGTGTCTCATCTAGATCCAAACTGCTCGTATGGGGTAATCATGACTCACCAGTAGCGTGGTTAAAAGATATCCCAGGTGTGCATCTTTGGTTTCATTTTCTTCAAATTGATAGCAGGATACCATGGTAATTATGAGTTTGTGTACGTGTGGCTTAGATACCAGAAAACAATTAATATTATAAAAACGATACATAGCTTTCAACAGTTTTAACCCAGACGAGACACTGACAGTAAACAGTCCGATACTCTGGGGTTTGGTGGTGTGTGTCCATTCTGTGGGGTTTTATTTTTGGTTGCTCTTTATTTATTTATTACACATTAATGGTAACGAGCTGATTGATTTTCATACAGTAAAACCTCTCTATAACGGCCATTATATTACATCAATTATTTTGTGTTAAAGGTAGGTGGCTGCTTAAAGCAAGGTGAAAAAGTAAAACAGAACGCTCCTATAGGGGCGTTCAGTTTTACTTCCACCTTGCTTAAAGCAGCCACCTGCCCTAAATACCAATTAATTAACACAATTTAGTGGCCGTTATATATAGGTTTTACTGTAGTGACTATTTCATCAGGTATATGGTTAAAGAAGAGTACAGTAAAGCCCTCGTAAACGGAAGTTTGATAAAGAAGAATCTAGGTCCTTTTAGGAGCTTTCTGCATGACTTTCACCCTGTATTAAGCTGCCACCTGTCTCCAAGACGGGTATTGAAACTAAAATTGAACGTCCACTTTATAGGGGCTTTACTGTACATTACCTTTAGAAAATGTTAGGCTCAATATAGAAATGGACAACACACCAATACTTATGTTCCTCAACCTTTAACACGCTAGCAGTTGTATACAAGCAAACTTGGTCCTCCGTTTCACTGCTAAATGTAGTGCTTTTCGTACATGTTGCGTCAGAGACATGATAAACACATCACATAGTTTGGATCCTAATAAGACACCGATTTAAACAACACTTCGTAAGGATCCAAACTGTCACAAAAGTTCTGAACGTATATATATAAGGAACGGCACCCCCATTTGCAACTCTTTCGCAGCTAATGGCTAATCTGTGATTACCTTTGCCTACAGTTTGGATCCAGACGAGACACCGAGTTACTCAACGCCTCATCAAAACTAAACATGCTTGTTATTGTGAATATATCTTTTGAAAGAAAATGGAGAAGAAAAAAAACATTAATCATTACAGCAGACGACAAAGTTTGCAGATGACATTACTTGGCAGCGTAAGAGTTGAGTAGCATTATAGCCTGCATGAAATATTGTCCACAGCCAAATGTTTTTTATCTCTACAACTTCCCCCATCGGACTGTCAATCGTTTTCTTCTTGTTGATGTGACCTTGACCCTTAGTCTGCTGATAAAATATAATCTGCTTAAACTCTCATCTGCTTCACATTTAAACTTACCTACGATCCATTATTTTTTTAAACCTATAATTACCGAGTATCAAATAGCTTAGATATTGATTAGACGCCGAATTACCCGGGATATCATCTGGATCCAAGCTGTTTGCAAATGTGGGTTGGGTAAAGCTAAGCAGGACAAGGATTAAGAATTCTCCAGCAACTTTGGCCGTCTCCTTCGAAAGCCTTTCTTCACTGTTTACAGAAACACCATCGTACCTGTACTGTAGCGCAAGACAGTTGGAAACCTAAACAGCTTTTCTGTGTTTCACTTGGATCTAAACTGCTGCGAACTATATTGCAGAGATTCACCCATTAAGTCACGTCTTCGGTAAAGTTTTGTTCTGGATTTATTCCTTTTCCAACCCTTAGCCTACTCTTTTAGTGGCCGTTATAGAGAGGTTTTACTGTATCTAGTTTATGAAACACTTATCCTAAGCATTCTGACAACCAATGCCCGCTCTCTGTGGGTCTGTAACGTCCGGCTGACACCATTTTTGTTAAAACAAAAACATGAAAGTACCTTGGGCTCCAAATTAAACGCATATTTTAAATTGAGGTTACACGTTAAGGCGTATTGTTTAACTTGGGGAGCAAGTATTACATGGTAACGCATACAAACCCAGTTTGGGAAATGTGTCGCTATGCCCATTACAAACAATGTTGACCCAAATGATATGGCTCCTAGAGGATCTCTCTCATCAGGGTCTGCACTGTTTGTCATGGTTTTTTTCCCTTTACAAATCCCAGAATATTCACGTTAAAGGGGAGGTGCCTTTACTCGACACGTTTCAAAAGTGCCTAAAATGTACAAAACTCTTTTGTGTATATGGTCAAAAGAAGTATAACGCAAGAAAACCAATCGAATAAACACAGAAGAAGACACAACTTTCATATGTTCGATATATTATTGGGCAATGTATAAGTATTTATTCGGCTCGCGTTTTAGTTTCGTTAACTGTTCGACCAAGGTCGATAATATTTTGTTGTAGAACAAAAATTATAATTGTCGATGAAAACGGTTTATTTTGTATCACAGGGGCATTTTTCGATATAAGTTCAAAATTACAATCTTTATAACAATGACTGAACATACCAAATATTACATTTTATGACATTATTGAAAATAAGCGTTCATTGTAGGGACTTCCTTTTTAAGCTTGACTTTCTTTGATTTTCGGAATAGTGCATTTGTCAATTCAGCATTAAAAGGATTAACTTAAGCTAGTTTGCATGCTGAGCAACTTTTGCCTATAGAAAATGCATTCTTTTTAAAACTATTTTTCTCTTTCATTTCATTTTAAATACGTGACTAGAGTGTCAACGAGTTTGAAACCTGATGAGACACTAATGCACTTGGCGTCACATCCTAATCCAAACTGATTGCAAATTAACCACATAATCTCAGATTTGTCCCTGTCATGCTAAATGTTAAAAATCCAAACTACAGTTGGACAACAGTTTTGATTTGTGACAAACCGCCTAAAATGACATTGGGACATTTGTGAATAACTGGGTATAAATACCACTGACAAGAAATTGAATCTGGCGAGTGTATCCAGTCCCTTTGAGGAATTGATAACCACAGTTTCCACAAACCCATTGATTTCCTCAGGATCAGTTTATGGAGCTCGGGACAATTGCACCGGGAAAGCATTTGATGAATCGAATGCAACACGGTTATTGCTGTTTATGGAGACCTTTAAGTACTGAGTTAGCCATTATCCCCATTGAAATCTAACCATCTTTAGATTTGATGCAACTTTAACTCTTTCGGCGCGAATGTTGGCATCATTGAAAACAGTGCAGTCCCAGGTCAGATGAGGCTTTTCAAGGCGGCATCTGACCTGGGACTTCACTGTTGTATGTATTAGTTTAGCCCAAGCAAACAAATGTTTTACAAATATACCTTTATTATTTAGTTTAGAATTATATTTAATATGGAATTATTATTGCAGACGACACTTTTAAATTTGGCGCCAAAAGAGTTAACTATTTCTAAGTCTATCAAACTTTTGGAATACTATCACTTAAGGGTCAAACAACTTGGATCTATGACGTACATGTATAGGGTTAATTAATGATGAAACGATTAAGGTGGGCGACTATGCTTTTTGACTAGCAGCTTTCTTATCTAGCAAATCATCGAGTGGGGTGAGAAGTGTACGTGATATATTTATCAATATGCAAACAGAGTAGACCCTGATCGGACGGCTCCTACAGGAGCCGTCTGATCTGGGTCTACTCTGTTTGCGAAGGCGTAAAATGGCGAATCTGAGGTACATGTATAGGATTAATTGACAATGAAACGATTTAAGGTTGGCGACCTTACCTGTTACATGTACCAGCAGCTATAATTCTTATTCCAGCAAATCATCGAGTGAGGTGAGAAGTGCTCGTGATATATTAGCAGTGCGAACAGTAGTAACAATTGACAATGGGAGATACTATAAGAATAATAAATATTAGATCTATATTTATCCATAAGCAAACAAAGCAGACCCTGATCAGACTGCTCCTACAGGAGCCGTCTGATCTGTGTGTACTCTGTTTGCGAAGGCGTAAAATGGCGTACCTATGAGATACATGCATAGGGTTGATTAATGATGAAACGGGTTCGGACTTAAGGTGGGCGAATGTGCTGTTCGTTACCAGCAGCTGTAGTTCATATCTGGCAAAACATCGACAGAGGTGAGAAGTGTTCGTGATGTATTAGCAGTGTGAAAATTAGTGCTAATTTAACAGATTTTGATTTATTAAAGTGTCTGAAACTTCACTTTTATTACTAGATATGCTATCACATGCAGACATCTTGTAACTAGCACCTCGTCTCCCTTTGACGAGAGCTGTTGTCTGCTTCAAAATATATCGTAAAATAATAATAATATCACTGCAGTTCAAGTATATCTTATAATTTCTTAAACGTTGAATCCAAATAGTTTGATTATTGTACTGATGCTTGATTATCTTTGATTTTGATCTGAATTGAAACAAATTGTATACATCAGTCAGTTGTTGAATGGTTGTGTGTAAATGTTACGTAAAAGACATTATCATGGGGATCTTATGGAAAAGTCATGTACCCTTGTTTCACGGTTAGATACTGGAATGGCAGGATTCTTACAAATGTGTGATAATATATTATTCTCATATCGGCCATAAATTCTCTTAACATCAGGAAATCTGAAAGAAAACCTCTATAAAAGTTGTGATAATTGCCACAAATAGAGACGGAAGTTCACCTTTAATAAATTAGGCGTTAAGAAGATTGGTATATATTTGAGGTATTATCAGCCAAAGAGGAAGCTGAATTTAGGACAACATTGATAAGGATGCGTATATAAAGAGACATATAAAATAAAATGTTTTATTTTTCTGTAAGTATAGTCCTAGATGTAGACCAGATATTGTATCAAATCGGCATCTCCGACGAACTTCGAGACAACATTAAAAGATACCCGACAATGTGCAGATATACTAGATTCTGATCCGCCACTGTGTCTTCTGATTAAGTTATACACTGTCTGCACGTTACCTGTGCCAAAAATAACAACATTCTTCTGGTATTCTTAAAGCCTTTACTCCATGTATATTAACCCTTCGCTTGCTGAATTTTAAAACACATTTCTCCTTCTTTACCCATGCCTTGTTGTACAATTACATATATCTTCACTGTGTACAAGTATTTCGCTGTGCAATCACTGCTGTGGAGTGCACTGGTTGCACAATCAACTTGTAAATAGTACAGAACCTGATGAGACAGCTCCTGCAGGAGCTGTCTCATCTGGGTCTACACTATTTACAGGTAGGTATATTGACGTGAACAGGAAGCAAAGGGTTAATGCAATAGATAATAACATGACTATTGATTAACTGGATAACTATAATGGTAATAAACACAGGAAGTTTTTGCCGTGACAGAAACTGAAGAATCAGGGTCCATGCTTATAAAACTTTTTAGTTGAGTCTGAGTTCGTTCTCAAGCTTTTGATTGGTCAGATTTGAGTTCTCAAGCTTTTGATTGGTCAGATTTGAGCCAAAGGCTCAAATCTGACCAATCAAAAACTTGAGAACGAACTCAGACTCAACTAAAAGTTTTATAAGCATGGATACAGATCTAATCATTTCATAAGTAAACATCATACCCTGATCAGAAGAATCCTACAGCAACTGTCTGATATGGGTCTAGTGTATTTGCTAATGCGTTAAAAGACACATACGACGTAATTATGGAGTAAAGGGTTAAACAAAATAGACTGTTGACAGGCACGGCTTGGTGGCTAATAAATTATTTGTGTCTACACAGTTTGCAAACAATGCACGTGTCCTTTCGTTCTTAACACCATCCATGAATTGTATGTCGATTACAAATTCGAACCATGACGACAGGAAACAGTTTAATACTGTAACAGATACAACAGATAATGATGCGTGTTCAAATACTAAAATCGTCATTTCTCCACCAAACCCTATGCTGTGACCACTCTTTAGAATCGTCTCTGAGAGACGATTCTAAAGAGTGGTCACAACATGGGGTTTGGTAGAGAAATAAAGTAGTTGTTCTCAAAAATGATTTAATTTACGCATCTTATCTGGAACTCTGTGTACCATTATAGAAACTAAAACTACTACAAGCACAACATCATCAAAGTTACTTGAAATGAGTAACTACATGTATTCTATAATCTAAAAACCATTCGATTATCTAATACACATAAGCATGTACTATATCTGTCAATATTTACACTAGTCGCTAATTATTTCTTAAAAACTGGCGCAATTTACAGACTTTTTAATTGCTTTTAAGTGTTTTGTACCTATTAGCCAGTCTGCCTGTATTTAAGGAGAGATGATTTACTTTTGAATGTGTTTCATGTTCATTCATAAGTTCCTAAAGTACATTTTATAATTGAGGGCTTGCCATGAATGATGGTGTTAGACAGGTGATATGGGATATATTCATATGTATTGTCTTGTTCCTGATGGGATAGACAGGTGATATGGGATATATTCATATGTATTGTCTTGTTCCTAAATTAAGATCTCAAGCGGTACATGTCTGCATGAAAGCTTATCCCTTATAACGATGCATTATCAAATGGACTATTCCAAATTTCAAACAGGTTAAGTCTACACTGTTTGCAAATGACATTAGGGAATCATCCCCGCACTGTAAGGGGTAGCATTTCAAACAAGTCTGTAGATAAGTGGAATACTTATCTATCAAAATATCTTATTTATATGTCCGCCAAACCCTGTACTGATGCTATTCATTAGAATCGCACCACCGAGACGATTCTAATGAGTAGCAACAAGATAGGGTTTGATGGAGAAATGTGAAAAAATATTCAAATATCCTAACTACGCCTCTTACATGTATCTTCACACTCTGATTTGAAGAGAACACAATATGAGCTGTTGTCGGAAAGGTATGCTTTATTGCAATGCAAACAGTGTATACGTGTGTCCGGTGACAGTCTGTGCTGTTTGCCAATCACCAGAATATGTAAGATTGTGTTCTGTATCTTTTTAAACAATGTAAAACTTGACCAGAATCCTATTTATAGGCGTGATTCTGATCTGGGTCTAAACTGCGAAGCAATAAAACACTGTTTCTCAGAGAACAACTCATGTGTATGACGATGAATTCTGGACTATTAATTATCATTTTTAGGCATTTTCTAGTACTTAATCCTCTTTGCATCAATGTGATTATTTCCTAAATGCTCACAACAAATACAGTAGATACCCTCTAATGCGACCACTAATGAATAAACATGGATATCGCAGCTTAATGCAGGACGAAAGTAATGCAGAAAGCTCCTATAGGAGCTTTCTGCATAACTTTCGTCCTGCATTAAGCTGCCACCTGTCTCTTCCACCCAGAATTATGCATTGGTCGCATTAGAAGAGTTTTACTATAATGCGAAAAGTTGTAGGTATCAATATTGCCCCTTTTTGTCATGTATTAGACGAAAATTGATCCCGCCAATGAGGCTAATTTAAAGTCCAGATAAGAGAGGTTGTAATGTCATCCCTGAGACTGTGTTGTGAATTCCACCCGTATTTTAACCCTTTCATCCTGATTTTATATAGGTAAACTAGTCCAAATGAAACACGAAACCATTGATCATCCATGTTCATGTTAGGGAGGGTCGCAAAAGAGAAATATATGACCGTGAAGCCCTTTGAAATTGGCTGGTATAGTACATTATGCAGGCCATAATCCTACGCAATGAAGATAATATTCCAAAAAGGGAATTAATATAATACATAAATACTTGAATAGCTCTGATCTAATATTTCGACCACTATCAGAGCTATTCAAGTAGTTATGCATAATCATATGGTCAACTGTGACTGCTGACGGTTTGGGTACAATGTATATCTCATATACATGCATATGATGGTGAGACGCGGTAAAACTGCTTATAGGCATTTCTGTCATAACAATGTAATTAAAGGCCAGCAAAATAGGTTTTTCATATACAGTCAAATCCCTCTAATGCGGCCACTTTATGAATACAAATGGATGTCTTTAAAAGCAAGACATTGCTTAATGTCGAATGAATGTAATGCAGAAAGCTTTTGCCAACACTAAGCTGCCATAACCCTTTAGGACCTAGAACTAGACCTGTGTTTGGTGGTCGCATGAGAGGGGGATTACTGTAAATATCAACTATATAATAAGAGCTTCATCATCAATGATAGCATACCGAAGATTAATGGCGCTCAATGAATTTATGTAAAGTTTTAAAGGCACATTAGCCTTTGACTGATATGGTGTTGGGACATTTATTCTGAATGTAATGGTTTCAAGGGAATATGCAGAGGGTACTTTCCCCGTCTACATGATATAACTTATCACAAGTAGTACTTTATCTTAGTTTGGGGAATTGGTCCGTGTTTGCTGCAGGACATTTGGCATTTAACTCTTGATTTCTGATACAAATACAGTAATACCAATCTAAAGCGACCACCAAAAACAGGTCTAATGATACAGTTAAACCTCTCTATAACGATCACTAAATTACATCAAGTATTTTTATGTTATAGGAAGGTGGCTGCTTAAAGCAGGGTGAAAGTAAAACAGAACGCTCCTATAGGAGCGTTCTGTTTTACTTACACCTTGCTTTAAGCAGCCACCTGTCCTAAATACCAACTAATTAACACAATTTAGTGGCCGTTATAGAGAGGTTTTACTGTATTCATTAAGCCTTTACGACATGAATATTCATTAAGATAATAATAACATCATGGATATTAATTAGATTAATTGTTATAATAGCAAATGACACAGGAATGTTTGACCATGACAGAATTGGCAGAATTGGCAGAATCATACCTATATCATACCATAAGCAAACAGAGAAGACCCTGATCAGATGGCTCCTGTATAAGCCGTCTTATCTGGGTCCGCTCTCTTTGCAAAAATGTAGAATGGCGTATTTACCCCTGAGCCTTTTGCATTACGTTTGGCCTGCATTAAGCTACCACCTACCTTGCGGACCAATAACCCCTTCCGTGCCACAATGACGGGTCTATGATATCACATGCAAACAGTTTTGATCCAGATGAGACGCCGAGTAACTCGGCGTCTCATCAGGATCCACACTGTTTGTTTCTGTTACTATGTTTTTGATACAAAAATGAAGAAAATAAAAAAAATGAAAATTTATAGCAGACGACAAAGTTAGCAGACGACAAAGTTTGGCAGCAAAAGGGTTAATTAAACGTACTTTTGATGACCTCTAAAGACAGGTTCTACTGTACTCAAATCGGTCTTTATGACAGGTAGCAGTTAAATGCAGGGTGAAGGTAATACAGAAAGCTCCTCTAGAAGTTGTCTGCATGTCGTTCAACCTTCACTAAGCAGACCCTAGTCTGAAAAGAATCTCAATTCTGGTTGCTAAAATTCGACTAAGCGTCGTTTTAATATATACTCAACAAAATAATTTAAGGGTCACTGGTCAGTTTCCCATAGGGTTCAATGTATTCACTACACAACTTTGGTACTTCGTATATTTCACCAATGTCGCTAAATCCCAACTAAATTTGCAGGAATTATTGTTAGAGTTTCAATTAACGGATGCAGATAAAAATTATACCTGAGGGAGTCTTATGCACTTCCGTGGAGACAAAAATGTAAAACGATGTTTTTCACAAAATATTGCATAATTTTCAACAGGAGTTTTGCTTGCTTTGGAAATCGAAAATTATATCAATATTGGAAACAATGGAACATGAAAAGGTTTACCAAAATGTTTGACATACCAAAGACATGTTTTTATTGGTATTCCAGATAAGAGTAAAATGAAATTGATTTTTTGGAGAATTTCAGAAATTCCCAATTTTCGTTTTTTCATTCCATGGATGCCTATAGGACCTTGGCATTACTCAATCTCACTGGAATCTGTAGTTTGACATTTTGACAATACTTCCTGTAAATTTTGTCGAAATTCATCTATGCATATGGAACATACAGGCTGCTAAAGTTGTTGGGTCATTGCATAAACCCTATGGGAAAAGTATCACTGATCCATAAATATTTTTGTTAAGTATATGTGTTTCTTCAACATTTGCAACATTGCATGGTTCTCTGTCATCGATGGGCTTCTTGGCGAGTTTGCAAAACAATATGAGTTGACATTCTACCATTGCTTAATCTGGTTCAACGCTTGCAACAACCTGTTTCTTTTCGGGATCCAAATAATTTGAAAATGTCAGCAAAACGTCCTTGACACGGTCGGTGTTAAGGCTGGTTTAGTTATCCAAATGATATTTGACAGCAATTTGCTTTATGTGGTACTGTAAATAATTTATGGGGCGTGATACATTTTATACGGTACACAGACATACAAACAGCAGAACCTCTCTATAACAACAACTTAATGAAAAAGTATATGTATCTTGAAAAAAAAGACGAGTACTTAATGCAGACCGAATGTAATACAGAAAGCTCCTTTGGGACCTTTCGGTTATGCATTAGGAATAAATTAAGCATCCACCTGGCTTTAAAACCCAGAATACTATTGTTTGTGGTTGTCGCTATAGACGGGATTTACAGTACTCTGTATCGCCCTCTTCAGAGAGTCGGCTAGGGAATCCGACAAATACACTATTAAATGGTGAAGCGCAATATTTATATGTTATTACCGATGGGAATTCGACAGGCAGGCAAATACAATAGACATTTCTGACTGATTTGATGTTTTGTGCAGTAACACCAGAGAAGTTACACGAATACAACACAATGAACTTACTTACATATTCAGTTTGAAAACGAGTGCATTTGTGCAGGCATGCCTGCTTGGTTGTCTTTGTTCCTGTCTGAATGCTGTCACCTCTTTCTATATATATATTTATCAGTCTCTTTCTCTTTCAGTTTCTTTCTTTGCTTTTTTTCTTTTTATCATTATTTTTTTTCTTTCCTTCCCTATTTCTTTTTTTCTTTTCTTTGTTTAATTACTATGTTTTTTCCATTTATTCTTTCTTTCTTTCTCTTTCTTTCTTTCTTATATCTTTATTTTTCTTCTCTTCATTTCAATATTCTCTCAGGGTAAAGGGGTCGTATTGCATTGCAAACAGTGCGGACCCAAGACCAGCGGTTTGTTCTCGATATTTCCGCGTAGTTAAATATAAGAACGATCGATATATACAATTATCTATATACAGTAAAACCTCTCTATTACGGCCACTAAATTGTGTAATTATTTGGTATTTAGGGCAGGTGGTCGCTTAAAGCAAGGTGAAAGTAAAACGGAACACTCCTATAGGAGCGTTTTGTTTTACTTTCACCTTGCTTTAAGCAGCCACCTGCCTTTAACACAAAATACTTGATGTATTTTAGTGACCGTTATAGAGAGGTTTTACTGTATTATACAAACATTGACATTTTACCAATACAAAGTGCAACACTGTATATTGACCCTATGTCTGCTAAGCGCGATCTTACTCGCATTTGCAACTAGTTTGGATCTAGAAGAGACACCGCGTAACCCGGCATCTTATCAGTACGCAATCTCTTTGACACATCGTCAATAGTTTCTCAAAAGCTTGAAAGAATCGAAAGTAAATGAAGAATGTAAAAGGCCGGCTTCTTATGGCAGGTTAAGGGGTTAAACAGTTTTATTGAAAAGTAGGGTGCTATGAAAGTATGCTTTCCTTCTTACCAATGTATTGACATGTATAGGACGGTCGATATTAAGTTCGTTAGGACTTTAACCGTTTGATTGCTGAATTTTTACAGTGGAATCGTCCATTGTTGCTTAATAGTAGAATCCATTCAGTATGAATATTATAATTTGCAGGAGTATTTTGAATGACAAACAATGCATACCCTGATCAGAGGGCTCCAAGAGGAGCCCTCTGATCTGGGTCTACATTGTATGCAAATGCTAGTATACGCATTTCTCATTTTCAAAGGGTGAATGTATCTGGGGTCACCAGGTGTAGCTAGTAGCATTGCATGTATTGCACATTTAGTAGAATCGTTGAAGCGACCAATTTGTGATAATTAAAACATTGAGTCAATAGGGGTCAATATAAGCAGGTGATGTCAGAATGCAGAGCGAAGATAAATCTTACCCTACATTTTGTTGTCAAATAGTCCTCTATTCATATACCATATTATATTCAATAAGTAAAGGTTTAACCCATTCCCTCATAGGCTATTTTAAGATCCAACCTCTTTGAATAAATCTATTGAAAAGGAGCAATAACTAGAGAAAAGGAAACATTTAGAATTTTGTAGTTTGAAACCATTGTGATAAATAGAGCATTTGCTCCTATAGGAGCAAATGCTCTATTTATCACAATGGTTTCACAAAGTGACTTTTACCGAGTCGTCAAAAGTCGTCAATATGAGGGAATGGGTTAAGACAGCAAGGTACATGTATCTATTGAGCGGTCGATTTGAAGATGCTTTACTGTAACAGAAGCTTACAATGTAACATCCGGGCACATGTTGATACTGCAATTTTAGAGAAAAATAAGATTGTTCCTAAGTCTATTAGTCTTGCAAACAATTTAGACCCAGATGAGAGGGATCCTAGATGTTTCTTAAGGATTAAGCAGTATTCAGATACCGTTAATGATTATCTGAATAATATAATATACATGTATATTAAGCTTTTGGAAATTGGGTTGTGAGTGTTATTTAATGATATGAATATGTATACAACTTTTGGTGTTGATTGATTTATAAAAAAAATGGACATAATATAACTTTAGGCTTGATCTATTTGAAACTAGCGCTGATATCAAGGACTCAACAACAGTTTACGTGTTCTAAATAAATAACACTCTACAAATCGTGAATGTAACTCAGTATTCTAAGGGTCATAGACACACGCCTTACATACTCGTTTGACTACAGATCTAGATAGCTGTAGTTAGGTTTAAATATTTCTGTGAATCTTTTGAATATGATCCTATGTTTTGAGTTCTTATTCCGGTGTAAAAATTGATATCAGCTCAAATTCTGATTTGATGGTATTCTTACCGTCTTTCGATTCGTTCAAGATTTAAACAATCTATTGACCGAGTTTCAAACAGCATGGATCATGATGAGACGCCGACTCACTCGGCATCTGATCTGGATCCAAACTGTTTTGAAATGCCAGCCAAGTCGCGCATAGTGCATTAAGCGTTTAGTTTCATACTCGGAACATAAATATTGTATTTTGGGCCAAAAGACCAGTGTTAACCATAGAACGTCATTGGTTACCTATCGGGCTGATAGTGGCCAGTAAACACATAACCATACTTTTGACCGTAAAATACCAATATTCAATCAGGCATGCCAGGGTCATTGCATTTTTCACTATTTTTGACAAAGGGTCAATATTTTTATGTGTCATTGTAACTATATGATACTAGTGTCAATCAGAATATACATATATTATATGTTTCACTGTATTTGACATAAGTGTCAATTAGAATAGACGTGTTTGATATTGGGTCAAAGAATATAGATACATTTTACATTTCATTGTTCAATGTATTTGTGTCCTGCTAAACACGGGACCAATTTAGGATAGTCATCTTCATATCAATCTTACATGTAGCTGCGGGTCATCCAAGTGTAATGATAGTCTTATTTAATGGCCTCCTTACATCTTTGCGCGCTAAGTAATGTTCGTCTGAAAGTCTACTGCTAACATTCTTACAGTTGATTTTTCTTCTATTTCCCATTAACAATCGGGGTGTTGAACAGTTTGGATCCTGGTGAGACGCAGAGTTACTAGGTTTCTCATTTTGATCCACATTGTTTGCATACTAGGTTATCAAGCAGGCGAGCAAGTACATAATTGTGTTACACATAGCCAATATATTAAAATTCCAATTCCAATTTCGTCGATATTGTCAATAATGGGCAATGCTGCCCTAATGTCTCAAGGTGTATCGGTGGGCTGCACTTAATACAAAAGGCTTCTCTCTGTAATAGAAAAGGTCGTTGGCATCAGTCATTTCTAAAATGTTTTTGCTGTCATTTAGAACACAGTAAAACATCTCTATTGCGACCATTTAATAAACAAATACGGGGTGTTACGTGTATAGGAACAGGTGGATGCTTAATGCAGAACAAAATTAACGCAGAAAGCTCCCATAGGGGTTTTCTGTATAGCTTTCGTCCTGCATTATGCTACCAGTTGTGTTAAAACTAAGAATGATGAAAGATGGTCATTTTGGGGAGGTTTTACTGCATTTAACTGCATTGTAAGACAATATGGAGCCAATGAGACCGCTAATGAAATAAATTATTTTGGGTACCTAACGAACCCATCATTTGGTTTAGCTCTACGTGTTGTTTATTGTTTATTTGTCTTTGTACGCCATTGTGTTGGTCGTTGGAATTTTATTGGTGAGTGGGTCTTGACACCATTTTGAAGAATGTTATGTTATCTTTTCCATATCTAAAGTAAAACAACTGAACTAAAACTGCATGGATACTTCACCAGGACCCGATACTATAAAACATGTTGCTATGAGTTCATTCTCACGTTTCTGATTGGGCAGATTTTGAGTAACCCAACTTCCATGACGAAGTAGATACATGAGAATAAACTAAGCCTCATACGCAGAAGTTTTAACTTAACCTCTCTGACCAAGTAGATACGGGAGAACCAGCTCTGACCCAAATACAAAGGTTTACGTATAGACATTTATTACCACGCATTGTATTTCTGTGCGGGAAACGAACATGCGAACATGGTTTGCATTTCATGAAATAAAGCAGACGAAACATTGAGCAGACGACAATTTATGGAGCGCGCTAAGATTAATTAGATTAATGGTGCCACCAGCTCAACAGTCACACACAGACATGTACAGTAGCGTATATGCAAGTCGACCACTTGCATGAAGTCTAATCCTGATAGCTAAATACAGGACACAAGTTATGCAGAAAGCTCCTATAGGAGCTTTCTGCATAACTTGTGCCCTGTATTAAGCTACCACGTGCTTTAAAAGACGCCCAGGTGAATAAATGGTGTGGTCGCTTTAGCAGTGTTATACTGTACATACCAGCACCGTCTGCATTCAATTTTCTATCAATGGTGTGCTTGGCGCCTGATTTGATGTATTGGTATTTCTCATGATTTCTCTGAATATAATTGTCCCACAATATGTGTTCATGATGGTTCCCGCCATGTCTATATTCTATCGATTATAGAGTATGTCGTCTGCTCAAAAAGTGTGTGTATGCTGAAATATAATTTATTTTCTCATTGAATGGCCACAAATGGGTAATGTTCCATCCCTCTTTGATAAGTAATTATTTGTACGACTGCAGTTGAAAGTTTGATACAAAGTCGTTTTTTTTAAACGAAGATATAATGAAGTTCTTTTGTTTTGCACGCACTAGTGATCAAATCCTGTTAACCTTTTGCTCCATAGTGACGCATTTAAATACCTTTGCAAACTGAGTAGACCCAGATCTGACGCATCCCACATAAGCTTCTGAAAATTACAGAGGTCCAGATAAGATGAGTACATTACAAACTTTTACAAGAATAACTACAGTAAAACCTCGATTATTCGAATTTTCCTTATAAACGAATTTAGACCCTTTTAGGCAGGTGGCTGCTTAATGCATGATGAAAGTCATGCAGAAAGCTCCTAGAGGAGCTTTCTGCATGACTTTCACCATGCATTAAGCTGCCACCTGTCTTAAAGATCGATAATAATACGTATTTTAGTGTTCGGATAATCGAGGTTTTACTGTACTTTATTCTCCACAAGATCCTATACTGTGACCACTCTTTAGAATCGTCTCAAAGAGACAATTCAAATGAGTGGTCACAGTATAGGGTTTGTTGGAGAAATGACGTTTTTAGTATTTTGATATGCACCTATATCTGTAGCTCCTGTAATATACATGTAGATCAAATTCTACTGATTCTTCTATGGTTTAAAACATTCTGTGTTTATATGCCATTATAACAACGAATGTAATTCATATTCATCATTTCATCATTAATTTCCTAACATGAATATTCATAAGGTAAAGGATTAGACTGAATTCGTATTACCTGTCTCCGACCGGAAAGACGTTCTCCTACAACCTGTCAGATTGACTAGTCAGCTTATCGTTTTCAGTTGCAGTAAAAACTCGATACTTTTAAATTTTAGAGATGAATAATGTGTTCTTTATCAGGCAGGTGACTGCTTGATGAAGTGTGAAAGTCATGTAAAAAATTCCATAATGGGCTTTTTACACGACGTTCAACCTGCATTAAGCTGCCAATTGTCTTAAAGATCGATAATTATGTTTGTTTTAATGTTCGAACCATCGGGATATTACTGTACTGTATATCTGAATCTCGTTTCGAGATAAGCCCAAATATTAGTTAGTCTTCAACCTGCACGATCCTGCATTTCATAAACCCTAACCTTGATAAAACATTTCCTGTATTTTCCGGTATTGAAAGAAGTTTAAATCTTTGGTGAGGGTCATTTAATGACAGTTTTTTGGCTTTCAGTATAGATTTCAATTGGCCAGAGTTCAGGAATTTGGAACATCCACCCCTTCCAACTTTCTGAACGCCGTAAATCAATTATATTGTCTTGTGTGAAGTTTCGGCGGAAGCTCGTTCGTAGGATGTTTGTAAATAATGCCAATATCTCTAAACACCAGGTTTGAAATTATCTTTTGTTTCTTTTTTCATATAGATTATAGTCTTTGTCCACCGTGCCTTGAACCGAAACTTTGCGTCAGCAGTTGTTTTTAGTTACTCTTTTTTGTACAGTAAACACCCTCTAAACCGGGCGTTAAATTTAGTATAAATATCGGTCTTTGAGACAGGTGACAGCTTAATGCAGGGTGAACGTCATGCAGAAAGCTCCTCTAGGAGCTTTCTGCATGACATTCATCCTGCATTAAGCATCCACTGCCTTAAAGTATCTAAATTCTTCTCTACTAGAATTCCGATTTAGAGGGGTTTTACTGTATATATCTGCAAAAATACTTCTCCAAATGGACTTTTAATATCAATGCCCATCTGTAAAACAGGAGGCAGCTTAATGAAAAGTGAAAATAATTCCGAAAACACCCAAAGCATGATTGAATCATGCATCAAGCAGTTACCTGTGTAAACAGATACAGCAGAACACATCTAAACCGACATTCTAAAAAGAGGAATTTAAGCCGTGCAGAAAACTTGCCGCAGTACTTTAATTATTTGTTGGTTTCGCTGCGACATAACCAATATTATGCATTTCTTTGTTCTTCTTCAGCCAGTGGGTATTCAAGCTTGCAATGTCAACATGCACTAAAGAAGACGTAAATTCAACACAATTATATTTTGCACATGGTATGTGTGATAAACACTTCGAAGCTATGTTAGTACATGCAATATATGGTGCAAGAGTTGTCACACGCTCGGATCATGAACTTCGAAACACATTATGTGATGTAATTGTTTATCGTGTTCTTCTACGATTCTGATAGAAGCTAGGTTTGAGATAATCATTGACTTACATACAATCCCTAAACCGTGTAACAAATTCAAACCATGGTTTAAACCTAGTTCAGAGCAAGTGCAAAAATCTGACAGTGAGCTCGACCGCAGATGAAATATTCATCAGGATTTTCCACAAGTTCCACTCATTGGTCCGGACATTATTTATATTACTTCGACAATAACTTCTCCCCAACGTGGCGTTTTCCAGTCAAAACTGACACTTGACTGAATGACTTATCAATATTTTACGGTGCTTTATGGTAAAAAAAATCCCATGTACAGGAGGATAAACAAGAATATTTCTAGGAGTTTTTCTTTACAGCAATCCTGCTATTAGAGAATTGGGCTAACATTTACAAATGGTTTTGATCCAGATGAGATGTTTGGTAAATATTATGTGACAGTCAGAAGCATTTACCCATTCTCTCCTACTGACGCCTTTTTGCGCCTCTGTAAAACTCATCTATTGAAACCATTGTGATAAATAGAGCATTTGCTCCATAGGAGCAAATGCTCTATTTATCACAATGGTTTCAAAACTTCACCATTCTAAAATTCTCCTTTCTGTAGTTAATGCTTCTTTTCGGTAGATGAGTTCAAAGAGGGTTTGTCTAAAACTAGTCTGAGAGGGAATGGGTTAATAGAACAGCGGATAAAGCATCTAGTTTGAAGACGAAGTAGATAAAAACAGCGTAAAGGAAAGAGTCAATATTGATCATATAGCAATAGTTTGACCCTTTCAACACTGAATTATCAGATGTATCATTCCGAAGTTCAAACAGGTCAAGCGTACCGTCAGTATTCAGTGATGTTTTAAAGAAAAGTGTCATGACAAACAGTACATATCCTGATGAGAGGGTTGTTCTGGGAATTCTCTCATATGGGTCTACCCTGTTTGCAAATGACTTTAATGACTCGTTTCCAATACTCTTTCACGGCCAATGACGTAAAATATTTGATAACCTATGAGACCCGAACTTGACATGGGCATCAAACCCATTATACCCGCAGCGATACCTGCTTTGGTCTGAATGATGACGTCAGATTGGCACATTTACCGACATTTACGATTCAAACATAAAAAGTCCTGTACTTTTTACTTCTTCCAGACACCATATATCTATTCTGCATAATCGGTTCAGACATAATTATGACTGTCCAACCTTGAGGCATGACTAGCAACGTGTTATCAAAATACCTTGCATGGTTACCTTAATTGAAACTGACTGCCTGTTCTCAGGCACCTAATTTGATTTTAAAGTACCCAAATCTTCCGGAGAAACCAAACCAATTTTGCCGCTGGTTACAATAGATACTACAGTACTTAGAAACATGCGTAACTATATACTACAGTAAAACCCTTCTAAACCGGTTTTCTAGAAGATAAAGAATTAAGATACCTTTAGGCAGGTGGCTGCTCAATGCAGAGTGAAAGTCATGCAGAAAGCTCCTAGAGGAGCTTTCTGCGTGACTTTCACCCTGCATTAAGCTGCCACCTGTCCCCAAGAATGGTATATAAACTAAATGAGTTTAGAGGGGTTTATAAGCTGATTTTCTTCTATAAAGGCATATGAATCAATGATTGTTGTATTGTCATGGACGCAACTGTAGAATCAGATCTATATAACTATATAAATGTAACACCATAAGCAAACAGAGTAGACATTGGTTGGGTTGCTTCTAAATTAGATTGGTTTACTCTTCTTACAAAGACTTTAAAAGAAGTACGTATCCGTTAAGGGTAGTATATATCCATGTTATCACTCTTTCGCTACGTAATAGTGTCGTCTCCAATCTTTGTCTTCTGTTATATGTATTTCGTTTGTTCAATTTTCAACCATTTTCTTCCAAATAAACCAAAATTACCACAGTAACAACAGTTTGGATCCTGATGAGACCCCGAGTTACTCGGCGCCTCATCTGAATCCAAACTGTTACATAGAGAATCACAGAAGGGACGTTGGCAACAAAAGTGTTAACTAACGTTTAAACTTCTTTACAAAGGTTTTACTTTACAGCGAATATAGATGCACAGACGTTTTGTGTTCAGATGACGATGGTATGGTTCTCTGCATCAAAAATGTGTCCTGCACGTATGAACAGAACTGACAGTCTGTGGTCGTATCAGACCTTGTCGCCTCGAGATATCATTCTCTAATATTCTTTTGTTCATATGCCGAGTTGTATTCAACCTCTGTCCAATCATGTCCCCAAGAATGACTCCAGACTAAAGCAAATTATTTTTAACCTCGAACCCTTGTCTCTTTCAATACAATTTTATTGAGTCTAATCCACTTCATTGCGACGATCAGAAACGAGGCATACATATGTGTTTTAAAGGCAGGTGGTAGCTTTAATACCAGATAAAATGTATGTAGAAAGAGCTTTCTTCATAAGTGTCGCCCTGCATTAACTCATGTATGCCTAGTGTCCTTAAAAGGGACGTAGGCAAACCACCAATGTCAATGGCTTGTTCCAACAAATAGTTTGTTAGCTGTGTCCCTCAACATGAAAACTGGAGCCTTCCACAATGACATTTGCACGAGTTTTCTTCAAATAATGTTGGAATAAATGGGTTAAGCATATTTATTTTTGTAAGCGGTGGCATTAGAGGGGTTCTGTTGTAAACACTTTATTTTTTTGTTTCTTTCTAACCCACAAAGGCATTTTTCTCATACTTTCCTGTAAGCATATCCAACAGGTGTTGTAGTTTTTTACGTCCAGAAATAGCGTCTTCTATAACATTGATAAGCTGATTGTTTTCTGAAAAATGAGCCGATTTGAAACCTTGTAAATTTATCAGCATCATATTGAGACTAAGCTCTGCATTTTTCTCATCGTTGTTGAGTAATAATCACCTAGTTTGAAAAGAAACGGGAGAGATCTGTTGTAATATATACTACTAATACAAACAGAGGTAGTGTGGAGTCTTTGTACATAGCAGCAAGATGATCGCCTTATCAGTAATCGGTTTATTTCTCCTTGTCAGAGCCAACATTTAGCAGAGATCTAAGTCTGCGATACCTCTCCCCTTCTATGTCCAACATCCGATCTCGACGCCTGATAACCCCTGCCTTCTGTTATTGTATCCCCAGTTTCCTCTAGATTGGTTTCTCTAGTTTTGCCTCCAGTATGCTCTTACAATCCTTTTTCATCTACTGATTCAGACAGTGTGAGGATTAGGTAAAGATATAGATGTATTACGCTGTACAGTAACATGTTTATAAAACGGACTTTTAGTGCCAATACCAATCTTTAAGTCAAGTAGCAGTTTAACCCATTCCCTCATATTGACGATTTTTGACGACTCTGTACAAATCACTTTGTGAAACCATTGTGATAAATAGAGCATTTGCTCCATAGGAGCAAATGCTCTATTTATCACAATGGTTTCAAACTACAAAATTATAAAATTTTACTTTTCTCTTATTAATGCTCCTTTTCGGTAGATTAATCCAAAGAGGTTGTATCTAAAATAGCCTATGAGGTAATGGGTTAATGCAGAGTAACATTCATGCAGAAAACTCCAAAAGAAACTTTTCGTATGACTTTCACACTTCATTAAGCAGACATACTAAAATTCCGGGTTTGCGTGGTTTCACTTTATCAGATTATTGGATACCGGTGAAGTGAGACTTCTGAAAAGACCGACGATAGAACATCACCCATTCAGTACAGTAGTATTCGAGGACATACTCATTCAGTACAGTACAGTGAATGTATAGTGAATGTGCCCCTCCATGAGTGAGAAAATGTACCTTATGAATCTTGCATTTTGTATTATAACAACACTTCTCTTAAGGGACCACATTTTGTATTACAGCAAAACTCCTATTAAGAAAAAGACAAACACTCCTCTTAAGGCACCATAAGAAATAGGAGTATAATTCTTTCTCATAAGGGCATATAGTTACTTAATTAAGGACATAAGTAATGTAGATAACTCCAATTAGAGCTTTCTGTGTCACCTTTGTCCTGCATTAAGCAACCACCTGCTTTTAAACACATTTATATTTACTTATTATGCAGTCACTCTCGATTCGATGAGTTTTGCTGTAGATCAAAATCAGCTGCTCAGAGTGACATTAGGTACAGTAAACTCCCTCTAAACCGGAAGTCATTATTAGTATAAATACCGGTCTTGGAGACTAGTGGCAGCTTAATGCGGGATGAAATTCATCCAGAAAGCTGCATAATTTCAATCATGCATTAAGCAGCCACCTGCCTAAAAGTATGTAAATTATTCTCTACTATAATTCCGGTTGAGACGGGTTACTACTGTATTTCAATTCTATGACACATCCTTACCCCACTGTAACAAACATAACGTCTAGCCCATAGGTTGTAAACCTTTTTGCTTGAGTCTGAGATCATTCTCAAGCATCTGATTGGTCAGATTCTGAGCTTGCTCAGAATCTGACCAATCAGATAGCTGAGAATGATTTCAGACTCAGACTCAGAATGTTTATAACCTTGGACACTGCTAAGGTTTGGACCTCGTATGAATTTGACTACGTCCGATTCTAGAAAGCATTTGAGAACTATTGAGTGAGCGTCAAACAGATTGAATCCTGATGAGATATCGAGTTTCTCCGCGCCTCATTTTGATTCAATCGGTTTGGACATGCAAATCAAGTTGCCAATAGCAGTAAGCCGAACTTGTTTAATGAGTGAAAAACAGTTTCACCAAGTGTCCTTATTCACTTACGAGTAGTAGTTGAGCTGAAATCTGAGACACTGAACTGCAAGTATTGGTGTTGATGAGATAAATGTAGTGAAAAACTTATTTTTACTACTTTTCTAGCAACTAATAAATATTTAACAAATAAGAGCACGGTTTCGTTAAGAAATGTACATCGGAAGTTTTCTGAACTGTTAATTAGACGCGTGATGTAAATAACCCGTGAGCAGTACGAATGCACTACATTTGAAAGTAGGAGAAAACTATCGATCGTCATTTCTGTCTTTCTATCCAAATGAACGTAAACCTCCCTATGGTGACCACATGATGAATAAAATTGGAATTACATAAGAACATGTGATTGCTTAATCCAGGGCAGAAGTGTTACAGAAAGCTCACAGGGGAGATTTGCGGTAAAGGTTCCACCTGTTTTAAAAACCCGACTTAGATGGTATGAATAGAATGAAACTTCTGTTGCCTGAATTTAAGTCATGTCTAATTATACATCTATTGCCCGTAATGTAATCCTGAAAGTTGACTTCTGGGTCCATGCTTATGAAGCTTTTTAGTTGAGTCTGAGATCGTTCGCAAGCTTTTGATTGGTCAGATTTGAGTTCTCAAGCTTTTGATTGGTCAGATTTGAGCCGAAGGCTCAAATCTGACCAATCAAAAACTTGAGAACGAACTCAGACTCAACTAAAAGTTTTATAAGCATGGACCCTGGTGGCCTTAATTTAAGTCATAGAATTATCCTTAATCTAAGATCTCTAGGTTAGCCTTATGTTAAGATCTAGAATTAGATTTATATTGACCTTAATTTAAGTCATAGAATTAGCCTCCTATGGGTCTTGATTTAATTCAAAGAATTAGGTTTCTATAGACCTTAACCTTTAGCCTGCTGAGCAATTATTATTACAGAATTGTTCACCTACTACATTTTCAAACATTCAAGCTATAGTCAATTTGTTTAGCAAAATGTAATCAGGGTGTCAAACAGTTTGGATCCTGATGAGATGGCGTCTCATCTGGATCCAAACTGTTTACATAGGTATTCACTCATCCGCCCGTAGCAGGCTAAAGGTTAATATGATTTCTAGAATTAGGTTTTTATAGACCTGAAGTTAAATCCTAGAATTCGACTTCTATCGGCCTTAATTTAAGTCCTTGAATAAACGTCTACTGGGGCCCGTTGTAGAGTGTGTTTTTTTCGAGGGATAAGTTCAAATATTCAACTGATCAGGGTCCATGCTTATAAAACACTAAGTTGAGTCTGAGATCGTTCTCAAGGTTTTGATTGGTCAGATTTGAGCCAAAGGCTCAAATCTGACCAATCAAAAGCTTGAGAACTCAAATCTGACCAATCAAAAGCGTGAGAACGAAACTCAGACTCAACTAAAAGCTTTATAAGCATGGACCCTGGTGTTCTGCCGATTCTCAGATCTAAACCCTTTCAACCGTTTTGGCGCTAAATTTGTAATTGTCTTTTTAAATCCAAGTTTAAAAGAACATGAGATAGATAAATGCAAATTTCAAAGGAATAAAGCACATATATTGAAATAAGGATTGAGTAAGAAGTCTGCACTATTTGTCGTGGTGCATTTATGCGACATTGGCGGTGAAAGGGTAAATTGAAATACCATGCAATAAAACAAAATTATTTCACAAACTACAAGTTAAGTTGATAGAATTTTAGCGAACTGAGTCTAGCATGCAGACCCAAATTGGGTTTAAATTGATTGGAATTTCAGACGAGTGTAGATTTGTCTTAGAATAAGACACGTTTCTCGACATAAATGAGTGTTACTTCTTTCGTCAGTAAAATTATCATAAATACAGTTAGTTTAATTATATTTACATATATGGAAAGTGCGTTTCAGGAACCTCTCTCAACTTAAGATGTGAAACATGTACTCGTCATGTATGAAAAGCGTACTCTGCTGGAATCTCCCATAATGCCCTTAAGTGACATTTAACCCGTTACTCCATAGTCGCGCCTTTTAACGCCTTTGCAAACAGGACAGACCTATATCAGAACGGCTACTGTAAAAACCGTCTGGGGATCTGATATGTGTGCTTAACATACCTCAATTTATAGTTTCTGACATAATAAAAGAGTATTGTTTTCGTATGCCATTATAGATAAGTAATGTAAGTAACATAGCTCCAGATAAGATGCGTAAATTAAAACATTTTCAAGAATAATTCCTTTATTTCTCCACCAAACCCTATACTATGATTACCCTTTAGAATCGTCTCTCCGAGACGATTCTAAAGCGTGGTCACAGTATAGGGTTTAGTGGAGAAATGACGATTTAAGTATTTGAGTACATACCTTTATCTGTAGATCTGTAAGTAATATCTATGCTGTTATTATTTCTTACACGGAGTAAAGGTTTAAGATGTACATCAACTTAATATATTTTTCAAAATTGTACCGTTGGCTTAACAAGGATAATAACGTTGTTGGTTGATTGACTCGTTATAAGACTAATCATTTGCAATTGTCGTTGGTTGATTGACTCGTTATACGACTAATCATTTGCAATTGTCCCCAATGTGCTCTGATCCAGGGAACTCACCTTACGAAAGCATAAATTGAGAAACTAATAGAAAGCCTTTGACTAAGTATAGTATAGTCAGTTTTATTTCTGTGTAGGTAACGAGATATACCTTTGACTGAAGCTTTCTATCAGACAGGAGTAAATTACGGACGTTAAGTTTAGTATAAATATCGGTCTTGGAGACAGGTGGCAACTTAATGCAGGGTGAAATTTATTCAGAAGCTCTTCTATGAGCTTTTTGCATGACTTTCACCCTGTATTAAGCAGCCACCTCCCTAATAGTATCTAAATTCTTCTCTACTAGAATTCCATTTCAGACGGGCTTTACTTGTCTTGGTGTTAAAAGTCTGCTGTCGAAAACGAGCTCAGTGTGTAGTTTTAGATATTCTGCCTCCTTTATTACATATCATTGGTATGCCACAAGCATGCAGGGCTGACCGATAGGCTGACCGATAGGCAAACATCCCCTATACTATTTCTTGTATTCACTATACCAATATTCATACATTGAGGTATTTATTTGAATCGTCTCATAACGTATACTTTGGTGAAGAAATAAATATGGACGCAACTGAAATACTTTCCTTCCTCTGGAGCCTAATATATCCCAGTACATTACAGCATGTTTGTGTACCATTACTTATTTTATCGGGACATAATGCTTAACAGGCGTACATAAAATGCGTAAATTTACCTTTACAATGTTTAATTTTGAAATTTCCAATTCAAATAGGTCAAGCGTACGGTGCGGTGCATACACGTATTTGTAACATAACAAATAGTGCAGACCCTGCTGAGAGGGCTTCTCTGTGAATCCTCTCATCTGGGTCTACACTGTTTGCAAAGGACATTAGTGACTCGTTTCCCACACTGTAAAGATTAAGCAGTTTTAGAATACAATAGAACCTGTCTTAAACGGTCATCACAAATAGTTCTAAGTGTGGGTCTGTACGGCTGTCTCTAGCTTTATGCAGGCCAAAGTAATGCAAACAAAATCCTAAAGGAGCTTTCTGCTTTACGTTTGACCTGTATTTAGCAACCATCAGTTGTTTAAGAATCCCGTGCTCAACAAATGAATTGCCACTTGTGACACTGTTGGGATCTACTGTAATTCATTTATATCTCCATCAAACCCTATGCTGTGACACCTCAAAAATCATCTTTTTAAGGTTGATTCTACACAGTGGCCACAGCAAAGGGATTCATGTAGAAATGGTTATTTAAATCCATTTATTCCCATATTATTTAAGGAAACTCCGTCCAGGTTATATTTTGGAGCCCTTCCAAGTTTTCATATTGAGGGGGCACAGCAAACAACCTTTGCAGGTATAAAAGCGATTAACATCCATGAGTTCAACTAACAGCGTAGACCCTGATCAATGGGTTACTCAGAAATCCTCCTCTGATCTGGGTCTACACCGTTTTTAAGGACACTGGACACCAGTGTATTGATATTTGACGCCCCACCTACTTAATGCATGGCTGTATCGTTTTCAGTTTTGTCGAAAACTAATTTCAAGTTAATTGCATTATATACACATGTACTGCAGATTATACAATGTACTTTTGGGTTTTATTTAATGACTGAAATGGACTTAAATGTGATGAAAGCTTTATTATCTTCTTTGAAAAAAAATCAAAAACAGTCTTGAGTAGCTTTGCAAGACGCAGCGGATGCAATTAAGGACCCAGGCCCAAAACATTACAAAATGAGTTATTTATTCCACATTATGCCATCATGCTTGGGTGGAAGATATAGGGCAATGTGTTTTTAAATACATAACCCTGGTGGGGCACTGCTGGTTTTTAACATTAATTGTTTTAAATTAAATGCAGGTATAAAACACATTTAATGATGTTAAATTTATTCGTAATAATTTGCTGCATGTGTGTTTTCCCTAACGATAACGCAATTAAGAGTACGGGAAATAAAATCCAGTAACGCATACAAACCAATGTAGAGTCTGTTCACGAGCCTTCTTGGGGCAAACTTTGCTCAGAATCTATACAGCTATTTATTAAATGACCCTTAATCTGCTGAATAATTGAAACTGGCTCCTTCCATCTTTAATACTGATTAAACAAAGACTTGCATTAAAATTCATCACTGAAGAAAATGATCTTTGTGACAAACATTGCAGACCCTGATCAAAGGGTTCCCAAAGGAGCTATATGAAATGGGTTTACGCTGTTAGCAAATATCTTACATACTTTTTCCCGCACATTAATATGGTTTATCCACTGTATGTTTTATAAAGTGAGCTGCTCAAACAATAGCTGGTGAATTAACTTTACAAAATTTGAAGATATTAGTGGATTATTCAAACTAGCGTCAGCTCTACGACTATGAAAAGTCATTTTAATTTGTAAGGATAAAAACCTGAAATAGCAATTTAGTCCAAATTGATATTTAAATCATGGTCCTTGAGACGCTGTTCAAACATTGAAAGAATCCATTCGTCATAGACGTTGATGGAATAGTGTGTGATTAGTTTTTTGTAGAATGATTGACGATTCCATTATTTAGAATGTGAATTTGTATTTTACTCTAATGGGTCATAATGAATATGTTTGTAAAATATGAATACGTCTCAATGGTGCCCTGAATGCTCGCCCGTACAGCTTCACAAACTGTAGTTATTGTATTACGTAAATTAACCCTTCGCTTGCTATTCACGTCAATATACCTACCTGTAAATAGTGAAGACCCAGATGAGACAGCTCCTGCAGGAGCTGTCTCATCAGGGTCTGCACTATTTACAAGTTGATTGTGAAACGAATGCACTCCACGGCAGTGATTTCGCAGCGGTACACTTGTGCAAAGTGAAGATATATGTAATTATACAACAGGGCATGGGTAAAGAAGGAGAAATGTATTTTAAAATTCAACAAGAGAAGGGTTAACAAACTTCAGTTATTGTATTACGTAAATTAATGGGATACAATAATGCACTGGGTGTCAACGACGTGCATTGCATACAATATTTGCAACATAATGGCATTGGCAATGTGAAACATTCAATGGCATGTTTCTTTAAAGCTTTGCCTTATCGAAACTCATTTTGAAGTCTTTATAAACAGAGCAGTTTCAGATCAGACTTCAGGTGGACTCTAATCAGGGTCTGCTCGTTTAGACTCTAAATTATCTTATATCTGATTCTATTATACTATTTGTGAAAGCAATGTACCCGCTTGTTTCATAAAGTGTAACAATACAAGAATATTACTTCATAGTTCAATTTTAGTTCATTAATACTCATAATATACGGTCAGTCTGATGTTTAATACCAATCAGGTAAATGATTAAACGAAATAGCAATATATCTCTCGAATAGAATACTATTTTATCCATAATGACATTTGAATAATAGAGTCAATAATTTTGTATTATATCTGTTCACAGATGGGTGAGGGTATTAAACTACAGTAAAACCCCTCTAATGCGACCACTTAATGAATTAACATGGCTGTCTTTATAAGCAGGTGGTTGCTTAATGCAGGTCGAACGTTATGCAGAAAGCTCCTATAGGGGCTTTCTGCATAACTCTCGTCCTGCATTAAGCTACCACATGCATTTGCCACTGTGAACTACGCCCTTTTTGTGGTCGCATTAGAGGGGTGTTACTGTATACGATAAACGTATCGGACGGTTTTGATGCTGGTGAGGCATTTAGTGGAATCATATAGATCGAAACTGCTTGCATAGTTCACCAAGGATGTGTCCATAGAATGAATATCCAGTTATAATGTCCATCGATAAGTTATTAGCACTGATTGGTCAATTTAAGTCGCTTATGAAATGGAAACAATACAAGAGTATCTACTTGAAACCCTTACAGACTAATAAATATTTTGACGCCCCGAATAATGCCCTTGATAAAACGTACATGGAGCAATTACAATATCCCAACTACCCTAAATAGTTGGACAGTATGGCTATTCAAATAATGCACACTCGGATCAGTATCTTCATGAAGAGGCCGTTTGATCAGGGTCTACACTATCTGTTATCATGTCAATTATCATGTTATCAAAATGGTGCCTACTTGTTTTATATATTTTATCTTGTTTAATTTACCTGTATGATCATATTGCAAAATGATGTCTACTAGTATTAGCTATTCTCTTTCAAGAGTATGTCCAATGAATTTCAAGAAGCAAAGAAGCAAGATCAGAGTGTCAAACAGTTATTGATTCAATGTTATAAAACTTCGTGAGTCTGAGATCATTCTCATGTATCTGATTGGTCAGATACTTGAGAATGATTTCAGACATAGACTCAAAGGTTTTATAACTTTGAACCCAGATCACAATGGACTCCCAGTTACATGTACTTGGCGTCTCGTGTGGATCCATTCTGTGGGTAAAACGCATCATACGTTCGCACGCATCGTGTTAAAAGGTAATCCAAATAATTAACCCGTTTGGCGCCAATTTTCTAATTGTCATCAGCAATCCAATTTTGTTAAATCATTCGGTAAAAGACTGAAATGAGATAAATAAATGCAAATTTCAAAGGAATAAAGCACAGATGTAGAAATAGAGTTTGAGACAAAAAGTAAAATCCCTGATCAGACGCCGCCTTGAAAAGGCGGTGTCTGATCTGGGACTGCACCGTTTGTCGTGGTGCATTTATGCGACATTGGCGGTGAAAGGGTTAATGTATTCTAAAGCCCGGATTTCTATATACATGGAATATAAGACTTTGTAGGCAAGTTTGTTTGTTATTTTATCCCAGACAACTTTACCCCTATGAAGTGGGCTCAAGTAGTGGGATATGTTTTTTATGAATACTAGTTTGTAGATTTCTCTAATGTTTATTTGGATATCACATTCACATGTGGTGAAATAAGCCCCGCGGGCTCTATCATACCAGAACGTCTTTGCATCTGTGGGAAAATTGCTTTTAAAAACCTAAATGAGCCAGAATACATTAACACCTCACATCCTGAATATTCATTTAAGAAATAACGACAATGTGTGCGTTAATTACATTTTATACTGACAATGACACATGAACATAGGAAATAAACTCTATGTGATCTGTATTATATAAGCAGACAGGGCAGAACCTGCTCATATGTCTCATACTGGAATCGTCTGACATGCGCCAACTCTGTTTCAAAAGGGGTTCACAGACGTATCTATGAAGAAGTAGTTTTCCGTCGGCCCTTTCCTACATCTCCGTGTCTTTCTCTATATATCTCTGGTTTGCATCCCCCACTGAGGACGGTAACAGAAACCACATATTAAAGTAATTTAGCGTCTACACTGAAGTCATTTAATTACATTTAATATTTTATCAAGATCTACACTGAAACTCGTCTACATTGAATTTTAGTTGTTGTTTAACCCTTTACCTGATAGAGACGTTTTTGTCGCTTTTGCAAACAGCATAGACCCAGATCAGACGGCTTCCGTTAGAGCCGTCTGGTATGCTCTGCTTGCTTATAGAATAATATTGATTTGATTTTACAGCTCCTGTCATGACAAAGTCGTCCTGTGTTCATATACCATTATAAAAATGCAGCTTACCCCATTACCTCATAGGTTATGTTTAGATACAACCTTTTTGAATAAATCTACCGAAAAGGAGCATTAACTAGAAAAATGGAAAATTTTAGAATTTTGTAGTTTGAAACCATTGTGATAAATAGAGCATTTGCTCCTATAGGAGCAAATGCTCTATTTATCACAATGGTTTCACAAAGTGACTTTTACAGAGTCGTCAAAAGTCGTCAATATAAGGGAATGGGTTAAAGTCGCCATGGCATTATATCTGGCAAGGATACCGGTATTCAACAGGTAAACCTGTATCAAAGTTGAATGTATCCATTGCACAAGTTAATGGTGATGCAAAGGTCCAGATAAGTAAAAACATTTTCAAGAATAGTTCCTGCATTTATGTTGTGATTACTCTTTAGAATCGTCTCAGAGAGATGATTCTAAAGAGTGATCTAAACATAGGGCGTGGTGTAGAAATCACGAGTTTAGCATTTGCATGCGTACCTTTATAAGTTGCTCTGGTGATGTGTTCTTCTTGTAAAGTTAAGTATACAACGTTTGACTTGAGGTAATTAAGAAAATATTACGATGCACCAAAATCAATTTTACCATAACATGGACTGAATGCCATTGTGGTAATCCATCTCATTGAAACCTTTACCAAGCATTAAGCACCGTTCTCCGTAAACAGTCATCTCATACTGATTTAAGGTGTATCTACTTTGCTCTGTTTTTCCTGAGAAACAAATCCTGTTCGGTATCTGCGTTACTCTTTGACTGATCTACTGGGTCCATTTTGTTCTTTAACCCTTCGCTTGCTGAATTTTAAAATACATTTCTCCTTCTTAACCAATGCCCTGTTGTATAATTACATATATATTCACTGTGTACAAGTATGTCTCTGTGCAATCACTGCTGTGGAGTGCACTGGTTGCACAATCAACTTGTAAATAGTGCAGACCCTGATGAGACAGCTCCTGCAGGAGCTGTCTCATCTGGGTCTTCACTATTTACAGGTAGATATATTGACGTGAATAGCAAGCGAAGGGTTAATACAGGTACCAGTCTCGACTGGAATAACATCATAACAGCGGTTGGTAAATGAAAACATTGACTGATCCATACACGCATCTATTACATTGAAATTGATTTTTCATTTACTGAATCAAACAGAATGTATAGCAAGTTTTAAGCACATCACAATATATATACAAATTAATTAATATACATTTAGATTTTTAAATAAATTATATACTATATAACCTCTCTGAACCGAACTTTCAGTAAAGGAGGGATCTTTTTATGCAGGTGGCTGATTAATGCAGGGTGAAAGTCGTGCAGGGTGCTCCTTCGGGATCTCTCTGCATGACTAAGTCTGCCTTAAGCTGCCACGTGTCTAAACTCTTTACCTATTATAGTCGTATTTTACGCATTTTACATATTTGCAAACAGAATGGACCCAGATCATGAGGCTGCGTGATCAGTGTTTGTTCTGTTTGCTTACGAAATCATGTAGATCTGATATATGTAAATAATATTTCAATCACTTATAGACGGCTATCAATAATTAGAACAATACACGATACATGTATATACATAAATTACCAATTTTCTTGCAAAACAAATTACAGTAAAATATATCTAATGCGACATATGCAGATAGTTCCTGTAGGAGCTCGCTGCATTACTTTTGTCCTGTATGTTTTAACCCATTACCCCATAGACTATTTTAGATACAACCTATTTGAATAAATCTACTGAAAAGGAGCATTAACTAGAGAAAAGGAAAACAATTTAGAATGTTGTAGTTTGAAACCATTGTGATAAATAGAGCATTTGCTCCTATAGGAGCAAATGCTCTATTTATCACAATGGTTTCACAAAGACACTTCTACAGAGTCGTCAAAAGTCGTCAATATGAGGGAATGGGTTAAGCCACCACTTGCTTTTACAGACTCCTGTGATAATAGAAGACGTGGTCGCTTTAGCGAGATTCTACTGTAGTAACTTTATCTCCAGACAATCACTGTAATATTCAATAAATCGCCCTCTCTTTCATATTTCGGAGACGGGGGAAGTTTATCCCTTACCATGCTGTGAAAACATACTGTCTGCTAAAAGTTGGATTTGGTGCACTTCTAAACTTCTTCCGATTCGATCAAGCTTTTAAGAAACCATTGACCAAGTGCCAAGCAGCTTGGAGCCTGATGAGTCGCAGAGTTAATCTGTATTACGTCTGAATCCAAGCTGTTTGCAAATACCCATCATGTTCCAGATAGCGGGATAAAGGTTGAAAGCCTCTGTCATTTCGCTAATTGTATAATTATGGTCCAGTACTGAAGGGTTCCGAAATAGTACTAGCGGTTATATTTTCAAGGTGCAGGCTGTTCTATTATTGACGACTAAACAAAATGTCAACAGGCACCAGTGCAATTTGGCTTCTTTGCGTGCTTATGGATGTGTTTAGTGCATTTTCTTCTTATTTATACCATGTTGTAACTAGGCAGTAGCAAAATATTACAAGACGTTGAATTACGTAACAGTGAATTCATTTCTATCCTGTTAAGCTCAACTTGACTGTTATTTACAAACAAGTTTGGTCCGGATAAGCTTATAGGAGTCATGCGATCAGGGTCTGTAATGCTGCTTCACGATTTATCATTCAAGTCGAAAAAACAGTAAAACCTATCTATAACGATCACTAAATTGTGTCAACTAGTTGGTATTTAGGGCAGGTGGCTGCTTAAATCAAGGTGAAAGTAAAACAGAACGCTCCTATAGGAGCGTTCTGTTTTACTTTCACCTTGCTTTAAGCAGCCACCTGCCTTTAACACAAGATACTTGATGTAATTTAGTGGCCGTTTTACTGCATACCTTTTTATAATGAATGAGCACTATCGTAAAACAGTGATAACCAATTCCACTTTGAATTTCAACGTTCAAACGGTTAGATAAACACGTATAGTAAACCCCTCTAAAACGAACGTTAGGTTTAGTATGGATATCGGTCTTGGAGGCAGGTGGCGACTTAGTGCCCAGTGAAAGCCACGCAGAAAGCTACTCTGTGAGCTTTCGGCATGCCTTCAATCCTGCATTAAGAAGCCATCTGCCTAAAAGTATCTAAATTCTTCTCTGCTAGAATTCCGCTTTAGAGGGGGTTTCCATAGTAGTGTTTCACAAATGTAGAAGACGATTTCTGTAAGCAGACGCTTGTTCGTGTGGTCAATGTGAAAAGATAACAGTATCATTAATTTCAACATTAAATCGGAAAGTCGAGAAATATGGACCAAGTTGACATTCCTGTGATTCGGAGAAAAGAAAATATCGACTTAGTTACTGAAGCGCATGATTACGATATAATACTATTTGCAGACGATATATTTGCAGACGAGGCATTTTCCCAGTATGCTAAGAGTACCACTGGTCATGCTCGTTCATTCATTTGAAAATCAGTCGTGGCATTCGTGTCACCGAGCCTTTATCTTCTGCGACTAATTAGGCCAATGTCATTTTACCTTTAGTTTCTCGGACTTCTCTAAGTAATCTCTGAATGGCAGGAGAAAAATGTGAAACGTCAACGTTATATATTTCCATAGAAAACTAGACGCATAAAAGTATGTTCCGCGAAACGGACATAAACATTGACTTCATGAAACATTGCTGAGCAGTATGTTACCTTTAATCTGAATGAAAAATTAGTCACCATTTAATTGATTTTTTTAATTTTAGTACCTAACAAACTAGACAAGTAATGTCAGACTTTTGGTAAAAATATGGCAAGTTGGTTTGAGAACCAAAGAATAAAATGCGCTGGCCTTATGTCTCTAACGACTTATAACGCATAGTGCAGTATCGGCGCTATTGTAATGTTTATGTACAGGGAAAATGTCAGTGAACAGAGCTCAGCCAAGGGGAAAATTGGCTCTTGTCACTGCGGAACATTCATAAAGATTGCATGAGCGTTTGTCGATCAGCCCCGGGAAACAAATAACAGTTCGACAATTGAAAGTGTCGTCTGTCACAACAATTGTCGTCTGCTGAAAACTTTGCATGCTTAGTAATTGTCGTCTGCAAACGTTTTCTTATATTTCTTTTTTACTCATGCTATCAGTTGGGATCCTACTGAGTCGCAGAATTACTCAATGTCTCATCTAGTTCAAAAACGTTTGCCAACGTTATGGAGAATTTGTTAAAAAAAAGTTAAATGTACGCTGCTTATCAATGTTTGAATTAACGATATGGATTTGTTAGTGTGTTCATACGCAGTTGGCACAATGGTGAGGGCGTGACTTACTTATTCTCTCTATTTCTTTATTTCATTCTAGATTTGTCTGTCTATTTGCCTCGTTTTTGGAATTCCTCTTAGTATACAAATGTATACAAGACGAATACTGATGCAAGGCATTGGATCGCCGCGAAATTTGTGTACAAGGAAGGTTTTTAATAAGGAACTGTTTTGTTAAGACAATTGAAATACAACATTTCATTAAAAACTTAACGAGATATGTAGCCTCTAGAGTGTAATGACGTAGTGACCTAGTTTCGAACCCGTCATGATCCATATTTGAACTTGACCAAGATTGCATGTGGACAAACATTCTGATAAAATTTCAGTAAGATCTGATAACATTTGTAGTCACTTGAGTGTGAACAAGATTTTTCTATGATTTGACCTAGTGGCCTAGTTTATGACTGCAGGCGATTCATATTCGAACTTGACCTAGATTTCATCAGGGTCAATACACAAACCAATTTACTTAAAGATCAAGTGCAAAATGTGGCCTCCAGAGTGTTTAGGATTTTGTAAGATTTGACCTAGTGACCTAGTTTTTGACCCGACATGACCAATATTCGAACTTGGCGTAGATTTCATGGAGACATATTCTGATAAAATTTCAGTAAGATCCAATAAGATTTGTAGCTTCTAGAGCATTAACAAGATTTTTCTAAGATTTGACCTAGTGACCTTGTTCTTGAGCCCAGGTGACCCATATTCGAGATTGACCTAAATTTCATGCAGGGCAAAACACAAACCAATTTACTTAGAGATCAAGTGCAAAATGTGGTATCTCAACGGACAACAGACGAGGGACATCCAACGATCCTAAAAGCTCAGCATGAGCACGTCGTGCTCTGGTGAGCTAAAAAAATGAGGATAAATGAATATCCTACTCCCCTTCTCTAAAAAGGTGATAATAAAGAGACAAGGCTATAAAAATATAGTCATTTATTATGAAACAAATAACTATGTAAACAAGAAAAAATACTATGGCATGCTGATAAAGAACTCTGTTGCAAACTGTAACAAGTAAATACCTGGTAAAACTATTATGACATATGCATTGTTGGAAGTATCACATGAAACTTGACACAAATATCTAGGGCGGTCATTGATTGGTTCAGAGGCATATTGACGATACCAAAACGTAAGAGGATAAATATTTTATCCCGTCACTACAGCCGCTAGTGACGTAATAAAGGGGTAGCGTAATAAACCTAAGTTTATATGTACAGTAGAGGTTTATTTGTAAAGTAGGTGTAGGAATTTCTTCTTACAACAGGAACTATTTTTAATTTTTCTACAAATTTGTTTTACCAAAAATAACGTATAAGTTGAAAGAAAAAACACTTAATATTTATAATTATCATTAACTATCCCAGTAAAAACCCAAACCGTCATTAAACAAACATAGAAAGGAAAAAGAGAGAATTTGTTTTTTTCGTCAGCGGTGAGAATCGAACCAGGGCTGACTGCACGATAGGCGACCGTGGTAACCACTACGCTCTCAGGCCAGACATACTTCAAGGGAAATTTAAGATGTATATAAAGTTATCATGCTACTATATTGACGACTTTTATAAATAAAAAAAATAAAACGACTTTTTTAAATAAAAATAAATAAAACAATAAAACTTCGTTAAAACATTTATCACTCTCATGATAATTTAATCAATAAACTCTTACAAGGTGATGGTCATAGACCTAAATATAGCCTGTTCAGTTCCATTAACGAGTGACGTTAGCCCTATCTAAAAATAGAAACCGAGACGACGGAATTCGATTTTGACCATGTAGAGCCTCCGGAAGAATAATAACCATGTCTGTTTGAATTAACATGATGTATGTATTACTTTTGTCGACATTTTTGGACAATAAACAATGGTCATTAAACAAAACTGTAATATTTCAAAATCTCTGAAGGGCATAATTTAGAACGAGAGCACCGCAAACAGGTGCACGACTACAGTTTTGACCCGGCTTCAATTCTGCGACTTTGACCCGGCTTCATTTATGTTTACAAAACTGTTTTTGGCATTTAATGTCGATACTTCGACGAAAAAAGTGTCATAATTATTGTTATTATTGTACATTTGTTTGATAAATTTCTTTTTAAACATCGTATGAAGGTTTTTACATCACATATTTCACTACATCAATAATGCAGATAGAAACTATTCTCTGCCACGCTCTCATGTGCCAATTCATTTGGTTCATCTCACCGATGTACGCAGAATAGACTATGTAAAACTTGTCGCTACCCCTCCTACATGGGTAAATACTTTTGAACATTCCATTAGTGATCGCCGCTCATGCGGCGATCAATAATTAACAGACCAACCAGTTTTTTCAGGCTGATATTGAATATACATCGCTCGAATAGGTTATCATCCGATATATATAAAAAAAACTCGCTTTACGAATTCATATTTAACCCTATAACAATCCATTCTCGTGACATAAATTATTTTAATATTAACCAAACAAAGTTGATGATATATAGATATTAGAGCGGTCCATTGCTTATTTTAATAAACTATGTCAATAAATGTCTAGGTTGATCGCCAGAGGAAGTATAAAAAATACACTCCCGCTATGAACAGGCTGTGCTGTATAGTAAAACCTCTCTATAACTACCACCAAGAAGAGGTATCATTCTAGCTCTCTCAAAAGCAGGTGGTAGCTTAATGCAGGACGAAGGTTATGCAGAAAGCTCCTGCAGGAGCTTTCTGTATTACTGTCGTCCTGCATTAAGCAACTACCTGCTTTTAGAGACGTCTATGTTTATTCATAAAGTGGTCGTATTAGAGGGTGTTTACTGTACATCAATTTTTATCATCATTAGATATACATACCCTACCTGTTGAAAAATCTTATCAAATGTCTACATCACCTTATTTTAACTATTTACCAGATAAAAAATCATGGAAGAAATATTGGCATCATTAATATTAATTGAACTACATTTGAACTTCGATATCTCGAACTTCAAGGGACTATATAAATTAGTTCGAGATAGCGGAAGTTCGAGTTATCCGATTTCTAATTTGGACAATTTCTCAAGTTCACAGCTTAATGCAGGTCTACAGTAATGCTGAAAGCTCCTGTAGGAGCTTTCAGCATTACTGTAGACCTGCATTAAGCTGCGAAATGTTTTTCTAGATATGCGTAGTAATACATTTTAGAGCAGTTCTGTATTGTAAGATTTTGGAAGGACCGAACTTTAAGTTCGAGTTATCCCGAATTTCGAGTTATCTGAGTTCGAGATATCGAAGTTCAACTGTATATTTAATGGCAACATGAACACATAACATGTTGACCATGGCAAAAACTGTATAATCTGATCTCTTTATTCTGTAAGCAAACAGAGCAGACCTTGATAAGACTGCTACTACGGGTGCTGTCTGATCAGGGCCTATCCTTTATTAGATGGGCGTGATAATGCATTTTTATCAGATACAGGGTTATAAAGTCGGCGTTCCAGATAAGCTTCAGTGGTAACAGGGAACAGTATAGATCCAGATCGAAATGTTCTTCCGTTCGTAATTGCGTCTACAGTTTCTGCTCTCGCCCCACTTACTGGAAAGTGTGTTAAATGGCTTTGGCTATTCCAGCTGGTATGGGTTTTAAAAACTATTTAAAGAAAGTTAGGGTAGAATATATAGGCCCTATCTTTTAAATGAAAAATATGTTGCCTGATATCATGCCAAATGAATACTGCTTAAAACGCATGATCATTCATGGAGAATCGATATATCAAGTAAAAACTTGTGAACATGCCGGTTTAAAAACTTGATCTCGATAAGATTTGGAAAAGGTTTGAAAAGATGTCTAATGGTATTACACGATGCATATGTTAAGAACCATCACAGAAAACACACACAATATAGCTGCGTCACAGCTACTGTAGAGCGGACACTTGGAAACGAGTCTGAAGCTGGATCGTTAAAGACATTACCCAGGTCCATTCAATGATCCCCCCCCCCCCCATTGTTCTCAATAGGCGTGAACGTAACAGTAAAAGCATGATACAAGTGTGCAAAATATGGCAAGCCGTCTCATTCTGTCTAGAGAGGCCCTGACATACAATTAGTCAAGGGGAACACACTCAAAAGACCATTGTTGGTCAGAACCCAATAGAAGTTCAACCCTTAAGAAGCCTACCACTAACAAACAAAGGGCCATATGCAGACAGGTTGGATCCAGATGAGACGTCAAGTAACCCGGCATCTTATCTGGATCCAAGCTATTTGACAGACAACATTTTCACAAATCTTTACAAACTATGAAGCACTTTCACATTTGAAGCAGACAAGCAATTTAGCAGATGAATATTTTATAAGGATTAAATACATTAAAAAACCGGAGCGCTTATGTATATCAGAGATAAAACTCTGGACATTTGGCCTGCAGTAGAATCCATTTAACCTGCAGTGGAGGAGAGCTATAATATGTTCAAAGGAGCCCTAATTAAAGCTGAGAATTCAATTTTGTCTTGTAGAGCTGGCGTTCATATATACATGCCATGTTTGTTTGTACAGTGGAGAAAACGTTATCATTTCCCGTTTAAACGTATCTATACGCAAATGCATTGAAGTAAAATGTAGAAAAATACACCTTGTTGAAATATCTCAAGATATTTTTTATCTGAGTGGCAAACCGTTTGGAGCCTGATCAGACGCCGGGTTACCCGGCGTCTGATCTGGCTCCTAACTGTTTGCAATGGAAATAATTGTTTTAGCATAAACGCGTTTAATGGGAAAGAATAACGTTTTCTCCACTGTGTCTGTGTGAATGTGTGTGAAGGTCTCCTTTCTTTCCAAGAATTTCTTTAAAATAAATGATGACAGACGGCGACAGACCGGGACACAGGGCAAACACAATAGCTCACTTTAACTCAAGAAACACTGCAAATAGAGTAATCACCCGTTCTCACAGCATCTCTCGGTAAAGAATTGCTGAAATATGATTTTTCGTTAGTGTGGGTCAAGTACTTTCAGTGAAAAAAAGACAGATTACATAGGGCAATACTTCCAAAAGAGATGTCCCACAGAGTTATTATCCTTGGACACAGCTGCCTCTTCTCCCAACAAGGTCTATCAGAATATGTAAATACTGCTCAGAAAGTTATAATTTAACCCCTGCACCCTGCACTTGATCTCAATGAGATATATTTGTATGTGGAGTGTCATGAATGTAGGTTGAGCACTTTAGAAGACATTCACAGGCCGAACGGACAAAGCGGGGCCTATATGCTCCTTCTTATAGTTTCAGGGAGCATAATAAAAAATAAAAACATATACTGCATTAGTGACAATCTAATCATTTCCAAATCATCAAATGTAAGAGACGGGCCTCACATGGAACGCTCCAGTGGTTCTTGACAGGCAGACTGCTATAGCTCTTACCATGTGCCGCATGCTTTTTCACAGGTTAGCTGTAAAGACCCAAGCCGGCCAAGGGAATGTCTTTAACCATCATGAATACAGTAAAACTTCTCTCCACCGGAATTTTAATTGAAAATTATTTTAGATACTTTTGGGCAGGTGACTGCTTATTGTTGGATGAATTTCATGCAGAAATCTCCTCTAGGCCTCAAAGATCGATATTTATACTAAATTAAACGTCTGGTTTAGATAGGTTTTACTGTATTTATAAAAAAAATGTGACGTCATGAATATTCATTAACTGAAGTTTCATAATAGCCTTTCAACAAAGCATGTTTTTGCCTTTGCAGAAACTGTAGTACCAGATACAGTAAAACCCCTCTAATGCGACCACCTAAAAGAAGTATAATTCTGGGTGCTAGATGCAGGTGGTAGCTTAATGCAGGACAAAATGAATGCAGAAAGCTCCTAGAGGAGCTTTTTGCATTCCTTTTTGTCCTGCTTTAAGCAACCACCTGCTTATAAAGACACCCGTGTTTATTCATTAAGTGGTCGCATTAGAGGAGTCCTACTGTATATATAATTTCATGGGCACACAGATTAGACTGTGATCAGACAGTTCCCAGCGTTAAAATGCGTATGCACTGCAATTAGAGTTTTTCTGCATTACGTTCGTTCTGTATTAGAGAGTCACCTGCTTTAAAGACATGCAAGTTTATTGATTAAGTGTTTATTAAGGTGCAATGAAACCCATCTTGATTTAAGTAGAGAAGAATTTCAATATTTTTAGGCAAGTGGCTGCATAATGCAGGGTGAAATACTGCCATTGTCAAGGGTTTTAACCCTTTCCCTCATATTGACGACTTTTGACGACTCTGTTAAAGTCACTTTGTGTAACCATTGTGATAAATAGAGCATTTGCTCCTATAGGAGCAAATGCTCTATTTATCACAATGGTTTGAAACTACAAAATTCTAAAATTTTCCTTTCCTCTTATTAATACTCCTTTTTGGAAGATTAATTCAAAGAGGTTGTATCTAAAAATAGCCTATGAGATAATGGGTTAACTTCCCTTGTCTTAATTCAACGAAATCACCGTAGCAAACGGTATTGATTCTGACGAGACCCAAGTTACCCGGTGTCTCAACTGGATTCAAACATTTTGCAAAGAAAACCATATAATTATTCGCCATTGGTAATGACACTGGAAGTGAACGAATACTAGACATCGAAAATGCAAGGGCCGACAAATAAGAACGATTAAAGTTTACATGTTGAAATCGAAATAAACATACAAAACCAGCTGCAAAATGATGTTTTGTACAATTTTGACTTTTATCTGACCTGGCTGTTCTGGTTGGCGCTTATGCATGATATTTGCTTGTATGCAATGGAACAAGCAATGTAGTAACTGACAGGATAAACACATTGCCCCTTGAATGCAAGAAACTAATGTATTGATATTTGCAAATAATGTAGACCCAGGTTAGAGTGCATCCTACATGTAATCAGGTTCTGCACAGTTTATTATTCAATATCCTCTAACGATTAAAGCCTTTTGTACTGAATGGAGTGATGGACCATTCCACTTTGAAAAGTCAGCATTCAAAGGTTTAAGCTGGGTTAATAGCTTCTAGGGCGACTGGTTATGTTGATATAAGCCAGTTGAAAAGAAATACAAGAGAAACACTATAATCCCTCTACAGGAAAAAATACAAACCTGAAAAAAAAACACACATAAAAACAGATGGTATTTTGCAACTCGACCTCTTTAAGTAAATAGCTGGGTATCACAAGGAATCTATGTCTAGATTATCGTTTTCTGCGACGCTTGGAGTAGTCCGCTGAGAAAAAAAAGTGTCGTCTGCTAAATGGTTAAGAATTACTGTGATCTTAATTGCTTTTGTAACCCTTTATTTCCTACAGGTGACATTTAATCTTGGTATACTTTGAAAAGGCATTAACCCTTTACTTCATGAATAAGCCTTTAAAATACACCTTTGCAAACAGACTAGACCAATCAGACATCTCCTATAGGAGCCGTCTTTTTAGGGTCTGCTCTGTTTGCTTACGGACTTATGTAGATATGAATCTAGTTTCTGTCAAGGTGAAAGAAAATGCGTTCATATATCATTATAAAAATGTCAGCTCTTTAATATTAATGATTTCTCTTCAAGTTAAACCGGCCAGAGTCTGTCTGACTTCTAGATTGGACCCTACCAGTTTATACGCGTACAGTAGAACCTGCCATAAGCGGCCATTCATGTATTGAACACAGGAGTCTTAAAAAGCAGGTGGTTGCTTAATGAAGAGCAAAAGTAATGCAGAAAAGATCCTAGCTTTCTGCATTAAGCTACCACGTACCTAACAGATGCATAATTAGACCTCTTTTTGATGACCGCTTAACCCATTCCCGCATATTGACGCCCTTTGACGCCTCTGTAAAAGTCACTTTGTGAAACCATTGTGATAAATAGAGCATTTGCTCCTATAGGAGCAAATGCTCTATTTATCACAATGGTTTCAAACTACAAAATTCTAAAATTTTCCTTTTCTCTAGTTAATGCTCCTTTTCGGTAGATTTATTTAAAGAGATATGGTCTTAAAATAGCCTAAGTGGGAATGGGTTAAGGCATGCAGTTACTACTGTATTTGATTACATGTAGATGTACATGTAACGGTGCAAACTAATTAATTACCATCGTCTGCATATTACAGTTTCATATATATTTTAAAGTTGCTTTTTCACTGAAACACTCTAATGCGATTGCCCTACAGTTTTGATGCCGATCATATGCCGAGCGAATCTGTGATTAGACAAGAGCAATACTGTTTGCCCCATGCAATCTTAAGTCTAGCCTAAGCATGTCTAATTGATGAAGCAGAGTACAATTTCAGAATTATAGATGAAATCTGACGGTATCAGAGAGGAGGGGCAAAACCTCATCATGCATTTCGTTCTGCAAATCTTGATTTTAAATTTGTTGGAGCATCACTGTGACAGGCTAACAAAGTGATGAATTATATTTAATTACTATCGCAGGCCCAATCTGTACAGGTCTGATAAAACGCCGCCCTGCTTCGCATATCTTTTCCTTGCCGACTGGAATGCAAGGAACACCTCAAGAATTTAGATATGAATATTGTTTGTACATTAAATATTGCAAAACGTAAAGATATTAAGTACGCGTACAAGGAAAGAGTTAATGGAATTTGAATCTACATGAAAACATAAATCTAAAGTAAACTTTATATTCTTTCGTATCCATGATAACCTTTACAAGCAGTTTGGACCCAGATGACTCTAAAACTCTAAACCGGACATGCAATTAAGTATAAATATCGGTCTTGGAGACTGGTGGCAGCTTGATGCAGGGTGAAAGTCATACAGAAAGCTCCTCTAAGAGTTTGCTGCATGACTTTCACCAATCAGTAAGCATCCACCTGCCTAAAAGTATCTGAATTCTTCTCTACTAGAATTCCGGGTTAGAGGGGTTTTACTGTATTGCTAAACAAAGACAATTGATTAGTAATAATTCCAATATACAGTAAAAACCTCTCTTAACCGGAATTCTAGTAGAGAAGAATTTATATATTTTAGGCAGGTGACTGCTTAATGCAGGGTGAAAGTCATGCAGAAAGCTCCTCTAGGAGCTTTCTGCATGACTTCCACCCTGCATTAAGCTGTCACCTGTCTCCAAGACCGATATTTATACTAAATTTAATGTCCGGTTAAGAGAGGTTTTACTGTAATAACTTACAGTATATTTTACGTAAAGTTTATTATTTCTAAGTAAACGTGTAGAACGAAATATCTATGTTTTACAGTAAAGTGTCGTCTTTTAGATGGTGGTGTTATTCTTATATTTGTTGTTATTGTCTTTTGTATGTTTTGTGTTTTTTGTTTTGCTTTACTTATTTGCTACTGTTGGAATAAATATAGGTCTGATTCTAGTTTCAGTCATGGCCAAACATTCCTGCATTCATTTGATATAATAAAACCTATTTAATGAACATTCCAGATGTCATTAGTTTTTACAAGGACGATAACAAAGTAAAGAATGAAAGTACAGTATGCATTTAAAATGAAGCTGACAACATTTCTTAGGAAGAAATTAACACAGTATTAAAAGGATTAAAATTTAAAAAATAGTTCGAATGGTTAAGTTTTTGCGTGGCATATTTGTGTACAAGCTGTGTCATATCAGGTCATGACGTTATCTGCCACAATCTAGTGATTGACTCCTTATCTCACCATCCCGGGAGCCCTATATAAACACCCGGATGAGGGAGATAGGAGTTGGCAGGCTTAAAGGCACTTATTTTGAAGGATGTTATTGTTTGAAAATGAGATTTTGATAAAACCCGCCTGGCTCATACACAGATGCGTTAGAGTTTAATTAATGAATTTCCAGCGTGTAATCATGGTGCTTTCCATATCTCCAGAAAACCTTCCAAATTCCTGTCCTTTGAACACTGTGTAAGTTTTCGTCTGCCCAAATCTGCGACTGCTTCAGTTTCCAGTGTTCATCGTTTCTTTTCATTCTTTTTAGTGAGATTGTGAGAGTGTCAAAACAGGTCAAAACTTACACAGGAAGCTCCTATAGGAGCTTTTTGTATTAGGTTACTTCTGCCTTGCATTAAGCAACCGCCTGTGTTTTACCAATTCAATTTTTTATAAATGAATTGCCGCTTAAGACATAGTCTACTGTATTCCGTAAGCAAATGTAAAATGAATTTGATTAAAAGGGTGAAAATCTGCATCTTGTTAAACCAAATGCAATTAGAATGGGATTGTTTGGTGTTATATTACTGCCAATTACGTTTCACTCGGTAATCACAGAGACAAATAGCAGCTGCTTCGAAAACTTGGTCTGTCGCCGGTTTTGTCATCTATGAACTCCCCGTTATCATGCAAGTACATGCATTTATATACGTGCATTCTTTTTCATGCGAACACATTTTACGTCGGACCAGACTCTTTGTTTCTCTGATCATGATCTGCGTCAAAATCAATTCGGGATTTCCTCGTGCAAGAGTGGGTGTTGAAATTTGTATGTGGGAGGGAGTGTCAGGAGGGATTTATAAGTTGATATGATGCATGTGTTATTTGTACACTAACAGCGCAAATTTTAAAACGCCCATCAAGCCATACATCAAGGTAAAGAATCGGGGCTTGCTGAAATATGCAGGACCGTCTGCTTCTTTGAATGCTGAAAAAAATCGAAGTGAAATGGTCCATCAGTATGTATTCATAAAGTCCATATAATATGAAGCACTTAAATATGCAAGATGATTATGAATGACAAACAATGCAGACCCTGACCAGATGGCTCCCACAGGAGTCCTCTGATTTGGGTGCACACTGTTTGCAAATGGCAGTATACCCAGCAGTTTTAAAAAGTAATTTTTACAGAGGCGTCAAAAGGCGTCTACATGAGAGAATGGGTTAAGCTTTTGGTAGCTATTTGCCATGCAACAGGGACTACAAGAGCAGTCTAATCTTTAGCGTGCGTGAATCTGTGATAAAATTTTGCGAAAGCCTTTGGACATTGAAAGCATCTCAATCGGATAAAGGCTTAACTGTAAAGAGGTGTAACAGCAAATCAATGACACACGCTGTACACAAAGTGATTTATGAGATATATCCTGTGTCTTATTTATAGTGAGAATAATTTTGCAACCAACACCTGTTTGTTTGACGTCTTGTATGTTGGTTCCTTGGTCAACTTCGGTATTCTCTGTATTGTTTCCTCCGACATGGTTCACTCTGAATACCTGTTGTTCTATCGCTGTCTCTGTATTCGGGTCTATCTCTACAGTGCATATCAGCATTTCATCTGCCTCTGTTTCTATCTTTCTTTCTGTTTCTCAGTTAATTAATATTCATTACGTCATTACAAATGTAGCATATATGAATATCAATCTAGTAAAGGGACAATTGCTGATATTTAAGACAGGTCGGACAAATGTAAATTAAATGGAGAAAACTGCCTGCTCCAAGTTTGTATTTCTGTATGTCTATCAATCCCTCTTTCTATATACAACAAAACCCCTCTAAACCTGAATTTTGGTAGACAAGAATTTAGATACGTTTAGGCGGGTGGCATCTTAATGCAGTGTGAAATTCATGCAGGGTGGAATTCATGCAGAACCCCCCCCCCCCAAGAGGAGCTTTCTGTATGCCTTTCACCCTGCATTTAGCCACCTGTCTCCAATATTGCTAAATTGAACGTCCGATTTGGATTTTATTATTATTTTAATCATATACATTTCTATCTCTTTTTCCCTCTCTAAAATTATAATTACATAAAATGTAAATAAAGTTTCAATTAAGCAGCCAACTTGTGTTTAAGAACGCTTTGTTATTTACTTAGCGTTCGCTTAAAATGAGTCTCCTGCAATACATTCCACGTAAAATTCTGACAATAGTTCCAGACTCTTATGATTGAAGTAATTGCTTCTATTTAATATCTGACACTCTCTATATGATAGACCACTCAAGGAACAATATATGCCATCTACTCTCAAAAGCTGAGTGTCACTCATCTAATCTTTAAATTGCTCAATGAATATGGCCCTTATCTGTAGAAAGTTGTCTGTTTCAGGGTGTAGACTCCTTTACAACCAGTCGAAAGTTTTCTGGAAACCCAAATGAATCATCGCGTCTGAGTGGTGCGATGACTGATGAGGATCTGTACATTTTGAATTACAAAAACCAATGAGTGTCAAACAGTGTAGACCCTGATCAGTCTACAACAGCAACTGGTTTGGATCTTCATCGTTTGCAAAATGACAGAAGTATTTTGTTTCAGCACGTGTTCATTAATTTCGTTCTATTTTAACCCTTTACTCCATAAATACGCCTTTCTACACTTTTGCAAACATAGCAGATCCAGATCAGACGGCTAATGTAGGAGCCGTCTGATCAGCGTCTGCTCTGTTTGTTTTTTATACAATATACAGAGCTCCAGATAAGATGCGTAAATTAAAACATTTTCAAGAATAACTCCTTTATTTCTCCACTTAACCCTATAATGTGACCACTCTTTAGAATCGTCTCGAAGAGACGATTCTAAAGAGTGGTCACAGTATAGGGTTTGGTAGAGAAATGACAATTTTAGTATTTGGGTACGCACTCTTATCTGTAGTTCTGAATATAGATATGATTTGACAGCTTCTGCCATGGCCAAAACATCATGTATCCGCGTGCTATTGTAACAATTAATCCAATTACTATTCAAAATGTAATTATTTCTTACATGCATATTCAAATAATCCGTATAGAGGGGTTCTACTGTATGTAATAGTTTAACATGACCATTTACTTGATGAATATTCATGTAATAAATGTGTAATACAGTAAAACCCCGCTAATGCGACCACTAAATGAATAGACATGTGTGCCTTTATAAGCAGGTGGTTGCTTAACGCAGGACAAAAGTAATGCAGAAAGCTCCTCTAGGAGCTTTCTGCATTACTTTTGTCCTGCATTAAGCTACCACCTGCATCTAGCACCCAGAATTATACCTCTTTTAGGTGGTCGCATTAGCGGAACTTTACTGTAATGTGATTTTATAATGACATAATGAACAAGGGAAAGGTAGAACATTACACAAACTGTAGAATTGGTTATATTTTCTCATACAGGAGTGATCTGATCTGGGTCGACTCTACAAAGTTGTTAAAAGGTGTGTGTACGAGGCAAAGGGTTAAAGTAAAGTATTAAAGCTTACATATTACTTGGAATAAATTCATTAAAAAAGTTCATTTCATTTCCCACGCTGTACTAAAAACAGAAGGTACAGTTGAACTAAATTAGCCACATAAGTAATTAATATTAATTTCATTAGACCAACTTCCATTACATACGTGCTGCATCAACCCTTTACCTCATAGATACGCCTTTAACCCATTGCCTTATAGGCTATATTTAGATACACACTCTTTAAATAATTCTACCGGAAAGGAGCATTAAGAGAAAAAGAAATTTTTAGAATTTTGTAGTTTGAAACCATTGTGATAAATAGAGCATTTGCTCCTATAGGAGCAAATGCTCTATTTATCAAAATGGTTTCATCAAGTGATTTTTACAGAGGCGCCAAAAGGCGTCATTATGAGGGAATGGGTTAAATGCCCTCGCACGCAAGCAGAGCAGACCAATACCACACGGCTTCTGTATGAGGCGTATGATCAGGTTCTGTTCTGATTGTTTATTGGATAAAATAAGCAACAGTCAGACTCGTTAGTATTTCTTGTTTAAATGCCATTATAAATACTAATCCGTATAATTAATACTCATGATGTCATAATTACTGACATGAATATTGATCAGGGGTGTGGTTAAGCTTCCGCCTGATTTAGACACCGGCACTCCGACTTTAGAGTGCTTGCTTTAGAGTGGTTTTACTCTGAATGCAAGTTGTTATCAGATGGAGAACAGCATCGTGAACAGTAACGTTGATGAATCTTCTGTGGAAGTTGATCAGTCAGTGTTGGCTAATTACCTCGACTTATGGAGGCAATTATGTTAAAGTATCACCCCTTGAAACTTACACTAAATTCCTTTCGGCAGCTGTGGATACATTAGTTTCATCCTTATAAAACTGTATTAACCACGTCCCTATTCCATATTCATGTATAGAATAATGAAAACATGAATATTCATTAGCTATTTGTTTTACAAAGTAAGCTTTTCAAGCAAGCATTAGTTTGCTGGTCCTTATAACAGATGACAGTTTTGAATGATGACTATCATGTATAAAATCTCCAAAAGTCACCTGTCTTAAAAGTTCTAAATTCTTTACTAAACGCCAGGCTTAGATGGATTTCACTATACAGTAAACCCCCTCTAATGCGACCACCAAAAAGGGGCATAATTCTGAGTGCCAGGGGCAGGTGGTAGCTTAATGCATAACTTTCGTCCTGCAGTAAGCATCCACCTGCTTGTAAAGACAGCCATGTTTATTAATTCAGTGGTCGCATTAGAGGGGTTTTACTGTATTCCATAAAGTGACCACTAAAAGAAGTAGAACGGTTGACATTTAATTTGGGTAATATATTAGTAGCGGGCAAAAACTCCATCAGAAAAGGTCTTAATTTAGTCTTCATCGTGGGTATTTTTAAAACAAGTAGTACTTGTAACTTAATGCAGGACGATAGGTATGCATGAAGATTTCTACATTACTTCCGCCCTGCATTAAGAAACCATTTCTCTTTTACCAAGCATGTGGTCGCTTTAGGCAGGTCCTATTGTAGGCTTAACATGCTATCAATGCGTTTTAAACCGTAAACGTATAGGATGCAACAACTGTATGTGGTTGTTGGAGTTTTAGTCTGTATCATGATGGAATAATCAATCAAAGTGTCAAACAGTACAATCTATGACTAGACGTGCCTAATTAGTCAGCATCTGGTCTGTACCCATACTGCAGTAATCACAACTAGTATGGCATTTCAGTCTATCCTCACGGATACTGAACGGTCTACAGCAGAAACTCTACTAAGCGGTCTCTCATATATTAAACAGAGGAGTCTCAAAAAGCAGGTGGTTGCTTAATGTAGGGCAAAAGTAATGCAGAAAGCTCCTAAAGGCGCTTTCTGCATTGCAGTTGACCTGCATTAAGCTACCACCTGCCTTACGTACCCATAATTAGACCTCTTTTCGTGATCGCTTAAGACCGGTTATACTGTATTTCAAAATATTCAACATTTAGTCTGCAGTGGGGGATGGGGGATTACCTACACAAACAATTTGGATACAGATGAGACACCGAGTGACACGGTGTCTTATCTGTATTCAAACTGTTTGACACTTTAATTTTGTTTTTGGAACGATATGCAAGATAAACCAAAATTGATGATGACGACATAGAATCTATTCTACTGCCAAACAATACTCAACATACTAAAGGTTACAGAACAGAACAGAACCTTTATTTCGTCACAGTTTACATTATTGTAACAATGTAGAAATGCTCGTCATGGTTTAACTATAAAGCCCACTCAATGAGAAATAATTTAAATGTGCTAGAGCATTTTTATTGACAAAAAGTGCAGACCATCATCCGGGGACTACTCTAGAGTCCTCTGATCTTGGTCTACATTTTTTGCAATTATCAGTGCATTCTTTTCCCGCATTATAGTGGTTAGCGTGTTCGTGGAGTTACTTTTTAACCATTTACTCTATAAATACGCCTTTCTACGCATTTGCAAACAGGGTAAACCCAGATCACGTCTGATCATGATCTGCTCTATCTGCTTATGATTTCATATAGATATGGTTATGGTGTTTTCCTGCCATGGTTAACAATTCTATTTTCCGTGTGCTATTACATGTATAACAATAATTATTAACCCTTTCGCTGCCAAACTCTGTCGTCTGCTAACTTTGTCGTCTGCTACAAATTTTCATTTTATTGATTTTCTTCATTTTTGTTTCGAAAATATAGTAACAGTAACAAATAGTTTGGATCCTGATGAGACGCCGAGTTACTCGGCGTCTCATCTGAATCCAAACTATTTGCATAGGTAATCACAGATCCGGCATTGGCAGCGAAAGGGTTAATCTAATTAGCATTCATGTTGTCATTATTTCTTACATGAACATTCATGGAGTAGAGGGTTAAAACAAAACGACCAGAATCAATGTATTTGCAAAGGCACGCGCAAGGTAGACATTCGGTGTATACATTATGGTAGTGAACCAGTCCGTTGCTATAAAATAATCAAACTCTCGTCTGCTTCATTTCACGTGTTTTAGATACTGTTGGCCGAGTGACAAACAGTTCAGATCCTGATCAGACGCTGAACGACTCGATGTCTGATCTGAATCCAATCTGTTTACAAATCAAAGTCATACTGAGATAAGCGAAAGTAGTATTAATGTATTATTCACACTTAATAAACATTACACGGCTAATAATCTCCTTTTTTATTTTTGTTAAATCGGTTTATAACCAGAACCCAAATATTTTGACATCTACTGAAATAGATGCAATAAAGGTCACAAACATTCTTATCTGATCGTCTTCTTTAGAAGCAGACGACACTTATGAAGCAGACGCAGTTATAGCGTATGTGTATAATGGAAGTATTCCTAGTAGACGAACTGCTGTGAACAGGCGGGAAAATGGCTGACCAGGCCTAAACCATTATCATAATGAAAATCCATCAGTAGTTAAGGTGTGCTGTTAATTACATTGTTTCTGCCGCGTGCTTCCTAATTAGCCTGATTAACTGGATCTTTATTCTGCTAATTAACTGCTTACTGTATGCAACTTTATGAATTTCTATTTTCCCCTATTTATTAGTTTCTTTTTTTGTCTTTACCGATAAGTTTCATTAGATATTACTAATTGGTTTCAAGAACAAAAATAGTTCCATTATGGTATGGTCACAGGGTCAATACTAGCAATTTATTTCACATATTGCCAATTGCCCCCAGGCTAAGGGGGATAACCCGTCCCAAGGGAGGACGGGTTATTGTTGTATTGCCTGTTACCTTCTTTCTGTCTGGCATGAACTGTACTCCGGTCCCCCGTCTGTCATTGTGTTTTGGAAGCGCGTGTGGGCAATATGGCTTTGGAATGTGTTATATATGACTGATACTCTGTAAGTGATACTGACGCTTAGATATATCATTATTTATTCAGTAACTTTGATCAACATTGATATAGATATATATTCTTTTTAACGTTTTACCTCATAGATACACCATTTGATACCTTCGCAAACAGAGAAGACTCAGATCAGACATCTCCTTTAGGAGTTGTCTATTCAGAGACTGGTTCGTTTGCCTATGGAATAATATACAATAGAATCTATCTAAACCGGACGTTCAATTTAGTATAAATATCAGTATTGGAGACAGTTGACAGTTTAATGCAGGATGAAAGTCACACAGAAAGCTCCTCTTGGAGCTTTCACACGACTTTCGCCCTGCATTAAGCAGTCACCTGCCTGAAAGTATCTAAAGTATTCTGTACTAGAGTTCCGGTTCAATGGTTTTTACTGTAGATCTGACTGTATAGTTTCTGGTTGTACTGTTTTTGACCACAGATATTCATGATGTCATAAGTTCTTGTATGTACTTACCAGGTAAAGGATTAGCGAACACATGACGTAATTTGGGATTTTATGACATTGAAATGTTGTTTGAACAGGGATGGGTCCAACTTAATTGCATGTACGTTAACAGTATACAGAAGAAGAGCTCTAGAGCGATCACTTAATGAATACACATTGGTGTTTAACCCTTCCACCATGAATATTCACGTGCGAAATAATGACGTCATTAATATTAATAAGATTAATTTATGAAAGTATCACATTAACCAAGACTTTTTTGGCCATGGCAGAAACTGTAGAATCATATCTATATTATATCATAAGCGAACAGAGCAGACCCTAGTTAGACAGCTCCTATATATAGGAGCCGACTGACATTGGCCTACTCTGTTTGCAAAGGTGTAGAAAGACGCATGTATTTATGGAGTCAATGGTTAAAACCAAGCGATGGCTTGATGCAGGACGAAGGTAATACAGACAGTTCTCTTTCTAACTGTCGTTCTGCCTTAAGCTCCTACCTGCCTTTCGGAGCCAATTAATATGTACATTGCTTGCTTCAAAGATGATTTATTGTACTGTAATAATAATTCCTCTTAACCAAACGTTATATTCGGTATAAAGATCGGTCTCGGAGACAGTCGGTAGCTTAATGCAGGGTGAAAGTCGTGCAGAAAACTCCTCTAGGAGCTTTCTGCATGACTTTCATCCTGCATTAAGCATTCCGAATTATATGGGTTTTATCTGATCAGGGTCTACTCTGATTGCTAATAGAATTTCAAAGATCTGTGTCTTTACTTTCTAAAATGGCTAAAATGCTCCACCTTCCATATTTCATAATAACCTTTTTGTCCATGAATATTCAGTAGGTATTGAAATCTGTAATTAACATAGAACAGGGAAAGGGTTAAAGCTCATTTTAAAGTGAATACGTCCAATCATATTTTGGGGCGATCTAATTTTTATTTAAAGTGCTGTTCCTGCAATATTTGGTTTGCCAATCTGACGTGGCCCATGGAATATACCCATTGAAAATGATTTGTCCAGCAAATAATGTACACCAAGATCAGAAGCCCTCTGAGCTGAGTGTACATGTATACTGTGTGTCCATGTCCTTTTTAAGTTTACAAGGGTTAAAGTGGCTTTGATATGTCTAAATCATGCTACATTGTCTATCTAACCCCTTCCCTGTTCTACGTTTATTCCATATTTCAATACCTACTTAATATTCATTCACAAAAGAGTAATAAAGAAATATCAAAGGTGGACCATTGTAGACATTTAAGAAAGCAAAGAAACAGATCTATCAAATTATATTGGCAAACAGAGTAGACCCTGATCAGACGGCTCCTCTAGGAGCCATCTGATCTGGGTCTACTCTGTTTGCAAATGCGTGAAAACACGTTTATATGAGGGAAAGGGTTAATCATTTCCCTCATACAAAACCTTTTTCACGCATTTGTAAACAGAGCAGACCCGGATCAGACAATCCTTTAAGATCCGTCTGATCAGATCAAGATCTGCTCTGCTTGCTAACGAAATTGTATCGATCTGATCCTACAGTTTCTACCAATACCAAACATCCATGTGTACATATGCCATTATAAAAATCCTTTAATCTATATTATTACAGTAAAACTCCTCTAAACCGGACGTTCAATTTAGTATAATTGTAGGTCTTGGAGACAGGTGGCAACTTAAAGCAGGGAGAAGTATTTATGTATGATGTTCACTCTGTATTAAGCAGCCACCTTCCTAAAATATCTAAATTCTTCTGTATTAGAATTGCGGTTAAGTGGGGCTTCACTAAATTTTTAATAGGGAAAGGATTAAAAGAGAACACTATTTCAGCATGTAGAGAAACTTAAGACGTATCTTAGCAGCCGCATGTGTAGTTACACATGCACCAATGACATTCGTATGCGCTAACCAATCAGACAAAAACTCAACATAGTGTCAATGTGTTCACTTTCATCAATGGTAATGTATACATGTATCTATAACAAAATGGATACTAGCGAATTCACATATTTATCGATAAAATTAATGTTATGAGAACATATACTGCATGGAACGCGTTTGATTGTGAATACCGACCGCTAATGCCATAGCATTTATTGCGGTCTTCATTTTTACAGTTGAATATTATTTATCTCAATTTTTTCTATATTTTTCAGATAATGGTGTAAAGAGCGACAACTCATCATGTCATCCAGTGTTCTCTCCCTTCATAATAACATCGTGCCAGGATGAAGTTTCAACAGCGTCTCGCAATGCTGTCATCTGCCGGAGGGTGTACCATTGTGTACCTTCTACTGTTGTACACACAGGGCGTGGTCCAAGTATGGCATGGCTCACCCTCCCGCCATCGCCGCTCTCTCTTCGCCGAGTACGACTTCGAGCAAAAATACTGGAATCCTACCTTGAAACCTTTAAGTTGTGAAAAGGTATATACGAACAATTACGAAGACGATTCAAATCAAAATGACACCATTTTAACCGTAAATCTCCAAGAAGAATCAAACTTCAATGTATATAGTAATAAGATGTATCGCATGCCTCGCCCTTCGGTAGATGAACAGGAAAACGAAGAGCTCACGGTAATCGTTCTGCCTCATTCTCATGTTGATGCGGGATGGTTAAGGACTGTAGAAGAGTATTATGTGATAAATGTTAAAAAGATCTTAAACAACATGGTGACGAAATTAAACAAATATGAAAACATGACTTTTGTGTGGGCGGAAACTGTGTTTTTATCCATGTGGTGGAACGAATTGGACGATCATGTAAAGTTGCAAGTTCGAAGACTAATCCAGAAAGGTCAGCTGGAGATAGCGCTAGGTGGCTGGGTAATGTCGGATGAAGCTTCAACCCACTACGTATCGGTTGTTGACCAATTGTCTGAGGGGCATCAGTGGGTCCTTGAAAATCTCCAAACAATACCGGCCAATAGTTGGTCAATTGATCCGTTTGGTCATTCTGGAACCATGCCATACCTATGGAAACAGGCTGGCATGGAAAATATGGTAATACAGAGGGTCCATCAGGCGATTAAAGGAACACTTGCCAAACGGAAAAGTTTGGAGTTTAAATGGCGACAGTACTGGGACAAAACTGCTTCAACGGATATTTTGTGCCATATCATGCCCTATTTGTATTATGGTGTTCAGCACACTTGTGGACCAGATAGGAAAATATGTTCTATGTATGACTACGGCAAACCGAATGTAGCGTTAAACGAGAAGTCTCCGGGGAGACATATTACAAAGTTCAATGTCGCCCAACAGGCTAAATATTTATACGACCAGTATAGGCTTAAGGCTGGTCTGTACAAATACAATACAATTCTAATACCCCTAGGAGATGACTTTCGCTTCGATAATGCTGATGAATGGGACCATAATTATCAGAACTATATGAAATTAATGGATTATATGAATAGCCAGAAGCAATGGAATATTAACGTCAGGTTCGGGACACTGGCAGACTACTTTAAACAAATCAGACAGCAAGAAGCTTACAAATCTAAGAAAGATCATAACTATCAGTTTCCAATTTTGAAAGGTGATTTCTTTCCGTACTCTGACCAGAATTCGGATTACTGGACAGGTTTTTATACAACAAGGCCATTTGCAAAACAGCTCTCTCGCAACGTAGAATCTGACCTACGAGCTGCCGATGTTTTGAATGCTTTAACGGTGGGTTACACTAAGCGCTGGAATATTCCATATGAAAGTTACCATGATATCACCTCCCAGCTTCAAGCTGCTAGGCGAAATCTTGGATTGTTCCTACACCACGACGCCATCACAGGTACAGCAAAACCGCATGTCGTGGAGGACTATGAAAATAAGTTAATGCAAGCCTATCAGCTGATTCAAAACTCCATTACAGCAACAGTGCAGATCCTGCTAACAAAGGGGAAGTTAGATTCACCAGCCATGTTGAGTCCCATTGGGAGTCGCAAAGACGCGGAAAGCACTTTACAAAAATACACAATTCCAATAAACACGGCAAGGACAAAGGTATTGATCTTTAACCCAGTTGCTCAAGAGAGGACGGAGTTCATACATTTAATTGTTAATGGTGTCAACGTTGAAATTAAGAATTCCAACGGTAACAACATTCCATTCCAAATCAATCCAATTTTCAAATCGACAACGAAGATTCTTTCATCAGAATATGAAGTAGTTTTTCTGGCAGAACTGCCTCCCCTGGGAATAGAAACATACTTTCTCAATAAGGTTGATGAGAGACACGACAGATATTGGACATCTGTGACAACATACAGCGAAATCCCCTCTGAAATACCACAAAACTCGCATTTTATGCATTCAGCTAGTACAAACCAGGCTATTTCAGACATCTACCTGGAGAATGAATTCATGCGCGTGAACTTTAATAAGAAAGGAATGCTTGATACGATATATGATAAAAGATTAAATAAACTAACGGACGTAAGATTGGATTTCTTGGCGTATAAATCCGATGGAAGCGGCGCTTATTTGTTTTACCCTTCGGGAGAAGCAGATGACTTACTTCTGGATGATCCAGAAATAAGGATAATAAAAGGACCCCTGATGGAACAAATTCAGGTGATTCATAAGTTTCTTGTACATACTGTAACATTGTATGATACCCCGGTAGTGCAAGGGCAGGGAATCCATATTCAAAATGATCTAAACATGAAAGCACAGAACATGCGCGATACTGAAATAATTATGAGAATTTCAAGTGATGTGGATAATGACAAAGGGAGCTTTTATACAGATCAAAATGGGTACCAGCTGATAGGAAGGCAAAACGACCCAACACGTAACATTGAAGCTAATTACTATCCAATCACAACAATGGCTGTGATTGAAGATAAAATAAAGAGATTAACTCTTCATGCTGCACAAAGCCATGGTGCTGCTTCGTTAAAGCAAGGGTGGCTTGAAGTTATGCTAGATAGAAAAGTGCTAACTGACGATAAGAAGGGTTTAGGAGAGGGAGTAATAGACAATAAACTTACTGTCAGTAAATTCATTCTGCAGGTAGAGTATAAAGATTCAGTCATTCCATCTGCGAACCTCGAGTTCACGTTTCCATCTTTATCGAGTAACATTCAGAATGAATATCTTCAGCAGCCGTTACAAACATTGTTCACAACTGTGAAAAGTGACGCGTTTGATTTGAGTTTCCATCCAGTGAACCACTCCCTGCCTTGTGATGTTTCTATTGTGAGTTTGAAAAATACTGTAGACTCCGACCTTGCCTACACAGGCACCAGTCTAACATTACACAAAAAGAGCTATTCTTGCGATTATCCTGTCACAGGTATGCAGTGTTCCCTAAACGACAGGCAGGTTAGTCTGCGCTCGATCCTGCCGGAAGTTAACATAGACGATGCAAGGGAGACCACTCTCACAAATCTGTATGCAAAGAACAGTCAACAGCCAGATACTGATATTGTTTTATCGACAATGGAGTTAAAGTCCTTTCATTTTAGAATATGATGTCTATTACCTTTTAGTATCCTGCTTTACATGTAGGTTTTAAAATACTAAAGAAATTCATTCCACTCTTTATAGGCGTTCAGAATGCATCTTTAAAACATGTGGTCTGTTGGTAGTACACGTACATATGTGTAATCATTACTAAATTCACAAGGCAGTGCAGGCTGGAAGAAAAATAATGAATAGGTCCGTGTTTGCTTTACTGTGCTTGATATTCAAAATATTCAATATGTTTTATAGCAATATCTTTTAGCACCCCTTAACTCTTTTGCTGCCTATGGCAATTTGTGATTACCTATGCAAATAGTTTACACCCAGATGAGAAGCTGACTAACTTTCACCAGTGTCCAACACTGATGCAGTGCAGTGGTTACGAAGTTGCAACATAAATGAAGCAAACGACAGATTTTTACATAGAACATGGTTACACACGATTTAGCACCGAAAAGGTTAACCCATTTGCTCCCATATATGGGACGTAGGCAAACAGTGCAGACTCTGACCAGACGCCGCATAATGCGGCGTCTGATCAGAGTCTACACTGTTTGCTGATAGGAATTTCAATATAAAACAAAACGAAATTAAATAGTTAGGCCAGGCACCCCTTAGATAAAACATGGACGAATCCAATATATAAGCATGGACGAATCCACTGGGTGCAAATTGGGTAGCCATTGCTATGCTAATTGCCAACTGACTCGCATTTGCAAACAACTTTGAACCTGAAGAAAGCAACGCTGTTTGGCATTTGTTCAATAGTTTCTCAAAATCCAGAACGAATCGGAAGAAACCAAACATTTCACCAGATCATAATTTGAGCAGGCATTATATTTTACAGTAAGGAATGGATTAATGCATAAAAACAGTACAGTGATGGTGTAGACACCATTAGTTAGCCCTTACACAACTGTGAAAAAAACGTCTGCTTAAAATTTGATTTGATGCAATTTTGATTACTTCTGATTCGAAACTATTGACCGAGTATCAAACAGATTGGATCCTGATGAGACGCCGAGTTACTCGGCGTCTCATCTGGATCCAATCTGTTTGCAAATGCGAGTCAGGTCGCTGCTAACGGGCGGGAGTTAGATTTCTATAATGTATCTATTTGGAGTAAACTGTATACATATTCTTCTCTTAAGCTATATTGTGCATGTGCTGCAGAAGCCAGTAGACTATTCTAGAGATGTATTTTGAATTTCCTGGTTCATGATGCATGTATATATTCGTGTGTTTCACTTAGAATAGTTTCATTTGTGTGGCATTTTCTCACAAAGTGGTGCAAATAACATAAACTACGTTAAACCTTTCTATTTAATACATACATCAGTGTAAACTAATTTCGCAAAATATTTGAGCAATCATTATGTTTTCCACGTTTTAGTACTGATCCAAAAAGCCATCACGCTGAAAACGCATCATTCGATTAGGGTTTAAACTGTATGACACTCGTCGATATATAGTCAATCTGAGCAGTATAGACCCTAATCAGATGTTATGTCCACGAATCATCGGGTAATATTGGATCAACACTGTTCGCATAGGATCCTGTGTCATGAGCACACGTTATCTCATTGCATCACTCAGTTATAATATTAAAACGTATACATGTATATGGATTTAAGTACCGTCTACAATCACATTTTGATTAAAAGGTGTTATCCCTTTGAATGCGGGAGACGAGTGTACCGACTCTTACAAACAGTGTAGACCTAGATCTGAGAGCTCCCAGAGGATCCATCTGACCATCGTCTGCATTGTTTGTAATTTAATCCATTTCATATTTAATGGACTCTATCAATTAACCCATTCCCTCATATTGATGACTTTTGAAGCCTCTGTAAAAGTCACTTTCTGAAACCATTGTGATAAATAGAGCATTTGCTCCATAGGAGCAAATGCTCTATTTATCACAATTGTTTCAAAACTGCACAATTCTATTGTTTTCCTTTTCTATATATAGTTAATGCTCCTTTTCGGTAGATTTATTCGAAGTGGTTGGATCTAAAAATAGCATATGAGGTAATGGGTTGTACAGTGACGGATCATTCCACTCCGAAAATCCATCATTCAAAGGGTTAATATTACTTTGTAGTATGATTGTTAATCATAGTTATTTCCATTCATTTATTAATATGAAATATTAATGATGTCTCGTTAACGTGCTTATCATGCATATATTGGTGTTTTTATTGTAAAATGATATTGCGGTTAGTTGAAATTCTTTTGATAACACATAATGTATAAACTAGTATAGCAATAGATGGGATGGACTGTGCAAGTCCAATGTGTGACATGGGCATTTCTTTTGTGATCAGCTAATAAATGAACCTTCAATACAAGTACAGTAAAACCCCGTTAATGCGACCACTTAATAAACAGCCACTGGTGTCGTTTAAAGCAGGTGGTTGCTTAATGCAGGACGAAAGTTATGCAGAGAGCTTTCTGCATAACTTTCGTCCTGCATTAAGCTACCACCTGCCTCTGCCACCCAGAAGTATGCCCCTTTTTGGTGGTCGCATTAGCGGAGTTTTACTGTACTTTATTTGCATTTAGCCTGATGTGGGCGGATGTGATTGCATCTGCAAACAGTTTGGATCAAGATGAGACGCTGAGTAACTCGGCGTCTCATCAAGATCCAAATTGTTTGACACTCGTAGAATTGCAACTTATCTATTAGCTTGAACTTTGAAAATGAAGTGGTATAAAAATTGTGTAAGTATACTTTGCCCATATGGTTTAATGTGGGAAACTAAAGTCATTTGCAAACAGTGTAGACCCAGATATGATGGTTCCTAGAGGAGCCTTCTCATCGGGGTCTGCACTGTTTGTCATGTTACACTTTTCGTGAATCGAAAAAATCCTACATATTCACTGTAAGTTTGATCTGTTTCAATGTTCATCCTGGTACATGTAGTCAGAGCTACAGACAAAAGTGCGTACCCGGATACAAAATCGACATTTCTCCACCAAACCGCATGTTTGACCACTCTTTAGATATTGTCTCCAAGAGACGATTCTAAAGAGTGATCGCAGTACAGGGTTTGGTGAAGAAATAAATGAGATATTCTTGAAAATGTTTCACTTTACACATCTTATATGCGCCTCTGATGTAGTCTTCTTTCAAACTAGACTACAGTGTCTGGTACATGCAGTCTTTCAAACTAGACTTCAGTGTCTGGAACATGTAGTCTTTCAAACTAGACTACAGTGTCTGGAACATGTAGTCTTTCAAACTAGACAGAAACGTCTGACACTTGTACTCCTTCAATACGGAACAAAAAACTCTTAAAACGATAAATACATTTATTTAAAAATCAAACATAGTTTGTGATCATACCATATTTAGCCGTTTCATATTCCATAATTTCATAATTTATGCAATTTTCAAATTAGCTGATCACAAATAGAAAATGTCTTTAACGACCTTCGTGTAAATGATTGTTGATACATTTTTTTCCTTTTATAAAAAGGAACTGTATGCTTATTTCATTCCCTGCGTGTTTCCATTTTTCGTTATACTGTTCTTTTTCAAATGTCATTTTCAATTATATATATATATTTGTCAAGTGTTGTACGAAATGTGCACATAACGGACATTATATCCATATAGTCTTTGCTACTCATTGAGATAATTATATACAGTATACAGTTGAACTTCGATATCTCGAACTTCAAGGGACTATATAAATTAGTTCGAGATAACGGAAGTTCGAGTTATCCGATTTCTAATCTGGACAATTTCTAAAGTTCACAGCTTAATGCAGGTCTACAGTAATGCTGAAAGCTCCTGTAGGAGCTTTCATCATTACTGTAGATCTGCATTAAGCTGTGAAATGTGTTTCTAGATATGTGCAGTTATACATTTTAAAGCAGTTCTGTATTGTAAGATTTTGGAAGGAGTTATCCAGAAGTTCGAGTTATCCGATTTCGAGATATCGAAGTTCAACTGTATATACTCTTTAGCAATCTCATTAACCATTGACTCCATAAATACGCCGTTCTATGCCTTTTCAAACAGAGTATATCCAGATCAGACGTCTACTGCAGGAGTCGCCTGATCAGGTTCTGCTCTGTTTGCTTTTGAAATAACACAGATATGATTCTACAGTTTCTGCCATGGTCAACAATTCCTGTGTTCATGTGTCATTATAAAAAATAAACTAATTAATATTCATTATTTCATACATGAATATTCATGGAGTAAAGATCAAATGTAGTTCCGCGTCCACTGCCACTCATAAGAATGCCCATAATTGCCTCACATTATATTTCGTTTAGGTAATGAAATCCGAGAGATAACAATACCCATTCAGATCAGATTTTTTCCTTATATGTAAATGTGCCCGTATGGTTTATCACAATGCGTTCTCCTTCGTATCTAGATCAGCATTTTGCTAATCTCTAAACTCCCATACATGCTTGCCGAAATCCGCGATGGCAATCTTGTTTGCATAAATATATGTATTTATTATTGTAGAGCAGATACGTGTAACTCTTTACTCAATATATACGCGGGTTAACGCCTTTGCAAACAGACTAGACCCAGATTACAGGATCACGTATTAGCTGTCTAATCAGCATCTGTTGTGTTTGCTAATGGAATGATGTAGATCTGATTCTACAGTTTCTGCCATGGCCACGCTTTCCTGTGTCCATGAGTCACAGTAACAAATCAGCTCCTTAATAGTCATTATATCTTATATCAGTATTAATATTGAAGAGGTTAAATATTAACACATTCCCTCATAGGTTATTTTAGATCAAACCTCCTTGAAAAAAATCTACCGAAAAGGAGCATTAACTAGAGAAAATAAAATAAAATTGTAGTTCTGAAACCATTGTGATAAATAGAGCAAATGCTCTATTCATCACAATGGTTTCAAAAAGTGACTTTAACAGAGGCGTAGAAAGGCGTATTCATGACGGAAAGTGTTAAATAAACACTGCTTGAATCTGTGGTATCCTTTACAAACAACATAGATCCCAAACAGGCGCTGATTAACTCTTTACCAAATGAATAGTCATGTAAGAATTAATAATATTATGAAATTCCATATCAATGCATAAGCAAACAGAGTAGACCCAAATCAGACGGCTCCTATAGGAGACTTCTGATTTAGGTCTACTCTGTTCGCATATAACGTTTAAATGCGTATATGTGGAGAAGATGATTTATTCAGTATCTGGATGCAAATGAGTACACACTTTGGTCGTATCGTTCAGCAGAAATAAAAAGTAAACATATCTCTACAACGGTCTGACAGTCAAAAGTTCTTAAGTACGGTAGGTATCGTATGAGGCAGATGGTATATTAATGCCTGGGCGAAATATATGCAGGAATGAGTTTTATGCACTATTATGGTTCTGCATTAAGCAGTTCTTGTTCTGCATGAAAGCCTTTACTCCATAGATACTCTGACACCTTTGCAAAAAAAACAGTAGACCCAGATCAGACAGTTCCTGTAGAAGCTGTCTGATCCGGTCTGCTCTGTTTGCTTATGAAATGATATAGATGATATAGATCTGATTTTACACATTCTTCCACGACTAAAAAGCCCTGTGTTCACATACAGTAAAACTTCTCTAAAACGGACACTAATATGTGTTAATTATTTGGTATTTAGGGCAGATGGCCGCTTAAAGCAAGGTGAAAATAAAACAGAACGCTCCTATAGGAGCTTTCTGTTTTACGTTCACCTTGCTTTAAGCAGCCACATGCCTTGAACACAAAATACTTGATGTAATTTAGTTGCCGTTATAGAGAGGTTTCACTGTACCATTATAAGCATTCAACCAATTAATACCCGTGATGTCATTGTTTTGTATATAAATATACATGGAGTTAAGGGTTACTTACGAAGTCCAGTAGTCGATGTATAATGGTTCTACGGCTTAATCCATTTAGAGAATTAGAACATATGCCTATTCATGAAGTCTACAATTGTATGGAAAGATAAACTATAATTGGAACAATTAAAATATTCCTTTATCATTATATATTGTCTTTACATCATGTGGTCTATTCTCACTGTCCGTTTTCCCAGAAACTGGCGGAGAATCATTTGTTGATGTCATTTTAAACATGGTGTAACTTATAGTCAGTTTTGTCTGTCTGAACATTTTTATATTCTGTTGCTCGATCGGTATTTCTCACATATTGTAACTGATTTATTTGTACATCAGAGGTATACATGTACATTGGTATGCAGAAAGTTAGCGATTGTGTGTGTATGTGTATGCTGTACCCATTCCCTCATATTGGCATCTTTTGAGGTCTCTCTAAAAGTCACTTTTTGAAACCATTGTGATAAATAGAGCATTCATGATCAAATGCTTATTTATCACAATGATTTCAACCTACATAAGTCTTTAAAAATCACTTTTTAAGTAAATGCTCCTTTTCAGTAGATTTCTTCAAAGATGTTAGATGTAAAATTAGCCTATGAGGGAATGGGTTAAATGTGGCCAGACTGATATCTAATACATGCACATTGGTGTACTCTGCCCAATGTCTTTTACACATACTTGAGTCATTGCAAGCTGTGTGGTAAAATGAACACTCTCTTTCACAATATACACATTTATTACAGTTATTATCCATAGTATGGTTTGGCCATTTTACTACACCATAGTTGTACAACAAACAATAAATTTGAATTTTCCTCATGCTATGCGCGATATAAATGATATTTGAAAACAGTTTGGGTCCAGATACGACGCCGAGTAACTCGGCATCTCATCAGGTTCTAAGTTGTTTAACACTCGGTCAGTACATGTAGTTTTTATCTCTAAAGCGAGAATGGATCGGGAGTTAGTACCATGTTAAGCAGTTCAGTATCCATGCTTATAAAACTTTTAGTTGAGTCTGAGCTTGTTCTCAAGGTTTTAATTGGTCAGATTTGATCCAAAGGCTCAAATCGGACCAATCAAAAGCTTGAGAACAAACTCAGACTCATATAAAAAGCTTTATAAGCATGGATCCAGAGTTTAGGCAAGCATTATGTTTTCAGCATGAGAAGGGTTATTCTTGTCTATCCTGAGATCACCAACGCATACTGTTGGCCTGCAATTCCCGACTATTTTCAAATGCTTTGTCCAAGCTCCTTCCACTCTTGTAAAAATAAACAAGTATATTTTAGAACATTTGCGGTTTTATTAGTTGGAGAAAATGTTCTTGTGACGTCATGTCATTGGTTTAAGTAATTATCGTAAGTCATTATTGGATCTTTATGTATACAATAAGCGGGTAAATTTACAATGATAATCATGCCCCAGTTTGGGTTTACGCCAAGTAACTCTAAGAGTGATCTGCGGCCAAACTGTTTTCTAATGTTTATAAATACATGTAGAAATATATATGTAAAAAAATTTCATATTGATAAGGATTGCAGCTTTTACTGGCTGGTACATCTAGTTCGCATTAGATGATATACGCTCTTCAAGGAGTTAAGAACATTACCCTTTTATTATTCTGACTTCCAATCCCCAATACAAACTGTTTGTAAAACTGGCTAATTCGATAAGGTGCCATTTTATTAACTTTGAATTAGACTGATGAAGTGGCAAATAGTGAAGATCCTGGTCAAACGGCTCCTTAAGGGGCCGTCAAACGGCTCCTTAAGGGGCCGTTTAATCTGGGTCTGCACTATTTGCCTTAAGTTGTCACCTCCGAGTACTTAAGGAAATATGTGTATGCACAACATAAACGCAGTTTGTTTAGTCGTTGGATTCTTTGCACACCAAATTGATTGATCTATAGTTCATTGTTTTTAAGAATGTGTCACTCCCTAAGAAAAGAGGCATTTGGCCATGTAGACTCGACCTCTGATAGAGATCTTCAGAGGATGGGATATAAATAACCTGCACTGAAACTGAACTGAACTGGATAAGTGTCAATCACAGATTTGGCGCTGCGATGCTAGCTTGGCGACTGGCCTGACTCTACGCAATTCGCAAAGCGCTGAATGTATATTTTCTCATGACATGGCGTATATGGTCTTTATATTTTCTTTAAGCTTTATTACGTTTAGTGCTCTTGATTCCAATTTTATGTTTGTGATTGAAAGTTGCAGTATGTGTGGGAGTGCGTGAGAGAGACAGAGAGAGTGTGTGTAAGAGAGGGTTTGTGTATATGTGATGAAACTTTGAATATTTAAAAAGAGACAATAAATCTGTATGAATTTGTATGCCTTGTCTTGTGTCATGGTTTAGTATTCCGACATTTATAATAATGCAACAAATTGAAATGACAAGAACGAAGCATTATTTATTTCTTACCATATTCTTTTTAAAACCCCAATGAGTACATATTGCGAGTACATTGTACCTCTTTTAAGAGTGGTACAATTACTAAAGATAATAATGCTACTGCTGTTGCTGCTGCTGATGATGATGATGAGGAGGAGGAGGATGAGGATGGTGATGATTAACTTGTCAGCAACATCTACAAATATGTTTTTATTTTTTCACAGATCGAATGTTACATATACAAAAAACGAAACCGGGTTATCTTGCAATTGTGCCGCAAATCAAGATGCCAGTATACAAATATCGACCGCTATATTTTAAAGACAAAGCGTTTGGCCGGTGTCCACATCTTTGTCAAACTTTAGAAAAAAAATAGTACAGAAGCACTTTTGTAAAGTTACCACCTAATAAATCAACAATATGTATCTTTTAAAGCAGGTGATTGCTTAATAAAGGAATAAAGTAGTAAAGACAGCTTCTGCGGGAGATTTTGTCCTGCCTAAAGCTTCCATCTGTCATTAAGGCCCAGAATTGCACCTCTTTTTGATAGCCGCTTTAGAGGGGTTTAACTGTATTTTGTCAACAACCGTTTCAAACTATGCTGATAATGATCAGATAATGATCAGACGCTGTTGTGGTGTCCCGTTTAGAAGATTTTAAATATTTTGACAACATTGGATTTGGTAGAAAATGACGAATTTAATAATATTAGTTCGTCCCTATTAGTGGTTTAGTTCCGCCGGCTGCAATGACAAAGGGCTTATGGTTCACCTTATCCTCGAGCAAAGGAACAACACATCCCTTCATTAACCATTATAATGTTGCATTTTTCAAAGTGGAATTGGTGCATCATTGTTTAAAGATAGAGTCCATTCAGTATGAAAGGGTAATATTTTGAATGACAAACAGTAGAAGTCCTGAATGCCAAAGAATGCCAAAGAAATTGATCAGACGCTGTTGTCCGTCATATTATGTGATCGATTATCAAAACTTTTAATAAGAACATATACATGAATTGATGTACGAGCAGTGGGTACATAAAACCCCGCTAAAGCGACCACCAAAATAAGGTGTAATTCTGGCTCTTAGAGGCAAGTGGTAGCTTTATGCAGGACGAAAGAAATGCAGAAAGTTCCTGCACGAGCTTTCTGTATTATATTCGTCATCAAGCAACCACATATATTTAAAAGACACCAGTGGTAAGTGATTGCTTTAGAGGGGTTTTACTGTACAGTAAAACCCCTCTAAACCGGAATTCTAGAAGAGAAGAATTTAGCTACTTTTAGGCAGGTGACTGCTTAATGCAGGGTAAAAGTCATGCAGAAAGCTCCTAGAGGAGCTTTCTGCATGACTTTCACCCTGCATTAAGCTGCCACCTGTCTCCAAAACCGATATTTATACCAAAATCAACGTCCGGTTTAGAGGGTTTTTACTGTATACCATTCTCTTGATCGTACACGAAGCAATGTGGGCGAAGGTACAGATAATATAGTGTATATCATGATAATATACAATATATTAAACCGTTTTTTCATTCCAATCTACCAAACCCTATGCTTGTGTAGCCGGGTAGAGATTATGGTGAAATAAATGGTTTTACTGTGTGGCTTGGTAGCTCAGTCGGTAGAGTGCTGGCATGGTAAGCCAGAGGCCCCGGGTTCGAGTCCCAGTCGAGTCACAACTTGTTCACCATGTTACATTTGGCGCCCAACGTAAATAACCCATAAGGTGATTTATATGAAGATAATATGAAGATTATATGAAGATAATGTGTAATAATAAGAAACTCGTGGAGTGGTCTTTGAGTAAGAATTCAGGACGAATTCTTGTCTAGAGGGGGTGTATGTAGTCCCAGCCGAGTCACAACTTTTTCACCATGTTACACTGTGACCACTCTTTTGAATCGGGTCAAAGAGACGATTCTAAAGAGTAGCAACAGCATTGAATTTTGTGGAAAGATTAAGTATGTCCATGATAGTGTTTTAGTTTCACCCACTGCAATGGGGTGATCTTATGCGTTACATCGGACATACTGTACACTAACTTCTGAAAGTGAGAGATGAAGGTCACGGTAGCATAGAAAAGATAGTGTTGTTTTCTTTTCATGAATAACTCCTTTACGTCTCTACAAAACTCTACGCTGAGGCCACTCTTTAAAATCGTCTCCGGAGCGACAATTCAGAGTGGATATGACATGTGGTTTAGTGGAGAAATCATTTTAGTATTTGAAACATGCTCATTATATAAATAGCTCTATATATCAGGACATTTAGATAGTTAAATGAACAGTCAACCTGCATAATGTTATATTTATAGACGTCCTGTATGGGTCGTCTGTTCAGGGTCTGCTCTGATTGCTTATGCGAGTATATAGATCTGATTCTACAGTTTCTGCTATGGCCAAACATTCCTGTGTTCATATACATTGACAACAAGTCGGCTATAATATATTCATAATCCCATTAGTTGTTGCAAAATAATCAGATTATGTGTAAGTGTGTGTTTAAAGAGTTTCAAAAGTAAAGGGTAAATTCTGGACTCATAAAATAAAGCTGTTTTCAGACTGGTGACTTAAAGATATTCTTGAACACAATTTTAAAAAAAGTTCTCCGCTTCTACTGTTCTGATAGAAGGTTGAGTACTAAGAAACGTGTTGGAGAATATACTTGGTTCTGAATCTGATATGAATTGTTGGATTTAAGTGCATTCATTCACCGAGACTTCATACAGTGAAAACTACCCCGAGATGCGTGTTTTGAAAATACCTTTGAGTTTTGAGTCCGATATGCATTGGTTGAATTTAAGTCCACATTCATTCAATGTGATTTCGTACAGTGAAAATTACCCAGAAGTGCATTTTTTGACAATACCCTTGAGTTATGAATTTGAGGTGCATTAGTAAATTTAAAAAGAATAGAAACCAGACATGAAACTAGGAAATGGCACACGAAAGTGCACAACAACGCCAGAAGCACAAACGAAGTGCGCGCTCACACATACATACAAGACCTTAATAGAACTTTCATACACTAAAAGTTACCCCAACATACATATTGAGTTACAATGTTTATTTGTTATAGTCACCCCTACCGAAAGGGTCGGCCAAGTGTTTGACTTATGTGACAGCTTATTCTCTGGCACACTATCTCCTGATTCCTTACCTTAACGCTAGATCAAGCAAACAGGCAATCGGTAATCATTGCTTAATTTTTTCCTCCATATAAACACCTTTTCACGTACAGTACAACCCCTCTAATGCGACCACTTAATGAATAAACATGGCTGTCTTTATAAGCAGGTGGTTGCTTAATGCAGGACGAAATTTATGCAGAAGCTCCCAGAGGAGCTTCTTGCATAACTTTCGTCCTGCATTAAGCTACCACGTGCCCCTGAAACCCAGAACTGTGCCCCTTTTTGATGGTCGCATTAGAGAGGTTTTACTGTATTTGCAAATAGGGAAGATCCAAATCAGACGGCTCCTGTAAGAGCTGTCTGATCAGAGTCCCGTCTGTTTGCTTATGATTGTATAATACAGATATGATTCTGCAGTTTCTGCCATGGCAAACAATTCCTGTGTCCGCGTGCTGTTATAACAATTAATACAATCAATATCCATGATGTCATTATTTCTTACATGAATATTCACGGAGTAAAGGGAATTACAGTAAAACCTCTCTATAACGGCCACTGCATTGTGTTAATTAGTTGGTCCTTAGGGCAGGTGACTGCTTAAAGCAAGGTGAAAGTAAAACAGAACGCTCCTATTGGAGCGTTCTGTTTTACTTTCACCTTGCTTTAAGCAGTCACCTGCCTTTAACACAAAATACTTCATGTAATTTAGTGGCCGTTATAGAGAGGTGTTACTGTACTCCCTAACTGTGGCAAACTGGCTATATCAGATGGAACTTCAGTCGGGGATAAACACGTCGGCCTTCCAATCCTGGTGCGGAAGCCTTTTTCACTATATTACTACATGTCGCTGTTTCTAAGCAAACTGAACATCTGCTTCGTTGCGGCCTTCAACTGACGCTGATGCAGGAATAGTATCGTAAGTATATTTTATTGAAAAACTATTGAAAACGTTAGTTTAATGTTCAGTCTTTAACCCGTTAAATTTGCATCGTGGAAAATCCCATAATTGTTCAACGATGGAGACAGTCAGCATAAACGAGTCTAATTATCTAAAGGAGTTTGAATGACAAATAGTGCAGATCGAAAACCATCTGATCTGGTTTCACAATACTTGTAAATACTAATAAACTCGTTTCTCGTATTTAAAGATTTAAGAATAATGATAGCTAATTGAGGGACAAAGTATTTCAAAGTAACATCCTTCATTATTTTCATTCTGTAGTAGCCCTTGACATGCTAAATACGACATAACTGGCGTTTGTAAACATTCTGAATCCAGGTGAGACGCCCAGTAACTCATGATCTCATCAGTACCCAAACTGTTTGACAATCTGTCAATGGTTTCACAAATGCTTGAAAGAAATTGAAAGTGATTCATGATTGCCCAAAATCAGCATTGTGACTGCTTCTAACCGTCGCCTTTAACCCTTACAATGTTGGATGTTTAAATGGACTATTCCAAAATTCAAAAGTTATGCTGAATATCTAATCTAGGGATTTTTCTAAACAAAGGTGTAACATATCACACAGTGCAGATCCTAATGTGAGGGTTCCTCTACAGGCGCGGATTTATAGGGGCGGAGGCGGCGTACGCCCCCTAAAATTGCCCAAACATTTTTTTAGTAATATTTTAGATCTATATACAGTAAAACCTCTCTATAACGACCACTAAATTGTGTTAATTAGTTGGTATTTAGAGCAGGTGGTTGCCTAAATCAAGGTGAAAGTAAAACAGAACGCTCCCATATGAGCGTTCTGTTTTACTTTCACTTTGCTTTTAAGCAGCCACCTGCCTTTAACACAGCTCTTTTTCAACATGTATTACGAACACACTATTTATTTATGTCACCAAACATAAAAATCAACTAAACCCCCCCCCCCCCACACACACACACACCCAATATGAAATTCTAGATCCGCACCTGCTCTAGGAGCACTCTCATCTGGTTACACGCTGTTTGCAAAGGACATTTGTGACTCATGTCCAGCAGTGTAAGGGTTGATAACTTTTTTCAAACTGAGCAGATCCGGATCAGACGGTTTCTGTAAAGTCTAATCAGGGCCTGTCCTGATTACTTAAATAATCATCATAAATATAACTCAATCGCTTACATGACTGTGACTACAATGTATCAATACGTCTATGCCGTGAGTAAAACCTCTCTATAACGACCAATAAATAGTGTTAATGAGTTGGTATTTAGGGCAGGTGGCTGCTTAAAGCAAGGTGAAAGTAAAATTTGTTATACTTTCACCTTGCTTTAAGCAGCCACCCTGCCTTTAACACAAAATACTTGATGTAATTTAGTGGCCGTTATGGAGAGGTTTTACTGTATTAATGGACCGTATCCAAAATGCACCTTCAGAGTAAAGAAAAGGTAGTACGATGGAAATAGCATGAAAGTCAGGCAGGAGCTGTCACGCCAAAGTCCAAACCAACTCCAGAAACACAAATGAAGTGCGTGCGCCTCTCTAAACCGAACGTTTAGTAAAAAAAAAAAAGAGATAATTTTAGACAAGTGGTTGCTTAACTCTTTCAATCCTGCATTATGAGAGTAGTTTAAACATACATGTATTTTATTTCAATAAATATTGAAAGGGGTTGGGCCACAAGTTCTTCCAACATTAGTTACGGCCCTTCCCCTACACTTTTAACATTGCAATTGAGTATTTAACAATATGGCTATATATACACTATAACATACACGAAAAAAAGACAGGAGGAAAAAGTAGAAGAAGAAGCAGAAGATGATGATTAAAGAAGAAGGAGAATATGACTAAATGTTAACAACATATCAAGAAGAAAAGACAAAGAATATGTATGAAGGTCTAATAGTACTAGGTACTGTAAACTGAAGTTTGGCAATTAAGTAGTCAGGCTAAAGTGACTGCTGCTGTAAGGTGTAGCTTTCTGTGACGCTTCAGATCTAGTAATTACTACACTCAGACATTAAGAATTCTTAAAATGTAGCAATTAAAACACCAGTAAAAATAAATAGCAGAAAAGAGTTTGGGTCTGACTCAAAACTTGTTGTTACTCCTCATTCAACTTTTGTGTAACACTTAGAAATTTATCAACACTGTCCTGATGATTACCAACAGCAAGAATTGAGTCAGGAAAAATAAACTGTCCCTAACATTTTCTTAATCTTTCTAATCTCTTAGTATTCCTTATATAGATCTGAACAGCTTCAAAAATTGTGCAATTATCTTTAACAGAGACAGAATTCTTTCCGAATAGCAAAGATTCATTATGAGAGTAGAATAACCATTCTGTATGAAAGGCTTGAACATGCCAGGGAATTTTGAATGACAGACAGTGCAGACCCTGATCAGAGGGCTCCTCTAGGTGCCCTCTGATCAGGGTCTACACTGTTTGCAAATGACAGCACATGCGTGTCCCGGGTTGAAAGGTTTACTACATACTACCTGGGAGTTTTCTGTATGACTTTCACCTGCAATAAGCTGCTACTTGTCTTAAAGCCTGATAAGTGGCGGTGGTCTAGTGGTAACGCGCTTGACTATCAGTCCGGAGGTCCGGGGTTCAAATCCCGGTCCCACCCGGAAATTTCAGAGACGCTTTTCCGTGTCTCCCACCCGCACATCCTCTCTATCCAGGTGTTAAAATGGGTACCTGTGAGGGTCACTCGTCGGTACTGCGGCTGCATGATTGCGCCATATGTTAGCAGTGCTCAATATTGTAGGCCAATGACTCAATGACCAGGGGAGTAAATGTACAGTCGGCTGAGCGGTCATTCGGACTGAAAGTAGACTATAACTAGGTACAGTAAATCCCCTCTAAACCGGAATTCTAGTAGAAAAGAATTTAGATACTTTTAGGCAGGTGGCTGCTTCATGCAGGCTGAAAGTCATGCAGAAAGCTCCTAGAGGAGCTTTCTGCATGACTTTCACCCTGCATGAAGCTACCACCTGTCTCTAAGACAGATATTTATACCAAATTCAACGTCCGGTTTAGAGGGGTTTTACTGTACTTTACATTACTTTTATAATGATACCTATCTGAGTGTTAGAATTAGCGAGGCGGTACTGTATAAGTATAATATGATATGAAAGCTAAAAATAGAATGTAATTGGTATACATGTATATACACGCTTTTTTTGCAGTCAGGTTACGCCTGCTGTCGAAGAGGAACAACTTTATAAATCGCCTGGTTAAATTATTGTGTAGTTATTTCCCTTTATTGTTGAACAAAAACCTGCGACAACTACAGATCGCTGGAAAGGCTGGTGTTTAACCCTTTACTCCGTGAATATTCATGCAAGAAATAATAATTAAATCATGAATATTAATTAGCTGAAATTGTACAATGTCACAACGAACAAAGGGGATTTTATATCATAACAGAAACAGTAGAATTAGATATATATATACATGTAATTTCATAAGTAAACAGAATAGACCCTGATCAGACGGCTCCTGTAGGGGTCGTCTGATCTATATCTACTCTGTTTTCGTAGGCATAAATGCGTTTAAATAAGTGAAATGGTTAAATCGGTTCTACTATAACACTAAGGTTTTTATTTCTAGATTAGATTATAAGTAAAACGATTTGATAAAATAATCTGACACTATTAATAAAAGTTCATGTCATAACTAAACCGATGGTATTGTTGTGACGTCAGTGGCTCAGTAGTCTTTATTAGTTGAAGATATTTAGAATTCACCTTTAAACTAAAGCAAAAGAAGTACAGTTAACCCTTTCCCTGTTCTATGTTTATTCCAAATTTCAATACCTACTGAATATTCATGGACAAAATAGTTACATGTATAACGAAATATGGAAGGTGGAACATTGTAGCCATTTTAGAAAGTAAAGAAAGAAATCTTTCAAATTCCATCAGCAAACAAAGCAGACCCTGGTCAGATGACTCCTATAGGAGCTGTCTGATCTGGATCTACTCTGTTTGCAAATGTGCGAATACGCGTTTATATGAAGGATAGGGCTATGCCTCTCTAAACCGAACTTTTGGTAAAGAAGAAATGAGAGCTTTATTAGTTTAATTTAAACACATTTTATTTCATAATTCCAGAAATGGGGTTGGGCAACAAGTTCTTCCAACTTAGATAAAGCCCTTCCCCTACAGTGAATGGAATAATATAGTACAAGGTAAAATGACAGTCACACAAATATACGCATATAAATTCAAAGGATCAGAGAGAGAGAGAGAGAGTGAGTAGGTGAGGGAAATATTGAAAACTTCAGAGAAATTGAGAAAGAGAGAGATGGACAGAGAGGGAGAGAGAGAATGAGAGAGAGAGAGGTGCTCAGTCTGCAGGGTAAACCAATGGAAAATAGGAAAATGAAGATGAAGGGACCTTTTCACACAAATATTATCCCTTTTCTTCATTGGCTATGTTACAACCGGTAAAGTTTTACATGGACGACAAAAGGACTCAATTAAGGGAATTGGTAAGTGGCCAGTTAATGGCAATGTATTAAAGGAACTGTAAAAATATAAATTTATATTAGATTATCAGTAACTGAATCTTTTCGACCTCAGTATATAATTTTGAACTGCTTCAAATAAAACACAATTTTGCTCATAAGACAAGGCCTTATCACCAAAAAGCAGTAGATCAGTATTTAATGGATGTAGTCCCCTTGTTTCATGAAATAGTTGTATTCGTTGAGCAGTATAAAGTCTGCACTTAAAGAAATAATGAGATGCGTTCTCTGGACTATTTTGACATGAGCAACATGGATCAAACCTAAAATGGTTGTGGTATAGATCTTCATTTAGATCACTACAGTTGTTCCTAATTCTGGCATGCATGATTGATAAATATCTGTTAAGACTAAAATAAAAATAACGAGGAATAGTAGAACAATCTGAAAGTGCTTTTACTGAGTTTTTAAAACTAGATATTGATGTGCTTTGTCTTATATCAGTATCTAAATTGTTCCACAATTTTACTGAGGATGGAATACGTGATTTATTGAATATTGAGGTCCTGGTTTGGACAGATTCGAGATCGTTCCTGTTTCGAAGTTCATAATGTGTAATGTCTCTTATTTGTGGTGGAATTATATCTCTTATATATGATGGTACTGATTCTGTAAAAGCTTTGTACATGAAACAATATTTTTGTCTTTCCCTTCTTTTATGTAAAGACTCCCATCCGCATTCTCTATAGAGATTAGCTAGAGAAACAGATCTAGTTAGACCGGTAACTATTCGTGCAGCTTCATTCTGTATTTTTTCCAAAGACTCAGAGTCGTTTTGAGTACAGCCGTCCCAAACTATAGCAGCATATTCCAATATTGGTCTAATATATGATAAAAAATATTTGGTTTAAAGCGGCTCTTGAGAGGGTAAATTTTAGTTTTCTCATGATGTTTAGAGTTTTGGAAGCAGTACTCAAAATATTTTCAATGTGGACTGACCACTGGTCATTATGTTTAAGTGTTAACCCTAAATGTTTATGACAGTCTACAAAATTTATGTTAGTGTTCTCAAAAACCAGTCTGGGATTAGTAGCATCCTTTTTTAGAGAGAAAAGTATAGCTTCTGTTTTGTCAGGATTGAATTTGACAAGCCATTGCTTTGACCAAACAGACAAAAATTGCTTTAGGTCATGATTCAGCATCCCTTCAATATCTTGAACATTAGAAGCTGAACAAAAGAGGGAGCTGTCATCCGCGTACAGTCTTGTAAGACTTAGGAGTGAATCAGTTATATCATTGATGTAAATGAGAAAAAATAACGGACCGAGAACAGAGCGCTGAGGCACACCTGCAGAAATAGATTGTAAAGTAGATGTTCCTGACTGAAGAACAACTTTCTGTTGTCTATTTTTAAAATAATTAGCAATCCAGTCAAGAAGTTTATCATCAATGCCATTTTCATAAAGCTTAAATATAAGGCCTTTGTGTTATTTGTAATTGGTTATTTTCAAACCCTTGACAAATTGGTATACAGTTGAATGATTTGGTAGAAAACCTGACTGGTATTTATATAAGACATTGTTATCAAGTAAGAAATTATAAATGTTTTTAAACACAAGTCTTTCAAACAGTTTACCAACACAACTGAGTAGTGAAACAGGCCTATAATTAGAAGGTGTAGATTTGTCCTCTTTTTTAAAAATTGGAGTAATATGTGCAATTTTCCAGGTGTCAGGAAAGGTGCCTTCACTAAGTGATCTATTGAATAGTATAAGTATAGGTACTGAAACTGCAGATGCACATCCCTTTAACATTTTGTGAGTAATAAGATCAGGACAACATGCCTTGTTGACAGGTAGTAATTTGATTAATTCTTCAATTTCCTCTTTTGATATAGTGATCTCGGGTAATTTACTATGAGTCTTAAAGGATACAGTAGGCAGCTGGGCATTAGTTTCGTCAATTCGTGAGATTGATGCAAAGTAATTGTTGAGGCAATTTGCCTTTTCTTCGTCAGTGGTAAAAATTTGAATATGATTATCACCCTCATTAGAAAAACATAAAGGTGGTATGCATGATGAATCAGCACTATTTACAAAGTGACGAATTATCTTCCAGAAACCTTTTTGTCATTAGTTTCGAGATTGGTAAGATTAATTTCAAGTGAGTTATAAAACAGTTCCTTAGCATGTTTTTTAAGATTATTAACTTTGTTTCTTAGATTTCTGATTTTTAACCAGTCTTGGGGCCTGCCCGATTTTTTGGCAGTTGCCCTAAGGCGGTCTCGTTTCCTGGATACCTTTCTAATTTCGCTATCATACCAGGGCTGGTCATCAGGTCTTATACGAACTTTTTTGACGGTATGCAATTGCCAACTAGTTCCATAATTTTTTAGTACAAATACTGCATGCACCATGTATTGAATGTTCTTTCAAAACTGACTAGTCATTCATATTCAGTCTGTTATTTAAAAGTTCAAAATCAGCTCTTTTATAATTCCAGACAGTTCTTTCAAAACTGTGGTTTATTTCATAAGGAAATGGTATAGATATATGTGTTGCATGATGGTCGCTAATTTCATTTGGAATATGGAGTACACCAGCATCAAAAAGTTGAATATCCAGTGGTAAGATAATAGGATTTAAAATGGCTTGTTGCCTCGTGGGTTCAAGTATAACATTCTGCATAGAATTAGTAAGAATCAAGTTTTTTAAGTTATGAAAAGTAGGATTCAAAAGATCTTCATTTAGGTCACCCAATACTATCACATTTCTTGAGATTTCAAAGGCTTTTTCCAGGTTTCTGTCCAATTTTTCAAAAAAAGGGTGTGAGCAGTTTTGGGGCTATAAAATACGCCTAATAGGTATGATTCTGATTTTGTTTTAATCTTAACCCAAATTGACTCTGTGCAAAACACCTCAAGTTCTTCCATTCTGGAATGCAAAATGTTTTCGTTAAGGTACACCAATATTCCTCCACCATGATTATGTCTGTCCTGTCGATACGGACTGCTAAATTTCGAGCTAAACTCAATGTTTGCATTAGTGACAACTGAATCAAGATGTGTTTCAGTAAAGCATAAGATGTCAAAATCTAAAAAGTTATCTTTTAAGTACTCTAATTTATTCCGAATACTTCTAATGTTACAATGGAAAATAGATAGTGAGTTTGAGGTAGTAGCAGGTCCTGGATTTGACTAAATGTCCCCAGCTTTAAGTAGTAGTAACAGTAGAACAGTTAAAATTTGAAGAGACATGGTCTTGTTTTGAATAAAATTATCACAAAAGTAATTTTTCATGCCCACCAGTACCTTAACACTAAGATCAAATATAGTTGTGAATAGATTTACCTTGAACTGGGCCCTTTTTCTGTAACTGTACCCTCTGCCATGATGGGTTCCAATGGCCGCCCTCCAAGAAGTCAAGTCGTTACCCATAAGGATACAGCTTAACGCCAGCTTGATGGTCAGCCACTGAAACCACAACATGGCACAGCCAACAGCCTGAAACACCTGAGACAAAAGGACAGAAAGAGAAAAGGAAAAGGATAGATGAAAGATAAATAAGCAAAATATATACATGTAGTAAGAAAAGAGACATCAGTAACGAGTAGTTTGGTAACAGTCAAAGGGAGGCAACTCAGGAAATTAAATATTGTCAAATACAATATGCTATTTAGAAAAAAAGTAAGTGTAAATTTGACTAATTTTCCACAAATTAACCATTTTTTCTTATAAATATAAATTTTAGAGAGGTACTTTAGCCATAAGGACTAGAGTCCGAAAAGTCATATTACATGTAGTATCAACATAAAAACAAACTTTAGCCGTATAGTAAACTTAACCTTAAATTTGCTCCATGAATAATAACTTTCCATCAAATTGAGTATCAACAAGTACTTACAATTACATGTACTTAACCATTTGTTCCATGAAAACATTGAATAGAAATAGTGAGTCATGCTAGAAATATTGATATCATGAATAACAATCAGTATAAATTATGATATGTCAACTGAACACATGATATTTGGACAATGGTAGAGACTATAAACTCATATCTTTGTTATATCATTGGCAGACAATTGGTAGACCCTGATCAGCCAGCTCCTGTAGGAGTCGTCTGGTCTGGGTCTTCCCTGCTTTCAAAGGCACAGAAAAGTTTACCTTTGGAGGAAAGGGTTAATATCCTATAATCAGCCCGAGCAAGCAGAGTAGACCCAGGTCCAACAGCTCCACTAGGAGCTGTTTGGTCTCAGTCCTCTCCGACAAGTAAGTCCATGTAAGATATGTAAGGAGCAAACGGTTAAGCTGGGTATAACTGCTTCAGTATATCATAGCACAGCTATTAAAATATAATGAAGGCATACACGTTTTTCTTTCTGAAAACATGTTTGCTGTGAAATCTAATACCATCCTAGGCATACTTGTTACTGCATCCTATCTAGACAGCAGTGTAGATTCCAAAATACAACCATATGTACATTTCACATAATAAAGGTGAAAAAATAAAGTAAAGTCAGAGGAAAACAAACTAGGGCAAAAACAAAATCAACTCAAGAAATAATACAAAGATCAGACAAACAACTACATAATTTCATCCTTATACAAACGTCGATTAGGAAAACATAATTCCACAATAAGTATCAATTTGGAGCAGCAGGATAGCATGGCAAAAAGCTCGAATAAGCTTCATGCAATGCATTCATGCCAGTTCCTATATTTTACCAGGTCAGATTATATGCAAGTTTAAAATGATTTTACAGCAGGGCCTTGCTGCACGGAGCTTGATTGTTATAAGCATTGTAGTATATTCAGTATTGGACAAAATGTTTTATCAAAACTCTGATGGTACCTAATCCATGTTTCACCTTAGATAAAAGATGATTTGATGCATGTGGCACCTAGAATTGGCTTATTTCGTTGTAACTATTTTGTTTTGGCAAACAGCTTTTGGTCACACCAGTAATTTTGTAAAATATAAACACCAGATGCGAGTCCAAACAGTTTGAACAGGAGTTTGGTATCGCCTGTTCATTTAATTTAAAGTTAGAGTACACAGCAGTGTTTTGGCTTACGTATCAATACCTTATGCATGTCTTCAAACAGATAACCACACATCTTTATCTAAAACTTGGCCTGGATCAATCTGGATGGGTTGCTAACCGAAATTAAAAAGAAGAAAAACTACAATGATAATCATTAAACTCAGAAAAGTTTGAGAGCTTTATAGACAGGTGTCTGCTTAATTAATGCTGAAAGCTATGCACGAATAAAGCTATCACCTGTGTTACAGTCTGATAATGATATTTTTTTTAGTGTTTGGATTAGCAATATTTTACTGTGTAAGTATATACCAGAGGACTTGAATATTACCCATTGGCAGTCATGTCACTCATTTTCAATAAACGGGTGCATTTCATTATGTAAAAAAGTCAAAATCTCACATCGTGAAATAAGTTAATTAACAAGTGAAATTGATAGTACAAACATTTAACTATTAAACTCTGAAATATTGCCAACATCAACGAAATGGTTTTTTGATTTTGTAAATTCATGAAAAACATAGATGGGTCAATCAGTTTTTCCTGTGACATGTACGTTACATATACTTTATACCTAATTTCAAACAATTAATTTTGCATGCGTTTCGGTACAAATTTATCTAATATCACACAAAAGACAGTTTCATCTGTAAGTGAACACATTTAAGGTGTTGCAATTAAAAACTTCTTCGCAGTCAGCACTTATAACGGTATACTATATATAATGGTGAAGCTAACTTTGAAACCATAACTACACAATTGCGCTGCTCGTAGATAAAAGTAATCAATGTGGTATTTCACCATGAATTAATACAATGAAAATATATGTTTGCCCGGGTGAGAAGCGACCAGGATTATAACACTGTTCATCTGGCTATATATATACGTCAAAAACGACCATCTATGTTTGACATGTTCGTTACAAAAATACAAGTACAAACGGAATACATTATATGCACCTCCGTATGTTATTCAATGGCTCAAAGTTGTTTCCTAGACGAAAGCAATACATATTTCAGAGTTATAATACCAAAATAAAATTCTAGGGAATGGATTTTAGATATATATTTTAGAAAAAGGTAACGAATGTGTCAAACTATTAAATGAGTTGACTTTTATCTCAACACCAGTACCTTTTGTTGCTTCATATGGTAGGAGTTTTCAGGACACACGTATGCATTTACATTGTTAAAAAATGTATATCAGAACTTTTCGATTTTATTTATAAGTAATCAACATAAAAACATACGGGTAATGCATTTGAAATGTTCGTTACCGGATCAAAGAAAATATCCAATGTAATAAACATTTAGTATTAACGAAGCAAATTTGCATTCTATTTTTGCAAGGTCGCTCTCTTGTACGACAAGCATGCACTTGGATTTTCCAGAGGCGGTAGGAGTGCATATTTTGCACAGAATGTCCTTTGAATCAACCCATATTATATCTGGCCTTGATGGCCACTGAAACATTGTTTTTCGTTGCTGCAGAAACGACACTTCTACTGTACTATCCTCTGTGTCAACATTTAGGATTTTGCCAACATAGCAATGACTTGAATAACAAGCGGCAATGAAGTCATCAACGCAAAACCTTTCTTGTGTTTTGCTTTGAGTGGAACATGGCTGCCTGGCTTGGGAATTACCATTGTCTGATTTTGGCTCAAGTGATTCCTCTCTCCATGTATCACAGGTACCAATATCAGACAAACAGATAGTACAGTAGCAACTGGTGTTTCTGACAGCTACACGATTATTTCCTTTACCCACAACGGCATGTACTTTCATTGTTCCGACAACAGGTTTTAGTTTAAGTTTATTGATTTCAGAACTTTTTGTCTCACATTCTTTCGAAGATAAAAAGATGAAGTGGACATTTTTCATAGTGCAAGCCTGGGACTGAGACCACTTAAAACAAGAGATGTCACAGTCACGTGACAAATGCCCCAAAAAATTGTACCCTGTGACCTTGACCTTTGACCCATGGACCAGGGAGTTGACACATCGTCTTTGTGTGGTGAACATTTGTGCCAGGTTCTTTTGAAATCCATTCACAGATAAACAAGTAATTGTACCCTGAGACCTTGACCTTTGACATATGGACCGGGGAGCTGAACGTGACACATCGTCTTTGTCTGGTGAACATCTGTGCCAAGTTATATTGAAATCCATTGATAGATAAAGATGTTACAGACCGGACACCAAATTTGTGACAAAGTAATTGTACCCTGTGACCTTGACCTTTGACCCATGGACCAAGGAGTTGAACGCGACACATCATCTTTGTCTGGTGAACATTTGTGCCAAATCATATTGAAATCCATTGATATATAAAGAAGTTACAGACCGGACACGAAATTTGTGACAAAGTAATTGTACCCTGTGACCTTGACCTTTGACCCATGGACCAGGGAGTTGAACGTGACACATCGTCTCTGCCTGGTGAACATTTGTGTGAAGTTATATTGAAATCCATTGATAGATGAAGAAGTTACAGACCGGACACGAAATTTGTGACAAAGTAATTGTACCCTGTGACCTTGACCTTTGACCCATGGACCTGGGGTTGAACGCGACACATCGACTCTGTGTGTTGAACATTTGTGGCAAGTTATATTGAAATCCATCGATAGATGAAGAAGTTACAGACCGGACACGAAATTTGTAACAAAGTAATTGTACCCTGTGACCTTGACCTTTGACCCATGGACTTGGGAGTTGAACGCGACACATCGTCTCTGTCTGGTGAACATTTGTGTCAAGTAATATTGAAATCCATCGATAGATGAAGAAGTTACAGACCGGACACGAAATTTGTAACAAAGTAATTGTACCCTGTGACCTTGACCTTTGACCCATGGACCTGGGAGTTGAACGCGACACATCGTCTCTGTCTGGTGAACATTTGTGTGAAGTTATATTGAAATCCATTGATAGATGAAGAAGTTACAGACCGGACACGAAATTTGTGACAAAGTAATTGAACCCTGTGACCTTGACCTTTGACCCATGGACCAGGGAGTTGAACGCGACACATCGTCTCTGTCTGGTGAACATTTGTGGCAAGTTATATTGAAATCGATTGATTGATGAAGAAGTTACAGACCGGACACGAATTTGGGACGGACGGAAGGACAGACGGACGGACAGACGGACAGACGGAAGGACGGACAGACGGAAGGACGGACAATGCGACTACTATATGCCCACCGTTGGGGGCATAAAAATCAGCTGGGTCTTGAATACATACTTTGCCACTGTTAACAGCTTCATCAGCTAAGCGCTTTACACGGCCACCGAGCCCGTCACATGGGCCTTTACCGTGCCCGGCCTCCCAGTAATTCCATCTTGCATGGACCCCATATATATCACTGTGATTAGCCACTGTACTGAAAATTACTTTATTTCTATACTGGGAGGTCGGGCTATCGGTAAAGTAGTGGACACATTTTGTGTTTGGATTCAACGCCTTGATCTCTGGAACTAATTTATCCATGATTGCAGTAACAATGCTAGCATTATGCCCCATCTCATCTGAAACAACAACGTAACTTTTATGCTGCAAATCAACTGATCCCTCGTATTTATAGTACATAAAAACAGGGTGGATCGTAACGGATGTCTGATTCCAATAAGCACTTTGGATTTCTTTGACTGTTTTACAGTTATAATTTTCACTGAAATCCATGTGTATAATAAAATCATTGAGAGACAGGTTTTCTTTCATTTTTTTCATTTCCGCATATTGAGTCTTGATTCGTGAAACATGCTGCTCAAAAGCTTCAAACTGAGTTTTAAAATGACTTACAAACTCTTCCTTTGCCATTTGGGTATCCACAATTTTCATAACAGTTTTTTCTGCCCCTTTACCTCAATATCAACTCTCTTCCACTGACCTACTGTTAATTCTTTTGCTGATAACTTCTCCACCTCAATCAACAAATCTTGCTTTCTTTCGAGCATCTTTTCTCCATTTAACGTGCAATCTACATTAACAGCTCTGAGTGCCTTCAGCGTAAGAGACATATTTTGATGTCTGGTACAGAGACATGTGTCTCTTGTTATCATGGATGTCAGACGTATATGGGCTGGTCTTATTCTTGTGAAAGAGGTGAATGATAACTTTACTTCTGGATTCTCGCCCATAAACTTCAGATACAGTGTGGATAGATAGTCAGTGAGGACTCTTGCTTGGCTCTTTTCACCAGTATCTGATTTTACCACAATCACTTTTTCCTGGCATGTTTCGTGAATTCTCGTCTTTTTCGAGGAACTGTATAACTTTCTTTTGAGTTTTGGCAACTTCTCTTCTCCGGCGTATTTTCTGAATGTCAACATTCTTGGTTTGAACCTTTGAAAGTTTATTGCGACACATGCCAGTTTTCTTTCCAAACTTTTTAATCAGTTTGTACTTTCTCAGAAGATTGCCAGCGACTAAATTTTGCAAAATTTTCTTTGATTTTAGTGGCGCTCTATGTGCTGCAGTTCTGATTTCTCCACAGACAGCATTTGTGAATATCAATTCTTTTTGTACACTCAGCCTTTGCTTTGGTTTAAGTTTTAGCTTTTCTATCAACTTTGCTGCCTTAGATCTTGGGGTGTCAGCATGTTCTTCAGCTTTCCTTTTTCTCTGAATACTACGCATGCTACTATTATGCTTGCGTCGAAGTTTCTCATAATCGTCTTTCAACTTTTTCATTTCTTTCTTCGTCTTCTGTAACTCTTTAGAAACTCATTCTCGGGCCGTTTCTCCGGTTTGCCACAAAATTCATTCGAACTTGTAATCTGTTAGGACTTCCGAATGACGCACTTTCATACCCGCTGGATTCAATGGCTGTTGCTTCATTCTCATTTTGTAACACATTTTGCATTCTTTCTTTCTTTTTGTGTCTGTACAGTCTAAGATAATCTCTATTTTTTCTGTTGCGCTCATCTCTCTCTTTTTTGAGAGATGTGCATTTGTCACATAGGTTCTTCTTCTTCTCTCCCTCTCTTTAGCAAGGTACTGTTCATTATTCTGTTCCTTCAACCTCTGTCTGTACGCTTTTTAAAGAGAAACTTTATATGTGGTTTTGGCCAAAATAGTGTGTAGTTACTTCCCTTTATTAGTTAACTGTGACACATATGTATATACATCGTTGACATCGACATCCATAAACCCGACCTCTGATCAGGGTCTGCTCTGATATTCACAAAAAATGAAATTTGTAACAGACGACAGATTTGCCCGCCCAGTAAGCATTACAGGGTCAGGATTGTCTCTGTTTGCTGAATGAATAATATCATAATTAGATACAAGATACAACAAACTTTATTTTCAGTCGGGTTTACAACAAATAGCATTAGCTATATCAGAAGCTATTTGCCGACTATAGTAACATAAAGCAATACACTTTAAAACAAAACAGCCTGTAAATATAGGATAAAGTTTAGCATATTTAAACAATACATATAAGATACATAGATATATTTAAAATCTCAAGTTTAATCAAGTAGTTCTCACCATTTATGATTCTAAAAAAGATTCCTAAAAAAGAGCTAAGACAATATTGTCTTTAAAATCATTAATGCCTTATGTTAAGAGATCACATTTTAATAGATAAAGGGAGACAATGCTGACATAGTAAAAAGGTGTCTATACAGAGACATATATACACAGAGATATGTGATACATGTCTCTGATTATGTTTATATAGACCTGATTTTACAGTTTCTGCAATGACCAACGAATCATTTGTTCATATATCACTATGATGATTAATCTAATAAATATTCATTGTGTCGCTATTTTATATGCATACTCATTAGGTACTAATTAACTATGAGCCTAAATTATAGATAGATAGATAAATTTATTTTAATATTGTGCAAGTAACATGGTTACAATAGCAATACACTGTGAAAAAGCAATGTATATATAAACTCCATGGAATAATTAATGAACCATGTCAGTCACATCAATATCAAGGATGACACAAACAAGAGAATATGATCTCTTATTTCTATTGCGGTCCTTGATAGTTATGGTCTGACATTGAGGGGCATGAAAATGATATAAAATGAAATTAATTGAAATACTTTCTGATCATATCTTTATTGCAAACAGAGATACATGTACATATCTCTCTGTTGCACCAATCATTGCTTTTGAAAATAATTTAAAATGCACTAAATCTTAGTCGCACCTTGACACAAAATATGCTGGATTGTGAAATCCTTTAGACCAGCCGGCTTTTGTAACCAATTTAGCTCGTGGGACCGCGAATTACACACAACCGAAAACTAAGGGGCTATACTCTTAACGTACTTATTGCAACATAAAACGAAAGTAAAACTAGGTTTGGAGGATTTCCCGAAAATGAGTTCAATTTAGCTACGTGTTTCACGTTTTCAGAAACTGGACCAGGTGCGGGGATTTCTAAAGGTGGCCTGAACGCTTTTGAATGTTCTTTGTGGCCATAATCGACATATAATTCGTCTCATCATAGAATTGACGACGGGGTCGAGTTTTTTCTTGTTTGGTCGACATTTTTCGAGAGGAAGATCAGTTATGAACCGTAAGTTAACTCGTTTACTCTGTGGATAAGAAACTATGTATAGACGCACCCCTTGTGAGCAGTAATATCTCGACATTGATTAGAAAGTAGAAATTTAAATAATTATTGTATGAAGCATATGCCTTGACACAGGAAAAATCACACATATTTTCATAGTTAGTTGAAAGATTTGACTTTATAGAATTCCCACTCATTCATTTAAATCGACAAAAAGACCATTTGACATCGAGTATCTTTGGTAAAGTCCGGTAGAGATCTGGAGGCATTTTAAGAAGATTAAGTGCATTTTCTAGATTATTGGCGCGGGGACATTAAGTCCCTGCGTCTATATGGAATTCTTTCGGTGGAATTTCACTGGTAGGAGGGCTGATTTATGAAGACTTGTGAGAATACGGTGGAACTGTAATTCGTGGGTTATGAGTGTAAAAACAGTATTTTGGAATAATACATTCAATACAGTTGGAAACAGGTCGACTGATCTGTTTCCACTGTATGATTGTTTGTATTTTGGAAATGAAAATATTAGAAAATTATTTCTCCTATGGTCGGGGCTAATACAAAATGTAATACCGCAATGGCAAGATCATTAACGATAGCCACCGAGGAAATGTCGAAGAAGTTGCGAAACCGAGTATGACTAAAACACGGAAGGAGGATATTTGGCGAAATGAGGCGAAAGGAGGATTAAAGATTAATAACGACTACTGATTAGTTATTATAAATGATATGAACATATATTTTAAATATATTTGGCATTAATATACTGATATAAGCTGAATATATGAAATTCATTTCAACATCTTTATTCACACATACAAACTCACGAAAACACAACAACTTACTTGCTACATGTACAACAACAAAAACAGGAAGGCAGTACTAAAACAATCACAACTAATGTTACGGGCATATACCGTTTTCGGCTACAAGACATAAACACCTTTCAATATCTTTCAAATGCTACAAACAAATTATCATTGAAACTTATGTTTCGGCTACAAACATAAAGGTCATTAAAGCACATTCCAATTTCTATGCATGCATTTTACCAACACGTAACTTAACATCATGTAGATTTACACACAGCACTGAATGTCCTTTGCTTACACTGTAAAATCAACTCAAATTGACCCTTTTCCTGCCGAGCTACTTGATTGGCAGTTGGAAACAGTTTGAATCTAAATAAGATACCGCTTAATGTGATGTCTTATCTGGATCCAAACTGTTTATCACTCGTCTTTATATTTCTTCACTTTGAAAATGCATAAATGCTAATTTGACAGTAGATGAAAATTTAGTAGACAATATTACGGCAGAATAAGGGTTAACTGAATAGCATTAACAGTTTCACTTAAAAAAAGAAGTGATAGTCCTTTGTTGTGTACACTTTCTCAGATCGTCTTTCACCAGCGTATCAGACATTTTGCACAAAAACTTGAGGTAGTCACTAGAATTGTCTCTGGTACTAAAATGGTTTCGTAACATAACACACGCGTCTAAGAGCTGGTCTACACTGTAATCAGGCTGAGTAACCTCGCTCTCACTGCTGTCGTCGTCGTCGTCTTCTCGCTGCTGTTTCCTTGAAAGAACTTCTTCAATTATCGCATCATCGGTGGCTTCTGCGCAGATTGGTAATTCGTCATCTAGGATCAGATAATCCCTAGCTGTCTGCTGATTGAGCCCTAGATTGGCCAATCTAGACAGTGGGATGCCGTCCTCCGGGTCATCGTCCGATTCGTAGCCAGCTGTTAAACTCTCATCAGCTGTGAAAAGAGCTTTTCTGAAGCAGTTTTTGACAGTTGCTTCTGTAACTGACCCCCATGCTTGGTGCAGCATTTCTAGAGCGTCATAAACATTGACAGACAGTCTGTGCCCGCTGTCTATGGCTCTGATAGCCGAGTACAGTACTCTCTTTCTGTAGTGACATTTCAACGACTGTATCACCCCTTGGTCCATCGGCTGTGTTAGACTGGTGGTATTTGGCGGCAGAAAGATCATTTCCACGGATTTTAACCCTTTGATATTGGGGTGTGCAGGGCAATTGTCCACAATGAGGGCCACCTTTCTTCCCAGTGTTCTGCCAAGGTTGATAAAATGTGGGGACAATTGTCTCACCAACCCTCAAATGTAGGAGACATTTTCAAAATTGATGAGACAAATGATTTTCTTAAAGCCGATTTAAGAGCAACAACAATGGCTGGCTCTTGATCGGTGAAAACCTTATCAACAGACTTTTTCAACTGGCCCTGCATCAGTTCGGCTTCTACACTCTGTTTATGATCAGAACTGTCAGCATGGCAATTTAATGTAGTTGTTCGAAAGATTGTGTTTTTTCAGTGAAAGCATTAGTTTTTTTGTGTTTGATGCAAAGCTTACATGTCATTGCGTTTTCTTCTCGGTTGAAATCCAGCCACGAGTAATCACGCAGCCAACTATTCTGGAATTTACGGTCGGTCTTTTTCGGTGCCGATTTCGATGTTGAAGGAGTAACGGAGCTCTCGTCCAACGCAGTACTATCAGTGGCCTTTTCCGGTACGGCCTGTTGCGACACATCTACTTGACTTTTGTCACTTTAAGTAAAGAAGCTCAATATTGTACGCACTTTCTTTGTTTTAGGCGACGAAAAAGCCATGATTAACTCTTGAATTTGGAGATAGTTCGGGAAAATATGTCGTGACCTATACATGTGATCGGAATCAACCAATCGGATGCAATCTCAGTGCGGTCGCTTGGCATTTGGTGTCATTATAATCGCTTAAACGTAGTAATTACACTATTTTACCGATTCGGCCCCAGCAAAATTCGCCGCGACAATTTTCGCACTTAGACGTTTGGACGCGAGACATTTCTATTTTTTTCGCGACAATGTCGCAGAATCGCGGCCTCGGCAGAACACTGCTTCCGTTTTTGGCCATTTCTCTATCAAATTGCCTTGTCCAACTTTCAAAAATCTCGCCCGTCATCCAGGCTTTCTTGTTGGCCTTATATTCGGTGGGCAAAGACTTCACATTTTTTAAGCAGCGGGGTTTTGCTGACTTCCCCAATACAAGCAAAGGTCGCTTGTCAGTGCCGGACATGTTTGCACAGACGAGTGCAGTCAGCCTTTGCTTGCTCTGCTTGCCACCGTGGCACTTGACATTCTTAAACTCCATTGTCTTGTTTGGGAGTAGCTGATAAAAAAAAGCCAGTCTCATCTGCATTGTAGATGTCCGCAGGACTGTACTGCTGTAATATCAGCTGAAGCTGATTAGATGCCATTGGTTCATGGCATCGGATGTAGGATTCACGGAATTAGCCTCCCCACAGACTTTCTTAAATGAGATTCCGTTCCTATCCTTGAAACGATCTAGCCACCCTGTGGAAGCATTGAAGCCCTGAATATTCATTTTCTTGGCTAATTCCTCTGCCTTAGTTTGGAGCATAGGTCCAGATACTGGCACATTGTTTGACCGTGTGTTCTTAAACCAAGTTATAAGAACATCTTCAAGCTCGTCGTGTTCCCCTCGTTTCATCAGATATCCTTCCTTGATTGATTCTTTGTTTTTCAACCAAGTCGAAAGCGTGCTGGGAGGGATATTGAACTCCCGCGCTATTTCTGACTTTGATTTTATCCCTTTCTCACACTCAGTGATAGCCGCATATTTGTCCTCCATTGTCTTTATTTCTTTCTTCGTGAACACCTTTAATAATTTACGCAAATTAAGCTTAGATCAAAGCATTTTTTACAAACTGTATCATTACCTTTCTGCCCATTGTGCTAATTACTTGTCATTCGCACATTTACGTTGTTTGGTTTAAAATGGTGACGAAGCTTGAAAATCGCGACGGTCGGTAGGCACTTTGAATAAAGTGAAATAAAGCGAAATACATAGGTAAGTCATTCGTCGGGGATACATTTATACTTTGAATAAGACCTGGTTTTCGGATAGGCCAGTTCGAATTACACATACAATATTTATATAGAAATAAGAAAGGCTGGAATCGGGACCATCACCTCATTTCAGATTACACCGGGTTTTCGGATAGCGCGAGTTTGAATAACCGCGACTCGACTGTATGTGTGCTTATGCCATGATAAAAAGTGGACTGATAAATATTCATGATATCATTATTCTTACATGAATATTTAACTTGAAAGGGGATAAGGGGTCCAGTGTGAGACTGAAAGGGTTATTGTATAAATAGGGCCTCCGACTAAAAATGGCTGCCGTTTCAAGGGCCCTTTGTGATGAAACTGAAAAATTTTGTTGCGTTACTAAGGCCATATGAGTAGATCTAAAACATTTATACATTTTGTTGACATTACTTAAATATTATAAACATGTAAAATAGGTTTGATTATTATTCATTACTTATATGCGCCTTTTGATGCTTTGCATCAATGATTTTCTTGTAATGCTCTTAAATAACATTATTTGGGTGTTGGTGGTTTCGTCAAACTACCGATTCGTCAAACTGATTTTATATAGTAGGCTAAAAGTGTTTTCGTCAAACTGATATATTAGAATTACGGTCGTTTCGTCAAAATGCCAGTTCATCAAAAAGGCGATATATAGTTTTGACGAAAGGAGTTTCGTCAAAAAGGATATATTTCCTGATATATATATGAATAGTATTTCAATAAATCTGTTAAATGTTTATGTTATTTTGATGAATTAAGAAATCGGTACACCAGAAAAATTAACTGATCCCCAATTTATATAGGGCTAAGAGTAATTCTCGAACAACAAACCAATTTTTTGTGTATGCGGAACTATCGAGTTTGGAAATGATAGGACAGCACTTAAAAGTTGTAATATACAAATTATGAAGATGAATCTTGATACCAATTTCAGGCCTGGAAAATTCCACTCGTCTGCTCGCCATGACGAGTAACATTCTTGCAGGACAAGTACAATTTCAGTAATTTTAACAATGAATTTAAGTAAAATAAGACAAAAGTAGCTGGCAGGACGAGTAAAAGTTTCAGGATTTTTCCAGCCCTGTCATTTGTTGAATAAAATGTTTAAAAGTTTTATCAAGCAAGATATGTAAAGCAAAAAACAAATATTACACGTGTTAGTCTAATCATAGGTCTTTGGTCTAATTGCTTTTTCACACCTACAAACCAATTAGTTACACTGGTTTGGCAGCACAAACTTTTATCAACAATTGATTATGTAATTAACGTAAATCCCCCTTCCTAATTAATCAGCACCGCTAGTGAAAGTGATGCGTGATCACTTTAATGTGCCCTTTTCGGCATATTAATATACTTTAATTAGGATATTATGCAGAAAACTGACAAATGCCATCTTCTGCATGTATAATCACACTTCAAAAATGTATTAGCCTTCAGTTTCCTATGTAATTGTCCTCGGCAAAATTCGTCAAAATGTCATTATAAAAAAACACCGAATGTCAAACAGTTTATGCAGATCTTAGCTGGATCCAAACTATTTGCAGCAATAATAATGCCTTCAAAATGGCTTACCTTCTGTTTGCTAATTCATTGTTACCGTCTTCAATATTTATCTGAGTTATTTATCATGGATTTGCCATTAAATAGCATCCTAGTGTCATCTGGATCTAAAATATTTGAAACAGTAATCACCAATTCGCCCGTAGCGTGCATAAAGTATACGGTACTATCGCATTCTTCACTGATTAATTAACTAATTCTGAGTTAATTAATTGCTAAAAAGCATACAATTCTGATCCAGATCTGATATAGACCCAAACTATTTGAAACAGTCCCTTAGGAAAAAGGAAGGAAGTTAACTTGCAGTGATTTAGCAGTGTTTTTCAGAACCAGTAAAAAGCAGTTTTTTAGCAGTTTGTTCTAAACCAGTTTTTAGCAGTGAAAGTGCAGTGAAATCGGCCAAAATATTTAAATGAGCTGGCAGTCATATGAGGTCATAAAAAACTGCAAAATAACTGGCTTACCAGTTATGAACCAGTTAAATGACATCATTAAACTGGAAGAAAAACTGTCCACATTTTTTCAGCAGTTAAATTACATCATAAAATACTGGAAGAAAAACTGCAAAATAACTGGCCATTATTTTTAAGCAGTAAAATGACATCATTGAATACTGGAAGAAAAACTGCCAGTATTTTTTGCTGGGATGAGGGCCGGGAACAAATAAATTTCCATCAAAAGTTTTTTTAACATTTTATATACTGTAATGGAAAAACATAACATACGGCTAAATGAAAATTATTATTTATGCTGCAGTTTTCAAAAGTTTCACTCTTAATTTTTTAAGAATAAGTTAATTGCACCATTACTGGGCATTTTACAAAACACTAACAGATTGCATACAGAGTAGATCCTGTTAAGACAGCTCTCTTACAAGCCCTCTAAACTTGATCTATACTATTTGTACAGAACACATGTACTCCTTTTCAACACAGATGTTATACTACAATAATTGTACAAAATACAATGTCATGCTCTCTTGTAAGTTGTAGTCTTGTTTTTAGCCATTTGAATAGATATTTACACCTAGCAAAATTACTTTAACAAATCAAAAGATCCAGAGTGCTGTCTATCTTCTTGAAGAGTTGCACCATCATGAAACTGTCCCCACAATCTTATGCAAGTCTATGGTCTTTTGAAAAGATGGTGACAAGTTTTTTCACCTTCATTTTTCTGTATGACAACTACCCTTTTTCTTCTCTTTGTGTGTCAGGCTTGTTGATCTGGACTATAGGCATAGCTGTATCCCCAGTCCTGCAATAACAAATGTTACTAATAACATAAACATTATCAAAATAATATTAAATCTAATTCTTCCTCCCTGTTTATGTTTTATACACTTAAATTCAACAACCTATAATGAAAGATTTATCATGTTTTGACTGACCTATTTACATACATGTCCAATTTATTGACAAAATTTCATAAATCTGGATATTTAACTTTTTACATCATACACTTCTATGGCTTTGCAAATGGAGTAGACCAACATCAATCCTGTAAGAGATAACTAATCCCCATCTTCTCTATTTGCTTTTGGAATAATATAATTTCTGCCTAAGCCAGAATTTGTGTTCATAATTTTATGCCATAATGAAATATAATCTAGTAATAATGTGACGCAATTACTTCCATGAACATTCATGGTGTAAAGGGTTACATCTCAACAAATCTTATAGGTCTGTTCCCAACTAAAACAGGTAAGAATATTATTTTACTTGCTATACTTTCATTTTCATTGCAAACATGACTGCTGGAAAAAAGTAAACATATTCAATTTTCTTTTTTAATAAATCTGATTATTGGTTGTATTTTCATGTCTCTCCCCACGAGATGCATGGGTACAGTGACTCTGGTGTTGCATGGTTGATCATTGTCACGTTAAACAGAAATAGAGAGTAGAGGGGTGAAGAGCTAGCTAGAATACTACCCCACCCACCCACTAACATGAAAATCGAAGATAATCAATATTGAATAATAAAAATCTAATTAGTCTTAATTTATTAGAATTGATAATTAACTCACCAGCTGTGTTCTATCAACTGTAATCGACAACTCGACACATTTTTAAAACTAGAAATATTGACAGTTTGTAGCCACCATATTGGTTTCTTCCCAGTATTGCATCATGGGTAATCTAACACAGTTGCCAATACTCTTAGGCATTTACAATTAAGGCTATTTAGCATTTTATTTTACATTACCTTGCAACCGATCCTTTGGGCTGGAAAAACCAGCTAGGACAGTATCAAGTTGTTCTTCGCTGCATAGACATTCTATTCCAAGCGGGCTATTTTACATGAAGGCATATGTAACGGTTCTGCCATGGAGTTGATAGAAATTTGATAAGAAACTGCCAACTGTATACTGGTCATCAATACATTCACGTCAAACTGAAAATAAACATTAAAACAACGTGAATGTATGTCTGATGTGGATCCTAGTCATTTCAATTATTCGAACACAAATCCATACTGTGCATAATAATACAACGCAATGATACAATAACATTTCGTGCGAAACATGGATGTCCGAAACCATGCATTTGAACGGAGACCGATTTGAATTTGAAAATCGTAGCAAATAAACAGTGTTTACAAACTGTAATCGTATAGAATATACCTGAAAATGACACAATTTTAATATTGCATAAAATATACACAAAGACTGAGCTATATTTACCTCTTTGGAGCCCTTTCGGCAATGCAAAACGAAGTTATCCACTAACTTCAACCGCCAGAATTTCAGCAGATTTCGTACGCTAGGAACCAAACACGCGAAAGGGAACCAGAACGGTTCGGGCCAGCGAGCTTCGTACCTACGATACTCGCACTGGGCCGCATTTACAGTTACGGCGAATTAAGTCGTGTTAATCAGCTTGGGTTTGATATCAGGAATTTAACAAAGCCAAGTTGGGATATTTTAATTAATTTAATTGGTTTACGGAAGCAATTGGTGTTTTTTTTATTGTGATTGACAATTTGATAATTCTTACGCAACATAGTCTAATAAGAGACATATATACGTCTCTGGCCGGCTAATTGTGCGCATCCCCCCCCCCACCCCCCACCCCCCCACCCCCACACACACACAAAATCAGATCGGAGAGTGTTTTTTTGTTGTTTTTTTTTTTTTTGGGGGGGGGGGGTGTTCATCAACTTTAACGTTGGTCGTTACTTTTGAGCCATTACAGATAGAGACTTGATTCTTGGCATGCATAAGTATCTCATAAAGCAGCACAATTTGAGGGGTGACATGTCAAGGTCATCCTTAAGGGTCAAAGGTCAAATGTTTGTTTGTTTGTAAGCAACTTCAACCTTGGGCATAACTTTTGAATCAGTAGAAATAGAGACTTGATATTTGGCATTCAAATTTTCAGAAGTGACATGTTAGGGACAAGGTCATCCTTCAAGGTCAAAGGCCAGATATATACATGTAGGTCAACTAACTTACTTTCGAACCAATAGTGATATATAGACTTTATATTTGGCATTTACATATGTATCTCATGAAGCCTAGCTCACAGTTTGAGTGGTGACATGATAATGTCAAGGCCATCCTCCAAGGTCAAAGTACAAATGTTTAGGTATTACATATGCTCTACTGTGGGGGCATATAGTGTATATATAGCGTTTCACAAACACATCTTGTAACCTTAGATGGAGTTGTTTGTTATCTATATTTCATTGGTTAATAACATAAATTAACTGACCAACGCAATAGGGGCGATGCTACATGGGGAAGTGGGTATATACAGTATAACCTCTGTTGATCGGCACCCCTCTTAACCAGAAACCCCTGTTATCCAGCACTGCTGTTTGGTCCCGGCAGTTTCCCTATTTGTTTTATGTATCCAAACTCTCTCTTGATCGGAACCCCTGTTAACCGTTAACCGGCATACCTTGACAGGCCAATAAAGGCAAATTAGCAGTTTTTCACACCTTGTTATCCGGCGGTTTGCTGACCTGTGATCAGTAAGCGCTTTACATTCAGGTAGGTGATAAGTAACGTTAATGGGCCTAGGGTAAACTGACCGTCCTTTAGATTTATATTGTTATCGTCATTGAAAGTGCATGTATGTACTCATGTAAAAAAAATGGCAATACCAAATTATTTAGCGTCCGGATCTACGCTGTTTGCTAATTGTGTAAAACCAGCGGTGATGGTCCGCATATACATTTACCTGTTTAGAATCCGAACTTGTTAATAAAATATAGTATGAATGTTCCTGTGTTTTAGTCGAACCCTTTATACATGTGTGTTTATTTCCGTTTGTACGCTTAACACGTTATGCCTATATTTTACATGTACATGTAGTTCAAAAGACAATAGACAAACAGCGTAGATCCTGATCAAATGGCTCCTTTTTAAACGGAGCTATCTGATCAGGTTCAGCGCTGTTGTATATATTTATATGTAATTTGTAAAGTATCATGGTGGAATTCCCCTCGCAGCGAAAAAATGGCTTGCTGGAATGAATCTTTGGGTACGTAAACTTGTGAATCTAGGCATAATTCTGTTAACCGACACCCTCTCTTAACCGGCATACTGACGTGGAACCATGGGATGCCGGATAACAGAGGTTATACTGTATACCGGACCAGTGCCGAGTGGATGGAGATAATTGATCTCACGCTGAGTCAGAATGATCAGTGTCTGCACTTTTCCCCATTCAAAGAAGCAACTTGGTGCCATGCCAGGCAACAGGGCGCTAGCAAATAAGGAACGGGTGATGCGCCAGCTATTTCTTATACTAGCTGGATAACTGATCGTCAGCTTGATATGGAATCTACATTGTCATTATACTATTAGTAATAAAATAATTGCTAGCTCGAATTTGTTTTCCATTTCTATAGTAGATACAGGATCCTATACCTATAACTTTTAAAGGTTTACAGTTTTTATCATGCAGTGAAATGAAAACTGCTATAAACTGGTTCTTCTGTTCAAATAAAAGCAACCAGAAAACTGCTCCAAGAAAAGTACTGCTATTTACTGCAAATTAAACCATTTTTTCAGGTAGCAGTTATGTTTTACTGTTAAAAACTGTCACAAATGAATGGAGCTATACATGCAGTTTTTAGCAGTTATTTGAAAACTGCAGTAAACTGCTCATCAACAACTGATGGCCATGATAAAATACTGCTAAAGAAGGCAGTATTTTAAAAAAAACTGCTATTTCACTGCTAAAAAACTGCAGTTTTTAGCAGTTCTTTTTCCTAAGGGGTAATAACAAATTGGCCCATAGCGTGCATAAAGTATACAGTATTGTCGCATATACTTCACTATTCCTGAGTGAATTAATCACTACAAAGCATACAGTTCTGATTCAGATCTAATCTAGACCCAAACTATTTGAAACAGTAATCACAAATTGGCCCATTAGCGTGCATAACGTATACAGTACTGTCGCATTCTTCACTAATTCTGAGTTAATAAATCACTACAAAGCATACAGTTCTGATCCAGATCTCATCTAGATCCAAACTAAGGTTAATAGATCTAATCATATAAGTCATTTCGTCAAACTGCCAGTTCGTTAAAAAGGGGATATATAAATAAATTCTCTAAATAATCCTTTTTGACTAAACAACAACCCCTTTTGTACTGTATAACCTTTTTGACAAACTGACAGTTTGACGAAACGACCGTCACCCATATTTATTAAGTGGGTAGGGCTATTAGCGGTATTTTTCAACTGCGGATAGTTAGTAGTGCATTTATTGAACTGTACAAGTTGAAATATGAAAGTATGTAATTTTTAACACTCAGTTCATAATCTATATCATATGAATGAAGATTGAAATTAAAAGTTAATATCATTATTGCCAACTCCAAGCCTGTTTAAACTTATAAATCATTAATTCATGCAGGATCAATGCAACTTCGTATAATCTAAATCAGTGAAATGATCAGAAAATTGTTGTATTCCAAAATATTTTCAATCAAACACAGTCATCAAAATCATACGTGTCATAAACACATCAATTATGAACTTAATTACTGTAATTGACACATACTCCGCAATAATACAATGTTATTGCCAGTTTGACGAAGCCACCACCCATTTTGTTCATAAAGTCCAGTTTGAAGAACCGGTTGTTTGACGAAACCACCATAATCCACATTAATTAGTATGTTTGCAGCTATAGTAATTAATATGATTATCCATTAGCCAAAATGGCAGACCTACGTCAGGTAGAGTCTGATCAAGTATTATAATTAGGAGCCCTATTTGTATTGGAATACCCTAAACTTTATCAGAAAAGATTCTACATATGCATTAATAAGTGATTTTATTATAATTTCAAAGACAGTATGGGCTTTATGTCTTGTCTGACAGATTGTTGTTGTGCCTCTTTTCAGACTGGCGAAACGTCAGAGGGTAGCACAGGACAAAAAAACAGTATATGAGTATATGTTATTCTATATATTATACTATAATATATATTCATATACTAAGATTTTGGTTTTTTCGTCATATTAGGCCACAAACAATCACCCCTACACTCTGGCCCCCTATGGAGGGTAGTGTAGAGTCTTGAGATGAAAACGAAAGTTTTAGGCCAACATTTGCAAGATATAGCGAATTAATGTATTAATAACAATGTAGAAATGTATATGCAACCATATCTCACATAAAATTCTCTAGCATTTTGTGAATAATTGGATTCAAAATGTTAATATCGAAATGTAAATATACAAATGGTTACACATAATATTAACAGGTAAAAACCACTCAAGAGTCTTGTAAACCAAACCAGCAGACAGAGAGACGGAGAGCATTTCGTTACAGTTATAATTTTTTTAAAAGACAGCATCCAGGCCAAACCATGTGGAGGTGCTCTCTGCCTTGCCCCCCCCCCCCTTTATTAAAATGTTTCCCCCCATATTTATATGGGGGAGACATATTGTTTTCGTGATAGTTGTCTGTCCGTCTGGCCTTCCATCCGTCTGTCCCAAATGTTGTGTCCCTTCTATAACTTTTTTAAAAACCTGTGAATGGATTTCAAAATAACCTGGCACAAATGTTCACCACACAAAGAAGATGTGTCACCTTCAACGCCATGGTCCATGAGTCAAAGATCAAGGTCACAGGGTACAATTTTGGGGGGCATTTGTCATGTGACTGTGACAGCTCTTTTTTTTTTTTTTTAAATTTAGCTTGACAAGCTTCAAATCAGACGAGAATTGACGCCGCACACAGCTCTTGTTTTTGGAATACAGATGGCTTTGGTAAAGGCCTTTCAGTTGATATAAAGATATTTGAAATTGGGTTAAGGTCAAGGTCACTATTTTGACAAGTTAGCAATCATTGAAAAACTTCAGCATTTTGTCTTAACTTCTGAACCACATATGCTAGACAATTCATATATGGTATTAAGATAGCTTTGGTGAAGGCCTTTCATTTGATACAAGAATACATGAAATTGGGTCACGGTCAAGGTCACTTTTTTTAAAACTTGGCTGTTTTTAACAGTATTGTGCTAAAAAGACGTATTTGCCAAGAAGTTAATTTTACGATTTTTATAATGTGAACTATAGAAACTTATAAGCATGGCGATAAAATTGTAAAATTGCAAATACATAATTAACATTGTATCTTTAAAAATTTATGGAGTAAATTTATGGGAAGCTTTCCAGCTGATTTGAGGATGGTCAATCGTTCTACTCAGGTGCCAATTATTACCTGAAATAGGATTCAGGTATGATGTTTTAGGTTTCAAATTGCACCTTTGGTCTTCCTCCACCTGCAATTAGTTTGACATTGTGAATTAACTGAAACTGTGTTGAAGCGATGTAAATACCTATATCAATAAAAACTCATTAGGTAAATTTGTTAACACAAAAAAATTTCGGCTTTAACCCCTTCCCACATAGGCTATTTTTAGATCAACCCTCTTTGATTAAATCTACCAAAAAGGAGCATTTGATAGGAAATTTTCAGAATTGTGTAGTTTTGAAACCATTGTGATAAAAAGAGCATTTGCTCCTGTGGAGCAAATGCTCTATTTATCACAATGTTTTCACAAAATAACTTTTACAGAAGGCATCAATATGAGGGAATGGGTTAATGCAGTTTCCGCATTTTTTGCTTATTAATGAGATTATAGAGCCCTGAAAGGTCTGTCAAAACCTCTTATTTCTCCATCAAACCCAGTCTTTCTGCTACTTATTAGGATTTTCTCTCTCACACAATTCTAATGAGTAGTAGCTAGTTCAGGTTTTGATTAGCTCTGGATTAGTTTGAGATCAGACTGCAGAGGTCCAGATAAGATGCGTAGTTTTAAAACATTTTCAAAAAATAACTTCTTTATTCCTCCACCAAACCCACTATTGTGACCACTCTTTAGAATTTCCCGAAGAGACGATTCTGAAGGAGGAGTGGCCACAACATAGGATTTTGTGGAGAAATGATGATTTTAGTACCGGTACTTGAATATGCATGCTTATCTGTTGCTCTGAGACCCTATTCCAACTTTATCTCTTTGCATGCTACCGGTAGAACCTTTGTAAAACAGTTTTTATTCAGATAAGACACCAACTCAGCATTTCATCAGGATCCAGACTATTTTATACTCTGAATTGTATTTGTAATAAGACATAGAAGATTTAGTCCATCAATGGTTAACAATGGAGTCTATTCAATAGTTAATATTCAGCATGTTCCTGGCAAATCTGTGAATTTTTTTTATGTGCCCTTCTTCAGACGGGACATATTATGTCGTGGCGCTGTCCGTCCGTCCGGGCAAATGTCCGTCCATCCGTGCATGAACTTTTGCTTGTCTGCTTTCTAACTCAAACAAATATAATCCAATCCTTTTCAAATTTGGTCAGCGTGTATATTACCGTAATGTCTCAGTCAAGTTCGATAACCAGCAAGATTGCTCCAGACACTCAAGAATTATCTCCCGTTACTTTATGAATTTTGGTGAACTTTTGCTTGTCCGCTCTCTAAATCAAACAAATGTTATCCAACCCTTTTCAAATTTGGTCAGCATGAATATTACCATAATGTCTTAGTCAAGTTCAATATCCAGCAAGATTGCCCCAGAATTATCTCCCCTTACTTTATGAATTTCCTTGAACTTTTGCTTGTCTGCTCTCTAACTCAAACAAATGTCATCCAATTCTTTCAAATTTGATCAATATGATTGTATATTACTACTATATGTGTCTCAGTCAAGTTCGATATCAGCTAGATTGCCCTTGATACTCCAGAATGATCTCCCCTTATTTTATGAATTTCCGTGAACTTTTGCCACCTGATATTGTGTTATGGCCTTTCAATTTCCAGACATTTGACGGACGTATTTTGTGACATTTTTGCACTCTTGCTATGATTCTGTTGATCCAGATGAGACATCAAGTAACTGGGCATTTCATCAGGATTCAAACTGCATATTTTCAGATAAATTGAAAAAATTAAAGTTCTTGGAGATGTTTGAACTTTGATGTCTCTGATCTGGGATATACTGTTTGTGAATGCCAGTAAACTGGTTTTCTGTATTCAGATTTTTGATTATTCTAGAAAACTTTGATAGAGGAGGACACCGTGGATATGGAGGTCAAGGACAAAGAAATAACAGAGGTAGAGGGCAGAATAAACAGAGAGGAGAGTATTATGGAAAGTCTTGCAAGCAAACAGATGGTCAAGAACGGTACAGAGATGATCGAAGGATGCCATACCAAGCGACTCCATTGCAAGCAGCTGGACTGCCCCAACAAATAGATACACCAGGTTATTGGAATCAAAACCGGCAAGGGTCATCTCTCCAAGAACAGAGGGAAACAGCCACTGAGCCAGACCCAAGCCAAGGGCATTACCTTGAACAGAAAAGTGGAGACAGATCAAGATCCCATTCTAGAGATAGCAACAAAAAGAGATCACATTCTAGAAGTAGTAGTGGATCTGGATCTCATTCTCAAGAAAGAAGATTGAATCCGCAACAGACAAGTAGAGGAATGGGACCTCCTCAATTACAGGGTTCCAGCCAACAGTATGCAGGCAGTCATTATAACCAGCAACAATATTATGGTCAAGGTCAAGATTACAACAATTTTGACAGCCATCAGTACAGGCCACCAAGATGGGTAAGCATTGACACTTGACTCCATGACTATTTATATCTCCCAAATGAAGATAGGGGATATATTATGTTTACTCTTATTGTTATTATTATTATTATAATCATAAAATTTATTATTATTATCATCATCATCATCATCATCATATTTATAATTATTATTATTATCATTCCCCACGAGCAAACAATGTCTGGAATCATCCTGTTGGTTCCTTGGTCCGTTGGTCCGTCTGCATTTTAACTTGGGTAGTTGGTATAGCAAACCCATCCTTCAATCTAAATATATAGAATTTATATTTGGCATACATAATAACCACAAATAGTAGATGTGCAAGACACAACTTTTGATGTGTTTAGCATGGAGCATTGCAGAATATATTATCTGCCCTTAAACATTGAGTAATTATTGTTATTATGTTTCCCATCACATAGTGGTGTGGGAGACATTGATTTACTCCTTTCCGCCTGTCTGCCTGTCTGTCCATGCTCATCGATTGATAGTTTATAATGTGTCTTTGAGAAGAAAAGACCTTTTCTCATTTTTCTTTTATGTGGCTAAACTTTGATTTTATGTGGCTATTTTGAACAAAAGAATAGCCACATAGCACTCAGTCTGTAAGAACATCGGTACGAACATCCATCCTGTAAAGTTTTCTTCAAAGATTTCTTTGCATGTGGTAGCTGAAATAATTTGATATTTGGTCCGAAGCATAATCATAGTGAATTGTACAGTGTCTCCCATTTGCAGGTCTGTCATTCATCTACTTCCTGTTTGTGTACACTTTGATTGAATTTAGGTGATTGATCAATGACAAAATTTTTTGTGTATGCTAGAATAATTTGATATTTGGTCTGAAGCATAATCATCATGATTTGTACAGTGTCTCCCCTTTTCAGATCTATCATTCATCTACTTCCTGTACATAACACTTTGATTGAATTTTGGTGATTGTTTAACAATCTTCTTCCTGATTATGGTTATATTACAGATGGACATGCGCAAAGAATGATACCCCCATTTTTTCAAAATGGGGGTATCATTCTTTGCGCATGTCCATCTGTCGGTAGGTCGATCTGTCTGTCTGTCAGAAATCAAACAATTTCCGATCACCATGACCTTAACTGATGAAATGGTTTCCGATCAATAACTGCTCAAGGGTTTGTCATAGGATCTTCAAACTTCATGTGGTGGTTGGTCATGACCAATAGATGACCCCTATTGTTTTTGAGGTCACTAGGCCAAAGGTCAAGGTCACCATGACCTTAACTTGTGAAATGGTTTCTAATCAAGGACTGCTCAAGGGTTTGGCTTAGGATCTTCAAACTTGCTGTGGTGATTGGTCATAACCCCTATTGTTTTGAGGCCACTAGGTCAAAGGTCAGAGGGTAATGTATACATGTTTTACAAACAATGACTGCTCAGTGGTTTGGCTTAGGATCTTCAAACTTGATGTGGTGGTTGCTCATGACCCAGGGCTCAGCATTAAGCTACGTCCGACAGACATTCACTGGTTGAATGTAGGTCCGGTCTTGCAAAAATTCCAAGACAGTAGCCCGACTTGTTTTACAAATCCCGGTCGGGTCGCGATACCGATCGAAAGAGAAAGTAGAAGAAAACAAACACTTACAAATAGGTCATGTCAGCTTCATTGATAATTGTGCTTATACATAGTACGCATGTGCAAAGATACAGACTGATCTTCATGATATTTTCCACACTACTAGCTAGCCCTTACAACACCACGTGGCGACCGACGTATGGATACCAGTCTTGGAATTTCGTATCTATTTTTGCTATCAAACAGGGAATACCGTTGAGGAAGTTTTCCCAAAAAAAGGCATTGTTACAATGTGTTAATTTGCATGTAGTAATACTATGTAGTATTCAATTGCAAAATAAATGAGTCAATACACACAATGCTGGTATTGAATTAATCTCCCAAATAAATAAAACATGTGCCTAAAATTACGACATTTAGACTCATTTACGTTTGATTACAATAACAACTTATAAAAGCTTTATCGTAAGTAAAATTCGTCTGTTGAAAGAAATGTCACTTTAAACTTGATTTTACATCAAAATGTGGCGATGGTAGCGATGACAATATAATAAATCGAAGGGGCCTACCAGAAACAAAGAATATGTATGAAAAAGAGAAGCGAAACTGTCAATTTCTTCGAAAATGGCTTGAGCATTTAAATGACTCCTGGTCCAGTATTGTTTCAAATATAGCACTGCAATGCCATATTTTCATGAACATTCATTGCCACGCCATCCAAATAATTACCAGTTTCCTGAATATTGATATTTCTACATTGGACTATTTTAAAAACCACCTTGACATCATATTATGCGGTTCGTTCCCATTATTGATTTCATCCATGTGCAGCGCTTTTGAACGCACATATACTGTGTGAAAGGAGCGCTATATAAATGTGGTGTAATAATAATAATATTAATTAGGGCTGTCAAGCTACACTAACGTATTCGAATTATTAGAATATAATTTCTGGCGGTGAGTGTATCATATTCGCTATCCAGTGAACCGAATATTGAGGAATACAACTGCAATCATGTAGGTCGGGTCTTGAAAAACAACAAATTTTCGCAAGAAAAAATGAACTCTGAGCGAAACATTCCAGCCGCGAAACGTCTTGTTGCAGTGACACCAAGGGAGATGACTCTTGATGACTTCTTATGTTTACGAATCACAACACTAGGTGTTGGTCCTGTTGGATTCAACAGGCTTAATAATTGTACTATTGCATTCACTTTTGCAGAAAAGTAGTCAAATGATTCAAATATACAAAACAATTACCGAAAACAATTTTTGTGTCACCTGCCAAGAGGCAGTGTGTCACTTAGGGATCACTTTTCCGTTGTCTGTCTGTCCGTCTGTCTGTCCGTCACACTTTCTTTTTTTGGCTGTCATTTCTAAACTAATCACTATAGAGCAGTGTGTCACTTAGGGATCACTTTTCCGTTGTCTGTCAGTCCGCACTCACCAAAGGGTAGTTGTGTGACTTTTTCTAACTAGTCCCACAAGTAAAATCATTAACCTGGCCATCTCTTGTGACATTAACCTGGCCATTTCTTGTGACATTAACCTGGCCAGTTGTGGGACATAGGGTTAGGGTTAGGGTTAGCTTCCAGATCATTCTTTTCCAAAGTTAGAGCCAAAAATAGTTTTTCTTGTGGGACTAGTCACACAAGAAAAGATCAAAGGAAAAAGTCACACAACTACCCATTTGTTAGCATGTCCGTCTGTCTGTCCGTCACACTTTCTTTTTTTGGCTGTCATTTCTAAACTAATCACTATAGAGCTTTCAAATTTCACACATGGAACAAGCAAGATGAGAGGAAGTGTCATGCACAAGGGCCACAACTCTAGCATCAATATATTTTGAGTTATTCCCCTTTTTCATACTAACAATAAGTTTATGTGTCAGCTGCGAGCAGGTGACACATGTGTTCCTCCAAACACTCTTGTGTTTTGATAGTCCCGACTAATTCTTAGTTTTTACGACAACTGCAACGATTCACCAGAATGGACGAAACCAGCAGGCTATATTCAATTAGATACAGTGTAATGTACTTTATTTTGATGGTGATTGAAAGGTGCTTGAATTTGAATCAGTTTTATTTTTATGCCTAAAGACTACAGAAGGACTGGACCATTTTACTTTTGAACAAGTTTCTAGTCAGACTGTTTCTAGTTTATGTGACTTTTGTTTTAGCTTGCCAATTAAATATTTAAACTACTTTTCCCTTGCTTATCAGCACATATCCAGTATCATTTTTAATATAAGCTTAAAGTCCCAGATTCCTAATCCTAAATATGGACTCAGTCTAGACATGCTTTGGCTTAACCCTTTCCCTGTTCTGTATTTAGGCCAAATTTCAATACCTACTGAATATTCATTAACAAAATAGTTATAAAGAAATATGGAAGGTAGAAGATTGTAGACATTTTAGAAAGCAAAGAAACAGATCTATCAAATTCTATTAGCAAACAGAGTAGACCCTGATCCTAGAGGAGCCGTCTGATCTGGGTCTACTCTGTTTGCAAATGCGTGAAAACACGTTTATATGAGGGAAAGGGTTAAGAAACTCATTAGCTTATGCCATAGCATGTTTATGTAACTGTATTCCGATTCGTGAATATTTATTCGTATTCGTTATACTGTATAGTGATACGTATTTGTATTCGCTACATGGGCGTATCGTTTCAGCCCTTATATTAATACTTTTTGACTTGACAAGATTGCAAAGTATCAGCTCCAGATTAGACATCCATTAAGAGGAGTCCAGATCAGGAGTCTGTTCTTTTTGCTTGCAGAATTGACTGTTACTGTAATTATACTTTGTTTTTGTTTTAAGGCCAAATATAACACACCATTCACTACCAATAAACACATTTTGATAATCCTGAGAAAATGTATTTATTTTAAAGCAGGAGTTTACACTTCATACAGGTTCAATATCTCACGAGTTTTTAAAGACTAAAATAGTTTATCACCAAGTCAGGGCACAAGAAACTTTGGTCAGGGCTAGTAGTTTTCAAAACCCATAGCCCGACTAGGCTAGTAAGCAAAAAGTTAATGTTGAGCTCTGTGACCACAAGATGACCCCTATTGTTTTTTAGGTCACTAGGTCCAAGGTCAAGGTCACCATGACCGTAACTGGTGAAATGGTTTCAGATCAATAACTGCTCAGTGGTTTGGCTTAGGATCTTCAAACTTGCTGTGGTGGTTGGTCATGACCACTACATGAACCCTATGGTTTTTTAGGTCAAAGGTCAAGGTCACCATGACCTAAACTGATGAAATGGTTTCCGATTAATAACTGCCCAATGGTTTAGCTTAGGGTCTTCAAACTTGCTGTGGTGGTTGGTCATGACCACTTTATGAACCCTATTGTTTTTGAGGTCACTAGGCCAAAGTTCAAGGTCACCATGACCTTAACTGGTGAAATGGTTTCAGACCAATAACTGCTCAGTGGTTTAGCTAAGGATCTTCAAACTTGCTGTAGTGATTGGTCATGACCACTATATAACACCTATAGTTTTTGAGGTCACTAGGTCAGGGGGTGTTTGGGGTATGTTTTACAAACATCTCGTTTTTCAATAGAGATAATATTAATTGATAGAAATAAATCTGCACAAGGCAACACATGCAAACTTTAAGTCAATCAATTTTAATGCAATTTAGTTCAAACAAAAAAAACCTGGCTGGGGCATCCGTGTCCCATGGACACATTTTCTTTTATTTTATTACCTGAAGTATTTGGCCAGACAAACTTTGGCAAATAATGCAGAACTAGATCAAACAGCTCCTGATGGAGCAGTTTGATTTATAGGGTCTACACTTATAATTTGCTACCTTGTTGGTCTAATCTAAAATTCATATAATCAAATTGGTGCAAAATCGAATTACTCAGCTTTATAAATGGATGGAGATGGGAGATCGGGTATCGAGATATTTAGAGTAAATAGGGTATTTTTTTTTTGCAGGAGCAGGACGATCTTGTATTCCTGTCCAGGACCTTGTCATCTGTTCTGAGACACAATGCTGCAAAATTTAAACTGAAGCTTATGAAAGGTTTGTTTTGCAATGTAGTTTCCCGTCTGTTCTTATGTTCTCTTTCTTATTTTATTTTAAACTGTTCTTCCTTAATGTAACCAGGGTTTTTTCCCAGTCCTGAGGGAAAGGGTCCGGACCCATAGCCGGGGGAAAATTGTAGCGTGGACGAGCCAAAAGGTGATTTTTTTCCATTGAATGATGTATAATGTTAAAATCTTACCTTAGCATGTTAATATGGCCAAATTAGTTATAAGTAGCTCAAATACAACCGTTTACTTATTCCATAATTTATATCAACAAAGTCTAACTAACTATCGTCCAGCAAGGGGGGAATTGTTTTGAAGATGGGGGGGGGGGGACATACTTTTCAGAGGGGGGAATGGGGCCTTATTTCTCCGTATATTTCAGTGAAAAAACCCACTGAGCACTGTAACTGAGCTCACATGGCAAAACATGTCGCAGAGAGCTATCAAGAAGTGCTGTATCTATCATGCCTTGTGTGATAATTTCCATAAACCTTTCCCTGTTCAGTATTCAGGTAAATCTTAATGACTGCATGAATATTCATTTTTATAATGAAACATTTTCAAGGAAGGTTTTTGCTTTGACAAAAACTCTAGAATCAGATCTATATCATGTCAAAAGTAGCGAGAAGCAAACATGGAAGACCCAGATGAGATGACTCCTATAGGAGTCATCTCATCTAGGTCTACTCTTTTTGCAAATGTGTGAAAATGCTTTTATATAAAGGAAAGAGTTAACATTCAGCACACTACTGGCAGAACTCCAGATAGAATGCCTAAATTTAAAACATTTTCAAGAATAACTTCCTCCACCAAACCCTATGTTGTGACCACTCTTTAGAATTGTCTCTTCGAGACAATTCTAAAGAGTGGTCACAACATAGGGTTTGGTGGAGAAATGACTATTTTAGAATTTGTGTACACACCTTTATCTCTAGCTCAGACTCAGTGAAATTGTAACAACCTTTACAAACAGGTTGAATCATGTTGACTTGCCTATTAACCCTTTCCCTCATATAAACGTGTTTTCACGCAATTGCAAACAGAGTAGACCCAGATCAGACGGCTCCTATAGGAGCCGTCTGATCAGGGTCTGCTCTGTTTGCTAATGGAATTTGATAGATCTGTTTCTTTACTTTCCAAAATGGCCACAATATTCCACCTTCCATATTTCATCTATACTATTTTTGCCATGAATATTCATTAGGTATTGAAATTTGGGATAATCGTAGAACAGGGAAAGGGTTCGGATCTAATCTGTTTGACATGCGGACACAGTTTTTTAAATGAAATTCAAATAAAATGTATTGTCAGAATTGGAGCAAACAACAATGTTATAGCTCTGAATAACAGCACATACCTTAATACAGTCCAATCTCTTTATAGCTAACTCGTTTAATATAAATTTCTTGTTGTTGTGAAGTTTTTGAAAAGTCCCAACTTTTCTTCCAATTAAGACAAGTTAGAATTGACCACGTTTTCGGTAAGTCGAAGTCATTTTCCGTCCCAAAAATGTTTGTTTGCATGTAACTATTTGTGTTTGTATAGAAATCACATTTCTCAGTCTGATCGAATTCGAGGTGTGAATTGAACCTTTTCATCCGACGCTGGCCATATAAGCCTGGTGATCACAACACAGATAGTTACAACTTTTTGTGGGTAAACAAACACAAATGTCAGATAATTATTCAAACTGTGGAACAATGCCAAAATGAGTGATTGTTACGACACGAAAGGTGTGAAAACTGCATTTCTGTAAAAAATGCACTTTCGTTGAAAATACATTGAATGAACCCGAAAATTGTTTCGTAGAATTGATTTTTTTGTAAAATCGGTTTCGTTAGATCGGATACAATTCTATATAGAAATAAGAAGAGGTGAATTCAGGACCATCAACTTTTTTCGTAGGAACGAACATTTCATTAAATTTGGTCTCATTGTTTGGAGTCGAGACTAGTTTACTGTATACATGTGATTATATTGGTTGTTTTGAAGGTGGGTTTATCTATGTCGATGACATTCTAAGAAATGTGCAGAAGCTGTGGGGATTTGATTTGGAAAGCATTAAATATGTGGTTGACAACAATGACAAGAAACGATTCACTTTGGAGATGGAGCCAAATGGAAGATGGAAAATCAGAGCAAACCAAGGACATACCATGGAGGTATCGTATTACTTCTAATAAATGCCCAAGGGGCGTAATATTGTTTTAAAGGGAGCTTCTTGCATTCTGTACACAAAATGGTGGTTTCTTAATGTAGAATGAAAATAATGTGGAAAGCCTATATGGGAGCTTTCTGCATTGCTTTCAATATGAATGAAGCTACCACTTGTATTTTGAAAGTCTATATTTCTTTATTTAATGGTTATCATTTGGGGTTTTAGTTGTTTTATTTGTCCCATTAGTTTTCCCCCCACATGGCTGGACAATTATTTTGCAACCTAATCGTCCTCCAGGACGAGTGACTTGGAATTCTCACTCATCCTACATGACAATCCACTTGTCCTATGAAATCTATAAACTATTGGTACAAACACTTACAGAGGTGTGTACTCATTATTTGTTTTTCATATTTAAAAAGAACACGAACTAATGTAACTTTGATTTAAACAAAATGAAAAACTTTTGTCATAGGTTCACCCTCAACTGCTATATAATGTGCCATATTGAATAGCTTTTCATATTTCTCGCTGTTTCTCTCATGTACTTTTTGCAATGACTGGGTCATTTGGGAGCTAGTGGGATTGAGCATAACACTTTCATTTGCAAAACAGTTACAGTGTTTCAGACTTTTATCATGGAATTTAATTGTTTCCTTCCTTTCCTTGTTTGTTTCTACAAACTTGACAAAAGAGGGCGTTTTCGCTCTCGTCGTAAACAGCCCACGGAAATTCACGAAGCCAAGACTCCTTTAATAGATGTTTGTGTTTTGTCTTGTCATACTCCTTTTGAGAAGCTTTTCTCTTTAAAAGTGTCTTATCTTCGGCATCTCCTCCACCCTGTGTTTTATAATTATTGACTTTCTTTCCAAAGAAACTGCGAATATCTGACATGATGCCGACTTCCGCGCAGATGAGTTAGAAATATATAGCGGGAGACTACTCCGATGTTTACACAAGGAGTGAGCTTGTTTGGCTTAGTAGGTAACTCGATTGCTACACAGCTTGGTCATGTGACTTGCAAGGTCTAACATGCCTTACGAGATTAACAACAGAACGCCAGGAATTTCAACTGTGGAGTAACTATTATTAACTATAGGTCAACCCTCGGCAGTTGGTCGGTAGATGAATTTAAACTCTATGGTAAATTACTTAAGTATGACATTAGGGTTTACTCAATTCAAGTTACCTGAACTTGCTCAGGGTTAGGTCAAAATACAGTACATAGCCATTCAATGATTCGCAACTGACTGCACGCGGTTGTCCACACGAACTTGCAATTCTTTAAATTATCAAAAGAGAAATGTGTAGTGTGAACTCTATTTCCATCATAAAATTGTAACCTGACTACTTTTGACGAATAGTGTATTACTGAAACCAAATCGACATTAAGCAGTTAATGTATACCGATAGCCAGGCCACGTTTTAGACCTTACCAGTATTCATTATAAACATCCGGTCTGTAAGTGGGAAAAATGAATTGGTGTTTTAGAAAGTTCGCGACCAACATACAAATCAAAGCAAGGTAGCGCGAACTTATAGAATATATGTACATTTGTAAATCTGTGCTACAGATAATAATTCCTAAAGAAATACGAGAAATCTAGATAGGTTTGACATTTTGACTTGGGTTTTTCCACTCGTCCTGCAGGACGAGATTATGCAAACTTGTACTCGTCCTTACCGGGTGTCTACTCGTCATGACGAGCGGACGAGTAGAATTTTCCAGCCCTGTCCATGAATATTTAGTAGGTATTGAAATTGCAAATAAATATAGAACAGGGAAAGGGTTAATCCAAAGACCTATTTATGTCCATCATAGCTCAACGACAACAATTGTTATTTAACCCTTTCCCTATTCTATGCTTATCACAAATTTCAATACCTACTAAATATTCATGGACAAATTAGTTGTAATGAAATATGGAAAGTGGAACACTGTAGCCATTTTAGAAAGTACAGAAACAGATCTATCCAATTCCTTTAGCAAACAGAGCAGACCATATAGGAGCCTTCTGATCTGGGTCTACTCTGTTTGCAGGTGCATAAAAACATGTTTATATGAGGCAACGTATTAATACACAATGTCTTACAATATCCAGCCTTCAAACTGACTTTGAGAAAGAGAAAACTGTATTTATTCCATATTTTTACCTTACATGCATATATCTGCAGTGCTATTCTTGTAGTAAAATAACAACAAATAATGAAGAAAATGTAAAAGAACTAGAAATGTCATCGCAATAACAAATCCTGTCATTGCAATAACAAATTTCTTTAAAAATCCCAACTTACATACATTTTCAACAAACATGCACATTTTAATTTATTATGCATATTTACTTGCATATTTCTGTTGAATAATTCCAACTGAAATGAAAATTATAAAGATAATAACAATACAATGCTGTATTGTCACTGCAATAACAAATCCTGTCATTGCAGTCACAAAATGACTGTTATTGCGATGACTGTTATTGCAATGACTCATTCTCATATTTACCTCAACTTTTGGTGCTGATCTCTGACCTAGCCATACTTTGATATGTTTATAACATAGACATTTATATTTATAACCTATATGCACTTTAAAATGCAATCTATGATTTAAAGCATCTCTGTAATATGTGTTACTTAAATGACAGATTTCTAAAATACTCACTCACATACTTAACTTAAATAATCTTGTTTTTTGAAACTGTTTTCACACCATGCTTATAACATGGTGGCAACCATTCAGTGGTGAACAGTCTTCTTCATGAGGGTAGTTGTCTCCCTTTAATGTGTGCTTTAATGGTAGAACTCCACCATATTATAACATTGTTACTGCAATGACGTAGGTCTGAGGGACAAAGTTCAAAGTATATTTTGAGTGCCATAAATGCTATTTACGGACTTTATTTTCTCTTTACAATGCAGTTAAATGTTGATATTTATTATATTCACCATTATTATTTTGAAAACCACATTTTCTCTCATTGAAATAGAGATCTGAATGTATAATTTTAGATTTGGGACATGACTTTTACCTATAAATTGATACCAAAATGTGGAACAGCTGTTCAATTAATTCCTCAAATTCATTTTTTTATCACTATTTTACTAGATTTCCTTGATATATACACATTCTATGAGGAACTTTCTTTACACAATTCTTGTGCTTTGTTTAAAACCTAAAGGACAAGAAATCTGCCCAAATTATATATTAGCTCACATATAGAAAATTAACGAAATTAAAAGAAAAACAGCATATTTTTGCCAGAAATAATTGAAATCTGAGCGAAACATTCCAGCTGCGAAACGTCTTTTTGCAGTGACATCAAGGGAGATGACTCTCTCTTGATGACTTCTTATGTTTACAAATCACGACACTGGGTGTTGGTCATGTTGGATTCAACAGGCTTAATAATTATACTCTTGCATTCACTTTTTGCAGAAAAGTAGTCAAATGATTCAAATACACGAAACAATTACCGAAAACAAGTTTGTTTTGATAGGACTAATTCTTAGTTTTTACGACAACCGCAAACTGTTGTTTCATAACAATGCCGGGGCCGAAAGAGATTTTCAGACTCCAACCAAATATAAAAGCGCCGTCTGGAATCATTTAGGGTTTCTGACGGGATCAGAAGGAAAAACCAAGAATGAAATCACTGTTTGTAAAGTGTGCCACCACCAAATGAAGTAATACTGCCAGTTGTTGGCTCTAGCGGTTAGTTATCAGAGCGCCCCAATGTCTGAACGTACCCAAAATTTATTGACTGTCACCAAATTTATTTGAGTTTGTTCACAATTCACCAGAAATGGACGAAACCAGCAGGCTATATTCATTTAGATACAGTGTAATGCACTGTATTTTGATGGTGCTTCAAAGGTGCTGGAATTTGAATTTGCAGTGTTTCTAGTTTATGTGACTTTGGCAATTAAATATTTAAACTCATACTTTTCCCTTGCTTATTAGCACATGTCCAGTAGCATTTTCATTATAAGCTAAAATATTCCTAATCCAAAATACATGTATGGGCTCAGTCTGGAATGATTTGACTTAAGTAACTCTTATTAGCTTATGCCATAGCATGTTTATGTAAATGTATTCGTATTCGTGAATATTTATTTGTATTCGTTATACTGTATCGTGATACGTATTCGTATTCGCTACATGGGCGTATCGTTGCAGCCCTAATTTTCATGCTGTTCACATGTTCTTTTTTTCTGTCTAGGTGGAGGAGCTTGATCTCAAGCCTATTACATCAGCAGATGACTTTCCAAGGGTCATACATGGCACATACTATCAATCATGGGAAGCAATAAAACGAACTGTAAGTTGTGTATTTATATAATAACCCTATCCCTGTTCAATGTTTATTACAAATTTCAATACGTAATGAATATTAATGGACAAAATAGATATAATAAAATATTGAAGGTGGAACATTGTAGCCATTTTAGAAAGTAATGAAACAGATCTTTCATATTCCATTAGCAAACAGAGCAGACCCTGAGCAGACAGCTCCTATAGGAGTGATCTGATCGTGGTCTACTCTGTTTGCAAAGGCTTACAAATTCATATTTATGGAGTAAAGGCTTAATGCCTTTTCAAACAGAGTATACTAAGATCAGATGGCACCTAAAGGAGCTGTGTGATCAGGGTCTGCTCTGTAAAATATTAACCCTTCTCTTGCTGAATTTTAAAATACATGTCTCCTTCTTTACCCATGCCCTGTTGTATAATTACATATATCTTCACTGTGTACAAGTATTTCGCTGTGCAATCACTGCTGTGGAGTGCACTGGTTGCACAATCAACTTGTAAATAGTGCAGACCCTGATGAGACAGCTCCTTCAGGAGCTGTCTCATCTGGGTCTTCACTATTTACAGGTAGGTATATTGACGTGAACAGCAAGCGAAGGGTTAATGGAATTGTATAGACCTGATACTACACTTTCTGCAAGGACCAAAAATTCCTGTGTCCTCGTGCCATTATAACATTGCAGCTAATTAATATTCATAGTCATTATTTCTTACATGAATATTCATGAGGTACAGGGTTAAAGGATAAGCTTGGATGTCTTCTGTTTAATCTACTTGTCTTATCATCCTTTCACAGCTCCACTCCCACAGAAATTCTGTACCTATGCTTTACAAATCATTGTAAAGCATCTACAAGTTAATGTAAGACCAAATAGCTGTATGGTCATTATTTCTTGTGCAAACAGAGCAGATTGATCAGGCAGTTCTACAATAATGTCTTCATTTCTAATATGAGTATTCATTAGGTAAAGGAATATACAAAGCCAAAATGTTGACTGCATGAATAATAAATGACATGAGGAATTTGGCATCTCATCAGTATTTACACTCTTTGACACTCTGGAACCTTTTAACCCATTTCCTCATAGGCTATTTTTAGATACAGCCTCTTTGAATAAATCTACCGAAAAGGAGCATTAACTAGAGAAAAGAATTTTTTTTAGAATTTTGTAGTTTGAAACCATTGTGATAAATAGAGCATTTGCTCTATTTATCACAATGGTTTCACATAGTGACTTTTACAGAGTCGTCAAAAGTCGTCGGTATGAGGGAATGGGTTATTAACATGAAATGCATGATAAAGTAAAACTACTGAACTTTGCCCATCATGCTAGAGATTAAAACACATATTATGGATCATGACATCTGTTAATTTCAACACAGCCTTTACATTCACTGTGGTAAAGTGGTCAGGCATTTCCATCTGTTTATCATTCTCCCAGTATGCATATTGTAGTCTTCGCCATCTTGCAATGGCCTCAAACAGCGGATGGTGAGGATGTATTGCTCTCCAGTGGCGGGGAAAAAGTTCAATTAGACCTGATGTGTGTGGCAAGAAAAGTGTGTGACTTAATCCTGCCCCATGCATCCCAATCAAAATGTCAGTGGATCGAGTCACCCTGAGCTGCTCCCTAAATGGCAAAGAGTCGGGGAGAAATCCTTGGACACATGCATTTGGATATCTTTCCTCTAGGGCTTTGTATAGTTCCATATCATTGTAAATCTTCCTGTAGACATTTCCTTTCAAATTTCTAGGGTGGTATACTTTGTTTCGCCGCCAAAGGATCGTAATTTTAAGATTTTTACAGTCAAGGGAAGTTTTTTCATTAAGCCCATACCTGTTGTATACAAATTTGTGAAAGTCCTCCAGATATGGAATGGAACCTTTGTACCAGTGATTCCATAGGAAACTGTTGCCCTCTGATACAGAGAGAAGAAGAGTCTGATACTTCAGTGGCCTTCTTAGATTTCCCATTCTCAAAAATGACCCATACAAAGTTTGCAGAATTGGGTCAGTTTCGGCCTGAGGATGTGAGTCCATGACAAGTATGGTCATATTGTCAGGATTTTGATGATAGAACAATAGTGTTGTGAAAATATTGAAGGCTTGAAGCAATACATTGAACAAATTTGCATAATCCATACGCAGAATAGCCACAGAAAATCTTGGTTCATAATCAAATCCATCCTCAGGACTGGTGGGAAAAGTAACATCTTTATCATACATATTTTTAAGTGTACGTGCTAAGAGATATTTGAAGGGGAAAATGTATTTTATAGTTATATTGCTTAGAGATCCACCCATACGTGGACAGTACATATTGAGAAGTCCAGTTTTTGGTTTCACATATTCTGCATCATCTGTCCTGAGTGTTTCATCTCGAAATGTATAGAGCTCTTTTCCAGGGGGAAGTAACTTTGCACTTATATTCCATCTGAATGGTACTATTGTAACGCCTCTCACTAGAGAGAAAGAGTTGTAATGGATGTCTATATTGCCAGCACAAAGAGACTGATTGAAGGGCTCCGGCCAGAGAAGCTGTTCAAAGAATGTAGTATTCATATAGAATTTTTTGTTAAACAATGACTCATTGGTCACATTTACAAAACTTTCATTTTGCCACTTTTTACATAGTCGCAAGCACTTCCTGCTTTCAGTTTGGTTTATGTGATGAAGAGCTGCTCTGTAATCACTAATGGCATCTGTAATTGTGTCATTCCAATCAATCCTTTCACTTTGATTCATTCTCTCAGGTCCTTTTTCTCTTACAGTTTGGGAATGAGTTACCATTTCAGACTTATTTCTCTTCCATAACTGTTTCTGGTTCGCATGCAATTCAACATCTTTGTAAACTGGTTGAATAGATGTTCTGTACCAAGACTTCATTAAAACAATGAGTAAGGAAATTATACAGATCTGGGATACTATAAAAAGAAACAGTCCTAGTCTTCTGGGACGATTTCTGCTTTGTTGTCCTTTCTGAAACTGAAGAAAATCGTGTGTAGCTCCAAGTATGTACAGCTCTAGAATTGAATTGATATTAACCCTTCGCTTGCTATTCACGTCAATATACCTACCTGTAAATAGTGAAGACCTAGATGAGACAGCTGCTGCAGGAGCTGTCTCATCAGGGTCTGCACTATTTACAAGTTGATTGTGCAACCAGTGCACTACACAGCAGTGTCTGCACAGCGAAATACTTGTACACAGTGAAGATATACATATTTATACAACAGGGCATTGGTAAAGAAGGAGAAATGTGTTTTAAAATTCAGCAAGCGAAGGGTTAATCCTTTCCCTGCTGACTTAGTTGAATTTTGATAATGGTATATGTTCACATGAACTTTTGGTATTGATGGAAACTGCAGTAAGATATTTTATAATTTCATAAGCGACCGAGCATACCCAGTTCAAAAGGCTCTTAGAGGAGTCATCTGATCTGGGTCTGCTCTGTTTGCAAAGGTGTGAAAAGATGTTTGTATGAAGTAAAGTGTTAATAGACTATCTTTATAGTAGAAGTCAGTACATCTGTTTAGTTTGTTGTTATGTTTTTTATCACATGGACTGGTCCAATATCTGCTAAATTGATCCATTTTCATTCATATCAATTGATCAGGATCCACATCAGACAACTATTGTACGGTAGGAACGGTGTGATTAGGATTTGCTCTGTATGAATGAAAATGGACGGATGGAATAAAATGGATCCCCTAGGCACCATTTGATCTGGGTCTGCTGTGTTTGCTTATGAAATTATAAAAGATCTTACTGCAGTTTCTATCAATACCAGAACTTCATGTGTACATAATTATACCATTATAAAAATTCCACTAATAAAATATTCATGATATCTTTATAAATCTTACATGAATATTCATCAGACAGAATAGGAAAAATCTTTTACTTGATGAGAGACGCCCAATGCCTTTGCAAGCAGAGAAGACCCAGATCATGACTGCTGTAAGAGTCTTCTGATCAGTATCTGCTCTGATTGTTTAGTGAGTGGTATAGATCTTATTTGTCTCTTTCTTTCATGAATATTCATATTAGAAATAATGATATCATGAACATTAAGTAGATTAATTTGTTATAATAGCACATGGACACAGTACTTTATGGCCATGACAGAAACTGTAGAATCATATCTTTAAAACAGAGCAGACCCGGATCAGACGGCTCCTATAGGAGTCATCTGATCTGGGTCTACTCTGTTTGCAAAGGCGTATTTATGGAGTAAAGGGTTAACAGTTTCTGTAATGGCCAAACATTCTTGTGTTATTTACCATTTTAAAATTTCAGCTAATAAATATTCACATAGTCATTATTTTGGACATGAATATTCACCTGCTAAACAGTTAAGCATTGGTAGATTTTGAAAAACCTTTTTCATGATAGATATGCCTTTGCAAACAGAGAAGACTAAAGCTCAAATTGTTCCTGTAAGAGCTATCTGATCAGGTTCTACTCTGTTTGCATATGCAATTACATAGATCTGATTTTACAGTTGATTGTAATATTTTTGTTTTCTCATAGCATTGTCAAATTTTAGCAGTGATATTAATAAAGTTATCATTTTTACGTGAATATTCATGATGTAACGGGAAAATACATAAACATCAACTTACTAGTCTCCTGTTCTCCATTGTTTCTGTTTCACTATAAATGTATGACCTTGAAATAATGTGGTCTTAACACTAGTAGAGAAATAAAGACTAAACTAAGCATTGTTTTCACCTTATTGTTTTGCAGTTGTGGTTCAATGAATTTTCATTTAACCCTAACAGTGCGGGACACAAGTCACTAATGTTCAACGCTAACAGTGTAGACCCTGATAAGAGGGCTCCTCTAGGGGCCCTCTTATCAGGGTCTGCACTGATTGTTATGTTACACTTTTCTTTAGAAGTTAGTCTTTATTATGCTGAGCAAATTTGTAACAGATCTATTTCAATACTTTCAACACTGAGTAAATTCCATTATTATATTGTCTGTTTTCGTCTGGTACTCATATAATTTAATGAGTTTTCATTTGCTAGGGTTTGGTGGAGAAATATAAACGAATATTTTAATTTGATTTTCAAAATTTGCTTATTATCTACTGCTCTGCACTGAGACACGTTTTCTTGAAAAGAAATAAAAGATGATACACTTTTGAAGAAGAAAGTTACTTACTGCTGACTTGGTTAATTGATACTCATGAGAATTTTTGGCTGATGAAACCTGCATTTTCAGTTATGCACCATGCTAGTTAATCCTTTCCCTGTTTTATGTTTATTCAAAATTTCTATACATACTGACTATTCATGGACAAAGTAGTAATAATGAAATATGGAAGGTTGAAAATTGTAGCCATTTTAGAAATAAATCAACTGATCTATTAAATTCCATTAGCAAACAGAGCAGACCCTCAACATATGGTTTCTATAGGAGCCATCTGATTTGGGTCTACTCTGTTAGCAAATGTTTGAAAAAGCATTTATATGAAGGAAAGGGTTACATTTTAGAAAATGGACTCTGTTCTAAGTCATACGTGGCATGTGTACATATCTGCCATTTGATTTATCAAAAACACAATCAAGCATGTCAGTTTTGATATCAGTGAGATGACATTTTAACTTTGCAACGGTTTTCTGAAAATCACCTTCCACTTGCTCAGTGTTACAAAGGAAGAGATATGAAATAGATTGTAATAATTACCCTAAACATTCGTACAGTTAATTAAACTCAGGCAAATAATGCAGTCCCAGATCAGGGCCTACAGTATTTGCAACTATATAAGACTATTTTAAATTATTGAACTTGTGCCAACTTGAATAACTTAACTTAACCCTTTCCTCCGTGAATATTCATGGAAGAAATAATGACATTCATAAATGTTAATTACATGCATTGTTATAATAGCACATGAAACCAAAAAATTCTTAGCCAAGGCAGAAACTGTGGAATTATATTTACATGTATATTATATCATAAGCAAACTGAGTAGACCCTGATTAGACTGCTCCTATAGAAGCCGTCTGATCTGGGTCTACTCTGTTTTCAAAGGTGTAGAAAGGCATGTGTATGGAGTAAAGGGTGAACAAACTAGTGCAGAGGGGAGATTGTGGGTTCAAATATTTACGGTAAATTCGGTATTATTCGAAAATGGTGGAAACATTTGATTGGGAGCAGTCAACTGTTGCATTTAGGTGAAGGCTTTCAGGTGTCATGTTTCAAGTAATGCAAACATTGAGTATTGAACTTTCAAAGCTCTTTAATTGCATAAGTCTACCACATAACCCCAAGAATTTGAACATACAAAATAAGGCAAATAGTGCAGACCCAGATCAAACTGTTCCTTTGATCAGAGTCTACACTACTTGCTGCTTTATCATCCATGAGGGAAGGTGTTAATGGGACACTTCTATTATAATAGGCTCTTTAACCCTTTCAACACAAAGAAACTGTTTTCAGCAAAGATTGTAGCTATACACAAACATATATTTTTTTCCTGAACAATAATTTTTCTTCCATTTCTTCTCAATAAATTGATCAGAGTATGAAACTGTTTGGATTTTTATGAGATGCTGAATTACTTGGTGTCTCATCTAGAGGGGTTTAACTGTGATATTCGTTCTTATCCATTTTAGGGCCTGTGCCGAATGAACAGGAACCATATACATTTTGCTGCTGGGGAACCAGGACACGATGGGGTCATCAGTGGTAGGCAGTAAACACATTAACCCTTTACCTGTTCATATTCATGTTGGACATTATGACATCATTAATATTTATTAGTTTAAATGTAAAGTACCTAGTTATAGTCTACTTTCAGTCCGAATGACGCTCGGCTGACTGTACATTTACTCCCCTGGTCATTGAGTCATTCGCCTACAATATTGAGCACTGCTAACATATGGCACAATCATGCAGCCACAGTACCGGCTAGTGGCCCACACAGGTACCCATTTTAACCCCTGGGTGGAGAGGAGGTGCGGATGGGAGACAGTGACACTGAAAAGCGTCTCTGAAATTTCCGGTATGGACCGGATTTTTACCACTAGACCACCACACACCAGTTTAACTTTTATGATGTAAACATTTCAAGAGAATTGTTTGCTTTGGCATAAACTGTAGAATCAGGTCTATATTATGTATTAAGCAAACAGAGCAGATTCTCATCAGACAGCTCTTATAAGAACCGTCTCATCTGGTTGTACTCTGTCTGCAAAGATGTGAGAACACATTTATATGAGGGAAAGGCAAATAGAGTAGACCAAAATCAGACAGGTGACCTATAGAGCATGCTTGATCAGGGTTTACTCTGCTCATGAAATAATTAATTACCTTATTCACTAGTTTCTGTGGCATACAAAAGCAGCTTTTGTTCATAGTGCCATTATAAACTTAATTTTGATAATGGCATTATCTGTTTGATCTGGGATTACTCTGTTTGCAGAAGCATCAAAAAGCTACTGAATATTCATGGGCAACATAGTTATAATGAAATGTGGAACATTGTAGCCATTTTAAAAAGTAAAGAAACAGGTCTATCGAATTTCATTAGTAAACAGAACAGACCCTGATCAGATGACTGCTTTAGGAGCCATCTGAACTGGGTGCACTCTGTTTGCAAGCACATGAAAACATGCTAAATATGAAGAAACGGGTTAACCCTTTACTCCATGAATTTTCATGTAAGAAATAATTACGTCATGAAAAATAATTACCGTAGATTCATTGTTATAATAGCACATGGACACATTAATGTTTGGCCATGACAGAACCTGTAGAATCATATCTATATTGTATCATAAGCAAACAGAGCAGACCCTTATCAGACGACTCCTGTTATATAGGAGCCGTCTGATCTGGCTCTACTCTGTTTGTAAAGGCGTAGAAAGGCATTTTTTTAAAGTAAAGGGTTAAAATGTTGTCTCTTTGTTGTAAAGGTCTAAATATTTAAGTTTACACCTCATATCTGGACACCTGTGTGTTGCGTTTAACCTAATGTCAGTGGTATAGTATTATATGAAGGAGTATTGCAGAATTTTTATGACTCACAAAAGCATAATTTTATTTCGTTCATTTTGTATGAATGGCCTTTGGTCATTATCCCGTATCATGCTAAGTGCGACCTGACTCACATTTGTAAACAGCATGTATCCAGATAAGACACCGAGTAACTTGGCATCTCATCAGGATCCAAGCTTTTGGACAAACGGTTTCTCAAATGCTTGTACGAATCAGAAATAAGTAAAAAATGCAACAGATCAGAAGTATACACACTGTCCGTCTATGTATGAGATTATTGGCAATGTCTGATCAGTATCTTATGAAAAGATTGTTGAGTTTGATTCGTACTAATATGACAGAGTGTTCAACCTAAATTTTAGTCCATGAATATTCATGTAAGAAATAATTAGTGGAATTTTTATACCCGTAAATGAACACAGTTTTTGGCCAAGGTATAAACTGTAGATTCAAATCTTTATTTGTATCAAACACAGCAGACCCTGACCATACCAACTCTATGGGAACCATCTGGGTCCATGCTTATAAAGCTTTTAGTTGAGTCTGAGATCGTTCTCAAGCTTTTGATTGGTCAGATTTGAACCTCTGGCTCAAATCTGACCAATCAAAAGCTTGAGAACTCAAATCTGACCAATCAAAAGCCTGAGAACGAAACTCAGACTCAACTAAAAGCTTTATAAGCATGGACCCAGATATGTTTCTATTGAGTAAAGGGGAAAAGACGGACATTTAGATATTGGTTTAACCCTTTCTCTGCTGACTAATTATGTAAGAAATAATGACATCATAAATATTTATAAGCTGAATTTTTATAGTATTATCTTTTAAAGGAAATGTTTTGCTTTGACAAACACTTTGGAATTAGATCTTCATCTCTATCATGTCAAAAACAAACAGAGCAGACCCTGATCAGATGGCTTTTATAGGAGACATCTGATCTGGGTCTCCTTTGTTTGCAAATTCGTGAAAAGGCATTTATGAGGGAAAGGGTTAATGGTGACAGTAGACATATTTTGTTCATTAATCCTTTCCTTCATATAAATGCTTTTTCACGCAATAGCAAACAGAGAAGACCAAGATGAGACAGTTCATATAGGAGCTATCTGATCAGGGTCTCCTCTGTTTGTTAATGAAATCTAATAGTTCTGTTTCCTTGTAACTTTCTAAAATGGCAACAATGTTACACCTTCCATATTTCATCATAAATATTTTGTCCATGAATATTCAGTAGGTATTGAAATTTGGAATAAAAAACAGGGAACAGGGAAAGGGTTTAATATGTTATACTCTGTATTTTCTGTACTTCTCTTACAGGTATGAGATCATCATGTGAAGTCATGATATCCATTGACCTGGAGAAGGCTCTGAAAGGCAAGTGGTTTCTGTCTATTTCTAAGCATACTAAATCTAGTCGAGTCTGGATTGAAAACAACAAACCCCATTCAAAAGAAATTCTTGTTCCTATGAAAAGAATTCTTATTCTTATTTCTTTATGAATTTGTATCCGATTTAACAAAATCGATGGTACATTAAAATCAATTTTATGAAACAATTTTTGGGTTTGTTCAATTAAAGCTACCGATAACTTTGTTGTGAGTTTCAACATTCCACATTAGCAACTTCTAGTTTGATCTTAGTCTGTTCTACTTGTCTATGTTTGACTGTCATATTTCTTATGAACTTTTAACCAATTTCTCCATAGGCTATTTTTAGATCCAACCACTTTGAATAAATCTACCCAAAAGGAGCATTAACTAGAGACGAGGATTTTTTTTTAGAATTTTGTAGTTTGAAACCATTGTGATGGATAGAGCATTTGCTTCTATGGAGCAAATGCTCTATTTATCACAATGGTCTCAACAGATGACTTTTACAGAGGCGTATTAAGAAAGGCGTATTTATGGAGGAAATGGTTAATAGAACTTACTCTACAGTTTTGACCAATACCAAATCATCCTTTGTACATAATTATGCCATTATAAACATTCAGCTTATAAATATTCATGATGTCATTATTTCTTACATGCATATTCAACAGAGACGGACTTAATAGGGTTTGAGCAAGTTGAATAAACCTTTTCTCCCTGAATATAATGACATCATGATTATTTATTAGAATTATTGTAATAATAGGGGCAAGGACAAGGGATATTTTGGCCATGGCAGAAACTGTAGAATCATATCTGTATTATATCATAAGCAAACAGAGCAGACCCTGATCAGACAGCTCCTACAAATGTCATCTGATCTAGGTCTACTCTGTTTGCAAAGGCATAGAAAGGCATATTTTATGGAGTAAAGGGTTAAAAGGTTTCACCCTGGCCTTTACCATTGCAACACCTTTTCATTCGTTTGTCAAAGGAAAGATTAGCTGCAGATCAGACAACTCTTGTAGCATCCTGATTAGGATATGTTCTGTTTGCTTATGGAATTATATAGATCTTGTGCTACAAGTTTTGTAATGGTAATAAAAGCAAACTGAACAGTAGAAAATAGGATACAACACATTTGAACCTTTACCTTATGAATATTCATCCAAAAGCTAATGACATCATGAATATTTATTAGCCACATTTTCATACTGGTGTATGAACAATGGATTTCTTGGCCATTTATATAAGAATTACTATGCTAGTAGTTTTGAAGTTCAGCTGTATCAGCAGTGACGTCATCGACTTTTACAACATACATTTTGTAAACAAACTTGATTTAATCCTTTTATATGGACAAATAGTTGAGACAAAGGTGAGCAAATGTGTTAAATTTTATATTTATGTTTAATTATGCCTTTTTGGTCCTTCTGTTTTCCTCCGATTGGCTTAACCAAACTTGCATTCCAGTGGGGTCAGTACACATGAACTATACCTCACAAAATACAGCGTCGACATGGAAAATATTATGCTAGTAGGAAGTGGCTATATTTGGTGACGTTGCATGATAAATAGTTTCATTAGCAAACTAAGAAAACCATGTCTGCTCTGAAGGCATTGTATGAGGTAAAGGATTCAAAATTTCTGATTTATATTTGTGAATATTTCAGATGGCATCAAGTTCTTCCTATCATCTAACAATGTGATACTGTGTCCTGGTAATGACGATGGCTACCTTTTCCCTTGTTACTTTCAAGGTGCAATGGACAGAAGAAAGCGTATGTTTATCTACTCCTTGTATTATTCTAAGAGTGAAGTCTTAACCCCTTGAATGTGGGACACTCATGCATTGACATTTGCAAACAGTGTAGACCCAGATCATAGGGCTCCTAGAGGCACTGTTTGCCATTCAAAACTCTCTAGTAAATATAAGCCTTTCATTCTAAGTGGACTCTATAGTTAGACATTGATGGGCTATTCCACTCTGAAGATTCAGCATTGAAAGGGTTTTCAAACAGTTGGGATCCAGATTAGCTATCAAAGGTGTGTTACATTCTGATTATGTATATTTTTATAGAAATTCATTGAAACAAAAGTGCAGTAGAGTGAAAAGCAGTTTGCATCTTGGAGCTACCAGGGTTCACACAGGTTTGAAATGTACAGGGTTACAGATAAGGTTTTGATGCAATTGGGTATTTACTCCTTGATTTTTTCCAGATTTGAGTATTTGCAATTTTTATGGGTATTGGCAATTTTCGTAATTGGGTATTATTCATATTCTCATTAGGTATTCTAATTTTGTTTGCTTTTTGCTATATTTATTTGCTTTGTGTTACTCATTGTTATGAAAAAACAATTGCCTTTTCCACAATTTTAATTGGGTAAATACCCCCAATACTCCCCTTATCTGTAACCCTAAATGTACTTGAAATGAAAGGATATCTTTAAAACTCCTTGAAAATGTTTTCTTGAAAAGCTAATAAGAATCACTTAATAGCTTTTGAAAAGCTTTTGAAAAGTATTTGAATTTCAATAATTTCTGTCCATAGATATAGATTCCCTCAAAATTTCCCTCAGAATTAAATAAAAAACACAAACAGCAAGATGAGCATGTGAGCATTCTGTATAAAAAAAATTGCTGAGTTTGATGTTGGTGTTTATAAAGCTTATCTCCTCTGTCTCCCATAGCAAATGACTGAAAAGTGGCAGTCAGTTGTACATGGTATTGAGTTTGGGTTGCAGTCATTACTCCATGAATATTCAATGTAAGAAATAATGACATCATAAATATTGATTAGATTCTTTGAAGCCATAATGATCTAGGTCTACTCTGTTTACAAAGGCAGACAAAGTTGTATGTGTAATAAAGGGTTAAGGACATTTTGCATTATCATGTGACTTTTTGTAGAAGAACTTATTTGAGAGAGGTGGTCCACCTAATAAAATCACTGTGTTTTTAGGTATCTGTATACATGTATGTATATATGAAGTTGCCTCGTCACTGTGACAAGTTGATCAAATGTTTCAAAATAATCCTTAATGAATGTCATTTATTACCAGGTTTCAGGTTAGACTTTGATGACAAGATAAGTTTCCTGAAGAGTCCGGGCAACACAGAAGCAGGTACATCCCAAGAAAGCAAAAAGCAGAGGAAAAAGAATAAGAAAAAGAATAAGGAACAGAGAGATGTTCATGAAACAGAACAGGGGAATCCAGAGGGCAAAGAAATGGAGGCATTCACCGAACCAGAGGTTGTAAAGTCTCCAGCAAAGGAGAAAACTGTCTCTGACGAGCTGGCTGCAGCAGAAAATAAAAAAGTAAAAAGGGACAATTCCGGTGAAAGGGAGAAGACTCTACCTCGTGGAAGGACAGGTATGAAACCAAAGATACAATTCAATTTGAAACAAGGACATAAATCTACACACTAAACTAAACAAGTTGTATAACATATCTGCACTATAACTTGTCTTAAGCGACCATCTAAAAGAGGTCTAGTAATGGGTCTGAAAGGCAGGTGGTTGCTTAATGCAGCTTTCTGAATTACTTTTGCACTGCATAAAGCAACCATCTACTTTTTAGGTCTCCTGTATTCAACAAATGAATGGTACTTTAAGACTGGTTCTACTTCATCTGTCTTTTTCCTATTTTGGAGTTTTAGCAAAGCATAAATGAACCCTTTCCCTCATGAATAGTTATACATGTATAAGAATTCAAGTGAGTGAGTTGGGTTTTACGGCACCGCGACACTTAAAAGGTCATATAGCGCCATAAGAATTCAAGACTTTCATTAACCCTTTCCCTGTTCTACATTTATTCCAAATTTCAATACCTACTGAATATTCAATGAAATAATGGAAACTGGAACATTGTAGACTATTTAGAAAGAAGAAAAACAGATCTATCAAATTTTATTAGCAAACAGAGCAGACCCTGAGCAGACGGCTCCTCTAGGAGCCTTCTGATCTGGGTCTACTCTGTTTGCAAATGCGTGAAAACACGTATGTATGAGGGAAAGGGTTAATTGAATTTTTATAATAGCCACTGAACATAGGACTTACCACCATGGTAACCAGAAACTAGGATCAGATATAAAAAAATATATATCATAAGCAAACAGAGCAGATCCTGATCTGATCTGGGTCTACTCTAATTTGCAAAGTTGTTGAAAAAACGTCTGTACCTTGTTGAATCACTTGCTTAGGCAATATGATATTTAGAGATACAGTAGAGTGACCATTAAAATGAGGTCTAACTATGGGTCTGTAAAGCAGGTGGTAGCTTAATGCAGGTCAAAAGTAATGCAGGAAGCTCCTGGGTTACTAAACATTTTTCAATATTTTGCTAACCAGTTGCTATGATCTGTTTTGAAATTGGTTGCAAGTGTTATTCATTGTTCCACAATGACCAAATGATGAGATTCCGTCCATGAGACTTATTTTTAATTTAGTGTTTTGTCATGTTTCTCATTATACTTGGCCCAAGGTTTTGTTTACTGGACAAGGTTAGATGATAGAAAGTAATGTATTATGCGTATGTATCATCTGCCTCCTTTGTGATTGACAAGCCTTAATATTAACCCATTCCCTCATAGGCTATTTTTAGACCCAATCTCTTTGAATAAATCTTCTAAAAAGTAGTTTAATACTAGAGAAAAGGCAAACTAGAAATGTGCAGTTTTGAAACCATTGTGATAAATAGAGCATTAAATTTTGCTCCAATGGAGCAAAATTTTATGCTCTATTTATCACAATGGTTTCAAAAAATGTCTTTTATAGAAGTGTCAAAAGACGCCATTTTGAAGGAATGGATTAAGATTTAAGATTGATATGGGTTAAATATTACATAATTGCTTCATTGGTAAAATATGAATTTATTGTGCACAAATAACTCTAACTGGAGTGCTAGTTTAAATAGTGGTCTGTAAAATGAGGACTTATTACTCTTGTACATTTCAGTGATGACAATCTATAATATGCTATTAAATCATAATAATTTGTTCTAGACTTGAAATTTTGCTTTTACACTTTTCATGAGTATGAACTTTACCTGAATTGATATCTGCCATTTTGTTTTGAAAGAGCTGTGGTTGAATAATTTTTAAACTAAATCATGTTTTCAATAATTATTAGTTACAAATGTTTTGTACTTTGTATCTGTGTTTTATGTAGCTTAACCCTTTCCTTGTTCTATGTTCTTTCCAAATGTCAATACCTACTAAATATTCATGGACAAAATACCATTGTAGTTATAATGAAATATGGAAGGGGCAACATTGTACCCATTTTAGAAAATAATGAAACAGATTTTTCAAATTACTTTAGCAAACATATCAGACCCTGATCAGATGGCTCCTGTAGGAGCTGTCTGATATGGGTCTACTCTGTTTGCAAATGTTTGAAAAGACATTTATTTGAAGGAAATGTTAAGTAGTATTGCCTCCAGCTATTTACAGCTGGAATAAGATTCCAGACGTTTCTCTGTGCATGGAATGAATAGCATTGTCTTGTGCTTAGAACAACATCCAGGTAGAACCCCCAACCTACCACAAGCCAGCTGAACTGCTTTTTCACATTAACCATTTCCCTCATGTAAACGTGTTTTCATGCATTTTCAAACAGAGTAGACCCAGATCAGAAGGATCCTATAGGAGCTGTCTGATCGGGTCTGCTCTGTTTGCTAATGGTAGATCAGATGCACCATATTAGCATGCTCCCATTATTGTAAAAGTCTTTATTATTTATCATGTTTATTGTTATGAATTATAATTATGTCTCCCCCCATATTTATATGGGGGAGACATATTGTTTTTGTGAGAGTTGTCTGTCTGTCCGTCCATCCGTCTGTCCGTCACACTTTTTGTCCGGACAATAACTTCAATATGCCTGATGCCAGTTGATTGAAACTTCATATATGGAAAGAGCATAATGAGAGGAAGTGTCATGCACAAGGTCCATAACTCTGGTTTCACTAATATAGGAGTTATTGCCCCTTGTAAAACAAAATAGCACTTTTTTGTCTGGACGATAACTCCTATATGGCTCATGCCATTGGAATGAAACTTCATATATGGAAAGATCATGACGAGAGGAAGTGTCATACACAAAGTCCATAACTCTGGCTTCACTAATAATGGAGTTATTGCCCTTGTAAAAAAATCACAATTTTTTGTCCGGACGATAACTCCTATATGGCTCATGCCATTGGATTGAAACTTCAGATATGAAAAGATCATGACAAGAGGAAGTGTCATACACAAGGTCCATAACTCTGGCTTCACTAATAATGGAGTTTTTGCCCTTGTAATTTTTTTTCACAATTTTTTGTCCGGACAATTACTCCTATATGGCCCATGCCATTGGATTGAATCTTCATACATGGAAAGATCATGATAAGAGAAAGTGTCATGCTTAAGGTCCATAACTCTTGTTTCACTAATGTTGGAGTTATTGCCCCTTGTAAAAAAAAATAGCACTTTTTTGTCAGGATGATAACTCCTATATGGCACATGCCATTGGAGTGAAACTTCATACATGGAAAGATCATGATAAGAGAAAGTGTCATGCATAAGGTCCTTAACTCTGGCTTCAATAAACTGAGAGTTGTTGCCCCTTGTACATTTGTTTAACGCTTTCTTGTCCGGATGACAACTCCTACATGGCTCTTGCCATTGTATTGAAACTTCATACATGGAAAGAGCATGATGAGAGAAAGTGTCATGAACAAGGGTCATAACTCTGGCTTCAATACTTTTGGAGTTATTGCCCTTTGTTACATTTTTTGTCTGATCAATAACTCCTGTTCGACTGATGCTATTGGAATGACATTTCATTTATGGAAAGAGCATGATGAAAGTAAGTGCTGTGCACAAGGGCCATAACTCTGGTGTCAGTATATTTGGAGTTATTAGCTGTTATCATTTTCCTCTTGAAAAATGTGGTGTGGAAAGCGCATAATGAGGGGAAGTATCAATCATCAAGTCCATAACATTTTTAGTGATTTCCCTTTACATATTGTTTTTATTAGAGGGGAGACATCCGTTTTTGTGACAAAAACCTCTAGTTCATTATTTGTTTTGTGTGTGACATTTTTATTTACCATTACATTTTTTCTGTGTGAAAATGCATTTATGCGAAGGAAAGGGGTTAAAACGTTAGACGCAAATTTGAGCTGACAAAATTTTGAAAGCAATAGAAGTGTTGAAGAGTCGTCAGTATATATTTATACATGCATCTGATATACTGTTGATTTCTAAGAAAGTTTATGTTTGAGTTTAACCTCTAGCCCTTTCGCCGCCACAGGGGAATCCATGATAATTTTTGCAAACAGTTTGGATCCAGAGGAGACGCCGAGTAACTCTTGTATGACACTGCTTGTATGTGTGTAAAGAAATTGAAGAAAACGCCACTTTGAAATCCGCAGCAGACGATAATCTCAACAGATTGAATTTATTTGGCGCCGAAACTGTTAACCTCATAGAAATCAGACTAAAATCAACCCTTTATACCATAGATATGCCTTTTAAGGCCTTTGCAAACTGTGTATACCCAGATCAGATGACTCCTGTAGGAGCTGTCTGATCAGGGTCTGCTCAGTTTGCTTTCGAAATTGATCTGATTCTACAATTTTTGCCATATTCCACTATAGAGATGAAGCTTATAAATTAATATTCATACATACATTATTTGTTATATGAATATTCATGGAGTAAAGGGTTAACCCTTCTCTTGCTGAATTTTAAAATACATTTCTCCTTCTTTATCCATGCCCTGTTGTATAATTACATATATCTTCACTGTGTACAAGTATTTCGCTGTGCAATCACTGCTGTGGAGTGCACTGGTTGCACAATCAACTTGTAAATAGTGCAGACCCTGATGAGACAGCTCCTGCAGGAGCTGTCTCATCTGGGTCTCCACTATTTACAGGTAGGTATATTGACGTGAATAGCAAGCAAAGGGTTAATCTTCATACAGTCCTTATTTCTTATATGAACACTCTTTTAGGTACACGGTTAAGAAATTGATGACAAACAATACCGTAGTTACATGTATGTTTCTCACCAATACAGGTTTTGAAGTAAGAAACAACAAAACATATGGAGAGAACCATATTCGTCTTAATTTGAGATCTGTTATTAACCCTTTACTTGATGAATATGCATGTTAAATCAGTTCATTTTGTTCTTGTATTAACCTGTTCCCTGTTCCATATACATGTAAGACATTACGACATCGTGAATATTTATTAGCTGATATTTTATAATGTCAACTTTTCAAGGAATGTTTTTTGCTTTGACAAAAACTGTAGAATCAGAACTTTATCATGCCAAAACCAAACAGAGCAGACTCAGATCAGACAACCCCTATAGGAGCCATCTGATCTTGGTCTACTCTGTTTGCAAAGGCATGAAAATGCATGTATATGAAGGAAAGGGTTAAAAGATACAAGAACAAAAATTATTGTCACGATAAACGTTAGAGTATCTGCAACATAAAAGCAAATAGAGCAGACTTTGATCAGACACCTCCTACAGGAGACTTCGTATCTAGGTCTACTCTGTTTGAAAAGGCATCCAGAAATGTCTATTAAGTAGAGGGTTTATCCTTTCCTTCATATAAATGCTTTTTTTCACCCTTTCGAACAGAGTAGACACAGATCAGATTGTTCTTGCAGGAAGCATCTAATCAGGGTCTGCTCTGTTTGCTTAAAACATGATATTAATCTGATTCCATAGATTTTGTCAAAGCAAATAAAATCCAGAGCTACAGATAAAGGTGCATACCCAAATACTACCTGTACTGTGACCACTTTTTAGAATCGTCTCTTTGAGACGATTCTAAAGAGTGGTCATAGTGTAGGGTTTGGTGGAGAAATAAAGGAGATATTCTTGAAAATATTTTTTAGAACCTCATCTGAACCTCTGAAAATCCTTAAGAGATTTTACATAAAAATGATTGAAACAAGCAAATAAATATGAATTATAAATTATCTCATTTCTTATATTAATGTTGAAAAATTAAAGAGTTGTTTCATGTGATTACATTTGTACATGTACAGTAAAACCTCTCTATAACGACCACTAAATTATGGTAATTAGTTGGTATTTGGGCAGGTGGTTGCTTAAAGCAAGGTGAAAGTAAAACAGAACGCTCCTACAGGATTTTTACTTTCACCTTGCTTTAAGGATCCACCTGGCTTTAACACAAAATACTTGATGTAATTTAGTGGTCGTTATAGAGAGGTTTTACTGTATAATTATGTTTGTTTCCAACCTCCTTTTACACTTGTTACTTCTTTGTATTCTAGTGTCACTATGAAGAAAATCTATGAAACATTTGATAAGCAACATTACTAGACATAAATTTGAAAATAATTTGTATCCTTCTACAGAGAGTCAATGGCATTTATTTGCTAGAAAGCAACCAAAAAGCCCTGTTCGTGTTGCCGTCTTAACTGACCTGTTTGCAGTATTTGGAGGGTTGTTTGGCAAACATTCCTAGTATTGTGAACTTTTGGTTTATATTTCAACCTGTACAATGAGAGATGGTAAGATCAGGATTGCAAGCAATGTTGATCTATTTTAAATGCTATATTCATGATGTCATTATTTCTTACATGAATATTCAGGAGATAAAGATTAACAGTATGAGCTAAAATGCCTATATCTGGAAATACACAGTTCAAAGATTCCATTACAGTTTAGATCCTGAAAATAAATTGATTTATTCTTTGTCTCATCTAGATCCAAACTTGTTTGTATCGGTAATCACAATTTTCTCATTGCATGCTAAATTTTAAAGTTTCTAATGAAAATAAAATAAATTAGACCAGATCAACAGTGCTAATTCTTGAAGCCTTAACTCTCATTCTACCCAAACAATTTTTATATCTGCTCAAACTGCTTTTTACTGACTTCCCATTCAGTCAAGCTTTTAACCCTTTCCCTATTCTGTATTCATGTAAAAAGTAATGACAACATGAATGTTTATTAGCTCAAAGGCGGGCATATAGTATTCGCATTGTCCGTCCGTCTGTCCTTCCATCCGTCCGTCCCAAATTTGTGTCCCTTCTATAACTTCTTTATCTGTGAGTGGATTTCAAAATAACCTGGCACAAATGTTCACCATGTAAAGACGATGTGTTGCGTTCAACTCCCAGGTCCATGGGTCAAAGGTCAAGGTCACAGGGTACAGTTACTTTGTAACAAATTTCGTGTCCGGCCTGTAACTTCTTTGTCTATCTATGGATTTCAATATAACTTGGCACAGATGTTCACCACACAAAGACGATGTGTCGCGTTCAACTCCCAGGTTCATGGGTCAAAGGTCAAGGTCACAGGGTTAAATAACTTTGTAACAAATTTCGTGTCCGGCCTGCAACTTCTTTATATATCAATGGATTTCAATGTGATTTGGTACAAATGTTCACCAGACAAAGATGATGCATCGCTTTCAACTCCCTGGTCCATGGGTCAAAGGTCAAGGTCACAGGGTACAATTACTTTGTCACAAATTTCATGTACGGTCTGAAACTTCTTTATATATCAATTGTTTTCAATATAATTTGGCACAAATGTTCACCAGACAAAGATGATGTGTCACTTTCAACTCCCTGGTCCATGGGTCAAAGGTCAAGGTCACAGGGTACAATTACTTTGTCACAAATTTCGTATCTGGTCTGTAACTTCTTTATCTATCAATGGATTTCAATATAACTTGGCACAGATGTTCACCACACAAAGACGATGTGTCGCGTTCAACTCCCAGGTTCATGGGTCAACGGTCAAGGTCACAGGGCTAAATAACTTTGTAACAAATTTCGTGTCCGGCCTGCAACTTCTTTATATATCAATGGATTTCAATGTGATTTGGTACAAATGTTCACCAGACAAAGATGATGCATCGCTTTCAACTCCCTGGTCCATGGGTCAAAGGTCAAGGTCACAGGGTACAATTACTTTGTCACAAATTTCATGTACGGTCTGAAACTTCTTTATATATCAATTGTTTTCAATATAATTTGGCACAAATGTTCACCAGACAAAGATGATGTGTCGCTTTCAACTCCCTGGTCCATGGGTCAAAGGTCAAGGTCACAGGGTACAATTACTTTGTCACAAATTTCGTATCTGGTCTGTAACTTCTTTATCTATCAATGGATTTCAATATAACTTGGCACAGATGTTCACCACAAAGACGATTTGTTGCGTTTAGCTCCCTGGTCCATATGTTAAAGGTCAAGGTCACAGGGTACAATTACTTATTTATCTGTGAATGGATTTCAAAGTTACCTGGCACAAATGTTCACCACACAAAGACGATGTGTCAACTCCCTGGTCCATGGGTCAAAGGTCAAGGTCACAGGGTACAATTTTTGGGGGCGTTTGTCACGTGACTGTGACAGCTCTTGTTTTTTAGCTCACCTGGCACAAAGTGCCAGGTGAGGTATTGTGAGGGGGCAGTGTCCGGCGTCATGCGTATGTGCGTCGTCAACAATTTACTTTAACATCTTCTTCTCTGAAACCACAAAGCCTAGAGCTTTGATATTTGATATGTAGAATCATCTAATGGTCCTCTACAAAGATTGTTCAAATTATGTCCCCTGGACCAAAAATGGCCCCGACCTGGGGCTTATCAGTTTTTCTTAGGAGTATCTTTAAAAATCTTCTCCTCTGAAACCGTAAGGCCTAGACCTTTGATATATGGTATGTAGCATCATCTAATGGTCCTCTACAAAGATTTTCAAATTATGACCCCCAGACCAAAAATGGCCCGCCCCGGGGCTTATCAGTTTTTCATAGGAAAATCTTTAAAAATCTTCTTCTCTTAAACCGTAAGGCCTAGACCTTTGATATTTGGTATGTAGCATCATCTAATGGTCTTCTACAAAGATTGTTCAAACTATGACCCCCGGACCAAAAATGGCCCCGGCCCCTGGCTTATCAGTTTTTCATAGGAAAATCTTTAAAAATCTTCTCCTAAACTGTAAGGCCTAGACCTTTGAAATTTAGTATTTATCATCATCTAATGGTTCTCTACCAAGATTGTTCAAATTAAGACCCCTGGACCACAACAGTCCCGCCCCTGGCTTATCAGTTTTTCATAGGAAAATCTTTAAAATCTCCTGTGAATTTGTAAGGGCAGAAACTTTGAAACTTATATGAAGCATCATCTAATGTTCCTTTATATAGATTGTTCAAATTTGAAACTCAAGGCCTCAAATATTGGCCCTTGGTTTCATATTGGCCCCAATCTGAAGCTTACTTATTTTACATAGAAATACAGTGTATGCATATGTCTATAGTAACCAGGTGAGCGATTTAGGGCCATCATGGCCCTCTTGTATTATAAACTTTTCAAGGGAATGTATTGCTTTGACAAAAACTAGAATCGGATCTATATTATGTCAAAAGCAAACAAGAGCAGACCCTTATCAGATGGCTCCTATATGAGCCATCTGATCTGGATCTTCTCTGTTTGCAAATGTATAAAAAGGTGTTTATATGAAGGAAAGGAGTAAAAAACTATTGACTGAGTGACAAACAGATAGATCCTGATGAGACACCTAGTTTCTCAGCTAACACGATGTCTCATCTGGATCCAAGCTGTTTGCAAATGTGTGTCAGGTCACAATTGACTGGATAACAGTTGACCCTTTCCCTCATGGGCTATTTTTAGATCCAACCTCTTTGAATAAATCTACTGAAATGGAGTATTTACTAGAGAAAAGGAAAATGTCAGAATTGCGTAGAATTGAAACCATTTTCATAAATAGAGCATTTGCTCCTATGGAGCAAATGCTCTATTTATCACAATGGTTTCAAGAAAAGAATATTACAGAGGCGTAGAAAGGCGTATTTATGGAGTAAAGGGTTAAAATTACTGGTTGTTTCTGTTTAAAATTATGTATATTACATGTACTTCAATTTATTGTTAGTGAATCATTCAGCCAACTGATCAATAAAGACTTTGAATTTATTCATTGCATTGTTCTCATTTCATTCCCAGATGACCCGGTCCCAGAATGGATAGAAACACCAACATTCTTGACCGATACAGAAACTTCTGCAAGTGCTGTGGATCATATTGTGTCGCGGCCCTCTCCCGTGAGCGTCATCGTCTGCTGTTGTGGAAAGGACCTGGGTCAAGAGACAAGTGACATTGCACTGATGGTTGTTATGGCCCGGCCAGAAATTTATATTTACCACTTCAAAGATGGGCAGAAAAATCTTGTAGCAGATGGCCGGCTAAAGGACCTTTTGATGTCAAAAGACATTTCAAAGGTATTGTTATCTAAGTCTTCTCAGTACAGTAAAACCCCTTTAAACTGGAATTCTAGTAGAGAAGAATTTAGATAATTTTAGGCAAGTGGTTGCTAAATGCAGGGTGAAAGTCATGCAGAAACCTCCTCTAGGAGCTTTCTGCATGAATTTCAACCTGCATTAAGCAGTCGCCTTCCTCTAAGACCAGTATTTATACTGATTTTAACCCTTCTCTTGCTGAATTTTAAAATACATCTCCTTCTTTACCCATGCCCTGTTGTATAATTACATATATCTTCACTGTGTACACGTATTTCGCTGTGCAATGACTGCTTTGGGTGCGCTGGTTGCACAATCAACTTGTAAATAGTGCAGACCCTGATGAGACAGCTCCTGCAGGAGCTGTCTCATCTGGGTCTTCACTATTTGCAGGTATGTATATTGACATGAATAGCAAGCGAAGGATTAATGTCTGGTTTAGAGGGGTTTTACTGTATTGATATATATCTAACTACATGTACATGTGACAGATATTTCCGATTTACTCAATTCTGAAGAGGATCAACATAATACTCCATAATATACTCCATAATTTGATATACTCCATAGAGATTTATTCAAAGAGATTAGACTCAGCTGCTGTAGGAGCCAGCTGATCTGGATTTGCTCTGTTTGGTTATGAAATAATACAGATCGGATTCTACAGATCCTAGTACTTTGTACTTTGTACCATAGTCACAATTTCTAGTTATCATACGTTATTATAAAAATTAATTGAATTGGTATTCATGATGTCAATATTTTTTACATTAATGTTCATGGCGTAAGCGGTGAAAAATATTTCATCAAAGAACATTGCGTGTTTACAACTCATAGGATTTTATGTCTCTCCAAGATATTGAGGAAACATTGTTTTTGTCCAAGTTGTCTGGCACAACTTTTAACCCTTTACTCCATGAATATTCATATAACAACTTATGACATCATAAATACAATATATTAATTAGATTGATGGCTATAAATAACACATGGACACAGGAAGTTTTTGGCCCTGACAAAAACTGTAGAATCACATATCTATATTATTTCATAAGCAAATAGAATAGACCCTGATCAGATGGGTCCTACAGGAGCCATCTGATCTTGGTCTATTCTGTATGCAAAATTGTATTAAAGGGTTAATAAGTTTTGAGCTTATAGTACAATGATGATAGCTTATGTTGGTATATTTGTAGGTTTTCCACAACATTGGCAGTGTGTCTCCTAGCCTGATCCAAGAGTTTGACATTGTCATGAATGGCGTGCCAATATGGGACATTGCAGTGAGTAATCAGTATGCATGAACACTTAGACTGATTTTCACTTATATATAACACAATGGTAAACGTTTCCCACAAATGAAGTTTAGCTGGGGTGTATATAGGAGTCACCATGTTGGTCTGTTGATCTTACCATCTGCCCATCCACTGATCGATATATTATTTTCTATGGTATTTCTCAGAAACTGCCACCTGGATTTCAATGAAACTTTATTAAGAATGATTTTTTAATGCCCCCCCCCCCCCCCCCCCCCCCCCAATCAAAAGGGGGGAAATATTTGTTTTGCCCTGTCTGTTTTAATGTTGGCGATAATTTTGTAGCTATTGCACATAAATTTAAACTTGGACTTGGAATACATGTGCAACATACATAATTCAAAAACTTGAAATTCATGTGCAACTTATGGAGGCAAACATTTTTAGGGGTGGCTTATTAAGGTCAAGGTCATACATCAAGGTCAAACTTGGTTAAATTAAGGGTCAAATCTAGATTGGTGATACCTTTGTCTTCATTCAACATACATCCTTCAAACTTGGCATGCATATGCAACTTATGGAGGTAAACATTTTAAATGCCTTTTCATGCATTTGCAAACGGAGTAGACCCAGATCAGATGGCTCCTATAGGAGTCGTCTGGTCAGGATCTGCTCTGTTTGCTTTAGACACGATTTAGATCTGATGTAGCAATATTAAAAATTTTGTCACCGTAAATTATGTGCTATTTATGATATTAAATTATTTCTTACATAAATACTGAACAGAGAAAGGGATACTTAGTATTCATGGTGTAATTATTTATTGCATAAATATTTATGGAGTAAAAGGTTAATCAAAGTCTATGATAGTTCTACCTGTTGTCAGCAATCATTAAGTCATTTCGTTAGCAAGGCCCAACTTTAGAAGGTTAGCTATGTATTTTACAAGAATAGTTTCATTTCTCTATATACCCATAGTAAAGACTATTATACAATGAACCCCCCTTAAAACCGGACATTCAATTTAGTATAAATATTGGTCCTGATCAGACAACTCCTACATGACCCATCTGATCTGGGTCTATTCTGTTTGCAAAGGCATAGAAAGGTGTATTTATGGAGGAAATGGTTAAGAACCATCTAATCAGGTTCAACACTCTTTATAAGAATGGATAATTTTACTGCAGATTCTGATTATTGCCAGATATAAAAGGAGATCGTTAACCTATTTTATTTTTAACCCTTTACTCCATGAATATCTGTGTAAGAAATAATGACATCATGAATATTGATTAGATTAGTTGTTGTAACAGCACATGGAGATGTGAATTTTTAGCCATGGTAGAAACTGTAGTCATATCTATATTATGTCATAAGGGCTGTTCCAGAAAAATCTCCTTTGGGAGGTCGGAATGACAGCCTATTAAAAATTACCTTGGTGGGGGATGCAAAAGAAATTTTAATTCTGTTGGTGGGGGTGGAAATTTGATTAAAGTTCTATTGGTGGGGGTATTTCAACATCAGAAATTAAATTGATGGGGTGGTTTGTCAAGTTAAACGCTTCATGCAAGCTGTTTTCTTCGACAGTAATGAAAATTAATGGAAAACTTTTTTCTGACACGAACTCCCGCGAAAATTCCTTGTGAGAATATTGTGGACGCATGCAATTTTTAGTCCTCATCATCTAGACGCTTATCTGATCACACTTCCATAATGAGCGGCTGATTGATTCAGACTAGACCGTGAAAAACTACTAAGACACTGTTAGTCTCAACCAATCACTGCTTTTGCTTCTCGATGTAAAAGCCCAGATGAACAAAACAAACTAAATAAACCGAAAATATATCTAAATAACAACCAAAAGACATTGACAGGATTTTTGTTAATAAAACACAGAGTCCTAGCAGTAGCATGGGTACATGTAGTGAATCCAAGGTCGGCGAAGAGAAAACTACTTGCAATAACAGAACCACGGAAGCATGTATGATGTCAACAGGACGAAATGAAAGACTGTCAGACTAATGCACAAATGTGGCAATACTCTGGGCTGTCATTTGGGTTTGCAAGTCGGCTTGACAAAAAGCAATTGCATAAAATTTATGTAAACATATACATGTATTTATTTATATTTTGGAAAGGGGGTGTTATTTATAATTCTCTAGGTGGGGGGTATGTTATGAATTTTTATTTTCTTGATGGTGGGGTAAAAATAATTAAAATTCTATTGGTGGTACCCCTAATTTAGACTTTTGTTCCCACCCGGAGATTTTCCTGGAATAGCTCTAAGCAAACAGCAGACCCTGATTTGACCGCTCCTATAGGAACTGTCTGATCTGGATCTACTCTGTTTGTCAAGGCAAAGAAAGTCGTATCCATGGAGTAAAGAGTTAAGGCAGCAACTGGTTTGGATCTACACTGTTGCAAAAACAACATTTCACATGTATCATGTAAGCTCCTCAATTTTCAGCTCATGTGGGAAAAATGCACTCCTTCAAACATTGAGAAAGAAGCTTTGAAGGAAAACTTTGGCATTAAAGTGCAGGAGTTGGCAAAGACAATGAAGGCATGGGAGATAGAAAATGTTGAACTTGCAGAGAAGTTGGAACACTCTGAACAAGATGTAGTGGACAAGCTGATACAGCGAGGAAAGCTGATGGCAGAGTTGTACAGAATTTGCAGAAGGTTAATATCTGACTTTTCACTTGTTTGTTTTGAAGAAAAAACAATAGTATGGTGATATTCTTATCCCTTTGAACACTTAATCCTTTCCCAGTTTAAAAATATGTTCAAGATTTCTTCACCTTAACCCTTTACCTGATAGAAACGGCTTTTAGCGTGTTTGATTTATTCCTCCGCTGAAGAAAATAGTTCAAATTCATACAGTCATGAACATATTGCATAATAAATATTTTCTATATCCTAGTAGGTGGTAGCTTAAAGCAGGCTGAAAGTAAAGCAGAATGCGCCTTAAGGCGCATTCTGCTTTACTTTCAACCTGCTTTAAGTGGTCATATGTCTTTAAAACTAGAAACAGGCTATTGGGTAAAGGGTTAAGAAGGTTCATGTACAGAATCAGTAAAATGGAACATGGAAAAGGAATTGTTTCACTGTTGTGGAAACTGCATAATTATATCTATAAATTCCCATAAGCAAATAGAGCAGCCCCTGATCAGATGGCTCCTGTAAGATCTGGGTGTACTCAATTTGCAAATGTGTGAAAAGGCGTTTATTTGAAGGAAAGGGTTAATTTCAAAGTGGAATGACCTATCAGTCTTTAACAATAGATTCCATTTTAGAAATAGAGTAAAACCTCTCTATAACTGCCACTGAATTTTGTTAATTAGTTGGTATTTAGGGCAGGTGGCTGCTTAAAGCAAGGTGAAAGTAAAACAGAAGGCTCCTTAGGAGCGTTGTGTTATACTTTCACCCTGCTTTAAGCAGCCACCTGCCTTTGACACAAAATATTTGATGTAATTTAGTGGCCATTATAGGGAGGTTTACTGTAGTATAAAATGCTTAAATTGCTGGGGTATTTTGAGTGGTGAACAGTGCAGGCCCTGGTCAGAGAGCTCCACTTGGAACTCTGTGGTCTATGTAAACACAGTTTGCAAATGCCAATACTCTGATTTCCAGCATTCAAATGGTTAGTATTATTGTTGTTACTGATGTTGATATCCAACTTCATTCACTCATTCACCATCTCAAGTGTCATAGTTTTTGTGTCACTGGTGCTGCTGTAGGCAGGGTTTCATGTGAAGGAATCTTCCAGCTGGCTGTGGTATGTTTGTGATTCTACTAGGGTGTTCTTCTGTTCACTAAACAATGCAATTTGTTTCATGTGCAGAAAAACCTCCAATTTTTTAGTCATATGAGAAACTGTAAAATCATATCTATATTATTAGGGCCCTGCATTGGAAATGCAAGAGCCCTATAGAAATCTGTCCGTCCGTCCATCTGTCTGTCTGTCTGTCTGTCTGTCTGTCTGTCTGTCTGTCCATCAGTCCGTTAACAATTTTGATGTAATGTGATAACTCAAACAGTACTGCACATATGGGTTGCATATTAAGGGATATGCTTAGTATCATAAGAGGAAGATGCCTATAGTTTTTGAGTTGAATCGGATCACTATGTTATCTGCCCTTGATTCATCAAAAATGCCATAAACTTTTGTCAACATTTTTGTGTCACCTGCCGAGAAGCAGTATGTCACTTAGGGATCACTTTTCCGTTTGTCAGTCCGTCTGTCTGTCCATCACACTTTCTTTTTTTGGCTGTCATTTCTAAACTTATCATTATAGAGCTTTCAAATTTCACACATCGAACAAGCATGATGAGAGGAAGTATCATGCACAAGGGCCACAACTCTAGCATCAGTATTTTTTTTAGTTATTCCCCTTTTTCATATTAACAATAAGTTTTTGTGTCAGCTACGAGCAGGTGACACATGTGTTCCTCCGAACACTCTTGTTTATGTGACCTGATAACTCGAACAGTACTTCGCATATTAGTTTTGGTCCATATTAAGGGCATATGCTAAGTATTATGAGAGGAAGACACCTGTAGTTTTTTATATGCCCACCTAATAAAGGTGGTCGTATATTGGCGTGGCCCTGTCCGTCCGTCCGTTCGTTTGTTCGTTCGCCCGTCAACATTTTGTTTGTCCACTGTTTCCTCGGAAAACTATTTGACAGATATTAATGAAACTTCACACAAATGTTTAATGCATCAAGATCTGAAGCTGAGTTGATTCTGACGTTCTTTCATTTTTCATTTCAGAGTTATGGCCTTTGTCCTTAAAAAATAATGCAAATACATGCAAATAGTTTGTCCGCTGTTTTCTGGGAAAACTGTTTGAGAGATATTAATGAAACTAAATACAAATGTTTAATGCATCAAGATCTGAAGCTGAGTTGATTCTGAGGTTCATTGGATTTGTCGTTTCGGAGTTCTGGCCCTTGTACTTAAAAAATAATGCAAATACATGCAAATAGTTTGTCAGCTGTTTTCTGGGAAAACCATTTGACAGATATTAATGAAACTTCACACAAATGTTTAATGCCTCAAGATCTGAAGCTGAGTTGATTCTGAGGTTCATTTGATTTTTCATTTCAGAGTTATGGCCCTTGTCCTTAAAAAATAATGCAAATACATGCAAATAGTTTGTCCGATGTTTTCTGGGAAAACTATTAGAAAGATATTAATGAAACTTCACACAAATGTTTAATGCATCAAGATCTGAAGCTGGGTCGATTCTGAGGTTCATTGGATTTGTCGTTTCGGAGTTCTGGCCCTTGTCCTTAAAAAATAATGCAAATATATGCATATAGTTTGTCCTTTGTTTTCTGGAAAAAACATTTGACAGATATTAATGAAACTTCACACACATGTTTAATGCATCAAGACCTGAATCTAAGTCGATTCTGAGGTTCATTTGATTTGTCATTTTGGAATTATGACCCTTGCACTTAAAAAAAATGCAAATCTATGCAAATATGAGGATGGCCATAACTTTTTCACTTGAAATGATATTTCCTTCAATATTTTTTATATGGTTAAACCTTAATATGAATTTTCACATATATTGCGGGGGTTTTGATGTCATTTTATTCTAAAGTTATGGTCCTTGAACTTTGTGTGTTCCTTGCTTTGTTTGTCGTTCAACATTAAGTTTGTCTGTTGTTTTCTGGGAAAACCTATTAAAATGATATACATGTAAATGAAACTTAACACAAATGTTTTAAGCAACAAAATCTCCAGCTGAGTTTATTTTGAGGTTAATTCAGTTTGTCTTTACAGAGTTATGGCCGTTGCACTAAAAGAAAATACAAAAATCTGCAAATAGGAGGATTAGCTGTAACTTTTTTATTTAATAAGATATTCACTTCAATTTTTTAAAAAATAGTATCACCTTAATATGGAAATCAAGATCTGCAGCAAAGATTAGAAAATGTCAACACTTATAAGGCATGTGAAAGTTGCAAGTGGGCATATTATGTACCGTATGCGGTACTCTTGTTGGTTGAATGAGATCACCATGTCCAGATTTATCTGCCCCTTATTTATCAAAATTGCCATATTCAACAAAAGACCATCTGCAGGACCCTCTCTGACTGAGTCAGTTTTTGTGTTTCATAAGCAACCCTCAGGCTGATCAGACAACTTCTACAGGAGCCATCTGATCTGGGTCTACTCTGTTTCCAAAGGTGTAGAATGGCGTACATGTGGATTAAAATGTTCAGTAGAGGGATTTTAGTAACAAACAGTGCAGACTCTGATCAGAGGACTCATCAAGGAGCCGTCTCATCTTAGTCTACACTGTTTGCAAATGCCAGTTAACTCATTAAAGGGTTCAAAAACTTCAAAAACTATCTGAGTAAAAATAAATGATTTTGAACTTGTGTTGAAAGGGTATCAACATTTTACCCACAACAGGCTGTTAAGACAACTTTCATTACCATTGCTACAAACATTTGATAAGGATTGTTTTAACCTTTTCCTTCATATAAACGCCTTTTCACACATTTGCAAACAGAGTAGAGCCAGATCAGATGGCTCCTGTAGGCTGTTTGTTAATGGAATTTGATAGTTCTGTGCCTTTACTTTCTCAAAGGGCTGCAATCTTCCGACTGCTACTAGAAATTTGGTATTCTTTAACCTTTTACTCACTAACTATTCATGTAGGAAATAATGACATCATGAATATTAATTGCATGACCAGAAGACGTTTTGGCCATGTCAGAAACTAGAGTCAGATCTATGTTATTTCACAAGTAAACAGACCTTTAACAGATGGCTCCTACAGATGGGTCTTGTCTGTTTGCAAAGGTGTGAAATGAAGTCATTATTTCTAGCATGAATATTCATGGAGTAAAGGGTTAAGGACTCAATGAAATCTGGTTTCTCTTATGAAATGATTATGTAATACAGTTGAACTTCCATATCTCAAACTCGGATAACTTGAACTTTGGGCTAACTGGAACAAAAAGTTTAGTCTTTCTAAAACTTACAATACAGATATCCAGAAACACATGTGACAGCTTAATACAGGTATAAAGTAATGCTGAAAGCTCCTACAGGAGCTTTCATCATTAATTTAGAACCATATTAAGCTATGCCCTTGTGAAAATTCAGATTAAAAATTGGATGGCTTGAACTTCTGTTATCACGAACTAATTTGTATGGTCCCTTGAAGTTCGACTTATCAAAGTTCAAGTGTATACCGGTATTTAATAAAATATAATCAATAATATTTTGTATTTCTTGGTTTGTGAAGACTATGACACAGACCAGATTCAGCATCTCCAGCTTAACATCTGATCAAGATCACCATTACATGTGTATTAAACCTTTACTCCATATGGCCTTAAGCATGTTTGCAATCAGAGTAGATCCTGATTAGACTGCTAGTATGGCTGAGACTATTCACATGGCTCTGAAACTACCTTGTATCATAGCATGACACATTTGTTTTATTTGTTGTTATGCATCCTAGTGATATGCTGTTACATCCCTTTATTTTACAGTCGTGTAAGTGAAGATTTAGTGAAAACGCTGAAGAAGGAAATCTTTCCACTGGCTATTCCGTCTAAGGATCACTTCCTTGTTGAAAAGATTAAAGCACTCAAGCTCAAAGAAAAGAAAGACAAGAAAGAAACCAACCAAGGACAGGAACAAGCGACCCCAAAGCCAGAACAGAAATCAAACAAACATCAACAGTCACCCAAAAAAGGGAAAGGCAAAAAAAAGTAGTTTCCTGCGGATTATAAAATGCATAAGCTGTTGATAAACATTATTGTCTAATGATTGTTTGCATACCGTTTTAACCCTTTCCTCCATAAATACGCCTTTCTACACTTCTTTATAAGTCACCTGTTGAAACCATTGTGATAAATAGAGCATTTGAAGCTGGAATGTTCTCAGATTTCATATTTGGCACATAGCATCATGTTCAGGTCCTCTACAAAAGTTATATAAATTATGCCTCTGGGGTCAAAATTGGCACCACTCGGGGTGGTCAGTTTTCAATAGAAACATATAGTGAAAACTTTGAAAATCTTCTCCTCTGGTGAGCGATGTCAGGGCCATTCTGACCCGCTTGTTTTAGATTAGACTGACATAGTAGCAAATAGTGTAGATCCTGTTCAAATGGTTCTTTGACCTGTGTCTGATTTGCCAGTTTGTCTGTCACGATACTAAGGGTTATTAGGTTAGGGAAATAATACTTATGCACTGTAGCTGTCTTATATCAGGCAATATTGTACAATAAGTCCCTCTCTACAATGGCCATCAGAAAGATAATAAGTTTGGGTCTAATAGACAGGTGGTAGTTTAATGCAGCATAAAAGTTATGCAGAAAGCTTTTTATGCCACCCAGATCAGATCTTGGGGTGCATATTTTGTATTTGCCTTGTCTGTTTGTTTGTTTGTCACAAACTTTAACACTGGGCATAGCTTTTGAGCCAGTAAAGATAGAGAATTGATATTTGGCATGTATATGTATCTCATAAAGCCACACATTTTGAAGTGTAACATGTTAAGGTCAAAGTCATCCTTCAAGGTCAGAGGTCAAATATATATACAGTCAAACCTGTTTTTAAGAGACATAGTTTGGGAGAAAGCCAAAAGTGTTGTATCTCACAGGGTGTCTTTGAATTCAGGTTGAAAATTTCATGGGCCAATACCAACCGCTCCAGGGTCTATGTCGTATTGATAAACAGTCTTCGCGAAAACTGATGACATTTCAAATTTATATCTAGGTATTACTTTTTAAGGGTTTGAAATGGAATAAACTATTTTATGATGTTACTTCTTTAGTGTCTTTATCATTATTTCTATTAATAAAAAGTAAGTTTGTGCACAAAACAAATTCATGAAAATCATAAGGCCTCGTAGTTTTTGGAAGCGTTTCGGCCCATTGCCACAACGAGGCCAAGCACACCTGTCTTTGACAGGGAAGCAGAGGCACATTTCTATATGTCTTAATTATGAGAATACAATTTATGTTATAATGAAATAAACCTTTTGAAGTGGCGTCGTTAACTTCTTGTGAAGTTATGAAACCAAATTGGCAATTAAATCACTTGAATAGCCAATTACGACATTATGACCGGTTTCCGGTATAAATAAATTGATGATTAAAGTGCAGTTCATCACCAAATAATTTTATGGTTGGGTAGCTAGCTATAAAAACTCTAACAGTAGTGAGACTAACAGACCAACTGGACCAGATAATCCCTTATCACCTTGGGCATTAATCCTTTGACACGTTAATGAGGGCAATTATGTACAAACACAATGATACAGTGAAAGATCATTGTCGCTAAAAACAATGTCGTTTGCCGAGTTGGGAGTACAAATTTAGTGTCGTATGTCGCATCTGCCAGTGTGTCGCTATATACAGTTGAAATATAGAGGAAAATACATCGGGAGGAAGGAAATACTGTCGCATCTGACAGGATGTCGCTAAAAACAATGTGTCGCTAGGACAGGTTTGACTATATATATATATATATATACATGTATATAGGTCAAATTACCAACTTTAACATTGGCCATAACTTCCGAACCAGTAGAGATAGAGACTTGATATTTGGCATGCCTGTTATCTCATGAAGCTGCACATTTTGAGGGGTGACATGTCATGGTCAATGTCATCCTTCAGGGTCAAAGGTCATATGGGGAACGTATATTGTTTCGCAAACACATCTTGTTCATGCGGTATTTAAATACCATATGCTTTTAAATACCTCCTTTCAATGTTTTATTTGATTACTGGTCACAACAGACAGGTTCCACTGTATAATCTTTGTTATTTTGTTTTTGTCGTCTTGCATATTGTGTTAAAATGAAGTTTGTTTTGTATGTCACAGATTTGGTGTCTCTAATGTTCTTTAAATTATGAGACATGATTTCTAGACTTTTCAAATTTGAATTGTAAATTCATAATCATTCTTGATTTAGAATGGTTTTCATGGAAGGGGTGTATTGTTAGAGACTTAGAGTGAATGTGTTTGTTCCTCATATTCCGTCCCTCGTTTTAAATCTGGTCCCAGTTATATTGACAAGCTCAGATAACTATTTGTCTGCCGGCAAAATGTTCCAAGTCGGACAAGTCCGGAACAGTAATTCCACACCCCTGATAAAAAATTGATTTTAGATGGCTCAAGGATTTAGAGCATTTATTCAAGAACATTTCTGGTGTTAAAATTCTCTTTTCAGAAACAATTGTCAATTATCATCAAAATAACAAACAGATGGTAATGGATTTCAAAACAATATGTATATTAGGTATTATTATGAGTGTGTAAATGCAATTTACGAGTTTGAGCACCCTTTCCCTCTGGGTCTATGCTTATAAAACGTTTAGTTGAGTCTGAGTTCGTTCTAAAGTTTTTGATTGGTCAGATTTGAGCCTTTGGCTCAAATCTGACCAATCAAAAGCTTGAGAACTCAAATCTGACCAATCAAAAGCTTGAGAACGAAACTCAGACTCAACTAAAAGCTTTATAAGCATGGACCCAGGAATAATTATACAAGAATTCAATGACTTCATAAGTATTCATTACTTGAATTTGTATATTGGTCAATGAAAAATGGATTATTTTTGCCATTTTAAAAACTGTAGAATCGTATCTATCTTTATTATTCCCTAAGCAAAGAGAGTAGTCTCGTATCAGATGGTTCCTGCATGGGTCGTCTAATCTGGGGCTACTGTGTTGGCAAAGGTAGAGGTGCCAAAAAGGCTTGTATATGAGAGATAGGGCTTAAGTATGTTAAAGGGAAAACTTTGCAGAGTTTTATGTTTGAATGAGTATCTGTATTTATTAAGTCATGTACAGTAAAATCTCTCTAACCTGGATGTTCAATTTAGTATAAATATCGGTCTTGGAGACAGTTGGCAGCTTAATGCAGGGTGAAAGTCGTGCAGAAATCTCCTCTAGGAGCAGTCACCTGTCTAAAAGTATCTAATTCTTGTCTACTAGAATTCCTGTTCAGAGGGGCTTTACAGTATACTTATTTTGTAAATTTGTAGATTCTAGTTTAACTGTTAACGATTTTATTTGATTTTGCATTGGTGCTGGATTGCAGATTGGTTGAAACGTTGTATGTAAGCTACCATAATTACATTAAGTATTTGGACAGACAAACTTTAACCCTTTACTCCATGAGTAGTCATGAAAGAAATAAAGATATCATGAATATTATTTGTTTTTATTATTGCATAAGTACATGAATGTTTGGTCATGGCAGAAACTGTATAATCAGATCTATAGTATTCCATATGCAAATGGAGCAGATCCTAATCAGGTGGCTCCTACAGGAACCATCTGATGTGGCATCATATGTGTCTTCACTGTTTGCAAAGGCATATCAAAGGAGCAAAGGGCTAAAGCAGACTGACATATTTGAAAATAGATCAGACCCATATCAAACTGGTCCAGAACGAGCAGTTTGATCTGTGTCTTCACTATCTGCTAGTATGTCCACTTTAAAGTTATCAAACACTGCAAAATTGAATCATTCAGCTTTACAAAAGTGTAGAGAGGGAAAACAATGTGTCTGAATACATGTACCTCGCATTTAGGGTAAATGTGCAACTGCCTGTGTGTATTTTGGTAAGAATTTAATTAATTTTGACAGTACTTGTGCAGGCTGTGCTACAACAGCTGTCATTTAGATTTATGATTATATTGTGATAGTCATTTCTAGAATGTTAGTCTTGATATATCTTACTTACATGTATGTAAATATCAGAAAACATGGAAGATGTTGTATAGCAGCTTATGGCTGCGGAGCTGTTGTATTCCCATTTAAGCCTCATTTTCTATGCACTTTCCCAATATGGGTTTTATACCAATCTAAATTTCATTTGAAGGAGTGTTTTTGCACGATATCATTTGGTGTTGAAAAAAATGCAGATAAAGCGTACTGTAAAGCCTCTCTATAATGGCCGTAATATCAACTAATTAACACAATTTAGTGACCGTTATAGAGAGGTTTTACTGTATTTTGGAAATTATGAGTGAAATATTTTTAATATTTCTTTGCCAAACCCTATCTTGCAGCTGCTCATTAGAATCACCTCACGGAGACAATTCTAATGAGTAGCAGTAAGATAAGCTTTGACGAAGAAATAAGAGATTTGACAGATGAGTATGTCTTAAATAGCTACAGCTCTGCTGATGTGGCATTTGGAATATAGTTTGTGAAGTAAAACAGTGCACTCCACTAGAACCACACTGATCTGGATCTACACTGTTTGCAAATGCCAGTGGATTTGTTATGTTTAACTATAGAGCTAGATGATTTTGAATGATAAAACTGTGCAGACCCTGATTGCAGGGCTCCACTAGACTCAGTCTGATCTGGATCTACACTACTTGCAGATGCCATTGCACTCATTATCCATGTTTCACTCTATAATTGATATTCATGATGTCATTATTACTTAAATTAATATTTATGAAGTAAATGATTGAGTTTGGTATGAAAATAAGGTGGAACCTCTCAATGGTAGTCACTGAATGATCGAACATGGGTGTCTTTGGCTTCCTTTAAAATTAATGCAAAACTAAAGTAATGTAGAAAGATTATGTGGAAGCTTTCTGCATAACTTTTTTTCTGCATTAAACATTTACCTCATGAATATTCATGATGTCATTATTTCTTGCATACATATTCATGAGGGAAAGGGGTAAGACAGATGGCAGCTTAATATAGGATGACAGTCATGCAAAATGCTCCATGGGGGCTGCGTTAAGCAACCATTCACCTAAACCATCTAAAGTCTTCTTAACTAATAGTCTGATTGAGAGTGGTTTTACTGTAGTTTATTTCTAATTAGCATAGAATGTTTATGATTGTCTGCATGCATCTGTCTATAATGGGATATACATATAATATGTTGTGACATTTATAACTTACAAACGTCATATATCAAAGTGAGATTTAATCGTTTACTTGAAAGAGGTGTCTTTTAACACCTTTGCAAACAAAGTAGACCCTGACCAGGCGGCTCCTGTAGAAGCCGTCTTGTCAGGGTCTGCTTTGTTTGATTGTCATCATCTGTGTGCCCACTGTGTATTCATTATATATGTGAGTGTGTACACCACACACAGAATATGAAATGCTCTTTCCTTGCATTTGTTCGGATTTTAGTTGTTAACCGTTTACTCCATAAATACGCATTTCTAAGCCTATGCAAACAGAGTAGACCCAGATCAGACGGCTCCTATAGGAGCCGTCTGATCACGGTCTGCTCTGTTTGCCCATGATATAATATGATTTTACGGTTTCTGTCATGGAAAACAATATCTATGTCCATGTGCTGTTATAACAATGAATCTAAACTTAATCAGTAATATTCATGACGTCATGATTTCTTACATTGTTATTCATGGAGTAAAGGGTTAACCCTTTCAACACTGATTTAACAGGGTGATATCGAGGGCTTGGTGCAAAACTATTGTAACTCCTTCACTTTGTGAAGGAGTTACAATAGTTTTGCACCAAGCCCTCGATATAGTCTATCATTGTTTATTGGTAGAGCCCATGCAGTATGAATATAGTTAGTAAAATTTGCAAGAGGATATTTTAATGACCCACAGTACAGACCCTGAGCAGAGGACTCCTCTAGGAGACCTCTGATCAAGGTCTACACTGTTTGGAAATGACAGTGAACTTGTTTCCCGTATTCAAATGATTGAATGTAATTGATCCTGTTGCTTTTTAGTTTAATGTAGTTTGAGTTAAATGAAATCACAAAGTTGTGTCTGTGATAAAATAAACCAAATAGAAGAAAAGAATGAGTCTTATTTTCCCTTGATACCTTAATTAACCCTATTCTCCATGAATATTCATGTCAGAAATAATGACTATGAATATTAATTAACTGAATCTTTAGAATGGTATATGAATACAGACCTGTAGAATCAGATTTCTATTTTTTTATTTGCAAACAATAAAACCTGATCAGACGGTTCCTTCTTATAGGAGTCATTTGGTCTAGGCCTACTTGGTTTGCAAAGTTGCAAAAAACACGTCTATTTGGATGGTTAGAAGGGTTAACCCTTTCCTTGTTCTATGTTTATTACAAATTCCAATACCTACCGAATATTTATGGACAAAATAGTTATAATGAAATATCGAAGGTTGAACATTGTAGCCTTTTTAGAAAGGATAGAAATAGATCTATTAAATTGGATTTATAGCAAACGGCAGACCCTGATCAGACCGCTCCTATAGGAGCCGTCTGATCTTGATCTACTCTGTAGATGCGTGAAAACACGTTTAACTGGTTTAAGGGTTAACCTTTTATGAATTAAGATATTTTGTTTTAAATACACATTGGATGTGTACAGCATAGAATGTTACACTTGTCCGTCTGCCTTTCTGTACTCTGTAAATCCCAGTCACTTCCATCACCTTAAATGGGGTTTGTTTTCAATCTTTCACAAATTGTCTACCTTGATGTACAAATGTTTAGAAAGGAAGGAATTACATTCGATATGTCTTTTGTGTTTGCTGTATAACTGGCGTTTTGACCTACTTAACCCTTCGCTTGCTATTCACGTCAATATACCTTCCTGTAAATAATGAAGACCAAGATGAGACAGCTCCTGCAGGAGCTGTCTCATCAGGGTCTGCACTATTTACAAGTTGATTGTGCAACCAGTGCACTCCACAGCAGTGATTGCACAGCGAAATACGTATACACAGTGAAGATATGTGTAGTTATACAACAGGGCATAGGTAAAGAAGGAGAAATGTATTTTAAAATTCAGCAAGAGAAGGGTACCACTTACATGTAAGAATATCATGGGTGCATTAAACCTTTACCTGAAGAATATTGGTGTAAGAAACAATGATGTCATGGACATTAATTACGTGATTTTGTTTTCTAGCATATGACCGCAGGAACTTTTGGCCACGGTAGAAATTGTAGAACCAGACCTACATTGTTATGTAAGCAGGCAGAATGTGATCATATCTACATTGTTCAGTAAGCAAACTAAGTAGACCTTGATCAGACGGTTCCTACAGAAGCCGTCTTAATTGGGTCCACTCTGCAAAAGTTGTGAAAAGTCTATGATGTAAAGGGGTTGATTTGCACACATACTAAATGTTTTCAATCAAATGATTGTCCCATACTAGTCTCCTTCCTTCATTTTAATTGCATCGTATAGAACAGATTCCATCTAGACTTAAACATAGATTTCTTGTTTGTAAGATACAGTTTGTAGTTTGTTGAACACGCCTCCCGCCATTGGTTGCATTTGTTTCAAACTTCCGCACATCAGTTACATAATTATGATGTGTTGATGCATATATAAAGTTGGTTGCAAAATAATGAATTGTAGCTCTATAGTGTTTTCATTATAGAAAACCATGGTTTCCAACTCCTCTGACCCGTTCGATTGGATTATAACCATTTTTGACAGAAATATGCTTTGTTGGCACAAGGCAGAGTTACCTTGACGTAATGGAATTGGGACCCTCCATTTCTATGGACATACTTCTAATTTAGCCCATCTTAGCACGATTTACACAGTGAGAGATTTTAGGATCATCAAAAGTCCGTGTACACGCCCATTCATCCGCGTGTGCGTGCGTGCGTCTGTGCATTGGAGGGAGGTTGTCATGGTCGAGTGGTTAACGCGATTGACTACAATACCAGGTATCCCGGGATCGATCACCCACCGGACCAGGTACGGATGAGACTTTATAAACCGAGGCCCGATGTATCGGTGCTTTACATATTTAAGATCATTTTGAAGGGCGATGCCTACATATTTTACACTATTAACTTTTCAAGGGAGTGGCCATGTAATTTATATGGAAAATGAACAGGAGATTTCTGTTGAGTGACAGACAGGATTTTACACTGAGCATGTATGTTAAGAGTCGGAGACACTATGTCGATAATCTTCCCTTTTTCTGGGGCGTCGAAGTCGACTAAATTTGACAAAAACGGACGTTATTCAACACAACCAACCAACCATCGTTTTTAGCTAGTCTGTTTCGAAGAAAAGTCGAGCTATTGTGACCACTGGGTCGTTGGCGTTGTCGTCGTCGGCGGCGGTGTGCAAAAACGTTAATGAAGCTCATTACTCGAAAAGTATAAGAGGTTTCAACATGAATTTTCATAGATTAGTAGATCTCATTGAATGGAAGGTCCTTACATAAGAACCATAACTCTAGATTTCAAAATGTTGGAGTCATGGCCCTTTTTCCATTATTTTAAAAAAAATAGCTGGACAAGCACCAAATTGACGAGTGTTGGTGCCGCACGCGGCTCTTGTTTCAGTTTGTTTTACTCGGCATTTCTTAAACTACTGTATTGAACTCGACGAAATGATCATTCGGCGATCCTCTATCACAGTTATACGAATAGTTCAGGACCGATGCTATAAGTAGGTCAACAATATTTTAACACAGAGTTTATTTAAACATTTAATCTACTCCTAAACCATTAAATAGAAGCTTGACCAAACTTCACAGAATTTATTTTTCTATCATGGTTAACTACATTTTTCTGGTCCGCTGCATAAGAAGGTCGTATAAGCTAAATATTTATTAAATCCAGCATACTTGATATGTTTGTCCTATTTAATATCATTTTGAAGGGTGTAAACTAATTTCTGTTGAGTGACAGACATGAATTTACACTTATCGGGATGGAAATGCATAAGCTAGTCCTGTTCCCACGTGCCAGCTGCCTCAAGGTCTAGTTGAAGAAGTTCAGCATCAGATTTATCCATAATCTCTCTGTATATAAATCCGTCATCAGCAAAGAGTCTTAAGTGTACTGTATTTTAGGTATTCTGGGAATTCATTGATAAATATGAGAAATAGGATTGGACCCAGCACCTTGCCCTGTGGTACGCCTGTTGTGACAGAAACTTTCTCAAGAACGACAGCTAGTCTGGGTCCGCTCTCTGAGAAAGTCTGAGATCCAAGGAAGGGCATTACATGTTATACCATAATATTGTAATTTATATAACAGGTGTTTATGAGAAACTTTATCGAACGCTTTGGAAAATTCCATTATTATGATATCGGTTTGAATATTATGATTGTGGGACTTGCCAATACTTTCAACAAAGGAGATAAGCTGGGACCCGCATGAACGATTTGATCTAAATCCATCTTTGGGCAAAAAAAGGACATAACATTTGAATAAATAACATGCTCTAGTAACTTGCAACAAATACAAGTAAGAGATGCGGGACGGTAATTTATAGCGTTGTGCTTGTCGCCCTTCTTTTTATGTGAACTTTCTTTGAGAACGGCGTTTTTTATGACTTCATTTGTCGCAAGCTTAAATTCTATGAAGACGGCATCATGATATCCAATGTCATGCAATATGTCGCACCTGAGTGTAGAGAGCGCAACTTCCAGTTAATGGAACAGTTTTTTTTAAGCGTAGGACTTATGCTGAGTATAAGGATAGTATGCTGAGTATAAGGATAGACAGTTTAGGGAACAGCAGGCAGTCCTCAGTGAACTGGCCAGTATGGATTCTTGGCTTTGCCATTAGATGAACTTTACTTTGTTTACACTTATGTTGTTAGGGAGATTTTGTTTGTTAATGTTTTGAGCTGACTTAGTGGTATGATTATTACTCATACTAATGCTATTGGGTTATTTTTTTTTAATCTAGGCTGTTGCTAGAGTATTCTGTTGTTCTTGTTTGAGATGGTACGGTTTGTTCCAAGAAACGCTTCCTTGTAATGTCAATCAGTTGTTGATATTGCTGTCTTTGTGTGGTACAAAGGTGTCCGACGCATGCTGGGATTAACACACGAAACCCATCCCCCCCCCCCCCCAATTATGATCGAAGCATGCAAAACTTACTATTTGTATCCCACTCTGAAAATAAAGAAAAATATGACCTGGATTTTTCCTATTGGGTCTATATATGTACATGTATGCCGACGCATGCTGGGACTCGCCCACGACCCCCCCCCCCCCCCCCCCCTCCCATTTATGATCGAATTAAATTATGCGAAACTAAGCTAGCTAAAACTATCTATTTGTTAAACCACTCCGAAAAAAACCAAGATTAACACGACCAGGAAAAAATTCCTATCGGGTCTATGTATTTATCAATACATATATAGACCCGATAGGGAAACATTTCGGGTCGTGTTTTTTCTTGTTTTTCATTGTGGCTTGGGATACATTTAGATAGTTTTAGGTTAGCTTTGCATCCTTCGATCATAAATGGGTGGGCGTTATTCGTGTATTTACTTCGTGGTGGGTGAGTCCCAGCTTTGCGTCGGGTAACTTTGGTGTGGTGCACATACTCGTCTTACATCTAACGGGAAACATCCTCTTGGTATTTATCTTCCTTTTCGTTTAACTACCTTTTCTTCATATATGAAAAAATCAAGCAATGTGTGTAATGGAGTACTCTTTTAGCAATAACGTCGTTCCCTCCGGTTAGTGATTTCATATAGTGTACGTATATCTATTGTATATCTTTGATTGGCCGGGTAGACAATTATGCTGTTCATTCCGGTTAATGAGTTCATCTCTTTTGTATTTCTACAACTGCTGATCAGGGTCTGCTCTGTTTGCCGATGGAATTGGATAGATCTGTTGTTTTTCTTTAAAGTGACTAAAATGTTCCACCTTCCCTGTTTCGTTTTGGCTGTTTTCACTATATGAATATTCAGTGGGTATTAAATTTGGTTTTCCGGTAAAAAACATTTTTATATCAAGCAATCTTGGGTTGAAAGAGTCTATCAAAATATTTAAAAGGACCACAATGGAAATAAGAGCATGCTCTTTATTGTGTTATCCTTTGTATAGAAAGCATGCCATGGTTTTTCACTATGCATCATTTTACGAATTATTATTTATTTTGATGTAATACATGTTTGTGAACCATATTATGTTTTCTGTTTTCCGAAATAAATTTATCTATCTATCTATAAAAGCTTTACAAATGAACATGCTTTTAAAAGGATGGGAAACTACAGCTTGTGAAAATAAGAAAATACTGAACAGTCAGATTTTGTTTTATTAATATCATTACTTAACACTTGTGTATCGTTTTCTTATTTTGTTCTGTGATATATGTGTATTTACTCATTTATTTCTGTGATAACAGTGTGTTTGTCATTTTGACAAAGTAATAGTTAAATGATATTGCACTTTCCCTCACAATGCGCCTTTTCACGGATTAGCAAACAGAAGCCGTCTAACTAGGGACAGCTCTATTTGCCATTTGAATTGGATTAGATCTGTCTCTTTTCTTTTAAATGACTGAAATGTTCCACCTTCCCTGTTTTATTATAACGATTTTTCTGTAATATTCGGTATCGAAATTTGGAATAAACAGAAAACAGGGAAAGGGTTAAGGACTCAAATATGCTTTGAATAGTTACCCTGTCATTAGTTAAGCCAATATTTTGAGACCTTGGCTTTTCTTGTTCACTTGGACCCCATTGGAAATAGGTTGAAAAACTTAATGGGTTATCCTGTGTCATATATATGTCTTAGAATCATGTGCTTAATTGTAACTGAATTTGTTGTAAATTTGACATTTGAATTCACGAATAAACCTCTCTCTCTCTCTAACGCCGACATTAGTACCGCATGTGCGTCTCAATGGAGTATTGGTAAGTGATTTAGCCTAATCCCAACATGGCTGCAATGTCTGATGACATATGGTTACAATCTGATATTGATAATTTTAAACATGTTTACAAGCGTTACAAAAGAAGAGACAGGCCTTTGAATGTTGAAGGAGTGATCGATTTCTCTGATGAGAAAAAGATTCCAAACGACACAGTAAGTACTTGCCAACAATCTATCAAAACAGCACTTTGGTAATTCATTCGGAGTCTTACCTTTTCGACACCGTGTATATTTTTATGATTCAGTTTGTCTTTAGATAGATAGTCTCAAGTGATCGTCGTCTATCTCAACTTATCGCAAAAGATTTTTGATAGAAAAAAGTTGAAGTAGTTTTATTTAGTAAAAATATACATTTTATAGGACAAACTAAAAATAAGGTATCCTCAGGATAGCCTACATGGTGAATTACGGTCGTTTCGTCAAAAAAAGGCGACATATAGTTTTGACGAAAGACGTTTCGTCAAAAAGGATATATATATTACCTGATATATATGAATAGTATTTCAATAAATCTGTTAAATGTATGTTATTTTGGTGAATTAAGAAACCGGTAAACCAGAATTAACTGATCCGCAAATTATATAGGGCTATGAGTCATTCTCGAACAACAAACAGATTTTTTGCGTATGCGGAAAGTTATCGAGTTTGGAAATGGTAGGACAGCACTTAAAGTTGAATATACAAATGATGAAGATGAATCTTGATACCTATTTGTTGATTAAAATGTTTAAAAGTTTTATCAAGCAAGATATGTAAACCAAAAAACAAATATTATTTACTCTATAAGTGTGCAAAAATTACAAGTGTTAGTCTAATTGCTTTTTCACACCTACAAACCAATTAGCGACATGGATTTGGCGGCACAAACTTTATTTGTGTAAAATAACTAATTAACGTTAACCCCCCCCCCCCCCCCCCCCCCCCCCCCCCCCCCCCCCCCTAATCAATCAGTACCACTAGCGAAACTGATGCGTGATCACTTTAATGTGCCCTTTTCGGCATATTTACATACTTTAATTAGGATATTATGCAGAAAACTAACAAATACCATCTTCTGCATGTATAATCACACTTCAAAAATGTATTAGCCTTCAGTTTCCTATGTTTCATTATAAAATAGCACCGAATGTCAAACATTTTATGCAGATCTTAGCTGGATCCAAACTATTTGCAACAATAATAACGCCTTCAAAATGGCTTAATTACCTTCTGTTTGCGAATTCATTGTCGCCGTCTTCAATATTTCTCTGAGTTAATTATCGTGGATGTGACATTTTATAGCATCCAAGTGTCATATGGATCTAAACTATTTGAAACAGTAATCACGTAGCGTGCATAAAGTATACGGCACTGTCGCATTCTTCACCATTTCTGAGTTAATTAATCACTACAAAGCATGCATACAGTTCTGACCCAGATCTCATCTAGATCCAAACTAAGGTTAATAGATCTAATCATATAGGTCATTTAGTCAAACTGCCAGTTCGTCAAAAAGGGGATATATATAAATCAATTCTCTAAATAATCCTTTTTGACGAAACAACAACCCCTTTTATACTATATAACCTTTTTGACGATCTGGCAGTTTGACGAAACGACCGTCACCCTACATGGTAAGTTAACGGTTTCAGATTTATTTCAAAATCATACAAAGTCTCGCTTTATGCAAGAAGCATTACTAATGCTTATTGCATAAATCGAGACTTTGATCTATTATACAATATGTATACAGTTAATACAGTCACATAGTCACAAAGAAGGAAAACTGCTACCTTCATGGGCATTTCGTCTAATTGCCAGTTCGTCTAGCTCGATTTATTTTAAATTTAGTGAATGAGAAGACATTTCGTCATTAAAGCAAATATATAGGGGAAAGGTTTTTCACACCAGTCCTGCCTTTGAGGACCAATTGTGTCATTAAAGGTATATGCAAACTAATTATTTACCTGTGTGGTTAATTATTTGTACGCTAGCGGCCAACACGTGATTACCTATTCAAACAGTTAAGATACAGTTGAGACACTGAATAATAGAACAACTTTCACAAAAGTCTTTGATTTGAGGCAACCAATTTGGAATTTGTTTCTTTTTTTTTTTTATAAAAGCTCACTTTGATTACAGTCAGTTATGCTATGTGGACATCAATCAATAAACTTAGAACCTAAATTAATTCTTTCCCTCATATAATTTAATAAATGCATTTTCGTGCATTTGTGAAACATTTGTGCCATCTGATCAGGGTCTGCTCTGTTTACTAATGAAATTTGGTATATCTGTTTCTGAAGTTTCTAAAATGACTACAATGTTCCACCTTCCGTATTTCATTATAATTGTTTTGTCCATGAATATTCAGTAGGTACTGAAAACTAAACTAAAAAGGGAAAAGGTTAATCAGATGCAGTAATTGTTTAGTCTCAGAAAATTAGTAACAGACCTTAAAGAAAAGCATGTAATAATGACAGTGTAATACACCATCAGACCCTATATTGTGGCCACTTGAGAATCTTTTTGAAGAGACAATTCTAAAGAGTGGTCACAACATACATGTATTAGGCTTTGTTGGAAAAATAAAGGAGCTTTTCTTGAAAATGTTTTTATTTATGCATCTTATCTGGGCCTCTGCAGCAGTGCTAATTGGTTACTGATTACATTTTTTGTACATTCTTAACTATGCTTGAAAGTTGACATAGATACAAATTTCATTGTGTTATCATCATCATGTTCCAATCAGGAAATTACTTGTTGCTGCTCAAAATAGCAATGTCTAAAATAGAAACAATATAAGTCTAAACAATATGTAGATCTTCCAGCCCTTAGCAGAAGAGATGGGAACCATGATGCAGCCTCTAACACTTTACCCTTTACTTTATGAATATTCATGTAAGAAACAGACACCTCATGAAATTTATTTGGTGGAAATTTATTATAGTACAGTAAAGCCTCTCTTTACCAGACAGTAAATTTAGTATAAATCGATCTTCAAGACTGGTGGAAGCTTAATGCAGGGTGAAAATCATGCAGAAAGCTCCTCTAGTAGCTTTCTGCATGACTTTCACACAGCAGCCTCATACCTAAAAGAACCTTAGTTCTTCCCTACTAGAACTCCAGTGTAGAGGGATTTTACTGTATCATGAAGTTTATCTAGATAATTGTTGACAATCGAAAATAAACAGCAGAATCAGATCTATAGATTCATAAGAAGACAGAACAGACCCTAATCAGATAGCTCATATAGGAGTTATCTGACCTACATCTAGCACTGCTTTTGCAAAGATGTTAACCCATTCCCTCATATAAACATGTTTTCTTGCATTTGCATTTGCACCCAGGTTTCTCTGTATCCTCTCCCCTCTCTCTGGAGCATCCAATTAGCTCATAGTGAGCAGAAACGGACATTAATCAACACAAAAAACGAAGCATTTGCAAAAGGAGTAGACCTAGATCAGATGGCTCCTATAGGAGCCCTTTCATCAGGGTCTGCTCTGTTTGCCAACGGAATTTGATAGCTCTATTTCATTACTTTCCACCTTCCAAGTTCTATATTTCATTAAAACTATATTGTCCATGAATATTCAGTAGGTATTGAAATTTGAAATAAACATTGAACAGGGACAGGGTTAAAGGCATGTCTAAATTGTCTATGGAATAAAAGGTTAAAATGTGACAAATGTCGACATTATTTGACTATAGTTAACACTTTCCTCCATGAATATTTATGTGAGAAATAATGACAACATGAATATTAATTAGATCATGTGGTATGATACTTGTCTGTCCGTACCTCCATCAGTTATCTACATCTTTGTCCACTCTATAACTTGACAACTATTAGGTGAACAGTCCTCATACATAACGGGGAAGTAGGTCATGTCACATGGCCAGTAGATAAGCCCTATTGATGGTGAGGTCAGTCGGTCAAAGGTCATGGTCATTTTGTCTGCTCAATAACTTGATGAGTGTTAGGTGTGCTGTCTTCATACTTAGTAGGAAGGCTTGTCATGGCTAGTAGATAACCCAATTTTGAAGTCAGATGGTCAAAGGTCAAGGTCACAGTAACCTTCAGCTCAAAAATCTTGTCAGCTCAATAACTTGATAAGTAATAATTAGGTGTGCTGCCTTCATACTTAGTAGCAAGATTGGTCATGGCTAGTAGATGACCCCTATCGATTTTGAGGTCAGTCTGTCAAAGGTCAAGGTCACAGTGACCTTCAATCAAAATAACATGTCCGCTCAATAACTTGTTAAATATTAGGTGTGCTGTTTTCATACTTAGTAGAGAGGTTTGTCGTGGCCAGCATATGACCCCTATTGATTTTGAGGTCATTTGGTCTAAAGTCAAGGTCACAGTGACCTTCACTCAAAAACCCAATTTGCTCAATAGCTTGATTACTAACAGGTATGCTGTCTTCATGCCTAGTAGGAAGGTTGGTCATGGCCAGTAGATGACCCCTATTGATTTTGAGGTCAGTCTGTCAAAGGTCTTGAGGTCACTTTGGGCATATAATGCTCTGACACACAACTCTTGTTTATAATGGCACATGGACCGGGGAATGTTTGGCCGCGATAGAAAGAGTAGAATCTGATCTATATTATTATAATTGTATAAGTAAACAGAGCAGACCCTGATCAGATGGCTCCTATAGGAGCTGTCTGATCTGGGTCTACTCTATTTGCAAAGGCGTAGAAAGGCTTATTTATGGAGTAAAGGACAAAGAGTCATAATTTGTTCATGATGTAAGAACCCTGACATAGTCCTGTCTATACAGGCTCATTTTTTAAAAAAGTTTGAATGTCTTGCAAAGAACTTCACATAAAGTATTTCAATGTTGCACATAATTATATGTTTAGCATAATTAATACAATTCTGTTTCATAAGTTACATACTGTTGCATGGACTTAGCAAAAATACCGGCCGTTTTATACTTGGAAAATGAGGTTCACCCTTTCCCTGTTCTTTGTTTATTCCATTTTCAATACTTACTGAATATTCATGGAAAAAATATTTACAACGAAATATGGAAATAAGAACATTGTAGCCATTTTAGAAAGTAAAGCAATAGACCTTTCAAATTTCAATAGCAAACGGAGCAGACCCTGATCAGACGGCTCCTATAGGAGCCATCTACTCAGGGTCTACTCTCTATTATGCAAATGCATGAAAATGGGTTTATATGAAGGAAAGGGATAATGTTTTAGGCAGGTTGGAATTACTGGCTCTGTTTACATGTGTACCATACACTATGGATCTTTGCATGCATTTCAAGCATCACTATTGCAACTTTGAATCTCATGCACAAGTTGCATAACTCTTGGATGGATTTTGGCAGAATTATTGGCCTTTTTATACTTGGAAAATTAGATTAGCCAGCCAGTTGGATTTATGGACAACATCATCGCAATAGTTTAACATTTATAATCTTATATCAGTTAAACTTTGTATATACAGTAAAACCCCGCTAATGCAACCACCTAAAAGAGGTATAATTTTCCTAGAGGAGCTTTCTGCATTACTTTTGTCCTGTATTAAGCAACCACCTGCTTATAACGGCACCCATGTTTATTCATTAAGTGGTCCCATTAGAGGGGTTCTACTGTACTGAACAATTTTTGAAAGAAGTTTCATGCATTGCATGCAAAGGTGGTTGCTTAACTCTTTGAACGCTAAGTAATTTTTCATCTGCAACAATTGTCGTCTGCTTCAATTCTTAAAATAAACTTTCTCTTTTTTTGCAAAAATATTATCAAGATGACAAACAGCTTGGATCCTGATGCGGCGTCTCATCTGGATCCGAACTGTTTGCATAGGTAATTGCAGTTTCGCCGCTAGCATGCAAAGAGTTAATGCAAAATGAAAGCAATACAAAAAGCTACATTTTCTTTATTTAACGGTTATTATATAGGGTTTTATTTTTTTTTTCTTGATTGTTAATTTCTCCCGAGAAGTAAGTGGGTGTTTATTAGAGTGGAGGCATTCAATAGGGAGAATACAGTATAAAATTTGTGAAAGTATTGTGGACAATACTGTGGATAGTTGAGCGTGCTATAACAACAGCTCTTTTGATTTTTAGCAGGCAACCATTTACTAAGAGTGCACAGGATTAACGAGCTTCTGACCTTTTTTTCGTGATTGTATCAAAATTTGTCTGCTAACAGATATTCTTTGGAAAGTTTAAAATTGAAGAAATTTAAATTGAGCTAATAAACAGCCCATGCTCAAAACAAGGTTTTGAATTTTACGTTTTATACCTCTGATGTAAAGTGCAATTCCCTTGATGAAATTCAGTTTAATGAAGTCATTTCAGTCTGATTCAGTTTATGGCTTGTCTTAATTGGATCAAGATTGTAAATGGCAATCAATAGTTTGGGCTTTAAATCTGATTGTGCTGTGTGTGCATGGCAATGTGTGTTGATATGCTTTGAGACTTGCAGGAACAGTATTAACCCTTCGCTTGCTGAATTTTAAAACACATTTCTCCTTCTTTACCAATGCCCTGTTGTATAATTACATATATCTTCACTGTGTACAAGTATTTCTCTTTGCAATCACTGCTGTGGAGTGCATTGGTTGCACACTCAATTTGTAAATAGTGCAGACCCTGATGAGACAGCTCCTGCAGGACTGTCTCATCTGGGTCTTCACTATTTACAGGTAGGTATATTGACGTGAATAGCAAGCGAAGGGTTTACCCTTGGAATTGTGAATTTTCAAATGGTTAACCAACTTAACCCTTTCCTTCATATAAACGTCATTTCATGCATTGCAAACAGAGTAGACCCAGATCAGACGGCTCTTCAGATCAAGGTCAGCTCTATTTGCTTATGAAATTATTATAGATCTGACTTTATCAATACAAAAACATCCTGTGTACATAGCCATTATAAAAATTCTGCTAATAAATATTTATGATGTCATTATTTCTTACATGAATATTCAACAGGGAAAGGGTTAATAGTAGAGGCAATTCAGTATAAAAGAACAAACTATTTTTCAAGATAATTTTAACGACCAAAATAGTGCAGACCTGGCATACCAGAGCCTGAGAGGACTCCTCCATGTGCCCATGAGCCCTCGGATGGAAATTGGTTATTACTGGTTTTGCATTTCCTTTTATTGAAAGTGAACATTTTCAGAATGAATTGGGCATATTTTTTTCTGCAATGATATATGATTCTAAGTTGAAAATTAAACATTGAAAGTCTCAAGACATAGCCCTTTCTAATTTTCCTTGGACTATTAGATAATATATCTTTGTACAAATGAGCATTATTACTTGGTAACAATCAAATGTTAATTTGAAGGGAAACATTTTAGGTAAAAGGTGATATTATGATAAAGTGTTAGTGTACTGGCTCTTGCAAAGAAAGAAGATCCAGATCCGAGAGCTTCGATCTAGATCTGGACCACTGATCAGGGTCTGCACTGTTAGTCATTCTAAACTACTTAAACAGTTAGGGACAATTTTAAAAAGTAAGGGTCTATAACATATCTGTTCAAAGGCCTGAAAAGGTGTCTATATCAGTTAACCTATTCCCTCATATGCTATTTTAAGATCCAACCTGTATGAATAAATCTACCGAAAAGGAACATTTAATAGAGAAAAGGAACATTTTTAGAATTGTGTAGTTTTGAAACCATTTTGATAAACAGAGCATTTGCTCCTGTAGAGCAAATGCTCTATTCATCACAATGGTTTCAAAAAGGGACTTTTACTTAGGCGTGAAAATGCGTCAACATGAGGGAATGGTGAAAGAGTTAAATGTTATATGACTCACATATTTTCCCGACACTGTTGGCAGAGTGGCAAACTGGTTAGATCCTACTCACTAAGTTACTCAGCATTTGATCTGTGCAGCCAAGCTTTTTAAAAATATCTGGAAGGTAATGATCAGCAAGAAATACTTCATTTAATGTTGCCATAGAGATCAATGTGTACTACAGTATTTATATAGATACACATTTTAAGGATTGATTCAGAGTTTTTTCCATGTGATGCAATCAATATTAAATTTAACTATACACTTTTACCTCGTAACCTGCTAAATATTTTTGTAAAAATGATGACACAATGGAGTGAGTGAGTTGGGTTTTACGGCACTGCAACACTGAATAGGTCATATAGCGCTAATGAATAATGATGAGATGACATGATGATGAGGGATGATTTCAGGAAGATGATTTCGGCTAATCTCATTCACTGCAAATCACGATGTTCATTAGATAGATTTTTGTAATGTGATAACTGGATGTTTCGCCATGGCAGAAACTAGTTATATCTATATTATATCATAAACTAAAAGAGCAGATACTGATTAGATAGCACCTACAGGGATTGCCTGATCTAGGATTACTCTGGTTGCAAAGAGTCAAATATAAGTCCTCAGCATCTCATTAGCATCCAAACTGTTTGACACTCAGTTAATAATTTCTCAAATGCTTGACTGTCTGTCGAATCAGAAGTGTAATTAGAACTTAGAACTGTAATAGATCCAAATTTGATTTTTTTTTTCAAGGAAAAGTAACGGTTAACCCTTTCCCTGTTCTGTATTTAGGCCAATTTTCAGTACCTACTGAATATTCATTAACAAAATAGTTATAAAGAAATATGGACGGTGGAACATTGTAGACAGTTTAGAAAGCATAGAAACAGATCTATCAAATTCTATTAGCAAACAGAGTAGACCCTGATCAGACGGCTCCTCTAGGAGCCATCTGATCTGGGTCTACTCTATTTGCAAATGCGTGAAAACACGTTTATATGAGGGAAAGGGTTAATTGATCACCTACTGATTAAGTATAACATTGGAGTCATAATCCTTTACACCATGAATATTCATGAAAATAAAATAATGACATCATGAATATTAATTAGATTAATATTCATTATAGTACATGGAACCAGGACTTTTTGGCCATGGCAAAAACTAGAATTATATTGATATCATATCATAAGCAAACAGCAGACCCTGATCAGACTGTTCCTACAGGAGTCGTCTGATAATGGGTCTATATGTTTGCCAAGGCATATACAGTAAAACCTCTCTATAACGACCACTAAATTGTGTTAACTAGTTGGTATTTAGAGAGGTGACTGCTTAAAGCAAGGTGAAAGTAAAACAACGCTCCCATAGGAGCATTCTCTTTTACTTTCACCTTGCTTTAAGCAGCTACCTACCTTTAACATAAAATAATTGATGTAATTTAGTGGTCATTATAGAGAGGTTTTACTGTATTATTTAAATGGCATATCATATTCATGGATTAGTTAGGTAATAGTACCAATACCCCTTTCCCTCATATAAACTGGTTTTCACATTTGCAAACAGAGTAGACCCAGATCAGACTACTCCTATAGGTCTGCTCTGTTTGCTAATGGAATTTGAAAGATCTGTTTCTTTACTTTCTAAAATGGCTACAATATGCTACCTTCCATTTTTCATGATAACTACATGTATTTTGTCCATGAATATTCAGTAGGTATTACGATTTGGAATAAACATAGAACAGGGAAAGGGATACCAGTACACAGGTAGTTGCATTATGGAGAGAGAAAAAAGAGGTAATGCAGATAGCTGTTTGGGAACTTTCTGCATTACGTTTGCCCTGCATTAAGCTACCTCCTGTATTATAGTCCAGGAATTACATGTAGTCTTCCTTTAACTTTTTACTTGATGAATATTCTTTAAGAAATCAGAGTAACAGATAACGGTGCATACTCAGATAATAAAATCTCAAAGAGACGATTCTAAAGAGTGGTCATAACATGGGGTTTGGTGGAGAAATAAAAAAGTTATACTTGAAAATATTTTGATTTACACATCTTATCTGGAACTCTGAGAAATTAGACAAAATATACAGTCCCCCAAACAGCACCGTCAAAAAAAAGAACAGCAAATGCACATGCCTATCAAAAGACAAAATGAGACACAGAAACACATAACAAACAAAGATTATGGGGAAGATGGAAGTGCCACCTTGGAACAGTCAGTGACATTAGTGTCAGTGGGGGATTTAAACTGGTTTAGGGGCACCAAACCGCACACTTATTCCATCCCCATCCTAAAAGACAAACAGTGTATCCCCTCTCCTACTAATCTTCAACTGCAATGGCAAATACAGTGGTAAATTGCATGTTAAACGAAAACATGTTTAAGTGAAACAAACTGGATCCACTATTGCTTTTGTACTCAATGACTGAGCTGCGAACAGAGTAACTGTAGAAAAGTAATAAAGGGTTTGACAAAACGAGATTGTACAAGGATCTGACATCCTCTTTCCGTTTGCGGATTTTAGCAGGCGTCTAACTCTTCATAGAGTGCTAAGACTATCCTGTCAGTGTACATGAAATGAGGGCAGCATGATTGCCAACTGATAAGCAAGCAGACCAGGGTCCATGCTTATAAAACTTTTAGTTGAGTCTGAGTTCGTTCTCAAGTTTTTGATTGGTCAGATTTGAGCCAAAGGCTCAAATCTGACCCATCAAAAGCTTGAGAACTCAAATCTGACTAATCAAAAGCTTGAGAACGAACTCAGACTCAACTAAAAAGCTTTATAAGCATGGACCCAGACCTTTATCAAACAATTCATACATGAGCCATTTGATTTGGGTCTACTCTGTTTGATAAAGTGTAAAAAAGCATATCTATGAGGTAATGCATTGGGACGGATATAAGTACACTGCACAATGTCATGTTCTTAGTTGCTGGTGTTATATATATTGAGTATGTATGTGTACTATACATGTAATTCAATCCCCTTGTAGGTGGTAAACCAGTCTGCACATCCATTTATAAAGATTTCCTGTTTATGTCAAAATCAATTATATTTCCATAGAGGACGGTACTGCTTTATGAATTTTAAATCCATGCTAAGTTCTTTGTTTTCTGCCTGCACAGCATGTTTGAAAAATGATCTCCTGAATTATTCATAAGTTCAACACGTCTCACCAGGGGTTTGAAATTACAATAATATCATGGCTTTTGATACTGAAACTGTAATTTGATCTTATGTCTACTTTTTTTTAGTTTAAATATTGACACTATAATTTCATACTGCAGAATGTGTTTTACTTTTATAAATATGGTGTAGAGATTTTATCTGTATAGTTTCTGATTTGATTGTGATTTTTCCTTTTTAATTTGTATGCATGCTGTCTGAAAATATTATAGTTTTTCTAGGAGTTGCATAATAGAGGCCCAGTTTGAATTACTTTTTGTAAATTGTTGAACGCTAAAAGGCTAACCATGAATGATGGGATGTGCATTAAAAGCATTGTGAACATTCCATAATGCTAACTAGATAATTATGAAATTAAGTAAATCAGAGTTTCCTTTGTTTTTGGTGTAAAGGAAATCACATTTTTGAATTCTTAAATGTTTTAAAATTAGGCTGCTTGCTGTGTTTCATGTAAATTTCAATAGCCCTCAGGCTCTTATTAGCAGATACAATTACTTTGAGCAAGTTGCTGATGAGTTTTACTCTTTGCCTTTTAACCCTTACCCAGCTGTGAAAATATGTACAAATAAGGATCTAGTCCAATTCTGACTATAGTAAAACCTCTCTATAATGGCCACTAAATTGTGTTAATTAGTTGGTATTTAGGGCAGGTGGCTGCTTAAAGCAAGGTGAAAGAAAAACAGAATGCTCCTATAGGAGCGTACACTCCTATAGGAGCGTTTTGTATCACAGGGGCATTTTTCGATATAAGTTGAAATTGACAATCTTCATAATAATGATTGAGCATAACACATACCAAGTTTTATGATATTATTGAAAATCTGCATTCATTGTAGGGAATTCCTCTTTAACCCTTTACTCCATAACATTTGACATCTGTAAAAGTCACTGTATTAAACAATTGTGATAAATAGAGCATTTGCTCCTTAGAAGCAAATGCTCTATTTATCAAAATGGTTTCAAAACTACAAAATTCTAAATTGTTCCTTTTCCTTAGTTAATGTTCCTTTCGGTAGATTTATTCAAAGAGGTTGGATCTAAAAATAGCCTATGAGGGAATGGGATAAATACACTTTTCTACACCTTTGCAAACAGGGTAGACCCATGTAGGAGCCATCTGATCAAGATCTTCTCTGTTTGCTTACAGCATAATATACATGTAGATCTAATTCTTCACTTTCTGTCTTGGTTAAATATTCAATTGTCCATGTGTTATTTTAAAAATACAGCCAATTTGCTTGATCTCATTACTTCTGAATATTAATCTAATGGAGCAAAGAGTTAATCCGTTCCTTCATATAAACCACTTTTTACTCTATCAAACAGATGAATATCAAAGAACAAGATCATTTGTATCCCTTAACCCTTCCCTCTTATTTATAAACGCTTTTCACGTATTTGCAAACAGAGTAAACCCAGATCAGACGGCTCCTATAGGAGCCATTTGATCAAGGTCTGCTCTGTTTGCTAAAGGAATTTGAAAGATCTGTTTCTTTACTTTCTAAAATGGCTACAATGTAACTAAATTATGTTCCACCTTCCATATTTCATTACAACTATTTTGTCCATGAATATTCAGTATGTATTGAAATTTTGAATAAACATAGAACAGGGAAATGGTTAAATAGTTGTCACCTTTGCAAACAGCTGTGTTTCAAGATGAGACACAAATATCTCATCAGGATCCAAATTGTTTGATGTTATAATCTTGTTTTTCAACAGCTTTTTTGAGAATCAATATTGATAATATTTTGTACCTTTGCTGGAGTCTAAAGGGTGAAATAATTGAAATACATGTAGTTAACTTAGCAACTGATTTTTTTTTATAACTTTCTTCTTAACCCTTTCCTTCATATAAACTCTTTTTCATGCATTTGCAAATATAGTAGACCCAGATCAGATGGCTCCTGTAGGAGCCATCTGATAAGGGTCTGCTCTGTTTTCTAATGGAAATTGATTCTGTTTCTTTAGTTTCTAAAATGGCTACAATGTTACACCTTCCATATTTTATTATAACTATTTTGTCCATGAATATTCAGTATGTATTTTAAATTGGAATACATATAGAACAGGGAAAGGCTTAAGAAAAAGAGAAATTTGTTATAACATTACAATTACCTCAAATATATCAGATATGATAGTAAGATACACATACATGTAAGATACACATGTTTGGCTCTGTACTTCTCTTTTTTATAGAACTTAAGACATACTCTTTTAATTCCTTTGGCAAAGTCTGCTGTGAATAGTTACCACTATTGATTTACTTGAATTTCATGAATTTTATGTAAGAAATAATGGTATCATAAATATTTATCAGCTGATCTATTGTAATGGTATATGGATACAGGATGTTTTTACTTTGAAAGAAACTGTAGAATCATATCTGTATGGTTCCGGCCGGCCATCAGCAACCAGAGCAGACCCTGATCAGACAGCTCCTACAGGAGCCATATAATCAGTGGGTCTGCTCTGTTTTCAATTATAGTGTGAAAAGGCATCTCTATGAGGGAAAGGGTTAACTCTTTCCTTCATATAAATTGAGGGCTTGGTGCAAAACTATTCTAACTCCTTCACTTTGTGAAGGAGTTAGAATAGTTTTGCACCAAGCCCTCGAAATATGTTTTCACGCATATACAAAAAGAGTAGACCCAGATCAGATGGCTCCAATAGGAGCCGTCTGATCAGGGTCTACTCTGTTTGCTTGTGGAATTTGAAAGATCTTTTTCTTTATTTTCTAAAATGGCTACAATTTTCCACATTCCGTATTTCATTATAACTATTTAGTCCATGAATATTCAGTAGGTATCGAAATTTGGGAAAAAAATACAGAACAGGGAAAGGGTTAAACACTGTGTGAAGGAGTTTGTATGGTTCTACATGGTCTGCAAAGACACCCTTTTACTCCATAGGGGCACCTTTTAACCCATTACCTCATAGGCTATTTTTAGATACAACCTCTTTGAATCACTCTACCGAAAAGGAGCATTTACTAGGGGAAAGGAAATTTTTAGAATTGTGTAGTTTGAAACAATTGTGATAAATAGAGCATTTGCTCCTATAGGAGCAAATGCTCTATTTATCACAATGGTTTCACAAAGTGACTTTTACAGAGTCGTCAATATGAGGGAAAAGGTTACTGCCTTTGCAAACAGACCAGACCTAAATCAGACAGTTCCTGTAGGACCCATCTGATCAGGGTCTTCTCTGTTTGCTTTTGAAATAATAGCTCTTATTCTATAGTTTCTGCCATGACCCAAAGTTTAAATGTTCATATGCCATTATTAAAAAAATATCTTATTAATATTCATGATGTTTTTACATTCCATTGCCAACATGAATATTCATGGGATAATGGATATACATGTATAGGATTTCATTTCATTCTAGGCTGAGCCTTTCAAGCTGAATGTGCCAGAGGGAGTGGCAGACTTTCCAGGGTTCTTGCCTCTGAAAGATTGGAAGGCTTATCAGCTAAAACATGTCCAAGGTAAGTTTGGGGACATTATTTGAGTGCCAGTTAACACTTTCTACGCCTCTGTAAAAGTCACTTTAGGAAACCATTGTGATAAATAGAGCATTTGCTCCTATAGGAGCAAATGCTCTATTTATCACAATGGTTTCAAATTACAAAATTCTAAAAAAAATCCTTTTCTCTAGTTAATGCTCCTTTTCGGTAGATTTTTTCAAAGAGGTTGTATCTAAAAATAGCCTATGAGGTAAAGGGTTAAAATCATATAAAACCTTACAAAGCGCTTTCTTTCAGAATGATTTGAATTGAACGTGTGGGCTAAGACAATAGACGCCATTTTAAAAAATTCAGTGTCAGACAGGGTTAATTAGCCTAGTTTCAGTGTCGTTGAACCCATTCCCTCATATTGACGCCTCTCTAAAAGTCACTTTTTGAAACCATTGTGATAAATAGAGCATTTGAGCAAATGATCTATCACTATGGTTTCATAACTACCTAATTCTAAAGTTTTCCTTTTCTCTAGTAAATGCTCCTTTTTCGGTAGATTTATTAAAGGAGGTTGAATCTAAAAATAGCCTATGAGGGAATGGGTTAACCCTTTCTCTGTTCTGTATTTAGGCCACATTTCAATACCTACTGAATATTCATTAACAAAATAGTTATAAAGAAATCTGGAAGGTGGAGCATTGTAGACATTTTAGAAAGTAAAGAAACAGATCTATCAAATTCTATTAGCAAACAGGGCAGACCCTGATCAGATGGCTCCTCTAGGAGCCATCTGATCTGGGTCTACTCTGTTAGCAAATGTGTGAAAACATGTTTATATGAGGGAAAGGGTTAAGATGTATGACATCAGCTTTAACTCGATACCTAGTACATGTATATTCACCATTTAACACCTTTGTAACCAGAGTAGACCCAGTTCAGACGACTCCAGTAGGAGTTGTCTGATCAGGATCTACTCTGTCTCCTTATGGAACTATATAGATCTGATTCAACAGTTTCTGCCCTGTACAAAACTTTCTGTGCTATTATAGTAAAACCTCTCTATAACGGCTACTAAATTGTGTTAATTAGTTGGTATTTAGGGTTTTAGGCTGCTTAAAGCAAGGTGAAAGTAAATCAGAACATTCCTATAGGAGCATTCTGTTTTACTTTCACCTTGCTTAAGCAACCACCTGCCTTTAACACAAAATACTTGATGTAATTTAGTGGCCGTTATAGAAAGGTTTTACTGTATAAAATATAATCTAATTGGTGATTAGTATCTAATTCATGATGTCATAATTTCGTACATGAATATTGATGAGGTAAATGGTTAAAAGGGAATAAAAGGTATTTAACCCTTTACTCTCTAAATACACTTTTTTTCGCCTTTGCAAACAGAGTAGACCCAGATCAGATGGCTCCTGTAGGAGCTATCTGATCAGGGTCTGACCTGTTAGCTTAATGATATAATATAGATATGATTCTACAGTTTCTTCCATGGCCAAAGATTCCCGCATTCATGTGCATTCTGAAAAACTAATCGAATTAATATGTATGACATCATCATTTCTTGTGTGAATATTCATGGAGTAAAGGGTTAACTCTTGCATGATAGTGATGATTTCTTGGTATCTTATGCACACACTTTTGGTCTCAATGAGATGCCAAGTAACTCAGCATTTCAGCATGATCCAAACTGGTTGATACTCCTATGTATTTTGAAAAATAAACTTTGATAAATGTAACAGACAATGGATTTTGCAGATGGCAATTACTTAGCATTCAAAGTGTTGACATGTGGATCATGGGAAAGTTTCAGGAATTTTAGTGTACTTATGTGTTTGCAGGTTTTATTGTGATTCCCAACCCCTTTAGGTCAGAGTATCAACGCTATTGGATTCAGAGATGCCTACTGGACTTCTCCACAAAGCCCAACACAACAAATATTGATGCTCATATGCAGAGGCCCTCACAGATCTGGCATACTTGTATTAAAGATGGGAGGTAAAGTTTGGACATTACAATCAAAGCACAGTAGAACCTCTCTAATGTGACCACTTAATGAATAAAATGTTGGTCTTTGTAAGCAGGTGTCATTATTTATTGCACACATGTTTGCAAGGATTTGTCACTATGACTATTCATTAACTTAATTTTTTGTAATGTAAACTTTTCAAGGGATTTTTTTGCTTTGACAGAGGCTACAGAATTATGTCTATGTATTTTCATAAGCAAAGAGAACAGATCTTGATCAGATGGCTCTTACAGGAGATGTCTGATCTTGGTCTACTCTGTTTGCAAAGGCCTGAAAAAGTGCTTATATGAAGGAGAGGGATAAAGTTTGACTTGTACTATATATAGCAATGTCAATATACCACAAAATGGTAACAAAAACTTATTTAACCCTTTCCCTGTTCTGTATTTAGGCCAAATTTCAATACCTACTGAATATTCATTTTAACAAAATAGTTATAAAGAAATATGGAAGGTGGAACATTGTAGACATTTTAGAAAGTAAAGAAACAGATCTATCAAATTCTATAAGCAAACAGAGCAGACCCTGATCAGACGGCTCCTCTAGGAGCCGTCTGATCTGGGTCTACTCTGTTTACAAATGCGTGAAAACATGTTTATATGAGGGAAAGGGTTAAAGCAGATGACTCTTTTCATTCTGACTGATCTTTCTTTTCTGTGTGAATGGATGGACACCTAATTGCACAGTGGTTAACCCTTGGAATGTAGGGGGGAATAAGTTATTGGCAAACAGGACTGAGGAGCCCTTTGATCAGGGTCTGCAATGTTTGCCATTGGAAATTAGCTTGCAAATTTAAGACAATCATACTGAATGGATTGTATTGGAACACTGATGGGCAGTTCCTCTTTGTATATGCAGTGTTCAAATGGTTACTATAATGGTGCCAGTTAGCTAGTTTTATTGGGTACTGGCCCAGAGTGGCTTAATTTGCCTGCTCTGTTAAATAAACCTTGTGTTCTGAAAGTTGGCCATGAATAATTGAGACTCCCATGATCATGGCCCTTCATAATTTAGTATGTTAGTGAAGGAATGATACCCTAGAGAAATGATGCAGAAAAATTATATTTCTTGTCAGCTTTTATTTGCTCCAGTTTCTTCTTTTTCAGTTTGTTTCAGTATTGCACTTTCTGTAGAAGATGTCAAATCAACTGAAAGGAGACTTTTTCATAAGAATTTATTCTTTACTTGATAGATGCATCTTTTGATGACTTTGAAAACCGAGTAGACATGGTAAAGGGTTAAACCTTTCCTTCATATAAACACCTTTTCACCCCTTTGCAAACAGAGTAGACCCAGATCAGATGACTTCTATAGGAGCTGTCTGATCAGGGTCTGCTCTGTTTGCTTATGAAATTATAATAGATCTGATTCAACAGTACATATGCCATTATCTGAATTTAGCTAATACATATTCATGATGTCATTATTTTCCCTTATTTCATACACAAATTTTCAACAGGAAAAATGTTAAGATAAATCACATATTTATAATTGAGCCCTGCTGTTCAAAACATGTAACTTAACCATTTCTCTGTTTTATATTCATGTAAGAAGTAATGACATAATGGCATATATAGACCTTTGATCCTACAGGTTTTTTATGCAAATTTTACATGATGAAATTTAAGTTGATAAATATTCATGAAGTGACCAATTCATTCGTACATGTTCATTAGGGAAAAGATTAAGCAACCTTCTGCTTTTAACCCTTTCATCCATAAATACACCTTTGCAAACAGAGTAGACCCAGATCAGACGGCTCCTATATGAGCTGTCTGCTCTGTTTGCCTATGATATATCAATATCGTTTTACATTCTCTGTCATGGCCAAAAATGATTGTGTCCATGTACTAGAGTAACAATTAATGTAATTAATATTCATGACAATTATTTCTTACATAAATATTCATGGCGGAAAGGGTTAAAGACTTTATAAGTTCATATATATGTTTATTCATTGGGTGGTTGCTTTTGATGGGTTCTACTATAGATGTTGCAAGCAGTGTAGACTGGCTGTCTCTTCTGATAGGTATTCACTGTTAGTTTTGATTGATAATTGGATGTGTTAACCCGGCCATTCCCTCATATTGACGCCTCTGCAAAAGTCACTTGTTGAAACCATTTTGATAAATAGAGCATTTGACTCTATAGGAGCAAATGCTCTATTTATCACAATTGTTTCAAACTACAAAAGTCGAAAAATTTCCTTTCTCTAGTTACTGCTCCTTTTCCGTAGATTTATTCAAAGAGGTTGGATCTAAAAATAACCCATGAGGGAAGGGTTCAAGTGTGTAAATCCAGTTGAAATACAGTGTTTCTGATGAGATAACTGAATTTGGTCTTCGTTATTTGCAAAACATCAAACACATGTACACCATTTCTAGTTGGATAGCTAATGTAACTTTTTGCATGCTAAGCAATTTTATTGTCTGCTGAACTGTCATCTGCTGCTCAAGTGTCTTCTGCAGATTTTTTCAAAATTATTATATTTCTTTCTTATTTTTTACTTGCAGAAGTTGAGCTTAGTGACAAGCAGTTTGGATCTCAGGTCAGACCCCATGTTTTATTAGGCCTGATCTGGATCCAAACTGTTTGTATTGGTCTTAAATTTCAGGAGAATCCACCACTAGCATACAGAGAGTTTAACTTATAACTTTTGAAAATTTAATGCCGATTTTTCAAGGTTGAATGTTTAATCATGGTTTGTTTAACCCTTTCCTCCATAAATACGCCTTTCTACACCTCTGTAATAACCACTTCTTGAAATCATTGTGATAAATAGAGCATTTGCTCCTATAGGAGCAAATGCTCTATTTATCACAATGGTTTCAAACTACAAAATTTTAAAATTTTACTTTTCTCTAGTAAAGTTCCTTTTGGGTAGATTCATTCAAAGAGGTTGGGTCTATAAATAGCATATGGAGGAAAGGGTAAATGGTAAGAGTCAATTCAGTATGAAATGGTATAATTTGCTAGAATGACAAACTGTGCAGACGGACACTGATCATAGGGTTCCTCTAGGACCTCTGAACTTGGTCGACATGGTTTTCAAATACCAGTACACCTGTTTTTTGCATTCGAAGGGTCAACCCTTATGATATCTGGCCAAAGGCAGCCTGACTTGCATTTACAAACAGCTTAGATCTAGAAGAGATGCCAAATAGCTGGGTATATTATCAGGATCCATGCTGTTTGACAGTTGATCAATAGTGTCTCAAAAGATTGCTGAATTGGTGTAATTAACAGTATGCGGAACTTGAGTGTACATGCATTTGCAAACCGTGTACACACAGATCAGAGGGATCCTAGAGGAACCCTCTGATCAGGGTTTACATTGTTTGTCATTAAAAATGATGTAACAAAATTAAACCAGTTATAGTGAATGAATGAAAGACTTTATTTATAAAGGACTCTAAGTTAACCAATTCCCTCATAGGCTATATTTAGATCCAACCACTTTGAATAATTCTACCGAAAAGGAGTATTAACTAGAGAAAAGGAAAATGTGGAGTTTGAAACCATTGTGATAAATAGAGCATTTGCTCCTCTTGGAGCAAATGCTCTATTTATCACAATGGTTTCAGAAAGTCATTTTTACAGAGGCGTAGAAAGGCGTATTTATGGAGGAAAGTGTTAAACAATGATGGGTGATTCCATGTAATCACATTGAAAATTTAGCAATTAAAGGGTTACAAATTGAAATAGATTAGATAGCAGGATATGGGTTAATGCTTCAAGGGTTTCGTGATATGCAGGCTTTTGATTTTCATGCTGCACTACATATTTGTTTCCCTTGCAGTCATATACATGTATAAGGAGGCATATTCGTCATATCTCCACCGATCCCTTTGAATTGTCTCAAAGAGATTATTCTGGATACTGGTTCCAATATAAGGTTGGGTTGAGAAATAAAGGAACTTTTGTTGGAAAGAATGTTTGTTGCATACATCTTATTTGTCAATACCTCTAATGTGGAAGAGAAATACTCAGAAACTTAGATGCATTAAGTGTAGACCTGGATTATATAACAGTTAGATTGTGATACCGTATCTGATCAGGCCCAGCTTTTACTTGAGTCTGAGTTCAGTCTGAAGCATCTGATTGGTCAGATTTTGTGCTTGCTAAAATTATGTTCAGTCAGATACTTGACTCAGACTCAGAAATTTATAACCTCAGACCTAGGATTTACACTGTTAAAAGGAGTTTTGTCTGCTTTAGCTGCAAACAGATCTTACCTCTTGGAATATGGCAGCTTTCATGGGTCTACATTGATTGTAAATGTGCATGTGTTTTTGTGCGATGAGGCAGGTCATTTGTTTATGTCAGCTGTCTCTTCAGATACTACCCTAATTTACCCTAAATAAATCATGTGTAATTAATAATAATTAATAATAATGTGTAATGCTGAATAAGTCAGTTTTGCACCAGAGGTCCAGATAAGATGGGTAAATTAAAACATTTTCAAGAATACATGTATTTCTCAACCAAGCCCTTTGTTGTGACCGCTCTTTAGAATTGTCTCAAAGAATGGTCACAACATAGGGTTTGGTGGAGAAATAAAGGACATATTCTTGAAAATGTTAATTACACAGCTTGGAGGGTTTTAGTATTTGAGTATGCATCTGTTGCTCTGTTTGCACCATTCGACTGACAAAGCAGCAAATAGTGTAGACCCAGATCAAACAGACATGTCAAGCCTACTATGTTTTTCAGTATGAGTACTTACACCTTTTTGTTTCTTTAAATTTAACTTTAAATTTCCTTTCTTTCAGGCCAGATCTTAGAAAGGACAGTATGTTGATGAAGCTGAGATGGGCAACATTGGGCTTCCAGTATGAATGGAACACCAAGGTATCAACAAGTCAATCATTTTTAAAAAAAATTGTATTGAAATTATAAGATAAGTAAATTCAGTATAAGAGATTTTAATTCATTATCATTGCAAACAGGAGAGATAAAAATTCATTAACGCTTTGCACGCTAGCTGCGAACCCTTGATTACCCATGCAAACAGTTTGGATCCAGATGAGATGCTGCATAATGTCTCATCAGGATCCAAACTGTTTGTCATCTTGATCATATTTTTGCAAAGAAATGAGAAAAAGTTTATTTTAAGAATTGAAGCAGACGACAATTGTTGCAGACGAAAAGTTACTTAAGCATGCAAAGAGTTAAAAACTAGATTTTTACATAAAGGGGTTAATAAGTAAAAAGGATTTTCATTTATGACCATAAATCAACTATATTGATCTATTAAAGCTGTTTCTGGAGACGATTCTAAAGAGCAGTCACTACATAGGGTTTGATGGAGAAATAAAGGACATATTCTTGAAAATGTTAATAACACAGCTTATCTGAACCTCTGCATTTGGGACCAGTAACACAAGAATTATAGTCCTTGGCTTTGTCAAAATACCGGTATCATATATGGCAAGTTTGCTACAAATGTGGCAGTTTTATGGATACAAATGCAGTTTGCATATATATTATCAGGAATACTTCTCAGACAGGAAGCAGAGCTTTCCAGATGACCTTGACCACATGTGTCGCTATATCGCTGCTGCCCTTGGTTACTCGAACTACTCTTCAGAAGCTGGGATAGTCAACTACTACAGAATGGACTCGTCATTGATGGGACATACAGATGTGTCAGAACTGGACAAAGCAGCCCCACTGATATCATTTAGGTAAATCTACCAGGAGGGCACAGTTAAAAAAAAAAGTTACACCTTCAGCTGCAAACTACCGGCAAATGTATTAATGTTAATACAATGTTAAAAATATTATAAAGACCATGCTTGTGTAAATGTCAAACTTGTAAAATATTTTTAAAAAAACCCAATGGCTTATTTAAATTTAACCCTTCACTTGATGAATAATCATGTAAGATATATTGACATCATGAATAACAAGTTAACCCTTTCCTCCATTTCTATGCCTCTGTAATAACCACTTTTTGAAACCCTTGTGATAAATAAAGCATTTGTGCCTATAGGAGCAAATGCTCTATTTATCACAATGGTTTCAAATTCCAAAATTCTAAAATTTTATTTTTGTCTAGCAAATGCTCCTTTTGGGTCGATTCATTCAAAGAGGTTGGGTCTAAAAATAGTTTATGGAAGAAAGGGTTAATATAGTGGCATATGAAGACAGAAACCTTTAACCATGACAAAGTCTGTAGAATCAGACCTATATTATTCCATACACCAATAGAGCACATCCTTATCTGACGGCACCTACAGGTGGCATTTGATCTGGGTCTACTGTGTTTGCAAAGGCATAAAAAGACATCTCTGTCAGGTAAAAGGTTAAAGGAATAGAGAAACTTTAGTTTCAGAGTTATGAGAAAAGTAATCACATACAAGCATTTCGAGGAGCATTCAAATATGAATGTAATTTCAGGCTAATTGCGACACTGCTTGCTTCAATTTTTATCTTTTTCCCTCAAGATATTTACCCCCTACAGACATGCACAACTTCAATCTCCTGATCCAATCTTTGAGTGCATGTTCATAATTTTTCTTGGGTACATGTATACTCTTCAGATACTGAAAAATGGAAGATTGAATATGCTTTTGTTGAATATATTTCCTTCAGATAGGAGCATTTTGAGTTCTATGCTAATAATTATTCATGAGATTTCTTACATGAATAGCACATAGGAAAAGGGTTAGACTACACATTCATCCTCTTACTTTTGAGAAATGCCACCTGTATTGCTAGACCCTGACTAGTAAAGAAGATGGCATACATTGCTTTCGTGGCACTTGTAGTTTGCTTGCTAATGAGTATTTTGCCTTGTTATGAATTATTCCCTGAGGCTAAAAAAGTGAACCCATTTCTTGTAATCATTGACAATGTTTGGAAAGGTTTGTGTGTTGTAGCTAAGGAACTATTTCAACAAAGACAGCTATTTTGACACAAACCTTCTTCTGGTCTTCAGTGAGCAAGTAGGAGACCATTCTTGCACATATCTTTGTAACAGTCAGAGTTTTGGGTTTTTTTTCAACAATATATGCATAGCTCCTGTTGAAATGCCAACATAGCTAGCAATGTGACTCATAGTGTATCTTGCATCTGTAGCAACTGTTCCTGTGATTTTCTATCAATTTTGATGTTGGGGTTTTGGGCCTGTAAACATGGGATGCATCTGAACCCTTTCCCTCATACAAACCTTTTTTTTCTTTTACATACACAAACCAGATCCAGATCAGATGACGCCTATAGGAGCGGTCTGATCAGTGTCTGCTCTGTTTGCTTATGAAATTAAAATAGGTCGGACTGTACAGTTTCTACCACTATTAAGAAAAATCCTGTTTTCATACACGATTATAAATACATGTACATATATTCAGCTAATGAATATTCATGATGTCTTTATTTCCTTCATGAATATTCAACAGGGAAAGGGTTAACCCTTTCCCTGTTCAGTATTCACTTAAGAAATAATAACAACATGAATACTTATTAGCTCATTTTTAGCTCGTCTGTTTCCAAGAAAAGTCGAGCTATTGTGATTACTGGGTCGTAGGCATTGGCTTTGTTTTTGTCGGCAGCGTGCAAGAACTTTAATGTAGCTCGAAAAGTGTAAGAGGTATCAACATGAAACTTCATAGGTTAGTCGATCTCATTGAGGGGAAGGCCCTACATAAGAACCATAACTCTTGATTTCAAAATTTTGGAGTTACGGCCCTTTATATTTTTCAAAAATGTTTAATTTAGCTGGACAGTCACCAAATCATACAAGAGTTGGCGCCGCACGCGGCTCTTGTTTATAATGTAACATTTTCAAGGGAAGTTTTTGCTTTAAAAAAAACTGTAGAATCAGATATATATCATGTCGAAGCCAACAGAGCAGACCCTGATCAGAGAGCTCCTAAAGGAACTCTGGTCTAGGACTGCTCTGTTTGCAAATGTGTGAAAAGGAGTTCATATGAGGGAAAGGTTTATGTGGATATTACTCCACTTTCAAATTTCTTTACCCAGCATGTAATAGAAGAATAAGAAATCTCATTTTGTCCATAAATAGAACAGATTTCATTGAAAATGTCTTTATCCCGAAACTAAGGGCGCACTTATTATTTATAGATGACCGTATTTTGGTAGTGAATTGTGAGCATTTTCCAATTGTATTTTATTAGTGTAATAAACAGAATATGTTTAGCCCACAAAAGCTAAAATTACACTAAATGAAAAGTTGTGTATTAACCCTTTCCCTGATATAAATGCCTTTGCTACATAAATAATCAGTGTAAATTAGTAAATAATGAAGCTGGTATTAGTAATATGTTTGTGATTTATGTGTTTGTTGGAAATGTGATTATGAATTAATTTCTGTTTTATACAGTAAAACTTCTTTAACCCTTTTCCTTGTTATTTCTTTCCTTCATATAAACATGTTTTCACACATATACAAACAGAGTAGACCCAGATCAGATGGCTCCTGATCAGGATTTTCTCTGTTTGCCAATTGATAGATATGTTTCTTTACTTTCTAAAATGACTACAATGTTCCACGTTGCATACATGTATTTCATTATAACTATTGTAGCCATGGATATTCAGTAGGTATTCAAATTTGAAATAAACATAGAACAGGGAAAATGTTAAGGTAATGACATCATGAATGTCAATGGAATGAATTTTGGCAAATAAACACAAAACTTTTAGCCATGGCAGAAACTAGAATTAGATATTTACAATTCTATAAGCAAAAAGAGCAGACCTTGATCAGAGGGCTCTCACAGGATCAGTCTGATTTAGTCTTCTGTGTTTGCAAAGGGGTCTGTATCAAGTAAAGGGTTTATTGATCACTTAGTGAATAAAAATTGGTAGGGGCCATGCAACAAGCAGGTGACTGCCTAGTGCAGAATAAAAGAAATGTAGAACGTTCCTTTGGAAGCTTTTAGCATTACTGTCATCCTGCAATAAGCTTGAATCTGCTGTATAAATCATCACTATTATTTCTGTTAAACCCTTTCCCTCATATAAACGTGTTTTCAAGCATTTGCAAACAGAGAAGACCCAGATCAGACGGCTCCTAGAGGAGCCGTCTGATCAGGGTCTACTCTGTTTGCTAATAGAATTTGATAGATCTGTTTCTTTGCTTTCTAAAATGTCTACAATGGTCCACCTTGCATATTTCTTTATAACTATTTTGTTAATTAATATTCATTAGGTATTGAACTTTGAAATAAACATAGAACAGGGAAAGGGTTACGGCGAGTTTAACCCGTTCCCTCCCACTGATGCCTTTTTGCGCCCATGTAAAAATCATATTGAAACCATTGTGATAAATAGAGCATTTGCTCCTATGGAGTAAATGCTCTATTTATCACAGTGGTTTAAGAACTACACAATCTTTTCTATAGTTAATGCTCATTTTCGGTAGATTAATTCAAAGTAGATGGGTAAAAAAATAAGCTAGGAAGGAATGAGTTAAAGAGATTTTACAGAGAAAGATATTTGTTCAGCTGTCATAATATTGATCCTAAGCTCACTGAGGTCATGGTCATATTCATTACAATTGTTGAATTGGGGGAAAAAAATATCTATTTTTTTATGTATGTAGTTGACATTCTTCAATTTATTCCTGAAGTAATTAACCCTTAACTTGATGAATATATTCATGTAAGAAATAATGACATTATGAATATTAATTAGATGAATTTTTACGATGGCGTGTGAACACATTATTACTTGGCAATGTCAGAAACTGTATAATCAGCTCTATATAATTCTGTAAACATGTAGAGCAGATCCTTGTCAGACTGCTCATACAAGAACCATCTGATCTGGATTTTGTTTGTTTGCAATGGGCGTCAAAAGACATCTTTATCAGGTAAATGTTTAACCCTTTCCTTCATATAACATGTTTTCTTGCAAACGGAGTAGACCCAGATCAGATGGCTCCTAAAGGGGCTGTCTGATCAGGGTCTTCTCTGTTTGCTAATAGAATTTGAAAGATCTGTTTCTGTACTTTCTGAAATGGCTACAATTTTCCAGATCCATATCTCACTATAACTGTTTTGTCCATGAATATTCAAAAGGTGTTGAAATTTGGAATAAACATAGAGCAGAGAAAGGGTTAAGACCGATAAGTTTATTTTGTTAAGTTATGTGCACTAACAACTAAAATTAAGTGGAATTACTAAGTGTTCTTATTTCTCTCTTCAGTTTTGGGCAGTCATGCATTTTCCTGATTGGTGGACCCACTAAGGCCACTGAGCCAGTTCCACTCTTCCTTCATAGTGGAGACATTTGCCTGATGACTGGCCCAGCCAGACTGGCTTATCATGCTGTTCCTAGAATTGTACCAGCTAGAAAAGACTATCTTCAGTCTTGCTTCCATAGCAACAGTTGTGCTGGTAACGACTTCTTAAAACCAGTAAATAACGAGGTGCAAGATACAACAAATGTGATCAACTTTACCAGTGATGATACAGATGCAAATACAGACACAGAAGATGATCCTTATAACAAGGTTTCTAAGCAAGAACAGATTCAAAGAGCATTTAACAAGTTGGCTGAGACTGATGGAAAAGATAGTGAACCGTTAATAGTAACACCCACAGTCAAGGGAAATAAATGCAAAATCAGTGAACTTGGGCAATTGATGGATTCTGTGATAACAGACACTGACTGGGAAGCATTTGATATGTTCATTGGAGAGTCTAGAATAAATGTTAATGTTCGACAAGTTCTTAAAGAAGGACTGTCATTGAAATCAAGCCCAGACAAGATTATGCCCTGTCAGAGGAATAGTAAATCATAACCCACTGTAATGTTTGGGGTGTTTTAATTATTTATTACATAAACTTTTAAAAACAGAAATTGAAGGTACAGTAAACCCCTTTAAAGCAACCATGAAAAGGAGGTGTAATTATGGGTCCTAAAGGCAGGTGGTAGCTTAATGCAGGACCAAAGTTATGCAGAAAACTCCTGCATCAAGCAACCATCTGCATTTAAGGACACTTATATTTATTCTTAAAGTGGTTGCTTTAGAGCGTTTTATCTGTGTTTGTTGATGAGAACCCAAACTATGCTTTTTCATGTGAGGAAGCCTTCCAGTTGACTTGCGGTAGGTCGGTGATTCTACCTGGATGTTCTTCTGTGCATGAAACAATTCATTTTGTTCCATGCACAGAAGAACCTATGGGGCCTTCCTCCATCTGTAATTAGCTGGACGTCTTGATATGACTGAAATACTGTTAAAACGACGTAAAACCAGACAAAACCCATGTCCAAATTATGCATGATGAACTTGTACAGTAAAACCCCTCCAAACCAGAATTCTAGTAGTGAAGAATTTGATACTTTTAAGCAGATAGCTGCTTAATGCATGACTCTCACTCTGCATTAAGCTACCACCTGTCTCAAAGACCAATATTTATACTGAATTTAACATCCGGTTTAGAGAGGTTCTACTGTATACTGACTTACATTGTTGACCTTCAGCCTGCTGCAGACAGACTTGTAATTACTTCTGCAAACAGTTTGGATCTTGATGTCACACTAGACTGCTCAGTGTCTCATCAGGATCCTATACTGTTTGGCAATCTGGTCATGTTTGTTAACCCTTGCCTCCATATGCTATTTTTAGACCCAACCTAGTTGAATGAATCTACCCAAATGGAGCATTTACTAGAGAAAAGTAAATTTTTAGAATTTTGTAGTTTGAAACCATTGTAGTCAATAGAGCATTTGCTTCTATAGGAGCAAATGCTCTATTTATCACAATGGTTGCAAGAAGTGGTTATTACAGAGGCGTAGAAAGGCGTATTTATGGAGGAAAGGGTTAACCCTATATTACATAGATATGCTTGTTAATGCCTTTGCAAACAGAGTAGAACCAAATCAGAGTAGAAACCAGACTGTTCCTACCATAGCAGAACAATTCCTGTTATTATTGGCCATGTTAAAATGAGTTAATGAATATTCATGAAGTCATGAATTCTTATACCGTAATTCACAGGGAAAGGTTTAGTCATCCACACAGCACTATACTGGTCAATGTGTAATAATGTTTGTATCAGTTTGGACCCAGAGGAGACACATTAGCTCAGCATCTCATCAGGATCCACACTATTTGGCACTCTGACACTTTTTATACAAGGTCATACATCAAGGTCATAGTCTTGTTTTTAAAAGAAATGGAGAAAAAGTGTTCATTTAAGAATTGAAGCAGATGACAATACAGTAAAACCCTGCTAATGCGACCACCAAAAAGGGGCATTATTCTGGGTGGCAGAGGCAGGTGATAGCTTAATGCAGGACGAAAGTTATGCAGAAAGCTCCTATAGAAGCTTTCTGCATAACTTTTGTCCTGCATTAAGCAACCACCTGCTTTAGACGACATCAGTGGCTGTTTATTAAGTGGTCGCATTAGCGGGGTTTCACTGTATTTGAAGATGACAGTTGCTCGGTGAAAGTTAATTATCTTTTTGACATATTGAAAGACATGTAGATTTTTACCTCATGAATAATTATATGCACAAGTAATTATGAATTTCATTGGCTTAATTTTGATAATGACATTAATATTATTAACAAAGAAATCTTTTATCATGACAGACACTACAGAATCAGATTTGTATTATTTCATAAGCAAAAAGAGCTTACCCTGATCAAATGGCTCCTACAGGTGCTGTCTGAGTTGGGTCTACTCTGCTTGCAAAGACTTCAAAATGTGTCTCTTTGAAGTAAAGGGTTAACACTTTCCTCCATAGGCTATTCTTAGATCCAATCTCTTTGAATAAATGTACCGGAAAGGAGCATTAATTAGAGAAAAGGAAATTTTAGAATTTTGTAGTTTGAAACCATTGTGATAAATAGAGCATTTGCTCCTATAGGAGCAAATGCTCTATTTATCACAATGGTTTCATAAAGTGACTTTTACAAAGGCATAGAAAGGCGTATTTATGGAGGAAAGGTTATAATTCGGAGGCAACTGAAAATTGAGAAAAACTGAACATACTCAATATACGATGGTCAACTAGTCAAATACATTGAAACAAAAGCTTTAATCTTGTGTATTTAACCCTTTACTACATAAATATACATGTAAGAAATAGTGACATCATGAATATTAATTAGATGATTTTTAGAATGGCATATGAACACAGGAAATTTTGGCCATGGCAAAAACTGTAGAATCGGATCTATATTATATATAAATACTAAAAGCAAACAGAATAGAATTTGATCAGATGGCTCCTACAGCATCTTTCTGAAGTATGTCTTATTCTTTTTGTAAAGGCATATATATGGAGTAACGGGTTAACCCGTTACCTGATTAATGTTCATGAAAGAAAAACTGACATCATAAATATTAAAATGCTGAATTTTTACAATGGTATATGAGGACAGGATTGTTTTGCCATGACAGAACTGTACAATCATTCCAAAAGCAAGGGATACAGACCCTTATCAGGGTCCATGCTTATAAAGTTTTTTAGTTGAGCCTGAGTTTGTTCTCAAGCTTTTGATTGGCCAGATTTGAGCCAAGGGCGCAAATCTGACCAATCAAAAACTTGAGAACGAACTCAGACTCAACTAAAATGTTTTATAAGCATGGAACCTGACAGTTCCTACAGGAGCAGTCTGAACTGGATCTACTCTGTTTGCAAATGTGTAAAAATATGTGACTGGTCTGCACCAAGTTAGGAATTCTGGATAACAAAACGATTTTTCTATGAGATCAGAAAAGTGGGGTAAAACTATCAGGGAAAGGAAATTGAATGTATCAATCTAAACTGAAATTTATGCTCTGTTTAAATCCAGCTACAGGCATTTAAAATAGCAGTTTATTTTACCCTTATCCAGCTATGTGCGACCATCTGTCTTTTGCAAACAACTTGGATCTAGAGGGGATGCCAAGTAATTTGGCATTTTGCAGTGCAGATCCAGATCAGATGGCTCCTACAGAAGCCATCTGATCTGGGTCTATTCTGATTGCAAATGCGTCAAAAGACCCATCTATCAGGTAAAGGGTTAAGTTTATTTTTGAAAAAATAAATCTAAAATATATGTATTGTGATTTTCTTTTGTTCTGTTTTCCCAAATACAGTGGAACTTTGATATCTCGAACTTCAAGAGACCATATGAATTACTTCATGATAACAGAGGTTTGAGTTGTCCGGTTTCTAATATGAACAATTTCTCCTGTTCAACAGCTTAATGCTTAATGTCCTGTTGGAGCTTTCAGCATTACTTTCGACCTGCATTAAGCTGTCACATGTGTTTCTAGATATGCATAGTGATACATTTTAGAACAATTTTTTATTGTAAATTTTAGAAACTTTTACATCGAGTTATCTCGACATTCTAGTTATCCGAGTTTGAAATATCGTAGTTCAACTGTATATTGAATATATACTCTACAGTGCGTATAAAATAACTTAAAGCAATTTTACTCCATTTCCAGTTTAAATGAGAGTTTAACCCTTTCCCTGTTCTATGTCTATCAAATTTCAATACCTACTGAATATTCATGGACAAAATAGTTATAAAGAAATATGCGAGGTAGAACATTGTAGACATTTTAGAAAGTAACGAAACAGATCTATCAAATTTTATTAGCAAACAGAGCAGACCCTGATCAGACGGCTCCTCTAGGAGCCGTCTGATCTGGGTCTATTCTGTTTGCAAATGCGTGAAAACACGTTTATATGAGGGAAAGGGTTAAAGCAATTTTAGTCCATTTCCAGTTTAAATGAGAGTTTAAATTGCAGATCAGAAATATGAATTGCAATCTTTAGCATGTTTAGACCGAAATATTATCTCAGGAATTTTTGCATGAGACTGATGACAGTAATAATTTGTAGAAAAACCAGGGAGTTCTATGTTGCATATTATATGTAGTGCCATAAATCCCAAGTTATATAATATATAGGAGATTTACTTTTATGCTTACTCTGCAAAACTGGCCTCTGATCACTATGTTTTTATCACTGATATTTTGATAAATTTACTTAATTCATAAAATATTTCTGAGTGTTAAACAGCTTCGATTCTGATTCAGACTTACTGGTGGTTTGATCCCAAGTTATTTGCAAATGCCAGTTATGTTGCAGTCAGCAAGTAGAAGGTTTAACCCTATGATTGAGGGAAACAAGTGTACTGGCATTTGCAAACAGTGTAGACCCAGATCAGAGGGATCCTATAGGATCCAACTGATCAGGGTCTGCACTGTTTGTCATTCAAACTCCACTCACACACTGTTACCTTTTGTACTGAATGTACTCTATCATTAAACAATGATGGATCTTTCCACTTTGACAATACAGGATACAAAGGATCTGGAATAGATGATGGCACTATAAATATTTATACAGGAATATGGAGTCATAAATTCGAAGAGAATTATTTTGCTCAATAAGGTGAACACAAATAGAATTTCTCGGCAAATGTACTTAAATGTTAATTTCTAATTACACCTTTCCAGTACCATTTTGTAGAATTTCAATAACAGCTTATTAATGTTTCAAAATGAACTGTCAGAGAATATTGTATTAACCCTTTCAGTGCTCTATGCTTATTTCAAATTTCAATACCTACTGAATATTCATGGACAGGCCTGATCAGACAGCTCCTATAGGAGTCATCTGATCGGGGTCTACTCCGTTTGCAAATGTGTGAAAAGGCGTTTATATGAGGGAAACAGTTAAAGGGATTTTACATTAAATAAAGTTTAACATTTTATTGAAAAAAAATTGTGGCTACCTTTACAGATAGTTTGGATCCAGATGAGATGCCAAATAATGGAGAATTTTTTTTTTCAAAATTGCAGCAGACCACATTTTTGGCAACTATACTTACTTAGTGTTGAACATGTTCATTTCTGTCAATATGATTAACCCTTTGCTTGCTATTCGCGTCTATATACCTTCCTGTAAATAGTGAAGACCCGGATGAGACAGCTCCTACAGGAGCTGTCTCATCAGGGTCTGCACTATTTACAAGTTGTTTGTGAAACAAGTGCACTCCACAGCAGTGATTGCACATCGAAATGCTTGTACACAGTGAAGATATATGTAATTATACAACAGGGCATGGGTAAAGAAGGAGAAATGTGTTTTAAAATTCAGCAAGCGAAGGGTTAACATAATCATGCAGAATCTTATAGTTAAACTTTACTCCATGAATATTCGTGTAAGAAAAATACTAATGTTATGAATATTGGTTAGATAAATTGTTATAACAGCACACAAATACAGGAATTTTGGCCATGGTGGAAACTGTAGAATCATATTTTTATTATATCATAATCAAACAGGGTAGACCCTGATCACACAGCTCCTACATGAGCTGTCTGGTGTGAGTCTCATCTGTTTGCAAAGGCTTTAATCCTTTTCCATAATGCACATTTCTACATCTTTGCGAACAGAGTAGACCTAGATCAGATGACTCAGTAGGAGCTGTCTCATCAGGGTGAAAAATAGTGCAGACTCTGATGAGGCTTCTTGTCTCCTATATGAGCCATAGAACTTGGTCTACACTGTTTGCAAATGCCAATATGCTTGTGTCCCATATTCAAAGGATTAACTCTACATCAGGCGATGTATCTCAGAGGTTGCAGATGGTCTTTGTCAATATTGTTTTCAAAATTACAATGCCCATATTATATTTCTGTTCATATTACCCTTTCCTCCAATGGCTATTTTTAGACCCAACCTCTTTGAATGAATCTACCCAAAAGGAGCATTTACTAGAGAAAAGTAAAATTTTAGAATTTTGTAGTTGTAGTTCCTATAGGAGCAAATGCTCTATTTATCACAATGTTTTCAAGAAGTGGTTATTACAGAGGCATAGAAAGGTGTATTTATGGAGGAAAGGGTTAAGAAAATGATGAAGATGACTTTTTCCATGGCCAAAGTTGTAGGTAATACGCATACTGGTCCCAATATCTCATTTCTCCACCAATTGCTACTTCTAAGAATGGCAATTCTAATGACTAGCAGCAAGGTAGAGATTGGCAAAGAAATATAAACCATTCCCCTCCTACAAACACTTTTTCACACCTTTGCAAACATAATAGACCCAGATCAGCTGACCTGTGTAGGACTGGTCTGAAAAGGGTCTGCTCTGTTTGCTTATGGAATTATATACCAGTAGCTCTGATCCTATAGTTTTTGTCAACATGATAAATTCACTTAAAATTTTTACATTATAAAAGTAAATGAATATTAATGAAATGACCAATTTATGCATAAATGTACATTAACCCTTCTCTTGCTGAATTTTGAAATACATTTCCCTTTCTTTACCCATGCCCTGTTGTATAATTACATATATCTTCACTGTGTACAAGTATTTCGCTTTGCAACCACTGCTGTGGAGTGCACTGGTTGCACAATCAACTTGTAAATAGTGCAGACCCTGGTGAGACAGCTCCTGCAGGAGCTGTCTCATCAGGGTTTTCACTATTTACAGGTAGGTATATTGACGTGAACAGCAAGCGAAGGGTTAAGAGAAGGGGTAAAAAATTCATTTAGATGACCATCTAAATACATTTCTTATCTTCAGCTTAGACAATACCTAGCTTACTGTAGGAATAACTAAGTATATAAATCTATAGCTAAATATAAATTTTTCATACAGTAACATTTTCCCTGCTGTTCAAAAATCCTCTTTTATTTGATCAAGACAAATATTTTTACACATTTGAAATCAGAGTAGACTCAGATTAGAAAGCTTCTGTTGGTCTGCTGTGTTTGTTTATGGAATGATATAGATCTGAATCTACAGTACTGCTATTATCAGAAGTTCCCATTTTCATAAGATCAGCTATTTAGAAATCATAAGTACAGAAATATCAAGTACAGTTATGTATCAGAGGCATAATGCAATATACACGTACTGAACATAAAGAAGTATAGCTGTTTCACTATTCTATGTGTAGTCTAAATTTTAATACTTACTGAATATTCATGGACAAAATAGTTATAAAGAAATGTGGAAGGTGGAACATTGTAGTCATTTTTAGAAACTTAAGAAACTGATCTATCAAATTCCATTCGCAAACAGAGCAGACCCTGATCCTATAGGAGCGGTCTGATCTGGGTCTACTCTGTTTGCAAATGCAGGAAAAGGCTTTTATATGATGGAAAGGGTTATTTCATCTATAAGTAAATGATTTATATTAATTGCAAGTATAAATGAGAAGATTATACATGGTGTTTCACAATATTTATGTCATGCATATTACAAAAGAAAGGATTGTATATCTATTTGGTAATTATATCTTAACATTGTATAATAATGCAAGCTAAGTTTGGAAACATCACGCATGTCCATATGTAAATACGTATTTTCAACATACACATGTTAATGGAATATGTCACGGGCTGAGGCCTGTATCAGAATATAAATTCTTGTGCATATAATTTTCATTTAGAAACCAGCTAATGAGAGTAGGAAGAAAATTATTTTGGAAGAAGGAATCATCTTATTAATCATTTTAACCTATCTTAACCCTATTCCCTGTTGACTAATGATGTAAGAAATAATGACATCATGAATATTCATTAGCTGATCTTTATAATGACATGTACACAGGACGTTTTAACCCATTCCCGCATATTGACGCCTTTTGGCGCTTCTGTAAAAGTCACTTTATGAAACCATTGTGATAAATAGAGCATTTGCTCCACAGGAGCAAATGCTCTATTTATCACAATGGTTTCAAAACTACACAATTCTGACAATTTCCTTTTCCCTAGTTAATGATCCTTTTTGGTCGATTTAATCAAAGAGGTTAGGTCCAAAAATAGCCTAAGTGGGAATGGGTTAATATTGGTAGAAACTAGAGTCATATCTATTATAATTTCATAAGCAAACAGAGCAGATTCTGATCAGACAGCTCCGGGGCCTACAAGGTCTGCACAGTTTGTCATTCAAAATCATCTAGCAAGTTTAAGCCTTTCATGCTGAATGGACTCTATAGTTAAACAATAATGGGTTATTCCATTCTGATAGTTCAGGGTTGAAAGGGTTCCACATTGAATTACAGTTGAACTTCGATATCTCAAACTCGAATAACTCGAACTTTGGTATAACTTGAACTAAAATTAATGTTCAGTCCTTCCAAAACTTAAAATACAGAATTGCTCTAAAATATATTACTACTAGAAACACATGAGACTCCTCAATACAGGTCTAAATTAATGCTGAAAGCTCCTGTAGGAGCTTTCAACATTACTTTAGACCTGCATTAAGCTGTGAACTTAAGAAATTGTCCAGACCAGAAAATGGATAACTCGAACTTCTGTTATCTCAAACTAATTTGTATGGGCCCATGAAGTTCGGCGATCAACTGTATTAACCTTTACATATGAGTGGAGAAGCTTGGTTGGTTGGTTGTGTTGATTAACCCACTCTCCATAGGCTATTTTTAGACCCAACCTCTTTGAATGAATATACCCAAAAGGAGCTTTTAATAGAGAAAAGTTAAATTTCAGAAATTTGTAGTTGAAACCATTGTGATAAATAGAGCATTTGCTCCTATACTCTATTTATCACAATGGTTTCAAGAAGTAATTATTACAGAGGCTTAGAAAGGCGTATTTATGGAGGAAAGGGTTAACATCTGTTTCTGCCACTTGTGGGCTAATTGGATGCCCCAGAGAGAGGAGAGCGGATACAGAGATGCTGGATACAGAGATGCCATGATGCCCTACTCTTATTATCAATAGAGTTTCTCTGATTCTTCTAGATGCCCAGTGTAAAGCACTGATACATCAGACCTCGGTTTATAAAGTCTCATTTAAAGGAGGACTGGGCGTCCAAATACATGTACTAATGATAAATTAGGTAAGCTCCAGGTCACAAATTCTAGACATAGTGCCCCCTCTAGGTGTATCTGCAGACAAATACTGATAGATTGATGGAAACCCGGCCTTCTTTTCAAATCAATATATTATCAGTGTTCAGGGCTTAGAAATGGAAGTCATAATTATCTATTCCATAAGAACTCTGATATGGCTAATCTGTACATAGTGTACTATTTTTAAATAATAATACAGTGAACCCTCATTATACCGGCATCATAACAATGGCGCCCTCGTTATACCAGCAGTATACCTTGGAACAAATTTACTGTTAAGTCTTCGACACTAAACAAGTGTAATGTCATTAAGACAGGCGGCCACTTAATGCAAAACACAATAAGTGCACAAAGCTCTGCAAGGGAGATTTCTGCACTTCTTGTGTTCTGCATTAAGCATACACTTGTTGGTACTGGTTTAAAGCTGGCCATATGGTTTCTTTCATATTTAAACTTGTAAGTCCCCCACCGGTTACCGGTAGAGGGACTATAGGTTTGCTCGATTCAATCCATCTGTCCGTCCATCTGTCTGTCATGCTTCGTGTCCGGGCCATATCTCCTACAAGGATAGGCCAAATTCATTATAATTTCACACATTGAACAAGCACGATGGGAGGAAGTGTCATGCACAAGGGCCATAACTCTGACATCAATATTTTTGGAGAAATTCCCCTTTTTCATATTTTCTTGTCCAGGCATTTACTCTTTATCTATTGGTTCAATTGATTTGAAACTTCACATGTAGAACAAGCATGATGAGAGGAAGTGTCATTCACAAGGGCCATAACTCTAGCATCAGTATTGTTTGAGTTATTCTCCTTTTTATGCCCCCAAAGGCGGGCATATAGTAATCGCATTAACCGTCCGGTCGTCCGTCCGTCCGTCTGTCCTTCCATCCGTCCCAAATTCGTGTCCGGTCTGTAACTTCTTCATCTATCAATGGATTTCAATATAACTTGGCACAAATGTTCACCAGACAGAGACGATGTGTCGCGTTCAACTCCCTGGTCCATGGGTCAAAGGTCAAGGTCACAGGGTACAATTACTTTGTAACAAATTTCGTGTCCGGCCTGTAACTTCTTTATCTATCAATGGATTGCAATGTAACTTGCCACAAATGTTCACCACACAAAGACGATGTGTCGCGTTCAACTTCCAGGTCCATGGGTCAAAGGTCAAAGTCACAGGGTAAAATAACTTTGTAATAAATTTCGTGTCCGGTCTGTAACTTCTTTATCTATCAATGGATTTCAATATAACTTGGCACAAATGTTCACCACACAAAGACGATGAGTCGATTTCAACTCCCAGGTCAATAGGTCAAAGGTCAAGGTCACAGGGTACAATTACTTTGTCACAAATTTCATGTCCGTCTGTAATTTCTTTATATATCAATGGATTTCCATACGATTTGGCACAAATGTTCACCAGACAAAGATGATGTGTCGCTTTCAACTCCCTGGTCCATGGGTCAAAGGTCAAGGTCACAGAATACAATTACTTTGTCACAAATTTCGTGTCTGGTCTGTAACATCTTTATCTATCAATGGATTTCAATATAACTTGGCACAGATGTTCACCAGACAAAGTTGATGTGTCGCGTTCAGCTCCCTGGTCCATATGTCAAAGGTCAAGGTCACAGGGTACAATTGTTTATCTGTGAATGGATTTCAAAGGAACCTGGCACAAATGTTCACCACACAAAGACGATGTGTCAACTCCCTGGTCCATTGGTCAAAGGTCAAGGTCACAGGGTACAATTTTTGGGGGCATTTGTCACGTGACTGTGACATCTCTTGTTCATATTTTCATGCTCTGCCGGTCTGTCGCGCTTCGTGTCTGGGTCATATCTGCTACAAGGGTAGGCCAAATTAATTATAACTTCACACATTGATCGAGCATGATGAGAGGAAGTGTCATGCACAATAGCATCAATATTTTGGGAGTTATTCCCCTCTTTCATATATTCTTGTCAGGACAATAACTTGTCTACTTATCTACTGTTTTATTTGAATTGAAACTTCACATATGAAACAGGCATGATAGGAGAAAGTGTCATGCACAAGGGCCATAACTCCAGCATCAATAGTTTTAGCTCACCTGAGCAAAGCTCAGGGTGAGCTTTTGGGAGACTTGAATGTCCGGCGTGCGTTATGTGTCGTCAACAATTTGCTTGTGAACACTCTATTGGTCACAGTTTTAGTCCAATCTTCATGAAACTTGGTCAGTATGATTGTCTTGATAAAATCTCAGACGGGTTCGAAAGTGGGTCACGGGGGATTAAAAACTAGATCACTTGGACAAATAGTGGGAAAATCTTGTGAACACACTAGAGGTCAAATTGTTTACTTAATCTTCATGAAATTTGGTCAGAATGATTGTCCTAATAAAATCTCAGAAGAGTTTGAAAGTGGGTCATGTGCGGTCAAAAACTAAGTCACTAGGTCAAATAGTAGTAAAACCTTGTGAACACTCTAGAGGTTGTATAAATTTTGTGGCCGAATCTTCATGAAACTATATCAGAATGATTGTTTTGATAAAATCTCGGACAAGTTTGAAAGTGGGTTACAGGGGGTTAAAAACTAGGTCAAATAGTAGGAAAAAATTGTAAACACTCTAAAGGTCACATTTTTAGCCCAATCTTCATGAAACTTGGTCAGAATGATTGTCCTAATAAACTCTCGGACAAATGTGAAAGTGGGTCATGTGTGGTCAAAAACAAGGTCACTGGGTCAAGTAGTAGAAAAACCTTGTGAACACTCTAGAGGTCATATTTGTGGCCGAATCTTCATGGCACTTTATCAGAATTATTGTTTTGATAAAATCTTGAATGAGTTTGAAAGTGGGTCACGTGGAGTCAAATACTAGGTCAAATGGTAGAAAAACCTTGTGAACACTCTAGTCACATTTTTTGTCCAATCTTCATGAATCTTTGTCAGAATGATTGTCTTGATAAAATCTCGGATAAAATCGAAAATTGGGCATGCTTGGTTATAAACTAAGTCACTAGTAGGAAATCCTTGCGAACACTCAAGAGGTCATATTTTTAGCCAAATCTTCATGAAAATTGGTCAGAATTATTGTCCTGATAAAATCTTGAACGATTTTAAAAGTGGGTTACGTGGGATGAAAAAGTAGGTCACTGGGTCATATCTTGTTAACCTCCAGCAGCATCATTTTGATCCCAATCTTCCTTAAACTTGCTCAGAATGTTTTTCTTGGTGCAATGAAGTGTGAGTTTGATCATGGGTTCGGTTGAATAAAAAAGTAGGTCACTAGGTCAAATCTTAGAAAAATCACTCTAGATGGCACATTTTTAGCCCAAGCTTCATTGGTCAGAATGATTGTCTCGATAAAATAGATATTCTAAATCTTTGAAAATCTTGTTCTCCAGAACCACTGGTCATGATCCACTATCAACATTGTTTGAATATTGTCTCTTAGGTCAATATTGGCCCCACCCAGGGGCTACCCAGCTATAATCTTAAATCTATGGTAATCAGGTGAGCGATTAAGGGCCATTTTGGCCCTCTTGTTTGAGTTGTTTTTCATATTTTCCTGTCCGGTCTATTACTCCTTATCTATTGGTTCAATTGATTTGAACTTCACGTATGGAACGAAAATGATGAGAGAAAGTGTTATTCACAAGGGCCATACCTCTAGCATCTATATTTTGGCCTTACTCCCCTTTTTATACGCCCAAAAGTAACTTCGACATTTCTTGTTGCAAAAGAAATGAGAGAAATTCTAGTTTTAGAATTGCAGCAAACATTGTAGTTCCTGAAATAGAATTTCTCTCATTTCTTTGCACCTGTCAAATAGGGTTGGATTCTGATAAGACACAAAGTTACTTAGTTTCTTATCTGATGTCTTATCTTGATTCAAAACAATCTACAAAGTCTATCAGAGATTCACCTGTTGTGTTAGAAAAGTGTTTACCCATAGTGCCCTGATGTGAACAAATAATGTCTGCTCAATTTGGATCCAGTACAATTATGACTATTTCTAATTGGATCGAGCTTTTGAGACTGAGTGTCAAATAGCCTGGATCCTGATTGAGATACACAGTTACCCAGCATCTCATCTGAATCCAAGCTGCTTTGCAAATGCAGGTCAGGTCACTGACAGGTGGGATATTGGTGTATATACAGTACTGTATAACCTGTTTTAGGCGACCATTTATTTATTTAACATAGGAGTCTTAAAAAGTAGGGGGTTGCTTAACCCTTTCCCTGTTCTAAGTTTAGTACAAATTTCAATACCTAATGAATATTCATGGACACAATAGTTATAAAGAAATATGTAAGGTGGAACATTGTAGACATTTTAGAAAGCAAAGAAACAGGTCTATCAATTTCTATTAGCAAACAGAGTAGACCCTGATCAGACGGCTCCTCTGGGAGCCGTCTGATCTGGGTCTACTCTGTTTGCAAATGCGTGAAAACACGTTTATATGAGGGAAAAGGTTAATGCAGGGCAAATATATTGCAGAAAGCTACTATTGGAGCTTTCTGCATTACTTTTTACCTGCATTAAGCTACCACATGCCTTATAGGCCTATTTTTGATGGTCGCTTAAGATACGTTCTACTGTACATAGATCTGAACAGGTGAAATCTGTCACTGAAACTCGACATAAGCTGACTGACATACACAGAAAGCTAATGCTATTAGACTATTTCCATGTTCTGTACAAATTTGTTATAACCTTTGTAAACAGTTTAGATCCAGATGAATTGCTATGTTTCTATGTTTCTCATCAGGATTTAACCCTTTCCTTTTCCTATTCATGCATTTGCAAACAGAGTAGACCCAGATCAGATGGCTCCTATCGGAGCCATCTGATCAGGGTCTGCTCTGTTAGCTAATGGAATTTAATAAACCTCTTTCTTTAGTTTCTAAAATGGCAACAATGTTCCAACTTACATATTTCAATATAACTATTTTTCCGTGAAAAGTGAGTAGATATTGAAAGAGCTAGGTACGTTTTTGGCCGATTTTGGCCCAATCTCAGAATGACGCGAAATTTTAACATATGTAAAACCAATATGTTCTCATTCGTATTCTAAAATTTCACTATGATTGAACCAATATGTCAAAAGTTATAAGTGTTTTGATTAAACCCCTGCCATACTGAAAACGTAATGATATAACGTCGACGACGTCACAACGCAACATTTTTAAAACTTTGCTTGCTGTATGTCACAATAGCGTCATTTGCAAACAGATACTGCTTAATATAAATTGCATCGAAGGATTTTAAAAACAGACTACGGATATGTAGCTCCATGGTTGTTGAAGTACCGGGACATTTAACCCTTTCATATATTCATGTGATTAGTAATGACGTCATGCGTATTAATAAGATCCTTTTTTATAATGGCATATGAACACATGCCATTTTCGCTCAGGCAGAAGCTGTAGAATTAGATCTGTATTACACCATACATGTAAGCAAACAGAGCAGACACTAATCTGGGTCTACTATGTTTGGAAATGCGTGAAAATGCCTTGTAAATGTTCCCGCATGGTGGAATCTATTTAGTTCCGACGTCACGTGCTGTCAGACCGAATTTGTTCTTTGTAAGCTGGCAGTGTTTTATACCAAACCGAAATCTGTTACACTTCTATAATTTGAAATTGTAAATACATGTAAAGCAAAATATGCAAACAGTATTGACCAAGATCTGATGCCATAACTGAGACATATGCAAACAGTAGAGATCAAGATGTGATGTCATAGCTGAGACATATGCAAACACAGTATTGACCAAGATCTGATCCTATAGCTTGTACATATGCAAACAGTATTGACCAAGATCTGATCCTATAGCTTGGACACATGCATATTGACCAAGATCTGAGGACTCCTGGTTGATTTATTTGATCAGGGTCAAGACAGGACGTTGAACCCGTGGATGTCAGTGGTTTATACCAGTGTCAAACATCTGATTTGGACGAACAGTCAGAATGTGGGACTGAAAGGGTTAAGTGCTTATGCTTTAAAACAGTGTAGATCACTAGCTAAAGTGAAACAAAAGACAAACTGTGGCCTGCATGCTTCGTATTACATTACCCTCTAAAGCTCACGCTGCAAAAAACAAAGCTTTAAAGCCATGATGAAAATGTTGGTATATGGTTTTTAACATCCATCTTTCGCCTTCAGTAACTGAATAATTTGAATAAATGTTTGCGATCTACAAAGAGAACAGGTGCACCGCAGTATTAAATTGCGTTTGTTTTCGTCGTCGTCTCCAGTCCATTGTGATTCGATATTACTTTCTATTCACAACATGACATTGGAGGTCATGATACAAGGATAATATACAGACATTAATATTTACCACAATGCCATCCTTTTCGAAGCCTGTAATATGAGATAAATGCATGCACATTATGGCAACTCGGGTTACAACAATGAGGAAAATATGCAGCTAAACTTATCCCACGGCGACACTGTGACAGCTGCTTCAACATGTTTGCGTCTCATACTTACGCTTAATCCGAAATTTGTAACTTTCTCAGCAACTGTTAATAGGGTTGCAAATGGCTTGGAACCTGCTAAGACACCGCGCTGGCATTGTTTCATCTGGTTACAGAATGTTTGAAACTTTACCAAACATGACGCAACCAGTTGGTTAAGTGCTGATTTAACACCGTACGCTCATTGTTGTTGTAATGTTAAACGATTATGCAATACGTATGATACCCTAGTTAATCAAACAGTTTAAAAAGCGAAGATATGCTATATATGTTTACGTATAAATATTCTCTTAACCCTTTACTCCATACATCAGCTTTTAACGTCATTGCAAACACAGTATACCATGATCAAACGGCTTTACCCTTTATTTATGTTAGAAATAATGAGCCGTCTGATATGGGTATTCTCTGTTTTCAAAAGTTGTTTGTCCCTCACTAAATTTTGGCCAAACTACCCTCAATAAATATGGCTTAATCCTTTACTCCATGAATATTTATGTTAGAAAAAATGAGGCGTCTGATCTAGGTATTCTCTGTTTGCAAAACTTGTGTCATTTCAAGGGTTGTATGTAACACTTAGGAAAATAAAGTGAGGGACATTTTGTCCGTGGAGTAAAGGGGTTAAGCCAGATTTATGGAGGGTATTTTGTCCAAAATTAAGTGAGGGACAAAACGTCCGCCTTGTAAAAAATGATGAGGGACAAAATATCTTGGAAAAAACGGGGGACTCAATGCCCACCCTTGCAAAAGCACGAGGGACAAAATGTCCACCCTTGCAAAACCATGGGGACAAAACGTCTACCCTGGCAAAATTGTGTGGGGGACAAAATGTCCGGGGCCCTTGACCACACTGTTTAATGACAACGTGTTGATTGGCCTGATTGGAAGAGGGTAATGGACCAATGCGACACTTACTTATTATGAGAGGGGCATCGAACTATGTATTTGTTTTGAAAATGCAACCTGCTTTCAATATGCCCAAGCGGTTAATCTATTTGCAAAATTGTAACCGGATAACCGGATCAGAAACAGTTAACCGGTTTACCGGTTAACCTGTAACATCACTACTTTTTAAAGTAAAGTGGGTAGGGAAAAAGATCACCTAAACAAAACTTTCAGTTCTTTTAAAGTAACTAATTAATTTGTATGGATATTTGCTGAATCGGTACAATTAACACCATCGCAAACACATGTTAGTGTGCTGTTTAAAGCTGCTTTGAAGCATTTCAGCGAATAGATTTGCACTTAATTTTGCACCCATAAGCATCAGGTGCAGTTGGTACATTTCCAAACCACTTGTAAGGGTTCGGCACCATCTTGCTATGCGTTAGTATCAATAGCATTAATTTCTGTATCTATGAGCTCAGATCCATATACCAGCTTGATAGTTTGCTGAACCAATTTTCAGACACTTGTTTCTTAATAAAGTTTTTTATATTTTTCTCTGCATTTGTTACATACTACACTGTAATTTTCAATGTAGGCCTTTAATGTACGTGTCACATATTCCCTAAGAGCAGCATTTTTCAGTATAGGAGCCGTCTGATCTGGGTCTACTCTGTTTGTAAATGCGTGAAAACAAGTTTACATGAGGGAAAGGGTTCAAACGGGTATCTGGGATCTTCTGTATCAAGTAATTTGCAGGTTTGTGAAATAAATGAAATAGTCGAGGAGACGGGAAAAATTCTATTGGTAACGTTGAAAAGCCCCCTTTATTTGGTCCCTGGTATTCAGTATTTCTTTGTCACAATGCTTGACGTGACGTCATTATAAACTTTACTGCAGAGTTTTGTAGTGATGTCTATCTAACAAGTGGTGAACATGTATATAGATCTACATTTATAACAATGCGTATTCAATAAACATAGGAATTAATCAACTAGGATTGGGTACGTAGGAATGCTTTGTGGAGACTAGATTCTGCTTGGAAAAGGGCAGTTTACAGGTATAATGGAGATTGTAAGGTATTGGGTGATTGTTGTTATATTCCAAGGGTGTTGCTAAAATAACTCAACATCTGTTGAATTGACACTGTCACCCAAGCCGCTGCTGCATTAAAAAGGAATATCAGTTCTATCATTGTGTCGGATCAGCAAGTAAGTGCATATAATTTGTCTTAGATCTAGATGTAAGCAAATGTTTTGCAATACATAAAAATATAATTATACTAGGCTACTGGATATGTTATTCCCCTTGCGAGCTGTCGTCGCCATTGTGCTATATATGTAAACACAGACCCCGGTAATGCATACATATTCGTATTTCGATTACTTTGCAGGCTTAACCCAGGATAAAATGGTTACAGTTGTGGAGATTTCATATTAAACTTACCATTCGGTGAATTTCATCTTGGGTTATCCATGAAAACTCTTGATTTTTCAGCGTTTCGTCGATAAAATGTCGAGTTTCTCCTATTTTTGCGAATGTAAGCACGTTCGTTGCTAGACGTGACGTCGTCGACTGGTTGCCGCAGATCGAAGTGTTCGATAATTTTGATGTATAATGTTTAAACTTTTGTTATATAATAGTTTTGACTTTGTTTTAAGTATTTTTGATTTTCATAAAATTTTGGGCCAAAATCGGCCGAAAACGTACCTAGCTCTTTGTAATTAATATAGAACAGGGAAATGGTTAAACTGGTTGACATTCTGTAATCACATGGTCACAATGGAAGACAGATAGGTGAAACACATGATAAGGGTTGCAGATGAAGATTACTTACCATAATTACCCATAGAGTATTCAGACAAATATAGGCAAGTAATGTAGATCCAGATCAAATTGCTCCTGAATTGCCCTAATTTGGACACTCAATATCCCCTCTCCACATGTATGTAAAACTAAATATTTCAGTTTGGCACCTTATTGATAACTTAAAAAAATATATAGTTGCAGATAGTGTATATATATGGTTCCTTCGTGGGCTGGTTGATATGGGTCTGAACTATTTGCCTAAGTTTTCAATCTGAATGTATAGGGTAATTAGGGTATTCAGCAATACACACCTGTGAAGAGGTAAGATTGGGTGTAGTTGAGTTAAGTAGGGTATTACATAACCCTTTCCACCATGAATATTCATGTAAGAAATAATGACGTCATGAATGTTAATAAGATTGTTATTCTAGCACATGGATACAGGACGTTTTGGCGATAGCTGAAACTGTAGAATTATATCTATGTTATATCATTAGCAAACAGAGCAGATCCAGATCAGACGGCTCCTATAGGAGCCGTCTGATCTGGGTCTACTCTGTTTGCAAAGGTGTATTTATGGGTTAAAGGACTAAAGGGTTGAGAGGTACATGATAACCTTTGCAAACACTTGATTCCACACTTCTATGATGCTGAATGCAATAAATGATTGATTGTTTAGCTTGCCTGAGCTTCATCTCTAAACTTATGTTCAGATTTTCAATGAAACTTCACATGAGTCATAGGTATCATGCCTGGTAATGCATAAGTCAGCACATTATGTTCGGAATTATTTTGGAGGACGTATGGTCCTGTTATATGCTTCAGCACTATGAGGATTGTCTAAAACCTCTAGCTGAATTTCATTGAAACCTTTAAAGAGTGAAAAAAAACTAGTTCTTAAATAATAATTTTACTCTTTTTTTATTTTGAAAAAAAAAGGTATCGGAGTTTCAAATAGTTTGGGTTCTAATGAGAGTGGAATGGCTCAGAGTTTTCATCTAATCCAAACTATTTGCAAAGTCTTTCACTTTAACCCATTCCCTCATATTGACGTCTCTGTAAAATCACCATTTGAAACCATTGTGATAAATAAGGCATTTGCTCCTATATGAGCAAATGCTCTATTTATCACAATGGTTTCAAAACTACACAATCCTAAAAGTTTCCTTTTCTCTAGTAAATGCTCCTTTTCGGTAGATTCATTCAAAGAGATTGGGTCTAAAAATAGCCTATGAGGTAATGGATTAAAAAGGCTCCCAATGAGGATAGTGTCTGTGCTATACATTTACAATTTGAAGAATCAGTGCAATGAGTCAGCCTTGTTCAACTCACAATAGCTACTTTCACGTCAAGGGACATAAATCTATCATTCATAAAGACAGTGTTATGTCCAATAAGAATATGGATTTACTCCAAACAAATAGTCAGATATTACATTTCAAAGACTTAATAGTCAGCCAGTATTGACATTGTATTTAAATGATGGTACTTAATTTGGTTTATTTGTGTAATACCTGGCATGGATATTCACTGTGATGGATCAGATTTTCTCCCGGCACGCTATCTGCATTTAACCCTTTACCTGATGGAGACGCCTTTTCATGATTTTACAAACGGAGTAGAGCCAGATCCGACAGTTTCTGTTGGAGTTGTGTGTTCAGAGTCTGTTCTGATTACTTACGGATTTATATATAGGTCTGGTTCTACAGTTCTACCATGACCAAGAATTTCTTTGTTAATATATCATTATAGAATCCAGCTAACAAAATAAATATTCTTGATGTCATAATTTCTTACACGAGTTTTCTTATACGAGGATAAGGCAAAGGGTTAATAATCCTGCTACAGACTATCACGTTCCTTCATATAAACTCATTTTAATGCATTTGCAAACAGAGTAGACCCAGATCAGATGGCTCCATACATGAGCCATCTGACCAGGGTCTGCTCTGTTTGCTAATGAAATTTGAAAGATCGGTTTCATTACTTTTCAAAAGTGGCTACAATTTTCCACCTTTATTATTTCATTATTTATAACTAAATGTATTTTGTCCATGAATAATCAGTAAGTAATGAAATTTGGTATAAACACAGAACAGGGAAAGGGTTGTGTGGGTAGATTTTCTGCATGTTGTAGTTCTACTGAGCATGTAGAGCTCATGGGTAGCTTTTATAATCATTGAATATCTGTCCTCTGTCCACATTTTATTCATTTACAAGCTATGATCTTCATTTCCCAAGCAATTGTAATAAAATCTAGGAATTAATCTATAGATTTACATGTACATGTGTTTGTACAGTTATAAGATAGATTAACATGTACATGTGTATGTATGGTTTTAGGATAGATTTACATGTACATACATGTGTTTATATGGTTATAAAATAGATTTACATGTACATGTGCATGATGTGTGTACAGTTATAAGATAGATTTAGATGTACTCGTACAAGTGTTAATATGGTTATAAGACATATTTACATGTACATGTGTATGTATGGTTTTAGGATAGATTTACATGTACATGTGTTTATATGGTTATAAGATCTCGACCAAGTTCAATTCTTGGCAAAATCAAATCAGTAAATCTGATGTTATGTTCCTTGATTGATAAAGATGACCAAGTAACACATGAGTGCTTTTGTTTTTCTTCACAGATCCTTACCTATTCATAAATGACGTGTATGGCCATATGATCTTGGCTAACCCTTTACCTCATGAATATTGATTGAATTAATTCTAAAATGGCATAATTATGAACAGATGGATTTTTGGCAATGGCAGAAACTGTAGAATCAGACCTATATAATTCCATATGCAAACGGAATAGATTTTGATCAAATGTCTCCTCGAGAAGCCGTCAGATCTGGATCTACTCTGTTTGTAAAAGTGTGAAAAGGTGTATACATGTATATGAAATTAAGGATTAATTGTCCTGAACAAAGTTTGATCGGTAGGTTTAAAGTTTTGTAAATAAATACCATAGTTTACCCTGTTAATCATATTCTTCATATAAATGCATTTTCACGCATTGGCTCTTATAGAACCGCCTGATCAGGGTCCATGCTTATAAAGCTTTAAGTTGAGTCTGAGTTCCGATCTCAAGCTTTTGATTGGTCAGATTTGAGTTCTCAAGCTTTTGATTGGTCAGATTTGAGCCAAAGGCTCAAATCTGACCAATCAAAAGCTTGAGAACGTACTCAGACTCAACGAAAAGTTTTATAAGCATGGACCCAGATTCCGCTCTATTTGTTTTTGACTCGATATAGATCTGATTCTACAGTTTTTGTCAAAGTAAAAACATCCCTTGAAAAGTTTACATTATAAAAAATCTGCTAATAAAATTAATATTCATGATATCATTTTTTTCTTACATAAATATTGAACAGGGAAAGGTAACATACAAGCAAACTCCCCTGGCAGGTTTAAGCATTTCATACTGAGTAAACTTTGGTGGGCTATTCCACTCTGAAAATTCAGTGATGAAAGAGTTAATATTTGACCATACCAACGTAGGCAAATAGTACAGACCCGGATAACACTACCATGTTTGCTACTGTACATGTGCTGTGTCAGTCTAATTGAAAATTATAAAAACAACAAAACTATTACAATTTGACTTATTCATCTTTATGAACCAATGGACATGGGAGATTAGCTGTCTAAATAGAGTAAGCATATGATACACAAGCAGTATTTGTTCCTTGCTTCTATTACCACTTATTTATTCTTCCACTATTTTTTAAAGAGTACAATTAAAGTATGGAACATCTTCGACCATGATGAAAGGTGGATTTACTTGTCGTCTCATTTGGATCCTGATTGCAAAGATGATAAAAAATTCGCTGTTAGCAGGCAAAGAGTTAATGGGTGGAGAAAAAAGGAAATACTACACCTTTGAAAAACACAGCAAATTTATCATGCTTGCATGAAATATGATAGAGCATGATGTAAGAAGAAAGATAAGGAACTACAGTACACTGTCTTTAAAGCGATGTTTAAGTGAATGAACTTGGGAGTCTTCAAAAGTAGGTGTCTGCTTAATTCAGAACAAAGGCAATGTAGTAATCTCCTATACTACTTTCACCACTGAATTTTCAAATGGACTATTCCAAAATTAAATTAGATCAAGCTTATTGTGACTATTCAGGGATTGTTTTAAAGACAAATATAACATGATAAACAGTGCAGACCCTGATGAGAGGGTTCCTCTAGGAACCCTCTCATCTGGGTCTACACTGTTTGCAAAGTACATTAGTGACTTGTTTCCCGCACTGAAATGGTTAATTGGATGATTCCTGAATGGCTTTCTAAACAAGCAATCCCTAACAACTGTCTGCCAAGTAGACTTCTTTGTAGTGGTGGGATTAGGGAAGTTTTCCTGTACGACTATATCACAAAATCTCAATGCAACAAGCCCCCTGTGTTGATTGTATATATTTTAAGAACAAGGCTCACCTATTCTCAGAGTATGAAATCTAAAAATAGTGATTTTAAAACCTTGAACTTGCTAATGCCATTTTGTTTTTTTCAAAGTACTTGTGAACCGTTTGGATACAGATAAGTTCATGGTTTACTAGGTTACGCATCAGGATCTAAGCATTTTGACATTAAAATTGGGATTTCTAAAGGACGACTAACAATCTGCTTGATAATTTACCCTCTGAATATGAAAAATAAGTGTACTGGAATTTTCAAACAGTGTAGGCCCAGATCAGAGGGCTCATAGAGAAGCCATTTGATCAGTCTACGCTGTTTGGCATCCACAATCATCTCACAAAGTATACCCTATCATACTAAATGGACTATGTTGTTAAACAATGATGGACCGTTCCACTTTGATACTTCAGCTTTCAAAGGGTTAACCCTTTTCCCAATATCTTTTTATATAAACGCCTTTCACGCATTTGCAAACAGAGAAGACCTATATAGGAGCCGTATATCAGGGTCTGTTCTGTTTGATAATGGAATTTAACAAAATGACAGTACATTCGCTTCCTGCATGCAGTTTTGATCTTAATATGGTATAAACAATTTGTCCTATTGTAAGCCAAGATTTAACCCTTTAACGATGAATTTTATGAGTGGAGTAGCCTATTGATCAATGATTCAATATAGAGTCCACTCAGCATGAAAGGCTTAACCCTTTCCCTGATGAATATTCATGTAGGAAATAATGACGTCATGAATATTAATAAGATTATTTCTTATACTGGCATATGAACACAGGACATTTTGGCTCAGGTAGAAGCTGTAGAATCAGATCTATTTTACACCATAAGCAAACAGAGCAGACCCTGATAAGACGGCTCCTATAGGAGCCGTCTGATCTGGGTCTACTCTGTTTGCAGATGCGTCAAAATGCGCTTACATAAAGGGTTAAACTTGCTAGTGGATTTGGAATGAAACTCAGTGCATATCCAGATCAGAGCATTCGTTTCACGCATTCGAAGGGTAGAGGTACCGTAATTATCTTTAGTGTTCGGACACCTTGCTTCCCCTATCCACTGGTTTGCAAAGCTGATTGCTTCAATTTGGCATCACTTTGATAACTTTAAATTAGACAAACATAGTAGCAAATATAGACCCGGATTAAGATGCTCCTACTGGGGCCGTTTGATATAGATCTGCTTTATTCGTCCATTTATGTATGTCAAGCTTAGACAGTAGTTGAGACTCAGATCGAACTGCTCTTAGTTTGATCAGGATCTACACTATTTGCTATTATGTAAGTCTAATTTAGTTTGATCAGGGCATGCATTACAGTACAACATGTCTTAAGCAGCTATTCATTTATTGGACATATGAGACTTAAAAAGGAGGTGGTTGCTTAAATGCAGGGTAAAAGTAATACAGAAAGCTCCTACAGGAGCTTTCTGTATTACTTTTGACCTGCATTAAGCTACCACCTGCCTTACATACCCATAATTATACATCATTTTAATGGCTGCTTAAGAAAGGTTATTCTGTATTTGCCTGTGTTTGTCTACCTGAATACTGGTGGTATTTAATGTTCAACAATATGTAACGTATTTATGCGTCATCTTCAATTCCCAAAGTACAATTTTGTTTCCATATCTTTTTAAAAGACAGTGTCAACTATATTAGTTTTGAATCCTTAGGATACACAAGCTAATTAGACATCTGATCTGGATCCGAACTCATTGCGGAAATAAACACATGGAAAAAGTTGATTCATAGAAATGAAGATACATGGAGCTGATGTATTACTCATGAACTTAGTGGATGTTCAGAAATAGACGCACGAGTGTATCCCAAACATACTATCAGGCAATGAAGAATGGTATACTGTTTTCTTTGTAGAAGTTTTTTTCTTCATGCTTTACTTCATGACACCAGAATCATGAAAGTTTGTTTATTTCAAGAACGTAATGAATGAGTTTTGTAATACTTTGAGCATGTTTGAGATTTAACATGCTTGGTACATACATGTATATGCCATAGCCTGTCCTCACAGTTTAGATCCAGAAGATATACTGGGTAACTCGGCTTCTTATCAGGGTCCAGATCTCTTTACTACTGTAATGATGATTTGGACTGGATATGAAAGGAAGCCCTTTTTCTGGAATATATCGAAGCAAAATTATGTGCAAACAATACGCTTTACATGCTAAAGGTTTAGCCTCGCAAATGGGAAGATTTCGATGTTTGATAGGAACTTTGGAAGATTTTTTTGGGATAGAAGTTTATATCATGCAATTTGCGCGGAGCAAATTCAAATGGAAGCTATCGGCCGGAAAGAATATTTCATAATTGAATTTTGCAGCAGATTCCCGCCCAGTGTTACATGGCGTCTGCTTTTCAAATGTCGTCTGCTGTTAGAACCATTTTATTGATTCTTCCACCAGGAATCTACTTGGATGTTGATGTCAGTGTGTATTGGTTTGAAGCTGTATAGATCCCCCTGACAAACACTTGTGCTTGGAATACGCTCGACCATTTTCTACTGTTCCCTGTATTGGAAAAAACATTGATTTAACGGTTTTGATATATATGCCTTGTTCACCATTAGTTGTGGAGAACTGTGGACAAACTGTCATGGATTACAGAATCTCAAAATTTCTATTCTTCTGTTTGTGAGCTATATCAGTGAATGTAAGCTAGAGTTTGGAACTGTAATGGTGGCGGTCTTGGAATAATGAGATGTCTAAAGCTATTGGTCACGGGTTCTCGAGATGCTTAAGGATAGACGTATTCCAGAGGAACTGGTTCTCATTGTGAAAAGCTCTTGTCCAGATTATGATACTATAATCGCCTTATATGGAATTCTGTACAACTGTTTGGCTAAATCATTAGAAATAGAACACAGTTCACCATTGTGCAATAAACTGTTATCAGAGAGCTTGAGAGGAAATTAAACAAGAGTTTTAATACAACTTGGGTAATGACATTGGTGAAAGTCATTAAGGAAAATAGTAAGTGTGATTAATTCTTGGAATGTGATTGATTAAATTGGAGATTAGAAAGACGAATGTTATGATTATGAAGAGATAACTGAATTGTATTAGTTAATTGGAATAATGGTTATAATTTCAGCCAAAATGGAAAACATAAATACCTTAAGAGGCTTTGATATTCTGCTTATATTATTTCTCAGCCTTGTCACACTGTGTAGATCTTTTGAATTAGATGGCTCTTCGGAAAGTTACGGGAAATTTTCTCCGTGGCAACCATGTAGTAACGGGTCAGTTAGTTTTCAATTCAAGACACATTTAAATAATGCCTTGCTGTTTTACGCCGATGGAATCGGAAATGGAGAGTACTATGAATTGAAACTAGTTGATGGGATTCTGAACTTAAGATACATGCTTCAAAATGAACGATTTATGCTGACCAATGGTCAAATGCTTGGCAATAACCAATTGCACACTGTTGACATACTGCGTGAAAATCGCCTGACTACTCTACGGGTAGATGAATTGTCATACACGAGTGAACATCAAAAGTATGATTACTCAAAAGAAAATTACGAAGTTGAAGAAGGGAAATTTGTATATATCGGCGGGCTTCCGAGAAATTACAATGACAGGTTGCAACTCGCTACAGTTGTTCACGAGCCCCATTTTCAGGGTTCGATCCAAAATCTTTTCTTTGGGAACTGTGGTAAACCCCTCGCAAGACCCAAGGACATGGGTTCAGAGGGTCTCGTGTTGGAAAATGATGAGTGCTTGAAGAATAACCCCTGCATAAATGGTGGAATATGTGTTACGCGACCCAGAGGGGTGCAGTGTGATTGTTCCTTTACGGACTTTACCGGAAGATATTGCGAAATGGGTAAGGCATGGTTTCTTTTTAACCCATCTATTCCCATACTATTTTCATGGAAAGCCCACCCAGATCTTTGGGACTGATCCATTTTTCATGTGGAGGAGGCACAACAAACAAAACATTTGCTGGAATAAACCATTAACTTTGTTGGGTTCAACAAAAAGTGCAGACCCTGATCAGATGCCACATGTCGGACTATTCTGATCTGGGTCTACACGGATTGCCTATGTCGTTTTGAAGGGAGACTGGGCACTCATGGGTGAACTACTACTGTAATTTAAAATAATCCCATTTAGGATCCTGATCCAGATTTGGCTCTACTCGTATTTAAGCCTATTTGGGCATATTCATGGTAAATCCGGATCAGAATCCCAAACGGGATTAATTTTACCAGTCCCACTAAAACAATTTGATTCTCTGTCAGCTCAAATGATCTGAATGAGATTGGCAGTTGTTACCCTTTACCTGTTGCATATTCATGTAAGAAATATGACCTTATGAATATTTATCAGCTGATTTAATATAATGACATATCTTTTGGTATAAGTAGAAACTGTAGTGTCGGAACTATCATGATTTCATAAGCAAACAGAGCAGATCCCAACCAGACGACCCATGCAGGAACCATCGGATTTGAATCTACTCTGTTTGCAAAATTATGATTTTAAAACCTTAACCATTTCCCTGTTCTGTGTTTATTCTAAATTTCAATACCTACTGAATATTCATTAAAAAATAGTTATAAAGAAATATGGAAGTTGAAACATTGTAGACATTTTAGAAAGCAAAAGAACATATCTATCAAATTCTATTAGCAAACAGAGCAGACCCTGATCAGACGGCTCCTCTAGGAGCCGTCTGATCTGGGTCTACTCTGTTTGCAAATGCGTGAAAACACGTTTATATTAGGGAAAGGGTTAACTCCTATCTTTTATGTGCCATGTGAAACTGTTCTGCATGCATCTCAGACCAGCACTCAGATCTGAGTTGCAATGTTTATCTGGATATATACTGTCGATATTGCAATATAACATGTTTCAAGCAACCACTTAAAGTAACTGCTTTAGGGAGTCTAATTGTAGGCCAATAAGTGTTTACTTCATAGATTCCCAATATCGCTCCTTTGCAAACAGAGTAGACACAGATCAGACTGCTCATGATCAGGGTCTGCTCATTTTGCTTGTAAAATTATATATTACAGTAAAACCTCTCTATAACGGCCACTAAATTGAGTTAAGTAGCTGGTATTTAGGGCAGGTGGCTGCTTAAAGCAAGGCGAAAGTAAAACAGAACGCTCCTATAAGAGCGTTCTGTTTTACTTTCACCTTGCTTTAAGCAACCACCTGCCTTTAACACAAAATACTTGATGTAATTTAAGCAATCACCTGCCTTTAACACAAAATACTTGATGTAATTTAGTGGCCGTTATAGATAGGTTTTACTGTAGATCTGATTCTACAGTTTCTACCATGTCTAAACATATACCATTATGAAAGGTAATCTGAATCATGATCGTACTCTCTTTATTTGTTGCAAGAAAGTTCATGGAGTAAAAGGTTAGCACAAATGATAGCTTAAGTAAGGACAAACGTAATGCAGAAATCTCCTTTGGGGGTTTTCTGCATTACTTTTATCCTGCATTAAGAATCGCCAACCTGCTTATCTTTATTCAGCAAGTAGTCGCTTAAGCAAGTTTTATTACAACATACTACATATTGCAGTGGTGTCCCCTGGTTTCGGTATTGAATTTGATCTAACACTTTTGACAAAGTAGCTGACGCGTTGAAAACAATAATTGTGTTGAATTACAAAAAAAACAACGACGAACTTTTGCATTGGACACATATATATAGTATAGCTTCATCAGGTAACGGGTGTTACATGTACAGTAAAACCTCTCTTAACCGGCAGTTAAATTTGGTATGAATATCGGTCTTGGAGACAGGTGGCAGCTTAATGCAGGGTGAAAATCATGCAGAAAGCTCCTAGAGGAGCTTTCTGCATGACTTTCACCCTGCATTAAGCAGCCACCTGCCTAAAAGTATCTAAATTATTATCTACTAAAATTCCGGTTAAGAGAGGTTATACTGTAATAGAAATATACTACTCTCAACCGTTACTGACCGTCACAATGTGTCTTGAAATATAGTAAAAAGTTTAAAACCCTCCAAACCGGAATTCTAGTAAAGAACACTTTAGATAGGCAGGTGGCTGCTTAATGCAAGGTGAAAGTCAAGCAGAAAGCTCCTCTATGAGCTTTTTGCATGACTTTCACCCTGTATTAAGCTGCCACTTGTTAAGACCGATATTTATACAAACTGTAACGCCCGATTTAGAAGGGTTTTTTTGTATGGACCAGGCTAATTAAAAAAAAGTTCGGGAGTTCTGAGAGTTTGAAATTTTGGAAATAAACTAGATCCAGCTTGGCCACAGAACTATAGGAACAACATTTGGTCAGGATCCATGATCCACACTGTACTTATGAGTACAAAAACAAAAACATGATATATTGTTATAATTAATAAACTCATGTATACAAATATAAATCATGAAGTTACTTAGTACAAATGAAAAGCATGAACATTCTTGAATATAGTTATGAGTACAAAAAAAATCATCAATATGATTATGATTGCAAAACAGTGTAGTGCCCGACACGACACGCCGTCTGGGTCTGTAAATGTTGCGAAATCTGTTGCAAAGTCCCAAAGAGAGCTTTAGCGAGAGAACGTTGTATTCCAGTATGAGTCACCTTATTGTTCCATAGACAGACAGGCAATGAAAGCTATAGCTTTGAACCAGTCAGCTGTCATTCTGATATTGACAGGGTGTGTGATTTGGGTTCTGGTCAATTTGTGAAATAACGCATAGACTTGTTACAGCAAAACCCCTCTAAACCGCAATTTAAGATTAGTATAAATGCCAGTCTTTAAGACAGGTGGCAGCTTAATACAGGATGAAAGTGCCTTCTTAAAATGCCTAAATCATTCTTTATTAAAATTCCTGTTTAGAGGTGTGTTTCTTACTGTAGTCCATTCTGTACAAAGAATTGAAAAGGCTATGAAGACATGTGATATAACATATGAAAATAGAGGAAAGTAGAGAAGATGAAAATTACCTATGGCAAATTCATACATATTTTTCACGTGCACTAGTAGTTGAGAATAATTATTGAAATATTTCAGAATTATTTATAAGTTATGGAAATTTATAAATTTGATATACACTGATGTTGAGAATTAATTAACCCTTTGAACGGAACATGTTTTGTCTAAAACAAACAACAATAACTGTCGTCTGCTTCATTTTTTATTATAAAGATAACTTGATCTGCTCCAACTCGGACCTGGAGCAATATTTATTGACTTCCAAATCGTTCATGTTTTTAACCCTTTCACCGCCGCAGTCGCATAAATGCACCACGACAAATAGTGCAGTCCCAGATCAGACGCCGCCTTTACAAGGCGGCGTCTGATCAGGGACTTCACTATTTGTCTCATTCGCTATTTCTATGTCTGTGCTTTATTCCTTTGAATTTTACATTTATTTATCCAATTTCATTATTGTATCGAATGATTTATCAAAATTGGATTGCAGACGACAATTATAAATTTGGCGCCGAAAGGGTTAATAAACTCCTGACATGTGTGATACAGCTCGGCTCCCGATGAGACGCCGAGTAACTCGGCATGTCATATAGATTCAAGCGTTTTGCAAAATGCCACTTCTACCAAACACAAAGTAAAATAGTAAAACTGTTATCATTAGAAATCAAGTGACGTGGTGTCTGATTTTGATCTAAACTATTGGTCAATTCGCTCATAATGTATTAAAGATAAAGATGAGTCCGTGCAGAATCCGTGATAACTTTTACAAACAGTCTGGACAGGCCGACTAACTCGGCGTCTCCTCAGGATTCGAACTGTTTGACTACGAGCTGTTACAATTTTTTCATACATCCCAATATTCAGGTGTTTGGAAACTTCGACCGACTGGCAAACAGCTTGGATCCTGATGAGACGCTGAATTACTCGGCGTCTCATCTGGTTCAAAACTGTTTGATTTCCCCATTGCACTTTGGTAGACACGCTGATTATAGCATGATTTTTTAGAATGTAGTGGGTGAAATTTTGTGTAAAAACAATTTGACGGGCAGGCTAAAGGTTAAGGATATGGCATTTGTTTAGCAAATATTAGCCCGTACCCGTTAAAAAATAAATGTCTGCCAGAATTTGGATCTGATGGAATTTTTACTATTACCGTTTCGATTTAGGTTTTAACCCTTCGCTTGCTGAATTTTTAAACAACATTTCTCCTTCTTTACCCATGTCCTGTTGTATAATTACATATATCTTCACTTTGTACAAGTATTTCCCTGTGCAATCAATGCTGTGGAGTGCACTGGTTGCACAATCAATTTGTAAATAGTGCAGACCCTGATGAGACAGCTCCTGCAGGAGCTGTCTCATCTGGGTCTTCACTATTTACAGGTAGGTATATTGACGCGAATAGCAAGCGAAGGGTTGAGAAGTCAAACAACTTGGACCCTGAGGAGACGTTGAGTTACTCGGTGTCTCATCTGGTCTCAAGCTGTTTGCAATTGCGAGTCAGATCACATATATAGCGAGATAAGAGTTAACTACAGTTGAATGACTGATAGAGCTGTCACTGATCAACTGTCATGTTCAAACTGGGAGCTGATCTAGATCTAGACTGTTTGGAGACATTAACCGGAGTGCCACTTTTTACCCTGCATGATGATAAATTATGATTCATGTGGTTACTGTAGACCTTTTACATGCAGTCAACATGCAGCTGTCAAACAGTTGTCGGCTGTACTCTCTGCTACATACTGGTAAATGAATAAAACATACGAAAAACCTGAGTATTGACGTAGTGTCAAACCGGTAGGATCTTGATGAGATGTCAAGTTAATGAGTATCTGGTTTGACCCAGCCTGTTTGCAATTACTAGGCAAGTTATAACGATTAGCTGCATCAAGGTTGATTCTCACCGAGAGAAATGTTTTCTTCTCATTAACCGCATGCAACAACTGTTATATGATATCATGCGAACATAAAATAGTTACAAATGAACGTAAAGAAACAAACAGTAAAACCTCTCTAAACCGGACGTTAAATTTAGTATAAATATCGGTCTTGGAGACAGGTGACAGCTTAATGCAGGTTGAAAGTCATGCAGACAGCTCCTATAGGAGCTTTCTGCATGACTTTCAACCTGCAATAAGCACCCACCTCCCTAAAAGTGTCTAAATGATTCTCTACTAGAATTTCGGTTTAGAAGTGTTTTACTGTAAACACGTTTACCATTATCATACCAAGGGCGACCTGATTTGGATTTGCAAACAGCTTGGATCCAGATCAATACATGTAACACGGCGTCTCATCAGGATCCATACTGTTTGACACTAAGTCAATAGTTTCTCAGTAGCTTAGAGAAATCGGAAGTAAGTAAAGAAATGCAACGTATTGGATTTTTGGCAGCCATCTTTTTTCTTAGTACGATAATAGTTAATATTTCCCAGGATGTCATATTCAATGTTTTTTGATAACATGACATATTTCCATCTGAAACTGTTGTAAATCAATTATTTTATGACCTGTTATTGTTTGTATAATTATTGCTGGGAGTCCTTTCATGACTGGAGATGTCAGGGAAACAAGCTTCAGTGGATTATCGATTAGTATCGCCCCTACTTGCTATAGTAGTAAAGTAAAACCTCTCTAAACCGGACGTTATAGACTTAGTATAAATATCGGTCTTGGAGACATGTGGCAGCTTAATGCAGGGTGAAAGTCATACAGAAAACTCCTCTGGGAGCTGTCTGCATGACTTTCACCCTGCATTAAGCTGCCACATGCTTAAAAGTATCTAAATCATTCTCTACTAGAATTCCGGTTTAGAGGGTTTTTACTGTATTGTGGTACCGATGGCACAAAGCATGATACAAAAGTATAGAACGTTTAGGTTGGTGTCTGATCTCTTTTGGACTTCCCTAATAATCGCATGTGTTCGGACAGAAAAGCTTAGGAAATTAGTGTAGACCCATATCAAATTGTTCACAGTGGAGCTTTCTGCGTGACCATTATCCTGCATCAACCCATTCCCTCATATTGACGACTTTTGACAACTCTGTAAAATTCACTTTGTGAAACCATTGTGATAAATAGAGCATTTGCTCCTATAGGAGCAAATGCTCTATTTATCACAATGGTTTCAAACTACAAAATTCTAAATTTTCCTTTTCTCTAGTTAATTCTCCTTTTCGGTAGATTTATTCAAAGAGGTTGGGTCTAAAATAGCCTATGAGCTAATGGATTAAGCAGCTATCTGTCTTTGCGACAGATATTATGCCTATTATTTGAGTGTTTGGATTGACGAATTTGAATGAGAGTAGAGCTCCGGATTTAGAATGGATTGATCCTTTAACTGTCATATTAAAAAACAAATGAACTCGGCCAAGTGGAAAATTTGAGTTTGTCCATCTTTCATGTCAGGGGATACTGCAAAATAAAGCTTTTCGCATTGATTGTTAAATCACACACTGGATACCCTGGTCAGGGAGGGAGTCTTAAAGGAACACTTTGATCTGGGTCTACGCTGTTTGCATTTGTCCCATATCGGAGTGGCGGTGTTTATGGGTTATCATTTCGCCTGCTAAACGTGGCTTGAATCGCAGTTGCAAACAGCTTAGATCCTGATTAGATGTCAAGTGACTCGGCGTCTCACCGGGATTCAAGCTGTTTGACACTCGGTCATCAATATTGCAACAGGCCAGTGTCGGCATATATCATTTATGCAATTGCCTAAAGATTAAAATGCACGAAATTGTTTTTTGCATTATTAGAATTTAATTAATACCTTTAAACAAGTTGTATGTTTCTCAATGAATTTTCACGCTTTACAAACAGGGCTGATCCAGATCAGACGGCTCCTGTATGACGGCTTCTGTATGAGCCGTCTGATATGGGTCTGCTCTGTTTACTTATGGAATTATAAAGATCTGATCCTACAGTTTTTGTCAAAGCAAAAAACCTCTCTCGAAAATTTTACTTTATGACTAATTCATTGGGGAATGGGTTAATCCTTTCCCTGTTCTATATCTATTACACAATTCAATACCTACTGAATATTCATGGGCGAAATAGTTATAATGAAATATGTAAGGTGGAACATTGTACCCATTTTAGAATCTAGAGAAACCCATCTATCAAATTCCATTAGCAAACAGAGCATACCCTGACCAGACGGCTCCCATAGGAGCCGTCTGATCTGGGTCTACTCTGTTTGCAAATGCGTGAAAAACGTTTATATGAAGGAAAGGATTAAAGGTTTACAAGTAGTAACTCTAATCAAACTGAACTAGAGCAATATCTACGTTCGATTTGTTCAAGCTTTTGAAAGACTACTTACTGTGTGTCACACAGCGTGGATTCTGATAAGATTCCAAGCCACTCGGCGTCTGATGTGGACCCAAACTGTTTTCAAATACAAGACAAATCGTGCTACAAGCATGACAATAGTTTACAGTAGAACCTGTCTACATCAGCCATCAAAAAGAGGTCTAATTAGTGTCTGTAAGACATGCGATAGCTTAATGCAGGTCAAAAGTAATACAGAAAGCTCCTATAGGACATTCTGTATTACTTTTGTCCTGCATTAAACAACAACTTGGGTTTTTAAGACTTATATGTTCAATAAATGAATGGTCGCTTAAGAAAAGTTCAACCGTCTGTTCCGCTGTTGAAGGAGTGGCGCATAGTAATAACTACATCGGGGGATTTGTAATTCTATTAAATCCCCTACTTTAGACTCGTCCGAATTGAAATTTAAGCCCATCCATTTTCCATGGCGGGGGTAGGGTAGGGGTCCAACCTTTGACATTAATTTGTTATAGCAAACAATTCAAACCCTGATCTGGGTCTACACTGTTTGTCTCTTTGTCCTATATATTGGATTACGGGTGTTTATGGGTTCATCTGATCTCTGTATAATGGAAAGAAAACTTATTTTAATCCCTACAGACGGGTTTAAAATCTTTATAAGAAAAAATGTTAAGAGTTGCTAGAATGACAAATGGGAAATGCCTCTTTTGGAAATAAAACTGCAGATGAAAGAAGAACCTATCAGATTTTTTTCTATTTAGCTCATTTGGGCATCATGTGTTCAAACGAGTCTTGCAGTGCTTTTGTTTGTGTTTTGTTTTGTTATTTTTATTGTATTGTTGTTGTTGTTGTTTTTATAACAGATTAGAAATACAGTAGCCTTCTGAATGCTCGGAATGATATCAATTTAACCCTTCGCTTGCTACTCACGTCAATATACCTACCTGTAAATAGTGAAGACCCAGATGAGACAGCTCCTGCAGGAGCTGTCTCATCAGGGTCTGCACTATTTACAAGTTGATTGTGCAACCAGTGCACTCCACAGCAGTGATTGCACAGGGAAATACTTGTACACAGTGAAGATATATGTAATTATACAGCAGGCATGGGTAAAGAAGGAGAAATGTATTTTAATATTCAGCAAGAGAAGGGCTAATGATTGATCTTAGTTTATAAAACCGTCACGGTACATATTTACGGTAAAACATTATATTACGTCTCAAGACAAGAAACAAAGGGTCTCGCAGATATTTTATTTACAAAGCATACAGAACTTGATCAGGTGGATATTGTCCAGATCGTATTCTGCATGTTTTTTGCCATTTCAAAGTCTGCTTAGGATAGTTTACAATTTCAAATTGATTTCGATTGATTTCACTGAATATCTCATTTTGAAAATTCAGTGCTAACAGCGTTCAAAAGTGATGAGAGCGACTGTCATTCAAAGCAATATTGAATTTCTTTGACACATTTTGTGATTCATGCAAGGGTTTAATGGTTTTGACAGTAATTAGCTTTTGCAAGCCACATTCAAGGCACAAATTCAAATATTGCATGCTGGGAGGAGCACACAGGAGTGTGAGAGTCCAGAGCGCGCACTGAACCTTGTAATGGGATGGGAATTAATAAACTGTCATTTACAAATGTGTAGACCCAGATCAGAAGGAAAATCTCTATCATAGTCCAGGATCTTCACTGATTGGTATATCAAGTCATTTAGCAAATTGACACTTTACTCCATAGGTACGCGTTTTGCAATTTGGCATACAGAGTAAACTTTTAATTAATATCTGACGGCTCCTATAGGATCCTTCTGATCAGGATTTGCACTGTTTACTTAATATAGATGTTTTATTTTATAGTTTCTGCAACGGCCAAATATCGTATATTCTATTCACATGCCATTAGCAAAAGAAATCTAATTAACCATTTCCTTCATATAAATTTGTTTTCACGCATCTGCGAACATAGTAGACCCAGATCAGACGGCTCCTATAGGAATTTGATAGGTCTCCTTCTTTAGTTTCTAAAACGGCTACAATGTTCCACCATCTATATTTCATTATATAACTATTTCTTTCATGCATGTGCAGTATGTATTGAAATTTGGAATAGATGTAGAACAGGGAAATGGTTAATCGTCACTGGGAAATAACACATTTCGATTGACCAATACGAATTTTACAGTTCTACAGTAACGTGTAAGTAAATGTAGTCACAATTATCCAATAAAAATGACTTCCTTATCTTTGAACAGAACAATCTTGTGTCTTCTAAACAAATAACAACTACAGTAGACCCGCTCTAAAGCAACCACTTAACGAATAAACATGTCTGTCTTTAAAAGCAGGTGGTAGCTTAATTCAGGACAAAAGTAATGCAGAAAGCTCATCTAGGAGCTTTCTGTATTACTTTTGTCCTGCATTAAGCTACCACCTGCATATAGCACCCAGAATTATACCTGTTTTAGGTGGTCGCATTAGCGGGGTTTTACTGTATAGGTAGCTTCAAAAGCAGATGACTGCTTAATGCGGGACGAAAGTAAAGCGGAAAGCTGTCTGTAAAGTTAAGCTAATACCTGCCTCTACAACCCAAAGGTAGACCTCTTTTTGAAGTTGCACTGTATTGGGCAAGTGGTTTGTCAGATATTCTAGACAGGGCTCATGTTTAAACTGTATTTTTCCCATTTTGACCCAACCCTTCTCAAAACTGAATTATGTCTTCTGTAGAAAATCATTTTTACAATATTCAACTCCCAAAGTCTCTTCCATCAAGATATAATACAATTTTCTTTGTAAAATTGGACATAAACTGTAGAATTATGTCAGCGTGTTTGAAAATAAATGTCAGTAATAGAATTGTCAAAGTTATTTGAAAAATACGCTACTCCATCTTTATCAAGATTGACTTAACTCTACGCTAAGTACTTGTGACCAACGAAGTTGCTGTCTGCTACGATTCTCAAAGCTATTATTTTCTTGATTTTGTCCTTGAAAAACTACACCCAGAGTGTTAACCCTTTCCCTGTTCTGTATTTATTCCAAATTTTGATACCTACTGAATATTTATGAACAAAATAACGAAATATAATTTCAAATGAAGCAAAGAGAGCTGTCTAACATTGGTCTACTCTGTTTACAAATACGTAAACATTCGTTTCTATCGGGCAAATGGTTAACCCTTTACTCCATAAATACGCAAACAGAACAGACCCAGTTCAGGATCAACTATGTTTGCTTATGATATAATATAAGTAGAACCCCTCTTATGCGACCACCTAATGAATAAACATGGGTGTCTTTATAAGCAGATGGTTGCTTAATGCAGGACAAAAGTAATGCAGAAAGCTCCTCTAGGAGCTTTCTGCATTACTTTTGTTCTGCATTAAGCTACCACCTGCATCTAGCACCCAGAATTATACATCTTTTAGGTGGTCGCATTAGCGGGGTTTCTATTTACTGTAGTTATGATTCTACAATGTCCACCGTGGCCAAATATTCATATATCCATGTGCTGTTATAAAACTTAATCTATTTAATATTCATGATATCATTATTCCTTATATGAATATTCATGGACTAAAGTTTAACCCTTTCCCTCATATAAACGTGTTTTCACGCATCTGCAAACAGGGTAGACCCAGATCAAACGGCTCCTATAGGAGCCGTCTGATCAGGGTCTGCTCTGTTTGCTAATAGGATTTGATAGATCCGTTACTTTACTTTCTAAAATGTCTACAATGCCCCGCTTTCCGTATTTCTTTATAACTATTTTGATAATGAATATTCAGTAGGTATTAAATTTGGAATAAACATAGAACAGGGAAAGGGTTAAATGAAGCAGATGGAATTCCGAGTGGGGAACTGTGTCATTGTTAAAACAAGATTACAGGGCTCCTTTATGAATTATACCATCAGTGGTGTACACTCTTCGTCATTTGACCTATGTGACATGTGTTATGACGTGTTATGTGTTATGTATATTCATTTATAATAACAAGATACATGGTTGTACAAGGTGAATACAGATACTTGCATTCTGTTCTGTTATTCTGTTCTGTTTAACTTTTGGATCCACTCAAGTAGAATCACTTAAATTTGCTGGAATATTTTAAATGAAAAACAATACCCCATTACCTCGTAGGCTATATTAGACACAGCCTCTTTGAATAAATCTACTGAAAAAGAGCATTTACTAGAGAAAAGGTTTTTTTTAGAATTGTGTAGTTTTGAAACCATTGTGATGAATAGAGCATTTGCTCCTATGGAGCAAATGCTCTATTTATCACAATGGTTTCATAAATTGACTTTTACAGAGGCGTCAATATGAGGGAATGGGATACAGACCCTGATCAGAGGGCTCCTCTGGATTCATCTGATCTGGATCTACACGGTTTGCAAATGACAGTGCATGTACGTCCAGGGGATGAAAGGGTTAAATTATTTTTATAATGACGAATGAAGACCTGAGGTGAGGTTTCTACCTTATCATAAACTATAGATTTCCACGAACAGACCCTGATTAGACGACTTTCAATCTTTTGGCAATCCATTTACCTGACGGGGAAGCAGTTTTATTCATTTGCAAATATATTAGAACTAGACCAGACATCTGTTGTAGGAACTGTCTGATTAGAACCTGTTCTGTTTGCTTATTAACCCTTTCCCTCATATAAACACACCTGGACCTAGTTCTTGCCATAGCCAACTATTTCTCTGTTCAAGAGCCCTTTATAAAATTAATCTTATAAATACTTATAAAGACCATTATTTCTTTCACTAACTCTTTTCTCCGTAGATACGCCGTTCTACACCGTTGTAAACATAGTTGACCCAGATCAGACGGCTCCTCTAGGAGTCGTCTGATCAGGTTCTGCTCTGTTTGCTTATGGAATAATATAGATAGATATGATTGTATAGTTTCTGCCATGGTAAAAAAGCATGTGTTATCATAAAAAAATCTTATTAATATGCATGATGTCATTATTTCTTACATCAATATTTATTGACTAAAATTATTGGTTAATATTCATATATAATATATTAAGATGGACTCATCCACCTGTAGATGTGGAACCGATCCATGTTTCAATGTAACGGATTCTTTCGAAAGGAGTATACACTGGTAAAAAACTTGATTTGTAAAGCAAACCGTGCAGATCCTGATCAGAGGGTTTCTGAAGGAATCCTATGATCTAGGTCAACACTGTTTGCTTATGTCCCATGTATGGAATCGCGAACGTTTATTGGATAAACTATGAAACAGAGAATCATTACAGTTTGTTCTTACTCTTTAGCACGCTACGGGCGCCGAGTAACTCGGCGTCTCATCAGGATCAAAACTGTTTAACATTCTTACAGTTGAAAAGTACGTCTTTGAAAAGAGTCTGCTGCGAAATCTGATTTGGAGGACATTTTTTGCTGTGATCGAACATTTGCTCATACAGTAAAACCTCTCTATAACGGCCACTAAATTACATCAAGTATTTTTTGTTAAAGGCAGGTGGCTGCTTAAAGGAAGGTGACATATAGGAGCGTTCTGTTTTACTTTCACCTTGCTTTAAGCAACCACCTGCCCTAAATACCAATTAATTTACACAATTTAGTGGCCGTTATAGAGAGGTTTTACTGTATTTAAACTAAACTGCAACGACTCTTTCCCTGTGGAATATTGATGTAAGTAAAATTAAAAACTGACATCATGAATATTTATTAGCTAAATGTTATAATGACATATGCACACATGGATGTTTGGTGTTGGTCATAATTTCATATAAAGCAAATAAAACAGGCTCATACAGGAGCCGTCTGGTCTTGGTCTACTCTGTAAGCATATTTTGTATGATGGAAAGGGTTACGAGTTGATCCTAATTAAATACACATACCATATATATCCAAACTACTTGATATTCTAACCGTTGCGTATGAAACGAATAGGAAAAATATATACTTTGAAACTTAAGCAGATGGCATTTGGTTGCAGACGACAAGAATGATTTATTGCCTTCAGCGTTGAACAAAACATTACATTCGAAGGTCTAACGCTTTCTCTGCAGCATTTTGTCATCTGCAAACACTGGTTGTCTGCTTCAATTTTCTTTATAAATTTAATTTTCTATTGTTTTATTTAACAAAGATATAATCGCAATAACAAACAGTTTTGGTCGTGATGAGACGCCGAGTTACTGCCGTTCCATCAGGATCCAAGCTGTTTGGATAGGTTCATTTGTAATTACAAATCGGCATTGGCAGCAAAAGATCCATCTCGCCGCCAATATACATTTCGTCTGCTTAGATTACCGTACATATTTAGTTCCAAAGTTCAGTTTCTTTTGCTCAATTTAAACAGCCTCGATCCTGATGAGAAGTCAAGTTACTCGGTCTGTCGTCTGGAGCCAATCTGTTTGTAAACGTTACTATAGATTCGTCAATGGTGACAAGACTTGAAGTTAAGTGTTTGGATCTTATCTTTACACAGTCCTAAGTGCTTCCTTAACAACATGTTAGTTGCTGGTTTTATTGCTTTTAAATTTGAAAATTGCAAAAACCCTGAAGAAATCATGGAATTAAGAGATGCATATGTTGAATATTAGAACAGATAAGCAACTCCTAGGGGAGTTATTACTCCCGAATATGTTTGCTTCCTCAGTTTTATTGCTATTCGCTAGTTTTAACCCTTTCGTCGGCATTTCTTCTTATATAATTGTCTGCTTCGTTTTTTTCAAACTAGATTCTTCAATAACCTAGCAGGATGTATGTATTCAAATTATGGGCGAGAATCGTAGTAGTAAATTTTTTTAACCCTTTCCCTCATATTGACGACTTTTGACGACTCTGTAAAAGTCACTTTATGAAACCATTGTGATAAATAGAGCATTTGCTCCTATAGGAGCAAATGCTCTATTTATCACAATGGTTTCAAACTGCAAAATTCTAAAAGTTCCCTTTTCTCTAGTTGATGCTCCTTTCCGGTAGATTTATTCAAAGAGGTTGTATCTTAAAATTGCCTATGAGGTAATAGTTTAAACCTAAATCTACCTGTCCCAAAATGGATGTTTAATGCATTAATGCATTTACTGCAAGAAATATTTATATCTTATAGATGGCTATATATATATACTCAGCGACCCAGCTTACATAGTCCAAATACACTGTACGATATTCTAACACCAAACCTTTACCTAACAGAGAGGCTTTTTGACACTTTTACAAACAGAGCAGACCCAGATCAAACGGCTCCTGTAGAAGCCGTCTGATCGAGGTCGGCTCTGGTTGCTTATCAGATTTTCTTTATTTTATATTTCTAAAACAATACTTTAATTAATTATGAATGGAGAGGGTCGTACATGAATATTCACCTGTAGGAGTTGTCTGGTTAGGGTCTGCTCTTATTGCTTATGAAATAATATAGATTTGATTCTACAGTTTCTGTCATGTTCAAATTCCTTCATGTAGTATATGCATAATGTAATTATTTTTACGAGAATATTCATTAGGTAAAGGTATATCTTTGTCATTAATATTATCTAATATATCATCAAATGTTACATGTATGTTCAATTTAGTTTACTACACGTATATAATATTTTTCTATGAGGAGAACGTCGCGAAATAACATAAATACTGTTGTAACTAAGGAAACCGAAAAACCAAAAACGTGATAACAATAATAATAATAATAACAGGTGTCCGGTCAATGTTCGCATATACAGTAGAACCCGTTTAAACTGAATTTTTATTAAAGACAAGTGTATGTATTTATAGGCATGTGGCTGCTTAATGCAGATTGAAAGTCACGCAGAAATCTCTCAAAGGAGCTTTCCTCATGATTTTCATCCTGCATTAAATGATTTTTACCCTGCATTAAGTGACTTTTACCCTGCATTAAGCTTCCACCTGCCTGAAAGACTGTTTTGGATACTTATCTTAACGTCCGGTTTAGAGGGGCTTTACTATAACTCCAGTTGAGCTTCCCAATGTAGAACCAGCCCAGTAATCGCTTTTAATCGTGTTCTGATGGATGGTAGACAGTGTAGAGTCTGACCCCGCCATGTTTGACATAATTTTACACTGTTTGCAAACTCGTAAGACTGGTTTTCATATAGCAGAGCTCATTTGGTGTGTTGGTTTTACCGCTGAATATAAAATCAGATATTAGTTTCCAGGTGGAAACAGCTTACTCAGCAAAAGCCCATAAAAGTTTTCTGCAATATCAGCAATTAATGATGTGGAAAATGTTATCTCATTGTGTTTAATCTTTGCATGACAGTTTATTGCAGCCCCCACAGAAATATTTTCTTACAACCCTTTATTTCCCAAATATTCCTTCCACGACCTGATGCGTAATGCTGAGTGAGGTGTATCTGGCTTATAAGTCTTTTACCACAAGTGTAGTCTTTGATGACACTCAACTGACATCACTGAAAAGATAAGCTCATAAATAAGTAATATCTTACATTAAAGTCAGTTTAAAACAGCTGACAACGTGAAACACTGGATCAATCCTTATTACTAAGCTTGCGTCTGTAAATACGTTCGTCATTTTCAGTTCTTCAAACCACATACCCGTTCTATTTATTTTCAAAATCATTAACACAGTGTGAAAAACAGTATGGATCCTGATGAGACTCCGATTTGCGCGGATTCTCATCTGTATCTAAAATGATTGGAAAGTTTATCATAGATTTACCCATGGTAAGGAAAGTGTTAAAGTGTAATATATCTTGTAGGCATCTTTCTCAAATTTTACGCTTTTATCGCTTACAAGAAATTATACTGGGTGGATCAAAGTTTAAGGCATGTTCACCTGTGCAGATAACAGATTTCAGATAATTTGATTTGAGTGTAAATCAAACATCCGATGCCTCAACTTAGAGTCTATAGACCATTCTTACGAAAGATCGTACGATTGAAATCATCGTAATTTCTAACATACGACGAGCGCAACTTCTAGTTACGGTCGTCGTGTGTTAGAACTTAAGATGATTTCAGTCGTACGACGCTAGCCCAAGTCTTTATTCCGAGGTTAAAATGTCTTGCATTAAGCTACTACCTGCCTTTAAGGCCCAGAAATAGACATAGGTTTGGTGGTCACGTAAGAGTGTTTTGCTGTGCAGTGAAAAACAACAACAACAACAACAAAACAGCAACAAAATAAGCAAACTTGTGAATGGTTTCAAAGTAGACTTGAACATACACATATTTTGACTTATTCTTTCTTATTCATGATCAAAATTTGCAGGCTAATCAAGTGGAAGCTAAATTCATGAAACAGGTAAATAAATGGAGAAAGCTTATTTGCTTTTATCCCTATTTATAATCTATATATTAAATTAAAAGTGGATATACATGTATCAGTTTGCAGGATATATCCGTATACATGAAATAAGAAGTATTCGCCTTTTCCCTCAGAGATACATTTGATCCTCACCATGATAATCCTTTGGACGAAGTGTGAGAGTCCTTGCAAGTAGCATTGCTCAAGGTGAGATATTGTGTAGCTAAATGTCTCATCCGATTTCAAAGCCATTGCTACTTTTCAGCTTAATCAATCAATCACCGTGTGTGTACAGTTTAACAGTTTATTGGCATATCGGCAACAACTATTGCATTTGACCATTAACTCTTCTGGTGCCAAATTTAAAAGTGTCGTATGCAATAATATTTTCATATTAAATATAATTCTAAACTAAATAATAAAAGTATATTAGTAAAACATTTGTTTTTAAAAACCTGTATGCTTGGGGTAAACAAATACAGACAACAGTGAAGTCCCAGGTCAGATGCCGCCTTGAAAAGGCGGCATCTGACCTGGGAATGCACTGTTTTCAATGGTGCCAACAGGCGACATTGGCGCCGAAAGAGTTAACAAATATATACATGAAATATGGCAAAGACAAAACATAATTAACAAAATCAATAATTGAATCACAAAGCAGCAATTGTTTCAAGAATATCTTTACGCAAATGCATACATTGTTTTATATAATTGGCAGCATTCATCATGACGTTTCTTTTACGACGACATATAAAAATTGAATTTGTGTATAGTTGGTCTATGAATATAACCGAAATATTTTTACAAAGCTCTGAGTATTTTGGACAGCATATTAAGAAATGGTTTCGACTAAATTATGATTACACATTTCACAGAATCTACTGTCTGTATTAATTCCACTATATCGTCCTGAGCCTCAAACGAGTAAATGTTTGTCGTAAATTATCATTTGATATTTTATTTAAATATTTTTCGATGCAAAATTTTGTTTTAAATTCTTCACTTCACATATTCAAACGGTTACGTTATAACAAAGAGAATATTGCTGTTTAACCGTTTTACCTCATAATACGCCTTCCACACATTTGCAAACATAGTAGATCCAGATCAGACGGTTCCATTAGTAGCCGTCTGATCAGACTTTGCTCTGTTGCTTATGGAACTATATACGTATATACTCATAGAATATACAGTGGCCATACACTCCTGTGTACAAAAGCCATTATAAAATTCAGCTAACTGATTAGGCAATTACTTCTTACATGAATATTCATGATGTAAATAATTAAAAATGGACAGAATTCTGTAAACGTCCAGATGATATGGATTGTGTTTCTCTTGAACCAAGATTACATTTATTTCACGCCAGTAAGAAGAGTTCCCCGGGGCCTTACAAATAAATGAGTCAGTTATTTATTAACCATTAGTTTTCTAAGCAAAGTTTCGTTCGTAGAACAATACAGTAAAACCCCGCTAATGCGACCACCAAAAATGGGCATTATTCTGGGCGGCAGAGGCAGGTGGTAGCTTAATACAGGACGAAAGTTATGCAGAAAGCTCCTATAGGAGCTTTCTGCATAACTTTCGTCCTGTATTAAGCAACCACCTGCTTTAAACGACGCCAGTGGCTGTTTATTAAGTGGTCGCATTAGCGGGGTTTTACTGTACATGCTATATCAATCTAATTTTAGTTTTTTTTCTACAAAGCAGCTCAGACCCTTTTCCGGATGAACATTCATGTAAGAATTGAATATTAATTAAATGAATAATTATAATGGCATTGTAAACAGAGGAAGTTTTGACCATGACACAAACTGTATAACCAGATATTTATCATTATAATATACCATACAGATGCAGTTTGATTTGATTCTACTCTGTTTGCAAATAAATATGAGGTTAGCCCATTACATAATAGAAACGCATTTCAATGTCTACACAGACATAGTGGACCCATATCAACCGGCTTCTGTTGGAGCTTCTGATCAAACCGGCTCCTACATGCGAGCTTCTGACCAGTAACGGTAACGGTAACGGTAAACGGTAACGGTGAGGTTTATAGTCTGGAACTACATACAATGTACATATTCTCCCGACTTCACAATTTACCCCCTGATCATTGGGTTATAAGTCGGCCATTAACACTCGGCGCCTAGGGCAGTCATGGCACATTGACTTATTTCCCTCACAGGTACCCATTTATACACCTGGGTAGAGAGGAGCAAACGTGGGATGCATTTTTTGCTCAGAAAAATTCTGATAGTCCGATGGCAGGATTCGAACCGGGGACCCTTCGATCCCAAGTCTAACGTCCTACCACTGGACCACCACTCCCACAGTGTCTGCTCTGCTTGCTAAAATGTATATATAGACCAGATTCTACACTTTGTACCGTTGCCAAACGATTCAGCTAATTAATATTCATGATGTCATTATTTCTAACATGAATATTCATGAAATAAAGGATTTAAGTCGCCCTTATTTTTTGCCCGGCGTATAATTCTTGCCAACAGAACATGCCCTCAAGTCCCGACGCAAAAACAAAGTACGGTCAAGTGTGTTTAACCCTTTAACTCATTGAATATTTGTGTTAGAAATTATGACATCATGAATATTACTAAGATTATCTTTTTATGATGGCATATGAACACATGGCATTTTTGCTAATACAGAGACTGTAGAATTGGGCCTACATAATACCATAAGCAAACAGAGCAGACCCTGATCAGACGGCTCCTATAGGAGCCGTCTGATCTGGTCTACTCTGTTTGCAAAGACCAATAAAGGCGTATTAATGAAGTAACGGGTTAGGGGTAAAGTATTTTCTTATAGTTGACGACGTATATACACACTGGCGAACAGCGTAGACCATGACCAGAAGAAGCTGCACGATCACGACCTTCTCTGTTTGCTTATGGAAAAATATATATCTCATTGTTTCTACGATGGCTTAAATGTATGTGTTTATAATTTTGCCATTTATAAAGTTTCATTAGATTAATATTCTAAAGTAATTTTTTATTTATTTCATGAATATTCATTAGGTAAATGTTTAAATGGACTGGCAGTACATGGCTATCCAAAACCCACTTTACTCTAATGCTTTCCTTCATATACATGTAGATGCATTTTGATGCATTTGCAAACCAGAGTAGTCACAACCCCTCTGTTTGTTGCTCAGCTACCATTTGCAGCACTGATGTTAGTAATACTGATACATGATGTCAATCTTTACTTCATAGAGACACATTTATGGCACCTTTGCTAACAGATTAGACCCAGCTCAGACGGTTCATATAGGAGCCACCTGATCCCAGTCAGCTCTGTTTGCATATGCTGTAATATAGATCTGATACCGCAGTGTCTGCCTGAGCCAAAATATCCCGTGCTATGCCATTATAAAATATTAATGATGTCATTATTTCTTGCATGGATATTCAACAAGGAATGGGTTAAATTAGGAAAGGGTAAGTTTTTCGCTACTTTTTAATGTCCCCATAAAGCCATTGACACCAAATACTGCAAGAAGCGCAGCATGTGTCATTTGTTATAATCTGTGAAAGAACGTTGTGCAATGTGAGGGTCATAAGTTCAGCTCATAGTATTGTTTATTTTTTATTTGCTGTTCAGCTAACTGTTGAAACTGTTTTTTACGATTTTCCTGCTAGGCTTGAAAACAACATTGGCAGGACTGATCTCGATAATTCTGATAAATGGTGTTTATGCCTTCACTCCATAGGGACACCTTTTTGGCACCTTTGCAAGCAGAGTATGCCCAGATCAGACAGCTCGTATAGGAGCCGTCTTATCAGGAGCTGCTATGTTGCTCTTGCAACAATATGGATATTTCTACAGTTTCTGTCAGAGTAAAAAGCCCATGTTCATGGGGCAGTCATACACAATCAGTCAATTAATATTCATACTATCATAATGTCTGACATGAATATGCATGGAGTAAATGGCTAAGCCCGATTGCGTGTATGGGAAAACACCTCTAAAAAGGTCATTCGATTTAGTATAAATATCGGTCTTGGAGACAGGTGGCAGCTTAATGCAATGTAAAAGTCATACAGAAAGCTCCTATGGGAGCTTTCTGTATGACTTTCACCCTGCATTAAACAGCCACCTGCCTATAAGGTATTATTAAAGTTCCAGCTAAGAGGGGTTTTACTGTATTAAACTTTATAAGCTCAGCTGTAACATTCTAAAGGACGGTGTATAAAGGATATGCCATACTATTTGTATGCATTGTCCCCCAGGGGAGATTACTCGGGAGATCAGGTCCATGAATTTTGAAATAATGGGGAATCTGTGCATCGCGCAGACATTCAGTTGACAGTTTTATGAGAAGAAAACCTGACTGATTTTCATTTTTGCAATTCTTGTTTTGGAATTCATGAGATATGACAAACAAAAACAAGGGATGTTAGTTTTGCCTAACAGGACAGGGTGCAGTTTTGAAAACTGAGATTCGTTCCGAGCCTTACATGCACATTAAACTTTATGTTGTCAAAAAGCACATCTTAGTCGTCCGGTCGGAAGAGTTTTATATTGGTAAAGCTTGGTTCTAAAGAACAATGTTTACAGAATCGGTGACAGAAGCCCGCCCATTTATGTAAATGTTTACATCCACTGCTTATGTTTACATCCACTGTTTATGTTAAAAATAAAAATGACCCCAGGAACGTGTCTTTATATGAGTCATTGAAGAAATACAACATCCCATCTGGATCCAAACCGTTTCTAATGGTTATCTATAAACCCCACTTATAGTTTGCGAAGACCTGACGCAAAGTTACATTCCACGTTTTATTTTTTGTCTGCCTGATTTTCCAACCAAATTGTACAACAGAATTCGTGAATATCAGGGCAAAGGAGCCGAACCATTTATGACTGTCGGAGTCAATTTGCATATTATAAGATAATGACTTGTTCAGGTCTTAACGTTATTCAGTTTCAGATATAATGGTAAAATATGCAACAATATCTCCCAGTTGTATGTCTGGATATACTGCAGTAATTTTAGGAAAGACAACTTGTTGACAGGTTTGACAGGGAAAATGAGAAAGGTTTGGGATTTTGCTGACAGAATAATTGTAATAGCATTTGGCACAGACTATCTGCTATTTTAGAGAAATGTTCACTGCAAAGGATTTGCAAGTAGCACTGGCAACATACTTTTTTTTATATTATCATGTCTTCAGTGAATGCAAATGTCTTCTTATTTACAAAGACATCGTTCTTTATTATGCTTGTTTGATCATGCACCAGCATGGGAGATACAGGGACTGCTTAATGCAGGAGCTTTCGGTATGACTTTCACCCTGTATTAAGATGTCACCTATATCCAAGGCCGATATTTATACTAAATTGGACCTCCGGTTTAGAGGGGTTTATTTTTTACAATAAAACCTAATACATGTACCTAAGGACGTGTGTTATTACAGAGCAGAGTATATATAAATGTGGGCGTATTTAAAATGGAAATGGAAGAGTAAGGCACTGTCTGTGTAACTTTCACCATGTGTTAACCTTTTACCTGGTGAATATTCATGTAAGATATAATGACTTTATTGATATTAATTTATGTAATTGCATTTGAATAAAGACACTGTTGGTGGAGTACGTCTGGATCATGGTAGAAACTGTAGAACCTGGGTCCATGCTTATAAAACTTTTTAGTTGAGTCTCAGTTCTTTCTCAAGCTTTTGATTGGTCAGATTTGAGTTCTCAAGCTTTTGATTGGTCAGATTTGAGCAAAACTCAGCCTCAACTAAAAGTTTTATAAGCATGGATATAGGTCTATATTATTCCACGAGCAAACAGAGCAGATCCGGGTTTTCAAATGCGGCAAGAGAATGCCTTTATCAGGTAAAGGGTTAAATAGTCACTTTAGGCAAAACACCCAATGCATTCAATAAACGTCTTTTGCACACATAGTAAACCAAGTGGCATCTCTGTTTGTACATGAAATAATATAGGTATCATTCTACAGTTTCAGTGTCTTTGTAAAATTTCATTTTATAAGTATTCATAATACATGTATCATTATCTTTATACGAACATTCATGAAATAAAGTTGTAAAGATCTTTGTATAGTATTGTATGTGATTGGCGATGATCGGGTATACTATTCAATCCTTTGGATGTGATTAATTAAGTTATTTATTATAGCATAACTTTTATAATGATGTATGAGTACAGCACGTTTTTGGTCGTGACAGGATATATGTTATGCCAAAAGCAAACAGAGCAGGTCCTGATCAGTAGCATACAAGAGCCAACTGACCTGGGTGTACTCAGTTTGCAAATGTGAGAAAAGGCACTTCTATTAGGTAACGGTTTAACCCTTTCCTCCATAAATACGCCTTTCTACGCCTCTGTAATAACCACTTCTTGAAACCATTGTGATACATAGAGCATTTGCTCCCATAGGAGCAAATGCTCTATGTATCACAATGGTTTCAAACTACAAAATTCTAAATTTTTACTTTTCTCTAGTAAATGCTCCTTTTGGGTAGATTCATTCTAAGAGGTTGGTCTAAAAATAGCCTATGGAGGAACGGGTTAAGTAGATATGAAAGCACATTGTCATAGTTCAAACGGCTGTAACTATTTCAAAGTGCACGTAGTTATGATTGTTGGTTAATTATTAATATTCATGACGTCATTATTTCTTGCATGAATATTCATGGAATAATGGGTAAAAATGCGGTTCTTGTCATGGAGAACAAATCCATGGATTTTAATAAGACATACAAAACAAACATTTGAAAACATCTTTATAGGTTCAGAGCTTAATCGTTTGATAAATGTGTAAACTGTAAATGCATAAATTTAGAAAGCATTAATTATTCACACCCAAATGTGCTTGAATTTGAAGGAATGCGTTTTGTAAAAATAGCCAAAACTTATCCTGAATAAGTTCTTCATGAACTGAAAACATGTCTTCAAGATTGTTTATTTTGTTTGTTTTGGACTGGGGGTTGGAGATTGGGGATTAGATGTAGGGGAAGGGGTATCACAAGTCACTAATACGCACAAATACCACCAGTGCTGTTTTATACAGAATGTAATTTTCTATTTGTTTTAATCCATTCAGTCTTTCTCTTTTAATCTCAAGGGTCTGAAATTCTATTCTATCTCTCTGACTGATTTCTGATTTACAAATGATAGTTCCAGACAGCTTAATCCATGGAATTCTAATTACAATACGCGCTGATGAATTTTTCATCCATCTTGTCCCATGTGCATATATCTCTTGCACGCTCCACTGGATGCTGGGTTCACCTGCCAGGCAAACTGGTGTTAGCTCAGAATATGATATCAATTAATCCGCACGAATTACTGTAAGTAGGCAAATAGTGCAGACCCAGATTATATCAAACACACCCGAAGGTGCCGTTTATTTAAGGTCTACACTATTTACTATGTCATTCTCATGTAAAGATATCGAAATTAATGATATCATTGAATGACGAGCTTCACGAACTGATAGAGATTTGGTGTCCGAATATTTATAGTACTAACTAGATGAAAGAAATGTGAAAATCGATTAAATAACGAATTCCAAATTTGTGGTCGCAGTGGTGTAATTAACCCATAACCCTTAGGCTATTTTTAGACCAAACCTCTTTCAACAAATCTACCGAAAAGAAGCATTAACTAGAGAAAAGGAAACTTTTAGAATTTGTAGTTTGAAACCATTGTGATAAATAGAGCATTTGCTCCTATAGGAGCAAATGCTCTATTTACCACAATGGTTTCACAAAGTGACTTTTTTTGAGTCGTCAAAAGTCGTCAATATCAGAGAATGGGTTAAAGATTATATTGAGTAAGAAAGAAATGAAAAGGCATTCGGGCTGCAAACATGGTATCTAATACATGATTACTGAATTCAAAATTAAAAACGATCAGTTGAAATTAAGTATGCATTTTCATCTTAACCCTTTGCCTGCTAACAGCTTGGATCCAGATGAGGCTTTTCAAGAGCATGTTTTATTTTGATCTATATCATACCTTAAGGTATTTCCAGCAATGGCCGTTTGTTTACTTCCTTTCAATTTGACCTTCATATTAAAACTTGATTAAATCTATATTTTAACAATTTTCAGCAATTATTTTAATACAATTATTAAGTAAAGGTCCTAGTGTAGTTCATAAATGTTAAACAACGCTTTTTAAAAATTAAATAAAAACTTGATTTTTTACCTAAAAATATGCAAAAAGAGGCGTCATATAGCTCACTTTTCCAGATTTTTTATATTGTTTTTCAAACGTGTCTTTCCAAATACCTTCTTTAGTCCTGTTGGTGTATTAATAAGTCCTTATTATATGTTAATGTTTCTAATTTCACTCTTTCGCCAACACCACTATATTTCAATCATAGCAAATTGTCCAATAAAAAGCACATGCCCAATATATAACAGGTCATACTATTTATCTGCAGCAGAAATACCTTAAGAAAACAGAGCAGACCCAGATCAGTCGGCTCCTACAGGAGCCGTCTGATCTTGGTCTACTCTGTTTACAAGGGCGTGAACATGCGTTTATGTGAAGGTAATTGTTAAGGGCTTGAACGAACAGAATTAGTATACATATACAATTGTAACAGTGAAGGTTTGGGCAGGCATGATACTTTCAGTACGAGAATGGTTAATGAGGGAACTTGATAGGAAACATCAAATGTACATCTTTGTAACATTGGCTTCTTACATGGCAACGTCAGAGGCGTGTTCTATATACAATAGAACCTGTCTATTTATTGAACATATGAGTCTGGACCCATTACCTCATAGGCTATTTTTAGATACAACCTCTTTGAATAAATCTACCAAAAAGGAGCATTGACTAGAGAAAATGATTTTTTAGAATTTTGTAGTTTGAAACCATTGTGATAAATAGAGCATTTGCTCCTATAGGAGCAAATGCTCTATTTATCACAATGGTTTCACAAAGTGACTTACAGAATCGTCAAAAGTCGTCAATATGAAGGAATGGGTTAAAAAGCAGGTGGTTGCTTAATGCATAACAAAAGCTTTTGACCTGCATTTATCTACCACCTGTCTTACATACTCATAATTAGACCTTTTTTGATTGCCGCTTAAGTCAGGTTCTACTATTCATGGACTAGCCACTAGTCTGATAATTTCTTTGAACCTTTTTAATACTGCATTTCAAAGTGGAATGGTCCATCCGTGTTTAGCTAACGAGTCCATTCAGTGTTAAAGGTTATACTTTGCGAATGGATTTTGAAAGATGAACTGTGCAGAACCTGTTTAACGGGGTATTTTAGTAGTCACCTGATCTTGGTCTACATTGCAAATTACATTTAACTATTTTCCATTTTCCAATGTTAATAACTTGCATTATAACCACAAAGACCAGACTGGTATATATTTTCAAATGGATATTGAATAAAAACATTTTAGTGAGATTAAAATACATTACTTTTTAGCATAGTGTCTGGGTTAGGTAATATGTACAGTTAAACGCTTCTAAACCGGAAATTCTAGTAAAGAAGAATTTAGATACCTTCAGGCAGGTAATTGCTCAATGCAGGGTGAAGGTCATGCAGAAAGCTCATAGAGGAGCTTTCTGCATGACTTTCACCCTGCATTAAGCTGCCACCTGTCTCTAAGACCGATATTCATAATAAATGTAACCTCCGGTATAGAGATTTTTACTGTATCCGACAATTGGTGCATGATGGCCCCTGTCATGCTATGGTTTTTATTTAATCCTCGCACCACTGTAAAACACAATGTCTCCTTAAAGTTGGATCTGGTGCAAGTTAGACTACTTTCAGTTCGAATAAGCTTGAGAGAAACTTTTGACCAAGTGTCAAACAGCATGGATCCTGAGGAGACTGCCGAGTTAGTCGGCGTCTCCTCTTGATACATACTGTTTGCAAAGGAAATCACAGGTTGCTATAGGTTAACTCAACTTTAAAGTAAATTTCCCTCTGAGCCTCACTAACTTCTCAAAGCATGATAATTATTAAGTTTGAATACATTACGTGAAAAGTATTTTCTAGTGAACAATCTTTTTTTTTTTAATAAACATTGATCCCCCCCCCCCCCGAGGTTGCCATACCCAGTAACGATGTTGGTGCATATGCGGATGGTACATGCAACCTTCCTCCTGCAAACCACGGTTCTACTATATGTCATTTGTACGTTAAGCATATGAAAATTATATAAATGCTTCAAAGTCTCGGATTGATTATTGTTTTGTTCGTGTTTGGTGGCATTCCAGTCTCTTTGTCATCAAATGTTGTCATATGCGCCTCTGAATATGTCTGCCGCAGGTGTAAAAGTAATTTCCACAAAATTTATCTGTTGGTTTTACATCTGGTTGTCTTTTTAGCTCTATATCATGGCCTTGAGACTGAAGTCTTCAAAGATTTCCCATGGTAAATAGAACAGTATACTATATGAAAATGTGTGTGTTTTCTAAATTAAATTCATATCGACAAAGAATCTTCAGGAGTTTTGCATCAAGCAAGCGTCTCTGTCTCAACAACATTAATTGGTTTTGTTATAATTCCCTCACTGCCATTAAATGTCGTCTGCTATAATATTTTGTTCAGTTGTTTTCCTTTTCGTTCAAGACACAGCAGCACGCAATGTGGATTCTGATGAGACACCGAGTAACACGATGTTTCATCTGGATCTAAAATGGCTGTTTAACCCTTTCCTTCATATAAACGTGTTTTCACTCATTTGCAAAGAGAGTAGACCCGGATCAGACGGCTCCTATAGGTGTCGTCTGATCAGGGTCTGCTCTATTTGCTTTTGACATGATATAGATCTCATTCTACAATTTTTGACAAAGCAAACAAGTTACACGAATACTAAAAGGGAAATGGTTAAGTACAATAGGCATTGAATGTCACCTACTTATAAAATCAACATAATGTGTTCGAAAAATCTACTTTACTGATGGAATAAGAAAGCTGGAAAGCTAATGAATACTTACATATAGCCCTTTAACTAATAAATATTCATGTAAGAAATAATGGTATCGTGAATAATGAAGACAGAAACCACTGACATTGGCAGATATTAGAATCAGATCTATATAAGTCTATAGCAAAAGCGAGCAGACCCTGATCAGAAGACTCCTACGAGAGCTGTCTGATCTGGATCTTGTCTGATCTGGATCTTCTCTGTTTATAAAGGAGTTAAAAGTCGTATCTATGAAGTAAAGGTTTAAACATTACCATCAAAACAGATTTCCTTTGACTGTCAAACATTTACACAATGTGGTGGTCATCACAGAGGAACATGTCCATCGTGCTACAGTACATTAAAACCTCCCAACAATGGCCACTGAAAAAGAAGTTTAATTTTAACCCTTTAATGCATGTGGTAGCTTAATGTTTTGAACGTTATGTTGATATTTCCCACTGCTATAATCAGTCATTAAGTGACCGGTATAGAGATAGTTCCATGTACCCTACATTGTTTTCCTGGTTCACGTTGTAACAAACATGTTATTTAACTATTTACTCAATGAATATTTGTATAAGAAATAATGATATCATAAATATGAATTATTTTATAATGCCACAGGGGAATGTTTGATCATGACAGAAACTGTAAAATCATATCTATATGGAGTAAAGTTAAAGAGCACGTCCCACGAAAGCGTTTTACAGTCCTTAAACTATTTGCTTTTGAAGAAACCATGCAGTTAAACCTTTACTTCATGAATATTCGTGTGAAACCCCGCCCATTATGAATACATGTGGTAATGTTTCATTTTGTGGACTAAGTAAAAATGCGCAAGAAAGTAAGATGACACCATTGGTGCGCATGTGTTTTTGGTGATGAGTAGAACTCATAGCTGTTTGTGATGTTTAGCATTATAGAATGCGACTTAGTTACAGCGTCATGATAAAGAAATAATATCATGCGTATTAACCCTTCTTCTGTTTACCGTGACCTGTGTCCATGCTTATAAAACTTTTTAGTTGAGTCTAAGTTCGTTCTCAAGTTTTTGACCAATCAAAAGCTTGAGAACAAACCTTGACTGGCATTTGCAAAGAGCATGAATTCAGATGAGAGGCCGAGTTACCTGGCGTCATCCAGTCATGATCCAAATCATCACAGTGGTTCTACACATGTAGGAGGCAAGGAAATTCGTGGTGGTGGTTTCACATTGAATACATGTGAGAAAATGAGTAAGCAATGAGTATACAATCATTTGAAAACCGTTCTGTCGACAGACCAGAATCTAGCAGATAATGAAACGTCCTTTTGTTGTAATCTTGCGCAGCTTTTATTGTGTTTGTCTGCTTGCTCACACAATTTCACGATCTGACAATAAATGATACGATCCACTTACTCTCTCCTTTGTAGTACCTGTGATAATCTAAAATATATATATGTAAATCTCAAATTCATGATCTCAATTGCTCTTAGAATAATAAATAACTTAAACAATTACTTAATCTACTGGAATCGACGTAATTGATATATATGAACATTTGAACAAGTGTTGAATTTCTACTGATTCATTTATAATACGACCGATAAAAGGTAATCAATTGGCTCACCTGAGATGCAGGGATGAAAAAGCCAATAACGACAGCGCACAGCGTTCCACGCTGTCAAAGCATTATGTAATGATGGTGGTCTCAATGAAACACTCAGAGATCGATAAGGTAAGTGATGTGTGAAAATGCTAATCACATCGCTCACCACACGAGTGATAGTTGCATCTCCACGGAACGGTAATCTGCAATACGGCCGAGATCCAGGGAAAAACAGTCCTTTTTCTCTTAACCCATCCCCTCATACAAACGTTTTTTCACGCATGTGCAAACAGAGTAGACCCAGATCAGACGGCTCCTAGAGGAGCCGTCTGATCAGGGTCTGCTCTGGTTGCTAATAGAAGTTGATATATCTGGTTCTTAAGTTTCTAAAATGGCGACAATATCCAACCTTCCTTATTTCATTATAACTATTTTGTCCATGAATATTCAGTAGGTATTGAAATTTGAAATAAACATAGAACAGGGAAAGGGTTAAACACGACTGTTGGCATATTTGCAAACCGAGTAGACCGAAACCAGACACATTGTGTAGGAGCTGTCTGATACAGGCCTGTTCAATCTGCTAATGCAATGATATAGATCATACAGGTGTTGTCGTTTATTTATATTACAATATTTAAACATAACATTAACATTATTTAACCCTTCCTTCATATGAACGTGTTTTCACACATTTGCGAAGAGACTATATCCATATTAAGGTCTGCTCTGTTTGCTAATGGCATTTGAAAGGCCTGTTTCTTTTCTTTCTAAAATGGCAAAAATGTTCCACATTCCATATTTCGTTTTATCTATTTTGTCCATGAATATTCAGTAGGTATCGAAATTTAGAATAAACATAGAACGTAATGGGTTAAACTAAGATCAAGTACATCAATGGCTATTTTTAGATAACACCTCTTTGAATAAATCTACCGAAAAGGAGCATTGACTAGAGAAAAGGTAATATTTTAGAATTTTGTAGTTTGAAACGATTGTGATAAATAGAGCATTTGCTCCTATAGGAGCAAATGCTCTATTTATCACAATGGTTTCACAAAGTGACTTTTACAGAGTCGTCAAACGTCGTCAATATGAGGGAATGGGTTAAAGTACATCAATGGCGTGATCATTTCCCCTACGTTCATGTTCGTTAGTGAAATGGATATGCTATAACGCTAGTATTTGCAGGCATGCTAAGTGTTTTCGCCACCGTGCCGTAGATATCAAACGAAACATCAACGACACGTAACATGCAGGTACACGACTGATTGCATGCAGGTTGAGTCAGATTGAGTCAATACTTGCTTCAGCCAGTGAGTCATATTACACAACAGTTTTTCGTGCCGGGATTTTAACAATTTACTTCATAAATACGCCTATCCTAAATGAGCCATCTGATCAGGGTCTGCTTTATTTGCTTATGAAATAATATAGATATGATTCTACAGTTTCTGCCTTGGCTACGATTGTATGTGCTTTTATAACAATCAATATAATTAATATGGATGGCGCCATTTTATTCTTGCATGGAAATTCATGGAGTAAAGGGTTAAGAGTGCAAACCAGCCGACAGGCATTGACAGTTATAGCCTTTAACCATTCGCTTGCTATTCACGTCAATATACCTACCTGTAAATAGTGAAGACCCAGATGAGACAGCTCCTGCAGGAGCTGTCTCATCAGGGTATGCACTATTTACAAGTTGATTGTGCAACCAGTGCACTCCACAGCATGTGGTTGCACAGCGAAATACGTGTACACAGTGAAGATATATGTAATTATACAACAGGGCATGGGTAAATAAGGAGAAATGTATTTTAAAATTCAGCAAGCGAAGGGTTAACTTTCTGCTTTATATTGATACTGAATCAGAATAAATACTAGTACATCGATGAATAACGCTGGGGTCTTCGTTAGCAAACGCGTGAAAGGTTAGTCGTCTTCTTCTTCACTGAGCATTGTTTCCGGTAATACACCACACCAAACCTGTCAATGGACGTTTGTAGTATCATTATGGATAAAGTAAATAGTCTAAGCTCCATATTTCTAGGCAAGTTATAACGCTGAATTGGCCAATTTAACCCTTATCCTGTTCAATGTTTATTCCATATTTTAATACCTACTGAATCCATGGACAAAATAGTTATAACGAAATATGGCAGGCAGAAAATTGTAGCTATTTAAGAAAGTAAAGAAACAGATTTTTCAAATTCCATTAGCAAACAGAGCAGACTCTGGTCAGACGGTTCCTATAGGAGCTGTCTGATCCTGGTCTTCTCTGTTTCCCTGAAAGACTCAAAGCTGCCAGAATATTTTGAATGACAATTAGTGTAGACCCTGATCAGAGGGTGTTTTCCAGGGGCCATTTGATCTGGGTATGCACTGTTATCAAAAGACAGTTCATGCTTGTAACACAAGGGTTAATATAGATTTCTCGACTAACACTTTACTCCACATTTATGCCTTTCAACGTCTTTGCAAACAGAGTAGACCCCGAAAGGATGACTGTTGTATGAGCTGCCTGATCAGGGTATGCTCTGTTTGGTTGTGGAATAATATGTATAGGATTCCACAGTTTCTTCAATAACCATAACCACCGTGTTTATTTGCTATTATATTTATGAAATTTTAGATAATAAATATTCATGATTTCCATTATTTATTCTAACATGGATATTCAGGAAGTAAAGGGTTAATTCGTATCAAAATTTATTTTTTATTTTTATATACATGTGCATGTATATATATTTTTTATTATCTTGCGGTGTTTCTGCAAGTACTTTTTTGTCAATATGGCTTATTGATAATAATTTGTGAAGCAAGCAGCGAATAACCTGACCAGACGGTCCATAAAGTGCCCATTAATCTGGGTATACACTGCCTATGTCAATACCAAAGGGCACTGTACATAAATGGATCCAGGTTTAACAAGTGCAATACTTAATCAGAAACTGTTCCAGTTGACAAAAATATAATATTGATATATTTATCCATATTTAATTGGCATATCCCACTTTTATTGCGAGGAAATATACGCAATTATCTTTTATGTATACAAACGGAAAGAGGATTTAACCTTATCTGATTGCAGAACTTGCTTTTGATGTGCATATTGGGTTGTGTTGCAAAACCTCAGAAACTTATATATCGGCTATGAAGATCACAGTAGATACCAGTGCGCTCCCATGTTTAATTTATTTATTACCGGTAGATCGACAATGCATAGCCCAAAAATGTATTGATTCCTGGTTGCTGGAATAACTCCGTTTGTGGAAAATGGTGGTACGGCGATCGTTAACTATTAATGTGTAGGAACTGACTATATATATCATTGCAAACACTGAAGACTTAGATCAAAGGGACACTGAGGGAGCACTTTGATAATGGTCTGCACAGTTTATCATACAAATGATTTTCTTCTTTGATACGTTTTAATACTACTTTTTGCTTGGTTAATATGCAGAAATGGAGGGGGCAGTTTTAGTTATTCAGCAGATTAGGGGTTAATTAAAGAGGTCGAGATTGGTGAAAATTAATGTGCATACAGTGAGTGTAAACGGGTAAGCTTTAAACACCGAATGCCATAAAGATTTGCATAATTGATTGAGAGAAAGTATCAACAAAGAACATCTCAAACAAAACATTTTAATTCTAATGATTAACGATTGCATCTGAATAACACAGTCATGAAAAAGAAAAGATGAAAAAGGATGTGAAATAATCTGCTGTTGTTTGACCAGGCTTACCAAAGGTGTAGGAACTGGATGACAATCTGCTATTATTTTCGCAGGACTTGTCGGTGATGTGTGGCACACTCTATGCACTAGATGCTAACCTGCAATTACTGTCGTCAGACTTACCGATGGTGTATGCACTAGATGACAACCTGTAATTTCTGTCGTCATACATGTACTTGTTGATGGTGTAGGCACTAGATGACAATCTGTAATTTCTGTCGTCATACATGTACTTGTTGATGGTGTAGGCACTAGATGACAATCTGTAGTTTCTGTCGTCATACATGTACTTGTTGATGGTGTAGGCACTAGATGACAATCTGTAATTACCATCGTCAGACTTACCGATGGTGTGGGTACCAGATGACAACCTATAATTATTGTCGTCAGACATATCGATGGTGTAGGCACTAGATGACAACCAGCCTGTAATTACTGTCGCCAGATTTACCGATGGTATAGATACTAGATGACAACCTAATGTTATTGTCGTCAGACTTACCGATGGAGTCTGTACTAGATGACGACCTGCTATTACTGTCGTCAGACTTAAGCATTGGTGTAGACACTAGATTACAATCTGGTATTTCTTGAATATATAGGCATTAGATAACAATCTGTTATTGCTGTCGCCAGACTTGACGATGTTGTATTCACTACATGGCAACCTGATATTTGTCGTCAGACTTGTCGATGGTGTATACACTATATATGACAGTCTGTCATTGTTTGTTGCTCGACTTACTGGTGATGCTTCGTGTATGCCCAAATTCATGTGATACCCAAACTCAAAACTTAACCCTTCGCTTGCTATTCACGTCAATATACCTACCTGTAAATAGTGAAGACCCAGATGAGACAGCTCCTGCAGGAGCTGTCTCATCAGGATCTGCACTATTTACAAGTTGATTGTGCAACCAATGCACCCCAGCAGTGATTGCACAGCGAAATACGTGTAGACAGTGAAATATATGTAATTATACAACAGGACATGGGTAAAGAAGGCGAAATGTATTTTTAAAATTCAGCAAGCGAAGGGATAATATACATGTATCAGAGCTCCAGGTTAAAGCCATTTTTTTTATCAAAGTCTGTTATTTCTCAGCTAAACTATATATTGTTAACATTCATTAGAACGGTTCTAGGGAACGATTCTAATCATTAATCGGTGCAGACACATTTCAAAAGTAAAGAATTTAGTATTGGTTGAACGCAGTTATGTTTCCTCGGGGAGTTAGGTATCTGACACCATGCTACCATGCATTATATATTATAGATGTAAGAGTATGTATATTTGATAGAGTCAAGGATATCAAATGAAATAGGCTATATTTAACATCGATATGATATAGGTACAGCGATTCTGTGTTTTTGTACGAGACCCGCCATCCTAAATCCCTAATACAGAATGGTTTTAATATGATTTGTTTTATAAATTCGTTTCCATAAATGGATTAACCCATTTGCTCCCAGTGGATTCTTCTATGCTTATATATTGGATTAGTCTAAAATTTATCTAAGGGATGTCTGGTCTAAAAAAATTATTTTTTTATATATTGAATTTCCTATCAGCAAACAGTGTAGACTCTGATCAGACGCGGCGTCTGATCAGAATCTACACTGTTTGCCTGCGTCCCATATATGGGATCGTGGGAGCAAATGTGTTAAATTCTGTCCATCTATTCCTGTATCAATTTTACTTGTTATAACCAACTTTTAACTACATCATTGAAATTGAACCATTTGCCTGCATAAACTGCGATCTGTTGCAATTTCCACGCGCGTGCTTCTGATTTTGAGAAACTACTGACCGAGTGTCAAATAGCTCGGATCCTCAAGAGACACTGTCTTACTCGACGTCTCTAATCCCTAAATATTCACCGTAAGCTTGGCTTGTTTGAATTCTGGAATTGTCCATTTGAAAAATCAGTGTTGTAAGGTGTAAGCGTCCATTTGTATTGCTAGGGGACGTTTGTGTGCAAATAAGGTGATTATTGGTATGATATTCCAATAACGTGTAATATTTCCCAGGGTTGATGCATGTTTGTTGATATGAAAGGGAATCTGATAACTATGTCACATAGTCCAAATGCAAATGCAGTACGGAGAAAAATAACCCTTACAATGTTGAAATTTCGAATGGGCTATTCAGAAATTCAAACAGGCCAAGCTTATGGTGAATATTTAGATATTTTCTAAAGAAAAGTGTAACATGACAAACAGTGTAGAACCTGATGAGAGGGATCCTGTAGGTAGGAATCCTCTCACCTGTGCCTACATTGTTTCCAAAGGGCATTAGTGATTTGTGTCTCGCACTGTAAGGGTTAATAACCTGTCAATCAAGGGAATCGTTAATCTGATGAACATCTATGTCAAAAATAATGATATCATGAATATTTATTTGCTGAAATTTTATATCGAGCACAATATGAAGAAAAGATGTTTTGATCTAAGCTGAAACGAATGAATTGGCTCGATATAATTCCATAAAAATACAGAGTAGACCTTAACCAGAAGTCTCCAACAGAAGTCTCCTACCAGAGGTCTCCTAGATCTGGGTCTAATCTGCTTGCAAATTCGTGGCAATGTTTTCTGTCAGGCAAAGAGTGAGGGTTTTACTGAAGATTCGAATGGATGAGCAGGTGTGGTGGGCCTCAATCATACTGGAGTATTGATTACTAGTTTGCTCAATCATTTCCCTCATACAATCGTGTTTTTTTATACATTTGCAAACATAGTAGACCCATATCAGATGGCTCCTGTAAGATCACGTTCTGTATATAGGCCTCTACAGTTTCTACCAATACCGAAACATCCAGTGTACAAATGTTATTATAACAAAATGAGCTAATAAATATTCAGGATGTCATTATGTCTTACATAAATATTCAACAGGGCAATGTTTAACTGAGAAGCATAATGCGAATGAGCTCGTACATGTTAGAATTATTAATAGGGACAATGTTTACTCTGCATAGCAAACATGCATGCAATATTCCAAACGGCCATTGAGTTTCATCGTAAAATATTTTTTCCGAATGAATGTATGGCTGCAATAAAACATGTCTTAACCCTTTCCCTGTTCTGCATTTAGGCCAAATTTCAATATCTACTGAATATTCATTAACAAAATAGTTATAAAGAAATATGGGAGGTGACCCATTGTATACATTTTAGAAAGCAAAGAAACAGATCTATCAAATTCTATAAGCAAACAGAGCAGACCCAGATCAGACGGCTCCTGTAGGAGCCGTCTGATCTGGGTCTACTATGTTTGCAAATGCGTGAAAACACGTTTATATGAGGGAAAGGGTTAAGCGGTCATTCATTTGCTGAACATAGCAGTGTTAAAAAGCAGGTGGTTGATTAATGCAGAGCAAAAGTAATACAGAAAGCTCATATAGTAGCTTTCTGCATTACTTTAACCTGCATTAAGCTACCACTTGCAATACAGCTCCTTAATTTGAATTCTGTTTGATATTTTTGAGGGCAGGTTCTATTGTATAATTATTTTTGTAATATAAATACCTTGTTTGAAGACATGCATTGCATATACAAGATTCAAGATTTCAATATTTTTTTTCTTCAATATTTTATTTCATAATACCAGAAGGTCATAGACCCAGATGCCAAAACATAACTATATATATGGCGACATTTAATTAACAATGTCCAGTTGTATAGTACATGTACATGTAATTATAATATGATCAATAATAGTAAATTATCAGTAAATATTTTATAAGCATATAATATACTTGAAGCAATAGTGATATTACCTTATACTATAAAGCACATTGTGGCAAACATAGCAATATACACGTATATGTTATATGCAATATAGCATTGCATATAGCAGTCTTCGAGATAATATTTCCTATTTCTAGATTATACGTTTTACATACTTGTAGTCCTTGTTAAAACCATTTGCTTGATAAGCGCCACCTGTCAGTCATTTGCAAACAGCTTGGATCCAGATGAGACGCCGATTAAATTTGACGTATCGTCTGGATCCAAGCTATTTGACACTCGGTCAAGTGCTCCCCCAAAACATTGAATAAAGTGGAAGAACATAAACATTGCAACAGACAGAGGTCCAGGTAAGATGCGGAAAAACATTTTCAAGAATAATTTCTTTATTTCTCCACCCAAACCCTATAGTGTGCTCACACTTTAGAATCGTTTCTTGGAGACGATTCAAAAGTGTGGTCACAAGATAAAGTTTGGTGGAGAAATGACGATTTTCGTAGTTGAGTACGCACCTTTATCTGTTGCTCTGCCACGGATCAGAGTTTTAACCCATTCCATCATATTGACGCCTTTTGACGCCTCTGTAAAAGTCACTTTTTGAAACCATTGTGATAAATAGAGCATTTGCTCCATAGGAGCAAATGCTCTATTTATCACAATGGTTTCTAAACTACACATTTCTAAAATGTCCCTTTTCTGTAGTAAATGATCCTTTTCGGTAGATTTGTTCAAAAGCTATAGAGTCTAAATATAGCCTATGAGGTAATGGGTTAAAGTCAAACAGAATTTAAACAGCAGACTAAGGGTTATATATTTTAATGATACATGTACAACCCACTACCACTGTGTAAGAACTGCAGACTGGCATATGTTCGAAATCGATTGCAGAGTGTTTTTTAAGTTTGATATTGGTGTATTGATCAGCCTAAATTATCGTTTAAAACTTCCTTTCGCCCATCGCCTTGTCTGTGTATAATTATATCGTTTGTCTTCATTTGTGAAGCAATAAATATGTTAACCATATATATTATCACATTTCATGCTGATTTACAAATAGCGGAATTAACCATCACTATTTAAATACATGTAGCTACTCTATGAATGTTCATGTAAAAAATGTATGCATGAATACATGTATTAAGTAGCTAAATCTATATAACGGCATGTGAACAAGACAAGCTTTGGCTCTGGTGAAAACTGTAGAATCATATATATCAATATATATAGGCATCATACCTAAAGTAAATGGAGGAAAGCCTGACCAGACGGATCATACAAGACCCATGTGATCTAGGTATACGCTATTTGCAAAGGATGAGCCCTTTCCCTGTTCCATGACCATTTCAATTTTTAATACCTACTGAATACTCATGGACAAAAAAGTTGTAACGAAATATGTAAGGTTGGATATTGTAGCCATTTTAGAAAGTAAGGAAACAGATCTATCAAATTCTATTAGCAAACAGAGCAGACCCTGATCAGACGGCTCCTAAATGTAATGACACAAACAACATTAATCAATTACAAACATAAAACTTTGTAACATACGTGATTTCACGCAGATGCAATACACTAAGAACGAATGTTACTTCTATGGCCATTCGAAGAATACGTGTGTGTCGATAGTTTCACTGTTGAATGGTATAGATAGTTATCCGTTTCAAATATTTCAAATGGATAATTCTAAAATTCAGAAAGGTCAATCTTACCGTAACAATTCAGGGATTGTTTTAAAGAAACGTGTACCGTGACAAACAGTGCAGTCACTGATGAAAGAGCTCCTATACACTCGCCTGGAGCTACAAGGGTGCCCCATTTGCAGCACTGAAAGGGTTAACTGATGCACAGTCCTGCGCCGATTGATTTTATACACAATGCATTTATTGCCCGAAATGAAAAATTGACTTAGAGGTAATCGGCGCCACCGCAGTCTCTTCGCTTCAGTAACACGTCACGAAAGTTCTTATATTATTCCATTACTTTATATTATTTCTTACCTGAATATTCAATAGGGAAAGGGTTATCTATATCTGTTCAATGTTTTCTGTGGTATGTTATGCATTGATACTGAAATGTATTCAGTATACTGGGTGACGAGTATAGCTGTATTTACAGTTAGATGCGTCCTTTTTCATATTAACTAGATACTGGATGTATAATCATTTTTACAAGAAATATGACAGAATGAATATTAATTAGGAACGTTTGACCATAGCAGAACTGTAGCATCGGACATAAACAGAACTTGCAGACCCTAAAGGAGCTGTTTGATCTGATTCTACTTACTCTGTTTGCAAATGCATAAATACGAGTGCATTGTATATGTCTATCAGATAAGGCCTAACAAACGCAGTATTATTCGGTAGTCGGGTGCTCTGATATAAAATAAAAAAATAAGTGTATGACAGTGGCTTTGGTCTTACTTGAAGAAGCAATGTTTACATCTGCTGTGAAGTGTCTGTCTTGTTCCAGCACAGTGAAAAAGGTATGAAGTTTGTGCAGATGAAACATGACAAGACCTATGTGCTTTTGAATCTTCCGAGGACATACACGCACTTTTCTTGAAACACCATGCGTAACAAGCATTAGTAAACAAAATTCTGACGTCAGCGTTCAATCATCAGTGGTCATTATAAAGGTGTTTGGTCTGTTTCGTACTGTATTAACCATTGAATACTCATGTAAGAAATACTGGCATCATGGATGTAAATTAACTGACCTTTTTAGCGGCATATGAACAGGCCGCCATGCCATAACAGAAACTGTAGAATCGTATTATATTATTTCACAAGCTAATTTAATTGTATGTGCGATGAACACCCATTTCTAGTGAATTTCGGAAATACAGGGTTTGGCGAAAAATATAAAACTACCGTCCTCAAAACAGCATTTTGTACTTCACCCTTTCCTTCATATAAACGCATCTTTACGCCTTTGCAAATAGAGTACACCCAGGTCAGATTGTTCCTGTAGGAGCCGCCATGTCAGGGTCTGCTCTATTTGCTTATTGCATAATAAAGATGTGATTCTACAATTTTGTCAAAGCAAAACAATCTATTATAAAAATTCAGTTTATAAATATGTACGATGACATTATTTCTTATATTAATATTGCACAGGGAAAGTCAATATAAGGTGTGCAGTCATCATTATTTATTATATTAATATTGCACAGGGAAAGTCAATATAAGATGTGCAGTCATCATTATTTATTATATTAATATTGCACAGGGAAAGTCAATATAAGGTGTGCAGTCATCATTATTTATCATATTAATATTGCACAGGGAAAGTCAATATAAGGTGTGCAGTCATCATTATTTCTTGTATTAATATTGCACAGGGAAAGTCAATATAAGGTGTGCAGTCATCATTATTTCTTATATTAATATTGCACAGGGAAAGTCAATATAAGATGTGCAGTCATCATTATTTATTATATTAATATTGCACAGGGAAAGTCAATATAAGGTGTGCAGTCATCATTATTTATCATATTAATATTCCACAGGGAAAGTCAATATAAGATGTACAGTCATCATTATTTATCATATTAATATTGCACAGGGAAAGTCAATATAAGGTGTGCATTCATCATTATTTATCATATTAATATTGCACAGGGGAAGTCAATATAAGGTGTGCAGTCATCATTATTTATCATATTAATATTGCACAGGGAACGTCAATATAAGATGTACAGTCATCATTATTTATCATACTAATATTGCGCAGGGAACGTCAATATAAGATGTACAGTCATCATTATTTATCATATTAATATTGCACAGGGAAAGTCAATATAAGGTGTGCAGTCATCATTATTTATCATACTAATATTGCGCAGGGAAAGTCAATATAAGATGTACAGTCATCATTATTTATCATACTAATATTGCACAGGGAACGTCAATATAAGATGTACAGTCATCATTATTTATCATACTAATATTGCGCAGGGAAAGTCAATATAAGATGTACAGTCATCATTATTTATCATATTAATATTGCACAGGGGAAGTCAATATAAGGTGTGCAGTCATCATTATTTATCATACTAATATTGCGCAGGGAAAGTCAATATAAGATGTACAGTCATCATTATTTATCATATTAATATTGCGCAGGGAACGTCAATATAAGATGTACAGTCATCATTATTTATCATACTAATATTGCGCAGGGAAAGTCAATATAAGATGTACAGTCATCATTATTTATCATATTAATATTGCACAGGGGAAGTGAATATAAGGTGTGCAGTCATCTATTGTGTAAGGGCTCTTTCGTGGAATTCGTACTTATTTGAGTCGTAGAACTTGTTTTAATCTCAATTAATATTCGTATGTGGGAAACGAGTGTACTGGCTTTTGCAAACAGTGCAGATCCAGATCAGAAGACACATAGAGGGGTCCTCTGTTCAGGGTATTCGTAGTTTGTTATTGACGATCCTATCAATAATTAAACAATTTCATGCATTCATACATGTTAAACAATAATGGCCTAAACCACGTTGAACGTCGAGCACTCAAAGGGTTTAACCCTTACAACCCTGCATTTTAAAATTGACCAGTCCAAAATTCAAACAGGCGAAATTTATCGGGAATAATTAAGAAAAGTGTAGTATGACATACAGTGCAGACCCTGATGAGAGGGCTCCTCTAGGAGCCCTCTCATCTGGATCTACACTGTATGCAAATGATATTAGTGACTCGTTTCCCACACTGTAATGGTTAAGGTATCATTGTCTACAACGCTGTTTTAAGCGGTCTAACCGCAGTTAGAAATCCTCTAATTCCGACAAGACCGATCATATCTCGAATATGTCTGGAGGAAGGATATGTGCACAATGAGTTTGTTCACCGGAATTAGAGTACACTAATAAGTTACAACAGAAAATAGAAAGTGTGTTAGCCTTTTCCTTTGTACAAACGCCTTTTGCACACGTTGGCCCAGATCAGACGGTCCCTATAGGAGCCGCCTGACCAGGATCACTATGTGTTGCTTACCAACTTAATAGATTCGACTCTATAGTGTCTACCAATACCAGTACATATGGCCAGTGTAAACATTCTGCTGACAAATATGCATGATGTCTTTATTTCTTTCATGAATATTAATCAGGGAAAGGGTTAAAAGTTGTCTTACCTTAGATAGATATCGTTTAAGGATAACTAAGACAATTCTAAACTGGTTGACGTGTCCTTACGTCCTCGACACCATCGAGTGGGCTGCTATATTTAATTCAATGGCGGACTAGGCAGGTGCAAAATTAACCGATCGCCGAGGGGTTCCGATTCGCTTAAGTCTTTGCTCTATAATATAAGTCCTTTGACGCTTTTGTAAACAAAGTAGTCCCATATCAGACGGTTATCTGTAGGAGCCGTCTAATCAAGATCTACACTATTTGCTTACGAAAATAAATCCCTTGTTCATAGTAGTACTTTTATAAAGAACATCATGATGCCATTATTTCTTGCATGAATATTCATGAGGTATAGGGTCAACTATATATACCTTTGCATATTTATATTGCTGCTCCATATTTAACTACCGGTATTTACCTTCCCCATACACTGGACTGTGCAGCTCAAATGGTATCGATTTCTGATATCTGTATATGGGAATTGGTATGTTTGAGGAAGAGTGACATTGGTAATTATTAATTCAAGAAGGAATAATTGGTAAGCAGTAGATGCACACATTTGGTGTGAATTAAGTATGCTTAACTGTTGTATTATTTAGTCGTTTTATGAATAAATGAATACCATGCAACACTGGCATAATGGTTACAGGTCGATACACAACCTGAGATAAACTGAGCCCAAGGTTATAAGATTTCTGAGTCTGAGATAGTTCACAAACATCTGATTGGTCAGATTCTGAGCGAGCTCAGAATATGACCAATCAGATGCTAGAGAATGGCCTCCGACTCAATCAAAATGTTTTATAACCTCGGGGGACTAGTGTCGGAGTGGGGTGAATAGATCATGTTTTATTATAATCTATAACTGTTCATGACAAACTGTTATTATATTGGATAGATGAGAGCAGTTTAGACTGAACCTGTGACTGACCCATGCTATATTTCCCGTAGGATATACGGGGCTACATGTAAATTCAATTAATATGATTCCGAAGAGAGGTTTATCATATTATAAGTCAGGCTGCGCATGTAGATGCAAGCTTGGTCGTTGTCCTTTCCTTGATAATTAGGTTAGGAAAGTCACATGTTAAAGTATCATCTTTTGCGAATCTAGTGACGTTGACCTGAAAACAGGTAAACAAATAAGCATCTTTTAATATATCCTGGCAATAAATGTCTCAACGATATACAGTAAAACCACGAAGTAAAAAATCTGTATTTACTTCGTGGTAAAACCTATCTAATTCTGGATTTTATAAGCAGGAGGTACATGTAGCTTAACGCAGGGCAGAAAGTGTCATCACAAAACACATATATGTACATTACTCCCGTCATGCAGAACTCTCCTCGGTAGGAGCCTCTTCAGATTTAACATTTTATTAATCTTGCATTTCTCTTCAAAAGCACTATCAGAGTTTCAAACAGTTTGGATCCTGACGAGACGCTGACTTACTCGACGTCTCATCTGGATCCAAACTGTAAATCAAAGGTAATCACAGATCCGCCCACAACAGGCTTAAGGTTAAAATATTTTGGCATGAATCGAGCAGTTGTGGGCAGCATGATAATTATATCGTGCTTTTGGGAATAAGGAATCTGAATATATTAGACTATATGTCACCATGTATTATGCATTATGAATGTTAAAGTGCTCATCACAATGGCAGCGTCATGTAGACCACAATAGAAGATAGGTTAGCAATACTACGATATAGACACAATGCTACTGTTTTAATCATTGTAGGTACAGTGAAGTCTCGCTAAATCGAATGTTCAAACTGGTATCAGTACCGTTCTTAACCCTTGTAGTGCGAGATATGAGTCACCAATATCGTTTGCAAACAGTGTAGACCCAGATGAGAGGGCTCCTAGAGGAGCCCTCTCATCAGGGTCTGCACTGTTTGTCATGTTACATTTTTCTTTAAAAAATCACTATTCACCGTAAGCTTGACCCGTTTGATTTTTGGAATAGTCCATTTGAAAATTTAGCCTTGTAAAGGTTTAACATTTTACTCCATATATATACGTAATTCAACGTCTTTAGTAGATCCAGACCAGACAGTTCCAGTAAGATCTTGAACTGTACGAACTGTCTAATCAGGATCTGTTTATGGCATAATACAGATCTAATTTCACTGTTTTTGCTGTGGTCAAACATTCTTGTGTTTATTTGCCATTATAAAAATCATCCATAATAATAATAATCTTACGTGAATATTCCTGGAATTGAGGCATAAGACATGTGACTGTTTAATTTTGGGGGAAAGCCATACAGAAAACTCTCCAAAAATATATATTTCTCTGCATGGCATTCACCATACATCAAACATTCACCTGCTTGGTGATGACGTGTAGCTCTTATTTCGCAGTCCTATCCTATCTTGCCGCTACTTGTTAGAATCGCCTCGGAGGGTTTAACGTAGACTACAGAGGTCCATATAAGATGAGTAAATTAAAACATTTTCTATAATAACTTCTTTATTTCTCCACCAAACCCTATGTTGTGACCACTCTTTAGAATCGTCTCTTCGAAACGATTCTAAAGAGTGGTCACAACGTAGGGTTTGGTGGAGAAAAGTGCGCACCTTTATCTGTTGCTCTGTCTAAGACTATATAAATATTTTACCTAGATGACCTAATTAAACCTCTTATCTACACTTCTGATATGGGATGAATTTGTACTGTACTTTGAAAACATGCTGTATATACAGATAAGAAGTGCTAAAATACACGGTGTCTCATCATCATTCAATATGTCTGTGACCTTGCAAGTTTAAATTTATGTTCGGCCCTTAAATTATTTATTTACATAAAATGCAGTAAATCCTCGTAAAAGAAATGAGAACCTTTCAGGCAGATGGCTGCTTTATGCAGGATGCAAGTCATGCATAAAGCTCCTAGATGAGCATGCTGCACGATTGTTTACCCGGCATTAAGCTGCAGCATGTCTTAACAATTTCCTTCATATAAACGCCTTTCACGCATTCGCAAACAGAGTAGACCAATATCAGGCGGCTCTTATAGGAGCCCTCTGATCAGGATCTGTTCTGTTTGCTAATGGAATTAGACAGATTTGTTTCTTTACTGAAAATTTGAATAAACATAGAACAGGGAAAGGGTTAAAGTCTTGTTTGAGTGCTTGAATTAGCGCGGGGCGGTCCTGTTGTGTAATAGTAACTCTGTCTAAAACTGCTGCGGGAGGATCCATGCAATATGAAACTTAAATAAGACCGCATATGTCATTAACCCTTTCCCTCCTATAAACGTGTTTTCACACATTTGCAAACAGAGTAGACCCAGATTAGACGGCTCCTATAGGAGCCGTCTTATCAGGATCTACATTGTTTGCTTTCGATATGACATAGATCTGATTTTACAGGTTTTGTCGAAGCAAAAAAATCCCTTGAAAAGATTATATTATAAAAATTGAGTTTATAAATATTCATGATGTCATTCTTTCTTTTACATGAGTACAGAATAGGGAAAGGGTTAAATTTCACATCAAACATTTTCTATATAAATTTGATCATTCTAGTGATTGTAATCAAGAACCTTCTTCCTGTTAAACATAACTCAGGACTATTGTTATTGTGTGATAACCTCTTATTTCTCAGTCAAACCATTTCGGGGCGTAGCTAGCGATACGCACTTACGCACGTGTGTAACATCAATATGAAAGGTAAAAACATTATTATGACCAAAATGGAACAATGGCTGGAGTAGACTTTGATAAAAACGTTCTGCTTTACCCCATTCCCTCATATTTTCGCCTCCGAAAAGGTAACCTTTTAAAACCATTGTGATAAAAAAAGAGCGTTTGCTCCTGTAGGAGCAAATTCTGTATTTATCACAATGGCTTCAAAACTACATAATTCTCCCCCTGGCCCTTATAACCACGGTGCGTACATTATATTTAGGTTCATCTACGGTCCTGTCCATCTTGCTGCGACGCATCGGAATGTCCTCAGAATGGCGCGCTGCTGGTGAATTGTTGCAAGGTAGGGTTTTGCGGAGAAATATCAAAATCATCATACTCTTCTTGTATACATTTCTGATTTTTGCACTGTGAAGCATAGGTTGAACATGAAGGAAACAGCATTTTCAGAGGCTTCACAATGGCTGACACACTAGTTCTTCTCGCTTTTGTAATTTTAATCAACCCAACTGAATCTAATTTGATACTGATTAATATTCGACATGCGAACTCTGCTGAAAGTGAATAATGTTACCGACTTTGTAACTGTTATCGCAGCTGACACCCTTTCTGACACAATAATGGCTGTGATAGTGGCAACAGCGAAAGAGTAATTTAATTGGCTTTCGTATTTGCTGAAAAACAGATTGAAAAACAAGATCAATTGTCCGTAATTGGCCAGATCTTGACAGTTTGATTTAGAGTGTCTATACATGTTGTAAAGGGAATGGCTCAATTTAACATTGAGTACAGGAAAAAGTAAAACAGTTACTGCCAATGAAACATTTACCAGGACCAATGAGTGACTGTTAGCGGAAATCAGTGGGTCGTCGTACGACCAAACTGATATACGACAACCGCTTCTACTCGATAGTATTGCGTATTAACCCTTCGCTTGCTGAATTTTAAAATACATTTCTCCTTCTTTACCCATGCCCTGTTGTATAATTACATATATCTCCACTGTGTACAAGTATTTTGCTGTGCAATCACTGCTGCGGAGTGCACTGGTTGCACAATCAACTTGTAAATATTGCAGACCCTGATGAGACAGCTCCTGCAGGAGCTGTCTCATCTGGGTCTTCACTATTTACAGGTAAGTATATTGACATGAATAGCAAGCGAAGGGTTAAAATGAGTATAAATAACCGTCTTGGAGACAGGTGGCAGATTGATGCAGGCTGAAATTCACACAGAAAGGAGCTTTCTCTATGATTTTCATCCTGCATTAAGCTTCCACCTGTCTCCAAGACAGATACTTATACTAAATTTAACGTCCTGTTTATGTAGGTTTTACCGTGCAATGTAGTCGGTATGGCATTACAGTAACGTCTTGAAATGGAACACCTTATAACATATGGTTCAAATGTGCCAGTACAATGTCAGTATGACAAGATCAGGTCAAAGGTCGGGGCCTTATATTTCTCTTGATCTTTATCAATAACATGAGGGACAAATACGCATTTTCTGATATTGTTTTCAAACCCCCAAATACATGAAAAAATCATTACAAAACCTCTAAAAGGACGCAGAGTTGTGTTGATCTTTATCCTCTGACAAGTTCCATTGACATAACTGTGGCACCAGTAGTGTGTTTATTCATATTTGATTGTAAACTCTTTATATGATACCAAACGTCTAGTGGATATGGGTCTTATAGGCAAGTAATACAGTAAAACCCCGCTAATGCGACCACCTAAAAGAGGTATAATTATGGGTGATATGTGCAGGTGGTAGCTTAATGTAGGACAAAAGTAATGCAGAAAGCTCCTAGAGGAGCTTTCTGCATTACTTTTTTTCCTGCATTAAGCAACCACCTGTTTATAGAGACACCCATGTGTATTCATTAAGTGGTCGCATTAGAGGGGTTATACTGTACTTGTTTTAATGCGTTCAACCCTTCACTATATGAATATTATATAACCAATATTGACATCATGAATATTAATCAGCTGAATTCTTACAATGCCATTTTGACATGGGGCTGGTTTACCACGGCACAAACTATAGAATCGAATCTTTATCATTTCACACACACACAGCAGATCCTGATCAGACGGTTTCTATAGGAGCCGTCTGATCTGGGTCTACTCTGTTTTGCAAAGGCATCTCTATCAGGTAAGTGGTTAATTTCTTGTGTTACAATACTTCAGCAACTTCGAGCGGTTTTGCAGATATCTGTAGCTTCTCCATGTTTAATTTATTTACTTTCCCCCCATAAACCAGATTGGCAGTGCCTAGTCCAAAATGTATTGATTTCTGGTGGCATGGTATAGTAGTAACTCCGCTCTTGGAAAGAGTAGCGTACGATAATGAATAGTGGAAAAGGGCGAAATCAGTAAAATGAATGTGTATACGTTGACTATGAACTGTATGTACTTGGTAGTTGTACAGTCAACCCCTCTAAAGCGACCACTTAATGCGGAGACATTAGTGTCTTTAAAAACAGGTGGTAGCTTAATACAGGACGAAAGTAATGCGGAAAGCTCCTGCAGGATATACTTGCCTTTGGGAAATACATGTACGGGACTTACATGAAAAGTTCATCATTAACTTTCTGAAGAAGCTTTAATCATTTTATGTTTCAGTTGGTTAATTCCCAGTAATTGTTAATTAAAACCTCTATAATTGTAACACACAAATAGGTAACATTATCGGTCTTTTAGTCATGTGGCAGCTTAACCCTTTCCCTTATATAAACGTGTTTTCACGCATTTGTAAACAAAGTAGACCCAGATCAGACGGCTCCTAGAGGAGTCGTCTGATCAGGGTCTGCTCTGTTTGCTAATAGAATTTGATAGATCTGTTTCTTTGCTTTCTAAAATGTCTACAGTGTTCCACCTTCCATATTTCTTTGTAACTATTTTGTTAACGAATATTTAGTAGGTATTGAAATTTGGCCTTAATACAGAACAGGGAAAGGGTTAATACAGTGTAAAGTCGTGCAAAATGTTCCTCTAGGAGCGTTATGCATGCCTTTCACCATTGTATTAAGCAGCCACCTGTCTAATAGGTTCTCAATTCTTTTTTACTAAACCTTTCACTCCATGAATATTCGTGCAAGAATAATGACACCTTGAATATGAATTAGATTAATTGTTATATTAGCATATGGACACAGGAATGTTTGGCCATGACATAAACTGTATAATCATATCTATACTATATTACTAACTAACAGATGATACATTGATCATATGGCTCCTGATCTGGATCTACTCTGTTTACAAAGGTAAAGAAAGGCGTATTTATGGAGTCAATGGTTATAGCTCTGATTAGTTTCACTATAGTTCAGGGGAGTTTCCATGAACAAATGATGTTGTCGTTTTAAGTAGTATTGTCCCATGTATTATGCAAGCACACTCCCGTTTATTGTTCTCGCTAAATCATAATGTATCCCGCATTACGCAAACTACTGTCACTCCATTCCATATTATATTAATTTCATAATGCACTGAGGGTGATAGAATGTATTATCAACTCGGGAATTGATGTCAACCGAGACGTTTGCCGAGATTGACATCATTTTAAGGTTGTCATCTCTCAATGGGATCTGATATATATTTCATTATACCCAAAGATATGTACAGTCATATAATATACAATAACACGTCTATGATGGAACAACACACAAAGAGGTACTATTCTGGATCATGGGTGCAGGTGATTGCTTACTGCTGGTTGAAATATGCAAACAGCTGCTATAGAAGCTGTCTGTATTACTTTCATTCTGCATTAAGCATATCCTACTTTTAACCATTCGCTTGCTATTCACGTCAATATACGTACCTGTAAATAGTGAAGACCCAGATTAGACAGCTCCTGCAGGAGCTGTCTCATCAGGGTGTGCACTATTTACAAGTTGATTGTGCAACCAGTGCACTCCACAGCAGTGTTTGCACAGCGAAATTACTTGTACACAGTGAATCTATATGTAATTATACAACAGGGCATGGGTACAGAAGGAGAAATGTATTTTAAAAATTCAGCAAGAGAAGGGTTAAAGACACTTGTTGTTTATCTGTTAGGTGGTCGTTTTAGTAGGAGCGTCTGCTGTATTTTATTATACATGTACTCATTACAAGTGCTGTATTCATAGACATCAACATGACGTCATATTTACAATAAATCATCTTCAAGAAACGTTACATAATCTGTTTACTTGAATTGGCACATATTGACATTAATTTTGTAAAAACGGTATAGGGATTTGCACTTTTGATGATTTCATTGACAATAAAAGCATACCATTTAAACTGAACACTTATGACGTCACTTTAACTAAGTGTAATATAATTTGGGACGACATTACGAAATGCCGCCCTTAGTTAAAGTGACAGAATACGTGTTAATTTTGAAGTTATGCTTTTATCGTTATGTTTTACCAGTAGGAGTTTTCAATACGGGAGTGCGCAATCGAGCATCGCTTGCAGGCAGGCTATTACAAAATAACAGAGGTGCATACTTTACAACGAATTAATATCTATTTTTAGACGGCACGTGAGGGTAATATAACCACAAGAAGTACCACCCGGTGACATTTTAGACACTGCAGTAACATAACAGAATAGCTTAGAATGAGTACATGTAATTTTAATAAGGGGGTGTCTAGGGTATTATAATAAAGACATATGACAACAAGTCGTTCGAAATTTAATTATTCTGTTCTTAAGAAAACGTAGATGATGTTTTTAGATAATTACAATAGTCATGTATCTTATATAGCCGCGTTTTGTATTTATTCATCGTATTATAATCTATTTGAAACATCTGTATACATGTACAGTAAAACCTCTCTATAACGACCACTCAATTGTGTTAATTAGTTGGTATTTTGGGCAGGTGGTTGCTTAAAGCAAGGTGACAGTAAAACAGAACGCTCCTAAAGGAGCGTTCTGTTTTACTTTCACCTTGCTTTAAGCATCCACCTGGCTTTAACACAAAATATTTGATGTAATTTAGTGGTCGTTATAGAGAGGTTTTACTGTATAGACAAAAACGCCTCCAGATATCATACAACCAACTAAAACCAAGTATAATTCTGGATGTTTATAACAGATGGTACCGGGATAAAAGTTGGACAGAAAGCTCCTATATGAGCTTCCTGCATTACTTTTGCACTGAATTAACCCTTTACTCTATGAATATTCATGTAAGAAATAATGACAAAATCATGATCAGTTGGATTAATTTTATAAAAACTCATTTACACGGGAAGTTTTGGTCATGACAGAAACTGTAGAATCATATCTATATTACTGCATACACAAACAAAGTATACCCTGATCAGACGGCTTCTTTAGAAGCCGTCTGGTCTGGGTCTACTCTGTTTGCAAATGCGTAGAAATGTGTATCTATGGAGTAAAGGATTGGGCGACACTGCTTTTACAGACTCGTATCTGTATGTGGTCGCATTTGCGAGACACTACTGTATAATGAATAATAACACAGATACTAGAAGTGTGCCGATCATGGTTAATTATATATTTTAAGATATTTAATTGATATTAGATAGAGACAAGTGTATACTCAAAAGAACACTTAACTGCAATTAAACATATTTAAGATTCTTGAATATAGAGAAAACCAGATCAGTGCCACATATGGAAAAGTTTACCACATGGGGAGTTTATTTGTTTGTTACGTTGCTTAACCCTTTTCCTTTTCAATATTCATGTAAGAAATCATGAATATTTATTAGCTGAAGTCTTACAATGTAAACTATTCGAGGAAATATTTTGCTTGGACAAAAACTGTAGAATCTTATCTATAGCATATCAAAAGAAAACAGAGTAAACCCTGATCAGACGGGTCCTATAGGAGTCATCTGATCCGGTTCTACACTGTTTGCAAATGCGTGAAAATGCGTTTATAAGAGGGAAAGGGTTAACAGTATTTCAGTCATATCGCGACGTCCAGCTAATGACAGGTGGAGGAAGACGCCACATGCTTTCCGTGTATGCAACACGTTGCATTGTTCTGTACACAGAGGAACATCCGGGTAGAACCAGTGACCTTACAGCAAGCCAGCTAGTTTGTAGGCACATACTTGGGTCTAGCTGGAGCCTGGCACTACGGGGAATACTTTCTGTCATCTATATTATTAATCCATTTCATTACGTGACTATTTAAATTAATTCCAAAAAAAAAATCGGATAATTACTGTTAATCAAACGAAAATGCTTGAAATAATATTTTGCATCAGTATTTCATTCATTATTTAGCCTTTCGTCTAATTCGTTCCAGATGTATTCAACAAATTCAGGCGTCGATAGGAGTTCTTGCGGTTTGCGGTGCTATGAACGGGACAGGAAACAATAATTTAACCAATTCTCTCCTACTGACGCCTTTTGACGTCTCTGTAAAAGTCTTTTTTTTTACAATTATGATAAATATAGCATTTACTCCTATGGCTGACAATGGTTTCAAAACTACACAAATTTAAAATTTTCATTTTCACACTGAGATTATGTTGTTGACAGTTTATAAGCAAATGTAGTTAATAGTCCATCGGGTCATTCGGTGCACTGACTGATAAACATGTCACGTGATTTATTGATCTAATATATAAAACCCCTCGTATTACGTCACTAAACAATATGGTGACAGGTGCATCTATATAAGTTTTATGTTACAAACAGTTTCAAGCCTGATTGAGCCTTGATTCCCTCTACATACAACATGTCCTTTCAAAACGGTATAAACGTGCTTTCCTTCTTCATTTCACCGGAGGAGCTATTCAATATTTCAATGTTAAAAGACAAATTTTAACCCTTCCCGCCATGCATATTCAGTAAGCACTCAGATTTGGGTCTAAACTGGGATTTTGATAAAGAACAGTTTAGGTCTTTAAGGCAGGTGGCTGCTTAATGCATGGCGAAAGTCATACAGAAACCTCGTTTGGGAGTTTTCTGCATTACTTTTAACCTGCATTTAGCTACCACGTGTCTGAAGATCGGTACTGATACCAATATAACATCCGGTGTAGAGTGGTGTTACAGTACACTAAATGAATTCACTCTTACCGTGCGGGACACTAGGCACTAATGTCCTTTGCAAATAGTGCGGACCCAGATGAGATCAGAGGAGCCCTCTCATTAGGATCTGCACTGTTTGTCATGTTACACGTTTCTGTAGAAAACATCCTTAACCCATTACCCCATACGCTAATTTTAGATACAACCTCTTTGAATTAATCTACCGAAAAGGAGCATTAATTAGAGAAAAGGGAAATTTTAGGATTTTGTAGTCTGAAACCATTGTGATAAATAGAGCATTTGCTCCTATAGGAGCAAATGCTCTATTTATCACAATGGTTTCACAAAGTGACTTTTATAGAGTCGTCAAAAGTCGTCAATATGAGGGAAAGGGTTAAATATTCACCATAAGCTTGACCTGTTTGAATTTCGGAATAGTCCATTTAAAAATTCAGCATTGTAAGGGTTAACCATTTACAAAGCGCGCTTGTACATGTATTATGGTTAAAGTAACATATTGGTTCCAATGCATTGGCTGTCTGTAATTAAGCCTTTCAACGCTGAGTTGTCGAATGGACTATTCCAAAATGCAGATAGCTTAAGCTTACCGTGACTATTACATGTAAGTGACTTTTAAAAGAAAAGTACAGATTCTGACGAGGGGCTAGTTTAGGAGCCTGAACCGTTGTTTTCAAAGAACATTAGTGACCCTTTTCCAGTACTGAGAGTGCTAATGGTTCAAATTTAGAAAGTGTTCAAATTGTGTTCAAATTTAGACATTTTATAAACGTTTTAGGAAAATGGTACACGGCGGAGAAAACAATGCTACTCACATTATTGTCGAGTGTACTGTATCAATAGATAAAGACCACAGGTTGTCAATTTTAAAATACGAACCATGAATTTCATTTATAAACTAGTTTCTTTTCCTTTTCTAATTTCACGTTAATATAGCTTCGTTTATGGGCGATTTAATATATTGGAAACTCGATCCACCTATATCTTATTTCTTCTATCATCCAAATTAATCTGAACCACTACACTTCAAAGAAAGACGCGGACCTACGGCGTTAAAAGGCCCAATGCTAGATCCTATGGGACGTCTGTCATGCAAATATTGTAATTAGTGTTATGATATTCCTATAACGTGTAATTTTCCTTGTGTTGGAACACTTTCGTTGATATAAAGGAGGATTTGATGATTATGATATTTGGTCGAGATGCAAATAAAGCATGGATAGTATTAACAACCCATAAATCACAGACTGATAATTTGTGGGAAAAGATAAGATGTATCTTTATAAACATGCGCGGACATAGTAACACAAAAATGTAATTTACGTCAACCTCGATTTTCACATGATTAATGAATAGCTTTGTTTAGATACAACTATGGTTTAATCCTTTTCTTCATATTATATAATTAATGTCTTTTCACGCATTTGCAAACAGAGAAGACTCAGATCAGACGGCTCCTATAGGAGCAGTCTGATCAGGGTCTACTCTGTTTGCTTATGGTGTAATAAAGATCTAATACTACAGTTTCTCCTTTTAGTAGATATATTAAAAAGATATGGCCTAAAACAGACTATGAGGGAATGGGTTAAACAGTTATATATGCCGTCCATGTTGCGGTATTGTTTAACAAACATGATTCCTGACATACAGTAAAACCTAAAACAATCGCTCCAATTAGTACAGTTGCTGGTAGTTAAATGAAGAATAAACCTCATACAGTGTTCCTTTGGTAGCTTTCTGCATGACCTTCACTCTGCATTTAGTAGCTACCTACCTTAACACATTCCCTCATGTTGGCGGCTTTTGACGACTCTGTAAAAGTCATTTTGTGAAACCATTTTGATAAATAGAGCATTTGCTCCTGTAGGAGCAAATGTTCTATTTATCACAATGGTTTCAAACAACAAAATTCTAAAGAAAAATCCCTTTCTCTAGTTAATGCTCCTTTTCGGTAGATTTATTTGAAGATGTAGGATCTAAAAATAGCCTAAATATGAGGTAATGGGTTAAAATACCTAAACTCTATACTCTAAAAATGCCCGGTTTATAGGGGTTTACAGAATACGGGTAACATACCATGCGAATTTCTTGCAAGATAAATCGAGGAACTTTGCACATTTTACTGATAAAAGAAATAAATAATCAGACAGAAATGCAGACGCCAATTGATTTTGTATACATTCTTCAAAATGAAAATCACCCCGGCGCCACTGCAGCCACAGCAGTAAACAATGTAATGTTTAGTTTATGATTTCGTCAAAGGTTCCGCGTGATATTAACTTTGTACTAACACTAAGAAAATATCCCACAAACTGGAAGAATATGAACTTAAAGATCCGAATCAGACGATACGTTTTGCAGACGAAAGAGTTTAGTATTGAACTGGCAAGAATATTTACTCCAGTATGACAATGACATTGACCTGATATGTCTGAAGGTTATACTCTTCTCGCCAGGTGTCTCTATGTCGCATACACCAATACCAAGCGTAAATATGACAGACATACAAAATTAAATATTGAATTGCTCTTAACCCATTCCCTCATAGGCCAGTTTTAGACCCATCCACTTTGAACAAATCTACCGTAAAGGAACATTTACTAGTAAAAAGGTAAATGTAAGACTTATGTAGTTTTCAAAAGTGACTTTTACAGAGGCTTCAAAAGGCGTCAATTGATATGAGGGAACCTGTTAATCCGTTCCTTCATATATACGCGTTTTCACGCATTTGCAAACAGAGTAGAACCAGACTAGACGGCTCCTATATATATATATATTTCTTTACTTTCTAAAATGACTACAATGTTCCACCTTCCATATTTCATTATAACTATTTTGCCCATGAATATTCAGTAGGTACTGAAATTGGTAATAAATACAGAACAGGGAACGTGTTGAAGACATTGCACCGATAATTAATAATATATAGCAAACAAACGCTTCTAAACCCACCAACCCTTAGTGTCATTTGTTTGTAAATATTCCTCTTCTGCTTACATTCTCAAAGTACACCTTTCTTCCATTTCTTTGTTCCAAAAATAGTGTATGCTTGTCAGGCAGTTCAGATCCTCACCAGACGTGAGTTACTCGCTGTAATCTAGCAGGTTGTGGAAGGTACACGGGACGAAGAGGCGGCTGTAGAAGATTCATGGTTTATTTATCATCTTTCCCAAAGTATTAGACAGTGAGCACGCCGTCGAAAGAGAGGTATTGATTTCTGATTTCCAGATAGTACTAGCAACTCCATTTTGGGCGTGTGTGTGTGTGTGTGTGTGTGTGTGTGTGTGAGGAGGTGGGTGTGTATTCGATGGTGATGATGAGAATGAAGGAAGCAATAAGTTCAGCAAATATGCACGAACGTAATATAAATCTGACACGTGCAATAGTCCTATAGGAGCCGTCTGATCGGGGTCTGCCCTGCTTTTTTAAAAAATCAAAGTAGATATAATTCTTTAGTTTCTACCAAAATATTTTATGTACATATATCATTACAAATTCATGACGTCATTATTTCTTACATGAATGTCAATCAGGGAAAGGGTTAAGTCGAGTCGTAATTAATCCATCAATATTGAGCACTTAATTTTGCATAAATGGTCATCTGATTCAGTTCTCAAATGACTTTCAAATTTATTTTTAAAAATAAAACATAACAAATAATAAAATCAACAAATAAACTTGATTAGCGTGTTATATAACGAATGTATCCATAGTGTGAAATAGTACAGATTAGACATGGATAGAAACCAAAATAAAAAATTCCATTAGTTTCAAGAAATTTCATTTTCTTTCTTGTGTTGTTTGTGTAAATCTCATTTTTTAAAGTCACGTTCAGATCTTGGTCGAATTAATGCTTTTAAAAATATGTGACCATTTGACATGCAAATTTAATTGGCAGAATAATGGAACTCTATTTTGCAACATATTTAAAATCATTATCTACCACCCAACATCAAAAGAAAAACGCCGATTAAAATTCCATCGTTAAAAGGCCCCAGATAATTCTTTGGTAATTCTGGCGTGGCAATATGGTAATTAGTACCATGATATCATAATAGCATGTATTTTTCTTGTACTGTAACACATTTCCTAATAGAAGGTGGAGCTGATGATGCTGATATTCGGTTAAGATGGATTTTAAATAACAGCTCCAGGGCTATTACCCCTTTGTCTGTTTTAGACCCAACCTCTTTGAATAAATCTACTGAAAAGGAGCATTTATTAGAAAAAAGACATTTTTAGAACTGTATAATTTTGAAACCACTGTGATAATTAGAGCATTTGCTCCTATGGAGCAAATGCTCTATTTATCACAATGGTTTCAAACATGACTTTTACAGAGGCGTCACAAGGATGCGGTAATAGGGGGAATGGGTTAACCCTTTGCCTGCTAAACTCAGCCTAACTCGGATTTTCAAACAGCTTGGATTCAGATGAAACACTGAGTAATGCAGAGATGAGGAGGCATTCATTTCCATAATGTAACCGACATTGGAAAATAACAAGGCTACTCTCTCTTAATCCTTTGAATGCTGAATATTTAATCGTTTACTTCATGAATATTCAAGAAATAATGACATTATGAATAATACCAAGATGTATTTTATAATGACATATGGACACATGAACTTTAGCATGATGGAAATAAGAGATGGTTCTTTATTGTGGTATCCTTCTTCATGGGAAATGTGCCGTGGTTTACAAGTTCATTTTATAGTACACATTGTATATTATATATTATGTTGTTTTTTTCTATACAATGTATGTGAACCATTGTTATATGTTTTCTTCTAAGCCGAAATAAATCTAATTCTAGCCATGGAAGCCACTTTAGAATGTCATAAGCAAATAGAGCTGTCCGTGATTAGACGTGTCCTATAGTCTGATCTGGGTCAGATGTCACTTTCCAAAGACATATCTATGGAATAGAAAATGCTTTATCCGCTTAAACGCATAAAATGTATATGGGTAATGTAAGTACAATATCACTCGCTTGAGGGATTTAACTACGAAATGAAACAGACAGATATTTTTCCAGCAGGCATATTATTGATGTTACATAAAGCAAACGGAATTGAGGCCGAGAATTCCAAAGATTTGTCCCAGTTGTATTCAACTTACAAACTACATTAATTTTTCAATTTGATTTTAGATAGGACCGTGGAACACGTGAATATAATTCCATTACAATTGTATCATTGGTTCCATACAACTGCATCGTTGTTTCTTTCCATTAGAGCCAAAGCAATCTAGGACTGAGTGCAAACCGGTTATAAAACCTCTCTATAACGGCCACTAAATTACATCAAGTATTTTGTGTTAAATACAGGCGGTTGCTTAAAGCAAGGTGAAAGTAAAACAGAACGCTCTTATAGGAGCGTTCTGTTTTACTTTCACCTTGCTTTGAGCAGTCACCTGCCCCTAACACCAAATAATTAACACCATTTAATGGCCGTTATAGAAATATTTTACTGTATAATGTAGGGGCGAAACTTTTATGGTTTTTGCAAACAGTTTGGATCCAGATGTAAGACCGAGTAAGTGGGTGTCTCATCAGGTTTCAAATTGTTTGAAACTAATCGTCAATTTGGAATGAATTGGGAGAAAACAATGTTTTCATAACAAAAGAAGAGGTCACTTTTGCAAATGCTGAGATACTTAAAAGCAGGTGCATGGTTGTTTATTGCAGGGCAAAAGTAATGCAGAAAGCTCTTATGGGAGCCGTCTGTATTACTTTTCACCTGTATTAAGCTACCACCTGCCTTACAGACCTATATTTGAACCTCTTTGTGATGACCGCTTAAGACTGTTCTACTGTACAGTTTATAATTTTATGCTAAGCCGTCGAAGTATAATAACTGTGTAGTAGTAAAGTAGTAAAGGTAGTTTAGTAGTAAACCCCCTCTAAACCGGAATTCTAGTAGAGAAAAATTAAGATTCTTTTAGACAGGTGGCTGCTTAATGCAGGGTGAAAGTCTCCAAGATATTTGGTTCAAATTCGGTATGCATCTTAACTATTATAAGGGGGGGGGGGGCATTTCACAAGGGCAGGTAACCCTAAATTTATTTTTGCTATAGTTATCTCCTCTTAGGAGCTGTCTCATCAGGGTCTGCACTATTTACATGTTGATTGTGAAACCAGTGCACTCAACAGCAGTGATTGCACAGCGAAATACTTGTATACAGTGAAGATATATGTAATTATACAACCGGGCATGGGTAAAGAAGGAGAAGTGTGTTTAAAATTCAGCAAGAGAAGGGTTAAAGGGTTTTACAAGTTTCTCAGCAGACAGCATTTGCAGTCTTTGAGCGGAAATTAAATTACCAGACAAAGTTTTGGAATTTGTAAAAGATGCATTTGATAATGAAATTGTATAGACATTGATAAATGGCCTCCTTTATCGAACATTTGCATTATTTGTTTAGCATTTGACATATTTTATTGTTTATGGCCTTCGACATGGTTTATTGTTTAAAGCATTCGATATATTTTATTGTTTATTTGGTTGTTTTGTGCATCATACGTTGTATTCCTATACAAGGGTGTAAAAAGTAAACGCTTTCAAAAGTAAATTCTCTTGTTTTTTGTATTGGCATTAATATGTACATTGGAATTGTTTGTCATGGCACAAACGCTAGAATCAGATTTGTATTATTCCATAATCACACAAACAGACCATGATCAGACTGCTCATACAGGAATCAACTGATCTGGTCCTACTCTGTTTGTAAATACATCAAAATGTATACATGTATCTATGACGTAAAATACTATGTAGTCGACTATAGACCTTTCTAATTCTCATTTGAAAGGTGCTTCTGTACAGAGTACAGTAAAACCTCTCTATAACGGCTACTAAATTGTGTTAATTAATTGGTATTTAGGGCAGGTGGCTGCTTAAAGCAAGGTGAAAAGTGAAACAAAACGCTCCAATAGGAGCGTTTTGTTTTACTTTCATCTTGCTTTAAGCAGCCACCTGCCTTTAGTTAAAAATAATTGATGTAATTTAGTGGCCGTTACAGATAGGTTTTAATGGCCGTTATAGCGAGGTTTTAAAGTAGTATGTTTTCTTAGTTACCTTTGGAACATTATTTATGAAGCAAATCTTCAGACCCTGATCAGAGAGCTGCTTCAAATTCACCTGGTCTGGGTCTCCACTGTTACATAATCCCCTTTATCGGGGCAGTAGGCATTTAAAACTGAAAAAACCCACAAGGGTACTATGTAAAATCTGTATTTCTCCTTTTACCAAATATTCTATGTATAAACACCCATTGCAACAAGACCTGTGAGTCGCTTTTCCGGCGACTTGGGCGGTGAAAAGAGATAACTCACTCGCTAGATTCGTCCATGTGTATTGGCATCCTTGCTCCGACGATCGATTTTCTGGCGATACCGTAGATCGATTGGACACGATCGTCAGTGAATGGTTATTCTCTTCACGCTTACGCCGTTTCAATTACCGTCTGCTTAAAAATGTCGTCTGCTGATATTCACGTTTAAGTTTTATATATCTAATCATCAATTTCCTTGTTGGATATTAATGTAAGAAATAATGACATCTTGAATATATCTATTTGTTGAATGTTGACAATGGTACAGTAAAACCTCTTTATAACGGCCACTAAATTACATCAAGTATTTTGTGTTAAAGACAGGTGTCTGCTTAAAGCATGATGAAAGTAAAACAGAACGCTCCTACAGGAACGTTCTGTTTTACTTTCACCTTGCTTTCAGCACCCACCTGCCCTAAATACCAACTAATAAACACAATTTAGTGGCCGTTATAGAGAGGTTTTACTGTACATGTATACAGGGTGTATTGGTTGAACCTGTAGAATCCCATTTCATAAGCAAACAGAGCAGACCCAGCGGAAACGGCTCCTACAGGAGTCGTCTGATCTGAGTCTACGGGGTTTGCAAATGCGTGATAAGGCATTTTACATGACAAACATGGATTTACTTTTGCTCAGATTTGGATATAGTGCAATCTTAACTACCTTCAATTCGAATAAGCTTTTTGAGAAACTCTTGATCTGTTGTCAATAACTTGGATCCAGATGAGATGCCGAGTAACTCGGCGACTCATCTAGACACAAGCTGTTTGCAAATGTTAGCCAGGTCGCGTAGAGCGGGAGACGAGTCAATACACCACAAAGTAGCAAGAACTGCCATGTAATGATAAGGAGAAAAAGGTGTCGAGAATGTTTTTTCCAATGCCGAACATTACCTTCTCTGCTGGAGGTGTTGTTCTGTGAGAAGGAATGTCACAAGGTTGAAGCAAGTACGAAACTATTGTGAAAAAAAGATAGCAGCCATGTGTAGTGGTGGGCAGTAGTGGCTGCCAAGTGAGTTTAACCCATTACCTCATAGGCTATTTTTAGATACAACCTCTTTGAATAAATCTACCGAAAAGGAGCATTAACTAGAGAAAAGGAAAATTTTAGAATTTTGTAGTTTGAAACCATTGTGATAAATAGAGCATTTGCTCCTATAGGAGCAAATGCTCTATTTATCACAATGGTTTCACAAAGTAACTTTTACAGAGTCGTCAGAAGTCGTCAGGGAAAGGGTTAAACAGACTGTTTCTGATATGTTTAATTTTCACTTATCTCGGTTTACTCTCTTAACTCTCTATTCCAGAAGTACGCCTTTATACGTCTTTGCAAACAGAGTAAACCTAGATCAGATGGCTCCTGCAGGAGCTGTCTGATCAGGATCTGCTTTGTTTGCTTATGGAAAAGAGTTTATAGTTTCTGCCATTGTCAAATAGTCCCGTGTCCACGTGTTGTTATAACAATTAATTTAATTAATATGCATCTGCGCTGTTTGTTATGTTTTAACATAGACATGATTGAATGTCTTCTTTGTTGACCAAATACGCTATTGTTTATTATACCATTATAACCAGCCAGCTAATGAATTTTCATAAAGTCAATATCACTTACATGAATATTCACCAGATAAAGGGATAGCTTAAATAAACGGCAATACTTGCAGTTGAAATATACGTTGTGCTTAGAGAGTTGATATTATTATTATTAACGGGGCCACTACATGGCTATGCAATGTTCCTAAGCATGTCTTACCATCTTCTGTATAGAAACGCCGTTGCAAACAGAGTAGACGAAGATCAGACGGTCCCTGTAGGAGCCGTCTGATCAGGGGTCTTCCCGGCTTGCTTATGAAATAATATAAATCTAGTAACAGTAAAACCTCTCTATAACGACCACTTAATTGTGTTAACTAATTGGTATTTTGGACAGGTGGTTGCTTAAAGCAAGATGAAAGTAAAACAGAACGCTCCTATAGGAGCGTTCTGTTTTACTTTCACCTTGCTTTAAGCATCCACCTGCCTTCAACACAAAATGCTTGATGTAATTTAGTGGTCGTTATAGAGAAGTTTTACTGTATGTAGTTTCTGTCATGTCTTACATTTCCTGCGTTCACGTGGAATTGTTAAAAATATTTTAACCAATATTAATGATGTCATTATGTCTTACATGGAAATTCAAGGAGTAAAGGGTAAACGCATTTTGTGCCATCTTTTCATTTGCTTTATAGTTCCTATTATTTTTGTTATGATATTATCAGTTTCTTTGACATCAAGACCCAGTGCCCTCTTTATCTTGGCCGTTGAAAGAAACGTGCGTATATTTTGTTCTAAATCAACTTAACCAAAAGCAGCAATAGCTTTTCGTTATCCCCGATCAAAGGATATACCAGAGAAACCGCAAAATGATTTACTTAGATAAAGTATGGCAAATTCATATATGTCCTGCATCACGAAATATAAATACTCGGACAGTTTCGAAAATGCAAACAATGTTGATCAATATTAGCCGCTCGCCTGAACGCGACCTCAGGAAGTTCGTCACCTTGCTCGAGACACTCTCTGAAAAAGATCTTTTTACACATTGCAAGCTGTGTAGGTCCAGATTTGATAGCATATCTGTATTGAGGTATAGACCTGATAAACAATTTGAATGCTGAATTTCCAAAATCAAATTGCCCATCAGACTTATTATAAGAATCCATTAAACATGAGCCAGCTTGTATTCGCTAGAGTATTTCGAATGACAAACAGTGCTGATCCTGATCAGAGGGCTCCTCTATGAGCTTTTGGTCTGAATCTACACTGTTTGTAAATGATAGGGCACTCATTCTCAGCATTGAAAGGATTGAATGTTTTATACTAGATGCAGTATAGGTAACAAAATACAGTAAAACCCCGCTAATGCGACCACCTAAAAGAGGTATAATTCTGGGTGCTAGATGCAGGTGGTAGCTTAATGCAGGACAAAAGTAATGCAGAAAGCTCCCAGAGAACTTTTGCCCTGCATTAAGCAACCACCTGCTTATAAAGACAACCATGTGAAATTATTAAGTGGTCGCATTAGAGGGGTTCTACTGTACTACATATTCTGAGAGTGTCCAACAGTGCTGACGCTGACGAGGTGGCGTCTCAGTCGGAGCGACATGTCTTGGTCTTTGTTCTTCAGAGCAACAGAAAAAGCTGCGTACTCAAATACTGATAATCGTCCTTTCTCCACAAAGACCTATGCTGTGACCGCTCTTTAGAATCGTCAATGGTCACAGCATAGGATTGGTGGTGGTGGTGGGGAGAATAAAGAAGTTATTATTGAAAATGTTTTAATGCACGCATCTTTTCTGGACCACAGTTCTAAATGACTCTTGATATCCACACAATCATTCTATCTTTCTAAAGGTTCATGGAGTAAAGGTTTAGTATAGACCCTTTATATCACCATCTCTCTGAAAGAGTGGCTTCAACATAGAGTTTGATGACGAAATGATTTTAGTGCAGTGAATCCTCTCTAAACTGGAATTCTAATAGAGAAGAATTTAGATACTTTTAGCCAACGTCCCTTAACCCATTCCCTCATAGTGACGCCTTTTGACGCCTCTGCAGAAGTCACATGTTGAAACCATTGTGATAAATAAAGCATTGGCTCCTATTGGAGCCAATGCTCTATTTATCACAATGGTTTCAAACTACAAAATTCCAAACAAAATCCTTTTCTCTAGTTAATTGTCCTTTTCGGTAGATTTATTCAAAGTGGTTGGATCTAAAGATAACCTATGAGGTAATGAGTTAATACAGGTTTCTGCTATCGGAGAAATTACAAATGACGAAGACCTTTATGCACTTCCAAGTTTTCCCACAAAATTACGTCATACCGGATCATTAGTATTCCAAGAAAGTACAAGAATGTGGACTGACTTTCTTCACATTCCAAATTACAATTAGATTAAAATTTTCTGTTGGGAATCGAGCCAAAACAAGTGTTGTCCCATAGCTTCTTCAAAATGAGATGTTTAAATGACTCATTGTCTCGTATGACTCAATGGTATAAGTCGAAATTAAATTAAATTGCTTTATAGATTTTATTGGAATTTGCATTCCATTGAAATATTTATAATTCACATTACGCTATGGACAATTTAGAATGAACTATGTAAACAGCTTTGATATGGGGAATATTACACTGTAAATCAGCGTCTATTCAGGTCCAAACCACTAAATGCTTTTCTGATTATTCTTTTAACCATTTCCCTGTTCTGTTTATTCAAAAGTTCAATACCCACCAAATATTTATGGACAAAATAGACTAGTTATAACGAATTATAAATGTTAGAACGTTGTTGCCATATGAGAAAGTAACAAATCCCAAAACTATCAAATTCCATTAGAAAACAGAGCAAATCCTGATTAGACGGCTCCTATTGAATCCGTCTGATCTGGGTCTACTCTGTTTGCAAACACTTGAAAAGGCGTTTATATGAAGGAAAGTGTTAAAAGAATATGCATTTGTTTGAAGCTGAAGCAGATGGCACCCTTTAAACGTTTGGTCAAGTAATTATTGTACCGATGTGCACTCTGATCAGGGGTCTGCAGAGTCTGTCACTCGTTATCCTCTAGCACGCAGTGTCGGTTGTTTGAACGAACCGGAAGTAAGTAAAATGCTCTATATCAGGGTTTCAGCCAACATATACTTTTATAGCAGATGCAAATGTCTTCGGCTTTCAAGTCGTCGTTTGCATACAAGATATGGTAATGTTTTTAAATTAAAGAAATATTTAACACTTCCCCTACTGTAAAAATATAATGTCTGCTATTATTTAGATCTGATGCAATTTAATCTACAGTACAACCTCTCTATAACGGCCACTAAATTGTGTTAATTAGTTGGTATTTAGGGCATGTGGGTGCTTAAAGCAAGGTGGAAGTAAAACAGAACGCTCCTATAGGAGCGTTCTGTTTTACTTTCAATTTGCTTTAAGCAGTCACCTGCCATTAACACAAAATACTTGATGTAATTTAGTGGTCGTTATAGAGAAGTTTTACTGTACTTCAGATTCGTTCAAGATTTATTTTAAAACAACAACAACAACAGACTATTCACCGAGTAACTCGACGTCTCATCTGGATCCATACTGTTTGCAAATACGACTTAGATCGCGGATAGCGAGATAAGGGTTAATATACGTTAATCGTAGATTCTAATCTGACACGAAGTTATTCGTTATCTCATCTGAAACTGAACTATCTGTACACATGTAAATGCTTGTCCTTACTGAATGCCTTTTTCGGCAAATTGATTTTTGCTTGATACGTTACGAATGAACTCTATATATTCCTCCAACCATTTCCCCTCTCCAGTAGTTTGTAAAGCTGGGTTATTCTGAGAGAGGGTTAGGTGCGTAAATTTAAACATTTTCAAGAATAGCTCCTTTATTTCCCCACCAAACCCTATACTGTGACCACTCTTTAGAATCGTCTCTTCGTGACGATTCTAAACAGTGGTCCCAGTATAGGGTTTGGAGGAGAAATGACGATTTTAGTGTGTTGGTACGCAGATTTATCTGTTGCTGTATATACTTCAAGTCGGCGCCATTTTGATAACTCAGACTGACACTGTAGCAAAGAGTAGTTTGAGCTGGGTCTGTACTATTAATTACAATTAATTAGGATAAATATGGTATTACTGGTTGACATAGACTTTCTTCGTACATTTATTTGTAATATTAATATTGGTTAAGCTTGGACAATCGGGTGTAAGTAAAACTTATAACACATCAGAGTTTAGCACACTATTATATCAGCACGGGAAGGCTTAACCCTTTTTCTCATATAATTCCAGTTTCACATATTTAGAAACAGAGTAGACCCATATCAGACGGCTCCTATAGGATCAGGGTCTGCTCTGTTTGCTTATATAATTTGATAGATCCGTTTCTTTAGTTTTTGAAATAGCTATTAAAATGTTTCATTATAACTACTTTGTTCATGACTATTCAGTAGGCATTGAACTTTGTAATAAACATAGAACAGGGAAAGAGTTAATCAATGTCATTCAAGAGATGATCGCAAGCAGGAATTACTAGGACGGATATTAACATTACTCTTGCAGTTTTGAATAATTTGTGGTTGTGTTTCCCATAGATATGCATGAAAATCCTTAATTTCGTATTCGTACCACAAACATTCACGTCTGTCAAATTTAAATTTCTATTCATTTTCCTGAACCAATCCTTTTTCATTAGTACATGATGACAGAACTGTTACTTGCGGGGGAATGTTACTACACACCCTATGTCAATTAAACTAATTTTCCCCTAAGGAAGAAACCTCAAAACGGTTTAACCTAAATCTTTTGTAATGATGCCGTTCACAAAGACTGCAGTTTCCTTCACTCTGTTGAACCACAGTCGAACCTCTCTACAATGAGTACATTTCAGAAATCTAATTATTGGATCTTTAACACATTAGGTAGTCGATGCAGGATGATGGTCATACAAAAATCTCCCACGAGGTTTAATTTTGCTCTACATTTGTTTTGCATTCAGAAACCACCTGTATTTAAAAATCCAAGTGTTAATTCATTAAGGATTAAGTGGCTTTTACATAGAGGTTTAACTGTACATGTATCTGGGTCCCTGCTTATAAAGCTTTTAGTTGAGTCTGAGATCGTTCTCAAGTTTTTGATTGGTCAGATTTGAGCCTCTGGCTCAAATCTGACCAATCAAAAGCTTGAGAACTCAAATCTGACCAATAAAAAGCTTGAGAACGAAACTCAGACTCAACTAAAAGCTTTATAAGCATGGACCCAGGTTTTTGTTCATGAGTAAGTATTTCTTAGACCCATTGCTCAAGCTGTTTATCAACGAATTCAGCACTGAATCAACAAAACTTGTTAATTGAATTATTCTAAGTCAAGGAAACAACCACATGGTGCTTTTCGTTTGTTAAAACAATCCTTTTTAACAAATATATATACGATCAGTGTATATTTAATCAGGATCTACTATGTTTGCTATAGTGTAATATAGATCTGGTTGTACAGTTTCTGTCTGGTTGTACAGTTTCTGTCTGGTTGTACAGTTTCTGTCTGGTTGTACAGTTTCTGTCTGGTTGTACAGTTTCTGTCTAGTTGTACAGTTTCTGCAATGGCCTTACACCGCCACCTTATTTCGCCGCGTGGTTATCTTAAACTGTTTCTGATGTGTACAAAACATACTTAAGCTCTTTATCTTCCTCTCTTTTCTTATATTTGTAAAATTAAGTAGCTATTTTGACTTTTCGAAGTCACGTTTGATTTAGATACATTCATTTCACGTCTCAGAATAAGCAAGAACTGTAGATAAAATGTATATAATTTAGAAACTCTGGGAAATCTCGTACAGTCGATTCTAAGGAGTACAACAAATAGTATGGTCTAAAGATAAACTGTACAACATGTTTAAAGGAGCCATCAAAAACTACTAACTAAACAGTACTAACTATGGGTCTGTAAAGCAGATGGTAGCTTAATGCAGGTCAAAACTAATACCGAAAGCTCCTATATCCGCTTTTTTGCATTACTTTTGCCCTGTATTAAGCAACCGTTTGCTTTTTAAGATTCTCGTGTTCAATAAATGAATGGGCGCTTAAGATAGGTTTTACTGTAGAACCTATTTGAACAAGATTTCCTAAATTCATTCCCGGGCATTCCAGACCTTTTAATTCATAAATATGTAAAAATAATGACACCATGACTGTTAGGGGAAGTTTTATACATGTAATTGTGAGTGAACACATGCATGTTTGACCATGGCAGAATCACGTCTATATCATTCCACAAGCAAACTAAGGAGACCTTGATCAGACAACATACACAAGAGTCGTCTGATCTGGGTCTATTCCAATTTACAAATGCGTTTAAAGAGGTATACATGTAACAGATGGTTAACCCTTAACTCAATGAATATTATTGAAAGAAATGATGACGTCATGAATTTTGCCAATTAAAATTTTGCCAATGCAGAAACTGTATAATCAGATCTATATTATATCATAGGCAAACAGAGCAGACCCTGATCAGACGGCTCTTAGATGAGCTCTCTGATCTGGGTCTACTCTGTTTGCAAAGGAGTAGAAAGGCGTATTTATGGAGTAAAGGGTTGACATATTATCTAGATATAACAGTAGTCCTTGCCCGGATGTTCCCTCTTCAAGATATTTTGCTATTCAGATTTTCAGCTGCAATACATTCCGTTACTTAAAATCTAAGTTGTGTTATTTCTCTAGCCTATATGTTCCTATGTTTCAGGTCATGGTATTCGTATACCCATGATCTGTATCAGAATTGGCGACAAACACAAATCTCTATCTGTTCATTTACATAGCTTCTCTTACAATATAAGCTGGCCCGGGTGCTGTTTTCTTTGAGCTTGGTCAAACAATAAAGCCGACCATTTGTATACATAAAAAAGCTCACCAGCCTTATTTATATTCTTTAAACACAGATGACATTGTTGCAAAGTATAAAGGCACCAACTCATGAATACATATTGCTTGGGATTTTAACAAAACTGTCGGAAATCGATCAAGAAGTGATCGCCCATATTACTACAGCTCTCACATGTTGCCATTTTTTTTCTATTTGTCTAGACGTGTTTGGACAAATAATACAAACCATGATTCATTGATACGTTGTAGCTCACCGAAGGACAGACACGCTGTATATAAAACTAAGAGAAAGCTGGGCAGATTTCCCAAGAGTGTACGAGCATCGTCTAACAGGAAATTTGACCATCCATTACAGATTATTTGGGGAAATTGCTTTTTACCATGCCATTTGCCAAACCCAAGAGAAGCCTGATGAATATTCAATTCATAGTGGTCAGTGAAGCAAATGCTTCTTGTTTCCCCATTATCGTACTAAGCGAATGTCCTCTGCTTTAATTATAAGTTTTGTTTTCTTTCACCGGGTCCGATGTTCTGAGATATGAGTATCTGGTTAGTCGGGTTTTGAATGGAACTCCAAGTATGATAAATCAGTTACAGTTAAACCTCTCTATAATGGCCACTTTGTGTGTTAATTAGTTGGTATTTAGGACAGGTGGCTGCTTAAAGCAAGGTGAAAGTAAAACAGAACGCTCATATAGGAGCGTTCTATTTCACTTTCACCTTGCTTTAAGCAGCCACCTGCCTTTTACACATAATACTTGATGTAATTTAGTGGCCGTTAAAGAGAGGTTTTACTGTACTTGAAAATGAACCCAGATACAAGCTCAAGTTTATAGCATCAGTTGTAATTAGTTATTCTAATGATGAGTTTTCTGGATGATCGGCAGTTTGTCAGACATACGACCATTAAGTGCAACAGGTTGATGAGCATTCTTTGAGACTCGAACAACAGAATGAATGTACGATAAGTATCTTGGTACTCCATATATTCAGCAGGAGCTGTCTGGAATAACATATATCTAATTCTACAGTTCATGCCAACGCCAACATTTCCCGCGAAATACAAACGTTTGCCAGTTAGTTAATCCTTTCCCTGTTCTAGTTTTATTCCAAATGTTAATGCCAACTGAATATTCATGAGCTATATATTTTCAATGAAATCTGGAAGGTGAAACGTTGTAGCCATTTTCGAAAGTAAAGAAACAGATCTTAAATCCTATTAGCAAACAGAACATACTCTGATCAGACGGCTCTTATAGGAACCGTCTAATCTGGGTCAACTCCGTTAGCAAATGCGTGGACATCCATTTTTATGAAGGATGTTAATATCTAAGATATCAATATTTCTTGCATGGATTGAAGAGTTGTCTAACATTTCGGCTCTAAATGTCTTTTGTCATATATTTTCTCTGAGTAACAAGACCGGTCGTTTTCGTTATAATGTCAGGGAGGCAGAGAAAAGCAATGCCGTATACATGTACAATAAATACCTTAAACCGGACGTTAAAATTTAGTATAAATATCGGCCTTGATTACAAATGGCAGCTTAATGCAAGGCGGATTTCGTGCAGAAAGCACGCTAGGAGCTTTCTGAGTGACTTTTACCCTGCATTAAGCAGCCACCTGCTGAAAAGTATTTAAATTCTTCTGTACTAGAATTACGATTTAGAGGGGTTTTACTGTAATAATTGTTGGTAGAAACCTTAAGGTAATGAACACCTGCAATAGAGCCTCTCTAACGCCACCACTTAGTGAATAAACATGAGTGTCTTTACCAGAATGTTGTTGCTTAATGCAGGACGAAGTGGAAGCTTTCTGCATAACGTTCGTCCTGCATTTAGCTTCCGTCTGCCTTAATGACTCAGAATTGGACATATTCTTCGGACTTGTTTTCTTTTATTAATATGAATACAGTGAAACCTCTCTATAACGGCCACTAATTTGTGTTAATTATGTGTTATTTAGGGCAGATGGCTGCTTAAAACTAGGTGAAAGTAAAACAGAACGCTCCTATAAGAGCGTTCTGTTTAACTTTCACCTTGCTTTAAGCAGCCATCTGCCTTTAACACAAAATACCTGATGTAATAAAGTGGCCGTTATAGAGAGGTTTTACTGTAAATCCCCACAGGATTTTTCTGCATGATTTTCACCCTAATGATCTAAATGCTACTTTACCAAACGCCCAGTTTAGAGGAATTACTTAACATATATCAATTGATTCAAACATAAATCATACATAAGCATAAGTATAAAAACAAGTAATAAGTATAAGTAAGTATAAGTATTTCATGTTTAGTATGAAATAGAATGTAGTTACCCAAACCATTAAGCCAAAAACACCAACTAAAAGATTTCTTTCGATGTATAAATGGCCGTTCAATCATAAATAAAAGGATAGAACACTGCATGGTTCTTTTAACCAGTTTCTCTGTGGACATCGTGAATATAAATAAGAACCATTTTATTTTGTAATAGCAGAAAGTTGTGGCAAATGCAGAAACATTAGATCCAAATCTATATTATTTCAGAAGCAAATATAGCAGACAGGATCAGACTGCTCCTGAAGGAGTCTTCTTTTGTAGGTCTATCCTGTTTACACAACTTTGGTGGTTAATATACACATACGGGTATATGGAGAAAAGGCTTTAATATACTACTCTATTGCAATATTCAGGCAAATCAACTTATCTGAGAGTATATGTTGGTCACAGTTCTTGTCTGAATCCTTGAAAGTAGCATGACATTCCCATTTTCTTTGTTGTACTGAAGCCTAGACAATTCCTGAATGGCACCAGTAGCCCCTAGTGAATACAAAACCATAACAATGTTCCGTCAGTGGCCCACATTACCACTACTTGCTTGGTCTGGCCATTAATTAACCCTTACCTCGCTGTATCAATTAATGTCTGGTCAAATTGGATTCTGGTGCAAATTAACTACTTCCGATTCGAACAAATTTTGAGAAATTATTGACCAAGTGTCAAAGAGAGACGTTGAGTTGCTCGGCGTCTTGTCTGGATCCAACCTGTTTGCAGATGCGTGTCATATCGTGGTTAGCGGGATAAAGATTAAATTCCTACACGCACTCATACTTGCAATGCTCTCTGCAAATCCGGTAATTAATTGTGTTTGCACTTGGGAAGATGCGCTTTGCCGGTGCGAAATGATGCAAGGAGAGATAATTAAATTTTTGTTTTATTTTCGCAATGACATGTTGTGTCCATGGTTTTGCTGCTAGTGCCATAAAGATTTATATCTGTAACTTATTAGTTCACTGGCCAGGTAACGTTTATGTGACATTTGTCTACAAATGGAAAATTGTATCTATTTTAGAAGTACTGCGAGGAAGGCACATTGCAGCATGTACATATTGTTGAATATTAAGGGTTAGCCCATGGCAATTTTTGCTGATCATGAAAATTAATGAGTAAATACTGGCTAAGAGGATGATTTGCGGGCCTGTCCTGGCTTTTATGAGTATGATCTAGAATGATGAGAGAGAGAAAAGTCTTCCCATTCGGATACAAGGGCCTTTATTTTGGAAAGTAGCTGTAAAATTAAAACAAAATCCACTTAAATGTAGCGTATGCATCAGTGGAATGCGTCTGTTAAAATATTTCCGATCTGAGTAGAATAGTATTACAGTAAAACCTCTCTTAACCGGCAGTTAAAATTAGTATGAATATCGGTCTTGGAGACAGGTGGCAGCTTAATGCAGGGTGAAAGTCATGCAGAAAGCTCCTAGAGGAGCTTTCTGCATGACTTTCACCCTGCATTAAGCAGCCACCTGCCTAAAAGTATCTAAATTATTATCTACTAGAATTCCGGTTAAGAGAGGTTATACTGTAGTATTATTATTATGATACAGGAAATTGATTCTTGACATTCAGACTTATTTCGACTTGCATATTTATGCCTTACGAACATAGATATTTAACCTTTACCTGATAGATATGCCCTTTGACGTATTTGCAAATAGAGTAGATCCAGATTAGAGCGCCTCTAAATTAGTCAGGTTCTGTTTTGTTTGCTTAAAGAATAATATAGATTTGATTCTACAGTTTCTGCCTTGGCCAAACCAAACCGTGTACATATGTTATCATAACATTCAGCTTATAAATATTTACGATGCCATTTATTCATCAGCTAAATGTGTAATTAACACATTCCCTCCTAGTGACCCATTTTGTCTGTAAAACTCACATTTTGAATCAATTATGATAAATAGAGCATTTGCTCTATAGGAGCAAATGCTCTATTTATCACAATAGTTTCATAACTATACAATTCTAAAATTCTCTTTTTCTATAGTTAATGATCCTTTTCGTAATATTTATTCAAAGAGGTTGGGTCTAAAACTAGTCTAGAAGGGAATTAGTTAACCCAGTGTTACGATGCTCAGATGTTGTTTTTTTCCAATCCAATTCTTTATTGCGTAAAACATACATTTGTATGCTTAGAGAAAGATTACATAAACATACACAATCATGTGTACCTTTTACCAACAACTTCGGTTCCTTTTCTTCCTTATCTGATGAATATTCAGGTAAGAAATAATGACGTCATTAACATCAATTACAAGCAAACAGGGCATAATTTTTTTTATGCTGCTCTGATAGTTCCTTAACCTTTAGCCTGATATGGGCGGATGAGTGAATACCTATGCAAACAGTTTGGATCCAGATGAGACGCCGAGTAACTCGGCGTCTCATCAGGATCAAACTGTTTAACACTCTGATTGCATATTGGTAGACACATTGATTATAGCCTGAATTTTGGAAATGTAGTAGGTGAAACATTCTGTAAAAATAATTTGGTCAGCAGGCTAAAGGTTAAGAAGCCGTCAGATCTGGGTTAACTCTGTTTGCAAAGATGTTTAAAGGCGTCTCTATCAGCTAAAGTGGTACTACCTATCGGGCGACCTTTTTCGACACGATCGTTTCCCTTATTTAGGCTTAAAACCATACATTTTCTTAAGCGCACATATACAATACTTTAATTTCCCAAACATTGCGCATTTCTGTATTTAGTAGAATATATTTCCAAATCTTTAATTTATGTAACTTAATATAAAGCTTGTACATATATCATTTGAGGACTGGCGGCCTAGATGATAAAACCTTATTACTGAGTACATTTGTTTCATTGCTATACCATAATGAATACATGTTTTATTAGAATTGGTTTCATCACGTGATCTGTTTATTCTGTGGAATGGATCAATCGGAAACGATGCCATAAGTGCGGGGATTAGGTCTGTAAAGTAAATACTGATCTCACAATGATAGTGAGCGTAAGTGTTAAGTTAATATTTGAACGAGGAAGTGGAAAGAATTGGTCCGTACGAGTCAGAAGTTACAATGTATAACTTCCTGTGATCTATTTGGCGAGTTTATAATACCTTTTGCAAACAGTTCGAGTGGAAATGAGATACCAGCTACATTGACCAGTCGACTTGCAAATTGTAATACCATTCACAAGGGCTGCTGTGCCGTAACCCGTGGTTACTTTGAAACGGTCTGTGAAAACAACTCTGTGAGCGGAACGACACGGTGTAACTTGCAAAGAATGACAACCAAATGCACGCGTCTGGTCTGAGCTGCAGATACAACAGAGCTACTACACAGAGGTCCAGATAAGATGCGTAACTTTAAATATTTTCAAGAATAACTTCTTTATTTCTCCACCAAACCATATTTTGTGACCACTCTTTAGAATCGTCTCGAAGAGACGATTCTAAAGAGTGGTCACAAAATTGGGTTTGGTGGAGAAATGAAGATTTTAGTATTTTAGTATCTTTTGCTCTGGCAATTAACACTTAAGGTGCGTACCCAAACACTATAGTCGTCATTTTTCCACCAAACCCTATACATGTACTTTGACCATTCTTTAGAATTCTCGCAAAGAGAGTGGTCACAGTATCAGGTTTGGTAGAGAAATAAAGTAGCTATTCTTGAAAATGTTTAAATTTACGCATCTGATCTGGACCTTTGGACAACCAAATACACCCGCCTTGTAGACAATCATAAAAGGTGTTCTGATCCATCTAAACTCTAATCCAAACATCTTTATGATACTCATTAGAAAGAGAGGCGAGTCTAATGAGTACCAACAAGATAGGGTTGGGGATACAGAGAATGATTTATCAATACTTATATTTTCTAAATACGCCCCTTTTCTGCAGCTCTAGTCCACCATATTGAAAACATGGCGCATGATTAAAGTCTTCACAGTTCGGCAATGGTAATAATCTGCAAATGTTTTACCAGCTAACATGACACACGCTCAATCAGTATATTACTTGGTTAGGCTTTTTTGTTGAGCCTATATGTATACACCACTATGTAAAACATCGGAACCCGTATATCATATTTTCCCGTGGCATAGTTAATTTGGTTATTTGATGACCTACATAATTAGTATATACTAGGTAAACTTTAAAAACTCAACCATGTTTCGTAGCGATGGGGTTCTGCAAATGAAATATGTCTTGGGACAACCTCTGGCATTGACCGGTATAGCAAACGGTGTAGACCATGATCAGATCGCTCATTCAGAAGCCCTCTGATCTGGCTCTACACTGTTAGCTTATATCCCATGTATGAGATCACGGACGTATATCGGTTAAAGAGTCTGACACCGTCAATCAGTCCGACAAATGTCCCTTCTCTCATGATGTACGAAGGGACTGGACACGTTGTAGTATTATTTGAGACAGACGTGAATAGAATAGAGCTTGTGTGTGCTACATCAACACCGTTCGGACCCTTGTTCGATAAGCATATCTGTAATGAATAAATTTAAAAAAAACGCTTCAAAATAGTTCCATTATTTCCACACAACCCAATGTTTGTGACGATAGTGTTTCGTTGGGAAATATTATTTTAGTATTTGAATAACGTTCCTTATGTATGACCCTGCCATTGAACATGGGTTCTTGTTCAAGGCAATACATACCATGTATATCATCTTTACACAAAACGTAACGGCCAAATGTAACAGGAACACTCTATTCAATTAACTATTATCTCGCCGACGCGACGAACATTTGCAAACAGTTTAGATCCAGATGTGACGCCGAGTAACTCGGTGGTGTCTCATCAGGATCCAAGCTGTTTGACAATCGGTCAGTAGTTTCTTAAAAGCTTGATCGAACTGCATGTAAGTAAATCTTGCTTTATATCAGAGTTTGAGAAGATATGATGTTTTGGCAGGATAAGGGTAAAACCAGAGCAATCACGGAAGATACGGGCATAGTGGCACAATTTAGCTTTCCTTAAATAAACCCCCGATCAATAGCCGAACTGTGTCCAACAGATGATACGTAAGCCAATTTCAGATTTTGTTATCAGTCTTTAACCAGGACGAGTTAACCCTTTACCAGTTGAATTCTCTTGTAAAATTAACTAAGTAGAATGTATTAATTAGATGATTTTTATAATGACATATGCACAGACGTCAGGAAGTTTTGACCAAAGCAGAAACTATAGAATATGACCTACATAGTTACATCAGCAAACAGATTTGACCCCTGATCAGTCGGGTCCTCTGATCTGGGTCTGCTCCGTCTGCAAATCCGTCTCCATCAGGTAAAGGGGTAACGGAGATTATAAGCCAACATGCAATATACAAGCCTGTGGCGCCTCATATATCAACGTCCTGTTCACGATAAAAAACTATTGACAAACGATGCAACACTACTGTTATCTCCTTTGTAGACAAAACGGAGAGAATTACCTTAGACATTAAGAAGACGACTGTGTTGACACGTCTACTTATCTCAGATACTGAGAATCATTGGGGTGTCTGGGAAAAGATGTAGTACGTTCCTACATACTGCATCACCAGGAGGTTTGATAAAAACCACAACAGCCAATGCATCTCAAATATGTTATTGATCCCAGAGGTACCAAAAGACTTGTCTGGTAGCCTTTATCAAAATTCGAACTATGGCATAGTATTACAGTAGAACACGTCTTAACCCTTCGCTTGCTGTTCAGGTGAATATACCTACATGTAAATAGGGAAGACCCAGATGAGACAGCTCCTGCAGGAGCTGTCTCATCAGGGTCTGCACTATTTACAAGCTGATTGTGCAACCAGTGCACCCCACTGCAGTGATTGCACAGCGAAGTACTTGTACACAATGAAGATATATGTAATTAAACAACAGGGCATGGTTAAAGAGGGAGAAACGTATTTTAAAATTCAGCAAGCGAAGGGTTAAGCGGCAATCAAAAAGATAAATATTGGTCTGTAAGGTATGTTGTAGCTTAATGTATGTCAAAAGTAATGTAGAAAGCTCCTATATGAGCTTCCTGTATTACATTTGGCCTGCATCAAACAACCACCTGCTTTTTAAGACGTCTATGTTCAATAAATGAATGGACGTGTTCTTCTGTACTCTCCCTTGTCACTTCAGATGTTCATAGTTGGTTTCCATATTGAAGATTCATGTCAAGATCGTTTTACCTCAGACGTACGCATAATCATCGTACTTTAACTTATTCTCTCCTAGGCTATTTTTAGACCCAACCTTTGTGAATAAATCTACCGAAAAGGAGCATTAACTAGATATGAAAAGAAAGAAAACTTAAGCAGACAACATTTCCATCGACAACAAAGCAAAGTTCCTCCCAATACTAACCGTTTCTATATGTCCAGACAAGCAATATTTTCACGGTGATCTATTCCTGCTATTAGTTCTTCAGCTTGATTCATGTTTATTGCAGCCCTTGTCTATGTTTTTGATATCCTGCCTGGATCAGATAATGTAGACAGAGGTAATGCCGATTTCACCAATAGATCAACTTTTTCTCCGCATCTGTGCAGTTTCCTAGGAATTATGGTAAACCCGGGTTACAGAAAACTGTAAATGTACGTCTGTGTATCTCAGCTCGAATCATAGAAGTTTCGAAGTGTATCACAGACGCCATATTCGTGACCCTTTACTCCATGAACATTTTTTAGTTTAACCCTTCGCTTGCTATTCACGTCAATATTCCTGTAGGAGCTGTCTCATCAGGGTCTGCACTATTTACAAGTTGATTGCGCAACCAGTGCACTCCACAGCAGTAATTGCACAGCGCAATACTTGTACACAGTGAAGATATATGTAATTATACAACAGGGCATGGGTAAAGAAGGAGAAATGTATTTTGAAATTCAGCAAGAGAAGGGTTAAGCCCACCCTCTTTGTATATCTATTATCTCAAATAGTAGTTTCGTATGTATATATTGGTAGTCATTTCTATAAATGCATGTTAAGTCCATGTCTTAAAGTTCTTGAGCGCAAACAGTGCAGACTCCAATAGAAGCTGTATGAAACAAATCTACAATATTTGAATAACAGGTTTACCCTTTAAGGGTTAACATTTAGCGTGAGAAGGGTGACATTTAGCGTGAAAAGGGTGACAGTTAGCATGAGAAGGGTGACATTTATCGTGAGAAGGGTGACATTTAGCATTAGAAGGATGACATTTAGCATGAGAAGGGTGACATTTAGCGTGAGAAGGGTGACATTTAGCGTGAAAAGGGTGACATTTAGCATGAGAATGATGCCATTTAGCATGAGAAGGATGCCAATAAGCATGAGAAGGGTGACATTTAGCACGAAAGGGATGGCATTTAGCGTGAGAAGGATGACATTTAGCATGAGAATGGTGCCATTTAGCATGGCCGGTTAACATTTAACATGAGAAGTATTAACATTTAGCTTGAGATGGGTTAACATTTAGTATGAGAATTTTGAACATTTAGAATGAGACGGAACACATTTAGAATGGTGATCTAGGTTTACTGTTTTGCATTTGCTAATGAACAACACTTTGACCATGAACTATGAAACCTGGAAGATTGTTCGACTTCTTTCTGATCTAGGTCTACTGTGTTAGGCGTCAAACAGTGTGTCCATCAAGGGAAATGATTTAAGAAAGGGGCGAGGGTTATGAAGCAGACCGCACTGTTAGTGCAGACTATCCAGTGCATATATATATAGCTAGGAGGCAGACAACGAGAAATCAGATATCACAGAAGCAGACACCACAGAAAACAGACGACATAATATATAACCGAAGCAGACAACAGTTTAAAAGCAGACAATATTTGCCTTTCTTTATATGATATATTCTATTACTTCGTATCTGGTTCGCACTATTGATCTGTGTATCCTGGAGGCTTGCTAACGTTGTTGTAAGGAGAATCTTTATTTGCATCACAAGACTTACAGAGATTGAGATCTCGGCAATGATGAATGCTTCTCACGGTAGAAAGTCGTTTGTAGCTGTCTTGTTAACTCTTTGCAAGCTGAAGAATTGATGTCGGCCAAAATGGGTGTCCTCTGCTGCAATTCTCAAAGTTACTATTTTCCCCAGTGCTATCGATTACACTCTCAGTGTCAATCAGTGTGGATCCCTGAGTAGATGCCGAGGATATGCCGAGTAACGTGGCGTCTTAACTGTATCCAGACTGTTTGCATCACTAATGATCACGAATTGACGACAAGCGTGAAGGCTTTAGTTGTAGTGCATTAATTTTTACCTGATGAATATAAGAAACAATGACATCAGGAATCTTAACTAAGGCATATGAACACATGAATTTGTGTGTAAAAGTTGTCGGTTAAAAGAGATCGCTTTTTGATGGCCGCTTAAGACAGGTTGTACTGCACACAGTCAATAGTTGTTTCAAACGCTTGCTCGGAACGAAAGTAGACAAAAGTGCACCGGATCAAAATATGATGAGACATTACAATAAAACCGCTCTAATGCGACCACCAAAAAGGGGCATAATTCTGGGTGACAGAGCCAGGTGGTAGCTTAATGCAGGGCGAAAGTAATGCAGAACATTCCTATAGGAGCTTTCTGCATTACTTTCATCCTGCATTAAGCTACCACCTGCTTATAAAGGCAGCTATGGTTCTTTTTAAGTGGTAGCATTAGAGGGGTTCTACTGTATTTGTTTACAGCAGGGTCAGTGTTAATCATTCCACAATTTCATTGGGCCGGTGTACGGTCGTATGATGACCTATGCAAGGTTTGGATCCAGACGATACTCGACATCTCATCAGGTTCCAAACAGTATGATACTATGATGATGATGAAACAAAGGAGAAGAACTACATGTAATCAAAACTGTAACTAGGAACAGACAACAAACTTTGCAGACGACAATACGTTTTAGTTAACTCTTTCGCTGCCAGTATCGCAGCTATGATTGACTATGTAAACAGTTTGGATCCAGATGAGACGCCGAGTAACTCGGCGTCTCGTTAGGATCAAAACTGACAATATATCAGATCCGATATAGGAGTTTTCTGTATTACTTTTGTCCTGCATTAACCCATTTGCTCCCACGATCCCATATATGGGACGTAGGCAAACAGTGTAGACTCTGATCAGACGCCGCATAATGCGGCGTCTGATCAGAGTCTACACTGTTTGCTGATAGGAATTTCAATATAAAACAAAATGAAATTGAAAATTTAGACAAGACACACCTTAGATAAAAACAAAATGGATCCAATCCAATATATAAACATGGAAGAATCCACTGGTAGCAAATGGGTTAAGCAACTACCTTCCATTTAAGACTCATATGTTCAATAAATAATTGTCCGCCTTGGACAGGTTCTACTGTATTCAGCTTGAAATAAATGGCACGCTGGCGATAATACTGTAGCAGACGATAATGCAGCTGACGATAATATTACAGCAGACGATATTATATCATTCTAAGAATTAATCTGTCGCCTTTTCTAGAAATATTGGTTAACAGAAAGTGAATTCCCTAATCGGCCGACGCAAATCGATTTGCATATTTGTTTAGATTTCACTTAACTTTTTGCCAAATTGTGTCGTTTTTCGTCTGCTACAATTTTCATTCTTTTTATTTTTCTTATATTTTTGTTTAAAAAACAGTCACAGTAACAAACAGTTTGGATCCTGATGAGACGCCGAGTTACTCGGCGTCTCATCTGGATCCAAACTGTTTGCATAGGTAATCACAGATGTGACATTAGCAGCGAAAGAGTGTAAGTATCCTTAAAACTCAAGGTCGATGGATGATGAGTCAAGCAGCAAGAAGTTGTTTATTTTAAAATCAGTTTAACGCTTTGTATGCTGGACTCGAGTGTATTGGTACATTTGCAAACAGTGTCTATCCAGATCAAATGACACTTATGACCAGGGTCTCGACTGTTTGTCATTCAAAGCCCTACGGCGATATAATATGCATTTCATATTGAATGGACGATATAGTAAAGTACTGACGGGCTATTCCACTTTGAATATTCAGCAGTCAAAACGTTAAGAAATATACTGTCAGACGATAGAAGAGATGAATGGGACCGAGAAGGTATGTAGACAAATGTATTAACTTTGTTTAATCCGTAGAATCATATCTACATTAATCATAATAACCTGATAAGATCCTGAGCAGACAACTGTTATAGGAGTCTTGTGATCTGGGTCTACTCTGTTTGCAAAGGTATATTAAGGCATATTTGCTGAGTTCTTGTTTCAATCAGTTTGAAAGACAGTTTGGCACTTGAACCACGATGAGCGCTGTCCCGCGTACTTTTCAGTTTTCAGTAGAAAAGTACATTTATATAAATAGTTTTAGAAAAGTGTACTTTTATCAGTATTACATGTTTGCCACGTTATAAACTGTTCCAATTCTAAGAGCCTACATGACGAACTGTAGTGAAATAGACTTTAAAACCCTTTTTACCTGATGCATATTTATGCACGAGTCCACTCATTATGAATATAGAATTCTTATATTAACCACTAGCCTGCTGTAAAAACAGTGTCTGCTCAAACTTTGTTCTACAGTAAAACCTCTATATAGCGGCCACTAAATTACATCAAGTATTTTGTATTAAAGGCAAGTGGCTGCTTAAAGCAAGGTGAAAGTAAAACAGAACGCTCCTATAGGAGCGTTCTGTTTTACTTTTACCTTGCTTTAAGCGACCAACTGCCCTGAATGCCAAATGATTAACACAATTTAGTGGCCGCTATAGAGAGGTTTTACTGTACTACAAGTTTGACTCGCTCAAACCTTTGAGATACTATTGACTTAGTGTCAAACAGTTTGCACCCTGATGAGACGCTGAGTTACTCGGTGGCTAATCTGGGTCGAAGCTGTTTGCAAATACTAGGACTTCATGTCGCACTTTAATAACAGACGAAGGGATAAACTATTGAAGACAGAAAAGTAATGCCATTGGAACACAGCAGAAAGTCTGTAACATATATTAAGCAAAGAGAGCAGACCCTGATCAGACAACTGCTACATGGGTCTGTCTAATCTTGGTCTGCTCTGCTTACAAAGGCGCACAAAATCGAGATTATAATGTGAAGGGTTAAGTTTGAAACATGTAAACGGATTATAATCTCAAACAGCGCTGGACCAAAAACCCAGAATGCTACAAAAATGCATTGGAACAGACAAAGTTTATGAAATCAAGATTGGCATTAGTGGCATTTTGACGTCATCCTGTTTTCAAATCGATATTGTTTCTTTGCACGTTATCGGCGCTTTGTGATTAACATATAATACATACAGGTTGGATCCATTTGAGGCATCGAGTAACTGATTAAAATCCAAACTACTTGACACTCTGGCTGAAATATTGAACAGAAATGGACGACAATTGTCTTTGAGAACTATAGCAGACAACAATAATGGCAGACGAAAACTGTATATTGTGGAACTTAAAAACATCTATCAGTTGACATTAACACCTACTCAACCAGTCGAACCGTTCACATTTCTGTCTGTTTTACTTGGTCGCATGGGTTTTGTTTTTAACAGACTGACACTTTGCAAATAGACCGTCTAAATATCAGGCCCGACTTCATTGCAGTGTGATCGGGTGTGAAATTATGTAAATTTATGAATACAGTAAAATCTCTCTACTTCCGGTTTATTCCGGATCAAATACTAGTAACGTATAGCCCTTTCTTTGATAATCATAAACCGAGTGAAAGATTTTTAGATCTGCACTTTGTTGGAAAATACATAAAGCTGGGGCTATAGTTGTTTAAAACAGTCTGTTGATTAATGCAGAACGAACGTAATAAAAAAAGCTCCTGCTTTTTGCATACTTTTCGTCCTACATTAAGCTACCATCTGCCCTTAATCATCCCAGACTTGGACGTTACTTGAGTTGTCGGTATAGGGAGGTTTTATTGTGTAACATTAATAGAGCTTTGCAATAAACACGGGGTGATGAGATGACTAGAGCTTCAGTTACAGGTAAAGGGTTAAACATACAATAGAATTTCAATATATCGATCTCGGATAATTCGAACTTCTATATACATGTAATTTGAGTTAAACATTCGGACACTTCCAAATTTTGTAATACAGAAGTGTTATAAAGTTCACAATTGCACATATCTATAAATACATGCAATAGCTTGGTGCGGGTCGCTTGTAATGCTGAACGCTCCTACAAGAGCATGCGGCTTTACTTTCGACTTGCATTAAACTGTCAATCTTGGATCTGTCTGCAGTAATTTTGTTCTGCCTCAAGTTTCATTATAGAAATGTTTTTCATTATTTGTTTTCTTTTGAACACGTGTTCGTTTTGTCTCATAACCCTTCTCTTGCTGAATTTTAAAATACATTTCTCCTTCTTTACCCATGCCCTGTTGTATAATTACATATATCTTCACTGTGTACAAGTATATCGCTGTGCAATCACTGCTGTGGAGTGCACTTGTTGCACAATCAACTTGTAAATAGTGCACACCCTGATGAGACAGCTCCTGCAGGAGCTGTCTCATATGGGTCTTCACTATTTACAGGTAGGTATATTGACGTGAATAGCAAGCGAAGGGTTAATGTGATTCATGCTCAAGACAAACGGTGTAGAAATAGTTAAGGAGTCCTGGTTAAAACACGATCTGCGATCAGGTTCCACAGTTTGCCACACAAAATCCGAAAAAAAATGAAATATGATCAAATGGGTGGTAAATATTGTAGAACGTGATCAGACGTGGTTTCACAATGTTCGCACTATCTAAAGGATGATTGCCGTACAGTAAACCTCAAGCTAACGTACAACAATGTCTCTTGTTCGCCTACATGGTGCCAAAGATGGAGTCGATTATTCAGCGTCTGTCACAAAAACGAATGATCCCAGTTGATGGCCGTCATTTCTTAAAATTCTGATGATGGCGGGTTTAGTTCTGAAAAGACAGCTAGAATGATTAAAGTTGCGTGCTTTAGCGAGAACTAATGAGGAGAAGTAGTTAGTTATCTCACATGAATATTCTCACAATGTTCTCTTATTCAGGTAAGAAATAAAGAATATTTATCAGCTGAGATTTGTACCGCCCCAGATCTGTGATCGGTGGACACATTGTTCTGTCTGTTGGTTTGTTGGTTGATCGTTTTGTAGGTCACAACTTCAACGTTGTGATAATTTTGTCGCCATTACATATACATATTTTAAACTTGGCATGCATGTGCAACTTATGGAGGCGAACATTATCACAATCGTTTCACAAAGTAGATTTTACAGGGGCGTCAAAAGGCACAAATATGAGGGAATTCGTTAAGGAGAGATTAACAAAATAAGTGTTGGCTCTCGTAAAAGTATATTCATAATTCCATAAGCAAAATAGAGCAGACCCTGATCAGACGGCTCCCACAGGAACCGTCTGATCTAGATCTACTTTTTTTTCAAAAGCGTTATGAACATCTCACATCTTTTCTTTATGTCTCTGAATGAGTTCCTCTTTAGATTTTTATTTATTAAATAGTTTGTTGCATTTAACATAATGTCAACACTAGATATCATCTGACGTTTCCAGCTGATCTGGATCTACAGTGTAAACACTACATCACTCTGACCAGACTGCCATTTACATTACAGCATTGGTCCAAATGAGACACCGAGAAACTGTTTGACAGTTGGTCAATAGTTTCCAAGAATTGTTGAACGAGTCGGAGGTAACTGAAACAGATAGGTGGGAGTTAGAGCAGACACCTTCTTAGGCGTGATAAGGGTTAACCCTTACAATGCTGAATTTTCAAATGGACTATTCAAAACAAAATTCAAACAGGTCAAGTTTATGGTGATTATTTAGGGATTTTTTTAAAAAAGAAAGCTGTAACATAACAAACAGTGCAGACCCTGAGTCTGGGTCTACACAGTTTGCAACAATTCCAAAATTCAACCATTTCCGAATTTCTCTAAAGAAAAGTGTTATATGGCAAACTGTGCTCCTCTAGGATCCCTCTCATCTTGGTCTACACAGTTTGCAAATGGCACAGTTAACCCTTATCGTGTGGGACACGAGTCACTAACGCGTGTCCCGCATTGTGAGGGTTAACTATGCACGTTATCTCGCAGCGTGGCACATTGCTGTCATTGTTATAATTGTGGGAGTGAATATTTCCTCTTCAGCTGCCATTTAAAACTGATTATACTATCTTAACATTTTACTCCATGAATATTCATGTAATAAATGGTATCATTGATATTAATTACATGACGTTTGGTAGTGACACGTGAACACAGGAGGTTTAGTTAGGCAAACACTGTAGAATCAGATCTATGTAACTACATGAGCAAGCAGTAGGCACTGATCAGACGGCAGATGTGTTTTATAAAGTAGAGTATCTACAGAGTGAATGGCTAACTGGCAACAATATAATGTCTGAAAATTTATATCTTCTTCAACGTCAAAAACATGATTTAGGGAGTCAAGTGTCACAGGAAATGGTTTCCGACACATTCTCTTTATTCCCTTTGCAATGCCACTTCTTGTCGTCTGCTTAAATTGTTTTCATGATTTACTTTCTTTTCTTTTTGTTTTCAAACCAAACTGTTTGTGTTCTGGTAAAATGCAGATGTCCTCGATGTCTGGTCTGGATCCAGACTGTTTGCAAGGGCGGCCATAGTTTCGTCGATGGCCGAGAAAGAGTTCTTCTCTTTGCAGTGCCAGCCATCTAATCAACACTGTCATAATACTAGTGAAAAAAGAGAGGAGCATTATGATAACCAAATAGTTTCACGCAACATCTCATAACATGCTTAGTAAATGTCGTCTGCAAAATATGTCGTCTGTTTCAGTTTTCAATGATATACTCTTTCAAAAGTATGATCTAAATGTTTGGCTAGTTTGGATCCAGATTAGACTCAGAATTATTTGGCTTTCATGTTGATGCAAACTATTCGCCTAGGATACTGGGACTTCGCTGCCAACATGCGAAGAGTTAAGCCGATAAAGATAGAGATTATCCGAAATGAAATATTTTGTATTCAGAATGCGAATGAAAATGTCATGATATCGTAGAATTGTTGCATATTTTATCCGAAAGGAAAGACATTTCTGGCACTGAGGCTAAAATGCAAATTACTGGCAGGTTGATTGAAAAAACAAATTGCAGTAAAAACTCGATACTACGAACTTTTAATAATGGGATAATGTATGTCTTTGTAGGCAGGTGATTGCTTAATGCAGGGTGAAAGTCATACAGAAAGCTCCTAGAGGAGCTTTCTGCACGACTTTCACCCTGCATTAAGCTGCCACCTTTGTTAAAGATCAATAATAGTACGTATTTGAGTGTTCGTAGTATCGAGTGTTCGTAGTATCGAGGTTTTATATTTACAAGTTCTCCATTCGTATTACATACGGGTACACATGATTCCTTTCTGCACTGCATGTACGTTCATATAGAGGCAAATGGGGATACTTTGTAGACGTATCGAAAGATGGAAAAGAAAGGGAGTTGTTAGTAGTACAATATTGTACATAATAATATGTGATAATATATATATATATGTAGAATATGTCACGAATATGTCACGAATATGTCGGCTTGCTTAACCCATTTGCCACCACGATCCCATATATGGGACGTAGGCAAACAATGTAGACTCTGATCAGACGTCGCATAATGCGGCGTCTGGTCAGAGTCTGCACTGTTTGCTGATAGGAATTTCAATATAAAACAAATCGAAATTGAAAATTTTGGCCAGGCACCCCTTAGATTAAAAAAAATGTGTCAATCCAAAATGACATCGTTTCTGTTTCAGTGTTGTAAAACAATTTCTGATCTAGGGCAGTTTTACTTATCTCTAACAGTGTAAAAAACATCGATAAACTACTAGCCGAGTGTGTAACAGCTTGGATCCTGATAAGACATTGAGTTACTCGGCGTCTCTTCTGGATCCATGCTGTAAATCAAACGCCAATCTGGTCGCACTATGCATGACGAGGGTTAACCCTTACAACGCTGAATTTTCAAATGGAATACCCCAAATTCAAAAGAGGTCAAGCTTATGGTGAATATTGAGGGGGTTTTCAAAGAAAAATGTGACATTACAAACAGTGCAGACCCTGATGAGAGGGCTCCCAGAAGAGCCCTCTCATCTGGGTTTACACTGTTTGCAAAGGACATTAATTAGTGACCCGTGTCCCGCATAGTAACGGTTAAATGGGCTCCCTCACGTGATCGAATCACAACTCACCGAATAATTTCTCAGAGTGGGGGCTGTTAATTCTTTGATTTCTGACTTGATGGTATTTTTGTGACGCTTCAAGTCATGTTGTCACACTATTTCAAGATTTAAAACGTACAAAATCATTGGTTCCAGGATATCATTTAAATTCTAATGTGGAATTCGCAATTTATCACACTGAATTACACTGTCAGACAATACGGGACTCCCAAACCATTAACTACAGTGCTGTATAAGACTAGCTGTATCAGTATCTGCTTCAGTTCTAAATTATCATGTTATCATTTACGTTTGTTAAAAGAAGGGACGTGAACGTCAAACAGTGTAGACCCGGATGAAACTGCCGCGTTACCGAACGTCTTTATATTGATCCAAAATGTTTTAAAATATTATCACGTATTCGACTATGGAACGGGAAGGGTCTAATAGAAATGAATTGAATTTGATATGATTAGTACTTGAAATGCACGTCACAAACAGGCAAGAGATTGGAATCAGCCAGACCCTGCATAGTGCTCATGCGCCGAGAAGGTGCTTCTTACCAGAATGCGCACTGTGTAATAGACACTCACACTATAACTGTTTGGTGAATATTCAAAGTGGAGGGTCAATCACTGTTTAATGGTCGAGTCCAATCATATTGGATTTGCTAGAGGATTTGAAAGTCAAACAGTGAAGATCCTGCTCAGATAGCTCCCCTAACACGGGCGAATAACATCGGCTGGTATGTCTGCTTCAGACGGTCATTGCATAGTATGTTTTCTGCATCTTCCCATGGTGACTTGATTCTAACACAGCTGGAATATTGACGCGGCAATGAAGTGGAATTCACAAATTCTTAGTAAATCTTCCATAAGCTCTCGATCCCTATCCCGCTTGGAAACCGTCGTTTACTAAAATTCACATCTGCTACATTATTCAGATGCGTGAGAATGATCTTAGACTCAAGCAAATTGTTTTATAACCCCTGGGCCTGATTCTACAGTTTTTACCATGGCCGAACTTATCGCATGCCTTTATACAGATTCACTGTCATGAAAACAAATCTGGAATATCATAATTATGCAAGCAATCGGACGCCGAGTAACTATGTGTCTCACCAGGATCCAAAATGAGTTCAACTGTATTTATCCTCTTATAAAGGCTTTGAAGAAATGTCCTCTCTGAAACTTGAAGTTTGCGACAATGGGTCAAGTAGAAAATGTGCTTGGCAGCGACGAAAAGGTTCAAATTACAGAACCCCTCTAATGGGACCACTTAATGAATAAACATGGGTGTCTTTAAAAGCAGGTGGTTGCTTAATGCAGGACAAAGGTAATGCCGAAAGCTCCTATAGGAGCTTTCGGCATTACTTTTGTCCTGCATTAAGCTACCACCTGCATCTAGCACCCATAATTACATTTCTATACCTCTTTTAGGTGGTCGCATTAGCGGGGTTTTACTGTAATAAATATCCACCCATACCTTATTTCGTATATGAATATTTATGGAGTAATGGCATAAGGTCTGACAGAGCTGTAAACGATTAGATGGCGAGATGCTTAACGTCTAATCTGGAACTAAACGTTTGCAATTGGCAGACAAGTGGCGACTAGCAAAAAGGCTTGTTCTTTTCAACAATGCATATCAATTGTAAATTCTGTCACGCACATCGCCTCCAAAATCACAAATCATTTTAGGATGCATACTTTTTCTCCAAACGCTACAAAACTGAAAATAAACAGATTTTTGTCGTATCTGTGATTCAATTTTAAATGTCATGAAAATATAATAAATAACATGCCAGAGGAATGTGAAGCATGTTTTGTGCAGATATCTTTAGTTTCACTGTGAACTGATAAGCAAGTTTAAAAATATCTCAAGAAATAGCAACCCTTTCGATGTCGCATACACATTTGTTTGAATGCTTAGAGTGATGTCCAGAACGACCAGAGATACTATATAATTATAATAACAACGAATACAATTACTGAACGACTAGCAGTTTTAGATCCATCCGTTTATAAATCTCATGATGAAGTGAATCTTTTTGCGTAGTTTTTGGAGACCGCAAGTATTTATAATCGTGACTATTTTCATGGCTAAGATGTACAGTAGAACCTGTTCTAAACCGCTATTTATTATTGAACATAGGGGTCTTAAAAAGCAAGCGGTTGCTTAATGTAGGACAAAAATAATACAGAAAGCTCCAATAAGAGCTTTCTGTGTTACTGTTGACCTGCATTAAGCTACCACCAGCCTTACAGACCCGTAATCAGACCTCCTTTTGATGATCGCTTAAGACATATTTTACTGTACTGTGCATGAATGAACGGTGGAATTTAAGGTGTATCTAGGCTGGAATTACTCAACTGAAAATCCTCGTGGGAGAGCGATAACCAATTGCCATCTTCCTGATAATCCATATCTTATAAGATTTCAAGTAAAATTAAGGCATTTCAACAATATCTTACTCTTTTGGCGCCAAAATTGTTTTGTTTGCAAATATTGTCGCCTGCTTTAAGTTTCAGAGTGAATCTTCCTTCAATTTCTTTACAAAAAATCATAAATGGTATGTCAAACAGTTTGGATCCTGATGAGACACCGAGAAACTTTACATCCTTTCTGTTTGCAAGAATAATCACATATGTGTCAATGGCCGAATGTCCTATTAGTCGATTCCAGGCGACCTTGGCGGTGGACGAGTTAACGGAGTGTTTGCGCATGCGTTTCTGTTTTAGAATTGGCATGTATGTTATTCCGTAATATGACAGATTGGAATTGACATAATTCAGGCTGTGACACTTGTGTTTATTTGAATATGCTTCCGGCATATTTGTTCAGAGCAGCAGAATTCAGGAGTGCTACTCGTTTAATAATGAAAGGAACGAATATGAATGCGGAGCTCAGTTAATAAATCATAGTAGCATTGACAGACACCGTGCGATCTTTAATTATGTTATTCCTGTAAACAAATAGGCACGCCTTCACAAAAAAAACGTTTTTGTTGAAGACAAACAAACATATCCACAGGGTGTCTATGCCATTTTAAAACAGTCTGTTAAACCTTATTCTTTTGAAAAACAAATGCCTGCTGACAAAAGCCTATGATCTATTGTCATTTTCGCATGCAGTAGATCCTGGCTTAACCCTTTCCCTTATGTAAGCACATTTTGACGCATCTGTAAACATAGTAGACCCAGATTAGAGGCTCCTATAGGAGCCGTCTGATCAAGGTCTGCTCTGTTTGTTTATGGTGTAATATAGATCTGATTCTACTGCTTCTGCCTGTGCCAAAATGTCGTGTGTTCATATGCTATCATAAAACATATATTCATGACGTCATTATTTCCTTCATGAATATTCATCAGGGAAGGGTTAAGCGACCATCAAAATTATGCCTAATTATGGGCATGTAAAGCAGGTGGTAGCTTAATACACGTCAAAATTAATGCAGAGCTTTCAGCATTACTTATGACCTGCATTAAGCAGCCATATGATTTGATATCCCTATGCTTAATAAATATATGGTCGCTTAAGACAGGTTCTGCTGTACTTTCGATTCAATGAATATTTTGAGACACTATTGTGCTGGTGTCAAACAGCTTGAATCTTGATAGACACTGATTTACTCATCTGGATCCAAGCTGTTTGCACTTGCCAGGCATAGCTTGACGAACGTTTATTAACCCCTTTCCTGTTTAATATCCATGTAAGAAATATGGCATCATGAATATGCATTAGCTTCATTTTTACAATGGAATATGTACAAAGGATGTTTAATGGCTCAGGCAGGTACAAACAGGTCTATGTTAGGCAAACAGAGCACCGCAAAGAGGTCTAAAATCTTGGTCGTAGAACATTCCCTTTATCAAGCATTAAGCAACCATCTGCTATGAAAGGTATCAATGTATGTTCGTTCAGTGGTCGTTTTCGGGGAGTTTACTGTACTTAAATGTTTGAGATGCCATTTATGACGGTTAAAAAAAGTGGATATCTAGTGGCAGTTTAACTTCATTGCACTAAATGAGAATGCTTTCACCATAAGATAAGTATTTGGTTTCCACAAAAGTGTCCGTTCCTTGTTCATTTATGTCACACATCCGACAAGCGAAACCTATTGCGAAAACTAAGACGTTAAGTGATGGCAGATATATGCCACCATAGCAATTACCTCATTATAACTACAGCGGTTCCAATTTGGAATATTGCAATCAAACTTTTATTTTATTCATACTTTGGCTATGTCTATGGTTTAGTGTAAAACTGATGTAACACTCAGTTATTGACACGAATCGTATTTACAACATCTAATTATTGTTTATGTATTCTCCATCAAATCCTATCTTTCTGCAACTCATTAGAATCGACTCGGAGCGTTGATTCTAATGAGTTTCAGTAAGATAGAGTGTGACTGATAAATAAACGAATGTTATACATCAGTGCACATCTTATCTACAGCCATGAACTGTACTTGTCAATACTCTTACAAGCTACAACTCGAATGGTATTGACAAAGTTATTTTTAACATATTACAGTAAAACCCCGCTAATGCGACCACTTAATGAATAAACATGGGTGCCTTTATAAGCAGGTGGTTGCTTAATGCAGGACAAAAGTAATGCAGAAAGCTCCTAGAGGAGCTTTCTGCATTACTTTTGTCCTGCATTAAGCTACCACCTGCATGTAGCACCCATAATTATACCTATTTTAGGTGGTCGCATTAGCGGAACTTTACTGTACAAGACCAGAATGTCAAACAGTTTGAATCCCGGTGAGACACTGGGTGACTTAAGTGTTAGCATGTTTATTATATAATGTTGGCAATGTGGTTGGTTTTTGGACTACAGTCGTCGAAGCTGTCTCAACCGACTATTCATTATTGAACACCACTGTCTTAAAAAGCAGAGGGTTTCTTAATACAGGGCAAAAGTATTTCAGAAAGCTCCTATAGGAGCTTTCTGCATTACTTTCAACCTACATTAAGCTACCACATACCTTAAATACCCAAACTTATATACAGTGTAATACAGCATTTTGTCAAGCCTTATACATTCGTCCTTTATCACATTCCATTTTGTTTTAAAGTGTAAGTTTGAAAAGGATACAAAATTGTATACAGAATAACTTCTCTTCAGCCATCATTAATAAATAAAAATGAATGTCTTAAATCGGTTGTTTAATGCAGGACGAAAGTAAAGCTGAAAGTTCCCATGACAGCTTAGCCGCGACATGCATTCAATGCCTAAATTTATACCTCATTTTGGCGGCGACATTAGAAAGTTTTGCTGTACATACACATAATGTTTGTACCAACAGGTGTTAAGCACGAAATAATGATAGAAAAGTTTGCATTGTCTCTGGAGTAATGAAGTGCCATGGAATGCTAGGAAAGCATGGCAAGTCGTCAATTGACAGACAGATAAGTGTTGTACCGCATACAAATGCAACCATTATCAGATCGTTGAAAAAGACAGGCATATAAAACCATCGCCTTGCTTTGACTACCTCATTTATCATATTGAAGTGTAATTAAATTCAATCTAAACAAAACTGTCTGGGCAGTATCGCTCTGTTATCTCAAACATAGCAGCTCTTGTCAAAATAATGTGACTGGTAAACTTAGAGGAATCATTTACAATAGTCTGTACAGATCGTTACTATTCGACGCTTTCCGGCAAGCTCAGAAAAGTACTTCGTATACGTTTATTTTATAATACAGCCATTTTCCAGGAGCGTACCTGAATCAAAATGTAATGTACAAAGGGGTCAGAGTGTATGCTCCCCCGGGAAAATACAGAATGGTATAGTTTTGAAATTATTGTGATAAATTGAGCATTTGCTCCTATATTGGCCATATTATTGTGTTCACCTTTCAAATTCATATTAAGCACGTGGATAAGTGCGTATCGCTACATTGTAGCTACGCCAATGTTTGCGAAGTTCGCATTCTCTGTACAATTAATCATAATAATGATAGATCCAAAAAGACAAAAGAAAAACCATGTCAGCAAAGCTGAAACTGTTTCAATACTGTATATTGTACATGTAGCATACCATTTAAACGTAATATCTTCATCTCTATATATGTTGCGAATTGTTTAGAAAATGAGCTTTCTCTGCAATGTCGGTGACATGTTATTGGCACGATGTTAATAATAAACTTCTGACTTTGTGTCTGAATTCATTATCAAGTATCTGATTGGTCAGATTTTGAGTTTCACTCAACATCTAACCAACTAAACACACGAGAATGAACTCGTGCTCAAGCAAAAGGTTTCTATTACCTCACCTCGCATTATGATCTTGCTAATGCCCACCTTTGACGTCAGCACCGATAATAATAGAAAATGTCACCGGACATATCTGACACCACAGATCCAATACCAAACCTCTAGGTATGTGGTCTTTACACTTTCATCAGTAGACACCATTTGATTACAAAAACCAATTTGTCTATTTCAACTATCAAATTATACGTTTCTTCCATTTTCTTTCCCAAATTAGTGTCAGATTGTCAAACAATAGGATCCTGATGAGACGCCCGGTAAAACGTGGTTTTAACTGTAACCAAACCAGTTACTATGGTAATCAGGAAATTTCCAACAGTGTGGAAAGGGGCTAATTTGTGGGTGAGAGAAATTACAAGTGACTACTTTTTCTGGGGTTGCTAATCTGTCAGTAACGATCCACACTTTTAACACGACAAAAGTGGGTCAACCAAGAGCGGTAAAAATGACTGAAGTGATCATTATGGTCTCTTACAAACGCATTAGTGCCCCCTTTTAGTTAAGATTGAACCTTTTCTATCATATAAACGCATTTTCATGCATTTGCAAACAGAGAAGATAAAGATCAGGCGGCTCCTATAGGAATCATCTTATTAAGGTCTGCTTTGTTTGCTTATAAAATAATAATAGACCTGACTCTTCGGTTCCTACAAGTACTAAAATGTCCTATATACATATGCAATTATAAAACTCAGCTAATAAATATTCATAATGACACGATTTCTTACATGAATATTCAACTGGGAAAGCTGCGATTATTTCTTAGATGCATCGCTTCTATTTAATCCCTAGAAACGCATTTTACGCATTTGCACGCATAGTAGATCTAGGTCAGACGGTTCCTGGTATGGTACTCTGATTTAATTATAGATATGATTCTGCAGTTTCTGCCTTCGTCAAAGAACCAAATATCCATATTCTGCAATGAAAATATTTAGCTAACGAATACCCATACAGTCATAATTATATATTTACATTCGCCCTGCAACGTCCTTATATAACCTTATTCTAAAAAGAAAGTTGCATTTTCCCATGAACGTTCAATACCGGTTTGAGTCGGTTCTCCTTTTCCCAGAATTCCGCTGTGTTTTGCCGTTCAAGCGGCCCTGCAAATTTGAAATGTGGTATCTTCTTACTGAGAATTATCGCTTGAATACATAATATTGCCAACTTTAACAGCCGTGGCGTATCAAAATATATTATCAAGTAATGAGTGAAGCATAAATAAGTCAATGTCCTTACCGTTAACAAAGAAAAATCCGAGAATAAAATCCAACGTTGTGACCCGCTTTCGATCAAGCATGGCGGGTGAGTAAATTGGATTCGACACCGCGACCTACATTTAAGAAGATGCTTTAATACCAACATTTCGTAAATATATATGATTTGAAATATCTCGATAATCTTTTCTTTAAACATAGCTGGACAATTTACTGATTAAAATCTTGTATTCATTCTATATTTATAATATGTGTTTGGGACTATTTTTCATACCATATATAGAGATCCTACTACGTTAGAAACGAACCTGGCAACGACCTAGATAGCGGCTATTACGTGACCGGTATATAATATTTAAAAAAAAATCCGTTGAAATATAAGAAATACAATGGAATATAAATATAAGAAATAAATTACGTGCTCCCGGTGTTCATGAGGTTATGCAACGCATAGCTTTACGAGCAAAGATTCACGTGAAGCCCTCCCTTCGGGCTTCACGTGAATCTTTGCTCGTAAAGCTATGCGTTGCATAACCTCATGAACACCGGAAGCACGTCATTCATTTCTTAAGTAAATATTCACGAAGTAAAGGGTTATTTACAATACACATCCATTGGAACTTAGGTAAGACATTACCAGAGCTACAGATAAAGGTGCGTACCCATATACATGTACATACTAAAATTGTCATTCCTCCACCTAACCCTATACAGTTAAACCTCTCTATAACGGCCACTGAATTGTGTTAATTAATTGGTATTTAGGGCAGGTGGCTGCTTAAAGCAAGATGAAAGTAAAACAGAACGCTCCTATAGGAGCGTTCTGTTTTACTTTCACATTGCTTTAAGCAACCACCTGTATTTAACACAAAATATTTGATGTAATTTAGTGACCGTTATAGAGAGGTTTTACTGTACTGTGATTAATATTTAGAATCGTCGCTTCGAGAGTGGTCACAGTATCGGATTTGGTGGAGAAATGAAGGAGTTTTTCTTGAAAATATTTAAATTTACGCATCTTATCTGGACCTCAGATTACTTATGAAGCCCCTGTTTGTCTCAAACTCTATTTCTATATATGTGCTTTGTTCCTTTGAAATTTGCATTTAGTGACCTCGTTTCCTTATTTTACCAAAAGTGGTTTGCAGACGACAATTAGAAATGGCACCGAAAGAGTTAAACGCGAAAGTTATGCAAAAAGGCTGTCAAATGAACTATCAGTGTCACTGTTGTTCTACCTTACTCATTCGCCCAGAGGTCAACTCTGTTTACTGTTGCTATAATATAGATATGATTCTACAGTTTCTTCCATAGCCACTATTATTGTACCCATTTGCTATTATAAAAAAACAATCTAATCAATATTCAAGGCACCATCATTTCCTTCATGGATATCAAGGGAGTAAAGAGCCAAACACTGAATGGTCGCATTCAATATGTACTACTGTATTTCAGGACGTAGCAGATATTTTACCTGGGATTAATTAAAGTGATTTTACAGTTAATCCCCTCTAAAGTTATCACCAAACCGAGGTACAATTCTGGGTCATAAAGGCACATGGTAGCTTAATGCAGGACGAAGAGTTCAACTTCCTGGTTAAAAACCCCAACAAACAAACAAACAAACAAAAAGCATGAAAAACAGAAACATGTGCATTCTAATTTACTAAGATTTCTTATGTAAATATTAGGAATGTAAATTTGAAAAAAAAACCAACAACAGTAAAGGTAACAATATAAAGGGGGTCAGGTTATTCAGTTGAAATTAATTGATTGAAAAATAGATCTCTCTGAATACAGTTTTATAGTAGTTCATAAAATTAATTTGGCACAGATAGAGGGCGCTATGTTTTCATAAGAATAAACGATTGTTATCATTATGGGGCGTTTACCAACGTAGTTTCATTTTATCAGAATTTATTTATGTATTTCCGCTTACATCTGATGAAGCACTCTTCATTTATACTTGTTTCAAAGGTAATGCACTCCCATGAGTGCATGCAATAAGTGTTTCTTAACCCTTATCCAACAGCGTGTGGCATTACTTGCATTGAAACACAGTTTGGATCCAGATGAGACATCGAGTAATCCGGCGTCTCGTGAGGATTCAAGCTATTTGCCACTCAACTAACAGTTTCTCAAAAGCTTGAACAAATCGGAAGTAAATAAAAGTTAAAACAGTTCCGGCTTTTAGCAGCCGTCATTAATCTTAATATAACACTAGAGAAGGGCTAATAGCTGTATTTCAGAGGATGATAAGCAAGAATAGTAACTGTTTCAATTTGCACGTAATTCTGATTTAAGACCGTGCTATCTCGGTCATCTGTGAATGGGGGATTCTGTAGCGCTGGGAACGAACTGTTAGCATGAATGTTGAATGAATTACGATGAAAACGTGAGAACACAATCTGAACACTTATTGTGTTATTACCCTGTTTGAGTCATATGGGCATTTGAACAGTAATGTAAACGCTTTGCCTAATGTTGATACCATGAATATTTATTAACCCTTCTCTTGCTGAGTTTTAAAATACATTTCCCCCTCTTTACCCATGCCCTGTTGTATAATTACATATATATTCACTTTGTGCACGTATTTCGCTGTGCAATCACTGATGTTGAGTGCACTGGTTGCACAATCAACTTGTAAATAGTGCACACCCTGATGAGACAGCTCCTGCAGGAGCTGTCTCATCTGGGTTTTCACTATTTACAGGTAGTTATATTGACGTGAATAGCAAGCGAAGGGTTAACTGAAGTTTTATAAGAGTATATGAACACCGGAGTTCGGTCGTGGCAGAAACTGCAAAATCAGGAATATATAAGTTTTTAAAAAAACCCAGAGCAGACCCTGCTCAGACGGTTCCTACAGAAGGTGTCTGATCTGAGTCTACTATGTTTGCAAATATGTTAAAGGTAAAGGGTAAAGATTAAAACATTGATAATGACTATACAGTAAAACCCCTCTAATGCAACCACCAAAAAGGGACATAATTCTGGGTGGCAGATGCAGTTGGTAGCTTAATGCAGGACGAAAGTTATACTTTCTGCATTACTTTCGTCCTGAATTAAGCAACCACCTGCTTATAAAAGTAGTTATGATCATTCATTAAGTGGTCGCATTAGAGAGGTTCTACTGTATTTTGTGATAAACTAAGATAAAATTGACTGAACTATACAAGCAAACCTTGCTTTCAGCGAATATTACTATATGTACATAAAAGACACTCAGTCCCTAAATTAAGGACTGAAAATTAATAACACAGAAAGCTCCTAAAATTAATGTTCTTTCTATATTACCTTTTCGCTGCATTAGCCCTTTACTCCATAGATACGCCTTTCTACGCCTTTGCACACAGAGTAGACCCATATCAGACAGCTCCAATAGGAGCCGTCTGATCAGGATCTGCTCTGTTTGCTTACGGAATAACATATAGCTGATTCTAAAGTTTCTGCTTTTGGCAATCATTTCATATGCTAATATACTATTTTAAAAATTATTCTAATTAATATTCATGAAGTCATCATTTGTTCATGAATATACATGGAGTAAAGGGTTAAGCAATTGTTTGCAGAGGCGTCAAGGGCGTCTCTATCAAATAAAGTGTTAACCCTTTCCCTGCTCTGTATTCATGTACAAAATAATGGCAACATGAATATTTATTAGGTCCTTTTTCTAATAAATTCATTGTTCAAGGGAATTGTTTGCTATGACAAAAACTGTAAAATCAAATCTATATCATGCCAAAAGCAAGCAAAACATACCCTGATCAGACGGCTCCTATAGGAGCCGTCTGATCTGGGTCTACTATGTTTGCAATTGCGTGAAAAAGCGTTTATAGGAAGGAAAGGATTAAACATTTTATGTTTATATACAGTGGGCTGCGCGATGTAGTTAGCATGTGCACATACGTCAGATATATATTAATATCTATACACTACGGTTTATTACAGCAAGTATTCCCTAATGGTACCACCAAAATGTCTATAAATAAGGGTCTTAAACGGTAAGTGGTAGCTTAATGTAGAACGGAAGCTTCGCAGAATACTCCCCGGTTTAGTTTCCGCATTACTTTCGTCATGCATTAAGCAACCACTTGGTTTTAATTTCACCTATTGTAATTTATTAAGTGATCACATTAGAGAGGTTTTACTCGGCTTCGAAAAGGGAGCTCAAGGGTTTGCTCTTTTTTTGTTTTGAGGCAGAATGCAGGACAACGGTTATACTGAAAGACCACGCATAAAATTCGTTCTTTTTTAGGTATTGTGAGGGGGCAGTGAGGGGGCAGTGTCCGGCGTCCGTCGTCGTGCGTCGTGCGTCGTGCGTATGTGCGTCGTGCGGTGTGCGTCGTGCGTCGTGCGTCGTCAACAATTTACTTAAACATCTTCTTCTCTGAAACCACAAAGCCTAGAGCTTTGATATTTGGTATGTAGAATCATCTAATGGTCCTCTACAAAGATTGTTCAAATTATGTCCCCTGGACCAAAATTGGCCCCGCCCTGGGGCTTATCAGTTTTTCTTAGGAAAATCTTTAAAAATCTTCTCCTCTGAAACCGTAAGTCCTAGACCTTTGATATTTGGTATGTAGCATCATCTAATGTTCCTCTACAAAGATTGTTCAAATTATGACCCCCGGACCAAAAATGGCCCCGCCCCGGGGCTTATCAGTTTTTCATAGGAAAATCTTTAAAAATCTTCTTCTCTGAAACTGTAAGGCCTAGACCTTTGGTATTTAGTATGTAACATCATCTAATGGTCCTCTACAAAGATTGTTCAAATTATGACCCCCGGGCCAAAAATGGCCCCGCCCCAGGGCTTATCAGTTTCTCATAGGAAAATCTTTAAAAATCTTCTTCTCTGAAACCGTAAGGCCTAGACATTTGATATTTGGTATGTAGCATTATCTAATGGTCCTCTACAAAGATTGTTCAAATTATGTCCCCCGGACCAAAAATGGCCCCGCCCCAGGGCTTATAAGTTTTTTTTAGGAAAATCTTTAAAAATCTTCTTCTCTGAAACCGTAAGGCCTAGACCTTTGATATTTGGTATGTAGCATCATCTAACGGTCCTCTACAAAGATTGTTCAAATTATGACCCCTTGGCCAAAAATGGCCCCGCCCCAGGGCTTATCAGTTTCTCATAGGAAAATCTTTAAAAATCTTCTTCTCTGAAACTGTAAGGCCTAGACTTTTGGTATTTAGTATGTAGCATCATCTTATGGTCCTCTACAAAGATTGTTCAAATTATGACCCCCGGGCTAAAAATGGCCCCGTCCCGGGGCTTATCAGTTTTTCATTAAAAAATCTTTAAAAATCTTCTTCTCTGAAACTGTAAGGCCTAGGCATTTGATATTTAGTATGTAGCATTATCTAATGGTCCTCTACAAAGATTGTTCAAATTATGTCCCCCGGACCAAAAATGGCCCCGCCCCAGGGCTTATCAGTTTTTCTTAGGAAAATCTTTAAAAATCTTCTCCTCTGAAACCGTAAGGCCTAGACCTTTGATATTTGGTATGTAGCATTATCTAATTGTCCTCTACAAAGATTGTTCAAATTATGACCACCGGACCAAAATGGCCCCGCCCCAGGGCTTATCAGTTTCTCATAGGAAAATCTTTAAAAATCTTCTTCTCTGAAACCGTAAGGCCTAGAACTTTGGTATTTAGTATGTAGCATCATCTAATGGTCCTCTACAAAGATTGTTCAAATTATGACCCTCGGACCAAAAATGGCCCCGCCCCAGGGCTTATCAGCTTTTCATAGGAAAATCTTTAAAAATCTTCTTCTCTGAAACTGTAAGGCCTAGACCATTGATATTTGGTATGTAGCATTATCTAATGGTCCTCTACAAATATTGTTTAAATTATGACCCCTGGACCAAATATGGCCTGCCCCAGAGCTTATCAGTTTTTAATTGGAAAATCTTTAAAAATCTTCTTCTCTGTAACCGTAAGGCCAGGTGAGCGATTTAGGGCCATCATGGCCCTCTTGTTTTATTCTACCGGAAAGGAAAGGAAAAGTCTAGAATTGTGTAGTTTTGAAACCATTGGGGTAAATGGAGCATTTGCTCCTAAGGAGCAAACGCTCTATTTATCACAATTGTTTCAGAAAGTGACTTTTACAGAGGAGTCAAAAGGCGTCAATATGGGGAAATGGGTTAAAGAAACACATACCTATCCATAATGTGGTCACTTGAGAGTGGTCCTACTGTAGTTGTATTATAATAATGCATTTCACAATGGTGTCCCTTGTTTAAAATTGAGAGTTGTATGTACATAGCTGCAACTTTATTTTCAGTCATTAGGGACCGCAGAACATTGGAAAGATGAGCTGAAACCGCAGTTTGGGTTTCAACACTGCAATTGCTGATTGTACTTTAAGTACATATTGCTGTTTTCAACAAAAATATAATCGAGACTTTTAGTATTAACCATTCAACATTCACTTACCATTAACCCTTCGCTTGCTATTCACGTCAATATACCTACCTGTAAATAGTGAAGACCCAGATGAGACAGCTCCTGAAGGAGCTGTCTCATCAGGGTCTGCACTATTTACAAATTGATTGTGCAACCAGTGCACTCCACAGCAGTGATTGCACAGAAAAATAGATTGTAGACAGTGAATATATATGTAATTATACGACAGGACATGGGTAAAGAAGGAGAATGTATTTTAAAATTCAGCAAGAGCAGGGTTAAACTTACAATTAAATGTACAAATAATAGTCATTGTTGTGGCGTAAATGCTTTGAACATATCCATTATTGCGATGGATTTAGAGTATAACCTATACCATAACCCTTTCGCTGCAGATGACCAATCTGTGATTACCAAAGCAAACAGTTTGGACCCAGATGAGACGCCAAATAACTCGGCGTCTCACCAGAATCCAAACTGTTTGATGCTGTGATAATGTTTCTTGAGAGAAGTGGAAATAATTAAAACAATGAAAATTGTAGCTGACTACAAATTATTCAGATGATATTATGTAGCAGTAAACGTGATAATGACGACAATGTTGACAACTGGAGATGGCAAACCTAGTTTGAAATATGACTGTCTCTGAAAATTGCATCAACCCTGCATATTCATTTGAAATAACTACACTTTTTTCACCCTTCACCATACTAAAGTGCGACCTGATTGGCAGATCATCCAGATGAGACGCCGAGTAACACAGCGTCTGATCAGGATCCAAGCTATTTGACTCTTGGTCATTACTTTCTGAAATGCATGAACAAATCGCAGGTGGGTAAATTTTACTCTGGGTCTTAAGCGGCCATAAAAAGTAGGTCTAATAATTGGTCTGTAAAAGGCAGGTAGTAGCTTAATGCAGATTAAATAAACAAGGGAATATTTTATGGTAGAAACTATAGAAAATATTACATGTATTTCATTAGCAAACAGAGCAGAGCCTGATCAGTTACCTTCCACAGGAGCTATCTGGTCTAGTTTTACTTTGATTGCAAAGGCGTAATAAATGTCTTTATCAGATAACGGGTTTTACGCTCTTGTATCATCACATTAAATAGACATACATCATAAAACAAGGTAGACATGACATTCACTTGAACGACAATAATGCATGCAAAAATCCATTAAATGCTACCATGAACTTTATCTATGACTTCAATATGAGCTTGTAGAAAATGGCAAAGGTGAAAATCATGAAATGCCCCATAAATTCTTATCTCGCTATGTCAACTGGTTCTTACATTGTACGATTGATGGTTTATCGTCCTCATGATGTTCAACTTTAACCCTTATTGTACTATGCGAGACCTGACTCGTGTTTGCAATGAGCTAGGGTCTAGATGAGACGTCTAGTAACTCAGCAGTGTATACTCTCGATCAATACATAGTTTCTCAAAAGCTTTGTCGAATTGAAAGAACAGTAAAACCTCTCTATAACGGCCACCAACTTACATAAAACATTGTGTAAAATGCAGGTGGCTGCTTAAAGCAAGGTGAAAGTAAAACATCACGCTCCTATAGGAGCGTTCTGTTTTACTTTCACCATGCTTTAAGCAGCCACCTGCCCTAAATACCAACAAATTAACACAATTTAGTGGCCGTTATAGATAGGTTTTTACTGTAGTCAGACTTGCATCAGATCCACATTTGAGTAGCTATCGTTTTTATTGCTGGGTAAGTGTTATCCTTGCTGAACAAAATTTGTATTGCACAACTTTTCGCCCACACCATTTTCAGAATTCAAATCATATTCAATATCTCTACAACAGTGATACACAGAGTGACAAAAAACTTTGGATCCAGAAGAGATGCCTAGTTACTCGGCGTCTCATCTGGATCCAAACTGTTTGCAAAGGTAGCCCACCACACGTTCACTGATAGTGTGGTGACGGGATATCTTACACCATGAACGTCTACGTGCATCACAACTGTTACATGTACTAACAGACAGTTTGATTCCAGCTCATACGCTGCATAAGATTGGGCCCAACTTCTTTGCATGCTTAATAATTTAAGCTTCTTAGAATAAACAAGAAACAAATCAACGTTTCAATATTTAGCAATCTAAATACTGAAGCTTTCAGAGTAAAAAAAAAGTTACAATTATTGTGAAATGGAATATTGTTCAGATTGCGTGATGTTATGACATTTACTTGTATCGTGAAATTGATAACTTCAGTTGTAAGACAATGTTACTAGCAATACAAATTAACTATAATAAGAAAAGGATGAACAACCCTTTTCAATCTAAATACTCGCTCATTTAACTACACGTGTTATGAGAAAAAGCTAGGAGTGTTGATATACAGTTAAACCTCGATTATCCGAATTTTCGGTATAGAAGAATTTAGACCCTTTTAGGCAGGTGGCTGCTTAATGCATGGTGAATGTCATGCAGAAAGCTCCTAGAGGAGCTTTCTGCATGACGTTCACCATGCATTAAGCTGCCACCTGTCTTACAGGTCGACAATACTACGTATTTTAGTGTTCGAATAATCGAAGTTTCACTGTATGTATTTGAATCAATTGAACCCTTTACTTAATCGCATTTTACGCATTTGCAAGCAGAGTAGACCCAGATCTGAAGACTTCTGTTGGAGCCGTCTGATCAGGGTTTTCTGGACATAATATACACGTAGATACAATTTCTAGTTAATGATATGTCCTAATTTCCTGTGTTCATGTGCTTTTATAAAAATCATAAATTTATATCCATGATGTCACTATTTTTTACATGAATATCCACGGAGTAACGGGTTACATGTATGTACAGAATATTACAGAAATGGCGGATGATAACACATTTCCTTGGGGACCAGCACATCTATGGCAATATAAAAACGCTTGTCATACAAATCAAATCTTCATCCAGATGTTTTTCCTTTGACCCTTTCCCTGATATAAACACCTTTGCACGCATTTGCAAACACAGTAGACCCAGATCAGACGTCTGACCAGTTTCTGCTCTGTTTGCTATTGACTTGATATATATCTGAGTCTACAGTTTTTGTCAAAGCAAATAATATCCTTCAAAGGTTTACAGTATAAAAGATCATGAATGTTCAACAGCTAAATGGTTAACGATTACGCCGCTGTTAAAAATGGAGTCTATTTAAATTTGGATCTGGAACCATTTTTAACCCTTCTCTTGGTGAATTTTGAAATGCACTTCTTCTTCTTTACCCATGCCCTGTGGTATAATTACATATATATTCACTGTCTACAATCTATTTCTCTGTGCAATCACTGCTGTGGAGTGCACTGGTTGCACAATCAATTTGTAAATAGTGCAGCCCCTGATGAGACAGCTCCTGCAGGAGCTGTCTCATCTGGGTCTTCACTATTTACAGGTAGGTATATTGACGTGAACAGCAAGCGAAGGGTTAAAACTTCCGACTCGATCTTGACAACGTTTGAGAAACTATTCACTATATGTCATACAGCTTGGATCCTGATGAGACACTGATCAATAATGAAAGTCATACAGAATACAGAAAGCACACACACACACGAGCCCATGTGTAACTTCCACCATGTATTAAGCAGCCACCTGCCTAATAGATCTGAATTCTTCTTTGCTAATATTGCAGTTTCGTGGGGGTTTACTGTAGACATTATTTAGTCCTGTTTTTGTTTTACTTCTCTGTTCATCTAGACATCTTTAAATATGGATTATAAAGCTGTGATTTAAAGAAGACATGGAAAATTAAATATATCGCATCTACAAACAGAATAGACAAAGACCAGACGTCTGATCAAGGTATGTTCTGTTTCCTTATGACACAATGCTGCTCTACCATTTCTATCGTAGATAACAATTCCTGTGCCATTATACAAGATCGGCCAATTAATATTGATACAATCATGATTTCTTGCATAAATATTCATGGATACCTTGTTAAGCAAAGCGGTCCTGGTTTATTACTAGTGCTGTTAATTGATCTCCCGGGCACCGTTGCTGACTCACCAGCATATTATAATCTAATAGAAATTCATTCTATTGTCAACATTTTCATGCATTGTGATCAAGAAAGATTCAGTAAATAGCTGCACTTAGGGAATAAATGGATGAGTTACACGCATTATCTTTGCACCGCAGCAATTTTGACTTTAATTATCGTCATGTTAAAATTAAGATGGAAAATTTATCTCGACGATTTTTGAAACGTTCAGACACAATAGCTTAATATTCAGTAAAGTATAACGCTATACTTCACGCAAACGTGAATTTATTTTAGCATTCGTCAAAGTATTTGTTTAGAATCAAAGTGGTCTTTCTTATTTCAAAACGGTATTCTTAATTTCAGCATTAACTAGCTACTTGTTAATAATTTACAAAAAGGAGAAGTCCTAAGCTCAGATAACTTATATAGGAGTTGTTTGATCAGGATCTGCTCTGTTATTTATACGTGTACAGTAAAACCCCTCTAAACCGGAATTCTAGTAGAGAAGAATTTAGATACTTTTAGGCAGGTGGCTGCTTTATGCAGGGTAAAAGTCATGCAGAAAGCTCCTGTAGGAGCTTTCTGCATGACTTTCACCCTACATGAAGCTGCCACCTGTCTCCAAGACCGATATTTATACCAAATTTAACGTCCGGTTTAGAGGGATTTTACTGTATATAACATTTGATTCCATACTATTTTGCAATTGCCATAATATGCTGAATTGTTATTTATAATGGCTAGAGTATTGCGTGGTATAGTCATGTAAATGATCTATTCATACTAAAACCGACACTATAAGCTGATATAAGTCTTAGACTTTGAACGCCTACCTCCATCGGTTTGTAACACTGCATTAGTCAAGTTTACACCATATTTAAAAACTTTTAGTATCCACTAGTGTTGACCTAGATCAGACTGCTCCTTCAGGATCAGTCTGGCCTTTGCCTGCGCTATTTTCCTAAACGTGTCTGTCCGAATACAGTAAACTCCTTCTTAACTGGACATTAATTTAGTATAAATATCGGTCTTGGAGACAGGTGGCAGCTAATGCAGGGTGCAATCATCAAGTCATGCGGAAAGCTCATCTAGGAGCTTTCTGCACGACTTTCACCCTGCATTTAGCAGCCACCTGCCTGAAAGTACTACATTATTCTCAACTAGGAAGTTTACTGTACTAAGAGTAATTGGGCTGATTTAAAGCAGCACATCCCAAGAATTCCTTTGTGACGTAAAACGACCAACCGGTCTGTTCTAAATACATGTACCAGATTAGAACAGGGGGCCTAAGGTTAACCTTTTTGATGCCATATATTGTCGTCTGTAAAATCCTCCGCCTGGTACAATTTTCGTTGTTTTCATATCTCCCCTTTTCTTTGTAAACGTCCTTGTATCACACTGAACAAAACAGTTTGGAGCTTGACAACACGCCGAGTTTCACAGCGTCACATTTTGATACAGACCGATTGCATACGTTGTTACAGACTCGTTATTGGCAACGACAAAGTTAAGCCTTCTTATACAAAGATGATTACAGTAAAACCTCTCTATAACGGTCACTAAAATTGTGTTAATTAATTGATATTTAGGGCAGGTGGCTGCTTAAAGCAAGGTGGAAGTTAAACAGAACGCTCCTATAGGAGCGTTCTGTTTTACTCTCACCTTGCTTTAAGCAGTCATCTGTCTTTAACACACAATACTTGATGTAATTTAGTGGCCGTTATAGTGAGGTTTAACTGTATTATAACGTTTAATTTAAAACCTCTTAACATTTCTCCCCCTAATTGGGACTCGAGTAGCATTTGAAACCAGCTTGGATCCAGATTAGACGTCGGGTAACTTGGTGTCTCATCAGGTTCCAGCTGTTTAACATTCGAACAATAGTTTCTTAAAAGCTTGATCAATTCGAAAGAAGTCAAAATTGAACAAGTTCCCACTTTGGGCTGACGTTGTCTTACAGCGGGATAAGGATGGAAAGTATCTGGAAAGTAGTGACAAATAGGGAGTAAAATACAATGGATTTGATGACAGTATCATACATGTAAAACCCCTCTAATGCGACCACTTAATGAATAAACATGGGTGTCTTTATAAGCAGGTGGTTGCCTAATGCAGGACAAAAGTAGGACTGTGTGTCTCATCAGGATCCAAACTGATTTCAACTCGATTTATCCTCTTATAAAGGCTTTGAAGAAATGTCCACTCTGAAACCTGAAGTTTGCGACAATGGGTCAAGTAGAAAAACGTGCTTGGCAGGGACACAGGGGTTCAAACTACAGTAGAACCCCTCTAATGCGACCACATAATATTTAAACATGGATGTCTTATATAAGCAGGAGGTTGCTAAATGCAGGAAAAAAGTATTGCAGAAAGCTCCTCTAGGAGCTTTCTGCATTACTTTTGTCCTTCATTAAGCTATCACCTGCCTCTAGCACGCAGAATTATACCCATTTTCGGTGGCCGCATTAGCGGGGTTTTACATGTATTATGTTTGCTCAAAATGCCTTGGTACTTTCACACCAGCAGGGGGCATCCAATAACATATGAACACCAGCAGGGGGCATCCAATAACATATGAACACCAGCAGGGGGCATCCAATAACATATGAACACCAGCAGGGGGCATCCAATAACATATGAACACCAGCAGGGGGCATCCAATAACATATGAACTTTCATAGTATCCGTTCTTGTTCTGCATTGTCTTTGTCAGAGAGAATTTATACTTGATTATAATTATTGATTTTAGCTCCATGTTTCGCCTTTCAAACAGTGTAGACTGAGATCAGACAGCTGACCAGAGTCTGCTCGGCTTGTTTATATGTTACGGATCTGACTCCCTTCTGTTAGGTATATTCTTTCCTTAGTTTATGTTTTTGATAAAAGGATGCATTTATCCCTAGGGCGCCTCCGTGGCCGAGTGGTTATGGTCTTCGACCGACAATCGCTTAGCCCCTCACTGCTGTGGGTTCGAATCCCGGTCGGGGCATTTGGACTTCTCATGCGAGGAAGCCTTTCAGCTTGCTTGCGGTAGGTCGGTTGTTCTACCTTGATGTTCTTCTGTGCACGAAACAGTGCAAATTGTTCAGTGCACAGAAGAACATCTGGGGTCTTCCTCCTCCTGCAAATAGCTGGACGTCGTGATATGACTGAAATATTGTTAAAACGACGTGAACTCCGATAAAAAAACCCAAACAATTATCCCTTACAATGCTGAATTTCAAATGGACTATTCCAAAATTCAAACAGGTCAAGCTTACGGTGAATATTTATGAGTTTTTTCTAATACTTTTTGCACTGTTTTCAAAAGACATTAGTGACTCGTTTCCTGCATTTTAATGGTTAATAAATATTCATAATGAGCGGAGACGCAAATGAATATTAACGAGATAAAGAATTAATTCCGCGATAACAACGAACGAGCCTTCTGAAGCGAGGGAAACGTAAGGCAAAATAGATTGAGAATATATTTGTAATGTAAACGAGGTATTTGATTACATATACACTACCTCTAGAGAATTTCAATTAAGTTGTGGAAGAGACAGTACGAGTTTTATGTCACTAATCAGTGCATACAATCTCACAAACCTCTTGAAAATGTCAATGTTTTATTTCAATATCACCACTTACTTTGCAAATTGGTTTGCCTCCATGGAATCGGAATTAACCAGTTCTGTGAGGGAAACAAGGTATTAATGTCCTTTGCAAACAGTGTATACACGGATGAGAGGGTCTCTAGAGGAGCCCTCTCATCGGGGCCTGTACTGTTTGTCTTGTGACATAATCCTTGAATATCCACGGTAAGCTTGATGCTTTTTGAGTTTTTGAAAAGTCCATTTGAAAGTTCAGCGTGGAAAGGGTTAATACTATTTTTTATCAGGATGGCAAATTAATAGGGAAGCGTTTAATTATTCGTTTAACTCTATCGCTGCCAAATATTGTCGTCTGCTACAATTTTTATATTTCATTTTTCTTCATTTTGTTTCAAAATAGCACTCACAGTAGCAGACGGTATGGATTCTGTTGAGCTGCCGAGTTACTCGGCGTCTCATCTGGATCAAAACTGTGTGCAGAGGTCATCACAGAGGCTACATTGGCATCCAAAGAGATGCTACATTGACATCCGAAGAGATGCTACATTGACATCCGAAGAGATGCAACATTGGCATCCAAAGAAATGCTACATTGACATCCGAAGAGATGCTACATTGACGTCCAAAGAGATGCTACATTGGCATCCAAAGAGATGCTCCATTGGCATCCAAAGAAATGCTACATTGACATCCAAAGAGATGCTACATTGACATCCAAAGAGATGCTACATTGACATCCAAAGAGATGCTACATTGGCATCCAAAGAGATGCAAAGAGATGCTACATTGGCATTCAAAGAGATGCTACATTGTCATTCAAAGAGATGCTACAGAGACATCCAAAGAGATGCTACATTGGCATCCAAAGAGATGCTACATTGGCATCCAAAGAGATGCTACATTGGCATCCAAAGATATACTACATTGACATCCAAAGAGATGCTACATTGTCATTCAAAGAGATGCTACATTGACATCCAAAGAGATGCTTCATTGGCATCCGAAGAGATGCTACATTGGCATCCAAAGATATACTACATTGACATCCAAAGAGATGCTACATTGGCATTCAAAGAGATGCTTCATAGACATCCAAAGAGATGCTACATTGGCATCGAAATACTGCATAACTTTAACACTGACAAATCACATCACATATTCCAATTTTAAATTCATTGCAGTAATTGCTTGTAACATCAGTCGAATTAAAAAAAGAACACCAAAAAAAACATACCAACACCAAGAAACAACATTTTGTTTATTTCTTAACCCTTTACTTGGTAATGACGCCTGCTCACGAATTTGCAACCAGAGTAGACCCTGACAAGACAACTCGTACATGAGGTGTCTGATTAACCCATTACCTCATAGGCTATTTTTAGATACAACCTCTTTGAATAGATCTACAGAAAAGGAGCATTAATTAGAGAAAAGGAAAGTTTTAGAATTTTGTAGTTTGAAACCTTTGTGAAAAAATAGAGCATTTGCTCCTATATCACAATGGTTTCACAAAGTGATTTTTACAGAGTCGTTAAAAGTCGTCAATATGAGGGAAAGTGTTAAGGTCTGTTTTGATATACATCTGATTCTACAGTATCTGCCATTGCCAAAGATCCCACGTTCATGTGCGATTACGAAACTTAGCAGCCCTTTCCTTCTTATAAACGCCTTTTCACATATTTGCATGCAGAGAAGACCCAGATCAGTTGGCTCCTGTAGGAGCCGTCTGATCAGGGTCTGCTCTGTTTGCTAGTCGAATTTGATATGTCTGTTTCTTTAGTTTCTAAAATGGCTACCATGTTCCACTATTCATATTTCATTTTGTTCATGAATATTCAGTAGGTATCAACATTTGGATTAACTATAGAACAGGGAAATGGTTAAACTAATTAAAACATTTACGCTAATAGTCATTAGGAATAGGGTTCAGTGGCATAAGTGATAATGTAGGAAGATACAGATTCCAATTTGGTAGCTTTAAGGATAATCATACTGATTTATAGTCTCAACAAACAGGAGTGGTAGGCACAGGCCCACATGCTCATTTATATATCTCTTGATACCAAGGATGAAACACCATTTAGAAATAAAATTGGGTCGATGTCGTATATGGTTACCCCGGTAACAAGAAAATCCTAAAAGAAATGTTGTGGCATTGGATTTAACCCTTCTCTTGCTGAATTTTAAAAGACATTTCTCTTTTCTTTTCCCATGCCCTACATATATCTTCATTGTGTACAAAATTTAATATTTCGCTGTGCAATCACTGCTGTGGAGTGCACTGGTTGCACAATCAACTTGTAAATAGTGTAGACCCTGATGAGACAGCTCCTGCAGGAGCTGTCTCATCTGGGTCTTCACTATTTACATGTATGTATATTGACGTGAATAGCAAGCGAAGGGTTAACAAATGTTGTGCTCTGGATTTACGTTCGGTAGTATAAGCCTTGCTTCTACCTGATATCAACACACACACGCATGTAATAAAACAACCATTATTGTCGTGGAATTATTTCAGTAAAACCTCTCTAAACCAGACGCTCAAGTTAGTGTCGATAGCGGTCTTTATGAATTATTTCAGCTTAATGCAGGGAGAGGGTCATGCAGAAAGCTCCAAAGGGTCCCTTTGCATGACTTTCACCCTGCATTAAGCATCACCATGCCTAAAAACTGATTATTTCTTTACTAATACTGGTTTAGTGGGATGTTTCTGTATACTGAATAATATATCTTGTAATAGATACGTTGGTGTTTTATGAACTTGGCATGCACTCGTATCTTGAATATTTCTTCAGAGAAAACGATTAAAATCAAATTCCTGAAACATCTCATACAACATAATGTCAACTGTTCCTGCAATGTAATTATATACATTGTACGTTCGCTGTTAGTCCAGTCAAAGATCGAATATGGACAAGAAACGCCAATCTATTGCAACAAGGAATCTACAGTTGAACCTGTCTTAAGCGACCGTTAAAGAGTAATTATTGAGTTTTAAAACAGATGGGAGCTAAAATACTGGTCGAAAGTAAGTAAATTAATGCAAAAACTCCTATAGAAGCTTTCTGGATTATTGTTGTTCTGAATTAAGCACAGCCTCAAAATGAACATACTCAAACTGAGTCTGCAATTTGCTCTTTTTTGCATTGCTGTCTTTGCTTTCGAAGGACCTCCCACTGTAACGTTGTAAAACATAACCTCTGATGCGTAGCCTGTTTAGACAGTAAGCACGGTTTCGGTCATTTAATAGGCTGCATGACCGCTTTATTTTTATTTTATTTTAAAACATACATTAATTAGGCATTCAAATACTTCTCTTAGGATAGTCAACCAGAATTACAGAAATTGAAACGAGCTTATTTCATTTATATTTTCCATGTATTTTCTTCATACATGTACAAACGCCATTTAGACCCGTCTGATCAGGGTCTGTTCCATTTGCTTATGTCTTCACATTTTCTGCTATAGTCAAATATTCGCTGGTTAATAATGCTTTAAATTAGTCTGGCTAATTAATATTCATATGTGTCATTATTTCTTACAGGAATATTCAACCGGGAAAAGGTTCAGGATTTAAACACCAATTACATTCATTATTGTAATGTTGCTATACAGCCTTAATTTATCAGGTTTATATTCCAACAAAATAACGTCATATACAAGACTCCTAGAAGTATTTTTCTATGATTCTAATTCGATTTCTTCGAATGATAATGCTTAGAAATTTAAGTGTTAAATAATAAGTGACATTTAATAATCTTAGGAGACATTTTTTGTACAGTAACCCCTCTCTATAACGGCCACTAAATTGTGTAAATTATTTGGTATTTAGGGCAGGTGGCCGCTTAAAGCAAGGTGGAAGTAAAACAGAACGCTCCTATAGGAGCGTTCTGTTTTACTTTCACCTTGCTTTAAGCAGTCACCTGCCTTTAAAACAAAATACTTGATGTAATTTAGTGGCCTTTATAGAGAGGTTTTACTGTATAATATTACAGCATACTATTGCTAACAATAATGTAATCAACGATTAACCGATTATTCCTTGTTGTACCGTTATGCAAACAGTGTAGACGAAGACGGTCTCAGTCTCTGCATTATTTGCTACAGTAAAACCTCTCTATAACGGCCACTGAATTACATCCAATATGTTGTGTTAAACAAAATCTAATATACTATTGGAAATTAGTTTCTCTCAAAATTACCAATTAGGCCCAGTCCATTTAGATAATATAGGTTAATCATTTCGCCGCCTAATAGATGTCGTCTGATTGGATTATCGTCTGCTGTAGGTATCAAACTGTAACTGTCTTCAACTTCGTTTTAGAAACATACTCAAAATGCCAAAACAGTTTGGATCCTGGTTAGACGTCGAGTTACTCAGTGTCTCACCTGGATCTAAATTCTAAACTGGTTGCATCGGTAATCACGGTTTCTATGAAAGGGTATTCCTTTATAATCTATGCCATGGTTGAGACAGCTTGCTTAACCCTTTACTCCATAAATACGCCTTTCAGTGCCTTTCCAAACATAGTAGACCCAGATCAGACGGCTCCTATAGGAGCTGTTACATCAGGGTCTGCTCTGTTTGCTTATGGAATCGGGTCACACTTTTCTTGTTCTTATGCTATGATAAGATTTAAGCGAACTAATATTCATATATACATTAATTATTTCATAAACATTCATGAAGTAAGGGTTTAAGCACATACAACGCATGTCCATGGAACAGGGGGGAAATGCGTATTGCTCATAGAGATGTTTTAAATTGTATTTTGTCTCCAAATCTTACACTAATTTTTCAAGTACAATTACTCAATATATCTATTAATCTATCTATCTATCTCTATCTACCCGAAGTGACTGCAAATGATGCTCGTCACTAGCGTGGTGTATACATGAACCCAATCTCTTGCACTCCGATTGCCATAGGCTGGCTACATGCTATTTTCGACATTGCATGACGTCATTTTGTTTATTTACAGTTAGCTTAAGGGTCGTAAAACGGGAATAAAATATTGCAAAATTGTACAAAGTGCATCCCCGTTGGTGCATTTATAGACAAACTAGTCTTAATGTCAAGATACAAACAAGCATCATTTACAAACTCAAGCAAAAAGTCATGCTTCTTGACTAAATAAGCCAAGCCTGTGGCAGAGTGTATGGGGCGACTATAGGGGACCCCGGGTAGAAAGTGACATAAGCATTCATTGGTCTCTTAACCCTTTGCTTGCTATTCACGCCAATATACCTACCTGTAAATAGTGTAGACCCTGATGAGACAGCTCCTGCAGGAGCTGTCTCATCAGGGTCTGCACTATTTACAAATTGATTGTGCAACCAGTGCACTCCACAGCAGTGATTGCACAGCGAAGTACTTGTACACAGTGAAAATATATGTAATTATACAACAGGGCATGGGTAAAGAAGGAGAAGTGTATTTTAAAATTCAGCAAGCGAAGGGTTAACTATAAATAAAGACTGGTTTTACTGTTACTTCTTCTCAAACTCTTTCATTCGGAATTAGATAAGAGATAATACAGTAGAACCTGTCTTAAACGGCCATCATGAAAGAGATCTAAGTATGGGTCTGCAAGGCAGGTGATAGCTTAATGCAGGTCAAGCATAATGCTGAAAGCTCCTAAAGAAGATTTCTTGATTACTTTTGTCATGCATTAAGCAACCATCTGTTTTTAGCACTCCTATGTGCAATAAAAATAGCCGCTTATGACATGTTCTATTGTATTTAGGAAATTCATTTGAACAATTTCTCTATTTCTCTACCAAGCACGTTCTTGATGCAATTCATTATAACCCAATCTCCAAGGCTATTATAATGGTTAGCAGGAAAATAGGGGTTGGCCGAGCAATGCTGTAAAACCTCTCTATAACGGTCACTAAATTACACCAAGTAAAAGTGTGTTGTGTTAAAGGCCGGTGGTTGTTTAAAGTAGGGTGAAAGTAAAACAGAACGCTTTCTGTTTTACTTTCACCTTGCTTTAGGCAGCCACCTGCTCTACATACCAACTAATTAACACAATTTAGTGGCCGTTATAGAGAGGTTGTACTGTAATACATTTTTATAGATTCACTTGCCTCTTATCTACAGATCTATACCACACTGTAGAGTGTGATAAATCACATTTCGCGGATTCATTCAGGAATATCACATCTGTTTTACCCTTGTCCTGCCACTCACGCCTTGATTACAGTTTGCAAATAGCTTAGACCCTGACGAGACGCCGGGTACCTGCCGGTTTACCATTGGATCAATACTGACTGTTTTGAATCAAAACTGAGCAAATCGTATCTTATTTCTTCTACCTGCAGTCGACGGGAAATTGCGGAGACACTCATTTTAACAGCAAGGAAATGGTTAAATGTACCTCAAGGAATGTGACAGTTGTGTTTGTAGTTAAAGATAAGCATAAAACGATCCAGTCTATTACTTTCCAATTCAGTTTAAGTCACTTCTACATCGAAAACATTTCTTTGAATGAGGTCGCTGGCTGTAAGAACGTTTTAATGAATCTGATTAGAGCGTGACATTTAAAGAAATCTGCCTAGGCTTATTATAAACTTGTGTTGATTGATCTCACGGGCACAGTGACTGGTTCACCAGCAGTTATAATCTAATAGAAAATCACACTATTGTCAACGTTTGCCTTCACTGTCATCAAGAGAAATTAAGTAATCATCAATCTGCCGAGCGAGATCTGACTGACATTTACAAACAATGTGGACCCAGATGAGATGCCGAGTAATTCGGCATCTTAACAGGCTACACTCTGTTTTACAGTAAAACCTCTCTATAACGGCCATTAAATTGTGTTAATTAGTTGGTCCTTAGGGCAGGTGAAAATATTTGATGTAATTTAGTGGCCGTTATAGAGAGGTTTTACTGTACAATAAATCAAAAACTTGTATAAGTTTGAAGTAACTTGACGTTTAAAAATAATGGCAGTAAAACATAGCAGGGTTTTAGCAGACATTATTTTTCAGCAGGACAAGAGTTAAGTAGGAGTCTACAAAAGCAGGTGGTTGCTTAATGCAGGGTAAATGTAATGCAGACAGTTCCTAAAGGAGCATTACTTTGGATCTGCATTAAGATACTACCTGCTTTATAGACCCATAATAAGATCTCGTTTGGTGGCTGCTTCAGACAGGTTCCATTGTACTGCGTAATTTGAAATATTAGTATCATTATATATTAGTATAATTATATCAATAGTACCAGTTTAGTATTATTAGATACCAGTTTTATTATATAAATAAAACACTTAAGAACTAGAATAGTAAAACTAACGATATTTTGCAGGTTTATGATAAACTATGATAAATTATTTGTGATAAATAGTAACATTAAAAAATAGTAGTATTAACTATTAGTAGTATTATATTAACAGTACTATTAAATATTAGTACTATTAAATATTAGTATTATTATATTACGAGTACTATTAAATTAGTATTATACTATTTATAGTACTACATGTATTACATATTAGTGCTTATAGTACTAATGAATACAGAGTAATATTCCAATTATGACAATAATAGTATCCATATGTTCAGCAAGCAGTCTTGATCATGATCAGAGAGCTCCTTCAGGAGCCTTCTGATCTAGATCAAGACTGCTTGCCTATGTACCATAATTTCATATCGGATCTGAGGAGTAAAGGGCTGTATTTAAATTGTGTTTACCCGCACACAACAGTGAATATCCAGTTCGATCAAATCCCTCTAGATATGTCTGTATTGTATGTTTTATAATGTATATATTATATGCACATATATATGTGTTAGATTTATGGCAATATTTAGAATTTCTACTCAGTTTGACCTCATCTGCGAAAAGTATAACAAATATGTCAGTTCCTGTTTTCTTTTGGCATTTTTTTGACATTCTAACCATGTTGTGAGACGCAATGGCGGAGTTGTACGAATTTCAATCAGTCATTGAAGAGATACACTCCATTCGGATCACGAAATGAAATATTACATGGAAAGTGTTACACGGTATGTTATCGTGATCTTTTGTCTCCATTTTGGACGTTCGCTCCATTGACAGTTACATTTGGACCATAAAAAATAGTTCGAGATAAAAAGAGATTCGAGTCATCCGATTTCTTTTCTGAACAATTTATCAAGTTCACAGCTTAAGGCAGGTCTGAAGTAATGCTCAAAGCTCCTGTAGGAGCTTTGAGCATTACTTAAGACCTGCATTAAGTTGTTACACGTGTTTCTATATGCATTAGTGATACATTTCAGATAAATTCTGTATCTTAAATTTTGGCAGGACCGAACTTTTAGGTCGAATTATATGGAAGTTCGAGATATCCAAGTTCAACTATATTCCATTGTCAGTGGTGAAGTTGTGATGACCTTTTCAAACAGTTTTGAGCCGAAGGAGACAACGAGTTTGATACAGCTTGGTCAAACTAGTTATGATGAAATATGGAAGGTGGAACATTTGTAGCAATTTTAGAAAGTAAAAAAACAGATCTATCAAATTCCATTAGCAAACAGAACAGACCCTGATCAGACGGCTCCTACATTGAGTGAACACACGTTTATAATATGAGGGAAAGTGTTAAGCCGATAATGATACTGGAGTAGTGAGGTTTAATTGTATTTGATTTTTCGGAGTAGTGAGGTTTAACCGTATTTGATTTTTCGGAGTAGCGATGTTTTACTGTATATGATTTTTCGGAGTAGTGAGGTTTAACTGTATATGATTTTTCGGAGTAGCGAGGTTTTACTGTATTTGATTTTTCGGAGTAGCGAGGTTTTACTGTATTTGATTTTTCGGAGTGGTGAGGTTAACTGTATATGATTTTTCGGAGTAGCGAGGTTTAACTGTATTTGAATGCCAAAATTAAAGCTGCGATCCCAAACTGAAACACGGTCACACACTAATGAAAAAGCTTTTAAAAGTGAATTGAATTATTTATTCAGTGAAATCACCGACACAGGGCTAGCTTGGAGCATGTAGAGGAAAACTCCTGTGAACATATTTTAGTAGAAAATGATTAAGATCTAATAAGGCAAGGGGCTGCTTCATGCAGGTTGAAAATAATACAGAAAGTTCCTTTACGGAGCTTTATTCATGCCTTCACACTTTAAGATTTCAACTGTTTTAGAGACCGGCTTCTATAATAGTTAAAACTCGACAGTTAGAAGTTTTAGTAATGAAAAATTGAGAATACATGTACTTGTTCGATCTATTGCGGTTTAACTATAATTTTAAAGTTCGGTTTAAAGGGATTTTATTGTTCGAGTCAAACCCCTCTAAACCGGAATTATAGTAGAAAAGAATTTAGATACGTTTAGGCCGGTGGCTGCATAATGCAGGATGGAAGTAATGCAGAATTCTCTTCTAGGAGCGTTCTGTATGGCTTTCACCCTGCATTAAGCTGCAGCCTGTCTCAAAGATCGATATTTATACCAAATTGAACGTCCGGTTTAGAGGGAGTTTATTGTATTTGTTGAAGTGTTCGAACTATCGCAGTTTAGCTGTTTTTGAAAAGTTCGGTTTAACCCATTACCCCATAGGCTATTTTTAGATACAAACATTTTGAATAACTCTACCGAAAAGGAGCATTAACTAGAGAAAAGGAAAAGAGGAATTTTGTAGTTTGAAACCATTGTGATAAAAAGAGCAATTGCTCCTATAGGAGCAAATGCTCTATTTATCACAATGGTTTTACAAAGTGACTTTTTACAGAGTCGTCAAAAGTCGCCAATATGAGGGAAAGGGTTAAAGAGGTTTTACTGTACTATAACCTTGGTACAATGCACTTCACGACTCGATGCATCGGCATCACACAAACATGCGCGATAACGTCTGAATTGCGTGCAACGGTGAAATTAAACAGAGAAAAGACGGTAAAATCTCTTTAAATATTTGATGAAAGTAGAAGGCGATGTTAATTGATATGCAAACTTTGAAAAATATTTGCATTGATTGTACCACCGTAAAGGAAAATAAAACTGAATACAAGACAATTAACCTGTTCTTCGTTTTACAGTAAAACGCCTCTAATCTGATATTTAAGTAAAGTAGAAATGAAAACTTTTTGGGCAGGTAAGGGATTAATACAGAGTGAAGGTCATGCAGTATTTTTCGCATGGTTTTCACCCTTCAGTACCCTATAATCTATTTTAACCCATTCACTCCTAGACTATTTTAGACCCAGCCTCTTTGTATAAATCTACCGAAAAGTTGCATTTATAAGAAAAAATGAAAATTATATAGTTTTGAAGCAATGTGATAGATGGAGCATTTGCTCCACAGGAGCATTATCACAATGGTTTCAAAACACACATTTACAGAGGCGCCAAAATACACCAATAGGAATGTATGTGTTAAAGACAGATTATGATATTTTTCCAATATTCGAATTAGCGATGATATATTGTATTGTACAAACGATACTCTAAATATATCACTTAGCATTAAACCGTCTATTTTCAAATTATTCTTAATGTACTGGAATCGTATACATGACCTTTGTAAACAGTATAAATCCAGATCAAAGGGTTCCTGGGGATCTGCACTGCTCGTCATACAATTTTCTTCACTTCTTATTTATTTGATACAGTGAAACCTCTCTAAACCGGACGTTAATTTTGATATAAATATCGGTTTTAGAGACAGGTGGCAGCTTAATGCAGGGCTCCTATAGGAGCTTTCTGCATGACCTTTACCCTGCATTAAGCAGCCACCTGCCTAAAAGTTGCTAAATTGTTCTCTTCTAAAATTCCGGTTTAGAGAGGTTTGACTGTATTCAGAAAAGGATGAGTCAGTTATTCCGCAGATTGACAGCTTATTAAAACTTATTCTAAGGACATGCTATCTTGATGCTATGGGAAATTAGGCTAAACCGGAATTCTAGTAAAGAGGAATTTATATACTTTTAGGCAGGTGTCTGTTTAATACAGGGTGAAAATCACGCAGAAAGCTCATAGAGGAGATTTCTGCATGACTTTAACCCTGCATTAAGCAGGTCACCTGTCTCTAACACCGAACTTTATACTTTATTCAAAGTCTAGTTTAGAGGGGTTTTACTGCACCTTTTCACGGAATGGACTACACTGTACCCAATGTACCCAACTTTACATTTATCGGCAGGTTGGTTAGATATTAAATGTAAAGAGGATTGCATTTTTCATGGAAGCGGTAAAAATAACGAAAGTGGTCGTTGACGTAATTTTTTGTTTGTTTGTAGTTTTTTTTTTAAAAAAAAGAATACGAATGGCATCCGTTTATAAAAGAACCAGTCTTGATGGGTTTTTGCAGACATTGACCGATATAAGCAGACATGTCAGAGACCGGCTGGTTTAAAAAGTGTGTCGGCAATCGCCTGACACGTAACAGTTGAGTGTAAACTTTCGGCAATCGCCCGGCACGTAACAGTTGAGTTTAACTTTCGGCAATCGCCCGACACGTGACTGATGAGTGTAAACTTTCATTCATTGCCCGACGCACAATAGTTGAGCTGTAGATTGGTTTCTAACGCCTGACACGCTGTAGACTTTCGTCCATCGCCTGACATACATGCCAGTTAAACTAGAGACTTTCGTTCATTGCCCAACACATGGAAGTTGACTTGTAGACATTCGTCCATCGCATGACACGTGATAATTGAGTTGTAGACTTTCGTCAGTCGTCCGCCATGTAAACGTTGAGCTGTAGACTTCGGTCCATCGCCCGACACTTGACAATTTAGCCGTAGACTTGAACTTGACAATTTAGCCGTAGACTTGCTTAGCTCGCCCGACACTTGACAATTTAGCCGTAGACTTGCTTAGCTCGACCAACACTTGACAATTCAGTTGAACTTTACATTTAGCGCCCAGCACTTGACATTTGTAATTGTAGACTTGCGTCATTCGACCGAAACTTGGCACTCGAGTTATAGACTTTTATATGTTTCATCTAGTACACGAGGCAAGAACTACTGACAAATGTCGCTCTATATTTGCACAGGAGATGATTTGTCTCAAATGCTTATGTAAAGGTTTATATTATTTGGAGGGGTGACCTTTTCCTTTATTTCAAAAGCAATTATTTTATGAGCAGGAGTGGTAGACACACGCCCTTGCAAATGTATGTTTGTAATTATCCCGCCAACATGCATGATTCAAGATGAGAAAGGAAAGAGAGTGAGTTTAACCTTTATTACATGTAGATAGATACACCTTTGCAAACAGAGTAGACCCAGATCACATGGTAGGAGCCGTCTGATCAGGGTATCCTCTATTTGCTTGTGGAATTATATAGATTTGATTCTAAAGTTTTTGATATAATCAAATATTATTGTGTCCATATTCCATTATTAAATTCGGCGGATTGTTACTCATGACGTCATTATTTGTTACATGAATATTCACGAATGGCTATGTATCTCATGTTGTAGTACAGTCGTGTGGCCTCTTCACAGTGTTAGTAAAATGCCAACAGATTTCATCAGAAGATTTATTTCTAATTGTTAAATATAACCAAAGTTTAATTCCAATGATAGTTTACACAAATAAAGTTTTGCCTAATAAAGCATTAGTTTAAATATGATTTCAGTAGAAATCTGTCTGCTTAGTCGTCAAATACGGTAAACCCCCTCTAAACCGGACGTTAAATTTGGTGTAAATATCGGTATTGGAGACAGGTGACAGCTTAATGCAAGGTGAAAATCATACAGAAACCTTCTCTAGGAGCTTTCTGCATGACGTTTACCCTGCATTAAGTAGCCACCTGCCCAAAAGTATCTAAATTCTTCTCTACTAGCATTCCGGTTTATAGGGGTTTTACTGTATATGATAAACCCTAATCCGAATGCCGAAAACATGTATCTGCCTAAACTCTGATATGCTGTTTTTTTTACCCACCTCAAATTCCTTAACCCATTCCCTCATATTGACGACTTTTGACGACTATGTAAAAGTCACTTTATGAAACCATTGTGATAAATAGAGCATTTGCCCCTATAGGAGCAAATGCTCTATTTATCACAATGGTTTCAAACTACAAAATTCTAAAATTTTCATTTTCTCTAGTTAATACTCCTTTTCGGTAGATTTATTCAAAAAGGTTGGATCTAAAAATAGCCTATGGGGTAATGGGTTAATGCATATAGGAATTAATAGCCCGGGTAACAAGCAGTTTGGACCCTGGTGAGACACCGAGTCCCTTGGCGTCGGCGTCTCATTTTGGAAATGCTAGTCAGGTGGCGCTCCGAGGGATGATGGTTAAGCATGAACTGTTTGTTATGTCACGAACACATACAGTTAAATAAATATGATAATGAATACGTCTCTCCGCTCATTACATGTACATGTACATGTGCATACTCGTGACACATCTTACACACATGATTGTCACTGTAGGTCAAGTAAAACTTCTTACATTATTACAGTAACGAATATTTCTTCAATTTAGTCCATTTAATCCCACAGCTGATAAATGGGGCATGGACACACAGTGCAGACAAATATCAAGGGTATACCATTAACAATATGGAAATGAAAGGCTTAAAGTTTATTGGGGTATTTGGATGACTCGACCTTTAAAAGCAATGCTTTTCTTATTTTGGTAGAAATCATGAAATATCAAACATTTTAACCCTTCGCTTGCTATTCACGTCAATATACCTACATGTACCTGTAAATAGTGAAGACCCAGATGAGACAGCTCCTGCAGGAGCTGTCTCATCAGGGTCTGCACTATTTACAAGTTGATTGTGCAACCAGTGCACCCCACAGCAGTGATTGCACAACGATACACTTGTACACAGTGAAGATATATGTAAATATATAACAGGACATGGGTAAAGAAGGAGAAATGTATTTTAAAATTCAGCAAACCAAGGGTTAATTCTGAATTGTTAATGTGGATTAGTCCATCACTGTTATATGTAGGGATCCGTAAATGTAGGGGTCCGTAATTGTAGGGTTATTCTGGTACGAAATGGTAAACTTTACGAGAGGAGTTAGAACGACAACCAATGTAGACCCTGATCAGAGGGCTCCCCAAGGAGCCCTCTGATCTGGGTCTACATTGTTTGCAAATGACAGTAAACTCGTGTTCCACATTCAAAGATTTACATTGTAATTTGATATCTTATTGGCAGAGCATTTTTGCATAAAGGTAGCTAGATACTAAATGTTTTATCTGCAAATGTCATACCAGACAGAACGTAATCAATATTTGTGATACTGATGGTAAAATAAAAAGGCCGTATTTGTTAACAATATTATCTCTATGCATTATAGAAAGGAAATTAAATGATATAAATCACGGCCGTTATTGAAAGCTACTGAATCATGGAGGTAATGGAATGTCTATGACGGTGAAGATAATATATCATATTAGTGTGTGCTCTTAGAAAGCCAAATATTACGTGCCTCAGAATTGCATGTATGCCGATTTGAAGACCTCGTTTTCTTGGAAGAATTGGCCTTAATGTTATAAAACCGTATGCTCGAATCTGCGTTCATTCTCAAATCTTGCCTCGAGGTTATAACACTTCTGAGTCGAAATCATGATTGTGAGCAAATTTAAAATCTGACCAACCAGATGCTTGAGGATGAACCCTGACTCAACAAAGAGTTTTATAACCCTGGGACAAGATTGGCTAGGTTTTGAGTTAAATGAATAATCCGAACATTCTGACACTTGAGAACGAACTCAGATTCAAATGTTTTATAACATCTGAGGCTGGCACCATCAGTAGGGGAGCTTTCAGCATGACTTTCATCCTGCATTTAGCAGCCACCTGCCTTAAAATATCTTGATTATTCTCTACAAGACATCTGGTTTAGAGGGGTTTTCCTGTATCTATAAACCTATGTTCAGGCGAAATGTCTGATTTCAGTGATTACTTTTGTTGCAGATATGTCACCCAACTACAATAAACAAGCCCAAATATATCAAAAGAGAGAAAATATTCAGGTCGTATTGTCCGCTTATTAAGATAATTCTAATATTTTGACAATATGTTTAATGATATACGATAATTAAAATGTAAATTGCATTCAACCATTTGCATCCCATATTGTTATAACTGTTTGTTATAACTATAGAATAATATTAACATGCATTTGTCTCAATTCTAAATGTTGCACTCAAGAAAATGCATATTTATTATAATAGGGCTGATTTAGATTATATTTTAATAAACATTAACACGAACACCACATGCTACAGCTAATAGTCTGCCAGAGCATCGAGTGCCTGTAGGTATAAATTCTATCAATTTTAATGAAGGCTTATTAAAGACGATTGTAGAAATTCAGCAAATTTATTAAACTCTTTCGCTGCCAATGTCGCATATGTCATTACCTATGCAAACAGTTTGGATCCAGATGAGACGAGGAGTAAATCGGCATCTCAGCAGGATCCAAACTGTTTGTTAACCCTTTCGCTGCCAATGCCGGATCTGTGATTACCTATGCAAACAGTTTGGATCCAGATGAGACGCCGAGTAACTCGGCGTCTCATCCGGATCCAAACTGTTTGTTACTGTTACAATGTTTTTGAAACAAAAATGAAGAAAATTAAAAGAATGAAAATTTGTAGCAGACGACAAAGTTAGCAGACGACAGAGTTTGGCAGCGAAAGGGTTAATGTGACTCATTTTGAAACGAACGTGAAGAAGCAAACATGAAAATTGTAGCAGACGACAACGTTTGCAGACGATAGAATTAGGCAGCGACAGCTCTAAGACGACGCGTGAGGGTAATAATTGAATGATAACACTGTCTCTACTACATGTGTAACACATCGGAATTGCCCACAATGGAAGCATGTAATGCTATCATGTGAAAATAACGTATAGTAGGGTAGTATAGTATAATTTATCTAAAAAAATATATTACATGTCAATACAATATAACAAGTTCTGGATGGATCTACATAATAGTGTACAAATAAACCCGACAACAATGTTACCATATTATGCCCCCCCCCCCAACACACCCACCCACCACCCTACTAATGCGACCACCTGAGAACGCTTTATTTATGTGTCTTCAAGGCATGCGATAGCTTATTGCAAGACAAATGATAAGAGTTTAGAACATGACAGAAATATTACACTTTTGTAAGGTGTTGACAAAGACTGTCTGGCTACATGTAAAAATGAATCATTCCTTCACAGGCAGTATGATATTGAGAACATCGTGGGATTTTGAATTTTGTATTGGATGTCAACTTAACTGATAGTTCAGTTTAAGTACAGTAGAAACCCTCTAATGCGACCACTTAATGAATTAAAATGGGTGTCTTTATAAGCAGATGGTTGCTTAATGCAGGACAAAAGTAATGCAGAAAGCTCCTCTATGTGCTTTCTGCATTACTTTTGTCCTGTATTGTCCTGGATGAAAACATATTCTTAAAAGAAGTTGGTAACATAATGCAGAGGGATAGGAATATATAAAACTCGTATTGGAGCTTTCTGTATTGAATTTACGTTCGTCCTACATTAAGCTACCGTGTCCTAAAGACTCATATTTACAGTAAAACCCCTCTAATGCGACCAGCAAAAGGGGGCAAAAGGGGGCAAAATGGGTCATAATTCACAGTGGCAAATGCAAGTGGTAGCTCCTTTCTGCATAACTTTCGTCCTGCATTAAGCAACCATCTGCTTAAAAGACAGTCATGTTTATTCATTAAGTGGTCGCATTAGAGGGGTTCTACTGTATTTATTTTATGGTCGCCGAGTACAAGGTTCACTGTAGTGGTGTTGGGTCTAGTCACTGGCCGAAATGTCATCATGATTTATTCATAAAACAGCCACGGGGAAATCTATATGTTATTGCTTCACACTAGGCTGAGCTTGATGAACTGTGTCGTTTCGCATGAGTTTAATTCATTTATTTCATTTATTCCTCTGCACATAGTTGTTTCAAGTATTGCAATAGCGTAAAGTAATTACACGAAGAAACAGAACAGGACATTAACCTTCTCGCTGCCACGTAACGTAGTCTGCAAAATTTATCTTCTGCTACAATTATCTTCTTTTCAACCTCTTTCATTTTCTTTCAAGAATCACAGTAAACCCCCGCTAATGCGACCACCTAAAAGAGGTATATTTCTGAGTGTTAGATGCAGGTGGTAGCTTAATGCAGGACAAAAGTAATGCAGAAAGCTTTCTGTATTACGTTTGCCCTGCATTAAGCTACCACCTGCTTTTATAAAGACACCCGTATTTATTCATTAAGTGGTGGCATTAGAGGGGTTCTACTGATTATCACAATATCACACAGTTTGAATCCTGTCTGATCAGACGCCGAGTTGGCAAAAACTGTAGAATCATAACTTCATAATTCCATAAGCAAACACTGGATACCCTGTTCATGCAGGATTGGTCTGCTCTAGATCTACTGTGTGTAAAGACATGGACAGGCGTGTGTATCAGCCAAAGGGTTATAAAGACAGGTGCTAGCTTAATGCAGGGTGAAAGACATGCAGAAAGCTCTTCTGGGCGTATTATGCACGACTTTTGCCCTGCATTTAGCAGCCACCTGCCTATAATGTCTCAAATATTGGTTTGTTACTAACCTTTAGAAAGTGAGAACGGAGTGTTCTGTCATTGGTAAACAGTGTAGACCCAGATCAGAATGACCCCTGTAATCAGGGTCTACACTGTTTGTCATGCAGCATCCTCTAACACATTTAAGACTTTTAAATTGAATGGACTCTACCGTTTAAACAGTGAAAGGTTATTCCACTGATAATTCAGCATATAACGGATTAGAAACCATTTACTGTACCCATATATCTGATGTAGACATTCAAACCTGTAACCATCAACGTGAATGATTGAACACTTTTCAATTAACCCTTATCACATATCCGCGATCAGACTCGCGTTTGCAAACGGCTTGGATCCATATGAGACGCCGAGTATCTCGGCGTCTCATCAGGATCCAATCTGTTCGACACACTGTCAATAGTTTCTCTCACGCTTTATCGAATTGGAAGAAGTCAAATTGAACCAGATCGAAAGTTGAGTAGATATCAATTTTAGCATTGCGGGGTAAGGTTTAAACTATATCAGCTGACACAGTGTTGGAATATACATGTATGTAAATACACGTCAGTACAGTGCAACTTATCTAAAGCAGCCATCTAAAATAAGTCTAATTATAGATATGTAAGGCATGTGATAGTTTAATGCAGGTCAAAAATAATGCAGTAATACAGAATTACTTCTGCATTACTGTTGCCCTTCATTAAGTGAATACCTGCATTTTAAGACTCCCATGTTAAATAAATAAGTGTCCACTTAGGACAGGTTCTACTGTATACGCCAACTAAAACTCAAAACTCGATGTCTGATCAAACCCTGATCAAACCCTGATCAGCTGCAGATTTTTTCTTATTTCTGATTGGTATTAAGCGTTTGAGAAACTGCTGACCGAGTATCAGATAGCTTGGATTCTGATAAGATGCCGTGAGTTACAGAAATACAATAAAACATCTCTAAACCAGATGTTCAATTTAGTATAAATATCGGTCTAAGCTTAATGCATGGTGAAAGTCATTCAGAAAGCTCCTCTACGAGCTTTCTGCATGACTTTCACCCTACATTATGCACCTGGTGTTCCACCTGCCTATAAATATCTAAATTCTTCTCTACTAGAATTCCTGTTTAAAGGGGTTTTACTATATTTCTTTTTAGTAAAAGGTTAATGGAAATAAGACATACTTTTTATTTCCCAGCCAAATCCTATTTTGCTGCTTTTAATTGACGGAGAAATATGAAGAATGTTTTACTTTTTTCCTAATAGGCCACTCCTCTTATCTATTGCCCTAGTATGCAACATATTCTGCATCCGAGGAAACAAGCGGCATCTATACCCAGTCTGCATGACTGGTGAATCGAATTAAGAAAAAAAAATCAATACTGCATCTTTCAAGAAAGCCACAATCAACGTGATTGCAACGGGGTTTGATTTCATGATAAACCTCAACAGATCTTTGAAGATATCGCTTGAAAACGTAAACAACTGCAGCATGCTTAAACATTCGTGTCAGTTCCTGGTACATCTGGAAACCTCCGTAATATACACGACCTTAACCCATTACTCTTCATGAATATTCATGTAAGAATAATGACATCATGAATATTAATTAGATAAATTGTTATTCTAGCACATAGGCACAGGATGTTTTTGGCCATGGCAAAAACTGTAGAATCATATCTAAATTATATCATCAGCAAACAGAGAAGACCCTGATCAGACTGCTCCTACAGGAACTGTCTGATCTGGGTCTACTCTGTTTGTAAAGGCATAGAACTGCGTATTTATGGATTAAAGGATTAAGGATGCTACCATGTATCGTTGATGTCATATGCTTTTTTGACACAGTTGATGCGCTGAGCAACGTGCTTGACTGTATTTTAACGCTAAACCCCTTACAATGCTGATATTTCAAATGGACTATCCATAATTGAAACAGGTCAGTCTTATGGTGAATATTTAGGGATGTTTCTAAAGAAAAAGTGTAACATAACAAACAGTACAGATCCCGATGAGGAGGCCTCTCATCTGGGTCCACATTGTTTGCAAAGGACCTTAGTGACTTGTGTTAAAATCTTGAATATGCCTATTAACGCCTTTTCAAATAGTACACTCAGACCAGGGCCTTCTTGGTTATTTATGAAATCTTTAGCTTCCGTCATGGTAAAGAGAATGCTTTGTATATAATGCCAATATAAACGTTAACCCTTCTCTTGCTGAATTTTAAAATACATTTCTCCTTATTTACCCATGCCCTGTTGTATAATTACATATATCTTCACTGTGTACAAGTATTTCGCTGTGCAATTACTGTTGTGGAGTGCACTGGTTGCACAATCAACTTGTAAATAGTGCAGACCCTGATGAGACAGCTCCTGCAGGAGCTGTCTCATCTGGGTCTTCATTATTTACAGGTAAGTATATTGACGTGAATAGCAAGCGAAGAGTTAATGTAATAAATATCCATGCTGCACATTATTTTTCTACGTGTGTATTAATCCGATAAAGAGTTTAGAAAGTGGAGATGAAACAATTTGTTGAATGATGTAGACTAGATTTCCTGTTCACCAATCTAAATGGTAAACATAATAGGTGTCACGAAACCTGTTAATAATGGCATTTCAAAACAGGAATTTGCTTTTTGGTTAGTCAGGAAATGTTGAATCAGATCTGTGTTATTCCATTAGTAAACGGTAGCCGTTTGGTATGTGCCTACTCTGATTGCAAAGACATAATGAAGTGATGGAATTGCATAGATTTTTACATTAAGTCTTCATACATTGTATTCATATAACACTGACTAAGTGCAGACACTGCTTTCTCTTAAAAACTAAATATGTAATACCATATACAGTTACATCCCTGTAATTAGACATAATTAAACATAAGTGTGTTTAGCCCATATCCCTATCTGGACGCCGTTTACAACCTCTGTAAAAGTCACTTTCCGAAACTAATCACCGTCCAATCGTTTTCTTCCAATTTAATAAATTGTAAATGCAATTCTGTTGTTTGTGTATATTTGAGTCATTGAAATGTAAAGGTCAGGGGAAACAGCAGTTGTTCCATAGAAGCAAATGCTCTGTTTATCACAATGGTTTCAAAAATACATCTACACACTTCACAAATTGTCATTATTTGTAATAACATAATATAACATAAATTTTACTTGGCATTAAGTTGCATAAAGCACATATATAACCAATACAATTTTACAGGATTGTGAAATACACAAAACAACTACATAAATAACTAATAAATGCTCTTTATCGATGGATTTATTCAAAGAGGTTGGGTCTAAATATACAATTATAGCCTGTGAGGTAATGGGTTAAAATCAGGCGATTGCTTAATGCAGTTCGTAATGTGCAGATAACTCCTGATATCTGTATCAGTTGCGTGCTGCCCTTTAGACCCAGTATAAGACCAATGTTGGTGGTTGCTTTAGAAGGGGTTTGCTGTATCACATAGATGAGAAACAACCAACGTGTGTTTTAAAGACGTATATATCAGAAATATGCCAGACACTGCAGAAACCATTACACCTAATTTTCTGTAGAAGTCGCACATCCTTGACATCTGAATTACTAGAAAAAACGCCCCTGGATACTCGTAAAGCTTTGTAACTTTGTAACATTCAGCCAACGTGTCTTGGGGACATAACACAAGACATACCTGTCTTGTTTCATTATGAGACAGGTTTCAATACAGCCCCCTGCTTTGAAAAGGTCGCAGAAATTGGAAGTCGTTAACCAGCGGTACACTACCGGTGAATTTGTGATAACCTTTGCAAACAGTTTGGATCCAGATGAGACGCCGAGTAACTCGGCGTCTCATCAAGATCCACACTGTCTGTCACTCTGACACTGGTTATGAGAAGAAATGTAAGAAGGACGTAGTTATAGAATCGAAACGGACGACATTACTTGCAGATTACATTTGATCTTAGAGCAAAAGGTTAATACTTGTAATGGGGTTTGCAGATGTGTACAGCTGAACCTGTTCTAAGCGGTCATTAATTTATTTAACACAGGTCTCAAACAAGTGGTTGCTTGCTGTAGGGTTAAAGAAATGCAGAAAGCTCCAATAATATATATCTGCATTACTTTTGAATTGCAAAGCAACCATCTGTCTTACATACCCATAATTAGACCTCTTGTTGATGTCCGCTTATGACAGGTTCTATTGTATATAAGATGTAAAAAATAAACCTTTATTCCTAGATACAGTTTGTTGGAGAAATGAGGAATTTCGTATTTGAAATACGCCTCTTACCGATGGCTCTGTTTTACTATGAAAAAATAAACGCACACAAATAAACGCAACAAAAATAAACGCACAAAAATACACGCACGAAAATAAACGCAACAAAAATAAACTAACCAACCAACAACAAACTAACTATTTACTGCTACATGTCAGAATTCATATATTGAAGTAAATCGTTTCACGTACTTGTTTTGTGAGTCTATGCATGTAGCTTCTATGACATTGATTGGATTGATGGTGTCTAATGTCTAACCCTTTACCTGATGAATATTCATATAAATAATAATAACTCTATGAATATGGATTACCTGGAAAAGAGAATGTTAGTCCATGGCAGACACTTAAAATGAAATCTATATTATTTCATCAGCAAACAGAGCAGATCCTGATCAGACATATATCATACAGGAGCTGTCTGACCTTGATCTATTATGAATAAGTGGATGTTAAAAACATACGATTTTTCTCATTGTCATGGTTATGTCTGATTTAACAGCATGCAATTTACATTGTCAATGCTTTCTACAATACGTGTCATTCCTTCTAAACTGGAATTGTAAAAAGGAAAAGGAAGAATTTAGGTTCCTTTAGGCAGGTGGCTGTTTAATACAGTGTGAAAGTAAAACAGAGATGCCATCTAGGAGCTTTCTGCATGACTTTCATCCTGCATTAAGCTGCCACCTGTATCCAAGACCAATATTTATACTAAATTGAACGTTCGGTTAGGAGGGGTTTTAATAAGTCAATTAAGTTAATTTTTTAAGCCAATGAGTCTCTATAATGTAGGAGCCGTCTGATCAGGGTCTGCTCTGTTTGCTTATGAAATTATAATAGATATGACTATACAGTTTTTACCAATACCAAAACGTCCTATGTACATGTCATTATAGAAATTCGACTAATAAATATGTATGACGTCATGTGTTACACGAATACTGAACAGGGAAAGGGTTTGAACTTTAATCAAACACTATTGCTTGCAGAAGTAATTTGTTTGGTGCCAAAAGGGATTAAACATGTTTTACAGTATGTAAAGGAACAAAACGACTAAATATCAATTACTGAAATGATGAACCTGCTGGACTAGTGCACTTTGTGTCATAATGATCTACCCTTACTACCGCTGTGGAAACATAATGCCTGTTCAAATTTGAGTCTGGTGCAGTTGCGAGTACTTTCTATTTGATCAATCTTTTGAGAGAAAAATTCTACCGACCGAGTGTCAAATCAGCGTACTCGGTGTCACATCAGTATCCATGCTTATTGGAGAGGCCATCAGGCCGATCCACAGTGTTGGAAATGGATGTCGGCGTATTCTAGGATGGTTTACAATTGATCTCCAGGAATTTTGAATTGGGATAGTAAAAAGAATATCACCGTCTACCGGACGGGACGAGTTGTGGCTGTTCGCATGCGCGAGTTTTGGTTATATAAAAAATACGCAGTCAAACTATCACTAAGGAGTTGGCATATTAAAGTATTTATAGAAAACGTGGTTGAATTTGAATAAAAAAGATCAGCTGAATCCAGAATGTCGATATTTTAATTCAAATATAGTCTACATGATTATTTTATCCCAGAACAAAGTGCACTGATTTTTGCATTCCGTATAAAATTCGAGTAACGATAGGCTCAGTTTCTATTTTTAGTTTGACCTACTCATAAATCGATGGAGCTGAACAAATTATTTAAGTCTATGTCAGTCCCCGTCCCTTTAGAGTTTCTTAATCTAATTATCATGCGAGTAGAAAGGAAACATGTACTGTTTGTCCATTAATCATTGCTTCCCGATTTGATTCTTATTAAACCGCGCTTCTCCAGCGGTGGGTTACGTTAATAAAACTAAAAAAAGTAGCACTATTTATATCGATTGCAGTGCTCGAGTGGACTAAGGCGTTGGTGTCTAAATTTATCCTTTGTATCCTTCGAAATCAACTTATTACTTATTACTTTTTTCTTTTCTCGTATTTGTATAATTCTATTGGTGATTTTTCCGTTATTCCATCAACATATTTACAGAAAATTGAAATACTAGACAGTGATGCTTGATAGTCATCGTCTTCGTTCTATTTATAGCGCATGTACTACTTGATATGCACAATACATGTAGTTATTTATAGAAACCTATTTACGATCCGGTGCCAAAACCTTGTCAAACGGCCCCTGTATATAGCAATTGTTCGATAAAAACTGCTACATGCCTCTCCTTGGCTTCCTTTTAGAAGGAAGCCAACTTGTAAAACTTTTTAGTCGAGTCTGAGATCGTTCTCAAGTTTTTGATTGGTCAGATTTGAGCCTTTGGCTCAACTCTGACCAATCAAAAGCTTGAGAACAAACCCAGACTCAACTAAAAAGCTTTATAAGCAGGGACCCTGAATCTAAACTGTTTGCAAATATGAGTCATGTCGCGAATAGCTGGATAAGGGATACTCGGGGGAGCTTGCTAAGATACGAGTAGCCAAGAGCAGTATTGCCACACTATCTCTATTTTACATCCTGTAGACTAAAAGCAACCACTAAAAGGTAATTGAATCCAGCCAAATTAGGTATAATAAAAAGCAATGGTTAAAACAATTATTGATGCCTGGGCTACCAAATTAGTTCGGAATAGAAATTTTGGCCAATTAACGTAGTGTGGTTTGACATGTTTTCTGATTCACTGTCATGTTTTGTTTAATCTTAACATCTGCCTAGAATTTGTCGTCTGCATCTACCATTGTCGTCTGCTTAAGATTAGACTATTAGTGTATTCTAATGTAATGGCTTACCCTGACCTGGTAAATTACAATCTGCTTCAGACTTAGATCTTTAGTAAGCTTCAATATAAGGTCTAATTTAGATGGAATGTTTAGTTAAAAAACGCCCGCTTTTGTGTGTAAATATTGTGAGCGCTATGTGTACAAAACCTTATGCGTGTAGTTTCAGTAAAACCGAACCTAAACTGAAATTCTATTAGAGGAGAACTTAGATACTTTTAGGCAGGTGGTCGATTTATGCAAGGTGCTTAATTTAACATCCGGTTTAGAGGGGGTTTACAGTATACAAAGACTATATCTCGATTAATTCAATATCCCTCATAGCTAGAGCTATGTCAAGAAGTTTGAAAAGGACATCACGTTTTAACCCTTCGCTTTCTAATCGCGTCAATATACCTACCTGTAAATAGTGCAGACCCAGATGAGACAGCTCCTGCAGGAGCTGTCTCATCAGGGTCTGCACTATTTACAAGTTGATTGTGCAACATGTGCACTCCACAGCAGTGATTGCACAGCGAAATACTTGTACACAGTGAAGATATATGTAATTATACAACAGGACATGGGTAAAGAAGGAGAAATGTATTTTAAAATTTAGCAAGCGAAGGGTTAACATCACTGTGGAAAAGTGAACACGTTTCCACAAAGTATTTTTGAAAACTCACATCGACTGGATGCAAATTGCAATTTCTCAACCATAACATCGCTGTGAAACAATGTCTGCCCAAATTTGGACCTGCTCAATTACGACTTTTTACGAATTCAACCAAACTGTTGAGAAGCTGCTGATCGAGTGTCGAACAGCTTAGAATACGACGAGGCGACAAATAACTCTAATCTAGAGCCGATCTCTTTGAAAATGCGGGTCATGTCTGGATAGCGGGATAAGGGTTAATTTCGCTGAACAATTATCAACGTTAGATAAGAGTGCATAAACTATCAAATATCGAAATGAATAATATGAGGTATCTTGTTCATTGGAGGCTTGAATTGCACTGCCGTGACACGCGATCAATATACCCGTGATACTACATCGGACATCCTAATGACGCAAATCAGTGCATGGGATATAGTTACAACTAAGATGAGTTCGAATACAATTTAAAGTATTGTTCTCGAATCTACCCTTTTAAGACATTAGAAATGTTCCATTTCCTTCAATGCCAAACGTGGATTCCAATATTTAAAGAAAACATGACGTTCTTTATGTCACACAGTTGGGGTCCAATTGAGATGCCGCGCATACGAGAGGTCGGCTGTACATTTTGTGTTTCATCTACATGTAGGCCTATATGCCAATACAAACAAGTAACTACCGATAGAAGAAATAAATCTGCCATAAAGGCAGGTGGTAGCTTAATTCAGGACGTAAGTTATACAGAAAGCTCCTATAGGACCTGCTCTTAAAGACACCTACGGTGTTCATTCATTATTATTGGTTGGTTTAGAGAGATTCTACTGTACATGTAGTTAGTACTCCAGTAAATTCATTTTGGATCATTTCATTGGAGATGCCAATGCCAATTCGAGCTATTAATCTGGTGACAATCTCAAGTCGAACGTATTGTTGTTCTTCCATTTTCGTCTTTAATACGTCTTTATTGATTGGTCTGTTTATGGCATCACACAATCGCCATGTTTGTTGTTTCTGGCAAGTTCACGAGGGACATATCCCTTGGATGGATACATGTATATCTACTGTTCGGGGAAATACCATTTGCTAATTGTCTTAGATGACATCACATTATTGACTTTCTCTATAATATTTATGTAAGAAATGATGACGTCATGAATATTAATAAACTGAACTTTTATAACGACATACGAACAGAGGAAATGTTTGGCTATGACAGAAACTGTAGAGTAAGAGCTTCGACATCTCGAACTCAGATAACTCGAACTTCGGTATAACTCGAACTAAAAAGTCGGTCCTTCCAAAATGTACAATATAGAATTGCTCTTAAATGTATCACGTATCACTACGGATATCTAGAAACACATGTTACAGCTTAGTGCAGGTGTAAAGTAATGCTGAAAGCTCATGCAAGAGCTTTCAGCATTATTTACATCTGCATTAAGCTGTGAACTCGAGAATTTGTCCAGATTAGAAATCCGATAACTCGGAACTTCTTTATCTCGAACTAAATTGTATAGTCCCTTGGAGTTCGAGGTATCGAAGTTCAACTTATATAATTTCAAAATCAAACTGAGTCGACTTGATCAGACTGCTCTGACCGTCTGATCTGTTTCTACTCTGTTTGCTTAGGTGTCAACAGGCGTGTACATGTGACGTAAAGTTTTAAGCAGAGTACACGTTTGGTTTGAAACTTGCAGACTAATCTCATGCCCATATGTTAAGAATATTTAATTATAGTAGAACCTGGCTTAATAGAATCGGAAACAGTACCTGTCCATTCATTTATTGAACATAGGAATCTTAGAAAGCAGGTGGTTGCTTAATGCAGGCCAAAAGTAATTCAGAAAGCTCCAGTAGGAGCTTTTTGCATTAACTTTAACCTGCATTAAGCTACCATCTGTCTTACAGCCCCATACTTAGACCCCTTTTTAATGACTACTTAACCCATTACCTCATAGGCTATTTTTAGATACAACCTCTTTCAATAAATCTACCGAAAAGGAGCATTAACTAGAGGAAAGGTAAGTTTTAGAATTGTGTAGTTCGAAACCATTGTGATAAATAGAACATTTGCTCCTATAGGAGCAATTACTCTATTTATCGCAATGGTTTCACAAAGTGACTTTTACAGAGTCGTCAATATGAGGGAAGGTGTTAAGACAGGTTTTACAGTATATCACTGCCAATGGGAACTCAGTGATCACAGCTGCTAATGGTGTGTATCCTGATGAGCTCACGAGTAACTCGTCATCTCATCAGGATCCAGATTATTCGATGGTGCGGACATATCTTTTTTAACAACAAGAGAAGAAATAAAAAATAAAAACTGAAGCAGACGATAACATTTGCAGACAACAATGCCAGGCAGCGAAAGCGTTAACCCTTATCCCCTCTCGGCGATATGACTCGCGTTTACCAACAACTTGGATTCATTTGAGACTCTGAGTTATTTACTCGGCGTCTGGGCAGGTGCCAAGCTGTTTGACACTCCGAATCGGACGTGGTTAAAATTGAACAGGTCCAAATTTGATCAGATTTTACGGTAGAACCTGTCTTAAGCGTCTATTGATCATATGTCTAATTATTTGACTGTAAGGTGTGTGGTAGCTTAATACAGTTCAAAAGTAATGCAGAAAGATCCTATAGGAACTTTTTGCATTACTTTGCCATGCACTAAGCAACAACCTGCATTTTAAGACTCCTATGTTCAATAAATGAATAGTCGCTTAAGATAGGTTCTATGGTATTTTATTACAGCGGGGAAGCGTTAAAGCAGTTCAGAATCAAATTAAATTGTTGAATGTGCAATAAAACCTATCAATAACGGCCACTAAATTACATCATGTATTTTGTGTTAAAGGCAGGTGGCTGCTTAAAGCAAAGTGAAAGTTAAAACAGAACGCTCCTGTAGGAGCGTTCTGTTTTACTTTCCCCTTGCTTTAAGCAGCCACTTGCCTTAAATACCAACTAAATAACATAATTTAGTGACCGTTATAGAACGGGTTTACTGTATGTTCCCCGTAACATAATGAGAAATTGTTCCAATAATGTACCTCAAGTCTTAATAGTTGAATACTGAGTAAATTTAGGGGAACTATATAGGACTTGATTTGATAGTTTAACCCTTTTCATGCTGAACACATTATGTGGGCTCAAACTCTGATTCGTTGAATGTTTTACTTACTAATTCGTTGAATCTTTTGAGAAACTATTTACAGAACCCTGATGAAACACAAAGTTTCTCGGCGTCTGGTCTGGATCGAAGCTGTTTAAAAAGACCAGTTAAGTGGCGTTTGGTATGAGAAGGGTTGAATTAAACTGCAATTTTAAATGTGTCTGAGGAAGTCCGAGAAGAAGACATAGGCAAGTGATTAAACGCTGCGTGATGCAATAGAATTTATCTTAAACTACAATTAACTATTTCCTCGTTCAATATTCATGTAAGAAATAATGACGTCATGAATATTTATTAGCTTAATTTTAATAAAGGTATATGTTTATAGGAGATTTTAGTATTGCTAGAAATCGATGACTCAGATCAGACGGCTCCTATAGGCCTTCTCTGTTTGCAAATGCCCAAAAAGGAGTTTATATGAGGGGAAGGGCTATTGTAATTGCATTTTAGCTGCATATACAAATGTAGTAGAACTTGTACGAAGCGGTCATTCATTTTTTTAACATATGAGTGTTAATAAGAAAGTGGTTGTTTAATGCAGGGCAAAAAATAATTCAGAGCAAAATTAACCCTTTCGCTGCCAAGTTCTGTCGTCTGCTAACTTTGTCGTCTACTACAAAATTACATTTTTTTTAAATGTTCTTCATGTTTGTTTCAAAAACATAGTAACAGTAACAAACAGTTTGGATCCTGACGAGACGCTGAGTTACTCGGCGTCTCATCTGGATCCAAATTGTTTGCATAGGTAATCAAGTTCTGTCGTCTGCTAACTTTGTCGTCTACTACAAAATTACATTTTTTTAAATGTTCTTCATGTTTGTTTCAAAAACATAGTAACAGTAACAAACAGTTTGGATCCTGACGAGACGCTGAGTTACTCGGCGTCTCATCTGGATCCAAATTGTTTGCATAGGTAATCACAGATCCGGCATTGGCAGCGAAAGGGTTAATGTAGAAAGATCCTGTAGGAGCTTTCTGCATTACGTTTAACCTGCATTATAATGCCACCTACCTTTAAGATCCATAATTACCATTTAACCTTTGCTATATTTGCTTAACCCTTAAAATGCTGAATTTTCAAATGAACTATTCCATATTTCAAAAAGGTCAAGCTAGTGGTGAATATTTAGGGATTTTTTCTCAAGAAAAATGTAACATGACAACCAGTGAAGATCCTGATGAGAGAACACCTATGGGAACCCTCTCATTTTGGTTTACACTATTTGCAAAGGACGTTAGTGACTCGTGTCCCGCACTGTAAGGATTAAGCCTTTTAACACTGAAACCTGGAATAGTCTTTCAGTGTTAAACTATAAAGTTCACTCAATGTGAAAAGTTTAAACTTGCTAGAGAATTTTGACTGGCAAATATTGCAGACTCTGATCATAGAGCTCCTCTATATGCCCTCTGATCTTGGTCTACAATGTTTCCAAAAGACAATGCATGCAAGCCCCTCATTCAAACCGTTAAGGAAATTACATGGGCAGTAAATTCTCGATTATTCGAACACTAAAATACGTATTATTATCGATTTTTAAAGACAGGCGTCAGCTTAATGCAGGATGAAAGTCATGCAGAAAGCTCCTGTAGGAGCTTTCTGCGTGACTTTCACCCTGCGTTAAGCAGCCACCTTCTTAAAAGGGTCTAAATTCTTCTATACTAAAATTTCGAATAATCGAGGTTTTACTACATAATTATAGTTTCTGCTAGGGCCAAACTACCCTGCGTTCATTTACTATGATATTAGCCAAGAATCAGCTAGTAAATATCCATGATGTCAGAATTTCTTTCATAAATCCACTAGGGAAGGGTTAAGTAAAAAACAAACTACGTGGTTGGTATCTTTCTCGCCATAGGAGCTTTTGTATTACATTGTAACCATGGAAAGGGAAGAAACTCTTCAGTACGATACGGACAAATCCATGACAATAACCTTTACAGAATGTTTAGATCCCGACGATCTAGATTAAACGGTATTTTCTATTAATGAATAATTTAGTTACCATGCTAACCGTTTTTAAAACACACTAAAATATTGTAAGATCGTCACACGAAGAACGAAGTGTTTTTACTGCCAACAAAAAGGAACAGAAATATTTGCTGTTTCAGCAGACGGTAATATGACATCTGACGCAATTTTCGGAATTCGCACGGTAAACCGGTGCATCGAAGTTTTTCCCAAAACTTAATTTAGTTCTTTTTCTGCTGAAAACAAATCTGTTTAAATATTTTGATCTGCTACAGTTTTCACATGCATGAACTTTTGATTCGTTAAAACGTTTGAACAATTTTTAACCCTTTCACCGCCGCAGTCGCATAAATACACCACGACAAATAGTGCAGTCCCACATCAGACGCCGCCTTTTCAAGGCGGCGTCTGATCAGGGACTTCACTATTTGTCTCAATCTCTATTTCTATATATGTGCTTTATTCCTGTGAAATTTGCATTTATTTATCTCATTTCCTTATTTTACTGAATGATTTAACAAACTTGGATTGCAGACGACAATTAGAATTTTGGCGCCGAAAGGGTTAACCAAGTGTGAAACAGTGTAGACCCAGGTGATGCGTCAGGGTTACTCGTCATCTTATATACAGTAGAACCCCTCTACTGCGACCACTTAATGAACAAACATGGGTGTCTTTAGAAGCAGGTGGTTGCTTAATGCAGGACAAAAGTAATGCAGAAAGCTCCTTTGTCTTGCATTAAGCTACCACCTGCACCTAGCACCCATAATTATACAGTACCTCTTTTAGGTGATCGCATTAGCGGGGTTTTACTGTAGATCCAAACTGTTTGCAAATGCGAGTCCGATCTCGCTTAGCAGTCAAAGGGTAAATATTTCCCAGAACCCCGTCAATAATTCGATTTCATGAACAATCTAATCGAGTTTTTTAACCCTTCTCTTGCTGAATTTTAAAATACATTTCTCCTTCTTTACCCATGCCCTGTTATATAATTACATATATCTTCACTGTCTACAAGTATTTCGCTGTGCAATTACTGCTGTGGAGTGCACTGGTTGCACAATCAACTTGTAAATAGTGCAGCCCCTGATGAGACAGCTCCTGCAGGAGCTGTCTCATCTGGGTCTTCACTATTAACAGGTAGGTATATTAACGTGAATAGCAAGCGAAGGGTTAAGATAGTATTTGGGTGCTTTTGTGGTACTAGGATGGGGCAAACGAAGAATGTAGCTTGAAAAGATCTTCTGGTATGAACGTTCAGAATTATCGTAAAACGTAGTTTTCCAAACTGTCGGACTTCTGCGTCGCATCTGTTTGAGTACAATGGAACCTGTTTTAAGCGGCCATCAAAAAGAGGTCTTATTATTGGTATGGAAAGCAGATGGTAGCTTAATGCAGGTCAGAGGTAACACAGAAGACTCCTTTAGGAGCTTTCTGCATTACTTTTCCCTGCATTAAGTAAGTATCTGTTTTTTAAACTTCTGTGTTCAATAAATGAACGGGCGCTTAACCCTTTCCCTCATATAAACGTGTTTTCACGCATTTGCAAACAGAGTAGACCCAGATCAGATGGCTCATAGAGGAGCCATCTGATCAGGATCTACTCTGTTTGCTAACAGAATTTAAAATATCTGTGTTTTTACTTTCTAAAATGTCTACAATGTTCCACATTCCAATATTTCATTTTAACTATTTTGTCCATAATTATTCAGCAGGTATTGAAATTCGTAATAAACATAGAACAGGGAAAGGGTTAAGACACGTTCTACTATACCAAGTGGTTAGATTCAGTAAGTTTTATTTGGTGTAAAGTTTTTGTTCTTTCGCTTACACAGTTTAGCAGAACACTGACAACGTTAGCAAACAATTTGCTAACATATGATGTGCCCAGTAACTCTCACCATGATCCAAACCAGTTTACCCTTTGATAAGGGTTTTAGAGACATAAATATACAGTAAACCCCGCTAAACCGGACTTTTAGTAGAGAATAATTTAAATACTTTTAGGCAGGTGGTTGCTTAATGCGGGATAAAAGTCATACAGAAAGCTCCTAGAGGAGCTTTCTGTATGTCTTTTACCCTGCATTAAGCTGCCAGGCAGGTTGCTGCTTAAGGCAATGTAACCTTTAGGAGCTTTCTGCATGACTTTCATCCTGCATATGCTGCCACCTTTCTCCAAGACCGATATTTGTACTAAATGTAACGTCCTATTTAGAGGAGGTTCACTCAATACGAATAGAAGAAATAATTTAATTCATCATTAAATTTGACGCCATATGTTTATAGACGAACTTTACATAGTTCTCAAAGAGTTCAATACATCTGCTACAGGAAGTACCTTGGTGCCATTATATTATTAGTGTCTGAACAAACAAATTATCAACATCCCCAGTTGTTCTAGTGCAGTCCACTATGTATAACAAAAACAAAGTTTATTCACATTTCGATGTTAAGATATTTTTTGAAACTAAATTGTGTATCTGATTAAACCGCATGGAGCCCTGAAGATAATTGTAGTGTTTTGAATTAGTTCTGTGCCGCCAGAAATTAGATTTTTCGTTTGATTGCAATAGGCATTTCATATAAAAATGTTCTAACCCTTTCTTTGCTAAAATTTCTAATGTCAAGTTCTCCGTGAACATTCAGAGATATTTTTGAAAGTGTTACATGACAAACAGTGCAGACCCTGATGTGGGGGTTGCTCTAGGAGCCCTCTCATCTGGATCTACACTGTTTGTAAAGGACATTACTGACTCGTTTTCCACACTGCAATGGTTAATGCAGATATATCTCTGAACATGAAAACAATATAATTGGCATTGTGCTGATGAAATAGGTATTGTGCAATTGTGGAAGCACGAATGATATTATATACAAGTGCCTGTCTTAATCCTTTACTTGTTAGAAACTACCTTTGACAGAGTAGACCCAGATGAATATTATACGATGACGTTTTTCCTTGCATAAATATTCATGAAGTAAAGGGTTAAACAATGACGTCATAATATTTGTGTATCTGTGGTGCAATTTTATTAGTTATACAGATCATTGGCGGGGTATCTGACTTTTTGTTTCCTGCTGAGGAAATTCATGTTGCCCGAGCCGTTAGGCGAGGGCTACATGTATTTTCCTCAGCAGGAAATAAAAAGTCAGATATCCCGCCAATGATCTGTATAACGATTTTATTATACTGCAAAGTTTAATATTTGTAGCTGTTAATTAGCGTTGTTAATTTAGGCGTCGTTTTGCTTCCCCTCAGGGGCCTCTTACTGTAAGGTAAGGGCTTATATATCACTCTGCAACCCAAGTTCATCGTGTATAATAACCAGTTCATTATATTTATGGATAGAAAGGGATCTTCAAGTGCATTAGTTTATCAAAGGATTGAAAGAATCAGACGTAAGTAAAACTTTCAGCAGATCAGCGGTTAAGCAGACACTATTTAACTTAATAGAAGGAATTTTGGCGCAGTTCCGACGTCATTTGGATGACGTCATAATGACGGTTTTATAATATTCAAACAATGGACGTTGGAAGGAGCGGCTATACTGCAATTTACAGGTACGTGTACTGTGCATGTACATAAATAAAATCTGAATCGAATTGGGTGTGGAATATCTTTGTAAAAGCGGGATTTGGGGCTAATCGGTACGTGCACAAGCACTTTGACAACATTTGCAGCATCAAAGCAGAATAAGACCTTCGCCACATATAGGGTTCATTTACATTATTATACAACAACTATAACAAAAATGTTTCTAAATGGATAACTTTTTTCCGCCCCAAACTCTTTATATTTCGTTTGAGAGCGGTTGTTTGAATCGAATCGACGAAGTGAAGCTGGTCGGCCATTTTTATTTTGTTATATCAAGGGAGCGAGTCCCTCGGCGGGGGAAATTCCATTGTTGCTCATGACTCCGTATATACATCGGAATTTAGAGGGATACACGGCTTTTATACATGGCTAACTGACCAATCAAAATCGAGGATTTTACTTTGCGTTATAATAAACATTATTATACATGTACCACAACACTGACCAAAGGCTCAAATCTGACCAATCAAAAACTTGAGAACGAACTCAGACTCAACTAAAAGTTTTATAAGCATGGATACTGATTTTAAATGTGCAAAATGCCAAACTCATGAAGCACAGCTCACGAGGCAAATATCGCAAGGGTTGACTTTCCGGTTATTTTATTCAGAATACAGTACAGTGTCAGTGTAGAACCGGGCGTCACAAGTAGTATAAAGATTTGTCTTTAAGACTGACGGCAGCTTAAATGCAGGCTTAAAGTCATGTAGACAGCTCATTTTGGAATACTTTCTGCACGACGTTCACCCTGCATTAAGCAGCCATCTGCCTAAAAATACCTAAATTGATTTGTCATAAAAATCCGGTTCAGACGAGGTTCTGTTGTACAAAATGGCCTACTATGGTATGGCTAGTTATGGAAGACACGCCTTCCATACATTCAGTTATGTTTAAATATGTCCTTCAGAAAGCACTTCATTTCACTAAACATTCGCTGTTGTAAATGTCGACTTAATAATAGCTTATGAAACGTGTTAATACTACAGTAAAATATCTAAAGTGACCGTCTAAAAACGGCATAATTCTGATTCTTAAAGCTATGCGGTAGCTTAATGCAGGAGGAAAGTATGCAGGAAGAGCTTTCTGCATCACATTTCTCCTGTATCAAGCAATCGCACGTATTTCAAGACAGTGATATATTCACTAAGTGGTCGCTTTAGAGAGGCTCGACTTTAATTTCTATGCTGAGAGATATTAATTTTCTTCACATATCCTCGTTTATTATCTGCTCTAACCCCGTGATTATGGGACAAAAATGCACTATCATTTGCAGGCAGTTAACCTCTGATCAGGGTCTGCTCTGTTTGCTTTATGAAATGATGATAAATCTGACTACAGTTTCTGCCAATACCAAACTTTCATGTGTACATATGCCACTATAAAAAAGTCAATTGATAAATATTCATGATGTCATAATTCTTTTCTTGAATATTCATCAGGGAAAGGGGTACACATGATTTATATTATTTATCAATGCCATAGATACGAGAATACCTTATAGTCAGTTATTTATGATATATATAATCTGATGTTTCTGTAATATATCATTTTATTTTATTTATATAAAAAGTTTTGTAATATCTACAACGCACACAAATTATCTACGTGCACAATATTAATATTAACCACACTAGGGGTATCCATTAAGTAAGATATGTATCATATATATTGAAATAGCTCTGTGTTAATACACTTTGAATGCGGGAAACGAGTACACTGCCATTTGCAAACAGTGTAGACTCAGTTCAGAGGGCTCCTAGAGGAGCCCTCTGATCAGAGTCTGCACTGTTTGACATTCAAAATCATCTTGCAAATTTATCCTTTCATTGAGTATGGGCTCTACTAATACACAATGATGGACTTTCCCACCCTGAAAATTCAGTACTGAAAAGATTAATACTTTACAAAAAGTTGGTATCGCTTGCTATTTGTATCAAAGAACTCCCGCTGTTGACATATTTCCCAATAAAGTGTTTTTCTCTCATTTCCGCGCTTTGGTCCTTGTTAATTGGGAGTAAAATGGCCAATTCAAATCAGCTCCCACAGATAATACGAATACTATTTTGTTCCGTAATGACGTCAACACACCATAGGTTTCGGAGGTTTTACTGTCAGTGTCACATTTAAAGGGAATTTAGCATAGTGACCCTTACAATGCCGACTTTTCATATGGAATGCAGTAGAACCGCTCTAAACCGAACGTTGAATTCAGTATAAATATCGATCTTGGAGACAGGTACAACCTCTTTGTATAAATCTACCGAAAAGGAGCATTAACTAGAGAAAAGGATAATTTTAAAATTTTGTAGTTTGAAACCATTGTGATAAATAGAGCATTTGCTCCAATAGGAACAAATGCTCTATTTATCACAATGGTTTCACAAATTGACTTTTACAAAGTTGTCAACAGCCGTCAATATAAGGGAAATAGGAGCTTTCTGTCTGATTTTCACTCTACATTAAGCCACCGTTTACCTAAATGTATCTGCTCTAGGAGCGTTCTGCATGGCTTTCACTCGGCATTAAGCAGCCACCTGCATAAAACTATCTAAATGCTTCTCTACTAGGGGTTGTGCTTTACTATATATATATTAATCCACTGCACTCTCATTTTCTTCTACTACAACAAAAAATATTATAATTTATTGTCGTGATCTTCTACTTCCTGTCCTCACTTTTTTCTCCTTGTTTGATTCTATTATTGTGCTCTTGTTTGTTTCTACTATTTTCCTCTTTTCCCCGTGTTGGTCTTACAATCAATTTTCCATCACATTCTACTTTGCTGACATACATACATGCACGCATTTATATTTGTCTCCAATTTAAATGATCCCTATTTGTGTTTTAATTCGAACCTTTGGTTTTACACACGAATATTTGTATTCACCCTTAACTTCATGAATATTAAAATAATAATTCATCACAGCCGTATCTGTGGAGGAAAGAGATGAAAACATTCCAATATCTATACGTACTCGGTAGTTGACTATGATTTTGACCTAACTGGAGTTTCAGCCTTCTGCCCTGTACTTGAAAGATACACTTATTTACACATTTTTGCAAATACAGCAAATGCTCCCTAAACCGGACGTAAAACTTAGTATAAAATATCGTTCTTGGAGACAGATATCAGCTTAATGCAGGATCAAAGTCACACAGAAAGCTTCTATAGGAGCTTCCTGCATGGCACCCTGCATTGAAAAGCAACCTGACTTAAAGTATCTAAATTCTTCTCTACCCTGTTTTCTGCTATTTTCCTTTTGTTTCTACTATTTTCCTCTTTTCCCCGTGTTGGTCTTACAATCAACTTTCCATCACATTTTACTTTGTTGACATACATACATGCATTTATATTTGTCTCCAATTTATATGATTCCTATTTGCGTTTTAATTCGAACCTTTGATTTTACACACGAATATTTGCATTCACCCTTTACTTCATGAATATTAATTTAAAAAATTATCACAGCCGTATCTGTGGAGGAAAGTGGTGAAAACATTCCAATATCTATACGTACTCAGCAGCTGACTTTGATTTTGACCTTACTGGATTTGCAGCCTTCAGCCCTGTACTTGAAAGATACACGTATTCACACAGTTTTGCAAATACGACAGATGCTCTCTAAACCGGACGTAAACATTAGTATAAATATCGGTCTTGGAAACAGGTGCCAGCTTAATGCAGGGTGAAAGTCACACAGAAAGACTCTATAGGAGCTTCCTGCATGTCACCCTGCATTGAAAAGCAATCTGACTCAACCCATTCCCTCAAATTGATGACATTTGACGACTGTGTTAAAGTTACTTTGTGAAACCATTGTGATAAATAGAGCATTTGCTCCTATAGGAGCAAATGCTCTATTTATCAAAATGGTTTCAAACTACATTTTCAAACTACACATTCTAAAAATGTCCTTTTCTCTAGTAAATGCTCATTTTCGGTAGATTTATTCAAAGAGGTATCTAGAAACAGCCTATGAGTTAATAGGTTAAAGTATCTAAATTATTCTCTACTAGAATTCCGGTTAAGAGCGGGTTTACTGTAGAGTAGACCTGGTTTAGTCAGCGTATGTAGGCGCTGTCTGTTTAGGATCTGCTCTGGCTGAGTATGACGTACAGCAAAGTCCCGCTAATGCGACCACCTAAAAGAGGTATAAGTATGGGTGCTAGAGGCAGGTGGTAGCTTAATGCAGGACAAAAGTAATGCAGAGAGGAGCTTTCTGCATTACTTTTGTCCTGCATTAAGCAACCACCTGCTTATAAAGTCATCCATGTTTATTCATTAAGTGGTCGCATTAGAGGGGTTCTACTGTATTGATACTGTGGAGCTGGTTCTACATAATTAGTCTATCATACACAAACACTATTGTATTTGAGTACCATTATGAAAATTCAATATTCATGAAGGCGTTATGTTTCTCATGAATATTCATCAAGTGATGGCTAAGACAGATACAAGTAGCCTGGAAATTTATTACCACACTATATCTCTATTTTACATCCTGTAAGCTACCACTAAAAGGTAATTGAGTTTCACCAAATTACGTATAATAAAAGCTTATTAGGACAAGAAAAGGAAAATGGCCGTGGCTAAAGACAAATTTAATGCCTGGACCAACAAATTAGCTGAAACGAAACTGTTGTTTGCTTAAGTTTTATTGATATTTTCTAGGAATGTTGCTCACTGCACTACTCTGGTTACAACTATTTAAGTACTCCGACGACAGTGCGTTGAATATTTCAGCAAAATAATCTATAATAATCTAAGCAAAATATTATAATAATTTATCTAATCATAATTATATCTAAACCAGATTTCCAAGCTACAGAAGAATATGTCCTAACCCTTTACTCCATGGATATTCATTCATGCAAAAAATCATGACATCATAAAACTATTTAGCTGAAGTTTTTATGATGACATATGAACAAAAGGATGGCTTGACCATGGCCTGGCCGTAGAAGCAGAGCTACATAATTCGATAAGCAGGCTGAAGCAACTGATAAAACGGCTGCTATATGAGCCGTCGGATCTTGGTATACAGTAAAACCCTCTAAACCGGGGTTCGAGTAGAGAAGAATTTAGGTACTTTTAGGCAGGGTAGCTGCTTAATGCAGGGCAAAAGTCATGACTCTCGTCCTGCATTAAGCTGTCACCTGTTTCTATTACCGATATGTTTACTGAATTGAACGTCCGGTTTATATAAAGTAAAGGGGTTACTGTACCATAAGAGTACAGGGTTACTGTATCAATAAAGTACAGGGTTACTGTATCAAATAGAGTAAAGGGTTACTGTATTAATAGGGTAAAGGGTTACTATAATTTGTCGACTACAAGATGGCATTTTGTTCTCTTGAAAACTGCTCAAGCCTTTTCCCTCATATAAACGTTGTACATGCCTTTGCAAATAGTGTAGATCCAGATCATGTAGGAGCCGTTTGCTCTGTTTGCTTAAGAAATTGTAATATACAGTAAAACCTCTCTATAACGGACACTAAATTACATCAAATATTTTGTGTTAAAAGCAGGTAGCTGCTTAAAGCAAGATGAAAGTAAAACAGAACGCTCCTATAGGAGCGTTCTGTTTTACTTTCACCTTGCTTTAAGCAACCATCTGTCCTAAATACCCACCTAATTAATTTAGTGGTCGTTATAGAGAGGGTTTACTTTATCTGATTCACAGTTTCTACCATACCAACAAAGTCCTGTGTACATATGATATTATAAAGAAATCAGCTAATACATATTCATGATGTCATTATTCTTTACATGAATATTCATCAGGGGAAGGGTTAAGGTATATGGTCAGTTTAATAAATTATCCAACACATATCGCGCGGGTGGGTAGCAGTTGCATTAGGTGTACTAGTGTCTGCCGGGTACTTATTGTCCGTGTAATATAATTTTATACGAATATGCTGCTGAAACCATTTATTCCCATATTATTTAATTAAACCCCGCCCAGATCGTATTTTGGAACCGTCCATTTTTCAGACTGAGGGGGCACAGCAAACACAATATTGCTGGTATACGCATTTGATATCGATGAGTTCAGCGAATTGTGCAGACCCGGACTCCTTCATGAACCCTCTGATCTGGGTCTACACTATTTGCATATGTCCCTTTAAGGGACACTGTGCTCCAATGGTTTTAGGCTTGTCACCAGTTTTATCCACGGTGCTTGGTTTATTCTGTTTTCTACTGACGTCTATTCTCATTGCCAAATAGTTTGCATCATTGGCGTCTCTTCTTGATCTAAGCTCGTCATAAAACCTCAATCTAAATTATTTATAAAACCAATCGGGGAAACTGCTCGCAACAACCTTAAGGTAAAATCATTTCGTATTATAGATAAAAGCCTTCATTTTAAATTGTACTTGCAAGTGTAGATTAAATTTGCAGCGATCAATACCCCGAAATTTGCATCGATTTCTGCACCTAGTGGGTGAGGTTTGCACGGGTTTTGTAAACAGTTTTATTGTACTTCCTCTTAATGTTTTATGAAGAAGACAGACAGTGTATGAACTAATGTCACAGGAACTGTTCACATATCCTTCCGATTATTTAATGAACATTGCAATTAATTTCCAAAGAGGTCACACGTGGTTCAACACGTTGTCTGGTCAAACTCCACGTTTGTTTCGAAAGTGGTGAAAAGGTGTATGGAAATCTAGGGCTACCAGCACAGAGTTAACATCTTTGAAACGATCAGATACCGTAAAACCTCTCTTAACCGGAATTCTAGTAGATAAGAATTTAGACACTTTTAGGCAGGTGGCTGCTTAATGCGGGGTGAAAGTCATGCAGAAAGCTCCTCTAGGACCTTTCTGCATGACTTTCACCCTGCATTAAGCTGCCACCTGTCTCCAAGACCGATAATCATACTAAATTTAACGACCGGTTAAGAGAGGTTATACTGTATGTAATAACTCGGGCACAAAACCCTCCATCCCCTCTCCAACAGTAAAAACACCCAAACGTTCAATCTAGTATAATATCGGTCATAGAGACAGATGGAAGCTTACTGCAGGGTGAAAGTTATGCAGAAAGCTCCTCGAGGAACTTTCATCTTGTATTAACCAGTCACCTGCCTAAACGTATCTAAAACATTTCTATACTAGAATTTCAGCTTTACTGTAAATAATTTTGACACCGTTTTGATAACTTTAAATTAGACTGACATTTGTAGTAAATAGTAAAGAGTGAATATTGAAAACGTTTTTACTGTTCACTTAACACGACTGTCACGATGTATTTTGAAACTGCGTGCTGTTTGGTACTTGACTTGCCCTAGCGTACTTTGCAATACATTTGTTATATATACTCTTTATTTCCCTTTTGCAAGGATTACAAAAATATTAAATTAAATTTTAAAGTCTAATTTTGCTTTACATCAATTACCATTTACCTAATAGGTAGGTCTTTCAACGCCTTTGCAGAAGCAGTAGACCCAGATCAGACGGTCCCAATAGGAGATTTGCGATCGTCGAATGTTATCTAGAAAGTACGATGATTTCTTTAGTAAGGACTTAGTCTTTATATAGAGAATGAACGATACCGTCGTCTAGACGAACAGTAGCGATTGTCGTATAAAAATGTATTAGGACTTACGATGATTTCGGTCGTATAATTTGTAGTTAAACGGGCCCAACGAAAATAAGATGGTGTTCTTCAAAGAGGCAGTCGGAACCAAAAGTACGCGTGCATGCATGCCAATGCAGTTGAGTTTGTATTTGTATTCTTGTTTGTGCTGTTGTTCTATTTTTTTTATCAAAGATGTCAGTGTTCATTCAAACAAATAATCCTCTGACAGCCACAAGGCGATCACAATGTTGTTCTTCCAATTTTCTCATTAATTAGCATTTATTGATTGTACTGTTATGGCATCCCATGACAGCGATGAGTTTGCTCCTGGAATGCTCGTCGAGAGATGCCCTTTAGGCGACTTGTTATTTAGTATGAGCGACAGTTACATAGGGCTGATGTGGTTCACCCTTTACTTGTTCAGTAAAACCTTTCTATAACGGCCTCTAAATAGTGCTAATTAGTTGGTATTTAGGGCAGGTGGCTGCTTAAAGCAAGGTGAAAGTAAAACAGAACGCTCCTATAGGAGCGTTCTGTTTTACTTTCACCTTGCTTTAAGCAGCCACCTGCCTTTTACACAAAATACTTGATATAATATAGAGACCGTTATATAGAGGTTTTACTTGTACTTAATGAATATGCATGCAAGAAATAATGATGGATAGTAATTAGCTGATTTTTATTACGACGTTATATAATAAAACAATGTCTTATCATGAGTGGCGAAATTGTAGAGTCAGGTCTGCATTATTTCAAAAACAAACAGAGCAAACCATGATCAGGAGATGTCTAATTTGGGTCTGCTCACTTTTCAAAGCGTACAAAATGCGTCACTATCTGGCAAAGGGTTTGTCTGTGACATGTTCCTTCCTCCCTGTACGAGTGTCTATCACATTGTCCCCTTTTTCTGCCTGTGTCTCCATATGTATGTCTGTCTGTCTAGTTATCGGTTGACTGTTTGTCTTTCCGTCTGTTCTCTGTCATTTGCCTATATGTGCGTTTGTCGCTCTGTGGGTGTCTTTTTCCTGTTTGTTTGGCTATCTGCCCTACTTTCTGTACGTCTGCTCATATATATGTCGTGTGTATCGTCTGTCTGTTTGTTTTGTCTGTATGTTTGTTAGTCCTACTTTCTGTACGTCTTTCTCTCATGTGTATTGCCTGTATGGCTGTAACATGCTTTCTTCCTCCTTCAGTAGATAATATGCAAATGTAACGCTTTTGGAAATATTTGTTGGTTCAGAAATTTCACGAAGAAGAAGAAAAATCAACCAAGATTAATTTCATTAGACCCGACCTTCATCGAAACGTTCTGTAATTCTTCAACGGTTCTTAACATTGACAATGGAGCACCTTTTCAGTGTTAGCTTATGAAGTAAAATTTGATGAAACCGTACTCATTGAATCTAATCTGATTTATTATTCAGATTTGCCATGGAATTAAATAACAAAACAAAACCTAGTGCTCGACCTACTTCATCACAGTATCACTGTATCACAGTAAACCCCGACTAAAACAACTACTTATGAGTAAACATGTATGCTCGTATGTCTTTAAAAGCAGGTGGTTGCTCAATGCAGGATGAAAGTAAATGCAGAATGCTCATCGTGCAGGAACTTTCTTCATCACTTTCTTCCTGCATTAAATTACATGTACCACCCGCCCTTAAGATTCCGAATTAAACCTCCGTTTGGTTTTCGCATTAGTAGGGTTTTACTGTACATGCCCTATATAATGTAAATGATCTACAAAATATCTACGAGCATCCGCTTGAACATGTATAAATTGGATCTCAAAGTAACAGCGTCATGTATATAATTGACGTGAAAAATTAAGTTTTAAGCGATTTGAGCTTTATTGCACTATTAACACGTATGGTTTGATTTTTATGATCGTTTCTAATCGCAGTTAAAATCTCTTTTATCTGATTGAGCCTGAAATTGTGACTATTGTTTAATTTATGTATGAGGCGCGTACAACTAATATGTTTTAGAAATGTAAGCTTTGAGTACAGTTTGCTGTCGTAACTAACAGTCTTACAAAGATATTAGCCAATTAAATTCAGGACAGATGCCATTTTGGTATGTAGGTGAACAGGATTAGAGTCTAAACTGACAGTTTTGATAGTGAAATGCAACAGTCTATACATTAGTTGACACACCGTGAATATATGGTCAGAGATATGGCACTTAACCAGGGTAATTATTGTTTTACATGTTAGAATAATCAAATACTACTAGAATGTCAGTGATTGCCAAACAGAGAATGTGCATTTGTAGTATAACCTGTACAAAAAAATCCACTCTAAACCGGAATTCTAGAGAAGAACTTAGATGTGTTTAGTGCAGACATATCATAGAGGAGCCCTGCATTAAGCTGCCACCTGTATCCAAGACTGATATTTATACTAATTAGAGAGGCTCTACTGTATTTAGTGATCGCTTAATCCTTTCCCCTGTGAATGTTTATGTACGAATTAATGCCATTTTGGATATGTATTCGCTGAAGTTTTATAATGGTGCCTGCGTATAGGGCGTTTGACTATGACAGAAACTGAAGCACCGGGTCTATACAATTCCATACGCAAACAGAGAAGACAATGATCAGTCAGCCCTATCTGGCCTGGGTACGCTCGGTCTAAGAAGAAATAACAAGGCGTATCTATGAAGTAATGGGTTTAAGACGAGGTCTTACTGTATGTACTCAACACGTTTAGTGCCAAATAATTTGCAAACATTGTCGACTGCTTAAGGTTTTTCAGAGTGGACTTCAACGCTTTATCAAACACGTAAGTGATGTGTCAAACAGATTGGGGCCTGATGGGTTACCCAGCCCTCATCTAGATCCAAACCGTTTGCAACGGTAACCATATATTCCCCCACTGCACCTAGTCCTGTGAGTAGTTTTCTGACGACTGTATCAGTGGCACAGTTAACTCATTCTCTTCTAGGCTATTTTTAGACTCTTTGAATTGATCTACCGAAAAGGAACATTAACTATAGAAAAGGAAAATTTTAGAATTGCGTAGTTTTGAAACCATTGTGATACATGGAGCATTTGCTCCTATGGAGCAATTGTTCTATTTATCACAATGGTTTCAAAGGATGACTTTTGCAGAGACGCTAAAAGGCGTCAGTAGGAGAGAATGGGTTAATACAGACTGCTGCTTAATGCAGGCCAAAAGTGGTGCATAGAGCTCCCACCAGAGCTGTCTGTATTTCCGTTTTCGTGTACTTAGGAAAATACCTGCTTTGTAAGCTTTATATGTTTATTCAGTTCAGTTACAATTTTAAACAGAATTATCAGAAATACATCGTCTTGTCTGAGTCAACACTGTTTACAAGGTCACCCAGTTACTGTATCTTGTAGCGGGGTCTGGAATGTCCGAAGTGCAACCGATTCCATCGAGGTCAATAGCAAGGTCGTCAGTGATACGGAGATGGCCGATTAGAAATCCTGCCTCAAGACTATGAATACTGGAATGACGAGATAGGACACTTCCATTAACCCCGTGACCGGAAATCCATCGGTGTTTGCTTCTTGGAAATGTTGTTATTGACCCATAGTGTTCGAGGCGCGAGGATGTGGTTGACGAGTGAAACCTCTTTATATTGATGCCTTTTGACGCCTTTTAAAAGTATTTTTTGAAACCATAGTAATAAATAGAGGAGCAAATGCTCTGTTTCTTTCTTACAATGATTTCAAAACTACACAATTCTGAAATTTTCCTTTTTTCTAGTGAATGCTCCTTTTCGGTAGATTTATTCAAAGAGGTGTGGGTCTAAAATAGCCTATGAGGCAATGGGTTAAAGCGATCATTTTGAGAAAACCTACAATGATCTTTACATTTTACTTGATAAATATCGTTGATGCATTTACAATCAGAGTAGATTAATATCAGATGGGTCCTGTAGGAGCCTTCTGGCGTGGGTCTACTATGTTTTCTCATGAAATATCATGGAATATAATATATAATTATGTTCTACTTGTCATAGCAATACATTCATTTGTTTTATATACTTATATTAGACATTATATACTTATAACATTATATACTTATATTAGACATATACATGTACTTATATTAGAACATAATTTAACCAATACTCAACATGGTTAAAGTATGTCAAGAATATTCAACAAGTAAAGGCTTAAAGCATCGTGCCTGCTTAATGCAGGACGGAAGTAATTTGGGTTCTTGTCAGTGTGCCTCTAGAACTCGTACGTTTTGCACTACATGTACAACTACACGCCTAAGCTATATCTAACCTTTTTACAAAATGCACAATCTCAAATAGCTTGGGTCTTGATGATACGCCGCGTTAAACTGGACTAAAGCCCTGCTTGTACAACCGCATCCTTTCGCAGCAGACTATGCCGTAACTCTTTAGCTACCAATGCCGAGTAACTCGGCGTCTTAACAGTGTCCAAACCGTTCGTTACTGTGTTAATGGTTTTAAAAGGAAAATGGGAGTACAGTAAAGCCCCCCTAATTCGACCACCAAAAGGGGGCATAATTCACAGTGGCAAAGGCAGGAGGTAGCTTAATGCAGGACGAAATTTATGCAGAAATATATAGGAGCTTTCTGCATAACTTTCGCCCTGAATTAAGCAACCACTTGCTAATGAAGACAGCAATGTTTGTTCATTAAGTAGTCGCATTAGAGGGGGTTTGCTGTATATAAAACAAACGCAAATCGTAGTAGACAACCGATTTAGCAGACAAAACATTCTACTGATGACAAGTTTGGCAGCTAAAGCTGAACGTTAACGATAGTAGACGCTTTATCACTTTTACTGACACTTCACTTCACAAACAGTGCAGGTCCGAATTAACGCCAATTTCAAATACGGTGACTGATCTTGAACTATTCAGTTTTCTCAGTGCACTTGCGAAAATGCGTATTATGAGCAAATATAAGTTTCTTCCGCAATGCTGTTTCCGAATTATTTTGCCTATGCGATGTTCAGATAAATAGTTTTTAACCGTTTAATCTATAAATACGCCTTTCTACGCATGTGCAGGAGCCGTCTGATCAGAATCTGCTCTGTTTGCTTATGTTATAATATACATGTAGATATGATTTTACAGTTTCTGCCATGGCCAAGCGCTCCTGTGTCCATGTACAATAAAACCTCTCTATAACGGCCACAAAATTGTGTTAATTAGTTGGTATTTAGGGCAGGTGGCTGCTTAAGGCAAGGTGAACGTGAAACAGGACGCTCCTATAGGAGCGTTCTGTTTTACTTTCACCTTGCTTTAATCAGTCGCCTGCCTTTAACACAAAATACTTGATGTAATTTAGTGGCCGTTATAGAGAGGGTTTACTGTACTATAAAAGAGTAATCTAATTAATATTCAAGACGTCATTATTTCTTACATGAATATTCATCGAGTAAAGGGTTAAAGCAAACAATGCAGATCTTGATTAGGACTCCTTCGGGAGCGGTCTGATCAGTCTTATTAAAGTCGACTACATACCTTCAGGACCGTCTGATCTAAGATTTTTCATCTGACAAGGCCAGTCCCTTCAGGAGCCTCTGATCTAAGATTTTGAATCTGACAATGCCAATCCCTTCAGGAGCCTCTGATCTAAGATATTGAATATGAAAATGACAATCCCTTCAGGAGCTTTCTGCTCTAGTTAATGACGCTGGCCATTGTGGACTCTGATCAGATGGGCCATTTTAGTCTAGGTCACACTTTTTGCCTCTTAGGGATACTGGTCTAACAGAGCTATAAGTAAAGGTGCGTATTCAAATACTAAATTAGTCATTCTCAACTAAACCCTGTGGTGTGGCCACTTTTAGAATCGTTTCATAGAGACGTTTCTAAAGAGTGGTCACACTATAGGGTTTGGTGGAAACAATAAATGAGCTATTGTTGAACATACAGTAAAACCTCCCTATAACGGCCACTAGATTACACCAAGTATTTTGTGTAAAAGGCAGGTGGCTGCTTAAAGCAATGTGAAAGTAAAACAGAACGCTCCTATAGGAGCGTTCTGTTTTACTTTCACCTTGCTTTAAGCAACCACCTGCCCTAAATACCAACTAATTAACATAATTTAGTGGCCGTTATAGAGAGTTTTTACTGTATCAGAATAAGTAAAGGCTATCAAATTATCACACTGCATTCCATATTACACTAGCCTTGTCTTAGACTTCCGTCTACTCTTGTCCTTTAACGTGAACCTCATCATTCTTTTACGCTCTGCTGACAACGTTTAGGTGAAAAGTTCAATCGCATACGGTGTCTGCAGCCGACAGAGAAAATAAATCCCCTGCATTCAGAGCTGCTAAGAATAATCCCAGTCTCACGAGAATCACCGATATATTAGATTGTGCAGAGCGCAGGGCTGTTACGACAATGAAATAATCCCGGCAGATTCGATCGTTCTTGCGATGTGAGATGATTGAAATCAGTATATTTGTATTGCCTTTAAAGCAAACTATTTCTAGGAAATTGTCTCCGATAGAAATGCACACTCCTGGATGACTCATGCCCGTGACAAATAGCATGTGTGGAATTTGGATCAGAATTTTTGTCAAATTAAGTCAAATTTTATGGCAGACGCGCAAAGAGTTCAGTAAAAACGCTTCCATATTTCTTGAAAGCAACACGATCATCTTTCATTTGTTTTTAATTTGTCAGAAGTGTTATTTTCCGACAAAGACAACGATTATCATTTTGTTTTCAATTTCATGAGTTTTTCACCGGGTAACTCTTTCGTTGCCAGTGGTGAATCTGTGATTACTAACGCCAACAGTTTGGACCCAGATGAGACGCCGAGTATGGTGGCGTCTCATTAGGATCAACACCGTTTGAAGGAGAATTTGAAGGAGAATTTTCAAAATTTAAAATTGAAGAAGGCACCAAATTGTACAGATGACACTAAGTGGCAGTGAATAGTCAAACCTACAACATTATTTTCATAGCTTCTTGAACTATCCTAAGTACAGCCCAGAGCTACAGATAAAGGTGCGTACGCAAATACTAAAATCGTCATTTCTCCACTAAACCCTATACTGTTACCTCTCTTTAAAATCGTCTATTCGAGACGATTCTAAAACGTGGTCACAGTATAGGGTTTGGTGGAGAAATAAAGGAGTTATTGTTGAAAATGTGTGAATTTACGCATCTTACCTAGAACTCTGTTACACAGTATTCCAATCTCTGTAAACCTTGGTGATCTAACGTGGCATTGCTATATTGATAACCGTTGATTAGATTCACATAGTACAAAATAGTGAATCCATATCAAACTGCTCTTTTACTACAGTACAACCTCTCTATAACGGCCACTAAATTACATTAAGTAGTTTGTGTTAAAGGAAAGTGGCTGCTTATAGGAGCGTTCTGTTTTACTTTCACATTGCTTTGAGCAGCCACCTGTCCTAAATACCAACTAATTAACACAATTTAGTGGCCGTTATAGAGAGGTTTTACTGTACTTACACTCTATCTGAATAAGGACTTCCCGCAAATCAAAATTAAAGTCTGCAAAAGACTTGTCTTGTGACAATTTTAACTTACACCCGCTCCGTTCGAGCTTTTATCCCTGTCCTTCATATAAACGCCTTTTCACGCATTTGCAAGCATAGTTGACCCGAACCAGACAGCTCCCCCAGGAGCCGTCTGATCAGGGTATGCTCTGTTTGCTTATGAAATAATATACACTCAGATCTAATTGTGCAGTTTCTACAGTGCTAATTAATATTCATCATGTCATCATTTCTGCCCTGAATATTGAACAGGGAAAGGGTTAAGAAACTAGTGATAAATATCTTGGATATTGATGAGAGGCCGAGTTACTCGGCGTCTTATCAATATCCAAACTGTCTACAGATGGTAGTCAGGCTGTGCTTATTACGAGATTGGTTAATTTCATTACCAGTTGTTATCTGGTCTCAGGAGAGCTATGATCTAACATTGATAGATGACAAGGAATGAAATGAAACATTTACAGTTCTCATGCTAAAAATGAAACGTCTTCTAAATCGCTGACATGCATAATTGTTTTTATTGATTTCTGATTCGTTCAAACGTTTGAGAAACTACTGACCGAGTGTTAAACATCTTGGATTAAGATGAGACGCCGAGTTACTCGGCGTCTCATCTTGATCCAAGCTGTTTCTAAATGCTGATCAAATCATTGCCAATGTTTACATATTGTAATATTCAACATGTTGGCAGCGAATTCGCGATGTTCTGATCCAGTTGTGACGACTTTGAATTATACTATGCCTCGTCAGAATCCAAACGGTGTGATATTCTGTTGTTTTTATCTTAACCCTTTCCCTCATACGAGTATAAACGTGTTTTCACGCATTTGCAAACAGAGTAGACCCAGATCAGACGATCAGGGTCTGCTTTGTTTGCTTTTGACATCGTTTGCTATAGACCCGATTACATGATTACATAGTTTCTGTCAAAGTAAAAGGTTTCCATGAAAAGTTCACATTATAAAAATTCAACTTATAAATATTCATGATATTATTATTATTTACATGAACAGGGAAAGGGTTAACATAGGACACTGTAAAAGCAAACATGAAACAAAATACAGTAAAACCTCTCTATAACGACCACTAATTTACATCAAGTATTTTGTGTTAAAGACAGGTGACTGCTTAAAGCAAGGTGAAAGTTAAACAGAACGCTCCTATTGGAGCGTTCTGTTTTACTTTCACCTTGCTTTAAGCGGCTACCTGCCCTAAATACCAAATAATTAACACAATTTAGTGGTCGTTATAGAGAGGTTTTACTGTAGTTGCTATGGGAGCTGTCTGTCTCACTTTTGTTCTGCATTAAGCTACCACATGTTTTAAAATCCATTATCGAAAAGGGCGAATGTCATGCAGAAAGTACCTTATGGGAGTTTTTGCATTCCTGCAACAAGCTGCCACCTGTCTTAAAAGACCGGTATTTATTTGAGTATTTTGATTAGCATTGTTTTACTGTAATTCGGACCAATAAGAGAGGACACGAGTCTCTTATTATGACCCAGGCTGTTTAACAGGCATGAATGAAGTTTGGAAAAGAAGTTAGAGATTCGTTGTGTTTTTAAACTGACGTCAATGAAACAAAACAAATTTTGTCAAGCATGCAAAACGCTGACCGTTTTCTCAATAGATATCTGCTTTGCAAACAGAGTAGATTCAGATCAGACGGTGTCTGTCCTATCAGGGTCTACTCTATTTGATTATAGAATATTACAGATCTGATTCTACATTTTCTACCTTGGCCAACATGTCCTATATTCACAAGTCATCAAAGAAAGTTATCGAAATGCTTTTCATGATGATAGTGTTTCTTGTACGCAAATGATCACGTGATGAGGTGTTATACCTTAACCCTTCTCTTGCTGAATCTTAAAATACATTTCTCCTTCTTTACCTCTGTCTTGTTGTATAATTACATATATCTTCACTGTCTACAAATAGTTCCCTGTGCATTCACTGCTGTGGAGTGCACTGGTTGCACAATCAAATTGTAAATAGTACAGACCATGATGAGACAGCTCCTGCAGGAGCTGTCTCATCATGGTCTATACTATTTACAGCTGGGTACATTGACGTGGACAGCAAGAGACGGGTTAAGATCGAGAGAAAGTGCATCTTTACGTGTAAATCAAGCTTAACAAGATGTAAGATATCAATGACCTGATCACAGAAAAGAAGTCAAATGGCTTCTCCATATTTAAAGGTTTGATTGCAATCGGTCAAGACCATAAGACAGATCACGATTGTTCTCTAGCTATCTTGTGGAATTAATGAAGTGTCGAATGAATTGATGAAAGAGAAGTTCAAAGCGAAAAAAAGCGATAGAGATTTCTTATCAATAATTCAGCTTGGCGGATCAAAGTTTGCAGTTTTATCCTTTTCAACACTACGTATCTTACGTAATCAATCTTGTTGCCATCATTAATTCTGAAAGAAAATTTCTCCCAATTATTCCCAGAATCATGATCCGTTTTTCAAACGATTTGACTTCTAATGAAATTCTGAGTTAAGCGGTGACACATCTAGATCCAAACTATTTGTAAATGTTATCACACATTTGCCTATAGCAGTGAAAGCGTTAACCCTTACAATACTGATTTTTCAAACGGACTATTCCAAATTTCAAAACAGGTCAAGCTTGTGGTTAATATTTAGAGATTTTTCTAAAGAAAAGTGCAACATGACAAACAGTGCAGACCCTGATGAGAGGGTTCCTCTAGGAGCCCTTTCATCTCAAATTGGTCTACACTGCTTGCAAAAGGAAATTAGTGACTTGTGTCCCGCACTGTAAGTGTTAATGGAAATCTAACGCGAGTTTTATGATCGCCAAGTGGTTGCATTGACTGCTTAATTCGCCCCACGAGCTTTCCGCAGTACTTAACCGTAACAATATCTGAAAAAGATGTGGAAAACAAGGACAGTCACACTATATTAGACAAGAGCTTGTGGATTTATATTGGTTCTGCGATGTTGGCGTGTTGCATAACCTTTCAAGGAGTTTATATTTAAATATAATCTTGATAGGTTTCGAAGTATGTGCGTATGCTGAACTAATGTTTAATTTCAAATATAAATTTAGAAAAAAAAGGCTGCCAAAATTAAAATAAACCAAACACGCACACAAACATACGCACGCACAGCTCAATCAATCACGTTTCATAATGCAAACCAGTTCATGCAGTAAACCGCCCTAAAGAGACCACTTAACAGAAATTTAAAAGGAATAAAGCGCATGTACAGAAATAGAGAATAAAACAAAATGTGAAGTCCCTGATCAGACGCCACCTTGAAATGGCGGCGTCTGATCTGGGACTGCACTATTTGTCGTGGTGCATTTATCCGACATTGGCGGTGAAAGGGTTTTGAAAGAGGTCGCTTTAAATTGATACTACTGTAGACGTTTGTGTTGCTGGCCAAATAGGGCCGATGGTTATTACATTCACGTACAAAATACAACAGTATGCAGAAAAGAACAGAGATAATAGCAACGATTTGTTTGCATGCAAAACCCTTGTGTTGAGACATCTTGATTCTCATTTGAGTTCTTTGAATTCTATAGGTTTGATATAATTTCTTGCTTGTATTAAAATGTTGGCTTTACCATTACAATTCGGGAAACGAGTTTTTATTGTCCTTTGCAGACAGTGTAGAGCCAGATAAGAGGGTTCCTATAGGACCCCTCTCACCAGGGTGTACACTGTTTTGTCATGTTACGCAATTCTTTTGAAAATCTCTAAATATTCATCGTAAACTTAACATGTTCGAATTTTGGAATTGTCCATTTGAAAATTCAGCGTCATAAAACAAATGTCTTGAAATCTCTGTTCATGTTTTACAGATAACCCTTCTCTCATCCTGATCTGACTGGCACATTGCAAACAGATTGGTTCCAGATGAGACAGCGAGTAACTCGACATTTCATCGGCATCCACGCTTTTTGACATAAAGAAAAGAGTTATTGAAAATTTTGATTAAACAGGAAAATAGCACAATATTCAAATTTGAGCAGACGTTGTTTTTTTTTACATCGGGGTAAGGGTTAAGAAACCTTACGAATCCTAACAGAGCATCGTTACTTTGCACAGGGACGAACAATCAAATTATTAACTAGTGATTTAAATGACGTTTTTCAAGCAGCCTAATGATTTGATTAAATATGTTCCCACGTGATTTGGAGAAACAACAACGTGCATTTTTATGGACAATGGCATACTATCAATTAAAACAGCCCCCGTCCTGTTGTATTTAATCTATCATTATTATTATTTTTTATCTTAACCCATTCCCTCATATTGACGCCTTTTGACGCCTCTGCAAAAGTCACCCGTTGTTGAAACCATTGCGATAAATAGAACATTTGCTACAAAATTCAATAAAATTACTTTTCTCTAGTTAATGTTCCTTTTCGGTAGATTTATTCAAAGAGGTTGGATCTAAAATTAGCCTATGAGGTAATGAGTTAAACCCATTTCAACGCTTAAGTTTTATTGTGAATAGTAAGGTTTAACCCTTAATCTGCTGAATAATTTTAGCTGACTGTTTCTTTTCTGAATATTGATTAAACAAAACTGTGTATGACAAACAGTGCAGATCCTGATCAGAGGGTCACAATTGAACCTTTTGATATTTGTCTACACCGTTTGCAAAGGATTTATACATTCGGTTCCCGCATATTAAGGGTTGAAACACACTAATCATCCTATCCAATCGAACAGACACACTTTAGCAAATAATGCAGACACAGATCAAATGGTTCCTCAACATTTTCCTCCATATATACGCCTTTCTACGCCTCTGTAATACTCACTTCTTGGAACCATTGTGATTAAATAGAGCATTTGCTCCACAGGAGCAAATGCTCTATTTATCACAATGGTTTCAATACTACACGATTCTAACAGTTTCCGTTTCTCTAGTAAATGATCCATTTCAAAGCTTTATTCGAAGAGGTGGGGTCTAAAGTAGCCTATGGGGGAATATGTTAAGGAGCGTTTTGACCAGGGTCTACACTATTTGCTAACACGTCAGTCTAATTAAAAGTTATCAAACTGATGACAAATTGAATTATTCAGTTTTACAAATAGTCTGGACATTAATGTAGGATACTGAAGGTATGTCTTAAAGTATAAAGATTGAAAGAATTTAATATAAAAGCACAGCTCACTTTTACAATGTATTCTAACTACCTCAGTTCTCCTCCACGTCAGTTTGTAAAGCTAAATCATTTTTGATAACTTTAAATTAGACTGACCTAGTAGCGCATAGTGTAGACCCTAATTAAATGACCTATTCCTGCTTAATGCAGGTTGAAAGTTATACAGAAAGCTCCTCCAGGAGCTTTTAGCATTACGCAACCACCTGTTATTATAGACGCACACGTTTACTTATTATAAAGTTGCTGTAGGCAGGTTATAATTATATATTTAACTTCAATATTATATTTGTCTCATTTCAGAGAAGCAGCCAGTTGAGGCCATGTTTCATGGTACCCAGTACTTGTCTTACGATCTCACTAATGGCGGGGGACCAATCGAAAGCGGAAAGGATGTGCTCAGTCTTAAATTCAGGACCACCTACAGCAATGGGCTACTTTTCTACTCAGGTACGATTATACATGAATCCATAAGTGGCGACAAAAATATATAGTAATGTACTGCATTTTGCAAAACGTAAATTTTATAGTTCTATATGGAAACAATATTTTCATATAACTACGTGCAGATATTGATTTTTATATAACTACTTGCAGATATTGATTTTTATATTGCAGTTATTGCTTTTCATATTACTACTTTCAGGTATTGGTTTTTATATACTATTTGCATACATTTGGTTTTATACTATTAGTTGCGGACATTAATTTTTTTTATATTACTATATGTTGGTATGGATATTTATATTAGTACTGGCGGCCATTATAGTTTTTATATTACTACATGAATCCATTATAATTACATGCGGACATGAATATTTATTATAGTTCTTTTATAAAAGTTCAGCTAATAAAGCTTTTAATGAACATAAAATCATAATTGCTTATCCCTTTATCTCAGAGGAAATGAATGTCCGTCTTTTAAAATACAGTAAAACCTCTCTATAACGACCACTTAATTGTGTTAATTAGTTGGTGTTTAGGGCAGGTGGCTGCTTAAAGCAAGGTGAAAGTAAAACAGAACGCTCCTATAGGAGCGTTCTGTTTTACTTCACCTTGCTTTAAGCAACTACCTGCCTTTAACACAAAATATTTGATGTAATTTAGTGGCCGTTATAGAGAGGTTTTTCTGTAGACTAAAACCAGATTAGACAGCTCCTGTATGTGTCATGATTCTACAGTTTCTCCCAAGGTGCCAATTTTAATTATAGCTAATTGATACTCATAGAGTAATTATTTCTTACATGTTTTTCATTATGGTATTGGTTAATTCTTTAACCCGTTCCCTGTCATATATTTATCCTTAATTCCATCACCTACTGAATATACATGGACAAAATAGTTCTAATGAAATATGGAAGGTGGAGCATTGTAGACATTTTAGAAACAAAAGAAACAGATATAACAAATTCCATCAGCAAACAGAGTATACCCTTATCAGACGGTTTCTGTAGGAACCGTCTGATCTGGGTCTGTTCTGTTTGCAATTGCGTGGAAAGGCGTTTATATGAAGTAAATGGTTTGGATTTTATTTCTAATTAATGTTTTCTAGAGGCTATAATTACATGTATGTACATCTAGTCTTCTGCTTGGACGTACAACATATTGATTTGCTTGTTTTTGTTGCCAATGCCGAATATGTGTACCTACATTAAGAGTTCATTTCCAGATGAGACTATGAATCCAAATTGTTGCTATCATGATGTGTTTTATGAAAGAAACCAGAATAAATGTAAACAACGTATAGTGTAGCAGATGACCATTTTTGCTGATGACAATATGTTAGATTTACGCTTTACTCGAAACCCTTTCATTGCTTGGTCTCAAAGAAATGTATCAATACAACAAACGTATTAGTCTTTACATCGTACACACTTTATAACTCCAAAACAGAGTTTGCTTATAAAACTTTTAGTTGAGTCTGAGTTTGTTCTCACGTTTTTGATTGGTCAGATTTGAGCCAAAGGCTCAAATCTGACCAATCAAAAGCTTGAGAACGAACTCAGACTCAACTAAAAAGCTTTATAAGCATGGACCCTGTCTGATCAGAGTCTGCTCTATTTGCTTATGGTTCAATATAGATATTTTTTAAAGTCTTTACCAGGGCCAAAAATACATTGTTTATATACACTGTTAAATCGCATAATTACTATTTATGATGTTATTGTTTCTTACATAGATTCGTGAAGCAAAGAATTAATAGCTAGATAACTTGAGGCGTAGCTGAATTCAATTGTAATGTACGCAGCGATGCTATAGGGCTCCGAGGGCATCATCCCTCGGGAAGATTTAGAATTGGTTATTTTTGAAACCATTGTGATTAATAGAGCATTGCTCCTATAAGAGCAAATGCCCTATTGATCACAGTGGTTTCAAGATGTGACTTTTACAAAGGCGTCAAAAGGCGACAGTATGAGGGAATGTGTTAAATCTTACATGACAACACAGAACGTTTATCAAAGTCAACCTCCTTGGTCTTCGTTTTTTTGTTCCATATTGGTCATAGGGATTGATGTATCGCATGTGCGTAAGTGCGTATCGGTAGTTACGCCCCTGATGGCGTACACGTATTAGTAAACTATAAAACAATGTCTACATCATATGTTTGATATGAATTAAAGTCTGATTTGCATTCAGAGCGATGTCAAATAAATCAAGTATAATTTCATGTACATGTAAATGCTCACTGTCTCTGTCTTATTTATTACTTAAATAACTCATGTTATCGTAACTTTCTCTGCATTCCAGAAATTTTGCAATATTCTCCTATGTATTGATAAATTGTGAACCGATTGACATTTTCGTTGCTAGGTAACGATAAAGATTACATGACGGTTTCGATCCAGCATGGCGCCATCCGGGTATCTACGGAACTTGGAACTGGGGTGTACTCAGTCACAGAGGACATGGACGGTTACAAATTGGACGATGGTCAATGGCACCATCTTATGGTCAAAAGAGATTCCAGAGAGGTAGGTTGCCATAGAAACATAATTCTGTATCACTTCGTTACTGTCATGTGTTTGGTTTTCAAATTTAGGCTGCTTCTCGTCACTATGAGTACCTTTAAGAGGACTCATAGTTTAAATATAATTATTTTATATAACTTAATATTTCAATACTTACATATGTCATCAAAAAAACAGTAAAGCATGCATATCAAATATACAATACACACAAGTTCTAACAAAAGAGTCGGACAAGTTCTACCAACAATAGAGTTGACCCTCCCTCATATTCGTCATCATACATGGGTGCTGTTTTATGACAAAAGACCCCTAAAGCAGGCATATACTGTAGAACCTCACTGCAACGTCCAAATAGTAGAGATCTAATTCTAAGTATTTAACCATTAACCCATTCCCTGACATTGACGACTTTTGACGACTCTGTAAAAGTCACTTTGTGAAACAATTATGATAAATAGAGCATTTGCTCCTATAGGAGCAAATGCTCTATTTATCACAATGGTTTCAAACTACAATGTTCTAAAGTTTTCATTTTCTCTAGTTGATGCTCCTTTTCGGTAGATTTATTCAAAGAAGTTGTATCTAAAAATAGCCTGTGAGGGGCATTATTCACGACGTTCGTTCCTCATTAATCACCCATCCACTCGTATAGACCGGTTTGTTGACTCATTTCATGGTCGCTATAGAGAGGTTCTACTGTACTATAATCATGCACGTTCATTGATTAGTACTTTATGTAGTGTATAATTCGTGCTTAGAACTTAGAGTAATTGGTACTGCTAACTTTAGTGATAGCGTAGTCAGGGCTAATGATTAAACGTATGTATGACGTAAAGAACATGTATTTTAGAACGAATTTCTAAACCGCCACAAGATAACGCATTTCCTCTCAATATAATTAATACACAGACGATAGAATGATTGGGATTTGGGACCTCAAACTGCATTTTTCAACCATGTACAGTAACATACTATAAACCGGACACTCAACTTTAGTATGAATATCGGTTGTGGAGACAGGTGGCAGCTTAATTCAGAATTAAAGTAATGCAGAAAGCTCATCTGTGGGTATCTAAGTTCTGAATTGATCTTAATAAAAAAAAAAACATTTACAGCGACTACATAATTATGATATATTAAACAGTGCATCATCATTATTAAGAATATGAACGACAGAATTAAAATTATCTAAACGACGTATTATTAGTATTTAGACACTAATACGCACACTAGTATATGATATTTGGGCGGGTACATGTACTAATCAATATAAACGATAGACTCATTATGAAACCATTTTTATAAATAGAGCATTTGCTTTTATGGAGCGAATACTCTATTTATCACAATGGTTTCAAAAAGTGACTTTTACATAAGCATCAAAAGGCGTCAGTATGAGGGAATGAGTTAACGTGGTATTTCAAATACAAAAGGGCGGTTTTGTTGTAGTTATGTTTGGCAGAGATATTAAGAAATCCTTTTACGAAATAGCTAGCTCACCTATCTGAAGCATTTTATACGTATGATATACATGTAGTATCACCCTTGCCTATGCAGTAAACCCCCTCTAAACCGGACGTTCAATCTAGTTTATATATCGGTCTTGGAGACAGGTGGCAGCGTAATGCAGGGTGAAATTCATGCAGAAAGCTCCTCTAAGAGCTTTCTGCATGACTTTCATCCTGCATTAAGCAGTTGACTGCCTACCAGAATCGTAAATATTCACTACCAGAATTCCGGTTTAGAGGTGGTTTACTGTAAAAACTGTAACATGCCTTTATGCTATTTTATCTATACCTCAAAATCGAAGTTTAAACTTTTTTTTCTTCTACTTCAAACGGTTTGCTAAATCGTTCTATCCATTCCGTTCAATCTAAAGACACTTCCATTTGATAAATTACATTTTTATGTTTAATAATGATTCGTTTGCCAGCCTATCTTTAATTCGTTTGCTGTCAATCACTGATTACATGTGCAACCAAGTTTGATCCAGATGAGACACTGTGTAATTTGGACGCCCTGTTTATTACTATGAGAATGGTTTTGAAAGAAAATGGGAAAGAATTAAACAAACGGAAATTGTAGTAGACTTCAAATTTTGCAGTCGACTATACTCGGCAGCCAAATAGTTAAAGCTTAATCATTTTAGACACGATCTAACGTCTGGCTGTAATGTTTTAGCATCACGATAATGTACACTAGGACCTGTCTTGCGCGGTTATTCATTTATTGAACATTGGAGTCTTAAAATTCGGTGGTTGCTTAATGCAGGACAAAAGTAATACAGAAAGCTCCTATAGGAGCTTTCTGCATTACTTTTAACCTGCATTAAGCTACAACATGCCTTAGAGACCAATAATTAGACTCTTTTTTATGGTCGCTTAAGACAGGTTCTACTGTTTAAGGAATGAAGTCTAAAACCGTTTGAAATATCCTTGAACTATTTCATCATTAGATTGAATAAAACTTATTTCAAAAGCCATACATATAGAACAGACTGTACTGGTTGTCAGCCAAATTTGGATTACTTGCCAGCGTTTTCTTCAGGTTTCATCTGACGAGCTAACGGAAATAAGAATTCAAAATTATCGTTACTAGTAATTAGACAATAATTAAGATTCTAGAAAAGATTGTTATTGGAATGTAACATTGTTTCAAAATAAGTCTTGTTCTAAACTGACAGCATATTAACATGCTGTATGTACCTCGCATTATTTAGATGACAATGCATGTTTTAACCCATTACCTCATAGGCTATATTTAGATCCAACCACTTTGATTAAATCTACCGAAAAGGAGCATTAACTAGAGAAAAGGAAAATGTTAGAATTTTGTAGTTTGAAATCATTGTGATAAATAGAGCATTTGCTCCTATAGGAGCAAATGCTCTATTTATCACAATGGTTTCAACAGGTGACTTTTGCAGAGGCGTCAAAAGGCGTCAATATTAGGGAATGAGTTAAACACCGACCTATATAACATAAAGGAACAGTACTTTAGATCTTTATCAGTAGCGTTTTAACAGATTTCATATTTGCCGTTTAGAAGTTAGCATTACATGTACTTTTATTAGGTCAGAGGTGTTTTAACAGATGTCTTTTTTGTCGTTTCTAAGTTAAATGTACGTTTAATAGTTCAGAGGCGTTTTAACTCATTTTAACGCCTTTTGAAGCCTCTGTAAAAGTCATTTTACATTATCAGTTGTTAACAGATGTCATTTTTTTGTCGTTTATAAGTTAAAACTAAATCTACTTTTAATAGGTCTGGGGTGTTTTAACTCATCCCCTCCCACTGACGCCTTTTGACGCCTATAGGCGTAAAGTGATTTTGTGAATCAATTGTGATAAATAGAGCATTTTCTCCATATGGAGCAAATTCTCTATTTATCACGATGGTTTAAAAACTACACAATTCTAAAGTTTTCCTGTTCTCTAGTAAATGCTCGTTTCGGTAGATTTTATTCAAAGAGGTCTGGGTCTAAAATAGTCTATGAGGGAATAAGTAAACAGATGTCATTTTCCCGTCTATAACTTGATTAGGTCAGACGTGTTTTAACAGATGTCATCATTGTCATTTATAAATTTAAACTACTTTTAGTAGGTCAGAGGTGTTCTAACTCATTCTCTACTACTGACGCCTTTTGACGCCTCTGTAAAAGCCATTTTACATGTTAAAAGTCATGATCTTTAAAGAACAAGTCCCCACAACGGAACGCATATTTTCAATAATGTCATAAAACTGGGTATTTGTTATGCTAAATCATTATTATGCAGATTATCAATTTGAACTTATATCGATAAATGCCCCTGTGATACAAAAAATACCGATTTCATCAATACGTATATTTTTTGCTCTACAACAAAGTATTATTGGCCTTTTCCGTTCAAAATCTCCGCGTTTTGCCGATGATCACCCGATCCCTACATTGTTTACGTAACAGCTTTCCTTTGAAGTGGTCGGAGAGACGCGACTAGCGCGAACATATACGAAACTAAAACCGAACCCGAATAAAACTGATTTTTTTTTAAATATCGGGTAATAAAATCGGGATCGTCGATATCAAACACATGGATGTTTTGTCATTTTCAACGTTTATTTGATAGGTTTTCTTGTAGTAATCTACTTTTCAGCATATAAACAAATGAGTTTTGTATATTTTAGGTATTTTTAATCGCGTCGAATTTCGGGACTTCCCCTTAACAGGTGTCATTTTGTCGTTTATAAGTTAAAACTGCTTTTAAGAGACCAGAGGTGTTTTAACAGATGACATGCTTGTCGTTAATACGTTAGAACACGATCTTTCATTGCATGCAGTCTGTTGAATATCCATTTTCTCCTAAGTTTACCACTTCGCCAGCCAAATATGTCGCTAATGGAAACAAACAACAGACATTTTATCTTTGTTTTCCTCACCCTTTCCCTGTCACCCATAGTATCCTAACATGCCTTTGGCAACATTTGCCTTTTAGTTGATGAATATCAATTCAGGATTCCGCCCACTATGAATAATAATTTAAAGTTTGCACTAAAATGTGAAAAAGAGGGAAATTTATTGCCATGACAAATAGTAAAGTATCAGACAAGTAAGGTATAACTAATCCTGATCAGAAAGACCCTGTTCTGTTTGCAAATGCGTTAAAAAGTGTCTGTATCCAGTAGAGGGTTACATGTCATGCATTTTGATGAATTATCTGAAAAATAAATGCAGTAGATTTCGCTTAACCACTTCCTCAATAGGCTATTTTTAGACCCAACCTACATGTATATGAATGAATCTACCGAAAAGGGGTACATTTTTTTATTGTACATGTATTTACTAGAGAAAAGGGAAATGTTATAATTATTTAGTATAGAAACCATTGTGATAAATAGAGCATTTGCTCCAATGGAGAAAATGCTCTATTTATTACAATGGTTTCAAGAAGTGACTATTACAGAGGATCAGAAAGGCGTATTTATGGAGGAAAGGGTTAAACGGCCAAATGTTTATTAACATGATAGGATAATGTAAAACAGGTGGTTGCTTAATGCAAGGCAAATGTGCTACCGAAGGCTCCTGTAGGATCTTTAGACTCTCTTCCATTTGTGTTAAAGACAGAATTGATAGACTTCGAAACATGGGTCTAAATGCTGCGAATGAGAACGTTGGTGTCTGCTTAACCCCATTTGAATGTTGTATGGATCTTCCAAATATCAAAATCAGTATAATTATCGGACTTTAACCATTCATGTAAATAATGGCAATATATATGTATTAGCTCAATATTTATAATCTAATCTGTAGATTCTGATCTTAAGAATTAGATGTTTCTATTTTTAAAATGTTTGCAAATATTTATAGGTCAAACTCATTATGCCAAATGTTAAATATTCCCTTCTATCCACGTCATTAACCTGTCGGTTGTCTGTCTGTATATTATGCATATTTTAAGTATCTTGCGAAAGACTTGTAGACAAGATGCATATTGGCTTATCGAGTTTGCACAAAGCATAATACAAAGCTTATAACAGACGCTTATTTCCAGCCTTGCTACTACTCCTAAGAGGGGGTTCTAATGACTGGCAGCAATATAAACTTTGACAGAGAAATCAAATAAAACGTACTTAGGTTTACAAAATACGTCTACACCTCTGGACTCGTTTCCTTCAGCTGGTCAGATTGCTAAATGTACTCGCATTGCTAACATTCAGCTAACACAACTTAACACTGACACGGCCCATTGTAGCACTTCACAAGTATTTCGTAACTTTTCAACAATTTTCTCAATGGATGTTTATGAAAGAAGTAATGACGTAACGAATATTACCTAGATTCATTTTATAACGGCACATGAATAAAGGGAATACCCGCCATGGTAGAAACTGTAGAGTCATAGCTATATTACAGTATAACCTCTCTTAACCGGAATTCTAGTAGATAATGATTTAGATACTTTTAGGCAGGTGGCTGCTTAATGCAGGGTGAAAGTCATGTAGAAAGCTCCTCTAGGAGCTTTCTGCATGACTTTCACTCTGCATTAAGCTGCCACCTGTCTCCAAGACCGATATTCATACTAAATTCAACTGCCGGTTAAGAGAGGTTTTACTGTATCTCATATGCAAACAAAGCAGACTCTGATCAGGCGGGTCCTGCAGGAGCCGTCAGATCTGGAGTCTACTCTGTTTACAAGGGCATAGAAAGGCGTATCTATGATGTACAGGTTTACAGTTCCACGAGGTTGGCATTTTTACATTCTTCAGAGTTCACAGCGTGTTCTTTGTGATTAAAACTGATATATATTTCTTAATCCTTTTCTTCATATAAAGGTTTAGGAACCGTCTGATCTGGGCCTGCTCTGTTTGCTAGTTGAATTTGATAGATCTGTTTCTTTACGTTCTAAAATGGCTAAAATGTTCCACCTTCAATATTGCAGTATAACTATTTTGTTCATGAATGTTCAGTAGGTATAGAAATTTGGAATACACATAGAACAGGGAAAGGGTTAAATGTATATTCAATTTAAATGTCAGATAATAACATCTTAACTCTTTACATGCTAGCGGTGATTTTGTGCTGACCTATGCAAACTATCTTGATCCAGATGAGACGCCAATTAACACACCATCTCACCAGGATTCAGATCTTTTGACACACTAACTTCATGTTTATTTCAAGTGAAATGAAATATAATATTTTCAGAGATGTACATGTAGTAGACTACACAGTTTAAATTACCGAGCGTGCAAAGAGTTATCCCTTATAACGCTAAGCGGGACTTCACTCACATTTGCAAACAGCTTGGATCCAGATGAGACGCCGAGTCCCTCGGTGTTTATTCAGGATCCGAGCTGTTAGATACTCGGTGAATACTTTCCCAAAAGCATGATCGAACCGAAAGTATTCGAAATTGTACCGGATCCAAATTTGAGCACGATGACTATGACTTTGTCATAGAAGGGTAAAAGTTAATTAGCCCATAAAGATTGCCAAGTAAACACAACTTAAGTAAGATCGTCTCTCCTAACTTTTTCACTGCCAATAGCGAGTATGTGATAACTTATGCAAACAGTTTTGATCCAGATGAGACGCCGAGTAACTCGGCGTCTCATCAGGATCAAAACTGTTTGATGCTATGCTTATGTTTTTTAAAGAAATATAACAAGACAATTCAAAACGTTGAAATTAAAGCAACCAGCAAACTTCGCAGATGACTAAACTTGGCATCGAGTTTAGTAAGAGAACATAAAGTGCTTTGCACATGTATAATCTTTTATAATGATAGTGTTTAATTGTTCTCATCCAAAGGCATGTCATTAACATTTCGGAAATAAACTGGTCTACAAGGCATATCATTTAACCCTTACAGTGCTGGGCGCGAGTCACTAATGTCATTTGCAAACAGTGTAGACCCAAATGAAAGGGCTCCTAGAGGAGCCCTTTCACCAGGGCAGCACTGTTTGTGATGTTACATTTTCTTTAGAAAGATCCCTAACTATTCACCATAAGCTTGACCTGTTTGGATTATGGACTAGTCCATTTCAAAATTCAGCGATGTAAGGGTTAAAACAACAAATGGCAGTACAAAGGTTACATCAACACATAACGCGCGTATATAGAGGGATTCAAAGGAACGAGTATTGCACTATTGAATTCAAAGTGGAATACCCCACGTGATTAACACATTGCCCCCTAGTGACGCATATTTGCGCCTCTATAAAATTCACATTGTGAAACCATTGTGATAAATAGAGCATTTTCTCCTATAGGAGCAAATGCTCTATTTATCACAATGGTTTCAAACTACAAAATTCTAAACTTTTCCTTTTCTCTAGTTAATGCCCCTTTTCGGTAGATTAACTCAAAAAGGCTGAGTCTAAAAATAGAATGAGTTAATGGTAGAGTCCATTCAGTATGAAATATTTACGTTTGGTAAAATATTTTGAATGAAAAACAGTACAGATCTTAACCAGAGGGTTCCTGTAAGAGCCCTCTGATCTGGGCCTAAACTGTTTACAAATACCACTATATTCCTTTTTGGAAATTTATTTTTTGTTTCATACATGCTTTAAGACATCTACGTTTATCATTGTCAGATAAGTAGGTGTAGCTGTAGTTAGAGTGGCGATACTGTTAGTGTAGATTGTAGTACTTTTAGTGAGAATTAGATAGACACTAGAGACCCATGCTAATTAGATAGACACTAGATACCCATGATAATTAGATAGACACTAGAGACCCATGAGAATTAGACAGACACAAGGGTCCCATCCTATTAAACTAAAGATTGTATGACTGAACTTATCGCAAGTAGCGAATATTCTACATTAACCCTTTTGGTGCAAACTTTCTAAATCTAGTCTGCAACCCAATCGTGGTAAAACATTTAGGTATACGGAAGAAATGAGAGAACTATATGTAAATGTTAAAGGAATAAACAACAGATAGAGAACAATAGATTGAGACAAAAATTAAGTCCCTGATCAGACGCCACCTTTACAAGACGGCGTCTGATCTTGGACTGCAATATTTGCTGTGGTGCATTTTAACGACATTGGCAGTGAAAGGGTCAAGACAGGTTTGGTCGTACGGTCTTTAATCAAACCGGTGCCTGTACCATTGAAAGGACGAGATACATTTGGCGGTTCTGATTAACATCGACGTTTTTTTTTTAATTTTTTCTCTTTGCATTTTTTCACTGAATGTATTTAAATGAATACATCAATTCAATGTGTACACATACAAATGTATCATGGAACACCTGCATGAAATGGCTCGAATGAAGGAGACACGTAATAAAATAACACGTATCAGTCGGTCTCTATTTTTTGAGCATGAACATTTGTCATTTTTGCTTTTTTTTTAAATTCATGGACATTTGCACATTTTTAATAGACAAACACGGTATTTTATTGCACAGCAGAACCTTTCTAGGGCGGTCACATAATGCATAATGAATAAATATGATCGTCGTTTAAAGGACTTAAGTAACACAGATAGTTCCTGAAGGGGTTTCTGTATTACATTGCATTGGCACAGATTGCTGCTGACGGGGTTTCTGTATTACCTTGCATTGACACAGATAGCTCCTGAAGGGCTTTCAGTATTACCGTGCATTGACACAGATTGCTCCTGAAGGGGTTTCTGTATTACCTTGTATAGACACAGATAGTTCCTGAAGGGGTTTCTGTATTACCTTGTATAGACACAGATAGCTCCTGAAGGGGTGTCTGTATTACCATGTATTGACACAGATAGCTCCTGAAGGGGTTTCTGTATTACTTTGCATTGGCACAGATTGCTCCTGAAGGGGTTTCTGTATTACCTTGTATTGACACAGATTGCTCCTGAAGGGGTTTCTTTATTACCTTGCACTGACACAGATAGCTGCTGAAGGGCTTTCAGTATTACCTTGCATTGACACAGATAGTTCCTGAAGGGGTTTCTATATTACCTTGCATTGACACAGATTGCTCCTGAAGGGGTTTCTATATTACCTTGCATTGACACAGATAGTTCCTGAAGGGTGACACAGATAGTTCCTGAAGGGGTTTCTATATTACCTTGCATTGACACAGATAGTTCCTGAAGGGGTTTCTGTAATACCTACATTGAAAAAACATTACATTTCAGCATTGGGAAAATACTTGCCTTAATACCCTCTCCCATGCTGTCGCTAATAAATATATGTTAAATTATCGTTGTAGAAAGGTTTACGTATACAGTACACTCCCTGTAAAGCTACAACTAATTAACCATTTCCTTCAACAAGTACCAAACACTTCCAATATCCAAACACCATTATAAAACCCCAGCTAATACATATTCATGATGTCATAATTGCTCCATGAATATTCAACAGGGATAACGTCAATGTACAATTAAATGAACCACTCCTCTAGGAGCTTTCTGCATGACTTTCACTCTGCATTCAGCATCCGACTGCCTAAACGTATTTAAATTCTTCTCTACTAGAATTCCGGTTTAGAGGGATTTTACTGTGCATACATGTAATACAATCCGAAGGTTGTGCAGACATTGTTCGGAGATGTCTGTTCTGTGATTTATTCACAAATAACTATTCTTTTGGTCTTAACGACGAAATTTCATGTTATCTATTTATAAGTTTGTTATTTTAGTATTATAATGAACTGATGAGTAATGATACGTTTGCATGCTTCGAAGTCTTTAGTAGTTTCCTATTAAATTTAATCTTTGGGTCCAGTGATTGATTCACTACAACGACGCGCAATGACAAGTACTGATTATATGTTAAAGTATTCATACGATATTTTTTTGTTAATTGCATAATATAAAATCATTACAACAGTTTAAAAAACAAACCAAACCACAACTGATACTTCGGTCGAAAGCATTTAAATGACAATCACAAACATGTTGTGTTAGCCTTGAACCATTTAGAAATATGGCTGTGCTACTAAGAATTAATTTGCGCGTGTATCGTAAGTAAGCCTTTCTGATGGATCAGAAACAGAAACGAAAGAATAGGTAGGACGTATTTGAATATAAACAATACTAAATGAGACCATCCACCGCTTTGTTAACCAACCCTTTTCTCAATAAATACGCATTTCTACGCCTCTGTAAAAGTCACTTTTTGAAACCATTGTGATAAATAGAGCATTTGCTCCTAGGAGCAAATGCTCTATTTATCACAATGGTTTCAAACTACAAAATTCTAATATGTTCCTTTTCCCTAGTAAATGCTCCTTTTTGGTAGATTTGTTCAGAGGTTGTGTCTAAAAATAGCCTATGAGGTAATGGGTTAACCCTTACCCCGCTGTAAATAAAATGTCTGTTCAAATTTTGATCAGAGGCAATTGTGACTACTTACGTCAATTAATCTTCCGAGGAACTATTGACCAAATGTCAAACAGCTTGGATCCAGATCAGACGCCGAGTAACTCGGCGTCTCATCTGGATCCAAACTGTTTCAAATGTGACCTAGATCATGGTTAGTGAGATAAGGGTAAATCATGTTTACAGATAGATTACCACATTCAGTATACTATTGTACCTGTGTCATTAAGAGAGACTCAATTACCTACATTAAAGTAACTGATTTATCACTATGTACACACAACAGTCATATCTGTCATGAGTTAAACATTTTGATTATTTAGAATCGTTGGCATTCTATTTACAGATATCCAACTAATAGTGTTGTGTGTGCCTGCCTATAAAACACACAATTCATCGTAACTATTGGATTAAATTATATACAGAACTAGATAGAAATGTTAACAGAACCCCAGCTCAAACTGAATTATCTTCCCTTATATATTGATATACGTCATTAAACTACGAAGAACAGAACATGCAGCTTAATTAGTTATTGTGTGACTGATTTGAGCACAAGTTGTTCGTGAATTAAAAAGCACCTTTTGATAATATTTTGACTGCACTTTATAATCAAGCTCACGCCTACCACTGACATACAGTGCATTGCAGCATCTGGTATAATATGTTCAAATATACTTCTGTATGTTCTTTAAAATGTTTTATACAGGAGGTATAGGTTGCTTGATTAATCACCTTATTCTGAGTTCCAGTTTTCGAGACACAATACCAACAAATCGAACATGGATGTATTGGGAATACCGGATTCTAATCACTTATTCTACTTACGTACTAAGCGTTTACATGATATATATGCCGATTTACGTCTCTGCAAACAACATAGACCCAGATCAGATGACTCTTCTAGGAGCCGTCTGATCAGGGTTTGCTCTGTGTGCTTATGTTATATTTTAGGTATGATTTTACCATGACAAACCATTCCTGTGTTCATATCATATTAATCATTCAATTAATATTAATGACGTCATTATGTTTATATGAATAGAGTAATTGGTTCAATAGAAATCCGTTGTATGCAATAGAATTTTTAAACAATCAAATCTAATAGAATACATTTTTTCTGTTGGTCTTTACTTTGATTTTGCTGAATTCCCAATATATCCATAACCGTTTGAATTATGCACTTTTACTGCTATTTAGTAGACAGGTATTTGTTTTTAGAAGTAGATGGTATGCTATTTTATTACGTTGATTTCTTTGTTTTAGACAATTAATGGTTGCCATGACAATTTTATAGAACAATAAGATTTACATTTTTTGCGTGTTTTCTCTATACTCATCACTAGCTGACCACAGGCAATACATTTTGTGATGTAAGTAATTTGTATGCATTGCATGAAGAATGCCTCAAGAATGACAATCCTGCATGCTTAGTACTATACTGCCTTTATTTTCTTTTAAAATCATTAACCCTATCGATTGTTTGCAATCGTTAAATTATATTTTATTATCTAAACTTAATACATTTATGGATTGTTGTCTGTCGTTAAGTAAGGCTTTAATAGGAATATGCTTACTTAACCGAAGTTTAAATAATATGTGTAAATTTAAACACTTTCAAGAATAACTCCTATATTTCTCCACCGAACCCTATACTGTGAATACTCTTTAGAATCGTCTCAAAGAGACGATTCTAACGAGTGGTCACAGTATAGGGTTTGGTGGGAAAATTTTAGTATTTGGGTACGCACCTTTATCTGTAGCTCTGTTAAATACTAGTTTAAAATACTACATGTATATATTGATCATGATCATAAACATATTAGCATCGAAAGGGTTAACAACAATGGTACTTCTATGCATGTTTTCTCTTCTGTAACAACGAACGTTATATCTTATTTCAGTTAAATGACAGCTCCCTTGTTCTTTTAACTCCTACCTGTATATGTCAACCTAGATGTATATATACTATTTAATGTATAGGTCGATTAATCAGTTATTGTAGAACCATATCTGTTACTAGGTAACCACTCCCTAACCAGTTAGAGTAATTGTACTTATATTGTGTAGATTGATAGAGATGTATTGCCTATAAGTCTTATTACCCAGTCCCGGTTCTCTGTGGATGTCAAGAATGTTGTGCTAACTCAACGATCCCGGTACCCGATGTCGTAACTATGGTAACGGAAGATGCAGGATAATACCATAACTATAGCTGTATCTCTGCCCTTTTTCGTTCTTTTATAGTTTACTTTGAACGCTCTCACGCAGGGTATTGCTGAGAACGAATATTAATATACATGTAACCACGTAGTGCTCTTGCTTTATTAAAACCCTTAAAGTGCAGGAGACCTTTGCAAACAGTGTAGACCCAGAGTAAATGTGTCCTTGGGAGCCTTCTGGTCAGGGTCTGCACTGTTTGTAATATAAATATTTTAGCGATAAAATTTGATACAATACGAGGTTTGTTTAATTAATGTTCCGAAAGGGAGGAGTGCGTTTTAAATTCTTAGCAGGTTAAGGGTCAATGCGTAATTTCCACCAAACTCTTTTCTCAAGCAATGCAGTAAATCCCCCTTCAAGTCGGACTTTCAATACAGAGGAATTCGAATCTTGTTAGGCAGGTGGCTGCATTAACTTATTCCCTCATATTGACGCCTTTTGACGACTCTGTAAAAGTCACTTTTTGAAACCATTGTGATAAATAGAGCCTTTGCTCCATAGGAGCAAATGCTCTATTTATCACAATTGTTTCAAAATTACACGCTTCTAAAGTTTTCTTTTTTTCTATTAAATACTCCTTTTCAGTGGATTTATTCAAAGAGGTTGGATCTAGAAATAGCCTATCAGGTAATGGGTTAAGCTGCAGCTGATACTAATTTGAAAGTCCGGTGTGGAGAGTTTTACTGTCGTAATATTTCTTTCTTAGTGCATAACTTCCTCCAAACTCTATTCTGACTGCCATTCTTCCTTAAATGGATTCCTTTGCACCGCACCCAGTTGTGTTGCACTTTTCTCAATCTCTCTTAAGATGAATTTAAATAGATACAGAAATTACATCGTTGGGGAAAATAGTTGCTTTTTAACGGAATGATGAAATAGTTAATTAGTTATGACCGTTTATGAAATTCAGTAAAAAAATTATACTGAAGATAAAGACTTTGTATTATATTGAGATTTGAAATATAAATGCCATTATATAAAATGTAATTTTATCGATCTGCAATAAAGCATTTTATAGAAAGGCGTATACATGTATTTTGCACTGTGTTGTAATTAACCCTTCTCTTGCTGAATTTTAAAATACATTTCTCCTTCTTTACCCATGCCCTGTTGTATAATTATATACATCTTCATTGTGTACAAGTACGAGCGTATATCGCTGTGCAATCACTGCTGTGGAGTGCACTGGTTGCACAATCAACTTGTAAATAGTGCAGACCCTGATGAGACAGCTCCTGCAGGAGATATCTCATCTGTGTCTTCACTATTTACAGGTTTATATTGACGCGAATAGCAAGCGAATGGTTAAGGACTATCGCTCGTAATTGTTGAATCTTAGAATAATGAATTTTGAAATATGCGAAAGTCATTATGAATATTTTAATGAGATCAGATGTAGTTTTCAGTGAGATCAGATGTTCGTTAATCACCTGATGATGTCTTGTTATATACATGCATATTATGGTTGACATGATTATGTTTTTAAAAAAAGGTGCTTTACCCATTCCCTCATATTGACGTCTTTTGACACAGTCATGTTTTGTAACCAGCATTTGCTCCATGCTATTTAACTGAATGGTGAAATAGTTAATTAGTTATGACCTTTTATGGCCCATGGGAGCAAATACTCTATTCATCACAATGATTCAAAACTTCACAATTCTATTTTTCCTTTTCTTGTATGCTACTTTTCGGTAGTTTTTTTTACAGTGGTTAGGTGTAAACATAGCCTATGAGAGAATGGGTTAATACTACCGGTATATATCTTAAAACGAAGAGCAACCTTCATACATGTACATGTATATGTAAATCGTTGTTTGTCCTTAATATTCGATGTAAGTATAAAATCTTGGCATATTGCCGTAGATAACCTATGGTGAAGGTGTGTGTGGTGACGGTTATTTGATAAATGCAATGGACCTTTTTCATTGTTCTTGTAACAATTTTGCTTAATCTGCATAAAATGTGGGACATGAAGTTTGAAATATTGTTGTTTTAACTTTGCTTACATACATTAGACGACATAATCATGCGTCGTCTGTCGCAGTTTCTATCACTATACACATGTACTATCGATAGGGATACAACACCACCGTCGTAATTCCATTCGTGTGCCCGTGTGTCTGACTCTCTCTCCCTTTCTCTCTGTGTCTCCCTGTGTATCTTCCCACTCGCTCTCTAGCTCTCTGTGTGTCTTATTTCTCTCTCGCTCTCTATTGCTCTCTCTCTATTTCTCTCTCTCGCTCTCTCTAGCTCTCTACTTTAGACGCATTAATAATGCGCCTGGTCGTTCGCAGTTTAAATCACTATGCCATCGATAAGGATACATCACTGTCGTATTTCCACCTGTGTGTCTGTGTGTCTGACTCTCTCTCCCTCTCTGTGTCTCTCTCTCTATGTATCTCTCTGTCTCTTCTCTCTCTCTGGTTCTCTGTGTGTGTGTGTCTTCTCTCTCTTTCTAGCTCTCTCCCTATCCCCCTCTCTCTCAGGAAATATCAAGATTACATGAGGCAGATTTTTGAACACATAACGAACAGGGCACAGAATACGTTGTCGAGGGAAGAGGCATTGCATGTTGTTTTTATCCAGTTGATTTCTAAAGGTAATACGAAAATGAAATGTTTCATAGAATGCAGATTTTGACAACAAAGCATGAAAGAAAACGACGCAGAACATACCATGACACATATAATTACTAGTCATTGCACGCTTGTTCTTCGTGGCGAGCTGTTGCACAACATTGATTTTCAAGGCCATAGGTACATGTAAGAGGCCAGCGTCCCAGGGATCAAATCAAGAACAAAAACACTGTGAACACAATAAAGAACAAGCCAATATTATCAGCGATGGTGATGCATCGGGTAAAGTTATATATATCTTGCAAATAGAAACTATATAAAAAGTACTGCTTAACTCTTTCACCGCCAATATCGCCAGAAAGCGACGCATATGGCTTGCTGCAAACAGTTTGAATCCAGATGAGACGCCGAGTAAATCGGTATCTCACCAGGATCCAAACTGTTTGACGCACAACTTGTCGTTAAGAAAAGACATTGGGTGGAAAGTCCACTCTGAAACCTAAAGCAGACTATATCATTTGCAGGGGAAAATTATTCTGCACAAATAACATTCTGACATCATCAATAATTACAGTAATTAGAATATTCCTTAGTAAGCACCCTTTTAACATAGGGGATTTTCCGAGGAAATTCTCTGCGCAGCTGTGCTTTTCTTGCCACATCTATCATAGCATGTCTATACAATTTATGGGGAAAAGTGGTGATGGCAGTTGTAATCGGTTTTGATCCAGATGAGACCCCGAATAAGTCACATGCCGTATTGCGAACCTGTGACTACCTTGCAAAGAGTTTAGATTCGGATGGGACACCTAGTAAGTTTGTGTCTTATCAAGATCCAAACTGTGTGATACTCTGATCGCTATGTTCAGTGTAATCGAAAGATACACGTTAAAGAGTGTAGTTACAGTACATCAACTTTGCGTTTAGCTTTCGATTTAATTGAGGACTTTCACTAATTTGTTGTAACAATACACACGTGTATCTTCAGTACAGCAATTACAGTAACATACATTAATTCGAACTCTAAACCAAATATCATTGTTGGTCTTAAGACAGTTGGCAGCTTGATGCAGGTTGAAAATCATGCAGAAAGTTCCTCTATGAGTTTTCGGCATGACTTTCACCCTGCATTAAGCAACCACCTGCCTAAAAAGGCATCACTTCTTCATTATTAACATTTCGAAGCGAGATTTTTACTGTAGTTGTATACCTTTACAACTCGATGAAATGTAAACGGCAATATAACAAAGACCAGCTTTTGTTTTGCTAATTAGATCCAATCATATTATTGAATGGCATTTAACGTTTAACGAGACTGAGCGTCATTCATTTAATAAACATTGTAAACTTTTTTTACCATTGGATTCTATATTTTGCATGACATTATCCATGGTGGAGGAACATTTATTCTGGCTTTTTGTGCTTTAGGGAATGGAGCAAGCTGCAAGAATTGATTAGATGACTCCTTGTTTTTCTTCAGTTTTTCAGTCGGAAATTCTAGTAATGGAAAGGCGTAACAATTTGAATGTTTCGTTATCGACGTAAACAAGTATACTTGAAATGTGCTTCATTTAAACCTTTATTCCATGAATATTCATGTAAGAAATAAGGACACCATAAATATCAATTAGAATATTTTAATAGAGGCACGTGAATATAGGAATTTTTAACCATGGCAGAAACTAAATGATCAAATATGTATCATGTCATGAGAGCAGACCCAGATCAGACAGATCTTAAAGAAACCGACTGAATATGGCCTGCTTTGTCTCTGGAGTAATACAGTTGAACTTCGATATCTCGAACTTCAAGGGACCATACAAATTAGTTCGAGATAAGAGGGGTCCGACTCATTAGATTTATAATCTGACAAATATCTCAAGTTCACAGCTTAATGCAGGTTTAAAGTAATGCATTACTTTATACCTACATTATGCTTTCACGTGTGTTTCTAGATATGTGTAGTGATGTTTTTTAGAAAATATCATGTATTGTAAATTTTGGAAGGACTGAACTTTTAGTTCGAGTTATGCCGAAGTTCGAGTTATCCGAGTTCGAGATATCGAAGTTCAACTGTATATAACAATTATGTTTCTACAGTTTCTAACTAGGCTAAATATGTCAGTGATCATTTGCCAGTATTAGACTTTATCAAATTGATGTATATAATAGCATTACTAGTCGAATCTCTGTTAATGTAGCACACGGATACTACTTAAACAAGGTCGACCTGAGTACCAGCTGCAAACAATTTAGATTCAAATACCATGTGGAGTAACTTGGTGTCTTGTCAGGACCCAAGCTGTTTGACATTCGTTCAGTAGTTTCTCAAAAACTTTGACGAATCGGAAGTTAACAAACACTGCAGTAAACTGGAAGTTGAACCAACATTTCCTCAGCATGATAAAAGTATCAACCTTTTACCTAATGCATGTATCTTAACGTATATATATGAAAACAGTGTAGCTCCAAACTAGACAGTAGTGTAGTAGCTGTCTATTCGGGGTAATAGATACTACAGTTTCCCATGGTAAACACTCTCTTATTCACAATATCATTATAAAAATAACTACCTCACAGTCATACAAAATGAAACATTAGTTCCTATGCAGGTCAATGCTTAACACTTTGAATGTGGGAAATAAGTGTACTGTCATTTGTAGACACATGTCAGGGGGCCCATAGAGGGTCACAACACTGTTTGTCATTCAGAAAAATCCCGCAAATGAAACCCTTTCATACCGAATGGACCCTATAATGTAACACTGATGGGGCATTCCACATTCAGTAAATAAAGGGTTAATGTACTACATGTAGCACGTGTACAGAGAAAAAGTCAAATGGATTGTTTGAGGTAGTTCAAACTGTTTGACATTTTTATTATAACAATGCATTAGCAATGTCTTTCGCTGAAATTAAAAGACAAAGAATGTAATAAACTGGGACTCTACACATACAGCTGCCTTGTGTGGTAAGAAACCTCTCAACCCTTAGCCTGCTAAACGTGACCTAACTAACATTTGCAAACAGCTTGGATCCAGATGAGACGCCGAGTAACTCGGCGTCTCATCAGGATCCAAGCTGTTTGACACTCTGTCAATAGTATCTCAAAAGTTTGAATGAATCAGAAACAAATGACAACGGTTAGAGAAAACATTGACCGAGTGTCAAACACCTTGGATCCAGATGAGACGCCGAGTTACTCGGCGTCTCATCTGGATCCAATGTGTTTGAAGTTGTGATCCAGGTCGCAGTGAGCGGGAGAAGGGTTTAGTCAATGTTTACGTAACTGTGTCCCTCAGTACAAAAACTAACGCATTGAAATATGATAGTGGTACATGTATTATTTTACTAATAAAAATTTGATGGATATCTTTATATTTAAGTATTTATCATAAATATTTGGTATCAGAAAATGACACTATTCATTTTAAATTGATATCACTTTCTGGAATGTGTCAATATGTTAAATATTCTTGTAGATATTAAACCAGTTTTTGTCCTAAAGTTCTGGTCGAGATTAAAGCGTTCGCCTTATTTTTATGACTAGTGTCTCCTGTACCGACTCGGATTCCAGTCTACAGAAAACGAGAGAAAAAAACAAGTACAAAATACATCTCATGTAAACATGAATTTAGCTTTCAGGAGATCGTGTGACGATCAAAGTACTAAAGGATCCGTATCTCTATTTCTTAGACTATATACATTTACTGTACAATAAACCCTTGCATATGCGAACTTTTAGTAAATAAGACTTGACAACTTTTAGGCAGATGAATGCTTAATGCTGGTGGACAGTCATGCAGAAAGTACCCAGAGGAGCGTTCTGTGTTATTTTCATACTGCACTGATCAGCCAGCTGGATAATAGAAAGATATTGATACTTATTTTAGTGCGCGAATAGTTTTATAGTATTATGGAGACTGTCATAAGGTGTTTAGTAAACGAACCAACTAACCTGACATTTGTCATTTCAAGACGATTTGAAGTTGACAAACTTTTCAATCCGAATTTGACATAGTAAATATTGCTTAGTTCAAGACATTATGTGTATAAGCCAACAAAGTTTGTTAACTACTTCAAATACTAAGACTCTTCGACAATAACTTTGTCTAGTTATGTTGTTTTATTCAGAAGGATTAGGTCGAATGAATAACTCCGCATTTATAGAAACCGACTTAATAATGCATTTGTAGACACCAATTCAATAACGCATTTGTACACACTGACTCAATAACGCATTTGTATACACTGACCCAATAACGCATTTGTAGACACTGAGACACCGACTCAATAACGCATTTGTAGAAACCAACTCAATAACGCATTTGTAGACACCGACTCAATAACGCATTTATAGACATCGACCCAATAACGCATTTGAAGACACCGACTCAATAACGCATTTTAGACCCCAACTCAATAACGCATTTGTAGACACCGACTCAATAACGCATTTGTAGACACCGGATCAATAATGTATTTGTAGACACCGACTCAATAATGTATTTATAGACACCGACACAATAACGTATTTGTAGACACCGACTCATTTCAGGAAATAGTTCAACTGTCTGCATTCCGAACAACTGTCGTCTTCAAATTTTGTCGGCTGCTTCTAAAAAATACATTTTTCTACACTTCCTTTTTTCACTTCCTTTAGAGTGCTAAAGGTTAAGCAATACAGAATTTGTTATTTTTTCCTTGCGAAAATTTCCCTGAGATGTTTCGTTCAACAAACACGTAGTATAAGCATGGCTTTGTGAGTAAACATAAATGTTAACCTATGACAGTCCAGGGAGACTTTCAATGTAAACATTGCTTGTGATAGCAACATTTCTGATTGAGTGGTAGAATGGTTTTGTCAATATTGCCATATCTGTTACTGATACAGTAACACCTCCATACACCACACGCTCAATTTAGTATAAATATCAGTCTTGAAGACAGGTGACAGCTGGATGCAGGGTGAAATACATGCAGAAAGTTCATCTTGAATCTTTTTGCGTGACTTTCACCCTGCATTAAGCATTCACCTGCCTAAAAGTATCTAAATTCTTCTTAACTATAATTCCGGTATTGGTTGTTTTCTGTATTTGTATTGTGATCGACTCTTTCATGTCATACAATGTTAAGTCACTATTCCCACGATGCCATAGACCCACCGCGGTAAATTGGCCAATGTCCAATATCAAGAAATGTCAACCATAATTTGTCAACTGTCTTCTTATGTGTGATGCAGATTATAGTTGTAATACGTAAAACATCATTTGATTTACCTAAATAATTAATTTGTCCATCACTGTCAAATTTTCATTTGTCAGTTATTTGAATGCGGGAAACGAACGTACAGTTGTTTGCAAACAATGTAGACCCAGGAAGATCCATGTCCACTAGTTGGTGATTCGAAACTTTCTAGCAAATGAATTAACTCTATAGTTAACCTTTTCCTTTATGTAAATGCCTTCGCAAACAGAGTAGACCCAGATCAGACGGTTCATATAGGAGTCGTCCGATCAGGGTCTGCTCTGTTTGTTTATCATATAATCTAGATCTGATTCTGCAGTTTCTGCCTGAGCTAAAACATCAAGTATACACATGCCATCATAAAATTTAACTAATAAACAGTCATGCTATCATTATTTCTTAGCTGAATATTAAACAGGGAAAGGGTTAAGCATTGACTGACCAATTCAGCATTCGCTAGCTGGGCATTGAAAGTGGAATGTGAACTACCAGAAGTAGCGATTTTTGTTTTCAAAACGTCTCGTCTATTTCATTTTAAGCCCACTTTCGACCATTTGGATCCTTGATTGTTACTCGTTTGGATCAAAACTGTTTGCCAATGACATCAACAATAATATGCAGTATTGGTTGAAAAAACAACAAACAAATTTGTTATATAAAGTCACCATGAAAATATTTTAGTGAAAAACTCAACCCGGTTAGGTTCGAGAGAAAGCTATTATCGAATCCCTTAGTATTTTGCTCATGTAATATTTATCCTGCTGTAAAACAATGTATGCTTAACCCTTTACCTCATGAATATTCATAAAAGAAATACAACTGAGCTCCGATATCTCGAACTCGGATAACTCGAACTTCGGGATAACTTGAAGTAAAGTTCGGTAAAGTTCCTCGACCTTCTGTTATTTCGAACTAATTTGTATAGGCCCTTGAAGTTCGAGATATCGAAGTTCAACTGCACGAGCAATGACACAAATATCATTTAGTTTATGTTTTAGAACGATACTCAAACACAATCATGACTTTTTGACCATGGGAGGCATGAATCATATCTTTATTACATTTGTACTTCAAAAGCAAACAGAGCAGACCTTGTTCACACTGGTTCTACAGGAGCCGTCTGATTTGGTTCTACTCTGTGTTTGCAAATGTGTAAAACTGCGTATTTATTGGGTAAAGGATTAAACACCATTATATTGCTAGGTTCGCCCAGGTGTAAAGCTGTATTGGAAGGGTCTAACTCCTTGTAGGCATTATATTAAGTTATTGTGGAACAGCTTAAATCCTGATTAACCCCTTCCGTGCCACAATCACGGGTTTATGATATCACATGCAAACAGTTTGAATCCAGATGAGACGCCGAGTAACTCGGCGTCTCATCAGGATCCAAACTGTTTGACACTCTGTTTACTGTTTTATAAAGAAAATGGAAGAAGTTCACACACGTACACTAAAAATAAACGAAAGAATTCCCAGCAGACGACAATGCTGGCATCGAAAGGGTTAAACGCCGAATAACTCGATGTCTCATTTGAATCCAGACTGTTTACAAATCTAGGTTATATCGCACTTAGCAGAACAATGTCAACAGAACTGTTTTGTATGTCTCAAATTAGTTCCTGTAATCTCATTAACTCTTTAGCCGCCAATGGCGCATCTATGGTTACCTTGCAAACAGCTTGGATGCAGATGCAACACGAGTAACTCAACCTGCACGAGAAAATAAGTTACAGTAGAACATGTCTTAAGCAACCACCAAAAAGAGGTCAATGTATGGGTCTGTATGCAGGTGATATCTTAATACAGGTCAAAGGTAAAGCAGCAAGATCCAAAATGAGCTTTCTGCATTACCGTTGTCTTGTATTAAGCAACTACCTGCTTTTCAAGATCACTGCGTCCAATTAATATAAGATCGCTCAAGACAGGTTCTACGTATGTGGTACTTGAACGAAAATGGGAGTTCAATCGACATACGACAACTATAGCAGACAAAAATGTCATTTGGGAGAGAGAGAGAGAGAGAGAGAGAGAGAGAGAGAGAGAGAGAGAGAGAGAGACGCACACACACAGAGAAAGAGAGAGGCATAGATAGAGAGCATCGTCCCGATGAAACTGTTGCAATAGTTTTCATCCAGATGAGAGATGGAGTAACTCGCAGTTTCATAAATTTTGACCAAGTAATCTAGCATTATTGTCGAACGAAAATGGAAGACAAAATTACTTCTAGAATAGAAACAGACAACAATATTAGCACATGTAATTTACGATGTGAAAATGGGTTTAACCCTTTGAACGCTGTTATTTTCCAAGTGGAAACCTCTATTAGTCTTTAACAATAGTGTCCGTTTATTATAACAGGATATACTTTGACATAAGTATTCGAATGACAAACAGTGCAGATCCTGATCAGAAGACGCCTCAAGGATACCTCTGATCTGGGTATATGCTGTTTGCATTGTCAGTACACTCATGTCCCGTAATTCAAGAGTTAAGTGTCTGAGGTGTGATAATAAGGCGGCTAATTGTGTCTGTAAAGAACCCTTCGAGTATTTTATTGTTAATTCAATGTTGTATTTAGTACTGTATAAGTCTGAGAAACTGTTTAAAGTTGAAAGTTCTCATTACGATAAGTAATTGTACATTTTCTGCTACAAGAAAACTAATATGTGCCAATAAAATATATCTACAGTAAGCCTCCTCTAAACCGGAATTGTAGGTGAGAAAATTTTAGATACCTTTAGGCAGACGGCTCCATAATGCAGGATGAAAGTCATGCAGAAAGCTCCTAGATGTGCCTTCGGCAGGACTTTCACTCTGCATTAAGCTGCCACCTGTCTCCAAGAACGATATTTATACTAAATAGAACGTCCAGTTTAGAGCAATATTACTGTACATAAGGCGAATTTATTTTATCCTTAACTCATTTACAGCGACCTATAGTCGCCTTTGCAAATACAGTAGAACCTGTCTTATGCGTCCATTAAAAAGAGCTCTAATTAAGGGTATGTAAGGCAGATGGTAGCTTAATGCAGATCAAAAGTAATGCAGAAAGCTCCTATAGATTATTGTGTCCAATCAATATAAGGTCGCTTAAGACAGGTTTTGCTATAGAGTAACTCGGTATCTCATTAGGGTCCAAGCTGTTTGACCATTTGTCTATAGAGTAAAACATCTCTATAACGGCCACTAAATTACATCAAGCATTTTGTGTTAAAGGCAGGTGGCTGCTTAAAGCAAGGTGAAAGTAAAACAGAACGCTCCTATAGGAGCGTTCTGTTTTACTTTCACCTCGCTTTAAGCAGTCACCTGCCCTAAATACCAACTAACTTACATAATTTAGTGGCCGTTTTAGAGAGGTTTTACTGTGGTTTCTGAAAGGCTTGTATCAAAAACACTTGGTAAATACTCAAATTCTTGATTCAATAGGAAGTATTCTAAAATAGATCAAACTGTGTGCAGGCATTATGCTGTGTATCATAGTGGGATAAGGGTAAACAGTTGTGCTTTGTCGACCCTTCTCATGATGGTACAATTGTGTACAGTCGAGCCTGTTCAAAGCAGCCGTCAGAAAGAGGGCTAAATTATGGGCCTGTAATGCATGTGGTAGCTTAATGCAGGTCAAATGTAATACAGAAAGCTCCTACAGGAGCTTTCTGTTATACTTTTGCCCTGCATTAAGCAACCACCTGCTTTTAAATACTCCTATGTTCAGTAAATGAATGCCCGCTTAGGACACGTTCTATTGTACTCGAATTCCTTGTCGTTTCTTTGGACACAAACTCATTTCCGAATGCCTGTCATTTCATTATCAGCAGCAAAAAGGTAAATAATAAAATATCTGTGTCTGTTCAGAAACTTCTGAGGTAATTTATTGTAAAACCAATTCTGCTTTTAACGCCAAATGAGAGTCGTAGAAGCCTATAATAGCTGAACATTCCCATTACACCTATTGCAATAAGTAATTGCAAATTTCCTCATACAAATAAACTTCAAATTGATATCCTCAAATAATACATGTGGACTTCAGGCAATATGTCAACTGCAGTCATTTGAATGCGAATGTACTGTAACTTGCAAAGACCCATATCGAAGGGCTCTTAGAGGAGCAATCTGATCAAGGTATGCACTGTTTGTCATTCACAATCCACTGGCAAATTATGCCCATCAATATGGAATGAACCGTTAATAACTGACTGACACGTTGAATGGATTAAATCCTTGTTAACATTTATACTGCTGCATGGCAGTGATGATAGGCACCAGCTCTCTAGTAACATGTCGTCTTATCTAGACCAAAGGTGATTGCGTCTTCCAGCCATGTCACAACTTACAATAGCCTTAACCCTTCTCTTGCTGAATTTTAAAATACATTTCTTCTTCTTTACCCAATGCCCTCTTGTATAATTACATATATCTTCACTATGTACAAATATTTCGCTGTGCAATCACTGCTGTAGAGTGCACTGGTTGCACAATCAACTTGTAAATAGTGCAGACCCTGATGAGACAGCTCCTGCAGGAGCTGTCTCATCTTGGTCTTCACTATTTACAGGTACATGTAGGTATATTGACGTGAATAGCAAGCGAAGGGTAAACTCTTCCCTCACATAAACGCCTTATCGCGCATTTGCAAGCAGAGTAGACCCAGATCAGACGGCTTCTATAGGAGCTGTATGACCAGGGTCTGCTCTGTTTGCTAACGGAATTTAAAATATTTGTATCTTTAGTTTCTAAAATTGGCGCAATGTTCCACACTCCATATTTCATTATAACTACTTTGTCCATGAATATTGAGTAGGTATTGAATTTTGGAATATACACAGAACAGTGAAAGCATTAAGAGTAAAACAGAAATATGTCGGGAAAAGGCTCATGGTTATGTAGTTTTCAATTAATCATGTTGCTTGTAATGGTTAAAAGTATCAGAAGCCGAATAATGCAGGAAATACATATTTCAGCAACTTCTGCATTAGGCGAACATAAAACTAACAAGCACGAATGATATATACATTTAAGTTGGAATTGTGTGAGTTACCGTTTTAGAAAAATAGCTTTCATCGGCCAAGGACATTTAATGCCAGTACATACAAATATACTTAAACCCGTTTTAAGGTTACAGAACGGAACAGAACATATAGTTTGTTAAATTTAGGATTTAAAAAAAAAATCATCTATAGTAATATACATAACGAATACAGAACATATCGAAATATTAAGCATTGTGGTAGTATATATACATGTGGTTTAACCACCTTGAGGGGGAGTGTTACCTAAGTAGTATATACTAGGACAACAGTAACAACATCAAATATTACTACGGTCTATAATCGAAACTATTCAGTTCATCTCAAAGCGTTTTCTCTTATTTTAGTGCGCATTTTAAGAAGCTCACTAACTTTGACACATTGGTTTCATTTGTACAAGTGAGTATAATGAATGATGACACATTTATTATTTATTGAATTACAAATACTTGTATACTGAATATGTAATTACAAGTATACTGAATGTGAAATTAGAAATGCAGTGAATGTTTAATTACAAGTGTACTGAATGTGTAATTACAAATGTACTGAAAGTGCAATTGCAAATGTACATTAACACCAGATGACATTACATTTTCACATTTACCACTCAAAAACGCCATTATAAGAAACTAAGAGAGGTTAAAAATATTCAATTATACCAGTTCATTTAGATATACATGTACGTGTCAAATAGGTTAATGGAAAAAGAGAATCCAGGAGGAAATCGACAGAAAGATTGCTTAATGATTATTCCAACTTTGCTCACGTTTAGCTTTTCCCTTGTTCAGTGAAAATCAGATTCATCTCCCCTGGTAGACAATAATTAGCGCTTAACGACCATCAATGCCCGTCCATAGTCCATTGGTGCCCAATGACCTTTAAAAAGAATACAATGTCATGCAAATAGTGCAGACCTTCATCAAAGGACTCCTTAAGGAACCTTCTGACCAGGTCATGCACTGTTTTCTAAACCCATCAATGACAGTGACTTATACTAACAAATGGTTTGTGTGATATACATCCCCAACATGACACATGGATCGATTCCAAATTGAGATTTGAACGGGGTTTCCTAAACTAATATGCGAATAAATAGGTTAATCAGCACGGTATGTGTTACTCATTATACAGGACGTACAAAAGAGACATTGTCCAATTGCTCGAAGCTGGTGACCTACGTCCATGTCACACTGGTCATAAATAAGCTTAGTGTTTGAACCTTACAGTAAAACACCGATGACATTTCTGCACCACTTTCATCCGGCTAAAAGTAGCAACCTACCTGAAAGTATCTGAATTTACTATTTACTAGAACTCCCGTTTAGAGGGAGTTTACTGTATTTGAAAACTACTTTCACCATAGGCTCACTTTCATAGCCTCATATTTACCCTTTATTTGATAATTATTCATATAAGACGTAATAATTTTTATGAATATTGATTAGCAAAAATCAAATTAGTATATGAACAAATACAATTTTATCATTGCATTTATATTATTCTATATGTAAAAAAGGCATCTTTATCAAGTACAGTTGATTTTCGATATGTCGAACTTGGATAACTCCAAATCGGGCTATCACTCGAAATGAAAGTTCGGTCCTTCCACATTTTACAATACAGAATTTCTCTAACATAATTTTATACCACTACGCATATTTCGAAACACATGTGCGAGCTTAACCCTTTCCCTGTTCTATGTTTATCTCATTTTTCAGTACCTTCTGCATATTCATGGCCCAAATAGATATAATAAAATATGGAAGGTGGAACATTTTAGCCATTTTAGGGAGTAAAGATACAGATCTTTCAAATTCTATTAGCAAATAGAGTAGAACCTGATCAGACGGCTCCTCTATGAGCCGTCTGATCTGGGTCTACTCTGTTTGCAAATGCATGAAAACACGTTTATATGAGGGAAAGGGTTAAGGCAGGTCGAAATTAATGCTTAAATCTCCCTGCAGGAACTTTCAGCATTGCTTTACACCTGCATTAAGCTTTAAACTTGAGAACTTGTTCAGATTAGAAATTGGATGACTCGAACCGCTGTTATTCTGAAGCTATGTGTAAGGTCCCCTGAAGTTCGATAAATCGACGCTGAATTGTAGATGGTTATGAGTTCCGACTAAAGATCCATAATTGCTAATGATAGACAACAACGGCGTTTGCTTCAGCTCGACAATTATCACTTATTTGATTATGTGACTTCTTTCTCTTTTTAGGGAGAGTCGGGGTCCAAATTGTTTCAGAGATTTATAGTTTAATAACCCCAGACGTTTATAATTTAATGATATATAACACAGTAATCTGCGCTACAGTCACTAAGCTATCTAGAGATTGCATGTTTTGTAATTAACCCTTAGCCCGAAAGAATTACAAACGTGGGAAAACTGTCATATAGGGGACGAAACACACAAAAGGGCACTGCACCTAAACATCGCTCAACAAGAAGAACTTACATGATGAAGCGCACAAAAAGGCATAAAACATGTACCATGGTAGACAAAGGGCGTAGGAGGAGGATCACCTTGGAACGGTCAGTATCCAAAAAGGCCATCTGGGGCTTAAACTAGGTTTGTGGGTATCTAGCCTCACACTTATCCCACATTCGCTCAAGTCAACATGTAAAGTGATGAAATTCCTCTCCAAACAAGTCCACAACATGCGGTAACGATGCCAAAACAAAACAATAATATTCAAATAAACCGTAAAACTGTGACTCCGTAAACAAGTGACGAAAAAACGTTAAATATTGGAAAGAAAACAAAAAACACCGATAACATGTACTCAATAGCCGGTCAGAGGCCAGTGCAATTGTGGAGAAGTCGTTTAGCAATGTACTCAATAAATACGCCTTTATACGCCTTTGCAAACAGAGTAGACCATGAACAGACATAGGAACCATCTGATCAGGATCTGCTCTGTTTGCTGTTGACAATATAGATATGATTCTACTATTTCTGCCGGTGCCAAATATATTTGGGTTCATATGAAAATTATAACAATTAATCTAATTAATATTCATGAGGTCAATATTTCTTACATGAATATTCGTGTAGGAAAGGGTTAACAATTTACTTGATAGAGGCCCCTTTGCAAACAGACCATACTCTGTTCTATATACTTAAGCAATGATATAAATCTGATTCTACAACTTCTGTCGAGGCTAAACACCTACGTTCAAACGCCAGTATTAAACTATATCTAATTGATATTCTTGATTTATTATTTACATGGATTTTCATCAGTCAACGGTTGAAACCGAATACTAGTTTCGTAGGAAGCGTTGCATATCGACCATGGTACACTCAGTGTTATATATAACCTTCATTTGTTAGAGATTTGTTTCACTGAGAAATTATTAGTACCTGCGATAAGCATGTGTTGTGGTTTACTTTCTATTAATGTTATTGGGCAAACAATGTCTACAATAAATGCTTACAATATCAGACTTTATATCAGACTTGTTAAAATTGAGGATGAACCACTGTCCTACTCAGCGTGACAGCAAGAGAGTTTCCGAAAAAGAAAATGGAACCATTTTTTTTTAATTTAAAGCATGCAATGAAGCGGAAAGGCAGCTCACAAATGTAAAGTAATAATTTCAAATTACCACAACAATGGATGCCAGGTGGTCACGAAGAGGTGGTGCCTTTGGCATTAGTCAAAAGCGTAATCCCCTGCAGTTTTAACACATTCAAATAAAGTGGGTAGACTGGAATCAGACAATGTCTGATGGATGGAGGAAATATACAGAAAAACCTCTCTGTAACGGCCACTAAATTGTGTTAAATAGTTATTATTTAGGGCAGGTGGCTGCTTAACGCAAGGTGATAGTAAAACAGAACGGTCCTATAGGAGTGTTCTGTTTTACTATTACCTTGCTTTAAGCAGCCACCTGCATTTAACACAAAATACTTGATGTAATTTAGTGGCCGTAGAGAGGTTTTACTGTATGTAGTTGTCAGCTTGTGACATACTAGTGTGGTTGATTAGGCGGTAAATGATAAATAAAGAGAGGTGATTGTAATGGAATATACTATTCAGAGCAACAGAATGATAATTATACGTACTCATGTTTTATATCTCCACCAACCCCTCTGTTGTAACCACTTTTTAGACTCGTTCTCTTCTATGAGTGAGAAGGTCAAACTCTAGAGGTTACGTGTTATACTAGACAAGAAGGACTACCGAATCCATTCCACGTGTTCGTGATTTCTACGGCCTCGTGAGTCATTTAAAATGTAACATGTTCTCATTTGATATCAGCTCTGGGTGACAATGGGACGATATACGATATATAATCACATCTATTATCTTTCGTCGGCTGCATATTTAGAACTTAAATGATTGTTTAGCTTTATTATTAATTAACCCTTCGCTTGCTATTCACGTCAATATACCTACCTGTAAATAGTGAAGACTCAGATGAGACAGCTCCTGCAGGAGTGTCCCATCAGCGTCTGCACTATTTACAAGTTGATTGTGCAACCAGTGCACTCCACAGCAGTGATTGCACAGCGAAATACTTGTACACAGTGAAGATATATGTAATTATACAACAGGGCATGGGTAAAGAAGGAGAGATGTATTTTAAAATTCAGCAAGAGAAGGGTTAAAGTATTGGTCCAGTGTCAAACATCCGCACAACGTCTCTTCTAGATCCAGTCTGTTTGCAGATAACATTAAGGTTGCACATTGGCCAGATAAGAATTAAAATGTAACACACTACCATATTATTATCTTAAACAAAACAAAGCGTATATCTTGATCATACCTTGTATCCAGGTATACATCGTTAACTAATATACGATGACAATATTGTCGCGCCTTAAAAAGATCTTAGAGCAAATCTTTTGTCCTTGAAATTGTTTTCAAATTCTCCTGAAAACACCAAACTCTTAAGATGCTACAAAGTGTTTTGTGCAGTTTTGCTAAACACTTTGGAAAATGAATTGTTTTTTTCCTGCAAAGTAACCAGACGCAGCTATCAATATGTCTTTGCCCGTTGTCTTTATGAATGAACAAGGAGATGTCCAGCCTCTGGAAGAGAACGCTAACATTGAATTACACTATAAACATGCCTGCGATGCTTCTGTTAATTAGGAATACAATTCTAATGAACTCAAAGTTTAAAATTCCCATCAGTCCATTATTCTATATGGTTGCAAATGGTATAAAAAACATCAGTGCCTGCATAACTAAACATTATCAAAGTATAATGCTTCAAAGGCTGTCAGCAAAACATGTCTTGTCAGCAGTTATTCAGCTTCATTTGAATAATTTTCTTTTATGAGATTTCCGTTTTATTGACCTAAATTATAAAGAGAGTTACGAGACTGTGTCTTTTTCCGATGCGTTAACCATGGTATTATGGTGCTTAGTGTGCGCTTTGAAGAAATGAGTTAACACAAGAAAAAACTATTTTTCTCATGTGTTCACCTACTAAATCCATCGCGATTTGAAGCATTTCATCACGTTTGTGGTTGTTGTTTTCTTCACATCACAAATTAATATTAGGAATGTAAAAGAGATGCGCTGCATTGCGAAAAACGTTTTTTTATGAGATTGCTCTTTAACCCTTTCGCTGCCAAAATCTGTCGTCTGCTAACTTTGTCGTCTGCTACAATTTTTTCTTTTTTTCTTTTCTTTATTTTTGTTTCAAAAACATAGTAACAGTAACAAACAGTTTGGATCCTGATGAGACGCCGAGTTACTCGGTGTCCCATCTGGATCCAAACTGTTTGCATAGGTAATCACAGATCCGGCATTGGCAGCGAAAGGGTTAATCTTTTAAACATTGCTGGCAGCTTTTGTTTCATATTTGCACTTTCTAATTTTCTAAATAGCACAAGGAAATTCTTGTAAGAAATCCTGCAATGTAAACCCAACTTGTGACTGTTAACTAGTCGAACTAATATTGACCAAACTGCAGATTTTCCAGACAAACAGTGCCACTGCCTATAAATATATATTAAAATTGACTCGATTCGTCAAGATCAAGGTCCCGCTTTAAAAAAAAAGGTCATAGGACAGGACATTATGACGTGCAATGATACTGCACTTGGGAAACGGGACCCTGGTTCGTACAACTCGTATCCTCTTTAAGATTTTTGTTTCATACGAAGTTAAAAAAAAAGTTGCCATATGCTAGAATATGTGATGATTTGGGCTATATGATGGTCGTAAATTAAGACTTGTACCAAGTTTGGTTCAAGGGTCTTTCATAAAACGGGACCAGTATTTTACAATGAACACACTGAACATACTATACTTTGTTCAGTTTAAGAAAACGAATATGGTCAAGGTATTCTATAGTATTTGAATTAATGGAGATGATATAAAGATACATTTTCAAACTGATATGTGCTCTCTATATCAATATGTATGGTTTAAAAAGTACATGTACAGTAAGACCTCTTTTTAACGGCCACTAAATTACATCATTGTTTTGTGTTTAAGTCAGGTGGCTGCTTAAAGCAAGGTGAAAGTAAAACAGAACGCTCCTATAGGAGCCACCTGTCCTAAGTACCAACTAATTAACACAATTTAGTGTCCGTTATAGAGAGGTTTTACTGTAGTACAACTCAATCCAACATCACATAGTAGTTGTCCTCAAATACCTTTGTGTCTCCATTATAGACATTATAAACAATTACAAGTCTAACGATTGGTCACTGAATAGGGTTTGGTGGAGACATAAAAAAGTTATTCTTAAAGATGTATAATTTTACGTATCTTATCTGGTCATCTTGACTCTCTGTATCTATGCTATGCCTACACGAGGTGCGCTGTTGTAGTGACAGAAGACACAATAGCATTTTAATGTTCAGTAGAACCTGTCCTAAACGGTCAATCATTTATTAAACACGGGCGTCTAAAAACATGGTTGCTTGATACAGGGCAAAAGTAATACAGAAAGGTCCTTGTAGGAGCTTTCTGCATAACAGTTGTCCTGTATTAAGTTACCATTTGCCTTACAGACCCATAATTAGACCTTTGTGTGATGGTCGCTTAACCCTTTCCCTCATGTAAACGCATTTTCACGCATTTGCAAACAGAGTAGACCAAGATCAGACGGAGGATCAGTGTCTGCTTTGTTTGCTAATGAAATTTGAAATATCTGTTTATTTAGTTTCTAAAATGGCTACAATGCTCCACCTTCCATATTTCATTGTAAGCGTTTTGTCATTGAATATTCCGTAGGTATTGAAATGTGGAATAAAAATAGAACAGGGAAAGGGTTAACACAAGTATATTTCTATTTTTTATTTTTTTTCCTCAAATAGTCATAATTACATATCAGCTCATTTAACCCTGTCCCTGTTCTATATTTGGTCCAAATTTCAATACCTGATGAATATTCATGGAAAAAGAGATATAATGAAATATGGAGAGTGGAATATTGTACTCACCATTTTAGAAAGTAAAGAAACAGATCTATCAAATTCCACTAGCAAACAGAGCAGACCCTGATAAGACGGCTTCTATAGGAGCCGTCTGATCTGGGTCTACTCAGTTTGCAAATGTGTGAAAACACGTTTATATGAGGAAAAGGTTTAAGACAATTCATAGTTAGTCTTAAGAAGTGGGCATTAAAATAATAAAGGTTCCTTTAATATGATGTCATAATTATGACTGACTACAAGAAAACGTTCACGCAATTTCATTTGACCTACATAGCTATAACAGCGGAAAAACCGGAAACTAAAGTGAAATGGATCACCTTGTTCAAATGTTTGATAGCATTTGTATTTTCAAGTCATTGGAGAGGTATGATTTGAGCATGTTTGATATTCTATCAGAGCAATTATGTTTTGCATTGAAGCATGAAGATATGTTCCGGTAATGTTCTGTTTTGATGATTTAATTTTAGTCAAAATTGGAAAAGGGTCTTTTCCGAGTTTTATTTATAAATTCATCACCGCTGAAACTCCAGATCAATTGAAAGTATTTTGTTTTCAAGTCCTGCTTTAATGACGGGAGCTCGTTTATTATCCCCGTCATTGGTGTGTAAGGGTCGGGGATCCATCCCTCTCCACACTGTACAATTATCAAGCATAATGCTAGTTCTATATCATACTATTTTAGTTACATCCTCCATAAATAAAAACAAACTTCAGCGTCTTTGCAAAAAACAACAACAGGGTATACCCAGATCAGACGGATTCTATGTGAGTATTTTGATCGGGGTCTGCTCCTTTTGCTTACAATATAATTTTAGACATGTTTGTACACTTTCTGCTATTACCAAAATTTCTTTGTTCATGCACTATTATAAAAAACTAATGTAATTTGCATTCATATAGATTATTTCTGACATGAATATTCATGGAGTATGGAGCTAAATCATAATTTACATTGCAGAACCTTTAAAATGAGATTAAACAAAAAGAAAATATGTGGCCAGATAGACATAATGCTTATGTTCACTGATCTGTATTCCTATTTACTGATCAAATGAAAAAAAAAGGAAATTGTTGAATTACATGGTATATATCAATTGTATGACATGTTAACTTTTATATTAGAGTTAACATTTTAAAATCAATTTGTTTAACTAATGTATACAATCAATTTGATTATATTTTCCCAATTGAAAGTAAATTAACTTAATAAAGTCTGACCTTAATTCAGTACGGAAAACCCTTCTAAACCGGAATTCTAGAACAGAAAATTTGGTTACTTTTCGGTAGGTGGCTGCTAAATGCAGGGTAAAAGTCATAACCTCTCTAACCCGGAATTCTAGTAGAGAATAATTTAGATACTTTAAGACAGGTGGCTGCTTAATGCAGGGTAAAAGTCATACAGAAAGCTCCTAGAGAAGCTTTCTGCATGTCTTTCACCCTGCATTAAGCTAGCGCCTGTCTCAAGACCGATATGTATACTAAATTTAAAGGCAGGTTTCAGAGAGGTGTTATTGTAGCAGCTTTCATCTGTATCAATATTGCCACGTGTTTCCTTAGAACTAAACGCTTTTAACGCTGAATTGTCAATGTGGACTGGCCCATTATTATTGAGCGGTAGAGTGCATTCAGTATGAAAGGTATAATTCGTTAGAGAATTTTGAATGGAATCAGTGCAGACTCTGATAAGAGGGCTCGTCTAGGAGCAATCTCATCTAGATGTACAGTAAAAACCCTCTAAACCGGAAATCTAGCAGAGAAAATTTAGAGTCTTTAGGCAGGTTGTTCCTGCATTCAGCTAACACATGTCTTATATACCGATATTGATATTAATTGAACTCCCGGTTTAGAGAGGTTTTACTGTACATTGTTTTAATCCTTTCCTCCATAAATACGCCATTCTACGCCTCTGGAATAACCGCTTCTTGAAACCATTGTGATAAATAGAGCATTTGCTCCTGTAGGAGCAAATGCTCTATTTATCACAATGGTTTCAAACTACAAAATCCTAAAGTTTTACTTTTTCTCTGGTAAATGCTCCTTTTGGGTAGATTCATTCAAAGAGGTTGGGTCTAAAAACTAAAAATAGCTTATGGAGGAACGGGTTAAAACGCTAGTACACTCTAGACTTGCATCAAAGGGTTGAATGGTATGTTTTCTCTTGAACTGTACAGAGCGATTATATCTTACTCCTTTAAACACTTTACCTCATTAATATTCATGTGTGAAACAATGACTTCATGAATAGTTATCAGCTTTATGACATAATTATGAACACAGGGTATTTTGTCCATGACAGGAGCTGTAGAATCAGATCAATGTGTAAGACAAGTCCATAAGCAAAGAGTTATGACCGCGATCAGACGGCGCCTATGTGAACCGTCTAATCTGGCTTTTCTATGGGGTAAAAGGTTATATTTACTTCACATGAAACGGGTAACAGTTCTTTAAAATACAATTTCTTGTGCATACACCGAAGACATTCCTTTCTTTAAGACAATGTGAAATAATACAAAAAACACTGTACCTTAACCCTGTGTGCATTTTTTAATTAATTCGGAGAACAGGTTTTATGAGCAAACGTTTTTCAATTAAGCCAATAATTACATAACTCGGGAAACATAAATCTTTCTACATGGATGCCATAACATTAACCATTTGCCTGCTATAAGATGATACATTTGTATCTTCTTAATATCCACTCTATTAACAGCGTTCACTTTCTCCCGATTAGTTCCAGCCTTGGATAAACTATTGACTGGCCTGCTGACAGCTGCTGAAATATTCACTTGTTACAGTTAATGATTTCAGGATCTCTACAAGGATTCGAGCAGCTTGTAAAGTAAAACCTCTCTAAACCAGAATTCTAGTAGAGAAACATTTAGATACTTTTAGATAGGTGGCTGCTTAATGCAGAGTGAAAGTCATACAGAGCTATCATAGAGGAGCTTGCTGCATGACTTCCGCCCTGCATTAAGCTGCCATCTACCCCAATATCGATATTTATACTTAATTGAACGTACGCTTTAGAGATGGTTTACTGTATTAAGATTTGATTAACACTTGCGCAACAAACAAATAATGTCTCATTACATTTGGATCTGATATAAATATAGCTACTTCCAATTCGATCAAGCTTTTGAGAACATGCTGACCGAATGTCAAACAGCTTGGATCCTGTGATCTGGATCCAAACTGTTTGAAAGTGCCGGTTAGATCGTTCTTAACAGGTTAATGGTTAACCACTCCATAATGCATGCACAACTAATCGTTACGGCCATATCATGTTTCAAAGACTCTGCAAAACCTGTTCTTCAGGCATTTATTGCACTTCATTTGAATAACATTCTTTCAAAGAATTCCCCTTATACTGACCTAATTTAGAGAACGAAGTTGTAGTTTTTCTACAGTAGAATCTGCCTCTAGCGATTACATAATCAGTAAACACGGGGGTATTTTACAGCAGGCGATAGCTTAGTTCAGGACAATGGTAATGCAGAAAGCTCATAGTGGAGCGCTCTGTATTACTTTCTTCCTGCATTAAGCAACCGCTCGTCTTTAAACAATAGACGCACACTTATTTTGGGTGATCGCTGTAGACAGGTAATGTTGTAGTTCATAAAATTTGTGCAAAAAATGTGAATCGTGTTTATTTCTGTTTTTGAACATGAGGAATCCATTCAGAATTAATGTTCCGTCGCATGTTTTCACCGATTTGTTTTTCAACAATATTTGTCCAGTTTTTACCAGAATACCAAAGTAGCAGATGGTTTCTAGTTTTGAGAAGTAACACTAATTATTGTAAAAGCTAATAATGTATCATGAAGAACAATTTTAGACTAAAGATATTAGTCAAACAAAGCCAATTTCTTAATTAATTTCGGATTGGGCAAAACCTCGCGTAAAATTAGCAACTTTTCCAGCTTGTGTATTCTGCTTCCAGGTATGAATATCATAGATGAAACATTTTCACTAACGACTTTTAAAACTAGTAAAATATTTCAAAGCCAACCTTGTTTAACCACGGTATAGCATTTGGCCACATTCTGAGAACTGTAAAAACGTTTTGTGTCAAGGAATCTGAAAATAGACACGTATGGAAAAATATTCAACCTTAGCCCTTATCTCATAGATACCACATTTACAAACTAGTCGTCTGATAAGGGTCTGTTCTGTTTGCTTATGAAATAGTATAGCTCTGAGTCAACTGTCTTTTCCACTGCAGAACATTCCTTTCTTCATATGTCATAACAAATCAGGTATATTTTGAAAATGATAATACCATTAGATCTACTTCTTACATTAACCCTTTCGGCGCCAAATTTCTAATTGTCGTCTGCAATCCAACTTTGTTAAATCATACAGTAAAATAAGGAAATGAGATAAATAAATGCAAATTTCAAAGGAATAAAGCACATATATAGAACTAGAGATTGAGACAAATAGTGAAGTCACTGATCAGACGCCGCCTTGAAAAGGCGGCGTCTGATCTGGGACTGCACTATTTGTCGTGGTGGATTTACTCGACTGTGGCGGTGAAAGGGTTAATATTCATGAGGTTAAAAGTATGCTAAAATTAGAGATTTGAAACTGAATTGCAAATACAGTTGAACTTCGATATCTCGACCTTCAAGGGACCATACAAATAAGTTCAAGATAACAGAAGTTCGAGTTATCCTCTTCCTAATCTGAACAATCTCTAAAGTAATGTTGCAATCTCCTGTAGGAGCTTTCAGCATTACTTTATACCTGTATTAAGCTGTCACATGTGTTTCTAGATATTTGAAGCGATACATTTTAGAGCAATTCTGTATTGTAAGTTTTGGAAGGACTTTTGGTTCGAGTGACTCCGAAGTTCGAATTATCCGAGTTCGAGATATCGATAACTGTATAACTGCAATAATGTATTTACGTTCGCGATTACAAGACGTGCTTGTCAGTTCTACCCTCTCAGCTGCCACGTGATGTCATCTACAAAATGTGTAGTCTGCTAGTATTTTCATTTTTTTTATTTCATTTTCTTTCAAATATATAAGCATAACATTAAGCAGTTTGGATCCTGATGAGACGCCGAGTTACTCGGCGTCTCATCTGGATCCAAACGGTTTGCATAGATAATGACAAATTCGCCCTTGGCAGTGTAATGGTTAAATCAAAGGGTAATACCAAATACATGGAAGTCATTTTCTTGAATGTTCTTTTATTTCTATTTCAAAACGACAACTTAAGTTTCAAACAGTTTGGATCCTGATGAGGTGCCAAATTGTATAAGAGACAATGGTTTCACATTTTCAATTGCAGCATACAGGTTTATTATAGACGAATAGTTCACGGTGTAGCCACTAACAAGTGACAATAATACAACAAAGAAATACGGTACTGTTTTAACACTTGGCTATTATTTTCCTTTGCATGTCGGATATAAAGTCAACATTTTGTACTATCAGTATGTGTCCTCTGTAAAAGGTCATATTCACTCCAGTTTTCAAAATATATGTACTATCAGTTTGACACAAGCTGATACGTAGAAGCAAGACAGATTGATGATGTTTGTGTACAGTAGAACAGGGTTGTCATGGACTCGCTGGTATGGTTGCTTAGCTCCATACTCCATACATACATCATCTAATGTTTTTGCAAACAGGTTAGACTCTGATCAGACGACTCCCGCAGGAGCCGTCTGATCTGAGTCTACTCTGTTTATATTTGGAACAATAAAGATAAGATTTTATAGCTTCATATCGAGGGCTTGGTGCAAAACTATTCTAACTCCTTCACAAAGTGAAGGAGTTAGAATAGTTTTGCACCAAGCCCTCGATATGTCATAATAGTAATTAATCTAAGTAATATTCAAAACGTCATTCTTTCTTAAATTCTGGGAACAACGGGTTAAATTTCAAACTCCATCTTATGAGGACATTTATCATTCTTTTGTGGACCATGCACACACATTTCTGTTGATTATTAATTCCAGATAGCCATCGAGATCGATGGGGTTGTGAGGGTCACTGGTACAACACTGGGAAACTTTGATAAATTGTCCAGTAATATCATATACGTTGGCGGAAGTCCTATGACACCAAGTTTACCAGGAGCCGATGTCTCGGAAAACTTTAGAGGCTGTTTGAAAGAGGTAAGAGATTAGGCGACAGTACTAATAGATATCAGGTATGTACAGCTCGATATTTCGAACCTCAAGGGATCATACAAATTACTTCGAGATAACAGCGGTTCGAGTCATCCGAGTTCTAATTTGAACGGTGTCTCAAGTTCTCAGTTAAACTCATTCTCCCCTAGGCTATTTTTAGACCCAACCTCTTTGAAGTAACCTACCGAAAAGGAGCAATAACTATAGAAAAGGAGAATTTTAGAATTGTGTAGGTTTGAAACGATCGTGATAAATAAAGCATTTGCTCCTATGGAGCAAATGCTCTATTTATCACAATGGTTTCAGAAAGTGACTTTTACAGAGGCGACAAAATGCGTCACTAGGAGGGAATGTGTTAATGCATGTCTAAAGTAATACTGAAAGCTCCTGTAGGAGCTTTCAGTCTTACTATCGACCTGCATTAAGCTGTCATGTGTGTTTCCGGATATGCGCAGTGATACAATTGAGAACTATTCTGTATAGTAAATTTTGTGAAGGACCGAACTTGTTCGAGTTATCGCGAAGTTCGAGTTACCCGAGTTCGAGATATCGAAGTACAACTGTAATGTGTAACCGTTTACCCAATATATCCCCCTTTAAAGCCCTTGCATACAGAGTATATCCAACTCACACGTTTCCGTACGAACTGTCTAATAAAAGCATGTAGGCTAATGCTGTGTTTGCTTATACAGTAAAACCTCTCTATAACGGTCACTAAATTACATCAAGTATTTTGTGTTAAAGGCAGGTGGCTGCTTAAAGCAAGGTGAAAATAAAACAGAACGCTCCTATAGGAGCGTTCTGTTTTACTTTCACCTTGCTTTAACCACCTGCCCTAATTACCAAATAATTAACACACTTTAATGGCCGTTATAGAGAGGGTTTGCTGTAAAATGAAATATATATGTGCTCATTACAAATGCAGCTGATCAAACTCATGATGTTATTATTTTCACTCGCCCATCCATAGATTAAATGGATAAACATTTAAATAACGCCTTTAGCCCTTTCAGTACTGGAAGCGAATCTGTAATGTGCACTTAGATGAGAGGGCTCATAGTGAAACCCTCTCATCAGGGTCTGCACGGTTTGTCACATAAGATTGACCTATTTGAATTTTGTTGAACAGTCGAATTGAAAACTAAGAGTTGAAAGAACTAAACCAATCCAAACCAAACAGAACACCATAAACTGATTGTTGTCATTTTATTAATTACATATGTAGCATTTGACATTGATGTTACGCTTTCAATGCTGAACTTTCCACGCCGAATAGTCGATTACCGTTTAACCCTTTTGGCGCCAAATTTCTAAAATAAAAACATTTCGGTAAATTGGGGAAATTATATAAATAAATTTTAATATCAAAAGAATAAATCACAGATATAGAACTAGAGACTGAGACAAAAAAGTGAAGCCCCTGATCAGACGCAACCTTGAAAAGGCGGCGTCTGATCTGTGACTGCACTATTTGTCAGGGTGCATTTTTGCAACAATGGCGGTGAAAGGGTTAAAGGTAGAGTTTTGTCAGTACCAAAGGGTATACATTTGAGAGGAGTTTGAATAACAAATAGTGCAGACGCTGATCAGATAGCTCCCCTATGAACCTTCAGATCTGGGTCCACACTTTTTGCAAATATCAGCCAACGTGTTTGCCGCATTTAAGGATTAATATTTCCGTAATTGCAACAGTAGAATAATGATACCACGCGCTCTTGGTAACGAGTGATATAAACGCACGTGATTGTATCAGTTAAAAATTTAATTAACCCTTCGCTTGCTATTCAAGTCAATATACCTACCTGTAAATAGTGAAGACCCAGATGAGACAGCTCCTGCAGGAGCTGTCTCATCAGGGTCTGCACTATTTACAAGTTGATTGTGCAACCAGTGCACTCCACAGCAGTGATTGCACAGCGAAATACTTGAACACAGTGAAGATATATGTAATTATACAACAGGGCATGGGTAAAGAAGGAGAAATGTATTTTAAAATTCAGCAAGAGAAGGGTTAATTGAGGACGTAGGCGTAAAACAGTAGAAAATTACTGAAGCAATTATCAAGTGGATACATATTGGGATCTATATGAGACTGGTAATCGCTTAAAATGCAGAACAAATGCAATACAGAAAAAAAATCTGAATAACTTTCGTCCTGCGTTGAGTTATCGGATTTCTGAAGACCCTCACAGTTCGAATGTTTGATTGCTCCCTACACAGATACATACAGTAAAACCCCGATAGATGATGCTGATGATGATGACGACGATTATTATTATTATTATGATAAAATTCCCAGTAGTGATTTTTTGTTTTTAGCTCACCAGAGTACAAAGTGCTCAGGGTGAGCTTTTGTGATCGCCTGATGTCCGTCGTCCGTCGTCGTGCGCCCCGCCCCAGGGGTGGGCAGTTTTCAATAGAAACAAATAGTGAAATCTTTGAAAATCTGCTCCTCTGAAACTGAAAGGCTCTCATCTTTCATATTTGGTACAGAGCATCATGTTCAGGTCCTCTACAAAAGTTATATAAATTATGGCACTAGGGTCAAAATTGGCCCCGCGCCAGGGGTGGGCAGTTCTCAATAGAAATATATAGTGAAAACTTTGAAAATCTTCTCCTCTGAAACTAGAAGGTTCTCAGCTTTCATATTTGGCACATAGCATCATGTTCAGGTCCTCTACAAAAGTTATATAAATTATGACCCTGGGGTTAAAATTGGCCCCGCTCCAGGGGTGGGCAGTTTTCAATGGAAACAAATAGTGAAATCTTTGAAAATCTTCTCCTCTGAAACTGGAAGGCGCTCAGCTTTCATATTTGGCACAGAGCATCATGTTCAGGTCCTATACATAAATTATATAAGTTATGCCCCTGGGGTCAAAATTGGCCCCGCCCCAGGGGTGGGAAGTTTTCAATAGAAACATATAGTAAACCTTTGAAAATCTTCTCCTTTGAAACCAGAAGTTTCTCAGATTTCATATTTGGCACATACATGTAGCATCATGTTCAGGTCCTCTACAAAATTTGTATAAATTATGCCCCTGGGATCAAAATTGGCCCCACCCCAGGGGTGGACAGATTTCTATAGAAACAAATAGTGAACTCTTTGAAAATCTCCTCTGAAGCTGGAAGGTTCTCAGCTTTCATATTTGGCACAGAGCATTATGTTCAGGTCCTCTACAAATGTTATATAAATTATACCCCTAGGGTCAAATTGGCCCGCCCCAGGGGTGGGCAGTTTTCAATAGAAACATATAGTGAAAACTTTGAAAATATTCTCCTCTGTAACTGGAAGGTTCTCAGCTTTCATATTTGGCACATGGCATCATGTGTAGGTTCTCTACAAAAGTTATGTACATTATGGCCCTGGGGTCAAAATTGGCCCCGCCCCAGGGGTGGGCAGTTTTCAATAGAAACAAATAGTGAAATCTTTGAAAATCTGCTCCTCTGAAACTAGAAGGCGCTCAGCTTTCATATTTGGCACATAGCATCATGTTCAGGTCCTCTACAAAAGTTATATGAATTATGGCCCTGGGCTCAAAATTGGCCCCGCCTCAGGGGTGGGTAGTTTTCAGTAGAAACATATAGAGAACACTTTGAAAATCTTCTCCTCTGAAAATGAAAGGTTCTCAGCTTTCATATATGGCTCATAGCATCATGTTCAAGTCCTCTACAAAAGTTATATAAATTATGCCCCTGGGGTTAAAATTGGCCTGCCCCAGGGCCGGTTAGTTTTCTATAGAAACATATAGTGAAAACTTTGAAAATCTTCTCCTCTGATTGTCTGGTGAGCGCTTCAGGGCCATTCTGGTCCTCTTGTTTAAAGCAGGTACTTGCCTCATGCAGTACGAAAGAAATATAGAAAACTTGCAACGGGGTTTTCTGCACAACGTCCTGCTGTGCTACCAACTGTACTGACATCCAAGATAAATATCTCTTCTGAATGTCCGTTTAACATGTTTCTGTGTCATTTTAGGTCGTATATACTGCAGATGCAATGACTTTAAAGCTCATCGATCTAGCCGACAACAAGGACCCGCTGATTACCGTGTTCGACGTCACATTGGGCCAGTGTGAAGAGGTCATTGAGTCTCAGCCAATCACATTTACCACTCCGGATTCCTTCATTGCGTTACCGCGTTTTGACGTCAGCAGAAAGAGAGCCACCATAACATTCCAGTTCACAACGGTGGAACCAAACAGTGTCATCATATACAATGGTGGCTCGTTTGAGCGTGCCAACACTGACTTCTTTGCACTTGAAATTATTGATGGATACATCTATTTGCTTCTGGACTTAGGGTCCGGTGCAATTAAGGAACGGGCGTCAAGGACTAGAGTAGATGATGGTTTTCCGCATATAGTTTTCTTTCAATATGGTGGAAAAAATGGTTTTATCAAAGTAGATGCCCATCAGACGGACTACACAACGCCTGGACACAGAAAACAACTCGAGTTAGACCAAATGCTTCACATTGGTGGACTAAACTTTAATGACCGACGTATAGCCTTCAGTCTTCCAAAAGAACTTTGGTCAGGTACACTGAAACATGGTTACGTTGGATGCCTACAGGATCTCATCATAAATAATAACAAAATAGACCTGATGACTGTGGCTAGGAAACAACGGCAGAGGGATATAGTGTCTGGGTGTCTTAGATCCGGGTCTCAATGCGACAGCCAGCCATGTACACATCGGGGTAAATGCATTGAAGGGTGGAATCGATTCATATGCGACTGCCGTGCCACAGAATACACAGGAAATACATGTGGAGAAGGTAAGCAAATGATATACATTTTAAAACCCATGTAACGCGACTTCTTTATTAATGAAGATAAGTGTCTTTAAAACCAGGCGGTTGTTTAATGCAAGATCATAGTAATAACCTTCACTAAGCTGCCACCCTTGACATGTCATAAAGGCAGGTTGTTGATTATTGCAGGTTTAAAGTTATACAGAAATCTCCTGAATATAGTTTTCCATCGTGTACCACATTGATAAGAATTTGTAAAGCTGATGTGTCTATAAATCTTTTGAAAAGTGTTTGTTTATCTAGGATTCATGTCGCTTTAACAGTATTTTAGTCATATCGCGACGTCCAGGTACTTTCAGGTGGAGGAAGACCTCAGACGGTTTTCATGAATGAAACAAAATGCATTGTTTCGTGCACACAAGAACACAATAAGCAATTTATGAATATTATTCTGAACAGTATATATATCGTAAAACGCAAAAGCGGTTTACATTGCCACTTGTAATGCATTGCTATAGTACAGTAAACCTCTCTAAACCGACGACGTTAGATGTAATATACATATCGGTCTTGGAGACAGGTGGCAGTTTCATGTAGGGTGAAAGTCATGAAGAAAACTCCTCTAGGAGCTTTCTGCATGACTTTGATCCTGCTTAAAGCAGCAACCTGCCTAAAGTATCTAAATTATTTTCTACTAGAATTCCTGTTTAGAGATGTTTTACTGTACAAAATATTACTGCGATATATCGAACACATACGGAGCCAATTGGAACATTTCGGGGAATCAATCAAAACACCGCCGAGTAGAAACTAAAATGTAGATGAATTTGTCTAATATGTGGACGAAAAACGTCGGCGACATTCATACTTTAATATCAAAAGTGAATACAAATTGGATTCCTTCTAAAAGGAAGCCAAGGAGAGGCATGTAGTGGTTTTTTTTATCGAACAGTTGCTATACATGTATACAGGGGCTGTTTGACAAGGTTTTGGCACCAGATTGTAACTAGGTTTCTATAAATAACTACATGTGTTGTGCATATCAAATAGTATATGCGCTATAAATAGAACGAAGACGATGAATATCAAGCACCCCTGTCTAGTATTTCAATTTTCTGTAAATATGTTGATGGAATAACGGAAAAATCACCAATAGAATTATACAAATACGAGAACAGACAAAAAGAGAAACTTTTTTTTGGTAAAAGGTGGATTTCGAACCCACTCCAAGGGTAAACTTGAAAACTCGAACACTGCCATCGATATAAATAGTGTGGATTTGATTAGTTTTATTAACTTAATCCACCGCTGGAGAAACGCGGTTTAATAAGAATCAAGTCGGGAAACAAGAATTAATGGATAAAAAGTACATGTTTCCCTCCACTCGCATGATAATTAGATAATTAAAAGGGACTGGAACTGGCATAGACCTAAATAATCTGTTCAGCTCCATCGATTTATGAGGAGGTCAATCTAAAAATAGAAACTGAGCCTACCTTTACCCGAATTATATACGGAATGCAAAAATCATTTCACTTTGTTCTGGGATGAAATAATCATGTATATTTTAATTAAAATAACGACATTCTGGATTCGACTGATCTTTTTATTCAAATTCAACCACGTTTTCTATAAATACTTTAATATTCAAACTCCTTATTAGTTAGTGATAGTTTGACTGCGTATTTTTATATAACCAAAACTCACGCGTGCGAATAGCCACAACTCGTCCCGTCCGGTAGACGGCGATATTCTTTATACTATCCCAACTCAAAATTCCTTGAGATAAATTGTAAACCATCCCAGAATACGCCGACATCCATTTCCAACACTGTGGATCGGCCTGATGGCCTCTCCAATAATGTTAGTTCTACACCCGCTCCCATTCGTAATCTCCCCCATTGCTAATGGGGATTTCGTCTTTATCTATGCAACCGGGTAACCCTTTCCTTCATATAAACGTGTTTTCACGCATTTGCAAACAGACTAGACCCAGGTCAGACGACTCTAATAGGAGCCGTAGGATCAAGGTCTGTTCTGTTTGCTAACGGAATTTGAAAGATCTGTTTCTTTAGTTTCAAAAATGGCTACACTGTTCCACCGGTTACCGGTTGGGGGACTATAGGTTTGCTCGATTCCATCCGTCCGTATATTTTTGGAGTAATTCCCCTTTTTATATGTTCATGCTCTGTCGCTCTGTCACACTTTGTGTCCGGGCCATATATCCTACAAGGGTAGGCCAAATTCATTATAACTTCACACATGGAACAAGCATGATGAGAGAAAGTGTCATGCACAAGGGCTATAACTCTAGTATCAATATTTTTGGAGTTATTTCCCTTTTTTATATTTTCTTGTCCGGACAATATCTCTTTATCTACTGGTTCAATTAATTTGAAGCTTCACACATGTAACAAGCATGCTGAGAGAAAGTGTCATGTACAAGGTCCATAGCTATAGCATCAATATTTGTTTAGTTATTCCCCTTTTTATATTTTCATGTTCTGTCGCTCTGTCACGCTTTGTGTCTGGGCCATATCTCCTACAAAGGTAGACCAAATTCATTATAACTTCACACATGTAACAAGCATGCTGAGAGAAAGTGTCATGTACAAGGTCCATAACTATAGTATCAATTTTTTGGAGTTATTCCCCTTTTTCATATCTTCTTGTCCGGACAATTACACTTAATCTACTGGTCCAATTGATTTGAAACTTCACATATGGAATAAGTATGACGACTGAAAGTGCCATGCACAATGGCCATAACTCTAGCATCAATTTATTTGGAGTTATTCCCCGTTTTCATATGTCTTTCTTATGATTTTTACAAATACCATTCAGGCTGGTCGTGTATAAACCATGGTCAAGTACACCATGGGTGGGTGGGTCGGGAAGGGATTTTTTTTAATCCTGTGGGGGACTCGTGTATTGCATAGCAATGCAACATGAACTTGTTATAACTACTTTGTCCATGAATATTCAGTAGGTATTGAAATTCGGAATAAATATAGAACAGGAGAATGGTTAAATCTTGATGACACACCAAGTAATCGACCTGTCATCAGGATCCAAACTGTTTGTTACTGTTTTTTAAAACAAAAAATGAAAAAACAACACACATTGAAATTAAAGTTGAAGCAGACGACAATGTTTGCAGGCGACAAAAAGCGGCAGTGAAATAGTTAAACTACATTAATTGTATTTTCTTTTACATACTTCTTACGAGTCATTTAAAGTCACAATGCCTTGAAGTATATGAACACATTGATAAAATAATATATGCTTTAAAGTCACGAAACCTACAGCCCCCTCCTTAGCGACCCCTAGGTGAATGAGACAAATACAGTAAAACCTCCCTATAACGGCAACAAAATTGTGTTAATTGGTTGTTTTTTAGGGCAGTAGGCTGCTTAAAGCAATGTGAAAGTAAAACAGAACGCTCCTATACTTTCACCTTGCTTTAAGCAGCCACCTGCCTTTAACACAAACTATTTGATGTAATTTAGTGGCCGTTATATAGAGGTTTTACTGTAGAAAAGAAATCTGACGGGCAATTTGGAAATGACACGCGACAGTGCACAGCAACACCGGAAGTTCAAATGAAATACATGCACACATACGACCTTCATAGAACTTTTCACATCGACTGTATCTTGTTCACCGACACACTAAAAAGGCACGTAGCATGCCAAAAGATGTAGAACATAACAACACTCTGCACACACCGATTCACAGCAAATGAAGAGCGATCATACACTAACCATACACATACACACAGACCATACACATACACATAGAATTGTGCCTTGCATGTTCAACGCCGACATTATATATCCAAACTTGAAACTCATCAACAACAAAAGGCAAGAGTTGACGCCATAACTGTTGCAAGAGCATGACACGGCATAACATCGCAAAATGATTTACTGAAAGGTATATATCGGTGGGACTGAGTGTATGTCGCTGCGACCCTTAATAGGATAGTTTGGAGTTCAAAGGCACACACTGCGACAATGAAAAGAGCATGTAGCGTCAAGAATGTCTGAATGTTCAGCATAAAGGAATTTCACCGGTACCAATTCACAGCACTTGAAGAACACTCAAGCACACACATATATATCACACATACACATCCAAGTATATACTAGTATGAAAGATGACCGATATAAACAGCAAGGTAGGGTGGAGACAAGAGTGTCGTCTTGGAACGGTCAGTCGTAAAACACTAATGTGGGTTTAAAACATGGTAAGGGGACGCGTCCAACCTCACACGTATTCGATCTTCATCCGATAAGGCACACAGTGTAAATAAATATAGCCCTCTGCTCGACTGCTTCCCCAACAAAAGTGACAGCCAACACAATAGTGTGTGTGTGTATGTAAAACAAGAAACATATAGAAAGAGGATTCTTGATGTTAAACTTTTGAATGCGAGAAACTTATAAACTGTCACTTGCAAGCAGTGTAGACCAATATCAGAGGGCTCCTAGCTGATCAGGGTCTGCACTGTTTGTCATTTAAAATCCTCTTTCAAAATTTATCCTTTAATACTTATGAACTCTACCAATAAACAACGGTAGACTATCACACTCTGAAAAATCAGCGTTGAAAATATATGCTGTTGTTAATCACAGTCAATATGCATCTTGTCTCATTTGCCCTATTCTTTCAGTCACTTACATAGTTACTCCGATCCCAGTATAAAATACAGTTTGTATTAGTATTTGGAATATTTATCTAGCTGCGACTTCCTATATATAACACATAAATTATACTTGAAACAACCAAAGGAATTTGAGTTTTACAAAAATATCTATCCGTTAGATATGCAGTAGAGATACAGTTTTGTCGATGGAGCGTGTGCAACTATTTTTGTAAAATAGTTTGACATTAAACAATAAAAAACAGTACAGTAAAACCTCTCTTAACCAAAATGTTGTTACCTTTAGGCAGGTGGCTGCTGAGTGCAGGCTGAGAGTCATGTAGAAACCTTTGCATTAAAGAGGAGGTCCCTATAATGAACGCATATTTTCAATAAAAACATAAAACTTGATATTTGTTATATGCTCACTCATTATTAGGAATATTGTCAATTTGAACTTATATCGAAAAATGCCCCTGTGATACAAAATAAACCGTTTTCGTCGATATTTATATTTTTGGTTCTACAACAAAATATTATCAACCTTGGTCAAACAGTTGACGAAACTAAAATGCGATCCCAATAAATACTAATACATTGTAGAATAACATATCAAACACATGGAAGTTCTTCGGTGTTTATTCGACTGGTTTTCTTGCGATCAGCTTCTTTTCAGCATATAAACAAAGATTAATGTAATTGTTAGGCATTGTTAAAACATATTGCTCCTGATGATCATTTAAGCTGCCACCTGTCTTAAAGACCCATATAGAAATTATTTTAAAATGACTGGTTTAGAAAAAGTTTCCTATATACTGGGTAATGAAAGCGAACCCATTTTCAAACTGATATGCATATACAGTAAAACCTCTCTATAACGGCCACCAAATTACATCAAGTATTTTGTATTAAAGACAGGTGGCTGCTTAAAGCAACGTGAAAGTAAAACAGAACGCGCCTATACCTTGCTTTTAGCAGCCACCTACCCCAACTTCCAGCTAATTAACACAATTTAGTGGCCGTTATAGAGAGGTTTTACTGTACAGTAAAACCTCTCTATAACGACCACTAAATTGTGTTAATTGGTTGGTATTTAGAGCAGGTGGCTACCTGAAGCAAGGTGAAAGTAAAACAGAACGCTCCTATAAGAGTGTTCTGTTTTATTTTCACCTTGCTTTAAGCAGCCACCTGCCTTTAACACAAAATACTTGATGTAATTTAGTGGTCGTTATAGAGAGGTTTTACTGTATTTTAAAATGACTGGTGTAGAGGAATTTTGCTATATACTAGGTAATGAAAGCGTACCCATTTTCAAACTGATATGCATATATATAAATGTTTTGATGGAGAAATAGTCTGATAAAAACGTACTTATCGGCGGAGAGAAATGGATTACAGACAAGACAATTACAGCTTTTGGAAGTTTGATGTCACTGGCAGTCACGTTTTTTCTTTATATAGTAAAGATTATAAAATATATTCATGCTATAAGAAAAAGTATGTTTATAGCGTTTCACATTTTCGTTCTCTTTCTTGGTAAAATTACTACTTGTATTTTATAGATTCAGATTACTTGTCACATTGAGATACGTTTTATAGCTTTTCCGCACCCCAGATGGAACCAAATATTAATCGCATGTCATGTCTACAAGCACATTGATATAAGCCTGAGTTACCTTTTTATCAGCATTTGAAAGCAGAAACAACTGCAATAAAGTCTCGGCTAATACGACCACCAAAAAAGAAGTCTTAATTCTGGGTTTTACACCATGAGGTAGCCTAATGCAGGACAAGCATTATGCAGAAAGATCCCACAGGAGCGCTTTCTGCATTACCGTTTCCTCTGCATCAGGATCTGCAAAGTTTCACATAATTTTCTTTAGTGATAAACGTTGTTACTACGTTTACCTGTTGAATATTTATGTAACAAATAATGACATCATGAATATTTATTAGTTGAATTTTTATGATGGTATATGTACACATGATGTTTTGGCTCAGGCAGAAACTGCAGAACCTGGGTCCATGCGTATAAAACGTTTAGTTGAGTCTGAGTTCGTTCTCAAGTTTTTGATTGGTCAGATTTGAGCCTTTGACTCAAATCTGACCAATCAAAAGCTTGAGAACTCAAATCTGACCAATCAAAAGCTTGAGAACGAAACTCAGACTCAACTAAAAGCTTTATAAGCATGGACCCAGATCTATACTATACTATATTATAAGCAAACAGAGCCGACCAAGATCAGACGGATCCTATAGGAGCCGTCTGATATGGGTCTACTTTCTTTACAAATGCGTACAATGCGTTTATATGAAGGAAACTGTTAATTAATATTCAGAAAAGTATGGGCCGGTTTTGAATATTCAGTAGATGGTGACAACAAGGTTAATTCAAGGTTAAACTTGCTTGTTTTAACGTGTATACAGAAGAATGTATGATATTGTGAACGAAAGACAATGAAACAATATTTTATAATGTATTGTAATGTCTTGCAGTGATACATTCTTGAGGCCTTGATGTATCTCTTCTGTTATATCATTGTTTCAATAATATGGAATTAATGGGATCTCTCTGGTATAAAACACTCCTAAGACATCATTCTGCTAGTCAAGCATTAATTACTGTCTGCTTTAAATGTGAAAGACATATACTAGGGTCATATTACACAACAACAGAATCCTGTAATCTTCCGACGCACTTTCGCTAACATTTCTTCTTAATGAGTGTCTGAGTACTGCAAGCAATGTTTGGAAATCTACTTCATATGAAATCCTAACGTCAACATATTTTGACAGAATGTTGCTGAAGTATATCAGTCCTGATTCTTCTAGAAGACATTTATAAACCATGTATGAATTCCTAAACACATATGATTACAGTGCTCCCTCCCTACAACGACCCTCTCAATAACGATTCCTTCCTTACAACAACGCATGTCACTGTTTCCGAAACAACAAGGCTCCAGAAACAACCCTTTTCAATCGTATTTTCTTTATTCCTCCAACAAACCCTATGTTGTGACCACTCTTTAGAATCGTCACTTTGTGATGATTCTAAAGAGTGGTCACAACATAGGTTTTGATAGAGGCATAACGGGTTTAGTTCTCGAAATACACCTTATCTGAGAATCTGCAAACAAGCTAATTATGTTTGATTTTCCCTCCCTATAACAACTCCCTCTGAACAACACATACAATCTTCATATCCCAAAGGATGTCGTTGTAGAGAGGGAGCACTGTATAGTTATCACGACCTGATACTTTCCCATGGCTTTCACCCGTCTGTGAAACGAAGGAAGACTAAATGTAGGTAACACATACCAAAATGCAATTTTACTGTGTTTCCTGTTTTTTTCTTATTGTATACCCAAATACTTGAAGAAATAAAACAAATGTCGTCCTTTAAGCAATGATGCATTCATCAGTCGCCAAACTTTAGATTTCAATTTAGAAAAAAGCATTATACATGCTCGTGGCATGGCGTCAATGTGTCCATATCATTCAATATTTTAATAACAACTGCATTTTTGTTAATATACACACAGTCTTACCAACGTTTAAGGCAGGTAAGCTTTGTTTTATGTACGTAAATGTTTCTCGAGTTACATAAGCCGCTGGGAAGCAACGTAAATAAAACTTGGCATTGTTTTAGCCCTTAGCCCATTGTGAAATATGTCTGCTCAAATTAAGATCAAGGACAGTTCGATCAAGCTTTTGAGAAACTATTGACCAAGTGACATGACACAAGCTTGTTTAGAAACTATTGACTTGGATCCTGATGAGGTGCCGAGTAACTCTGAACTTAATCTATATCCAAGATGCTTGTACATGCGACGTAGATCGCGGTTAGTTAGCTAACGGTTAATAATCCCGTGTTGACACACAGTAAATCAAACACCTAGCGATCCCATTACATTCTTGCGATAGATAGAACCGGTGTTGATGTTACCATATACGTATGAAATATGTACTAAAGTAGAAACAAACGTATTTATCAACGGCAATCGGTAATATATTCGTCTAGAACGCTTGGGGTTGCCCATCATCAACATTTTGCTTAAGGTGACATCTCAAAACCACTTTGCCAATATAAATCATCTCTATATCAGACTCAATAAAACCGAGTCTGCAATTTTCTCTTTCCGTATTGCTGCTTTTGCTGTCGATGGATCTCCTACTATTAGAACTTCTACAGTAGACAATACCTTAAGATGTCTAATTGTGGAACTGTAAGGCAGGTGGTAGCTTAATGCAGGTCAAAAGCAATGAAGAAAACTACTATAGGAGTTTTCTGCATTACTTTTAATCTGCATTTAGCAAACAAAAGGGCATGCTTTCTAAAGAGTCCTAAATATTTAATAAATGACTAGCCGCTTATCATGGGTTCTGCTGTAATTCCAGTCTGGAGTTCTAGCTGTTCTGGCAGCATATGGTGAAACGTTGATGTTGTTCTTGTAGTGCATGAATTCAATGCAGTTTTTCGAGATTTTCTAATGTTAGTCTTTATGATTCGCTCATAAAATTTGGCAGCCACGAACATGATTTAAGTTTCCGTTTATAGCTGTAATGCAAATTGTAAATCCTCATCTATGAAGCCACAGCTTACTTTAATTACTTTCATTAATTATCAAGTTCTAATCACTGAAAACAAATGCAGCTGATAATGTATTTGAAAGACAAGCTCATTTTATTTACTCTTTAATAGTCACATATATGATACACTGAGTTGCATTTAACTATAACAACGTTAAATAAAGCTTTCATTAGATGTTTATGACCAAAATGCTACTTTCTGTCGAATAGAGTTAGTCTTTTACAGACATTTTATTGTTATTGCTATGTTATACAATGCAGAAGTAGAGGTAAAAGAAAACAGTTTGTTATAAAACACGGCTTCTCTATTTATATGCTTGGTGTATCGATTGGTTCCAATGCCATTAAATCAAACAGGAAGTAAAGCAATGGAAACAGTTCCCTGCTTTCTGCGTATTGCATAGTTGGACGAGAATCTTCTACCGTGTTTTGGTACGTACATTTCATTTCTCAGAGCAATATTAGCCTTAGTTAGATATTTCGTCTATATCGCTCAGTTTGCTTTGCGGGTGGATCATCGTAACACGTGACATAAAGTTGTCACGTGACACAAAGAGAGTGTGGTACATTGACGGACAATTTAGATACTTTTAGACAGATGGCTACTTATGACTCCTAGAGGAACTTTCTGCATGACTTTCACCCTGCATTAAGCTGCCTCCTGTCTCCAAGACCGATGTCTTTACTACATATTAACGTCCGGTTTAGATGGGTTTCACTGTAAATATAAACGGTTTTCGTTGTACACAGAAAGTTATAAAAGCAGACCCAACAGAAGGCGATCAACCCTTCTCTTGCTATTCACGTCAATATACCTACCTGTAAATAGTGAAGATCCAGAAGAGACAGCTCCTGCAGGAGCTGTCTCATCAGGGTCTGCACTATTTACAAGTTGATTGTGCAACCAGTGCACACCACAGCAGTGACTGCACAGCGAAATATTTGTACACAGTGAAGATAAATTATATGCAATTATACAACGGGACATGTGTAAAGAAGGAGAACTGTATTTTAAAATCCAGCAAGCGAAGGGTTAATGACATTTTAACCCTAACCCTTTATATGTTTTATATGGTGTATAATCGTGTAGGAAGTAACGGCTGTATGATTGTCAGTTAGCGGACTTTTTATAAAAGCGTTATGAACTCCGGAGGTTTTGGCCATGACAGAAACTATAGAATCAGATCTATATGATGTTTTAAGCAAACAGAGTGGACCCTGATCAGACACTTCCTAAAGGAACTACGACGTATTAACCCTTCTCTTGCTGAATTTTAAAATACATGTCTCCTTCTTTACCCATGTACTGTTGTATAATTACATATATCTTCACTGTGTACAAGTATTTCGCTGTGCAATCACTGCTGTGGAGTGCACTGGTTGCACAATCAATTTGTAAATAGTGCAGACCCTGATGAGACAGCTCCTGCAGGAGCTGTCTCATCTGGGTCTTCACTATTTACATTTAGGTATATTGACGTGAATAGCAAAAGCGAAGGGTTAAGGCGTATCTATGAGGTAGTGGACTAAAACTGATCGAATACGTCATTAGAACTATATTCCTATAACTGATCGGGCTAGTTAGTGGTGTGGCACTGGAGGAAGGCATACACTTAAAGCATCCATCACGGTGAACTAAAGGATAGTTAATGAAGCCCCACAGCAATTGATGGCAATGATCCCTTACGATGCTGTCATTTTGACTCCCTGAAAATCGTCGCGATATATGTTTGTCTTGCTTTAAGTCATGATTCAGTCTTTCCATTTGCTAAACGTATAACAAAATATCATCTTTTCCAGAACTATAACCCTTTCCCTCATATTGACGACTTTTGGCGACTCTGTAAAAGTCACTTTGTGAAACCAGTGTGATAAATAGAGCATTTGCTCCTATAGGAGCAAATGCTCTATTCATCACAATGGTTTCAAACTACAACATTCTAAATTTTTCCTTTTCTCTAGTTAATGTTCCTTTACGGTAGATTTATTCAAAGAGGTTGTATCTAAAATAGCCTATGAGGGAATGGGATAAGCGCCAATTCTCCTACGATTTAACATTTTTGCTGATGAATATTCATGTAACCATGATGAAGATATGCATTACTAATCATTGTTGCATTATAAACAAGGGAAATATTTACCATGGAAAACAGTGTAGAATCAGACTTATATTACAGTAAAACCTCTCTATAACGGCCACTCAATTATATATTTTGTGTTAAAGACAGGTGGCTGCTTAAAGCAAGGTGAAAGTAAAACAGAACGCTCCTATAGGAGCGTTCTGTTTTACTTTCACCTTGCTTAAAGCAGCTACCTGCCCTGAACACCAACTAATTAAGATAATTTAGTGGCCGTTATAGAGAGGGTTTACTGTATTTCATAAGCAGGTAGATAACATCTTGTATTATCCGTCTGTTCTGTGTCTACATTGCACTCTGTTTACAGTGAAGTCAAACAACATCTTATCTCTATCAGGTAAAGGGTTACATGCATGCCTCAATATGCCCGAACTGGAATATATCTGATATATAATATCAGATCCAGATCTTTAGTATTATCCCTCAATACGCCGGAACTGGAATATATCTGATGTGTAATATCAGATCCAGATCTTTAGGGAGTCCTTTAATCAGACTGTTTGTCATAAAAACATTTTCTCCAGTGATGAATTTGTTTAATTAATGATCAGAAAGGGAGAAGCCAGTTTACGGATTAATGGCCATCAGTATTAATGGCCATTAATGGCCATCAGTAACAAGCATAGCAATCACTGTAACATACGTGTTGATTGCTGATTAGTGTGCCTAGTGTTTGTGAAGTCTTAAACCTTTTAATGTTGGATAATTATTATTCAAAATGGAATGACCTGTCAGGGGTTAACTATAGAACCCATTTAGTATGAAAGGTTTCAACCTGCTAGAGACTTTTGAATGACAAACAGTACACACCCTGATCCGAGGGCTCCTCTAAAACTCTCTGATCTAGGTATACACTGTTTGTAAGTGCCGGTACTCTCAAACTACTTCTACAGGAGCCGCCTGGTTAGGCTCTACTTTGTTTGCATCAAATTGGTATCGAACTGCGTCTCGACGCGGTAAAGGGATAAAACTATAGTCGAGTTTGGTCATAAAGCGCAGATACATTCTGTCCGCGGTGAACAGACAAGGGGCAGTTCTGTATACAGTAGAATCTGTCTTAAGCGGCCATCATAAAGAGGTCTACTTATGAGTCTGTAAGACAGGTGGTAGCTTAATGCAGATCAAAAGTAATACAGAAAGCTCCTATTGGAGATTCTTGCATTACGTGTGCCCTGCATTAAACAACGACCTGTTTTAAGACTCCTATATTTAATAAATGTATGACCGCTTAAGATACGTTATATTGTATAATCTTCATTCGTGTGTCTCTGTGGAATTTCATGTGATATCTCCTGTCTGACTTATGTTCTGTTTTACATACATACAAATTTGCATGACATTGTGTAAGGCAAAGACCGATTCACTTCCAATTTTTATATCGTTTTGTATCATTAAGTCGTCTAGAACTACGCTTGCAATCAGGTAAACATTAATGATTTTTGAATTGTCAAACAAAGCAATTTAAATAAACCAATTTAATAATTCAACAACGAGAGCATGTATTATATCGAAATCAGAAGAAGCTATTAAAAATTTGCATAAAATTACTGAATATTCTCTCCATGTAATACATGGGTAATTATTTATTTTGCCATTGAACGACCATGACATTGTTACATGTAATAGTTACGTATTTCGCGACATACTGGATGAAACTTAGTGACACCCCCAGATACTGTGGCGTCTTATTGGACAATATCTAAAGAGTAAAGACTGATTTTATATTATATGGTATTGTCCTGGAAACCAACATTTTAATAGCATGTAAAAGAACAATTAATTCAATTATTCATGTGAAAAATAATGACATCATGATTTATTAGCCACATTTCTGTATTGGAACTACGAACAAGGGGTTTTATCATGACAGAAACTATAGAATCAGATCTATATTATTTCATAAGCAAACAGAGCAGACCTAGATCTTGTTCTCCTCTCTAGACAAAGTTGTGACAGGGTTAAAGTCATTTACCTCATAGACTATTTATAGATACAGCCTCTTTGAATAAATCTACCGAAAAGGAGCATTAACTAAAGAAAAGGGAAAAATAGATTTTTTTAGCTTGAAACCATTGTGATAAATAGAGCATTTTGCTCCTATAGGAGCAAATGCTCTATTTATCACAATAGTTTCACAAAGTAACTTTTACAAAGTCGTCAAAAGTCGTCAATATGAGGGAATGGGTTAAATAGGTGTAGAAAAATAACATGCGACCTCATGGAACTTCATAGAAATCCGTTACAAAATGTCTTGAAAATGTTTTTCTACAGCTTGATGATTCCGTGCAATATTTCTACATAGTGCAATATAGGATTAGATGTCATAAAATGTGTTGATGTAACCTATGGGGATTTAGACACTTTAGAAACAGAACTGTTAACGTCGATATCACATTGGTCATAAGGTGAGATAAATTTAGGAAGAGAAAATTGGCTAATTGCGTTGTAAGAAATATGTCTTGTAAATGATAAGGCTAGTTTGATAGTATCATAGTTATACAGAAATTCGCATGAGAAACCATTTTGGGCGCACTTTTGAGTATACCAACATTTGTTTTGGCCTACAGCAAAGGTTCTTTATATTATATATTTGCCGTTGTTTTTATCTCAAAAACATAAATTTCACGGGAGTTATTGTTATAGAAGATATGGAGATGGGAGTATGTGTGAAGTACAGTATAACCTCTCTTAACCGGAATTCTAGTAGATAAGAATTTAGATACTTTTAGGCAGGTGCCTGCTTAATGCAGAGTGAAAGTCATGCAGAAAGCTCCTAGAGGAGCTTTCTGCATGACTTTCACCCTGCATTAAGCTGCCACCTGTCTCCAAGACCGATATTCATACTAAATTTAACGGCCGGTTAAGAGAGGTTTTACTGTAATACGTTTGTATTCCGTCGCCTTCGGAACTTACCCTATAGAACAAATAAATATCCGTGTATGTTTCACTTCCGAGGAGCTTTCTGCATGACTTTCACCCTGCATTAAGCAGCCGTCTGTCTAAACGTATCTAAATTCTTCTCTGCTAGAATTCCGGTTTAGAGGGGTTTTACTGTAGAGTGTTATTACAACAGCTCGATGCGTCATTACCAGTGGTTCTGTACATCTTTTCTTCGGAATATTCCAGAAAACTATTTCGTACTCCACAGGGAGTCTCGAATGAATGTGACAGAATGACATTGTCGACTCAAATACGACTTACAATTGTCGTCGTATCCGACAGTTTTCAGAGCAGTATTTGACAAGCAATGTATCGACACCTATTGAAACCTATCTGGTTTGGCATTTGCTCAAGACGGCAGTCACTTTCAAGGCCTAATGAAAATAGTAGGTTATACTAAGTTTCAATATCTCATATAAATAGTACATGTAGGCTGTACTAAGTTTAAAGGCACCATGTACACAGTAGGTTATACTACGGTTTTATTCACATTACATAATTATGTGTAAACTATAGTAATGGGCAGTTGAACGTGTCTTAACCGACCATTATAAAGCTGTCTAAATTTATATTAGTTGGTAGCTTAATACAGGTCGAAAGTAATGCAGAAAGCTCCTATTGGAGCTTGTTGAATTACTTTGCCCTGTATAAGGTAATTACGTACATGCATGCGAAAGGTAATCCAGATAGACCCTATAGGAGCTTTCTGTATATCTATTGCCCTGTATTAAGCAACCACTTGGTTTTTTAATACACCACTGTACAATGAATGAATGGCCACATAGGACACGTTCTATTGTATGTCCAAGGGGACTTGTCCAGTAATTGGTACACATTTAAGGTATTTTATTAGTTATACAGATCATTGGCGGGGTATCTGACTTTTTGTTTCCTGCTGAGGAAATTCATGTTGCCCGAGCCGTTAGGCGAGGGCTACATGTATTTTCCTCAGCAGGAAATAAAAAGTCAGATATCCCGCCAATGATCTGTATAACGATTTTATTATACTGCAAAGTTTAATATTTGTAGCAGTAAATTAGCGTTGTTAATTTAGGCGTCGTTTTGCTTCCCCTCAGGGGCCTCTTACTTTAAGGTAAGGGCTTATATATCACTCGTGTATAATAACCAGTTCATTATATTTATGGATAGAAAGGGATCTTCCAAGTGCATTAGTTTATCAAAGGATTCAACGAATCAGACGTTAGTAAAACTTTCAGCAGATCAGCGGTTAAGCAGACACTATTTAACTTAATTGAAGGAATTTTGGCGCAGTTCCGACGTCATTTGGATGACGTCAAAATGACGGTATATAATATTCAAACAATTGGCGTTGGAAGGAGCGGCTATACTGCAATTTACAGGTACGTGTACTGTGCATGTACATAAATAAAATCTGAATCGAATTGGGTGTGGAATATCTTTGTAAAAGCGGGATTTGGGGGCTAATCGGTACGTGCACAAGCACTTTGACAACATTTGCAGCATCAAAGCAAAATAAGACCTTCGCCACATATAGGGTTCATTTACATTGTTATACAACTACTATAACAAAAATGTTTCTAAATGGATAACCTTTTTCCGCCCCAAACTCTTTATATTTCGTTTGAGAGCGGTTGTTTGAATCGAATCGACGAAGTGAAGCTGGTCGGCCATTTTTATTTTGTTACATCAAGGGAGCGAGGCCCTCGGCGGGGGAAATTCCATTGTTGCTCATGACTCCGTATATACATCAGAATTTAGAGGGATACACGGCTTTTATACATGGCTAACTGACCAATCAAAATCGAGGATTTTACTTTGCGTTATAATAATCTATAAGGTATTTTGAGCCCTCTGAACTAGTCTACACTATGTGTAAATATCCTTTTTAAGGGACACTAGGCACAAATGAGATACTAACACATCATTAGAATAATACAGTAGAACCCCTCTATTGCGACCACTTAATGAATAAACACATGCGTCTTTATAAGCAGGCGGTTGCTTAATGCAGGGCAACAGTAATGCAGAAAGCTCCGCTAAGAGCTTTCTGCATTATTTTTGTCCTGCATTAAGTTACTAACTGCCTCTACCACCCAGAATTATACCTCTTTTAGGCGGTCGCATTAGAGGGTTTTTTACTCTAGTTCTTTGTCGTTCCTGCATCTGGTTTACAAAACCTAATTTTCCCATACCCATTTCAGAGAACTTGGCATAATATGTGTACTGGTAGCCTACAAAGGGAGGGGGTACTTTAATCGTTATATGCAGGAAGCTAGTCACTAATGTCGTTTACAAACAGTGTATACCTAGATGAGAGGGCTCCTAGAGGACCCTTCTCATCAGGGTCTTTACTGTATTTCATGTTGCACTTTTCTTTAGAAAAAACTCTAAATATTCACCGTAAGCTTGAATTGTTTAAATTTTGGAATTCGGCATTGTAAGAGTTAAGCTATGTTGTATGTAGCAAAACTAGAAAACTATCTACTCCTGTGTAATTTATAACATCGTGTGACGCTTTATTTGATTATCTAGAGCTTGTCTTTGAAGTTATTTTACAAGCTTTATAGATATCTGGTGGAATTCATCTTTTCATTTACGTAGATGTGTAAACCTTGCGAGCCCATATTGGTATGCTGCCTTGAAATATATCTAGATATGCTTTCTTCGGTTCTTCTTTCGATTCAACGGTTACATGTAACCCATTCCCTCATATTGACGACTTTTGACGACTCTTTAAAAGTCACTTTGTGAAACCATTGTAATACATAGAGCATTTGCTCCTATAGGAGCAAATGCTCTATTTATCTCAATGATTTCAAACTACAAAATTATATTTTTTCCTTTTCTCTAGTTAATGCTCCTTTTCGGTAGATTTATTCAAAGAGATTGTACCTAAAAATAGCCTATGAGGTAATGGGTTAACTAGATATCTTGGTTAGCGCTATCTGATATGATATTTGCAAACAGTTTAGATCCAGATGAGACACCAAATAACCCGGCTTCTGTTTGGGATCCAAGCCGTTTGACAATGGATCGCTATTTTCTCAAAAGCTTGAACGATTCTGAAGTAAATAAAATCTTGCAACATATCAGGATTTAGCAGTCACAAGTGTTTCAAGATGAAATAGTTAACCCTTTCCCTGTTCTATGTTTATATCAAATTCCAACACCTACTGAATATTCATGGACATTGTAGCCAAATTAGATAGTAAAGAAACAGATCATTTAAATTCCACTAGCAAACAGAGCAGACTCTGATCAGATGGCTCCTCTAGGAGCCGTCTGATCTGGGTCTTCTCTGTTTGCAAATGTGTGAAAACACGTTTATATGAGGGGAAGGGTTAAGCAACCGTTTATTATCGCTGACCGTTATGGTCGATAAAGATTTAGAGACCATGATACAGACCGTAGACACGCTGCATACTTTCAGACATGGCGTTATTACGTTCTGTTAACCCTTATTCAGCTATGAAACAATAGTCTATGCTAAAATTGGATCTGTTCAGTTTTGACTACTTCCATTTCTTACAAGTTCTTTGAGAAACTTTTGTGCAAGTGTCAAGCTTGGTGGATCCCGCTGAGATGCTGAGCTACTCGGCATCTCATCTAGATCCAAGATGACTGTTTGCAAACGGGAGCCAGGTCGTGAATAGCGGAGAATGGGTTCAGACAGAAAATATGCAAGTCGTAGAAGACCTAAGGTCTAATTACTGTCCATTGAAAACATCAGGGAAGAACTGCAATTTGTGACTGCAGGATTTTACATAAAAACATGCAAATGACGCTAATAATGACACCGTCATTCCGGGTTTGTCTTTCTAGAACATCTACTGAATTATATAATACAAGTGTCTGTGACCCTTTGTAGCACCTCGTCCTTCTCGGGTCTAAGAAATTCATCATCATACTCTCCTAAAACAAACGTCGACATTGAGAAGAATGAGATTGTATGTCGCATCGATCATATGCTTCTCAGAATCTGAAACAAATTGTGACTGGCTTAGAGAAGAGTATTATTAGCTAAGAAGAATTTGACCACAAACTTCTAAAGTGAGAAGAACAGGGTCCATGCTTATAAAGCTTTTAGTTGAGTCTGAGTTTCGTTCTCAAGCTTTTGATTGGTCAGATTTGAGTTCTCAAGCTTTTGATTGGTCAGATTTGAGCCAGAGGCTCAAATCTGACCAATCAAAAGCTTGAGAACGTACTCAGATTCGACTAAAAGCTTTATAAGCATGGACCCAGATGTCGAGGAAAATGAGGCCCTACAATCATTCTCCTGGTGAAACATGACTAAACAGTAAAACCCCTCTAAACCGGAATTCTAGTAGAAAAGTATTTATATACTTTTAGGCAGCTGGCTGCTTAAGTTATATATAGCAGGGTAAAAGTCATGAAGAAAGCTACACTGGGAACTTTCTGCACGACTTACACCCTGCATTAAGCAGTCATTTGTCTTTAAAACCGATATTCATACTACATTTAACGTCCAGTTTAGAGAGGTTTTACTGTAGATAGTTTAGACAGGTGGCTGCTTAATTCTGGGTAAACATCATGTAGAAAGCTCCTCGAGGAGCTTTCTGTGTGGCATTCACCCTGCGTTACGTGGCATTCACCCTGCATTAAGCTGCCACCTATCTCCAAGACCGATATTTATAATAAGTTTAACGCCCGATTTAGAGAGGTTTTACTGTATATATATTAATTAGCTGAAATGTTAAAATGACGTCATGGACATTGACCATGACAAAGAATGTATGGTACTATCAGCTCTGTTTAATTGTATAGCAAAACGAGTTGTCCATGATCAGATGACTCCCACAATAAACGTCTGATCTGGGGCTACTCTGTTTGCAAAGATATCAAAAGGCGTCTCTGTAAAATAGGAAATCCCCAGAAATACACTTCTTGTGAGTGGGTGTTATAGACAGGTTTTACAGTAAGACATATGAATTTTAATTAGTTGCATTTTATAATGACACGTGAACACATGCGTATTTTGCATTGGCAAAAATGATAGAATCAGGTCCGTAGTTTCCCATAAGCAAACAAATCATATCATTCTGAGGAAAATTTCACGTGAGCCATAATTATGATCTGTGTCAATTTGCAAATGTTTAAAGGCATATCTCTGAAGGAACTGATTGATGTGTCGATATGTCATAGCATTTACATCTAAATGACTGTTTGAAAGACAATTAATATACACTACTGAACCATTAATTGGCTTTCTGTCGTTCATTAACCCTTTTATCATACAAACGCATTTTGACATTTTTGAAAACAGAGTAGACCCAGATCAAACGGCTCATATAGGAGCTATCTGATTAGGATCTGCTTTGGGTTGTTTTGGAATAATAATACCTATCTAATTCCACGGTTCTGTTATATTCAAATGCCATTGTGCAAATCCATCTGATATACAGTTGAACTTCGATATCTCGAACTTCAAGGGATTATATAAATTAGTTCGAGATAACAGAAGTTCGAGTTATCCGATTTGTAATCTGGACAATTTCTCAAGTTCATAGCTTAATGCAGGTATACAGTAATGCTGAAAGCTCCTGCAGGAGCTTTCAGCATTACTGTAGACCTGTATTAAGCTGTGATATGTGTTTCTAGATACATTGTATGCGTAGTAATACATTTAGAGCAATTCTGTATTGTAAGATTTTGGAAGGACCAAACTTTTAGTTAGAGTTATCCCAAAGTTCGAGTTATCCGAGTTCGAGATATCGAAGTTCAACTGTAATTATTCATCGTGTGTGCACGGTATCAACCCGGTTTCTTCTATTGACGATTATTTAATCCGTGTATAATGTTTAAATGTCTTGTTCATGTACACACAGCTACATAATTTCTAATATAATAGCAACATTACGGTGGTCTTAAAATTGAGCGAACAATTGCATAAAACTTTTAACGTTACTGTTACCTGAACGCAGGACTTCACTACCAGTGGCGAAACTGTGATTCCCAAAGCACGTACAGTAAAAATCCGCTTATGCGACCACCTAAAAGGTGCATAATTGTGGATGCTAGATGCAGGTGGTAGCTTAATGCAGGACAAAAGTAATGCAGAAAGCTCATAGAGCAGCTTTCTGTATTACTTTTGACCTGCATTAAGCAACCACCTGCTTATAAAGACATCCATGTCGATTCATTAAAGGGGAAGTCCCTACATTTGACGCGTTTCAAAAACACTTAGAATATACAAAACGCATTTGTTTATATGCTGAAAAGTAGTATATCGCAAGAAAACCCATCCAATTACCGTTGATAATGACAAAACATCCATGTGTTCGATATCGCCTATCCCGACTTTACTCCCCTATGTTTCAGTTTTATTCCGGTTGGTTTTTAGTTTCGTAACTGTTCGCCCTATTCGCATTTCTCCGATCACTTCCGAGAAAAGCTATTACGTAAACAATGGAGGGATCGGGTGATCATCGGCAAAACGCGGAAAATTTTAACGGAAAAGGCCGATAATATTGTGTTGTAGAACAAAAATATAAGGATTGGTGAAATCGGTTCATTTCTTTCACAGGGGCATTTTTCGATATAAGTTCAATTTGGCAACCTTCATAATAATGGTTTCAAGAGCATAACAAATACCAAGGTATATGATATTATTGAACATATGCGTTCATTGTATTGCGGATACAGATGAGCCACCGCATATCTAGGTTTATCATCTGGGTCCATGCTTATAAAGCTTTTAGTTGAGTCTGAGTTTCGTTCTCAAGCTTTTGATTGGTCAGATTTGAGTTCTCAAGCTTTTGATTGGTCAGATTTGAGCCAAAGGCTCAAATCTGACCAATCAAATGCTTGAGAACGTTCTCAGACTCAACTAAAAGTTTTATAAGCATGGACCCAGGATCCGACCTGTTACAGTGGTCATGTACTTAACCCATTGCCTTATACATAAATAATTGAAAAAAAGGAGCATTTACTATTGAGAAAAGGAAAATGTTAGAATTTTATAGTTTTGAAACGATTGTGATAAATAGAGCACTTGCTCCATAGAAGCAAATGCTGTATCTATCACAATGGTTTCAAGAAGTGACTTTTATAGAGGCATAGAAAGATGTATTTATGGAGGAAATGAGAGAAGATTAAGCATTGAAAAACGAGTGGATTGTTCGGTTACAAAATATGGCTGGAAAACATTGTTACATGTTCGATTGGCAATGGCTATTTGGTGAAGCTATGCAAATAGTTTGGATCCAGATGAAGCAACGGGTAACTTGACGTCTCATGAGCATCGAAACTTTGTTTAGAAAAGGTGGAAGGTTTAACCCATTACCTCATAGGCTATTTTTAGATACAACCTCTTTGAATAAATCTACCGAAAAGGAGCATTAAGTAGAGAAAATTGTGTAGTTTGAAACAATTGTGATAAATAGAGAATTTGTTGAGCAAGTGCTCTATTTATCACAATGGTTTCACAAAGTGACTTCTACAGTCGTCAAAAGTCGTCAATATGAGGGAATGGGTTAACCATTACATTGCAGAATTTTTAAATGGATTGTTCCAAAAATTCAAACAGGTCAGTCTTATGTTGAATATTTTGAACTTTTTCTAAAGAAAAGTATAACATAGCCCTCTCGTCTGGGTCTACACTGTTTACAAAGGACACTGGTGACCCGTGTCCCGCACTGTAAGGGTAAATATTGGACGGTGCATCAGACGACATAATGTGACCGACATACTACATGAGATAAAAGTTCCGCCAAAGATGTGTTTGCAAAATATTGGAAACGGGCAAACAGTTCTCCAATAAGACGCAATTGAAATAAATTGGGTTCCACAGAAGAAACCACACATCAATAATCGATACAGAAGGGTAGTATAATATAACAAACATAATATCGGATGGCTGACTTCATAGTATATTTCGTATTTCTGTTTTAACCCTTCGCTTGCTATTCACGTCAATATACCTACCTGTAAATAGTGAAGACCCAGATGAGACAGCTCCTGCAGGAGCTGTCTCATCAGGGTCTGCACTATTTACAAGTTGATTGTGCAACCAGTGCACTCCACAACAGTGATTGCATAGCGAAATATTTGTACACAATGAAGATATATGTAATTATACAACAGGGCATGGGTAAAGAAGGAGAAATGTATTTCAAAATTCAGCAAGAGAAGGGTTAAGTTCAGTCCATTATGAATGATGTTTCACTACCTGCCTCTTAGACAAGTGTAAATAATTGTCGGTGCTGTAACTTAACACTTTCGTTGACAGGTAATTTGGTCTACAATATTTATTTGTCTTCTGCTTTAACCCTTTACTACATGAATATTCATTGAATAGATTATGACATCATGAATATTAATTAGTTTAATTTTTAAAATGTCATATGGAAACTTGAAATGAATTCCAAAGCAGACACTATAGAATCAGATCTGTATTATCCTATAGGAGCCGTCTGATCTGATTCTACTCTATTTGCAAAGGCGTAGAAGAACGTATTTATGGAGTAAATGGTTTAGTTTCAATTCTTTTTTTTTCAATGTTCTTTAACGAAAACCAATATCAGCATTAAATAGTTTGGATCCTGATAAGACTATGCGTTACTCTGGGTCTCACCTGGGCCCATCTGTTAGCATAGGTAATCACATAATTGGTAGTCGTAATTGGCAGTGAAGGAGATAACCACTTCCCAGTTTCATATTCATGTTAGAAATACTGCCATCATGAATATTAATTCGGTTATTGTTAATGGCATTTGAACACAGAACATTTTGGCCCAGGCAGAAACTGTAGAATTAAATCTATATATCATACATGTACAATAAGGAAACAGAGTAGACCCTGATCAGATAGCTCCTCTAGGAACCGTTTGATCTTGTTCTACTCTGTTGCAAATGTGTGGACAAGCGTTTACATGAGGGAGAGGGTTAATAAGCACACCGTTGCAGTTGTCTGGTGTTGACTTGTGCGTGAAAACAAATACAGTAGCACATTGCTTATCTAAACAGTTAGTAAATTACATGTAGTATGTAGATGGGTGGCTGCTTAATGCAGAAACGGATCTTAATACGTGGCATTCACCATGTATTAAACTGCAAACTGCCTTAGCCCTTTACTCCATTGATATTCGTATAGAAATAATGATATCATGAATATTGATTAGATTTTTTTTATATGTATTGGCATATGAATACAGGACATTTTGGCTCTTATAGAAGCTGTAGAATTTAATTTATATTATACCATGAGTAAGCAGAGCAGACCATGATCAGATGGTTCATATAGGAGCCGTCTGATCTGGGTTTACTCTGTTTTTAAAGGCGTAAAAAGGCATTTTATGGAGTAAAGGGTTAAATACCGACCATACTCCGTATTTTAGTTCTTGGATTAGCCCCGTTTTTACTGTAACACCATGCATCGGTGTCAGTAATTCTGTATATCTTACTCTGAGACACGGAAGATAGTATCAATATACGTCAGTGCCTGTTACATTAAATATGACTTTCTGACGTTGTCGCCTTAAATAAAGCTCGAAATCAACATTATGTCTGAGTTTACAAAACATTCTTTTGATTAGTAAATTATACCTTGTGAATATATCAGGTGCTGAGTAGAGTGCAGACAGAAATTAACAATTTGAATGCAGGAGCAAGTATACTCGCATCTGCAAACAGTGTAGAACCATATCAGAGGGCTCGTGTAGGTGGCGTCTGATCTGAGTCTACACTGATTGTCATTCTAAATAATTTCATAAGCTATACCCTTTCATAATGACTGGACTTTATTGTTTAACCCATTTCCTCATATTGGCGACTTTTGACGACTCTGTAAAAGTCTCTTTGTGAAACCATTGTGATAAATAGAGAATTTGCTCCTATAGGAGCAAATGTTCTATTTATCACAATGGTTTCAAACTACAAAATTCTAAAATTTTCCTCTTTTCTAGTTAATGCTCCGTTTCGGTAGGTTTATTCAAAGAGGTTGTATCTAAAAATAGCCTATGAGGTAATGGGTTAACAGTGACTGGCCATTCCACTGTGAAAAAAATAACATTTAAAGGGTGAATGTATCCAGACATTCATGTAAACGATATGACGTTTCCTCTTGATTTCTGTTCTCATATTGCATTTAATGTTTTTAGTCGTCTAGACACAACCATACACACACACGGCAAGAAAATGTAACTAGCTTAGCCATATGGCACAATGCCAATCTTTGAACTAAAATGGTATAGAATTGTCTCAAAGAGAAAGTAAGCTAAGAGACGAGAAAGCCAAATCATGCTCTAAAACATGATACACGCGATGTATGCATAGATTTGCTGCATTTTTTCTTATTCCCGATTTGTTTAACCTTTACTCTGCTATGAGAAACAGGTGCGGATCCAGGATTTCAGATAAGGGGAGAGGGGGGGGGGCGTAGAAGTTTTTTTGGAGGTGGGGGCGTAGATTTTTATGTTTGATGACATAAATAAATAGTGTGTTTGTAAAACATGTTGAAAAAGAGCTGTGTCAAAGGCAGGCTTTCACCTTGCTTTAAGCAGCCACCTGCTCTAAATACCAACTAATTAACACAATTTAGCGGTCGTTATAGAGAGATTTTACTGTATATATATATCTAAAATATTACTAAAAAAAATGATTTGGCAATTTTAGGGGGGGGGGGGCCGTACGCCGGCTCCCCCCCCCCCCTCCCCCCTCTAAATCCGCGCCTGAGAAATAATGTCTGCTCAAATTTGGATATGGTGCAATAGTGACTACTTTTCAATGTTTCTCACGGAAAATGATGCTAAACAAGAAAATTAGTAGAGTGCATGTAATGATCGCTTAAGATTGCATATGTTGGACCTAAAAGTATCGATGTCGTTCTTGTTTTAAACAAATTCCACGTTAGTTAGTTCTCTATCAATCGTAACTTCTCGTCCATATTCCGATTGGTTTCTACGGATACTCCGACTGTGTCCGTACGCGTTCGTTACATCGCAATACTATTTCGTTCTAGAATAATGGTGTACACCGTTGTTATTGATTCACAAAAGCTTTTTACAATATAAACTGCTTCATAAAATGGTTCATATAGTATTATTTCAATCGTTTTGGGTTATTTCCCAAACAGGGGTTATTTATAGACATATTACATTTAACCCGTTCCTTCATATAAACGCTTTTTAACGTATTTGCAAACTCAGTATACCCAGACCAGATGGCTCATATAGGTCTGCGTGTTTGTTACTGGAATTTGATAGTTCTGTTTCTTTAATTTTCTTAAATGGCTACAATGTTCCACCTTCTGTGTTTCATTATAACTATTTGTCCGTGAATATTCAATTGAAAGGTATTGAAATTTTGAAAAAAACATTGGAACAAGGAAAACTTTAATGATTACTACAGAAGGGTAAAATTTAAGTTACAAAAGAGGGCGCTTGCTGACTTCAGGAAACGAGTTCTCGATTTACTGAGTGCAGTTCAACTGAAAGAGATATGTCTCATTTTGAGATTCTGTACATGTTACACTAATCAAGTTCCCCGGGAATCAATAATGACAAGTCTGTGGAATATTTGCACTATTAAAAGATTTTAAACAGCTCTATAACTGTCTTTCAAATACATTAAACCCCATCTAAATCGAACACCAAACAGGATATATAAGTTTTGGTCTTAAAGGTTGATGGTAGCATAATGCGGATAGAAGGTTATGCAGAAAACTCCTATATGCAGAAAGCTCCTATATGTAGAAAGTTTCAATATGCAGAAAGCTTCTATTTAAGTACGTACTCTGTTTGCTTAGGCGTAGAAATCGTAGAGTAAAAACTCCATAAACCGTTAAATTCAGTATAAATATCGGTTTTGGAGATAGGTGGCAGCTTATTGCAGGGAGAAAAGCATGCATAAAGCTCCTCTGTTTGCTTTCTGCATGCATTTCACTCTGCAGTAAGCAGCCACAGTCATGTCTAAAAGTATCTAAATTCTTCTCTACTAGAAGAGGGATTTTACTGTATATATGGGGTAAAGGGTTAACGCTTAGAATGCGAGCAGACGAGTGTACTGACGAGTATACCATGTACAGTACAACCTCTCGATAACCGACACTAAATTACATCAAGTTTTTGTGTTAAAGGCAGGAGGATGCTTAAAGCAAGGTTAAAGAAAAACAGAACGCTCCTATAGGGGTGTTCTGTTTTACTTTCACCTTGCTTTAAGCGGCCACATGCCCTATATACCAAATAATTAACACGATTTAATGCCCGTTATAGAGAGGTTTTACTGTACATCCAGACCAACGTGCTTTGTGGGAGTCTGCACTTTGTCATAAAATTCCTCTTTCAAATGTGACATTTTCCTACTAATGAGACACTGCCTTATCCGTTAACTCTGTAAAAAATAACGTCTGCTGAAATTTAGATCAAGTGCATTTTTTACGTCGTCCGATTCGATCAAGCTTTTAAACCATTACTCCATAAATATACCTTTCTATGCCTTTGCAAACAGAGTAGACTCCTATAGCAGCCGTCTGATCATGGTCTGTTCTGTTTGCTTATGGCATAATATAGATATGATTCTATCGTTTCTGACTTGACCAAATATTCCTGTTTCCATTTGTTATTAAAACAATTTAATCCAATTAAAATTCCTGACGTCATTATTTCTTACATGAATATTCATTGATGCTATAAGCTTTTGAGAAACTACTGACCAAGTGTCAAACAGCGTGTACTCAGATGTCTCATCTCAATTTGACCCAAGCTGTTTACAGATACGACTCATATCGTTGTTATCGGGATAAGGGTTAACCTTTTCCCTGATGAATATGCATGTAGGAAATAATGACGTCATGAATATTAATAAGATTATTTTTTATAATGGCATTTTGGCTCAGGCAGAAGCTGTAGAATCTATATTACACCATAAGCAACAGAGCAGACCCTGATCAGACGGCTCCTACAGGAACCGTCTGATCTGGGTCTACTCTGTTTGTAGATGCGTCAAAATGCGCTTACATAAGGGAAAGGGTTAAGCAATGATGGGCCATTCCACAGTCAATTCAGCATTATAATGCTTACAATACTTGCTCATAAGGTTTTGGGAAAACTGTAAATTTTGCCGAGCGAAAATGGCGAAATACCCACAATACTTAGTTCAGACACACCCACGCGGTATACATCAGAATTAGCGTTATTACGGTCTATTAAGGATGAAGCTCTCCAGGATGTAGAAAACCTACGGTGTAATTACTGTCCGCTAGAAATGTCAGAGAGAAGCTGTAGTTGTTGATATACGTCTTACTCTTATCTCGCTACCTTAACATTTGACTCTTATCCCGCTACTTTAACCTTTAATCCCTATCTCGCTACCTTAATCCTTAACTTTTAAATATCGCTATCCGCGAACTGACTCGCATTTGCAAACAGTTTGGATCCAGATGAGATGCCGAGTAACACAGCGTCTAAACAGGATCCAAGATTTCTGACAATCAGTCAACAGCTTTCTAAAAAACAAACGATTTCGTTGCCACGTATTATTGTCTGCAAAATGTATCGTCTGCAATCATTCCTCTTTTTTTCAAATCAGCAAACGCAGAATTAAAACAAAAACATCTTGAATGTTGCAATTTTCATTGCTTAAGTTTTTCCCGTTTCTTTCAAAACGTACAGTAAAACCTCTCTATAACGGCCACTAAATTGTGTTAATTAACTGGTTTTAGGGCAGGTGACTGCTTAAAGCAAGGTGAAAGTAAACAGAACGCTCCAATAAGAGCGTTCTGTTTTACTTTCACCTTGCTTTAAGCAGCCACCTGTATTTAACACAAAATACTTGATGTAATTTAGTGGCCGTTATAGAGAGGTTTTTCGCATAGTAACAAACGGTATGAACCCCGAAAAGGCACACACTGTTTCCATATGTACATGTATATGTACTTACAAATTCGCTATTGGCAGCGAAGTACAGTTGAACTTCGATATCTCGAACTTCAAGGGACCATACAAATTAGTTCGAGATAACAGAAGTTCGAGTCATCCAGTTTATAATCTGACCAATATCTCAAGTGTACAGCTTAATGCATGTCTAAAGTATTGCTGAAAGCTCCTGTAGGAGCTTTCAGCTTTACTTTAGACCCACATTAAGCTGTGAACATGTGTTTCTAGATATGTGTAGTGATACATTTCAGGACAGGTCTGTATTATACAGTTTGGAAGGACTGAACTTTTAGTTCGAGTAATCCCAAAGTTCGAGTTATTCGAGTTAGGGATATCGAAGTTCAACTGTATATGAATCTTCAGATACTGTCTGCTCAAATTCTGATCTGGTGTCAAATGTTGTCAACTTTCAATTTAATCAAACTTTTGAGATACAAATGACTGAATGTCAGTTTGGATCCCGATGAGATGCTGGGTCCAAACTGTTTGCGAATGCGAGTCAGGCGGTAATCAGCGGAATAACGGTCACTGCATTAACTCATCCCCCCCCTAAAGCATTTTAGACCCAACCCCTTCGGATAAATCTACCGAAAAGGAGCATTTACTAGAGAAAAGGACAATTTTAGAACTGTGTAGTTGTGAAACCAATGTGATAAATAGACCATTTGCTCCATAGGAGCAAATGCTCTTTTTATCACAATGGTTTCAAAATGTGACTTTTAGAGAGGCGTCAAAATGCGTAAGTAGGAGGGAATGTGTTAACCCAATATTCACCGGGATTATTCAGGAATTGTTCTTGTTAAACAAAGGTTTCACATGACTAACAGTGCAGACCCTGGCGAGAGGGCTCCTTAATGAGCCTCGCATATCCTATTCTAGACTGTTTGCACAAATGTCATCAGTGTCTCGTTTTCCGCCCTTAAAGGGTTAATATCCACAGTGTGTGAATACTGTCTAACCTACCACGTGTGGTCAAAAATTGTAATTATTTTGAAAATAATTGGATCCAGATGTCGCTCTGAGTAACTAGACGTTTCATCAGAATCAAAACTTTTTTACACTTTTATTTTCAACGGCACTAGAGAAAACGTATGTTATGTCGCCTTAACCATTTCCCTGATGAATATTCATATAGGAAATAATGACGTCACGAATATTGATAAGATTTGTTTTTATAATGGCTTATGAACACAGGACATTTTGGCTTAGGAAGAAGCTGTAGAATCAGATATGTATTGCACCATAAGCAAACACAGAGCAGACATTGATCAGACGCCTACTATAGGAGCGTCTGATCTGGTTCTACTCTGTTTGCAGATTCCTGAATATGCGCTTATATAAGGGAACGGGTTAGACATGTTCAACACGCTAAGGATTAATCCAAATTGATTTGTATTTGGAAGAAAAATTGGACCGAACACACTTGGGATACATTTTCAGGACGAATGATATACGGATAACGAAATATCTTTAGCTTAATGTACAGTAAAACATGTACTCCTAATTAGCGATCATTAAAATGATTTAACTAATGCTAAGAGTCACCTGACACACATTTGCAAACAGATTGGATCATGATGAGACGCCGAGTAACTCGGCGTCTCATCAGCATCCAAGCTGTTTGACACTTGGTCAACTGTTTCTCAAACGCTTGTGAGAAACTTCGTTGACATTTGCAATCCTCTTGTTTTGCAGCGAAACTGCAATTGAATCCAGGGTCCATGCTTATAAAACTTTTAGTTGAGTCTGAGTACGTTCTCAAGCTTTTGATTGGTCAGATTTGAGCCTCTGGCTCAAATCTGACCAATCAAAAGCTTAAGAACTCAAATCTGACCAATCAAAAGCTTGAGAACGAAACTCAGGCTCAACTAAAAGCTTTATAAGCATGGACCCAGATCTTAGTGTATAGCTAATGGTGTAATACTATATCATTAAGTCGTCCTCGCTCTATAAACACATTGGATCTAAAAAGAGTCGTTAAAGGGAAGTTAACACATCCCTTGAAGAATAGTCATGTTATAAATAATGACACCATGAATATTTATTAGCTGTGTGTGAATATTTATTAGCATGACATACGAACACATATTTTGTTGGCCATTGTAGAAACTGTAGAATCAGATCTATAAACAGTATAACCTGACTTAAGCAACCATTAAGGAGACGTTCAGTTAAGGGTCTGTAAGGCAGGTTGTAGCTTAATGCAGGTCAAAAGTAATGCAGAAAGAGCTTTCTGCATTACTTTTCCCCTGCATTAAGCAACCACCAGCTTTTATAGTTTCCAGTGTCCATTCAATATAAGGTCGCTTAAGACAGGTTCTACTGTAATTCCATAAGCAAATAGAGCAGACCCTAATCAGACGGTTTCTACTATTATGTTTACAAATTCGTCTCTAACAGGTAAAGGGTTCAATCATAGGCTTTGTGCTAATCAAGCCATAGCTAGCATGTATTGAAGCAGTCGGAATCGGACAAATTGTAAAGCATATAATATACCAGCCTTAATGTCTCCATGCTGAACATGTGAACATTGACAATGTAATCACAGTTTTTGTGGCCGGGATGACACTGATAGATATGTATTTGTTTTATATTGTGGAGTCCAAGTTAATTATTCATGACGCTATTAGACAATTACAGATTGTAGGTCACTATTGATGCGCGTATTGAGATGTTGAGTCGGTCGTAACCCTGTTATTCCCATGTTATGTATGGTAGAACCTCTAAATCCCAAATATTTAATATAGAATAATTTAGGTCTATTTAGGCAGGGCACTACTTAATGCAGGATGAAAGTCAAGCAGAAAGCTCCTATAGGAGCTTTCTGCATGAATTTTACGCTGCATTAAGTTGCCACCTATCTTACAGACTGGTATTAATACTGATTTTAGTGTCCGGTTTAGAGAGGTTTTACTGTATAGAAGACTCGTTCAAATGGAAATTTGGAGACCACCCATTTATCATGTTGAAAGGGACATCGTAAACAACATATGTTTTGGGACATGTATAAAACATTGACATATAGTGGTTTATTAAAAACGACATGCCTGATATGATGGCTCCTTTGGTATCAACATTGTTTGCCTGTGTCCCGTTTAGGAGATCGCTAGAGTAAATGAATTGCGTTGTCTAGAAACAAATGCATTTGGCTTTTGAGTTTTGTGCGAATAATACATTTCAATACTTGGAGGTTGTCATTGTCTATTGCAAATGCATTCTGCATTTTTCAATTAAAGTACAAAATGATGTTAACGAATTAGTTGAGTACCGGATTGCTACTATTTCTATTGCGTCTGTCATAGCCAAATTTCTGTGTTCCTATGCCATTTAAGCAAACAATTCATAAACAGTAAAGCCCATATAATAGAGAGGTCTAGTAGAGAAGAATTAAGGTACTTTTATGCAGGTGGCTGTTAAACCTTTCGCTGTCAATGTCGCATGCATCTGTGATGACCTATGCAAACAGTTTGGATCAAGGTGAGACGCCGAGTAACTCGGCGTCTCATCAGGATCAAAACTGTTTGTTACTATGACGGTTTCTTGAAACAAACATATGAAGAAAAATAAGTATGGAAAATTGCAGCAGACGACAAAGGTTGCAGACGACAAAATTTGGCAGCTAAATGTTTAAATACAAACAATATAGATCCAGATGGAGTCTTCCGATCAAGGCCTGCACTGTCTAATGTGTGCATCAGAAATGGTTCTCCAAAGGTATATTCTGCAAACAAAAGAAAACTTGCGGAAACAATTCTTAAAAGACAGTAAAACACCACTAAACCACGGATTTCTAGTAGATAAGCTTTTAGGCGGGTAGCAGTTTAATGTAGGATGAAAGTCATGCAGAAAACTCACAGAGAAGCTTTCTTCATGACTTTTACCCTACATTAAGCTGCCACCTGTCTCCAAGACCGATATTTATACTAAATTTAAGGTCCTGTTTAGAGGCGTTTTACTGAAATATTGGTTCATAATATATTTTTATAGGAAGCGCAAGTAATTTTCGATAAACGTAATGATATGAGTATATGTCGGTAAACGTACGAAACACCTACGATCTCATTAGCAAAGGAGTGGTTATAGATTGTAATCAACTAACGTAAGACGACGATATTATTCCCCAAGTGGAACGTTATTGGCACTATATACATGTAAACGCCATCTATGATTGCACGAACATGGTTAATTAAGGCCACCAACAGCCTCTAAGAATTAATCTGCAGGTTTTAACCAATTTATAAGTGTGGTGTTTTTAATTATTTTCGAATCCAGACGAAGCAGAGTGCGAGATGCATTGCTACTGGGTGCTGAGTCTTTTGTTTTATATCATACTGAATTTAAAGGTTAACCCTTTCGCTGCCAAATTTTGTCGTCTGCAACCTTTGTCGTCTGCTGCAATTTTCCATATTTATTTTGTTCATGTTTGTTTCAAGAAACAGTCATAGTAACAAACAGTTTCGATCCTGATGAGACGCCGAGTTACTCGGCGTCTCAACTGGATCCAAACTGTTTGCAAAGGTCATCACAGATGCGACATTGGCAGCGAAAGGGTTAACCTATTGTCAATCGTAACTACTCGCCGTATTCCGTCAGAGTTCGGAATATAGTTCGATAGAAATAGCCGAGGTGTTCCGAGTGAACCTATTGTCTGCTATAAGCGGACTGACTTTCATGTTTATACAGCTAGGATCCAGATGAGACGTCGAATAACTCTAAGTCTAATCGGGATCCAAGCTGTATGACACTCGGTTAATAGTTTCTCAAAAGTTTTAAGGTATCTAAGTAAGCAAAATGTGCACAGTAAAACCCCTTTAAACTGGAATTCTAGTAGAGAAAAATTTAGATACTTTTAGGCAGGTGACTGCTTAATGCAGGATGAAAGTCATACAGAAAGCTCCTAGAGGAACTTTCTGCATAACTTTCATCCTGCATTAAGCTGCCACCTGTCTCCAAGACCGATATTTATAATAAATTCATTGCCTGGTTTAGAGAGATCAAAGTTTGGACAGATGCGGAATTTTAGGAAACCAAGAGTCATATGTCTAACTGACTTATCGATGAATAGCAAACTATCAATACATAGACTTTTAGAACCATGGATTCATACGAACTCTTTGCACGCCTACATATCAGTAATTGTCACCTGCAAAAATGATCTCTGTTGCAATTCGGAAGGTTTTTTCTTTCATTTTTTCTTGCAGTTAGAGTGTCAAATACTTTGGATTCTAACTCAACGTCTCATCTAAATCCAAACTGTTTGCATAGGTAATCACAAACTAAGCGTACCAAGAGCAAGCAGAATCGATTCTACGTATTGGCTTTATTCATCCTGTAGAACAAAGGTACTATAAGAATACCATTAATTAGCGAACACGAACCACAGTAAAACCCCTCTAAACCGAACGTTCGATTTAGTATATAAATATCGATCTCGGGGAAAGACGGCAACTTAATGCAGGGTGAAAGCCATGCAGAAAGCTCCTCTAGGGTTCTTATAATGACATATAAGCAGATTAATCTTTTACCATGGCAGAAAATGTAGAATAATATCTATATGTATATTATTCCATAGCAAACAGAGCAGATCCTGATAAGATGGCTTCTACAAGAGATGTCTGTTCTGGGTCTACTTTGCTTCTAAAGGCGCCAAAATGCCTCTCTATCTTGTAAAAGTTAGTGAAGTACATATCTATGAAGGTTCGTGACATTATATTTCTTGACAAGGTTAATGCAATATGTGTCTCATTCGAGATACCCAGCTAAAATATTCAAAGCACTATTGGATAAAAAGCTAAATATGCACGTACACATTCTCTTATACAGAATTCTAACTAATAGCAACGATGGTTGTTAAGACAGATTTCCAAGGATTCAGCATTTGTTTTCATATATTGACATTAATGGATTTGCATTCGATGTGTCTCGTTAACTCTTTACCTGATAGATACATCTTTCAGTGTCAAAGCAAACATAGAAGATTATAGGTCCATGCTTATAAAACTTTTAGTTGATTCTGAGTTCGTTCTCAAGTTTTCGATTGGTCAGATTTGAGCCTTTGGCTCAATCTGACCAATCAAAAGCTTGAGAACTCAAATCCGACCAATCAAAAGCTTGAGAACGAACTCGGACTCAACTAAAAAGCTTTATAAGCATGGGCCCAGATTAGACGGCTCCTGTAAGAGTTGTCTGATCAATACCTGCTCTGTTTGCGTCTGTAGTAATGTAAAACTGACTCTACATATTCTACCATGGTGACACATTCCCGTGTACAAGGTGACATTGTTAAAATTCAGCTAATTAATATTCAAGTTTATTGATTTTTAAATGAATATCCATGAGGTAAACAGTTAAAAGAATGTTAAACGCATTAAACGAAATAAACTATGGGAAACATTAATAGTATTCTAGGGCTTGTAGCAGATAAGTCTTTGAGTGAACATGCCTTCAGCAGGCTAATGTTAAGAATCAGGCTCGCAAGCTAATCTATATTCGAATGTTTATCAAAGAGTATCGGTATTTTGTGTTCGTGTACAGCAAAAGTTTATAAATCGGACGTTAAATTCAGTATAAATATCAGTCTTGTAGACAGGTGGCAGCTTAATGCAGGATGAAAGTCATGCAAAAAGCTCTATGAGCTTTTTGCATGACTTTCACCATGCATTAAATAGCCATCCGCCTCAAATATCTGAATTATTCTCAACCAGATTTCCGATTTAGAGTGGTTCTTCTGTAATACGGTAATATATTGGCTGAGCGTAAACCTAGCGTGGCTATAATCTATAGGTCCAACTCGTGAGGTCCTTTGTGAACAGTTTGAGTACGGGGCAATTGGAGAGCGGTTGTTTCAATACCGTGTGGAATATTCATTTTTATAAATTTTATTTGAGCCCTTCAAAGTATGCCCCACCTGTCCCCACGCACATTTTACTTCGATCTATCAACTTTGGAAAGGCTGCACGGTACTCGACTTTAGGACATAACTCGACGGCTCATCAGGATCCAAACTGATCAACACTTTGGCAGTGTTTATTATACAATTAAGAGAAAAATCAAAGTTCACAATTTTAGGAAAATAATTATTTCAAATGCTTATAAAGGTTTAATGATTAGGTACTAAATTCTTGCACCCAGCCTTCGATATATTCTGATTAACTACTATTCGAGTATATCAGCTAAATGCAGCAGAACCTATCTATAGCGGTCGTTTAAAAGATAACAAATGTGGTTTTGTTTAATGTAGGACATAAGAAATGCAAAACACTCCTATGGGAACTTTTTTAATTACAAGCTACGGCCTGCTTTAGCCCATTCCGGGGCATTCTCTCATATTGACGCCTTTTGACGCCTCTGTAAAAGTCTTTTTTGAAACCGTTTTGATAAATAGGAGCAGATGCTTTATATTTCTCAATGGTTTCGAAGCTACTCTAAAAGTTTCTGTTTTTGTGTAAAATGCTCCTTTTCGGTAGATTTATTCAAAGAGGTTTGTCCTTAAAATAGTCTATAAGGGAATGGGCTAATCACTATGAGGAAATTGGTTAACCACTATGAGTATGAGGGAATGGGTTAACCACTATGAGGGAATGAGTTAACAACTATGAGGGAATGGGTTAACCACTATGAGGGAATGGGTTAACCACTATGAGGGAATGGGTGGGAATGGGTTAACCACTATGAGGGAATGGGTTAACCACTATGAGGGAATGGGTTGGAATGGGTTAACCACTATGAGGGAATGGGTTAACCACTAATTAGACGTAGTTTGAATGGTCGCTGTAGACAACTTTTACTCTGTGACTCTACAGTCAAACAAGGACAGAACGATCAGTGGTGACATTGTACTTGTGTATTTATTGTTTAAAGCGTTCAATTTTTCATTATTTCAACTTTATATATTCACTTTTCAGGATTCAGTTTTGCAACTTTCAGAATTCACACTTTTAACCCTTCGCTTGCTATTCACGTCAATATACATACCTGTAAATAGTGAAGACCCAGATGAGACAGCTCCTGCAGGAGCTGTCTCATCAGGGTCTGCACTATTTACAAGTTGATTGTGCAACCAGTGCATCCCACAGCAGTGATTTGCACAGCGAAGTACTTGTACACAGTGAAGATATATGTAATTATACAACAGGGCATGGGTAAAGAAGGAGAAATGTTGTTTTTTTTTTAAATTCAGCAAGAGAAGGGTTAACAATGTATTATTTTACTTTCAGTTGCGACGACATTATCTTTTGATGGTGCCCAGTATGTCTCGATCTTCCTGCCAACGGAGTCGGTTACCGAAGCTGAGGACATTTCCATTCGGTTCCGGACAACTCGAGGGAGTGGACTTCTGCTTATGACAGCTTCATCCCAGGCTTCAGACTCTATAGAAATGTACTTAGAGCACGGGTCGTTCAAATTCACTATCAACCTGGGAACAAAGTCCAAGGTAAATTATAAATCCACTCGTAACTCTACTCACGCCGACAATGTCGGGCATGAATACAGTAAAGTCTCGTTATAGAACAACTTAAACGAAATATAATCCGGGATTTTTCAATTTGGTAGCTTTAACCCATTACCTCGTAGGTTATTTTAGATACAACCTCTTTGTATTACTATACCGAAAAGGAGCATTAACTAGAGAAAAGGAAAAAAAATAGAATTGTGTAGTTTGCTCTATTGATCACAATGGTTTCACAATGTGTTTTTACAGAGTCGTCAAAAGTCGTCAATAAGAGTGAATGGGTTAATGCTCGATAAAAGTTGTGTTCAGAAATATTCTATAGCAGTTTTCTGCGTTGCGTTAGCACAGCATAAATCATCCACATGATTTTACAGAATGCTTTGTTGATCGGCATGTGTTCGCATTAACGGGATTTTACTGCAAATCAGAGCAACAGATAAAGATGCGTACTCAAATACTAAAATAGTTATTTCTTCACCAAACCCTTTGCTGTGACCACTCGTTAGAAGTGTCTCTTCGAGGCGATTCTAGCGAGTGGTCTCAACATGGGGTTTAGTGGAAAAATAAAGGAGTTATTCTTGAAAATCTTATCTGGACCTCTGTGTATTGTATAGTCGAGGAGTGTCGATTGTTGTAAATCAATGCTACATGATGCTACTACCTTGCAGCCAGAGTATCTGTTTAGTGTTAAGCTTGTTTGACAGTTGTTCACAGTTTCAACCTTTAACTATTTTGGCGCGAAATTTCTAATTGTCATCTGCAATACAATTTTGTTAAATGATTTGGTACAATAAGGAAATGACAAAAATACATGCAAATTTCAAAGGAATGAAGCACAGGTATAGAAATAGAGACTGAGACAAAAAGTGAAGTCTCTGATCAGACGCAGCCTTGAAAACGCGGCGTCTGATCTGGGACTGCACTATTTGTCGTGGTGCATAAAGGCGACATTGGCGGTGAAAGGGTTAATACCAGAGCTACAGATAAAGGTGAGTACATGTACCAAGATGCTAAAATCGTCATTTCTCCACTAAACCATACACTGTGAGCACTCTTTATCATCGTCTTAAATAGGCGATTCTAAAACGTTTAGGCGATTCTAAAGAGCGGTCACAAAATAGGGTTTGTTGTAGAAATAAATGAGCTATAGGTGAACATGTTTAAATTTACGCATCTTTTCTCTGTATACTCCAACCAGATAACATTAGAAACTGATCAGACAAATCTAGCAGAGCTGCACAGGTTCTATAGAGATTTAGCTGAAAAGGGAAAAGAAACTGCACACTCAAGTCCTACCGTGCAGTTGACTTTTAGCATGCTACAGGCATGTCCGTGTTTGCATTAACTGGTGAATATTCATAAAGCTATTCTTGACAGCATGTATGTTTTAATGCTCTTGAATCTTGAATCTTGTTTTAGCTTATTGTTTATAATAGTATATGAACACAGGGTTTTTGACAATGGCAATAAACGATATAATTTCATAAGCAAACAGAGCAGATCCTGATCAGACGGTTCCATCTGATTCTCATTTGTTTGCAAAAGCGTCAAAAGGTGTAGTTTCTAGGTAAAGGGTTACAGACAGTTTTGTACCAGATTAACATCATTTGTTAACCATCCTGTGCGAGTTTACATTTGATTAACCCTTACTCCATAAATGCGCTTTTCAATACCTTTGCAAACAGAGTAGACCCAGATCAGACGGCTCCTGTAGGAGCCGTCTGATCAGGGCCTACTCTGCATGCTTATGATATAGTATAGATATGATTTTACATTTTCTGCCATGGCCAAAATGTCTTGTATCCATGTGCTATTATAACAATTAACATAAATCATATTCATGATGTCATTATTTCTTACATGAATATTCATTGAACAAAGGGTTAGTGGCAAGAAGGTATGTTCGAATAAAAGAAGCAATGTTTCTATGAACGAACTTTTAGCGGCAAGCTAAAGGTTAAAACGCAATGTTAACTGTTATGCCACTGTGAAATAATTACCGGGTATGTTGACTAAATTTTGGATCTGGTGTAGTTTTAACTTATTCCGAGTCGATCAAGCGTTTATAGAAATTATTGAACAATTGTGGTGACACAACCTTTTTCGAAACTACTGACCAAGTGTCAAACAGCTGGGATCCTGATGCGATGCCGAGTTACTCGGCGCCTCATCTGGATCCAAGCTTTTTGCAAAGTTGACTAATCTCGCAGCTGGCGCAATAAGGGTTAAGGCAAAAAGCAGAAACAAAGCAATTTTCTTTAATGAGTAGACTAATTAAACAGGCCTATAAAACGTTCTATTCAATTGCAATGTCTGTGTCAGTGGTGAAAATTTCCAAATTTTGTTCTTAATATTTAATTAACGTTGGAAAATTAGCTACTTTACTCAGGACTAACACTATTTTATTTGAAACGTTTTCCTGTACTCGAAAGGTTCAATTAGATAATTATAGTAGTTAGCTAATAATCACATGCCCAATAATAGATATGCCGCTATCCGCGATCTTTCTCAAATTTGCAAACAGCTTGGATCAAGATAAGATGCCGAGTCATTAGGCGATTATCAGGATCGAATAGGTTTTACATTCGTTCAAAAGCTGTACGGATTTAACCCATTACCTCATAGGCTATTTTTAGACACAACCTCTTTGAATAAATCTACCGAAAAGGAGCATTAACTAGAGAAAAGGAAAATTTTAGAATTTGTATTTGAAACCATTGTGATTAATAGAGCATTTGCTCCTATAGGAGCAAATGCTCTATTTATCACAATGGTTTCACAAAGTGACTTTTACAGAGTCGTCAAAAGTCGTCAATATGAGGGAATGGGTTAAAGTAGTCAAAGTTGAACAATGTTCAAATTTGAACAGACCTATTTTACAGCGCAGTAAGGGTGAACTATATTTTCAAAATGTGATAACCGCTCCTTCTTGAATAATCATTTCCCGAACGTATTTAGTGGTCACTGAAAAATGGGGTTTTGCCAATTCTGAAACATTTATTATTCCATTAGCTAACAAAGTAGACCCTGATCAAACAGCTACTCTGTTTGCAACGAAGCCAAAACTCGTTTGATTTTACGATTTCTAGTTTGCAAAGTTTACATGCGCAAAGTAACGTGTTGTCGAATACTTAAAACTATGTACTGTGTGTTAAAGTGGTTTATGATCACAAGACTAATTGGTTCTGTGACTACCTAAATTTGCACTAGTATTAATTTAATCATGTGATAAAGTTAACATCAGCAGCTGCTGCTAATATCGTTGAAGTAGAACTTATAAAACACATGCATAATTATGCATTATCAAAAGGTTAGCTGAAAATATGAAATCACTGTTCTTATAATTAGAAACACAGGCAATCTCTTTAAATCGAACTTTTAGTAAAGAATAATTGAAAACTGTATATGCAGGTGGTGTTTAACACATTCCCTCATATTGACGACTTTTGACCACTCTATAGGAATCACTTTGTGAAACCATTGTGATAAATAGAGCATTTGCTCCCATAGGAGCAAATGCTCTATTTACATGTATCACAATGGTTTTTTCCTTTTCTCTAGTTAAGGCTACTTTTCGGAAGATTTGTTCAAAGTGGCTGGAACTAAAAAATAGCCTATGAAGGAATGGGTTAATGCATGTTGAAATACACACAGGACGTCCCTTTTGGAGTTTTTGCGTGCCATTTATCATTCATTAAGTTTGCATCTGCCTTAAAGTCCGTTATTGATACTAATTTGAACGCCCGTTTAGAGAAGGTTTACTTATTAAGGCCAAACCACAGACACAGGTAATATGTATGTCATTCCCTAGGCCATTACATGTATACTATTCGATTAAAGTCTAAATTGTATTCTTAAGTGATGAAACGTGAGACTTTAGCGATTTTTATTCTTATGGTTTACACTACTGAATTTAGGAGAATAACCATATTAGAGCGTTGCTATGAGATTTCCAATTATTGGCCGTTATAAGCAATGTAAATCCAGATCAACTGTTACATTGAACATGCATTAAAGTTATCTCGCCATGCTCCACGTGTTTTGCCAGGCACATCAGCAAATCAGAATTGACTTGCGGTGGCGGTGGTCTAGTGGTAACGCGTTTGACTATCAGTCCGAAGGTCCGGGGTTCAAATCCCGGCCACTCCCGGACATTTCAGAGACGCTTTTCCGTGTCTCCCACCTGCACATCCTCTCCACCCAGAGGTTAAAATGGGTACCTGTGTGGGTCACTAGCCGGTACTGCGGCTGCATGATTGCGCCATATGTTAGCAGTGCTTAATATTGTAGGCCAATGACTCAATGACCAAGGGAGTAAATGTACAGTCGGCTGAGCGGTCATTCGGACTGAAAGTAGACTATAACTAGGTACTTTACTTTACTTACAGATACACATATATTGTTCTTAAATAGTATCGACTTAAACATACTATGAGACAAAAGCAGTTGATGTGGGATTCAACGGAGAACAATGTGAAAATGTCAGTAGTGTTTCGCTGTACCAATATTGATATCAATGTTCAATTGATATACATGCATGGACATTACATAGGGAATATACAAAAAGTGTTATATATCAAAATATGGTCAACATCTTTGCTATTTATATACATAATAATTGATACACATAAAATATATCTTCATCAATGCCAGTGACAGGAACCTAGGGCCCATGTGTCATTGTGCATATAAAATTTACATGGTCACATAGGTCTGATTGAACATGAGTCGTTGTCGCATTGATTGTACTGGAAAATGTCACATAGAAATTTTAAAATGTCACATTAACCCTTTCCCTCATATAAACGTGTTTTCACGCATTTGCAAACAGAGTAGACCCAGATCAGACGGCTCCTAGAGGAACCGTCTGATCAGGGTCTACTCTGTTTGCTAATAGAATTTCAAAGATCTGTGCCTTTACTTTCTGAAATAGCTACAATGTTTGACCCTCCATATTTCATTATAACAATTCTGTCCATAAATATTTAGTAGGCATTGGAATTTGAAATAAACATGGAACAGGGAAAAGGTTTAATGTTTATAAAACTACCTGTTGGCGTCACATAAAACTAATTTCTTTCCCGATAGACGCCTACATTGACACTGTTGCTAAGTATCGATATGGTTGGCATTGACTACAATGGATCTTGCTCATGTTTCCTGAAACACTTTTGGAAATGAGTCATACCTGCGCAGCACATTACCATGACATTCTTCCTATGCGTTTCCACGGTTTCTGTACGTTCCGTACTTTGATTATTATGTCACTAACTGTAGACAAACAGAGCAATACCTACACAAACCCTATGCTGTGACCACTCTTTATTACTGAACCGAAGAATTCTAGTCTAAAGAATGGTCACAACATAGGGTTTGATGAAGAGAAAAGGGGTGCAGTAAAAGCCCTCTAAACCGGAATTCTAATACAGAAGAATTAAGATACTTTCAGGCAGGTGGCTGCTTAATGCAGAATGACAGCCATGCAGAAAGCTCCTAGGAGCTTTCTGCATGACTTTCATCCTGCATTGAGCTGCCACCTGTCTCCAAGACCGATAGTTATACTAAATTGAAAGTCTGGTTTAGAATGGTTTACTGTATATGTGTACTTCAAATTAAATGACGCGCTTATCTGTGCCTCTATGTCACTAATAGATTTTAACATTCTGTAAAGGTATTGATCGAAATACAGCTATACACTAGTAGGATATTTCCAAATTTAATGAAGCTGGCAATATATCGGATAAAGTCATACATGTACTATAAATATTGTACAAGAGAGAAATTAATTCGAATAACTCATGAAAGCAGACAATATTCTTACAAGCAAATTCTTACCGAAATTTACATTGGCTTGAGGGTATACAGGGTAGTTATACATTTGCCCGGTTACAGCCCTAGCTACAAGCTCCAGAATTCCCAGAAATCTGGCGATACGCTTTGCTTCCAAGGGCTGTACTGGTCCTTAACCATTTACCTGATGAATATTAATGTAAGCCTTAACCCTTTCGCTGCCAAATTCTGTCGTCTGCTAACTTTGTCGTCTGCTACAAATTTTCATTCTTTTGATTTTCTTCAATTTTGTTTCAAAAACATAGTAACAGTAACAAACAGTTTGGATCCTGATGAGACGCCGAGTTACTCGGAACCTGTCTTAAGCGACCGTCAAAAAGAGATCGTATTAGGGATTTGTAGGACAGGTGGTAGCTTAATGCAGGTCAAAAGTAATGCAGAAAGCTCCTATGGGAGCTTTCTGCATTAATTTTGCCCTGCATTAAGCAACCACTTGCTTTTTAAGATTTCTGAACTTAATCAATTAAAAGTCGCTTAAGACAGTTTCTACTGTATTTGGTAACTGATTAGTATGATGTAAATGTCACAGCTCTTGGCACTCTACGAGACACTGGGTAACTTGTACGAATGATAACTAGTGTGATTTCCAGCATTCCGGTGTAGGACAATGTGCGTCATACAGTCAAATTTCATCCATTGTTGTTGAACTCTTTGTAACGCTTACATAAGACAAGGATAATTTAAAGTCCCACTACATCTTTGCGTCACTTTTCTGTGTGTAATAAGGAACGAAGCATTAGAGGCGTGGAAAAAGTAGGCCCGTCCTCCCTTTCCCAATAAGTGCTTGTCATTCGAAGACCATAACCACTCGCCCACGGAGGTCTGTCTTGTATAAAACGTATACAGTGATCAGAATGTTTGCTACATGGCAATAGATAATAAAATCTGTAACACATAAGCAAACAGAGCAGACTTTGATCAGACAGCTCTTTTAGGAGTTGTCTGATCTCGGTCTACTCTGTTTGCAAAGGTGTAAAAATGTGGGATTATGAAGCAAAAGGTTTTATCATCTTCTGGCGTAATGGGAAAGGGAGGACGGATCTACTTTTTCCACGTCTCTAATGCTTCGTTCCTTATTAGATTTCGAATGTCTGTTATTCTATACTTTACTACATGTTGTTTGTTTTACATACAAAAAAGGTTCGTTACTTATTTCCGAATTTATTGTTTACAGTGCGAAAAACTCGAGATATTTTAGTGAGTAAATCATTCTTTAGTTAGTCTTGGAAATTAACATGTCCTTTATAGGGTTATTATTCTTTTGAATGTTTAAAACATGTCATCTAACAATCTTCTTTTTTGTAAATAATGATATTTAGATGAAAATAATTTCCATTTTGTAAATTCTTTTTGAAATAAGATAGATATGGAATAATATACTGTCATTTAATAACACCTTTGTTACGCAAACGGTAATCAGTTTCTGTCGCTTAAAGGGTATTTGGTAGACTTAGGCAAGACAGACCTGTCAAAGAATGTTCACTCGGAATAAATAGATTAGCTTTAATATTTGACATGCTAAGTAAATTTTGTTTGTAAAAGTACAATACAGTAAAACCTCTCTATAACGACCACTAAATTGTCTTAATTAGTAGGTATTTAGGGCATGTGACTGCTTAAAGCAAGGTGAAAGTAAAACAGAACGCTCCTGTAGGAGCGTTCTGTTTTACTTCCACCTTGCTTTAAGCAACCACCTGCCTTTAACACAAAATACTTGATGTAATGTAGTGGCCGTTATAGAGAGGTTTTACTATATATGCTATAGTGTTCTTTAACTACACATTTACAATCTGAGCGGCACGTAGTTTGGATCAAGATGAGAATCTAAACTAATTCATATCCCATCTGAATACAAACTATTTGCAGCTGGACTGTGGCGTGCTTCAAATAAAACTAACTAAAGGTCCCGATGCTTTGTCAAAGTCTGCCAGAGTTACTTATGAACTTAACTTTTACAGATGACATTAAACATGTATGTACTAGAATCTATGTAATATACATTAGACAGCTTTTCGATTTAGATTAGTGCTGGGGGCTTCAAATGTAACATGGTATCATGGCTATCGAAGTATGGTTAAAATGTTAATCCTCACAGTGTTGTAGAAATATAATGCAGAAGTCCTGATAAGATTAGTAAATATATTCTGAAAATGGGTGATCCTTCGAAAACAAAAGTAGAAATGCAAAAAGAGAAAATTGCAGACTCGGTTTTATTGAGTCTGTTCATTAATTAAAATTTAATTAAAATATTTTCGAGAGTAACGTTCTTAGTACTGTAGGGCGAAAATCGTCATTTCTCCACCAAACCCTATGTGTTTACCACTCTTTAGAATCGTCTCGAAAAGACGGTTCTAAAGAGTGGTCACAGCACAGGGTTTGGTGGACAAATGACGATTTTAGCCCTTGAGTACGCAACTTTATCGTTTGTACTGTTTTACAATCAACTAATGACATCGTTTTTGTCTAGTCTAATGTGAACAAACGTGTTCAAGACAAACACAACTACATATTGAAAATATTATCATAGGAATAACAATATAGTAAAACCCCTCTAAACCGGAATTCTAGAAGAGAAGAATTTAGATACTTTTAGGCAGGTGTCTGTTTAATGCAGGGTAAAAGTCATGCAGAAAGCTCCTATAGGAGCTTTCTGCATGACTTTCACCCTGCTTTAGCCATTAAGATTCCATCTATCTCCAAGACCAATATTTAAACTAAATTGAAATTCCGGTCCAGTGGAGTTTAACTGTATTGCACATTCACGCGTGTAACAGTTAAGAATAATTTCGCATGACATACATTTTAGTAAGTATCGAACATTCAAGCGTGTAACAAATTTAGTCTAACTTTGTACTAAAGCCATCGTAGAAAGTTCTAACACCGGAAGTCATTGTTGAGATCATCGTATAATGTCAGTTTTGCGATATTTCGTAATACGGGCTTCAGATCTGTAACGTTATATTATAAGCAGGCTTGTCTATTTTTGTCTATTCTGTTTGCAAAGGCGTACATGTAAAAGACAGGGTCACATATATCATACAATGGGCTATATTCGCATATAATATAGTCACATATTTGATTTTACTTCGATGAATTAATTAAAGAAACTTCTTAGAAAGAATATTTTTACATGAAAGTGTCCTGAGACGCAAGTCATCGACAGATATCCGTCGAATATTGCAAATGTCGTTGACTTAACACACGTATAGTCTCTTAATATTTACAGTAAAACCTCCTCTAAACCGGAATTCCAGTAGAGAGTAATTTAGATACTTTTAGACAGGTGGCTGCTTAATGCAGGGTGAGAGTCATGCAGAAAGATCATAGAGAGGCCATTTCTGTATGGATGTTACATGTACCCTGCATTAAGCTGTCACTTGTCTCCAAGACCGATATGTATACAATAGAGTGGTTTTACTTAATTAGCAAATGTGTGAACAAGTAGAGGGCTTAAGGCTTACAATCAACCCATTATCTCAGAGGCTATTTTTAGATACAACCTCATTAAATAAATCTACCGAAAAGGAGCATTAACTAGATAAAAGGATTTTTTTTAGAATTTTGTAGTTTGAAACCATTGTGATAAACAGATCATTTGCTCCTATAGGAGCAAATGCTCTATTTATCACAATGGTTTCACAAAGTCGTCAAAAGTCGTCAATATGAGGGAATGGGTTAAAGCAAGTGGAGGGTAAAATTCAGGCAGAACCCTCCTCTGGGAGAGTTCTACATAACTTTCACCATGTTTTCAGCAGCCACCTGCCTAACATATGTAATTAATTCTTTAATATAGGTGTTGTACCGTTTGTAAAATTAGTTGCAACGTTCGACGCAGATTGCAGCCATTCTTAATTGGTTTATTGTGTTATTTATTATAGATGTGATTAATATAAGAGAAGCTTGCTATCAATTACAGAGCAATTTCTAAATTTGACCCTGTATTAGTACGTGCACTTGCCAAAACAGTATTATAAACCAGTCTAGTTTTCATTTGAACGTGTAACATGTATGCCTTTAAGGAATGTTTTCCCAATGTGATATTTGCAAAATAATTTATGAAGGAATGCAGACCCTGACCTGATGGTTCGGGTTCCCTCTTGAATGTGTTTCTTTTAACCCGTTACTTGCTATTCACGTCAATATACCTACCTGTAAATAGTGAAGACCCAGATGAGACAGCTCCTGCAGGAGCTGTCTCATCAGGGTCTGCAAGATTTACCAATTGATTGTGCAACCAGTGAACTCCACAGCAGTGATTGTACAGCGAAATACTTGTACACAGTGATAATATGTGTAATTATACAACAGGGCATGGGTAAAGAAGAAGAAATGTATTTTAAAATTCAGCAAGAGAATGGTTAAACAAACACTGTGTATAAACGGACTATCTTTACCGTACTCAATTCTTTGTACACTTGCAGAATTTCTTCACATATGTACCAAACAAAAAGAGACACATTTACCCCAGAAAACATACTTTACACATGATTTCATTGTAGTAACTGATTTGATTTGTGACATGATACATTCGTATATCAAAGTCCTGTAGGAGCTGCACATGTCTGACCAGGGTCTATTCATTTTGCTTATGGAATAAGTTAGATCTGATTCTCTCGAGTTGAGCATTTCCTCGTTCACATATGATATTATAAACATAATATTCGGGAAGTAATCCAGTAAAAAAAACCCTCTCTAAACCGGAATTCTCGCAGAGAAGAATTGAGGTACTTTTAGATAGGTGGCTGCTTATTGCAGGGTAAAGGTCATGCAGAAAGTTCCTCTATGAGCTTTCTGCATGACGCTCACCTTGCAATATACTGCCACCTGCCTCCAAGACCGATATTTACACTTAATTAATCGTCCGGTTTGGAGGGGTTTTACTTCATATCATCTCTGAACATTCATAAGGTACATGGTTGAAAGAGTACCATTCAATCATTATTTGAACTCAGGAGAACCAATAGGTCGCGTTTCTCTGCTTTAACAGCTATATTTCTTATTCTCTTAACCCTTTCGCTGCCATAGTTTATCGGCATCAATTTTCATCATTAATTGTTCCCCTTTTAACTTACCAATAAGCACGCCACCAAACAGTTTTTATCTCGATGAGAACCCAAGTTACTCGACTTCTTATCTGGATCCAAACTGTTTGTAAAGGCAATCACAAATTCGCTACTGACAATGACAAAGTTAAAGTTTTCACCGGCTGTTTTAAATTATTCCCGATGTCTGTTATTCAACATTTAATCACAACTGATCGGTTCTTCAATGTTCCACGGAGCTTGTTATTCGCTGCTAAGTCAGCTTTCTCCCTGGAATTATTGCTTACTATTTGAGAAAATCAATAGGAAAGATATTTCAATGAATAAATCATTTTTCGACTGGGTTAGATATTTCATTTGTATGATGTTGATATGATGTCTGACAGTGACATTGAAACTTCAATAGGGATATTCGTTTGTAAATTGGTGAAATTTTAATTAATCACGCACGTTATTTGTAACGAAGAAATTTGAAAATATACTAAAATTGTGTTTGTACATTATTAAGCTTTACTGCACAGAGAAAAAGGTAGCAAACGCTTTCGAGCACGTTAAAGCTGCCTTGTAGGCTTAGGCGAGACAAGGGTGATAGTGAGTATTTATAAGGAATACAATAAACCCTTCTAAACCGGATGTTCAAATTAGTATTAATGCCGGTCTGTAAGACAGGTGCTTTCTTGGAGCTTTCTGCATGACATTCACCCTGCATTTAGCAACCACCTGCCTAAAGTATCAAAACCTCTCTACTAGAATTCCGGTTTAGAAGGGTTTACTGTAGCCAGTTTGGCGTTAAACCTTGGACTGCTAAGCGTACTCTAACTCGCAATAACGACCGCGTTGTACCCAGATGAGATGTAGCTTTACTCGGTATCTCATCAGAATCCAAATTGCCTGCCACTCGGTTAGTAGTTCCTCAAACGTTTGTACGAACTGAGTGTAAATAAAACATATGTTACAGATCGGAGGTTAAGCAGATGTCGTTTTGTTACAGCAGAATAATTGTTAAAGGAGTCTGGGTTCTTGAGAAATCTGACAGTATACTTATCTCTTGTTGTTGAGTGTTGTGCCCTTAATGTGCGGGAACAAAATACAGTTGAACTTCGATATCTCGAACTCGGATAACTCGAACTTCGGGATAACTCGAACTAAAAGTTTGGTCCTTCCAAAAATCTTACAATGTACAATACAGAATTGCTCTAAAATGTATCACTACGCATATTTAGAAACACATTTCACAGCTTAATGTAGGTCTACAGTAATGATGAAAGTTCCTGCAGGAGCTTTCAGCATTACTGTAGACCTGCATTAAGCTATGAACTTGAGAAATTGTCCAGATTACAAATCGGATAACTCGAACTTCTGTTATCTCGAACTTATTTATATAGTCCTTTGAAGTTCGAGATATCGAAGTTCAACTGTATATGACAATTGTGAAAAGTGTGGACCTAGATCAAACGGCTCGTGAGTGAAACTTTTGATCAGGGTCTGCACTGTTTGTCATAAAAATGTTTTATCAATGACAGATATTAACAAGCGTGTTTGTTTAATTTATATTCATAAAGAGAGGAGCCGGTTTTCATGATTCAGCAGATTATGGGATTAAGGACAGTTTGGATATCGTCAGGATTATCTTTTTTTATGTATTTTCTTAAGCATTAAGCACATAATAGGTCGTTGGCCAAATATGTGTTCTGCTTTAATCTTCGATCTGCAATTTGTGCTTAGTTTGGTTTGAAAAATCGTTCAAGATTGTTAATACAGTAGAATCTGTCTTAAGCGGCCATAAAAAGAGATCTAATTATTGATCTTTAAGGCAGGTGGTAGCTTAATGCATGTCAAAAGTGTTGCAGGAAGCTCATATAGGAGTTTTCTGCATTAAGTTTATCCTGCATTTTTTACCACAGCAAACACAGTATGTTCAATGAAACTGTTGTGCCTTTGCAATACTGCAAACATTCATATTCAGGAAGTCATTAATACATATGTAATGATAACATTCAGTCACGTAATAACAAAACAAAGTGATGCATATGTATTACTAAGCTACTGAAGTCATGAATAAATATTGATCTATGAACATTGATTAAGGTGTTACACTGGACAAAGTCGCTGATTCGCAATACAATTCCCTAGAAACACCACAAATCATACAAAGACCTTGGCCTGACCTAGTACAGAATGTACAAATACAGTTCAATTTGAGTAATTGGCGATAGAATAGTTGGTTATTTGCTATAGTGCAGTATGAGTCAGAATCAGACAGAGATGCATAGCAAGAGATATGATATCACATATTCACCAATAACACAATTTTCTGATAGACGTCGGGTTCAATGCAATCACTAAGTGTAGACATCTTTAATCTTAAGTCTGCTGCATGCGGGTGAGTGATTGCCTATGCAAACGGTTTGGATCCAGATCAGAGGCTGAGAAAGTCGATGATCCAAACTGTTTGATTCTCTGACCGTGTTGTTGAAAAGAAATGCTAGATAAATCAACCGTGGCAATTTGAAGTTGGTGACATTTTTCTAAAGGTTAACCCTTACATCTGGGTATACACTGTTTTCAAAGGTCATTAGTGACTCGTGTCCAGCACATATGCGATATAGTCAGGGTCCATGCTTATAAAAAATTAGTTGAGTCTGAGTTTGTTCTCAAGTTTTTGATTGGTCAGATTTGACCAATCAAAAGCTTGAGAACTCAAATCTGACCAATCAAAAGCATGAAAACGAACTCAGACTCAACAAAAAAGCTTTATAAGCATGGGCCCAGGAATAAAGTGTTCACGTATAAATAAAATTGAATAACAGAACAGAACAGACTTGTACATAATACATCGTCTATCAAACATGCCTTTGTTTTTAACAAAGGCAGCGTGAGATAAATATATATATGCACATACATAGTACATAACGTAGAAAAAATGTGTGTATAGGAGCAAATGCTCTATTTATCACAATGGTTTCAAAATTACACAATTCTAAATTTCTCCCAGGAGAGCATGCTCCCGGACCCTATAACCACGATGCATTCATTGCATTTATATTTAGCTACACTCCTGATATTGAACAGACAAAGACCCTAACCCCACTGTTAAAATAAAGTCTGCTTATATTTGATTACTTCCGATTCGAACAAACCTTTGAGAAACTATTGGCCGAGTGTCAAACAGTTATTTGACGTCTGATCTGGGTCCAAGCTGTTTGCAAATGCGATCTAGGTTTTCCGGGAAAATGTGGCAACCATATATACATGTATATTTAATATTGAATGTGAATGTACTTGGGGCGTCTTTCGGGGTTAAACGAGAAACTTTCTAAATAATGTTTGCAGTAAATAATCAAATCGGAATTAAAATATATTTGAGAACTCTAGAGAATGCTCTATTGTCTGACAGATTCTATAATACGTTTTCTTCGAACCTTAAGGATGTGTGCGTATATACACGAGCGTACAATAAATTTTCTGGTCCGAACACTCGTATCATTAGCTGAATTTATATTGTGGTTTTATGAAAAAGGGAACGTTTAAGGTAAAAATTGTATACAAGCACAGTAGATCTGAACAAATGACTTCTGCCGGAGCCGTGTACTCTGGGTCTACGCTATTTGTCAAATGCATTAAAAGGCGTATATAAGAGCTAAAGATTAACCATAAAGAGTCGAACAGCTTTTAAATACCAATACACTTGCTTCCCACACTCAAAGGGTAAATGAGTACAGCAAGGTCAGTACTTGAGTATGTTTAGCTTTGGTACGTACATATGTAAATATACATATATGCTCATAATTTCTTTATATATTTCTACTTTATAATGCCAAATGTATACAGATTGAATCGACAGTTCTGAAAGGGCACACAGGAAATATGCACCTAACCCTTCTCTTGCTGAATTTTAAAATACATTTCTCCTTCTTTATCCATGCCCTGTTGTATAATTACATATATCTTCACTGTGTACAAGTATTTCGCTGTGCAATCACTACTGTGGAGTGCACTGGTTGCACAATCAATTTGTAAATAGTGCAGACCCTGATGAGACAGCTCCTCCAGGAGCTGTCTCATCTGGGTCTTCACTATTTACAGGTAGGTATATTGACGTGAATAGCAAGCGAAGGGTTAATCTCGAGTAACCAGGCGTCGCATCTGGACATCTTTGTTGTCTGACACTCGGTCAGTAGTTTCTTAAAAGTTTGATCGAATCAAAATTAAATAAAATGTGTAACATGTCCGGACTTTAGTAGCAATAGAATAAGCAGTTGAATGTTTATTAAATGTTTTATTTTACTTATTTATTTTCCTAAGAATTAAGCCCGCGCTTATTTAGATGCCAAATGGCTATAAATGAGGTTTTGTATAAAAAAGAAATAATATCATTTTACGTCTTGCTTGCAAAAAACAAACAAAGGAAAAGCAGAAAATCAAACTTTAGCACGTATATAACGACAGTGAGTCACGTGTCCACCCACTGTATGTATACTGTAATTTTGTTTTATTTTTTAATGTATCGCTTAGTACAATAACAAAAGAGAAACTAGAACTAAAAATAATGAAGGCAACTGGTTCCATATATCTCACGTTTCTTGGTTTAAGCGGATAATGTAACTCATTGTCTATTATGTGCTTGTTTATTCTCCTCTGATATCAGCCATCAATGCGACCCCCGCCGTGTCGACGCGGCTTGATAGTTGTCATTTTCATTCACTTTTTAATCACAGATGTCACTTGACGATGAAGAGTATCGCGACTCGTTTGCTAGTACATGTACATGTTTTTAGAAACCGTCTTTGAACAAAAACAATGTTGTTGAGTTTTTTTAATTTTTTTCACAAGGAAATGTGTCTCTTACTCAATAGATACACTTTTAATATCTCATTTTCAACCTGGGTAAATCCATACCAACAGCCGTCTTATTAGAGTCTACTCTGTTTCCTTATGAAAAAACATAGATATGATTCTACAGTTTATTTCATATATCATTATAATATGCTTTCTGCAAAAAGCAAAAAACAAATCATGAAATAATATTATGATTCTACAGTGTCTTTCATATATCATTACATGTATAATATACTTTCTACAAAAACCAAATCATGAAATGATATAGATATGATTCTACAGTTTTTTCATATACCATTATAATATACTTTTTGCATAAAACAGACCATTATGTCATTATTTCTTACATACATGTTCATCCACATATCCATGAAGAAACGGATTAAACATAGCTATCAAACATTAGATACACAAATGATTCGGGATAGATCTTTATGACCACACAACCAATGGTACTGTAATTGTCTGGAGATCTTAATATGATATGTGATTGGATATCCATAAATCCCTTGATACCGAGACAATCAATTACCGAAGTGGAAATAAAAAGGCCGTATTAGCCGCTAGTCCAAATTTAGTTTTCACCAATGTCTTCATTTTCAGACAAACTAACTTCTTCACAGAAACCTAAACCACACGATAATCAAGAGAATCTTTAACCCTTCTCTTGCTGAATTTTAAAACACATTTCTACTTTACCCATGCCCCGTTGTATAATTACATATATCTTCACTGTGTACAAGTATATCGCTGTGCAATCACTACTGTGGAGTGCATTGGTTGCACAATCAACTTGTAAATAGTGCAGACCCTGATGAGACAGCTCCTACAGGAGCTGTCTCATCTGGGTCTTTACTATTTACAGGTATGTATATTGACGTGAATAGCAAGCGAAGGATTAAGATTGTGTTTGTACTTATAAGTGTGGTTTGCTACAAAATACACATACATTGTACATGTATATGTACATTGTCATACCAATAGATAAATGTGCATATTGACATACTTAACTTGTCATTTATCCACTATGCCTATGTTTGTATAGTGTCTTTATCTGATAGAATGATTGGTAATTTGTTCATATACGGATGTATTATTTACTGCAAAGGAATCATAACCAGATACCGGTACATGTATGAACTCGCATGTTCAAGAAGTGGCATCGTGCATTGCAGGCATGGACTTAACCCTTCGCTTGCTATCTATGAAGAAGGAGAAATGTATTTTAAAATTCAGCAAGAGAAGTAGCCTAAAGGGTAAACTCTTATATATGCATAGCATCCCTAAAATGTTTGTTAGCAAACAGAGTAGACTCAGATAAGAGGGCTTTTGAAGAGCACTCCGTATGCATTGTTTGATTCATAAATAATTTTCCAAAAGTAAAAATACCAAATCAGCAGAAAAATGTAGGAACATCCCATCAAATGAAAATTTATTGGTTCACCATACATACCGATATTTGTATCACGCAAGTGCTTCTAGGAAATGAGGCGTACCCTTTGAATGAGGAAAACGAGTGCTTAGGTTTTGGCAAACAGAGTATATCTAGATCAGAGAGTTTACATAGGGTTTGTCAAACTCTTCTAGAAATTTTAAACATTTTATAGTCATTGTATTCTACATTTCAACACTGGTGGGATACTCCACATTGTAGATTTATCATTGTAACTTTAGTCTTCATACGGTACGAACTATAGGCACTGATAACAAACTTTGGGGAAAATCGATACATGCAGGCATGCACTATAAATATATACAGTAAATCCTTCTAAACCGGACGTTAAATATAGTATAAATATCGGTCTTGGAGATAGGTGGCTGTTTATTGCAGGGTGAAGGTCATGCAGAAATCTCCTCTAGGAGATTTCTGCATGACGATCACCCTGCAATAAGCAGCCACCTACCTGAAAGTATCTAAATTATTCTCTACTAGAATTCCTTTTAGATGAGTTGTACTGTCCATGGGTTCCATTTGAAGTTCACAGATACCATTCGTACTATGAACCCTTATCCTGCAGATAAAAGTAAGGTCTGCTCAATCTCTGATATGTTTTACTTACATCCAAATACTCGTAAGAAACTATTGACCAAGTGTCAAACAGCTTGGATCCTGGTGAGAGGCCGAGTACTCGGCATCTCTTATGGATCCATGCAGTTTGCAAATGCCGGGTTGGTCTCGATTGGCAGTTTAAGGGTTAAGATTTTATCAAATACTGTATAATACGCATAAATGATTTCTCCGTCTGTACACGCGAAATTAGTTAAATATATTCTTATTTCAGACTTACATAGAATTTTCAACAAGTCAGATATGTTATCGTAGTTAGTTACTAGTCAAACATGCTTTATAATGCACTTTCATCAATGAATGAAGGCCGTATTAACAAGAACTGTCCAAATCAAGGATTAGATGCCTTGTGTACGAGTCTTTTCCATCGTAGTTTAGCTCTGAAAATTATGAAACGCAACATTAATTCAGTTAAGCATTCTTTTTTTCTTTTCTTTTTTTTTTTAAACAAAATGACATGTAGTACCCGTATAATTACGGATCATACGGCAATGCCATGCAATTTAATCTGGTGTCTTGTTGGACAGAATAAATGATAATGCAATGTGCCATAGCTGTGCAAAAAGAAAACAATTTCTAGTGAATTTCTTTAAAATATCAAATATTCATAACTTCTAGAGCGACACGAGACCGGGAACCATTCAGGATCTGTGAGTTAAACAGTTTCCGTCTATGCCGTGTTCAGTTTTATAAAGCATTCATAGATGACAGTGCATTTCGAAGCATACTTAACTGGTTGACCTCATTAGACATCATGTCCGACATGTAGAAAACACGGTATACAGTAAAACTCATCTAAACCGGAGTTCTAGTAGAGAAGAATTAAGATACCTTTCGGCAGGTGGCTACTTAATACAAGATAAAACTCATGCAGAGAGCTCATAGAGGAGCTTTCTGCATTACTTTAACCCTTCATGAAGCTGCCACCTGTCTCCAAGACCGATATTTATAGTAAATTGACTTTCACTCAGCATTAAGGAGCCATCTGCCTTAAAATATCTAAATTCGTCTGTTTTAGAAGTCCGGTTTAGAGGGATTTTACTGTATTTCTTTACTCAAACTTTGTTATTAGTCCCTATGATACAACTACTGTAATCAAGCATGCTATTGTTTGTACAGAACGTACTATACCTGGACCCAATTCGTTCATGTCGCAACACAGTCAATCAACATAAAGCATAGTGTTAGTTTTGTTTAATTATTCTTATGAAAAATACACATGTGATATAAAAATAACAGTTTTCATCGATACTTAAATGTGTTTGTTGTACTTCAAACTATCATCAGTATTTTTCGAATGGTCACAAAAATAACCGAATAAATAGTAATACATAGGCGCATAACATTGGGTCTGTGATACAGTAAAACCTCTCTATAACGACCACTAAATTGTGTTAATTAGTTGGTATTTAGGGCAGGTGGCTGCTTGAAGCAAGGTGAAAGTAAAACAGAACGCTCCTATAGGAGCGTTCTGTTTTACTTTCACCTTGCTTTAAGCAGCCACCTGCCTTTAACATAAAATACTTGATTAATTTAGTGGCCGTTATACAGAGGTTTCACTGTATCAGAAATATGAACACTTTGTCTTTTTTCAGCGATTATTCGATTGATAAGTGATACATAAGTTTTATACTCTTTCCAACATAGAAACAAACGATTTATGCAATTTTTAGGCGTTTTTAAAACGGTTTGCAAATGGAGACTATCATTTTAGGTTACGTATCTTACCTATATATCTGATTACCCAGTAGAAACGAAATTTGATATTTTCTCCGGAAAACGTGAGATTTCAGTCACATGCACAGCGTCTACATGATTATGTGTTACTTTATACTTATTTATGTAGTTAACCCATTTGCTCCCAGTGGATTCTTCCATGCTTATATATTGGATTAGTTAATCTTTTATCTAAGGGATGTCTGTTCTAAATGTTCATTTTTGTTTTGTTTTATATTGAATTTCCTATCAGCAAACAGTGTAGACTCTGATCAGACGCCGCATTATGCGGCGTCTGATCAGAGTCTACACTGGTTGCCTACGTTCCATATATAGGATAGTGGGAGCAAATGGGTTAAGCGACCATTCATTTATTGAACGTCGGACTTTTAAAAAGCCGGTGTTTGCTTATTGCAGTGCAAAAGTAATACAGAAAACTCTTATAGGAGATATCTGCATTACTTTTGACCTGCATTACGCTACCACCTGTCTTACAGACCCATAAGTATGGCCACTTAAAACAGGTTCTACTGAAATTTCAAGCCTATTCTAATGAATATTATCGATAGTCCAATCTTATATATAGTCCAATCTTATATATAGTCAACTCTTATATATAGTCCAATCTTATATACATGTATAGTCCAATCTTATATACATGTATAGTCCAATCTTATATATAGTCAACTCTTATATATAGTCCAATCTTATATATAGTCCAATCTTACATATAGTCCAGTCTTATTAATGAATTATACCATTACAGTAGAACCTTTTTTCAGCGAAACAATTATACTTAAAATTCAGGTGGTTGCTTAATGAAGGACTTTTCAAAAATCAAAAATGCTATTGTGGGAGTTTTGTCCTACATTAAGTCCTTACCCTTCTGTCTAAAAATATTACCGCTGTAACAACTATATCCTTATGAAATGCCGAGTTGCTCGACTGTTGCTTGACTGTTAAACTTGGAGCCCAGTAGGAAGTTTGGTAATGCCTCTTGTTAGTTAATTGTGTTCAACTAGATTTGGTGCGATTAACATTCCACGTTTGTACATATATGGATATTAATTAACTTTTTAATGATATTTTAACAATATGATGTCTTTGACCATTGCAAAACCCCAAAATCAGAATTATATAAATCCATTTGCAAACAGAGCGGACCCTGATTAGACAGCTTCTGTTTACAAATGCGTTATGGAGTAAAGGTTTAAGGAGTTTCATCTAACGTGGCCACCTGATAAGTAAGCATGGCCCTTCATTTCAAGCAGTTTGGTGCTTAATGCAGAACGAAGGTTATACAAAAAGCTCCTTAAATCTGCTTAACTATCGTACTGAGTAAAACTACCACCTGTCTATAATACCGGTAATTAGATTTGTTTTGAGTTACAGTTGTAATGTGGTTTTACTGTATTTCAATTAATAAATCATTTTCCGGTTGGTTTGTATATGTTATTAACTTCTTTTAGTTTCTAGTCTGACAATAACTTAACTATTTTGACATGAAACTCTTGATTTTACGTGAAATATTGTGTTTTTGTTTTACCAAAACCCTCGTCAATAGCAAACATAAATTGGAAATAACACAGTTAAGGATTATTATTTTACTTTCCACACATCATTAAATTATATATGGAAGCATATGTCATTTTCGAACATGCTTAATCCTTTCAGCCCTGATTTATCCAAGAGAATAGTCAATCAGTATTTATCTGTAGCATCCACCAAGTACGCGAAAGGCTTAAACGCGCTACAAGATTTTGACTGGCAAATAGTGCAGACCCTGATCAGAGGGCCCCTCTAGGAGGCGATTGCGAATTGGATCATCACAGTGTGTTAGGCGTATATTTGCACATTAGAGTCTTGCTAAAGCGACCTCATGAGTTATTACAATAGGAGACGGTAAAACGGGGATAGTTGATTAATGCGGGGCATATGTGATGCAGAAACCTCATAAAGAAGAAATAAGAGCATATTGATACATCAGTATGCGTCTTATATGCAGTCCTGCATGAATTACTGCAATGCAGTAGAACCAGCCTTAAGCGGGCATTCATTTATTGGACATACGAGTCTTAAAAAGCAGAAAGTTGCTTAATGCAGGGCACAGTAATTGCAGAAAGCTCCTATTAGGAGCTTTCTGCATTACTTTTGACCTGCATTACGCTACCATCTGCCTTATAAACCCTAAATTAGATCTCCTTTAGATTGCACTTTAAGACGGATTCTACTATATAGTAAAACTTCGATTATTCGAACACTAAAATACGTATTATTATCGCTCTTTAAGACAGGTGGCAGCTTAATGCATGGTGAAAGTCATGCAGAAAGCTCCTCTAGGAGCTTTCTGTATGACTTTCACCATGCATTAAGCAGCCACCTGCCTAAAAGGGTCTAAATTCTTCCATACCAAAAATTCGAATAATCGAGGTTTTACTGTATATAAATACCTCTTTTTCTGAGTACGGCTCATTTATTCCAGATATTTCAAGAAATTCAATCAGAATGTTGTCAAGCAATGTTGATCATAGTGAGATAATAAATTAATAGACATTTAAGATAAATATAAACCAATTCTCCGCCAACTTGCAAGGAGTCGAAATTAACTAACTCGTCTAAATAATCTTGCGCATGTTATTCAGTAAGCTTGTCCCATCTACGAATAGATGGATCTTCGTTTAAGCTCATTGACATCTGAATTTGGAATATTTCCAACAGAGAGGAGATTGTTTTAATTTGTCAGTCGTTTTCGTGTGTAGAATTTGTAATACTTAGTTTAAAGCCAGACAAATTAATTACGCTTTCCGTTGCATTGTTGATTGTTTAACCCATTCCCTCATATTGACGACTCTTGACGACTCTGTAAAAATCACTTTGTGAAACCATTGTGATAAATATAGCATTTGCTCCTATAGGAGCAAATGCTATATTTATCACAATGGTTTCAAACTACAAAATTCTAAAAATTTCCTTTCCTCTAGTTATTGCTCCTTTTCGATAGATTTATTCAAAGAGGTTGTATCTAAAACTAGCCTGTTAGGTAATGGGTTAACAAAAGCCAGGATTTTTCTTTTGCTTTCAATTATTGCTAACGTGGTATGGTTCCCGTTAATAAACATGTTGAATACCTTTACCTAATCAATGTTCATGTAAAAAAAAAAAGAAATAATGACGTCATGAATATTGATTTATTGTTTAGATATGTTTTTATTATTATCATAGCATATGAACACAGGAAGTTTCCGCTTTGACAAAACCCGCATAATCAGGTCTTTATTATTCCATAGACAGAGATAGCAGATCTGGATCAGACGATTCATAAAAGAGTCGTCTGATCTGGATCTACTTGGTTTGTAAAGGCGTCAAAATGCGTTTCTATCAAGTAAATGTTTAATCATCATTTTGAAGACTTGATACATGCCATCCTTAGCAACTATTTTCTTACACCTTTACATATACAGTGTTCCCTCTCTACAACGACCCTCTCAATAACGAGTCCCTCCTTACAACAACGTATGTCACGGTTTCCGAAACAACAAGGCTCCAGAAACAACTTTTTCCATAATGTTTTCTTTGTGTCTCCATCAAACCCTATACTGTGACCACTCTTTAGAATCGTCACTTTGTGACGATTCTAAAGAGTGGTCACAACATAGGGTTTGATTGAGGCATAACAGTTTTAGTTCTCGAAATATACCTTATCTGGGGATCTGCCAAACAAGCAAATTATGTTTGATTTCCCTCTCTATAACAACTCCCTCTGAACAACACATACAATATTCGTATCCCAAAGGGTGTCGTTGTAGAGAGGGAGCACTGTACATGTATTAAGTAAACCCCTCTAAACCGGATGCTCAGTTTAGTACAAATATCGGTCTTGGAGACAGGTGACAGCGTAATGCAGGGTGAAAATCATGGAGAAAGCTCTGCATAAATCATGTCATCTGATCCAATTCTTAAAGTTTATTTCTTCCATTTATTTGCAAATGACAACCAATACGTCAAACAGTTTAACTCGTTCGCTACCAAAATCTGTCGTCTGCTAACTTTGTCGTCTGATAGAGTTTTTCATGTTTTGTTTCATTTTTTCGTTTCAAAGACATAGTCATACATGTAGTAACAAACACTTTGGATCCTGACGAGACGACGAGTTTGCATAAGTTATCACAGATGATGCGACATTGGCTGGCAGCGAAAAGGTTAAACGATAATGAGATGCTGGGTGAATCATTGTGCCATATGGACCCACCTGTTTGCAAATGTTATCACCAATAGTCCCATACAAAATGCAATTTATCACTTTCCATGTTCTCTGTTTATTCCAATATCAATACCTACTGAATATTCATGGCCAAAATAGTTATAATGAAATATGGACGGTAGAACATTGTAGCCATTTTAGAAAGTAAAGAAACAAGATTTTTCCAATTCCATTAGCAAACAGAACAGACCCTGATCAGACGGCTCCTATAGTAGCCGTCTGATCTGTGTCTACCCTGTTTGCAATTGCGTGAAAAGGCGTTTATATGAGGGAATGGGTTATTAGTGCCATATCTTGACCCCGACTGTAATAAACTCGGTTAATAGTTCTCAAAACGAATTAGAAGTAGGAAAAAAGGCAATAGAAAGTTTTCTGCTTATGTGATTTTTTTTCAGTGGGATACCGTGGGTTTAAATGTCTGGTATAACGATTGATGCACATAGTAAAGCAGACATGGGGCTGTAAATTGCTTCTCTTTAAAGCTGAGAGGAGAAATTACAAACTCATTTCTGTATTTTGTCTGCAAACACATTACGCACATGGGGCTAACTAAACGTATTCGTCTTCTGTTTACTATTTAAGCAGCATTGCGAAGTAAACATTATTTGTCCTTGTGAATATCTATGTAAGACATGCTGACTACATTAACCCATTACCTCATAGGCTATTTTTAGATACAACCTCTTTGAATTAATCTACCGAAAAGGAGCATTAATTAGAGAAAAGGAGAATTTTAGAATTTTGTAGTTTGAAACCATTATGATAAATAGAGCATTTGCTCCTATAGGAGCAAATGCTCTATTTATCACAATGGTTTCACAAAGTGACTTTTACAGAGTCGTCAAAAGTCGTCAATATGAGGGAAAGGGTTAACATAAAAAATGATGAATATGGACATGGTGTCCATACTCCATAGTGTATATAATATTCAGATAGCAAGCTTCAAATTTAGTTGGATCTTTTTAATGTATTATGTGTTATTTTCCTAAAAGTTCGTAATCGGATGTGTTGTAAATGCCTACTAATGAGTTGCGATTCATGCTAAAAGATTGATCGATTTAATTCCTACATATATGCCATAATGTAATCGTATTCTGTTACATGTATGACACAATGCAGCTCATTGGTGCATTTACTTACATTTCTTGCCATGTGACTCGATTTGATAAGATGTTTTGATTTGATTATATATTTAACACTATGCTATATGTATAAGTACTACTACTACTACTACTACTACTACTACTACTGCTACTACTACTACTACTACTACTACTACTACTACTACTACTACTGCTACTACTACTACTACTACTACTACTACTACTACTATTACTACTACTACTACCTACTACTACTACTACTACTACTACTACTACTACTACTACTACTACTACTACTACATAATGGCATGATAAAAAGGGAACCCGTGACCTTGACAGAAAGTGTAGAACCAGAGCTATATTATTTCGTAATAAACAAACAAAACATTGGTTATAGAAGATGTCTAATTTTGATTTTCATGTTTTGGTGTTTATTAAGAAACGTTGTAACAATTCAAAATTCGCAACGAGCTTAACTTGTCCTTGCTTCTTAATTGTGTATGTATCTCCTTATAGACACGAGGTATTACAAAGAAGCATACCGAACTCTAAACGATTAAATCCAACAATGTGTTTGAAAAAGTCATAAAACCGTATGGTGTGACCACTCTTTAAAATTGCCTGTTGTGTATGTCTCTTATCCGATGAAGTGGTCGAAATATAGGGTTTGGTGCAGACATAAATGAGATATTCTTACAAAAGGATTTAATAGCGTATGCATCATATGTTATCAATGCACATGGGCAGCGTTCAAGTAACCGTTAGTTTTATGCAACTGTAGTAATCACAACATTTTGGTCTTAAACATTGGCGGACATTTGCCTTAACCGTTGTTGTTAACCTTTTACACCATACATACACCTTTCTACACCTTTACAAACAGAGAAGACCCAGATCAGACGGCTCCTATAGGAGCCGTCTGATCAGGGTCTGTTCTGTTTGCTTATGGTATGATTTTATTATGATTTTACAGTTTCTGCCATGGCCAAAGTTTCCCGTTTCCATGTGCGACCACAATGCATCTAAACACTATTCATGGTGCCATTATTGGAATATTTATGAAGTAACGGGTTAACAGAACACATGGTTGTATACACAGGGGGGCATTTCGTGGGTCTACATGGTCTAAAAAGTCAAAAACAAATGATTGGGTCGATTTAGTGTTATATTACGTATATCAATTTTTTTGACTTTTTAGACCATGTAGACCCACGAAATGGCCCCCTGTGGTTGTATAATTATGTAACAAGTAATAACGTGGTATAGGATACAATGTTTACCATTTTATCTATTTACATCAGATTATACTAGTTAGTGATTGTGAACAGTGTACACACGTCACATATCAGTTTGGGCTACAGCTGTACAGTCATTATGGACTAATTACTCAACGTTTGCTTATTGAATTAAACAGAATGATGTGAGTCTGCACTTTCTGCCATGGCCAAAATTGCATCTGTTCATTTTCTATCATAAAACCATCTAATCGATTATGCATGGTTCCATTACTTCTAAAATGAATATTCATGGAGTAATGCGTTAAAATAGAGTTTCAACTGATTCCAACTCAAGTTTCAGATGTCTTGTACATATCATTTTTTTCTCAAACAAACATGAACTGCTAAGAATGATCTTAGCTGCTTTTGTAATGTCTGTAAACAGTAGACGAGGGATATAAATGTTTTGGTGATCGGCAACTTCTAGACAAAAAACATCCTTATTCTGTTGGGGCAGACAAACATCAATTTCAAACCAAATGAGGTTTTTGAACTTTATCTTCCATTCGCTTATCGGTTAGACTATCTGTCTATGCACATTTTAATCAGTTTTTATAACCATTTTGAACAGTGCGGGAACGAATCACTGTTGCCATTTGCAAACAGTGTAAACCCTGGTGAGAGGGCTGCAAAAGGAACGTTCTCATCGGACTCTGCATTGTTTGCTACAATTGTCCTTCTAAGTTTCCCTAAATATTCACGGTAAGTTTGACCTGTTAGAATTTCGGAATAGTCCATTTGATAATTCAGCGTTGAAAGGGTAAACAATGCAGTTAACGATTACAACTACAGTAAAACGTCTCTATAACGGCCACTAAATTTACATCAAGTATTTTACGTTAAAGGCAGGTGGCTGCTTAAAGCAAGGTGAAAGTAAAACAGAACGCTCCAAATAATGTTTCGTCTACAAACAATGTGGACTTCCCTTCAAGTTATTTCCTAAAATGTACATGTAAGTGGTATGCCAAACAGTTTGGATACAGATTAGACGCCTAGTTATTCGGCGTTTGATCTGGATTCAAAGCTGTTTGTAAAGTTAATCACATATTTAAAATTGCAGCAAGCTGTGCGAGTCACTTTCCGACGGTGTCGGCGGTGATAGATTTGCTTGAAGAAAGAAACACGTTTAAATCGCACACTGTCTATGGCTAACCTGTGTTTACACTTTAAATATGCCAACAGTTTGGATCAAGACAAGACGCCGTGTAACTCGGCGTCTAATTACAGTCCAAACTGTGTCAAACATTGATTATGTGTTTGAAAGAAAAATGAGAAAAAATAGATAATAGAAATAATTAATAATAGTAATAGCATAAATAATGATAGATGCTGATGCTGCAGCTGCTGCTGCTGATAATGATGATGATACATTAAACAGATCGAACATTTTGCAGACAATGTGCGACAGTGAAAGAGTGTCCTTATTTAATATATGACGTCATGTTAAGGGTTAACCCTTTCGCTGCCAAACTCTGTCGTCTGCTAACTTTGTCGTCTGCTAAATTTTCATTCTTTTGATTTTCTTCATTTTTGTTTCAAAAACATAGTACATGTAACAGTAACAAACAGTTTGGATCCTGATGAGACGCCGAGTTACTCGGCGTCTCATCTGGATCCAAACTGTTTGCATAGGTAATCACAGACCCGGCATTTGGCAGCGAAAGCGTTAAAGTAAGCGGTTATGGTTCTTTCTACACATCTGACGGCTTTTAAAGATATACGTCATTATATAACCCATATAAAACTCTCCTTCTGTACAGTTATTGCGTATAAAAAACATAGGGATTGGTACATGTGACGAAATTTGAGGAAAACCCGATGCATGTACTATAATTCTATATAATTATGTATATAACTTGCATTGATTTTTGCAAACTTTGCTGCCAATCCCTATGGTATCCAAACTATATTCCATTATATCATGACTGGGCACTAATGGTATACAATAGTTAGATAGATTCATCCAAATTCTTGTTGTTATGGCAACTAGATGGGGGCTAAAAGAAAACTATATTTCAAGAAACTAATAGTCCGACTTCAAAAAGATCTGTTCTTTTGGTTATTATCTACCAAATTCCACAGATTTATTCGCGATGACAAACATGACCATTATAGCCACAACTAGTTTTTTCATCTATAGCTTTATAGTGAAACGTTTCAAAACAATTCTTCTGTAAAAACATATTTTGAAAACATTTTCAAAATTACTTAAACTGTTGAAATATATATATATGTATATCAATAGGTTATCTACTTACGATTCTCGTTCTAAACACGACCTGGCTGGCATTTGGAGAACTTGGATCCAGATGGACGCCGTGTTCGCTCTTAGCACTTGACATACCGAGTATACCCAGATCAGAAAGCTGCAGTAAGAGCTGTCTGATCAGAGTCTGCTTTGTTTGCTATTTGTATCTAATGGATATGTGTCTAAGTTCCTTCTTCAGTAAAATCAAAACAACGTGGCCTGTCCATGTTTCATTATAAAGTTCTGTCAATGATTATACATAAGGTCATGCAATATTGAATAATGTTCAAGTGGAAACCACCTCCTATCAAAGACCGATAATGCTTACTCAGCAAGTGGTAGCTATAGACAGAGTTTAACTGCAATCATTTTGCGGTCCATTGTGCCAAGCAATCTAAAGAAACTAATAAAGCTAATTTAATATTCTGATGACAGATATTATAATGTGTTACCGACTTCTGTGCTTAAATTCTCAGACTTCAAAGATCGAAAATTGCACCAAAACGCATTGATAGAAATATTGACTCTAAATTCAGAAATATGTTTGTGAAATCGAGACAAAGAGTTTCAAGAAGACGATATGGAAGACAAACACTATCTACAGTAAAATCCCGCTAATGCGACCACCTAAAAGAGGTATAATTCTGGGAGCTAGATGCAGGTGGTAGCTTAATGCACTTAATGCAAGACAAAAGTAATACAGAAAGCTCCAAGAGGAGCTTTCTGTATTACTTTTGTCTTGCATTAAGAAACCACCGGCTTCTGTAGACACACATGTTTATTCATTAAGTGGTCGCATAAGAGGGGTTCTATTGTATTTATACCAAACGAGGAGCACACAATGTAGACCTATAATGTCACAGGGTCTCCGATGTGACGTCTAGCCATGGTCTATATTGTCTGTCACTCATTAGATAATGTAGTTATTTGTGTTTAATCATTCCATACATCGTAAACTGATAGTAGATGTTATATCTCAATGTTTGCAATGAGTAACCCGGCGTCTTTTACAGGGACCATGTTTATCAACAGTTCTTATTTCCTTATTTTACCGAATGATTTAACAAAATTGGATTGCAGACGACAATTAAAAATTTGGCACCGAAAGGGTTAAATAAAGAATTTAGTTTTAGGCAGGTGAACGTTATGTAGAAAGCTCCTTTTTGGAGCTACATGTATATGCACGGCTTCCTCCCCTCCCATCAATAATCCTTAAAACGCTGAGTTTCCAAAATGGACAATTCCAACATTCAAACAGGTCAGGCTTCTGGTGAATAGTGTAACACGACAGACGGTGCAGACCCTGACGAGAGGTCTCCTCTAGGAACCCTCTCATCTGGGTCTACACTGTTTGCAAAGGACATTAGTGACGTGTGTCCCGCACAGTAAGGGTTAAGCTGATATCTGTCTGAAAGACCGGCATTAAAACAATTCGGATGTCCGGTTTAACCATTTCACTGTCAATGTCGCATAAATGCCCCACGACAAATAGTGCAGTCCCAGATCAGACGCCGCCTTTCAAAGGCGGCATCTGATCAGGGACTTCACTTTTGCTCCCATATTCTGTTTCTATATATGATTTCTTTGTATTTTGCATTTTTTTTTTATCTCATTTCCTTATTATACCGCATGGTTTAACAAAAATTGTCGTCTGCAATCTAAGTTTGTTAAATCATTCAGTAAAATAAGGAAATGAGATAAATAAATGCAAATTTCAAAAGAATAAAGCACATATATAGAACTAGAGATTGAGACAAATAGTGAAGTCCCTGATCAGACGCCGCCTTGAAAAGGCGGCGTCTGATCTGGGACTGCACTATTTGTCGTGGTGGATTTACTCGACTGTGGCGGTGAAAGGTTTAATGAGACTTTAGTGTAGTGATAATGTTTCACATACATGTATACCTAGTACAGAGCTACATATAAAGGTGCGTACCCAAATACTAAAGTCGCCCTTTCTCCACCAATCCCTATACTGTGACCACTCTCCAATTTACCCATCTTACCTGGACCTCTGCAAGCAGTAAAACATCAAGCTGAGATAGAAACCAGTTTGCTTTGATGAAACACCTGATGATATGCATTGTTTCTATTTTCAGACTTTGTCACTGGGAAAGGCTCTAAATGACGATCAATGGCATACAGTATTTGTAAAAAGGCGTGGCCAAAACCTCGAACTAGCTGTCGATAATGGTCATCCTGTCACAGGTAAACCTCATTTAAAACCTAATGAATATTCATGTAAGAAATAATGAACAGCTATGTTCTATAATTGCTTATGATCACATGACTAGTGGTATTGGCAAAACCATGAAGAATTTCATAAGCAATCACAGCAACACTCTATATACACTGTTCATCTTCCATGTGCCATTATAACAATCTTGATCATGAATTTTAAGTAGGCACTGAAATACGGAATAATTATAGAAAACTTTAAAGGGATTTCAAGCTTGGGATTTCAAGCATCGTCTACTCTGCTGTTCTGAATATAATCAAAACTGCTTTGAGCGTGAATCTTAACCCTTCTCTTGCTGAATTTTAAAATACGTTTCTCCTTCTTTACCCATGCCCTGTTGTATAATTACATATACTTTCACTGTGTACAAGTATTTTGCTGTACAATCACTGATGTGGAGTGCACTGGTTGCACAATCAACTTGTAAATAGTGCAGACCCTGATGAGACAGCTCCTGCAGGAGCTGTCTCATCTGGGTCTTCACTATTTACAGGTAGGTATATTGACGTGAATAGCAAGCGAAGGGTTAAAAGAAGGCAAAAGTTAAACCGTTCATGTAAGATATAATAGCATCATGAATATTAATCACATTTGAACTTCGATATATCGAACTTCAAGGGACCATACCAATTACTTCGAGATAACAGAAATTCGAGTTATCAGATGATCAATACAATGTTTACCAATTTATATATTTACATCAGATCATACTAGTTAGTGATTGTGAACAGTCTAGACACGTCACATATCAGTCTGGGCTACATTTGTACAACCATTATGGACTGATTACTCAACGTTTGCTTATTGGAGTAAACAGAATGATGTAAGTCTGCACTTTCTGCCATGGCCAAAATTTCATCTGTTCTTTTTCTGTCATAACATCATCTAATTGGTATGCATGGTTTCATTATTTCTTAAATGAATATTCATGGAGTAATGTGTTAAGATAGAGTTTCAACTGATTTCAAGTTTCAGATGTCTTGTACATATCATTTTTTCTCAAACAAACATAAACTGCTAAGAATGATCTTAGCTGCTTTTGTAATGGCTGTAAACAGTAGACGAGGGATAGAAATGTTTTGGTGATCGGCAACTTCTAGACAAAAAACATCCTTATTCTGTTGGGGCAGACAAACATCAATTTCAAACCAAATGAGGTTTTTGAACTTTATCTTCCATTCGCTTATCGGTTAGACTATCTGTCTATGAACATTTTAATTAGACTTCATAACCATTTTGAACAGTGCGGGAACGAATCACTGTTGCCATTTGCAGACAGTGTAAACCCTGGTTAGAGGGCTGCAAAAGGAATTTTTATCATCGGACTCTGCATTGTTTGCTGCATTTTCCCTTCTAAATTTTCCTAAATATTCACGGTAAGCTTGACCTGTTAGAATTTCAGAATAGTCCATTTGACAATTCAGCATTGAAAGGGTAAATAATGCTGTAAACGATTACAACTGCAGCCAATTACTTCGAGATAACAGAAATTCGAGTTATCCGATTTCTAATCTGAACAATTTCTCAGGTTTGCAGCTTAATGTATATTGAAGGTAATGTTGAAAGCTCCCATATAGGAGCTTTAATCATTACTTTAAATCTGCATTAAACTGTCACATGCGTTTTAGATAGGCGTAGTACAAGGACTACATTTTAAAACAATTCTTTAATTTAAAGTTTATAAAGACCATTCTCTTACTTCCATTTATTCCGAAGTTCAAGTTATCAGAGTTCGAGATATCAAATTTCAAATGTATACCATTCTTCACAATGGCATATGTAATCAGGACTATTTGGCCATGGCACAAACTGTAGAATCAGGGCCCATGCTTATAAAACTTTTAGTTGATCCTGAGTTCGTTCTCAAGTTTTTGATTGGTCAGATTTGAGCCTTTGGCTCAAATCTGACCAATCAAAAGCTTGAGAAGGAAATGCGACTCAACTAAAAGCTTTATAAGCATGTACCCAGATATATATTATTTCAGTAGCAAACAAAGCAGACCCTCCCGCAGAAATGGTCATATCTTATTATACTGTCTCTGCAAAGGATTAAAAGACGTATCTTGTGAGTAAAACGTCAATGCAGACACACGGATGACTGCTTAGTGCAAAATGAATGTTATGCAGAAAACACATTTGGAATTCCATCCTGCATTACGCTACCGTCCGTCTCATAGATCAGCAATTAGTAGTCTGTGTGACCGCCATCGAGAGGGATACGGTATACTAGAGTACAACAGAACCTGCCTAAAGCAACCATACAACCAATACATATGATAGTCGATAATAGCAGGTGACTGCTTAATGCAGGACGAAAGTTAAACAGAAAGCGCCCAGAGAAGCTGTATGTATTAGTTTTCGTCCTAATTAAGCTACCACCTGTTTTGAACTCCCATAATTAGACGTAAACAGATTTTACTGTATTTGTAAAACAATAGTGTCTAGATTAGTCCAAAATGACGTAATTTGTTCAGAGCCAGTGATTGCTGTTGTGAACTAATTTAATGTCTGCTCAAATGTTGGATCTGGTGCAATTCAATCCAGCTTTTGAGAAATTATTGGCAGAGTGTCAAACAGCTTGGATCCTGACGAGAGGCCAAGTTACTCGGTTTTTCACCTGGATCTAAACTGCGCAAATGCTAGTCAGGTCCCAAGGTTATGAAACTTTTTGCTTGAGTCTGAGATCATTATCAAGCATCTGATTGGTCAGATTCTGAGCTTGCTCAGAATCTGACCAATCAGATACTTGAGAATGATCTCAGACTCGGACGTTTTATAACCTCAGAACCAGGTCGCAAATAGCGGGATAAGGGTTAAATTAATTTTGTTAATTTCCACAATGCGACTAATGCAACTGGAATCATTGTAAAAACTGGTGATAATTCAAACAGACGACAATAAACCTCTCGCCTGCCGAGCGAGTACTGAGTGTCAGTTGCAAACAGATAGAATCAAGAGGAGACAGCGAATATCTCGTCGTCTCATCCGTGTCCACACTGTTTGACACTCTGTCAGTACGTCAGAGCTACAGATAAAGATGCGTACCCTAACACTTAAATCGTCATTTCTCCACTAAACCCTATACTGTGACCACTCTTTAGAATCGTTTCGAAGACGATTCTAAAGAGTGGTCACAGAATAGGGTTTGGTGGAGAAATAAGGGAGCTATTCTTGAAAATGTTTAAATTCATGCATCTTATCTGGAGCTCTGGCCAATACGTGTTTCTTAATTGTTTAAAGCTTGAACGTGAGGGTGTAAGTAATCATTGTTACACAAAAGCAGACAACACTCTGTGTGTAGTTTTCCCCAGTGCTGTTTATTGCATTGTTACTTACAGTAAAGTCCGTGTATTGATCGTTCAACAGGTCCTCCTACCGACAATCAGAGTGTCGGTCCATCAATTGTTTCGTACATAAAATTCACATTTCCAATGATGAAATAGATGTTTTTCCCCTCGACAAGTAATCACATCTTCGAGGGAAGAAAACAATTTCGGAACATTTAGCGAGAACAACCCATTAGAACGACGCGATAGGAAATGTCCTTGGCAAGCCTTTTAGATGTGGAGGTGACGCTGAAAACACCGCGTGACGTCTCATCAGGATTAAAACTCTTTGACACTACAATAAAATGATAAAGAGAAAGTATATACGGAGTGTAGTTTAGGAACAAAAGCAGACGAATATTTTCAGCAGAGGATAATCGGCATGTTAAAGGAGGTCATTGCTTGGCGCATTTATCAGTCAGGCTTTCTGCACCAGACTGTCCCTTTGACTTTCAGGAAGGCGAAATGCTTTTCAAGATTGCAGATAAATACACCAACTTTTGTCTGCATGTCATTCAGAGTCCCATTCCCTTATATTGACGCCTTTTGACTTCTCTGAAAATTTACTTTTTGAAACCATTGCTATAAATTAAGCAATTGCTTCATTGGAGCAAGTGTTCTATCTATCACCATGGTTTCAAAAGTACACATTTCTAAAATGTCTTCTAGTAAATGCTCCTTTTCGGTATATTTATTCAAAGAGGTTTTGTCTTTCAATAACTTGTAGGGGAATGGGCTAATACTGAACACAGTGTCTTTACATTTTACACATTTGTTAACAGCTATAGGAACCATCTGATTAGGGTCTACTCTGTTTGCTTATGGACTTATACACAGTAGAACCTGTCCTAAGTGGCTACAGTAAAACCTCCCTATAGCGACCACTAAATTGTGTTAATTAGTGTTAATTTAGGACAGATGGCTGCTTAAAGCAATGTGAAAGTAAAACAGAACGTTCTGTGTTACGTTCACATTGCTTTAAGCAGCCACCTGCCTTTAACACAAAATACTTGATGTAACTTAGTGACCGTTATAGAGAGGTTTTACTGTATTTAGTTACTGGACATAGGAGTCTTAAAAAGGCAAGTTTTTACTTATTGCAGGGCAAAAGTAATGCAGAGCTTTTTACATTACTTTCGATCTGCATTTAGCTTCACCTGCCTTATAGACCCATAATTAGACCTCATTTTGAAGGCCGCTTAAGACAGGTTTTACTGTAGATCTGTTTCTGTAGTTTTAGCTATGGCCAAACATTCTCTTGCTCATGTTTCACTGTAACATGTAAGCTAATTAAAATTCATGAGGTAATTATTATTATTTCTATGGATTAAACGGATAATGTTGACGAGGGTGTCCTAGTTCGCCTAAACGATCTTCCAGACGAAAATGGTTCGTTTTCGCACAGTATTTAACCCATTACCTCATAGGCTATTTTTTAGACCCAACCTCTTTGAATAAATCTTCCGAAAAGGAGCATTAACTAGAGACAAGTAAAATTTTAGAATTTTGTAGTTTGAAACCATTGTGATAAATAGAGCATTTGCTCCTATAGGTGCAAATGCTCTATTTATCACAATGGTTTCACAAAGTGGCTTTTACAGAGTCGTCAAAAGTCGTCAATACGAGGGAATGGGTTAATGTGTGATGCAGTAGCCACATAGTTTCGTCTGCAAATGTTGTCGCCTGTTTCAATTATCTAATTTAATTGTCTTTATTTTTGTGTTAAAAACCATAACCACAGCATCAATCAGTTTGGATCTTGATAAGGCGTCTGTCTAAGGTTCGACAGATTTGGCAGCGAAATGCTAAGGGAGACAATTTGAATTGCCCATGCGTATTGCCAAACAAGTGTTATCCTTTCCAATTCGTGATTGTATGTTAAAATCTGCTTTTCAGTAGAACTTCATTAACCCTTTCGCTGCCAATGCTGGATCTGTGATTACCTATGCAAACAGTTAGGATCCAGATGAGACACCGAGTAACTCGGCGTCTCATCAGGATCCAAACTGTTTGTTACTGTTACTATGTTTTTGAAACAAAAATGAAGAAAATCAAAAGAATAAAAATTTGTAGCAGACGACACAGTTAGCAGACGACAGAGTTTGGCAGCGAAAGGGTTAAAACGATCACATAGTGAAAATACGTCGAATTCGTTATAAGAAAGTGACAGCTCAATGCAGAATGAAAATGATATAGGCTTTTCTGTTCGGTATGTGTACTTGTATACATGAGGTAAAGGGTTATTTAAAGCTACATGTATCAGCAGGATGTTTTACCTTTGTATATTTCTTCTTACAGATAACATACATCATGTTGCCACGACAATCAAGATGACACAAATCGCCATCGGCTCTGCGGGACCCATTCTGTCAGGTACCAAAGTCTACCATGATTATTTATATACAGTAAAACCTTACTAATTCGAACAGTCAAATAAGCACCATGAGCGGTCTTTAACCCATTCCCTCATATTGACGACTTTTGACGACTCTATGAAAGTCACTTTGTGAAACCGTTGTGATAAATAGAGCATTTGCTCCTATATGAGCAAATGCTCTATTTATCACAATGGTTTCAAACTACAAATTTCTAAAAAAAATCCTTTTCTCTAGTTAATGCTCCTTTTCGGTAGATTAATTCAAAATGTATCTAAAAATAGCCTATGAGGTAATGGGTTAAGACAGGTGGCATTTTTAATGCAGTGTGAACGTCATGCAGAAAACACCTCTTGGAACTTTCTGCATGACTTCCACCCCATATTAAACAGACGGCTGTTTAACCCTTTCCCTAATGAATATTTATGTAGGAAATAAAGACGTCATGAATATTAATAAGATTATTTTTTTTATAATGGCATATGAACACATGACTCTTTCGGCTCAGGCAGAAGCTGTAGAATCAGATCGATATTACACCATAAGTAAACAGAGCAGACCCTGATCAGACGGCTCCTATAGGATCCGTCTGATCTGGGTCTACCCTGTTTGAAGATGCGTCAAAATGCGCTTACACGAGGGACAGGGTTAAAGCGTTCTAGGTGTTACTTTACAAACTTTTCGAATAAGCGAGGTTGTTATGACAATTGGAAATAAATGTCACAGAAGAAACCTAAAGCCAGTAATGTGTAGGCCTACAGTGTTTAACCTTTAGCCTGATAGGCAATTTTACAGACTTTTTCACCTACTACATGTTCATGCTATAATCAATGTGTATACCAAAATGCAATCAGGGTGTCAAACAGTTTGGACCCTGATGAGACGCCGAGTTACTCTGCGTCTCATCTTGATCAAAACTGTTTGCATAGATATTCACTCGTCCTCCCATAGCAGGCTAAAGATTAACCTTCTAATCGATTTATTGTAAAATCGTCAAGAGATGATGACCGATTTATCGTCGAAGAAAATATCTCAATACTTGACGAATTACACAATTCTCATATTATAATGATCATAGGTCAAATTTAAAATGTGCGTTCTTTGATATTCCACTATTTCTTCCTTAACTTTTATTGATAAAATAAATACAACTTGACCCAGTGATATTTTTTTAGACACATATGGCCAACCAAATACGGATATATCGTTTGACGAGATGCGACCCCCGATGATGATGCAGAGGGACGGGAGGGCGCCTCATGCGGGATTTGTCGGAGCTCTCCAGCAGTTTATCTTCAATGGCAACCATTACTTCGAAATCGCAAAGAAAACAAATCACGATAATATCGAAATAACTGCAAGGTAAAACAATACTTAATATTCTGCGATGAGAGTAATCGTATGAATTGATGGGGTCCGATATATGGCCATGTGACAATTGATAGATTAATGATTAACCCATTCCCTCATATTAACGACTTTTGACGACTCTGTAAAAGTCACTTTGTGAAACTTTTGTGATAAATAGAGCATTTGCTCCTATAGGAGCAAATGCTCTATTTATCACAATGGTTTCAAACTATAAAATTCTAACATTTTCCTTTTCTCCAGTTAGTGCTCCTTTTCGGTAGATTTGTTCAAAGAGGTTGTATCTAAAAATAGCCTATGAGGTAATGGGTTAAGTGAGCTATTGCGCATGCGGCCAGGCGGCAATGTTTTGATAAAACACGTTTATTGTTGTAATTAATGTTCATGAGTCATTATGAAACTTAGCTCATAAATATTCGTGGTGTAATTTTTTCTTACGTGAATATTCAACAGGGGAAGGGTTAACAATTTAACACAGGGTAAAAGTATCAAGCTACGGCCTGCTTGTTTAACACTAGTAAGATTTTCGTGTTTGTTTTGTTTAAGTTTTATTGTACTACAAATAGTGCATGTCTGATTCAGGCACTACCTCACAACATAATGACACGGGAAATATGCGAATCTCAGGGTATATATTCGTTTAATTTCAATGGTCTTAAGCGACCATTAAAAGGAGGTAAAATGCTAGGTCTTTAAGACACGTAGTAGCTCAATGCAGGTAGAAAGTAATGCAGAAAACTCCGATAGAAGCTTTCTGCATTGCTTTTCCCCGCATAAAACAACCACGTGGTTTTTTTTTAAAGATCACTATGTCTATTCAATACAGTAAAACCTCTCTTAACCGGACATTAAATTTAGTATACATATCGGTTTTGGAGACAGGTGACAGCTTAATGCGGGGTGGAAATCATGCAGAAAGCTCCTAGAGGAGCTTTCTGCATGATTTTCACCCTGCATTAAGCAGTCACCTGCCTAAAATATCTAAATTCTGCTCTACTAGAATTCCGGTTAAGAGAGGTTTTACTGTATAAGGTCGCTTAAGACATGTTCTGCTGTACGCCTTCATGTTCATGTGACACCGCCTATATCTTGATTTACTTAAGACTTACATGTACAACAGCCAAAACTATCGCTCATGCTAGTGTTAAGCAATCAGGGCTAATTTAGGGAGCACGACAAAAATTGTTGAAAGTTTTAATAAGTTTATTTGGTCACAGGTTACCTAACACGGGTATAAACTTTGTAACAACATATGAGCAATATGACTGAATATTTGTAACAATTCAAAAGACAGTGGAATAGTGGATTTTATTGAAGCAATGTCTTACATTTTGAAGGAAAATAATGCAGGGCAGAATTTATACAGAAGCTCTCTGTGATACTATTGCAACTACCTTATTTACAGACTCTTATGTTAACCCTTCGCTTGCTATTCACGTCAATATGCCTACCTGTAAATAGTGAAGACCCAGATGAGACAGCTCCTGCAGGAGCTGTCTCATCAGGGTCTGCACTATTTACAAGTTGATTGTGCAACCTTTGCACTACACAGCAGTGATTGCACAGCGAAATACTTGTACACAGTGAAGATATATGTAATTATACAACAGGGTGTGGGTAAAGAAGGAGACATCTATTTAAAAATTCAACAAGAGAAGGGTTAATAAAGTATGTGGTCGCATGACCGAGACTTTACTGTACATGTGTTAGATTAGTTACGTATTCTATACTTGGTGTTTTTTTGTTTTTTTTCAGATTTGACAACGGCGAATCTGTTACAAAAGACCCCGTTACATTCGAAACTGCACATTCTTACGTTGAAATGCCAAAGCTGAAAGCTAACGACATCTTTACGGTCTATTTCAAATTCAAGACGTCGAAAACCAACGGACTTATAATGTTCAATGGCAGTCCTAAAAAGGATTTCCTTGGTATGGAGCTATTTCAGGGGTATTTGTACTATGTATACAACATGGGCAGTGGGCCCGAGCGCATTCGTATTAACACCCCAGAGCCTCTAGACGATAACAAGTGGCATGATGTCTCCTTACTACGAACGAACACAGAGAGGCACGTGATGCGCGTGGACAATCATCCGGCCACAGTGGACAACATGCAAGACCGCTCATCTAGACGCTTTGATCTCGACGGACCAATGTTTTTAGGAGGAGTGTTTAAGTCTATGTATAACTCGCTGCCAAAGCAGTTTATGGCACAGTACGGGTTCGTTGGCTGCTTGGCTTCATTGGTAATCAATGGACCATCAGTGAACATACTCAAGACAGCCACCAGGGTGGAGCACCGTGTAGTTAAAGGGTGTTCAAGTAAGCTAACAACACATGTTGAACTATATTGCTTTTATCGTATCCCCGTAAAACTTAACCCTTCTCTTGCTATTCACGTCGATATACCTACCTGTAAATAGTGAAGACCCAGATGAGACAGCTCCTGCAGGAGCTGTCTCATCAGGGTCTGCACTATTTACAAGTTGACTGTGCAACCAGGGCACTCCAAGTAAGCTAACAACACATGTTGAACTATTTTGCTTTTATCTTATCCCCATAATACTTAAAGGTAATGAAATATAGACAGAAATTTTGTTTTGTATCTATAGCCTTTCCGAGTGTTTAATACACATACTAAGAAGTATTTTTAATATAAATGTAAAGTAAAAATCCTCTAAACTTGAATTCTAGCAGGGAAAAAATAGATACTTTTAAGAGGGGGCTCCTAATTGCATGATGAAAGTCATGCAGAAAGCTTTCTGCATGACTTTCACCCAGCATTAGGCTGCCTCCTGTCTCCAAAACCGATATTTATACTGAAGTGTACTTCCGGTTTAGAATTTTTTGCTGTATTAATTCCATCTATATATGTTGTGTATGTGTGTTACGTTGACATTATTCTAGCTCATGGTGCAAGTTGAACTGACTTGAAATCTGGATTCTACATTTAGTTATTATATATGTAGTTAAAGAAGTATTGTAGTATCCTTCGTCATCAGTATGTCAGTATATCTACATATAATGTACTTGTATGCTTTGTACTGTTGAAGTGAGAAACATTGGAGAATAACGTTTTAATGAAAGTTTGGATTAAAATGAGGTACACCAGATAGCGGAGAAAAAGAAAACAAAATAGATGCAGTATATTTTCACAATCAAAACTCAAATCGCTTGTATTGCTGCAATTAACATATCGTTGCAAATGGAGGTCGTTTCTTCACACCATCCACATAGGCAATTGATACTTTTATATTTATTTCGCCATTGGCCATACTTTCATATATTTTCACTTAACCCTTTCCCTGTTCAGTATTCATGTAAGAAATAATGACATCATGAATATTTAGTAGCTCAATTTTTATCATATAAACTTTTCAAGGGAATATTATGCTTTGACAAAAAACAAGAATCAGATTTATTATCAAATCAAAAGCAAACAGAGCAGACCCTGATCAGGCGGCTCCCATAGAAGCCTTCTGATCTGTGTCTACTCTGTTTGCAAAAGCGTGAAATTACGTTTATATGAAGGAAAGGGTTAAGAGTCAATTACCACACATTTATGCGGTTTAAAAACAGTATTAATAATCATAGTTTCAGTGCTTAAAATCTTCCAATGTCGATGTCGCATAGGTGCACAAGGCTTGCTGCAATGGGATACCATGTAATGACCTATACAAAAAGTTTAGATCCAGATGAGCCGCCGAATAACTCGGTTTCTCATTTACCTGCAAACTGACAACTTACGTTTTAGGAAAACAAAGAAAATAAAGTCTACAAAGAGCTTAACCAATAACGTTTTTTTTGTCTTAGGTTCCAATATGACTTGTCATGCAAACTCGTGCTTTAATCGCGGACGCTGCGTACCACAGTGGAAGTCCTACGCTTGTGACTGTGACATGACGTCTTTCACCGGTCCCTCGTGCCTTGACGGTAGGTTGACAATTATTTTCTAAAATATAAACAGTAGGTAACCCTTTACCCGATAGAGATGCCCTTTGATGCCTTTTCACACTTAGATCAGATCAGAGTGATCGTGTAGTTGTTTGACACTTACCGTATAACCTCTCTATATCGGCCACTAAGTTACATCAAGTATTTTGTGTTACATGTAAAGGCACGTCCTGTTCTACTTTCACATTGCTTTTGGATCGTTCTGTTTTACTTTCACCTTGCTTAAAGCAGCCACCTGCCCTAAATACCATCTAATTTACACAATTTAGTGGCCGTTATAGAGAGTTTTTACTGTATTTCGTAATTTTCTCTGTTTCAAGAACACGTTCAAATTAAAGCCCTTACTTCTGTAACGTGCGCCATCGGCAAGCCCTGGTGGTCACCCATCCAGCCAGTAGCCGCAAAGACTGGTAAGGAGAATTTATAGTGCTTATATACCTAACAGCCTTTCCCCTCCGAGAAATCTCGACCCGAGATTTGGCCTGGGAAATAACCGTGGGTAAGGGAATTATCTTCATCCCACCGCTGCCACCAATTGTAACGTGCACCATCGGCAATCCCTGGCGGTCACACATCCAGTCAGTAGCCGCACAGACTGTTGCTTAACTTTGCAACATATCCAAGCACATAAACCACGTTGCGAAAGAGCTAGCTCCCTGGTAAGGAGAGTTTATAGTGCTTATATACCTAACATCCTCGCTGTTACACTTCAGTAAAAACCTGTCTTTAGCGGCCATCAAAACAGGTCTAATTATAGGTCTGTATGAGCTTTCTGAATTACTTTTGCCTTGATATTAAGCTACCACATGCCTTACAGTACAGATCCATAATAAGACCATTTGTGACGGTCGCTTAAAACAGGTTCTACTGTAAATGGCAATTTATAAACTGCATCTTGTCACAATATTTACACAGTGACATACTCTAATTGCAGACAGCGTCACATACAGATTCGGTATGGACAGGGGACTGGTAACATTTGAATATGACCCGAACCTTAGACCAAGCACCAACAGTGATACACTGGCGCTAGGAATTAAGACGATACAGGATTATGCCATATTGGTCCGCGTGGACAGTGCCAAGACGGACGACTATATTCAGATGGAACTGGTAAGTGAAGCTACAATTTTGAGAAGATAACTAATACAGGCTTACCTCTTTATCTTATGAATGTTTATAAAAGAGTTACTCGGCGTCTCATCAGGATCAAAGCCGGTTGACACTTGTTCAATAGTTTATCAAACGCGTGTGTCATGACGTTTAGTCATGGTGTCTCAAAAGTTTTACTAAAGCAAAAGTAGTCAGCATTGTACCAGATCTCTATTTAACACTTACAGTGCGGGACACGAGTCACTAATGGACTTTGCAAACAGTGTAGACCCAGATGACAGGGACCCTAGAGGAGCCCTCTCATCAGGGTATGCACTGTTTGTCATGTTAAACTTTATAGAAATCCTTATATCTTCACCATAAACTTGACCTGTTTAAATTTTGGAACAGTCCATTTGAAAATACAGCGTTGTAAGTGAGTTCAAAATATTGTAAAGTCTCGCTATTACGACCTCTCAAATCGAAGTATAGTTCTGACTTGGTTTTAAAAAACCAGGTGACATGTGATATCTAAATGTAAGGACAAATGTGATACGAAAATCACCTATATGAGCTTTCTTGTACATGTATCATACTTGCCATGCATTAAACAGCGACCTACTCTTCCAGTCTCTTATGATAATTAACCAAGTGGTGGCTTTAGCGAGACTATTGTAATATTTTTTAGACTTAATTGTTCTGTTAATCATCTACACAAATCCTAGAAACAATGATTCTACAATAAAAATAAAACAGGCATCTCTGTCATGGCAGAGATAATTTTCCTACATTTATGGCTGTATTGTTAGGTTTTAAAAACTCCTATGCAGAAAAAATCGGTCCAATTGAAAAATAATGTTGCAGAAAAGTTCCTTGATTGGCCACTTATTAACCCTTCGCTTGCTATTCACGTCAATATACCTACCTGTAAATAGTGAAGACCCAGATGAGACAGCTCCTGCAGGGTCTGCACTATTTACAAATTGATTGTGCAACCAGTGCACTCCACAGCAGTGATTGCGCAGAGAAATGATTGTAGACAGTGAAGATATATGTAAGTATACAACAGGGCATGGGTAAAGAAGGAGAAATGTATTTTAAAATTCAGCAAGAGAAGGGTTAATTCTTTTGAAACTATGTTCATGCAATAAAAACATGGTCGTCATGGGCGAGCCTATTATTCTATATATAGTTATAGAGTAAAACCCTCTAAACCGCACGTTAAATGTCGGTCTTAGAGGCAGATGGCAGCTTAATGCTTATTACAGGATAATAGTCATACATACTGACATCAAGCAGCCGCCAGCCTTAAAGTATCAAAATTGTTCTCTGTTAGTATTACGGTTTACTGTATAGCGAAGCTTTAACATTTCTCAGAAAATACAGGTCCGATTTTATTATGTAATGTAACACAGCTGTTTCTTAACAGTCCTTGATTTAATTGACAGTCCTTGGCATCACATGTCAAAACAATGGTCACCATGGACAGGGCTAGTTTTCAGTATATATGGCTATATAATACGACTTTTAAAAAACTTTCTTAGAAACGGCTGGTACAATCTCAGAATAGTTTTGCAGAAATATTCATTTGTTAATCATATATCAAATTCCGCCAACCAAGTTTTCATTCAATAAGTGCTTGACCTTTTTCAGTGGGATATGTCTATTCATAGTGAAATTTTAAACAAAATTCTCAGAAACTACTGACCAGATTTCAGAATAATTTTACATTGATACATTAAAAATTGATGGGCATCTACCGAATCCCTTATAATTCTGCTGTAATACGACAAAAACACAATCGCCTTGAACTAGGCTATTCTAATAGCTTCAGTGAACATTTAAATCCTATTTTCACACTATTTCATGCATCCAGTTGTTCTTAATGAACTGTTAGCCTAGCTAAACGATTTAGGGCCATCATTAACCTGGCACACAAGGCTAATTCAGAGGTCCAGATAAGATGCGTAAATTAAATCATTTTTTAGGAATAACTTCTTTATTTCTCCACCAAACCCTATGTTGTGACCACTCTTTAGAATAGTTTCTTAGAGACGATTCTAAAGAGTGGTCACAATATAGGGGTTGGTAGAGAAATGGCGATTTTATTTGGGACACATCCTTATCTGTTGCTCTGCAGTAATATATTGAGTTCAATGACCATTTAAACAAAATCCGCACAGCAAGTTGATCTTGACGAACTGTTCTCCTAGGTGAGCGATTAGAGGACATCATTAACCTGGTTTTATTTTTAGGTTAAGGGCAATGTTATGGTGTTATACAACATGGGCCACCACGACGCTCCAATCGGCGATGTATACGCAAAGGTCAATGACAACCAGTATCATGTGATCAAACTGAAGCGTCTGGGAGCCAACGCTACATTACAAGTTGATGATCGTGAACCGGCTTATAAATATCCTATGGGTAAATATGTTTTTAATCACCAACAGTTTCCAGCTGTATTCTCAAATACCCTATTTGTAGTATTACTATACATGACATATCTCGTGCTGTTATGTCATCAAACTGTTGTTATAGCCTAACCTTCTTATGTAGAGATTATACTTGTGTACAGTAAAACCTGTCCTAAGCGGCCATTCATTTATTAAACATGGGAGTCTTAAAAAATGTATGTTGCTGCTTAAAGCAGGGCAAAGAGTAATGAAGAAAGCGCATATCCTTTTGATCTAGATTTAGCTACCACCTGTCTTTCAGATCCATAATTAGATCTCTTTTTGATGGCCAGCTAACACAGTTTTTACTGTTTTTGTAATTATTTACCATATGCATTCTATAGTGTATAATGGCCTGAAAGTACAACAATCCTTTACAATTAATAAGCAAAAATACAGTTAAATGTCTCTAGAGACACCATTCAAATGAAGTCTATTTCTGGTGGTAATTCAATACAGGACGAACTTTGTGTCGAGGGCTTTCTGCATTTTTTGTCCTGCATTAAGCAATGCTTTTCTTTTAAACTCACTTCTGTTTATTTATCTAGTGGTCGCTTTAGAAAGGTTCTGCTGAATTATATTTTACGTATCTGTGCCATTGCCTAAAGAGTAAGTTATAACAGTAAAACCTCTCTATAACGGCCACTAAATTGTGTTAATTATTTGGTATTCAGGGCAGGTGACCGCTTAAAGCAAGGTGAAAGTAAAACAGAACGCTCCTACAGGAGCGTTCTGTTTTACTTTCATCTTGCTTTAAGCAGCCATCTGCCTTTAACACAAAATACTTGATGTAAATTAATGGTCGTTATAGAGAGGTTTTACTGTATTGATATTGACCATTGTGACGAAAAGGAACACTGATATTTACAAACAGTGTAGACATAGATCAGACACCCAGCCGTACAGCCGCGGTGTCTGATCAGTATCTGCTCTGTTTACTTATTAGATAATGATCTGATCCTCCAGTTTCTGCCATTGCCAAATATTTTCTTTTTAATATGCTATTATATAAATTCAGCTAATTAATAGTCATAAAGTCACTCTTTTACATTCGATTGATATACATCATGTTAACCCTTACATATCGGGAAAGGAGTCATTAATGTCCTTTGTAAACAGCTTAGACACAGATGAGAGGGTTTCTTGATGAGCCCTTTCATCAGAGTCTGCACTGTTTGTTATGTTACTTTTTTCTTTAGAAAAATCCTTATCTTGACCTGGCTGACAAGTGATGGATAAGGCTCTAACATTATCTTCATCATGTAATCAAGGTTAATCAACTAACACCCATCAGTTATCCCTTTACATTATACAGACGCCTGTTTACGCCTTTGCAAACAGAGTAGATCCAGATCAGATAGAAGCCGTCTGATAAGGTTCTATTCTGTTAGCTTACGGAATAATATAGGTCAGATTATACAGTTTCTGATATGGCCATACAATCCCGTGTCCATATGCGATTATATTAATCAGGCAATAAATATCGATGATGTTATTATTTCTTACACAAATATTTATCAGGTAAAGTATTAAGACACCCAAATTTAAACAGTAAAACTCCTCTAAACCGGACGTTAATTTAGTGTAAATATCGGTCTTGGAGACAGGTGGCAGTTTAATGCAGGGTGAAAGTCATACAGGAAGCTCCTAGAAGAGCTTGCTACATGATTATCACCTTGTATTAAGCAGTCACCTGCCTAAAAGTATCTAAACTATCCTCTACTAGAATTTCGGTTTAGAGGATGTTTTATTGTACTTCGTTAGAGTGGTCGTTGTAGAGAGGTTTTCATGTATTTTACTACCAATGTAAACAGTGTAGACTGTGACCATAAGACGCGTGTCAACATGACGGCTGGTATGAGTTTACACTTTTCCAAATACCCGAGTGACCCTTTTTGCATTACACTAGCCTGTTAGCCTAAAGATCTATATTTTGCTGGACTTCTGTTGATCCCTTATCCAGCAAGCAGCTTGAATCTGGAGAAAACGCCGAGTGAATCGGCGCATGATCAAGGTGCAAGCTGTTTAACATTCTGTCAATCGTTCCTCAAAACCTTGATCGAAAGTAGTCAAAAGTGCATCGGATCCAAAATTGAGTAGACGGTATTTTTACACAGGGGACTAAGCATTAATGAAACTAACAATGGCGTACAAGGTAGCCGACATTTGTTGAAAACATTGCGTTGATATAGCCTTATATGGAACAGATCTGAAGGCGAGGATGGATCCAGAACAGATCCGTGGTGTTATGAGAAGAGCCTTTTGGCATGATATGTTGACCCTAATGAACATTTTAATGGGTAGTTCAACTACTCAAGTTAAAATACTCAGTAAAACCTCTCTAAACCGGAATTCCAGTAGAGATCAGTTTAGATATTTTAGGCAGCAGACTGCTTACCCAGAATTGAGCTGCCATCTGTCTCCAAGACCGATATTTATACTAAATTTAACGTCATGTTTAGAGAGGTTTTGCTGTACTAAATCATGCGTTACAATAATCACACGCAACATACGTATGTGGACGTTCATGTAAAAGACTGGTTCTCAAATATCTTAATTCCTGCATAAACATGTATATGTATATAGAAAATCACGTAAGTATAAGTAACTCTAATTCATTAACCAGTGAAATCATAACACAATATAATTACATTTCATCCTTACATTAATATACAGTAGAACCTGTGCTAAGCCGCTATTCAATTATCAAAATCAGGTGGCTGCTTAATACAGGGCAAAAGTAATGCAGTAAACTCCTATAGGAGCTTTCTGCAGTACGGATGACCTGCATTAAGCTACCACCTGCCTTACAGACCCATAATTAGACCTATGTTTGATGGCCACTTAAGACAGGTTCTGCTGTATTGTGAATGTAAACAAAAAATATTTGTTCAATATTTGCAAATGTCTACAGTATTTTTTTACAAATGTTTTCTATTTGATTCTAATCTATATAACTATTACTTATCGCTTTGCACGCTGGCAGCGAATGTGTAATTACTAACACTTTTTTACTCCATGAATACTCATTTAATATACATGTATAATGACATCATGAATATAAATAAGATTCAGGTTTATAGTGACATACATTGTATAAACACGACTATGTTGGCTATATCAGAAATGTATAATCACATCTATATTATTTCATAAGCAATCAGCGCAGACCCTGATCAGACGGTTCCTGCAGGAGCCGTCTGATCTGGGTCATCTCTGTTTGCAAAGGCATGAAAAGACGTGTTTATGGAGGAAAAGGATAAACAAAAACTGTTTGGATCACTATGATACACCGAGTAGCTCCGCGTCTCAGCAGGATCTAAACCGTTTGTCGGAATTGCAAAAAGACAACAATTCCTACAAATGAAACTTATCTTAGCGTGCAAAGATGTAAGTATTTGCATATAAACTAATTCACATTTGTTCTATTTTACACTGCATCATAAAACTGGGAGGATACTTCATTGTTGCATTCATTGTGATATTGTAAGATATAAGCAACGTTTATATGAAAATAGTTATACATTGTACCCTTCTATTTGATGTTTTTCATATACAAAGGCATTGTCTGTTTTCATTTCTAAAAGTCCATATTTCGTCAATAAATTTCTACTTCTTTACAGAAATAATTAATTATTACAGAAATACAGTCTCAGTGTCAAACCATTTGGATACTGATCAGATGTCGAGTTACCCGGTGTCTCATCTGGACCCAAACTGTTTGCAAATGTAACTAAATGTGGTAAATGTTTTTCAAGACATTCGGTTTATACAGTAAAATCCCTCTAAACCGGACGTTCACTTTAGCATAAAGTTATTTGACAAACGGAATACAAGTTTCGCAATTAGGACACATATTATTTTCAATTGCACTTTGCTTATATCCATTTTCTTTTTGACAATGTTGAACATGTTCATGAGTATTTGGAAAGAATACACTATATTCCCGCTAATACACCCACTCAAAATTCTTATTTGGGAGTTTTGTAACATGTGATAGATTAAAGCAGTGCGGGGCAAATATGATACAGAATGCTACTATAGGAACTTTCTGTACCACGTTTGTCCTGATTTAAGCAACCACCTGCTTTTACACTCTCGTATGTTAATAAGTAAAACAATTGGTTGCTTTAGCGAGACACTACTGGATTTGTAAATTGCGTATGTGCTGTGTGTGTGAGAAAGAGAACATTTCGAGGATTGTGTGCAAGAATCTAGTAACTGGCGAGACACATACACTACCATGTGCAAACAGGGTAGACCCAGACCAGAGGGTACCTAGAGGAGCCCACTGATCAGCGTCTGCACTGTTTGGCATCCATTATACTCTAGAAAACTGAAAACTTGACGCTATAGTTATATGTAAGCACTGATAGGGTATTTCATTTTGAAAAGGTTAACCCTTTCATCGCCAATCACGACAAATAGTGCAGTCCCAGATCAGACGCCGCCTTGAAAAGGCGGCGTCTGATCAGGGCCTTCACTTTTTGTCTCAAATTCTATTTCTTTATCGGTGCTTTATTCCTTTGAAATTTGCATTCATTTATCTCATTTCCTTATTTTACCGAATGATTTAACAACATTGGTCTGCAGACGACAATTTGAAATTTGGCGCCAAATGTTATAGTCAATTAAACTATTGTTTCCTAAGACTGTCAAAAGCTGTTTTTCTTTCATTTTTATTGAAAGTCACACAGTATGACATGTTGCTTGTCTCATCCGAATCCAACCTGTTTGCAAACGTCACCACGACCCAGAGTAGATCGTAGTTACGAGAGATTTGCGCTCAACCCTCGTTTTGTTGTGAGAGAGTTCTTCTGTTATGAGAAAAGGTATTGAGCAAATACAAGTTGTAGGTTATGAAATAGAAATCGTGAAATATAGTTTATATTTTTTGTAAGTGTGGTTTCTTTATGTAAAGGAGATATAGAGATATATCGGGGAGAAATAGAGAAAGAAAGGGAGAGAGTGAGATAGAGAGAGAGTATTAATCCTTATACGGCATACTAAATTCCTACTATGTTAAAACCCTTTCCCTGATGAATTTTCGTATAGGAAATAATGACGTCATAAATATTTATAAGATTTTTTTATAATGGCTTATGAAAAAATGACATTTTGGCTCAGGAAGAAGCTGTAGAATCAGATCTATATTATACCATAAGCAAACAGTGCAGACCCAGATCAGCCGTCTGATATGGGTCTACTCTGTTTGCAGATGCGTCAAATGCGCTTACATAAGGGAAAGGGTTAAATTTTACTTTCGATTCGCATAAAGTGATAGTCTCTGCTTGCAATGCGTTTTAAAAATGCCTAGAATTACATAAATTATTTGTTTGTGTACTGAAAAACAGTATATCGCTAGAAAACCTATCGAATAATCCCCGAAAAAGACTAAACTTTCATGTGTCTGATATAGAAGACACTGAATTGGTTCAGTATTAGTAATTATTCGGGTTATGTTTTAGTTTTGTAACTGTTCGAAATATGCCGATCATTTTTTGTTGTACAACAGAAACTTATAAGTATAGACGAAAACTGATTAATTTCTAGTAGTAGCTTAATGCAGGACAAAAGTAATGCAGAAAGCTCCTAGAGGAGCTTTCTGCATTACTTTTGTCCTGCATTAAGCAACTACTACAGTGGAATTTTTCGATACAAGTTAAAATTGACCACTTTAACATAACAAACACTACACCGTTTTATGATTTTATTGACAACGCATTTATCAAGAAGGCTATCACATTGTAGAAAGTATTGACTGGGTGTCAAATAGCTTAATATTTGGAGAGATGCCGAGTTACTCGGTGTCTCATCTGGATTCAAAATGTTTGCATTTAACAATCATGTTGCGATATGCCGGATAAGTGTTAAATAACCTCTTATGGTATTGCGTGTCAAATAAATTATCTTCATTGCACAATGCTTGGGAGACTGATGAGAGAGTTTAATATCATACTTAAGGTCCAGATAAGATGCGTAAATTAAAACATTTTCAAGAATATCTCCTTTATTTCTCCACCAAACCCTATGTCGTGACAACAGCATAGGGTTTTGGTGGAGAAATGATTATTTCGGTATTTGAGTGCTCACCTTTATATGTTGATCTATGGTTATAATAAATCTATCCTGTCTACAGCGAATGAGATCTAATTCTGGGTCAAAACAACTGCTGGTATCGTAATAGTAGCTGCACTGGTAGAAATTGTATCTCTAACAGAAACGCAATGTATTACTTTCAACCTGCTTTTAAAGTATTTTTTTCAATAAGTGGTCGTTTTAGACAGGTTCTATCGTATGGTAGATATTCTATTGACAGAATTGTTCTAAAAATGAGTTTATGTGATTTTTAGTCTGAGAGTTAACAGTGCAACATAGTTAAATTCTGTTTATAATACGTTTGTATATTAATGTGTGAGAGCTTGCTTGAGAAAGGACAAAATGATAATCAATGTGTTATTGTGTGAGAGCTTGCTTGAGGAATGACAAAATGATAACCAATATGTTATTGTGTGAGAGCTTGCTTGAGAGAGGACAAAATGATAATCCGTATATTTTTGTGTGAGCGCTTGCTTGAGAAAGGACAATATGATACTCAGCAATTCTAGGGTTGAGTGTAAGACTGTAATAACTATATTAGTTTTAAATTTATAAGCATTAAACCTTTTCTCTATTCCACACCCTTAAAAACAGTGTAGACACAGATCAGACGGTCCTGTAGGAGCCATCTGATCAGGGTCTGCTATGTTTACTTATGATAAAATACATGTATAGACATGATTCTACAGTTTCTGCCAAAGACAAATATTCCCGCGTCCATTTCGTATTATAACAATTAATCTAATTAATATTAATTGATATCAATCGTTTTACATGAATATTCATGGAGTAAAGGCTTAACATATTATTTTCCTATTTTTTTTTAATTTTGAATATTGAAAAACGCTGACATGAATGTCAAACAGTTTGTATCCTGATGAGACTCGAGTGTAACCCACTGATAGAAGCTACATGTAGGACACTTTTACACCGTTTCCTAAAATCTCAAGATAGGTAAAGAAAGAATTGAAATGATTAGTTTGAATGAAAGTTTATATGGAGTAACTAAGACGTTTAAAGGGTTGAAATACTATTTGGAATTGAAGGAAGTATTAAAGGCACTATTGGCAACCCTGTACTTGAAACAGGGGCCTGTTGACGCTTCCTATAGGATTCACCTGTTTGCTTATCGAATGCCTTAGATTTGATTCTATACTAATTGACATAGTAATGGGTTCACTTGGGTAATATCATAGGCGTTAACATCTTGAATCATTGAATATGAATGAAAAAACATTCTGAACGGAAGGTACTACAGTAAAACCTCACTTCAACGGCCACTAAAATGTGTTAATTAGTTGGTATTTAGGGCAGGTGGCTGCTTAAAGCAAGGCGAAAGTAAAACAGAACGCTCCTATAGGAGCGTTCTGTTTTACTTTCACGTTGCTTCAAGCAGCCACCTGCCTTTAACACAAAATATTTGATGTTATTCAGTGGCCGTTATAGAGAGGTTTTACTGTATTGTGTAACAGTTGAATGAACAGTTGGGTTTTAGTAGTTGATGTTTTGTGCCTGTGATAGTTACTTAGCATACAACAAAAAATTAGTGAGGATTGTGGGGAGAATATGCACTGTGTGATTGTGTACAGTTGTTATATTTAGCAGAACTTCCATTGTTGTATGAGACCATAAAGTTACTCATATATACAGCTACGATATTTGTTAACAACTTGTAATTTTGGATATGTACATGTATTTGTAAAGTATTTGTAAATGCAGACTCCCATACTGACATATATACCCGAGCCGTTCAGTATTATGTTTAGGTTGCATCAATAAAAAGTTCGCTAATAGAATACTATTTTTTCCGTTGATATGAAGAGCACGTCTTAGGTCATAATAACTGTTATACAAGTAAACCATTTACTTCATGAATATGTATGTAAGAATTAGTGACGTCATGCATATCAATTAGATGAATGTTTATATTGGCATGTGAACACAGACAATAATAGACACGGCTAAAACGTTTAGAGCATGAAGTATATTATTCTACATGCGAACAGAGCAGATCCTTATCAGACGGCTCTTAACCCTTTACCTGATAGAAGCGGCTTTTAGCGTGTTTGATTTATTCCTCCGCTGAAGAAAATAGTTCAAATTCATACAGTCATGAACATATTGCATGATAAATATTTTCTATATCCTAGTAGGTGGTAGCTTAAAGCAGGCTGAAAGTAAAGCAGAATGCGCCTTAAGGCGCATTCTGCTTTACTTTCAACCTGCTTTAAGTGGTCATATGTCTTCAAAACTAGAAACAGGCTATTGGGTAAAGGGTTAAATCTGATCAGGGTCTGTCCAAACATTAAAGGCGTATCTATGAAGTAAATGGTGAAATAATCTCTTAATCTTTTAAATTGTTGCAATTATTATAATAAATTCTGAAGGGTGGTGAAACTTTGTTTATATAAAATGTACAAATGCTTTAAATTTGACTGCGATCTCTGAACAGGCCAGGCTATAATAGGGTGTCGTTATAAGAACGAATAACTCGCACGCATGGCAACTTAATGTTCACCTGACCAAAGACTTTCCCATGTTTCAAAAAAACTTCAAATTCCATTTAAACAATTTCATTTTACATTTTTGTTTGGTAGGAATTAACTTAGAATGTATGGAGTCTGCATATATTCTATATACACTCTATTTTGTATGCATTCAGAAACTATTCGCATGCTTTACCCAGACCAAGAAATCGCAGGTAATACACCTGTTTTAAAATGTCTTAATTCACTTTATTTGACCATTTTTATATCCAATCTTGAAAACTATATTCTGATTGTTTCAGTCTGTTATGTTACATCTTTCAAATAGTACGCTGTTGAATCCAAATCTCCTTAAAACACTTTTGTATCGCGTCGAACACATATCCCGGACTATTTGCATTGGGCATATCCAATAAGTTACATAACTGAGATTTTTATAAACAAGGAAATTGAAGGATTACATAAATACCGTGCAACCTATTGTTTAACCCTTTACTCTATAAATACGCCTTTCTGTGCCTTTTCAAACAGAGTAGACCCATATCAAACAGCTCCTGTAGGAGCCGTCTGATCAGGGTCTATTCCATTTGCAAATGAAATAATATAGAAAGACTACAATTTCTGTCATGACCAAACTTTATTTGCGTTTGTATACCATTATAAAACATAATCTAAATTAATGGTCATAATTTCATTATTTCTTACATGAATATTCATGGAATAAAGGGGGTTGAAAACTGCCTTTCCAATTCCGCTATGCAAAATTCCGCTATGTTCACGTTTGGAGCTGGTGCAGTATGACTACAGTAAAACCTCTCTATAACGGCCACTAAACTACAGTAGAACCTCTATATAACGGCCACTAAATTACATTAAGTATTTTGTGTTAAAGCAAGGTGAAAGTAAAACAGAACGCTCCTATAGGAGCGTTCTGTTTTACTTTCACCTTGCTTTAAGCAGCCACCTGCCCTAAATACCAACCAATTAACACAATTTAGTGGACGTTATAGAGAGGTTCAACCGTACTTTCGACTGGGTCAATCTTTTCAGAAACTATTCGTTTAGTATTAGCTTAGATCCTGATGAGGCGCCGTGTTACTCGGCGTTTCATCTGAGTCTTAGCTGTTTGCAAAACTGAGTCAGTTTATAGATAGCGGGATATGGTTAAGTTGGTTTATATGAACGCTATAATTTAGCTCTGTCGGAGTGTTTCACAGGTTACATGCTATATCTGGGGGTTTTAAGTACAGCACCGATCTCTGATAACTGAAATATCCATATTCATATTTATTACATAACCTCCCTTGTATTCGAGTTAATTAGCCTTTTGCATATTTCTCTATATTGCACACGTTTAATATAAGCTATAACGCCATGTAGAAACATCACGGCGTCATGTAGATATATACGCCATGTAGATATATAAATTCTGAAAATGGGTGATCCTTCGAAAGCAAAAGTAGAAATGCAAAAAAGAGAAAATTGCAGACTCGGTTTTATTGAGTCTGTTCATGAGTAGTAATTAAAAGTGCAACACTACTTACGCCCCCTAGCACCGGCTTAAGCAGTATTCATTTTTCAAAACGATTAACATCAAAACTAATGATCCCGAAGGACCAGAACATATAACAACACTGAGAATGAAGTACGGGGCGACTTTTTAAAGCCGCCACACACGCACTTAACACGTATGACCTGTAAAAAGACATTATTAGTCGAAATCAATTATGAGATGAAAAGAATATAATGTTCGTAGTCATGTTGTACAAACTGATATTAAACTCGTCTATGAATTGATATTATATGAGCTTGTATTAAACGTGTGTAATATAGAGAAGAATATGACGGCTATATACCTCGTATTAACTCGAATACAGGGGAGATTATGTAATGATATGAATTATGATGTAAATCGCCCTTTAATCCTTTGCAAACAGGAACAGGGTCCATGCTTATAAAACTTTTTAGTTGAGTCTAAGTTCGTTCTCAAGCTTTTGATTGGTCAGGGTTGAGTTCTCAATCTTTTGATTGGCCAAAGGCTCAAATCTGACCAATCAAAAACTTGAGAACGAACTAAGACTCAAGTAAAAGTTTTATAAGCATGGATACTGGTTGATCAGCATCTGATTCGTTTGGTTATAGGTTATAAGATTGTTCTTAAATGTCTAACATGGTAAATGTCATATTTCAATACTAGAATTAAAAGTTATTTAACCCTTTACTCCACAAACACGCCTTTCTATACATTTGCAAACAGAGTAGACCCAGATCAGAGGCTCCTATAGGAGCCGTCAAATCATAGTCTACTCAGTTGAATTATGAAATAATATGGATACGATACGATTTCAAACTTGTCGCTTTTCTGTAAAGACATTTAAGAAATGCCGCATTTTAGAAATAACAAATGGACAATAATTTTGGTACATGTACAGGAAAGATTCCCAGTACGGAATGGATTAATATATCACCTTTCATCAGCCCAAAAGTTTTAATATACATTCAGACTGACATTTCTTTTCTACTGTCGGAGTTTAGTGATTGATTCCTATATGTACTAGGAATCAATATTGAGTGAATATTTTCAACCAGCTAAATAATTAAAATGTGTGCCCCTCTTTCTAAATACTTGTATCAACTATTATTACAGACAAAAATGATTTTATGACAAAGGAGCCCTTTGATCTGGGTCTACACTGTTTGCAAAGGTTTTATATACATGTACTCGGTTCCCGTATTTTTAGGGTTACAATCACTTGTATTTATAAATGTGATCAAAATGCGAGATTTGAATGGATGGGGTATTCTTCTATTGCAGACTCCCAGATGACAGTTTTCAACGACCAAGCACGAGTCTGGATAGGAGGTCGCAAAAACAAGAACAGGGAAATTGAAAACGCTTACCACGGAATCATGTCTGGTAATTTTATAACACAAGTAACCCTTACCCTGCTATCCATGACTAGGCTCACATCTGTAAATACAGTAAAAACCATCTAATGCGACCACCTAAAAGAAGTATAATTCTGGGTGCTAGATGCAGGTGGTAGCTTAATACAGGACAAAAGTAATGCAGAAAGCTCCCACAGGAGCTTTCTGTATTACTTTTGCCCTGCATTAAGCAACCACCTGCTTATAAAGACACCCATGTTTATTCATTAAGTGGTCGTATTAGAGGGGTTCTACTGTAGTTTAGATCAGGATGAATCTGTGTCGCATCAAGATCCAAACTGTTTGACACCTGTTTAACACTTTCCATCATATAAAAGTGTTTTCACAATTAGCAGACTGTTTGTCCAGTGGAGTAAGGGTTAGGAATTTAATCTTTTCATCAAAACAATTAGACACTTTTAAAGTTTTAACTAAAAACCACAAACTACCAGCCTAAAGTATTAGCTTGACCGTTATGTTTGTTTTCAAATTTCCAAACCAAAAATGAATAGTCAGCAATGATAATATAGGTACAATGGAACCTGTCCTAAGCGGCCATTCATTTATTGAATAATCATATATGTCTTAACTCTTTCTTTAACCATGATCTGTTGTATAATTACATATATCTTCACTGTGTACAAGTATTTCACTGTGCAATCATTGCTTTGGAGTGCACTGGTTGCACAATCAACTTGTAAATAGTGCAGACCCTGATAAGACAGCTCCTGCAGGAGCTGTCTCATCTGGGTCTTCACCATTTACAGGTAGGTATATTGACGTGAATAGCAAGCGAATGGTTAAAAGGCACATGATTGCTTAATGCACGGCAAAAGCAATGCAGAACACTCATATAGGACCTTTCAGCATTACATTTGACCTGCATAAAGTTATCACCTGGCTTGCAGACCAAAACTTAGACTTCTTTTTATGGCCGTTTATGACATGTTATACAGTACCTTTGCTTGGAACTCATTTATGTTTAGTTTTTCAATACCTTTCCAGGATTGTTTTTCAATGGGCACCGTATCCTCGATTATCTAAAAGACGGAGACCAAAGGGTCACAGCTGAAGGGGATCTTAAACTTGTTTCTAGATCTGAGTAAGTAGATTCAAATATTTGTAAAATTAATCGTATTGATTTATGATTAAAAGTTATTGTAATTATTAATACTTAATCGAGTATAGATACTACTCAATTTTCCACAGCTTAACTTGAAAAATACAGTTAACCCCTCTAAACCGGAGTTCTGGTAGAGAAGAATTTGGATACTTTAGGCAGGTGGATGCTTAATGCAGGGTGAAAGTCGTGCCGAAAACTCTCAGAAAAGCGTTCTGTATGACTTTCATCCTGCATTAAGCTGACACCGGCATTAATTCTGCATTAAGCTGAGACCGGCATTAATTTTAATTTGAAATTCTGGCTAAGAGGGGTTTTACTCGAACTATGTGAACACAGTAATTCTTCCTCTTAAGTAGAGATCACTTTTATAGTTTCATACTGCAGACACAAGGTAATAAATGCTGAATGAAGAAAAGTTGATGTTATAGCATTTACACTGCGTAAAGATGTGTAAGAGCGTATACTCTTGTGTTGAATATTATCGAATGGGATTATTTTACAGTAACTGTAGAACCTGTCTTAAGCGGGCATTCACTTATTGAACATACGAGTCTTTAAAAAGCAGATGGTTGCTTAATACAGAACAAATGCAATGCAGAAAAGCATCTATAGAAGCTATCTGCATTACTTTTGATCTACATTAAGCTACCATCTGTCTTACATACCCATTTTATGACATCTTGTTGATGACCACTTAAGACGGGTTCTACTGTATACGTTCTTGTATTTAACAGTGCTTATCCACCACTCACCATAACTGGAAATGACAAAAATAACATACAGTCTACGCAGGGAACCAAGGTAATTAACATTCAAAAACTTATCTGCAGTAGAATCTCGCTAAAGCGAATACATAATTTATTAACATAATATAAATAAATAAATAAACAAATTATAATACTGTAAAACCGAGTTCAAAGAGCAAAAGTGATACAAAATGCTCGTATAGGGTCTTTCTGTATCACTTGTGTCCGTTTTAAATATCTGAATTTAGAATTCTTTTGAGTGGTCGTATTAGCGAGACTTTACCGTATTCTAATCTACTTTCCTCAACTATGACAGGAATCTAGAAACTTAGGTAGATCACCATTGCAGTCCACTAGTGGCATGTGGTACCGACCTCGAATATGTTTGATGCAGTAAAACAGGTTAGGAAGTAGGCAGTTGCTTAATGCAGGACAAACTTAACCAGCATTAAGCTATCACCTATGTTAGTGACTCAGTATTATAGCTACCACCTATGTTAGTGACTCAGTATTATAGGTACCACCTACGTTAATGACTCAGTATTATAGGTACCACCTACGTTAATGATTCAGTATTATAGGTACCACCTACGTTAATGACTCAGTATTATAGCTACCACCTACGTTAATGACTCAGTTTTATAGCTACCACCTACGTTAATGACTCAGTATTGTAACAACCACCTACGTTAATGACTCAGTATATTATAGCTACCACCTGCGCTAGCTGCGGTCCACTAGTGGCATGTGGTACCGACCTCGAATATGTTTGATGCAGTAAAACAGGTTAGGAAGTAGGCAGTTGCTTAATGCAGGACAAACTTAACCAGCATTAAGCTACCACCTATGTTAGTGACTCAGTATTATAGCTACCACCTATGTTAGTGACTCAGTATTATAGCTACCATCTACGTTAATGACTCAGTATTATAGGTACCACCTACGTTAATGACTCAGTATTATAGCTACCACCTACGTTAATGACTCAGTATTATAGCTACCACCTACGTTAATGACTCAGTATTATAACAACCACCTACGTTAATGACTCAGTTTTATAGCTACCACCTACGTTAATGACTCAGTATTGTAACAACCACCTACGTTAATGACTCAGTATTATAGCTACCACCTGCGCTAATGACTCATTATTATAGCTACCACCTACGTTAATGACTCAGTATTATAGCTACCACCTACGTTAATGACTCAGTATTATAACAACCACCTACGTTAATGACTCAGTATTATAGCTACCACCTACGTTAATGACTCAGTATTGTAACAACCACCTACGTTAATGACTCAGTATTATAGCTACCACCTACGTTAATGACTCAGTATTATAGCTACCACCTGCGCTAATGACTCAGTATTATAGCTACCACCTACGTTAATGGCTCAGTATTATAGCTACCACCTAAGTTAATGACTCAGTATTATATCTTCTCTTAATAGTATCTTAGGACAGGTTATTCTTTCAAGGTAAAGGCATTATATGCAGTTACGCATCGTTTCTTTATGACAAGTATCACCTTGATAAGAGATGAAGGTCATGAAAAGCTCCAAAATGAGCTTTGTACATTATGTTTACCAGGCATTAATCAGCTACCTGCCTTACACGATCTAAAGGGTCTGTTTATTACTTTCCTCTACAGAGGGGTTTAAAGTATATATATAAAAGGCATACATGTACTTATCATTCGTCAGTGCACAGTTCAGCGCAGTAGTCTTTAAGTAATATTTATTTTCAAACTGGGTGATTTAATCCTTTACTCCATGGATATGCCTTTTAACGAGGGTTGTTCAGTTAAAGATTGAATTACATTTTTGTTGTGTTCATCGATGTATAAATCCAGACCTGATCACACACAACTTGCATGAATTCCGAAGGAATTCATGTAAAAAGTTGTGTGTGATCAGGTCTGGATTTATACATCGATGAACACAACAAAAATGTGATTCAATCTTTATAATTCCATCCATCTGTCCATTTAAAAAGTCTTACCTGCAGACATAAAACAAATTTGACATTGGCTATTTCAAGTGCCGAGCGTAGGAATTCAATCAATACACATTCTAACAACTATGTCACTTTGTGTACTGTATCCTACGTCATAGATGACGTATCATAGACTGTTCTCAACTATTTGACCTACTTGCAACAAATCGAGGTTACAATGTAACAATAACTAAAAAGCAATAAACGGAATTACTTCAACACATGTCCTACCTTACTACTTTGTCATATTTCCTCTTAATCGAATAACTTGCACAATCCTCATTGGACGCGATCTGTATAAGCTCTGAACATAGACCAGTGGAATACGTGTCCGAATCCTCAACATCTCTTGAACAAACCCCTAATATCTTCTATAAAATGCACTCTACACGAAAGTTTACGTTTGATATACAGCCAAGTAAAGGCACGTATTCTCAATTATATTCAAACCCCGATGACTGTGCAGGCCAACAATTGGATCTAGAATGTTATTTCTGGCCTGGTAAACAGTACCTACCAGTACGTTTTACTGGGGTCTACTGTCGTCCTGGATTTGACGGGGAGGTGTCTTGTTATTACTGGCAGAGTGACCATGCCACTTTGACACTATGTCTGGTCTGTAGCCCTCGCTTTGTTTTCTCCAAATCAACACACGGTTATCACTGCCGATCACCACTTTACTTCCATCCGAAAAAATCACTTTATCCCACCTCCCAGAAGTTCACCTCGTCCATTTCTCTCTACACCATGCGAGCCGCCTGGCTCTGCTGGTTCTTGATATACAATCACTTGCCTTTTACCATAAATTTCACTCTTTACACTTCAATTTCAAAATACACGCTCCACAAAACTTCAAAACAACATTTTTCTCCCAATAATTCTACGTCAGCATGGTTTCAAGGAATTTGTCTATAAATAGAACATGCATAGTAAAAAGAAGTACATAGTGTATCGGCTACTGGTTACCGACTTCATGTAAATCATGGAGCAACAACCGAGAACCAGCTCTTTACATTCATTGAGAAATGAATGTCAATTTTCAACCAATCAGATTCGGCGATTTTGTGTAAATGTCACTGGATTGGAATTATTAAATAATGAAAACAGTCATCGAAAACATTAACCTCTAAAATTATAGTGCTTAACATGACGTCACTTCCTGTTTAGTTCAAAATTGAGGCTAGTAGAGAAAATCAAAGATTTTACACCTGCACAAGGCTTCAGCTTGGAGATGACACAAAAAAAAATCATGATGATTTATTCAGAGTTTACTCAGATTTAAAGATGGAAGAAAGCTTCTTTCTGATAAGCCTAGGCCAGGGGCGCCAAAATCCAAGGTGAACGAGACTTTGGTAGCAAATGTGAAATTCCAAATAGACGAATACCCAAATGTATCTATACGGATATAAGTTCAGATTTTGATGTTTGAATTGGTGCAGTTCATAAAGCGCGATATGAAGAATTGGGACTGAGAAAAATATCCGCATGATGGGTTCAGGACCTATCGAAAGCTATAAATTTATAACTACGAGGTATACCGATGGAAGAGTATCACGCAACATTTGACAAATGGCTCAGAAGGCTCCAACTGTGCATAGAGAGAGCAGGAGAATACTTTGAGGGACAGCGAAAAAAAAATTAAGATTGAACAATTGATACCAGGGGAAATTAGGTATTTTCATTATTAAATGTACGCCCCTCGTAACACATTTACAAACAGAGTAGACCCGGGTCAGAAGGCTGCTATAGGAACCGTCTAGCCAGGATCAGCTATTTTTGTTCATAGTAATGTATAGATGTTATTCTATAGCTTTTGCTAAAATTCCCTTATTCATAATGCTATTATGACAACTCGGCTAATCAATATTTACATGATATTATTCAGTAAATTAACCCTTTCGCTGCCAATGCCGGATCTGTGATTACCTATGCAAACAGTTTGGATCCAGATGAGACGCCGAGTAACTCTGCGTCTCATCAGGATCCAAACTGTTTGTTACTGTTACTATGTTTTTGGAAACAAAAATGAAGAAAATCAAAAGAATAAAAAAGTGTAGCAGACGACAAAGTTAGCAGACACCAGAGTTTGGCATGATGTAAAGGTTATATTATTTGCTTTCATTCACAATTTACATTTTGTTTTGTTTTATTTACTTTACATTTAAAGGTACACCTACGATATAAAAGGGCTGACCAAAACTCAGCAAGGAGAAGAAATAAAATGACAGCGAGCAAGACATCTACACAACCATATTGGCAATACAAAAATCTGATATCAAAGAACTTTATCATAAGATTCCTTAATAGTGATAATCATCTATCGAAAGGAAAGCCTAAAGACAAATTTATCCCCTCAGATAAATATGTACATAGAAATACTGCTCAAAACCCGTACAATCATTCCACTTCTGTTAAAACATTGCATAACGGCTCAAACAAAACAGGCAGCATACTCCATAAAAAAGATCATTTTATTGGAGGAAATGTTGGATCTATTTATAGCTCAGGAAATGGGAGGTTAGAGAATGGAGATACAGAGGATGACCCATCAGGGTATTCTATATTTGGAAGCGGAGACTTAATTTCTGATGATGATGAGCTTCGTCCATTTGTTGCTAAAGCTTTTATTAAGGCACGAGAAAAATATTTTAGAAAGCTTTTGAAAATGTACAAGTTATCCAATTTGAACAATGAGAATATAGCTGGCTCCGAAACACCTAAAGTAAAAGTGGAGACACTCCGTGGCACTCCTTTTGTTAAGCAATACAGAGTTTCAAAAAACACATACCCAAAAGATCGAGGAAAAGCTTCAAGATTTAAGAACAGAAGAGAATTTCCATCAAGTTTACAAAATTCCAATGACAAGAAACATTCCAAAGTAAGTGACTGCATGGTATGCTGAGTGCAGAGTGAAGTGTTGGATTTATCATGATTTACTAACACAATTAGGTTAAACGCACATACTTACATACTGAATCGAAAACTTAAACTCTAACTGATTCAGAAACTTAAATTCTAACACAGCGATTTAGAAATCTAAATTCTAACAGTGATTTTTGAAACCTAAAATCTAACATAGTGGTGTAGAACCCTATATTCCAACGTAGTGATGTAGAACTCTACATTCTAATATTGTGATTTAGAACCCTACATTCTAACATAGTGATGTAGAACTCAACATTCTGACAGTGATTCAGAAACCTACATTCTAACATAGTAGTGTAGAACCTTACATACTAACATTGTGATTTAAACTCTATAGTCTAATATATATAACATAGTGATGTAGAAACCTACATTCTAACATAGTAATGCAGAACCCTACATTCTAACATGGTGATGTAGAAACCTACATTCTAACATACAATGTAGTAATGCAGAACCCTACATTCTAACATGGTGATGTAGAAACCTACATTCTAACATAGTAATGCAGAACCCAACATTCTAACATGGTGATGTAGAAACCTACATTCTAACATAGTAATGCAGAACCCTACATTCTAACATGGTGATGTAGAAACCTACATTCTAACATAGTAATGCAGAACCCTACATTCGAACATGGTGATGTAGAAACCTACATTCTAACATAGTAATGCAGAACCCTACATTCTAACATGGTGATGTAGAAACCTACATTCTAACATAGTAATTCAGAACCCTACATTCTAACATGGTGATGTAGAAACCTACATTCTAACATTGTAATGCAGAACCCTACATTCTAACATGGTGATGTAGAAACCTACATTCTAACATAGTAATGCAGAACCCTACATTCTAGCATGGTGATGTAGAAACCTACATTCTAACATAGTAATGCAGCACCCTACATTCTAACATAGTGATGTATAAACCTACATTCTAAAAGTATTGTATAAACCTACATTCTAACATAGTAATGCAGAACCCTACATTCTAACATAGTAATGCAGAACCCTACATTTGAACATAGTGATGTAGAACCCTACATTCGAACATAGTGATGTAGAACCCTACATTCGTAAAACCATACATTCTAACATAGTGATGTAGAACCATACAATCTAACGTAGTGATGTAGAACCCTACATTCTAACATAGTGATGTAGAACACTACGTTCTAACAGTGATTCAGAAACCTAAAATCTAACATTTGGGTTATGAACCCTAAATCTAACATAGTGCTTCAATTTCTAGTAATTTCTTCACCGTTTTAACTTTTAACACTACATGTATGTTCAGTTGAAAGTGACACAGTTTATGGCAGCTTCAATTCTTTTCCCATGTCAGTTTTGTGAAAACATAACTAATGGTCTGGGTCCATGCTTATAAAGTTTTTAGTTGAGTCTGAGTTTCGTTCTCAAGCTTTTGATTGGTCAGATTTAAGTTCTCAGGCTTTTGATTGGTCAGATTTGAGCCTTTGGCTCAAATCTGACCAATCAAAAACTTGAGAACGAACTCAGACTCAAATAAACGTTTTATAAGCATGGACCCAGATTTGTTCCATTTGAATAGGATGTAGCGCATGTGGGCATTACCATGCGTTCGAAATATTTTAATATGCTTTAGATATATGAACAACCGACAACGGTCACTGGAAACTCTTAATCCGGGTGTTTAATCATTTAATCCATAGAGATGCATTTAAACGTCATTGCAAACAGAGTAGACCCAGATGTTTCCAAAGGGTACGCTCTATTTGCGTATGAAATAATATAGATCTGATTCAACAATTTAAGCCATGACCAAACCGTTATTTATCCACAAACCATTATAAAGATTAATCGAAATAATATTTAGTCTGTCGTCTTTTCTTGCATGAATATTTATGGAGTAAATTATTAAATTGGATGGAAGCTCAAAGTATAAACGCTATGCAGAAACGAGCTTTCTGTATGGCTCGTTCAGAATGAAGCAGGTGCATACGTGTATTGATTAGGTGATCGTTGTACAGACGTTTTATTGAATATAATTTAGTCAAGCTTTGAGAAAGGCTTCTCCACCAGTTTGCATCCAGACAGTTTGAGACACGACGTTTGATATTATGATCTATAATATTTGTCACACAGAAAGGTATATAAAATGATCAGTCTACGATTTGACTGGTTCTACATTGTTTATTCATCTTCTCGTTACATAACAATAAACACTCTCTCTTACATGTAACTCATTCCTTCCTAGTGGTGCGTTTTGGCGTCTCTGTAAATGTCACATTTAGAAACCATTGTGATAGATAGAGCATTTGCTCCATAGCAGCAAATGCTCTGTTTATCACAATGGTTTAAAAACTACACAATTCTAATTGTTTCTTTTTCTCTAGTAAATGCTCCTTTTCGGTAAATTAATTAAAAGAGGTTTGGTCGAAATATAGTATAGGAGGGAATGGCTTAATAGCTAAACTCTTGCAACTCGGGAAACACATGCATTGCCATTTGCAAACAGTTGAAATCCTGATCAAAGGGCTTCTCTAGGAACCATCTGATCAGGGTCTGTGCTGTTTGTCATTAAAGCCCATTTAGTACGTATAGGCATTTCCTACTTAGTGTATTCTTTGGTTACACATTGATTGGCTATTTTACTCTGATAACTCAAGTTTGAAAGGGTTAATATAGGAAGTAAATGATGAAGGAAAGTTTCTGCATGTAATGAAGTTGCTTGCATAACTTTCGGTCTTCATTTATTAGCCATTTACTTAAAACAAACCTATTCATTAAGTTACCGCAATAAAGTTCTGCGGGTTCAAATTGAAATTACCCACCTAATTCGAAACCATCTGATTAGGACCTACACTGTCTGCTGCATTAGCATACGGACATCTACTGCATATTAGAGCAAGCAGCAGTATAGACACTGGTCATACGTCTATAGATGTGAGTGGGGAATCTCTGATTCTCTTTTGCAAACAGTTTGGATGCAGATGAGACACAGATTAACTCATTAGGAATGAAACTGTTTGATAATTTGAATGTTTTTAGGAAACAAATAGGAAGAAAATAAATTAAAAGAGAAATAAGGCAATTGAAGCAGACGATTGATTTTAGCAGCGAAATAATTAACCCTTTTTCTCCATGAATATTCATTAACGAAACGATGACATCATGGATATCAGTTAGATTAATTACTTAACCCTTTCCTAAAAACGCCTTTCTACGACTCTGTAAAAGTCACTTTTTGAAACCATTGTGATAGATAGAGCATTTGCTCCCAAGGAGCAAATTCTCTATTCATCACAATGGTTCCAGAACTACAAAATTCTAAAAAACATTCTTTTCTCTTGTAAATGCTCCTTTTCGGTAGATTTATTAAAAGAGATTGTGTCTAAAAATAGCCGATGGAGGTAAGGGTTAAAATGGCATATTAATACAAGACGTGTTTGCCAATGTAGAAGCTGTAGAATTAGATATATAATATCCCGTAAGCAAACAGAGCAGACCCTGATCAAACGGTTCCTACAAAAACCGTCAGATCTGGGTCTACTCTGTTTGCATAGGCGTAGAAAGAAGGTGGATTTATTGAGTAAAGGGTTTAGATAGATCGGCTAATCTTGGCAGATTGTAAGCGTGTTGTTTCCAACGAAGCGCCTCATTTAAATTGCATGCGACATTTGTACATGTAATGTCTTGCTATTAACGTTACTAATTATCAAGCCGAGTGCATTGATCAGTAATATAGTTTCAGCGCCATGAAAACATAGACAATTACAAACATTTGAGACAAAAACGGTGTTGATTCTGAATAGTGTACAAATATGAAGGTGATTATTTTGTTTTGCAAATAGAGTAGACCAAGATCTAAGTCTGATCAAATTCTGTCTTGTTTGCTTTCGATATGGTATAGCTCTTATGCTTTTTGTCCAAAATGTGGCATACTGATGATACCCGTAAATTAAAAATCTGTTGACAAATATCTCATTCACGTGTATTCTTCACTAAATTCCTATGTTGAGGTCACTCTTAACAAAGGTCCAAATAAGATGCGTAAATTAAAACATTCTCAAGAATATCTTCTTTATTTCTCTCGAAAAGACTATTCTAAAGAGTGGTCACAACATAGGGTTTAATGGAGAAATGCCTATTTTAGTATTTGAATACGCACCTGTTTATCTGTTGATCTGCTCTTTAGATAGAATCCTCTCTTCGAAGCGATTCTAAAGAATGGTCACAACATGACAATAGGAAATACTGTAAAACCTCTCTATAATGGCCACTAAAATGTGTTAATTAGTTGGTATTTAGGGCAGGAGCGTTCAGTTTTAATTTCAGCTTGCTTTAAGCACCCACCTGCCATTAACACAAAAAACTTGATGTAATTTATTGGCCGTTATATAGAGGTTTTACTGTACTTTCCTTTATCTATGATTCACGTGTATGGTTGTATGTTCTAGGGTATCACGCCGAAACAATCTACCACTGATGACAACATTATTCACAGTGGCAGTGGCCCGTATGAATGCATCAACATCGATGATGAAGAGCAGTGCATCACTCCAGGGCCGGAACCCACAGACGAAATTATCACTGCCAGTGTCAAGATTACCAACAGACCAACTCCACGGCCAAAGTATGCAAACACTCACACTTTTTTTGGTTTTCTGTACGCTTTTACGAATTTGTTATACAACGTCAATCAGTTTGAGTCTAGATGAGACATCGAATGGATTAAAGCCTCTTCGGATTTCAATCTGTTTGACATTCTAGTTGTGTATTAAGCTCAGTAGAGCGCAACGTGCGCAGGGTGAGCTTTAGTGATCGCCTGATGTCCGTTAAGGACAGCTTCTGCTGCATAATTATATTACTATAAAGTAACACCTTTTTAATCCGGACGTTAAATGTAGTATACATATCGGTCTTGGAGACAGGTGACAATTTAATGCAGGATGAAAGTCATGCAAAAAGCTCCTCTATGAGCTTTCTTCATGGCTTTCACCCTGCATTAAGCAGCCACCTGCCTAAAAATATCTACATTCTTTTCGGTTTAGAGTGTTTAGAGCAATATGACTAAATACAGTAAAACCTCTCTATAACGGCCACTAAATTGTGTTTATTAGGGCAAGTGGGTTCAGGGCAGGTGGGTGCTTAAAGCAAGGTGAATGTAAAACAGAACGCTCCTATAGGAGCGTTCTGTTTTACTTTCACCTTGCTCTTAACAGCCACCTGCCTGTAACACAAAATACTTGATGTAATTTAGTGGCCGTTATAGAGAGGTTTCATTGTATATCAAAAACGTATTAACACCGTCAGTGCCAGGAATACAGATCTGTGCAAACAGTTTGGATTCAGATGAAAAGCCGAGTAACTCGGCGTCTCATTATGATCCAAATTGTTTGACACTACGTCTGTCATTTTATAATACGGCAAATGAACAAACGCCCTCTCATAAACTTGAAGCAGACGCAAATGTGTTCAGCAGATGACAATGTTGGCACTGAAATAGCGAAGCGAACTAACATTACATAGTATAATCAATAGCATAGAAAACCTTAGACATGGGTTTACTGAAAAGATTTGTTCTATTGACTTTACGTGTTTAGCTTCTGCGGTACATCTATTCCATTGTTGAGCCTTTATCCCATTAATATTCAAATAATAAATGCTGACGTCATGAATATTGATTAGATGCCTATTTAATATAATGGTGCATGAACACATGACAGTTTGGCCATGGCAGAACCTGTAAAATCAGATATATATATTGTTCCATGAGCAAACAGAGCTGATCCTGATCAGACGGCTCCTGTATGAGCCGTCTGATCTAAGTCTACTGTGTTTGCAAATGCGTAAAATGCATATCTACTATGTTTGCAAAATACAGTAGATCCCCTCTAATGCGACCACTTAATAAATAAACATGGACGTCTTTATAAGCAGGTGATTGCGTAATGCAGGACAGAGTAATATAGAAAGCTCCTCTATGAGCTTTATGTGTTACTTTTGTCCTGCATTAAGCTACCACCTGCATCTAGCACCCAGAATGATTCCACTTTTGGGTGGTCACATTAGAGGGGTTTTACTGTACGTTAAAACATTATTATATTGAGTAAAGGCCAACTCTGTCAAAGAGTAGTATACAATGTACAATAAATGACAAATGCTCTCATGTAAGTTACAAAAAAATCATTTACTCCCAAATTTATTTAACCTTTAGCCTGATAATCAAATTATTTTTACAGAATTTTTCACCTACAATATTTCCAAACTTCAAACTATAATCAATTTGTCTATCAAAATGCAATAAGGGTGTCAAACAGTTTGGATCCTGATGAGACGCCATAGCAGGCTAAAGGTTAATACGTAAGTTAAGTTTGGAATCGATATAATGTTCATGTTGAAGAGGCACTGCAAACAATATGCATGTATCCTAATTGTATGTTAGTATATGTATAAGCAAGTGTTTGCTTCAATGAAAAGTGAAAACCCTGGTCAGAGGGCTCGTTTGGGTCTACACTATTTGACTCTGTGCAGTTTATAGTATTATAATGGGAGTAAAGTGCATGGGTTAACCCATTCCCTCATATCGACGCCTTTTGACGCCTCTATAACAGTCACTTTGTTAACCTGTTGTGATAAATAGAGCATCTGTTTCATATGAGCAAATGTTCTATTTATCACAATGGTTTCGAAACTATACACGCGTATTGTTTTCCCTTTTCTCTAGTAAATGCTCTTTTCGGTAGACTTATTCAAATAGGTTGGATCTAAAAATAGCCAATGTGGAAATGGGTTAATAGTCTTCTCTTGAAAATTCGGATCTGATACAGAAGAAAGAAATGCACTGTTCAATTTTCACCAGATCTATATAAATCATCTAGTGACTGTGTTATATAAATAAAAATGATACGATTTATTATTTGGTTCCAGGAAAAACAACTCGAAGGAGTGTAAGGACAATAAAAACAGTGATTGCGACACAACGGGTGGTACACAGGTGATTTTAACATCCGATGATGGTAATACCACGAATGTAAACACCGTCAACACACTGTCTCCAGGTGGGGACCTTCCAAACCAGCCAAAAGAAACACGCAGAAAAGACAATGGACATCTTAATATCTTTTTAATCATAGGTATTGTAGCTGGAGTATTAGTGGCTCTGATCATTTTAGTGATAGCTCTGTATAAATTTCGTAGCCGGGAGGAGGGTTCATACCGCGTTGATGAAAGTCAAAATTTTGCCTACTTAGAAGCCAAGAAACAACAAACAAACGGTTCAGCAATAAATACAATGGGTAATGGAAAAGTAGGTGGAAAGAAGAAAGATGTGAAAGAATGGTATGTATGATATGAGGAGATTGATTCGTGTGTGAAAGCAGACGCATAGATGGGTTAGGTGCGTATATTAAAACATGTTTTTTCATTAAAGGATAATCATTACATGTACAGTTGAACTTCGATAAATCGACATTCAAGGGACCATACAAATTAGTTCGAGGTAACAGAAGTTCGAGCTATCCGATGTCTAACCTGAACCATTCCTCAAGGCCACACCTTAATACAGGTGTAAAGTAATGCTGAAAGCTCCTGTAGGAGCTTTCAACATTACTTTATACCTGTATTAAGCTGTAACATGTGTTTCTAGATATCTGTAGCGATACTTTTGGAGCAATTCTGTATTGTAAGTTTTGGAGGGACTGAACATTTTGTTTGAGTTATCCCGAAGTTCGAGTTATCCGAGTTCGAGTTGCTTCATATAAACGCTTTTCCATGCATTTGCAAGCAGAGAAGACCATGCTCAGACTAGTCCTATAGAAGCCGTCTTATCAGGGTCTGCACTGTTTGCTAATGGAATTTGATAGTTCGTTTCTTTACTTTCTAAAATGGCTATAATGTTCCAACTTCCATATTTCATTATAACTATGCTGTTGTTCATGACTATTCAGTAGGTATTGAACTTTTAGAATAAACATAGAACAGTGAAAGGGTTAAAGCATATTCACAGCATATTGTCTGATAGACGAAATGACGAATTTAGTATTGGAAACACGCTCCTCTTCATCTATGACTCTGTGATGAACAAATGGATTTGATTGGATGAGCAAGTTCACCTGCCAATGTATATGTGTCTGCATGCCTGAGGTTTCGTTGAAGTGTAAATTGAAAAAATAAAGTTAAACCTGTCTATAGCAACTTTCCAAAATAAATCTTATCATAGGTTTAAAAGACTGGCAGTAGCTTAATGCAGGATGGAAGTTATGCAGAAAACTCCTATAAAACAAGCTTTCTGCATTACTTTTATTCTACATTAACACATTCTCTCCTATTGACGTCTTTTTACGCCTTTGTAAAAGTCATTTATTGAAACCATTGCAATTAATAGAGCATTTGCTCCTACTATGGAGCAAATGCTCTATTTATCACAATGGTTTTAAAACTACACAATTCAAAACTTTTCATTTCCCTTAGTTAATGCTCCTTGTCGGTAGATTAATTCAAAGAGGGGTCTACACTAGCCTATGAGGGAATGAGTAAAGCAATTGTCTGCTCTTATAGACCTGCATATTTATTCATTGTCTATGGTCGTTATAGACAGGTTATACCGTGTCAGTGTAGAGAGTACATGTACGTGCTAAACATTTTCCTAGTACAGTAAAACCCCTCTAATCCGGAATTTAGTAAAGAAGAATTAAGTTCTTTTCAGGGCAAGTGACGCCCTAATGCAGGCTGAAAGTCACGACAACCGCCCTGCATTAAATCGCCACCTGCCTAACAGACCGGTATTGATATGAATTTGGACGTCCTGTTTAGAGGGGTTTGACTGTATGCTGATTATATGCATATTTCTGCATTTGCGAACTGACTATATCTAATTGGGATTCTAACTAACCGTATGTCTCATCAGGATCCAGACTACTTAACACTCTTATTACGTCTTAGTAAATACAAAAACGTCTGTTTTCAACTCTAAGTAAGAGTGCAATAGAACATGTCTAAATTGACTGAATTGACAGAGCTCAAAAGTAATAAAAAGCAGGCGGTTGCTTAATACAGGGCAAAAGTAATGCAGAAAGTTCCTACTGGAGCTTTCTGCATTACTTTTGATCTGCATTAAGCTACCATCTGCCCTACAGATACAAAATTAGACATCTTTTTGATAGTCGTTCTACTACATATATTTACTATGAACGGAGTGTGGACAGCAATCTATAGGTTAATCTACCCTGTGTATGTCGAGAGAGATTGGCATATCTATTTATAGAAAGCAATTGACTGGAACCGTGTGATTCTGTGTATATAAAGCAGCTAGGCGCTTGATTCGTGTATCATTGGTTGCATACATGCTGGGGTATTGTAGTAATAGGAACAATGATTTTTGTATATGTACAGTGCCATCTCATCATTTGTTAATTGCAATTTGTTTATCGTATTGTGGGATACAGATATTATTATATGAGATGTTAGATATTTCCATATATTGCATGTTGCAAGGTTTGTCATTCAATCTCATTTTTTAAAAAATCATTGTTGGCGTTTCCTGCAACTTTGAAATGCTGTACATAACACTAGCACTAGATCAGAAAAGACTATAGTTTGTCTATAGTAAATGGTACATTGATGTACTGAGTGCTATAAATAACCTACAACCTTTTTCGATCTACTTCTAACTGTGTGCTACAATAGTACTTCATCCTTAACCTGCTACAGCCATGTACATAAGACGATTATTTAGGAAATCTAATAGTTTTTATATTTCTGCGCCAAATACTACAGTGAAACCTCTCTTAACCGGAATTCTAGTAGATAAGAAATTAGACACTTATAGGCAGGTGGCTGCTTAATGCAGGGTGAAAGTCATGCAGAAAGCTCCTCTAGGAGCTTTCTGCATGACTTTCACCCTGCATTAAGCTGCCACCTGTCTCCAAGACCGATATTCATACTAAATTTAACGGCCGGTTAAGAGAGGTTTTACTGTATTTATCTTCGGATTTCTCATGTGAGGAAGCCTCCTAGTTTACTTGCGATAATTGTGTTACCCAAGTGTTCTTCTGTGCACGGAACAAAGCAATATGTTCCGAGCGCGGAAGAGCCTCCGGGATCTTCCTCCACCTGTAATTAGATGGACGTCGCGATATAAATGCAATACTGTTAAAGCGATGTAAAACTCAAAACAAACACATTAACAATTTACCTTGCTGCTATAAAAAAGTCAAACAACTAGGTCTGACGGGTCACGGGTTCGCCGAGTCCATTTTTAAGGGAGATCAGCATTTCGGATAGCCACGTGCCATTTATAAAAGAAAATGTTTAGTTATAGGTATAAAGAATAAGCGCATTAGTTATCTGAGAATATAGCGTAGTGGATAAGACGTAGGACCATAAAGAAAAATATGATCGACGAAAATTTTATTAGGCGCAGGTTCGAGTCTCGCATCAACCTAAAATATTGTTTTGCTAAAAATATTAAGGAAAGTTCCATTAAGAGCATTAGTTTTGTTGTGCATTAAGAAGCCTTAAAACTTATATTGATTTTTATATTTTAGCATCGATTTATTATTGAAAATATGGCTAATATAGGACTCGAACTCAAACAAAGGCACCCTTCTCTAACATAGAGGACCATGTGCATAAATGGCCATTACAATTATACAATATGACATAAAATAACACTCTACTATTCATTAAAAATTAAAAAAAAGTTTAAGGTCGACACGGGATTCGAACCCACGCTCAATAAAAAACTACCCTCGCAATGTCTTCTGCGTACCTAGACTAATCTGCCTTCAATTTTATCTTATATACTAAACTCGTCTGTTTAAAAAAAATGGTCCGAGAACATGCGGAATGCTGATCTTCCTAAAAATGGACACGGCTGACCTTTGACACGTCAGACCTAGTTGTTTGACTATACTCCTAGATAGAAGCGGCTCCTAGAGACGATTCTATTGAGTAGCAGCGTGATAGGGATTGACTGATAAATATGTGTTTTGATAGGTCTACATTTGATTGTCTACAAGGTGAATTATGTACAGTTCCTTGTGGACTTACTACATGTGGTAGTTCAGCCTAAAAGACAAATACTATTTTGCGTTCATACACAATTCTACATGTATTTTGATAGAACAGTACGCATTATATCTGTTGCTGAAAAAAAATTAGTTGACATAGAATATCATCTACAACAATTAAAAACTTCGTTCATCTCTATTCTTTAACCCTTTCCTCCATAACTACGCCTTTGCAAGCAGGGTAGGCCCAGATCAAACGGCTCCTGCAGGAGCCGTCTGATCAGGGCCTGCCCTGTTTGCTTATGCTATAGTATATATTTAATTCTATGTACAGCTTATATCATGGCCAGACATTCCCGTCACAATGTTCTATTATAACAATTTTAATCCAGTTAATATTCAAGACGTTATTATCTCTGACAAAAATATCCATGGAGTAAACCCTAAACCCATTACCTCATAGGCTATTTTAGATACAACATCTTTGAATAAATCTACCAAAAAGGAGCATTAACTAGAGAAAAGGAAACTTTTAGAAGTGTGTTGTTTGAAACCATTGTGATAAATAGAGCATTTGCTCCTATAGGAGCAAATGCTCTATTTATCACAATGGTTTCACAAAGTGACTTTTACAGAGTCGTCAAAAGTTGTCAATATGAGGGAATGGGTTAAGAGTTAAATCCGTCTTAGCATCAATGGTTTTGAACCCGACAAGTGTTTTCTGCTTCAGATGAAACACATTTAATTGAAAAGCCGTTTAGTTTGATAAAGCAAAACTATTTGACACTCTGGTTACTCTGGTCCTGTTTGTATTTGTTTAAAACAAATGCTAGATAAAGCACACATGAGAACTAAAGTAGACCATGATTAGGTCTAGCATCATCAACAGGCTTACCACTCCCTATGCTAAGCCCGACCTTTCATTTGCCAACAGGTTTGGTCCCAGACGACTGAGACGAGACGCCGAGTAAATCAGTGTTTCATCGGGATCCAAACTGTTTGACACTCGGTCAATAATTGACTTAACCCTTTGCTCCATTAATATTCGTTCAAGCATCAATGGAATCGTGAATATAAGTTAATTGCTTTTTTATAATCTTACTACGAACAAAGGGCATTTCATCACGATAGAGTCTGTAGAATTATATCTATCTTACGTCATAAACAAACAGAGGATATCCTCATATAGTAGCGTGTCTGATCTGGGTCTACTCTGTTTGGAAAGTCGTAGAAAGGCATATTTATGTAGTAAAGTGTATGACATATAAGACGTATTTATGGAGTAAAGGTTTAAAGTTTGAGCGAATCACGGGTGGAAGTAAAACGTTGTACATAACAGGTGAACGTTATAGCAAACTAGTTATCAACATGAAACATCTGAGTCAGGCAATCTATCGCAGTGTCCTGACTGCAGTAAAACATGTCTTAAACGGTCATTCATTAATTGGACATAGGCGTCTTAAAAAGCAGGTGGTTGCTTAATGCATGGAAAAAGTAATTCAGAAAGATCCTATAGGAACTTTCTGTATTACATTAGACCTGAATGAAGCTGCCATATGACATATATCTACAGGTAGACCTCTTTTTTATAGCCACTTAACCCAGTCCCTCATATTGACGCCTTTTGACTCCCCTGTAAGAGTCATTTTCTGAAACCATTGTTATAAATAGATAAATACTCTATTTATCACAATGGTTTCAAAACTACACAGTTCTAAAATGTTCATTTTCTCTAGTAAATGCTCATTTTTGGTAGATGTATTCAAAGAGGTAGGATCTAAAAGTAGCCTATGAGGGAATGGGTTAAGAGAGGTTCTACTGTACCATGTTTATATAATAAAACCTGTTTTGAGAAACCCATAGTCTTGAGAGATATATATATATATATATAAGGACAACAATGCGGAAAACCTTCTGCGTTACTTTTGTCTTCATTGATGCAGATAAGATGCATAAATTAAAACGTTTTCAAAAATATCTTCCTTATTTCTCAACCAAGCCCACTGTCATGACCGCTATTTAGAATCATCTCGAGTCACAACATAAGAGTTTTGTGGAGAAATGACTCTTTAGTATTTGAGTACACACCTTTATCTGATCTGTTGCTCTGTCGATCGATGTACTATTTGTCTGAACCCATTAACCTATGGATATTTATACAATAATTGATAACTTCATGAATATTTATTATGTTAGGTTTTATTGTGGCACATGAAGTTTTGGCCGTGACATAAACTGTATATTCAGATCTATATTATTCCATAAGCAAACAGGGACCGTCTGCTCTTGATCTACTTTGTTTGTAAAGACATAAAAGGGTGCATCTATGGAGTAAATGGTTAAAACTCAGTTTTAGAACACTTGTGAGTGGTCTTTTAAAAGAACTTTACTTTAGCAATATCTGTGAAACTTATACAAGTCACTGGCACACAGCATCAAACTGTGACAACTTAACCCCATGAACGGTGCATGGTTCATCATTGTTTGATAGAAAAACCCTTTTTATGATCATAAAAGGGTGGTATATTATAGAGCATTTTGAATGACAAACAGTGCTGTCAACGTGTACCGTCTAATCTGGGTCAACACCGCTTGCAATTCCAGGTAAAGTTCCGTTAAACCAATGTATAGAGATTGGTCCCAAATACAAAGACAAATTCATATAGAGTGTACAGCTACGTGTGTATTTTCTCTCTAGCTGCGAATATCTGGCCCTCTACCCTAAAAGCATACATGTTTTTCAAATGCACAAATATTGCAGTGAGAGGGTATATAGTAAAACCCCTCTAAACCGGAATTCTATTAGAGAAGTATAGAGATATTTTAAGGCAGGTGGCTGCTTAATGCAGGGTGAAAGTCATACAGAAAATCTCATGCGGGGCTACCTGTCTTAACCCACTCCCTCATATCGACGGCTTTTGACGATTCTGTAAAAGTCACTTTGTGAAAACCATTGTGATAAATAGAGCATTTGCTTCTATAGAAGCAAATGCTCTATTTATCACAATGGTTTAAAACTATAACATTCCTTTTCTCTAGATACTACTCCTTTTAGGTAAATTTATTAAAAGAGGTTGTATCTAAAAATAGCCTATCAGCCACCTGTCTTAAAGACCGATGTTGTACTTCCGGTTTAGAGGGGTTTAGAGGGGATCAGCCGTACTGTAGCCATTGATAACAATTGTACCAAATCAATGTACATGTATCTAGAAGTACCATAACTTGACCCTGATTGCATTTGTGTACATAAACCGAATATTTGATCACCAAAAAAAGAGGTCTATTTCTAGCTCTCAAAGGCGGGATGTAGCTTAATGTAGGACACATGTTATGCAAAAAAAATTCTGCATTACATTCGTCCTCGCATTAAGAAACCACCTGCAGTTAAAGACGTCTTTCATTATCCATAAGGTGTTCCTATTAGAGGAGTATACTGTAGTTAATTACAAACGTTGCTGAACAAGCTAAAACATAATGTACACGACGATGATGTGGTTTTATAGACCTTTATCTTGCTAATTTCCTAACGATATAATCAAATCCCTCTATTCATGACATTCAATTTAGTATAATTATCGGCATTGGAGACAGGTGGCAGCTTAATGCAGGTGAAAGCCATGCAGAAAGCTACTCTAGGGGAATTTTGCATGACTTTCATCCTGAATTAAGCACCCACCTGCCTAAAAGTATATAAATTCTTCTTTACTGGAATTCGGTTTAGAAGTTGTTTACTGTGATGACATGTGCAAACAGGTTTGATCCAGATCAGACGCGTTGAGTAACTAGACGTCTCAACATGAGTCTGGTGTTATGAAACACATCAGATAGGAGTTTAAACAGATGATGTAAGTATAAGTTTAAAATGCTTCTAATCTGAGTGGTTACTATTTTCAAAGCTCCGTTGTCGAGTTTTGTCGTTGAACAGCTTTAAATACGCCATATACAGTAAAACCTCTAAACCGGACGTTAAAATAGTATCAAAACCGGCCTTTCAGACAGAGGAGCTTTTTTCACTAGATGCATTTAGCAGCCACTGACTAAAACGATCTAAATTGGTCTTTAATAAAATTCCGATTTAGAGAGGTTCTACTGTACATGTGATGTAGAGCATGTTCTATGCAACCGTTTTAATTGACCATAGGAATATTAACCCTCTAATTGGTAGACCCGCCTTTTGATGCCTTTGTAGAGTAGACCCACATCGGACGACTCCTACAGGAGTCGTCTGATTCAGGGTCTGGTCTGTTTGCTAATTGAAATTTATCTAAATTATATAGGAGCTTTCTGCATTACTTTTTGCCCTGTATTAAGCTTCACATGCCTTACCAATCTAGAACTAGACTTCTTTTTGATGGTCGTTTAACCCTTGCAGTGCGGGAAACGTTTCACTGTTGTCCTTTGCAAACAGTGTAGACCCATATGGCTCCAAGTGGAGCCCTCTCATCAGGGTCTGTACTGCTTGTCATGTTACACTTTCCTTCAGACAACGCTAAATATTCAACATCACCTGTTTGAATTTTGGAATAGTTCATCTGAAAATACAATGCGACCACCTAAAAGAGGTATAATTCTGGGTTATAGATGCAGGTGGTAGCTTAATGCAGTACAAAAGTAAGGCAGAAAGCTAGGAGCTTTCTGCATTACTTTTGTCCTGCATTAAGCAACCACCTGCTTATAAAGACAGATATATTTATTTATTAAGTGGTCGCATTATAGGGGTTCTACTGTACATCATTGTAAGGGTTAAGACATATTGTTACTGTATATAGTTACTATAGAGAGTTGATGTTCGGCATTGTATTTCCATCTGCAAAGTTTGTTGTCTGCAAATCTTGTGGTCTGCAATGTTTATCGTCAAAGTTTGTCATCTGCAAAGTTTAGTTTGTCATCTGCAAAATTTAGTTTGTCGTTTGCAAAGTTTTTCGTCAAAGTTTATCGACCAATTTTGTCGTCTGGATATTCTACACTATCAATTTAACAGTATGGATCCTGGTGAGACGCCAAGTAAATCGGCGATTGGGTTCAGACTGTTTGCAAATGTGATCACAGATTCGCCCCTAGCAGCGGACGATCTACTTGTAGTATAATTATGTTTCGATGGGACCAATGCTCGTGAAACTTATTTGTAATTACGAAATAATGACATGATACATTTTCTTTAAATAAAACATGACAATTAAAAACAACATAAACGTCTGGTTTTATTTGACTGTTTAACCCATTACATGATAATCCCGCATGTTAACCCTTTACTCATGAATATTCATGGAAGAAATAAAGACTTCATGAATACTAACTAGATTATTTGTTAAAACAGACCATGGACACAAGAATATCTGGGTCCATGCTTATAAAACTTTTAGTTGAGTCTGAGATCGTTCTCAAGTTTTTGATTGGTCAGATTTGAGCCAAAGGCTCAAATCTGACCAATCAAAAGCTTGAGAACTCAAATATGACCAATCAAAAGCTTGAGAACAAAACTCAGACTCAACTAAAAGTTTTATAAGCATGGACCCTGGCCATGGCAGAAACAGTAGAATCACATCTTTATTATACCGTAAGCAAACAGAGCAGATACTGATCAGACAGCTCATACAGGAACCGTCTTATCTTGATCTACTTTGTTTGCAAAAGCGTAGACAGACATAATCATAGAGTAAATGGTTAAGCGCGGATTAGACCCAGATCAGACAGTTCCTGTAGGAGTTGACTGATCAGGATATACCGGTAGATTATAAATTACAGACTGTCTACATTTTGCAAAAGCAGTACATTACCTTGACTTTTATTTTTAATTCATTAGTTAACCTGGGCGGAGTTTTTCATAAATATTCCTTAGGTAAAGGATTCGGCAGACGACACATCACAGATTCACCTAGACGGGACCCAGGATAACATCCTCACTGTGCTTACAGTTAACTCTTTTGGCGCTGAATTCAAAAGTGTCTTCTGCAATAATAATTTCATGTTAAATATAATTCTAAACTAAATAATAAAAATATATTAGTAAAAAATTTGTTTTTAAAAACCTGTATGCTTGGGCCGAAATAATACAGAAAACAGTGAAGTCCCAGGTCAGATGCCACTGTTTTCAATATGCCAACAGGCGACATTGGCGTCAAAAGAGTAAAAACTCTATAAATTTCACAGCCAAAATGGCATTAATACTGGGCTTTTAGACAGATGGCAGCTCCATGCAGGAGGCATGTCTTGCAGAGAGCCTCCCACATGGACTTTTTGTATGACTATCACCATGCATTAAGTAGCCACCTGCATAGAATGTCTAAATTCTCCCATCACTATAAGTCTGATTTTGAAGAGTTTTTCTATGTTACTAAAGCACTCCTTTGCCAATTAGAATATAAGCTGCGTCACAGAAAATATGGTTCTGAATTTGGGATATATCATTGGTTTGGACTTGACATGAACATAATTCTGCTAAACAAAGAAACATGTGCAGTAAAACACATCTAAACCGAAATTTAGCATAAACACGGTTGTTGGAAGCAGGTGACAGCTTAAAGCAGGGTGAACGTCATGCAGAAATATCCTCAAAGAGCTGTTTGCATGACTTTCACACTGCACAGCCTGAAAGTATCTAAATTCTTCTTTACTAGAATTCCTGTTTAGGTTTTACTTTATATGCGTATAAGTCGCTCTCAAGGGAAATGGATATTGTTGCAATACAAATAATGTAGACCACCAGACTGACAGTCGTGTCAGAGACGCGGTGTCTGGTAAGGATTTACGCTGTTTGTCAACCGTCAAAACATGTATCATTTGGGTGTGTTTCTTATTTTCAATCTTCTCATACGCGGTTAATATGGACTTATCATAAAACGAGGTATCTGGTCTCTGTCTTCTCTGTTCCCCTTACATTTACAATAAAACTTGTCTATAACTGCATCTAAATTGTGTTAATTAGTTGGTATTTAGGGCAAGGTGGCTGCTTAAAGCAGGGTGAAAGTAAAACAGAACGCTCCTATAGGAGCGTTCTGTTTTACTTTCACCTTACTTCAAGCAGCCACCTGGCTTTAAAATAAAATACTTGATGTAATGTAGTGGCCGTTATAGAGAGGTTGTACTGTAGACTTTTTTTTCTTTCTTGGAGAGCAGCTAATTCCTATAGGTTAACTAGGCAAATGTTACTTTTAATGTCTCAGTTTTAAAAGCAGAATAAAGCATTGTAATGTATGTCATTGTACAGTCAAACGCTATAGTCAGTCTTAACCCCTTATGAATATTACTGAGCTTATTGTTTTAATAATAGCATTATGAACAAGAGAATATTTTACCATGATACAAACTGTTTAGTGAGATCTATTAGAATTGTATAAGCAACAGACTAGACCATAATTAGACGGCTCAAAACAAGAGCTATCTGCATTCGTCTATGTTTGTGTTAAACAACCACGTGCTTTGACCCATTACATTATGGGCTATTTCTAGATACAACCTTATTGAATAAAACTACTGAAAATGAGCATTAAGTAGAGAAAGGAAAACTTTTAGAATTTTGTTGTTTGAAACATTGTGATAAATAGAGCATTTGCTCCTACAGGAGCAAATGCTCTATTTATCACAATGGTTTCACAAAGTGACCTTTACAGAGTCGTCAAAAGTCTTCGATATGAGGGAATGAGTTAAATACCTTTGTGAATTTTCTGTTATTAGTCGTCTTAACCCTTTGCATCGTAGATACTCCGTTTCACGACTTTGCTAACAGAGTAGACCCAGACCAGACAACTCATGTAGGAGCTGTCTGATCAGGGTCTGCTCCTTATGCTTATGGAATAATCTAGATATGATTCTGCATTTTAGCGATGACTAAATCTCCCTCTGTTCATATGTAATTATACAAAATAATCTAATTAATATTCACAAAGTCAGCATTGCTTGTATGCATATTCATGAGGTAAAGTGTTAAAGAGAGTCCGTATATCATTTAGAAGACAGTTGTATCACATATTGCCAATATCTTTGAGCAACGAAAGACTTCCATAACTATATCTCTACAGTAATACCTTGTCTTAACTCATTCTCTCCTATGCTATTTTGAGACACAGCCTTTTTTAATTAATTTACTGAAAAGGAGCATTAACTATAGAAAAGGAGGGTTTACAATTATTGTAGTATTGAAACCATTGTTATAAATAGAGCATTTGCTCCTATGGAGCAAATGCTCTATTTATCACAATGGTTTCACAATGTGAATTTTATAGAGGCGCAAAAATGCGTCACTTGGGGGTTATGTGTTAAATTACCACAAACTGGTACAGAAATAAAGACAAACATCTAAAAACACACAGGCGGTTGCTTTATTCAGGGCAAAGGTAAGACATCTCCTATGGGCATGAGATAAATGGTTGAGGAAATGATCACGTAGGTCAAGTTTTGAATGGTCATAGTGCTGAAAAGCACCTTACCTTAAAGAATATGTATGTCGGAAATAACGACCTCATGGATAACATTTTATACTGGTTATAAACAAATACTCTTTTGACTCTGACAGAAACTGTATACTTAGATTTATATAATTCCATAAACAAGCATAACATACCCTGATCAGATGGCTCCTTCGGGAGCGGCCTGATCTAAGTCACTATCTTTGCAAGAGCGTAAAAAGCGACCTCTATCAAGGAAAAGGGTTATACTGGTGACATTTTTACAGAACACAGACATTAGTTCGTGTTATTTAGGATATTTCTTATTAATGCAGTTTAATTTTGACAGAATGACATTACAAAACATTATAAGTAAACATCTCTATAACGGACACTAAATTGTGTTAAATAGTTAGTAATGAGGGCAGGTGGCTGCTTAAAGCAAGGTGAAAGTAAAACAGAACGCTCCTATAGGAGCGTTCTGTTTTTCTTTCACATTGCTTTAAGCAGCCACCTGCCTTTAACACAAAATACTTGATGCAATTTAGTGGCCGTTATAGAGAGGTTTTACTGTAATCAAACATAAACAGTTGTCGCTAATCATCAGCCATATTTGAGTTAAAGAGTATGTAAACAGTACTCAATATATCATTGCATGTGCATTTGAACTCCGCTATTACATGTTAGTCAAAGTCAAAATTACTGGTCTCTGATATGTAAAACTACATTTGAGTTTATAGATTATATTTACAGTACTCGGTATAAAATTGCATATGCATTTGAACTCTCTCGTTACACGTTCGTCAAACATACCTATCAGTGACCGGTCTCTCTTATGTAGATACGAGTTTTACTACATTTCTATGTAGTTAGTATCAATTGTACATTTTGTATGAATGTATTTTAACTTACGTTACTTGTAAATGAGCTGTTCTCTGAATAAAATGGTCTTATTGTTTTACAAGCAGTGTAGACTAAGATTAGATTTCACGCCTATGACGAGTAACTGACCCGTTTTTACACTTTAGAGAAATACAATGAACACTTTTCCTCACATTCTAAAGGATGCGGCGGACAGTCTGGGTCTACACTGTTTGCAATGCAAAAAACAACCACATCCCCCCCAAAGACCGGCTCATATGTAAATACAGGTGTGATATTAGGTGTTTGAAACATTATTTTTCCACCATTTTAAATAGGATGTTTGATATCGTGAATACAAACTTTGGCAGTTGTCTTTGTGGCGTATTCCAAAACTAAATTGGGCTGAAATGTCCGGTTACATGTAGTATCTCGACAATGGACAATTTTTAACCCGTTTACTCAATAGGTACGCATTTGAATAAGGATCGAGTCTGTTTGACACTCGACTATTAGTATCTCAAAATATTGACCAGCTCTAAGGTTTAACAGACATTTATTTTAAACCTATCGCTGCCAAATTGTGTCGTCTGCTAACTTTGTCTTCTGCTACAAATTTTCATTCTTTTGATTTTCTACATTTTGTTTCAAAAACATAGTACCAGTAACAAACAGTTTGGATCCTGATGGGACACCGAGTTACTCAGCGTCTCATCTGGATCCAAACTGTTTGCATAGGTAATCACAGATCCGGCATTGGCAGCGAAAGGGTTAACAGCGGGTTAGGAATTAACCCTTTACTCCATGAATATTTATGTAAGAAAATAATGACTTAATTATTATAAATTGGAATATTTGTTTTCATAATGACACATGGACACATGGCTATGGCAGAAACTGTAGACTCATATCTGTATTACATCATTAGTAAAAAGGACATACAGTAAACCCCCTCTAATGCGTCTACTTAATGAACAACCGTGGCTGTCCACATAAGCTAGTGATTACTTAATGCTGGACGAACGTCATGCAGAGCTTTCTGCATAACTTTCGTCCTGCATTAAGCAACCACCAGCCTTTGCCACTATGAATTGTGCCCCTTTTGGTGGTCGCATTGGAGGGGTTTTACTGTACCCTGGTCATACAGCTCCCTTTGCAAAGGCGTAATCATGGACTAAAGGGTTAAAAGACAGTTGGAAATTACTATCAATATAACATTCAACGAATTATCAGTATTTTCATTTGTATTAATCCTCCCATTTCATTTTCAAAATGCGAAGTATTGTAGAAGCTGCCTAAATCGACCACTCAAATTTAATGCTTGGTCTCATACTCGTAGACAAAGGTAGCAAGCTCTTCTAGCAACATTTAAACAAACAATTGCTTAAAAAGAATATCATGATTCCTATTTTAGAGGTCGCCTTACAGAGGTTTTACTGTATATTCCTTTCTTTATAAACAGAGAACCAGTGTCAAATCTATTCAACAGAGCAACAACACTCAGGTACTAAATTTGTTATTTCTCCACCAAACACTATGTTAAGAAAACTGTCGACTTTTTCAGAGACGGAAAATGTCATCGACTCTTACTAAAATCAACGAACGCTCGGTCGAAATATGACTGATTCTGAATTGATTTGGGAACTACACAATGAATATTGTATAGGTTTGACCAACAGTGGGTAATAAGTTTATATCAACACCAGTCTTCATAGTTATTTTATAATTGTTCTACCCATGGACTCTTATATACATGTTGTGCTACATTGGCATACATACGGGCAACGCGCTTTTTGCCGCTTACCGATTTCGACCAAAGCCGAAAACAGTAACTAGAATATAGCTGCCCGTGTTTTACAAGAGACCATGGTCAGAACAAACATATATAGCGGTTACAATTTATTCATGCCAAAACAATAAAACATGTGTTTTATGATGACATGGTTTATATACAGTAAACCCCTCTAAACCGGAATTCTAGTTAAGAAGAATTAAGATATGTGTAGGCAGGTGGCTGCTAAATGCAGGGTGAAAGTCATGCAGAAAGCTGCTAGAGACGCTTTCTGCATGACTTTCACCCTGTATTAAGCTGTCATTTGTCTTTAACACAATCCCCCCTAGTGACACATTTTTGCGCCTCTGTACAAATCACATTTTGAAACCATTTGCTCCTATAGGAGCAAATGCTCTATTTATCACAACGGTTTCAAACTACAAAATTCTAAAAAATTTCCTTTTCTGTAGTTAATGCTCTGTTTTGGTAGATTTATTCAACGAGGCTGTTCAACGAGGCTGGGTCTAAAATACTCTCAGTTGGAATGAGTTAAAGCCGATATTTATACTAAATTGAACATCTGTATCCATGCTTATAAAACTTTTAGTTGTGTCTCAGTTCGTTCTCAAGTTTTTGATCGGTCAGATTTGAGCCAAAGGCTCAATCAAAAGCTTGAGAACTCAAATCTGACCAATCAAAAGATTGAGAACAAACTCCGGCTCAACTAAAAAGCTTTATAAGCATGGACCCTGGTTTAGAGAGGTGTTACTGTAGTAGATCCTCTCCAAAGCCAAATCTGTCAACATAGGTGTCGGTTGTTGGTTAATGCTACCACCTGTTACAAGTGCAGAATAAGGTTCCCATTGAGTACATGTAGTAGCATTACCGATACATTACATACCAATACACTATGTATGTTTGAATGGCTCTTAATGATTGTTTTACTTATTCTAGAAACTGTCTTTAAATATCAGAATTTTGATGTTAACTGACGACTCAATTCCGACTAGATTACATACATTTTTGTGTACTTGTATAATTTTATATTACTGTGATGCAGACCTAATGAAGCGATGTTAATAAACAAAACAAAATGTGTAAAATACCCGTTGCTTTGTCAGACGTTGCCAAACATGTTGTCTTGCAAATTAAGACATGTCAATACAAGAGCCTTTAACTTCTTTATCGCCTTCTTGAATGCGTTTATCTGGTTGGTAAATCCATAGTATAGAATGTTCTTTTAGACACAACCAAAGGTATTTTTACCTTGCTGAAATTTTCAACAGACACACGCACAAGACAAGTAAAGAAAGCTATGTAGGAGCACATTTGTCTCGGAGCACATTTGTCTTACGTAAGACCGATGCGGTCGCATTTGTCTCACGTAAGACAAATGCGACCTCAAATGTCTCACAAAAAAAACCCCACAAATATGAGACAGATGTGCTCCGATCAAGTTGTTTAAGGGACAAGAAAGTACATTTGTCTCACGTCATTTTTTATTAAATACAAGCACATTTGTCACATATTTTTCCACGGTAGAAAAAAATCTTAGAACCGAGGTTCGCCGTTTTACCTCATGTCAAGTGTAATTATCAATAGGTTTGCTAATGCTTTTTTTATATAAAATCTTAAACCTAAAAGCTGCAGTGGAACTTTTAATTCCAATATCTCTAATTCAAGAGATTTGATTGGCTGAATTTTAATGTGTATACATACCCATACGGACTCCTGTTAGTGGAATATCGTACCTCGCAGACGAATCGGACGAAACCTTATATTCCGACGAGACGCGATGCGAGAAATGATTTTGTAACACGAGATTTCGTTACGCTCCCAGTATCCCATACCATGAGATCCCATACCAAAAGTACAAAAATGAGTCATGCAGGAAACACCACATACAGAACAAACAGTCGCCCGAACAGCAACACAAGGAAACAGCAAATGTACAAAACTATAAAAACAACAAGAGACGCACAAAGACAAAACAAACACACAATAGGGGGAAGATGGCAGCACCACCTTGGAACGGTCAGTGACAAAGGTCATTGGGGGGTTAAACCGGTTTATGGGCGCCCAACCTCACACTTATTCCATCCCCACCCTAAAAGACAAACAGTGTAAATAAACGTATCCCCTCTCCGACTAATCAGTCCTTCGGACGAGACTATAAACCGAGGTCCGATGTACATGTATCAGTGCTTTACACTGGGCATCTAAAAGAACCAGAGAAACTCAGTCGATAACAAGAGTAGGGCATCGCGCCCGGGTTTCTCTGTATCCTCCCCCCTCTCTCTGGGGTGTCCAATTAGTCCATAGTGAGCAGAAACGGACGTTTATCAGCACAAACAAACACACCATACCATGAAATTTCGCGGTAGAATATAACGCATTGCTTTGTTACTGTACTCACGGTAAAATATCGCACCTCGCTGGATTTTTGTCTAGACACGAGATGCAAAGCGAGATGTGAGATTCCGATGAGATGCGAAGCAAGACACGATATTGTATCGTTCAATATCGCCCGAGTCTCGTGTTCAAACCACAATACAACATAATCGATTCTGCAGTACGCATTTCGATGCTGTTCAACCTTAATCGATTAAACAGTGCTAAAGTATTTTTACTGCATATGTATGTATCAGTGGCAGCCATATTTACAAAAAAGATAAATAGAAAACGGTAACAACGAGTTAAAATAACGGTTCACCGGAAGACGCAACACGCGAGAATCGTGCATCGCTTTGTGTTGTGAGAATCAGACGAGACACGAAGCTAGGCACGATGCTATTCTGCTGAAATATCGCCCATTTCTCGTGACACAAGGCGTAGCACAATATTAGGTCTGCAGGTTTGAACATCTACTGCGATAGGCGAGAATCGGGTAATGTTTGAACGTTACAATATCGTGACTCGCTTTGCAAGCCGCCAGCATAATGCGTCTTGCTTCGCATCTCGTGCCTTGACAAGAAAACCCTTTGAGAAGTGCAGACACGAAGTGATCAGGGATATTTTATCGAGAGACACGAACAGCGAGATTCCCGCAAAAAATGAAGTGAGGCACGATATTCTACTATCTCGTAGTATGGGACACTGCAACATTGCGAGATCTCCTGTACAATATCGTGCCTCGCTCAGTGTCTCGTCGGAATGTCGCGTCTTGTCCGATTATGCGAGACCCGACATTCCATAAGCAGCAAATCTCGGAAAATGGCGATATTTTTTTTAATAATTTATATTTCTGGTGGAGACAAAATACATGTGGGAAGGTCTACTCATGTTCTTCCTTAGATCATTTAGGGGCCTCCATGACCGAGTGGTTAAGGTCGCTGACCACTTGCCCCTAATCGCTGTAGGTTCGACCCTCACTATGGGCGTCGAACTGTTTCACGAGGAAGTCATCCGGCTGGCTTGCGGAATGTCGGTAAATATGCTCCAAAGTGCGCATTTGGTCTTTTTCCAACACAGGAAGCTTGACAAGTCGCCATATGACATATCAATATGTCAGTGCGACGTTAGACCCAACAAAACAAATCGTGTATCCACAGGTCATAGTTTTAAATCGAAATTTGGAACAAAAGTTGTTTTCGAAATTTAAGGCGAGAAACTTAAAACTCATTTATTGACTTAGATTTACGTTGAGGTAAACTTGCTGACCTGTAAACTTACTTTTTACATGTCCGTAAACACACATACATAACTGCAACGTTAAAAGCATAATACATTGGTTCATAATATACCATTCTAAAATGTACTCTTTTATATAGCCTATATTTTATACACATAAAGTACATCGTTGTTGTTGCTTGAAATATTTCTTAAATGATTTATAAAACTTTAAGTATCGGAAAGAAACGTTTCACAATTTATAACGATCTGTTACATGTACCGCAGATAATTTCAGGTTGTAAATATGGACAGACAGTCGGACAGAGAGATATACGGGCAGCTAATTTCTATATAAAGGCATTTTCGGACAATTTCAATGTACTAAGTAGTTCTCCTTTTTTGAAGTAGAATTTTAGTAGGATAAGATAGAATGTGAGACAAATGTGCTCCGAGTGTCCTTCGTTTAGTGTGTCGAACACATCTGTCTCACTTCCAATTAATCGCAAATATGAATGTTTACGAGCACATCGGTCTCACCTCGTGAGACACATGTGCTCCGAGACAATTGTGCTCCTATAAAGCTATCCACAGCGCGCGACAGTCGTCTACAATGAATAGGGACGAGGTGCCTATAATTTGTCGGGGGCCCACAGACCTATTTTCGCCACTCACCCGTGCAGTAGTGGAAACAGCCGATGACGTTAGAGAAGTCAGTGCTCTGATGATGGACAGTGTCGATGTCTGAAAATTTTAGCAAGGTAAAATACCTTTGGTTGTGTCTAAAAGAACTTTCTATACTCTTTATCACCTTATCTGAAATAGACGTTGTTTTACTCCTTTGCAAAACAGAGTAGACCTTTATAAGACGGATCCGCAGGAGCCTTCTGATCAGAGTCTGCTCTTTTTTTATATAAAGACTCCTATGGTAAATCACGTTCGAAATGGAACAGTTTTCAAGCATCACGACGTGTTTGCAAGTGTTTTAAAACCATCTTTAGACAAGCAAATTGTAAAATATAATTGGACTGATAGCGGTCTCGACTACATGAAATATTTCCCTACAACCACTAAATCAATTAATTACTTTAAACCCGGAAAATACTATTATACTAGTAACACTTGAGCGAGTCCAACAAGAAGGTGGATATTGCTGATTGTTTATGTGCTTATAAAACATTTTATACAACCACGTGGGATATACACTAACAGCATTGTGTACTGAGTACTGATAAAACCGTCACTTACCACACTAAAAGTGGAAAAATCAGTCCTTCAGGGAGCGTCACACACAAAAGGGCAGGGCACCAAAATGCCATCAAGCAATAGAAAACACAATTACAAAACAAATCGCGACGAAACCCACACAAACATAAAACATTTACCGTATAAAAACAAAACAGACCATAGGGTGAAAGCATGAGTACCGCTTTGGAACGGTCAGTAGACAAAAAGCTATTGGAGGGTTAAGCCAGAGTTGTACTTACCGCACGTTTGTCTCATCTTTAACATTTCCAACACTACCATGTAAGAATCTTTCGTCTGAAAAATATGCCAACTATTGCAATGCTCAAAGTATGTAAGAAACGAATGTCAATAGGTTGGATCCGGATGCGACACCGAGCTACTTCGTCTCTCATCTAGATCCAAATTGTTTGCAGCTTTCATCACAGTGTGATACACTGCGCTGAAAGAAATAAAACTGCAAGTGAATTGGCCAGTTTCGGCAGCGAGCCACAGAGGTATGTACATAGTGCTGTAACGAACAAATGCCTGTATCCACGTTTAGCGCTGTAACGAACAAATTGCTCTATCCACGTTTAGCGCTGTAACGAACAAATGCCCGTATCCACGTTTCACTCACTGTATGAACATTCACATGCGAAATTGCCTGTATCAAAATTCAACAAAGAAATTGATCGTGCCGTCCTCCTATTAAAAAGTAAAATATGACATAAATATACATTTAGAATACAAGACATGCAGAAACCGTGAAGCCACCTACATATAGGCTGGGTCCTAGTAGTGGTTACCGTAGCACCCCCCCCCCCATGACTTTTTTTCATGGGTACCACATTGTTCGTTGGGGTCCTCAGAACACATCTTGAGCATGCCCCCAAAAATAAATTTGTCCCAGCTATGTTTTATTTAACGGTTTCCATGGTAACCCGAGGTAATTTTCGAAACACCCGTGGTTAAAAAAATGCGTCATAACTTTGCTTTTAGAGGCAAAAGAAGGACAAAACAAGAATCTAAATAAAGCAAAGACATATAACATTGAATATGATATGTAATTTAACTTAATTTTCATAAATGCATTCTTATGAATATTAATGAGGAAGTAAAAATATGCGTTTATTTAGAAAAAAGGAGTTTGTTGTTTAGTCTGAGAGGCTTATTAATGCACAGAAATTATTGAATTTAGGTTTAAATTGTTCGTTGGGGTCCTCAGAACACATTTTGAGTATTTCCCCAAATAATTTTGTTCCATCTATGTTTTATAAAACGGTTTCCATGGTAACCCGAGGTTAATTTCGAAACATCCTTGGTTCAGAAAAAGCGTAATAGCTTTGCTTTTAGAGGCAATAGAAGGACAAAACAAAAACCAAAGTAAAGCAGAGAAAATGCGTTTATTTATAAAAAAAAATGAGTTTGTTGTTTAGTCTGATGGGCTTATTAATGCACAGAAATTATTGAATTCAGATTTAAATTGTTCGTTGGGGTCATCAGAACACATTTTGAGCATGCCCCCAAAGTAATTTTGTCCCATCTATGTTTTATTGAACGATTCCATGGTAACCCTAGGTAAATTTCGAAACGTCATTGGTTCAGAAAAAGCGTAATAACTTTGCTTTTAGAGGCAATAGAAGGACAAAACAAAAACCAAAGTAAGGCAGAGACATATAACTTGATTATGATATATAATTTTAATAATATTCATATATGATTGCTTATGAATATTAATGAGGAAGTATCAACTGTTTGTTGTTTAGTCTTAGAGGCCTATTGATGCACAAAAACTATTGAATTCAGGTTTAAATTGTTCGTTGGGGTCAGCAGAACACAATTTGAGCATCCTCCTCCCCCCCCCCCCCCCCCCAAAAAAAAAAAATGTGTGTCCCAGCTATGGTTTTTAACGGTTTCCATGGTAACCCGAGGTAAATTTCGAAACACCCGTGGTTAAAAAAATGCGTCATAACTTTGCTTTTAGAGGCAAAAGAAGGACAAAACAAGAATCTAAATAAAGCAAAGACATATAACTTGAATATGATATGTAATTTAACTAATTTTCATAAATGTATTCTTATGAATATTAATGAGGAAGTAAAACAATTCGGTTTTTGTTTAGAACAAAAATGAGTTTGTTGTTTAGTCTGAGAGGCCTATTGATAAACAAGAGTTATTGAATTCATGTTTGAATGTTTTCATGTGATCATACAAGGAAAATAAACTATCTTTGTTTCAGGTAATATTTCTATAAAGCATGCATATTCCAGCTATTTTGCATATAATGTGCGCAAAGGAATAAGCACTTTTCTTTTTAGTGTTATTTTGAGTATAATATCTTTTCTGTGATTTATTTTACGTAAAATACCAAAAATAATTGTACCAAAACAGACGAGAGCAGAGGATAATTACTTTGTGTATATAATTGATTTGTGAGATGCCAGTCCTGAGTTAGGGGGAAAAGGGAAGTGTCATAACCGGCTCTTGGCCGGTCCCGTTGAGAGGCACAATAGGGTCTGGTTGTCTTACCTTCCTCGGGAGGTCCCGTAAGAGGCTTACGTTCAAATTTAAGATTTAAAAAAAAAACAGACCCAAAGCGGGAGGGTTCCTGGTAGAAGCACTGTCAGCTCTTTCTCCTTAACGTTGCCACCGAGAAGTAGTTCGGAGGCAAAGAGATACGCCCACAGCTCATCCTTCGACTTGTCCTGCAGACTAGAGGAAGGTGTCACGGCGACCGCGGAGCAAGGCCAGTTGGGTCGAACGGCCCAGATGGTATGGACGGCACTTAGTAACTTCGGATTAAAGCTCCACAGAGAAGGCCGCAGATAGGGGGTCAATGTTTGAAGCGAACCTCATCTGTTGGATGCAACTCCCGATGCTAAAGAAGTGAATGAGAGAGAGAGAGACAGACAGACAGACAGAGACAGAGACAGAGACAGAGAGAAATCGGGAGAGGAAGGCCTAATGCCCACCCTTGGGCTGTCGGAATCAAGTGAGGGGATCTGATAAAACATCCCAGGTCTATTTTCAATTGAAGCCAGGGAGTCCTTGTCCGTAAGATTTTAGCGGACATGATCCACCCAGTTGCCGGGCTGGCACAAAAATCTTCGTCCAGGTCAGGCAAACAGGCAAGAAGTCCCCTGGAAGGAGAAAGAGACTCCCTAGATTTAATTAGGTTAGGGAGGTCCACTTTTTCGACTGACACTAGCACGGAAGAGGATAGAAGACCCCTGTGAATACGATTCAGGGGTCTAGGGCAGACAGAGGGTGGGAGGATTCTAAAACAATCTTCACACACCTTCTCAATAGAAACATATTGATTTTCGGAATCATCTAAAGAAGAAGAGGACTAAGCCCCGTCTAAATCTGAGTGAGAGGCTTCCACAGATTCTGATTTCCTTAAAAAATAGGACCATCCCTAGGAGCCATTATGATCAAAGTGTCTTCCTGCTCTCCCTCAGAATCCGCCCTGGTGAACGCCACGGATGGCAGCACCCGGGAGGAGTGGGACCCGCCACAGACATAGAAGTGTGGACTGTGGGTTCACGTGAGAGCTATTCTCCCTCTAGGGATGAACTCACAACATGCCCTGAGTGGGGTGTGAGCCAGAATGGGCTTGGCGTGGGGGGGGGGGCGCCGAGAGGAAAGGGGAATGGGGATCACTGAGGGGGGTCCAATGACATTGCTGGTCAGGTCGCCAGTAAGGTGAAGCTATGTCTTCGCATAGAAGAGTAATGGTAAGACCTGTATCTGCGCCTGCGATGAGAGCGGTGCGAGTGCCGGTTCCCATTAGAAGAATAAGAAGGGGTTTTACGCCTCCTACGGAGTGGGGTGGGATGGGGGCTGGGGAGTACGAAGTGTACTCAGAAGATGAAGAGTAATTGCAGGGTCCAGACGACCAAGAACGTCTAGACTTAGCCGGAGCAGCTTCCTGTTGACTTTCACCACTGTAATGCGGTGTAGAGACAGAATGCCCAGTAGAAAAGATTGGACTGGTAGATTTACCGGTCCACTTTGGTATCCCGGTCCAAGGGACCGGACCGGGACACCGGAGGCCCGTTGGAGAGTAAACTTAGGACACCGGGCCAAAGAATACACAGAGACATCATTGGGCCGGGTCTCGGTAGACCGGTCTGTCGGTGACGTCATGAAACGGAAGCACTAACACCAGGACACCGGGGACCGGTGACGGATACCTTGGCATAGATTCAGCGGGACCAGGCAAAACTCTCCACACAACAAGCGGACCGGGAGACCTGGCAACAATAGTACCTGGGACCAGAACAAAGCGCACCATTCAAGTGGTAAACGGGGAACCCGCACCCGGGCCAGCAGTTGGGTGCCGAGCTGCAACTAACAACTGGGGAATCGACTGCACCACAGGGGCTGTTGACGAAAGAGATTTTAAAGAAAAAGCAGGCTTCTTCTGAGCTTTAGAAGACAGTGATTTGTCTTTTGCTAGGGAGTCGATGACCAAAGAGAAGAATACTTCTTCCGTCGGGCAGCAAGCTCCCACGTCTCCCATGTCCAGAGGGATGAAACTGGACAGGGAGCTGAAGCGGAGCATCCGCAGCAGGCCAGACACACTTAATGAGTTGTCCAGCCTGCTGCGAAATGCCCGCAAGAAGCCTTGCGTTGCTCTGGCATGATGTGGTAAATAATCAAGCAAATGCATAAGACATCGCGAGTAAGTTCGAAGTCACGCAAGGCTAGTATGGGTAAACATAAGCTGATGATTGCAGCCGAGATGCTATATATTTTCTATTGTATTGCAAAACACTCATAAAAGTAATATTCTTCATAAAACATGCATGAGGATCAATTCCTCCGCTGTATTTTCTTACAAGAAATGTGTTGTTCACATAGATGTATATTGCAATATAATAGAAAAACTTACTTTCCTACAACAGTTTACATTCTCATTAATATCCATGATTTTGAAATAATATTCATTATCTACATATTTATATACATGAACACCAATATCTCTGTTTCAGTCAGTATCAAGCTCTGTACTGGTTAACTAAAATAATCTCAGATAAAAAGAACAGCTCATTCAATTGTGTTTATTTTTACATCTATTCATAAATATGCATCAATATTCATGAACCCAAAGTAATGACCCTCTGCTCAATCTGTGTTCAATATCTGGTATTTTACGTAAAATAAATAATAGAAATATACGCACGTTATATGCAAATTAGCTTAAATATACATGTTTTTAGAAATATTACATGAACCAAAGATGTTTTTTTCTTTGTATGATGATATTAAAACATTTAAACCTGCATTCAATAACTCTTTGTATATTATTAGGCTTCTCAGACTAACAACAAACTCGTTTTACTAAAAACGCATCTTTTACTTCCTCATTAATATTCATAAGAATGCATAATGAGTATTAATAGAATTACATATTGTAATCAAGCTATATGTCTCTGCTTTACTTTGGTTCTTGTTTTGTCCTTCTATTGCCACTAAAAGCAAAGTTATGACTCATTTTCTTAATCAAGACCGTTTCGAAATTTACCTCGGGTTACCATGGAAACCGTTTAATAAAACATAGCTGGGTCACAATTATTTTGGGGGAATGCTCAAAATGTGTTTTGAGGACCCCAACAAACAATTTAAACCTGAATTCAATAATTTCTGTGCATTAATAGGCCTCTAAGACTAAACAACAAGCTCCTTTTTCTAAAAAAACCGGATTTTTTACTTCCTCATTAATATTCATAAGAATGCATTTATGAATATTAATTAAATCATATATCATATTCAAGCTATATGTCTCTGCTTTACTTTGGTACTTGTTTTGTCCTTCTATTGCCTCTAAAAGCAAAGTTATTACGCATTTTCTGAACCAAGGATGTTTCGAAATTAACCTCGGGTTACCATGGAAACCGTTTAATAAAACATAGATGGGACAAACTTATTTGTGGAATTACTCAAAATGTGTTCTGAGGACCCAAACGAACAATTTAAACCTAAATTCAATAATTTCTGTGCAATAATAAGCCTCTCAGACTAAACAACAAACTCCTTTTTTCTAAAAAAACCGCATTTTTTTAGTTCCTCATTAATATTCATAAGAATGCATTTATGAATATTAATTAAATCATATATCATATTCAAGCTATATGTCTCTGCTTTACTTTGGTACTTGTTTTGTCCTTCTATTGCTTCTAAAAGCAAAGTTATGACGCATTTTCTGAACCAAGGTAGTTTCGAAAATTACCTCGGGTTACCATGGAAACCGTTAAATAAAACAAAGCTGGGACAAACTTATTTTTGGGGGCATGCTCAAAATGTGTTCTGAGGACCCCAACGAACAATGTGGTACCCATGAAAAAAGGTCTAGGGGGGATGCTACGGTTACCACTACGAGGACCCAGCCTAATACATTAGGCCCCATAGATTCATGACAGTGTTACCGAAATAATATGTATACAGCACAGAGCACAACTGCGTTCATTTGTACATAGACTTTGAAACCAATTATAGCATCAGTGTTCCCTTTAATGAGTCAGACGGGTCATTTGCAAACTGCTTCTATCCAGATGAGCCGCCGAGTAACTCGATGTCTCATCAGGATCCAAGCTGTTTGTGACTCTTTGAATAGTTTTTCATAAGTTTGATTCGCATGTAGGTACACCATGAACAAATCAGAGTTTTAACAGACATGGTTTTTCCAGTACGATAAGATTAACCCATTCCCTCATATTGACGGCTTTTGACGACTCTGTAGAAGTCACTTTGTGAAACCATTGTGATAAATAGAGCATTTGCTCCTATAGGAGCAAATGCTCTATTTATCACAATGGTTTCAAACTACAAAATTCTTAACTTTTCATTTCCTCTAGTTAATGCTCCTTTTCGGTAGATTTATTCAAAGAGATTGTATCTATAAATAGCCTATGAGGTAATGGGTTAAAGAGTAGCACATCGCCTACATGGAACAGATGTCCCATGCTATCGCATTCATCAGTGTGCTTTGGTTCCATTGAACATTTATGTGTACTAATAATTCGATAAATTTTGAAATCTGATTTCAGTTTATTATTTAATAGCTTTGACTATTCTGACAACTATTATTCCAACATCAATATGCATCTATCTGCAACTAATCGAACAAAATTAAAGACATATTATGAAGAAGAAAAATACAGTGTTTATGGTCTTGTTCCACAATAATTCCCAGTAAATCTCAAAATACAGTGGTTGGATTTAGTATACTCAACAGCAGGCGAACAATACAATTCATGTCAACTTTTGAAGTCCTGTATTTGAAGTGGTACGCACTACGTAGTATCGTTTAATGCATTTTGTAAACTAAACGTTTCAATACTATGAAATATGCATCCTTTACTTATTTACTGTCTTAAACACTACCTACCATTGGGTAGATATTTGTCTTGTAATTCCGTTCGTCCGAATGTCCCAAAAAGTTATGCGTGCGTAGCTGCTTTACTATTTGAGAAATAGAGTCTCAAACATTTACATGAATGTTTGTTGAAATGTAAAGTTGTGAATCTGTGTTCTCACAGAATTATAGGCATTGACTAAGTCAAAATGGAGATCCTCTATACAATATTATATTTAAGCGTTTAGAAAAAATAGCAAAAAGAATCATCAAACACAGTAATTGTGGTTGAAAAAAAAACACACCAAAGGAATTATTATTAAGTGCGCAATTCCCTTCAAATGACACTACATTTTTATAATTATTATCATTATTATTATCATTATTATTATTATTGTTATTATTGTTATTGTTATTGCTATTGTTGTTATTATTATATGATTATTATTATTATTATAATTATTGTTCCAACTTTGTCTCTAAGATAAAAAAAAAAATGCACCACCCTGGGAGTACTTGTGTCACATAGATTTATTAGAAAAATACATTTGAAACCATATTCTCCAAAACTGCAAGAAAAGAGAGTTTGCTATTTGGTATAAATAGAATCATTACGTAGTCATCTTACAAGATTTTTTAATTTATGTGCGCTGGGCCAAAACTGGCCCCACCCCTTGGGAAACAAGTTAGAATAAGGTTTGTTTATGGACAAGCATTTAAGTTATTTTTCGAAATGAACAAGAACTAATCAGTCATTTAATAATCTTCCATCAAGTTTCGTTAGTTTGTGGCAAGTCTAGCGAATCAGTGCCATCATGGTCCTATGGGTGATAAAAAAATCCGCTGGAAAAGACAATTGATTTTTTTATTAATTTTTGGGGGTCGTGTGTTTAAAGTATAAATATTGTGTGTCTAAAGACATACAAGTGGACGGACGGACATATGAGCAGAATGACAATCCGATTGCGATGCTCTCCTCCCCTTAACTTGTACGATGGTACAGCAACACATAGTATTTGGTATCGTCTATGCGGCGCAAGTGTGCTTTTTCGCCGCATAGACGGGTCCCTGTCTATGCGTTGCAAATTACCGCATAGGCGAAATCGGTCACGTCTATGCGACGACGCGTCTATGTGGCGTCACATTGCACCTTAATGCAGGACAAAAGCTATGCAGATAGTTTCTATATAAACGTTCCGCTGTTGCGTTCGTCCAGCATAAAACAATCAACTGCTTTAACCCTGTATATACGCCTTTCTGTGCCTTTGAAAACAGAGCAGAACCAGACCAGACGGCTCCTGTAGGGTCTACTCTGCTTGCTTATGGAATAATCTAGATCGGATTCTACAGTTTCTGCTTCGGTCAAATATACACGTGTCAGTATGCCATTTTTCAGAATAATCTAATCAATATTCATGACACATGTATCTTCATTTCATATTCATGAGGAAAGGGGTTAAAGACCCGATGCTTATTTAATACATGGTCGCCTTTGAGGGGTTCTACCGCACGTTTATATGTCACTTGTTAGAATACAATTGTCTAACATATAAGTGTTAGACATTGATTTGAATTTCACACCCGGATAATGGTTTATATGGACAAAATAAATTTCAAGACAGAACGTGATGGCAACGCATTGATGTCTAAAAATATCTACTGCCCACACACGAAGTCTCATGACATAGAAAAGTGTCTATTGCAGCTCAGCATATCCTGTTACTTTCTTAGTTGGAGTTCCAGACTAATGAGAAAATCAAGTCGATGTCTAATTTTCTGTCGAGCTGTAATATGGTCTCTGGAGGCTGGGCAGAATCACAATCAGCGCAAAGAATTCTCTGTCGCTGACAAGCAAACATGTGCATGTATATAAAATGAATAAAAACTAACCTTTTGAATAAGGGAAACGAACTATCATTTGCAAACAGTGTAGACCCATATCAGAGGGCTCAAAGAGTAGCCCTCTAATGAGGGTATGCACTGTTTTACATTTCAAATCCTCTCACAAATTATACCCTTTTATATTGAATGAAGGCTTCCTATAAGCAGCGATAGACTATTCCACTTTGAAAAGTCAGCATTGAAAGGGTTGAAACTATTAGTCAATAAATAGTTAAATACCCTTTCAGAGGCACGAATAAGGTGCGTAAATTTAATAATTTTCAACAATAGCTTTTTTATTTTCCCACCAAACCCTGTACTGTGACCACTTTTAGTGTTTAGTGGAGAAATGACGATTTTAGTATTTGTGTACGCATCTTTATCTGGAGCTTTGATCCTTTGGTATTTTCCCGTTAGTTGTGGCCATTCTTTTGATTCACGCTGAAGAGATTATTCTAAAGAATGACTACAATATAGTCTTTAGTGATGAAATGAATAATTTGATATTTTAATTAAACCGCTCGTCTATCAGAATGACGATGTGAGGTAACCTGACCTGGCTAGCTTGTGTTGAACATCTCAATGAAATAAATCTCTTTTACGAGTTAGCCAAATGCAGCCAATCACTCTGGAGGGAACACCTAACTCTTTTACGAGTTAGCCAAATGCAGCCAATCACTCTGGAGGGAACACCTAACTCTTTTACGAGTTAGCCAAATGCAGCCAATCACTCTGGAGGGAACACCTAACTCTTTTACGAGTTAGCCAAATGCAGCCAATCACTCTGGAGGGAACACCTAACTCTTTCCTTCATATAAATGTGTTTTCACGCCTTTGCAAATAGAGTAGACCCAGATCAGACGGCTTCTATAGGAGCCGTATGATGAGACTCTGCTCTGTTTGCTTATGAAATTATAATAGGCCGACTCTACAGTTGCTACTTATACCCAAACAACCTGCCTACAAATGATATTATAAAAAGAAGATGGGTTACTTAATTTAATGCAGAGCATAAGTAATACAGAAAGTTTATAAGGAAGCTTTCTGCATTGCATTTTAAATTCTGAAAGTAGGTGATCCCTCGAAAGCAAAAGCAGCAATGCAAAACGAGAAACTTGCAGATACGGTTTTATCGAGTCTGATCACAAGCAAGTGCAACACTACTCAGGCCCCCATGTCCCGGTTTAAAGCGGTATTCAATTTTCAAAACTAATATCATTGAAACTAATCATACGAAAAAGGACCAGAAAATATAACATTACTGAGAATGAAGTACGGGACGACTATTGACGGCCGCCACACAACATTTAACCCATGCTGTTGTGAAGTACATAACTTCTGAAAATATGAGATCCATCGAAAGCAAAAGAAGCAATGCAAAAAAAGAAAATTGCAGACTCTGTTTTATCGAGTTTGTTCGTGAGCAGTTATAAATGTGCAACACTACTCATGCCCCTAGGTCTTGCATGAGACTTGCTTGTAATTGTTGCAAACTTCGCTATGAAGAACGAATGTCTGCTCAAATCTGGATCTGGTGCAATTTCGAGTACAGTGAAACCCCTCTAAACCGGACATTAAATTTGGTATAAATATCGGTCTTGGAGACAGATGGCAGCTTCATGCAGGGTGAACCGCATGCAGAAAGCTTTCTGCATGACATTCACCCTACATGAAGCAGCCACCTGCTTAAAAGTATCTAAATTCTTTTCAACTAGAAATTCGGTTTAGAAGGGTTTTACTGTACGTATGGTTATATCAAGCTATTGAGGAACTATTGAGCAAGCGACAGGACAGTCTGTTCAGGAGCTATTGTCCAAGTACCAAATACTTTTGATCCTGACAAGACGTCTTGTTCAACCATATCTCATCTGGGTCCAGGCTGTTTGCCAGGCAGAAACTGTAGAAATAGACCTATGTTTTTTTTTAAAAGTAAACGCATAAACTCTGATCAGACGACTCCTGATCTGGGTCTTCTCTGTTTGCAAATGTGACGGAATTCGTCTCTATGGAGTAAAGGGTAAATCCTTCAGTGTTTTATTGACGAATGTGTGGTTATATTTGCAAAAGGTTTGAATTCAGACGAGATGTCGAGTAACTCGGCGTCTCATCAGCTTCCAAACTATTTGGCACTATGCCATTGTTTTAATGTATTGTTTATAATTTATTGAAGCAGACGACAATAGATCTAGTTATTTTCAGACGACAATTGTTCAGAGTGAAGAAGGTTGAGAAGATTAAAATAGCAGTAAGCACGTTGACAATCCGTTAGCACCTAAATGGGATTATCTAAATTAATATTCTATATGTAAGGGTCATAATGCACCTATAAAACAACGGATTATATTTAATCTTTCAATCCAATTCTTTCAAATGCACACTTGAAACAAGATTTAATTCTACTTACCGCAATCAGTCAATTACACGTAGTAAATATTCCTAGTATTTTTTCACTACTTGGCGACTCATTTTTTTTTAACTCTTTTTAACTTAACTTTTAACTCTTATGCCGCTGCCTGTTACCTGACTCCCATTTTGCAAACAGCTTGGATCTAGATGAGACGCCAAGTGACTCGGCGTCTCATCAGTGTCCAAGCTATTTGACACTCTGTCAACTGTTCCTGAAAACATTGTTTGAATCCGAAGTGGCTACAATTTCACAACAACCACACCTAAACAAACATTTTTCTTCTACTGCAGGATAAATGTTAACTTAACCCTTTACGTGTTCAATATCCGTGTGAGAAACCATGACATCGTGAGAATTTGTTAGCTGATTTGTTTAACTCATTACCTCATAGGCTATTTTAGGTACAACCACTTTGAATAAATCTACCGAAAAGGAGCATTAAAAAGAATTGTTTTAGGTTTTTGTAGTTTGAAACCATTGTGATAAATGGAGCATTTGCTCCTATAGGAGCAAATGCTCTATTTATCACAATGGTTTCACAGAGTAACTTTTACAGAGTCATCAAAAGTCGTCAATATGAGGGAATGGGTTAATGTATGATTTTACAGAGAACAAATATAAAATCAGATATATATCTTGCCTTAAGCAAACAGAGCATACTCTGATTAGTTGTCTGATCCGGATCTTCTCTGTTTGCAATGGCGTGACAAGGCGTTCGTATATGGGAACGGGTTAAGTGCCTTGCGTATCAGTGCATGACTACCTTTGTAAACAGTTTTGATCCAGATGTACCACTGAGTAACTCACCGTCTCATCAAGGACCAAACTGTTTGACATCCAGGCGCGTGCTTGTTATAACGAACCGGAAGACAATGTTAAGTCCTATAGCTCTTAGAGATGCCTTTTGACACTTAAATGTCTTATTTTCTTACTTTCAGATGTGCATATTCATTAGTATGCTCGTAGATAAGGAAATAAACGTCAAACACCCTTATATAATTCTAGTCGTCTACTGAAACCCACCATAATAGTCATCAAAGCCGAGGAAAGCCGACGACATACATGCAAACAGAGTAGACCTAAGTCAGCCGTCTGATCAAGATATGCTCCGCTTGCGTATAGAATCATATGATCTGAGTTTATCATGTATAAGTCAGTATAAAAACAGCTGATAAATATTCATGATGTCAAAATTTTTACCCGAATATTCATCAGGTAAATGGCTACCCTTCTCGGCAACTTGGCTGGCATTGCTGACATTGGTAAACAGATGGGATCCAGAAAAGACATCGAGTTATACAACGTCTCCTCAAGATCCATACTGTTTGACTATTGGTCAATATATTCTCAAAGGATTGAACAAAAAGGAAGTCAGTGAAAATTTCAGCTAATCAGTAACATTATTTTTAATCAGTATGAGACGGGTCGATACATGCGACAATCGGCACAGCAAGTTAAAGGTTCGAGTCGTTAACTACTTGCTATTTTAACCCTTTCGCTGCCAAACTCTGTCGTCTGCTAACTAAATCTTTTGATTTTCTTCATTTTTGTTTCAAAAACATAGTAACAGTAACAAACAGTTTGGATCCTGATGAGACGCCGAGTTACTCGGCGTCTCATCTGGATCCAAACTGTTTGCATAGGTAATCACAGATCCGGCATTGGCAGCGAAATGGTTAAGAGCAGATTCGTGATAATCTTTTCGAAGAGTTTAACCCATTAAGCGCTGGTGACGAATTTTTATTACATTTACAAGAGTTTGGATCCAGATGAGACGCCGAGTAACCCGGTGTCTCATCAGGATCCAAACCGTTTGGCAATTTGGTAGTGTTTCTGTAAAGTATTGTAGACATATTACTGTTTATACATAAACAATAGGGGGTTTTGTACCTGATAGATTCCCAGGGCTGAATGATTTAACCCTTTCTATACTGAATTTTCAAATAGACTATTCCAAAATTCGAACAGGTCAAGCTTATTGTGTATATTTGAGGAGCCCTCTCACCTGAATCTTCACTGTTTGCAAAATGACATTAGTGGCATGTGCCCCGCAATATAAGGGTTCAACACATAGAACAAACGCTTCATAATTGTTCAAACTGCTTGAAACAATAGGTGTGTGGTTTTGTTAGGAAATAAACGTACATATAAATTATAAATTAGTTGAAGCAAACGACGGACGGTTCTGCCTACAATTTGTTTAGCATACCAGAAGTTAATATTTGCTGTTGGTTCTTCAACATAAGGGACTGGAAAGTTCTTCAAACAATTTATATTGACCGTATTTGTTCACCGCGATAGATACTTTGAGTGGTGTGGGGTTTCAGTGGGCTTTGTAGGTTTTAATCGATGATTCGCCACACGGGCCACTTAGCTCTTCAGAGAAACTAGGAAAGGCATAGCGATTGTTCTACAAATGGAATAAACGCAAGAAAAATGGTGAGATATGTATTTATATATAATTACGATTCAGTTCATACGTTACTCACTGTGTTAAACTTTAATCACATTAATAATATCAAATACATGTAACAACTCTTCTCTGTTTTTGTACGTCAGATAATCCGTTTACCCCGTGATTATTCATGCCAGAAATAAATATTAGATAATATTTAACAACAGCTCATTGACATAGGAGTTTTGGGCAATGGTAGAAACTGTGAAACAATGCCTATTTTATATCACAAGCAAATAGAGCAGACCCTGATCAGACGGCACCCCTGATCTACGTCTACTCTGTTTAAAAACGCGTAGAAAGACGTATTTATCAAGTAAATGGTTAAGAACTTGTATATAATGGATTTGGCACAAATTTTCTTGTCAATTGAAATGTTACAGTAGGGTCTCGTTAACACGGCTACATTATTTCTTAACATAGGGGTCTGTTAAAGCAGGTGTTTGCTTATTACATGGCAATTGTAGTGCAGAAAGCTCCTATAGAATCTTATTTTGAGCAGGCATCACATTTTTAAGTCAGGATATGTGTTAAATCTAAGATGTGACCAGAAATATATTTTAACCCTTTCCCTGTTGAATATTCATGTAAGAAAGAATGCAGCAAGAATATTAATTAGATTTTTTTATAATGGCATATAAGCACAGGACATATTTGGTCAGGAGGAAAATGTAGATCCTGTAGAACCAGATCTGAAACATGTTACAAACAAACAGAGCAGATCCTGATCAGACGGCTCCAATAGGAGCCGTCTGATCTGGGTCTACTCTGTTTGCAAATGTGGGGAAATGCGTTTATATCCAGTAAAATGTTAATAAAGAAATAATTTTGCTATTCTTAGTCTTGTTTGAAATCGAATAATGTTATGATATTATGGGGTTTTACATTGAACCGGTCATTGGTTGAACTGTCCCATATGCAACCTGGTGCTAGTGCATTGCAAACAACGTAGACCAAGGCCAATTATCAAGTCTCCTCCAAGGCGCTGCTCTGGAGTTTCAGTTTCATACGTTATAAACAAGTCAGTACTACTCTGGCACGTACTAAACTGTAGATCAATGACAGACGCGGTGTCAAAGACCTGTAGACTGACCTGGGTCTACACTGGTTGCAATTATGATACATTTTTGTTATGGAATAGAGTCTTTTAAATTGCTATATAATTCACCTCATTACAATATTGATGCTTTTAGTAAAATTCCTTAACAAAAAAAGATACAGCCCGGGGCAAAGCTAGCGATACGTACATGTATACTCACGCATGTGTGTAACATCAATTTGAAAAGTGAACACATTATTATGGCCAAATGGAACAAAAATCGAAGGCTAAAGGGTATACTTTGGTAAACGTTCTATCTGTCATGTAAGCTTTAACACATTCCCTTATGTTAATGTCTTTTAACGCCACTGTAAAAAGCACCTTTTTAAACTATTATGATAAAATAGAGCATTTGTTCCTATAGGAGCAAACACTCTAATTATCACAATGGTTTCTAAACTACACAATTCTATTTTTCCGGGGGGGGGGGAAATGTCCTAAGACTCCTATAGCACCATGGTGCGTACATTACATTTGGATTCAGCTACGCTCCTGACATTCTATTACATACTCGTATTAAAGCTATTCCCGCCATTCGCGAATTACCTGGCATTGTAGAACAGCCTGGGTACAGATGAGGCGTCGAGTAACTCGGCGTCTCACCAGGATCCAAGCTGTTTAACACTCGGTCAATTGTGTCTCAAAAGCTTGATCAAATCCGCAGTAGCAAACTATTCCATCAGATATACATTTAAGGAGACATTATTTTATCACAGCAGGGTAAAGGTTTTCATTTTGGTTAAATACAGTAGAACCTGTCCTAAGCGGCAATTAATTATTGAACACATGAGTCTTAAAAACAGGTGGTTGCTTAATGTAGAGCTGAAGTAATGCAGAAAAATCATATATGAGCTTACTGCAATACGTTTGACCTGCATTAAACTATCACCTGCCCTACAGTCCCATAATTAGAGCCCTTGTGGATGGTCGCTTACATGTAAGACAATTTCTACTGTAATCTATGTAAAACAGAATTGATTGGTATTAGGAAATAGTACTGCAGTTTTTAAAACTGGTTGATTTTTATACATTTACGCAAACCCTTTACTTCATAAATACAATAGAACCTGTCTTTAGCGGCCATCAAATAGAGGTTTCATAATCGGCCTTTAACATAGATGGCAGCTTAATGCAGGTCAAACGTAATACAAAAGGTCCATATAGGAACTTTCTGAATTACTTTTGTCCCGAATTAAGCTATGGCCTGCTTTTTAAGGATCTTATGTCCAATAAATAAATGACCGCTTAAGACAGGCTCTACTGTAGTCATGTAAGAAATAATGTGATCACGAATATCAATAAATTAGCTGAATTTCTATGAAAACAGGAAGTGTTGGCTATGGCAGACACTGTAGATTCAGATCTATATTATTCCATAACCAACCCAGACCAGACCCTAATAAGACGGCTGCTACACAATCCGTCCGATCTGGATCTACACTGTTTGCCAAGGCGAGTATCTGTGGAGTAAAGGGTTCGTCAAATATTTGGTTAGTCCTTTCAATAACATGCACAACCGATCCAATATCCATTTTCGATTAGAACATTTATTTGCATGTGTTCCTTATTTATCCAATACCGAATTATATTGCTGTCCGCTTTATTCTTTAACCCTTTCCCTGTTCTATGTTTATTCCAAAGTTCAGTACCTACTGAATAATCATTGTCAAAAAAATTACAATGAAATATGGAAGGTGGAACATTATATCCGTTTTAGAAAGTAAAGAAACAGATCTGTCAAATTCCATTAGCAAACAGAACAGATCCTGATACATGTAAGAAGGCTCCTACACGAGCCGTCTGATCTGGATCTACTCTGTTTGCAAAGACGTGTAAAGGCATATTCATGAAGTAAAACGTAAGGTATTTGTACCGCATTTTATATATAAAAAAGACAGTATAATACTCGCTTAGTTTGGCCGCTGTGGAGAGTTTTTATTGTACAAATATGTCTGTATAATTATGTAGTATATACTGTTTAATTGTACTTTGATATATATGTTTCTTATTGTGCAACAAGTCGCAACATTTACACTGCTAAATAAACCTTTGACAGTAGAAAATATCGTCTACTCTGTTCAAAAGTGATTTATCTTGCATGAGAGCCTCAAACAGTTTTGGATTCTGACGAGGCGCTGAGTTACTCGGCGTTTCATCTGGATCCAAACTGTTTGTATTAGCAATCATGGATCCGCCAACAAAAGATCAACCCTTTCCTACATATAAGCGCATTTTTTCACGCATCTGCAAACAGAGAAGACCAAGATCAGACGGCTCTTGTAGGAGCCGTCTGATTAGGGTCTGCCCTGTTTGCTTATAACATATTAAAGAGCGGACTTTTTTGTTAAAGCAAATTTCCGTTGAACATGTTAGATAATAGACATTCAGCTAATAGATATTTCATAATGTCTTTATTGCTAACATGAATATTGAACAAGGAAAGGATTAACTGTTAAACAATTGCCATGCACATCCCTGTTTGTACTATACTGCCAGTGTACACTGTATCAATATCAGCAAAGTAATAAACTGTAATGATGTTGCAACTTTATTTTCAAATAGTGTCAATAAATACCAGTGTTGGTTTGGCAAGATGATTATTTATTAAACACATTTTATAAATTGACCCCGTTGGTTTAAAATTGAATGCCGCCGTTATCGTGAACTAAGACTTTCTTTCATAAATATATCGATCAAAAGTCATAGCTTGATTTTCGCAATCTCTCACAATGTCTGTCAATTTGGTTTTTGTTGTCTTAACCCTTTACTTCATAGAGAGGCATTTTGGTACCTGTGTGAACAGAGTAGAACCATATCAGACGGCTCTTACAGGGTCTGCTCTGATTGCTTCTGAAATAATATAAATATATTTCTACAGTTTCTTCCATGGTAAATTTTCCCTTGTTCAGCTAACTATTATTCATACAGTTATTATATCTAACATACATATCCATGGAATAAAGTGGTTCTTTTTTAAAAAAAAGTTACCTTTCTCCCGAATCTTAGGGAAATACCGCTCGGTAGATTATGAATAAGATAATAATCTATATGAGGCACAAACTTACACAGGGTCATATCAGGATACACACTGTATGCAAACGATATCGAAAACATCGCCCCTAAAATACAGATTAATTTTCATGTAAGAAATGATGACGTCATTAATATTAATTATATTAATTGTTATAACTATACATGAACACAGGACATGTTGGCTTACACAGATACTGTAGAATCAGATTTATATCATATCATAAGCAAACAGAGCAGACCATGATCAGACGGATCCTATAGGAACAGTCTGATCTGAGTCTACTCTGTTTGCATAGCGTGGAAATGCGTTTACAGTAAAACCTCTCTATAACGGCCACTAAATTACATCAAGTATTTTGTGTTAAAGGCAGGTGGCTGCTTAAAGCAAGGTGAAAGTAAAACAGAACGCTCCAATAGGAGCGTTCTGTTTTACTTTCCCATTGCTTTAAGCAGCCACCTGCCCTAAATACCAACTAATTAACACAATTTAGTGGCCGTTATAGACAAGTTTTACTGTATATGGAGAACAGGACATATGTTCTGTGAGATAAGGGTTAGTAAAAAAAAAGGTTTCAGTTAACGTTTGTGGCGTGAAACAATGTATAAACACAAATTCAAACTTCAAAACACCAGTGCACCGGTGATCAAAGGTCATACCTTGAAAAGATTCGGTATCAAATTTCTGAACCTTGGACGTGTCAGGTTACAAACAGCGAATTTGATCATTGCAAAACAGACCTTTACGTTTACAACACAAAGTATAGTAAAACCCCTTTAAACTGAAATTCTAGTAGAGAATAATTTAGATACTTTTAGGCAAGTGACTGCTTAATACAGGGTGCAGAAAGGTCTTAGAGGAGCTTTCTGCATGACGTTCACCCTGCATTAAGCTGTCAGCTGTCTCAAAGACCGATATTTATACTAAGTAAACTTCCTGTTTAGATGGGTTGTACTATATTGTTTTCTTTTTCTTGTGCAAAGCTTGCCCTTTGTTTCATTTTTTCTTTTGTTTATGTGTTACCCTTTCCCTTATGTAAGCGCATTTGCACGCATCTACAAACAGAGTAGACTCAGATCAGACGGCTCCTATAGGAGCCGTCTGATCAGAGTCTGCTCTGTTTGCTTATGGTGTAATATAGATCTGATTCTACAGCTTCTGCCTGAACCAAAATGTCCTGTGTCCATATGCCATTATAAACCTCCAACGCAGTTATCTCCCTTAATCGCTACGCGGAGGAGATCCCTGCCACCACAACATTCACGTGACCATTGTATACATCATGTGATCAAACTATGGCGTCTGCCTTCGAAACGCCGAAGAAGAAGGTACCGCTTCTTGACTGTTTTCTCTGCGATAAGAAGAGGTTCTACAATCTGAGTGGAAAGAAATCCAAAGAGATTGTATTAAAGATAAACGTTATCACAAATATTGATTTTCATTTGTATTTAGAAAAAATTGAAGAACAGTCTCCAGGTATTTGTAGGCCATGTTTTGTTTTGAAAAGATCGACAATACATATGACTTTGTATGTAAGCTCAAAGCTAAGCTAGATGATAACCCACCTGCTATTCAGAGGGAGAAACGACAGACTCTTAGCCCTATCACTCCTAAAGTGAAAGGTGTTCAATGCCAGTCAGTTGTAAAGAAACGTTGCTTGTCTGTTAAACGTTCTATCTTCATGTCATCAGAGACCGTTCAATCTCCTGGGTGTAAGAACCTTAGCGGGCCAGAAGTATTATCATCAGATATTTCTTTTGATCACACATATTCATCTAAGGATGACAACAATATTTCAAAGACTGCAACTTGGGCCTATTCTGTTTTTATGCATAAATATAGATCTGATTCTACAGTTTCTGTTATCGTAAAAACTCGAGGTCTTGATATGTTATTTCAAAAAATCATTTAATTAATATACGCGATGTCTTCTTTCTCGTGTAGAGTAATGGGTTAAGTGTTGCTGCGAGATGTTTAGTGCGCCTCTCTCATCAGGAACTCTGAATCTACAAATATATTTATCATCTGCTTTGTTTTTCAATTGCTATTGCTCTTCCTTTTTATACATCATAACAACAATGTCAAATAGTTTTGATCATGATGAAACGCCGAGTTACTCGGCGACTCATCTAGATCCAGTTGTTTGCGAAGATTATCACAGATTGGCCGATGGCAGCCCAGCCAACAGGTTAAAGAAGACAGCAAGTTTTCAATTGATTTAAATTATTAAACAACGTACAGTCTATATACGGTATAACCTGTCTTAACCCTTTACCCAATAGCCTATTTCTAGTGTTGAAGACAGGTGACCACTTAAAGCAGGTTGAAAGTAAAGCAGAATGCGCCTTAATGCGCATTCTGCTTTACTTTCAGCCTGCTTTAAGCTACCACCTCCTAGAATATAGAAACTATTTATGATGCTATATGTTCATTATTGTAAAAATTGGAACTATTTTCTTCAGCGGAGGAATATATTAAACTCGCTTAAAGCCGCTTCTATCAGGTAAAGGGTTAAGCGGTCGTCAAAAGGAGGTCTAACTATAGGCCTGTAAGGCAGGTGATAAGTTAATGCATATCAAAAGTAATGCTGGAATTTTTGTCCTGCATGAAGCAACCACCTGTTTTAAGACTCCTCCGTTCAATAATTAATGCGCCCTTATTAAGACAGGTTCTATTGCAATGCATTTTAAGATTCAACAATTATCATTCATCTACAATTATTGCTTTTATTGTACAGGATCCGAGCAAACTAACGGAGCAAGAAAGGGAAGGTGAGTCAGTCTGTATAAGTCTAATCCACGTTAGCATTATTATCTGTAGCATGCTGTTGTACTATCTTCTTGAACACTGTCTATGAATCTTCAAATAGCTAGAATCCAGATGAAATGTCGAGTAACCTGGCGTCTTATCAGGTTCCAAACTGTTTGCCACACTGTCAATAGAGTGTCAAAAGCACGAACGGATCGACAACACGGGAGCAAGCTATCTACTGTCTTGGAGTTTACAGTGTATACTTGACACATTTCCTGCTATTCAAACGCTCTACTGAATGACGTCTTACTGTGTGCCATTGGCACATAATCTAGATGCCTGAACGCCCTTCTGATTGGGGTTTACAGTCCACATTGACACATGATCTAACTGCCTGAACGCTTTTCTGATTGGGGTTTTACAGTGCATCATTGAACCGTGATTTAACTGCCTGAACGCTCTTCTAACTGGGGTTTTACAGTCCACATTGACACATGATCTAACTGCCTGAACGCTCTTCTGACTGGGGTTTACAGTCCACATTGACACATGATCTAACTGCCTGAACGCTCTTCTAACTGGGGTTTTACAGTGCATCATTGAAGCGTGATTTAACTGCCTGGTCGCTCTTCTGACTGAGGGTTTACTGTGCGTTTTTGACACATTATTTAACTACATGAATGTTTTTCTGAACATCCTGAACGATCTTATGACTAAGGTGTTTCTGTACATTGACACATAATCTAGATGCCTGAACGCTCGTCTGACTGGGGTTTACAGTCTACATTGACACATGATCTAACTGCCTGAATGCTCTTCTGACTGGGGTTTTTACAGTGCTTCATTGACACTTGTTAATAGAACTGTTGACTGACTGGAAATATAGTGTGCATATATATACTGACTGGCGTTTTACAGTGCATGGGCTTTTACAGTTTACCATTGACACATGTTGTAGTTATCTGAACAATGTGCTGACTGGGGTTTTACAGTGACGGGGTTTTACAGTTTACCATTGACACATGTTCTAGTTATCTGAACACACAACTGACTTGGTTTGTACTGTTTATCATTGACACATGTTCCAGATATCTGAACACACAACTGACTTGGTTTCTACTGTTTATCATTGACACATGTTCCAGATATCTGAACACACAACTGACTTGGTTTGTACTATTTATCATTGACACATGTTCCAGATATCTGAACACACAACTGACTTGGTTTGTACTATTTATCATTGACACATGTTCCAGATATCTGAACACACAACTGACTTGGTTTGTACTATTTATCATTGACACATGTTCCAGATATCTGAACACACAACTGACTTGGTTTGTACTATTTATCATTGACACATGTTCCAGATATCTGAACACACAACTGACTTGGTTTGTACTATTTATCATTGACACATGTTCCAGATATCTGAACACACAACTGACTTGGTTTGTACTGTTTATCATTGACACATGTTCCAGTTATCTGAACACACAACTGACTTGGTTTGTACTATTTATCATTGACACATGTTCCAGCTATCTGAACACACAACTGACTTGGTTTGTACTGTTTATCATTGACATATGCTCTGATTAGCTGAACACTCGACTTACTGACTTGGATGTTACAATACATCATTGACACATATTCTAACCCTTACACCACTGTGAAAAAAATAATGTCAGCTCAAATATTGAATCTAGTGCGATGTTGACTATTTACGATTCGATCAAGCTTTTGAGAAACAATTAATCCAATAAGTGCAATGGCACAAACATTGGAGAAATAACTGACCAACTGTATCCTGATTAGATGTCCAGGTTCTCAGCGTTTCATCTAGCGGGATAAGGCTAGCTGAAAGCTCATTGAAACGTGTTCTGTAGGAGCACATTTGTCTCGGAGCACATTTATCTCACGAGGTGAGACCGATGTGCTCGTAAGCATTCATATTTGCGATAAATTGGAAATGAGACAGATGTGTTCGACAGACTAAAGGAAGGGCACTCGAAGCACATTTGTCTCACATTCTATCATATCCTACTAAAATTCTTCTTAACCCTTTCCCTCATATAATCTTGTTTTCACGCATCTGTAAACAGAGTAGACCCAGATCAGACGGATCCTATAGGATCCGTCTGATCAGGGTCTGATCTGTGTGCTTATGGAATTCTTTCGTTTCTAAATTAGCTACCACGTTTCGCCGTCAATATTTCATTACAACCATTTTATCAATGAATATTCAGTAGGTATTGAAAGTTTGAATAAACAAAGAACAGGTAAAGGGTTAAAAGGAAAACTGCTTAGTAAATGTACATTGTAATTGTCCGAAAAGGCGTATATAGAAATTAGCTGTCTGTCTGTCTCTTTGTCCGTCTGTCTGTCCACATTTACAACCTGAAATTATCTGCGATAACAAATCGTTATTAGTTGTGACACGTTTCTTTCCGATGCTTAAAGTTTTATAAATGATTTAAGAAATATTTCAAGCAACAAGGTAGTATCAAGTAGCAAACGATATATTTTATATGTATAAAATATAGGCTTATTAAAAGAGTACATTTGAAAATGATATATTATGTAACATTATTTTATGCTTTTAATGTTGCGGTATGTGTTTGTTTTTACGGACCTGTAAAAAGTAATATTACAGGTCCGTAAAAAACTTAAAGTTTACCTCTCAACTTAGATCTCTAAGTCAATATTTGACTTTAAGTTTTAAGTTTCTCGCCTTAAATTTCGAAAACAACTTTTGTTCCAAATTTCGATATGTTACTGTACTGTGTGTAACAAAGCAAGACGTGATATTCTACCGCGAAATTTTATGGTATGGGTTCTCATGGTATGGGATACTGCGAGAGTAACGAGATCCCATGTTACAAAATCATGTCTCGCATCGCGTCTCGTCGGAATATCGGGTTTCGCCCGATTCTCGTGTCTCGCCCTAAGGATGCGAGGCACGATACTCCATATGACACTAACGGGATTCCGTATGTTTCGGTTCAGCAAATCAAATTTCTTGAATTAGAGATATTGGAATTAATAGTTCCACTGCAGATTTTAGGTTTAAAATTTTATATAAAAAAAAAAGCATTAGCAGACCTATTAATAATTACACATGACATGAGGTAAAACGGCGAACCTCGATTCTAAGATTTTTTTCTGCCATGGTAAAAAAGTGACAAATGTGCTTGTATTTCATAAAAAAAATGACGTGAGACAATTGTGCTTTCTTGTCCCTTAAAAACTTGATCGGAGCACATCTGTCACACATTTGTGTTTTTTGGTGAGACATTTGAGGCCGCATTTGTCTTACATGAGACAAATGCGACCGCATCGGTCTTACGTAAGACAAATGTGTGCTCCTACAGTTCTCTATCTGAACACGGTACTGACTGACCGTTTTACGCAAATATTGAAACGTGCTCTAACTATCTGAACACCAACTGACTGGCTTTTTACAGTACACCATTTAACTAAAAATATGTTTAAACTAAACTTAAAACTAAAAGTTCGGTCCTTCCAAAATTTACAATACAGAATTGCTATAAAATGTATTACTACGCATATCTAGAAATCTAGAAACCCATGTGACAGTTTAATGCAAGTCTAAAGTAATGCTGAAAGCTCCTACAGGATCTTTCAGCATTACTTTAGACCTGCATTAAGCTGTGAAATTAAGAAACTGTCCAGATCAGAATTCGAATAACTCAAACTTTGTTATCTCGAACTAGTGTGCATGGTCCCTTCACGTTCGAGATATCGAAGTTCAACTGTTTTTCAATTTCAGAAATCAAAAAGGTGTTTCACACCAAGCTGCCCGAAGGTTCTAGTGGACTTTCTCAGAGACTGGTCCGGGATGCCCTGTTCTTACTGAAGCTCAACCCTACAGGCCTGGAGGTGTCTAAATGTTGTTCCGACATGAACAAAGCAGGTGGGTCGGACATACTCTATATGTCCCTAAATTTACCCATCGAATGCGAGTGACCAGGGTACTGCCGCTAAATTTGTTAACAGTGCTGATCCACGTCAGAGGACATTTAGAGGAGCCATTTACAGTATAACCTGTCTCAAGCGGTCATCAAAAATGGATTCAATCATGTGTCAGTAAAGCAGGCGGTAGCTTAATGCAGGACAAAGTAATGCCAAAATCTCCTATAGGAAAAGCCGGCTTTTTAACACTTCGCTTGCTATTCACGTCAATATACATGTACGTACATGTACCTGTAAATAGTGAAGACCCAGATGAGACAGCTCCTGCAGGAGCTGTCTCATCAGGGTCTGCACTATTTACAAGTTGATTGTGCAACCAGTGCACTCCACAGCAGTGATTGCACAGCGAACTACTTGAACACAGTGAAGATATATGTAATTATACAACAGGGCATGGGTAAAGACGAAGAAATATATTTTAAAATTCAGCAAGCGAAGGGTTAACACTTCTATGATGAATAAATAAATGACCGCTTAGGACATGTTCTACTGTAACCAGGGTCTGCGTGCAACGTTTGTCATTCAAAATACTCTCCAAAAGTATTCCCTCACACTCTGAATATACTCTGTCGTTCGTGCTCCTTTACTTAATAGAGACGACTCTGTTTTTTCTTAACCCTTTACTTGGTGAATATTCATGTAAGAAATGATGACATGATGAATATTTATTACATGAAGCTGAATTTTTATTATGGCATATGCACGCAGGATAGTTTGGTTTTGGTAGAAACTGAAGAGCCAGGCCTGTTATAATTTCATATGCAAATGGAGCAGACCCTGCTCAAATGACTCATATAAGAGAGGTCTGATCTGAGTCTACTCTGTTCGCAACGACGTGAAAAAGCGTGCATATAAAGGAAATAGTTGATACCCATGATGTCCTCATTGTTACATGAATCTTCATTAGATAAACAAAAATAGAGATGGTGCACCATTCCACTTTGAGTTAAATTATTCAATGCATATTCAATGCATGTTATATAAACACATACTAATATGTTACCATTCTGTACACAGTGTACACAGTGTATAATACCACCTCAGATGTTTTAACACTGTGAACTGGTTTTGAACAAAAATGTTCTGACAAAAAGAATTGAAAATAAGAAAGAAAGAAATAAAGCTGGATCAGTTTTAACCATTCCTCTGTCAAAGACGGTCTGTGCTAACCTATTCAAACAATTTGGATCTAGATAAGATGTTGAGTAACTCGACACTTCATCAGGATCAAGACTGTTTGACATCGTGATTATTTTCAAACGACATTACAAGGCAGCTTTGGGGTTAATAAACTCATTATCGAAGACATGCATGCACTGGAAATAAATTTATATCAGTAACATTATTAACATGCCTTGGTTGAATATCGGTCTTGGAATCGGTCCTCTAGGAGCTTTCTGTATGACTTTCACTCTGCATTAAGCAACCAATTGCCTAAAAGTATATAAATTATTTTATACTATAATTCCGGTTTAGTGGGGATTTACTGTACAGTCGTTTCATTCGGTCAAGCGCTAAGTTACACTAGCGGTGTGTTTTATGAGACATAATGAGTGCATGGTCCTTTGTTTCAAACTACATGAGTGGTCTATATAAAAGTGGTCTAGATAAAATTGTCAAGATTGTACCTGTATCTATATATGGGCACACTAAACTGTTTAACCATTTCCCTGTTAAATATTCAGTTAAGAAACATTGACACCATGAATATTTAGTTGCTATTTTTCTTAACGGAATATGTACACATATCTATTATAATTTTAGAAGCGAATAAAGCACTCTGATCATATGGTTTCTATAGGAGCCATCCGATCAGGGTCTACTCTGTTTGCAAATCCGTGAAAATGCGTTTATATGAGAGAAAGAGTTAAATATCTTCAAAAAGTGTTGAATGTATTTACCATACCTCGATAGATGACGATAAAATTCTGAACATTCACCTCTCTAGTTGCCTTTTGTTTGTTTTTCGTGATCTTTCATCATGGACGAGAGAATATGAAACAATAGTATGGGTACTTAAATACGACTCGGATCTGAGAATAGATAGTACATGTACTGCATTGTAAACAGTGTAGATTGGTATAAGCCATCACCTCTGTGATAAAGTATTTGACCAAGGTTAATCCATGTATGGGAAAATCATAAAAAAAGTGCTACAGATTCCGATTACGTAAAATGTTTAAAATGTGAGAACGTTATTCAGAAAAAAAATGTACTTTGTTTTAATATGTTTAATATACAATTTACCCCGTAAGGCGACCACTTAATGAATTAGCATGTGTCTTTTGAAGCAAGTTGTTGCTTAATGCAGGACGAAAGTAATACAGAAAGTTCCCGTTGGATTTTCTGCATAACTTTCGTCCTGCATTCATCTATCACCAGTCTTTAAGCCCCAGTATTGGACATTAATGCAGGTTGAAAGTCATGGAGACGCTCTTCTATGAGCTTTATGCAATACATTCACTCTGTATTAAACAACCATCTGCCTAAATGTATTAAAATTCTTCTCTACTAGAATTCCGGTTTAGAGAGAGTCTGCTGTTATCATGCCAAAACAATACGTCTATACTAAAACCTAGATATGCTGTAACTTTTACCTAGCATTTGATTCGTTTAATCTTATGAGAAAGTTTTGTCCCAATGACAAACAGCTTGGATCCTGAAGAGTTGCGGGTTATTTGACATCTCAAGTGGATCCAAGATGTGTGCAAAAGAAACGTCGTGCTCGGAAGGGTTTATAACGGTAAACCCTTTCGCTGCCAAACTCTGTCGTCTGCTAACTTAGTCGTCTGCTACAAGTTTTCATTTTCTTTATTTTCTTCATTTTTGTTTCAAAAACATAGTAACAGTACTTAACAAACAGCTTGGATCCTGATGAGACGCCGATTTACTCGGCGTCTCATCTGGATCCAAACTGTTTGCATAGGTAATCACAGATCCGGCATTGGCAGCGAAAGGGTTAAGGTTCGTTTTGGTATCCACTGTAGAGAGGGCTTGTGTATCATTCCTTAGTCATCGGACAGGAACAGTTTGGCAAACAGTGATGATCCAGATCAAACTGCTCCTGTAGGAGCAGTTTGATCAGGGTCTTCACTGTTTGGTACTCTGTAAGTCTCGTTTAACTCTTTTGGTGCCAAATTTCTAATTGTCGTCTGCAATCCAATTTTGTTAGATAATGTGGTACAAAAGGAAATGAGATAAATACATTTAGAACATAACCTACATTTTTAGCCAATCAAACTGCCTTTTGCATCCATTAAGTACATCACTTAATCATTAAGAGTTTTGTTTATTTCGACCTCGTGTGGTGTCTGCACGCGCTGTCATAACTCCGCCTCCTCGTGTGACTAGTAGTAAACACTGCCGTATTTGGCGATCTTACAACCGGAACTCATTGTTAACCTTCACGGAGACCGGCTCAAAACTGCAGTCGGCATTTCTTATAAGGCAAAGAAACCATAGAAACGAGACCCCGATTCGAGATCTAAACTGTTTAACGTTCCATTACATAAATACTTGAATAGCTCTGGTTTAATATTTCGACCACTAATGACCTTTTTCAAATATTATCATGATAATCTTTGAAAAAGGCCCTTAGTGGTCGAAATATTAGATCAGAGCTATTGAAGTATTTACCGTATATAGATATATATAAAAAAATGATATAATTCACTTTTTGGAATATTTTCTTCATTGCGTTCCGTTACAGACGAAACTTGAGCAAAAATGACATATTATTCTGTGAATTACCCTTTACTTAATATATATACATTTGTACGCGTATTTAAGTTTTTGCAAACAGCAGACCATGACCAGACAATCCTGTTTGATCAGGGTCTACTCTGTTTGCTTGAATAATTTTATAATTCTGATCTTATACTGTCTGTCATGGTCTTGTTTAACACGCCTGTATAAAACATCCAGGTAATTTAAATCCATCTTCTAACAAAGATTCGAAATCCACAATGTCAAAATCGCCAGCCATTTTGTACTGAGTTTTGTAAGGAATGAAAATCAATGACGTCACATTTGGCGCATAAAGTACTGTGGGCGCGCGATGTTTGTTTATTTGAACCGTAGGAAAGATTAATGCCGTGAGCCAATCAAAATATAGGTTATGTTCTAAGTCCGTTAGAACATATTAAGTGAAATCTTAGTGGCTAAGAAGGGGCGCGCTCGCTTTCGCTCGCTCCGCCCCTTCTTAACCACTAAGATTTCACTTAATATGTTCTAACTATAACGCAAATTTCAAAGGAATAAATCACAGGAAGTCCCTGATCAGACGCCGCCTTGAAAAGGCGGCGTCTGATCTTTGACTGCACTATTTGTCGTGGTGCGTAAAGGCGACATTGGCGGTGAAAGGGTTAAAGTTATCAAAATGGTATCAAACTAAAATTATTCAGCATTGCAAATCGATTGAGAGGACGATTCTCGATGTCCGAATACAATGTACTTAGGGTATATTTTTCTGTATATTCAGAGGATGACCCCATCTCACTTGATGATTTCGTGGAAATTCGTTGTAAGCTTCATGAGGACACGGAGAAGGTGATGAGATGGGCTTTTAATAAATTTGATGTCAACAACGATGGAACGATAGACAAAGATGAACTAAAGTAACTTTTTTGTTGTTTTTTTCTCTCCGAATTATCAGATCATTGTTTCGACTTTGGTATTACATCATCCATCCTAACATCAGTAGTAATTTACAATTAACGAGTATGCATTTGGGATGAGTTGTTGATTTCATTTACCAATTCTCGTGTTATTTTGCTAAAACGATTTAACTAGTACAGTAAAACCCGTCTGAACCGGGATGTTTAGCAGAGAATGTTTTAGATACTTTTGGACAGGTGACTGCTTAATGCACGGAAAAGTTCATGCAGAAAGGTTCTAGGGGAGTTATCTGCATTACTTTCACGCTGTATTCAGCTGCCACTTGTCTTTAACCCATTCCCTCATATTGACGACTTTTGACGACTCTGTAACAGTCTGAAACCATTGTGATAAATAGAGCATTTGCTCCTATAGGAGCAAATGCTCTATTTATCACAATGGTTTCAATCTACAAAATTCTTAAATTTTCACTTTCTCTAGTTAATGCTCCTTTTCGGTAGATTTATTTAAAGAGGTTGTATCTAAAAATAGCCTATGAGGTAATGGGCAAAGAGCTTGGGTATCTTGGTGCCTCATCAGGACGTACGCTATTTAACATTCTGTTAGTATTGTCTCATACGCTTGAACAAACCTGATGTCAATAAACAATTCAGCAGATCAGAGTCGCAGCAGATATTAAAGTTTAGTATGAGAAAGATTAACGAATGTATAAAATGTGCAAAACGCAGCTAACAAAGGAAGTGAAGAACCGGATCGAGTTTATTTCATAGGCAAACAGAGCAGACCCTGATCAGACGGCTCCTACAGGATATATCTGATTTGGATCTACTCTGTCTACAAAGGCATGTATGTGGAGTTAATGGTTAACACTTTCATGAGCAAACAGTAAATACCCAGAACAGGCCCCCAGACCAGATCCCCTGACCAAACTCCCAGACCAGACCCCCAGACCAGACCCCAAGAGTCTCTAATCACTATATACTCTGCTTCATTATTCAAAACATTATTTTCCAAATGTAACGTGAGCGAAAATAATTATTTCAGAAGATACTTCAAATGAAATACTTACATTTGTTCATAAAAATGTTACATACCGTAAAAACTCGATACTACGAAATTCTAGTAATGAAGAATGTATGTCTTTGTAGACAGGTGACTGCTTAATGCAGGGTGAAAGTCGTGCAGAAAGCTCATAGAGGAGCTTTCTGCATGACTTTCACCCTACATTAAGCTGTCACCTGTGTTAATGTGATTAATAATGTGATTACTAATGGTACGTGGTTGAGTGTTCGAATAAGCGAGTTTTCTCTGTATTTGTATTTGGGTGGACTTTGAATAAAGGGGGAGAGGGGTACCAAGTTATTTGACACTCGGTTAACCCTTTCCCTCACATAAACATGTTTTCACGCATTTGCAAACAGAGAAGATCCAGATCAGACAGCTCCTATAGGAGCCGTCTGATCAGGATCTGCTCTGTTTGCTAGTTGATTTTGATAGATCTGTTTCTTTACTTTATAAAATGGCTACAAAGTTCCACCTTTCCATATTTTGTTGTAACTGTTTTTTCTATGAACATTCATTAGACATTGAAATTTGGAATAAACACAGAACAGGGAAAGGGTCAATAGTTACCGAAAGTTTGGTCTAAATTGATGCAGCCCAAATTGCACGAGATCCAGATTGTCACTACGGGGTAATGGTTGAATGTTTGTATATCTAGGAAGATTCTAGTGAACGTGTACGATGATGAGGAGGGCGAGTTTGTGGACGATGAGTTTGTGTCAGATGTTCTCAACATGGCGGACGCCAATGGAGACGGAGTCCTTCAAATCGAAGGTAAAATGCAGGGTTCCAGATACGATGAGTAAATTTAAAATATCTTTAAGAATAACGTCACTATTTCTCCATCAAATCCTGTCTTCTGACCACTCTTCAGAATCCTCTCTTCGAGGTGATTGTAAAGAGTAGTCACGGCATTGGGCTTGGTGGAGAAATGACTACAGTAAAACTCCTCTAATGCGACCACCTAAAAGTGGTATAATTCTGGGTGGTAGAGGAAGGTGGCGGGACACCTAGAGGAGTTTTCTGCATTACTTTTGTCCTGCATTAATTAAGCAACCACCTGCTTATAAAGACATCCATTTGTATTCATTAAGTGGTCGTATTAGAGGGGTTCTACTGTATTTTAGTACTTGAGCACGCATGTTTATATGCTAAGTACTGTGTAAAGTGCTTCCTTCCTTCCTTCATCAGTCTATAACCTTGAAATGAAAGGTAAGGTAAAACTAGTTTACCTATGTTTAACGCTGTACTCCATGTATATTCATGTAAGAAATAATGACATCGTGAATATTAAAGTAAATAGCACATGGACACGGGAAGGTTTGGCCATGGCAGAAACCGTATCCATATTGGGTAGGTGAGTCAAGGTCACAGATATATCGAAGCAGTATGGGGCACTATTGTTTCTAAGATGCACCCACCCAATAAATTTGGAAACACTTATTCAAATGGTTGGGGAACTATCATCCTGACAAACTTTGCACACATACTTTTACTTTAATTGAGGTCAGGGTCAGAGTAACTGACACAGAGTCACCAAAGTAGTATGTGTCAATCTGCCTTTCCAGGATGCACCCACAGTAGAAATTTAGTAATCCTTACCCAGGGGATTGGAACTCCATCTTCCTGACAAATTCCCAGACACTTTTTATTAAACCCGATGTCATGGTCAATGCCAGGGATACACCAAAGTAGTATTTGACACTCTGTCTTCCCAAGATGCACCAACACAAGACATCTGAAAACCATAACCCAAGTGGTTGAGCAGATATCGTGCGGAAATATTTCCTAGCGGAATGACAGAGGACGAGTGGACAGATGGACGGAGTGCAAAGCTATAGTCCTCCTCCGAAGACTGGTGGGGGTTAAATTGGAGAGCTAATGATACGACTAGCTCATCTATCAGACTTGAAAGGCTTTTATAAGTGGGTGCTGTTTATATTGTGTGAATTTGCCCACATGTTTCATGATAACAGTGAACTATTTATTCAACGGTCACTCACAATATGCATAAGTTTGTGTCTTTAACCCTTCGCTTGCTGAATTTTAAAATACATTTCTCCTTCTTTACGCATGCCCTGTTGTATAATTACATATATCTTCACTGTGTACAAGTATTTCGCTGTGCAAACACTGCTGTGGAGTGCACTGGTTACACAATCAACTTGAAGGAGCTGTCTCATCTGGGTCTTCACTATTTACAGGTAGGTATATTGACGCGATTTGCAAGCGAAGGGTTAAGGCAAATGGAAGCTTAATGCTGGGCGGACGTTATGCAGAAGCTCTAGCAGGGGCTTTCTGTATAGCTTTCGTTCTGTAGTAAGCAGCTACCCCTTTTAAACCATTTACTTTATAGATACGCATAAACGCTTTTGCAAGCAATGCAGATCCGGAGTAGATGGCTCCTGCAGAAGCCGTCTGATCAGGGTCTGCACTGTTTGCTTATATATTTGAATCTAAACTTTCTGCCACGACCAAACTATCCTGACACATGCCATTATACAATGATAATTATATAATTAATATCCATGATGGTATTATCTTAACCCTTCGATTGCTATTCACGTCAATATACCTACCTGTAAATAGTGAAGACACAGATGAGACAGCTCCTGCAGGAGCTGTCTCATCAGGGTCTGCACTATTTACAAGTTGATTGTGCAACCAGTACACTCCACAGCAGTGTTTGCACAGCGAAATACTTGTACACAGTGAAGATATATGTAATTATACAACAGGGCATGGGTAAAGAAGGAGAAATGTATTTTAAAATTCAGCAAGAGAAGGGTTATGTGAATATTCATGGAGTAAAGGGTTAAATACACTAGCGTGAAATGGCCTCTGTACATGAAGACATATTTCTACTGTAAACGCTTTTCTTTAATGCCTTTTCAGAATTCGTAGCTATGATTATGCAGAGAACTGGAGGATCGTCGTGCAATGGCGCTGATAGTAGTTCAACAAGTTGACCACACCCACCTGCTTTCACGATGCCGAGCCTACCGTGAATCGATTCCGCCCAGTGTGACCAGAAACATGCACTTTGATGGCCCGCGCGTTGTTAATAATGACTGAAAACTACTGTAAATTACGTAAATGATTTAACTCTAACATCAAATTTCAGGTTTAATGTATGAATCCTTTATCTGACATCGTATCGTATCGTATCTGACATTTGTAAATGACATGTGTAGACACAGTGTCTGTGATTTTGCAACCAGGGTAGACCTAGGCCGGACATCCCGTCATAAAAGCAGTATCTGCTCGACATTCATTAACAATGAAAGCTCTCCATGCTCCAATTGAACCATTTATTCCTAGGTATGTCTTTTAACGTCTTTGCAAACAGAGTAGATCCCTCATCAAACGGATCCTTTAGGAGCCGTCTGATCAGGGTCTGTTCTGTAGATCGACGATAGTTCTATAGATTTTACCAGTCCAAAAAGTTCAAACGCTTATATAAAAAAAAGTAATCTATTAATATTCATGAAGTCATTATTTCTTATATGCATATGCACTGATAAAATGTTAACAAACAGTAAAAACCCTGACCAGCATGTCATGTTTCTGGCGTGTCTGTTGGACTCGGACCACACTGTTTGCGAAACACGATTACACACAGAGCACATTTTCACTGGTTGTGCGGCTCATGTTTTATTAACCCTTTAATCCATAAATACGCCTTTCTAAGCCTCTATAAATGTCACTTCTTGAAACCATTGTGGTAAACAGAGCATTTGCTCCATAGGAGCAAATGCTCTATTTATCACAATGGATTCAAAACAGAACAATTCGAACATTTTCATTTTCTCTAGTAAATGCTCCTTTTCGGTAGGTTTATCCAAAGAGGTTGGGTCTAAAAATAGCCCATGGGGGAAAGGGTTAAATCTAGACGATGATAGGTCTCCTTTTGAAACTTTCTTTTTCCTTCTAGGAGAACATTAGTGCATCTACAGCTCATCATGTGGTAGTTATTTTAATGTTGTTGTTTTTTAACTAACATTTTTCAGACTATCATGAGTGATACATTTTAGACTTACATAAAAAAAATTTTTTTTCCTTTGTGATAATGAGTAGGTATTAGAACCTGTAAAATGTTTAGGAATTTGACTCCTTAGACTCGACCTCTTCGAATAAATCTACCGAAAAAGGAGCATTTACTAGAGAAAAGGCATTCCATAGATTTGTGAAGGTTTAAAACCATTGTAATAAATAGAGCATTTGCCTCTATGGAGCAAATACTCTATTTATCACACTGGTTTAAAAATGACTTTTACAGAGGCGTCAAAAAGAGTCAGTATGAGGGAATAGGTTAAACAATCGGTTTGTTGACATTTCACCGATCATTACAGAAGGGTAGTTAACCCAATGAAAGAGTATACTTACCTCTGTTGGAGTTTTGTCCCTTTAACACTCTTTTCCTTGTTGAATATTCATATGAGAAATAATAACAATATGATTTTGTATCAGCTGATTTTATAATGGCATATGCACATAAGAATGTTTTGTATTGGTAAAAACTGAAGAGTCGGATCTAATATAATTTCATAAGCAAACAGAGCAGACCCTTCACGTATACAGTAAAACCCCAATAATACGACCTCCTAAAAGAGGTATGATTCTGGGTGCTAGATGCAGGTGGTAGCTTAATGCAGGAAAAAAGTAATGCAGAAAGCTCCTAGAGGAGCTTTCTGCATTACTTTTGTCCTACATTAAGCAACCACCTGCTTATAAAGACATCCACGTTTATTCATTAAGTGGTCACATTACAGGGGTTCTACTGTAAATGAAGGAAAGAGTTAACATGTGAAAATGTACTTCATAACTACGCATTTTTACCCCTTTGAAAACAGAGTAGAAACAGATCAGACAGCCATTGTTTCATAGATCTGATTCAACATTTTCTGCCACAGCCCAAATATTCCAGAATCATATATCATTAAAACATCCAGTTAACAAGTAGTATTTCTTATATGAATATTCATGAGGTAAATGGTTAAAGTGTCTTCACAGCTTCGTGATTATCCCTTTCCCTCATACAGAAGCCTTTTCAAGCATTCGCAAACAGAGCAGACACAGATCAGACGGCTCCTAGAGGACCACAATGGAAAGTTTAACCCTTTCCCTGATATTGACGACTTTTGACGACTCTGTAAAAGTCACTTTGTGAAATCATTGTGATAAATAGAGCATTTGCTCCTATAGGAGCAAATGCTCTATTTATCACAATGGTTTCATATACAAAATACTAAAATTTTCCTTTTCTCACATGAATGTTCCTTTTCGGTAGATTTATTCAAAGAGGTTGTATCTAAAAATAGCCTATGAGGGAATGGGTTAAGGACCACAATGGAAATAAGAGTATCTATTACTCTTTTTTGTGTCATCCTTGGCATATAATGTTGATTGTCATGGCTTTGTTCAAACTCATACATATTGTTGCTTGTTTATACATGTAATGTACGTATGTTTTAATACCAGATTGCCATGTGATTGTACATTTTATGTTGATATATATCTATCTATATATACATCTATCTATTCTATATTTCATTATACATGTAGCCATTTTCTCCATGAATATTCAATTGAAATTTGGAAAAAAAACATAGAACAGGGAAAGGTTTATTTTTTTATTGTGAGTTTACGTCGATTTACGAGTATTTAAATAAATAAATGTGATATTGTGATTAAATAAATACGAATTGGGGAATCAATCGTTCAGTCGGCCAAGTAAAACATCGTTAAGCGAGTGTTTAGAATATTTCAGCACAAGCAGGTCGCTGTTTATGCGGAATATTGGAGTATTCTGTATATCCTAACGTCATGCCTACATGTACATTTAAATCTGTTTCATGCGACCAGCTTGACTGCGTTTAAGAAAACACGTTTCTAGTATCAAGGTACATGTATATCGTGTTTTACAACAAAGGACTTTGTTAGATGTTACATTCTTCCTAGCGAAATATCACACTCACTTTCTTGGTTATTAGGTTTGGGAGTATACGTTTTCACCCTTTTCCAAAAACAGTAGAACCCCTCTAATGCAACCACTTAATGATTATAGATGGGTGTCTTTATAAGCAGGTGGTTACTTAATGCAGGACAAAAGTAATGCAGAAAGCTCCTTTAGTTTTCTGCATTACTTTTGTCATGCATTAAGCTGCCACCTACATCTATCACCCATAATTATACCTCTTTTGGGCGGTCACATTAGCGAGGTTTTACAGTATACTTTTTTATACGCCTATTAACGCCTACACAAACTATAGGATCCGTCGTACCAGGTCTGCTCTGTTTGCGTATAGATTACTATGGCTATGATTTTCTATAGTTATCTAATATGATACACGAACTGTGCACTGTTTATAATGCCATTATAAGAGTTCAGCTAATTAATATCCATTAGTTCTTACATGAATATTCATGAGGTAAAGGGTTAAGTACTACACAATGACAGACCATAGTTCCGCCATTGTATTAAACAGTAAACCATTCTAAATAGGAATTCTAGTAGAGGCGAATTTAGATACTTTAAGGCAGGTTGATGCTTAATGCAGGGTGAAAGTCACGCAGAACGTTCCTAGAGGAATTTTCTGCATGACTTTGACCCTGCATTTAGTTGCCACCCGTCTCCAACAATACCGATGTTTATACTAAATTCTTAATTGAACAACTTGTTTAGAGTGTTTTACTATTTATTCTTTCGATGAGGTATTTGGTTATTTAACGACATTATATTCCTTTATAGATAAATCGATGTTTTGATCTTTACAAAATCCATTTACATTAATGATCGTTAAGTACATGTATTTATGTATGCGCATACCATGAGCGGCTGTGTGTAGATTACAATAATCATAATAAAGGCGAAAACATTACGGTTCATGTACAGTTTTCATACAAGAAAACAGGAAAGCAAAACATGCTCGTTCACATTTTACTGTTAAAAAGTTTGTAAATTCACGCAAGGCTTTTCTTGCTTTTTATCTGCTTGCATTTTCCATCGTTACATGTAACGGTATCGCCATAAATTCTTCCCTGGCTTTTGAGAAGCTAATGACCAAGTGTCAGACAGTATAGATCCTGAGGAGACGCCGCGTTAGTTGGCGTCAAATCTGGATACAAGTTGTTCGCAAGCGCGAGTCAGGTCGCCTTTAGCAAACTATTTAGAGTTTTGGGCATTTTTGTATATAGAAATATCGTCTTAATCCATTTGTTCCCACGATCCCATATTTGAGACATAGGTAAACAGTGTAGACTCTGATCAGACGCCGCATCATGCGGCGTCTGATTAGAGTCTACACTGTTTGCTGATAGGAATTTCAATTGGAAATTTAGGTCACACCCCCCCCCCCCCCCCAACACACACACACACACACTTAGAAAAAAATGGACTAATCCAATATATAAACATGGAAGAATTCACTGGATGCAAATGGGTTAAAAAAATATCGAAGCAGATTTTCTCCAATGTCAAGACAAAATCATGGTGTCAATCAGTTTGGCATCATACCTGGATACAAACTGTTTTTGCAAACGTAATTATGAATGCGACGGTAGCATGTTAAAGACTGCAAGTGTCAGTACACGTAGATAAGACATGAATATTTTATTTACTATCGTATTTTCAACATGCCAACAACGCAAACCTACCAAAACAATTTTACTCAACCCGTTACCTCATAGTCACGCCCTGCATGATCTGTTTGTTTATGGAATTATAGATATCCGATTAAACAGTTTCTGCTATAGCCAAATATATCTACTTTCATCAAAGTGTGGTTTTTGTTCGCTTCTATAAAAAAATCATGAAATTAATATTCATTTTTACTCAATAGTTCTTACATGAATATTCATTTGATAAAATAGTTATCATACAGTGAAGACTGAGATTAGCTCCCCTATCTGTTCACTGTCTATACTATGTGATACAAGTGCCCATATTCACCAGTGTCTGATCATGTTAAATCCATCAAAGCATGATAAGCAGATATACATGTAAACAGTGTACACCGTGGTCAGAGCTCCAGCGAGCTCGTTGAACCCTTTACAGTAAATCCCCTCTAACCCAGAATTTTAGGAGAGAAGAATTTAGATACTTTTAGGCACGTGGCTGCTTAATGCAGAGTAACAGTCGTGCAGAAAGCTCCCAGAGAAGCTTTCTGCATGACTTTCACCCTGCATTAAGCTTTCACCTGCCTCCAAAACCGATACAGTAAAACCCCTCTAAACCGGACGCTAAATTTGGTATAAATATCGATCTCGGAGACAGGTGGCAGCTTCATGCAGGGTGAAAGTCATGCAGAAAGCTCCTCTAGGAGCTTTCTGCATGACTTTCACCCTGCATGAAGCAGCCACCTGCCTAAAAGTATCTAAATTCTTTTCTACCAGAATTCCGGTTTAGAGGGGTTTTACTGTATTTATATTAAATTGGACGTCCGGTATAGAGGGGGTTTACTGTATTCTTCTAAGAGATAAAAATATCATCAATATTACATAGATTAGTTTTATACGGCCTTGTATTGGACATCCCAGACTCTATATAATTCCAGAACTAAACCTATGCATATATTCTATGCAAACAGTGAGGGTCTAAATGAGACACGGGGTAACTTGGCTCCTCACCATAATCCAATCTGTTTGTTACATTGATGAAACATTCAAAAATGAAAATGGAAGCAGACGATGCATAGACGACAGTAAGTGGTGGTTTAACAGTTTGGGTGCAGGAAACGAGTCACTAATGTCCTATGCAATCAGTGTAGACCCACTAGTATGGCATTTTTGTTATGCTTCATTTTTTCTTTTAAAAATTCCCTGAATGTTCACGGTACAATAAAACCTGTCTTAAGCAAACATCAAAAAGAGGTATAATTGTTTTTAAGGCAGGTGGTAGCTTAATGCAGTTCATATTAATAGAGCTTTCTGTATTACTTTTGCCCTACCATCTGCATTTCAGCCATTTTCTCCATAAATACGCCTGTCTACGCCTCTGTAAAAATGACCTATTGAAACCATTGTGATAAATAGAGCATTTGCTCCTACAGGAGCAAATGTTCTATTTATCACAATGGTTTCAAACTACAAATTCTAAAAGTTTCCTTTTCTCTAGTTAATGCTCCTTTTCGATAGATTAATTCAAAACTTGTTGAATCTAAAAATAGCCTATGAGGTAATGGGTTAAGACACCTATGATCAATTAATAAATGGCTGCTTAAGGCAGGTTCTACTGTAATTTTGAATTTTGGAACAGTTCATTTGATAAGCGTTGAAAGGTTTAAGAGTTACATGTAAGTAGCTCTGACATGTAATATGTAACAAAAATCATTGTATGTTTAACCCTTTCGCTGCCAATGCCGGATCTGTGATTACCCATGCAAACAGTTTGGATCCAGATGAGATGCCGAGTAACTCGGCGTCTCATCAGGATCCAAACTGTTTGTTACTGTTACTATGTTTTTTAAACAAAAATGAAGAAAGTCAAAAGAATGAAAATTTGTAGCAGGCGACAAAGTTAGCAGACGACAGCGTTTGGCAGCGAAAGGGTTACGTAACACTGTAATGATGTGAATCTTGCAATCCTATACTGTGTACATAGTATATGATAGGAACAACAAACACCATCGTCCTTGGATATGTTTACATGACAAATCCTTTAAATCTTTGAATGGTGAGTTCTAAAAGTTTCATTTTCCATCATTATTTTACAATAGAACCTATTCAGCATGAGACAGTACAGTTTGTTAGAAGATTTTGAATGACAAACAGTTTGGATCATGATCAGAGACCTCCTCTAGTAGCCCTGTGATCTGGGTGTGCACTGTTTGCAAGTGTCAGTACAGACATTTCCTTCCTGCAAAGGATTAACTCTTTCGCTGCCAAAATTTTGTCGTCTGCAAACTTTGTCTTCTGCTACAATTTTCTTTTTTTTCTTCATTTTTGTTTAGGAAACTGTCACAATAACAAACAGTTTGGACCCTGATGAGACGCCGAGTTACTCGGCGTCTCATCTGGATGAAACTGTTTACATAAGTATTCACAAGGGCGACATTGATAGCGAAAGAGTTAAAGGAAATTATAGACCCATTAGTACGGTAAGGCGAATCCACGATCCCGTTTGTAAACACATTGAATCCAGATATGGGTGACTCGGTCTCTAAACAGGATCCAAACTACTTGACGCTCTAATTACGTGTTTGAAAATAAATGAGAACGTTTTCCTCAAAATTTAAATTAGAAATCATTTTGATAGATAGAAAAATTCTCAACGTACTAATGGTCAAGTGTGGTTGATGACAAGGTTTGGGAACATTGCAACTAAATGTTTAGGTTTTATTTAACACTTTGTCTAATAGAGAATTTCAGGCTGTTGCAAACAGAGTAAACCCAGTTCAGACGGTTCCTTTAAGAACCGTTTCATCAGGGTTTGTTCTGTTTGCTTAATTGAATGATATAGGTCTTCTTCTATAGTTTCCACCATGACCATTATGTTTGTCTTCATATAAAATAATAAGTCGTTATTATCTATCTATCTATCTTTATCTATCTATCTATCTTCCGTTAATGTCAAACCCCTATTGGGGACGTAGACATATTATTATTATTTAAAAAAAACTATACTGTTAACATTCACGATGCCATTATTTCTAATATGACTATTTATCGGATAAAGACAATAAAGATAAAAATGTAATGTAAATGTGTAACACCTTACACACAATTATTATTATCACAGCTTTATCAATGTATACATGTGTGCGTACGTGAGTGCGTGTGCGTATGTGCGTGTGTGTATATGTGTGTATATGCAGTGAGTACTGGTTTCAATTGATCAGCCATGCCCTCAATATTGACAGTGATTATCATAACTGTAATAATATGTGAAAATAAAACCTTTATGGATCCATTTCAGAGACCAAACTGTTGGACAGTCTTAATGGTACCTTGTATTAATTATTTCAAACATTTTAGGCAAAGAAATAGTTCATCATACATTAACCCTTACAACACTTAATTTTCAAATGGACTATTCCAAAATTCAAACAGGTCAAGCTTATGGTGAATATTTAGGGATTTTTTAAGAAATGTGTAACATGACAAACAGTGCAGACCCTGATCAGAGGGCTCCTCTAGGAGCCCTCTCATCTGGGTCTACACTGTTTGCAAAGGACATTCATGACTCGTGTCACGCACAGTAAGGGTTTTACATTGTGTATATTGTATTTCACAAACGATTTCTCATTTAAAATCTATCCGTATTATGCCTAAAACATGCAAATTTCGATCGATATTAAATCATCTTGTTTGGGTGATTATAAAACACCATACATTCTTAAAACTATTTGGAGCAGAAAACACGTTTCGGATGTCCGTTTTAGGATCCTTTTATCTGATCTGATTTGTATTGTATGCCTAGTGCACAGATGAATGCATCTCTGCTTTCAGCTGAATGCCCTATAATATTTCAATTCAGTGCCATTTCTTACCTTTTAAAGCTTTATCCCGCGGATACTTGACTCGCATTTGCAAACAGCTTAGATCCATAGGAGACACCGGGTAAACTCGGTGTTTCATCAGAATCCAAGCTGTTTGACACACGGTTAACAAATTCTAAAAAGTTAGTTGTAATCGGAAAAAAATATATATTGCACCAGTTCCAACTGTGAGCAGACATTATTTGTGCAATAATGCAGTCGGTGGATTTTTCACCTTGTACCATGTACCCTGTACAGAAAGTAAGAAATAATGACTGACGCCATGTGTATTGACCTTTATGTTTGCGAAAAACAAAAATGAAAGCCATTTGCAAACAGTCTAGACCCATATCAGAGAGCTCCTGTAGGAGCCTTCTGATCAAGATCTGGATCCCTGCTTATAAAACTTTTAGTTGAGTCTGGGTGCGTTCTCAAGCTTTTGATTGGTCAGATTTGAGCCTTTTGCTCAAATCTGACCAATCAAAAGCTTGAGAACTCAAATCTGACCAATCAAAAGCTTGAGAACGAAACTCAGACTCAACTAAAAGCTTTATAAGCATGGACCCTGCACTGTTTGTCCTCTACATTGTATTCTGCAACAATATTGTCTGGATGGTATACTCTATAAATAATTATAAAATGAGTATAGTAAACCTGTCTTAATCCATTAGCTCATAGACTATTTTAGATACATCTTTGAATAAATCTACCGAAAAGGAGCATTAACTACAGAAAAGGAAATATTTAGAAATTTGTAGTTTGAAACCATTGTGATAAATAGAGACTTTGCTCCTATAGGAGCAAAATGCTCTATTTATCACAATGGTTTCACAAAGTGACTTTTACAGAGTCGTCAAAAGTCGTCAATATGAGGGAATGGGTTAAGCAGCCATTCATACAAAAGTAATGCAAAACAGCTCCTACTAGAGACCTCTGCATTACGTTTGACCTGCATTAACCTACCACGTGCATTGCAGACCCATAATTAGACCTCTTTTTGACGGATGCTTAGGGCAAGTTCTACTGAAGTCATATATTATAATGCAGCATGCAAAAGGTTAATTAGCTGGTTTTTTATTATGGCATTATAAACATCACAATATTTAACCTCGACAGACACTGTAGGTGGCGGTGGTCTAGTGGTAACGCGCTTGAGTATCAGTCCGGAGGTCCGGGGTTCAAATCCCTGTCTCTCCCGGAAATTTCAGAGACGCTTTTCCGTGTCTCCCACCCGCAGATCCTCTCCACCCAGGGGGTTAAAATGGGTACCTGTGAGGGTCACTCGCCGGTACAGCGGCTGCATGATTGCGCCATATGTTAGCAGTGCTCAATGACCAATGACCAGGGGAGTAAATGTACAGTCGGCTGAGCAGTCACTCGGACTGAAAGTAGACTATAACTAGGTACTTTACTCTTTTTTTTTTACTGTAGAACCAGATCTGTATGTTTCCACTAAACAGAATAATCATACAAGCGCCATCTAGTTTGAATCTTCTCTGCAAATACGTTAAACGTATTTATGGAGTAAAGGGATAAAACCTTTCACACAACTATCATGAGAAAAATCGATGAGCCATTTCTGATCCAGACTATGTGACACCGTTGTCCTGTTTTGAAAAGAAAACATGACTGTTAGAATCTTGTCCCATAATTGAAGATGACGATACAGTAAAATCCATCTAAATCGGCCACATAATGAATAAATATAGGTGTCTTCAGAAACCAGGTGGCTGCTGAATGCAGGACGAAAGTAATGCAGAAAGTTCTGTTGAAAAGTTCTGTCTATATATATAACATTCTTCTTGCATTAAACTACCAACTGCCTCTACAATCAAGAATTAGACCTTTATGGCAGTCGCAAAAGAGACGTTTTACTGTATTGCAATTTGTTATCTTTTAGCTTGCTCAACAAATATTTTCGGTCGAAAAGATCTCGATGTAATATTTCATTTCACTATTTGCATTAAAGAGTAAGACAGTTTGAATCCTGATGCGACGTCGAGTTACGTGAAAATGTATGTAAAGTTTATAACTCGCCGACAGCAGGTTAAAGGTGAGGGTAGGTGGTAGAATAATATGGCGTTAAGCCCTCGATTAACACTATCGCCTACCTGAGTATTATAATAGAGGAACAACATTTATCATTCGCCATTAATCTTTAGCCAGTTGAGCAATGTATTTTTGCAGATCTTTTTTTCACCAACTATATTTTCAAAACTCAATTTGTCTACCACATTGCAAGCTGGGTGTCATACAGTTTGGGTCCTGAGATGCCGAGTTACTCGGCGTCTCCTCTGGGTCAAAACGGTTTGCATCGGTGATAATGGATCCGCCGGCAGCAGACTTAATGTTAAAGACAACCTTATGGTGAAAGACTCGTGTACATTTGAAAACAGATTTGAGTTAGACCAGACACCACGACAGCAAGCTTCTAACATATATCCGGGTCTCTCGGGGATAAAAGTGATATTAAATATAAAGAAAACGGAAACGTGCGTCTTATACAAACACGTTAAATCAGGATTTGTATGTTGCGTATTCTTTCCAGAGCCGTAATGGTTGATAATACAAATAAAAGACTTTTCAACGCTTGTGATTTGTTTACTTAAGAGAGTCCATTCAATAAGTTAAATTGATTATCTCAAACCCTGACATTTACCTTATAAACTACAAACAACTGACATTATTTAAGATTTCAACGGAAGAGATATTTCTCAAAATAGATGTGGTTTTTATTCAAGCACCCTTTCTGTTTCTTTTGGTCGAGCGCACTGTGTGTATTAATGGTTTGTAATAATACACGCGTTTGTGAACACAGTTGATCAAGATCAGACCGCGCCTGTCAGGATATAATCTGTTTTTTAAATTAAGAAATTTTATAGAACGCGTTCTATACTTTCATTTTCAACTATCCTTGTTAGTGTGAGAAAGGATAAAAAGTGCATACTTCGGACAAAATCTTCAGCCACAGGAATGGTATACAGTAAAGCCTGTCTTAAGCGGTCATTTATTTAATGAATATAAGAGTCTTAAAAAGCAGGTTGTTGCTTAATACAGGGTAAAAGTGATACAGAAAGCTCCTATAGGAGCTTTCTGTATCATTTTTATCCTGCATTAAGCTACCATCTGTTTTAGAAATCCAGATTGAGATTTCTTATTAATGGCCACTTAAGACAGGTTCTACTGCAGCGGAATATGACTCGTACATGATCATACTTTCCGCGTTTCTCTGCATGGTGTGAATACCATCTCGAGTGACCACGTCAATAATTCATGGTCCTGAGCCACTAATTGGGAGATAACACAAATGGCACTGCGCCTTTAAATATTTACTGCGAGTGCTAAATTAGGTACGGATTAAAGTCAAGCACAAGGATGTCGGAGGGACTGCGACTTGTCAGAGACTTTGTGTAAGTAACTATATTGTAGAACAATAAAGTATTGCTAATACGATAATAATTGCAAAGAAACATATCTCTGGATTTTTCCGTAGTTTAATACAGGACAAAAGTTTGCAGAAAGCTGCCACAGGAGCTTTCTGCTTTACTTTAGTTCTGTATTAAGCAATTACCTATACAGTAAAACCTCTCTATAACGGCCACTAATTTGTGTTAATTAGTTGGTATTTAGGGCAGGTGGCTGCTTAAAGCAAGGTGAAAGTAAAACAGAACGCTCCTATAGGGGCGTTCTGTTTTACTTTCACCTTGCTTTAAGCAACCACCTGCCTTTAACACAAAATACTTGATGGTATATAGCGGCCGTTATAGAGAGGTTTTACTGTATTACAGATACCTGTGTTAAATCACTGTGATCCGCATTAGCGATACTTTACCTTTTTAACGCTTTTTTCTAAGTGCATTATCCAAATATGTATCATTAACGAATGTTTCTTCATTTAACCATTTCCTTCATATTAACGCATTTTCACGCATTTTCAAACAGAGTAGACCAATATCAGACGGCTCCTAGAGGAGCCGTCTGATCAGGGTCTGCTCTGATTGCTAATGGAATTTGAAATATCTTTTTATTTACTTTCTTACTGGCTACAATGTTCCACCTTCCATATTTCATAAAAACATTTTTGTCCATGAATATTCAGTAAGTATCGGAATTTGGAATAAATATAGAACATGGTAAGGGTAAATTAAGTATTTCTGCAAAGGCATTTGACCAATATGTTCTATAGAAAATAAGCTTTTAAGAAAGGATCCTCTATCAACCTTTTGATCTTGGTCCGTTTTTTAAAGCACATAGCATACACTTTAATCAGGGGATTTCTCTAGTAGACATTGGTCTATACTGTTTGCTTTTGTCAATATTAAGGAGCAATAGACAAGAATGTGTTAATTTGACATGTGCAAATTATATAAAAAGCATAAGGAAATAGAATGGTGGTATATAGAGTTGTGTAGTAATATTTAGTAATTTTCAACACACACTGCGATGTACCAAATATATATATATGAAGTAGTATTAAACATGTTGTCTCTAATAGAGGAATTCAGTCTGCGTTCTCTGACATAACCATGTATGTAACTACATCAAGATACAAGTTTGATATGCTTCACATAAGTACATATAACATCCCGAAGCCAGTCACCGCTGTAAATTGCATTATGCATACCGTAAATACGATATAGTTTAGATATAAACTAGTTGGTATTGTCGTTTTCCATTCAACCCTGGATGTAACACCCCCATTTCTCCCTTTTCATTTGACCCATGAAGGGAACAGATCCCCCCCACCCTCTTTCATTTGACCCATGGAGGGAATAGAAAAGGAACAAATAGTGTCATTGTTAAACATTTAGACTTGGTGGTTAAAATTTTAGCTAGTGTGTATATGTTTCCAAATGTTTGTTTCCTCAAATGTCCCACTTTTTTAATGTTAATTGATATGTTGGTGGTAAATGCAAATGGCCCTTTGTTATATATGTCCATGTAAAGACTTCTTATGCTAAACACGACTTGACTGATATTAGCAAACATCAGAGAACAACATGAGAAATCACTTGACTCGTCTGTATCAAACAGCAGAGAACAACATGAGACACCACTTGACTCGTCTGTATCAAACAGCAGAGAACAATATAGACACCACTTAACTCGTCTGTATCAAACAGCAGAGAAAAACATGAGACACCACTTGACTCGTCTGTATCAAGGCTGTTTGCCATTCAGCCAATAGGGTTGTTACTTTTTCAAAAAATCTATCTAACTGGATTTTATTGTTAACAAAAGTTGCATTGAAATTGCAGCTCAATCAGTTTTAATAGTTTGAGAAGGGTTGTTAATATGAATGTCAATTTTAAGAGGATGACATTGTTTGGTAATGCAAATGTAGTCTACATTTAAAATTGTTTAAGTTTCAAATTTAAACAATCTCTCCTGAGAAATGAATTTCTATTCATTACTTTATTAACCCTTACCCCGCTGTCCGCCAATGGACTCGCATTTGTAAACAGCTTGTATCTTGACGCTTTACTCCATGAATATTCATGCAAGCATTAATGACGTCATGAATATTAAAATAGCACATTTACACGAGAATATTTGGCCATTGCACAAACTGTAAAATCATATCCATACTATACCATAAGAAAACAGAGCAGACCCTGATCAGACGGTTCCTACAGGGGCCGTCTGATCTGAGTCTGCTCTGTTTGCAACAGTCGTAGAAAGACGTAATTATGGAGTAAAGGGTTAAATTAATATTCATGGTTGAATGGTTTAAATTTGAGCCTCTCTCGGAGAAAAGTAGTCTTATTGCAGTCCTACCCTTTCAGCTAATCTTATAAACATTTCACGATGTTATTATTTATCTTTCGAATACTCAAGGGGCAAAGGGTTAATGCATTGATAGTGTTTTGTATTACCATTCGATTTGATAAATGCATGTGTTAACATAATTACATGTCTTTTAGATTTGTTCATTCTGTCTGTAACACGACCGTCCTTTGTATAATATTAACCCTTCGCTTGCTGAATTTTAAAATGCATTTCTCCTTCTTTACCCATGCCCTGTTGAATAATTACATTTATCTCCACTGTCACAAGTACTGCGCTGTGCAATCACTACTGTGGAGTGCACTGGTTGCACAATCAACTTGTAAATAGTGCAGATCCTGATGAGACAGCTCCTGCAGGAGCTGTCTCATCTGGGTCTTTACTATTTACAGGTAGGTATATTGACGCGAATAGCAAGCGAAGGGTTAAAAGCCTTCTATCATGCGTTGTCTGTATACGTGTTCCTTTATAAAAGGCCGTACGATATGTACAGTAAACCCTCGCTAATTTAAACACTCAAATATCGTTTAATATGCTATTTAAGCATTACCTTCATATAAGCGCATTTTCATGCATTTGCAAACAGAGTAGACCCAGATCAGACGGCTCCTATAGGAGCCGTCTTATCAGGGTCTGCTCTATTTGCTGATGGAATTCGGTAGAAGCGGTTTCTTTTGTTTCTAAAATGGCTACACTGTTCCATCTTCCATATATCATTATAGCTATTTGGTCCATGACTATGCAGTAGATATAGAAATGTTGAGTACATATAGGACGGGGAAGGGTTAAGACATGTGTCAGCTTAATGTAGGATAAACATCGTGCAAAAAGCCCACTTTGGAACTTTCTGCGGCGCGACTCAATGCATTAAGCATCCATGTCAAACATAATTTCAAATCTTCTTAACCCTTTGCCTAAATAAGACTTGTGCGTGGACTTTTTTTATGTGAACTTTTTATAGGAAGATTTTGCTTTAAACAAAACCTGTTGGGATCTGATCTATATAATTCCATAACCAAAACAGAGTAGACCTTGATTGGACAGCACCTATAGGAGCCGTCTTAACTGGATCTACTCTGTTTGAAAAGGTGTTTTTAACCCTTTACCTGATAGAAGCGGCTTTTCGCGTGTTTGATTTATTCCTCCGCTGAAGAAAATAGTTCAAATTCATACAGTCATGAACATATTGCATAATAAATATTTTCTATATCCTAGTAGATGGTAGCTTAAAGCAGGCTGAAAGTAAAGCAGAATGCGCCTTAAGGCGCATTCTGCTTTACTTTCAACCTGCTTTAAGTGGTCATATGTCTTCAAAACTAGAAACAGGCTATTGGGTAAAGGGTTAAAGCGTCTGTAAGAAGGAAATGGTTAACTAAAGGTTTGGATGAGAGATGTTTTACTGTATCGTTACTAACCCTTTCCCTCATATAAACGCCTTTTCACGTCTTTGCAAACAGTCTGAGAGTAGATCCAGATCAAACGGTTCCGTCTGATTAGAGTCTAATGTGTTTGTTTGTGACATGCTATAGATATAAGTCTACAATATTACAGCAAAACATTTCGTTGAAAAGTTTACACTATAAGAATTCAACCAATAAATAATCATGATGTCATTATTTTTTATATCTTTCTTGAACAGGGAAGGGTTAACCTTTTACTCTATAAATATCCTTTTCCACGCATTTGCAAATAGATTTAACCCAGATCAGACGGTTCCTATGGGAACCGTGTGATCAAGGTCTGCTCTGTTTGCTTATGACATGCTGTAGATCGTATTCTTCAGTTTCATTCATGGCAACTCATTCCTGTGCTCATGAACCATTGTAGCATTTCGTCTAATCAATATTCATGATGTCGTCATTATTTCAAGCATAAATATTCATACAGTAAAGGGATATACTGGTTAGTGGTTCGTTCTATAGGCACGTCTTCTTACTCGAATGTCGAGGTAGGTTTTACAAATAAATATAATTTTACACGTAGTGTGATAAAGTCTAAATGAAAACGAACAACATACATTTCATGATGTACACGGTTACATGTTTGTTACCAATTCTACAGAATTAGTTAATTTTGTTCGGGGATATTTTAGCCCCCCCCCCTTTTTTTGTTAGCCATTTCTCAAAGCCTTTTATCACAAAATAACTCATCTCCACACTGTCACCTGCTTCATTCGCTCCCATGGGAGATTGCCTTTGTAAACAGTTTAGATCCAGATGAGACACAGAGTAACTTGAGGCAAGTAAAACCTCTCTAAATCGACCACTAAGTTGTGTTGATTAGTTGCTATAAGGGCATGTGGCTGCTTAAAACAAGGTGAAAGTAAAACAGAACGCTCCTATAGGAGCATTCTGTTTTACTTTCACCTTGCTTTAAGCAACCACCTGCCTTTTACACAAAATACTTGATGTATTTTAGTGGCCGTTATAGAGAGGCTTTACTGTATCATGTTTCAAACTGTTTATCATAAAATGTTTGAAACAAATGGGTCGTCCGCTTTCAGAATTTGTAGGAGACGACAAATTGTGTGTCAGTGAAGGAGTTAAAACTCAATAGTCTCCATTTCTTTACATAAACCCTTTATAGTGATAGCCGAGACATACTCTATAGCCGGCATATCATATTGGGCCCGTCTTACAAAAGATCGTACAACAGAAATTATCATAAGTTCTGACATACGACGACCCCAACTGGAAGTTTTTGTCGTAAGAGGTAAACCTAAATTGTCGCACGTTAGAATGGGTAATATGTTCAGCTATTAGTATTAGAGTGCATAGATCTATATGACATCTATCGACACTTAAAGTGTATATATCTGTATGAGAACTATCGGCATTAAGACTGTATAGCTCTATATTATAAATATAGCAGACAGATGTGATCAACATCACAATAGCAACAAAACAATGAGGGACCATTACTCTTGACTCTTTAACCCATTACGTCATAGGCTATTTTTGATATACCCTCTTTGAGTAAATCTACCGAAAAGGAGCATTAACTAGAGAAAAGGAAATTTTTAGAAATTTGTAGTTTGAAACCATTGTGATAAATAGAGCATTTGATCCTATAGGAGCAAATGCTCTATTTATCACAATGGTTTCACAAAGTGACTTTTACAGAGTCGTCAAAACTCGTCAATATGAGGGAAAGGGTTAATGTGTGTCATGTAAAGATGTATGACCTTTTAAAAAAGAGAATCGTTAACGTTCGCATATGATGCTCTCTTTTCTACTTTTCATAACACGTTGCCTCTAAACAGAAATTTTAGTAGGAAGCATTTAGATACATGTACGTCTAGTCAGGTGGCTGCTTAATGCAGGGTAAAAGTCGCACATGACTTTCACCCTGTGTCAAGCTGCCATCTGTCTCCCAGAACGATTTTTATACTAAATTGAATGACAGAGTTAGAAGAGTTTTACTGTATTACATACGTTCTACCCTTACCCTCGCGTGAAAAATAACATCTACCCAAATTTGGAGATTATGACAACTTCTTTTTCAAACAATATTTTAGGAAACTACTTACCGAAAATCAAACAACTTGGATTCTGATGAGAACTGGATCCAAGTGGTGTGCAAAGGCAAATCAAGTCACGATTATAAATGTAAACGCGTTTTATCTACGTCTATTGCAGCGATCGGATGCCGATCCATCACAAACTGCAAGATAAGCGTAAAATCAAACGAAAGAAAAAGCCGCAATCGGAAGGACGGACATTTGTTCGGAGCACTGCACACTTTGCACATGCGCAAGGACTTTCCGATGAGGAATGTGAAACTCCAGAAGTACGTCCACCGACGCCTAAGTACTTGATGGAGTTCTATGACTATGATAAGAGCAGCAGCAGTGAAGAAAACATCAGTGAAGATGGTTTGTAAATAAATATGGGACCAATATATTTTTTTCAACCATTCACCCTAACTAAATTTCCTTTACTAATATTATCGACGGAAATCAGGTTTAAATTATCTTTGTTGTTGATCTTTTTCAATTTCTTCACATGTAATATGCTTGTCAAACAGACTTTGCGTCTCATCTAGGTTCAAACTGTTCGCAAAAATTATCAAGATTTGTCTGTAGCCTTAGCATGCAAATCAATAAGTAAACTACAGAAATCCCTCTATACCGGATGTTCAATTTAATATAAATATCGGTCTTCCAGACAGGTGGCAGTTTCATGCACGGTGAAAGTCACATAGAATACTCCTCTGGGAGCTTTCTGCATTACGTTCACCTTGCAATAAGACTCCGAACTTTTCCAACTTTATTTGTTTATTAAAGTATCACATATAAAAGTTTCCGTGTTCAATAACAATACATGTTTCTTAGTAAACTTTTATACTCGGCCGTTAATCGACCTATGAGACACTGTTATCACACGTATATACACAATATTACACTTAAAATGATTGTAGCAAGCGCTAATCGTTATGACTGGTGAATCAGCGATGATTCTCCAGCCATATAAATGCTTCCTTAAACATATATATTCAAACACCTGACTTTTGTATATAGTGCAAACCGCATAGACTAAAATGTTTTTATGAGATCATGTATTATCTAGAATCAGATTCCAAATGAACAGATTAGTACTTGCTACAAACAATGAGGGATAAAAATATCTATATCACAGATAAAACCAGGTTACTTATATCAGTGTTATAAATATACTGTAATAGAAAATATCAAAATAGAGAAAGCTATCAGTACCCATTGCCACTCAATTGAGATGTAAGCAAACAGTGTAGACCCGGGTTCGAGGGCCTCCGCCGGAGCCGTCCGATCAGGGGCTGCATCTCTCGCTATTGCCCAAATGCCCCAAAGAACCGGGCGATTTAATTTAGAAATTTGGACGCTAATGGGTTATACAACATTGATGTATTCCTACGGGTCACCATCTTCTGTAAGCATGATGCAACCCTAAGCTGTAAATGATCTGCAGTCATCAAATATATCAGCTTCTGCTCTGAGCTATATGCGTTAAAGTAAATATTGCCCCGAAGCTGTACGGAATAGACTATACCTTAAATCGTCGAAAAAGGTGCAGTTAATTAAAAAGATCGTCAATTTCGCCAGTTGAACAATATGTACATGTTCTCTGATTCACCGGGGTTTTAGGACGGGTGTACATTCCCGTTTCAATTGCTAGAGGAAGGTTACTGCTACGGAACTTGGCCAAAGTTTTACGCTTGTCTTTCCTTGAAGTAGATCTGACATAATACTCAGTCTGAAATGTATGTTTATATAGTCTATATGTCCTAATTTCCGGTTCTATGTAGGTCTGCTATCCATTCACTATGTTCCTTTAGTGTCATTTTTTCTTTTACTTTACGGATACAAATTTTCTTACTAGGATTTTCACATAACATAATGTCAGATATTTCCAAGTCATGTATAAATTGAAACATATTTTTCTCCCAAGAATTACTGACAGCTAAAGACCAATCATGAACTTTGCGACACAGTCTGTTAGTTGACATATTTCTTACACTACACCAAATTCTGACCATTTCAACTTTTTATTTCCCTTTACAAGAACCCCAACCCATGTCTCCTCTTGTGGCGATGTTTGAAGCGTTCTTTGAGGTGCCTAAATAGTATTTACATGCTTTGTTCAAGACTGTTTCCACTTCAGAGTAATAACGATGACCCCAAATTCCAGCTCCATAAAAAGTACAGGTTCAACAAATAGTTTCAATAAGTTTAGTGTAGACGTCATATGACATGCCGCCAGCATTAATATATTTCGTATACACAGCTCCAAGCGCCCTACTAGCCGATTTCGTTATTTCGCGTATTGATTTAGAAATATCTAAAAATTAATCAAACCAGAAACCTAGATATTTAGTTGACTCATATTCAAAAGTAGTATCGCCACATTCAAACACAAAGTTGGATCTTTCTTTTGACTTGTTTCTGAAGTTTATTACTTTTGTTTTCTTTGCATTGATAGATAAACGCCACATCTTTCACCAGGCGTGTAATTTTTAACCATTGCATGTAATTTGGATTCATCAGACGCGAGCAGAATTATGTCATCAGCATACAATAAAATCGAAACCATGACGTCATTAATTTTGATGCCAGAGTCAATTTCATTGATGTCTTGAACTAGATCATTAATATAAACGGAAAATAATGTAGGAGATAAATTGCAGCCCTGTTTCAATCCTCTTGTGACAGGGAACCAGTCTGTCAATGAACTGTTAAGTTTAAGCGAACACGATACTGATTCATATAGCGACTGTATTGCATTCAATATATTGCCATGTATACCCATAGCTTGTAATTTATACCATAAGCAGTCACGTTCTACGGAATCGAATGCTTTTTTAGAATCTATAAAGCAAGCAAAAGTATATTTTCACTTAGTTTTCCGATTCTTTACAATACTGTATAATGTATATATGTGATCAAGACAACTCCGTGTTTTTCTAAAGCCATTCTGAGCGTCAGATATCAATCCGTTGGCGTCTAACCATTTACAGAGTCTTTCATTCAAAATATTCGTATAAATTTTACATGGAACAGATATTAAAGAAATATGTCTATAATTAAATGGCACTCTTGGGTCATCAGACTTAAAAATTGGATTAATGATACTCTTTATCCACTCATCCGGTACTTTGCCGTTGTTAAACGAGTAGGTTATCAACGTGTGTAAAATATCAATACATCTATCGTTTTGTAAAACATCCGCCGGTATACCATCGTTACCGCACGCCTTTCTTAATTTGGCCTTACATATAGATGCTTTAACTTCATCACGTGTAATGGGTTTGTTTAAAAGATCACAGTCTACGTTTGGAAATAGTCCACCATTTGCAGTACTTAAAACTTGTCTAATATTAGTCAAATATTTATCATCAAACGAACATGTATCATCTTTATTATTCAAGTCGTCATATTCCATTTTCCAGTTATTTAAAACATCACCTGCTTCATTAATAATACAGTCATTTTTATCTAAAACTTCCATTGGAATATTGTTTTTTCTTTCGTTTGCCAAGCTCAATTTACCGATTTCTTTCCTAAAGTTTCTAGGATTAGACATTTCCAAATTGTGATCATGCAGTTTGTTCAGTCAGCTGGTAATTTCGCGTTTCTCTTTTTAATAGCCTATTAAAATCTTTCCTTTTAGAACAATATATTTCACGCCTACGTTTCCTGTTAATATCTTTGCAATTTAACCATTGGCGTTCAAGTATACATGATTCATTCCATACAGTTTGCAGATCCATTGTCCAATATGGTCTCGATTTAGACCTGAGTCTTTTGGTATATTTATTGGCATGGCTTAAGCTTAGACTTCATTTCTGATTGTATCAAGCTTGCAAATGATACACTATTAAAATTTGAATTTTGATTCACACTATTAAAATTGAATTTTCACACTATTTAAATTTGAATTTTGATTCACAGCGATCTCAATTGCATCAATAGCATCAATTATTCCTGTCAAAGCATTTTCATCACTTAAAAATGTCACTGGTATCTTAGCGAGATTGTACTTCGGGTAATTGTACTCGGAAGTATGCTCTTTCGGCCTTTCAGTTGTTCCGACAATTAATTCAAAAGATAAAAGTGAATGAGCTGGTAGGTGTTCATAGCCATGAAGGTGTTCATAGCCATGAAGGTCAAAATCATGTACCATGTCATTTACACTATTTACTCTAAATTCTGTACATCTCGTCAAAATATCATGTGGTACAACGATATAATCTACAACAGATTTACCTAAATGAGATATACATGTATAGCAGACTTGACACTTTCGCTGGCAATAGCGAGTCTGTAATTACCTATGCAAACATGCAATTATATACGTTATCAGATCTAGAGATAAAGGTACATATGGAAAAAAAGTCAAACAGGGAGAGCCACACACGAAATGACACCGCACCAAACACCATCTAACAAGAAACGGTAAAGCCACAAGACAAAACATAACAGGACGCATATCAAGACGAAACACATTGAACATTAAGCATATTAAACAACAAAATTGACCGTAGGCTAAAGTACTAAAATCGTATTTCTCCACCTATCCCTATACTGTGACCACTCGAAGAGACGATTCTAAGGAGTGGTCGCAGTAAAGGGTTTGGTGGAGAAATAAGGAGCTATTCTTGAAAGTATTTAACCCTTCTCTTGCTGAATTTTAAAATACATTTCTCCTTCTTTACCCGTGCCCTGTTGTATAATTACATATATCTTCACTGTGTACAAGTATTGCGCTGTGCAATCACTGCTGTGGAGTGTACTGGTTGCACAATCAACTTGTAAATAGTGCAGACCCGTACAGGTAGGTATATTGACGTGAATAGCGAGCGAAGGGTTAGTTTACGCATCTTATCTAGACCTCTGAATAGTTATACAACCTCTCCCTCATTGGATCCTGAAAAGGCGTTGCATTGTTATACAACCTCTCCACCATTGGATCCTGATAAGGCGTTGCATTGTTATACGACCTCTCCCCCATTGGATCCTGATAAGGCGTTGCATTGTTATACGACCTCTCCCCCATTGGATCCTGATAAGGCGTTGCATTGTTATACGACCTCTCCCCCATTGGATCCTGATAAGGCGTTGCATTGTTATACAACCTCTCCCCCCATTGGATCCTGATAAGGCGTTGCATTGTTATACGACCTCTCCCCCATTGGATCCTGATAAGGCGTTGCATTGTTATACGACCTCTCCCCCATTGGATCCTGATAAGGCGTTGCATTGTTATACAACCTCTCCCCCATTGGATCCTGAAAAGGCGTTGCATTGTTATACAACCTCTCCACCATTGGATCCTGATAAGGCGTTGCATTGTTATACGACCTCTCCCCCATTGGATCCTGATAAGGCGTTGCATTGTTATACGACCTCTCCCCCATTGGATCCTGATAAGGCGTTGCATTGTTATACGACCTCTCCCCCATTGGATCCTGATAAGGCGTTGCATTGTTATACAACCTCTCCCCCCATTGGATCCTGATAAGGCGTTGCATTGTTATACGACCTCTCCCCCATTGGATCCTGATAAGGCGTTGCATTGTTATACGACCTCTCCCCCATTGGATCCTGATAAGGCGTTGCATTGTTATACAACCTCTCCCCTATTGGATCCTGATAAGGCGCTGCATTGTTTTATGTCTTATCTTTTCCGAATTGTTTGCAAAGGTAATTTTCGTATATACCAATAGCGTAATAAAGGCTAAACACTATAATGTTTAATTTTCCATTACATTATTTCTCTCAGAGAAGGAAAAACAACTGAAAAAGAAGCAGCCAGACATGAGTCAGAAAATATATTTGGCCGCTTGTGCGCGAGAGGGTGTTGTTCCACGACAGAAGCTTGTCTTACGCTTGGTTGAAGAGACGCTCGATGCTCGAGACTTCCTGATGACCCCAGAGAATATCCGAGTGCTATCATATGCATTAACGGTAATACTCGTTCTTTAAGTAAGTTCGTCAAAAAGCAAACATTGATTTGGAGATTATGCTTGTTGAACTGACTGGTGTTGAACAACAACTTGAATAGACCCAGGCCAGCTGCCGCATCACAGATGCTAAGTCTGGCCGGAGTATATACTATCGGTAGTGTATGCGTAACCCATTCCCTCATTGGCCATTTTCAGACAGAACCTCTTTAAATAAACCTTTGACAAGGAGCATTTACTAGAAAAAAGGAACATTTTAGAAGGGTGTAGTTTCGAAACCATTGTGATAAATAAAGCACTTGCTCCATATGAGCAAATGTTCTATTTATCACAATGGTTTCAAGCATGATTTTTACAGAGACCTCAAAAGGCCGCAATATGAGAGAATGGGTTAGGTGTCCACATGTCCATGTGCTTCTTGACTGATGAGCATTCCTGGGCATATCTTGGGAGTTATAATTAGACAGTTGAAGTGTAGTAAGAATAATGTATATTAACCATAAGTAATGTATGCTGTTCGTTGGTCATACACGAACATTGCAGTATCGATATAATATGTTGTAATATCTTATAAGGTATTTGTTGACCTTGTTGCCTTCTCATGTTGCCCACTTTAAACACACGATATGCATGCATACTTGTTCATAACCCGTAAAAGAATCATTTGGATTTCAGTTGCTATATCTTTGCAAAATGTTACATAATATTAGAAGAAAACTAATCTTTCAGGCTTCAGACTGGACTATGCTAGCACATATCATCAGACAACAGACAAGACAATGCTAAGTTTTATATTGATACATAGACATGAGCTTGAATTGCAAACAGCAAATAGAAATTTACCGCACGACAGAAGCGTCATAGCAACACATAAAAGTCATTAGTGTGTAGTATGGCTAAAGTGCAAATCAACTAATCGAAACAAACAAAGTAGAAATGTTAGTCCATAAAAAAAACAAAGAAAGATACAGGGCAAAAAGATATTAAGTCAAAAGTGGGAATCTTTTTATGAAAATGTCCAGCAATTGGTAAGACATGCAATGATTGAAAATGCAAAACCCTTTTGCAAGTAAATGAAATAGATCTCAATAGCTCAGTGTACGCCTTGAGTTCGGATCGCAGCGGGTGTAATGCCTGGATTAGACAAATCATGTTTCCCCGATACAGTAAAGGGCCTCTTAACCGGACGTTACATTAAGTATAAATATCGGTCTCTGGGACAGGTACCAGCTGCTTACTGCAGGTGAAAGACGTACAGAAGGCTCCCTTGGAGCTTTCTGCATGACTTTCATCCTGCATGAAGCAGCCACCTGCGTAAAAATATATAAATTATTATCTACTAAAATTCCGGTTTAGAGGGGGTTTACCATGACGGTGAAGTATGTGCCAGTCATATATCGGGGTTCAAGTCAATGTCAATAATATATTGTTCCAGACCAATATGATTGTTAATACTCTGGACCTCAGTGGGAATACAGTCGGACGTGAGGGAATGGAATACCTCGTCCAAATGATGGAAGAAAACCTGACTATAAAAGAATTGGTGAGCTTTTAGAAACTGTCTATAATATTTAAATAATTGTATGTAGCTTATTAATATCTTTATACAGTGAAACCTGTCCAATACCGGAACTCTAGTAGAGTAAAATTTAGATACTTTTAACCCTTTCCCTGTTCTGTATTTAGGCAAAATTTCAATACCTACTGAATATTCATGGACAAAATAGTTATAAAGAAATATTGAAGGTGGAACATTGTAGACATTTTAGAAAGCAAAGAAACAGTTATATCAAAATCTATTAGCAAACAGAGCAGACCCTGATCAAACGGCTCCTCTAGGAGCCGTCTGATCTGGGTCTACTCTGTTTGCAAATGCGTGAAAACACATTTGTATGAGGGAAAGGGTTAAGACAGATGGCTGCTTAATGCAGGATGAAAGGCATGCATGAAAGCTCTTAGAAGAGCGATCTGCATGGCTTTCACCCAGCATTAAGCTGCCAACTGTCTCCAATACTATTTTTTTTATACTAAATCATCTAAATATAATGTTTGATTTAGAGAGGTTTTACATGAGCTCAGAATTAGTTAGTGAGAAGAGTACTATAACATAACACTTATGTTACTGGTTAAAAGTAACTACTAAAGAAAGGTTATGGGTATGGACTGTGTGAACGTATACATGCAGTGTATATATATTTATCAATATGTCAAGAAGACAAGTTATATAGTTCAGCTGTCAAATAAGTCTAGACATTGAGTATGTTTGTCAGAGTAGTGTGTATATAACTGGAGGAGAGGTAGTTAAGAGGAGGAGACTAGAGAAACCATGTATGTTAGTAAGAGCTCACGATACGAAGAATAAAACATGTAGCAAACATAGAGGCTAAGTTGTTGATTACGCCACAGTACTTAGCTGCAAAACAAATTAATATTAGACTTTAGTGTATCGTATTTTCCTTTGCACCTTTTTAATACAATTTCTTTCGAAAACACGCTTGAGGTCACTGACGCTTTACAGTTTGAAATATATTATTGCAGAGATATACCATTTACTCTTATTATGCCAGCGGTATTTTTGTATCCAGCTGAATCCAAATTGTTTTATATTTTGATTGCAGTGTTGCAAACAATGAAACCAATAGCAATATCCATTAGAGTTGATTTCACTGTGTGTAAATGTTAGTCATTTAATGTAAAACGGCTTAAACTGAACTTGTGAACTGTGGAGAAGGAAAGGGGAAAACAGAGAAGTACAGAAGGGAACAAAGGGACACATACTTAAGCTTTCTCCGATATAGTGCCTACGGTTTATGCAGGTAAAACGACGTATAAGCATAGCTATGCTATAGAAGCGAATGTCTGCATCTGAAATCATTCTCACATATCTGCAATCAGTACATTGTTTAACCATTTATCCCCATATGATTTAAGAAAAGCTAGTCCGGTTTTTACTTTTGAACACATCATTTTGCATGAGGAAGAACGCATCTGACACAATATCTGCTGAACAATGCGGAAATAATCTATTAACATTGATAGGTTCAGCAAACAGTGCAGATCCTGATCAGATCTTGGTCTACCCTATTTGCCTATGTCCTTTTACCTTTTAGGGGACGCATATACATATACATATACCGATCACATATGCGTTAACTTTAAGGCAATTACATACAGTAAAACCTCTCTATAACGACCATTAAATTGTGTTAATTAATTGTTATTTAGGGCAGGTGGCTGCTTAATGCAAGGTGAATGTAAAACAGAGCGCTCCTATAGGAGCGCTCTGATTTACCTTAACCTTGTTTTAAGCAGTCACCTGCCTTTAACACAAACAACTTAATGTAATTTAGTGGCCGTTTATAGAGAGATTTTACTGTATTGCATTTTTCGCCATAGTTTATAGATGGTGTTAATGTTTTGGTAAATGTTTCATTTTGTTTTCAAATGTAATGAGAGTGGCTAATGGAATGGATTCTGATGAGACACCGAGTAACTGGATTATTATTATTATTATTATTATTATTATTATTATTATTATTATTATTATTATACCACATTTATATAGCGCTCTTTTCACACAGGATGTGCGTTTTTTGTGCGTTCAAAAGTGCTTCACATGATTAAATTGCATGTACAGAATTGAATATATATTATGCGTGTAGAATATTTAAAACAAATGAAATTTAAGATAAAGATATCAATAAAACTTATCAAAAATTGAATTAATTTAAGAACTATAGACAAAAACAAAATCATCCTTTTCTGTACAGTTTATGTCCGCAATTCACGGGAAACAGACGCACACCGTGACTACCGGTATATTGTGTCCGCCCACTTATGTCACCAAACTCAAATGACACATTATATGTACAGTGTCAGTACATCATACAGTTACGACCCAGAAACATCTGGATCGGGTTTATGTATGACATACAACACTATACATAAGATATTGCCTTACACATGTAGGACAATGGGTTAACAGAATAGGTCAATTTTGTAGCTAATGCATATAAACAAACACAATGCAATTACAACAATTACAAACAAACCACCAATATATACACCCCGTATGCAAAATTGGCAAAGGAGTATCGTAATATGAATCCAACCGACACTGAACGAGACAAACAATGCTGCGCCAAGCCGCGACCCATGCGGTTTGAAAAAAATTGGGCTATCCCTACCATCAAAATCCACCACCCAGCACAAAGCGACACAAACATCAAGTGCCTACGAACAGTGCCCATCCAAACAACTGACAGGATATTCCTTGACCAATAATTTGCAAGTAACAAAATGCTTGATATGGGAGGGATTCGAACATGTCCCGTGGCCAAGGCAACAGTCATCATGATTGATAATTCTTAGCTACGTTCTCTTAATTTCCCTAATAATTTCTTAGTAAAATATACCAAAGAAACGCGTTTTTCAGACATCAACTGACACTGAATGAGACACACAATGCTGTCCCGAGCTGCAATCCGAGTGGTTTCAAAAGAGATTGGGTTATCCCTACCGTCAAGATCCACCACTCCATGGCCAAGGCAACAGTCATCGCAATTGATAATCATCAGCTACACCCTTTAATTTCCCTAGTAATGTCCTAGTGAAATATGCCAAAGACAAGCGTTTTTTAGACAGCAACTGACACTGAGTGAGACATACAATGCTGTCCCGAGACACAATCCGAGTGGTTTCAAAAGAGACTGGGCTATCCCTACCGTCAAGATCCACCACCCAGCACAATGTGACTCACAAAGTGCCCTCGAACAGTGCCCAACTTAATAACTGACAGGTAATTACTCGACTAATATCTGCCATCCTAGTAAAATATGTTGAAGAAAATGCGTTTTTAGACATCTTTTAAAAGATGCCAGTGAGGTGGCATCTTTGATGAAAATGAAAATCTTGATTAGTTTGCAGGGCCACAGAGAATTCTCCTCCAGAGACAAACATTACAATAGTTTTGCAATGATCCCTATAATAAATCCTTTCTCCTGCAGAAGCTGAGCAACACTGAGATCGGTCTGTACGAGGTAATGCTGCTCACCGATATGTTATCAGAGGACCTCCGTATAGTCACCCTGGAAGTTGCCGGTACGTTTCCTTTGTGCGTCATATCATTTGTTAATACTTACAGTAAAACCCTCTAAACCGGAATTTTAGTAGAACATAATTTAGATACTTTTAAGCAAGTCGATGCTTAATACAGAGTGAAAGTCATTCCGAAAGCTCCTTTGGGAGCTTTCTGTATGACTTTCAACCTGCATTAAGCTGCAACCTGTCTGAAGACCAGAACTTATACTAATGTTAACGTCCGGTTTGAGGTTTGTTTTACTGTACTCCATTTCAACCAATTTCACTGGCACTAGCGTATTAAACACCAATGTTTCATAGAAAATCAACACAATTAAAACAACAGTATCCAAACTAATGCAAATATGTAAATATCTTAGCCTAGAACAGTCATCTGTCAAATCCCTAATGAATGCGACCACCAAAAATGGGCATAATTCTGGGTGGCAGAGGCAGATGGTAGCTTAATGCAGGACGAAAATATGCAGAAAACTCCTATATGAACTTTCTGCATAACTTTCGTCCTGCATTAAGCAACCAGCTGCCAATGGCTCTTTATTAAGTGGTCGCATTAGCGGTTTTTACTACATTATCATAGTCAGTTTGAAAACTTTATATACAGTAGAACCTGCCTTAAGCAGCCACTCATTTATTGATCAAAGGAGACTTTAACAAACACGTGGATGCTTGATTAAGGGCAAAAATAATGCAGAAAGCTCCTATGGAAGCTTTCTGCATAACTTGTGTCATGCATTAAGGTACCACCTGCCTTACAGACCCACAATTAGACCTCTTTTTGATGGCCGCTTTAGACGAGTTCAACAGTATGTCCAGTTTCTATCAAAAATTGCATATTAGTCCAGCGCCAGTGATCAAATCACCCCCTTCAGTAACGGGGCAGGCTAATGGTATTGTCATTCGTTTTTATTTTCTTGGACGGCGGGGGAATGGGGTATTCGTTATTGAGATAATCTTTGACTTTTTCATAGGATAGAATTTTTATTTTCTTTGCAAGCAGTTAAGATCCAAATCAGACATCGAATAATTCAGTTTCTCTTTAGGATTCTTTGGCACTCATACATGTTTAATGGTTTTGAAATGAAATTGAGAACAGCGGAATGCAACAATTTTAGAGCGGGTTAGTACAGTACAACAGCATTAACTCTTACTCAATGAATATTCATGTAATAAATAATGTTATGAATATTAATAAGCTTAATGACATGTGAACAAGAAATGTTAAATGGTAAATGCTGTATGATCATACCATAATTCCATATGATAACAAAGAGTTACTTTCACTTTAAGCAGTCATCTGTCTATAATATTTCCAAGTTATTCTTCACTAAACGTCCGGGTTAAGAAGGGTTTTATTGAATATAATACATTGTGTATTATGCAGCCGCGACCACAGAAAGTGATAATTTCTAATTTCTTCCAGGCAATAATTTAGACGACGAGTGTGCCACATACTTTGCCGAAATGTTAAAGGTAATATCAACATGGTGTGTATGTTGTCAACATCGTGTACAGTATTTGTTTTAACTATTTCCCTCATATTGACGCACATGACGCCTCTATAAAATCACTCTTTGAAACTATTGTAATAAATAGAGCATTTGCTCCATAGGAACTTTTATCACAGTTGTTACAAAACTACGCCATTCTTTAATGTTCCTCTTCCCTAGTGAATGTTTCTAAAACAGCATAATTATGTGTGAATGGTCTAATTAACCATTTACATGTTGAATATTCATTGACTAATAATGGATGTGTTAATACCAATTAGCTGATATTTATAATTTTGTATCCTGAACAAGAGCATTTTTTACAATCGCAAAATTTGTTCAGCCATATTTATATTAGTTTATAAGTAAATAGAATATACTAAACATACTATTTATTATATGAGTGTAAGTCTGGCTGGAATTCATGTTATAATACGAGCTACACTCTGAGAATAGGACATGTTGCATTATAGAATGCGTAAACTCATACCGGACATCATGTTTAAGAGGAGGCATGTGATAAGTTTTTACACTATCAGGATACATAGAGAACAAATCACTACACATACTAATGAGTGCTATATCCGTTCAGTTCCTCACTAGACAACACGGTGATATGTCTGGGTCTACACTGTTTGCACTACAATAAGGCCCGCATGCAACAAAATGTGAAATATATATATACACTCATGTTTGTTTTTCATCAACGTTCTGAATCGAGGAAAGGGACTGGAGCACTCTTAATCCATTGCCCAAGGTATCTGGACTGAAAAGTATAGGCATATAGTGCAGTCCAGATCAAACTGCTTCTTGGGGGTCAGTTTGATCAGAGTCTACAATATTTGCTATCATGTCAGTCTTATGGAAAGTTTTTTATCAAATATGGTGCAAATTCAAACAACCAGCCTTACATACTAGTGGAATGGGCCAACAAACTGACAGAGAAGTGAAACTGAGTGATCGAAAAAGGGTATTATGTTTGTTTTTACAGTATAACAGAAAGATAAAGAAATTAAATCTCAGTAACAATATATTTGGTGAAGAAGGAGGCCAAGTTCTTGCCAAAGGAGTTGGTAAGTAGTGCTATTTTAACCCTTCACGCTGTGAATATCTATGTGTGAAATAATGGCATCATGAATATTTATTATTTCATAATGCCACATGGACACGGGAATTTCACCGTACTCTTGACCTGTTTGAATTTTGGAATAGTCCATTTAAAAATTTAATATTGTAAGGGTTAAAGGCAGATATCGGATTGTTGGTGGTGCAAAATTACATTATTACATATATTCATGCAGGTGTTCCTGCCCTTTAAGGTTCGGCCGAGACAAAGATTAAAAAGTCATGTATTATAAAGTCTTGCCTTTTATAATCAAATATACCAAGTAATAGTAATACTGATTCATAATGCTTTTGCGATTCACAGAAAGAACGTTTCAAAATCAAGCTTCGATGTCTGTTTTTAAGTAATGTTAATAAACATGGTAGTCTTTAAACTTTTCAGTGCCATCACTGTCGTCTGCTGGACACATTTTCGTCTGTTTCCAGTTCCAAAGTGTGGGCCTGTTCAATTTCTTTATAAAATAATAAACATAGTGTCCAGCGGTTATGATCCTGATGAGACGCAGAGTTATTCGACGTCTTAATTGGAGCCAAACTGTTTGCATGGTATCACAGACCCGTCTTCATGGCACTAAAGGTGTTAACATCAAGTGATTGCTTAATATAGAAGGAAATACTTTCTCTGTGAAAACATTTTAGGACTTTTCTGCGTTACCATCATTCTTCATTATGATACCACTGGCCAACATGTAATCTTGTTTTTCTTGATCTCTTTAAACCCTTATTCATGTCTGCTCAAACCGTGATATGAAACAATATGATTCGCTCCGGCATTTGAGGAACTACTTTGCCAAAAAGCTTGATGATTCGCTCCGGCATTTGAGGAACTACTTTGCCAAACAGTTTGATGATTCGTTCCGGCATTTGAGGAACTACTTTGCCAAAAAGCTTGATGATTCGCTCCGGCATTTGAGGAACTACTTTGCCAAACAGCTTGAACCCTGATGAGACGAGGAGTTACTCGGCGTCTCAATTTGATCCAAACTGTTTGTAAATAACGGTTTGGTCGTGATCGTCAGTATAGGGTGTAACAGTGTAACCTGTATATTGTAATAAGATGTATTGAATTTATGATTGCAGAGTCGAACGATTCTGTCCAGGACTTGGACCTTAGCTGGAATCATATACGACGAGTCGGTGCGTCAGCCTGGGGCGATACACTTTCTGTATGTCTGACTTAGTTGAATGTCATTGATATGCTGGAACATTCTGAAGGCTCTTTGTGATTCTATCATTCTATAAGTTTCCATAACTTTCTACATATTTCTCTCTATTTGTGAATTGTAATGCAAATATGCAGTGAAATGTTATTGGATATCTATAAATATCACTAACTTTCTTTCATGGCATCAGTGCGTGTATATGTGTATATCTCGAGATTAACATATGAACTATTAATATTCTGCAAGAAGCATACCCCCCCCCCCACACACACACACATACTTGACCTCTCCTATATAACTACTGATACATGTATATATTCACAACTTGAGACAAAAATAATTCTTACAGAGTATACTTCTCAGTTATTAAATCGTGCATCTTACTTGTATAAGAAAACAATCCTTGAAACCTTTTTAAACGTCCAATTGATAGATAAGCATCTGTACGCATTTGCAAACAGAGTAGACTTAGATCAAGCAAATCACGTAATAGGTTTTTTCTGTTTGTTGGATAGTTTGGATCAGTTTCTACACTGTTCCTGCAATGGTCAAAAGGTCCGGTGCTCATATATCATTATAAAACCATAAGTTGCCTTTCATTTATTGAAATGGGCGTATTAAAAAGCAACTGTTGCTTAATGCATGGTAAACGTAATGCAGAAGGCTCCTATAGGAGCTTTCTGCTTTACTTTTGATCCACATTAAGCTACCGCATGCCCTACATACCCATAATTAGACCTCTTTTATGACCGCTTAAGACATGTTCTACTGTAAGTAATTTATATTAAAAAACAGGGTAACAAATAAAGGACCTACTCATATACCATAGGCTGTGAACACTCTGCAGAATCGTCTCGAAGAAGACGACTCTCTAATGAGTGGTCACAACATAGGGTTTAGTGAAGAAATAAATGAGTTATTCTTTAAAATGTTTTAACTTACACATCGTATCTGTATCCTTTGGCTCAAATCTGACCAATTAAAAGCTTGAGAACAAACTCAGACTCAACTAAGATGTTTATAAGCATGGACCCTGGACCTCTGATACAGTCATTAGTTCTAACAATACAATTAATAATGGTAAAATGTTAAACAATTCATCTGCGTATTTTAGAGGAACGAGGAGATACAGTGTTTGAACTTAGCCTGGAATGGTTTTGGTGACGAGGGTGCCATTGCCCTTGCGGACGGCCTGGAGGACAACAAAACCATGCACAGTCTCGATCTTACGAGTAACAGGATAGGCAAGGATGGCTGCAAGGCATTGTCACGTGCTCTTAAGCTCAATGATTGTCTAGAGAAAATAACGGTGAGTTATAATAATTAAGAGCACTGATCAGCCGTCGAATAATGTCTCAGTAAAATAATGTCTTGAAAAAAACTGGTTTCTCAATAGAATTCAAACAACAATAAAATCTCTTTAAAGTGATCAACCAAAATAGGAATAAATCAAGGTCTTAAAGCCAAGCAGCATAATGAATGGTATGCAGAAAACTCGGATTTCCTTTTGTCCTACATTAAGCAGCCACCTGCTTTTTATGGCATCCATATCTGTTGATTTTTGGTCGCCATAGAGCGACCCTGTTGTAGGATTCTAGAACCAAATTCACCAAGCTTGCTTGTAAACATATTGTACGAAACAGAAGAAATATTAAACGGGCGAACATAATTACTCAAATGGTTGAAAGTAGAACAGAACCTCTCTAATACGACCTTTTCAGAAATAAACACATGTTAAAACCAGATGGTTGCTTAAGCAAGACGAAGGCCTTACAGTTGTATTTAAATGTTAAGCGTTAAGCTATAAGATCTCTTTAACCCATTACCTCATAGGCTATTTTTAGGTACAGCCACTTTGAATAAATCTACCGAAAAGGAGCATTAACTAGAGAAAAGAGTTTTTTAGAATTTTGTAGTTTGAAACCATTGTGATAAATAGAGCATTTGCTCCTATAGGAGCAAATGCTCTATTTATCAAAATGGTTTCAAACAACAAAATTCTAAAAGTTTCCTTTTCTCTAGTTGATGCTCCTTTTCGGTAGATTTATTCAAAGAAGTTGTATCTAAAAATAGCCTATGAGGGAATGTGTTAAGACTAACATTTATATCTGTTTTTGGTGATTGCATTAGACATATTTTACCGTCATCGTTTTGAGATCCATCAAATTTGATTAATTTTTCAGCCAGTCTGTGCGTTTGTTTCGACATTGTTCTTTTGTTAGACCTGACTATTGTCCAGATGTACAGTAAAACCTCTCTACCACGGCTACTAAATTACATCAAATATTTTGTGCTAACGACAGGTGGCTGCTTAAAGCAAGGTGAAAGTATAGGTGCGTTCTGTTTTACTTTCACCTCGCTTTAAGCAGGCACCTGTCCTAAATACCAACCAATTAACGCAATTCAGTGGCCGTTATAGAGAAGTTTTACAATGTACGGTACATTATTGTAACGTAATTGTTATAGTTACACTTTTTCTTAGCCCTTTACTCCATAAGTACACCTTTCTACGCCTTTGCGAACAGAGTAGATCCAGATCGAACAGCTCCTATAGGAGACGTCTGATCAGGATCTGCTTTTTTGCTTATGAAATAAGATAAAAAATTACCGATTTTGTCATGATACAACTCTCATTGTTCATATTGCCATGTTAACCCTTTCCTGTTCTATATTTGTTTCAAAATATAAGTACCTACTGAGTATTCTTGGACAAAATAGTTATACTGGAAAAGGGATATTGGAAAGTGTAGCCATTTTAGAAACTAGAGAACCAGATCGATCGAATTCTATTAGCAAACAGAGCAGACCCTGATCAGACGGCTCTTCTAGGGGCTGTCTGATCTAGGTCTACTCTGTTTGCAAATGCGTGAAAACACGTTTCTATGAGGGAAAGGGTAAAACATCAGTAAATTAATATTCATGATGTAATTATGTTTTGCATAAATATTCATGGAGTAAAAGGCTAACTTAGTAATATAACGTAAAACAATGCGGAAAGTTCCATATGTCCGAATGTCACGGAACCTGGGCCCTGCTGAGACGTCGAGTTACTTGGCGTCTCATGTCATCAGGTCGTCGTTAACCGGATATTTATTAACCTAAACCTCGAATGCGACTGTAACCATTGTTCAAATGGTGTACAGTAAACCCCCTCTAAACTGGACGTTAAATTTAGTGTGAATATCGGTCCTGTAGATAGGTGGCAGCTTAATACAGGGTGAAAGTCACGCAGGAAGCAAGCTCGTCTTGGAGCTTTGTGCACGACTTTCACCCTACATTATTCAGCCACCTGCCTAAAAGCGTCTAAATATTCTCTACTAGAATTCCGATATAGAGGGGTTCTACCTATTTTACAGCTTAGCCAGAATCCCGTGACTACACAAGGCACATTGGAACTAATGGCGGCAATTAATGGGAATGAAAATTCGAAACTAAAGTTACTGTTTCTTGAGGTAAGAATAGTATGCGACTTAAATGTTCAATAAAAAATAAGTTTTTGCTATTTTCATATTACATGTATATTTATTATTTACCATGCATTATTTTATTGGCATGATGTGTACACTATTTCTGTGATTTTGTGAATTAAGTTTTCTTTGGCAACGTCTGCCTCAATCGGAACTCCTCACTATATTCTCTCGAATAGGATTTTTCTAACGTAGCGCAGAATGAGCAAAGTCGTTACGATTGCGTCGATCGTTAACTTATTTCTACATATTTGTAGTCGTAGATGCAGTTTATTATACGTGGTAGATAAATAGTGTCTCGATAATGCGACCGCATAATTTATAATAACGATAGTCTGTAAAACAGTAAGTTGCTTAATACAGGCAAAAGTAATCTGCATAACTATTGTCTTGCATTCAGCTACCATCGGTTTTAAAAACCCAGAATTATACTTCTTTTGAGTGTATTTCTATTTGTAACCGACTGTATTTCTAATTGTAACCGACTGTATTTGTAGCCGACTGTATTTCTATTTGTAACCGACTGTATTTCTATTTGTCACCGTAGGCGTAGCAGCAAGTTTACTGCTAATGGTTAATATTAGTACGGCAATACTTATACCAGCTGGTGATTTGCCCCGACGAAGTGCGCATTGATGTTGTTCAAATATAGAGCCTGAATGTGTTACAATTCGTCCTGCAAGACAAAAGGAACAGCGCTGATTTCAAAATGTTCAATTCTTATATGTTTCTAAATGTCCCACTAGTTTTATTTTAAAAGTACATTTAAATCAACGTCTCGCAGCTTCATGATGAAAATAGACCATTAACACTGGGTCTACTGAATACTTAAAACTGAGCACTTTTCCGAATATCAATTAACATTTAGCCTGTTGAGCATATGATTTCTACAGATTTTTTTACCAACTACATTTTTCAAAATCCAAGCCATAATCAATTTGTCTACCAAAATGCAATCAGGGTTTCAAACAGTTTGGATCATGATGAGACGCCGAGTTACTCGGCGTCTCATCTCGATCCAAACTGTTTGCATAGGTTATCACTCGTCCGCCCACAGCAGGCTGAAGGTTAAACAAAAAGGTGTATTAAAATTTATCATTGAAGAAAATGATTTGTATTTCAATCATAAGTGCAAACCTTGATAAAAAATGTTCCCTCAGAAGCCCTTTTATCTGGTTCTACACTGTTTGCAAAGGACATATGTACTCGGTTCCCGCACATTAACTTTTACAGTGTGGGACACAAGTCACTAATTTCCTTTGGAAACAGTGTTGACCCAGAGGAACCCTCTCATCAGGGTCTGCACCGTTTGTCATGTTACACTTTCCTTTCGAAAATATCCCTACATATTCAGCATAAGCTTGGTCTTTTTGAATTTCGGAATCATCCATTTGAAGATTGAGCATTGTAATGGTTACTGGATTAATATACCAATCACGGTACAGTAAAACCCCTCTAATGCGACTACTTAATGAACAAACATGGATATCTTCAGAAGCAGGTGGTTGCTTAATGCAGGACGAACGTTATGCAGAAAGCTCATATAGGAGCATTAAGCTACCACCGGCCTTTGCCACTGTGAGTTATGCCCGTTTTTGGTTGTCGCATTAGAGGGGTTTTACTGTGTGTTCATGTTTGTTGCTTGTGTTACAGGGTGTTCAAGTCTTGCGGGATATGGACGATATAACTAGCGAGATTCGAGAAAGAAATCCAGACTTCTCAATTGTCCATGGTGGTTACGTGATCTCCCCAGATATTTTGACTCTCAGGGTTCCACCGGAACCAGAGAAAAAGTGTAAAAGCAGCAAAAAAGGAACTGCGAAGAAAAAGTAGTTGTATAAAGTATGAAAGGAATACATTTAATCCACTCAGTCTTGGGAACCTCTCATGTACAAAACTCATTTCTATTTATTATTTCTGAAAGGCGTTATTACTTCATGTGCCAGAGGACACTTTGGATCCTGATGAGACGTCGAGTTACTCGGCGTCTCATCTGGATCCAAGCTGTTTGTAAAATTGCCAGTAGTGTATGACGATTAACGTTGATTATTCTACGGGTGAGTTGGTGAGTATCTTTACAAACAATTAAATGAGACTATGTATGATACCATGAGACATCAGGAGACGACGTGAGATGTCATGAAATGCCGAGAGATGCCGAGTGACTCGGCCTCAACAGGACCGATCTGTTTGATACTCTGGTTGTAACTTCTGTGGATAAATTGAGTATAATTTTTTTTTTTTTTGTAAATGAACTTCACGAGTACTTTGTGCATGCAAACGTTTGCTAGAGTACTTAAGGCTAACACTCAATTGATAATACAGTAAAACCTCTCTATAACGGCCACTAAATTACATCAAGCATTTTTGTGAGAAAGGCATGTGGTTGCTTAAAGCTATGTGAAAGTAAAACAGAACGCTCCTAACTGCCCTAACATACCAACTAATTAACACAATTTAGTGGCCGTTATAGAGAGGTTTCACTCTACCATAGTGTGAGTATCCATTGAACGACGGATTAACCATTTGCCTTATAGATACACATATATGTATGCCTTTACAGACAAGACCCAGATGGTTTATGTTAGAGGCGTCTAATTCAGGGTCTGCTCTATTAACTATGACATAATATAGATTCAGTCAAAATGCCCATGTTCAAATGGCCATTTATAAAATTTCAGTGAATTAATAATTAATATGCATGTATTCTCTGCAACATGTACAAACTTGTTGTCAAAATGGACATGACAGATAAAATACTTCCGGTTTTTATTCTTCTGGAAGATATAGAGGATCTGTTGCGAGTTGTCTTCTAAGATCACATGTTCCTAAACGAGCCTTAGAAAATGTCTATTTATCACAATGGTTTCACAAAGTGACTTTGAGTCGTCAAAAGTCGTCAATATGAGGGAATGGGTTAATCTCTCGGTCTGAGTGTTTTGTTTGGATTTTTCATGTGATGAAGCCTTCCAACAGGCTTGCGGTAAAGTCAGTAGATCTACCGGGGTATTCTGTGTAAAAAAAGCTATACAATTTGTTGGTGCACGGAAACAAACTCTAGGTTTTTTCCCATCTGTACTAACTAGACGTCGCGATATGACGGTTAGTTGAGTTTTTTTAATCCCAACCGATTGTCGGTTACATACATCCGTGTTTGCAGCCACAGAACATCAGAGATTTAATTCCTGTCTTTAATTCCATAACAAAGATATACACAGAGACATGTGCCATATAGACTTTGTCATATTAATCTATTCGAATGCATTCATATTAACAGTACAGTAAATCCCCTTTAAACCGTCATTCTAGCAAAGAAGAATTTAGTTACTTTTAGGCAGGTGGCTGCTTAATGTCGGGTGAAAGTCATGCAGAAAGGTACTGTAGGAGCTGTCTGTGCTGTGTGACTTTCACCCTGTATTAAGGTGCCATCTGTCTCCATATTATACCGCTTTTAACGCCCGGTTAAGACAGGTTTTTGGTTGCTTAATGCAGAACAAAAGTAGTGCAGAAAGCTCCACTAGGAGCTTTCTGCCTTACTTTTATCCAGCATTAAGCTACCTTACTGTAATTCCTTTCGCCAGTACATGTACTAGAACCTGCATTTAGCAACCACATAATGAGTAAACACGGGGGTCTGTCAGAGTTTACTGTTGCTTAATGTAGAAAAAAGTAAAACAGATAGCTCCCGGGGGAATTTTCTGCATAACTTTTGTCCTGCATTAAGCTACATGTTTTATACCAAGCATTAAGCTTGTTTTTTTGGTGGTCGCTGTTAACAGGTTTTACTGTACATTAGGTCTTGTTTCCCACTGAAAGCGGAATGGGTGAAATTGTCAGATTGGATATTAAGATATTACTACTAATATTGAAGCATACAGTGTAGACCCTGATCAGACTGCATGTTTGTCGTGGTGAATGGTGTACTTCTATACTATTTTAGCTTCTCTGTGAACCGACCATATGATTTATCAATATAGAAGTCTTTAAAACAGGATGGTCGCTTAATGCAGGGCAAAAGTAATGTAGAAAACTCCTATGTATTTTTTTCAGAAACTTAAGATAACGCTAAAACATGTCTTAACCCATTCCCTCATATTGACGACTTTTGACGACTCTGTAAAAGTCGCTTTGAGAAACCATTATAAATAGAACATTTGCTCCTATAGGAGCAAATGCTCTATTTATGACAATGGTTTCAAACTAAAAAATTCTATTTTTTTCCTTTTCTCTAGTTAAAGCTCCTTTTCGGTAGATTTTTTCAAAGAGGTTGTATCTAAAAATTGCCTATGAGGTAGTGGGTTAAAGTCGAGGAGAACTAGCTGTATTAGGTAGTGGTGGTTTAAGAGAGATTGTTTTGTATTTACACACTTGAATATAGCTCAACTGGTATACAGTTACAGTAATCTCTAGGAAACCCTGGACAACCTCTCCTACAGAAATTGTACGTGCATGTCTAGGTATAGATGAACATTTTGATTCCGGGAAACGAGTGTTATGTTTGCCATTCTAAACCCTCTAGCCTTTTAAACATTCCATGCTAAATGAAATATATAGTTAACCCATTACCTCATAGGCTATTTTTAGATCCTACCACTTTTGATAAATATACCCAAAAGGAGCATTTACTGAAGAAAAGGAAAAGTTTAGGAGTTTGTAGTTTTGAAAACATTGTGATATTAGAGCATTAAAATTTTGCTCCATAGAAAATGCTCAACTTATCACAATGGTTCCAGAAAGTGCTTTTTAAGGAGGCGTCAAAACACGTCAATATGAAGGAATTGGGTAAACAATGATGAGCCATACAACTTTGAAAACTCAACCGTCAACGAGTTATAGCAGGCAAATTCAGGCGATCACATATTCAATAAACATGGGGGATATAAGAGCTCGTGGTTGCTAGATGCAAGGCGAAAGTAATGCAGAAAGACCCCCACCCCCTTGGAGATATCCGCGTAACATATGTCATGCTTTAACCCTTCTCTTGCTGATTTTAAAAATACATTTCTCCTTATTTACCAATGCCCTGTTGTATAATTGCATATATCTTCACTGTGTACAAGTATTTCGCTGTGCAATCGCGGCTGTGGAGTGCACAGGTTGCACTATCAACTTGTAAATAGTGCAGACCCTGATGAGACAGCTCCTGCAGGAGCTGTCTCATCTGGGTCTTCACTATTTGCAGGTAGGTATATTGGCGTAAATAGCAAGCGAAGGGTTAAGCAACCGTCTGTCTTAACCCTTGAATGCGACAAACACATTGTCATCTGCAAACAGTGTATACCCAGAGCAGAGGGTTCCTCTAGGAGCCTTCTGATCAGGGTCTATACTGTTTGTAATTCAAAATCGTCTCGCAAATCTTACCATTTCATACTATATGACGTTTTCAATAAACAATCGTGGACTATTTCACTCTGAATATCAGCGCTGAAAAGGCTAAAACAACAGAGTTGGACTTATTTTGGTGGTCGATGTAGATTAGTTTTATTGTACGTTACTTGAATGACTGCTGTAAGACCTGTGAAAAAAATATTCTGTTTCTAAATATTCTCATACAGAAAAATAATGTTTGCTCAAAGTCTTGGCTTATAGTCTAGTCGGATTTTTAGAAATTGTGAAAAAAGAAAGAGTAGTAGGCATTTCGTTTTAAAGTTGGCAAACATTTGTTTTTACATAATCTGTGTGTGCTGAATCCGAATATGCCGTTTGCCAAGCTGTATGTTCCGTATTTAACCCTTCGCTTGCTATTCACGTCAATATTCCTACCTGTAAATAGTGAAGACCCAGATGAGACAGCTCCTGCAGGAGCTGTCTCATCAGGGTCTGCACTATTTACAAGTTGATTGTGCAACCAGTGCACTCTACAGCATTGATTGCACAGAGAAATAATTGTAGACAGTGAAGGTATAAGTAATTATACAACAGGACATTGGTAAAGAAGGAGAAAATTATTTTAAAATTCAGCAAGCGAAGTGTTAAGATACAAAATGGCGGGAAAATGGCCGCCATTGAGCACTGTCCCAGGTAAACAAGGATACACTAAACTGAAAAGCTGGGTGTAACATTAAAATGTTCTGTTAAAATGTAAAAACGGACAATGGAAAACAATTTTTAAAAGCTTAATTTCTTTTTACTGCATTCTGAATTAGATCCTAAGGGTTAAGCCAAACTGGCGGTAAAACACAATGGCCGCCAGTAAACACTGTTTGCAGTCAAACAATTATACACGTTCTATATAGCACTACAATCGACATTGTTTCAGGACTGATTTCAAGTTTTAGAAAATAATTAAGGGTTTATAAACGTTACCTGCCTGCCAAGCTGCATGGTAAATATATAATTATAATGGGAAGACGGTGGCGGAACACAAAATGGCCGCCTATGACCAATAATTAAAAAAAAACGTAAGAATGTTTTACTGGTATATTTCATAACAACGGACAATACAATTGATTGAAATATCTATTCAGTGAAATACAAAACACGCCCCACACACAAGCACACGCACATGCATGCATGCGTGCGCGCAAGAGCGCGGGTACACATGCACACACACACACACATGTGCGTACTGCATGACTTGTGAGGACCTTGACATTTACCGGCATCAGGAGGACTATCATAAGGAGTCGGGCTATGGAACGACCATCATGTAACACACTTATCGCACCGTAAATAAACTGCTTTTGTGAATTCGCTCTGCTTTAGCACCTAAACGTGTATAGAAATCACTTTGAGGACTCAATTACAAATGAGGACTTCCATTCGAGGACTTAATGCACAACCATATATTGCTTACATTTTGAGGACGGTATTTTGACAAGAGGTCATTTTAGGCCAACACCAGTAAATTGCAATCGAAAAGGATTGGAGGTAAAAGCAGATACGTAAAAGTCACGAGGGAGACAGATTGTCGACAGATATGTGTTTAGTTTCAACATGTTGGCATCTTGCTCGTCAGAAAAGTGAAAACTGATAATACAGAATGCGCTGACCTTTGATTTTGAGGTCAGAATAACTCTGATTAGCTCGCTTTGTCTTACACACTATATCAATTCTTTTCACAATTTGAAGAGCTTCTGCAGAACTGTACAACGTTGGTAAATATGGAAAAATAGTCAAACAGGGAGAGCCACACACGAAATGACACCGCACCAAACACCATCTAACAAGAAACGGTAAAGCCACAAGACAAAACATAACAGGACGCATATCAAGACGAAACACATTAAACATTAAGCATATTAAACAACAAAATTGACCGTAGGCTGAAAGCAGGAGTGCCGCCTTGGAACGGCCAGCAGCAAAAAAAAAAGGGCTACTGGGGGACTTAAAGCATGATTCAGTATGAGAAAGCACCAAAAATAAAACTCAGAGTCGATTTGTAATGAAATTAAACAAAACAGGTAAAACGTCCTCGCATTGTTTATGTGCCGTCAGTACCAAGTCTTCTCATTGAATGCAGTACAAAATATACATGTGCATTTAAGTGCCAGCTGACAAACATATCCATACATGTATGTTAAAAAATTGCAGTAGCATGTACATATAAGGAAATTAACCTGCATGTTTTAGTGCACTGTTAGTTGAGCACTAGTATAAGGGTTTTTACAATTTTGGGAAACTGTAACATGTGACATTTAATGCTTCTTCCACAATAAGTCTGCCAATTGGTCCGAAACTTTTACAATATTTGAACGCAGGACATGATCGCAATCGATGTGACTTTTTTAATCAAGAAGTAATCCATGTTTGCATGATACAGTGTACAAATCTGGCATTCAACACTGCTGATAGCATGTTTAACTTTTTTCTCAACTTCATTCGTTAGTTTCAAGTTGATATTGCCAACTCCAACGTTTCCAGATTTCCTATGTAGCGGTTGTGAATCTCATAGCTGAGAAAATACACGTCAGTCTTAAACGTACGTGCCTTTTGCGGACACAATTGTGTTTCTTATTTAAATAAACTAGCAAATTTTGGCAATATGCGAAAACTTCTAGATATGTCCATGTCAAGGACTAAATACTGAATGAGCAGGGATCTCACTCAAAACCACTATGTCCAGACACTGAATAATGTTTTTACCAAAACTTATGATCCTTAACTGTTTGTATTATTCTATATATCCATGGCATTGTAAAATCGAAAATCTATGTCTCGGGTGTAAATAAAAGGCTCAGAGTGCTAACAAGTGTCAAAGATAATTTTATTCTGAAACTGAACTTAACCCTTTTAGTGTATGGACTGATGTATACCACAGTTCTGAACACTATAAACCAATATCACGGGCACTGTTTGACATAAAGGGATATACTTAATCTAATTTACAATTGTCACACAATGTCGGTGACAGTCGGTGTGCGTGATACGGTGTACGTAACAGTCTGTCTGTGTGATACGTACAGTCTCTGCGTGATACGTTGTACGTGACAGTCTGTCTGCGTGATACGTTGTATGTGACAGTCTGTCTGCGTGATACGTATATTATAGGGATCATTTTTAATTTTGGGATTTTTTTCTCAAAGTTTGTAAACATTGTTAAAACAAATATATTTTTCCTAAAGGTTGATTATTTCTAATCGCAAACAGGGGATAAGGTTGTACACCGTTCTTTTGTTCTGAATAGTTTATTGGAGCAATAGCTTCAGGGTATATCAACATATTTAGGAAACAATTGAGAATAATAACCTGTGCATATGCCAACAATAGTGCCTTAGCTCAATTGTTTACCTGTCAATCGCTAGTAATAACCCAAACAGTCAAAGAATCTGTGACACGCGGTTCTCTTTGTGTGTTTGTATAATTAATCAACACTTTTCCTGGTTAGAAACCATTAAGGGTAATTACTGTCAAAACACATCTGGACGTTCATACCACTGGGGCAATTATCATTTGCGCATGCGTTAGACCCTTTGGTCCCACCTCCAATATTTCTAATTTCATGGAGAATTTTTGTAACAATTGTTCTGATTGGATCTCTTAATAAAAATTCTACTCATCTGCCTGGGGAATAGAGGAATAAAACTCCATGGTTTTCGCAATTCAGCAGTCTATTATCTGCGAATTGCTGAAATAAAGTACACCGTTTGAATTTTAACCTGGAGTTATTTTTAATCAAGTTCTTCTGTTTCACAGGTAAGACATTATTATTTGTATCTAATTTGTTTTTCATGCTGCAGAATGGTAAAGTCGAAAAATAGCTTTGACGAATGCTTAGTCTAATTGACTGTTTCTGGAAACACTACCTTTAATTTCATGTATAAAAATCAGGCAGCTACCTTGTAATTTCTCATTTTGTTTTGGTTACTTCCCTTGAATCGTCTGATGGCACAGTCCACAAATGTGAGTGACACAGGCTTCTCGGAAGGAAAACGCTGACTGCTGTAATTTATTTTGGGGCTTTAAAGATGAAAATTAATAGGAAAATTCTGTCTGTCCGATGGATAGGTACTTAGCCGCAATAGCTCCTATGATGCTTCGAAAAAATTTGCCATTCTGCAACAGTCAATAATGAGTAGTTTTGAATATGTTTTATTTGTATTTATTATATAAAAAGACATGATAATGAGTTACATTATAAAGGTCTTTTTGAAATATTACTGAGCTTGAGATGGAACGGTTACCATTGCCTGTTCGTAGTAGAAACAGTTTCACTGAGACAGATGCTATTATTAGATAAGAGAAGTACATGGGATATTAATTATTATGTTAGACCTTCAGCAAACTACTTTTTGAAAGTTCTCCAAACATTGAAAGCTCAGAATATCTCGAATACAAAGAAATAATACTTGAATAAAGGTGAATAATGATCTGACTTCAGTGTAAGTGTCTTATAAACTTAAAATTTATTATTTGTATATCGAAAATTATCTCCTTTAAAATGTTATTCATCTATCTCATCAATATATATGATTATGTTTCTCTGCTCTTTTCAAAATTACTGTATTACTAAATATTAATTAGTACTGACATTTTTGATTGGAGCTGCATATAAAGAAGCAAGCTCTAAATAGTGAAAAAGGTACTGATACAATTTAAAAGCAAAATTATCAGGCAGGGAACTTGACAGAGTAAATTACAACCTTTCTTCTGACACTATGACTTAAGCTGCCTTCTGCTTATTTGTAAATATAGTCTGGGATCATTTAATATCGCCAGATGGAGCTAAGGCATACTTAAGTCATGGATTGAAGGTTGTGTTCTTGAATAGGAAACTATCTTCTTTAGAAATATGTCAGTCATCTATCCCTTAGGTATACATGTATATGATTATGTTTCTCTGCTCCTAACAAAATTACTGTATTGCTAGAAATGAATTAGTACTTACATTACAGATTGGAGTTGCACATAAAGTAGCAAGCTCCAAATAGTGCCACATGTACGCATACATTTTACATTTTAAAGGCAAACTTATTGGGCAATGACTAAGACAATGTAGAATACAACCCTTATTCTGTCACTGTGACTTAAGTTGCCTTCTGCTTATGTGTATTTTTAGTCTGGGATAATTTAAATTAATTCCAGATGGAGCTTTGGCATACTTAAGTCATGGTTTAAAGGTTGTGTATGTTATAGTCCTGCTGTGAGCAAATGCTTTAGTTGGCCACTAAGGCAAGTGTGAATAGCAGGGCTCTCTTTGGATTTGGATTATGCTGGTTAACATTACATACACTCCAGCAAACTGTAGAATCGAAAATAGACAAGCACTAGATCAGTTTGTGGCAAGTATTGGTTTTGTCCCATAATATGGCAGCAGGGGAATATTTCATGTACATGCAATTGCTTTTGATATGAATTATTTTAAGATAGAGTCTATTATCTGCGAATTGCTGAAATAAAGTACACCGTTTGAAATTTAACCTGGAGTTATTTTTAATCAAGTTCTTCTGTTTCTCAGGCCACACCTCATCATCAACATACAAAGTAGTACGACTGATACGACACCCCTTACCAAGACACGACTTAGTAAACCTACGGCGAGCCGCCGCTAATCCCATTGGCGCGACCCGGCCCCCGTAAAACGCACATGTCAGTCGGTCTGTGCGATTAGGTCGATGCGCGCTTTGAGCAGATCCGCATTGGTTTGACTTGTATTACAAATTACAGTAAAATATTACAGCAGCGATCTTTCAACAGCGACTGTCATGAACAATCTTCTGGATCCAAGCGATCAATTAATGATAAAAGAAAAATATAAATGGTTACTTAATGCATAATGAAAGTAATGCATGTTGCCCATGAGCTTCCTGTATAAGCCTGACTGGGTACCCCATTATTTTACATAGTCGTTTGTAGTCAGGTTTATGTTGTACATGCAAGTCAAATGTATAGCTCTTGTCTTCTGGGTGGTGCCTGAGTACTGTACTATTAAAAGAGTTTGGTTTAGACAGCTCAACAAAGAACGTCAATAATTTTGGCAATATGCGAAACTTCTAGATATTTCCATGTCAAATGCTAAATACTGAATGAGCTACTGAATGAGCAGGGATTTCACTCAAACACCACATTGTCCAGACACTGAATAATGTTTTTACCAAAACTTCAGGGTCCATGCTTATAAAGCTTTTAGTTGAGTCTGAGATCGTCCTCAAGCTTTTGATTGGTCAGATTTGAGCCTTTGGCTCAAATCTGACCAATCAAAAACTTGAGAACTCAAATCTGACCAATCAAAAGCCTGAGAACGAAACTCAGACTCAACTAAAAGCTTTATAAGCATGGACCCTGATCTTTAACTTAGTTTTCATTATACTACATTAATGACATTGTAAATTCGAAAGTCTATGTCTCGGGTGTAAATATAAGGTTCAGAGTTAACAAGATAATTTCATTCCGAAACTGAACTTAACCCTTTTAGTGTAAGGACTGATGTACGTATAGTATATTTCTGAACACTATATACCAATATCAAAGGATCTAATTAGGATCTGCACTATTTGACATAAAGGGACGCACTTAAAAAGTCTGATACGTTACCTTTTACTTAATTACTATTTCCATGCGACGTGTTCTATTACAAACTAATTCAAGGTCATTTTAACAGGGAAAACGAGTGTGTGTGTGTGGGGGGGGGGGGGGGGGGGGGAGTGACTTAGGCAATTAAAGTGAGTCGTAAGCTTTTATTCGATATTAAAATGTCGCAACTGGCTAGATAGACGGTTAAGGACTCCCGTGGACTACTTATAGAACTGTGAAGTTTCGGCATTCGCATAAAAAGGTCGCATGTCATTACTGTCTAAGTGTAAACAATGATACAGGCATAAGCTAGATATGTGTAGTGATGCATTTCAGAACAATTCTGTATTGTATATTTTGGAAGGACTGAACTTTTAGTTCGAGTTATTCCGAAGTTCGAGTTATCCTTCTGTAAGTAGCTTTATATCACAGTGAGCCAACAACCGGAGCCCCGGTGCTGTGGTTGGGGAAAGTAATTAATACTATTAATGCCACTACTCTAATATACTCTATCTCTCTCTTATGTTGGCTCAGGAAGAAACTGTAGAATCAGATCTATATTACACCATAAGCAAACAGAGCAGACCCTATTTGTGAATGTTTACATAACATTACCAATACATTGCACGTTTCGATGCATCTAAAATCAAGATGTTGCCAGGCGACTTGGCATTATCATGTTGTTGACATTTGAAGTATGCATGTTTATAGTTGGTAAATAATTAAAAACTAATAATGCATGTACGTTTCCATTATCCAACTTAACACTTTGGTCTCGTCATAGTACTGGTATCTGTTGACTTAATGAAATATTCTTGTTCTGTTGATATTTAAAGAGACTTATTGGATATGAACATTGATTTGATATAAATGACATAATGATTTCAGTGGCTCTGATCAGGATTTTAAACTTCATTAATCATTTATTGTTTGGCACAATCAAGACTGCATTGTAGCACGCGTGTTTAATTTCACAAGCCCCGCCATTGATTGGTGTCGATATCTAATGTGTTTTCATCCCGTTCCGAATGCTGATGGTGGTGAATAGCCTTACAAGGTCGTTTTACTGACGTGCATATGCTATACGCTCGTATATATTTGCTGTATACATGTAAATCCATCTGCTGCACCGCTGCTACCCAAAATAGACTGATTTAATCATCATTCGTGAATTTGTCAAGCTGCTAGATTATAATAAGATAATATTTTAGCTATTGCTTAATGTGAGCTATATTGTACCTGTCCACTGTCTGAAGCCAGACATCCAACCTAAATCACTAGATGGAAGTTTGTAACACTTGACATGGATGTTCCTTAGCAGCCATTATTTTGTTTTTCTGTATAAATAGGTATAAATTTTGTCTGTGGAATTAGCCATTTTCAACAAAGTACAGTACCAGGGGTCGGTTATTTGCCGAAAATATTAATTATGTCTCCCCCATTTATGGGGAGACATATTGCTTTTGCCAGAGTTGCCTGTCTGTCCGTCCGTCCGTCTGTCTGTCCGTCACAAACTTGTGTCGCGTGTATCTCTGAAACCAGTTGGGTTAGAGTCACCAAACTTCACAGGAATATTCACCAGCATTAGTTGTTGCGCACCTGGGGATTTTGAATTGTCTCCCCCTGATAACTTTGAAGTTATTGTCCCTGATGACCTAAAATTAGAAAAACTTTGTGTCGCGCGTATCTCTGAAACTGCTAGTACTAGAGTCACCAAACTTCACAGGAATGTTCACCTGCATGAGTTGATGTGCACCTATGTTTTTTTAATTCTCTCCCCCTGATAGTTCTTGAGTTATTGCCCCTGATATGAACACTTAAATTTATACAAACTTGTGTCGCGTGTATCTCTGAAACCAGTAGGGCTAGAGTCACCAAACTTCACAGGAATGTTCACCAGCATTAGTTGTTGTGCACCTGGGGATTTTGAATTGTCTCCCCCTGATAACTTTGGAGTTATTGGCCCTGATGACCTAAAATTAGAAAAACTTTGTGTCGCGCGTATCTCTGAAACTGCTAGTACTAGAGTCACCAAACCTCACAGGATTGTTCACTAGCATGAGTTGTTGTGCACCTAGGATTTTTGAATTGTCTTCCCCTGTTAATTTTGGAGTTACTGTCCCTGATGACTTAAAATTAGACAAACTTTATTTAGTGTGGTGCATATCTCAAAAACAACTAGGGCTAGAGTCACCAAACTTCACAGGAATGTTGCCAGCATGAGTTCTTGTGCACCTGGGATTTTTGAATTATCTCCCCTTGTTAATTTTGGAGTTACTGCCCCTGATGACTTAAAATTAGACAAACTTTACTTAGTGTGGTGCATATCTCTGAAACCACTAGGGCTAGAGTCACCAAACTTCACAGGAATGTTGACCAGCATGAGTTGTTGTGCACCCGGGCTTTTTTAATTGCCCCCCTTGATTACTTAAAATTAGATAAATTTTGTATCACGCATATTTTTAAATCCACTAGGGCTAGAGTCACAAAACGTCGTTGTTGTGAACCTGGTTTTTTTTTTAATTGTCTCCCCTGATAATTCTTGAGTTATTGCCACTGATATGATAACTTAAAATTAAAGAAACTTTGTGCTGCACGTGTCTCTGAAACCAGTAGGGCTAGAGTCACCAAACTTCAAAGGAATTTTCACCTGCAAGAGTTGTTGTGCTTCTGGTTTTTTTAATTGTCTCCCCTGATAAATTTGGAATCACTACCCCTTATGACTTAAAACAAGAGAAACTTTACTTTGTGTTGTGCGTATCTCTGAAACCACTAGTACTAGAGTCACCAAACTCCACAGGGATATTGACCAGCATGTGTTGTTGTGTACCCGGGTTTTTTAATTGTCTTCCCTTGATAATGTTAGGAGTTATTGCCCCCGATGACTTAAAATTAGACCCTGATAAGTTTGGAGTTACAGACATTACACTTCAGTGTTGGAAAGAGAATGGGACCAGGGGGAGACATCTGTTTTTGTGACAAAAACAAACCTCTAGTTTTATTTATTACTGTTGTAACCGACACTTTGTACTTACTAATATTGCTTTTCGAACATTTATTGGATCAAGATCATCTAACAAGAAGTAAGACTCATAGTAAAACTTGTTCCTTGCGTATGACCTTTTCATTTTTTGCTAATAATCGGTATATAATTATCAACCCCTGTAATAATGGGCTGCACATTCCAGGTGGTGATCAGGGGCTGCACTGATCGTCTAATCTGGGTCATTTTGATCTGGAAAACAACACAACAGGACAATTTAGTCTTGTTACAAACGTTCTTTATAGTTCTGTCATGTTATCACTACCTGTACCATAGGTGCGAACTACAATCACTATATAATTGCTCTCTAGGCGAATTCTCCAATTGGTTTACTATATATGTAATTGTAGGCTATTTCTTCACTAGGCAATTTCTCCAGCACCCGAGACTTCAAATTCATGGACCTGTTTACATTTATAATAAACAAATATTTTACTACATTCAGACAAACACATTTATAAAACTGTATTTGAAGATACATGTAATTAATACTGATCCTGTTGTTTATACTTTGTCTACATATTGTTTCTTACTACAGTATACTCATACTGTTTCATACTGTTGAAGTGTATTACTTCTAGTTATATTAGATCTATCACCAGTTACTATTAAAACAATTATTAAATTTTCACTACCATAACAATTTCGTTTGTCTAAATTCTTTAAATCCCAATCAAATATGACCCCAGGATTTTCGACACGTTCACAGACTGCATATCTGGATTTTACATAGTTTGGACATGTGTAGAGGCATTATAAAAAGGCTGTATGCCAGTCAATGTATTAATTAATGAACATACAGTTTACTGCCAAATAGAAGTAGGTCATATGCAAATTACAACGTAACATAGTTTCTGATTGGTGGAAAACTGTGTGAAACTCCGATCAAATCTTGGGCAAAAACATCAGATGGAAATAAGAAAAGTATAAATATAAGCCATGCAGGAAACACAACATACGGAACAAACAGCCGCCCGAACAGCAACACTTGACAATACAAAACTGTTTACAGATACCAGTTCTTTTCGCAAAGTAAGGGTTAAATATTTTCTCAATTATGAAAATGGATCTACATACAGTTCATTTTAGCAGCGGTTGGCAGGTACTTATTTCATTTTGAGAGCATTTGATTTTTTTCTCTTTCCTGATGAAGAGAGTCTCCTGAGATGTATATCCATATGTACAAAGACTAACATCATGAGGACTCCGACAATACGAGGACATACTAGACTGTGTGTTCAAATATCACTCCTTTACTAACCTTCACTATCTAAAGCCACTGCATCGCTTGAACTTGGAGAAAAACTTGGGTAAATCATTTTGGATAACATCCCTTCATTACCTATGCATTTTAAAGAAACGGAAGAACTATAAACATTTATCTAATATAGGTTTGATTTGTATTATTCTTATTAAATTTTCTATAGTTTAAACTCTTGTTGTATATATTGGGCAGCTGTTATGCTTGGTTAATTTTTTCCCTAAACACAAATCAAGGTAGTTTCCTGGGACGTGTAAGTTTTATGTACAAAGACCCCAAGGACTGACACTACCAACATGAGGACTTACTAGATTGTTTGCAGTCCTACACGGTTTATTTCCACTGCTCTTATAAAACCACGATGTCCCGCTGCTTGCTTAACCATAAATACAAACATTTTACTAGTCCATAGTTGAGTTCAATGCAAAAACGTAACCAGGTCAAAAAGGTCGGACACTTACTTTGCATATTGAGCAGCTGTTATGCATGGTTATTTGTTTCCCTTAACACAAATTAAGGACGTATCCCGAGTTGTATAAGTTATGTGTACACAGACTTCAATATCATGATAACTGGTATTAACATCACGAGGACTTCATAGACTGCGTTTTAAGTGCAGTCCTAAACTGGAGTGATTTAGTCTAATGTCAGTTCTATTTAAGAAACAAAACCTACGAATCTGTTTCAAATATTAATCCGTTACTAACATTCACTGTTTTTGGTCACAGCAGCACTTGAACTTTGAGAGGGACTTGGGTCAGGCATTGTGGATAACATCCATTCATTACCTATGGCTTTGAAAGAAAAATTAGAATCATAAACATTTATCTATCATTAGTCTGGTTCGTTGTAATTCGTACTTTTAACATAGACGCTGTATATCTTCAACTTTGAACACATGTCATAATCAAAGCGTTGTAGACGCTGCATTATTCTTTGCATGGCATCAATCTGATACCGAATAAGTTCTCGTTGGTATGGAATTGCATATCTATAAGGGAAGGGATTAACACGCTTTCCAGTTGATGATACAGTTGCAGCTGACGCTTGCATAAGGTCCTCCGATGCGCATTTCTTTATTCATTGAGTATTTTCATTCATGTTATGATAACGTGATTTCTTCACGTGACTGATATTTGTATTTCCGTGCGCCCTTCTTACAAATTGCTATATTTTGTGGATTTTGTTTCACATACTAAGCCGATGCTTATGTTACGAAGTATTTTCATGTCAGATATACCACAATTGGTTCCGAATGCCATGTAATTAAACACATTTTTTATCCATCGAATGCAGGTCAATAACTTGCACTATTTTGTTAGGCCGGCGAGGGTATCATGGGTTAAGCTGTGGAACACCACCTTTGTATTCTATTGCTTCGCAAAGAATACAAAAAGGAGACTTCGGTTGTCAAATAAGGAAGCCCCGATGCATGCTTGACCGAATCTGCAACCATTTTATTAGATCATAACTGAGTTTAACACAAAAATTTAACCAATATCACAAATGTCATGGTCAAAGTTTAAGGTCACCAAAGTGCATTTCAACATGCTGTATTCACTAGGGTGCATAAGCATATACAATTGTGTGACCGAGTTAAATGTAAAAACTTAATTTCGGAAGTACGTACGGACGGACGGTCGTACGGACAAGCATAAGATAATTTCATGGCGAGTATACAAACTAAATGTAAAAATTTATAGCCATCTATAAAGTGATTGAGCTTTTTGAAACAGTTCCCATATATGTTTAGCTTAGTGACTGAAAACACATGTTTTGAAATTTATTAGATTTAAAATTTAAACACTTACTGTGCATATTGAGCATATGTTAAGCGTGGTTATTTGTTTTTCTAAATACAAATTAAGTTAGTCTCCTGAGTTGTAAAACTCATATGTACAAAAACTCCAACATCACGATGACTGACATTGATATCATGAGGACTTACTAGACGGTGTGTTCAGTACAGTCCTACACTGAAATAATTACTTCTAATGACACTTCCGTTTAATGAACAAAACTTACGAATCCCCCTTCTTTACTAAAATTCACTGTATTGGGTCACAATGGCACTTGAACTCGAAGAGGGAATTGGGTCAAGCATTGTGGATAGCATCCCTTTATTACTTATGCATTTTAAAGAAACAGCAGAAAACAAATATATAGCTATTATTGGCCTGGTTTGATGTAATCCGTATTTTTAACATCGACGCCGCATATTGTTACATTTGAAGACGTCTCTTCTAAACACTAGAAATAGTTTTGTAAAACTAGTTAATAAAATACATATGCACAGCTCCATGCTTAACCATATATGGAAACATTTATTAGTTCATGACTGAGTTCACCTACAAATCTTAACTAGGTCAAAATGGTCAAACTACAATGCTGTACTCATTAAGGTACAAACGCATATGAAGATGGTGACCCTAACTACAGTACTTGTGTCGCAACCCAGTTCAATGCAAAAACGTAACCTTCGGACTAAGCATGGACGGACGGAAGTACGGACAAGGGTTACAAGCAAAATATGCTCCGCAAAAATTTCGTGACGAGGCATAAAACCCGTACAGAAACGTCACTCGAGTGACTAATACCCAACATACGAATGTATCGAGCTTTGAAAAAAGTTCTTATATACTAGGTTGTTTTACCTCAGATACTTAGTATATATGTTTTGATTTTATTAGGATTTCTGAAGGTGTAAACACTTACTGTGCATATTGAGCAGCTAGTGTCACATAATGACTTTACTTCGGAAAACTTTTTCTAAATTTTATTATCGAAATTTACCATTCATTAGTAAATATAATTGCAATCTACGGACGTTACTGCAACAAGGCATTTCTCAACCAGACTTTTATGGGGTGTTATCTACAAACTTAGGAAATTCGAGGTCATATCCATTTTCATGATTTATTTATTAACTGCATTAAAACATTTAAAAAGAAAGGTTATGATCCTATTATATTGCAACGCACTGCATGTTTGGTTATCGACCCTTTTACAGTCGGTAGTTACGCTTCCCTCTTTGCTTGCGCGATGACAGGCCGAGGGTAATACTCTATGATGATATACTCTTAAACTTGGATACAGGATGAGCTTACCAGACTCATGTATTACTTTTTCCCTGTCGTGCCCTTAACGGCTTACCTGTAGGTGCTCTGACTTCAGCAAAGCCATTGAGTACATATTTGACGGATTGTCACAGTTATTATGCTATGTTTTACATGTTGTCCTGTGTTCACCGTCGTCTATGTTGTGGGTAAGTCCAGCGGGAATACCTTTATTTACACTATTTGTAAAGCTAGGGTGACTTTGAGAGAAGTGTGAGGTTAGGACGTCCGTAAACCGGTTTAAACCCCCAGTGGTGTTTTTGCTACTGACCGTGCCAAGGCGGTACTCTCTTTGTCACCCTTCCTTTTGTTTGCCTTGCGTCTTTGTGCTTGTGATTTTGTTCATGTGGGGAACGTATGTCTCTGGTTCTTGTGTGTCTTTTGGTGTTTTCTGTGTTCATTTCGTATGTGAGTGTGCGTTTGGGTGTGTGGTTGTGTGTGTGTGTGTGTGTGTGTGTGTGTGTGTGTGTGTGTGTGTGTGTGTGTGTGTGTGTGTGTGTGTGTGTGTGTGTGTGTGTGTGTGTGTGTGTGTGTGTGTGTGTGTGTGTGTGTGTGTGTGTGTGTGTGTGTGTGTGTGTGTGTGTGTGTGTGTGTGTGTGTGTGTGTGTGTGCTGCATTCAATAAGAGGACTTGGTATTGACAGCACACCAACAGTTCGAGGACCTTTTTACCGTGCGAGGACTAACACTCGAGTCCTCAAAATGATATTCAATAATTCGATACATTTTGAGGTCTTCTGTGCAAATTGTACTTTTCTAAAAAGTCCTCACAATGAAGACAACTTTCAATGATTTGTGTGTCCTAAGCACAATTTACTTGTCGTTGTAAAAACACGTGACTGGGTGTGCTTAAGTGTGTATGAATTGACCAATCACAACCGCCTAAAATATGTCAAATCAGCCAATCAAAATTGATTATTCCGCGTCCTCGTAATCTCGGTAAACCTTGGTTGTGTTACTTTGTATATCGAAATTATATTACCATGTGTTGCAGTAACCTGCGTTTTTCGTATGTCATTTTCTGTGCCATTCGCATAAAACCAGGAAACGAGTATCGGTATCAAGGTAGCTGTATGTTATAACACGCACAATAGTATTGTGTGGTATGCACACAGGTATGTGCGCCAAATACGTGTCAGAAAAGCATTGTATGGATGTATTTACTGTGTATAGTTATCATAGTTAAATACACGAGTATATCCAGTATTGTATGATTGGAATATAAAACCCTAAAGGAGATACTCTTTTAGCAGCGGCCACTGTGTCCTCCGGGCTCATACGGCCGGGCAAACGGGTCAATAGTTTTGTTTATCTTTGCTATTAAGCTAAATTTTAAATACTGTTTATGCCAAACGATTTGATATAAACATTTAGAATTAAATTTGAGTGTCTGATGCGAACGGACGAACGAACTCTCAAATGTTTAAATGTTCGGTGTCATGGTGTCAAAATGATTTATACCCACACACAAACATCAAACTAGTAACAAAAATCGGTTCATGACTGACGAATGAGCCTAAGTAAGGCCACTTGCCGTAAAACCATTGGGACTCCTAAATTCCTATGTGTATGGACGTAAGAATAGACATACACAACGGAATCTAAGATATGTAGGTGATTGGGATACTATTACTACATCAAATTTTTACACATGCTTCATTTTGAAATTACAAAAATGCAAGCTGTTATGATGTATTGATATTTATGATGATGTATTGATTTTATACTATCTCATCCAGGTTGCGTTAACAATTTGATTAATTATTGCCTCAATATTAATTTATTTCGAGTGACTCGGAAACGACTGTGTATCAAGGTCATAGGCGATGCACATGTAGTGACTAACCAAAAAGTTACATAAGTATGCCAAGTATGTAGTCTCTATCAGTAATAATTCATTTTGAGCTATACAATTGACCATTGACATTAAAGCATGACTTTACACTTGACAAGTCACCACTAAAACGTGCATTTCATCCTGTAGAGTACTGTATTTAAGTCTACTGTGTTTACTATGTTTAGTATATCGCCGTGTAGCGTTTGTATTGTACTGTTAATATTTGAAATAGTGTGTTTTGCTGTTTTAGTCGTTTGTGCTTGAAGTACATTACTCGCAATGCACTAGTACTCAATGTGGGGATTAAGGAATTTTTTTTAAAGAAAATGTATTATTTCTAAGATTTTTATCCGTTCACAAAGCTACTGAGTCGTGTAACCTAGCGTGACTTTTAAGCATGTACCAGGTTGAGCAGGTCTCTGTCACTTTATATATAGTTACATGTAGGTTTTTTTATTGACATATTACGTTGGTAATATCAACCGAGAGTTGCCTTTCTATATTTCACTGCCCTTAAAGTCAGACTACTGAGACATAGATCTTCATATATTCTAGCCAAGAGCATATCTTTAATAATTTCCTTAACCCAGAGGTCCAGGTAAGTTGCGTAAATTAAAACATTTTCATTGATAACTCTTTTATTTCTCCACCAAACTCTATGTTGTGACCACTCCACAGAATCGTCTCGAAGAGACGATTCTAATCGGCACTGTGCATAGAATGTTGCATTCAAGTTTTGTTTTTGTATGATCTGAGTGCGTTGACACAATATAATAGAGACAGATAAACTTACGGAAAAGATGTAGTTGATTTACCTATGTCCTAAATAAATTCTTTTTATTATTATTCTTATCTATATATAAGTATTAAATATATTTTATTTTAAATGTTCTATAATTTACGCATTATTGTACATAAAATGTATCTTTGTGAAGCGCTTTTGAACGCACATATCCTGTATGAAAAGAGCGCTATATAAAGGTGGTATAATAATAATAATAATAACATAGGGTTTGGTGGAGAAGTAACGGCTTTAGTATTCGCGTACACACGTTTATCTGTTGCTCTGTTAACCTTTAATATTTTACACAAATAACATCTCTGTGTGTCAGACGCCTATCACTAATCTCAGTTTCAAATACAACAGAACCTCTCTGAAGTAACCGTTTAGCGTTTGGTGTTGAATGACAAACAGTGATGATCCTGCAAACAAAGGGCTCCTCCTGTAGCTCTCTGATCTGGGTCTATTCTTTTTGCATTCAAATGGTTAGTTAAGGTATTACCCCATTACTCCATAAATACCCCGTTCTATGCCTTTACAAACAGAGTAGACCCAGATCACACGGATCCTATAGGAGCCGTCTGATCAGGGGCTATACTTTTTGCTTGATATAATATAGATATGATTCTACAGTGTCTGCCATGACAAAAACCTCTTGTGTCCATGTCCATGATAACAATTAATCTAATTTATATGCATGATGTCATTATTTCTTACATGAATATTAAGATAATAAAGTTATTATTACTTTTTTCCCGTTGAAGGAGGCGGGGATTCTCAGGGTGGGCATTCAGAATTTAGTTTTCAAACCAGGTGGCAGCTCAATGCAGATTGAATGTAAAACTCTTACTGGAGCTTTATACTCCTGCTTAAAAAATAGCACCTGCCTTAACCCTTTCCCTGTATTATATTTATTTCAATTTTCAACACCTACTGAATATTGACAAAATAATTATAAAAAATATGGAAGGTTGAACAATGCAACCACTTCAGAAAATAAAGAAACACATCTATCGAATTACATTGACAAACAGGGTCAGACCCTGATCAGACAGCTCCAATAGGAGCCATCGGGTCTGGGTATACTGTTTGAGACAGCTCCAATAGGAGCCGTCGGGTCTGGGTCTACTGTTTGAGACAGCTCCAATGGGAGCCGTCGGGTCTGGGTATACTGTTTGAGACAGCTCCAATAGGAGCCATCGGGTCTGGGTCTGCTGTTTGAAAATGTGTTTATATGAAGGAAAAAGATCCAGAGTTACACTACTTGTCTTATACGGTACTATCTTGATAGTTAACCATTTACTCCATGAATATTCAGTTAAAAATAGTATCATGAATAATAATTAGATTAATTGCAACAATAGCACATACACGGGAATTGTTGATCATTGCACAAACTGTAAATTATATCAATATTAGATCATAAGCAAACAGCGCAGACCCTGATCAAACAGCTCCTACAAGAGCCGTCTGATCTGTGTTTACTCTGTTTGCAAAGGTGTAAGTATGGAGTAATGAGAAAATCCCTAGAGTAAACCCAGGTACCTAACCTGGTTTCAAAACTAGGAACATTCTATAGGGTAGCGGTTCAAGACGAGCGACCATTAAATAAAGGTCAACATCAATACATAAAGTTATGTTGGAAGTTTCTGCAATATGTTTGACCTGCATTTATTTAATCACCGCCTGCTCTAAGCATGTATTTCTGTCTTTGATTGCAATAGAAGGATTTTGCTGTAACTATAAAGGCTTCTCTCATTATCTCGATATAATTGAGATATTTTAAATTAATGAAATACCGGACAATTATGATGATCCTTTGAAAACAATAATATAGATATTTAAGAGAAAATTACCGCCTTTTTATTCTTTGGAAATGTTGGACTTCCAACATACTGTATAATTGGGACTACAGAAACATGTCTAGTGGACTTCCAACATACTGTATACTTGAGACTACAGAAACAAGTCTATATAACAACCACAAAATGAATAGAAACAATGGTCACTATCAACAGACTGTTACTTTACGTAGCTCACTTGTAATGCAGCAAACTTCTAGATGGAAGTACATTCAATCTTGTATTAAACGACCAATAAATAGAATACCTGTTGGTGGTATGTAATACAGATGGTTGATTACTGCAGGGCATTTTTTTTGCATTCAGCGTGAAACAATTGCCTGTCTTTAGAGACATCAATGCTACTTTAATTAGTGATCACTTAATACAGGATTGACTGTAGATGTAATTAATACCTGTGTGTTGCATTACGAACCCACCAGAGTAATTTATCTCCTTTTCAGTGGCTGTTATAGAGAACTTTTTACTGTAGGTGTAACAAACAGTTGGCGAAGAGTTGGCGAAGGAATATTTAAATAACAGGTTGTAATATGGTGCATGCCATGTGGAAATAAGGTTGAATATCGAATTTGATAGATATAGCTTTCTAAACCAATTATTATTTTTATAATTACTGCACAAAACACATGATTTACTTGAATTGTTGCTTTTATTGTGATAGAACCATATAACAAATATTGTCAACACGTAAAGATATATAAAAAACTCTCATGAGTCTCATGAACTATAAAATGCTTTATTTCTTCCTTTGACTGCACAATGGATGTATGTACTTTCGCCACAAGTCCACTAACTAAAGTTAGAGGCGATCGAAACATTAGAAATTCTATCAAAATTAAAGTCAGTTACATTTTTGTTTAATCAAACACTTTATACAGACATGTTTGTCTATGTGATTTAAGAGGGTCACGCAAAATTTCCTGTCTGTAATTTTATGCTGGATAGTTTTTAGAATGTATTGGTAGAAACTGTAGTCAGATTTATTTCATAAACAAACAGAGCAGACCCTGATTATATGGCTTCTACTGGAGCCTTATGGTCTGGATCTACTCTGTTTGCAAAGGCATGGAAAGGCAATTTATATGAGTTGAAAGCGCTTAGTATTGATTTATGCACTGAAAAATAGATGCTTTGAAAGTCAAATTGATGTCATTTTGAAGTATCCAGTTGGGGTTTTCACTGCAGTATTTGTATACTAACACAATATAGACATAGAAGAGAGTAATAATCACTCTTCACCGTTTGCAAATTCTTTGCTTAGTCAATGTTTGTGTCACCTGTCGAGAGGCAGTGCGTCACATAGGGATCACCTGTCCGTCGTCTGTATGTATGTATGTCTGTCTGTCCGTTACATGTTGCCTCATAGGCAGGTGACATATGTGTTCTGTGAACACCTCTTATTACATCTGCACACGAAAGGACTTATCACTAGAATATATTAAGGAGTTATATATAAAACATGAAGGAGATTGGTTGAATGATATTTCAGTTTCAATACATAGTAAAACCTCTCTAATCCGGATATTAAATTTGGTATAAATATCGGTAATGGACACAGATGACAGCTTAATACAGGGTGACAAGTGATACATTTCTGCTCCTCTAGGAGCTTTCTGCATGACCGTCACCCTGCATTAAGCAGCCATCTGCCTAAACGTATCAGAATACTTCTCTACTAGAATTCAGGTTTTACTGTGCATGTAAGTAGCACGGTTTCCTTTGTAGATACATGTGGAATGCACTGAGTGAAAATTTAAAAAAAATGTTTGTTTTTTAAAAAAAAAGTTTAGATTGTAGACAAATCTTAAAGGCAGCTACAGTTTGATGAAATGAACCACGATATAAGATAAAGGGCCTTAATGGACTGCGAACAGACCTAGAACAGTCACGTCTTTGATGTAATGTCTCATCATCGTCTGCAAGGTTAATTGCTTTAACCATTTTAAGGATATGCTTTTCTTTGACAAAAGCCGGTTTAGAAAGTGAAGAAATCGATCTATCAACTTCCTGTAGCAAACAGAGCAGACCCAGATCAGATGGTTGCTACAGGAACTGTTTGATCTGGCATCATCTGGATCTACTTGTTAGCAAATGTGCTAAAGGCGCTTATATGAAGGAAAGGGTTAAAGTCCTAGAAGCTGATTCTGGTATTGTTTTCACTCCACTAAGGTCCCTAATTCCATGCATATTCTTGTAAGAAATGATGACATCATGAATATTATTTAGATTTGTTCTTAAAATCAGATCTATGTTATTCCATTAACAAACAGAGCAGACCCTGGTTAGAAGTCTCCTACATGTATAGGGTCTGTCTGTTTGTTTTGATGAAGTATTTGGCTATTAATCCATTGCCTGATAGTGATGTGTTTTGGCGTGTTTTCAAACAGAGTAGACCCTATCACAGTGAGTCTATTGTGTTTGCTTAAAGGGTATCACAGATAATGGTCTTTGCCACAATTTTGCCAAAATACCAATACGTGTACTAGGTAATTTTGAATGTAGCAATAACTACTCATGATATATTAAATCATTTTCTAAATATCTACCAGGGAATGGGTAAACCCTTTCCCTTATATAAACGTGTTTTCACGTATTTGCAAACAGAGTAGACCCAGATCAGACGGCTCCTCGGTGCTTGCTAATAGTATTTGATATATATGTTTCTTTAGTTTCTAAAATGGATACACCGTTCCATCTTCCAAATTTCATTACATCTATTTTGTTTATGAATATTCAGTAGGTATTGAAATTTGATCTAAATATAGAACAGAAAGGGTTAAGCATAATATTATTATATTTTCAAATAATCAATATGCGATGCCACATGTTTTCATGTTTTGAAAACTTTGCAAATTTACCAAAGACATCTTACTAGTACTGTTTGGTTGTTTTGCACTTCATGTACATTTTAATAGTGATTTCCAATACAAGTGACATTTTCAAATTGAAAATGTTCAATAATTGTTTCGTCTACTTCACCTTCTCTTATTCTTTTCAAACATCATAATCGCTTAGAAAACAAGATATGCAGACAGATCCAAAGGTGCCCTCGTATACTATGCTATGTCCTCAACAACAACAACAACACCATCACAAATGCATGTACATTATTGTTTAATCACATGTCATAAGTATCTAAAACATACCAAAATATAGTTTTATGACCCAACCAAAAAAAAAACCAACAAACAAAAAAACAACAACTATCTTTTGGTATGTTTGGTTACTTATGACATGTGATTAAAATAATATATTGGTGATGGAGTTGATGTTGGTGGTATTGTTGAGACATACCATGCAAAGGGCACCTGTGGACAGACCAAGGCTCCAACCCATTGTAGTATATTTATCTAGCATATCCTGCTGAATAAGTGAATTCACTAAGAGAAGGCCATTAAGTATATTAAATGAAATAGTAGATCTGCTTTTGTTCAAGTCACTTACATCGCACACCTGTCTGCTATTATTATAAACAAGATATCCTTCGGACATCTACTGCCCTGTAAAAAGTATTGCATTGCAATCGCTGGGTTAAGCAAATTCAGAGGTACGGAACACGTTTTGGCACTTTATAAACAAAATTCTATCTATAGTATCGGAGTGTCTATTTCCACGTATTTTGTCTAACCGGTGAAAGGGTAAAAATCACACGCATCGTGAGAATTACACAATACGGCCATAAATTCCGATACGATCCTAATAGTTCATTGAAATGCATTTAATTGGACGAATAAACAAGTCATATAAGTAAATTATAAATCTTAATACTCTTGTATGTAGGCCAAGTGTAAGCATATTCCAAAATATTAAAAAATCCATGCCTTATATGCAAAAATAATTATCAGACACAGTCGGGCACAGTCCATGTACATGGTATCAGGTGGATAAAAGTAACGAAATAATAATCCCGTGAACATTTTGCATGGTATAGATAATATATAGCCCTATAATATTCAATCAAGTCTGTAAATATATAAAGGCGGGTAACAATCATATTAAACATATTTAGTATAAAGTGTGCTCATTAACATTGATAGAATTGCTAACCTTAAACGTCCGAAGAGAAAATGAGAGAGAGGGAGAGAGACGGAGAGAGACAGATAGGAGACAGAGAAAGACACACACATAGAGACAGACAAAGACAGACATAGATACATAGAGACAGACAGACACACAGACAGACAGAGGGAGACACAGACAAAAATATATAGACAGAGACACACATAGAGAGACAGAGAGACAGAGACAGATTCACAGAGAGAGAGAGACAGACAGACATATTGACACAGAGAAAGAGACAGACAGACAGACAGAGTCAGAGACAGATAGGCACAAAGAGAGAGATAGAGACACACAGATAGACAGACAAGCAGACATAGACAGACATAGACAGGCCAATAAAGAGAGAGAGAGACGAAAGAAAGAGATAGAGACAGAGTCGTAGATAGAGAGAGGGAGATATAGAGAGAAGAGAGAGATAGACAGACATACAGACAGACAGACACAGAGAGACACAAAGAGAGAGAGACAGAGACAAATAGAGACAGAGGGACACACACACACACACAGACAGACAGACAGACATACATACAAATGCCGCCAGACAAACAGACAGACAGACAGAGACATACAGGGAGAGACACAGGTAGAGATATATATATATGTAGAGAGAGAAGAAAGAGAGCTAGAGAGAGCGAGAGAGAGGGACACACAGAGATACACTGAGAGACAGAGAGAGAACGAAAGAGACAGACAGACATACAGTCAAGAGAGAGAGACAGACAGACAGGCAGACAGAGAGAGAGACAGACATACAGATACACAGAGAGACAGTGACAGACAGACAGGCATACACAGGCAGACATAGACACAGACAGACAAAGCCTGACAGACAGGCAGACATAGAGACAGACAGACGGACAGAGACAGAGATAGAGACAAACCGACAGACATGCGAAGACAGAGAGATATATAAAAAAGCGAGTTAGACACACAGACAGATGGAAACATACAGACTTAAAGACAGACATACAAAGTTTTCAGTTTCATCTGTTACTTAAGCATTTGTCTCTTGAATAAGTGTTCAATACTTATTCAAGTTTCAAGCAACAATGGATTTTAATTAACGTAATATTTTATATCAGCGGAGAAAAATGGTATTTTGCTTCAGTAATATGTAATAATTAATCTGATCTATAAATATAAACATTCAAACGCTGAACCTGATCCTACAACATATGTCTGATCAGGGTCTACTTTATTTGTAAATGCGTCAACATGCGTATCTATTAGGTAACGGACTAAATGCTGAAGAATCAAGCCTCTGATATTCGACACGGCAGTAAATTATTCTGAATGTTGTACGGGTGTTAACATAATGGGCAATGCGGAGTGTGCAAGGCATGACTAATTATTTGATTCACTGCTGACACGTGATTAAGTCGGGCCCGTTAAAGTAAATGTACATTAACTCTTTCGCTGCCAGTGTGGCATATGTGATTACCTATGCAAACAGTTTGGATCCAGATGAGACACCGAGTAATTCGGCGTCTCATCACGGTCCAAGCTGTTTTAACAGTGACAATGGTTTTTGAAACAAAAAATGGTGAAAAATCCACAAATAAAATTATAGTAGGTGATACATTTTTGCAGACAACAAAAAATGGCAGCAGAAGAGTTACGCCAGCATGGAATTGTATCTGACAGAAGGCCTGGCACTGGTGATCAGTAACTTACTCTTTATTTACACATTGAACGCAAATAAGTAGTTCGTTTAGGCAGAACTGTTAAAATGAACTTACACAGGCTGAAAGTATATCAGAAAAATTACCGGTAAGAGGGAGCTTTTCGCATTAGATTCAGTCTGCTTTAAGCAGTACACTAACGTGGACACACTGAAAATAATTAAAGGAGAATTGACCGTTTATTCAACTTGTTAAAACCAGATTTAGCGGCAAGGCATCCATACAATGACTGTGAAAAATGTACATTCTTGAAAAGAATGAATAAATGTATATGCTTTAGTCTGTCAAATAAACATTTCAATCCTTGCTGGATTGCAGAGGTGGTCCGTCACGCATGTGATTTCTCATAACGACCGATGTTTCTTAACAAGCTACATATACCTACTAAGCTTATGTACAGTACTCACTCTTCTAAGCTACACTCAAAATATGTCTCATTGTCGGATTTTAAGTCAGCTTAATGCAGAATAATGGCAATACATTGTATATAATGCTCATTCGTACAGATATACCCTTTATGAGTGTTCTGCATTACTTTTGTACTGCATGTACACGTAGCAGCAATCTGCTGTAAAAATATATTTCTTGACATTTGACCTTGACCATTGACCTTTTTGACGTAGTTAAGATTGTAGACTACTAAATGTTTCCATATATGTTCAAGCATGCAGCAGGACATACGTAGGTTACAAACTCGTCTCTAGTGTTTAATATATATAAAGTTGAAGATATATAGCGTCTATGTTAAAAATACAAAATAACGCCAACACGACAAATAGTATATAAATGTTTATATCTATTTTTCATGTATAGGTATTGAAGGGATGTTATCGACAAGGCGTAGCTCAAGTCCCTCTCCAAATACTGGTGCTGTGGTGACCCAATGCAGTTAAGGTTAGTAAAGGAGTGATATTTGAAACAGATTCATAGGTTTGTTTGTTAAATAGAAGAGGCATAAGAAGCAACCATTCCAGTATAGGACTGCACTGAACATACAGTTAAGCATATCCCGATGATGTTAGTGGCAATCCTCATGATATAAGAATCGTTGTACATACGAGTTATACAACTCGGGAAACTAATTTGCCGTGAGATACTGAGTCAAGCAGATATGAGAACTAAATTCAAAACGCTCAAAACCTTTATAGATGGGTATACACTCGAGTGATGTTTCTTTTAAAAACATAATGGCGTTAATGCCCCACCACAAAGTTATGAATTAATCAAATAATTACATTTGTGGTCAAGCATGCAGCGGGATATCCGTGTTTACAAATGTACTTTTTTCTAGTATTTATAACATGTCTGACAACATACAGCGTCTATGTAAAAATACAAATACGAATTACATGCTGTAATAGTACATAGTAAAAACATGTTTATTTTTCTATTGTTTATTTAAGCTATATAGGTAATGAAGGGATGGTATCAACAATGTTTGGATCAAGTCCTCCAAATTCAAGTGATGCGATGGTCCAAGAGAGTGAAAGTTCGTAAAGGTTTAATATTTAAATCATACTCGTAGGTTTTGTTTGTTAAACGGAAGTGAACTCTAATACAGCAACACATAGTTCAAGTTCTATTACATGACTGTCCCAATTCGTTTCTGAGTGATATGCCTAAGCCTAAATATCCCATAATGCAACTCCCTGTGATTATGATCATAGCCCTAGTACTATCTGTGTTCCGATCTGATCTAATCTAAACTGCGCTCTCGAATGTCCATTTTGCCCAGTATATATCCTTAAGCATGACAGCCATTTCCTGTCTGGCCTCAATGTAACATCTAAGGCCAGTTGCCATAACAATATGCCCGGAAGCTATACTTGTCAATCAGAACAGGTCAAGACTGTATTTCATGTATAGTTTCTCCTATCTATATAATTGGAAAAGTAGTAAAGTCAAGCAGGCAAAGCCACATGCAAGACGCAACCACCACCAAAACACCGATAGACAGCATGACACACACACACACACCCACACACCCAAACGCACACGCACACACAAATGTTTGGATCCAAACCAAGATATTGGATCCAAATCAAGAGGTTAAAAGTCATTATGTGACACTCGCCTCTTCCTTCATTTCAGATTTTATTGAGTTATTAATTAAATCTGATTAATACGTGTTTGGCTGTATCACCCATGAAAATATAATATTGATCTATTAATGTAAAATTCAAAACCCTTCACCATATATTAATTACGCAATACTGTATACAGTAGCTCTCTATCGCTATGTAACGATTTAAAAATGTAACCAGACCTAGTTTCCCTGTATGGATCCCCGATATGTTATGTACATGTTAGTATGTTTACACTTGTATGTATGTTCATGTGCGTGGTGAGTGTGCACGAGAGAATCGGTTATGTGTGAGTTGACATGGTGAGTGAAGCATACCAAGTCACCTGACCGTAGTTAATGACCTAAACCTCTTTTCCCGCTTCCTATATTCTGGCTATAACTCTCGTACTAGACGGATGTCTTTATCATAGAAAACTCTCCGTGGCTATTGCTTTCTTCTCATAACGACCAGCTGGTAAGCCTTCTATTTGTTATATTTAGGATTTAATTTACAATTCTGTCATTTGTTCGGTTAACAATGAATCAAGTCGGTTACGCTATTTGAATTTCGATACGCGAGTCTTATTATTCAACCCTGGCTCAACATTGTACTCATCATTGCTATTTTGTATTTCAGAACCTTTTACTTATACTTACATACTGATTAAAAGAACTCAACAACCCTTCTGGATCCGTTTTGATTCTGACCCCGGGTTACAAATTGCGACCACGACAGTTTAATCACTACTGGGGTCAGTAGGGGCTATTTTACTGAAAAACTGGGATCCAGCAAGTGTATCGACAGTATCGTCAAAGCGAGGCAACGTGTAGGCATCTTTACGTGTTCTGTTATTCAACAGTCTGTAATTAATACAGAACCGCAAAGAGCCGTCTTTCTTCCTGACTAATACCACATTTGAAGAGAATGGGCTATTAGACTCTCGAATGGCACCTGCGGCCAGCATGTCTTTCAAATGCTGTCTAACCTCCTCATACATTCCAGGGGGTATCCTCCTATAGGGCTGTTTAAAAGGTTTCTCGTCTATCAATTCAATAATGTGCTTGACAAGATCAGCACAGCCCAAGTCTGTGAGACCACGTGAAAATATGTGCCCCCCATTGCCCAACAATTGCTGAGCACGCAAGACTTGTTCTGGAGTCAAAGCTGTGGTGTCTACCTTGACTCCAAGTTCCTCCAAAATAGAGAATCCCTTCTTGTCCGCAACAGAACTTGGGACTTCTGAGGCAATGGTATCAATTACCTTGACCTCACTGACTTGACAGACAGCTGATCTTGGCTTAATGGTGATAGGTTTGGCAGTCATGTTGCAAACCTTCACAGGTATTCTGCTATAGTCAGTCTGACTGAGTTTAACAACTCTCGGACAAACCGAATAGCAAGACTGCACTATGGTCTCTGTAACAATATCCGTTACATCCTGGTCAATATTCCTAACAAATCCATTGATCATTACAGTCTGGTAGGGCTCTACCGAAATAGACTTTCGACTGCAAACCTTAACTGTGTAAGTCTTGTAATTAAGACTATCAATGGCTAACTCCATGCCATTCATCAGGGATATCCGAAGATGCAGGTCCTGATGATACTCTTAACTTCAGAGATCTCAGAACCTTGGTGCCTAGAATAACTGGACAGGCATGATTTAAATCTGTGTCTGGCACAACAAGTACCGGCACAGGTAAGCTAAAATTAGCTATGAATGGTACTACCACAGTCGTCTCTATGTAACCCAAGTAATTGAGTTTAGATCCATCAGCCACTGACACATCAAGAAGAGAATCAAGACCCTGCAGTGGGGGTCTGTCTTGTAAAGACAAGTAAAAAGACCGAGAGACTGTGGTAACCATGGAGCCACTATCTATTAAAGCTGTGACATCCTTGTCATGAAGCAATATGGTAGACTCATTAGAGTTACCAACAAGCCTACCTAAAAGTTGTTGGCCTTTATTCTCAGAATATACCTCTGTGTGGCCATCTACAGAGGCTGTTACTAGTTTAAAGGATTCTGAGAATACCTGTTACCACGATTCTGGTAATTCCTTCTATTCCCTCTATTATGTCTGTTGGGAAATCTCCTGCTATATGGTCTGTTATGTGTGTTGTTGCTGTTGTTAGTGTTGTTCATGTTGTTGTTGTTGCTGTTGATGTTTGCAGTGTCTAGTGTGGGTGATGGTGTTTCACTAGAGCGAACACTAGTTGGTAAAGAGTCCGGTTTGTGCAGGATCTGGTTAAACTTGTCATCAATCTTGGAGTTGATACGTTTCTCCAGACTGTCCAATTCCTTAGCAAACGTTTTGTCTAAGTCAGGGATCTGAGACTCTGCAACTATGGGCTGCTGTGCCGCCTTCTTAGAAGAAGGGGGTACCACAGTACTCACTTCCAGCTCCTTCTCAACAGATCTGACCTGCTTAATAAGCTCGTCATAATCTGTGATCTCGTCATATTTATGACGTGTCTGGCTCTTCAGCTTCTCAGATGCCAATGACGTCCAGAATTTATGACGTAGAAATCCATTCATGGCTGTCTTATCAAGCTGACCAGGGCCAGAGGCAAGCCTTAGCAGACACTCAAGTCTACAGCCAAACCTGGTTACCGATTCATCCGGTTTCTGGTAACAATTAAAAAACTCTTGCATCACCATTCCTGGTGTAGAGACATCACCAAAAAGCTTATCTAGCTTGAAGAGAATAGTATCCAAAGAGGCATCTTCTCCCAAGCTTATCATCACTGACCTAGCAGTGCCTTTCAAAGAACCACGAATGGCCTGAGAAAGTCTAGCGGAAGGCAGATCGGTATCGTGCATTAAGCACCTGTTCTCAAACCTACATTCCAAATATGAATCACCTTTCAAGTCATCCCCTGAAAAGGTGGGATTTTCGGCAAAGGTGCAGCAACACCATACTGGGCACTAGTATTAATACTAGATGTATGTGTAGAAAAGGCAGGGGTGGTGGGGTTATTTGTTTTTACTGGTAAGTCACCATGGACCCCTGAAAGAAAATCCTGTAAATGAAATGGGGTAGAGGTCTTTAACCTGGCACCACGGCCTACAGAGGGTAAAACATTTTGCAAATCAAATTTCGGTGTAGTAGGCATAAAATCTGCTAATTGGGGTTGGAGTGGGGCAGAAATGGGAGTAGTACCTTTTTTCTGTACCACATAATTACCTATAACTTCCAAAGCTGCAACAAGCTCCTTTTCTGAAAGGGAACTAACCATTGTCTAAGACTGGCGAACGTAGGCTACTTGCTATACACTATGAATAGAAGTAATTGCAGAATAACTAAACCGCAATCAAAAACACCTTAACACCAATCCAATGAATTAAACACTAAACTAAACCCCAGCTGCAGAAACTACAGTACCCTGAAGAAAAATATGCCAATCAAAACAATCTACCAGTAACTAACTGCTCTATCCACCATGCTACATCATATGATCAAGCTACAAACACTAGACCCAGCATATAACTTCATAACAACAGACCAGGAGGTAAAATGGCCATATAATTTGGCTATCATATACATGGGAATATACATACAATATTCACAAAATAATAAACATTATCACACTAAGTTGTCACCTTCCTGATATTCGTCAGCAAACACGGCATTCTTCCTCACTCCAGATTCTCCACTCACTGTGCATGTGATGCTAGTAATTAATAAAGGAAAATGAAGAAAAAAGAACAGACGAAGAAGATAGACAGATGAAGGAAAAAGAATAGAAAACCTGTCAAAGTGTCATATCAAAGTCTCATAAGATATAATGACCAGCTAGTAAGTTATACAATAAATACAAGTATCTAAATCAATTAAAACAACTCAATCAACACCACACATGTTGCATCAAATATATTCACATTTCACCAATAAATACTGCACGCTCGTAACTTGATCTGTCACATTTGATCTGTTCAACTTGCTCTATGAAATTATTTCGTGGAAAATCACCTCAATTCTCAGGATTGTATAAGGCATTCATTAGTGTCAGTATTTAGCTTAAGGCTTCAAACGTCAGGTTCAAAACACACAATGATTAACACACAATTCAATAGTTCTTCTCACACAGGTGTAATTTACTGATATGTCTCTGTAATCCGTTGTGTGTAGGTAAATGTTCAAGTTCACAATGTATTCCGCCTTTAAGCCACAAGTTTGCCTTGTCCCTGAGGAGAGCTGTATACAGTCTTTTTAACACCGTACTTCTCATGTCTTCTGCAATGATAAAATCAAAACACGAAACAGTAGCGTACTTATAATTTACATGACTTAGTTACTTAACATTCCATTTTACTCACTAAACAGACAGTCAAACTCAGAATTGAGCAGATGCTCGTAACATCTCAATTAATTAACACATTTTTTAATTAACTTGAGTATAGGAAATAATGGTGTTAAATGAGTACAAATTAATTTTGACACATTTGGCAGTTAGCAATTGTCACCTTTAAGCTGAGTAATGAGTTTTAATAACCGATCAAATTGATATTTTTTGCGTATAAATTTTCTTTCTAACTAGTTATGTAGCATAAGCATTTTGACAGTGAACTTATAAAGTCACAGAGAATGGCTTTTAAAATGGAACTACAAAGAATTAAATCGATTAGATACATGTAACAAGTAAGTAAATCTCTTATGAAAAATTAATACAATTACGTAATTACTAATGTCTGCTTGTCGTTTTCGGCTGGTCCTGCTGTGGTTTGCTACTGTTGCCAAAGTAACCGCTCATTCGTCCCTGGCCGTCTCGACTGGTTTCCATTTGTGTTTTCTTGTTGTTGCCATAGTAACCACGAACTCGACTTTTAGCTGGCTGGTTCAGGTGTCGCCGGTCCCCACGCTTTGCACCGATTCAGTGTTGTCAGACAAGTCCTTGTATATACACGCAAATAACAAATGTTCATATCTGGTTATTTACACAAATGTTAATGACCAAACATATGTCATAGTTCGTCTCCAACTCAAACAGAGATATTTTTCTCCGTTTAATTTCTCCTCTTCTTTCTGGTGTCAAAGTCTTTTAAACTCAACCTTTGAATGCTTGATGTAAGCACACCATACCATGGTCATCATTTGGAGAACTGTATCACCCGCTTGTGTATTTCATGGCATATCAATTATTAATAAAACATATTCCTATGTGTTTACTCATTGTTAATAAAGATAGTTTCCGCCTTGAAATCTTTGCTTATACAGAGGAGTACCTAGGACCCTATTATTTCCCAATTCTTAACCTATAGCTACAACAGTCACTTAAAACAGCATCATATTATTATTATTGTTGATGCCCGCCTGAATTTACAATTAGCTAGTTAAGTGGTGGGTTTTATGACGTGCACTCTTGCATATTAATTACCGGTCAAGCTTATGGGTTTCCTCATGAAAAGTACACATTTTATCTGTACTACTGGTCACATGTCAGCCATTTACATATCAGTCCGGTCAATCTGTCATATACCCGCCCTACTAGATATGAATTCTTTACATAACATCTATTTACACTATTTTGAAGTCTTATTTGCAAACATACACTCACTAACCCTACTTAGATATCTTGTTCTATAGGGAATCTAATAGAACAGTGAGACAGGAAGCTAAAGCATTTTTGACAGTCTGCTTGGCAGGTTTTGCTTTCCGCTTACGCCTACATTTGGGTACGGTTGAGGTAGCATCTACCTCCATGTAATCTGATTCTATGTTGTCAGAAATAAGTCTTTGAGTCTTTAACTCCTTCTGACCTATCAGATAGATTATCTGTTTCAGTGCCACCTACAGCCTGATTCTGAAAACTATTTGAATTTTTTATTTCGCAAATGCTTCTGTAGTTCTGCAAGTGGAATGTTTTCACTATCACTAGAGTGCTCATGTCTTTGACGTAGTTGCTTAGTTACAAGTGGCATTTTATGCCCGTTGTCTAAATTTTCTGATTCGGGCGTTGTTTCTGGTGCAAACGCCAAATTTGCCTTTCTAATCGGCCTTTTTGTTTGATTCTCAGGAATTTCCCAATTATCTATATTCGCATGCCTTATCTGGGAAGCGTGACATTTCACTGTTGAATTGTCGAGCTGATTTTAATCACATACGTCAAATGTGATTTTTGCTGTATGATTCTATAGAAAGGTTTGAATTTACTAGCGAACTTATTGGTTCTTTGAAAATTCTTATAGTAAACAGTGTCTCTTATAGTAAACAGTGTCTCCGATTTCGAATGTTATATCTTGTGCAGTGCGATTTGCATATTCCGCACGCTTTCTCTTTGATTTATTTAGCTGCGTCCTAACCTTTAGAAATGATGTGTGCTGTTCTACCAGAATCACCTGGTGGTATTGCTCACCCTGATATTTACGCCTAGGTTTTAGTAAATTGTCTACAGGCAAAACTGCTTCTCTGTTAAATAGCAGAAAATATGGTGTATGTTTTGAGGTTTCAGAGGTAGAAAAACGTATAGCCGCTAGTGCCATGTTTAAATGCACATCACATGTCTGTACGTTTTCCTGCACACGTTTAGCTGAAATATTGTTTAATGTACTGTGACTGTGTTCATAAGCCCCATTTGCAGCTGGATGATAAATTGTTGTTTTAACATGATCTATATTTAACGTCTTTAGCGTTTCTTGGAATGCTGAGCTAGTAAATTCTTTTCCATTGTCGGAAATTAGTCGTAGAGGGCAGGAGTATCTACTGTATATTTCATTCATTAAAAAATGAATTACGCTTTCAGAAGTTTTGTCTGGAGATGGAAATGCTTCTATGAACCCTGAATACATATCTACAAACACTATAATGCACCGATTATTTGAAAGTGTTAATGGATGTGGGCCAGTAATATCGACGGGAATGGCGGAAAACGGAAACGGAGGGACGACTAATTCATTTGACAAAGGTGATTTAATAGCAGTTAGATTGCGAGTCTGGCAAATAACACATTTGCTGACATATGCATATAGCTCTTTAAACGTACCTGGCCAGTAATAATTCTGTTTAATGGTATGAAATAGTCTTTGACAACCCGGGTGGCCATTCTCGTCATGGTATTAGTTTATTACCATTCCAGTCATATGTGACAGAACATATAATCTCAGACTGGGTTCGTCATCTACATTTGAAATATAGTGCAATATATTATCTACCTCAAGAAATCTATTTTCTTCTGTTTTGCTAGGCTTCCCATGTTTCAGTCTCATCCTTAACGCTAGAGTTTTGGGATCTTTGTTTTGTTCAATTTTCAGGTCACATTCTAACACTTCTTTGAGAGGCTCTATGAAATAATCTGGCAACTCAAATTCTTTATTAACAATCTGCTTTAAATTTAGGTGTGTTGAATCAATTAGGTTAACGCTTTGGGCTTTTTCAGAATTGCTGCCTTGTAGGGAGATCTCATATGTGTTACCATTGATATCTAACACACATTCTTGGTCTAATTCACACCCTTCTTCTGTACTATGATTAATCTTTGTTTTACAAGCAGGCGGTCTGCTTAAGAAATCAGCAACTATATTCTGTTTGCCCGGAATGTATTAAACCTTACAATTGTAACTAGCGATTGTTAAGCTCCATAAAGCTACTTTCTTGTTCTGTATTTTCGTCTCTAACACATATTTCAATGGCCTATGGTCGGTTCTTATGATAAACTCTGCGTTATGAAGATACATGTAATGATCAAGTTTATTAAGGCTATAAAAGATACTATAGCATTCTTTTCAATTGTACTCCATCTCGTCTGGGTTTCTGTTAGTTTATGTGACAGGAAATAGACCGTTTTTCCCCTTCAAAATCCCCAGTTCTATCAGCATCACATTTATGTGTTAGGCAGACCCCAACATGCCCCTGAGAAGCGTCTGTGTACAAAGTATACGGCTTTTTTTTGGTCTGGATATGAGAGATACGGAATTTGTGTTAACACGTACTTCAGTTGTCTGAAGCTATTTTCACATTCTTCGGTCCATTTAAACTGTATTTTCTTTCTAGTTAAATTGATCAAAGGTTCTGCTAAGTGTGAGTAGTTTGGACAAAAGCGCCTATACAAACCTGCCATACCTAAAAGTGAACGAACATCCCTCTGACACTTGGGTTGCGGCAGTTTTCTTATTGCTTCCACCTTTAATGGGTCAGGCCTTATCCCGAATTTATCAATTATGAAACCTAAAATTTTCGTCTGCTCCTGGAGAAATGGACATTTCGTTATTTTCAACTTTAGATTATGATTGTGTAAGCGTTCCAAGACGGTATTTACATGTATCAAGTGTTCCTCAAGGGTTTCAGAATGGATAAGAATGTCATCGATATAAGATGAGCTAAAGCTTTCGCAGCCTTTAAGAACAGTATGAATCAATGATTGAAAATTTCCCGGGGCTGTAGAAATCCCAAATGGCATGGTCTGGAATTCAAATGCTCCCTTTAAAGTACTAAAAGATAACTTCTGTTTATAATTTTCCTCCGCTGGAATCTGCCAATACCCAGAAATTAAGTCTGAACGTGTGAAGTATTTGCTTTTTCCTAAGTTAGGTATTAAATCATCTGTTTGGAATTGGGTATGCAATTGGTTTGATAATTTTATTGAGCTTCCTAAAATCAACACAAAAACGTTTACTTCCATCTTTCTTATCAACAATTACAATGGGAAAGCTCCATGCAGATTTAGAAGGTCTAATAATATTTGCCTCTAACATTTCGTCAATGGTTTTATCAATAGCAGTTCTGTTATTAAGCTGTGTACGATATGGCCTTAACTTAATTGGTGGGTGATCTCCGGTTGGCACGGTCATTTTCACTGTGTTGGTTTGAGTTAGTTCCAAATTATTCCTAGCAAACAAATGTCTGTGTTTTAGAAGCAGTCGTAAAATTACATCCTTACGATCTTCAGAGCAGTTTAAACCCGTTAAAATCTCTTCTTCGGTTAAACCTGTATTTCTTGAATCATTTCTGGTGGTTTCTTCAACTGAGCTAATCTCTTGATCATTAATTGAATTAATATTTCCTAGTGCACACCTTTTTCTGAGTTTAATTGTCTTGTGGCTATTATTAATAACCAATACTGGAATTTTTCTGTCTGATGTAAGTTCTACCACAGAATCGACTACTTCTATTTCTGGTTGATTATCAACAAATGAATTGCTAATGTGTTTGAAGTCATAAGTGGTTTCTGTCTTAAATCCTTCATGTTTCTTTAATTTTGCAAAAACAACATTGACGGTTTGTGGTTTTAATACTGCGCTTTTACTTAATCTTGTTATTGAAGCAATGTGGTGATCTTCTTCGAGCGAGACATAGCAGTCATCTATTCTCAAACAGCCTAAATCGAAATATAATCTAACACAATTTTCTTGTAGAAAATCTCTCCCTAGAATCATATTTCTTGCATTAAGGACAACAACGAATTCGTCAAGTTTTTCAGTCTTCCCAATTTTTAAATTAAGCAATGTGCATCCATTAATTTTTAGAAAACCTCCATTAACTGATTTTATTTTCTGGCATTAGTTTCGATCTGCTCTTTAACATTTTATACGCTTTGAGACTTATTAAACTCACACCAGCCCCTGTGTCTACCAACGCCCTGAAGTTTTGTCCGCCTGTACGTATTAAGCATGAAGCAGGATTCCCCCATAGGTTAATTGTGTATGTTTGACTGTTTTTAGTACTTTCTCCAACGACTTCATTATGAAGACAGTTTTCCCGTTTAAAGATTTTCTATTGCATCTCGGTCTAGAAACTCTAGGCTTTCTACAAACTCGTCGGATGTGTCCTCTAAGTCCACAATTCCAACATTTAAACTTAGGCCGCCATTTATTTTGAGTTTGTCTCTCTCTGAATCTCTTATTTCTTTTCATTGAGAACATTTTATTGCTTTTAATCCTATATCTACAGTTATCAACAATATGTCCAATGTTACTACAGTGTGTACAATATTGTCTGGGTTCTAAAATATCCGTTTCCTTTGTTCTCGTGTTAAATGTCGGTCTGATATTCGAATTGTCTCTTAATTTAACTCTTTCTCTAACTGTTATCTCATTTTCAGCAAAACTCTGAGGTTTTAGTTTCATAACTTCAAATTTTATATCCCTTTCTGCCAGACCATCAATAAAAAACTCTGTTAACTGTGTTTGAATAATTTGCAATTCTCCATTAACGTTTTTGTAAGCCTCTTTCGCCAAATTCCAAATTCTTTTTGCATAAATGTGAACATTTTCTCCTTCATTTTGCTTAATTTTGCCGAGTAATTTTAAATGATAGTGTGCGTCATGAACCTCACCAAATCTTGCTTCCAAATCATTTTTAAAATCTTCCCACTCTGCTTGTGGATTTTTAGACAAATATCTCTGAATGTAGTCGCTAACGATATATTTACTTGTTTGAAAGGCTGTTAATTTGAGCTGATTTCCTTTTAATCCATACACAAGCCCATAGTTCTCAATTTGCTTCACCCAGTATTTAAACAAGTTTGAATCCCCGTGAAAATTAGGTACGTTTTCTGCAATACTGCAAGCATTTAAAGACGTGGAAACGTTTTGCAATAATTTTGAAATATTCTGATCTACCATTTCAAAACACAAAGAGTTTAACAGTACTCACGATTCACCTGGTTTCCTCCTTTCTCATCGTATTTAGTGGTTTGTACTCGCTTCGAATCCTGGTCAAACGGCTCCATTTTTATACGTGTCGCGTTATGGGTTTCATTTACAACACATTTTCAGTCTCAGATACTTTAATAAACACATTTCATAAACTCTAATACAGCAACACAAAGTTAAAGTGCTATTGCATGACTATCCCAATTCGTTTCTGAGTTGATACTGGCATATGCCTAAGCCACGTACCATGCAGTCCCTAAATTTCCCATAATGCAACTCCCTGTAATTATTATCATAACCCTAGTACTATCTGTGTTCCGATCTGATCTTATCTAAACTGCGCTCTCGAATGTCCACTTTGCCCAGTATATATCCTTAAGCATGACAGCCATTTCCTGTTTGCAGCGGAATGTCTGGCCTCAATGTAACATCTAAGGACAGTTGCCATAACAATATGCCCGGAAGCTACAATTGTCAATCAGAACAGGTCAAGACTGTATTTCATGTATAGTTTCTCCTATCTATATAATGTTTAGATCCAAACCAAGCTATTGGATCCAAATCAAGAGGTTAAAAAGGGAAAAGTAGTAAAGTCAAGCAGGCAAAGCCACATACAAGACACAACCACCACCAAAACATCGATAGACAGCATGACACACACACACACACACACACACACACACACACACACACACACACACACACACACACACACACACACACACACACACACACACACAGAGTTTCCACGTAATAACCATCAGGAAGTGTTTCCATTCGAGAACAAATGCTAGTCTTATGCTTGCATCGTCTGGGGGTTTTTTGTACATCGAAAACATGAATAATTTTGCTCTGATACTAAATCTGTCTGACCTTTTTGAGATAAATACTTCGAAACAATTCCTTAAAATGAACATGAATACAAAATCAAAAAACATAAACACGATTGCATATACAAATGCGCGAACTCACGTCTTCATAACTAAACTTGTCAAATTGTATACATTTTGCATAACAACCTGATTATCTCACAAATACTTGTGACACATATTATCCAATACGGGCCTTCCAGCATTTGCAATGTGCAAACATCAGCTTGTGGTATACTTGCAGGAGATAAGTTCATGCAAGATCCAGGAACTGCCGGTAGCCTCAATAAGAAAGGAAACAGTGAGCTTTCTTCCATATTCGGTCCGATTTCTTCTTAGAAAAACAAATCTAGTCGTCTTTTATGAGCCTGCCTCCATACTGCAGCTTGATACTGAATGAGATTGAAATGGAAGCTCATAGCACCACTTGTAGGCAATCTGGAGAAAGTGGTTTTACGAACATCTGTGATCTTGTCTCATTTAGAGTGTCCTTATTGGACACGCCGTATACCTTGCAGATGAATTTGTCAATTCACCATTGCTCAGATATTTGAAAAAGTTGTAACCCCCTAGTAAAATAATCAGCATATTTTGTTGCCATGTCCTCCAATGTATGAGGTCACCACATCCCGTAAGTGCCTGAAATGCGGGTAACGTTTCAAGATTATTTTCACCAAACGGAGTTGCTCTACAATGATAGGCATTCATAGTTCAGCAAGATCATCATGGGTACAAAAAGGATTGGATCGAAAGCAAAACTACTTATATAGATCCTCTCCCCGCACATAATGCCAATACAACGGCAGACATTTGTTGAAATTACAGTTCGTATTGACAAATAAATATTGAAAACATGTTGTGGGAAATTGTATAAAGATTTTTATACACAAAATTATTAAGGATTGATATGAGCATTGCAATGATATTATTCATTCAACTATAAACACATGATTACACATCATGTTTTCTTTCAAAACTATCAAGCTAGAAGTTTTACAAATAAAATGACAATGAAACATGACACAAGGAAGAAAAGAAGAGAAATGGTCATATGGATGTGAGAAGGGGACAACGAAGGAATTGGGAACCTGATGGGATGCTCGCCCCAAGCACTTAGCTGAACCGCTTTGATTCCAATATAAAGGTTTGCACCGCTTGAAAAATAATGGAGTTACTTTCTAAGTCTAGTGATAAGTCTCCATTTAGGAGAAGCTTCACTGTTACAGGATATATTAGTCTGACAGTATTCAGAAGACGAGAACGTGGGATTTGGTGTATTTCTTATATTAGAAGAAAGTGTTCAGTGCTTTCAATATAACCACATAGGCATAAAGGAGAATCTATAATATTCTGTTGGAAAAGTGGAAGATTAAGAGAGCTACAATTTGTTCTAAGGCGTGTGTGAAGTATCTGTGTTTTCCTGTTCCCTGAAAAGAAGTATGGATGTGTGGGATTCTTACTCTGACTGACTGCTGCTTTGAAACATGAAATGGAGCTTTAATTTCTGACTTCCAGTGAGAGGGACTTCCATTCTCGGACATCCAAGGGTAGAAAGGAATCGGAGTATAACCTTGTCCTAGCATGCACAGTTTGAAGGTTTTTCGATTTCTCAATGGATAATCGGTCTCTGAACCTACAAGAGAGGGAACAAGGAAGGACAGGTATTCTGGTGTATCACTATCAGTCAATACTGACAAAACTGAGGTCATCCTGTTTCATACAAAAACACGGAAGTACCTATGAGATTCATGTGCAAGTAGGACCCTCTAAAATCAAGCCATCTTTGTGTATAAAGAATATCGGTGCATGGCTCGATTCACAAATGGATATGACAGCACACATCAATTCCGTGTGTAGGTCTAGTTATGCACAGCTCCGACGAATAGGCCACATAAGAAAGTACCTCTCACCTGCTGCTACCAAGACTTTGGTGAACTCTCTGGTTACATCGAAAATAGACTACTGCAACTCATTGTTGCATGGAATTTTAAACAAAACACTGCGGAAACTTCAAACAGTGCAAAACACAGCAGCCCGCATCATAACCAGGACTTCTCGATATGATCATATCACGCCGGTTTTGAAGGAACTTTACTGGCTTCCGGTTCAACATCGGATTGAATTCAAAATTCTGACACTTACGTATAAAGTCATGCACAATGAATCCGCCAAGTACATTGTCGACATGCTTGACGTGTACAGGCCCGCAGAGAATTAAGATCAGCAAGTAGTTCTTTGACGTTGGTTGTACCAAAAAGTCGTAAGGTAAAATACGGTGAGAGAAGTTTCATGCATGCAGCTCCGAAACTCTGGAATGCTCTACCATCAGGCATTAGAGATGCAAGCTCACTGGCTTGTTTCAAAAGATCTCTGAAAACGCATTCCTTCAACATATATTCTTAGGGAGTTTAGAAAACGTAGCTACTAATTGTCGGTTATCATAACTGCTGCATTAGCCACAGCGTGTTGATCCTGTCACTCGCTTATGACTGTGGGACTTTGTTTAAACCCCTTTTTCAAACATAATGCTCCACAAATGTAGAAGAAATAATTAGATAAACGAACAGAAAAGATCTCATCCATGATTTTTATGGACTTCTAGGGAATCCCTTGCTGTTGTACGTGCGGGTGTTGTGTCAGCCGGATTCCGCTGTCCAGCAGTTGGATTCCGAGGGAGTGCTGTTGTCAAACGGGGCATCCCTATATGCTTGGTACCTCTGGTAACTCCAGTTCCAATGCCGGAGGGAGCACCGTAGTGGAACATGGCATCCCTATACCCCACTGGTACATTGGGAGTCTTGCTGGCATGACTTGCTACCCTGTCCTCAACCAGTGACAGGGATTCCTGTTAAGCTAACCCAGTTTCCTTATTTTTGCTTACCAGTGAACTGGGTCGTGTAATATATGGGCAGTGGGCAGGTTAAGCATGTACGGTCCGATGCAGCATCGCGTGTCTCAGTCAGTCTCGATTTGTCCGATAAGATTCCTTTCCATTGCAGCCGGTGGGATATGTTGTAGGAACAGTATACGGGATACCCTCTTTAGTTTTACTTTGGCTGTGCTTTTCAGGTTCCCATAATAGGACATTTTTCTCTGTAATTAAATTTCGGATATACCCTATTACAACTCCGTTAAAATACGGATTATCCCTTGTGTGGTCCCTCATTGCCATGTCGGGTCGAATAGTGTTTGACTGGGGGTGCATATTGCGCGTATATTACAGTTGTTTATTTGTATTACTTAGTTTATATGTATGAACTTCAAATTGATATGTTCTGTTACCCAATTTTCCAGCAATATTTTATGTGTAGTGTTGTATGCCAAAATATTATGACGTGAGTGCGTTGACACAATATAATAGAGCATAATATGACACAGACAGATAAACTTACGGAAGGGATGAAATTCATTTACCTATGTTATAAATAAATTCTTTTTTATTATTATCTATATATAAGTATTAAATATATTTTATTTTAACTGTTCCATAATTACACATTGAATATACCCTGTTTTGTATATAAAATGTATCTATGTGAAGCGCTTTTGAACGCACATATCCTGTGTGAAAAGAGCGCTATATAAATGTGGTATAATAATAATAATTTTAATCATCTTGTAGAGAAATACTAGTTTATGTTTTCTCCTTCTGCCCTCTTTCTTTTTCTAGATTAACGATAGAGATTAGTTTTGTTGTACCGATAACAATTCGTGCGGCCTCAAATTGAATTTTATCTAGGTCATGTTTCTCAGTTTGTGTGCAGTTATCCCAGACAACATCTGCATATTCGAGTAAAGGTCTGACAAAGCTTAGGTAAACTATTTCGAGTGATTTTCTCTCCAGAACATATTTTAGTTTGCGCATAACATTGATTCTTTCCCAGGCCTTTGCTTTTATGTAATCCATATGGGTATGCCAAGACCCATCATTTGAAAGATGAACCCCAAGATGCTTATGTGAAACAACATCGACGATCTGCTCGTTAAGCATTTGTAGAGTAGGATGTAAAGGTGTGTTGACTTTCTTTGAACTTAACATAGACTCGGTCTTTGTTGGGTTAAATGAAACGGGCCAAGTTTGTGCCCAGTCAGTAATTGTGTTAATGTCAGCATTTAAAGTTTTTGCAGCAATATCTGCTTGTTCTACAATAAGGTAAAGGCTAATATAATCTGCAAGCAGTCGAATATTAGATTGTATATCGCTAACAATGTCATTGATATATATTAAGAAGAGAAGAGGCCCAATTATGTATCATTGTGGTACCCCAGCTTTTATAGGCAGCCAGTTGGATTTCGCACCAGGAATAACCATACACTGTCGTCTGTTATCTAGATAATTAGATAACCATGGTAGAAGTATTTCTGAAATTCCAGCAGCTTTAGGTTTAGATAAGAGGCCAGTATGCCATAAACGATCAAAATCTTTACTAATATAAAAAAGATAGCCCTTACTTCCTTACCTTCAACAAGAGCTTTACAGAATGTATTATATAGGAATGTTAACTGGTTTATCGTTGAGTCACCAGGAATAAAGCCAGACTGAAAGGAAGAATGAATTTAATGTCTCGTAAATGTTTAAAGACCATGCTTTCTAGAACTTTATTTAAGTTGCTGAGAAGAGATATAGGACGGTAATTGCTAACCAATGATGGGTCCCCCTTTTTAAAAATGGCGCAAACATTCGCATCTTTCCAACTTTGTGGCAATACACCTTCTCTTAGGGATTTATTATAAATATCACAGAGAGGATAACAAATGGCATCAGATAATTCACGAAGAATGCGATTGTCAATCTCATCACGACCAGATGCCTTACCTAGTGGAAGGGAAGCAAGGACAGATTTAACTTCATAGGGTGATAAGTCAATAAATGGCATTATATCATCAATTGTTCTTAAGTCAGGATGTGCAGCACTACCTTCATCTAGTATTGTTTGATTGGTAAAATAAGTATTTAATACATTAGCTTTGTCATTATTCTCGACATACACGTTGTCATCAAATGTTAGAGGAGGAATCGAGCTTTTACATTTGTACGTCACGAGAGTTTTCCGCCAGCCCCTCGGACAGAGAGAATCAGTACGAAGTTTCTTAGATAAATTATCGACATATAACTTTTTTGTGTCACGAATTAAACCAACTACTTCATTACGAAGCAATTTGAACCGAGTCCAATTATTGGGAGTATTTGTTAACTTGGCTTTTTTATATGCTCGCTTCCTTTTTCTATTTTTTGTTTTTACGTTTGAATTCAACCAAGGTGGCTCATGCGGCTTAATTCGGACTGTTTTGCTAGGGATACATTGCTCTGCAACTTGTAAAAGTTTGTAATATTCTTCGAATAAATATTAATGTCATCGTCTTTAAGATTTGTCCAATCTGTTGATCGTGCTTTTTCTCTGAGAAGGTCATGGTCTCTTTGTTCGTATTTCCATATTTTTCTAGTGTAAGAGTTAAGTTTTGGCTTGGTGTATCGAAATAATCCATAAATAGGACAGTGAAAGCGGTGTGCTTGCTGGTGGAAAGGATCACCTACTCCACTTGAATTTATATTGTCTCTGTTTTTTACAAGAATAATATCAATGAGTGAAGATGAATGTTCAGTGAAGTGAGATCGGAGCCTATAGCATGACATTCTTTGAAAACGGGTTATGAGGAATACATAAATGTCAACATCTTCAGCAGCCACATTTGTCTTTGATAGTTTGCATTCAAAACAGTGGATTAATACCCTTGTGTTAGCCTCTTCGTGTTTGGATTCCAACATTTCAATTTCAACCTCTGGAACAGATGGTTTGACCCATTTTTCTTCAATGAACCAACCCAACCTACAACAATGTGCACACAAAATAAGATGTTGGGGCAGAAATCTTGCAGGATCAGTTTTGAGCTAAGAAATTGTCCCATCTGCTTGGTAGAGGAACACCTCTGTTTTCAGCCGGTGTAATCACGAATTTGTACTCCGATACAAGGTGTACTCCCCAGCCCATATTCGACGTAGAAAAGGTACTCCCGTTCCATATTCTACATAAAATATGGACTCCCCTCCCGTAGAATATGGACTCCTGTCATAGAATATGTACTACTCTGGAGAATATTTTTTGCAAGGCAATTAATTTCTGTATAATGTAAATAAACGCATTGAATTAATTATCAACAGTGTGTAACACAGTTGCTAATTAATAACGTTGATGTCACTGACAGTTTCAAGGCAGTACTAGTACTCTCATATTTCTCCTAGCAAATGTTTGTTTCTATTTTTGTGTGTGAAATATTTCGATGTTATAGCCAGGCGCGTAGGCAAGTTTTGAAGATTGGGGTCGCAGAGCCGCAGAGACGCGATGTTGTGGGTACAAGAGGAGCGTCCCCTCCAATGCTGATTTTTTTTAAATTGGTACTTTCTTATATGCTATTTAGATGCATTTTAAAACGATTTGGGGACTCTTATAGCTCTTATTATTTAACCAATTAAACACCATTATGCTTGTCAGTTTACCGCATCAGTCCTACCCAGCGAACTCAAATCTGAAAAAAGTGCCAACTACTTTTTTAATGTTAATAACACCATTCTGTCGCCCGACTGGAACGATGCTCCATCTACCATTTTTCAGCTTAAGAGAAAACAGCTCGCAAAGTTTTAAATTTAAAGGACCATGCCTTAATCATTTCTCATTATTAATACATAGAAATTACATCTGCATCTTCGTACTGACAAACAGTATTTGGAAATGAAAAAACAACATTTGTACTTTATGACAGATCTTTCGCAATATTTATGTTTGAGATAGAGCATTTTGGTGAAAAAGGGCTGAACAGTTTTTAAATGTGTACTGCTCTATTGGGAAATGAAGCAAAATGAAACAGGACAACCTAATACTATTCACTAGAAATATTAACCCTTCTCTTGCTGAATTTTAAATTACATTTCTTCTTCTTTACCCACGCCCTGTTGTATAATTACATATATATTCACTGTGTACAGGTATTTCGCTGTGCAATCACTGCTGTGGAGTGCACTGGTTGCACAATCAACTTGTAAATAGTGCAGATCCTGATGAGACAGCTCCTGCAGGAGCTGTCTCATCTGGGTCTTCACTATTTACAGGTAGGTATATTGACGTGAATAGCAAGCGAAGGGTTAACAGAGATTTATATTTCGCCTTTGTAAGTCTTTGTTACAAAAAGCAAAGCAGATAAACAATATTTTATCATACAAGCGGTAAGAATTTGTAACTGCAAAATAGTCATACAAACTTAGCTACTGAAAAAGAAGGTAATACCAAAAATCAAAATTATGATCATGTAATGTCGGTCATTAAACTATAATAAAGAAATGGAACAAGTTGCACTATAGAGATATTAATGCGGCAATGAAACAACCAAATCTGTCGTTAAAATAATACCATATATGTGCTTTCAACAACTATAAAACAAAATATCGAATCACTAAATGAACTAGATTAAAGTTGTCTAAGTATGTATGCTAATTTAAAATTGCATCTCAAATCTCACCTGATTGCTTACGTGAAATAATACCTTAACAATTGCAGAAGTAAAGTGACCAATGGTTTGGACCTAGGATCAGACCCAATATTTATTGTCTTTGATTTGGAATCAAACTGCATGAATACATTACAGTTGATCAGAGAGAATCAAAAGAGTTATTCATTTCCCTGTAGAGCATCCGTGTAGGATATAATGGCATCATGAATATTTATTACCTGAATTTGTATAATGGCATATGTGTATTGGTAGAAACTGAAGAGTCAGATCTCTTAATTTCATAAGAATACAGAGCAATCCCATATCAGATGACTCCTATATGAGGTGTCTGATCTGGGTCTACTCTGTTCGCAAAAGTGTGAAAAAGATTTTATGAGTTTCATTGCTCTGCATTATAGTATATGGATTAATTTAATTTATTTCAAGAAACAAGCTGCTACCAGGCACACTGTTCCTCTCCAATAACATTTAGTGTACGATTCAAACAGATGGGCTTATTGGAGTTTCATTGCTCTACTTTATACATGTAGTACATGTATATACGTTAATTAAATGTATTTCAGGAAACAAGCTGCTACCAGTAACAACCTTACTCTCCATTATTGCTGGTAAATATGATTCTAACGGATGGGCTTATTTGAGTCTTTTTGCTCATCAGTGAAGTATATGGGTTAATACAATTCATTCCAAACAACAGTCTTCTACACATTATAATTCCATTGGAGACAGATGAAACAATGACAGAAGTTTACCTTACATGATGGGAATAAGATTATTGCAATTTATTATTTCTCGGATTTCAAAATCATCTCCTGTGCCTTCTGTATTTCCCCGCCCACTCAACATCCCTCGAAAACATAGCCTGTTTCGGATATGATTGAGATAAACAAAATATGATAGAGCAATTTAGAAGTAATTTTAAGAAACAAATATCTGAGTACCATTTATCTGTCTAAATCAGTTTTCAATAGAGAACTATTTACATTTTTATTACGGTTAAAGCATTTAAATGTAGTCCCATCACCTTTTTACATGTTTTGTTTTAATTGGCGCTGGCCAGCAATGTGCTTCGGAAGAGATGATCTAATTTACCTGCACTATTTAAATGTCAGTGTAGGGAGATAAACAACTAGCTAAAAACTACCTTTTTCAACAAAGTGCAAATATTGTTGAATCAAACACATATAAGAAGAAAATGACAATGTATTTATAAAATATATGAACACATTTCTGCATTAAGAGTTTTGGGCAGCCATTTTGTTTTCCGACATTTTAGGCTCGGGATATAACTTTTAGTGCAATCAAGGATATCCAGCTTTAATACATTGTCTTCCATTGATCGTGTGTACATTTAACAGAACATGATTATAGTGTTACACCAAGACTTTTGGTGAAGTGTAGCCTTGTTTGGCTGGAAATAGTGTTCATTGGTGGCCATTTTGTTTTCCGCCATTTTGTATCTTAAATACGGAAGATACAGTTTGGCAAACAGCTTATTCGGATTTAGCACACCCAGATTATGTAAAAACAACTGTTTACCAACTTTTAACACGAAATGCCTAGTGGTGTCAGAATTTTCCAAATTCCGCCTAGGTTATAATTAACTATTTAGTGACATTCGATATTGTAAGAAACTGCTGACCGAGTGTAAAACAGTTTGGATCCTGCCTACCGAGTCGCCGGCTTTCTCATCTAAATTCAAGATGTTTGCAAATGCCATTTAGATCGGGCTTAGTATTTGAAGGGCTATGATAGGTGGAACATTGCAGTGTGTCTTGCTCGTGTACATCATACAAGTGTGACGGATAAAGTGTATTTATGATACAGTAAAACCTCTCTAAACCAAACATTCAGGTAAGTATGATACGGTAAAACTTCTCCAAACCAGACATTCAGGTAAGTATGACACGGTAAACTCTCTAAACCAAACACTCAGGTAAGTATGGTAAACTTCTCCAAACCAGACATTCAGGTAAGTATGATACGGTAAAACCTCTCTAAACCAAACACTCAGGTAAGTATGGTACGGTAAAACTTCTCCAAACCAGACATTCAGGTAAGTATGACAACACAGTAAACTCTCTAAACCAAACACTCAGGTAAGTATGGTACGGTAAAACTTCTCCAAACCAGAATTCAGGTAAGTATGATACGGTAAAACCTCTCTAAATTAAACACTCAGGTAGGTATGATACGGTAAAATCTCTCTAAACCAAACACTCAGGTAAGTATGGTAAACTTCTCCAAACCAGACACTCAGGTAAGTATGGTAAACTTCTCCAAACCAGACATTCAGGTAAGTATGATACAGTAAAACCTCTCTAAACCAAACATTCAGGTAAGTATGATACGGTAAAACTTCTCCAAACCAGACATTCAGGTAAGTATGACACGGTAAACTCTCTAAACCAAACACTCAGGTAAGTATGGTAAACTTCTCCAAACCAGACACTCAGGTAAGTATGATACGGTAAAACCTCTCTAAACCAAACACTCAGGTAAGTATGGTACGGTAAAACTTCTCCAAACCAGACATTCAGGTAAGTATGACAACACAGTAAACTCTCTAAACCAAACACTCAGGTAAGTATGGTACGGTAAAACTTCTCCAAACCAGAATTCAGGTAAGTATGATACGGTAAAACCTCTCTAAATTAAACACTCAGGTAGGTATGATACGGTAAAATCTCTCTAAACCAAACACTCAGGTAGGAATGATACGGTAAAACCTCTCTAAACCAGACACTCAGGAAAGTATCAGTGTCGGTCTTCGACCCATAATCGCCAGCAACCAAGTATATACGACGTATGCAAACCATGTAGACCAAGATCAAAGGACTCCTGAGGGAGCCCTTTGACCAAGGTCTGCAATGTTTGTCATAATAATCATTTTCTTTAGTGATACATTTCGATACAACTTTTGGTTAAATTGATATTCAAAGAAGGAGGAGCCAGTTTAAATTATTTAGCAGATTAAAGATTAAGACATATGGCAGCTTAATGCAGGGTGAAAATCAGGCAGAACGTTCGCAAAGTCTTTTTCTGCATGACTTTCACCGTGTATTCAGCAGCAGCCTGCACCCTGGCAAACTTGTTTTAGCTGAAAGTTCAGTTATAGAGGTTTTACTACATATTCACGTCGTTATTTTATTTTTGAATTACATGTTCACATATTTTCCAATTATAATATTGTCATGGTATTGTTTAAATTGTTATTGGTTCAATTTGAAAACATGTAAACTATGCGGGTTTGCCAGGTTTGACAATTTGATGTTTGACCAGGGTGACAGACAACATTAACCCATTACCTCATAGGCTATTTTTAGATCCAACCTCTTTGAACAAATCTACCGAAAAGGAGCATTTACTACTAAAAAGAAACATTTTAAATTGTGTAATGTTGAAACCATTGCTCCTATGGAGCAAATGCTCTATTTATCACAATAGGTTCACAAAGTGACGTTTACAGAGGCGTCAAAGGGCGTCTATATGCTGGAATGGGTTTTAATAAGGTTGTAGATTGTTTAAACAGTCTGCCAGAGTGCGGATGAGTGATTACCTATACAAACAGTTTGGATCCGGACGAGACATCAGACTCCAAACTGTTTGATACTCTTACAAGTATTATTAACCCTTTCATCGTCAATGTCGCATAAATGCGCCACGACAAATAGTGCAGTCCCAGATCATGGTGGCGTCTGATCAGGGACTTCACTTTTTGTCTCAATCTCTATATTATATCTGTGCTTTATTCCTTAGAAATTTGCATCTATTTATATCATTTCCTTATTGCGTCGAATGATTTAACAGACATTGGATTGCAGACGACAATTAGAAATTTGGCGCAGAAGTGTTAAAAAGAACTGCAAGGCAATCAACTGCGACAGTAAAGCCGATGATGAGCGACTTCACGTGGGTCAATAGTTTTCAACCATAGTTGCCGCTAGCTAAAACTAGGTTGCAGACATGCGCAATTATGTTGGCAAGTGAACATGTTTAGCGAAACTACTTTCAAAATGTAAACAAACAAAAACGAAACTATTCTTAATCTTTTCAACGACAAAATAATGTAATGCATTATCGTACATTACAGAATAGTACATGTGACCTATCTTAAATTTTGTCGAGATCAAAATAATGGTGACATTACGCGTAATGTTGGATACTCTCTTAATTCTAATCAAAACTTAAAAATACCAACTTTCAGTTTATCGTTTGCCGCCATTTTGGAACTACAGCGACCAAACCCTGTGGCGTTGTTCGACTATAGTTCGGGTGAAAGGTCGTTTGACGTAATTTGAGTCGTGCCTATCGCCGTTCATATCAAACTGTGGTAACTATTGTTCGAACGATAGACCCAAGTGAAGTCGCTCGATATATTCTACCAACATAGTCACTTAGCCCCTAATCGGTGTGATTCGAATCTCGGTCTGGACATTTGGATTGTTCATGTGAAAAAACTTTCAAGGTGGCTATCGGTGGGTGGGTGATTTGTCCCTATCATGTACTTCCTCCACTTATTAGCTGGATGTCGCAATACGACTAATAACAAGCACGGTTTTACGCAAGCGTAAAATGGCTGCGTAACATGTATTTAAGCAGGATAGAAGAAAAAGAGGGAACAATATTGTTTAGTACTTTTAATTAACAGATACGTTGGGAAAACATGACTGTTATGTCTGAATTAATACATATAACAGAAACGGGGGGATGTTTTAATGAGCCATGATGCATAATACCTGTGTTTGACACCAATAATACACATTACGTCACAGATCAATGTTATTCATTTGCTGAAACACACTGACGTAGAAACCATTTTCACATTAAGTGATGTTCACAAGGCATACAAACTCCCATACTTACAGTCTACATGAAATTATTCCAATAGGTCGACTCAATGCCCATTTACTTTTTCACTTATATTGTCCCCAAATTAAGAACAGGTTAGTATCAGATAATTATACATTTAAGTTGAAGCAAATTCATGCACAATGGTGAAATATGCAAAACGGTCAACAAAACCACGAGTAAAAGGTCTCAGCTAAATAACTTTAACAAAGCCAAAATGCAAACAAAGAACTTATATTTTTATGTACATAATGGTTTTAAACCAAAAGCACGTATACTAAGGGTGCTAAGAAAATATGAGAGAAAAAAATAATTCAGCTTCCACCGAGGATCGAACCCACGACCTCACGTTTCCTAGTCCATCGTTATAACCCTTAGACCACACTGACAGCTATGATTGGGAATGTGATGTGATGTTAATCAGTTATACATGTACCTAATTCACTAGCATTTTCACTGAAACTGGATCATGGCAGAAAATAAAGAAATAACCCCGACAAAAATATGCTGAGAAAAATATATGAATCAAAATAAATAAAATGAATTAATATATATTAATAAAAACTTGTCTCACAGTAAACCATAGTTATTAAAAAGATTGGCTTTTATAGAAACACAGGACCGCAGAAACGTATGGTCAAAATTCAAAAGCCGTATGAGATATAATAACAAAAATATGTGCAACCGCTGAAAAATATATTACAATGCAGTAAATAGCAGCCAAACAAATATAAACTCTACTTGAAATTTTCTATCAATCATTTAAATAAAAACTAATCCCGCAGAAACGCATAAGGACTTTTTCAACCTCTATAAGATTGGCTGCGGCTATCGCCACAGCCAATTACACAGTTACAGCGTCATAAAACGCCGATACAAACAAACAAATGCTTTCTCAGCAGGGTAAGGGTTAAACACCAGGACCCATAAAGAACTCAACTAGAGTTGTATTGATATATTGTAGCTATTCAAAGTGGTTTGATCTAAAAATAGCCTATGAGGTAATGGGTTAATACAGATTCCGATTCGGGAGGGCAAATTTCAGAACGGATCAATGGACGTTTGGTTTGTGTGCTGTGTATAAATACTTCAGTTTTTATCGTATACTTCAGTCAAACGATGGGTTAGGGTAAGTAAACATGGTAGACTGAGTATAGAGGCCCACATAGAAGATTGGGCTTACCTAAATGTGTAGCCTCGTTAAATAAAGTCATTATTATTATTAGAAAATGACCCCTGCCTGGCAGGCCCACACATGCAACATCCCAAGAAAACGTTCATAAGGTATATGCCATTGCAATGGAAACAGACGAGTTTCTACTGGTGAGATAGAGGAGAGAACCTGCCTGTCTCACGGGTTCATAGAAACCATCATTCATGACAATGTAAAAATATATATTCTTGAAACTGTTATAACCATTCCCTCATAGGCTATTTTTATATCCAACCTCTTTGAATAAATCTACCGAAAAGGAGCATTAACTAGAAAAAGGACCATTTTAGAATTTTGTAGTTCTGAAACCATTGTTATAAATAGAGCATTTGCTCCTTAGGAGCAAATGCTCTTTTTATCACAATGGTTTCAAAAGGTGACTTTTACAGAGGCGTAGAAAGGCGTATTTATGGAGGAAAGGGTTAATTTACGCATCTTATATTTTGGCTTCTTTTGCTGCGATTTCAAAAGTTGTCGAATGTTCCAATAGTCTTCATTTTATTTTGTTTTCAAAAGGTATACTCACAGTACAAGTGTTGATCAAACAGTATTAAACTGTTTGAGGCGTAATTCTGTTTGCAAACGTGATTGCAGATTCAAAAATGAAATGCAGCGAAGCGAATGTTAGAATCAAATACTTTATTTCACGGGGGTAGCTCGGTTAGTCAACAGACTAATCTGCCCCCGAGGGCCTCAAATAAGTACATTTCAAACAATATGATAACTTTAAACAAATAAAGAGCATATTAAATAAGCATATTAAATAATAGTGTATCAATTATAAAGTGTACTGTACCCTTTTCTAAAATATCTTATCACACACACACACAGAAGTCCATAATCAGAAACTCCTGCATGACGAGTTTGATATGGGTTTGCTCTATTTGTTATTAATAGGAGAAAATAGGTTTTTTCTGATGACACGCTATTAGTTTTCAGGAATATTAAAACTACGTTTTCAAGCCATACTGATATTTCCATGAATTATAAGTGTAATAAGAAGAGCAATCAGCACATATAATATAAATAAGATCTGGAACAGTTTTAACAACTACATGAATGACAAAATCATTTTATTGGTGTTCTTACCATTCCTTCTGTCTTAATATTCTTTTACAAAGAGTGTAGATCCAGATCTTAAAACTTTCAAAAAGCTGTAAAAAGGGTAACATACCATTTGATTTAAATAGAGTGTACAATATTATAGAGACAATGCGGTAATTCATTATTTTATATCTACTTGAAAAATTTAAACGGTAAACGGTTAAATATATACACAGTGGAATGGGTAAGAAACCGAAAGTCACAGCTCAACAAATACATTGAACAATTCTTTTATTAGAATTTATGTCAAAATTTCAAACAAAGGTTTTCCACATTAAACTTTCGAAAAGGAACTTTCAACTTTGACCTGCTCTATTTTGGGAATTAGAACACACTTCCGTTATGTTCAAATATATTACATGCTCGTATTTGCAATTGATTAAACAAAATAAATATCGGTCAAAGACCCCTATGGGAGCTCCAGGATCGTAATATATACTGTTTAGATTTATGTATAATCATATTAATTAATGGCGAACTTTAAAACTTGATAAAATTAAACATTATTATGCATGTCACATGCGTATACTTTCAACTTTTGCAAAGTCCTATAGCTGACGTTTTTGTCAATATCAAAGCCATCAGTAGTCTGTAAAGAGTAAAGACTCACTAAATGTTTCAATAAATGAATTTAAAGTTCACACGGGTAACACTAAAAACAGTGCTGTGAGAGTAGCATACAGAGTAAATTTAACCTATATTACATGTTTAAACAGATTTGAAAAAGTGTAACACTTGTATACTGGGCGAATGTCTCTTTTAATCCATATAACGAATCTTTATTAAAGTAACAAGAAATACGGCCAAACAACCCAAACAGTAATATACCTTAGGTGTCAGATATATTCATGAGTAAAGTACATGTTATAATGTCGTTGAGATCTCAACCAGCGAATAAAGTTAACAGTAAAACTGTCAATAGTTTTCATGGTTCTTATTGTTTCTGGTATTTTATTCCATATTGAATGTCCCAAATATGATATACTTTGCTTAAAACATTTTGGGCGAGGTATTTTATAATTTATTGAACTTGGTGATCGTAAACTGTTGTAAATTTTCATTTCGTTTTCGAACATTTTAATTTAAGTCGGAACTAATCATTTAGATACTTTATACATAAACTTAGCCTTCTTAAAAATAACCTTGTCAGAAAAAGTTAAATAATAGCCTTCTAAAAAATAATCTTGTCAGAAAAAAGTTAGTTAATCAAAATAACGGCTTATACCAGTATACAATGTTAAACTACAAAGAACTAAGTGGGGAATATACAGTAGAACCCCTCTAATCCGGATGTTTAAATTCTGTATAAATATCGGCCTTGGAGGCATGTGGCTGCTTAATGTAGGGTGAGAATAATGCAGAAAGTTTTTCTATGAGCTTTCTGCATGACTTTCACCCTGCATTAAACAGTCACCTGCCTATACGTTCCTGAATTGTTCTCTACTAGAATTCCGGTTTAGACGGGTTTTACTGTACACGTTTTCCGCATTCAATTCGTACAGTACTAATCCGATCATTCTTTGATTAGATTTAGAAGTTCCTTAATCCTTTTAACATTCTCCTGCACCCGATCGGCCAGAGCATTCATTCGGTCACACTTGCCATTTGGTTTAAGTGCACCTTTCACACCCGAATACGACCTCCTAGGACGTCGATAATGATGAACCGTTGCGACTGTCGAATTGGCATATAATCTGAAACGACAGGTACATTAAAACCTCTATAAACCGGACGTTCAATTTAGTGTAATTATCGGTCTTGGAGACAGATGTCCGTTTAACCCATTCCCTCATATTGACGACTTTTTAAAAGTTTTGACGACTCTGTAAACGTCACTTTGTGAAACCATTGTGATAAATTTATTACAATGGTTTCAATATACAAAAATCTAAACTATTCCTTTTCTCTACTTAATGCTCCTTTTCGGTAGATTTATTCAAAGAGGTTTATCTAAAATAGCCTATGAGGTAATGGGTTAATACAAAGCTAAAGTCATATGGAAAGCTCTTGTTGTATGAGCTTTCTTCATAGAATGTGTCCTGTATTATCCGTTAACATGAGAGAAAACTTGTATATACGACATTTGTAAACAGGGTCCATGCTTTTGATTGGTCAGATTTAAGTTCTCAAGCTTTTGATTGGTCAAATTTGAGCAAAAGGCTCAAATCTGACCAATCAAAAACTTGAGAACGAACTCAGACTCAACTTAAAGTTTTATAAGCATGGACCCAGTTTATATCCAGATCAATGGATTTCTGAAGCTCTTTGATCAGGGTCTGCACTGTTTGTCATAACCAATCATTTTCTTCAGTGATAAAAGTTGATACAACGTTTTGATTTTGTTTAATTAATATTCAGAAAACGAGGAAACAGCTTTAATTATATAGCAGAATAAGGAATCATTTCATTGTAAAAGAATAATAATGGAATTTCCGTCTTATATGTGATTTTGAAATGTATTTGAGAAATACTGTAATAAAAATGCCTGTGCCGTTCGATGAAATGTTATACTGAAATTATGGTAGATGGATTTTTCAACCACTGTAGACTGTGATCAGTGCTCCATCTCCCATCCCAAAACATAGAATCGCGTAATAGTTGTGACTTCATTATAATCTAAAGTAGAACCTGGTTTAAACGGCCATTCATTTATTGATTATAGAAGTATTAGAATAGCAGGTTGTTGCTTAATGCAGGTCAAAAGTAATAAAGAAAGCTTCTATTGGAGCAATCAGCATTACTTTTGATCTGCATTAAGCTATCACCAGCTTTATAGACCCATACTAACACTTCGTTTTGATGGCCACTTAACCCATTCCCTCATATTGATGCCTTTTGACGCCTCTGCAAAAGTCACCTGTTGAAACCATTGTGATAAATAGAGCATTTGCTCCTATAGGAGTAAATGCTCTATTTATCACAATTGTTTCAAACTACAAAAATCTAAAATGTTCTTTTCTCTAGTTCGGTGTTTTGGTGGTGTTTGCGTCTTGTATGTGGCTTTGCCTGCTTGACTTTACTACTTTTCCATTTAATGTTCATTTTCGGTAGATTAATTAAAAGTGGTTGGATCTAAAATAGCCTATGAGGTAATGGGTTAAGGCATGTTCTACTGTACATTGTTTATCATAGAAGGTACGGACGAGTGTTAAAACAACTGAACCCCTGTTCATATCTATGACACAGCGCCTGAACAGTTTCTAAACTACTTTTGAAATCACATTATACCGGTATCTTATCTCATAGTTTGGATCATATACCTTTTAAGTCCTTTTAAAGGTTTGTAGAAGTGTGTATCCAAGCGGAATCGTGATGTTCTGTTTAGCACTACCACGTTTTTAAGGCGATCAGAGATTGGTTCGGAACACTGTCGGTAATTAGAGAAGAATTGTCCACGGCGTGTATCATTTTCTTGCCACGGTGTTAAGTGCATCTGGGTCAGGAATGTAATTCCAGCTGCATCAGGGCGACTACCTAGCACCGACTCCTTAAATGGAATAAATTCTCTGAATCTGTTAATTATCAAATATGAAGTGCATAACACTTAGCTGCATGATTAATGTCAAGCAAGCTCAGAATCTGACCAATCAGATGCTTGAGAATGATCTTAGACTCAAGCAAAATGTTTTATAACCGACTATACAAGACATTGAAAAACAAGGTAGACTCAGATCAAAGGGTGCCTTGAGGATCAGGATCTGCACTGCTTGTCATACAAATAATTTTCTTCAGTGACAAATGTTAAAACAACTTCACCACCCTTCAGAATTTATAATCTTCACAACAGCAGGTGTTAAGTGCTTGTGTGGCGGCCGTAAAACGTCGCCCCGTACTTCATTCTCAGTGTTGTTATACCTTCTGATCCTTCGAGATCATGAATTTCAGTACTTCTTGTTCTGAAAATTGAATACCGCTTAAGCCGGTGCTGCAATTTTCTCTTTTTGTGTTGCAAGTTTTGCTTTCGGAGGATCACCACCCTTCAGAATTTCTATTAATATTCAGAAAAAGAGGAACCAGTTTGAATTATTCAGTACTTTAAGGAGTAAACTTATACGTCAACTGTATTGGACTGGTCTTTGTCATTGTTTTAAAGCAAAGAGCAGTTATAAGATTATCAGATCAATCCATTGTTGTTTAATAGTTTAAGTCCGTGAAACCCCATTTCGTTTGCAAACAGAGTAACCCTAGAACAGGCTGTTCCTGTAATTGACCGATAATACATGTATACTGTTTTGCCTACAAGTTATGTCTTCAGGTTCAGATGACAAATACTCATGATTTTATTATTTCTTACATGGCTATTCACGAGGTTACGGGTTGAACAATTAATTCGAGAACCGCTTATACGTATTGTCAAGTACCTTTTTTCGTTCTTTTGGGCTTATACAAGCGCTACACTCAGCAGTTATAAGAGTTTGCATTTCTTTGCACAGAAGTCAACCCCGATGTTACCGCTATGTATAGGAACATAAATGTATATTCTCATTTTGATAAATAACCATTTGATTTTGAAATGAATCAAACTATATTAAGGCATTATAAAATTGTGCTTAACTTATATTAAGATATATACCCGCATCTATGTCCTTCATACTATGCAGGTGTAATAACTAAAGTAAACAAATTTATTAAATATAAATGTAAACATGTTGTCTCTGCAGTACACAATGAAGATGATTCACTCTTGAAATAAAGGTATTAGCCCTTACAGTGTTTTAAACGTTTCACTCGTGCCATTTGCTAACAGTATAGACCAAGATGAGAGAGCTCCTTCAGCAGCCCTCATGTGAGAGTATGCTTGTCAAGTTACACTTTTCTTTAAAACATCCCTGGATGTTCATGGTAAGCTTGGCATGTCGGACTTTTGGAATAGTTCATTTAAATATCAGCGTTGAAAGGGTTAAACGGAAATACAGTGCCTGTTAGTTGTCGTTTTGGTATTAGGGAAGAGATATTTGAGATAAGTAAATGATAATGCCTGTTTAATGTATGTCTGTTATGAGGACTAAGTTCTGCCATATAAAATTTGAAATGTAGCCAAAAATATTAGGCAAATCAACAAACATACAAGCAACATTTCATTTTACGTCTTTGTAACCCGGGGTCAGAATCAAAACGGATCCAGAAGGGTTGTTGAGTTCTTTTAATCAGTATAAGTAAAAGGGTCTGAAATACAAATAGCAATGATGAGTACAATGTTGAGCCAGAGTTGAATAATAAGACTCGCGTATCGAAATTCCAATAGCGTAACCGACTTGATTCATTGTTAACCGAACAAATGACAGAATTGTAAATTAAATCCTAAATATAACAAATAGAAGGCTTACCAGCTGGTCGTTATGAGAAGAAAGCAATATCAACGGAGAGTTTTCTATGATAAAGACGTCCGTCTAGTACGAGAGTTATAGCCAGAATATAGGAAGCGGGAAAAGAGATTTAGCTCATTAACTACGGTCAGGTGACTTGATATGCTTCACTCACCATGTCAACTCACACATAACCGATTCTCTCGTGCACACTCACCACGCACATGAACATACATACAAGTGTAAACATACTAACATGTACATAACATATCGGGGATCCATACAGGGAAACTATGGTCTGGTTACATACTCCCCTGCTTCCTTGAAATGTCTCCTAACATTTACAAACTGAACTATTAAAACAAGCATATCAATACAAGTTTAAAATAACTAGAACGATACACAGCTACTAACACTATGCTTTCCAAACTATTAAACAGAAAGCATGTACTTTCTTTACTAGAGAACTATGCAGAAAACATGAAGTTTCAAACTACAAAACTATAATGCAGAAAGCACAGACCATCAAACAATATATTTTATCCTGGAAGCTGAATACAGAAATAGAATCTACATTCTAATCCTAAGGCTGAACCTCTAGCTGTCAGGTCACATGATTCTGGCTAAGAAATACAAGCAAACTATAATTACTTCTACAATAACTGACCAATGATACAGCAAACTAATTCAAATACAGCTTCCAAAATGCAAGTTACATGTATTAAAAACAAAAATGAAACAGGTGTCAGACCTGTACGCATAGTGTGTCATATATGAGGTAAACTGAAATATATGTTAAGCTAAAACCAATGTGAAGCTCAGACAAAACAGGAATCAGTTTCACAAAAATTGCTCCAAACAATCTGGGGACACACCCACTGCCCATAACGGTCAGGGGCTTTCCTATTCCGGACAGGCCTCCTGGAAGGTAAACTAGGTGAGGGAGCTTGGTCTTGGCTTGGGTCTGGATCTAGAACCAAGTTCGAACCTGGATCTGGATCAGAGGGAAGGGTCTGATCAATGCTTGGAACTGAGCCAGGGCTTTGGTCCACAGTAAAATTGTTGCCTGAGACTGTCACAGGGATTTGGTCAGGATCAATGTCTGGAACTGAGACGGGGCTTTGATCCACAGTGAAATGGTTGCCTGAGACTGATACAGGGCTTTGGTCAGGATAAGAACCGGAAACTGGACTATGGAAATGGGTAGAGTGACCGGAAATGGTGTCAGGATAGAGAACAGAGACAGAGTCTGGAACTGGATCAGGACTAGAACAAGAGACAGGATCCAAAATAGGTCGCCATTTGTAACCCGGGGTCAGAATCAAAACGGATCCAGAAGGGTTGTTGAGTTCTTTTAATCAGTATAAGTAAAAGGGTCTGAAATACAAATAGCAATGATGAGTACAATGTTGAGCCAGAGTTGAATAATAAGACTCGCGTATCGAAATTCCAATAGCGTAACCGACTTGATTCATTGTTAACCGAACAAATGACAGAATTGTAAATTAAATCCTAAATATAACAAATAGAAGGCTTACCAGCTGGTCGTTATGAGAAGAAAGCAATATCCACGGAGAGTTTTCTATGATAAAGACGTCCGTCTAGTACGAGAGTTATAGCCAGAATATAGGAAGCGGGAAAAGAGATTTAGCTCATTAACTACGGTCAGGTGACTTGATATGCTTCACTCACCATGTCAACTCACACATAACCGATTCTCTCGTGCACACTCACCACGCACATGAACATACATACAAGTGTAAACATACTAACATGTACATAACATATCGGGGATCCATACAGGGAAACTATGGTCTGGTTACATATATCCTAATTAATTATGGTTGCGTAGATCTTATTTATAGTTTTTGCAAATACATGTTAAATATATGATTTTACAGTCTGAAACGCTTCACCGGGGTTGTGTTTCATTAAAGCATACTATTTACCATTTCCTTCATAAAAAGGAGTTTCCATGTATCTGTAGAGTAAACCCAGATCAGATGGTTCCTGTAGGAGCCGTCTGATCAGGTTAAGCTGTGTTTTCTTATACAACTATAATAGGCATGACTCTACCGCTTCTACATATACCGTACTTGTGTACATATGCTATTATAAAAGTACAAAAATGAGTCATGCAGGAAACACCACATACAGAACAAACAGTCGCCCGAACAGCAACACAAGGAAACAGCAAATGTACATAACTATAAAAACAACAAGAGACGCACAAAGACAAAACAAACATACAATAGGAGGAAGATGGAAGTACCGCCTTGGAACGGTCAGTGACAAAAGTCACTGGGGGTTAAACCGGTTTATGGGCGCCCAACCTCACACTTATTCTAAAAGGCAAACAGTGTAAATAAACGTATCCCCTCTCCGACTAATCTACAACAACCGCGACGGCAAATACAGTGGTAAAGTGCATGTATAACGAAAACATTTAAGTGAACAAACTGTATCCACTTATCGCTAGTGTACTTAATGATTGAGCTGCACACAGAGTAACTGTAGAAAAGTAATAAAGGGTACGACAAAAATGAAATAGTACAGATATACTTCAGCTAATAAATACTCATGGTGTCATTATTTCTTACATGAATATTCAACAGGGGAAATGATTAAAGAACACTTGTGAACGATTCTACATCTACGGGTTCCATTTAAAGAGGAATTATATAGAATGTAATGTTTGTCAAGTTAAAACAAACAATGCAGTAAGACACACAAGACCACAAATAAGGTACAATCTATATAAAAAAATTAGTGAGAAATTAAGAAAGAAACCAAAATTTAGACAGAAATTAAGAAAGAATCTAAACTTTAGATAGAAATTAAGAAAGTAGCCAGGTTGCTGCTTATATGCATTTTAAAAGTTATGAAGAAAAAATAGAACTTTTCTTCATTACTGTCAAAGTGCATTAAGCCGCAACCTGCCTTAAATACTGTCAATTATATCAATTTGAAAGTCCGTTTTAAAGAGGTTATCTCTCGACAAACTGCAAACTTCCTATGGTCACAAAGGATCTCCTTGTAGGACCATTCATTGAAATATCTTTTCTTTTTCTAACATTTAGGTTCTTTTCAACGTAATTCGTATGTTTATATTATTACAGGTTCAACACCATATTTATATATTTCATTAGTATCATATCATAGTACATGGATGTTATGTCAACTGAATAACGGTATAGAACGTGGATGACATACCAACTTAATAACGGTGAATACTTGTTTTCTGACGACAAAGCGCCACAAGTTTGTCAAAAAATACCACAAATATAACTCCGCACTGTATGTACAGCTACACAGCAATCAGTTTATCTGTGAAAAGAACCGCTTATACGTATTGTCAAGTACTTTTTGTTAGTTTGGGCTTATATAAGCGCTGTACTCAGCAGTTATAAGAGTTTGTACAGAAATCAAAGTCAATATTACCGATAGGAACATGAATTTATGTACATTCTCATTTTTATAAATAACCATTTGATTTTGAAATGAATCAAACTATAATCAGGCATTATAAAAGTGTGCTTTCGAAATTATATTAGGATATATACACGCATCTATGTCCTTCATACTATGCAGGTTTAATACTTAAAGTAAATAAACTCTTTATTAGATATTTAAAGAGGAATTATATAGAATGTAATGTTTGCCATGTTAAAACAAACAATACAAGAAGACACGCAAGACCACACATTAGTTATATAAGAATTTAGACAGAAATTAAGAAAGAATCTAAACTTCAGATAGAAATTAAGAAAGAAGCCAGGTTGCTGCTTCTATGCATTTTAAAAGTTATGAAGAAAAAATGGAACTTTTCTTCATTACTGTCAAAGTGCATTAAGCCGCAACCTGCCTTAAAGACTGTCAATTATATCAATGCCCGTTTTAAAGAGGTTTTTATCTCTCGACTCCCTATGGTCACAAAGGATCACCTTGTAGAACCAAAGTGACGATTCTAAAGAGTGGTCATAACATGGGGTTTGTGACTTTGTGACGATTCTAAAGAGTGGTCACAACATAGGGTTTGATTGAGGCATGACGGTTTTAGTTCTCGAAATACACCTTATCTGGGGATCTGCAAACAAGCTAATTATGTTTGATTTTCCCTCCCTATAACAACTCCCTCTGAACAACACAAACATTCTTCGTATCCCAAAGGGTGTCGCTGTAGAGAGGGAGCACTGTAGTTTTTTTTTTATAACATTTAGTGTATTGACCTCGTCCTCTTTTCAACGTAATTCGTATGCTTATATTGTTTCAGGTTCAACAACAACATATTTATATATTTCATTAGAATCATGTCATAGTACTTGGATGTCATGTCAACTAAATAACGGTATAGAACGTGGATGACATACCCACTAAATAACGGTGAATACTTGTTTTCTAACGACAAAGCGCCACAAGTTTGTCAAAAAAGACCAATATATAATTCCGTACTGTATATAGCAATCAGTTTATCTGTGAAAAGTTTAACTCCTATCATAAGTTGGTAACTCAATAGCTGAATTATATTTTATATAACGAAGATTCAAAGAGAAAATATGTGACAACAAAGCGATGTCATTATGCAAAATGATCATTTATAACTATAATGTATTCCTTTTGGTAAGTGTGGATATCCATATTTGTGAAGGTTTAAACAAATATTCTGAAAATGGGTGATCCTTCGAAAGCAAAAGTAGAAATTGCAAAAAGAGAAAATTGCAGACTCGGTTTTATTGAGTATGTTAATGAGTAGTAATTAAAAGTGCAACACTACTCACACCCCAGCCCCGGCTTAAGTAATATTCACACTTCAAAACTGATAACATCAAATGATCCCGAAGGACCAGAAAATATAACAACACAGAGAATGATGTACGGGGCGAGTTTTACGGCCGCCACACAAGCACTTAACACCTGCTGTTGTGAAGTACATATATTCTGAAAATGGGTGATCCATCGCAAGTAAAAGAAGAAAAGCAAAAAGAGAAAATTGCAGACTCGGTTTTATTGAGTCTGTTCATGAGTAGTAATTAAAAGCGCAACACTACTCACGCCCCCCCCCCCCATCATTGGCTTAACACCCCCCCCCCCCCCCCCATCATCGGCTTAAGCAGTATTCAATTTTCAAAACTAATAACATCAAAACTAATGATCCCGGAGGACCAGAAAATATAACAACGCTGAGAATGAAGTTGATGCTTATGAAAAAAGTATATTGTTCACAGCTGACACTAACCATCTCCCCCGTTGAATATTCATGTTATTAATAACGACATCATGAATATTTATTAGCTGCATTTACGTATGATGTTTGCTACTGATAGAAACTGTAGAGTTGGGGTTATTATTCATAAGCAAACAGAGCAGGCCCTGATCAGACGGCTTCTGTAGGAACCGTCTGATCTAATTCTACTCTGTTTGCTAAGGCGTTACAAGTGATTATGTGAAGGAAAAGTCTCGCTACATCCTGTTCCGTGAGCAAATTATTTGTTTAGTTAGTTAACATAAGATGTGTTTTGTGCATGTTTATTTCATGAAGTGTTTATAATACATGTATAGTTAATTAAAAAGGGAAGGTAATAATCTAATATGACAGCGTGTTAGAGAGACGTGCGCGATATTGTATGCAGTATGCAATGTAAGCTAAATTACCGTCGAGTTTGTTCCGGAAAAGTATAGTCTCAGACCAATACACTGTTCCAAAATCATACAAGCGACAGCTGAAGGAATATGACAATTATCCATTCACAGCAGATATCACCATTAAATAAGAACTATAATTCAAGTGTGGAGTTTTGTTCGGATACCAACACCTTTGTATCAGGGATATATATTGCGACCCATTCAAACAGAACACATGGGTGGGGGAATAAAATAAAAATGGAAGTCAAACAGGAGATCCCACACTCAAACAGGAGAAATCTTAAGTAACACCAGAATCACATGTAAATGAAATGAATGTGCCCATAAATCTTTCAGGGAACTATTCGTTTTCTTCATAAGACAACATATGACGTAATTACTCATACAAGTGTAAAACTAAAAGGGGGCGCCCACACGCGAAATGACACGGCATTGGCACCGAACAGGAAAAACAAGATTAAGCTTGACGAAACGCACAGACAGAAATAAACCATTTACCATTTAAAACCAAAGCAGACCATCGGGTAAAGCGGGAGTACCGCCATGGAGCGACCAGTAGGCAAAAAGGGCCACTATGGTCTTAACCCTTCGCTTGCTATTCACGTCAATATACCTACCTGTAAATAGTGAAGACCCAGATGAGACAGCTCCTGCAGGAACTGTCTCATCAGGGTCTGTACTATTTACAAGTTGATTGTGCAACCAGTCCACTCCACAGCAATGATTGCACAGCGAAATACTTGTACACAGTGAAGATATATGTAATTATACAACTGGGCATGGGAAAAGAAGAAGAAATGTATTTTAAAATTCAGCAAGCGAAGGGTTAAACGAGGTTTGAGGGTACCAAGTGTAAAGGAGAAGTCCCGCTCCAGACAACTCTATAGCATGGGTTACGATGCCAAGACAACCCAATGTTCAAATAAACCGCAAAACTGTTAAACTATAAAACAAATGATGTCATAAAATAAAGTGACGTCCTGCACCAACCATTTCTACATCGACATTATAAAAAGATGGAAATACATTATAAGAGTATGGCGATACGTTGAATGTTATTCAGGATGTCTCAGAAAAAATGCAACCCAATCTCAATTTCTTATTACTCTAAATCTTTCAACCGACAGAAAAGTTTTATATACCAGTTTTTAGGTACAACAGTTGTCCACATTTGTGTAAAATTACAGCTTAAATGCTTGTTTAGATTTTTAGATATTACGTAAATACTGAAGGCACCCTGTTTTCACTTTTCCCAGAAATTAGATTTTCGTCACACATTTACCCGTTGATAACATATTATTTAGTGGATAACCAACAAAACTCTTTTTGTTCCAAGAATAATACTTACACGTGTGTTAAAGTCATCTACAATATCCCAGTTTTAAATCTTTCATTTTTATGGCACTTTTAACGAGTAATTCAGGCTCGTACAATTTGTGCGTAGAAAGACAGATACATATTTTATTTTATTGCATAATTAATTACGTTCAGAGATAACAAACAATTCCCAGTGTTAATCAGCCAATAAATGTATGGTGTCGTTTTAATGGGTGTGACTCTCAAAACAGATTATCTTTTGAACAGTATTACGGTACTTGTTGAAATAATAATCACTTAAATCATAATTGATTATTTAATTTTCTTTAACAGTTACTCATTTCTTTGCTCGTCCGTCCATAGATGATATCCTGTATATGTGATACAAATTCGTTATGACTTCAGTTAAGTCTCTGGACGTTCTGAGAATGAAAACATGACACGTTGGTGTTTTTGATAGAGTGCCTATCCAATTGAAAGAAACTGGTCTTAAAAAAATTCAAACGTAAGGTTTTGTGTTAAATTACATGTTTGTTTTTAAAATTGATGAAACGACAATAGGTTTAAATATAGAGATTGTATGCTTATTTCTACATTTTCTTTCGGATGTTTTAGAGAGAGTCTAGTACTCATCACACTTCGGCTTCCAAGAAACGCCTAAATGCATTGTTTGATATCGAGAGGTGCATGCGCGAAGTGTCTGCTATATCTATAGCGAATATTTATAAAGAACTGTCATAATTTTTTAACCGCTGGAATAACAAGAGGGCCATGATGGCCCTAAATCGCTCACCTGTGGTTACTATACACTTATGCATACACTGTATTTCTATGTAAAACTAAGTCAGTTTCAGATTGGGGCCAATATGAAACCAAAGGCCATAATTTTAATCTTAATTAAAGAACTTTAGATTATGCCAGGGGCGGGGCAATTTTGGTCCTTGGGTCATAATTTGAACAATCTTGGTAGAAAACCATTAGATGATACTACATACCATTTCAAAGGTCTAGGCCTTACAGTTTCGGAAAAGAAGATTTTTAAAGATTTACCTATAAAAAAAACTGATAAGCCATGGGGCGGGACCACTTTTGGCCCTGGGGTAACAATTTTAACAATCTTTGTAGAAAATCATTAGATGATGCTACATACTAAATATCAAAGGTTTAGGCTTTACAGTTTTGGAGAAGAAGATTTTGAACAATAATTTGAACATTCTTTGTAGAGGACCATTAGATGATGCTACATATTAAATATCAATGGTCTAGGACATATGGTTTCAGAGAAGAAGAATTCGAAATATTTTCCTATGAAAAACTTATAAGTCCCGGGGCGGGGCCATTTTTGGTCCGGGTGTCATGCTTTGAACACTCTTTGTAGAAGACCAGTAGATCATGCTACATACCAAATATCAAAAATCTAGGCCTTATGGTTTCAGAGAAGAAGATTTTAAAAAAGTTTCCTATGAAAAACTGATAAGCCCTGGGGCGGGGCCATTTTTGGTCCGGGGTCATAATTTGAACAATCTTTGTAGAAAACCATTAGATCATGCTACATACCAAATATCAAAGATCTAGGCCTTATGGTTTCAGAGAAGACGATTTTTAAAAAAAATCCTATGAAAAACTGATAAGCCCTGGGGTGGGGCCAATTTTGGTCCGGGGGTCATAATTTGAACAATCTTTGTAGAGGATCATTAGATGATGCTACATACCAAATATCAAAGATCTATGCCTTATGGTTTCAGAGAAGAAGATGTTTAAGTAAATTTTGACGACGCACGACGCACATACGCACGACGCACGACGACGGACGCTGGACACTGCCCCCTAACAATACCTCACCTGGCACTTTGTGCCAGGTGAGCTAAAAAGTGCAGCGCGATATATTTTAGAGTTTTATTGTTGTTTCTCAACAGAAAACAATCAAATAAAAAGCAAGACTGTTGAAATGGTATACTGAAGGGTACATTCAGCATATATTTATTTTTGTAATGCAAAGACGTTCAGGGAATTTAATGTAATAAGTTCACATTTGATGAACTTATTAAGCTGTAATATTTTCATTTAAATGCAATATTTTACAAGTGTATTACAGAACTTTACATTTGTTACAAGTTAATTTGTTTTAATAAACATTGATGACACATTTTGCGATGAATAAATGAGATAAAATGCCAAGTTCTTTTTAAATGTACTTATTACACCCATTAACCTGGGAAAATTGATAACAGGGTGCCTTCAGTATTTACGCAATCTCTCAAAATCTATAAAAGTGTTTTAGCTGTAATTTTACACAAATGTGAACCAACGTTGTACCTAAAAACTGGTATATAAAATGTTTCTATCGTATTAATTGATTTAGAGACATGAGTAATTAAAATTGGGTTATTTTTTTCTGGGACACCCTGTATAAGATATTTAATGAAAAGTTCCGTATCGTTTGGGTTATGTCTAGGTTACTGCAGCAATGGGTTGGATTCAATCGTTTGGATTTTATGACACGTAGCGACAAAAGATAAATGAATATGAATGAACTTCAGAAGCATCGAATCGCAACAAACGAAGCAAACTAACACACTTATATTTCGAACTGAAAGAAAAAATACGCCATTTATTTTGTCTTAAATGGCGGCAGGTAATTAAACAACTAGATTTTAATCAATTTGCATTGAGTTTTATTTTATTTTTTTCGGATTATTTTTGGTTTTCTGGCTTTTTTGTTGTTGTTTGTTCGATTGATTGTTTTGTCGTTTTTTCGTGTTTTTAGCTCACCTGAGCCGAAGGCTCAAGATGAGCTATTGCGACCGTGATGTGTCCGTCGTCCGGTGTCCGGTGTCCGGCGTCCGTCGTCCGGTGTCCGGCGTCCAGCGTCTGTCGTCCGTCGTCCGGCGTCCGTCCATTTTCAAACGACATCTCCTCTGAAACTGCTGACCCGATTTTAACGAAATTTTGTCAGAAGCATCAGTGGCTAGGGGGAACGAAACGTTGTTCACATTATGACCACCGGGCCAAAAATGGCCCCGCCCAAGGGCTTATCAGTTTTTCATAGGAAAATCTTTAAAAAATCTTCTCTGAAAATGTAAGGCCTAGACCTTTGATATTTGGTATGTAGCATGATCTTATGGTCCTCTACAAAGATTGTTCAAATTATGACCCCGGGCCAAAAATGGCCCCGCCCAAGGGCTTATCAGTTTTTCATAGGAAAACTTTTAAAAAAATCTTCTTCTCTGAAACTGTAAGGCCTAGACCTTTGATATGTGGTATGTAGCATGATCTTACGGTCCTCTACAAAGATTGTTCAAATTATGACCCCCGGGCCAAAAATAGCCCAGCCCAAGGGCTTATCAGTTTTTCATAGGAAAAATCTACTGAAACTGTAAGGCCTAGACCTTTTTATGTTTGGTATGTAACATGATCTAATGGTCCTCTACAAATATGTAGCTGTAGCTTGTTGTCCTCTTCCAATAATATTCAACTTACGACCCTGACCACTGGGCGAAACTTGGCCTTGCCTCAGGGCTTATCAGTTTTTCATGGGAAAAATATAAAATATTATTTTTCTCTGAAACCATAAGGCTTAGACCTTTAATTAATGGCATACTGCTTTGCCTTGTGGTACCAAGGTTGTACCAATGATTTCTTGTGGTCAAAAATGGCCCCGCCCCTTGGGTTATCTCAGGTGAGCGCTTCAGGGCCTCATGGCCCTCTTGTTTTTTTCATTGTCATTTATTGTTTCATGAACACTAGAATGTTAATAGCTTAATGTGTATTACTATGGGAGCCAACGGGGTCTACCATGCACCCTAGACTTTTTTTCATGGGTACCAAAATGTTCAGAAAAGCCTCATGAATTAGAAACGCGAATGTACTCAAGTTTAGGCTATGTGTATTTTAACCTTTTCCATGGCAATCCCCCAGTTTTCGTAATGATGACCCATACCTGCAAATGCCCCCATATCACAGCCAGTGTTTGTCCTAAACCTTTAAAACTGGTACCAAATGGAAGATAAGACATTGTGCTTTTATTTCCAACTTGGTTTGTTAAATTACCTTATTTGCATACTCATGAATATTAATGAGAACATTAAATGTAGTAAAACCGTATAGAAATAATGTAAACCTTTCATGTTTTACGCTACAAATGTCAGAAAATAACTTCAAATGAAGTTTAATATGATGACATAGCCCCCCCCCCCCGAATATCCAATTTGAGGACCAAAACATTTTAAGTACCGTTTTTACCGTTAACATGGTAACACCTGAGTTTTCGTTATGATAGCCCGTACCTGCAAAAGCGTCCATATCACAGCCAGTTTTTGTCCTAAACCTATAAAACTGGTACCAAATTGGAGATAAGACATTGTGCTTTTATTTCCAGCTTGAATTTTAAATTACCTTATTTGTATACTCATGTATATTAATGAGAACATTAAAAATAGTAAAATCAATATAGAAATATCGTAAATAATGTAAACTATTCATCCTTTATCTTACAAATATCAGAAAACAACTTCAAATGCAAATGCAAATTCAGATGACAAAATCCTCCAAAAACAAAATATCAAATTTGAGGACCAAAAGAATACGTTACTTACCTTATTTCTGTATTTTTTTTACTATTTTTTAATTATTCTCATTAATATTCATGCGTATGCAAATAAGGTTATTCCTAAGTATAGCCTTTAAACAAAAGCACAAGGCCTTAGCTTTAATTTGGTACCAGGTTTATACAGTTAGCACATATATTTTCTGTGATATAGAATATTTTAGCAGGTAGGTGTCGACTAACAAAATGTGTGAACAGAGTGAAATGAATGGTTACCATGGAAACGGTTCGAACGGTACTTAGAGGTAATTTTTTGGTCCTCAAATTTGATATTTTATTTTCTGAGGATTTTATCATGTTAAACTGTATTTGAAGTTGTTTTCTGATATTTGTAGGATAGAAGGTGAATAGTTTACATTATTTACGTTATTTCTATATTGTTTTTACTATTTTTAATGTTCTCATGAATATTCACGAGTATGCAAATACGGTAGTTTGGGACAAAAACTGGCTGTGATATTGGGAATTTGCAGGTATGGGTCATCATTACGAAAACTGGGGGGCTGCCATTGAAATGGTTAACATTCACACAGCCTAAAATAATTTAAACTTGAGTACATTCGCGATTCTGATTCAGGAGACTTTTCTGAACATTTTGGTACCAATGAAAAAAGTCTAGGGGTGCATGGTAGACCCCATTGGCTCCCTGAGTATATTGTATGAAATAAATCTCGGGTTCCACATCTTCGTTCACGTTCAATAAGACATATGAATATTTCTTGCGGTACATATCAATCAAATCCTTAAGTTCTACAAGATACCCGCCATTACCACTTTGATGTTATATACTGAAGTATTTTAACCGAGTTTGAAGTATGTAGATCTAGCTTAACTGTGCGATGTCATGATAATCTTGATAATTGTCGACATGATTCTAGTGAATAGAGGTAACAATGTTCCATTTGATTTGTCTTTATCGTTCAATCTTAGACTTATCTAATTTCTTTGAGTGGAGCCAAATTTAGCTCACTTAATGACAATACTGTTGTCACCAGACGGATAACATGACCAGCATTTGTGTTTAAATTAGCCATTTACAGTGGTGGCCATTTACCCGACAATCAACATTAATTTAAAATGTTATTGTGTTGATGTTTTTCAGTTGTATGTGATTTTCGCTGCGTATGAAATAACATGTTGGAAACTGTTAAATGTTTACCTTTACTGCACCATGTTCTGTCTTGCAAACATGCAAACGTAACTTGTTTTATCGCCTAGAATAATTTATATTACTATTAACCTAGCCCTTAAACAAGATATAGACTGATCATATTGTAAGCGAAAAGAAAACAAAACGATATGAAATGCTATTTTTACATACAAGATACGACTTCAATGAACCCTTTTCAAGTGTATTTGGCACTATTATTTCATCTTTGTCCGATACTGTAAAATATTTAAACCCGCTGAGTCGTGCTAGGCAATCCAGAACTGTCACTTGTTTGTCAGACCATACTTGATACCGTTCCTGGTCAAGTATTCGTGGATGAGTATCTGCGAATGACAAGAAAATAAATTTATATCACATAAATCCAGATTTCGTAAAGCACCACAGGTTTGCTTGTCAAAGTTTCGGTAGCCAACTTTGCATTAATACTATTGATCAGTGACAGGTATCTAGCATAACTATATTTATACGCAATACTATATATTTTAATCAGGGTTGCTTGCATTCGTGATCAAAGTAGCTACAATTTGACACTTGTATACCCATGGTGCTGCTTAATACAGTAACACATGTCCGATCATTACTGTATGTACGGATTACTGCGCTGAAGCCGAAGAGTATTCACGTAGTTCTTTATGGGCACACGTTTACAAGTGTGTTCATATGCCGGTTTGATACCGGACCGATTTCTATGTCGATCAGTTTGTGATGCATATTCTGAAAGTGGGTGATCCTTCGAAAGCAAAAGTAGCAATGCGAAAAAAACAAAATTACAGACTCGGTTTTATTTAGTATGTTCATAACTAGTTATTCAATGTGAAGCACTACTCAAGCCCCTAGCACCGGCTTAAAGACGTTTTCGGTAGTTTTCTACGCATCTTTATGCGCATCCAAGGTAGATACTCACCGATAGTAACTCTTTACAAAAATGTAGTTGTATAGTAATCGGGAAATGTTACGCAAGGCCACGAAACAAATAATAAGTCAACAATATCGAATAAACGGGCATTTTGCGAAAAGGTCTAAGGGAGAAAGGATCAGGAGAATAAATGACACTTGCAGTTGATTTCGGGGGTCGTGATGGTGTATACAAGTTATTGACTGAGAAAGTGAATGGAAAAGTGAGGGTTACTTCAGCAAGCAGAATATTACAAAATGTATTCAAATTATATCCCCGAAATTGGATTCGAATCTGTAACCATCTCCAGTCTGTGTGTACATTGCATATATTGATAACTGTTGAATGCAAATTATAGTTCATGTTCACAATCAGGAATATCTATTCGATACATTCCCCGCTAGTTATGCAAGAAAAACATATCTTGTTCCACTTTTTAGTGGTGGTTGTTATTTAAAGGTAATTGTAAGCACAAATAGACTTCATAAACTGTCTAGTAATATGTAGTGAACTAATCAGGATTATTATATTCTGTATGTTTGGAAATGTTTCAGTTTTTGATGAATTTCACTATTTTTTGTATCATTAGTGAATTGGTTACCATGGAAACCACGGATTTCTGAAAAATGTAGAACGTCAACCTAAACATTTTAAACAAAAGTATATATATATATTTATTTATTTCATAATTTATATATATTTATATATATAAAGTGTCATTTTGACAAAAATACCTATTCAACATAAAAAATTCAAAACAACAAACTTGCAATTTTTGAGGAGAAGTAGAAACAATTCAGCACATGCTCTGGTCATGCCCAGAAACAGAAGTATTTTTAATGGAAGTTTTTCAGTGGTTACAACTATCCAATTATGACATTACTCTAAATGAAAAGGTATACCTTTTCAATTTGGACAATTCCTTTTCGTCTGCAGATCTAATAATTTTACTGGAGACCAAACACTATATTTACTTAACTAAAATGAACAAAAGAAAACTATCAATAATTCCATATAAAAATAAGATTTTATCTGCTTACAAGACTTTGAAATATATAGCGACAAGAGATAACCACCTTGAAATATTTGACCACACATGGTCAAAATATTATTTTTTATTTGAAGACAATCATGTAAAATAAACTACATGTATTCAATTTTTAAAAAAAGGCCCTGGCAAATTCAAATAGAGTTCAAAATCACAATCATAAGCATAATACCAGTTTATAATAAAATATTACGAGAGAACCCCAATCAAACATTGTTTTTCTCTTTCTCTTTTTCCCCCATTTCCCCTTTTTTCCCTCTCTTTTCATATTCCAAAAACTAAGTGTCTTAGACACCGTACTGACACAAAAAAAGACATAATCTCCTCATATAGCATGTTTTTTGTGTACAATTTTAAACTTATAACAACTAGTCTATCAAAATGATATTGTTAAAAATATGAAAATTGTATGTAATTATGTATACTAACCATGATACATAAGCTTCTAACAAAACACTTTTTGTAAGGTATGATGGAGGGGGTGGTCCTCTCCGACCCTCTCATACCTATGACGGGGAGAATAAACGAGCACTCAGTTTGGTGTCTCAAAAAAAGTGTCATTTTGACAGTTTTGGCACATACGGTTACCATAGAAACTGCTATTTTTCCAAATATCTAACACGTCGACATGTATTTTTCTTTTTCTTTTTGAATTCACCATTACATTTTACCTAATATATCAAAAACGTGAACAATTCTATGAAAGGAATTTTATTTGCAGAATACGTGTTTATTTTTCTCATTTTTTGTCGAATGACGAAATATGAAAAACTTATTTTTTAATCATACAGTATAAAAAAACAGTAATTTGTTATAATGCTGTTGGTTGAATTTTATTACATTTAAAGACAGTGTAGTCATTTTGACAGTTTTGGCACAAAAGGTTACCATGGAAACTGCCAATTTACAGAAAATCTAACACTTTGACATACATTTTTATTTTTATTTTTGAATTCATCATTAAATTTTATTTGATATACCAAACGTTTAGAAAATTCTATGAAAGGATTAATTTTTCATATAACTGTAGAAAATGTCCTTAAGCAGTATTAAATTTTCAAAACTAATAAAAGTACAAAAATGAGTCATGCAGGAAACACCACATACAGAACAAACAGTCGCCAGAGCAGCAACACAAGGCAACAGCAAATGTACATACACAAGGCAACAGCAAATGTACATAACTATAAAAACACCAAGAGACGCACAAAGACAAAACAAACATACAATAGGGGGAAGATGGAAGTACCGCCTTGGAACGGTCAGTGACAAAAGTCACTGGGGGGTTAAACCGGTTTATGGGCGCCGAACCTCACACTTATTCCATCCCCACCCTAACAGATAAACAGTGTAAATAAACGTATCCCCTCTCCGACTAATCTACAACTACGGCAAATACAGTGGTAAAATGCATGTATAACGAAAACATTTAAGTGAACAAACTGTATCCACCTATCGCTAGTGTACTCAATGATTGAGCTGCACACAGAGTAACTGTAGAAAAGTAATAAAGGGTACGACAAAAACGAAATAGTACAGATATCTGACGTCCTCCTTCCGTTTCTGGATTTAAGAGGTCGCCTTCATAGAGTACTAAACCTTTCTTGTCGGCGTACATGCAAAGAGGCCAGCGTGATTGCCAACTGTAAGAGGGTTGACAACCAAACATGCAGTATGTTGTAGTACTATAGGATCATATCCCTTTTTAATGAATATTTTAACATATTTGATGATAAAAGTGAGAAAATGGGTATGTCCAATAATTTTACGAAGTTTGTACATCACATCACCAGGATGTGAAATACCGTGTCGCAGAAGCGCCTTGAGATTACATTGATATTGCAAATAAGTGAGAGATTTCGATAGTAAAAGAGAATGTCTTTCTTATTTTATGGTATCTATATCCTTGCTTAAGCAGCTTTTCAGTTAAAATGAGATTTCGACTGTTTATAAATCACATCACCATGATATTCACCATGAAATTCAGATGTGAAATACTGTTTCGCAAGATTTCTTTGATTCCTATACTTTACCCAAAAGAACCCAACTTGAATAAAACTAACCCTTCCGACACTTATGCATCTTTCCTTGATCTAGAATTAAAAATTGACGATGGAATTATTTCTCCTAAACTTTACAACAAAGGAATGGTTTTGATATTTTGATATTATCATGACGGAGATGGTCCCCGTGTTTCATCTTACGGGGTTTACATATCTAAACTTATTCTCAGTGTTGTTATACCTTCTGATCCTTCGAGATCATGAATTTCAGTACTTCTTGTTCTGAAAATTGAATACCGCTTAAGCCGGTGCTAGGGGGCGTGATCATTGTGCACTCTCAATTACTGCTCATGAACAGACCCAATAAAACCGAGTCTGCAATTTTCTCTTTTTGTGTTGCAATTTTTGCTTTCGGGGGATCACCTCCCTTCAGAATTTATTCGATTCGCTAGAGTTTGTTCTTATGTAGACGATTATAACAGTCGTAATCTCTTTTTAACTGAAGAGCTCCTTAAGCAATGATATAGATATCATAAACTAACAGAAACATTATCACCATCGAAATATCTATTATTTATCAAAATCTCTTACTTATTGGCAAGTATTAGTATAATCTTAAGGCGCTCCTACGACACGGTATTTCACATCCTGAATTGTATGGCGTTGTGATTTATAACTTTCGTGAAATTATAAGACATTTTCTCACATTGTTCAACAAATATGTTAAAAAGAGATATGAGCTATTGCATATCTTGCTGTCAACCATTTTACAGTTGGCAATCACGTTGCCCTCTTTCCATGTACGCCGCTAGGAAAGAGTTAGCATTCTATCAAGACGCCATGTTAAATCCGGAAACGGAAGGAGAACTTCGGATCTTTGTACAATCTCGTTTTTGTCGTACCCTTAATTATTTTTTCTACGGTTACTCTGTTTGCAGCTCAATCATCGAGTACACTAGCGATAGGCGGATCCAGTTTGTTTCACTTTTCATTTTACATGCAATTTACCACTGTATTTGCCAGCGCGGTCGTTGTACATTAGTCGGAGAGGGGGTATGTTTGTTTACACTGATTGTCTTTTAGGGGTGGGATGGAATAAGTGTGAGGTCTTTAAACCGGATTAAACCCCCAGTGACAATTGCCACTGACCTTCCAATGCGGTACTTCCATCTCCAAGCTTTGTTTTGTTTGTTATGTCTTTGTGCTTCTCTTTGTCTTTTGATATGCATGTACATATACCTTTTTGTTTGTTATACCCCCCTTTTGAAAAAATAGGGTTATATTGCTTTGCACATGTCGGTCGGTCGATCGGTCGGTCTGTCGGTTGGTCGGTCGGTAGATCGATGGTTTCCGAACGATAACTAATAAACGACTTGGCCTAGAATCTTCAAACTTGCTGTGGTGGTTGGTCATGACAAGTAGATGACCCCTATTGTTTTTTAGGTCAAAGGTCAAGGTCACCATGACCTAAAATGGTGAAATAGTTTCCGATCAATAACTGCTCAAGGGTTTGGCTTGGGATCTTCAAACTTGCTGTGGTGGTTGGCCATGACCACTAGATGACCCCTATAGATTTAGAGATCACAAGGTCAAAGGTCAAGGTCACCATGACCTTAACTGGTTAAATGGTTTCCGATCAATAACTGCTGAAGGGTTTAGCTTAGAATCTTCAAACTTGCTGTGGTAGTTGGTCATGACCACTGAATGACCCCTATTGTTTTTTAGGTCACTAGGTTAAAGGTCAAGGTCACCATGACCTTAACTGGTGAAATGGTTTGCGATCAATAACTGCTCAAGGGTTTGGCTTAGGATCTTCAAACTTTGCTGTGTTGGTTGGTAATGACTACTAGATGACTCCTATTGTTTTTTAGGTCACTAGGTCAAAGGTCAAGGTCACCATGCTCTTAACTGGTTAAATGGTTTCCGATCAATAACTGCTCAAGGGTTTGCCTTAGAATCTTCAAACTTGCAGTGGTAGTTGGTCATGACAACTGGATGAACCCTATTGTTTTTTAGGTCACTAGGTCAACGGTCAAGTTCACCATGACCTTAACTTGTAAAATGGTTTCTGATCAATAACTGCTCAAGGGTTTGGTTTAGGATCTTCAAATTTGCTTAGGTGGTTGGTCATGACAACTAGATGAGCCCTGTTGCTTTTTAGGTCACTAGGTTAAAGGTCAAGGTCACCATGACCGTAATTGGTGAAATGGTTTCCGATCAATAACGGCTCAAGGGTTTGGCTAAGAATCTTCAAACTTGCTGCGGTAGTTGGTTATGACAACTGGATGAACCCTATTGTTGTTGAGGTCACTAGGTCAAAGGTCAAGGTCACCATGACCTTAACTTGTAAAATGGATTCTGATCAATAACTGCTGAAGGGTTTGTCTTAGGATCTTCAAACTTGCTGTGGTGGTTGGTCATGACCAATAGATAACCCCTATTGTTTTTGAGGTCACTAGGTCAAAGGTCAAGGTCATCATGACCTTAACTGGTGAAATGGTTTCCAATCAATAACTGCTCAAGGGTTTGGCTTAGGATCTTCAAACTTGCTGTGGTGGTTGGTCATGACAAGTAAATGACCCCATTGATTTTGAAATCACTTGGTCAAAGGTCAAGGTCATCATGACCTTAACTGATGAAATGGTTTCCAATTCGTAACTGCTCAATGGTTTGGTTCGGGATCTTCAAACTTGCTGTGGTAGTTGGTCGTGACCACTAGATGACCCCTATAGTTGTTGAGGTCACTAGGTCAAAGGTCAAGGTCACATGACCTTAACTTGTGAAATGTTTTCAGATCAATAAATGATCAGTGGTTTGGCTTAGGATCTTCAAAGTTGATGTGGTGATTGGTAATGACCGCTAGATGACCTCTATAGTTGAGGTCACTAGATCAAAGGTCAGGGGGTCTGGGGGTATACATGTTTTACAAACATCTCTTGTTAATTTGTATTGGTGCTGTTCAAGCGGTTGTGTGTTTGTATGTGGTGTTTCCTGCATGACTGATGCATGTACTTTTCTTGTAAGGGTGCATCTTGGAAATGCAGAGTTTTACAAACTACTTTGCCGACCATGTGACATTAACCCTGACCTTGACATCAGTTTAAGTAAAGATTTGTCTGAAGTTTGACCGGATTATATGTCCTAAAGCTAGTGCGTAAAGATTACCAAATACTATATAATGTGTTTCCAGATTTCTTGTATGCCTGCATCTTAGGAAGACACATTGTCACATACAACCTTGACTCACACACCCAACAGGCAAGAAATACGCTACTACTTTAATGTGGTTTTCTCGCACCACCACCGCTTTTAGTGGAAGCAAATTTCTAGGTAAACTAGAAACTAATACATAAAATATTTAATATTTTAATAAACATAACTGAATCTTGTATATACGACATTGCATATATCTACAAGGTCAATTCAATACAAATATGTTTTACAAGGCTCCTTGGATATTTATCTGATTTTTAAGTTTAAAATGTTGAAACATTTGTTCACTCAGATCAGCAGCTATCTTAAAAATATATTAACTGATCTGTTTACACGGTAAATGAACCATTAATAAACCGATACACAGCATCACTTATATATACATGTGATATCAATAAATATACCCTGTTAGTCAACATCCAACCCATTGTGATGGCTGCTGAAATGCTAAGAGAAAACTCCGGGGGACAACGAATTGCTTCACAATACTTACTTGCTATAATTATATTCCTGCAATTCATTTGGAAGGTGGATGACATGGTATCTCATTTCGTTGAACATTACATTTATCCAATATGGAAAAATAGTCAAACAGGGAGAGCCACGCACGAAATGTCACCGCACCAAACACCATCAAACAAGAAACGGTAAAGCCACAAGACAAAACATAACAGGACGCATATCAAGACGAAAAACATTAAACATTAAGCAAATTCAACAACAAAATTGACCGTAGGCTGAAAGCAGGAGTACCGCCTTGGAACGGCCAGCAACCAAAATAAGCTACTGGGGGACTTAAACCTGGTTTACGGTACAATCCTTCCTCTTACATAGCCCCGACGTTAGAATGCTTTTGCTTGAGTCTGAGATCATTCACTAGCATCTGAGTACAGCCACTTATTCTAGTGACATTATATTATTTCTACATATTGTATACTTAATATATGATGTAATTCTGATGAAAGAGTGTCACATTGTAGAAATGAAACCAAATCAATATGGTCCACGCTTATTTAATGTTATTTCAGCCATTAATTTAAACTTGTTTATACGTAAATATGGAAAAATAGTCAAACAGGGAGAGCCACACACGAAATGACACCGGGCCAAACACCATCAAACAAGAAACGGTAAACACAAAACATAACAGGACGCATATCAAGACGTAAAACATTAAAGCAACGTTCAGCAGAATGAATAGGGTAACAGCTGTATAACATTGTAAGCTGTATTGACAGACCGATTTGTAAGACAAAAACTTTTACAATAATCACCATCTAGCCAGACTCTTGACCGCTGAGTGTTGTAATTAAATAATATCGATTTTAGATATATCAGTAATAAGAATATATCATTTAGTTTTCTGATGAACTAAAAAGAAAGTAAAGAACAGTAAATGGGCAGTTAGTTTGGATGTGATCCTCTATTTCTGAAAACAACTTGAATACATCAAAATAGAGACATAATTTGCTGTTAATTTTAAGGTGCACTCCCAGAAAACGTGATTGTAAGCATATTTTCCACATTTGGCCTTTAATTTGACAACGATAATTCTACAGTATAAAACCTCCAGTAGCACTTGTCACTGACCATTCCAAGGCGGTACTTCCATCTGATACCTATTGTTTGTTTGTTATGTCTTTGTGCGTCCCTTTGTGTCTTTTATAATGCATGTACATTTACTGTTTTCACCGTGGTGCTGTTCGAGCGGCTGTGTGTTTTGTATTTGGTATTTCCTGCATGACTCATATATGTACTTTTAAATAATAAGTATTACTAACTAGCTTATTGGAATATACATAGCATGTGATAATTGAACAGTTATGATAGTTATGTGTACAACAGTACAAGTAGATTTTCAAAACTATATATCCAAATACAGTAACGCAGTAAATAAAAGCGAAATACATATAGATTATACATTGTATTTGTCAAATTAAAGGTATAAATAACGTTTCTTTGATGACCAATTTCCAGAGTTAATGACTTTCGACTTTGAACATGACCTTGAAATTTACTTGAGACTTTTGACAATTAATACTAAGGATATATATATGTAAGCAATACACATACAGGGTGTCCCATAAAAAACACATAAGTTATCCCATTTCTGTCAATATTGCTAACTTAAACTAAAAGTATACACATGTAGCTTAGTAGAGACAGCATTTTGCCATATGTTGTCTAAATTTTGTCTAAATGTATTCATTGGTTTTTAAGATATCAGCATTTAAATGAAAGCACACAAAACTCCGTTTTAAACATGATATTGGCATGGGCTATGCAATGTACGAATATCATGTCAAAACAGATTTTAGGTGCATTCATTAAAACACTCATATCTTTTAAACCAATGCATATTTTTATGAGACATTTGGCAGACATATGCACACATAACTTATCTACAGCAGTATATATTTATATGTGTCAGGTCACATTGGTTAAAATACATATTTGATCCAGGGTTCCGTTTTTTCTGGGACACCCTGTACTAGTTTGGTGGTGATATAAATGTTCATATTGAGTCTGGTAGTGATTGGTAGACGTGGATGGCGGAAACGACAAATTGGAGTTCTTGGAAGTCAACAGTCATGCCAATATATGTCGGTGCAATGAAATGTAGTGAGCCCGTAATATTATGACTCCCCGGTCATAATAGTATGACCGGGTTCATAATAGTTTAACCCCGGTCATAATATTGCAAAAACGTAACTCAACTTTCTGTCTGAAAGAGTTATTTCATTATAAGACATTGTTTATCACGTCCGTCATGCTTTTTCCGTCACACTTTTTAGTTTACTTACAATTTTAATTCTGAAACCAATTACATGTATTTTAATTTATGGCATGGAATGTTTGTCTCTGGTGCTTGGGTGTTTGTTGGTGTTTTCTATGTTCATGCGTGCGTACGTGCGTGCGTGCGTGCGTGCGTGCGTGTGTGTGTGTGTGTGTGTGTGTGTGTGTGCGTGCGTGCGTGCGTTTTGCTTCCGAATAGGGATTTTTGTGAAATCGAGGTCTTGGTAGCCAATTACATTCTATATTGTTACCGACTAAAATAAAAACAAACACGGTTTTCTGAAGGTATTTGCCCCTCGTACTCGCTAAAACGGAGACAAAGTATGGAATATTTGGTACCAGGGTGTAGATAAAACATTTTTTCTTTCTATATAATCTTTGTTTTGTGGAAAAATTCCCCTCCGGTCGAAAGTGATTGCAGATGAAACGGAGCACCCGTGGATAGGATGGCCCGAGAGTTATTTGCCTTTCTCTTATATAGAATATACGATATTTCCGCTTTGTCCCAAAACGCCCCAAACTTTATTTTTCGGCTCCAAATGTTACAAAATGTCAATTTAAGGACATTTTAACTTATTTTAGACATATTTCATGAGCCGAATGCCTGTGATCAGAGCTGTTCAAGTATTTATGTTTACATGTAGTTTGACTTCGAGCAGACAGTCGAAATAACCGGGTCATTGTCAAACAATCAAATGGCTCGTAACATTTTCTCGGGGTCAGAGGAGGTTATCGGAAGTTAACATGGAGTAGAAGTCCAGGCAAATCAACTCCGTCATTTTCTCCGGGAAATATCATCAAATAGTTTCGATAGAGGTTTGTTAATGGACAAGAACTTACCGTTTCTACAGATATAAATGTCTTTTCTTCCCGGCTACTTAGTAGATGTCGTGTTGATCTGCATTTTATATAGGAAATTTACCCCGGTACGAAACAATGGGCAAATCGGCTGCTGCACCGTGTATATGATATGACTATTATATTTCACAACTATAGTCTGTTTCGATCAAGTGCCAGTGAGTGTGATTACCTTTGCGGGTGGTTTATTCTAAGCAAATGTTGAATGCTGATTATTTTACTGAAAGGATAGCACCATTTATCAGCGTTTTACAACCTCACATTTGGTGAGTGTACAAGGTCCGAACAACAATTACAAATTCTGAACAGCAATATCGACATTTCATAGACCCTGTCTACAGGTAGTTCTGTTAATTTTGTTTCGGACAAAAGCACTCGTTTGAGCGTTTCTGACATCACGTGCATCTGTCGTTTCTTAGTATATTTGATGATGGAACGTTGCACAAAACACCGCACGAACCACAAGGTGTTGCATATGGCTTTGGTTTAAGCGATTTATTATCGTCAATAATGACACCATAGATACAACGTTGACTCCTTTGCAAACAGAGCAGATGCCGTCTGGACAGGAGAGTTGTTTATCAGGATCTCAAAATATTTTACTTGAATATGCCTTAAGTAAATGGCTTTAAACTGATTTTTTATGATTTTATATATAAACACTTTTTGTAGTTTTATGTACAGTGGCATCAAAGAGCGTTAATATGAGGAAACTGGTTAAACAGCCAGCTGTCTGAAAAGAGATCAGTGGGTGTTTACTAACATTCGGCTTTACGAGATTTTACTGCATCATTAACCCATTACCTCCTGGGCTATTTTTAGATTCAACTTCTTTGAATAAATCTACCGAAAAGGAACATTAACTAGAGAAAAGGGTTTTTGTTTAGAATTTTGTAGTTTGAAACCATTGTGATAAATAGAGCATTTGCTCCTATAGGAGCAAATGCTCTATTTATCACAAAGGTTTCACAAAGTGACTTTTACAGAGTCGTCAACAGTCGTCAATATGAGGGAATGGGTTAATAAAGATATAAAAGCAAACCAGGGCTATTTGAATTTGTAATTTTTACATATATAAATATGTTACACTTGTGAAAATTTCGTACGAAATCCTCACATGTGTGATAAACTCGTACAAATATGTCAAACATTTTTGAAAAATTCTTTCTCTTTCTGTTTTTCTGAAAGTAGAAACGTATATATGTCACATGTCAAAATAGTAGAAAAATATGATCATGCGAATATCCACACATTACAGAGAACACTCTTTGCTTCCCAAATAGATTACAGGGCATATTGTGTTTGCTCTGTCTGATATAGAGTCTTCGTATATCATTGAATGACGGGACATTTTGAGTAGATAGTCCATGTAGAACTTTGGGTCAACGAATGAAATGTCAATGTCACAATGGGTAAAATGCCATAATATTCAGCATTCAATATATTGATAATGTTTAGTCACTGATACATTTTTCACAATTTGATTGTCCTGAGTTTATTTTAAAAGTTCAATATGGTGTAAGGGGTCACTTGGTCTATAAGGTCAATGAAAAAGTAGCAAAGTCAACCAAAAACCCATACACGTGACGCAACCGCAACCAAATCATCGACAGAAAATAAGTGACACACACACAAAGAAAGAAAGAAACGCACACACGAGATAAAAACTTTAAACATCAACAAATGCACAAGTACATCGACACAAAGACACTACACACAAAAACATTCAGGGTAACAAAGAGCCCTTGATACATTTAGTGGTAAAACCAGCACTGGCAACAATGTCACAAACCATCATAAGGTGACACACATGAAATCCTTTACAATTCGTTAGCTAAAACGCTGTTTGTTACAAAAGATTAAAAACCAACTTTTTTCTCAATGATAAGTAGATAAATGTAGCTTTGTTCGTCAATGTGCCTTTCTGTTCGTCTGTTGGTCGCACCCATGCCTTTATGTGAAATTAACATACTTAATACAAACCGTATTTAACACCCATATGTGTATGCTGACAGAAATTCAAGTGTGTCCTGCCTCCTTATATAAATAAGAAACCCAAACACACAAATTCTAAACGATGTCAATTGGTATAAATAGAAAATAATAGTTTTTAAGAAACGGACGTGTTGCGACTTGAAATTAGGGAATGCCTATAGCAAGTTCTGGTTATTGACCTTCAATAATATCATACCAACGGAACCCACAAACATGAAGTCTTAACCAAGCGTTTGCCCGTCTTCCGCCGATTCCTTTATAGTACGCTTTGTTTCTAGAATAAATTCTGAAGGGAGGTGATCCCCTGAGAGCAAAAATTGCAACACAAAAAGAGAAAATTGCAGACTCGGTTTTATTGAGTCTGTTCATGAACAGTAATTGAAAGTGCAACACTGCTCACGCCCCTTAGCATCGGCTTAAGCGGTATTCAATTTTCAGAACAAGAAGTACTGAAATTCATGATCTCAAAGGATCAGAGAGTATAACAACACTGAGAATGAAGTACGGGGCGACGAACACCGTTGTTTCTGTGCAGGCTTCTTAGCCAGTGGTGTATACTAGATGGATTAGGAAATTGTATATTAAAGCAGACGAAATTTAGATTCTTGGTCTTTGAATTTTCATACTTTTAATAAGGTCTACACAATGTCGATCCACCTTCTCTAGCACAAATCTCATTGCTAGTGTTTGATTTGTAATTTTGATACAATGGTTCAAAAATACCCAGGAACAGGGATACACTTACCAACCGAGACGGAAGAACAGACTTTCGAGTTAATTCAAGAACTGCCGTAGTATACCCATTACAAAAATACCTAGAACTAGAGATCTAATTCTGAGCCTCAAGGGCTGGTGGTAGCTTAATGTAGGACAAAAAGCATGCCTAGATTTCATGTAGGAACTTTCTGCATTACTCTCTGGCATTAAGTAACTATATGTGTTCATTGATAGATACTTGATTGGGTACAAAGGCCATAGGCCCAACAGTACAAGGTGGCAAATACTGATTATTAGATGATCAACAGCAGAATGAGTTAAAGATCCTCATATACTCTACAAACATTCCAACAACCATACGCGTGCATGTGTTCGAGAGGAAACTGGTCTTACTTTGTTTTGGTAATCTATCACATAAAAATAATTAATTAATAGCAAATTATATTACATAACCATCAGTCAGAGTTCCGGTTGCTACAGGCACTCAGTTGCACGATCAGCACTCTGTAAACTTTGAAAAATGTAGCATTTGCATTATCAGTTAACGAAAAGTAAAGTAGGTGCGCGCTGACCGTGAAAGGAGTTTACCCGCGACAGGGAGGTAACTATCTAAACAAGTTCAATAGATATTCTGAAATACAAATTGTAGTTATTATAATTACTGTTCCTAACTAAAATAAACTTCATCGACTATTCATCGACTAATTGTCTGTAAATGAACTACATGTAACTAGTTTTAATTAAATCTGAAAATCATTTTATTCACTTTTATCTTACTTAATGTTACATAGTTTGTTTCCTGATCAGATGCTCAGCTACTTCACGTCTTATCTGGATCCAAACTACTTTCAAAAAGAATTCGAACCAGCTCAGCATAATATGTTTCTCTAAGGGATTTCAAGTGTAGACCTAAATGTACCACTCATATACAGATTATCATTTCTTATTTTAAAACTATTCTAAACATACGTGGCTAGTTTCCTTATTAACACTGGATTTTTCATTTGCATCAGCTCTATAAACTTCGGAATATTTGGAGTTCGCCAGAAATAAGACTTTCTCAATGCTGTGTATAAAGTACAATAAAAATGGAACTCGTCTTCGAGTGTGTTACATATATGAGATTTCCGTTCATTTATAGACACCTATGCTTATTCATAATCTCGTCGCTTCAGATGAGTTTTATTGTAGTTTCTAAATCAAACATAGTTTCATTTTTTAAAAATCATTATAAGAATTATTCCCCTCATATGATGCCGACAAAACCCGTTGGCATGCAATCTTTCAAAAGCAAGGCAAGAGCTAAGATAGGATACGTCGCAGAAATTAGAAAACGGAAATTAATGCAAATATCTTTTATAATACTTTAGGGGTTGTTTTATGCAACTCACCATTTTCCGGGATTTCATATGGAAGAAGCCAGGCAAGTCCAGTGGACTGGTAGTACTTGAACACAGGTATCGATTCTTGATTGGTGCTTGGCATGTGAATATTCACAAGTATTTTGTCAACGCCAAGATATCGCAACATTTCAAACCATTCAACTAATGCAGTTATGTTTTGCTGTCCATAAACCAGCTTTGAACAAATAGCAAATCCATCGCTGTTGTCTTCCGTTGGGAAGACTGGTGTGATGTATGTTGTATTACTAAGGGGACAACTTCCATTAAACACCATACTGATACCATTAACGTCGCCATAGTCATTATCAAGCAGACAGTTATATGACGCAGCGACAAGTTCTTCGTTCGCAACCTTCCATTCAGTGTTTTTCGAAGAAGGTGTTTGTTGTATGGTGCCATTCTTTAACCTAATACAGCAACTTGAACTTGCATTTTTCAGAACATTGTGTTGCCATCCAGTTATTACAATATATTTGAAACCCGACCGTTGAAGATCAGCCGGTTCATCTGTTTGAGGACTCAGCTCTCTCGTGCCAACAGCTGAATACATATAAACCCGGTGACCAGAAATCTTTACCAAATGTTGTAGATCAGCCCAAGAACTTGAGCCGCGTCTCCGTAAGTTGTGCACTGTTTTCTGAGTTGTGTCGTCATCGACATTCAGGTTAGCGTCGTGTACAATATTTTGAATACCTGCAAATCTGCTCAATGACTCTCTACTGGCAAACCTGCTCGTTGATGCTTCCTGAAAAATAGCACTGTTACTTTAAAATGTCATTATAAAAAGGTCACCATTAGATTGTTCAAAACTAGCAAAACGAGTTTGTACTAAAAATATTTACTCTTTAATTGGGACGGTTACCGAAAATGCGACTCGCGGGATTCTCTACATGTGTCGACATTGTGGCAAAATGTGTAATCAGTTTGATCCAAACAGTATGGTATTCAAATATTGATTAGAATATATTCAATTAATTCGGCCCCAAAAGAGTTGGATTTGGTTAACATGGAATCTTCTTAACTTTAACCCATTTATTCCCATATAATTTAAGGAAATTCCATCCAAATCTTAATTTGGAAACCATCTAATTTTCATGTTGAGAAGTCACATCAAACAAACCATTTGTTGGTATAAGATATTACAATCGATCGGTTCAGCAAACATGATAAAAAAAAGGGTCTTTCAATAGTCCTCTGATCTGGGTCTACATTGTGTTTATGTCGTATGTCCCTATGTTGTGACCAGTATTTAAATCGTCTCGAAGATAATGGAGATATGACGATTTTAATATTTGAATACGCTCCTTTAATCTGTTCCTTTGATCAGGTAAAGGTTTAATTACACGAGATGAAATGTTAAATCACGCAGAAATGGACTGTTGTAAAGTGGTGCAATAATTAGAATGTGTAGGATGTCTGGGTATCTTGTAGAACAATCTCGCAGATCAGTTGCAGTTTCATTGATATTCTTCAAGATACAACCTAAGTACATGCATGAGACATGCAGAAAACAGCACATACAAAACACGCAGCCGTCCGAACAGCAGCAGGATGAAAAAGGTAAATGTATATAAAAGATACAAAGAGACACACAAAGACATAACAAACAGACAATAGAGGAACGGTGGACGTATCGCCTTGGAACGGCCAATGTCACTGGGGGGTTAAACCGGTTAAGAGGTGCCCAACCTTGCACTTATCCCATCCCCACCCTAAAAGACAAACAGTGTAAATAAACGTATCTCCTCTCCGACTAATCTACAGAAACCGCAACGGCAAATACAGCTATAAATTACATGTAAAAACGAAACCATATTTAAGTGAAACGAACTGGGTGCACCTATCGCTAGTGTACTCAATGATTGAGCTGCAGAGTAATTGTAAATTAATAAAGGGTACGACAAAAACGAGATATAACAAAGATCCGACGTCCTCCTTTCCCCACTCTGAAACACTGACCAACGTAAATATCATCACTCGACTGCAAACAGTTTGATTCCAGGGCCCATGCTTATAAAACTTTTAGATGAGTCTGAGTTCGTTCTCAAGTTTTTTTTATTGGTCAGATTTGAGCCTTTGGCTCAAATCTGACCAATCAAAAGCTTTAGAACTCAAATCTGACCAATCAAAAGCTTTAGAACGAACTCGGCGGCTATGTTGGAGTCTCATCGGGATTCGAACTACTTGTCATTCTGAGACTGTTTTGAAAAGAAATAGACTAGATATATAAATACTAATTGAAGCATGCGATCATATATATGCAGACAATGGCTCGGAGTACAGAAAGCATAAAACTGCTACAGCTACTGTTATATTTGTGTAATGCACAAAACAGAGCTCCACTGGACAAGATGCGTGAATTATAACATTTTCAAGAATAAAAAAGTTTCTGTTCCAAGGCCTATGTCGTAACCACAATTCTAAAGAGTGGTTTACAGCAAATGCTTTGGTGGTGACGAAAAGACGCTTTAAGTATTTAAGTACGCACCTTTATCTGTTATCCGGCAAAATATTAATCTCAAGCACGGACATTTTATGTATTTGTTTGTAGGGCTTTTTGTTATTTGTTTTGTTTTTATCTTTGTCTTACTTTATATATAGACGTGCCTTTTAAGGCCTTTGCAAACAGAAGTGATCCAGACCAGATGGCTCCCATACGAGCCGTCTGACCAGGGATTGTTCCGTTTTTATACGCCCGTTTGAAAAAACGGGACGTATTATGGAATGGCGCTGTCTGTCCGTCTGTCCGTCCGTCCGTCTGTCTGTCTGTCCGTCTGTTCGTCTGTAACATCTCTAACTCAGGTTCCCCTTGGTGGATCCTTCCTAAAATTAACCACAATGTTTATCTAGACATGCTACAGTAGCCTGCCAAGTCCCGTCTCGTTTATCCAAGGTCAAGGTCGCTTAAGTGGACTTAGAATTTGCGTTTAGCATTTGCGTTAAGCAAAACTGTTAACTCAATTTATGTGGAACAAGTCCACTTATTTACATAACCATTTTAGATTAAGCTTTTAAGCTTGGAACACTTGTTCACCATCACAAGCTTCACCTGTAGGCAAGAGTACATAACTCTGTCTAACATTTTGGCATAATTATGACGCTTTTTAGCTTGGAAATTTTGGTTAAGGTTTTGGTTAAAGTCCACTTATTTACATAATCCTTTCAAATAAAGCTTTTAAACTTAAAACATTTGTTCATCATCACAAGCTTCACCTGTAGGCAAGAATACATAACTCTGTCTAACATTTTGACATAATTATGACGCTTTTTAGCTTGGAATGTTTGGTTAAGGTTTTGGTTAAAGTCCACTTATTTACATAATCCTTTCAGATAAAGCTTTTAAACTTGAAACATTTGTTCACCATCAGAAGCTTCATCTTCATCTCAGGCATTTAGACACAATTATGGCACTTTTTAATTTAGAATTTTTGGTTAAGGTTTTTTGTTAAAGTAAGCCTATTTACAACCTTGAAACTTGGTCGCACAATTGGACTTAGAGTTTGAATTTAGCAAATACGTTAACCCCAGTTTATGTTGAACAAAACCTCGACGGGCGTATATTGTGCCCATTGGCACTCTTGTTCTTTATTGAATAATACGATCCGAATCTACAGTTTACATATTGTATGATATTATTGATATTCATCATGCCATTATTTCTTACATGAATATTCATGAAATAAATGCTTAACTCACATAGTAATACCGTAAACACTAGCTAATTGGAACATTTAGTGACTGCTGAATGCAGTGTAAAATTCATGCACGACTCTCACCCTTCTGTAATCTGCTACCTGTCTTAACCTTTTACTCCATGAATACGCCTTTTAAAGCACTTGCAAACAGAGTAGACTTAGACGAGACGGTTCTTGTATGCCTGATATGTTTGTCTATTGAATAATGCAGATATAATAGGATTCTACAGTTTCTGCTATGATAAAAAATATCATTTCATATGCTTTTGTAAAATCATCTAAATAATATTCGTGACTGTATCATTTCTTACATGAGTATTCATGAAGTAAAGGGTTAACGACTGATAATAATATTTATTTGAATGAATAAGAAAAGACGATGTTTTTATATTGTATTTGCACGTGTATTGTAAATGGCTTCTGCAAGGAATGATAAACATATCCGGTTAGGGTTCGAGAGAATTCGGGGTGTAAACTTATTAACTCTTTCACAAGGGCCAATCCGTGATAATCTTTGCAAATACTTTTGATCCAGATGAGACGCCTCAGGAACGAAACTGTTTGACACTGATTTTTTTTCATAAAGGAAATTACAAAAATGCAACTTTCAAACCTGAAGCAAGCCATAACCTCAGCAGGTAAAATTTATTTTGACACTGAAAGGGCTAAGTGATAGATACGGTAAAATCCCTCTATTTCAGGCTAATAATAGTAATTTATGCAAGTGGCTGCCTAATGCAGTGTGAACATCATGCCCGAAAGCTCCTTTGGGAGCTTTCGGTATGACGTTCAGTCTGCATTAAGCTGTCATCTGTTTTAATAACGTGCATTGATACTAATTTGATCATCCGGCTTAGAAATGGTTTTACTTTATTTGATAATGTGAGATACTTTGAAACAGATTTGATAACTGAAACAAAACATATCCTTTGAACTGCCTTTCTCTCTCTCTCTCTCTCTCTCTCTCTCTCTCTCTCTCTCTCTCTCTCTCTCTCTCTCTCTCTCTGTCTGTCTGTCTGTCTCTCTCTCTCTCTCTCTCTCTCTCTGTCCACCTCTCTTCTCTCTCTTCTCCTCCCTCTCTGTGTCTCTCTGTCTCTGTGTGTGTCTCTTTCTGTCTCTCTCTCTGTATCTCTCTCTGTGCCTCTCTCTGTCTCTCTGTTTCTCTGTGTCTCTGTCTGTCTGTCTCTCTGTCTCTCTGTCTGTCTCTGTGTGTGTATGTGTGTCTCTCTCTCAGTCTCTCTGCCTCTCTCTCTCTCTCTCTCTCTCTCTCTCTCTCTCTCTGTCTCTCTCTCTCTCTCTGTCTCTCTCCCACTCTCTTAGATATTTAACTCATAACTGTAATACTTGTACACTGCAAATATTTGCCTTTGTTGACTTTCCCAATTCATATTTCTTTAAAAAAAAAATCAAACTTGATACCAACTATTTGCTTACTCTTTAACCTCAATAGATGTTTTATAAATTATATAATAAAACTCCCTCTAAACAGGAATTCTAGATACTTATGTGCATGTGCTTGCTTAATGCAGGGTGGTAGTCATGCAGAAAGCTCATACAGGATCTTTCTGCTTGACTTAAGTCCTGCATTAAGCTGCCACCTATCTCCAATGCCGATATTTATACTAAATGTAACGTCCGGTTTAAACGGGTTCTCATATACATGAAGGCTGATTAATTACACATTCAACGATAGGTGAAACATCCGAGTTGTATATACAGCAAATCATCTCTAAAACTACCACTTCATTAATACGAGTAGCTATACATGCGTCTTTAAAAGCAGATGGTTGCTTAATGTAGGAGGAAAGTAATGCAGGAAGCTCCTGTAAGAGCTTTTTGCATAACTGTCGCCCTGCATTAAGCTACCATCTGCATTTAAGACTGAGAAGTATACTTCTTTTTGATGGTCGCTTTAAAGGGTTTTGACTGTAATTAATTGTCGGTTTTATTAAAGTCCCTTTTCAAACCAAAACAAACGATAGTTATATTAATTAATCATGAGCACTATACGAACGATATATAAGCGACAATACCATACAACCATACAGAACAAAGTTTAACCCTTTTCTATAAAAAAAACAATCTTTCTACACATCTGCAAACAGAGTATACCCAGACTCAGGGTATGTTTCTAAGATATGTTTCTAAAGTTTCTGCCATGGCCAAACATTACTGTGTCCATGTGCCATTATGAAAAAGTAATATAATTAATATTCATCATGTCATTATTGCTCACGTGAGTATTCATGGAGTAAAGAGTTAACCCATTCTCATAATACAAAATGTCTGCTCAATCTCTGGTTTGCTGACATTTTCACTGATTTTTTATTCGTTACATTCTATGAGAAATGTTTGACCAAGCGTTACACATTTTGGTCACGGTGAGATCTCATCTGGATCAGAACTGTTTACAAATACCAGCGCTTAGCATGAAAAGTGTTAATTAATATGCCTGCTTGGTTCAACGTATCACATAAATACCCGTTTAAAAATCAAAGCGCTGAAATCGTTGAAAGACTGGCGGAAAAGTAGCCCCGCCCCTGGCAGTCATGTTTCTTTTAGGTGTCAACATCATAGAAATTTTGGCAGAGGTTTATCAGAGGACTATTTCTGTCAAGTATCATTCAAATTTTACCCTTTTGTTTGAGAAGATTTCTTAAGGTTATCGGCGCGAAGGCATGAGTGGAATTTCACTGGTAGGAGGGCTGATTTATTACGAATTTTGAGAAAAAAATTGAAATGTAATTTTTATGGCTTTCGGAGCCATATAGCAATCGGTCTCTTTACGGCAACGAGTTCACTTGTCTAGTGAACATGCGCAAGACAAAATAGTTTTCTTCAAGTCTGCACTAGTTTGGTTGTAAAATGTTCATGTATTTGTTTACTCTTCATGTATTTAATAATAATTCGCTGTTTAAGATAATTACTACTAATCTACACAAAGATAAACTTTTTAAAAGTCTTGAATTTTAATAAACTCCAAAGAAGACGCGAACGAATATTTTTACCGTAGTTTTCGCAACACCTTGGCGTTCTAAAGCAGAAAGAATATAGCCGAGGTTTCCGATTGCATTTTTATACACATTCGTAACTGATTAGCATATAGACCTACATCTTCAGTCAATCAAATGCCTTTTGCGTCGTATATCGGTCATTTCCGTTTGACCCGTACTCAGATTAGAAATAGGAAGTTTCATAAAGGACAAGGTCAAAGAAATCTAAAATAATCAACCAATGAAATTCGGAATTCCCATATACACATGTATCACGCATCGAACAGCGTGTTTTGACTATGGCACCCAACCTCAACACAAGTCTAAGTCTTACAAGAAGTAAAACTGTAACAACACGGGGTTCTATCGGCTTATCAAAGTAAGTATTATCCATAGAAGGTTTTCAACACATATTCAATCAAATTATATTCCAGTGTCAATAACAACTGTGAAAATAGAGCCCCTTCTATGTATCGTGTAACCGCCGAGTCGCCGACACTGTCGTTTGCTCTAGACGTTTATGTCGTGTAAAAGCGAAAGTAGGTAGCAATTTGTTGAAATGTCTTTCCCAGATTACAACTCTACTTCAGACTGTAGTTCTGAATTTGAGTTTCATCAGGTTCCAAACAACTACCGTAATTGTATGTACATGTATGGATCTACTTAGTAATTAAAAATAAAAACAGTCTACCTTCAATTTGTAAGCAGACTACATTTATTCAAAATAAACGAGTGCTGAACATGGAAAAATAAATGTTATGTGTAAGAATTAGTTGAACAAAAAATGTAGGATTATAGTAGCCTTTGTATAACTTTGATGTTGTGCTTCAGTTTTTGCATCAGCTTTGGACATGAAAGCATTAATTGACCCTTTACTTCATGAATATTCATGTAAGAAATAATGACATCATGAATATAATTAAGATATTCTTTTGGCCATAGTAGAAACTAGAAGCATGTCTATATATAAACAGCAGATCATGAGATGGCTCCTTTTGTTTCAGTCTGTCATATTTTATGCCCCCAATCAATGGGGGGGCTGATATTGCCTGTTTGTTGGCTTGGCTCAAACTTTAATGTTGGCAATAACTTTGTAGCCATTGCACATACATACCTCAAACCTGGCGTGCCTGTGCAACTTACGGAGGCGAACATTTTTATTTTATTTTAATTTTTTTTTTTTTTTTTTGGGGGGGGGGGTTATTAAAATCAAGGTCATATAACAGTTAAATGTCACATTACGGGTCAAATTTATATCAGGCGCATAGTGTTTCACAAAAATGTGTTGTTATTAATACTTTTATCAATTCCATGACGTTATTGTTATTAACGTGTACAGCAATTTCTCCCCTTACACTTAACATCCATATCAAACGCGAAAGCCATTATGGCCATTCAGGCCTTTGATTTGTTTATAAGTGTAATAACAGTATGCATGGAAATAATACAATTTTATATAGTTGGAAACAGGTCGACAGTTTTTTTTATCCCTGTTGAATTGTTTGTATTTTGAAAATAAAAATATTATGAAATGATTTCTCCTAATTTTTCCTATGGTCAGGACTAATAAAAACTTTAGTAATGCACCGGAAAGATTATATCAACGGTAACAGCCGATGTACGATGACTAAAACGTTGCGGAAGATAAATGCACAAGAGACATATACACACGTTTCTGGTTTAATGCCGATTTAAAGCTAGTTTAAAGAAATACCGTATATTTGCTTTATAAAGTTTTGCCTTTAACAGTAAAATTCCTACAACTCTATAAATAAATGTTTTAGTTTATTATCGACTTGGAGTCAGTGACGATATCGATGTCATTTCATCGGAACTGACAACACATATTTTGCTTTACAATTTCGAAACAGAAAGAAAGAAATTTAATGCCATTTGTTGTTGAATACTTCGTGCATTATGTTTCTAACCAAACTGTGATCGGATTATCCTTGATAAATTGACTTGCTGCTTTAAATGACCATAAATGATCAGTATGGTATACAACATTGAATAGAACGTTAGTCAGTTCATTAATCTAAAAATAGAACTCAAAGTACTGAAGGTGCTCGTCCGGGGCTCGTTTATTCTAAACAGATTGTGCTTATGGTTTTATTACATTAACCCTTTCCCTGTTGCATATTCGCGTAAAAATGACAACATGAATAGTTATTAGCTGCTTTTTTTATAATGACTGGATTATTTTGGTACTGGTAGAAACTAGAGTCGAGTCTATGATAATTTCATAAGCAATTATATAGAGAAGACCTTGATCAGACTATTCTAAGAGCTGATTGATATGGGTCTACTATATATGCAAAGCGCGAAATCACGTTCGTAAAGTGTTTCGCTACTTTCATTTTTTGGAAATTTTGGAAAAGATTGTGAACTATTATTTACAGATGAAAATGCTGTTTATCTTTTTCAATAATACAACTGTTTCACTAAACAAAATTATCTACTTGAAATCTTGAGACTATACCATCAATATTCTTCAAATGTTTAGCATGGGGTATATGTGTTGTTCTTTTATTTACTGATTGTTACTTTTATTTGCTCTGTTTTTCGGCAAATAGCTATAAAGCTAATATTGTGTTTGTAAAACAATGACAACATAAATAGTTATTAGCTATTTTTTTCATAATGACTGGATTATTTTGGTACTGGTAGAAACAAGAGTCGAGTCTATGATAATTTCATAAGCAAATAGAAAAGACCTTGATCAGATGTACGACTATATTCTAGGAGCTGATTGATCTTGGTCTAATAAATATGCAATGCGTGAAACCGCGTTGTAAAGTGTTTCGCTACTTTCATTTTTTGGAAATTTTGGAAAAGATTATGAACTCTTATTTACAGATGAAAATGCTGTTTATTTTTTCCAATAATACTTTTTTTAACTAAACAAAATTATCCACTTCAAATCTTCAGACTATACCATCAATATTCTTCAAATGTTTAGCATGGGATTTATGTGTTGTTCTTTCATTTACTGAGTGTTACTTTTTTTTGCTCTGTTTGTCGGAACATAGCTATAAAGCTAATGTTATTACGTTCTACATAACCGACTCTAAATAAAGCTTCTTGTATCTTATGTGGGGGAAATGGTAAAGTAAAATAATAGCTGTTTAACAGCTTTTTCTTTTATTGCTATTTTTGCAGAGGAGGACGAAGTGTTTGTTAGATAGATAGATAAATTTATTCCAATATTGTGCAAGTAGCATGGTTATACTAGCAATTAAAATAGTTCTTTCATGTTGAGTGACCTCCGTTAAACAGGTAGGGACCTTCTACTCTTCCAGGAAAATTAATCTATTTATTAACATGAGATACTGAAATATTCATGACATCAGCGTACAGTTTACATTATAAAAGTGTAAGATTAAATTCCAACTATATATTAAGCGGTATTAAGTGGGTTTTTTTTAACTAGAATAGAAAAAGTGCGACTGTAGCAGCATATGGTTTTTATCTCGGGGACGTTATTTTCTAAATCGTGGTAAACTTTTGCAATCAGGTTTTATCAAGATTAGTTTCTGAGTTTTGATTAGGATCAAAACTGCGTTGTGTATTGGACCTAATTGTTTGACAGCCATTTAGTGGTGGAATAAGTGTAGAATACTGCAGGTGTATAAAGAGATTGTATTTTCTTAAGTCGAGTTTACTTTGTACTGTTAATACGTATTTGGTGTTGTTAGGCTACTTAGTAAACGGTATGGATCCTGATGACATATCGGTTTATTCAATGTCTCCTCCGGATCTAAACCGTTCGATGATTGCATTGCAAATATGGTTTAAGAATAAATACAATATTATAATATGATATAAATCAAGTTATGCAGCGGATGTCATTTTGATTAGCAGCTTAAAGATTACTCATGCCACAGAATTGATCATCACATTCGTCATCCTATTAGAATTGCAATGTACAGTAGAACCTGTATTAACGGACTATTAATTCATTGAACGCTCAAAGAAAACAACTCCTGTCATTCTCTATGTTTGTACACCAGTAAATAATGTGTAATCTATAACATAGTTGACAAATTAACAGCAATTTATTTAGTGACGAAAACTAGCATTTTTACTTGTATTTACACATATCACGTTTGTCAACAAGCATTTTAAGTTGCTCAGGTTTTATAAAGTTGTCCATGATATTACAAATGTTTATTTCTTTGACCAGTTCCAGTTCCATTTATACTAGTCTAGTTACTTGTCCAGTATTAATAAAGTTAATTAAAGTTATTTATTTTTTCTTGTGTTATCTTTATGAATTGCCCTATTTCACAAAGTTCACCTTCAACATTTAATGTGCTAATCTTTAGAATAAACGCACATTTTATATAACATCATACAGAATAATGTTTGTTAAGTGCAATCATTCTTATGAAAAATGTCTATTTGAACTTCTAACAAAAATTGTCTGTGATATAATTATATACAGTTTTCTTCAATACTTTAGTTTTTAACAGTCACAATAACCCCCACATGAATTAACATTATTACATCGACAAAGCTTTTAATATCAAACACATGAAATATTTGTCTTTTCAATGGGTTTTCCATATACTGCTTTTCCATATATGAACAAATTATATCTGGATTTTGGGCACATTTTAATAGGTTTGTAAGCACAGACTGTAAATGCCATGTTTTGTTTCTCCTTTGCTGTTATCCAACTCTATTCGCGCCCTTTGATGCTTTGCATCAATGGTTTTCTTGTAAATATTGTTCAGATGTTGAAGTGGGTTTTATGGTACAGAAATTGTTCAAATGTCCAAGGTCACTCCTCTAAAGGTGATATTGCCACGTCCTAAACCTTATCAGGAGTGTAGCTGTATCCAAATATAATGTACGCTCTGTGGCTATAGGGGTCCGAGAGCATGTTCCCCTGGGGAAATTTTAGAATTGTGCAGTTTTTAAACCATCCTATATGGGCAAATGCTCTATTTATCACCATGGTTCTAAAAGGTTACTTTCTACAAAGGCACCAAAAGTTGTCAATATGAGGGAAAGGGGTAAAGCTTACATGACAAGACAGAACATATATCAAGGTCTTAGCCCTTAGCCTTCGAGTTTTGTTCCATTTTGGTCATAATAGTGTTTTCACCTTTCAGATTGATGTTACGCACGTGCGTAAGTGCGTATAGCTAGCTACGCCCCTGTTTATCCTGCTGTAAAAAATGTCCGATTCAACCGCGACCTGTTATAATTTTCATTTACTTCCGATTTGTTCAATCTTTTAAGAAACTTTGAACTGAGTGTCAAACTGTTTGGATCCTGATGAAATGCCGAGTTACTCGGCGTCTAATCTGAATCCAAATTGTTTGTAAATGTCAGTTACGTCGTGCTTAGCAGAACTAAGGTTTGGTATGGATATTTGAGTCATATTGTGTACCTAAGGTTTGGTATGGATATTTGAGTCATATTGTGTACCTAAGGCATGGTATGGGTATTTGAGTCACATTGTGTAACTAAGGTTTGGTATTGATATTTGAGTCATATTGTGTACCTAAGGTTTGGTATGGATAGTTGAGTCATATTGTGTACCTACGGTTTGGTATGGATAGTTGAGTCATATTGTGTACCTACGGTTTGGTATGGGATTTTGAGTCATATTGTGTACCTACGGCTTGGTATGGATAATTGAGTCATATTGTGTACCTACGGTTTGGTATGGGATTTTGAGTCATATTGTGTACCTAAATTTTGGTATGGATGTTTGAGTCATATTGTATGAAATGGTATTGAAATTTAATTTCTTCAAATTCTAGGATCTACAGTAAAACACTTCTAAACCGGAATTTTAATTGAAAACAGTTTAGATACGTTTAGGCAGCTGGCTCATTAAGGAGGTCTCTGCATGACTTTCATCCTGCAATGAGCTACCACCTGTTTCCAAGACAGATAGTTATGCTAAATTTAATGTCCGGTTTAGAGGGGTTTAACTATAGTTAAACTCTCAAACGACATTGGTCCTTCAATAGTTTGCTGTTTGCTAGTAAGTGCAGTAAAATGTTCCCCGCAATCCGGTTATTATGCAGATGTTGCATTATATCTGTATACGCCTAGTTTAGGCTTTTCATTACAGTAAAACCCCTCTAAACCGGACGTTAAATATAGATATCGGTCTTGGAGACAGGTGGCAGCTTAATGCAGGGTGGAAATCATGCAGAAAGCTCCCCTATAAGCTTTCTGTGTGACTTTCAACCTGTATTAAACAGCCACCTGCCTAAAAGTATCTAAATTATTATCTACTAAAATTCCGGTTTAGAGGGACTCTACTGTACTCCATAGTAACTGATTGTAAACTACTTAACCATTAAAGTATCTAATGAAAGGGGTAAAGGAAGCCAACTGAGCACCACATGTTCCGTGTTATTGTGTTCACATTCTATAGGAAAGAATGACATTCAGGATTAACTCGTTCGCTGCTAAATCTTGTCGTTTGCAAAATTTGTCGGCTGCTAATGTTTGTTTGTTTGTTTAATGTTCTCCCATTTTCTTTCAAAAACATAACCTCGGTTACAAACAGTTTGGATCCTGATGTGACGTCGAAATCGTACACAGTCGTTGAAAACTATATCGGACACTCGGCTCCGCCTTGTCCAATAGAGCTCTTAAAACCCATTAGGTTTCAGTACGGGACTCAACACTGTATAATAACTTATATTATATACCAAAACGACCTATAATTTGTACTCTACAGAGCAGGTACTCGGGAATCGTGTATATAGGCACTAAATGACTATGTAACTCACGAGACCTTACAGTGTGGGACATGAGTCACTAATGTCATTTTCAAACAGTGTTCACCTAGATGACAAGGCTCCTAGAGGAACCCTCCAACCAGGGTCTGCACTGTTAGTCGTGCTAAACTTTCCTTTAGAAAATCCCTAAATATTCACCATAAACGTGACCTGTTTGAATTTCGGAATAGTTCATTTAGAAAGTCAGCGTTGTAAGGGTTCCATGTTAAACCCTTTGTTTAACCCTTTCCTCCATAAATACGCCTTTCTACGCCTCTGTAAAATCACCTGTTGAAACCATTGTGATAAATAGAGCATTTGCTCCTATAGGAGCAAATGTTCTATTTATCACAATTGTTTCAAACTACAAAATTCTAAAAAAATCATTTTCTCTAGTTAATGCTCCTTTTCGGTAGATTCATTCAAAGAGGTTGGGTCTAGAAATAGCCTATGGAGGAAAGGGTTAATAACCATGTAAGAAAAATGACATCAGTAATATTATGCTCGGGTAAAAACTTGAGAATCAGGCCCTGCACCTATAAAACTTCGATGAGCACGATATTATATACTCAAGGGAAAGTGTTCAACGCTCTGAATTAACATTTGCCTTGCAAATAGCATTATTAGCGCTACTCCAGACCATGTGAATTACTCAGACCCCCCCCCCCCCCAAAAAAAAAAAAAAAGAAAATGTGATCGAAGTACGTAAAACTAGCCTAAAACTATCTATTTGAACCTTAAACCACTCAAAAAAAACAAGAAAAACTCGACCCGGAAAAAAATTCCTATCGGGTCTATATAATTATGTATTGAAAGGTACCTAACTACGTCAGATCAGCGGCGGAAAATACAACAGTCATGTTTTTCAAAGTCTTACAGCAAAGTCAATTCAATACCGATTTCAATCATTTTGGTCTTGATCTGTTCCAAATTTCATATGCTAAGCGGCACAATTAGTGCTTTCCTTAATTATTGCTCCGTCTTGTCGCTGCATGATCGCGAATTTGAAAAAACGCTAGAGCGAAACGATGTGACTCCCGCCAGGATGCATAGACGTATATAGAGGGATCTGTATTCCTTAATCTTTTCAACAAAAACGCGAATTATGGTGAAACACTATCGAAAAACATTTGCAGTCTACTACGAGGCGCCAGTTTTCTTTCTCCAACTTTCCTATAGAACGGATGCGACCATTTGCTGTGACCATGCTCATACAAATTGACTACTACTTCCGGGCACCTTTGGCTTCAAGCAGACTATGTCACTATAACACACGTGTAATTGAAAAGTGTACTTAGTACACAACACGTGTACAAACATGGGCACTTATTGTTAACCAGTTCCTTCATATAAACACCCTTTCACGACTTTATAAACAGAAAAGATCCAGATTAGACGGATCCAAAATGAACCGTCTGATCAGCATGTGCTCTGTTTGCTTATGGTATAGTATAGGTCAGTATCTATGCTTATAAAAAAAAAATTGAATCTGAGCTCGTTCACAAGTTTTGGATTGGTCAGATTTGAGCCAAGGACTCAAATCTCACCAATCAAAAGCCTGAGAACGGACTCAACTATAAACCTTTATAAGCATGGACCCTGATTCTACAGTTTCTACCCGAGCCAAACTATCCTGTAAGCATATGACATTATAAAGATTTAATTGTTAACTACATGATTACAGTTCATGTTATAGATTTAAAACAAATTGCTATAAAATAGTATATTTATTTTCTCAAAATAACTTCTCTATAGCAACTTCATGTCTTCTCCCTGTTGAATATTCATGTATGAAGTAATAACATCCTGAATATTTATTAGCTGAAATTTTATAATTGCATACTTTTATGTACACATGGTGTTTTGATATCTTGTAGAAACTGTAGAGTCAGATCTTTTATAAGTCCATAAGCAAACAGAGCAGTGTCTGATCTGACTGTCCCTACAGGAGCCGTCTGGATATACTGTTTGCAAATGCGTGAAAAACATTTATATGAAGGAAAGGGTTAGCATGTATCCTTCAATATATAATTATACTAACCGTTTGCGATGTTATGAGTTGCGATTGTATGTATTTTAATAGGAATACACATCCTAATCCAAAGACACAAGCTCTAATCAACGAAAGTTTCCTTATGGCCCTTATTCCTACTAGCAACCTCATGGTGGAGAACTATACCGCGTCGCCTCCAGAAGTGTTGTGTCAGATCGATTTTGCCCGTGCTCAATTAATACGCTTAATCCTTGACCTTGTAATTTATTGTAAGAAACATATCTGTTAGCTGATTTTGTATAACACATGGTTACAACAACAAATGTAGAACCAGATGTATATATGACAATAAGCAAACAGAACTGAACCTGATCAGAAGGTTTTCTACAGGAGTTGTCTGATCTGAGCTTACTCTGTTTGCAAAGGCGTATGAAGTAAATGTTACCTTAACTTTCCTGAACCATTTCTCATTGACAGAAAATATGGTCTGCATCAATTAGTTAAGTTTGTTTCTCATTTTTTTTTCAAACAACTAGATATCAAGTGTGAAATAGTTTGGAACCTATGAAAGTGTATCAACTTGATCCAGATTATTTGCAAACGTTATCAAACGGTATCACAAATACGCACAACACATATTAACCATTCTCTTGCTATTCGCGTCAATATACGTACCTGTAAATAGTGAAGACCCAGATGAGACAGCTCCTGCAGGAGCTGTCTCATCAGGGTCTGCACTATTTACAAGTTGATTGTGCAACCAGTGCACAGCAGTGATTTTACAGCGAAATACTTGTACACAGTGAAGATATATGTAATTATACAACAGGGCATGGGTAAAGAAGGAGAAATGTATTTTAAAATTCAGCAAGAGAAGGGTTAAGGATACAGTATACTGGCCGAAAAACGCATGCCCAATACTTGGCAAGACATCAGATGTCATTCTACGAACACTCAAACGCATGCCATTATTGATCTTTAACACAGATGACAGCTTAATGCAGGGTGATAGTCATACAGCTCCATGACTTTCATCCTGCATTAAGCAGCCACCTGATTCATTACTTCTTCATTACTAAAAGTTCGTAGTATTGAGGTTTTACTGTAAATATATAAGCATATTTTTTAAAAGCAGGTGGTTGTTTAATTCAAAACACCTCCAATAAAATACAATACAATAAACTCCCTCTATAGCACTTAATGAATGCACATTGGGATTTATAACAAAAGGTGGTTGTTAGACACACAATGAAAGTAATGCAGAAAACTGCTGCCGGACCTTTCTGTATAAATTCAATCCTGCTTTAAGATACCATCTAAAAACTAGGACTCAAACTTAGACCTCTTTTTGGTGGTCGCAATATAGGGGATTTACTGTACATAACGCGAAGAATCACTAAGCATATTTGATTTCACGTTGGCATACACTGGTGATTGAGAGGTATTATGTTTATAGTAATGCCCTTCTAAAACAACCACTAAAAGGGGTCTAGTTCTGGTTCTGAAAGACAAGTGGTAGCTTAATGCAGGATGAAATTCGTGCAGAAAGTTTTCTGCAAAAAAATCGTCCTGCAATAAGCAACCACTAACTCTAATAAAGCCCGTTGTGCATTCATTAAGGAGTCCTTATAGAAGGGTTTTACTGTATGTATTTGTTTTATATGTTCAAGCCCAAACAGCAAGCTAGCTAATAAGCAAGCCTCCACTAAGGCCGGTCATCGTTTTTGTCTGGCTGTGCTCTTTTTGAAGGTCGTCTATGTCAAAATGGAAGTTTTAATTTGATAAATCCTTATCCATTTGCACTCGTCAGTCACATGCAAAATTAGTCGTCTGCTTCCTTAATGTTATTTTTGTTTCATTTTGTCTTCAAATATGTACATTTCAGAGTGTCCGATAGTTTGCATCTTGATGAGACGCCGAGTAGAGTACATGACATTTTAACATTCAGGAAGCCATCCAGGACCTTTTAAGAAAAGGAAATATTCCAAGTTTATCTGAATTAAGAGTACACAACGCTATACCTACTATTCTGACTGCCAATATTTGCACTTGGTTGCAATCTTATAGCATTACATATTGACTCTGGAAAGGATAAGAAACAAAAGGGGCTGGAGTGCTTTACGATAAATCAAAGGTAAATAACTCCAGATTGGATAAACTGACTTTGACCAGAATTGAAATTTGTTTCTTAAATAGTGTCTCTAAATATAATAAGGGTATATGAAGAAATAAAGATGCTAGACTGTACTAGTAAACATAAAATATGTAACTGTGGATTAATTAATTCAATCAAGGGCAACACCTCTAGAGCAAAATGTTCTTATGACGATACACATTATTAACCCTTCTCTTGCTGAATTTTAAAATACATTTCTCCTTCTTTACCCATGCCCTGTTGTATAATTACATATATCTTCACTGTCTACACGTATTTCGCTGTGCGATCACTGCTAAGGAGTGCACTGGTTACACAATCAACTTGTAAATAGTGCAGACCCTGATGAGACAGCTCATGCAGGAGCTGTCTCACCTGTGTCTTCACTATTTACAGGTAGGTATATTGACGTGAATAGCAAGCGAAGGGTTAACCCTTTCCTTCATAAATACATGTACACCTTTCTACGCATCTGTAAAAGTCACATAATAAAACCATTGTGATAAATAAAGTATTTGCTCCTATAGGAGCAAATGCTCTATTTATCACAATGGTTTCAAACTACAAAATACTAAAATTTCACTTTCTCTAGTACATGCTCCTTTTGGGTAGATTCATTCAAAGAGGTTGGGTCTAAAATAGCCTATGGAGGAAAGGGTTAATATAGTTTATACGGATCCATAAGAAACATTGGAGCTAGAATGTAAACATAATTAAACACATGTATGTCATTTGTGTTAAATCAAGGGAACATAACTCTGGATCTATTCATGGATTATGCCATTATTGAACTTGACCGAGATCTTACAATTATCAATAGTATATCAAATTTTAATTAAATCTTGAAAAACTGTGGATGTCAATGTGTAAAAAATTTGTGGATGGGAGATGTGCTATTCTAAAAGCTGATTGTGAGCACTTCATGCTAAGGTGAGATAAAATGTAGAGTGGAACCCCTCTAATGCGACCACTTAATGAATAAACATGGGTGTCTTTATAATGAATGAACATGATACGTACAAATGGACAAGCAACCGGGAAGTGATCCCCCATTGCCATTACGCTCAAGCAGGTGACACAAAAATGGTTTGATGTTGCACACCATGGTTTACATTGACATATATGGACAAATGAAGCGGAAATGTAATTGCAAGATTTATATCAACCTCTGCTGTGACTTTGACCTTCAATAGAATCTGTTCTCCTCAACGAAACAGACAACAGGTACTGATGTGCAAAATATCGACAAATCACAGGCCATCACCTAATCCATTAGTTGGTTGCCATGGCAATCAATAATTTCTAAGCACCTACCAATCAAATGAGAGCACATGCACTGCAATAGCCTAACATGCAAAACAATGTGAACAATGTGTAACTTTCATCAAACAATATCTAAATTTCGACCAATCACAGCCAACCCATTTGGTTACCGTGGCAACCAATACTTTCATAACACCTACCAATAATTCAGTACCAACATATCCCATTTATCCAAGTTTTAGCAAATTCAAAGAACAACTAAATTTCGACCAATCAGAGGCCACCACGCCATTACAATGGCAAACTAGAATTGTTTTTTATACAAAACCTGATGTCCCCAAAGTCCCATAACCCTACAGAAACTTATTGAATCGGAACATGAATAAGATATGCACAACTAGGCATGGTGCTGATCAATCCTATGAAGTGTCATGAAAATCGGAGAAACTGCGCGGATAAATTAAAATCGGACAGACGGACGGACGGACGGACGGACGTTCTAACGAATTTATACTTGTGGGACTTTTATTGTGTTTAATAAAGACACACAAGTCCAAAAAAATAGACCCAGTAAAGTAAGAACAAAAAATATTTTTTTCTCATAGTTCAACAATGTATCTCTCGTGAGACCGGATGGACAGATGGACCGACGGACGGGCGCCGGGCAAAAAAACAATATGTCTCCCCAGTATATACTGGGGAGATATAATAACATTTCTTTCAAAACACCTTTGATTGAGTTCAGGGTATCCAAATACCAATAAATACCAATTTTCAGCAGAATCGAACATCTAAATTGCATTTAATCACAGCCCGCCTATTAGTTATCATGGCAACCAATATTTTCCAAACAATTACCAATCAATTCGAAGTATCAAAATACCACAACGTACTAATTTTCAGCAAAATCTAACAAAATCTAAATTTCATTGAACAATATAGCACATGTAATAACAAATCAGAGCCTACCCATTCAGTTATGATAGCAACCAATTCTTTCAAAATACTTTCCAAACAATTCCAAGTACCGAAATATCTCAACACCTTAATTTCGTCAAACAATGTCTAAATTTTGACCTGTCAGAGCCCACCATACAGATACAATGGCAACTCAAACTTTAAAAACACATACCATTCAATTCAGAGTACTGAAATATCCGGAGATACCATTTTCTACAAATTCGAACAATATCTAACTTTCGTCGAACAATATCTAAATTTCGACCAATCAGAGACTACCATTCGATTACTATAGCAATTTCTAAAACAAATAACGATTACTTACCGACACGAAGTAATTACTGAATTTACTTCGTGTTACCGAGAAATGTGTCGGACAAGTTCACAGCGGAAGAAGAATAATGAGAACAAGAATAAGAATCGGAAGAAAGAAAAATAAGAATCGAAAGAGCCCACAATTTGATTACTATGGCAATTGTTAAAACACAAAAGTGGGATGCACATCTACATATAACCAGTAATGTGCATGTGAAGTTTCATAGGATCAAATGATTATTTTACAGAGAAATGTGTCGGACAACTTCACAGCGGAAGAAGAATCGGATCAATAATAAGAATCAGATGAACAAAGAATGATAAAAAGTTCTAATTGTAATACATCCATTACAGAATGTCGTCCCAACGAAAGGGACAATAGGTATGGATGAGCAACGTATATAAAATTCAACCAAAGGTCATTACCCAGTAAACATGGCAACCAACACTTCTGAAACACATGTCATTAAGTTCTGGGTACTTGTATACCCCTACTTACCAATTTTAAGCAGAAACAGTAATATCTAAATTGTGAGCAATCAGAAGCCCTAAGTCCATTACCATGACAACCAACTGTTTTGAAACACCTACAATTGTGGTAAGATACCCAAATACCAATTCGAGTACTGAAATATCCTGACACAATTTTCAGCAATATCGAATAATATCTAATTTTCATCAAACAACGTCTAACTCCAACCAATCAAAGCCCACCATTCGGTTACTATAGCAATTTTTAAAAACAATCAAAAGTTAGACGCATATCTGCATATAACCAGCAATGTTAATGTGAAGTTTCATTTAGACTCAGACAATTACTTACCGAGAAAGGTGTCTGACAAGTACATGGTAGAAGAAGAAGAATAAAAACAAGAAAAAGAATTGGAAGAAAGAAGAATAAGAATCGATAGAAATAATAATGATTATAAGAAACGAAGTAAACACAATATGTCCCCCACATTATTTAGGTATAATGTTATAATAGCACATAGAACACAGGATGTGGTGGCCATGACAGAAACTGTAGCATCATATTTATATTAAATCATTTAAGCAAACACAGCACACCTTGATCAGACGGCTCATACAGAGACCGTCTGATCAGGGTCTACTCTGTTTGCAAAGGCGTATTTATGGCAATTGAACAAAGCGATTAGGACTTCGCTGAGCACGATATTATACTCAAGGAAAAGTCGTCTCAACGCTCTAAATTAACATTTGCCTTGCAAGTATCATTATTAGAAGTTATACGTTGCCATTAGCTAAATAATAGCGTTACTCCAGACCATGTGAATTACTCTGAACTTACACTATTTGCAAGTGCCTGATACAGTCGACATCTGGTATACATACTGTAAAACCTCTCTAAACCGGACGTTAAACTTAGTACATGTACAAATATCGGTCTTGGAGACAGGTGACTAGGAGCTTTCTGCATGCTGCAGGACTTTAACCTTGCATTGAGCAGACAAATACCTAAAAGTATGTAAATTTTTCTCTACTGGAATTCCGGTTTAGAGGGGGTTTATTGTACATGTATATGTTTCATATGCAGTTTATAACGCGACAGAAACATCAATAGTATACAAGCGAGGTTTTACGCAAGCGTAAAATGGCTGCCTAACATGTATCAGGTGGCAAGATCAGCAGTGTAAACCAAGACCTTAAATGTCAATAAATAAATAAAAATATACTGTACTTGCAGAAAAAAAACAATGGAGGAAAAACTTGTACATGAATGGAAATCAGAGAAAGAACATACATGTAGATATATAACACTTTTGTTAACCTGTCGTGTTTGAGAGGTTTTATGGTGTTTGCATTTTTATTATGCAAAGTATCTTTGAAATAAAAAGTTTGTATTTAACTAGTTACCAAATTCAGCTGACAGTTAATCAGTTATTCACTTGTTAACTTGTTGATGTCATTTCATCAGCAAATCAGAGTTAAGGTGCCATTTGTGTAAGTGTGGAGTAGGTTTTACACACGGGACGATGTGTGGATTTAATGAATGGATGCTAATATAAAATGGATTTAAAACAAAAGCATGTTAATGTCAAAATTAAAATTGACATACGAAAAGAAACAAAAACATTATCATATCTACCTAGGATCGAACCCGTTTACCCTTGTGTTCTAGGCTAACGCGCTACAGAAACAAAAACATTATTCATATCAACCTAGGATCGAACCCGTGTACCCTAGTGTTCTAGGCTAACGCGCTACCCCTACGCCACGGTGCTTTGTACAATAAATGTGTATCAATTATTGCTATGCCACTAGCATTTGGGAACAAAACGACGGGCAAAATTGAAAGGGCGCAAATGTTCGTGTCCGTAATACACGTTTAAATACTTACTGAAATTAAGAATAACGCAATGAAAACAATCTCATATGAAATATAATTGCAATTATACAATACAGTACATGCTTATAATTGATATAAACAGTTTGTATTCCTTTTCATTAATGACAATTGTTTATGTGATTATCTCCTTTCGATTAATTGAAAAACCGCTTTCGAAGAACATGTTCATAAACATGTGCATATGAAATTAAAATGCAAAAGCATTATGCGGAGTTTAAACAGTAATAAATAGGTACGTCATAAAATTTGAAAAACAACAACATAACTTTCGTGAATTTTAAAACAGACGAGATAACAAAAATAAATCCGTAGCAGTCGGCAGTTATAGAAACACAGGACCGGGGTTAATCATGCAACATTTTGAAAGGCGTATAAGTTTGGGCTAAGCCCAATTATATCTAATTTATGATGTCTAAAATTAATTTCAGTGGATTCATATTGTTTCAAGCAGACTGTCAACTATCACACACGTGTAACTAAAACGTGTTCTTAGAACAGAAAACGGGTACATTGGCACTTATTGTTAACCCTTTCCTTTATGTAAACGCCCTTTAACGACTTTATAAACAAATAAGACCGAGATCAGACGGATCCAAAAGGAACCGTCTGATCAGGATATGCTCTGTTTGCTTATGGTATAATATAGGTCTGATTCTACAGTTTCTACCCGAGCCAAATAACCTGTGGTCATATGACAGTATAAAGACTTATCTAATTAACCCATTCCTCCAAAGGCTATTTTTAAATCCAACCTCTTTGAATAAATCTACCGAAAAGGAGCATTAACTAGAGAAAAGGAAACTGTAAGAATTTTGTAGTTTGAAACCAATGTGATAAACAGAGCATTTGCTCCTATAGGAGCAAATGCTCTATTTATCACAATGGTTTCAAGAAGTGAGTATTAACGAGACGTAGAAAGGCGTATTTATCGAGGAAAGGGTTAATATTAATGATGTCACTATTCTTACATGAATATTCAACAGGAAAAGAGATTAGAAAGTCAGTAATGTAAACATTTTTGAAAGGGGTTCTTATACGAAATGTGTGTTTTACTTGGGTTTTGTTACCGACTTAAATAATGGTTACCTGTATGATTATATTTCATATTATAAATTTAAATCAATTTGCTATAAAGTTTAACAATACTTAAAAAAATAATATATTTATTTTCTCGAAATAATTATCCTCTCCCTGTTGAATATTCATGTAAGAAATAATGACATCCTGGATAATTATTATCAGAAGTTTTATAATTGCTTATGTTCACATGGTGCTGTTGGTATTTGGTAGAAACTATAGAGTCATAATTCCATAAGCAAATAGAGCAGGATCTTACCTGACTGTCCCTACAGGAGCCGTCTGACTCTACTATTTCCAAAGGCGTGAAAAGCATTTATATGAAGGAACGGGTTAACACATATCCTTCGATATTTAAGTATACTAACCGTGTGCGATGTTATGTGTTGCGAGTGTATGAATTTTAATAGGAATATAATTCCTGATCCAAAGACACAAAGTTTAATCAACGAAAGTGGCCTTAAGGTCCTTCTTGCTGCTCGCCGCCTCATTGTGACCTATACAGATCTGGCTACAGAAATGTTGTGCGAGATCGAATTTGCCCGTGCTTATATGAACACGCTTAAACCTTTATCTTGTGAATAATAGTAAGAAACATATTAGCTGATGTTTTAATAATTACGAATGGTCACAGCAAAACGTGTAGAACCAGATGTATATTTTTTCCATAAGGAAACAGAACAGGCCCTAATCAGATGGCTTCCAACAGGAACCTATGAATGTGTATCAACTTTATCCAGATTGTTTGCAAGCGTTATCAAGCGTTATCATAAATGCGACAACGCGTGTTAAAGGATACAGTATACTAGTCGCAAAACGCAATACCTGGCAAGATATCAGATGTCATTGAAACTACAGGGATACTACGACACTCAAACACGTACCTTTATTGATCATTAACACAGGTGGCAGCTTAATGCAGGGTGAAAGTCATGCAGAAAGCCACCTGCCTACAAAGACATAAATTCTTAATTACTAAAATTTCGTAGTATCGAGGTTTTACTGTATATGGCAAACCAAATATATAAATACAGTAAACCCCCTCTAAAGCGACCACTTCAATAAAACATAAATGTCTTAAAAGCAGGTGGTTGTTTAATGCAGAACACCCCCAATAAAATAAAATACAACTAACCTCCTCTATAGCACTTAATGAATGCACATGGACATTTATTACAGCAGCTGATTGTTAGATACAGAATGGAAAGTAATGCAGAGCAGAAAACTGCTGCCGTTGTTATGAGGAAAAGTGACCCCCGTAGTAGATCGACATATTTAGAGATGGGTAGATAATTTATGACATTAAAAATTATATGAAATGACGAGTAAAATATGTAATATGTTCCATTTTTTAAAAAATAATTTTCCCAAGTAGAGAAAATCAAATGAGTTCAGACCACCCACCCCTCCCCTCCCCCACTGGATCAGCGCTTAGACCCCCAACGATAAACAGAGTGGGTCAACTATCATTAGGTGGTTTAATTATATTATGGCAAGGGAGTCACTATATTTTGTAGTAAAATGACCTGGGGTCATAGTACTTTATAATATATATCGAACCCCCCCCCCCCTGGATGTATTTTATAAAGGGTGTCACTATATTCTATAGTAAAATGGCCTGGGTCATAGTACTATATATCAACCCCCGTGGTGGATGTATTTTGGCAAGGGAGTCACTATATTTTATAGTAAAATTGCATGGGGTCAAAGGAATGTACATAACGTGTCTCGAGCGTGTCTCAAACAGTACCCTGACCAAGTGTACCCTATATATACAAATATTCCTGAAGCTACTTTGCTTATGTATGACTCAGTCAAAATATACTAGATCTATATACATGTAATATAATTTTCCTCAAGCTATATGCTTCTGTGATCAAACAAACTAAATGAATGAATGGGTCGGGATATTCCCTTAATCAAACAATGATTGGGTCTATGATTTAATATATATACAGAATCAAACAGAATTACTGAGTAAGAAACTTCCCAGTCGAACCAGTTCTACTCAATATAACTAAGTTTTAAATGCAGTGTTTATTACCAAATGGTAAGAAACAGTATAAACTCCAAGGCAGGTATTCCAACACGGGTCAGATATACAAACCCTAGACCTACAGGTTCAGTGAACGTATAGCTCACTGAGACTCATGCAATATGATTCAGTCCTATGACCGACTCAGTCACTGACTGGGTCCTATGGGTCCAGCACCGAGTCTACCAACGACTGAGTCAAACACCGACTCGGTCCTACATATGTATGTACTCGGTACACACTCAGTCCTATCTGTTAAGCGCTGTTATAACCCGGTATATCGTGTATTTGGTTTAGAAGAATCTGCACGTTGGAACGCAGTATATATAAAATATATAAACATACAATCCGGTCTGAGTGTCCCCTTCCGCACACTAACCAAAGTTAAAACAATAATGGCATTCATTATCAACGATGTTAACTCTTCGTCGATCGAGAGGCAAATGCGCCATGCAATAGAAAAATCACTGTTTATATACATTCATGAATGGTACCCTGTTAATTCTTGGTACCACGCTTAAACTTATTCGTCCCCACATGTTTTCGTTCTTGAATCACGTAGCTGGCCATTCAAATACCTTTTATTGCACAAATATACCAAAGTATCGTTTCAATATTATAAACCAATAAGTCTTAAACTATAACTAGCAAATTATGGTGTAATTACTCACATTACTGGGTATTTTCTTTCCATTAACTGTTATTTGGGTCTATGTATAACAGTTTCAAAGCAGATTTTTAGAGATTTCTTATGAACAAGAGGGCCAGAATGGCCCTGAAGCGCTCACCAGACAATCAGAGGAGAAGATTTTCAAAGTTTTCACTATATGTTTCTATAGAAAACTAGCCTGCCCTGGGGCGGGGCTAATTTTGACCCAAGAGGCACAATTTATATAACTTTTGTAGAGGACCTGAACATAATGCTATATGCCAAATATGAAAGCTGAGAACATTCCAGTTTCAGACGAGAAGATTTTCAAAGTTTTCACAATATGTTTCTATTGAAAACTGACCACCCCTGGGAAGGGCCAATTTTGACCCCCGGGCCATAATATATATAACTTTAGTAGAAGACCTGAACATAATACCATGTGCAAAATATGAAAGCTGAGCACCTTCCAGTTTCAGAGAGGAAGGTTTTCAAAGTTTTCACTATTTGTTTCTATTGAAAACTGCCCACCCCTGGGGCGGAGCCAATTTTGACCCCAGGGCCATAATTTATATAACTTTTGTAGAGGACTTGAACAGGATGCTCTGTGCCAAATATGAAAGCTGAGAGCCTTCCAGTTTCAGAGAAGAAGATTTTCAAAGATTTCACTATTTGTTTCTATTGAAAAGTGCCCACCCCTGGGGCGGGGCCAATTTTGACCCCGGGGCCATAATTTCTAGAATTTTTTGTAGAGGACCTGAACATGATGCTCTGTGCCAAATATGAAAGCTGAGAGCCTTCCAGTTTCAGAGAAGAAGATTTTCAAAGATTTCACTATTTGTTTCTATTGAAAACTGCCCACCCCTGGGGCGGTGCCAATTTTGACCCCAGGGCCATAATTTATATAACTTTGGTAGAGGACCTGAACATGATTATATGTGCCAAATATGAAACTGAGAACCTTCAAGTTTTTAGAGGTGAAGGTATTCAAAGTTTTCACTATTTGTTTCTATTGAAAACTGCCCACCCCTGGGGCGGGGCCAATTTTGACCCCAGGACCATAATTTATATAACTTTTGTAGTGGACCTGAACATGATGCTCTGTGCCAAAGATGAAAGCTGAGAGCCTTCCAGTTTCAGAGAAGAATATTTTCAAAGATTTCACTATTTGTTTCTATTGAAAACTGCCCACCCCTGGGGCGGGGCCAATTTTGACCCCGGGCCATAATTTATATAACTTTTGTAGAGGACCTGAACATGATGCTATGTGCCAAATATTAAAGCTGAGAGCCTCCCAGTTTCAGAGAAGAAGATTTTCAAAGATTTCACTATTTGTTTCTATTGAAAACTGCCCACTCCTGGGGCGGGGCCAATTTTGACCCCAGGGCCATAATTTATATAACTTTTGTAGAGGACCTGAACATGATGCTATGTGCCAAAGATGAAAGCTGAGAACCTTCTGGTTTCAGAGGAGAAGATTTTCAAAGTTTTACTATATGTTTCTATTGAAAACAAGGCACCCCTGGGGCGGGGCCAATTTTGACCCCAGGGACATAATTTATATAACTTTTGTAGAGGACCTAAAGATGATACTACGTGCCAAAGATGAAAGCTGAGAACCCTGTAGATTCAGAGGAGAAGATTTTTAAAGGTTGAAATTGTTGACGACTGACTACGCACGACGCACGACGGACGACGCACGCCGACGGACGACGGACATCAGGCAATCACAAAAGCTCACCCTGAGCACTTTGTGCTCTGGTGAGCTAAAAACTGATAAGCCCCGGGGCGGGGCTATTTTTGGTCCGGGGGTCATAATTTGAACACTCTTTGTAGAGGACCATTAGATAATGCTACATACTAAATATTATACCCCGGGGGCCAGAAAGGGTTACCGTGCACACCCGTCTGACTTTTTTTCATGGGTACCAGGGTGTTTGGTAGGGTCTGCTGAATGCAAATCAAAATTGTACCCATGAAAAAACTCATTCCTGCTATGGGGTTTTCTACCGTTTCCATGGCAACCGGAGGTCTGGACAACGACGGTGGGTAAAGGTTATAATGTAGTATATCTATGCTATTCGGGACACTAAGAGTTTGAAACTGGTGTCTAACTAAAGGTAAGACATTGGTCTTTAATTACGAATATGTTTTTGTTAATTACCTCATTTGACCATGGGCTCTGGCTACAGAAATGTTGTGCGAGATCGAATTTGCCCGTGCTTATATGAACACGCTTAAACCTTTATCTTGTGAATAGTAGTAAGAAACATATTAGCTGATGTTTTAATAATTACAAATGGTCACAGCAAAACGTATAGAACCAGATGTATATTTTTCCATAAGGAAACAGAACAGACCCTACATCTACACTATACAGCAAACCCTACCAAACACCCTGGTACCCATGAAAAAAGTCAGACGGGGGTGCACGGTAACCCTTTCTGGCCCCCGGGGTATTAAAGGTCTATGTATAATAGTTTCAAAGAAGATGTTTTAGAGATTTTCCTATGAAAAACATAAGCCCCGAGGCAGGGCCATTTTTGGCCCGGCGTCATAATTTGACCAATCTTTGTAGAGGACCATTAGATGATGCTACATACCAAATACCAAAGGTCTAGTCCTTACGGTTTCTGAGAAGATTTTTAAAGATTTTCCTATGTAAAACTGATAAGCCCCGGAGCGGGGCCATGTTTGGCCCGGGGTCATAATTTGACCAATCTTTGACCAATTTGGCTCGGGGTCATTTTTGAACACTCTTTGAAGAGGACCATTAGATGATGCTACCTACCAAATATCAAAAGTCTATGCCTTACAGTTTCGGAGAAGAAGATTTTTAAAGATTTTCCCATGAAAAACTGATAAGCCCCGGAGCCGGGTCATTTTTGGCCCGGGGTCATAATTTGAACAATCTTTGTAGAGGACCATTAGATGATGCTACCTACCAAATATCAAAGGTAGGTCTATGTATAACAGTTTCAAAGTGGAAGATTTTTAGAGATTTTCCTATGAAAAACTGATAAGCCCCGGTTGTAGAGGACCATTAGATGATGCTACATACCAAATATCAAAGGCCTAGGCCTTACGGTTTCTGAGAAGATTTTACCAAATATCAAAGGTAGGTCTATGTATAACAGTTTCAAATAGGAAGATTTTTAGAGAGTTTCCTATGAAAAACTGATAAGCCCTGGGGCGGGGCCATATTTGGCCCGGGGGTCATAATTTAAACAATCTTTGTAGAGGACCATTAGACGGTGCTACATACCAAATATCAAAGAGTTATGCCTTACGGTTTCAGAGAAGATTTTTTAAAAAATATTCCTATGAAAAACTGATAAGCCCCTGGGCGGGGCCATTTGTTGGCTCGGGGTCATTATTTGAACACTCTTTGAAGAGGACCATTAGATGATGCTACCTACTAAATATCAAAGGTATATGCCTTACAGTTTCGGAGAAGATTTTTAAAGATTTTCCAATGAAATACTGATAAGCCCTGGAGCGGGGCCATTTATGGCCCGATGTCATAATTTGAACAACCTTTGTAGAGGACCATTAGATGATGCTACACACCAAATATCAAAGATCTATGCCTTACGGTTTCAGAGAAGTAGATTTTTAGAGATTTTCTTATGAAAAACTGATAAGCCCCGGGGCGGGGCCATTTTTGGCTCGGGTCATTATTTGAACACTCTTTGAAGAGGACCATTAAATGATGTTACCTACCAAATATCAAAGGTCTATGCCTTACAGTTTCGGAGAAGAAGATTTTTTAAAGATTTTCCTATGAAAAACTGATAAGCCCCGGAGCGGGGTCATTTTTGGCCCGGGGTCATAATTTGAATAATATTTGTAGAGGACCATTAGATGATGCTACATACCAAATATCAAAGGTCTATGTATAACAGTTTCAAAGAAGAAGATTTTTAGAGTTTTTACTATGAAAAACTGATAAGCCCCGGGACGGGGCTATTTTTGATCCGGGGTCATAATTTGACCAATCTTTGTAGAGGACCATTAGATGATGCTAAATACCAAATATCAAAGGTCTAGGCCTTACGGTTTCGGAGAAGAAGATTTTTAAAGATTTTCCTATGAAAAACTGATAAGCCCCGGGGCGGGGCCATTTTTGGACCGGGGGTCATAATTTGAACAATCTTTGTAGGGGACCATTAGATGATGTTACATACCAAATATCAAAGATCTAGGCCTTACGGTTTAAGAGACGAAGATTTTTAAAGATTTTCCTATGAAAAACATAAGCCCCGAGGCAGGGCCATTTTTGGCCCGGCGTCATAATTTGACCAATCTTTGTAGAGGACCATTAGATGATGCTACATACCAAATACCAAAGGTCTAGGCCTTACGGTTTCTGAGAAGATTTTTAAAGATTTTCCTATGTAAAACTGATAAGCCCCGGAGCGGGGCCATGTTTGGCCCGGGGTCATAATTTGAACATTCTTTGTAAAGGACCATTAGATGATGCTACATACCAAATATCAAAGAGCTATGCCTTACGGTTTCAGAGAAGAAGGTTTTTAAATATATTCCTATGAAAAACTAATAAGCCCCTGGGCGGGGCCAGTTTTGGCTCGGGGTCATTATTTTGAACACTCTTTGAAGAGGACCATTAGATGATGCTAAATACCAAATATCAAAGGTATATGCCTTACAGTTTCGGAGAAGAAGATTTTTAAAGATTTTCCTATGAAAAACTGATAAGCCCCGGAGCGGGGCCATTTTTGGCCCGGGTCATAATTTGAACAATCTTTGTAGAGGACCATTAGATGATGCTACATACTAAATATCAAAGCTCTAGGCTTTGTGGTTTCACAGAAGAAGATGTTTAAGTAAATTGTTGACGACGCACGTACGCACGACGTCGGACACTGTCCCCTCACAATACCTCACCTTTTATAAAGGGAGTCACTATATTCTATAGTAAAATGGCCTGGGGTCAAAGTACTATATGATATATCGACCCCGTGTTGGATGTATTTTGGCAAGACAGTCGCTATATTTTATAGTAAAATGGCATGGGGGTCATAGTACTATATGATATATCAACCCCCGTGGTGGGTGTATTTTGGCAAGGGAGTCAGTATTTTTTATAGTAAAATCGACCGGGGTCATAGTGCTCTAAAACATATCAATCCCCTGGTGGATGTAATTTGGCAAGGGAGTCACTATATGTTATAGTAAAATGACTGAGGGTCATAGTACTATACTATATATAGATCCATCAGTCGACCTTCTATGATAAACAGGGTCGGTCACAATATTATAAGGGGGTGGTCATTATATTATGGCAAGGGAGTCACCATACATGTATTTCATAGTAAAAGTACAAAAATGAGTCATGCAGGAAACACCACATACAGAACAAACAGTCGCCCGAACAGCAACACAAGGAAACAGCAAATGTACATGACTATAAAAACAACAACAGACGCACAAAGACAAAACAAACACACAATAGGGGGAAGATGGAAGCAAAAACGGCCTGGTCATGATACTTTATAATATATATCGCCCCCATGGAGGATGTATTTTATCAAGGGAGTCACTATATTTCGTAGTAAAATGGCATTGGGTCATGGCACTATATGATATATCGACCCCCGTGATGGGTGTATTTTGGCAAGGGAGTCACTATAATATTATTTTATAGTAAAATTGCATGGGGTCATAGTACTATTTAGTAAATCGTCATCCTCCCTTCCCCCCCCCCCGGATGAAGTTTGGCAAGGGAGTCACTATATTTTATGATAAAATTTATAGACCCTCTCCTACGACCTACTACGATAAAAGAGTGAGTCACCTCCATCCCCTCCCCGCTGGTTCCGCGCTTAGACCCCCACAATAAACACTGGGACAAATTATAATTTTTATTATATTATTGCAAGGGAGTCACTATATTTCATAGTAAAATGGCCTGGGATCATTTTACTATATCATATATCGACCCCCCGGTGGGTGTATTTTGGCAAGGGAGTCACTTTATTTTATAGTAAAATTACCAGGGTCATAGTACTATAAAATATATAGACCCCTCGATCGACCTACTACGATAAAAAATAGTGGGTCACAATATTATAAGGGGTTCATCATATTATGGCAAGGGAGTCACTAAATGTTAAGGTAAAATGGCCTGGGGTTATAGTACTTTATAATATATATCGCCCACTCCCACTGGTAGATGTATTTTATTAAGGGAGTCTAAAATTTGAACTAGTGACCTACTTTTTGATCCTGCCCAAACCGTTATCAAAGTCAACCTTGATATCACCAAGACAAACATTCTGAGCAAGCTTGATAAAGATTGGGCTAAAATTCTGACCCCTGGGGTGTAAACAAGATTTTTCTAAGATATGACCTAATGACCTACTTTTGGGCGCAACTTAACCCAATTTCAAACTCTTCCAAGATTTTATCAGGACACTCATTCTAACTAACGTTCATGAAGACTGAGCTAAGTGTGTGACGTCTAGCGTGTTCACAGGGGTTTCCTACCATTTGACCTAGTGACCTAGTGTTTTTACTTCATGTGACCCACTTTTAAACTCGTTCGAGATTTTATCAAAATAATCATTCTAAGTTTCATAAAAATTGGACAAACAAGAGGGCCAGAATGGCCCTGAAGATCTCACCAGACATCAGAGGAGAAGATTTTCACTATATGTTTCTATAGAAAACTAGCCTGCCCTGGGGCGTGGCTAATTTTGACCCAAGCGGCACAATTTATATAACTTTTGTAGAGGACTTGAACATGATGCTATGTGCCAAATATGAAAGCTGAGAACCTTCCAGTTTCAAACGAGAAGATTTTCAAAGTTTTCACTATATGTTTCTATTGAAAACTGGCTACCCCTGGGGCGGGGCCAATTTTGACCTGAGGGGCATAATTTATATAACTTTTGTAGAGGACCTGAACATGATGCTATGTGAAAATATGAAAGCTGAGAACCTTCTAGTTTCAGAGAAGAAGATATTCAAAGATTTCACTCTTTGTTGCTATTGAAAACTGCCCACCCCTGGGGCGGGCCAATTTTGACCCCGGGGCCATAATGTATATAAATTTGTAGAGGACCTGAACATGAAGCTATGCGCCAAATATGAAAGCTGAGAACCTTCAAGTTAAGGTTTTCAAAGATTTCACTAATTGTTTCTATTGGAAACTGCCCACCCCTGGGGCAGGGCTAATTTTGATCCCAGTGCCATAATTTATATAACTTTTGTAGAGGACCTGAACATGATGCTATGTGCCAATATGAAAGCTGAGAACCTTCTGGTTTCAGAGGAGAAGATTTTCAAAGTTTTACTATATGTTTCTATTGAAAACAAGGCACCCCTGGGGCGCGGCCAATATTGACCCCAGGGCCATAATTTATATAACTTTTGTAGAGGACCTAAAGATGATACTATGTGTCAAAGATGATAGCTGAGAACCCTGTAGATTCAGAGGAGAAGGTTCACGCACGACGGACGACGCACGCCGACGGACGACGGACATCAGGCAATCACAAAAGCTCACCCTGAGCACTTTGTGCTCTGGTGAGCTAAAAATGTGACCTCTAGCATGTTCACAAGGGTTTTCTACTATTTGATCTAGTTACCTAGATTTTGACCCCACGTGACCTACTTTCAAGCTAATCTAAGATTCTATCAAAACGATCATTCTGACTAAGTTTCATGACGATTGGACAAAATATGTTCCCACTACAGTTGTTAACAAGGTTTTCCTATTTTATCTAGTGACCTGACCTAGTTTTTGACACAACATGACCCATTTTTGAACGCGTCCAAGATTTTATCAGGACAATCATTCTGATAAAGTTTCATGCAGATTGGGCTGAAGATGCGATTTCTAGTGTTCTTTGGGTTGTTCTACTATTTGACCTGGTGACCTAGTTCTGGACACCACATGACTGACTATCAAATTTGACCGAGATTTTATCAGGATAATCATTCTGACAAAGTTTCATGAAGATTGGGCCGAAAATGAGACCTCTAGAGTGTTCACAAGGTTTTTCTATTATTTGACCTGGTGACCTAGTTTTAGACCCCACATTATCCATTTTCAAACTCGTCCGAGATTGTATCAGGACAATCATTCTGACAAAGTTTCATGAAGATTGGACTCAAAATGTGATTTTTAATTGTTCACAAGGTTTTCCTACTACATGACCTAGTGTTTGACCCCACGTGACCCACTTTCAAACTCGCAATAAATCTTATCAGGACAATCATTTTGACTAAGTTTCATGAAGATTAGACCACTAGTGTTCACAAGCAAATTGTTGACGACGGACGACAAACGATACATGCCCGACATTCAAGTCTCCCAAAAGCTCACCCTGACGATTGGGCTGAAAATGTGACCTCTAGAGTGTTCACAAGATTTTTCTACTATTTGACCTGGTGACCTAGTTTTAGACCACTCATGACCCACTTTCGAAATCGTCCGAGATTTTATCAGGACAATCATTCTGTCAAAGTTTCATGAAGATTGGACTGAAAATGTGACCTCTAGAGTGTTCACAAGGTTTTCTACTGTTTGACCTGGTGACCTAGTTTTTGACCCCACATGACCTACTTTCGAACTTGTCCGAGATTTTATCACTAAAATCATTCTGACTAAGTTTCATGAAGATTGGACCACTAGAGTGTTCACAAGCAAATTGTTGACGACGGACGACAGACGATACATGCCCGACATTCAAGTCTCCCAAAAGCTCACCCTGAGCTTTGCTGAGGTCAGCTAAAAATGGCATGGTGTCGTAGTTCTATATAATATAGTATTTTGGCAAGGGAGTCACTATATCCTATAGTAAAACAAGAGGGTCATGATGGCCCTGATATCGCTCACCAGACAATCAGAGGAGAAGATTTACAAAGTTTTCACTATGTTTCTATAGAAATCTTGCCACCCCTGGGGCGGGGCTTCATTTGAACCCAGGGGATAATTCATATATGTTTTGTAGAGGACTTCAAGATGATGCTATGTGCCAAGATGATGCTATATGAAAACAGAGAAACTTCCAGTTTCATAAGAAGATTACTATTTCGGTTTCACAATATGTTTTCTATATAAAACTAGAGGGCCATTGACAGTGTTAATATTTTTCAGCAGACATTTCTAACAGATAACAGAAACTCAGTGTTATATAACCCTATCAGTGCTAAGCATGGCGACTGAAATTAGCACAGTTTGGATTCTGATCTGATACATATGTAACTTCATAATTATGTGGTTTGTACAAGAGGGTTAATTGATTGGTATGTATTAAAAACAGTGTAAACAAACAGACAATAATTCTGAAGCAGACATCAACTAGAGTATAGAACAGGTGAACTTCAGCTTGATCTCTCCAGTACACTAGATGGCTAGTTAGTGGTTCAAGGGAAACATTTATACTGTAGAAGTTTATTTTAAAGTATAACCCACTGGGCAGGGCCAATTTTAACCTCAGAACTATGATATTAACAAAACTCATAAAGGTATACTAAGTAAATCTATACACCTAATATCTAAGCTCTGAGACATGCTGTTTTTGGCAAGAAGATTTTTAAAGTTTTCCCTATGCCTAACTAATGAACTAAGCACTCTGTAACAGAAAACTGGAACAACAGTCTGCTTAAAAAAACTAGCCACCCCTGGGGCGGGGTCAATTTTGACCCGTGGGGCATAATTTATATAACTTTTGTAGAGGACCTGAACATGATGCTATGTGTCAAATACGAAAGCTGAGAACCCTGTAGATTCAGAGGAGAAGATTTTCAAAGTTTTCATTATATGTTTGAAAATTTGACACCCTTGGGGCGGGGCCAATTTTAACCCCAGGGGCATATTTTATATAACTTTTGTAGAGGACCTGAATATGATGCTATATGCCAAAAATAAAAGCTGAGAACCCTGTAGATTCAGAGGAGAAGAGTTTTAAAGGTTCAAATTGTTAACGACGCACGACGAAATGGCGCACGACGAACGCCGACGGACATCAGGCGATCACAATAGCTCACCCTGAGCACTTTGTGCTCTAGTGAGCTAATGACCTGGGCCGTAGTACTATACAACAAGAGGGCCAAGATGGCCCTTAATCGCTCACCTGATTACCATAGATGTAAGATTATAGCTGGGTAGTCCCGGGATAGGGCCAATTAAGACCTGAAGTAACAATGTTGATAGTGGATTAGAGCATTGGTTGTGGAGAACAAGATTATCAAAGATTTAGAATATTGATTTTATCAAGACAATCATTCTGACCAAAGACGACTGGGCTAAAATGTGACCTCTAGAGTGATTTTTCTAAGATTTGACCTAGTGACCTACTTTTTTATCCCGCCCCGACCATGATCAAACTCAACCTTGATATCACCAAGACAAACATTCTGACAAAGTTTCAGGAAGATGCGGCTAAAAATGTGACAGCTCGAGTGCAAACAATTCTTTTTTTCTAAGATATAACCTAGTGACCTACTTTTTGGCCCCCCATAACCCACTTTCAAACTCTTCCAAGATTTTATCAGGACACTCATTCTAACTAACGTTCATGAAGACTGAGCTAAAAAATGTGACCTCTAGCGTGTTCACATGGTTCTTATACCATTTGACCTAGTGACCTAGTTTTTGACCCCACATGACCAACTTTCAAACGCATCCTATGTTTTATCAAGACAATCATGCTAAGTTTCATGAAGATGGAACAAAAATGTGATCTCTAAAGTATTCACAAGGTTTTTCTACTGTTTGACCTACTGACTTAGTTGTTGACCCCACATGACCCACTTTCAAACATGTCCGAGATTCTATCAAAACAATACTTTTTATAAAGTTTCATGACAATTGAACTGAAAATGTGATTACTAGAGTGTTCACAAGTTTTTTTGTATTTGACCTGGTGACCTAGTTTATAACCCCACATGACCCAATTTCGAACTCGTCCGAGATTTTATCAGGACAATCATTCTGACAAAGTTTCATGAAGATTGGGCTGAAAATGTGACCTCTAACATGTTCACAAGGTTTTCTTATGGCCTAGTGACCTAGTTTTTGACCCCACGTGACCCACTTTCAAACTCGTCAGAGATTTTATCAGGACAATCATTCTGACATAGCATGAAGATTGGGCTGAAAATGTCACCTCTGGAGTGTTTACAAGGTCTTTCTACTATTTGACCTGGTGACCTAGTTTTTGACTCCACATGACCCACTTTCGAACCCGAAAATGTGACCTCTGGAGTTTTTGCCAAGTTTTCTTATTACATGTATATGACTTAGCGACCTAGATTTTTATCCACGTGACCCACTTTCGAAATCGGCCGAGATTTTATCAGGACAATCATTCTGACAAAGTTTCATGAAAATTGGGCTGAAAATGTGACCTCTAGAGTGTTCAAAAGGTTCTTCTACTGTTTGACCTGGTGACCTAGTTTTTGACTCCACATGACCCACTTTCGAATTCGTCAGAGATTTTATCAGGACAATCATTCTGACAAAGTTTCATGAAGATTGGGTTGAACATATGACCTCTAAATTGTTCACAAGCTTTTCTTATTATATGACCTAGTGACCTAGTTTTTGACCCCGCGTGACCAACTTTCGAACTCGTCTGAGATTTCATCATGCAATTATTCTGACATAGCATGAAAAGTGAAATGCAGTCTATTCGTGCAACAGTGACTAAGGTTGAAGCAGATCAGAAACAAATGGGTGGTAGGATTGATAGTGTTGAAGAAGCTGTTGAATATGTTAAATTCGATCAGGACGTATTATCTAATGATATGGGGCATTATTCTATGCAGCACGAAGTTCATGATTGGCGTCTCGGTCTCATAGAACAGCAGTTGAATATTATTGAGTCAAACAGTCTTAAGAATTCTTTGCGGATTTTTGTTTTGGTTTAAAGGAAACAGAATCGGATGAAGAAGGCCTAAAACAATTGGTAACGGTAAAGGTGTTAAGTGTCGCTGCTGATGAAGAAATCTCTGAGGATGTCATATTATCTGCGCAACGTCTTGGTGAAAAGCGTCTTAATATGATCAGTAATGAAAATGATGATGAAAATGATAATGATGACGATGAAACTGATGAAGAGTTTGCACGAATGGTGATTGTGAAGTTCAGATGTAGCGATGACAAATTCAAGTTATTTAATCACAGGGTTGCTCTTCGAGACAACGGATTCCGACTTTCAAATGATCTCTCATTCATTCAGCGCCAACAGCTCAAGGAGGCCAAATCCCGCGGTCTAATTGATTATTTCAAAAATGGTAAAATGTTTACATATGCTAAGAACGATCAGGTACAGAAAACGGTGTTTATACAAGCTAAACGTAAGGTTGGTGATCTTAAACATGCAAATGATGGTAGAAATAGTGCACCTATGGAAGTGGTTGATGTGGAAAATGTAAATGGTGGTCAAGGTAATCAAGGTGCGATTGGAGGGGTTGCATAGGAGGCCGGCACAAGCCCTGCACGACACAATTGTAAACTTAAAATACTAACATGGAATGTTGGTGGTCTTAAATCTAAAATTGTGGCATTTGATATTTTAGGCTCTCTTAACACTTTTGATATTTTTGGAATCCAAGAAACTTGGGATTTAGATTATGATTATGTTCAAACTTATTTTCAGGAATACACAAGGTTTACGTGCATTGCAAAAACATCTAGAGTAGATGGTCGCGCTATGGGTGGTGTTTTAGTTTGTGTCAAAAGCTGTTTTGCAAAATATCTGAAACAGGTCTGCTGTGACTTCGCACATGGTGTGATTCTTTTATAAGATAAAACATTATTTCCATTTGATAAAGACGTTTTGTATGCAAGTCTATACATTCCCCCTGGGAGCTCTCCAGTGTATGAAACTTGTAGAACATCAATTCTGCAACAATTAGAAGACTTATTGAGTGACTTTGATTTATCTAAGTATGAAGTACTCATAAGTGGAGATTTCAATGCCCGTACGTCTGATATTATTGACTATACTATATGCAAAGAAAGATATATCCCTGAATTTTGTGATTTTATAGATATACTTGATGGGGATATAGGTAGAAATAGAGTGTCAGTGGATAAAATAGTAAATAAGGTTGGTCGTGAGTTAATAGAATTTTGTAAAGCATATGGGTGTTATATACTAAATGGTCGCTTTGGAAACAACAGTGGACGGGACTTTACATTTATTTCGCAGATTGGAAGAAGTGTTATCGACCATTTATTGCGACTAAATATCTGTTTGATTTTGTTGAGAAATTTGATATTCTGTCAAGATCTGAAAGTTGTCATTTGCCTTTAGGTATTAGTGTCAAGACTCAAACAGATATTCAGGGTGGCGATAATCATGCTTATGAAAAGTATTATTACAAAATAGATGATGCTGATCTTTACAATAATATTTTGAGTGAATACGTACTAAATGGGTGTTTCATTAATGTTGACAATATGTTGAGTGACCCTGAATCTAATGTTGATATGATTGTATCTGAACTCGAAACTATAATTCTAGAGAGCAGCAACGTATTCAAAAGAGTAAAGCGAGGTAATTACAAGAAACAACATAAAACATGGTATGATGACACGTGCCGTATGGCCAAACTACAGGCCAGAAAGTGTCTTCGAGATTTTAAAAGATCTAGATCAGAGTAGAAATTACAGAAGTACATTCAAAGTAAGCAACAGTATAAATCTTTTAATGATTTTAATAGGCAGTCTTAATTCCTTAGAATCTAACATGAATAATTCTAAGTCGTTTTGGCAAGGAATTAAAACGTATTTTGGGAAGCCACAAATGGAACCCAATATAACGCTTGATAATTGGTATGAACATTTTAGCAAGCTATTTTCAGTTGATGCAAATAATGGCCACGTTGATAATGTCCACTTGGAAGCTGATGAACGAAATCTTGATGATGTTCAGGAAATTTTATGGAATTCAAACATAATAGAGACTGAAGTTAGAGATGCAATTAAATTATTAAATGTAAACAAATCTGCGTGTGTGTGTGTGTGTGGGGGGGGGGGGGGTAGGTTGTTACCAAAACATTTAGTTTATGGTTTGAAAGTATTTCAGCCTTTCATCATTAGACTTTTTAACATACTGTTTGCAAAAGGTATTTTTCCCGATCAGTGGACTGAAACTGTAATTGTTCCAATACATAAGAAAGGTGATGTTAATTGCACAAATAATTATAGAGGAGTTTCATTAATAGATGTTTTGAGCAAAGTCTACATCTCTATACTTGAAAAACGTCTAACATCCTATACTGAAGTGTATGACAAGATATGTGAATGTCAGAATGGTTTTAGAGTTGGCTATTCAACAATTGATAATGCCTATATTTTATATTCTATAGTAACGAAATATCTGAGTATGAAAAGAAAATCTCTATACGGAGCATTTATTGACTTTCAAAAGGCTTTTGACTCAGTCAATCAGTCTTGCAAAAGAATGGTGTTCAGGGGAATCTTTTCAATTCTGTACAGTCTCTTTACAAATCTGTCAAAGCTTGTGTTAGAACAAGCTCTGGATCTACACGTATATTTGAATGTCCGGTTGGTTTACGACAGGATTGTAATTATGTCTCCCCCCATATTTATATGGGGAAGACATATTGTTTTCGTGAGAGTTGTCTGTCTGTCCGTCTGTCTGTCTGTCCGTCACACTTTTTGTCCGGACGATAACATCAATATGCCTGATGCCAGTTGATTGAAACTTCATTATGGAAAGAGCATAATGAGAGGAAGTGTCATGCACAAGGTCCATAACTCTGGCTTCACTAATATAGGAGTTATTGCCCCTTGTTAAAAACAACACTTTTTTGTCCGAACGATAACTCCTATATGTCTCATGCCATTGGATTGAAACTTCATATATAAAAAGATCATGACGAGAGAAAGTGTCATACACAAGGTCCATAACTATGGCTTCACTAATAATGGAGTTATTGCCCTTGTAAATTTTTTCACAATTTTTTGTCCGGACGATAACTCCTATATGGCTCATGCCATTGGATTGAAACTTCATATATGGAAAGATCATGACACGAGGAAGTGTCATACACAAGGTCCATAACTCTGGCTTCACTAATAATGGAGTTATTGCGCTTGTATTTTTTCACATGTTTTTGTCTGGACGATAACTCCTATATGGCTCATGCCATTGGATTGAAACTTCATACATGGAAAGATCATGATAACAGAAAGTGTCATGTTTAAGGTCCATAACTCTTATTTCACTAATATTGGAGTTATTGCCCTTTGTAAAAAATCACAATTTTTTGTCAGGATGATAACTCCTATATGGCACATGCCATTTGAGTGAAACTTCATACATGGAAAGATCATGATAAGAGAAATTGTCATGCATAAGGTCCTTAACTCTGGCTTCAATAAATTGAGAGTTATTGCCCCTTATACATTTGTTTAACGCTTTCTTGTCCGGATGATAACTCCTACATGGCTCTTGCCATTGTATTGAAACTTCATACATGGAAAGACCATGATGAGAGAAAGTGTCATGAACAAGGGCCATAACTCTGGCTTCAATACTTTTGGAGTTATTGCCCTTTGTTACATTTTTGTCCGATCAATAACTCCTGTTCGACTGATGCTATTGGAATGACATTTTATTTATGGGAAAAGCATGATGAAAGTAAGTGTCGTGTACAAGGGCCATAACTCTGGTGTCAATATTTTTGGAGTTAATAGCTGTTATCATTTTCTTCTTGAAAAATGTGGTGTGGAAAGCGCATATTATGAGGGGAAGTATCAATCATCAAGTCCATAACATTTTTAGTGATTTCCCTTTACATATTGTTTTTATTAGAGGGGAGACATCCGTTTTAGTGACAAAAACCTCTAGTTTAAGTCCAATATTGTTTGTCCTGTTTATAAATGAGCTGTATGGAATACTTTGTGATGAAGACATACGTAAGGTACAGTTATTTCCTGACATAGTTGAGGTATTTCTTTTAATGTTTGCAGATGACATAGCAATGATTGCAGACACTGTCAACGGGTTGCAAAGGCAATTAGATGTTTTACAAAAGTTCTGTCAAATGTACAAACTTAATGTAAATATTGCAAAAACTAAGGTGATGGTCTTTAAAAGGGGCGGTAGACTAGCAAACTGTGAAAAGTGGACATATAGCGGCAATAAACTTGATGTTGTGAGCTTCTTTACATAAGTGGGTATAAATTTTACCAATCGGCTTTCAATATATAGAATGGCAGAATCGACATCAAGTAAAGCAAAAAAAAGCACTGCTCAGTCTTTTCAGTTCACTACACCAGTTTTCGTGTTTGCCATATAAAACGGTTTCTTTTTACTCCAAGATTGCCTCTATTTTGTTATATGGATCAGAACTTTGGGGGTTGACAAACATGTCGTGTTTTGAAAATGTACAGGTCTTTGCATGCAAAAGATTACTGAAAGCAAACACTCAATCATGTAATGATGCTATAATGGGAGATCTGGGGCGATATCCCATGAGCATTTATGCCGCAAAAAGGTGTACAATGCATTAGATTCTGGTTGAGACTATTATCGATGCCACGAAACAGATATGTCCGGTTGTGCTATGAAATGCTAATGCATTATGATAGGCTAGGCTATAAGAATTGGGTCACAGATTTGAGAACAAACTTATATGCAAATGGTTCTGGATACGTATGGGAATCACAAAATGTTCCTCATCATCAACTATTTATCTCTGAGTATCTTCAGCACCTAAAAGACCAATATATACAATGCTGGCGATCTAGTTGTCTAGATAAAAGCAAATTAAAGCACTATGTTGGCTTCAAGCAAGATTTTATCCCTGAAAAATATATTTATGTTATTGACATTGCTAAATTTAGAGCTAGTATGTGAATTTTCGAAGCTCAGCCCACTGTTTGATGATTGAAAAAGGCAGGCATTATGGTATTGCAGTAGAGTTTCGAACCTGTCCTTACTGTAATAGCTGCATTATAGGATGATTTTTTCATTTCATTCTTGTGTGTCCATTATACAATAGCTTACGTGAGAAATACATATCTGATATCTATGCAAAATATCCATCTATAGAAAAGTTCTATAGTTTGATGTCATCCATTGATACAGATACTTTAAGAAAGTGTGCAATGTTTATCTATTATGCATTTAAAGAGAGAAACGATTATCTTGAGATATTTGCCTAGAGATATTGTAAACAATGCTGAGTAAGGGAACCGTGTTGTATTGTGTATAATTTTATATCCTTTGTATACAATATTTAATTGGGATATAACCTATGTTAACAGGTAAGCAAATCATGGCGTCAGTAATAAGCTTTTTACAATGCAATTGGTATGTTTTCTAAGCGCATTCCAGCTTGTATCTAACTATTGATATATATTTGCATTGATTATACTATTGCATGCATCATAAGTCAGTTTGATATACAATACACCCCCCCCCCACACACACACACACACACATATGTATTTAACTTTGTATTGTATTATGTTACTTGTGTATGGGCCGGAGGCCTAACTGCATAATAAAATATTGAATTGAATTGAATTGAGTTTCATGAAGATTGGACTAAAATTGTGAACACTAGTGTTCACAAGCAAATAAATTGTTGGCGACGCACGCCGGACGCTCACAAAAAGCTCACCCTGAGCTTTGCTCAGGTGAGCTAAAAAATATAGATCCCTCGGTCGACCTGCTACGATAAAGAGTGGGCCACAATATTATAAGGGGTCATTATATTATGGCAAGGTATTCACTATATTTTATAGTAAAATGACCGGGGGTCAAAGTACTATGTAATATATCGACCCACCCGGTCGATCTACTGCGGGTGTCACTTTTCCTCGTTATACCGGACCTTTCTGTATAAATTCAATCCTGCTTTAAGCTACCACCTAAAGACTAAGACTTAAAATTAGACCTCTTTTTGGTGGTCACAATATAGAGGATTGGCTGTACATAACGCCTAGAATCAATGAGCATTTTTGAAATTCAAGTTGGCATACACTGATGATTGAGGGCTATCATGTATACAGTAATGCTCATCTAAAACAACCACTAAAAGCGGTCTAATTCTGGTTCTTACAGACAGGTGGTACCTTAATGCAGGATGAAATTTATGCAGAAAGCTTCCATGGGAGCTTTCTGCATAAATTTCGTCCTGCAATAAGCAACCGCTTACTCTAATAAAGCCCGATGTGCATTTATACAAGTTGTCCTTATAGAAGGGTTTTACTGTAGGTAGTTATTTCATATTTTCAATCCCAAAACGGCAAGTTAACTAATAAGACAAGCCTCCAATGGTGCCGGTGTAATGAGGAAAAGTGTATAGTACTATTACCCTTCCCCCTCCCCCAGTCATAATACTATAACCGGGGAGTCGCAGTACTATGTCCCCATACATATAAAATTCTGACCCCTCATATAACAAAATGACCCCCGTAGTAGATTGACCGGGGGTCATAGTACTATGACCGAGTGAGTACAAGAAACCGACCTCACATACGAGAAACAACCTGGCCCTATAGAGTGTGCATAAAAGTGAAATAAATTCCTTGTTTTTAACGACTCCCTTGCAAAATTACATCCACAACGGGGTCGATATATCACATAGTACTATGACCCCATGCCATTTTATTATACCCCCCTTTTGAAAAAATGGGGGTATATTGCTTTGCACATGTCGGTCGGTCGGTCTGTCGGTCGGTCGGTCGGTCGGTCGGTCGGTAGATCGATGGTTTCCGAACGATAACTAATAAACAGCTTGGCCTAGAATCTTCAAACTTGCTGTGGTGGTTGGTCATGACAAGTAGATGACCCCTATTGTTTTTGAGGTCACTAGGTCAAAGGTCAAGGTCACCATGACCTAAAATGGTGAAATAGTTTCCGATCAATAACTGCTCAAGGGTTTGGCTTGGGATCTTAAAACTTGCTGTGGTGGTTGGTCATGACCACTAGATGACCCCTATTGTTTTTGAGGTCACTAGGTCAAAGGTCAAGGTCACAATGACCTTAAATGGTTAAATGATTTCCGATCAATAACTGCTCAAGGGTTTAGCTTAGAATCTTCAAACTTGCTGTAGTAGTTGGTCATGACCACTGGATGACCCCTATTGATTTTGAGGTCACTAGGTCAAAGGTCAAGGTCACCATGACCTTAACTGGTAAAATGGTTTCTGATCAATAACTGCTCAAGGGTTTGGCTTAGGATCTTCAAATTTGCTTAGGTGGTTGGTCATGACAACTAGATGAGTCCTATTGATTTTGAGGTCACTAGGTCAAATGTCAAGGTCACCATGACCTTAAAGGGGGAAATCGTTTGCGATCAATAACTGCTCAAGGGTTTGGCCTAGGATCTTCAAATTTGCTGTGGTGGTTGGTAATGACCACTAGAAGACCCCTTTTGTCTTTTAGGTCACTAGGTCAAAGGTCAAGGTCACCATGCTCTTAACTGGTCAAATGGTTTCCGATCAATAACTGCTCAAGGGTTTGGCTTAGAATCTTCAAACTTGCTGCGGTAGTTGGTAATGACAACCGGATGACCCCTATTGTATTTGAGGTCACTAGGTCAAAGGTCAAGGTCACCATGACCTTAACTTGTAAAATGGTTTCTGATCAATAACTGCTCAAGGGTTTGGCTTAGGATCTTCAAATTTGCTTAGGTGGTTGGACATGACAACTAGATGAGCCCTATAGTTTTTTAGGTCACTAGGTCAGAGGTCAAGGTCACCATGTCCTTAACTGGTGAAATGGTTTGTGATCAATAACTGCTCAAGGGTTTGTCTTAGGATCTTCAAACTTGCTGTGGTGGTTGGTCATGACCAATAGATAACCCCTATTATTTTTTAGGTCACTAGGTCAAAGGTCAAGGTCACCATGACCTTAACTGGTGAAATTGTTTGCAATCAATAACTGCTCAAGGTTTTGGCTTGGGATCTTCAAACTTGCTGTGGTGGTTGGTCATGACAACTAGATCACCCCTATTGATTTTGAGGTCACTAGGTCAAAGGTCAAGGTAATCATGACCTTAACTGATGAAATGGTTTCCAATTAATAACTGCTCAATGGTTTGGTTCGGGATCTTCAAACTTGCTGTGGTAGTTGGTTGTGACCACTAGATGACCCCTATAGTTGTTGAGGTCACTAGGTCAAAGGTCAAGGTCACCATGACCTTAATATGTGAAATGTTTTCAGATCAATAAATGATCAGTGGTTTGGCTAGGATGTTCAAAGTTGCTGTGGTGATTAGTCATGACCGCTAGATGACCTCTATAGTTGAGGTCACTAGATCAATGGTTAGGGTGTCTGGGGGGTATACATGTTTTACAAACATCTCTTGTTATAAAATATAGTGACTCCCTTGCCAAAATACATCCACCAGGTGGGTCGATATATTATATAGTACTATGACCCCATGCCATTTTAATATAAATACATCCACTACGGGATCGATACATCATTATGGTACTATGGCCCCCATTGCCATATTATTATAAAATATAGTGACTTTCTTGCCAATATACATCCACGATTGAGGGGGGGGGTGTCGATATATTTTATAGTACTATGACCTACATGCCATTTTACTATAAACTATATCTTTCCCTTGTAAATATATATCCACCACGGGGTCGATAAATCATATTGTATTCTGACCAGGTGCGGATCCAGGATTTCAGATTGGGGGGGGGTAGACATTTTTTGGAAGGGGGGCGTAGATTTTTATGTTTGATGACATAAATAAATAGTGTGTTTGTAATACATGTTGAAAAAGATCGTAATTGGGCGAACGAAATAAAAAACTGAGATTAATGTTTTATTGATTTTAGTAGATCTAAAATATTACTAAAACAAGAGCAGTCACAGTCACGTGACAAATGCCCCCAAAAATTGTACCCTGTGACCTTGACCTTTGACCCATGGACCAGGGAGCTGACACATCGTCTTTGTGCGGTGAACACTTGTGCCAGGTTACTTTGAAATTCATTCACAGATAAACAAGTAATTGTACCCTGTGACCTTGACCTTTGACCCATGGACCAGGGAGTTGAAAGCGACACATCATGTTTGTCTGGTGAACATTTGTGCCAAATCATATTGAAATCCATTGGTATAAAAAGAAGTTACAGACCGGACATGAAATTCGTGACAAAGTAATTGTACCCTGTGACCTTGACCTTTGACCCATGGACCTAGGAATTGAAAGCGACACATCGTCTTTATGTGATGAATATTTGTGTCAAGTTATATTGAAATCCATTGATAGATAAAGAAGTTACAGACCGGACACGAAATTTGTTACAAAGTTATTTTACCCTGTGACCTTGACCTTTGACCCATGGACCTGGGAGTTGAACGCTACACATCGCCTTTGTGTGGTGAACATTTGTGCCAAGTTATATTGAAATCCATTGATAGATAAAGAAGTTACAGGCCGGACACGGAATTTGTTACAAAGTAATTGTACCCTGTGACCTTGACCTTTGACCCATGGACCTAGGAGTTGAAAGCGACACATCGTCTTTATGTGGTGAACATTTGTGTCAAGTTATATTGAAATCCATTGATAGATAAAGAAGTTACAGACCGGACACGAAATTTGTTACAAAGTTATTTTACCCTGTGACCTTGACCTTTGACCCATGGACCTGGGAGTTGAAAGCGACACATCGTCTTTGTGTGGTGAACATTTATGCCAGGTTATTTTGAAATCCATTCACAGATAAAGAAGTTATAGAATGGACACGAATTTGGGACGGACGGATGGAAGGACAGACGGACGGACGGACGGACAATGCGATTACTATATGCCCGCCTTTGGGGGCATAAAAAGTTTGTTTCGGCAATTTTAGGGTGGGCCTACACCAGCTCTGCCCCCTCTAAATCCCTAGGCCTTTTTACTATAAACTATAGTGACTGCCTTGCCAAATTACATCCACCGGGGTCGATAAATTATATACAGTATAACCTTGGTTATCCGACACCTGACCTAACCGACAACCTGACAGCACTCGTTGGTCACGAAGATTTCCTTCTTTATTCTATATGCTCAAAACCTGCTTTTAACGGAACCTGCCGTATCCGTTATCCGACACTGTTTGGTGGTCCCAATGTGATAAATGCAGGGGTTTTCACACCTGCGTATCGCGCATGGCCGAGCGTCTGCTCATCATGATTGTTTTGAGGTCATGCTAAATTACAGGTAATTATCACTGTGGCCATACACATGAGAAAATGTAATTGTCTCAATAATGTTGGGTATAAACTCGACTGAATAGCGTTTACTGAATAAAACTTGTTCTATTTATCCAGTCATGTTTAGGTGTTATTTTTAGTACCTATGTGTTTTCAAAATGGAAGAATCATCTTTTAGAACAAGAAAGCGTGTCATGCAAGTGAACTGGCGTGTGCACAGACTTTAGGTAACAAATGGAATTAATTAACAAGTCAGAAAGCGTTTTAACGACGCAGTCTGATTTGTTGTTGAAGTTTGGAATTGGCAGATTATCAGTGGCCGATATCCTTAAAAGAAGGAATTCAATACTTGATATATTTTACTGTACTTATTGCATGCATAAAGTTAAACATTTGATTCAGTATTCCTGCTGAGTGTAAATAAACATAAAGAGGTAATGTTTTATCTTTGTTGTAAATTTCATTTGTCTCTTAACTTCCGGTTTTGCGATGGTTTATCGTCTGACCCTGACTTTCCCGACACTCTGATGTATCCGACAAATTCAGACGGTCCGAAGGGATGTCGGATAAACCAGGTTATACTGCAGTACTATGACCCCTATGCCATTTTACTATAAAATATAGTGACTCCCTTGCAAAAATACACCCACTACGGGGTCGATAAGTCATATAGTACTATGACCCCTAGGCCATTTTACTATAAAATATAGTGACTCCCTTGCCAAAATACATCCACCAGGGTGGAAGTCGATATATAAAATAGTACTATGACCCTCGTGTATATCAAAACCCCGTATTTTGGCAAGGGAGGCACTATATTTTATAGTAAATTGACATGGGGGTCACAGTAATATATAATATATCGACCCCATCGTGGATGTATTTTGGCAAGGGAGTCACTATATTTTATAGTAAAATGACGAGGTCATAGTAATATATGATATATCGACCAACTTAGATATATTTATTTGTACGGGAGTCACTATATTTTATAGTAAAATGGCATAGGGATTATAGTACTGTATAATATATCGACCCCAATCGTATTTTGGCAATGCAGTCACTATATTTTATAGTAAATTGAAATGGGAGTCATAGTTCTATATAATATATCAAACATCCCCTCCTCACGCCCCCTGTGGATGTATCGGTGTTATGTAAACATGTTTATATTTGATGTTTACTTAGTATTCAAATGTCTTAAAATGCATTATTGTGTCCATAGAACTTTTGGAAGTGCTTAGAATCTTCTAGAAGGTCATGGAATATTAAAGAGAACAAGGGCATGTTGTATTGCTATGCAAGACATGAGTCCCCCACCGGACTGAAAAAAAAACTCCACTCTCCCCACCCACCCACCCATGGTTTGGTTGACCATGGTATATACATTACCACCTGAATGGTATTAGTACCTACTTTCATACCAAAAAGTGACCTTGACCTTAGATATAAAAGGCCAGGTATTGTGTATGGAACACCTTCCCATATGTGAAGTGTCAAATCAATTGAATCAGTAAATAAAAAGTTATTGTCCTGACAAGAAAATATTAAAAAGGGGAATAACTCCAAAAATATAGATGCTAGAGTTATGGCCCTTGTGCATGACACTACCCCTCGTCATGCTTGTTCCATCTGTGAAGTTTCAAATCAATTGAACCAGTAGATAAAAGAGTTATTGTCCGGACAAAAAATATGAAAAAGGGGAATAACTCCATAAATATTGATGCTAGAGTTATGGCCCTTGTGCATGACACTACTCCTCATCATGCTTCTTCAATGTGTGAAGTTATAATGAATTTGGCCTAACTTTGTAGGAGATATGGGCTGGACACGAAGCGTGACAGACGAACTGACAAGAAAATATGAAAAAGGGGAATAACTCCAAAAATATTGATGCTAGAGTTATGGCCCTTGTGCATGTCACTACCCCTCATCATGGTTGTTCCATATGTGAAGTTTCAAATCAATTGAACCAGTAGATAAAGAGTTATTGTTCGGACAAAAAATATGTAAAAGGGGAATAACTCCAAAATATTGATGCTAGAGTTATGGTCCTTGTGCATGACACTAGCCCTCATCATGCTTCTTCAATGTGTGAAGTTATACTGAATTTGGCATAATTTTGTAGGAGATATGGCCTGGACATGAAGCGTGCCAGACGGACGGACGGACATACGAAGGACGGACAGACGGAATCGAGCAAACCTATAGTCCCCCCAACCGGTAACCGGTGGGGGACTAATAATATGTAATTATGTATATTGTTCTAGAAATCTATATTTTACAATCTGTTGGTAAACAAGCAGTCACATGATCTTATTTTGTTGACAGAAATTTCCAGAAAGTGTATATTTAGTAATTTCATTGTAAACAAATAGACATGTAATCTTCAAGAAAGTCTATGATTGTTCAATACCCTTCAAGAATGATACCTATATATATATGGAACTCAAACTTCAATGTTTTATCTTGGATCTTTTGGCAAACATCAGTGTACTAGAAGTTAACTTGTAAATAGTTTGGATACTAATTGATCCACTGAATTATTAAAATTGTGGGAAATTTCAAATGAAAAGTGCCAGTGTTTATTATTCAAAAAGGACTGGAATTGGATTATTATCATTTGGACTTTAGAAAACAGGTATTTAACTTGTCATTTCAATTTAATAGAGTCTGTAAAGTTTGTTGCTGGATTTGTCTTTCTGTTGCGCCTGGCTCGTAACAGAAATTGGGGGCTCGTCCGGGATAGAATTTCTTTTACAGATCTTAGATATTTTTCATAAATATTGTTTACAGGTTTTGTAAATTGAAAGTTGTACTGTTTGAAAACAGCAGCAAACTATCATGTCATTCAACTTAGAACAGTTTGTATCTGAACCTTCCCAGGAGGCATTTAATTTGGCAAAGAAATCTGACTTGCTCAATCTGGCACAAAATTACAATATTACTGAAGTTAAATCTTCTATGAGGAAACAAGAAATTATAAATGCTTTGGTCACGTTTTTAGTAAATGGGGAAAGATTTGAAGACAGTGCCCTTTCTCTCATTCAAGAAACACAATCTGAGATTAAACTCAAGGAGTTTGAACTTCACTTGCAGTTTGAACGGGAGAAATTAGAATATGAAAGACAGAAAGAGCAAGACAGATTGGAGTATGAAAGACAGAAAGAGAAACAGAGATTAGAGTTTTAAAAAAAAGAAAATAGAAATTGAAAGAAGGAAAGAAAGTGAAAGAATAGAATGGGAAAAGCAGAAAGAACGAGAAAGAATGCAACATGAATTCAAATTGAAGGAAATTGAAATGCAAGAGAAAGCCAAAGAATATATCAAATCAAATTCTTTTGATGTTACTAAGAACATCAGACTTGTTCCACCTTTTCAAGAAAAAGAAGTTGACAAGTATTTCCTTCAATTTCAAAAAGTTGCCGAAAAATTGCAATGGCCAAAAGAGCATTGGACTTTACTTTTGCAGGGTTCTTAATAGGCAAAGCTCGGGAAAATATACACACAGCTCATCGTTGAGCAAAGCTCTAATTATTACACAGTAAAATAGCTTATTCTCAAAGGTTATGAGCTAGTTCCTGAGGCTTACAGACAGAAATTTAGAAATTGTAGGAAGGAAAATGGTCAAACTCATGTAGAATTTGCAAGAACAAAAAAGCAGTTGTTCGACAGGTGGTGTGAATCAAAGAAAACAGACAAAAACATGAACAAGAGGGCCAGAATGGCCCTGAAGCGCTCACCAGACAACCAAGAGGAGAAAAAATTCAAAGTTTTCACTATATGTTTCTATAGAAAGCTAGCCGGCCCTGGGGCGGGCCAATTTTGACCCCAGTGGCATAATTTATATAACTTTTGTAGAGGACTTGAAAATGATACTATCAGCCAAAAATGAAAGCTGAGAACCTTTCAGTTTCAGAGGAGAAGATTTTCAAAGTTTTCTCTATATATTTCTACTGAAAACTACCCACCCCTGGGACGGGGCCAATTTTGACCCCAGGGCCATAATTCATATAATTTTTGTAGAGGACCTATATATGATGCTATGCGCCAAATATGAAAGCTGAGAACTTTCCAGTTTCAGAGGAAAAGATTTTCAAAGTTTTCACTATATGTTTCTATTGAAAATTCCCCACCCCTGGGGCGGGGCCAATTTTGACCCCAGGGCCATAATTTATATAACATGTGTAGAGGACCTGAACATAATGCTCTGTGCCAAATATGAAACCTGAGAGCCTTCTAGCTTCAGAGGAGATTTTCAAAGATTTCACTATTTGTTTCTATTGAAAACTGCCCACCCCTAGGGCGGGGCCAATTTTGACCCCAGGGGCATAATTTATATAACATTTGTAGAGGACCTGAACATGATGTTATGTGCCAAATATGAAAGCTGAGAACCTTCCGGTTTCAAAGGAGAAGATTTTCAAAGGTTTACTATATATTTCTATTGAAAACTTCCCACCCCTGGGACGGGGCCAATTTTGACCCCAGGGGCATAATTTATATAACATTTGTAGAGGACCTGAACATGATGCTATGTGCAAAATATGAAAGCTGAGAACCTTCTGGTTTCAAAGGGGAAGATTTTCAAAGGTTTAATATATGTTTCTATTGAAAACTTCCCACCCCTGGCAATCTACAGGCAGTTCATCATGCTATACAGTAAAACCTCTCTATAACGGCCACTAAATAGTGTTAATTAGTTGGTATTTAGGGCAGGTGGCTGCTTAAAACAAGGTGAAAGTAAAACAGAACGCTCCTATCGGAGCGTTGTTTTACTTTCACCTTGCTTTACGCAGCCACCTGTCTTTAAGACAAAATAATTTATGTAATTTAGTGGCCGTTATAGAAGTTTTACTGTATATGAACTTTTTCAAGGCTAGTTCTCTTTACCATATTACTAATGAAACGTATATATACTGTATGTATTAAATTGAATCAAAAGGTTTGTTCTACACTTTTATTACATCAATCATCATGCAGTGTATTGATTTTGTAACCAATCTTTTCTGTTTAGATGATAAAGATAAACAAGAGCCGCAAGCTGCACCAACGCTCGTCTGATTTGGTGCTTGTCCAGCTAAATTAAAAAAAATGAAAACCAGAGGGCCAGAATGGCCCTGAAGCGCTCACCAGACAATCAGAGGAGAAGATTTTCAAAGTTTTCACTATATGTTTCTATAGAAAAACTAGCCGGCCCTTGGGCGGGCCAATTTTGACCCCAGGGGAATAATTTAGAAAAACTTGTAAGGGACCTGAACATGATGCTATGAGCCAAATATGAAAGCTGAGATTAACCTTCCAGTTTCAGAGAAGAAGATTTTCAAAGTGTTCTCGATATGTTTCTATTGAAAACTGCCTATCCCTGTGGCAGGGCCAATTTTGACACCAGGGTCATAATTTATATAACTTTTGTAGAGGACCTGAACATGATGCTCTGTGCCAAATATGAAAGCTAAGAGCCTCCCAGTTTCAGAGAAGAAGATTTTCAAAGATTTCACTATTTGTTTCTATTGAAAACTGTCCACCCCTGGGGCGGGGCCAATTTTGACCCTGAGACCATAATTTATATAACTTTTGTAGACGACCTGAACATGATGCTATGTGCCAAATATGAAAGCTGAGAGCCTTCCAGTTTCAGAGAAGATTTTCAAAGATTTCACTATTTGTTTCTATTGAAAACTGCCCACCCCTGGGGCGGGCCAATTTTGACCCCGGGGCCAAATATGAAAGCTGAGAACCTTCCAGTTTCAGAGGAAAAGATTTTCAAAGATTTCACTATTTGTTTCTATTGAAAACTGCCCACCCCTGGGGCGGGGCCAATTTTGACCCAGGGGCCGTAATTTACATAACTTTTGTAGAGGACCTGAACATGATGCTATGTGCCAAATATGAAAGCTGAGAGCCTTCCAGTTACAGAGAAGAAGATTTTCAAAGATTTCACTATGTGTTTCTATTGAAAACTGCCCACCCCTGGGGCGGGCCAATTTTGACCCCAGGGCCATAATTTATATAACTTTTGTAGAGGACCTGAACATGATGCTATGTGCCAAATATGAAAGCTGAGAACCTTCCAGTTTCAGACAAGAAGATTTTCAAAGATTTCACTATTTGTTTCTATTGAAAACTGCCCACCCCTGGGGCGGGTCAATTTTGACCCCGGGCCATTATTTATATAACTTTTGTAGAGGACCTGAACATGATGCTATGTGCCGAATATGAAAGCTGAGAGACTTCCAGTTTCAGAGAAGAAGATTTTCAAAGATTTCACTATTTGTTTCTATTGAAAACTGCCCACCCCTGGGGCGGGCCAATTTTGACCCCGGGCCATTAAAAATATATAACTTATGTAGATGACCTGAACATGATGCTATGTGCCAAATATGAAAGCTGAGAACCTTCTAGTTTCAGAGGAGAAGATTTTCAAAGATTTCACTATTTGTTTCTATTGAAAACTGCCCACCCCTGGGGAGGGGCCAATTTTGACCCTGTGGCCATAATTTATATAACTTTTGTAGAGGACCTGAACATGATGCTATGTGCCAAATATGAAAGCTGAGAGCCTTCCAGTTTCAGAGAAGAAGATTTTCAAAGATTTCACTATTTGTTTCTATTGAAAACTGCCCACCCCTGGGGCGGGGCCAATTTTGACCCCTGGGCCATAATTTATATAACTTTTGTAGTGGATCTGAACATGATGCTATGTGATCAAAGTTTGCACTATATGATTCTATTGAAAACTGCCCACCCCTGGGGAGGGGCCAACTTTGACCCCAGGGCCATAATTTATATAACTTTTGTAGAGGACCTGAACATGATGCTATGTGTTAATTATGAAAGCTGAGAAGCTTCTGGTTTCAGAGGAGAAGATTTTCAAAGTTTTACTATATGTTTCTATTGAAAACAAGGCACCCCTGGGACGGGGTCAATTTTGACCCCAGGGGCATAATTTATATAACTTTTGTAGAGGACCTACAGATGATGCTATGTGTTAAAGATGAAAGCTGAGATCCCTGTAGATTCAGAGGAGAAGATTTTTAAAGGTTCAAACTGTTGACGACGGACGATGAACGACGCACGCCGACAGATGACGGACAACAGGCGATCACAAAAGCTCACCCTGAGCACTTTGTGCTCTGGTGAGCTAAAAATAAAGGGCCATAACTCCAAAATTTTGAAATCAAGAGTTATGTTTTTTCTGAAGGGGCCTTCCCTTCATTGAGATCTACTAGCCTATATAGTTTCATGTTGATACCTCTTGTACTTTCCGAGTAATGACCTCCATTAAAGTTTTTTCACGCCGCCGCCGAAGACGACAATGCCTACGACCCAGTGATCACAATAGCTCAACTTTTCTTCGAAACAGACGAGCTAAAAATGAGAAGTACAGTAAAACCCCTCTGAACTGGAATTCTAGTAGAGAAGAATTTAGATACATGTACTTAACTTTTAGCCAGTGGCTGCTTAATGCAGGGTGAAAGTCATGCAGAAAGCTCCTCACCCTGCATTATGCTGCCACCTGTCTATAAGGCCTATATTTATACTAAATTGAATGTCCAGGCAGTGTAGAGAGGTTTTACTGTAGAATAAGAAGTAGCTCCAGATAAGAGGAAAAATGATTTGTCCAAATAGCTTATTTTTCAGTCAAACTCTTATTTCTGAGTCTTAACTCTATGTTGTTCATGCTTATTAAAACTGCCTTATTTGAGGCAATTCGTATGAGTACCAACAATGTAGGGTTTGGCATAGATGCACAAAAAACATTTACTGTACAGTAACCCTGCTAAACCGGATTTCCAGTAGAGGAAAATTTAGATACTTTTAGGCAGGTGGCTGCTTAACCCTTTCCTCCATGAACATTTATGAAAGAAACAATGACATCATGAATATTAATTAGATTAATTTGTTATAATAACACATCAACACAGGAATATTTGGCCATGGCAGAAACAATACTCATATGTATATTATATCATAAGCAAACAGAGCAGACTCTAGTCCAAACATTTAGACGTATCTACATGCCCCTATTTTACAATCAACTATCATTAATCTGATATTTTCATTTTATATGTATCATGCATGTAACAAGAAAATGTAAAAATGTGAAATAAGCTATGTCAGGTCTTATTTATAGGACAAAGCAGACCCTGATCAGACTGCTCCTATAGGAGCCGTTTGATCAGGGTCTACTCTGTTGGCAAAGGCATAGAAATGCGCATTTATGGAGTAAATGGTTGATGCAGGGTGAAATTATGCAGAAAGCGGCCTTTCTGCATGACTTTTACCCTGCATTAAGCAGCCACCTATCTCAAAGACTGATATTTATACTAAATCTAATGTCTGGTTTAGAGAGGTTTTACTGTACTAGTGTAGATTTTCTGAATACATCCAGCATCTGGAACCTCTGAGCAGTACAAATGTTTACATGCATCATGACATTCCTGTTAATCCTTTGATCATCTTTGAAATTTTAGTGGAGCTATATTGAGTACTTTTGCTAACTCCAGCTGTCAAAATCCCTTTTAAGCTCTGGTTCCAACTAGAACCATTTACTATGTTTGTCAAAGCCGATTCTACAATTTTTGGACAATCTTCCATCTTCGATACTAATTCTAGAAATACAGCACTTTCCTCTGAATGATCTCCCATTGACATAAACTTAATTGACTTCTGGATTCCACTGATTGCACCCTTCGGTAGGTGCTCCAAATGATGTAGTCTAGAGGAACTAGAAATATCTTGGGACAATGTTCTACGGTTTCTATTCCAATGGAGATTTGTTTCATGTTCAATGCAAGACTGATAGAGGTCACAAAAGTGCCGGTGGTTTGGGGTTACAATCTTTCTGACCTTTCCCTTGTCTTCCCCAAATTTCATGCGAAAATCACCGCTGTAGGACAAACTGGTGATTTTAATGAAAAGGTCCTCCTCCGTAAAATTTTCTGGAAGAAGCAATAAAGATGCATGTAAAGCACTTTTAAGATTTGACTTCAGCGCTACTTGAACTTCAGTATTTGTTGGCTGCTTTATCACTCTGACTGGTTTATGCAGTCTTCCACTTATATAAAGTGTATCCCATTCAGTCAGATCGTTAAGTAGTCTATGTTTACTGATTACTCCATATTTGATAAGCCTCTCTTCAAAAGGAACTAAAGTGTTGAAGTAGACCCCTGCTCCGTACTCCCCCTGAACCCTTGCTATGACTTGGGGGCCAAACCTAGAAAGGAAGGAATAATGAGATCCATGTAAAGTCAAATTCTTTGTATGCCACTGAACTGGATCTTCTACAACAAAAATAAAGTCCAGCATATTCTTGGACATCTCATGCCCTGTCTGCTGAAATACTCCTGACCCATAGGCAAAGGCCATCTGTATACCATTTGGAAAGCTATGTAAGACTCTCTCAAATATTCCTGGCTTTTCCTGGCTGCAGTGTGAAGACAAAGATCTGCAAAAATGCAGCCTTTGAAAACAGTGCTGAGCTTGAGCAAAATGTTTAAGATGCCCATGGCAAAGAGAGCCCATGAAAACACTCATAACTCTTTCCCCTGTTTTACTACTAACACTGCTAAATCACAACATTCACTGTAATCTTAAATGAATTATTGTTTTCTGTCCTTTGTGAAGACACCTGCCCCATCTACATCCTTTCTGTTTAACATTTTCAGTTGTCTATGTCCTCTACGATATAACTGTTCAATTATTAAGACACTTGTTTTTGGAATAACAGCATTCTTCTTGAACTCTTGTTTAACGTAGTCAGCAAGGTCTGGTTGATTTCTGGAGACCCGAAGGAATTGGCGATACAAACTAAGTATCTGTAGTTGTATTTTGCTGTATTTAGGCATAGCTCACTTCAAGGGCTAGCTGCCTGGAACTGTGCCTGCAGTTCCACCAGATATCTGAAAATAAATACAATAAAACTTAAAAAGTGATGAACTTATTAACAATTTAACCCATCCCCCAATAGGCATTTTTAGACCCAAACTCTTTGAATAAATCTACTGAAAAGAAGCATTTACTAGGAAAAAAAAGGAAAATTTTAGAAATTGCATAGGTTTGAAACCATTGTGATAAATCGAGCCATTTGCTCCTCAGTATCAGGCTATGGAAAAAAAATCCTCATTTTGGTTTCAAAAAGTGATTTTTACATAGATGTCAAAAGGCGTCAGTATGGGTTAACCCTTTCCCTTATGAATGCATGAATTGATTACTTCATGAATATTCATTAACTTAATTTTTAAAAGGCAAAAATTTAAAAAAAGAGAAACATTAGCTAAGACAAAAACTGTAAAGTCAGGTGTATTATAATTTCATAAGCAAACAAAGCAAACCCTAATTATAGACAGCCCCTACAGGAACCATCTGATCTGGGTCTACTCTGTTTGCAAACTAAGGCATGAAAATGCCTCTATATGAAAGAAAGGGTTAACAGTTTACTACACATAAATGTTGAGCACCTGTAGGACCTGTTAATCCATTTGAATTCACTAAGTATTTTTTTATGAATGAAAAGCAACCTGTGTTGTGTAAACACTATTACACTCAATAAACTTGTATCAGGATAAGAGTTTTACTGCTTTGACAGTCACAAGGAAGTGCCTCGGGGTGCCTGGAACATACATACATGACAGCGAGTCTAAGTTAACCCTTTCCTTCATATAAATGCCTTTTCACACATCCACAAACAGAGCAGACCCAGATCAGATGGCTCCTATAGGAGCTATCTGATCAGGGTCGATCTGCTCTGTTTGTACATGAAATTTGATAGACCTGTTTCTTTACTTTCTAAAATGGCTAAAATGTCCATATAATTATTTCATAATAGCTATTTTGCCAATGAATATTCAGTAGGTATTGAAATTTTGTAATAAACATAGAACAGGGAAAGGGTTAAAGATAACAATTATTCAGCCGAAAAATTCATGCTTACTCAAGCTCTGATAAGAAGCAATATTAATTTTTACTTTATAAAGCGATTTGTTTCAGCTTTGAGGAACTACTGACAAAGCTTGGATCCTGACGAAATACCCAGTTTGCAAATGACAGTTAGGTGCAGCGATTCGCTCAATATTAGGGTTAAATTGCAATATGACTGGACTGAAAAAATAAACATTCACAATCAGGCAGCCATTATCAGGACTCCCAATTTGACCTAAAAGACTTGATTAAGTTTCGGCGTGTTTATCGGGATTGTTCGTAATACTCTGTGACAAAAAATATCAAACCAAAAGCCGGTAATAATCATGTTCCACGAGGATTGTATTCTTACAGTGCATTCTTATACCTTCGGAAATTTATCCGATGATTATCAATAATATACGGAATATGCATGAGTCTCAGGTCAAATTGGGAGGATAATAACTAAATGTATTAGACTGACAATAATGTCTGACATTAGAGACAGTGTAAAATGCACAACTTACTCTAAGTATTTATACACACAAACTTAGACAAAAAGCAAGTGCAGACCCAGATCAAACTGTTCCTTAAGGAACAGTTTGATCAGGGTCTTCACTATGAAACTGATTTATTCTGCTATCAGAGCTCCAGATAAGAGGCGTAAATTAAAACATTTTCAATAATAACTTTTGTAACCATTCTTTAGAATCATCTCTTCAAGACAATTCTAAAGAGTGGTCACAATAAAGGGTTTGGTGGAGAAATGACAATTTTAGTACCTGAGAATGCATGTTTATCTGTTCCTATGAGCTTTACAAACTGACAGCAAGGGTAGACTGGGTGCCCCATCACTTAGGGTATGTAGGGCAGTTACAAAAAGAATTTGGAGTCCTATATCAGTAATTTGGCTGCTTATTAGCACCTTTTGTGTTTAACCCTTTCCTTCATCTAAACTCCCATTTTCACATCTTTATGAACAGAGTAGACCCAGAAAACATGGCTCCTGTAGGAGCCATCTGATCATCATTAGGATATGAATGTCTCCTAGTGGTGTGGAAGTCGCTCTGATTTGAGGTGATATAGTATGTCACACTTTAGTGTTCCTTTTGTATATCAGCTTTTTATTTTTTCCTCTTTATTGCAGTTTTTATAGGCCTCTGGTCTAGGTCAGCACCTTTCACACAGTTTTCAGATGTTTTAAATTTGCCTTAACCAAATGATAGGGCCTAGCTACTTTTAAAAGTCCTTATCCCCAACTTTTCTCTTCATAAATTTTTTAATGGGCTTTTTGATTTTTTAAGTTATTGTTTCGTCGATCTTCCCGTTCGTTGACCTTATTTCATATAGTAGACCTAAAGCCGTTTCACCAACCTTATTATTATATAGGGATAAGGTTTTCATACCTATGTCGCGGCTAAGCATTTGGTGTTAGCTTTTCAAATAGGAGTGTACGTGCTGGCCATTATCGCTAACCGCCAAGTCATAGTTCAGACCCAGACCAAGATCACCTTTAATTTGATAACAAGAGTGCCAGTGGGCACAATATACACCCGTCGAGGCTTTGTTCAGCATAAACTGAGGTTAACATATTTGATAAACACAAATAGCTAATATCAAATGTGCGATGTTCCAAGTTTTAAGGCTTTATCTCAAAGGTGACACTGGGTTATGTAAGTAATTGGACTTAACAAAAAGATTAAACAAAAACTCTACATTAAAATGAGATGTAATTCTGTCAAAATGCTTGACAGAGTTATGTACTCTTGCCTACAGATGACGCTTGCGATGGTGAACAAGTATTCCAAGTTTCAAGGCTTTATCACAAAGGGTTACTTTAACAAAAACAGTAACCAAAAATTCTAAGTTAAAAAGGGTCATAATTCTGTCAAAATGCTTGACAGAGTTATGTACGCTTGCCTATGGGTGAAGCCTGTGATGGTGAACAAGTGTAGGAAGTTTGAAAGCTTTATCTCAAAGGATTATGTAAATAGGTGGACTTTAACAAAAACATTAGCCAAAAATTCAAAGTTAAAAAGGGCCATAATCCTGTCAAAATGCTTGACAGAGTTATGTACTCTTGCCTACAGATGAAGCTTGTGATGGTGAACAAGTTTTCCAAGTTTTAAAGCTTTATCTCTGAAAATCATTGATAGGTATATAATAACATGTGGTATTGTTATGGTAAAACTTCTGTAAAGCAACAGTTAATTAAACAGATACACACATTGTCCTTCAAAAGCAGGTGGTTGCTTAATGCAGGATGAAACAAGATGTGTTTGTGAAACACTATGCCCCCGCCCATTTTGATCTTTGACTCTGAAGGATGACCTTGACCTTCACATGTCATCCCTCAAAATGTACAGCTTCATGAGATACACATGCATGCCAAATATCAAGTTTCTATCTCTACTGGTTCAAAAGTTATGGCCAATGTTAAAGTCAGTGATTTGACCTATATTATATATTTGACCTCTGACCTTGAAGGATGACATTGACCTTGACATGTCACCCCTCAAAATGTGGAGCTTTATGAGATGCATATGCATGCCAAATATAAAGTCTCTACCAGTACTGGCTCAAAATTTATGACCAATGTTAAAGTTGGTAACAAACAAACAATATGCCCCCCCCCCCCCCAATCTGATCTGGGGGGCATAAAAATGTACCAACCTGCATGAAACTGCCACCTGTTTTAACCCTAAGAACAAGACCTTTTTTGAGAGGTCTCATTAGACCAGTTCAACTGAAGCAATATTACACTAGGCCTACATTAGACCACGAAATTCTAAATATTACATATTACAGCCTATATGGGTTGTCTTGGTCAAGATAACAGCACCAACTGTCATATATAACTATAGAGGAAAAAACAAGATGTGAATATTTAACAATTTTCAGGAATAAATCAATTATGTCCATGTTTATGTCAATGTTTTGACGATTCTGAGGAGTGGCCACAGCATACAGTTTGTCAGAGAAATGAAGATTTTAGTACTTAAAATACATCTTGTATTTGTAGCTCTGAATTATTACATTACAAATGTAGAAGAGAAGTCAGACAGGAGATGCCACAACAACACAAGAAACACAAATGAAGACTTCAAGTGCACATGCACATATACATATACACAACTTTCACAGAACTGCCTCTTGTCTGTTCACCAACGAAACCATATCTACACTTTATGAACACAATGTGTCGCAGTGCCATTAAACCAAAACTCAGTCAAACTCATCGAAAATAAAAGACAAGATGTGACGCCATAACTAACACAATAATAAGACAATGTCGTAAAACAACTTACTGTTAAAGTATTATATTGATTGGACAGTCAACAGTGTTTTAATGAAATATACGGAGAAATAAGGCCCCATTCCCACCTTTGAAAAGTATGTCCCCCCCCCCCCTCCCCCGCCCATCTTCAAAACAAGTCCCCTCTTATCCCACGATAGTTAGTTAGACTTAATTATATAAATTATGGAATAAGTAAATGGTTGTATTTGAGCTACTTATAGCTAAATTGGCCATATTAACATGCTAAAGGTAAGATTTTAACACAAATAGGTTATACATAATTCAACGAAAAAAAATCCCCTTCTGGCTTGTCCATGCTACAATTTTCCCCCGGCTATGGGCCTGGACCCCTTTCCCTCAGAATTGGGAAAAATGGGTCAAGTTTATACATGTCAACCACCTGACTGGTGACTAGCACAATGACTTGACACTGAGATGATCCATGTCATGAAGAAGACTACAACCTTTGATTAAGATAATCTTATCTTATCTTAACCCATTCCCTCATATGCTATCTTTAGATCCAACCTCTTTGAATAAAGGAAAATTTTAGAATTGTGTAGTTCCGAAACCATTGTGATAAATATAGCATTTGCTCCTTAGGAGCAAATGCTTTTTTCATCACAATGGTTTTAAAAAGTGACTTTTACAGAGGTGTAGAATGGCGTATTTTTAGAGGAAATGGTTAATAAAACAATATAATAGGTACACGTATCTCATATGAACATTGTCACAGCCCTTCATGACATTTTAATGATCACACAATCAATAAACAACAAATTGTGGGTTCAGTAAAACGTCGTATAAATTTTATTTTAAACAGCTTTTTATGATCTAATTCTGCACTATTTTATGGAGCATAATTTTATGCTTCCCCATGTGACCCCTTAACACATCTGTTATGTAAAATGTATATTCTGAACACCCCCCCCCCCCCCTCCCCCTACTCAACAATTTTTGACAGTTTAAAAACTGACCACTTTTTATCAAATATAACATGATTTATATCTATAGATCTGGGTCGAAACTATGAAATCGGCAGTTTGCGATAATTGCCAGCACACGCCTATTGGATCTATACTAACATCAAATGTATATATATTGTATTGATAAAACACTCATAATGCTGTAGAAATATTTATACACATAGAATGATCAATCTACCACTTTTTTTCTTTCAAATATTACGTGATCTGAACTATGATCTGGCAGTTTGTGGTAGTTGCCGACAAGCGTCTATTTGAAAAGCTAACATCAAATAACATCATATGTAAAGGCAATATCATATGTATAGTGTTGTATGCCATACATAAACCCAATCCAGGTGGCTCTGGGTCATAACCGTATGACGTACTGACAATGTATATAACATATATAATGTTTCACTTGAGTTTTAGTGACATGAGTGGGCTGACACAAAATAGTCACAGTATACATCTATTTCCTTTGATTTACGGATATAAAAACGTACAGAAAAGGATGATTTGTTTTTTATCATCACTATGATTCTTAAATTAATCCCATTTTTAATATTTTTATAGATATCTCTATATTAAATTTCACTTGTTTTAAATATTCTGTAAGCATTATATATACTCATTATTCATGTGAAACGCTTTTAAATGCACATATCCTGTATGAAAAGAGCGCTATATAAATGTGGTATAATAATAATAAAATACATGTATAGCCGCGATAAAGGTGTGAAAACCAAATCCCTATATAATAGTAAGGTTGACAAAATGACTTTAGGTCTACTATATAAAATAAGGTTGACGAACAGGAAGGTCAACGAAACAACCATCACCCTTTAAACCTATGCTGTATGTACTTTCGCTTTGCATTTATGTACATGTGTACATTTGTACTTGAAAACCATGCATGCATCTCTGTGATATTGCATAAATTTTATTGTGTTTGTTTGTTTCTGTTTGTATACTTATGTTTGTCGGAGTAAAAGCCCTACTGGGGTAACAGGGCTTATGTTATTATATTATATACTATCCGACGTGAAATAAAATTAGTTTTTGTCTATGCTCTGTTTGCTTATGGTATGATATAAATCTGATTATACAGTTTCTACATGAGCCAGCATATCATGTGTTCATATGCCATTATAGAAAATAATCAAATTAATATTCATGATGTCATTATTTCTTACATGGATATTCAATAGGGAAAGGGTTAATATTTATCAAGGTAAGGGCCAAATTAATCATGTTCTATAGGAAATGGGACTATGAATCATGGGTGTAATGAAATTCTGTAACCCAAGTAGTTGAGGAGATACCATCCAGACAAAATTTGAAACTTGACTTTTACTTAAATTGAGGTCAAGGTTAGGGTAAAGGTCATAGAGACACCAACCCAGTATCAGACATTCCACCTTCTGAAGATGTGTGAGATTTTTAGCTTGCCTTCGTTTTCTTAATTATGCAGGATAAGTATAATATTTCAGATTTTTCAAGCCCAGAAATCCTAATCCAAGGGGTTGAGGATATGTCATCCAGACAATTTTTTCAATAAAACTGAGGTCATAGTCAAGGTTAAAGAGACACCAAAGTAGTATGTGACACTTGCACCCACAGTGCACAATAAATTTGGACAGGGTTCGAACTTAGCTCTTGAGAGCTAGCAAAATGTGAGTAAAAATTGGAAATAGTGAGTTGAAATTTTTAGCCACATCAAAAATAAAGCATGCAGGGTTCGAACTTAGCTCTTGAGGACTGGCAAAATGCGAGTGAAAATTGGAAATGGTGAGTTTAAATTTTAGGCACATGAAAAAAAATGTGAGTATATACATATTTTGGGAAACTTAAATGAGCCCTGCAGCGGGTTTTTAATTAAACCATATAGATAGTAGATCTATTTCAAATTCTCTACATTGGATCATCATAATTGATAGATCTTATTTTTGACTATTATTGATTATTTCTTAATTTAGAGTGTAGCCCTGATCAGATGTGACTCGTACAAGTAATATAGCTGACAAGGCATACACTGACATGCTTGTTCAGGGTTCAGTTACATAAACAGTCAACCCTTTCAATAGTGAGCAGTCTTTAGTAGATTGAGGACCATTGTAAGGGCAGGTGGTTGCTTAATCTAGGTTGAGAGCAATACAGAAAGTTCATTTGGGAGCTTTCTACCTTGCATTCAATGTGCATTAACCCTTTCCCTCATATAAACGTGTTTTCACGCATTTGCAATCAGAGTAGACCTAGATCAGACGGCTCCTAGAGGAGCCGTCTGATCAGGGTCTACTCTGTTTGCTAGTAGAATTTCAAAGATTGGTGTCTTTACGGGCGAATTGCATTTGCGCACAAACCAAAAAATAATTGCATATCAAAAGCGGTCGAAAACCTCATATCATTTCCGAACGAAAATATAACAGTTCAGCATGTCAAAAGCGCACAGCATTTTTGACGTCTGAAATCTAGTCACTCACATGGCCAAAACGAAATATATTTATTGTATTGTGTAATTTATTTGTATTGTGTGACAAAGCTGAACTGATCAGTCTGAATCTAAATCCAATCACCGTAGCGTACGGGACTGGCTTACACGCACGCTACTTTTTCAAATTATTTTTTATGGCTCTATTCTTTTAAATTGTTCAAAATGGATTTTACAATTTCTAAAACAAACAAAGGGGAATAGTGCATTATCTACGACACATGTTTTATACTGCAGGGTTCTTGCAAGGGCGAGAAATTGGGATATTTTCCCCATCAAAATGAAAAATGTCCCCATTTTTTTACTGTCACTGGGACAAATGTCTCAAAAAATGTCAGTCCTTACCAGAATAGTCCAAAATAGATAGATCAGATTTAGATCAAATCAAACTGTAAATATGGTCAGAGAAAATATTTACGTGTTATGGGAAATCAGTCAAAGATCCACAGATTAATAAACATAGCATTTTCTCAATGAATAATGGTTGAAAAAATATTTTCACACTTGTCGGTGTCTCACAGATTTTGAAAATGTCCCTACTTTCTAACTGTCAATGGGACACATGTCTCAAGCATTTTCAATCCTCGCCAGAACCTTGATACTGTATATATACACTGTGACAGTTTAAAATCTTACTGCCACCTCCCCATGGGAAGCAAGGGGAAGCAATGTTAACATTTGACTGTGTTTAACATAGGCTAACGGAAAAGGTACATGTGCGCATTTGATAGTAAAAACTTGTGCGCATATGAAACCTTTTTTTGTGCGCAAACGAAGGAAAATAAATCTGCAAATGATATGCCAATGTGCGCAAATGCAAATCTCCGGTCTTTACTTTCTAAAATAGCTACAATGCTCCACCTTCCATATTTCACAATAACCCTTTTATCCATGAATATTCAGTAGGTATTGAAATTTGTAATAAACATAGAACAGGGAAAGGGTTAAGCACTTACATGCCTTAATGCCTAAATACAATATTCCATGTTAAAAGTTATAGACAGGGTCTACTGTATTCTCACATTTTGTTTTAAAATTAGATAAAATTTGCCAGTCATAAATTGGTTTTGCCAGTAGAAAATTTGGGCTCTGGCAAAACATTGCCAGTGGAGAAAAAAGTTTGAACCCTGTTTGGCAATCCCAACTCAATGGGTTGAGGATTATACAACATAGACAACAAGCAAAAAATGCAGAAATCGCATTAACCCTTTCCCTCATATAAACATGTTTTCTCGCATTTGCAAACAGAGTAGACCCAGATCAGATAGACCCAGATCAGACGGCTCCTATAGGAGTCGTCTGATCAGGGTCTGCTCTCTTTGCTAATGGAATTTAATAGACCTTTTTTCTTTACTTTCCAAAATGGCTACAATATTCCAACTTCTATTTCATTATAACTATTTTGTTAATGAATACATGTACTCAGTAGGTATTGAAATTTGAAATAAACATAGAACAGGGAAATGGTTAAAGCCGGATTTTTTCAACTGAAAGACCTACGATCACCCAAGCTATCATCATATCAAATATAAATTGTCTAGCATAATTATATGTAGTTAAGAAGTTATAACAAAGTTTTTATGACGGCCAAGTTTTCAAAATACTAGTAGTGACCTTAACCTGATTTCAGGTATTTTTATGTCATCTGTAAGGTCCATATCAAAGTTATCTGAATACCAAAGGTGAACTGCCTCCTTGTATCCTTGTATCAACTGAAAGGCCTTCACCAAAGCTATCTTCATAATATATATATTTACAATCGCCCTGCAACGTCCTTATATAACCTTATTCTAAAAAGAAAGTTGCATTTTCCCATGAACGTTCATTTCAATACCGGTTTGAGTCGGTTCTCATTTTCCCAGAATTCTGCTCAAGCGGCCCTGAAAATTTGAAATGTGGCATCTTCTTACTGAGAATTATCGCTTGAATACATAATATTGCCAACTTTAACAGCCGTGGCGTATCAAAATATATTATCAAGTAATGAGTGAAGCATAAATAATTCAATGTCCTTACCGTTAACAAAGAAAATCCGAGAATAAAATCCAACGTTGTGCCCGCTTTCGATCAAGCATGGCGGGTGAGTAAATTGGCTTCGACACCGCGACCTACATTTAAGAAGATGCTTTAATACCAACATTTCGTAAATATATATGATTTGAAATATCTCGATAATCTTTTCTTTAAACATAGCTGGACAATTTACTGATTAAAATCTTGTATTCATTCTATATTTATAATATGTGTTTGGGACTATTTTTCATACCATATATAGAGATCCTACTACGTTAGAAACGAACCTGGCAACAACCTAGATAGCGGCTATTACGTGACCGGTATATAATATTTAAAAAAAAATCAGATGAAATATAAGAAATACAATGGAATATATATATAAGAAATAAATGACGTGCTCCCGGTGTTCATGAGGTTATGCAACGCATAGCTTTACGAGCAAAGATTCATGTGAAGCCCTTCGGGCTTCACTAACTTTGCTCGTAAAGCTATGCGTTGCATAACCTCATGAACACCGGAAGCACGTCATTCATTTCTTAAATGAATTGTCTAGCATATGTGGTTCAGAAGTTAAGACAAAATTTTGAAGTTTTTTAATGATGGCCAACTTGTCAAAATAGTGACCTTGACCGTGACCTAATTTCAAATATCTTTATATCAACTGAAAGGCCTTTACCAAAGTCACCTGTATACCAAACATGAATTGTCTAGCTTAAGTAATTCAGAAGTTATAAACAATGTTAAAGTATTGTTTACAACGGCACGTCAAACGACTAGTAACCCGCCCAATCACAGGGCCATTGGGCGCACAGGGCACTGTCACAATGAATTATGAACCTCAACAGAAGAAAAAAATGTATGAATACTAGATATATATATCTAGTATTCATACATTTTTTTTCTTCTCAAGGTTCATAATTCATTGTGACGGTGCCCTGTGCGCCCAATGGTCCGAAGTTCAGAAGTTATAGCAATATTAAAGTATAACAAGAGCACAGCAAGCGGGTGCGAATGCTCTTCTGTTATCATTTTGGTATGTGTAGATAGGCCCTGTTAAGATGAACATGAAAACCAAAAATGAAGGTTGTAAATGAAAAATTGAAGAAGTTAGGGTCAATGTTAAGATTTCGGATGACAATAACAACAACGCAGACGCCGGAGTTACGACAATAGCTCGTGATTTCTTCGAAACAGACGAGCTAAAAACAGCAAAGTTTTCGAAATAGTGACCTTGACCTTGCCTTGATTTCATGTATCCTTGTATCAAGTGAAAGGCCTTTGCCCAAGCTATCTGCATAAAACCAAATATGAATTGTCTAGCTTAAGTAATTCCGAAGTTATAAGTTTTGTTAATGACAGCATGCCACCCGCCCGCCGAAACTGCCTGGTTTTCGCCCAAACTATAACTTATGATAATAAGCCGAGATTTATCTCGAAAAATCTGGCTAATAAAAACTGCGGTTACAGTCAAAGTCAAGGTCACATCATCATACTTAATGCATAACTCTGCCTTCCCAAGATGCACCTACACAATTTGGGAATCATAAATCAAGGGGTTGGGGATATATTATCCTGACCAAATTTCCAGACAAATTTTACCTGAACTGAAGTGATGGTCAAACTGGACTTTGTGAACAAAATGCATGGGTAGTGGCATCAAACTGGCAATAATATAGTATACGGTAATAGTGGACGCGGATGGTGTGTTAATTACAGTAATTAAGTTAATAACTGTAAGCAATTGATGTATTTATGACACATTTAATTTTGATGAATGTGTGTGTAAGTCTGTGTTTGATGGCAATTAGTTAGGAATCCAATCATTTCCTGAACATTCCACTGATTAGATCATACGAAGTTGCACTGTTCCTGAATGAATTAGTGATAAATTTATTATGAGCAGGTTTCGTAATCCTCTGGCCCATAACTTCAGAGATGTGGTATGCCATTACTTAATAGGGACTTTGTCTCCAAAACCTAGACATGTACACAGTTTACCAAATTTAATAACAATTCAACACAAAATATCAGTGATTACAGTCCTATACAGTTTCAAAATAAGAGTTCACTTAAGTTTTCGCTACCCATACCATTTCGCTACAGTCATTTCGCTACCCACCGAGAAGTCATTTCGCTAACCTGACCATTTCGCTACCTGTACGTTTCGCTACCTACCGAATTTATTAGGAAAACCAATATTGTTGCGGGTGGTTAGTGATTTGAGAGTCGAATTTATTAACATATAATAAATATTTATATTCAGATACCAAACAGAAAAATAAAGTGTTATGTCAGAGGATGAATGATGGGTCTCATGTATGTCATTTCTGCATTACTTTTGTCCAGCATTAAGCTACTGTCTACATCTACGATCTGCATCTATCACCCATAATTATACCTCTTTGAGGTGGTAGCATTAGCGGAGTTTTACTGTAGTAACCAAAATGTTCAATGAATGATAAATGTACTAAAATCAGGTTTTGTTTTGTTAATGTATAGTGTATACGAATACAGTGAGATGGTAGCTTAACCCTTCCCCTGTTCTATATTTAGCCCTAATTTTGATACTTAATGAATATTCATGGAGAAAATTCTTATAAGGAAATATGCAAGGTGGAACAATGTACCCAATTTGGAAAGTAAAGAAACTGAGCTTTCAAATTCTATTAGCACACAGAGCAGACCCTGATCAGACGGCTCCTCTAGGAGCCGTCTGATCTGGGTCTTCTCTGTTTGCAAATGTGTGAAAACACGTTTATATGAGGGAAAGGGTTAATAAATAAAAGTTTAAGCGATAAGAAATATTATCGGCTTTGTGAAATACATAATGATAATAATAATAATAAAACATGATGATAATCACAACAAAAATATTAGGTTTTAAAAGATTGAATATATATATAATACACGCGTCATTATCGCTGCCTCTGTGATATTGCTGATTGAATTAATTCACCCGCTGCTTTCGTAATTACACGTGCCAATCAATATTGTTCACGCAGAGATCACAGGTACCGCCGATAAGGCGATAACATTGGCTTGTAAATACTGCTAGTGGAAATAAAAATATATATGTTTCACTGTAAGACAAACGCCAATGCATTTTGTTAATTATAAATGATAAAAAATACTAAATAGTTCAGACTGGAAAAATGTTGAATCTTTGATATGTACAGTGTATTACGATCACATGAAAAGTTGAAAACGCGATCATTACTTATGCACTTTTACTTTAAGGTCTGTTAACCATTTACCTGCTCTAAAGTTTCAAATATTCTCTTAACTTTTAATTTTGTGATATACTTACGTTGAACATATTTCCGAACAGCTATATCTTATATGCGAATTAACTAATTTACTGAGAACGTTTCATTCGGATCCAAACTGTTTGCCTATGCTGCTACGCTCGGTATTTCAAATTGGTAAAGGTATCATTTCATCTGTTAAACTGTTATCGTCCAAATCAATTAAATCTGTGAATAATTATAATTAATTGGGTGACTGGGTAGCGAAATGACTTCCCGTAAAGTTGCGAAATGACTGTAGCGAAATGGTCAGGGTAGCGAAATGGTCAGGGTAGCGAAACGCTGTGTAGCGAAACGTCCGTAAACCCACATAAGTTATCCTAAAACACAAAGTTCGATGTCACTTTAAATGTCCTGTAATCAAAATACTCATTCATTCACTCAGAGTTCCTAATGTTACCACTTAGCTGTCAAAGTCTCAAACATATACAAAACTTAAATTCACAGAGGTTCTAACTTTCACAGAGTATTTCCAAACGTCTTCTTTCCGTATGCACAGAGCTACTTTACTATTTCCTATCTCCTGCATTGAAAACCTACACTGTTTATATACAAAATTTAACAAGCCAGTGAAATGTGCTCAAGATGAGACCATATGCATGAGAAACAAAAGGTGAGAAAACTTTTGATTGACTGCCTAAACATCAAAGCACTAGAGTTGCATATCATATGGTTTCATCTCAGCTGAGTTGTTGCTGTAAGCCTAGAGAAAAGAATGGTGCTAAAAACAACCAGTGATAAATATTAAACAATAAATTTTCTGCACAAAGATTCAAAAGTTACTAAGATCAGTTTCAAAACCATAGAGCATAAGCCAAAATGAGTATATTAAAAACTACACAAAAATGCATAAATATGCATCATAACAATTTCATAAGTTTAAACAGGCTTGTAGTTGGCAATATAAATATAATCTTTTAATTTTTATCTTGAATCTTCGTTTATATGATATATAGATTATGAACTCAATCCATTACATACTTTCATATTTCAACTTTAACTGTTTAAAACAGTTTGATAAATGTGCTACAAACTATCCACAGTGGAACAGTACTGCTAATAGCCCTACCCAATATATAAATATCAGTTTGACAAAACCACTTTTTGCCTATAATTACTATATAAAATCAGTTTGACGAACCAGTAGGTTGACGAAACCACCAACATCAGAGACACCAAAGTAGAATGAAAGGTTTACGGAGAAATAGTCCAATGGCATACGCACAGAACAAGTTATACTATGAGTCTTAATTCTCTTATGTCTAACCAGATGATCTGGATCCAATCAGTGTAGCCCCTGATCACTACATAGAATTTGACATAAAATTAGAAAAAGAGCAATAATGACATATCAATAGCTATGCAGAATTTGCAGAGAGTGAAAATGTCATATGTACGAAACAGGTATAGTAGTATGAGTCTTATTTACAGTAAGATGACCTGGATCCAGTAAATATTCGTTTAGCAATATTATTTAATAAAAACTGTCGGTTACCACAGTACAAAATAAAATTACCATAATCGGATAATAAAACTACTATAATCGGCAAATAACTGATCCCCCGGTATGTCACTTTGTAGGAAATGAATCATACCACAGACTTCCGACAAGATCAAAAAAAATTAATGGTTGTGTGGTATTGTTTTCCAGATTTTAATGAACAGTATTGAACGATCAGTGTAGCCCCTGATCACAACATAGAATTTGACAGAATATTAGACAGCCTGGAGTGATAATTCCAGGTGGTGATCAGGGGCTGCACTGATCGATCAATCATGGTCATCTTGATCTGGAAAACAAAACATCAGGAAAATTTATTCTTGTTACAAACAGTCTTTATAGTACTGTCATATCATCCGTACCTGTACAATAAGTGCGAAATACAATCACTATATAATTGCTTTCTAGGCAAAATCTCCAATTGGTTTACTATATATTTAATTGGAGGCAATTTTGTCACTAGGCGACTTCTCCAGCACGTGTATGAAACTCTAAATGGCGATATCGAGCTACTTTCAGTTTTGACAATATCCCATCACCCTCCCCCTGTGAGATGGCAACCATCACAAAATCATCATGCAGTCTAAGTGTCTTAACAGCTCATTGATGAGACAGTCCCGGGTCAACTCGGCCTCGGGTCAACTCAGCCCCTGAGTCAAGTCGGCCTCGGGTCAACTCGGCCGGGTCAACTCGGCCTGGGTCAAGTCAGCCTGCAAATATTATTCAATAACTACATTTTGGGGGTATATTCTTTATTTTGAATTACTTTAATAGTTTGTTTCCTAGAGATATTCGATACTACAGATACAAACGAACATATAAGGCAATTTCTGAGTAACAGAATGATAAGGATGCGTTCCATGATCAATTTCATCCACTTCATTCAAGACTTAAGCACATTAACAAATGAAAATAATCAGAAACAAGAAGCATTTTATATATGCAAGATACAAATCCAATGCCAAAAAACTTGAAAAAGTTACCCAAATGTGGTGATATCTTTGCAAACAGTTTGGATCCTGATGAAATTCCTAGTAACTCGGTCTCCAAGTGGATCCAAAATAACATTTTATTACATTCATCCACTCGCATTTGTTCTTACAGAAATCCATGAAACAGATAAACAATTAATTATACAATGAAGAAAATATTCCAACATAGGGAATTAATACATAATAACTTGAACTGCTCTGATTTAATATTTTGACCACTAAGGGCCTTTTTCAGAGATTATCATGTCAAAATATACAAACATGATAATCTTTGAAAAAGGCCCTTAGTGGTCGAAATATTAGATCAGAGCAGTTCAAGTAATTATCAATTAATTATACTTATTTTCACTTCAAAAATATTGATGCCACTCATTTTAACACCTTTTAACAGTTTTACCTAACTAACCTGATTACTAAATATCACCTGTTTTATTCGTTAATCTCATGCAACATACATGTACTTATTACCTTTATTACTTTGTTCTCGTCCGCTAGATTTAATGGGTTCACCTCCCTTCAGAATTTATTACAAACTTTTTCTGAATTCTTCCAGGAGCCCACCAATCAGGATCTTCAATTTTTGCTGCAGTTTATAAACTTGACCCACCCCAAAACAGGCCGAGTTGACCCGGCTGACTTGACCCAGGCCGACTTGACCCGAGGCCGACTTGACCCAGCAGACTTGACCCAGGCCGACTTGACCCGAGGCCGACTTGACCCGGGTTCGATGAGACTAGTTTCCATGTTCTACCTTGTTCTACCTGTTTTTTGAGGGAAACTGTTAGGCCCCTAAGGCCTGTCTTTCCCCTCAATGTCTGATTTTCCTCGTGGTCTCCGTTCTGGTACATGTTATGTTCTCTCTTTAATTAATTATTAGCAAAGTCTTTTTTCAAATGCATCTAATTCTATGCCAATAGTTAAGTTTCATTACAGACGGCCATGGCAGTGTCGTCTTTTACCCGTGACAATTTCTCTTCTTGAAGCGGTGACTATCACGGCTCAATTACGAACTTGCATGGGGCGAATTCGGCGGTTACAGGCAGCAAGCCTGGCTTTGACAAAAGAAAAATATCCAATATACTCAATATAGCGTAGTCAAAAACACATAACTAGTATAATCGCAAAGGGTTTACAGGTAATGTACAACTAACCTTGGTGACATTAACCCGACAGGCTTGTGTAAGTTGGAAGGACGAATATATTGGTTTCAGAGTGTTCTCCCCTTGTCCACAGCTGGTGTGACCCTAGTCCAAATAATTTGACCTCACGCAAGCTTATTTTTCATATTGATCTTTCTCTGCTGGCGTGAAATTAAAAAAATAATAAAAAATAGAAAAAAACCGATGTAAAAGAATAAAAATGTAATGAAGAACGATAATTATGTGATATTTCGAAATACAGAAGTTTTATATTGTAGAACTACAGGAAACTCGGCATTTTGTATAAAACTTCGTATTTCGCAGGAATGATAAAAATTAAAAAAATAATAAAAAATAGAAAAAAACCGATGTAAAAGAATAAAAATGTAATGAAGAACGATAATTATGTGATATTTCGAAATACAGAAGTTTTATATTGTAGAACTAGTGTGACCCCGGTGAGCAATTGCTTCCGGAGGTCGTAGTAAGAAGCATAGGCACTCGATGACAGGAACGAATTAAATCGATGAAATCGATATAAATGAATAAAAAACACGTTGCTTTGTCCAAATCTTACGATAGATTGTCCAAAAACTCAGTTTTTATGCAAGCCTGAATTCCCATGTCATGATGTATCATGATATATAAAGACCTTTTTTATATACACCATGACACGGGAATTCAGGCTTGTATAAAAACTGAGTTTTGGACAATCTATCGTAAGATTTGGACAAAGCAAAGACCTATGATTAAATCATAGGTTTTTGTTTTATCATAGGTCTTTGGACAAAGCAAAGTGTTTTTTATTCATTTATATCGATTTCATCGATTTAATTCGTTCCTGTCATCGAGTGCCTATGGTAAGAAGTAGTTCTTTAGAAATGCAGTGCTTTAAATATGAGCTAATAAGTGTCTCTGAAGAACTTGACAGGCTGAATAATTGCATATTTTTAAGTTATTGTGTGTATTCTCTGCCCATTTGGGGTCATTTTTTGTGACTCTCTTGCAGGACTACTTCCTCTGGGGGATGTTGTTGTTGTTGGTAGATTCCCCCGTTTGTTGTCCGGAGCACCCAAGGTAGTGGTCCTTGGTAGATTCTCGGTGTGTTCCTTAAAGGTCAAGTAAACAGGCAGGACACTTTTTCGTAAATATTTGACAAATGGGTACCTTGTACGACGTAGTTTCGAAAACACAAAAAAATACAGTCATATCGCATATCGCACATAGCAGCTGTCATATCTATCACTGGCTGATTTTGGTCGTTCGCTTATCTCCCTTGTGATGACGTCACTTGTGACATTGGCTATAAATGTCGAACTAGATATCGTATAGAAAAGAATCGCACGTAATGTACTTCTGCTTCGTTTTGAGTGCTAAAGTGGTAATGTGTGCTGCCTATGGGTGTATCCCTGCCTATGGGTGTAGCTCCTAATCCGACAGAGACTTAAACTTAGGATTATTTAAATTACCAAAAGACGAGAAGTTCAAGAAAATGTGATGTTATTTTCATTTTGTCTCGATGGCTGTTTTCCGTGAAATTTATACTAGAGATGCAGTGGATGACTTGGGTCTACAATTAAAAAAGGATATGCTACATTCTGTTATAAATGTGACTTAGGTCTAGCACTGTAGGTTAAGGGGCTTTTTCTTCGTGGACAATTATTCTATACAAACGTTTTGTTAATAGCGTAAACCCAAATCACGCAGGAACTGTCTGATCAGGATATGCTCTGATTGCTTAGTCCGAAGACTTATTTCTTTAGATTCGATCAGGGTTGTCTAGCGTCTCTGTAATCCCTGTAATGAATATTCATGAGGTCAGGAAATCTTTAATAAATATTCTTAAGAAAAAAAATGATTAATAAACACGATTTAGCACTGTTGGCAGCAGACACCTAATTTGCTTTAAAATCAATTACCCAATCCTTCTCTTCTTATATAAACGGATTCAAGCGCGTTTGCAAATAGAGTAGATCCAGATCGGACCGTTCCTGTAAGAGCTATCTAATCAGGTTCTGCTCTGTTTGCTTATGAAATTTTGTTGATCTAATCCTAATTGATCTGTCAGAACCAATGATCTATTTGAAAAGTTAACATTGTGGAAAAAAGCCTTTAGATCTTCTTCATGAATATTCGTGTAAGAAATAAAAATTAATGATATCATAGAGAGTTAATGATATATGAGCACAGGCTATGGCAGTAATTGTACAACCAGACCTACCGGTATATTATTTCATAAGCAAATCGACAAGAACCTGATCAGGGAGCTACAACAGAAGCTGTCTGATCTAGATCTACTCTGTTTGTAAATTTGTTTCAATGCGTTTGATCTGGGTCTACTATGTTTGCATTGGCATAAACAGGCACGTGGAATGAAGGGTTTCGTGAAGTGATTTACTCACACATATTTTTTCATCAGGGAAGTAGTTTATCATAAATATGATCCTTTTGCAATTTTGGAACATGGACAATTTTGACCATAAATCCATAGGAAAAAAGTCATTCTGGATTACTTTAATTTACGGAATTTTTATTGGATGCGTTTTAGTTTTACTGATTATTACCTACATTATGCCCAAAACTGACTTTGAGGCACCATGACCGCAATGATTGATTCTTTTGACAAGTTACCACAGCTACATAAAGGAATGCAACAATACGTAATATACAGGAAGCGGGTTTTATGGCATTGCAATAATCATTGTCCCCTGTTGAGTATTTGACAAAGGGCCACTATGATAACTGACATCTGGAAGACTGACCCTGCATGGGGCATTTCGTGTGTAATATGGCTTAGTACAATATGGCGTAAGGCCATTGAACACATTCATTCATACATGCATAGAGAAATTCTAATGGCTATGTTTACTGCTGTTTCCATATATATAAATACAAACCATAATTAAATTGCACATACGAGTATACTGTAAAATTATGATAAAGAAAAATGTAGTGACAGTTTTAATGTGTTGACCATTTTTTTATTAGACATTTTTATTTGTAGTGGGTCCAGTCATTTAAACATAATTCACAAGCTTTAGAAACATGAATTTATTAATAAAAAAAATAGTCATTCTTCAAGACTGACAACCATTTGTTATCGATCAAGATCCACCCTTTTTCTCATTTTCCCAACAAAATACATATTTTGGTATTTCAACCTTTACGCGATTTTCTGAAAGTAATGCATCATTTTGGTATTGCAAATATTAAAGTAAAATAAATAAATAAATAATTTATTTTTTCTGTATTTTGGTAGAATTTCTTTTTTTATAAAGTACGTACATTTATACATAGTACTATGTTATGTAACGAGAACGTCCCATTTCATCTGAACCCACTTTGCCTAAATATGAAATTCATCTAAAGTTGTCTGGTTCTGTCTAAAAGTTGTTTGGACCCAACTCATGGGCGGGACCCAAATGGTCCCTCTGATCTGAATCTACACTATTTGCTAATGGTCTTGGTCCTAACCTCATCCTCTTTTTAAATTATAGTTTATAAATAGTGTAAATTCACTGACAGGTAAAGTAAGTTTTAACCATTCGCTTGCTATTCACGTCAATATACCTAACTGTAAATAGTGAAAACCTGCAGGAGCTGTCTCATAAGGGTCTGCACTATTTACAAATTGATTTACAGCGAAATACGTGTACACAGTGAAGCTATATGTAATTATACAACAGGGCGTGGGTAAAAAGCAAGAGAAGGGTTAAGATTAACAAAATTAAAAAAAATATGTGTTTAATATTAAGTATCATTGTATTTCACACCTAAAATAAACATCACACCCCATACATAGTTTCCCCTACTCGATAAAGTGTCACTTTCTATGGCTAATCCATGGACGTAATGTCTGGAAAAGTGTGAAAATAATTTGGGTATTTATAGAAACTTAGGAGTCGGATTTGGTCTAATTTTGTAAGCAAACAGAACAAACCCTAATTAGACGGTTCCTGCAGGCTTTGACCTGGATCTACTTTGTTTGCAGAGGCGTTAATTTAAAGGAAAAGGTTAAGTTTCTGTGTACATTCCCCCCTCTCAATGGGATCCCTGACCTGCGAGCATCACAAGTGACGTCACGCAAGGGAGATAATCATGTATCGATTTTCAAAATGCACGGCTCGCGTGCAATAAAAACTCGATTTAAATCAAAATTAGATAAAAACGGTAAGAATTTTCTAAAGCTTGGTGTTTAACTAACTGTATACTATCAGAATTTGACGAAAACCCAATCTGTTTACTTGACCTTTAAGTTCTACAGTTGCCCACCAGGGTTAAAAATTACAGTTTAAAACTAAAAGTTGCAATTAAAAGGTGTCAGTTAAAAAGAACTCAGACTATCGATATACATCACTAATGTCATAGTCACCTATGCATATAACACACTTATTAGCTCAGAGCATATAGTATATAAACACCCATAATCTAGGTGTCGGAGTATTAATGAAAATATTACATATATACTTACTTACTGGTAACTTACTGGTCCGCAGGCCGTTGGTTTTCCCTTGGAAAGTTATGGCCCCTCCTCGCTACATTTCTATAGTTGCTGCTCTGTGACAAAAGTCATCCTGTGTCTAGGGCCATGCATGCCAGCTGTCTACATCGTGAGAGATGAATTCTCAGAATATATTCCTGAGAGAGTAGCTCAATATCAGTAGCATCTTCATGCATAAGCAAATTTCCTGATACAACAGGGTGTGTGCAGTCTAGTACAATATGAGTGAATAGCCTTGGATCGGCAAGTATAGCATCACCATCGACATTGCAATATTTCTGTAGTATAGGGCCTATCTTGCCTTTGAATCTTTGCCTGTGGTGGCTAGTGCCTGGGCACATAGCAATGAAATGTTCTCTAGTCTCTGGTCCCATGTTGCAGATTCTGCACTTAGGATCTACAGTAACAGGCAGGCCGATAGTCTGTTTATCCTGTCGTTAACGACCCAGCCGACTTTAACATTAGAATTCTGAACACCACGTTCAAATTCCGAAATTATCGGTCCAGAGAAAGTGTACAAATTTTATGGTCTGGTGTTAATTGAATAAGATCCTTTTGGAAACCCGACCATGTTGTGCCACTAATCCCTGAAAATTTAGTTAGTGATCCAATCATTATTGATGACATTGAGGCTTCTGAGACTTTAAAAAAAACACTTCTACCCCTGGCAAGTCTTTATCCCACAGTGCTGATAGGTCCCAAGAAATCTCAGTAAAATTCACTGATTTTGTTTGGAATGACGGGGTATATGTGAAAGCAACTATGGTCCTATGTGCAAAGCACCTCAAAGACAATGCTGTTGAGAACCTACGGAACATTTGGCCCAGCTTGAAGTTTCTGTGGTTATTAACAGATTGTCTGGATCTGATGGTATTTTAAGCTCCAAATATATGAGCTTAAAGTGAGATCATCGCAGACTGTGACGTTCCATATCTGGCAAAAAGATTAATGCCGAATATTGAACGGCATGTATTCCACACTCGACTGCAGCATCCGTGGTTAGTGGTTACCATGTCTATGGTACAACAACTGCAACGAGTCGTACACTTACGTTATTAAACGCAACTACTAACTGGGTCGTTCAGAAACTCCCCGATCTGGTTTGACAATTGTACGAACTGGAGCAAGATCAAACACGTGACCTTCGAGGGGCTCTACATGATACAGGAAAATTTGAACTTTCCAGCCATGCTTCAGATCGAGTCTCTCATGAGACTCGGACACAACTTAACCCCGAGCAACGGCCAAAAAGGCTCGCGAGGCTTTCAAATTTCAAAATTTCCAAAACCTTGAACCTTCAACCCGCATCAAAAGGACTCATTTTATAAATACTCCTCATAGTAATTTCGTTTTCTTGCCACTACCATGTTATGTTAATATTTTACAACTAACAGTACCGAAATAGGTCAGGTGCTAACTATTAATTCAACAATTACTATATTATTCGGTCATCCGTTTTTGCCATGGTTAATTCAAATGGTCAGTTATAACTTAGACTAACGATATGTGCCGTAAACTATTACAATTGGCTATCCGTTTTAAAAGCATGGCTGACAAAGGACGTGATCTGTCTCTGATTTAGGCCATGGTTCTGAAACGATCTGAGCCAATCTCAACGTTTAACCCTTTCCCTGTTCAGTGTTTATTCCAAATTTCAATACCTACTGAATATTCATGGACAAAATAGTTATAATGAAATAAGGAACATGGAACATTATAGCCATTTTAGACAGTAATGAAACATATCGCTCTTTCAAAATTCCATAAGCAAACAGAGCAGACCCCGATCAGATGGCTCATAGAGGAGCCATCTGATCTGGGGCTTCTCTGTTTGCAGAAGCGTGAAAACACGTTTATATGAGGGAAAGGGTTAAAATGTTATTCACATTATGATAGTTATATATTCTCCATCGAATAAAGTTTGGAGAAAGTAATTAGACGTTTAAACAGCCGACTTTCCATCCACTATTACCAAATTTGTCTGTTTGGTTTATAATCTGATTTTAAATGTATTTTAAACAAACATTTAAATTATTTAGCCAGATTAACAGATTACTTTAATATATGCGGGATGTTTGTAAATAGCTGTAAATAGTGTTATCTTGTAACAATTGATCAAAATTATTTTGAGGAGTTTTGAGTATTTTTTGGAACATTGGCATAAATTTTCAAAATTCAAAATTCGGGGCTCAAAAACCGCCGGGTCATCGTCCCGATTCCTGGGCGCACTAACTTGTGCACATGAACGAGTACGTTAGTGTGACTGATGCGTTCAATAAAAACGTAATCAAAATATGAATTTCTGTGTCTACACTGTCAACTCGGTGACTGATCAGGGTCTTCATTGTATTCACTGCATTCGTCTGAAAAAAGTGTTTTCCTTTGCCAGATCAAACCCCACATATCTTGATCAAAACCCATATTGACGGTGAAATGACTGATCTGGGTCTACATAGTGCTCAAATGGACCGGTGCTCAGACAGTAGTAGCTTATGTGCGATTATCACGACTTTGTAAATCACATGTCAACACATAATCAGCTATCGTGTGTACAGCGATCAAAATTAATAAACTATCTCACTTTACATGTTCTGATTAAAATGAAAACAACAGAAATAATAACATAATTCTCCACATTAACACAGTTAATAAGAGGTATATCCTTTGTTGACTCCAGTTGACTCTGAGTCGGCTATACTCGGCGGAATATAGTTGGTGTAATTGGGGTGCAACAGGGGTTCAAAATGCAATCTAAGACATTATTTTGGATCAAAACTGATAATTTTCAATCTGTTACGGTATAATACTACTTTATCTGGCTGTGAATATATATATAATACCATAAAACGCCTTTTAAGTTAGTTGTCTCTAGTTGACACTTGTTGTCTCTGTTTAGTACCACCCCTGCATACTGGTTAAAAACAGCTCTATTTGACTGTAAGGTATATACTCCGGAAAGCAACTTGGCCTTGATCTCAGCTCGTTAGACACCCCTCTTATTAGGCCGTAGAGCAGTATATATATGGTGTGCTCTGCCCACCTGCACAGAAAATGGATTAAGGTACCGGAGACTGGGTTTCTCAGCAATATCAGTTTGCCATTTCTGTATTACATCATCAGTTACAGCTTGGTCCAGCATTTTCTTCCATACCTTCTTCTCTGGTAGGGCTTTAAGCAATTCATAAGCCGAGGGTAGATTGTAATGCAGTAATAAACTCCGCATCCTTGAGAATATACTTTTGTCATCAATGGATTTTGTCGCCAGCTGTCTTTTTGCAACTGCAAATTCGACCGAGGTCGGGCTACTGAGTATCCTATACATTAAGTTCAGACAATTTCTGTGGAGGACAGATTCTATTGGCAGCACCCCTAGTAGGGCAAGGGCTGCTGTATTAGCAGTTCTATCCGGAAGATGTTGCAACTGTTTGAGAGATCTAGACTGGAATGCCTCAAGTTTCCTCATGTCTGTATGAGTGCAAAAAAGGGCCTCAAGACCATATGTGAGTCTAGGTACAACAAATGTTTGCCATATATGGCCTTTAATGTCTTGCTTCATTCCTGAACGACCATGTAGACCTGCTCCCATCAGTGCGTATGCTGTCCGTCTTCCAGTATTAATATTTGCTTCCACATCTACAGTGTTTCTGTTGTTGCGGACGATGCCAAGGTGGACTGTTGTCGTCAACTCTGGTATATCATTCATACCCATCCTGAAAGTCGGGTGAGAGTCTGTCTTCTTTACATTTGAAATGACTGCCGCACTTTTGGACGGGTTGACGTCATACCTAAAACCTTTACTATATCTTTCAACGGTGTCAAGCATTAATCCCATCTCTCTGCCTTCATGTGACATCAAAGAGAGGTAATATGCACATGTTGCGTGTGGTATGCTAACATTTCATATCTTGGCCCCAACAAACTTCTCTTCCAGGTCGAGAAGTAATGGGTTATTGTAGCGCTTGTAGTGCTGTGTAGATAGTACCCACCTTGCCTGACTCCTTGTATGATCTGTATATCATCAGAGGAATTGCCTTTCCACTTCACTTTGGAGATCATCTCATTATACATGTCTTTAAGAATAAGACATTCCGGGATATTGATGCAATCTAAGTAAAGGTTCTGTAGGAGAAGACAGTGATCAACAACATCAAACGCCTTTCTTGTGTCCAGGGTGGTCAGATTAAGCTTCCTTTTGCAGGCCCTAGCCTCTAGATGGCATTCTGTGATGAGACCAGCAGACATTATAGAAGAGGTACCTGACTGAAGTTTCGACTGAGTGGCTGCAAGGGTTGGTTCATGCCTGGCACTTATGATGTGTTCCAAGATCTTTAGAATTACTGGTGTGACTGTAAAAGTACAAAAATGAGTCATGCAGGAAATACCACATACAGAACAAACACTCGCCCGAACAGCAACACAAGGAAACAGCAAATGTACATGGGTAGAAAAAAAACAACAAGAGACGCACAAAGACAAAACAAACATTCAATAGGAGGAAGATGGAAGTACCGCCTTGGAACGGTCAGTGACAAAAGTCACCGGGGGTTTAAACCGGTTTATGGGCGCCCAACCTCACCCTTATTCCATCCCCATCCTAAAAGACAAACAGTGTAAATAAACGTATCCCCTCTCCGACTAATCTACAACAACCGCGACAGCAAATACAGTGGTAAAGTGCATGTATAACAAAAAAACATTTAATTGAACATGCTTTAATTCCACGAAAGTTGCCTGGATTCTGTCGGTCTCCTTTCTTATGGACCGGCGTAATTACCCCTCTCTTCAGTTCCTTCGAGATAGCTTTCTGCCGGAATATCGTATTATAGAAATTTGCAAGTAAACCATGGAGCTGTACATCTCCGTGTTTAAAGTGCTCTGCTGTAAGTCCAAAAACATCAGGTGACCTATTATTTTTCATCTTACTTAAGGCCAACTGTACTTCACTAACATCTGTGGATCTAAGTTCCGTGTCACTGGCCAGGAGAGCGTCCTGTATTGTTGCAACATTAATCTTTGCTTCAGTGAGGATACCCTCATCATAATTGCCATGCTCTTGAGGGACTGCCAACATTTGGAAGTGGGCGGCCCAACCATCTGTTATTTCATCATCATCTGTCAATTTCTTCCCTTCTACAATAATGCAGTTTGTTGAATTTCTACCTGTGCTTCTCTGTCTCCTAATAAGCTTATAGAACAATTTATCATCATCCTCTTTTGCATTCATTATCTTGTCAAGTTCCAATTGGTGTTTCTTGGCTGCTGTAACTCTTTGCAATGACCGGAGTTTTCTTTTTGCATTCTTCATATTTACTTTGAGTGGATGGGTATTGCATATGGGGGAGCCAGCCTGTTTCCACTCACCCCAAGCTTTCTTGCTCGCCTTTGCTGCAATGCAAATATCAAGGCTACAAATCTTAGGTATGGCCTTCTTCTCCCTGTGCCTATCTGGGTTGCAGCCCGGTATGCTCTTACACGTTGCTTTCTGCAGGATGCTTCTAATTGACTCAAGCATCACTTCTTGGTTTCGGCATTGTATGTCAAAGTCAGGATCTAACATCTGTCGTTCAATGCATTTCCTATAAAGATGCCTGTTACATCTGTCCCAGTTTAACCTGGGGGCATAAGTCTTCCTCCGAACTGTTTCTTCGAAATTTATGTTAATGTCTGTTGACACAGGAACATGGTCTGAAACATTCCCAGAGCGGTCTCCTACAACTATGGTATTACTCGAAATTGAAAGTGCAATACTGTTCTTGAGGATATAGTCAATTTCAGCCTGGCTGTCACCACTAGCATGGAAGAATGTGGGTGTACCCAGTTGCTGATTGATCAGCCCATGATTTTCCACGAAGTTCCTTAGGAGGATATCTCTGTCGTTGGGAGGTTCTCGTGAGAGAGAGGCATTCAGATCACCACAGAGGAAGACAGCATGGGTGCCCGTAAACTTCACCAGGATCTCATCTAGCTGTAACAAAACATTTTAGAAGGTGCTTGTGGAGTTATTTCCTCTACATGGGAGGTACGAGTTTATGACACACACATTCGGTTCAGAATTCAGTAGCAACACAACAATTCTGTCCCCACCATCCTCATACCGTTCAATCTTTACTTTCCAGTTCCCGTTGTAGAGTATTGCTGTACCTCAATAACCCCTAGGTACTTGCAGTGGGGATATCGGGTCATCAGTATCTACTGCTTTTGCATGTGCTATATGATCAGGCGAGATATCATCTAGTCCCTTAAGTTGAAAATTAAAAAGCCAATGTTCCTGTAAACAACATATATCAGAGTCTTTAAGCAATTCCCTTACATACATCTCATTTGACCTGACATTTTTTTGCATTTAAGGTTGTCAATCTTACTCTGGATTTCATATTTGAAGTCACAGGCGCGTCACCAGTGCCTCTATGTCTATCTTCTCTGTCGCACGGCCCTGTGACAAAAACGACTGCGAATGGGTCGAATTCATATCTACTGGTCCCTCGGAGCTGCCCGAGTCAACAGGGATGGGGGACTGAGCCGGCCATATTTCTCATTACGTTCATCCGCCTCAAACCTAACTCTCTTCTTGGGTGTTGAATGCATCCCAGAATGTCCTGAGCTCGTGCGACGCACAGGGCGTCGTAGTCTCGGAGGTCTGTCATAAGCAGGTCTGTGTCTCGATCTGTGTTTCAAGTCATGATCAGGTATCCGCTGCCAGGTAGAATCAGTGATGCCTCTAGTATCGTACCCCCCGTTTGTACTTACGCCTGTATTAAGAGGCTGCTGAGGTCCCCTGGCCCTTAGCCTTTCCGGATCTGCTGCATGCATGACCATGTTGTTGGCTGCATTTACAGTTGGGTCACCCCTTGCATGTCAACCATTCTGTCATGTCCCGGAGTGAATTGGTGCGGTCTGACTCCAGTACCTCTTCGGGTATGGCTGTGATCGGCAGGGTCAGGCACAAGGACTGTTATAGGCAGGTTGGTGTCGCTCACTGGGCATTTGCATAAAAGGTTGCCACTGTGGAGGGTGAGGGGGAGGGGGAGCGGTCAATGGGACATCATCAGTGAGGCATCCGAGCTCTGGGTTGTCCAGGTTGATGAATGACCGTTGAAGGTTGTTGCGGCCGAGTAAACGTTCCAGGATATTGACTACAAATGGTAGGTGGGGGACTCAGTATGTAGGGCGGTGCAGGGTAAGGTATACCCCGTATCATACATATGGTCTGCATTTGCATACTGAGTTGCTGCATACTCTCTAGGTTTGACAGTCTAGAGCGTAGAATCTCAGACTCAAGCTTATCCAATGTGTCCCTTAGCCCCAGGTTCGGTACATCAGTGGACAACAAATTCTCTGCATGTGAACTAGCGTGTCCTGCAGCATTTAGTTGCAAGAGTTTGTTCGATCTCTCCAGCTCATCAACTTTCATTTCCAGTTTAAGTATTACATTTGTTGAATAGTCTAATTGCAGTTGCATGTCAGTTTTACTATCATTCTTTCTCTTCTTCGGCACTTTAACATTACTCTGCACATCTTTCTCTTTAGTAACATCTGTCGTAGTGCATTGATCTTTCGAGACACTCCCAGACTGAATTTCCTTGCTGAGTTGCTGTACTTGTGTGGACATATCTGGTGTATTACCGATGCACCCTAATACCATAGCGACTTTCCGCTCACTGAGAGAATTAGTCATTACTGTACAAATCTGTTGACCATCTGCAGAGTTGCAATCAATACTAGGTTTGTCTTTTCTCCTTGGGTCTCTGAGTGATAAATCATCCGATGTGTGTACAGTACTGTGAGACTCCACCATTCTGTCTGTAAATTCCACGTCTGGGTAATGAAGACCATCTGGAGAATTGCTACTGTCCGCCATAAGTTCCATAGTCCTTCCCGAACACTCCGGCACCTCTTCTGAACGACAGGTATCAACATTGTCCAGAAGAGCAGAAATATGAGTCCTATCCGGTACCGGAATCGCCATAAGACTAGAGTCCACCACTGTCAGATGTCTGCAGGAGAGGCAACTATACTGAATATCTCCTTCTCTATAGAAATCAATAAAAGGTTCATCCAGTACTTCGCAGTGAAAGTGGTTCCATTGAAGACAATTGTCACAGGCTATACCATCATCAACGTTCTCCTTGCAGTGGACACATACCGAGAGATCATCTCCGCTACTATTGCCGGATACAAAGGAACAATGCATAATACCTAAGTCCCGCTGGGGATTTGCAGGTGCAATAGAGGGCAATGGGTCAGCGCACATGCTTACTTGCTCATCCGGCTTACTAATGCTTTTCCTTAAACAGCGGTCTATGACCTGTGCAAATAACCTGTCTAGCGTCGACATTCCAGGTCTCTGTGCAACCTTTTCCATTACTGCCGGAAGAATTTCATCCTGGAAGGTGGGAGTACCAGGTCCATTTATTAAAAGAGAACATTGGGAGTTATACATATTAACAGTAAACTTTAACCTCTTCTCTGCAAGGCCAGAGGCAAGTCTGGAGTGCGCTTTTATAATGGCCTCAGGTGTGTTGCCCTTCAGGTCTCGAATAACCTCAGTTGTGCAAACTACTGCAAATTCTCTGTTCAACCCATCATCTTGAGCCATCATCAAAAGTTCAGATTTCAACAGTTCATAACAGCCAGTGCTACATTCCAACTTGAGTTGTCTACCCCCATCTTTCGGGACTATGTTAATGAAAGGTCGGTCACAGTGTTTCCTTTTACCGCGTAAACATTTGTCCGAATTTAGACTAAAGTTCATCACGCTGCCTCTGTCCCGAGACGTTCAATCTATCAAGTATCTGGGCGTCTCTACAATTACCCATGTCTTTATCAAAAAGTGGCATGGAGGCCGCCATGTTGGACAGGCCAGTGACGTCACAAGCGTGTCGGGCATGCAGACCCGCGAAACAGGATGACATTTATACGAAAATCTCAATAAAAATAAAAGTTACAATGCAAAACAGCTAAAACTGAAAAGACAAGAAGATTTAAAATAAAGTAAAATACCTATGCAATAGCTATACCAGGCGGGGGCACATAAAATGTCACGTCCTTGAGGACTATTTCACACACGTGGCGTGTCCAGCTTAGACTCATAAAAATACAGTCATAAAATTCTAAAAGCACCGGTTCTAAAGGAGCATAGCGTCAGCAGTAATATTTAGCAGGGTCTGATAGAAAACTAGACTTCTCTGAATGTCCCACTTCTGCAAAATTCACAATTTTCGCCAATTTTTCCTCCGCTCCTGAAACACGTCCTCTCTGCTCTCTGCTCAACCGCCCGTAACATTTTTCTCAAAATTGGGAAATATGTGTGTGGAGCGTCAGAATGACCCAAATTTAAAGCGAAAATAGACGTTGTGTACATACTTTTGTGTGTAGTGAAAAAAGTCAACGTTCTTGACCTTGTTTTCTGGTGATCTAGAGACTGTGTTTGGACTAAATATGAATGTGCCTGGAAGTAGCTAGGGGATGCAGAAAATGCCTGTTTTTACATACTGTTAAAATGGAATATCTTCAAAACGGTAAGGTGTGTGTGTGTGTGTGTGTGTGTGTGTGTGTGTGTGTGTGTGTGTGTGTGTGTGTGTGTGTGTGTGTGTGTGTGTGTGTGTGTGTGTGTGTGTGTGTGTGTGTGTGTGTGTGTGTGTGTGTGTGTGTGTGTGTGTGTGTGTGTGTGTGTGTGTGTGTGTGTGTGTGTGTGTGTGTGTGTGTGTGTGTGTGTGTGTGTGTGTGTGTGTGTGTGTGTGTGTGTGTGTGTGTGTGTGTGTGTGTGCGTTTGCGCTACATACGTTCCGAGGTTTAACATATAAATACACAGCAACATACCGAGGTTCTTTGAACTTCCGAGGTACATTTTTCCATTACCTCGAAATGTTATCCCCGGAATGTCTTTGTAAAGTTGAAACAACATATCCCAGCTAAATGTTGACTGTACCTCGGAACATAACTGATGTGCATACGTGTGCGATGTGTGTATTGTCCTGTTTTATTGACCTGTCAAATGTGAATATTCCTACGTCACTGAAAGGATATATTTAGCTTGGGTAAACCTATGTTTCAAACACTTTTCACGAAATTCACAATAAATGTACAAGTACTCGAATGATCCAAGTAAGAAAGCTTTTTATTAGCGGAAACGATCGATATCAACCGAAGCTATATATGGCGTGTTCAGCAAGCGTATAATTTGACAGGTTAATAAAACAGGACAATACTTGCACACAGTCATGTTTCATATCTGGGCGTGTCCACAAATTTTGTAATGCATGCGCAGTTGTAAACTCTTCATCACACGCATGCGTGACTCAACCTTCACTTACACTGCTCACTACGATAAGATACTATAAATAAGTACTGTGCGAGGAGATTGCTTCCGAATCCGAGTATCTGCAACATTGCACTGGGCGAAAACAATATTTATTTGGATAGTACGAGAATAGGTTTGTAGAGACATTGTTTTAATATAAAAATATTTTAATCACTCCTGAATCTTTAGCAGATATGTGTTCTGGTAATCATGCATTCACTCTTTATGTTGCTGGTGTTGGAGCAGAAGACAGGTATTTCGGTCATCGCGCATGTGCTCTATGCGTTACTAGCAGAGGAGCAGCGAGATAAGCACATGTGTGTAATAGCCTATTGGCGCACTTTCGACCATGTTCTGGATAGTATTTATGTTATACCCCTGTTTCTGCATTAAGACGCCGGGTTGTTCGCAATCTTATTTGGATCCAAACTGTCTGCATAAATTTCAAACATTTATGTGTGGTACACTGAAATCTAAGGCGTCAAAAATGTTATTCAACTGACATATTTCAAAATGCTAAAATATTAGCAAACGCATCGACAACTTTGAGAGAACGCTAGTTTAACCAGTTTTCATGTTTATTTGCTCTCCCCAGCATACTACACACCGGCTTATAGGGGGTGGTTTAACCCTTTCCCCGTTATATATGTTGTTGTTTTTTCGAGATGTTAATATATTCATGGCCAAAATGGTTATAATGTAATATGGAAGGTGGAACATTATTGCCATATAAGAAACGAAAGAAACAGATCTATTAAATTCCATTAGCAGACAGCTCATATAGGAACTGTCTACTTGGTATGTAAATAAGTTAAAATGCGTTTATATAAAGGAATAGTAAAACGTATTTAGATGATTCATTTCCGTGTGAGAATAATTGACGATATGACCAAAAGGGATATGACGGTCCCGTATCGCCCACGTGAGAAATGGCAAAACAATGTAAATATTTGTGGAAAACCTCTAGATGATGTTGGAAGCGTGCCAATATTGACCCTTTGTAGAGACCCTCTAGATGATATTCCGTGCAAAATATCAAAACTCTACGCCTTTCACTTTCGGAAAAAAAGCTTTTCCGATGTATTCCACGGGAAATATAGGCAATGATAGAAACTGTAGAATCATATCTATATTTTTTATCAGCAGACAAAGCAGACCCTGATCAGGCAGCTCCAATGTCGGATCTGGGTCTAGTCTGTCTTCACGGGAACAGGAATGCGTATTTATGGAGTAAATGGATAAGTGAGTTTAAGTAATTTTAAGCGATATTATTTCTTCCACGACAGTCAATGTAGATTCAGCTCTAACTTTTTTTTAAAACAAAACAGCAGATGCTGATCAGACAGTTCATGTAAAACGGTTCTATCATGTGTTTTTGAAAATTCAGTGCAAAAGCTATGCAGACAATTAAAAACGGGACCTATCTGCATAACTTTCGTTTTGCATAAAGTCTAACTTGGTGAGGATAGGACAATTGTGAGATTGGGATCCCTATAGCTTTGGTTTAAACTCGGAGTCATTTTGCTACTGACTGTTCCAAGGCGCTACTCCTATCTTTACAATAATTGCATTTATTTTTTGTGTAATTTATAATATTGAAATTGTGCTAACTTCATTTGCCATTTTCATGTGCACTTGTGGGTAATTCTGAGTTTATATATGCAGACTGCCAGTATCGACAGTATATTTTCTTATTTTGATCAACATTGGTCTGATCACTCTTCATAATGCCTTTTGTATTCCATGCAGTTTTTTTATATTCAGCCAGATGTCTGAGGATTGTATAATAGCTGTTCAATAAATAATAGTTACACTAAACTACTGTTTTAAAGATGTCCTACGCGCATCCTTCCAGGTCAATTGTGTCAACAGCTAACTGTACGGTTTGAAACTAAGGTACAAAATGAGTCATGCAGGAAACTGCATGTTATATAAAAGTACAAAAATGAGTCATGCAGGAAACACCACATACAGAACAAACAGTCGCCCGAACAGCAACAGCAACATGTTTAAACTGCAAACAAACTTAAGAGCTTTGTGAAAAGCATTGCGTAATCATGCATAAAACTGAAAACGAATCAATCATCGGTGATTTACGATTTATGCCCGCCATTGTCCGGAAAGTGTCGTAGAAATTAATTATGCACAAACGTAGAGGCAGAGCATGTAATCGAATGTAAAGAATTCTGACAGCGTCGAAGTCCAGATGCCTTCAGCAAGTTTAGGCCATTTTGAATTTGCCGACCGTTTCTGACAATTTCCGTGAAAATATCCGCGTGGTTTCGTCGTTTACATTTAACCCCCGATTTTAAAGCATTTTGTTATTTTAAAATAAATTTGAGGTTTAAGGGGTCGATCTCATTTTTTCATCAATTCTATTTGTTTATGCAATTTGGTACATATTTATGCTGTTGAAAAATACGCGTAGGACATATTTGATATACGTATATATTCAAAGATATATCATTTTACACACTTCGATCGTATCAACATATAGTGCCGGTTTCAAGTGGGTTTTTTTCAAATATGAAATAACAGACTTTAATACGCAGGTCACTAACACATTTATATTTGCAACTTAGGGTAAAGAATAACAAGAAACCTGTACAGCGGCAGAGAGCAGCTGAATCGCGCCGTGTTGGTGTATATCAGAGTGGATTTGAAATCAGGTGCATTAATCATTATATTGGTCAGTAAATAAGAATGAATATCATCAGGTTTATATCCTAGTCGCTCTTATAATCGACGAACAATCTATTGAACGATAAAGACAAATCGCAGTCGTTTTGCGGAAACTGTAGGAAAATAAATTTAAAAGTTGATTTGCTTCAACTACGCTTATACTAGTGGTTGCGTACAGGGCAATGTACTGTACAATAATAATGAGCTTCTTAGAACGGTTTTCGCTTAGAAATAGTGGTATTTTGTTTCGATGACTTGTCAAAAGCATAGCACGTAAGACGAGTGATTAATTCAAATATAATATATACTGAATAGATTTTGATACGCCCACCTAATAAAGGTGGTCGTATATTGTCGTGGCCCTGTCCGTCCGTTCGTTCGTTCGTTCGACCGTCAACATTTTGTTTGTCCGCTGTTTTCTGGGAAAACTATTTGACAGATATTAATGAAACTTCATACAAATGTTAAATGTATGAAAATCTGAAGCTGAGTTGATTCTGAGGTTCATTTGATTTTTCATTTCAGAGTTATGGCCCTTGTCCTTAAAAATATGCAAATAGTTTGTCCGCTGTTTTCTGGGAAAATTATTTGACAGATATTAATGAAACTTCACACAAATGTTTAATGCAGCAATATCTGAAGCTGAGTCGAATCTGAGGTTCATTTGATTTGTCGTTTTGGAATTATGACCCTTTTACTAAAAAAATAATGCAAATACATGCAAATAGTTTGTCCGCTGTTTTCTGGGAAAACTATTTGACAGATATTAATGAAACTTCACAAAATGTTTAATTCATCAAGATCTGAAGCTGAGTTGATTCTGATGTTCATTTGATTTTTCATTTCAGAGTTATGGCCCTTGTCCCTAAAAATATGAAAATAGTTTGTCCGCTGTTTTCTGGGAAAACTATTTGAAAGATATTAATAAAACTTCACACAAATGTTTAATGCATCAAGGTCTGAAGCTGAGTTGATTCTGAGGTGCATTTGATTTCTCGTTTCGGAGTTATGGCCCTTTTACTTAAAAATAATGCATATACATGCAAATAGTTTGTCCGCTGTTTTCTGAGAAAACTATTTGACAGATATTAATGAAACTTCATACAAATGTTTTATGCATCAAGATCTGAAGCTGAGTTGATTCTGAGGTTCATTTGATTTTTCATTTCAGAGTTATGGCCCTTGTCCTTAAAAATATGCAAATAGTTTGTCCGCTGTTTTCTGGAAAAACTATTTGAGAGATATTAATAAAACTTCTCCCAAATGTTTAATGCATAAAGATCTGAAGCTGAGTTGATTCTGATGTTCATTTAATTTGTCGTTTCAGAGTTATGGCCCTTTTACTTAAAAATAATGCAAATACATGCAAATAGTTTGTCCGCTGTTTTCTGGGAAAACTATATGACAGATATTAATGAAACTTCACACAAATGTTTAATGCATCAAGATCTGAAGCTGAGTTGATTCTGATGTTCATTTCATTTTTCATTTCAGAGTCATGGCCCTTATCCTTAAAAAATATGCAAATAGTTTATCCGCTGTTTTCTGGGAAAACTATTCGAGAGATATTAATGAAACTTCACACAAATATTTAATGCATCAAGATCTGAAACTGAATTGATTCTGAGGATCATTTGGTTTTTGGTTTCAGAGTAATGGCCCTTGTCCTTAAAAATAATGCAAATATTTTGTCGGCTGTTTTCTGGGAAAACTATTTGAGACATATTAATGAAACTTCAAAAAAATATTTAATGCATCAAGATCTGATGCTGATTCGATTTTGAGGTTTATTTGATTTTTCGTTTCGGAGTTATTGCCCTTTTACTTAAAAAAAGCAAATATATGCAAATAGTTTGTCCGCTGTTTTCTGGCAAACCCTTTTTGACGGATATTAATGAAACTTCATACACATGTTTAATGCATCAAGACCTGAAGCCGATTCTGAGGATCATTTGATTTGTTGTTTTGGAGTTATGGCCCTTGCACTTAAATAATGCAAACCTATGCAAATATGAGGATGGCCATAACTTTTTCATTTGAAATGATATTTACTTCAATTATTTTATATGGTTAAACCTTAATGTGAATTTTCACATATATTGCGGGGGGGGGGTTATATGTCATTCTATTCTAAAGTTATGGTCCTTGAACTTAGTGTGTTCGTTGCTTTGTTATTCGGTCAACCTTTAGTTTGTCTGTTGTTTTCTGGGAAAACTATTAAAATGATATAAATGAAACTTAACGCGAATGTTTTAAGCAACAAAATTTGAAGCTGAGTTTATTTTGAGGTTCATTCAGTTTGTCTTTACAGAGTTATGGCCGTTGCACTTTACAAACATCTGCAAAAATGAGGATTAGCTGTAACTTTTTTATTTAATAAGATATTCACTTCATTTTTTAAAAAAATAGTATCACCTTAATATGGAAATCAAGATCTGAAGCACAGATTAGAAAATGTCAACACTTATAAGGCATGTTGAATCAGAGAAAGTTTGCAAGTGGGCGTATTATGTACCGTATGCGGTACTCTTGTTTGTTTTGGATTGCCGTCCTTCCTTGATGTACAGCATTTGTCTCTACAAACCTATTGCTATAAAAGAACTGTTTGCAAATATCGTTTTCAAGCAAATATGCATGTTGGTAAACATGTGTTGACAACATTTGTACTGCAGAATGTTAGGAAATGAAAATAGTGGTTTATTGTTACCTCGGAACGTTCACGATTTAACACACAGTTTGTTAGCCTTCCCAGATGAAATGTTTTATTCCACCGTTTGCAGATTAGAGGTTCGTTCTCTGGCGATGTAGAGAAAATAATTTGCACTGATTAGGTAGAGAGTACCTATTTTGTTTGTTACATTCTAGATGAGATATGACAATTTAGAAACAATTTTCAAAAGTCATGTTTATAAACTGAAATTGGTATTGTAGTTTAAATGAGTGTAAGTATAAAGGCGTTACCTAAGACTGTATTCCTAAACATACTTAAGTATAGCTCAGTCTTCTAGTCTTAATTTTAACCGGCCAGCGTTTAGATAGCGTACAACTGTGTTTCATATGACATTTTTATAACCATAAACCTTCAGTAACTGATGTTTGACGCTTGTAACTCATACACCGCATCTGTGTATATGTGTATACATCTACCTCAGAACGTCTATGTATAGTAAAGATGGTATGTTTATTTATATACGTACCTCAGGCAGGTGTTAATGGATATTTAAATGCATTCTTTGAGTGACCTGTTTTGTCCTGTTTGTTTTCTAGCAATTTAAACCCTGACTCCAACTTTTGAACTAGATGAAATAGAAACTGCATGTTAGTGTACACACCAATCTGTTCAAGCTTTATCTATTTAGTGGGATTAGGTCAAAGTCTATGTCACCTTTCAAGATCAATGTTTGTGTACACATGCATTTTTTAAGGATGCAATTATTGAGTGGTTAAGGTGTAGGTCAATATCACTCTCAAAAGGTAAAGCACAAAATCTGTATAATTACATGTATAATTATAACGCAGACTGTTATAAAAGAATTGTAAGCATATATCGTTTTTAAGCAAATATGCATGTTTTTATATTTATGCTAACAACATTTGTACTGTAGAATGTTCAGAAATGAAATTAGTAATTGTGGTTCATTGTTTCCTCGGAATGTTCATGATATAACACGCAGCTAGTTAGCCTTCCTAGAACGTGTCCGATTCTCACCGTAGGCATATTGGATGTTCTTTTGTGATGTAGAGAAAATAATCTGCACTGATTATGTAGAGAAAATTCTGAAGGGAGGTGATCCCCCGAGAGCAAAAATTGCAACACAAAAAGAGAAAATTGCAGACTCGGTTTTATTGAGTCTGTTCATGAACAGTAATTGAAAGTGCAACACTGCTCACGCCCCCTAGCACCGGCTTAAGCGGTATTCAATTTTCAGAACAAGAAGTACTGAAATTCATGATCTCGAAGGATCAGAAGGTATAAAAACTGTTTTGTTTCAAACAGTTTAGATGAGAAACGACAGTTAACCGAGAAATTTCACTAACTAATGTTTTACCCTTGTACCTCATAATGTTTGCAAAGCATCTGTGTATGTGTGAGTGCATAAATGTACCTCAGAACGTCTGTGTATAATAATGATGGTATGAGTATTTATTACGTACCTCAGACAGAGGTAATAAATGCCTTACTATGCATTTTCAATCGGAGACGATCCAGACCAGACTGGTTTGGTAGGAGCCGTCAGGTTAGTGTGTATTCTGTTTGATGCAGATTTATTCTTTGTGCTTTATATTTTGCTGTAAAGGCCGTTTCTATTTAGTGACATCAGGTAAATGACAAATACACCCTTCAAGATCAAATATAGTGTACAAATGCAGTTTTAACAAATGCATCTATTGTGTGGGTCGAAATCACTCTTTGTACAAAAAGATTAATGTTTGAAAAAACAGAATAATGTTGGCTTTTGCTTTTTAGCTTATACAGAGGCTTAATTTTTATTGTGCCCATGATTCTCAAAGAGTTGCATCATTTGAGTCCGGTCAGGCCAATGTCATGTCTTACAGTCAAACGTTATCTTCCGAGGTAAATAAAACTGTTTAGCATTTTATTGTTTAGATCAATGAAAAAGTAGTAAAGTCAAGCAAGAAAAGACACACACAAAACGCCACCATCACCAAAACACCTACAGAAAGCATAACAATTTATACTCATACACACATACAGTAGAAAGTCACATACAAGACGCAATCACCACCAACACATCAATAGACAGCATGTCACACACACACAACCAAACACACACAAACACATGAGAAAACACAGAAAACACCAACAAATACACGAGCACCAGAGACAAACATAAACAAAACACAAGCACAAAGACACAAGACAAACAAAAGTAAGGGTGACAAAGAGAGAACCGCCTTGGTACGGTCAGTAGCAAAATCACCACTGGGGGTTTAAACCGGTTTACGGACGTCCTAGCCTCACACTTATCTCAAAGTCACCCTAGCTAAACAAACATTGTGAATAAGGGTATCCCCGCCGGACTTCCCCACAACATAGAAGACAGTAATCACAGTACAAAATATAAAACATAGCATAACAACTGTGAAAGTCCGTCAAATATGTACTCAATGACTTTGCTGAAGACAGAGCAACTGCATGGAAGCCGTTAAGGGCGCGACAGAGAAAAGGTAATACATGAGTCTGTTAAGCTCATCCCATTTCTGGGTTTAAGAGAGTACTTAATACATCATAGAGTACTACTCTCGGCCTGTCATCGTGCAAGCAAAGAGGTAAGCGTAGCGACCAACTGTAAAGGGGTCGATAACCAAACATGAAGTTTGTTGCAATATAATAGGGTCATAACCTTTCTTCCTAAAAGTTTTAACCTAAACGTTCTTTGTATAATTGCATGTTGTTCAATTTGAGTTGACAACATTTGTACTGCAAAATATTAAGAAATGAAAATAGTAACTGTGGTTCATTGTTACCTCGGAAAATTCATGATATAACACACAGTAAGTTAGCCTTCCCAGGATGTGAACGATTCTCACGGTAGGCAGATTGGATGTTTTATTGTGATGTAGAGAAAATAATTTGCACTGATAATGTAGAGAAAAACTATTTTGTTTCAAATATTTTAGATGAGATACGATCGCATAGAAACACTGTTCAAAAGTCGTGTTTCTATTCTGAAAATTGGTAATGTTATATGATTGTAAGTATAAAGCCGTTGGCATTTGAGTTTCCGTATCTATTAAGAGTGTAAGAATATAACATTTGATTATTTTCATTGAGTTAACTTCGGTAACAGATGTTTGATGCTTGTACCTCATAATGTTTGAACGTGTGTGTTCATAAATGTACATCAGAACGTCTGATTATAGTATTGATGGCATGTATATTTATAACGTACATCAGACACAGGTTTTAAATTGATCACATAATATTTGTATGTTAACCTTTTCCTCCATGAATACTTTGTAATCTGAGAGGACCCAGACCAGACTGGTTCGGTAGGAACTCTCAGTTCAGGATCTACCACGTTTGCATAAGATATATGTTTTGTTCTTTATATTTAGTATTCTTATTCATATTAAAACAGCTGCATTTCGGTGGTCTGTTTTGGCCTATTTGTTTCCTGACAAGAAGTGTTTGCAAATATGATTTTCATGCAAATATGCATGTTGGTAAATTTAGGTTGACAACATTTTTACTACAAAATGTTAAGAAATAAAAATAGTTGTTCAATGTTACCTCGGGACATTCATGATATAACACAGTTATTTAGCCTTCCCAGATAAAGTACTCGATTCCACCGTATGCAGATTGGATGTTATATGCCGATGTAATGATATGCACTGATTATGTAGGGAAAAACTATTTTGTTTGAAACATTTTAGATGAGATATGACAATTTAGAAACAATTTTCAAAAGTCGTGTTTATATTCTGAAAATTTGTATTGCGGTTTAAATGATTGTAAGTATGAAGGCGTTGGAATTTGATAATTCGTATGTATTCAGAGTGTAGGAAAACACATTTCATTAGAGTAAGTCTTTTCATTGAGTTATTTTCACCTGCCTAAGACTGTATTCCTAAAACTACTTAAGTATAGCTCAGTCTACTAGCTAAGCATAATTTTGAACAGACCAGTGTTTATATATCATGTAACTGTGTTTCACAGGACATTATTACAAAGTATAACCATAAAAGTACACAAATGAGTCATGCAGGAAACACCACATACAGAACAAACATTCGCCCGAACAGCAACACAAGGAAACAGCAAATGTACATAAGTAGAAAAAACAACAAGAGACGCACAAAGACAAAACAAACATACAATAGGAGGAAGATGGAAGTACCGCCTTGGAACGGTCAGTGACAAAAGTCACTGGGGGTTAAACCGGTTTATGGGCGCCCAACCTCACACTTATTCCATCCCCATCCTAAAAGACAAACAGTGTAAATAAACGTATCCCCTCTCCGACTAATCTACAACAACCGCGACAGCAAATACAGTGGTAAAGTGCATGTATAACGAAAAAAATTTAAGTGAACATACTGTATCCACCTATCGCTAGTGTACTCAATGATTGAGCTGCAAACAGAGTAACTGTAGAAAAGTAATAAAGGGTACGACAAAAATGAAATAGTACAGATATCCGACGTTCTCCTTCCATTTCTGGATTTAAGAGATCGCCTTCATAGAGTACTAAACATTTCTTGTCGGCGTACATGCAAAGAGGCCATCGTGATTGCCAACTGTAAAAGGGTTCACAACCAAACATGCAGTATGTTGTAGTACTACAGGATCATTACCCTTTTTAATGAATTGTTTTATATATTTGATGAACATGTCCAATAATTTTACGAAATTTGTAAATCACATCACCAATAAAATTCAGGATGTGAAATACCGTGTCGCAGAAGCACCTTGAGATTACATTTGTACTTGCCAATAAGCGAGAGATTTCGATAGTAAAATTTAGAGAAAGTTTTTCTTAGTTTATGGTATCTATATCCTTGCTTAAGCAGTTTTTCAGTTAAAATGAGATTTCGACTGTTAAAATCGTCAATAGATGAACAAGCTCTAGCAAAACGAATAAGTTGAGATATATAAACCCCGTAAGATGGAGCACGGGGAACATCCCCGTCAAGATGAGGAAAATTTACAATATTAAAATCAAAATCATTTCTTTTGTCATATAGTTTAGAAGAAATCATTCCATTATTAATTTTAAGGTCTAGATCAAGAAACGCTGCATAATTGTCGGACGGGTTAGCTTTATTCAATTTGAGTTCTTTAGGATAAATTGTAGGAATCAGAGCATCGAAGAAAGGGTTATCTAAGTTAAAAATATCATCCAAATATCGACAAGTTTCATTGAAGGCTTTTATAACATCTTCTTGCGATTGAGGATTGAAACGCAACATGAAATCTCTCTCATAGCAGTACAAAAACAAATCTGCGACAAGTGGTGCACAATTCGTACCCATAGGAATACCAATTACCTGACGGTATATAGCATTCCCATAACGTACAAATATGTTATCCAAAAGAAAGGTTAGTGCTTCGCAAACTTCTGAGCAAGTCCAATTGGTGTAATATTTCATTTGCTCGTCAGTGCAGCCCCTGATCACCACCTGGAATTCGACTGCCCATTAAATTACAGGGTTGATAATTATATACCGATTATTAGCAGAAAATGAAAATGTCATATGCACGGAACAAGTTATAATATGAGTCTTACTTCTTGTTAGATGATCTGGATCCAATAAATGTTCGAAAAGCAATATTAGTTTGTACAAAGCGTCGGTTACCACAGTAATAAGTAAAATTAATATTTTCGGCAAATAACCGATCCCCGGTACGGCACTTTTTTGGAAATGGCTAATTCCACAGACAATTTATATATATTTATACAGAAAGACAGAATAATAGCTGCAAAGGAACATCAATGTCAAGTGTTACAATCTTCCATCTAGTGATTTAGGTCGGATGTCCGACTTCAGACAGTGAACAGGTATAATACAGCCCGCCTTAAGCAGTAGCTAAAACATTAGCTTATTATAATCTAGCAGATTGACAAATTCACGAATGATGATGGAATCAGTTTATTTTGCGTAGCAGCGATGCAACAGCTGGATTGATACAACAAACATATACGAGTGTATAGCCTATGCGCCCGAGTAAACGAGCTTGTTTACCACCAATAGCATTTGGAGCGGAATGAAAATACAATAAATACCGACATCAATCATAGGCGGGGCTTGTGAAATTAAACACGCATGCTACATTACAACCTTTATTGTGCCTAACAATAAATGACTTATGAAGTTTAAAATCCTGATCAGAACCACTGAAATCATTATGTCAGTTATATCAAATCAATGTTCACATGTCCTATAAGTCTCTTTAAATATCAACAGAACAAATATCTTTCATAAAGTCCACAGATACCAGTATTATGACGAGACCAAAGCGTTAGGCTGGAACATGAAAACATACATGCTTTATTAGTTTTGAATTATTGACCAACTAAAAGCATGCATACTTCAAAGGTCTACAACATGATAGTATCGGGTTGCCTGACAACATCTGGATGTTAGATGCAACGAAACGTGCAGTGCAATGGGTCTGCTCTGTTTGCTTATGGTGTAATATAGAACTGATTCTACAGCTTCTTCCTGAACCAACATGAGGGAGATAGATAGATAGATAGAGAGAGAGAGTATATTAGAGTAGTGGCATTTATAGTATTAATTACTTTCCCCAACCACAGCAACGGGGCCCTGGTTGTTGGCTCGCTGTGATATAAAGGTACTTACTGAAGGCTATTGCTACGGCTCTATCACCTTGTGGTTTGGATCGTGGAAGTAGGTTGAGGTTGCTAACTTTATATTGTTTTAAAATATATGTAGATTCAGTTAATGATGTCACTAATTATGATACACATGTCGTTTAATGCGTTGATCTAGGCTAGGTAAATACCGTTCTTTAAGTAATTACAGACTCTGCACAAACAAAAACTTAAATATATATGCTTTAAAGTGTATTCAATTTGTTATCTTCACATCAATATAAATATAGGCATTTTCATGTACATTTTTATAATAGGTAAAATGAAGAACTAATTAGATATTAAAAAAAACACTTTGACATTATACAGTTTAATAGTGATTTCCTATAGAAAAGTAACTTGAAATATTTCAATAATTGCTTCTTCTACTCCAAGTCATTTCCATTGCATACATCTCTGCTAGTATAATAACAAGCAACCCTTCATAGATCTAGTTCCCTGTACTAAAAGAATATCTAAACGTTTAAATTAATATGGCAGAGATTTAATACTATTATTGTCAATATTTGAATGCCATTGAATATATTTTTTTTAAATATATTTCTTGTTGTTTCTGTCATCAACTTTAACCTTGGCGCCAACCTTTGAAATAGATGAAATAGAACTTTCATGTTAGTCCACACATGGATCTGTTAAGGCTGTATCTATCTAGTGGGATCAGGTCAATGGCAAAGACACCTTTCACGAACAAAATTCAAATTCAGGTTTTAAAGATGAAACTATAGAGTGGGTTAGTGTCTAGGACGAAATTACTATTTGTGATTAATAAAGATAATAATGTTAGCTTTTGCTTTTTAGCTATATACAGGGCCTTAAGTTTGACGTGCTCATGCATTTCAATGAGTTGCATCATTTGAGTAAGGCCAGACCAATGCCATGTCTTAAAGTCTTTTGAACAGTCTGCTCAATGGAGAATTTAAAATTACCTGAGAAAGATTTTGCGTTTTCGAAACCGAATTGTTTTTATAGATCTAGTAACCGGTGACATGAACATGGAAATGACAGTCAGGGAAGGTGCTGATTTGAAATCCGCTATTGAATTATGTAGATAATCACGGTTGATTTGTTCTGCCTAGTGTCACTGTTGATGATGGCATCGAGTAAAACGGCATGAATTTGCTGTACTTCAAGACTTGTACAGTAGATTCGGTACAGGTGTTTGGTTTAATTTATAAATCTTAATTTAAAATCGATTGCTGGAAAGTTTAAAAATTAAAAAATCAAATAGCAGTACTACATTTCGTCCAGATGGTCTAATGAGAGGACGTCTTGTCATTTATTAACAGAAGGTCTGGGTTTGAGTCTCAATTTGGATTTTATTTTGTACTGTTTTTGTTCCATTTGTTATCAAATGTATTCCCTGCGAAACTATTTTGAAAAATATAACAAAACATTGCAAAACGACCCCATAAAATAAGAACAGTATTGGGTTACTAAACATTTGACTGCTTAGTGCAAGTTAAAATCCCCATGGGGGAACAAGTGGTCCGGTAACGGTGAAATTATCAAATTGGTAACTTCACTGTTCAAACAGTGAGTTTATCAAGTGATAATCCACTGTTATATCCTAGTAATCCACCGGAAAGCATGAAATAAATATCGTTTTCATGCAAATATGCATGTTATTAAATTTGTGTTGGCAATATTTGTACTGCAGAAATGAAAATAGTAACTGTGGTTCATTGTTACCTAGGAAAGTCCATGCTATAACACAGTTAGTTAGCATTCCCAGACTGTGTCCGATTCTTGCCGTAGGAAGAATGTATGTTCTTTGGTGATGTAGAGAAAATAATCTGCACTGATTATGTAGAGAAAATATATTTTGAAACGACAGTATAGAAACAATTTTTAACCGTAAAACTTCAATAACTGATGGTTGACCCTTGTACCTCATAATGTTTGCACGTATGTTTGTGCATAAATGTACCTCAGCACGTCTATGTATAATATTGATGCTATGTGTATTTATGACGTATCTCAAACAGAGGTTTTAAATGGGTCACAGAATATTTGTATGTCAACCCTTTCCTTCATGAATACGCCTTACTAGGCCTTTCCAATCGGAGAAGACCCAGACTAGACTTGTTCGGTAGGAACCGTGAGATCACGAACTACTCTGTTTGTTGAAGATTTATGCTCTTTGCTTTATGTTTTGTATTCTCAAACATATTTACATGCTGCCTTTGATTGACCTTGTTCGTCATGTTTGTTTTCTGTCAGAAACTTATACATTGACTCCAAGTTTAACTAGATGAAATAGAACCTTCATGTTAGTATACACATGCGTCTGTTTAGCTGTATCTATTTAGTAGGATCAGGTCAATGTTAAAGACCCCCTTCAAGATCAAAGTTAGTGTACAAATGCAGTTTTTAAAGATTCATCTATTGAGTTATTTTCACCCATCTAAGACTGTGTTGATACAATACTTAAGTATAGCTGAGTCTACTTACCTAAGCATGTTTATGAACAGGCCAGTGTTTGGATATCTTATAACTATGTTTTATAGGACATAAGTATAACCGTAAAACCTCAGTAACTAATTTTTGACGCTTGTACCTGATATTGTTTGCATAGCATATGTGTATGTGCAAAAATATACCTCAAAACCTTTGCTTATAGTATTGATGGTATTTGTATCTATAAAGTACCTCAGACAGAGGTTCAAAATCGACTCCAGACTATTTGTATGTTAACCCTTTCCTCCATGAATACGCTTTACTACGCCTTCGCAACTGGAGAAGACCCAGACCAGATTTGTTCGGTAGGAACTGTCAGTTCAGGGTCTAATCTGTTTGCATAAGATAAATATATGCTTTGTGCTTCATATGTTGTATTCTTGTGCATATTAAACAGCTGCATTTTGGTGGTCTATTTTTTGTCCTGTTTGTTTTCTGTTAGCAAATTCAACCTTGGCTCCAACTTTTGAACTATTTGAAATAGAAACTTTATGTTAGTGTACACATGCATCTGTTAAAGCTATGTAGGAGGATCAGGTTAATGTCAAAGTCACCTTTTAAGATTGACGTGTAAAAATGCAGTCTTTAAAGAGGTATCTATTGAGTGGAGTCAGGTTAATGTGACAATCACTCTTTGTGATAAAAGATCAATACGTACAAAAACAGTATAATATTGGCTTTTGCCTTTTAGCTGTATATAGAGGCTCAAATTTTGGGATGTCCATGATATTCGCCTTACCAGAATGTGTAGGTAGATTAGATTTTCTATGGTGACGAATAGACAATAGTCTGCACAGATTATTAGAGAAAGACTATTTTGTTTCAAACACTTGTAGTTGAGATACTTTAGAAACAATTTTCTTCAAAAGTGTTTGTATTCTGAAAATTGGTATTATAGTTTAAATGATTGTAGGTGTAAAGGCGTTGGTATTTGAAAATTCGTATCTATTAAGAGGGTATAAAATATTGTGTAGGAATAAAATATTTCATTTAGATGTATTCCTTTTATTAAGTGATTTTCCTCTGTCTAAGACTGTATTCATAAAAATAGAAACTCAGTCGTTTTAGCTAAGCATAATTTCGAACCGTACAGTGTTTAGATATCTTATGACTGTGTTTCATAATTGATATTTGACGCTTGTACCTCGTAATGTTTCCACAACATCTATGTATGTCTTTGAAAAAAAATCTACCTCAGAACGCCTGCGTTTAGTATTAATGGTATATTTATCTATAACGTACCAATCGGAGAAGACCCAGATCAGGCTGGTTATGTTAACTGTACGCCAACTGGAGTCCGTCAAACGGATGAGTTAATTTAAGAGGAATGAAAACCTTCGAGGAGTCTTAATCAGACTGTATGTGTTACGTCTGATCTATTATACCATCGGTAGATTGGTGGTTTTACCCGGTTGTACCGATCTCGTAACAATGCAATTTGCTCTGTAAATGGGAAAAACCCCTGGATATTTCGCCACCTGTAATTAGCTGGACATCGCGATATGACTGAAATATTTTGTTTAATTCCCGCCCTGCGGTATAATGAAAAACAAATATCTTAAAAAATTAAAGTCCCGGATACAATAGTAATATTGGTTATGGTAATCGAGCTATGTATTTGAGTTGCGTCACATGAAATGTGCATCGAAGATACCACAGACCATAGCACAAACGCGCCAGGCTCTTTCACTGCACTTACAGTCATTTGCATACATATAAATGTTATTTAGAATTGAATAAACTGTGACGCACACTATCGGACAAAATATTAGAATACTCGTATTTTCTAAAATAGATTGATTGAATACATCCATCGGCCATTGCATTTAAATGTTATACGTTTTTTATAAATAGTTGATTAGGCTTACTATAATACAAGTGCAATAAATCTGACAGCCATATTTGTTGATATATGCCACGACAAGAAACTATATAGATTACGTAAAAATAAAATTTGAATCTACTATGAAAAACGTTTCAATCTTAAGTTCAATGTTTATACTATTTTATTGTATGTCTGGGAAATATTCTGGGACACGTGTAAGTCTGTTTTCTTATTACCATTTGATCAAAATGAGAACAAACTGTAAAGCAGATAATACCTGTTTAGTTTTTATGACATTGCTCTGAAAAGTGCCATTGAAAGAGAAACAAGCTATAGCTGTTTCGGTCATTGTTTACAAACAACGTAGCAATACAATTGACAACGGTAATGCTGCGCTACTATTGGCTAATTATTATGCGTCATACATAGGTCCTGTGTATTCTCTTTAAGATTAATTATCGGCCTGATTACGTCGTTTATTTATACTAAAATGCACTAGTGCATACCCATTGTTTAACGGAACTGTTTAAGCACTCCGTTGCCGCAGGTTATGTAATAAAATGTTATAAGATAATATGATTTTTATTATTGTGACATGTGCATTGTACAGATATATATCAATGACAATAACTTAAATATACACTCACATGTTAATCAATGGTATAGATACATATTTCTATGTTCACTGCCAGTACAAGATTGATTAACCTTTAGTATGCTTCTCCTGGCTATCTGACAATCAAAACGTTCATAGACTTTGCGAGGTAGCTGTGTGCTAATATGCAAATGAGGTAATTACCTCTTAATGACATACCATATATGTGAATACCTCTCAATAACAGTGAGAAGTTGAAGAAGAAATATTGAAGTTATTTGCATTATCTACTACGATTCATAATCCCCTCCTCTATACAGAATAAATGTGCAAACCTTATTGCTCTATCTTGAATGGAAAAGGTAGAACTCAGTATGTCGATGTAGAAATGATACCTCTAAAGTATAGAAAAGTAAACATGTGTGTGTGTGTGTGTGTGTGTGTGTGTGTGTGTGTGTGTGTGTGTGTGTGTGTGTGTGTGTGTGTGTGTGTGTGTGTGTGTGTGTGTGTGTGTGTGTGTGTGTGTGTGTGTGTGTGTGTGTGTGTGTGTGTGTGTGTGTGTGTGTGTGTGTGTGTGTGTGTGTGTGTGTGTGTGTGTGTGTGTGTGTGTGTGTGTGTGTGTGTGTGTGTGTGTGTGTGTGTGTGTGTGTGCGTGCGTGCGTGCGTGCGTGCGTGCGTGCGTGCGTGCGTGCGTGCGTGCGTGCGTGCGTGCGTGCGTGCGTGCGTGCGTGCGTGCGTGCGTGCGTGCGTGCGTGCGTGCGTGCGTGCGTGCGTGCGTGCGTGCGTGCGTGCGTGCGTGCGTGCGTGCGTGCGTGCGTGCGTGCGTGCGTGCGTGCGTGCGTGCGTGCGTGCGTGCGTGCGTGCGTGCGTGCGTGCGTGCGTGCGTGCGTGCGTGCGTGCGTGCGTGCGTGCGTGCGTGCGTGCGTGCGTGCGTGCGTGCGTGCGTGCGTGCGTGCGTGCGTGCGTGCGTGCGTGCGTGCGTGCGTGCGTGCGTGCGTGCGTGCGTGCGTGCGTGCGTGCGTGCGTGCGTGCGTGCGTGCGTGCGTGCGTGCGTGCGTGCGTGCGTGCGTGCGTGCGTGCGTGCGTGCGTGCGTGCGTGCGTGCGTGCGTGCGTGCGTGTGTGCGTGTGTGTGTGTGTGTGTGCGTGATCGTCGCACCGTGCGTGCGTGCGTGCGTGCGTGCGTGCGTGCGTGCGTGCGTGCGTGCGTGCGTGCGTGCGTGCGTGCGTGCGTGCGTGCGTGCGTGCGTGCGTGCGTGCGTGCGTGCGTGTGTGCGTGTGTGTGTGTGTGTGTGTGTGTGCGTGATCGTCGCACCGTGCGTGCGTGCGTGCGTGCGTGCGTGCGTGCGTGCGTGCGTGCGTGCGTGCGTGCGTGCGTGCGTGCGTGCGTGCGTGCGTGCGTGCGTGCGTGCGTGCGTGCGTGCGTGCGTGCGTGCGTGCGTGCGTGCGTGCGTGCGCGCGTGCGTGCGTGCGTGCGTGTGTGTGTGTGTGTGTGTGTGTGTGTGTGTGTGTGTGTGTGTGTGTGTGTGTGTGTGTGTGTGTGTGTGCGCGCGTTAAAATGTGTGTGTGTGTGTGTGTGCGTGCGTGCGTGCGTGCGTGAGTGTGTGCGTGCGTGCGTGCGCGTGTGTGCGCGTGTGCGTGTGTGTGTGTGTTTATTGCTTTAGTGCCTTTTTCAGCGCATGTGCGCAAAAATGTAAACATTGGCCCTCCAGTCTAGCAAGAAGGACAACTCTTGTTAGAAAGATTGCGCGTATATGACGAGGAGCAGTAACCTTAATATAATTAAAATCGTATGTGTAACGAAGTTGTTCAACTTTTCTCAATCCCAGACAAGTTTAACCAACAGGAAATTAACAGAACTCACTGTAGATCAGAGTCTGAACACATATCGTGTTTGCAAAACTGCACTAAAACCTATCTAAAGCGACCACCAAAATGATGCCTCAATTGGATTCTTAAAACCAGGTGGTAGCTTAATGCAGGATGAAAGTTATGCAGAAAGCTCCTGGAGCTTTCTGCACTACTTTCATCCTGCATTAATCACCTGTATTTAAAGACATCTATGTTTATTGATAAAATTGTCGCTTTAGAGGATTATTTCTGTATTAGAGTATGTCGATAAATCTCACTTGAGGCAGATTTTGTGCAACTACGTTGTCTAGTTTTACGCTACTTACACGTAAAGAAAAAAAATGATTATTCGAACATTAAAATGCATGTACAGTAAAATCTCGATTATTCGATTTTTTTGCATAGAAGAATTTAGACCCTTTTAGGCAGGTGGCTGCTTAATGTGAACCATTTTCTGCAGGGGGTGCACGGTAGCCTATACTGAGACACCAGCAACCAGCATTTGCAAATAGTTTTTATCTAGCTGAGACGCCGAAGAAATGAGTCGCCGAGTAAATCAGTATGATTAACCCTTTCGCTGCCAAACTCTGTCGTCTGCTAACAATTTTCATTCTTTTGATTTTCTTCATTTTTGTTTCAAAAACATAGTAACAGTAGCAAACAGTTTGGATCCTGATGAGACGCCGAGTTACTCGGCGTCTCATCTGGATCCAAACTGTTTGCATAGGTAATCACAGATTCGGCAATGGCAGCGAAAAGGTTATGGATTGACGCCATACAGACACATGTTGACCCCTTTGCAGAGTTAGTAAGCCCTCTCTAAACCTAACGTTAAATTTGGTATAATTTGGAAATCAGCGGTCTTGACTAAAAGTTTCTGTTCTAAGAAGGCTAACATTTGGATTATCCTGCTTAGAATATACACCTATGATGAGTTTACTCGATACTGTTTTCGATGTTTAACCCATTGCCTCATATGCTATTTTTAGATACAACTTTTTTTAATAAATCTACCGAAATGGAGCATTAACTAGAGAAAAGGATGTTTTTAGAATTTTGTAGTTTGAAACCATTGTGATAAATAGAGCATTTGCTCCTATAGGAGCAAATGCTCTATTTATCACAATGGTTTCACAAAGTGGCCTTTACAGAGTCGTCAAAAGTCGTCAGTATGAGGGAAAGGGTTAAAGGTTGGATTTCGGATAGCGGACCTCAAATGTATTCAGGCGTGCTCGTTCTTCGTGATGCTGGTCATGACTTGATTCTGTGTGCCCTAAGTAATGGTCATCACCAAAATCTTCCTTACCTCTCAAAAATACAGTCAGTAACAAATAGTTTGGATCCCGATGAGAGACAGATTTATTCTGGATCAATATTTTTGAATAGGTTTTCAATATCACTCTGTCAAAATATATGCCCCTGCGTGTATGTGTGTGTCTGGTTTTCCCAAACATTATATGCCATACCACTTTTCTCTCTATTTCGTATTCCTCCGTTAGTTTCCTTGGCTCTGTCTCTTTCTTAGATTCTCTCTGTTAAATATGTGCCTCTGTCTTTCGATCTGTTCTTCTCTATGTTTTGTCGTACTGTTTATCTTTCTGTCCTCGTTTTTGTATTCTCTTCATTCGTTATGTAAAAGTGCAACGACTTCCTTCAATGCCATTCAAAATTTCCTAGAAGACAGGCAAAATTACATATGATTTCTTTAAATTGAAAAGAAAGTTGTCCAAATCTGATGTACTTTTCTTGGCAATGAAATCGTTCAAAACTATACGAAGAACGTATCCGTATATTCGTGAAGTTTTTCATAGTTTCTATTTATATACACACATTGAGCGGACGTAAACATTTGCCAGCAATTATCAATGCATCAGAAAAGAGGTTTGTCAATTATGTTACAGGTGTGGTTTTCAGTCTACCCGTCATCCCTTACTTCATCTGTAGCCTACACAGCAATTTTTGTTTACGGAAAATTTCAACTACTTCACAGATGTCCAGATAAGATGAGTAACATTCCACTATTACGCTACTACAGTAAAACCCCGCTAATGCGACCACTTAATAAACAGCCACTGGCGTCGTTTAAAGCAGGTGGTTGCTTAATACAGGACGAAAGTTATGCAGAAAGCTCCTATAGGAGCTTTCTGCATAACTTTCGTGCTGTATTAAGCTACCACCTGCCTCTGCCGCCCAGAATTGTACCCATTTTTGGTGGTCGCATTAGCGGGGTTTTACTGTATATAACAAGTAAGTTCTCCCATAATGATACTGTATAACAGGAATACCCGTAAAATGTTACTGTAAAACCTGAAAGTTCCCCCATAAGGTTTCTGTATAATAAGCAATTTCCCACATACTGTTACTGAATATAAAAATAGTTTCCCTTCAATGTTACTGTATAACAAATAAATTTCTCCATAACGTTGCTGTATAACAACAAATCTTTCCCCAAAATGTTACTGTATATCACGAAATCCCCCATACTGGTACTTTATAACAAGTAATCACCCCGAATGTCTTACAAGTTCTCTCCCCTTATGTTACTGTATTACTGGTAAGTTTCCCCTATACTGTTACTGTGCGACTATAACCATGGGTTTCCCTGGCTAAATACTAGTATAACACCATGTCATGAAATACAAATTCTGCTCAATGTCTGATCTGGTAAACTATTTACCAACTTCTAAGTAATTCAAGGTTTTGAGGAACTGCTGAGCGATGGTCAAACACTTTGGTATAACGAAGAGTTCGTTGATCTATCATCTGGATATAAGCTATTTGCAAATTGCCCGTCAGACTACCCTTAGCACGAAAAGGGTTCGGAAAAAACTACCTTGAAAGTGTAACACAGTAAACCCCATCTAATGCGACCACTTAATGAACAGACATGGCTGTATTCATAAGCAGGTGGTTGCTTAATGCAGGACGAAAGTTATGCAGAAAGCTATAGGAGCTTTCTGCATAACTTTCGTCCTGCATTAAGCTATCATCTGCCTTTAGCACTCAGAATTAGACCTGTTTTTGGTGGTCGCATTAGAGGGGTTTTACTGTATATAATGCGATGGAGAACTGTCTTAAAACTGATAAGTAAACAGGGCAGACTCCAAATATTGCACCAACGATCTTGCTCTTTAATACATTGGGGAAAACATTGGGGATAATAATTACCTATGTAAACAGTTTGGATCCAGGTGAAACGGCGAGTAACCTTAGCGTCTCATAAGGATCCAAGCTGTTTGTAACTGTGACAATGATTTTTGCAACAAAACTGAGGAAACAAAAAATAAAATTGTAGCAGACAACAAAGTGTGCAGACGACAAAAGTTGGCAGCGAAAGAGTTAACCCTTTACTGGACAGAGGCGCCTTTGGATATCCTTGCAAACATAGTAGACCCAAGTCGGACGGCTCTTGCATGTGATGTCTGATTAGGGTCTTCTCTGACTGCTATTCCATACTATTCCATACTATAGATCTGATTCAATAGTTTCAATCATGGCCCAGATTTAACTTGTGCATTATGTCATAATACAAATTCAGCTAATTAATATGCATAGAGTCAATCATTCTTACATAAATATTCATAGCGTGAATAGTTAGAGCTCGTGTGCAGCTGTGTATAAAGGAATTGGTGCATCATTTTGTGGGAAGGGTCTTATTTAGTACTGTTTATAGCCTAAACTTACATTCCTGAGCATACGGCTGTAAACTGCAAGCAATTAAACGTGACTGAACTGTCGCTATTCACTCCATTATACGCATTTTATGTACAGTAAATCCCTGCTAATGGGACCACTTAATAAACAGCCACTGGCGTCGTTTAAAGCAGGTGGTTGCTTAATGCAGGACGAAAGTTATGCAGGAGCTTTCTGCATAACATTCGTCCTGCATTAAGCTACCACCTGTCTCTGCCACCTAGAATTATGCCCCTTTTTGGTGGTCGCATTAGAGAGGTTTACTGTATTTTCCAACAATGTAAATTCAGACCAGAAAACTCCTGCAGGAGACGTATGATCAGGATATGCAATGTTTGTCATTCAAAAGCATTCTAGCAAGTTTAATCCATTGATACTGAACGGAGTCCATAGTAGAACAGTGATGGGCTAGTCCACTTTTCAAAACTCACTTTTGAAAGGATTGAGGAAAAGATGAGATTTGCTGATGTAGACGCATAAGGAAAGTGAAGTAAAGGAATGTTTCGTAATAGTCTGAAACACTATCCCTTTCAAAGAATCAGTGGCATGAGTAAACACGCCACTTTAGACGTTGGTCTAAACTATCGACAACTATTATCGTAATTGTGCAATTTGTAGTTTTGACCCTGGTCAGACAGAGAGTAGTTCCTCATCTCGTCGGGATTAAAACTGATTGACCATTTCTTTTATTGAGAACTTGAGTATAATGAAGGAAAATATACTCTAAAATAATCGAAGCGGACAACACTTATTGCAGAGGAAAGTGATATGTATGTAATATCCGTGAACGATAGATACTAATTTATAACATGTATTCATGGATTTAAGGAAAATATTGTAATATGACACAGTAACACCTGTCTTCAGCAGTCATCAAAAAGGGGTCTAATTATGGGTATGTAAGGCTGGTGGTTGCTTAATACCGGGCAAAAGTAATGCGTTGCCCTTCGATAAGCAACAACCTGTTTTAAAGACCCCTATGATCAATGAATGAATGGTCGTTTAACCCTTTCCATCATAGGCTATTTTTAGATACCTCTTTGAATAAATCTACCGAAAAGGAGCATTATCTAGAGAAAATGAAAATTTCAGAATTTTGTAGTTTGAAACCATTGTGATAAATAGAGCATTTGCTCCTATAGGAGCAATTCTCTATTTATCACAATGGTTTCACAAAGTGACTTTTACAGAATCGTCAAAAGTCGTCAATATGAGGGAATGGGTTAAGACAGATTCTACTGTATATAGAAATGTATAATTACCTTCGCGGAATAGTCTGGATATCATCATAATCTTTTTTCTTTTTACCGAAATGAAGAAACAGTCATTGTAGCTTATGTTTAACCATTCCCCTTATATAAACGCATTTTCGCACCTTTGCAAACAGTGGACCCAGATCAGACGGCTTCTGTAGGAACTGTCTGACCAGTGTCGGCTCGGTTTGCTCATGCAATTGTAATATTCTTGACTCTTCAGTTTCTACCAATACCAAAACATTTAGTGTTCATATGTCATTATAAAACTTCTGTAAATAAATATTTAGGATGTCAATATTTCATACATGAATATTCAATAGGAAAGGGTTCACACGCAAATTCTGAGCTTACGAAGCTTTATATAGCAAACTAAAGGTTGGAACCAGAACAGATGCCGAATAACTCGACGTTTAATCCGGATCCATGGTGTTTGGCACTGGGTCAAATATTTCCAAACGCTAGGTGATTTCGGACACTTTTAAAATGAAGCAGATGAGAGATTCAGCAGACGACATTTGCAGCAGGCGATGAGTTATTTACTTTTAATTACTTGTTAATTCTAAGAGCCCAGAATGGACATTTTTCTTCCAACACTGATGGGGTATTGTATATAGTTTTTATTGTATATTTGAGGGCCTCATGGTAGAATGACCTGGTCAAACGAGTTATCTCGTTAAATAAAGTCGTTATTATTATTATTATTATTATTATTATTATCGTTATTATTATTATTATTATTACTCTGTATCATTCTCCTGACACATGATACATGAGCCGATGAAATTGGTCTTATTGCATCACAGACAGTATAGACACAGATCACAATCACATCTAAGATAAGATATTTTACATGTTATGGATATATAAATGTAGAATATTCAAGAAACTCCCAAATGGCATAGAAATGCTATAAAATATACCGGAGTCGGTCGACTAAAAAACACAGGTAACTTTCGTCGCCTGTTTATATTCTAAAAGTGCATTCCATTCATATTTTTTTCCTCAGAAAACAGTGTCAGAGTGTTAAACAGTTTGGATCCTGACGAGATGTATGATCTGGACCCAAACTGTTTTCAAAAGTAATTACAGCTTCGCCCATTGCAACAAGTCCTACGAGTTGCTTTCCTGCAGTCACGGCGGTGATCCAGAGCTACATTGCAACAAGTCCTACGAGTTGCTTTCCTGCAGTCACGGCGCTGATACAGAGCTACAGATAAGGGTGCGTACCCGACTACTAAAATCGTCATTTATCCACCAAACCCTATACAGTGACCACTTTTAAGAATCGTCTCAATCGTCCCGAAGAGACAAATCTAAAAGGTGGTCACAGTATAGGGTTTGATGGAGATTAAAAAGAGTTATTCTTGAAAATGTTGAGATTTACGCACCTTACCTGGACCACAGGCGGTGACATAGCTGAAGTGCAAACATATTCCTGCAGGTGCTCTGACTTCAGCAAAGTCATTGATTACATATTTGACGGCTTTTCACAGTTATTATGCTATGTTTTACATATTGTCATGTGTTTACCGTCTTCTGTGTTGTGGGTAAGTCCGGCTGGGGATACCTTTATTTACACTATTTGTAAAGCTATGATGACTTTGAGAGAAGTGTAGGGTTAGGACGTCCGTAAACCGGTTTAAACCCCAGGGGTGATTTTGCTACTGACCGTGCCAAGGCGGTACCCTCTTGGTCACCCTTACTTTTGTTTGTCTTGTGTCTTTGTAATTGTGCTTTTGTTCATGTATGAAATGTTTATCTCTAGTACGTGTGTGTTTGTTAATGTTTTCTGTGTTCATCTCGTGTATGTGCGTGAATTTGGGTGTGCTTGCGTGCGTGCGTGTGTGTGTGTGACATGCTATCTATCGGTGTTTTGGTGGCGGTTGCGTCTTGTATGTGGCTTAGCTTGCTTGACTTTAATACTTTTTTATAGATACAGAACAGTCGATGTGTTATAGAGAGCATCTGCAATGTATATATCGACCAATACAAACAGTGGAGATCTCCATCAGACTCAGCTCTTTCATATGGTTTTAGGACTGTTCAACGCAACAATTCATTCATATGAATCAAGTCCATCGATTGAGCAAAACTACGCAAAAAATGCAGAAAAATCTGTTGAACACAAATCGAGGTCTTTAAAAGTAGAGAGCTGCCCAAATCCCTTGTATGCATAATGTCCCTCAGAGTATATGTAAACAGTGTAGACACATACCATAGGGTTACTGAACGAGACCTCTAATTCAGTGTATGTACTTTTTCTCTTGTAAATTATTTTCCAACCATCACACAAGCAAAATTATGTTTGAACAAATATACCATGAAGTGAAAATACAATGGATTCCTAATTCACATTTCCACTAAGAACGGTAAAGTCTCACTAATACGAACACTGGAAATATGAAATAAATAGTGCATGCACTGATCTAGATCTATACTGACTATTACCAGGTTCTAGACTGTTTCCCTGTGTCCCTATACAAGCAGTACATGCACTAATTTGAATCTATACTGAATATGAGGCCAATACCTTTTCAAAACAGTGTAGGCTTTGGTTTGTCTCTATACTGAATTTGTCTAGGATGTTGGCCTGTGTCCCTTTACAAATAGTGCAGGCATTGATTTGTACTTATAATGAATATGACCTTTACAAGCAATGCATGAACTGATCTAAATCTATACTGAATATCACCATGGTATAGACTGGTTGTCTGTTACCATTAAATATCAGTGTGTGCACTGATCTAAATCTATACTGAATATAACCAGGGTCTAGACCTTTACAGGCATGGCATGCACTGATCTGAATCTATCCTGAATATAATCAAGGTCTAGACTGGTTGTCTGTGTCCCTTTACAAGCAATGCGCGCATTGATCTAAATCTATACTGAATATGACCATGGTCTAAACTGGTTGTATTTGTCCCTTTATAATCATTGGATACACTGATCTAAATATATACTGAATATGACAAGGGTCTAAACTGTTTGTTTGTGTCCCTTTGAGGCAGTGCATTTACTGATCTAAATCTATACTGAATATGACCAGGGTCTAGACTGATTGTCTTTGTCCTTTTACAAGCAGTGCATGCACTGATCTGAATCTATACTTAATATAATCAGGGGTCGAGACTGGTTGTCTGTGTCTCTTTACAAGCAATGCATGCACTGATCTAAAGCTATACTGAATATAACCATGATCTAGACTGGTTGTCTGTGTCCCTTTACAAGCATTTGATACGCTGATCTAAATCTATACTGAATGTGACCAGGGTCTAGATTTGTTGTCTAAGTCCCTTTACAAGCAGTGCATGCGCTTATCTAAACCTATACTGAATATGACAATGGTCTAGACTGGTTATCTGTGTCCCTTTACACGCAGTGCATGCACTGATCTAGATATATACGGAATATGATCAGGGTCTAGACTGGTTGTATGTGTCCCTTTACAAGCAATGCCTGCACTGATCTAAATGTTTACTGAATATGACCATAATTGTATATGTCCCTATTTAAGCAGTGTATGCACTGGTCTAAATCTATACTGAATATGACCAAGGTCTAGACTGGTTGTCTTTGTTTGTTTACAAGCAGTGCATGCACTGATCTAAATTTATACTGACTATGACCATGGTCTAGACTTGTTGTATCTGTCCCTTTACAAGTAGTGAGTGCGTACACTGATCTAAATCTATACTGAATATGATCAGGGTCTAGACTATTTGTTTGTGTCCCTTTACAAGCAGTGCATGCACTAAATTGATCTAAATTTATACTGAATATGAGAATGGTTGTATGTGTTTCGTTTTAAGCAGTGTATGCACTAGTCTAAATGTATACTGAATATGGCCATGGTATAGACTGGTTGTCTTTGTTCCGTTAGTAGCAGTGCATGTACTGATCTAATCTATACTGAATATGACCATGGTCTAGACTGGTTGTCTCGGTCCTTTTACAAGTAGTGAGTGCATACACTGATCTAAATCTATACTAAATATGACCAGGATCTAGACTGTTTGCTTGTGGCCATTACAAGCAGTGCATGCACTGATCTAAATCTATACTGAATATGACCATGGTCTAGACTGGTTGTCTGTGTCCCTTTCCAAGCAGTACTCGCATCGATCTGAATTTACATGGAACCTGATCTAAGTCAAGACTGTTTGTCGGTGTCCCTTTACAACCAGTACAAGCACTGATCTGAATATACACTGAAACTAATAAGGACTTAGACTGTGTCCGTCTATAAGGCACGTTATACCATGAGGTTAACTCTTTCGTGTCGCTTTTATATAGCGAAGCCATGATAGTTTATGTAAACGGTTTGATCAAAATGAGATGCCGAGTAACTCGGCATATTATGTAACTAGGCATGCCATCAGGATACTTTTCTTATGGTGTGAACATGCTTTTGAAAGAAAACTGAAAAAATACAAAATACAAATTGCAACGATGAATGTTACAGACGACAATTCGGGACAATTAGACTGCCATTAACCCTTTACTTCATGAATATTCAATTATTTATATAAGAAATAATGTATCCTTTCCCTATCCTGTATCAATGCAAGAAAAAATGATAACATGACTATTTATTAGGTCAATTTTAGAACAAATACTTTTCAACTGGATTTTTTTTTTGATAAAAACTGTAAAATCAGATATTTATAATGTCAAAAGCAAACAGAGCAAACCGGATCAGACAGCTCCTACAGAAGCCGTCTGACCTGCATCTTCTCTGTTGGCATATGCATAAAAACACGTTTATATGAGGAAAGGGTTAACGGAAGTTTATAATGACATTATGAACAAGGGAAGGGTTTACCATGATAGAAACTATATCATTAGGACCAGTATATTAACCATGATAGAAACTATATCATTAGGACCAGTATATTAACCATGATAGAAACTATATTATAAGAACCAGAAACTATATTTTAGGACCAGGAACTTTATCATTAGGACCAGAAACTATATTATTAGGACCAGAAAGTATATTATTAGGACCAGAAACTATATCATTAGGACTAGAAACTGTATTATTAGGACCAGAAAGTATAATCTTAGGAACAGAAACTATATTATTAGGATCAGAAACTGTATTAATAGGACCAGAAACTGTATTATCAGTACCAGAAACTATATTATTAGACCAGAAACTATATTATTAGGACCAGAAACTTTATCATTAGGACCAGAAACTATATTATTAGGACCAGAAACTTTATCATTAGGACCAGAAACTATATCATTAGGACCAGAAACCAGTACACTAGTTCATAAGCAAACAGAGCAGACCCCGATTAGACGACTCATATGGCAGCCCTTTGGTCTGAATCAAAGATGCCAAAATGCGTTTATTTGATGAAAAAGTTGCGGTGTTTCCTTTTGAGGAGTTTAACTATATCTTTTCAAACATTTTGGAGAATGCACCGCTACTGTGTTACCATACCTGTCAAGTCACACGCACTGCGTGTGTTGGGGTCATCTCACGCTCAGATGCATAATATTCAAACATGAAAATGTATCTTGCCAGCAGACCTTTTTACAGTTCTCTACCAAATGTACTCCTGTCAAATCATATACTAAAAGGGATAAGAAACGCAGGGTATTACTCTCCCAATGTAACCTGAGACCAATTAAAATTCGGCGTGTTCATCGGGATTGTTCGTTATACTCTGTGACAAAAATAGCAAAACAAAAGCCGGTGATACTCATGTTCCACGAGGATTGTATTCTTATAGCGCATTCTTATACCTTCGTAAATTTATCCGAAGATAACCGACGATAATAAACGGACTATTCATGAGTCTCATGTCAAATTGGGAGAATAATATTATATTTGAGATATATTGTGAACGCGGGGTTGAAATACAATAAAAATCAGCCAACCATTTCTCTGTGCTATACTGCAGGTTCTCCAGTATAAAATGCAGCAGCGCATAGCGATTAAACGTCGTCCTCTCTGTCGGGGCAGATAGGAAAAACGAAAAGCTCGTGCACTGCAGCATTGTTACATTGAGAGAGACACCATGTCATACCATTAGGTAGACTTTATTGAGACACATCGTTTTCCGATATTTTGTTTTGTATTCGATCGTATTCAACAATGCCATGGCTGATGGAAGTTAAGAGAGGACAGGAGAGTTAATGCGTTGGCTAATAAAGGTTGCAATGCATTTTGGTGTGCATGCAAGCAATATAAGAAAGACTTGTCTGGCATCAGAGGCAAGCTGGTCGTGCCAATAACACACCTAGATAATGACGCCCGCATGTTACGTCAGAACGTCAGGATAGATTAATTCGACCTGCGCATTTGCGCCATCGACACATTACTACCACCGAAAGTGTCATTTAACCATCATAACTGTCCTATCCATCCTTAAACTTTAAGGAATGCATTGCGAGAGGTTGGTCTGGCGGCACGACGTCCGTACGTAGGTCCACTTCTCATGGCAGCTCGTTGCTTGAGTAGCGACACATACTCCCAGAATATTCCTCATGGTGTAGCTGAGATAGATTTTATAACCGAAGAATCTCGATTCGCCCTGTTTCGAGCCAACGGTCGATGTCGTTGTGAGCGTTTTGCCGACGCCTGCGTTGTAGAGCGAGATAGGTTTGGTGGTGGATCAGTTACAGTGTGGAATTTCAAATGGGGGACTTTCAACACTGGTTGTGGCACATGGTAATTAAACTGCCGCTGTGTATATATATATGAGATCCTATGTCCCATGCTAAAGCAAAATAACCTGACAAATCAGCATGATAATGCACGACCCCACAAATCGGGAATATGTGTCAATGTCGAACAACAACAGTGAGCTGTTGAATTGGTCGCCATATAGTTACGATTTATCTCCAATCAAACATTTGTGGAACGGGTTAGACGTAAGCCTACGCTTGCAACATTAGCTCATTCAAGAGCAGCCCTCAGGAATGGGACAACATTGCTTTGAACAGAGTATATGTTCTCGTGAACTGAATGCATAGGAGAATTAGGGCTGTGAAGAGAAGGAATGGGGCCGTACCCGGTATTGGCAAGTCTGCTTTCATAGTAAACCAATTTTGATAAACAAAACACCAGGGCCACGCATTATTCGCCTCAGAAATTCTATTTTTCAGTATAGATTAAACCCGTTATTTTTTTTTACACTCGTCTGAATTGAGCAATCTCAATTTTGAAATAAAAACAAGTTTAATTATTCGCGAAATTCTTACGCAAACCTAATTCAAAGTTCATCCTGCGTTTCTTTCTCTTAATAGTATATAATCGGCAATTTGCTTAGGGCCGAACCAAGTTCAATATTACGTTTGTGTAAGTTTAAGGTTATTGGTCATACCCGTTTCTCCACTTTGTTCATCAAATATGTTAAAAATTCATTAAAAAGGGATATGATCCTATAGTACTACAATATACTGCATGTTTGGATGTCAACCCTTTTACAGTTGGCTATCACGCTGCACTCTTTGCATGGACGCCGACAAGAAAGGTTTAGTACATGTACTCTATGAAAGCGACCTCTTAAATCCGGAAACGGAAGGAGGTCGTCAGATATCTACTATTTCGTTTTGTCGTACCCTTTATTACTTTTCTACAGTTACTCTGTTTGCAGCTCAATCATTGAGTACACTAGCGATAGGTGGATACAGTTTGTTTCACTTAAATGTGTTAGTTTTACATGCACTTTACCACTGTATTTGCCATCGCGGTGGTTGTAGATTAGTCGGAGAGGGGATACGTATATTTACACTGTCTTTTAGGGTGGGGATGGAATACGTGTGAGGTTAGGCGCCCCAAACCCGGTTTAACCCCCCCCCCCCAGTGACATTTGCCACTGACCGTTCCAAGGCAGTACTTCCATATTCCCTCCTATTGTTTGTTTGTTATGTCTGTGCGTCTCTTTGTGTCTTTTATATATACATGTATATTTGCTGTATGTCGTCGTGGTGCTGTTTGGGCGGTTGTGTGTTTTGTATGCGGTGTTTCCTGCATGACTCATACATGTACTTTTATAATGTTTTATCAAATAAGATCTGAAGTATATACAACTGACCAATATATACTTTTGATGTTACTAGATTGGCACTTTTTAATGCAACAAGCTATTTTTTAATATTCATATCCAATATTCTAAGCCATCCTGTAAATGGTATTTTTCAGGAGCTTCAGGGGTGGGGGATGCGTCGGACCCTGTTGCCCTGGACCTAGCAATTAAATACCACACACTTGGTAATCTGTAACTCTTGACAACTATGTGTTACACGTCATGTCTTTTACATAACATTTACTCTACCCTCTGCTTTAGTTTAAACAGTGTCAATTTGATTATAAAACATATACAGATCAATTAACGAGCATACTATGATCCAGACCAAACGTAGAGTTACTCGGTGATTGACCTGTATCAAAACTGTTTGAAAACGAAAGACATGTCGTGTTTAACAATTACTAGGAGTAAGTTTAATATGGCTAATACAAAGATAAAACAGTATGTATTAGCATGTATGGGTGACCTGTCGTTTTTATACGCCCGTTTGAAAAAACGGGACGTATTATGGAATAGCGCTGTCTGGTTGTCTGGTTGTCTGGTTGTCTGTCCGTCTGTACGTCTGTAACATCTCTAACTCAGGTTCCGCTTGGTGGATCCTTCTCAAATTTTAATACAATGTTTATCTAGACATTCTACAGTTGCCTGCCAAGTCCCGGTTTGTTTATCCAAGGTCAAGGTCACACAATTGGACTTAGAATTTTCGTTTAGCAAAAAATTTAACCGGTCTGTCTGTCTGTAACATCTCTAACTCAAGTTCCGCTTGGTGGATCCTTCCCAAATTTAATCATAATGTTTATCTAGACATGCTACAGTAGCCTGCCAAGTCTCGGCTCGTTTATCCGAGGTCAAGGTCGCTTAATTGGACTTAGAATTTGCGTCTAGCATTTGCGTTAAGCAAAAATGTTAACCTCAATTTATGTGAAACAAGTCCACTTATCTACATAACACTTTGAGATAAAGCTTTGAAACTTGGAACACTTGTTCACCGTCACAACCTTCTCCTGTAGGCAAGAGTAAATAACTCTGTCAAGCATTTTGACTGAATTATGCCCCCTTTTAACTTAGAATTTTTGGTTAAGGCTTTGTTAAAGTCCATTTATTTACATAACACTTTGAGATAAAGCTTTGAAACTTGGAACACTTGTTCACCGTCACAACCTTCTCCTGTAGGCAAGAGTAAATAACTCTGTCAAGCATTTTGACCGAATTATGCCCCTTTTTAACTTAGAATTTTTTGTTATGGTTTTGGTTAAAGTCCACTTATTTACATAACCCTTTGAGATAAAGCTTTTAAACTTGGAGCACTTGTTCACCATCACAAGCTTCACCTGTAGGCAAGAGTACATAACTCTGTCTAACATTTTGACATGATAATGACGCTTTTTAGCTTGGAATTTTTGGTTAAGGTTTTGGTTAAAGTCCGCTTATTAACATAACCCTTTCAGATAAAGCTTTTAAACTTGAAACATTTGTTCACCATCAGAAGCTTCATCTGTAGGCAAGAGTAAATACAATGCAACTCTGTCAAGCGTTTAGACACAATTATGGCACTTTTCAATTTAGAATTTTTGGTTAACGTTTTTTGTTAAAGTATTCCTATTTACAACCTTGAAACTTGGTCGCAAAATTGGGCTTAGAATTTGAGTTCAGCAAATACGTTAACCCCAGTTAATGTTGAACAAGACCCAGACGGGCGTATATTGTGTCCACTGGCACTCTTGTTATTAATAAATTAGGTTGTTTTCCAAACTATTCCATGCTATACAAAAAGGTTTTGCTTAAATTGACGAGCGAATTTCTCGTGAAGCTCGTGCAGCTGGTTAGACTGGAAGTCCGATTGCCTATACAATGTAGTAATTAAATTAAATAGAATCAGTTGAAAAAGTCGGTGCAATGCTGAGCTCACCTAATACAATATTGGTATTATCCCAATCTAAGGGTCATCTATAAATGAAAACGACACATCAGATCTAACGGCTAATATTTGTGTTTGTTTATTAAAGTCATCCCTTTTGAAATGGCCAACTAATTTGGCTTATGTGACACATTATATATTATCTGGCACTATACGTTCCTAATCATTATCTTAATATCTGCCATCAGGCATGTAGACAATCAGCAACATTTGTATAATTTGCTGGTGGCTTAGCAACAAGTCATATTCCCTGTCGAGTATCAAACCTTCGCCTCGGACCTGATGCCTAGTCACGGACATAAGTGTTCAGACAACACACAGGAAACTGAACGGAAATTATTTTTGCATACAAAACATCTAATCGCGAATATGACAAGACCCTCTCCCCATCACCGTCTCTATTTAAATATTGTCACTCACTTGTTAACTCTTTACACCATATACACGTACATGTATTTTAAAGTCTTTGCAAACAGAGAAGACCTATAGCTGCTTTAGGGTCGTCTGTTCAGGATCTGGTCAGTTTGCTTATGATATAAAATCGATCTAATTCCACACGTTTTTGGCACGGTATTTAAATCAATTGTTCATATGTTGTTATTATTAAAATACCATTTATATTCATACATACAGCATTCATTGCGTGTATATCCACGAGGCTCGAGATAAAGGGGGTTTATGCAATATCGTAACATTTAAACATGGTTTAGGGATGGGGCGGTGTTGAAATGGTTCATACATTATTACTAACACATATAGATTATTTTATTGAGTGCATGTATATGCGTACAGTATCCTCACACTACAGATGCGTGTCAATACTAACCCCTTATCCAGTTATTCGCCACCAGACTCGCATTTGCAAACAGTTTGGATCCAGATAATGCGTCGAGTAACTCCGCGTCTCATCATGATCCAAGCTGCTTGACACTCAGTAAATAGTTTCCCTAATGCATTACAGTAAAACCTCTCTATAACGGTCATTGGATTGTGTTAATTAGTTGGTATTTAGAGCAGGTGGCTGCTTAAAGCAAGGTGAAAGTAAAACAGAACGCTCCTATAGGAGCGTTCTGTTTTACTTTCACCTTGCTTTAAGAAGCCACCTGCCTTTTACACAAAGTAATTGATGTAATTTAGTGGCCGTTATAGAGAGGTTTTAATGTATATTTTACAGCAGGGTAAGAGTTAATTTCTTTTTCTTGGTAGCAACGCCTCTTCGCGCCTTTGCCGAATACAGTAGAAACTGTCTTCAGCGGTCATCAAAAAGAGGTCCAAGTATAGGGCAGGTGGTAGCTTAATGCAAGTCAAACGTAATGTAGAAAGCGTCTATAGGAGCTTTGTATTACTTTTTTATGCCTAAAGCAACCACCTGCTTCTTAAGTCTCATATGTTCAATAAATGAATGGTCGCTTAGGCCAGGTTTTCCCGTGTCTGTCGTGTTTGCTTATGAAAACAATAGATCCAATTTTACAGGTTTCTGCTATGGCCAAAATGTCTTTTATTCATATGCCATTATAAAATCAATATTCATGATATCATGATTTCTTACGTAAGTACATGTATCTTGTATGAGGTCAATGGTTACTTATCATAAATTTCATTATTACTGTACGCAGTAGCGTTATTACTACCACTACAACTCAGCGGATTTTGAATCATGAAAATTGCTACAATGATAAGCTACTAATGTCTGTGTAAATATGTCATTCCGATAAATTTTGAACACCGCTGAAATTATGAACACCATAGAACCCCTATCATATATACAGTAGGAGCTAGCTATAGCAGCCGCATAACGAATAATCATGACACCTGACAGCTGAATGAAGGACGACGTAATGCAGAAAGATCCTATAAGAATTTCTGCATAAATTTAGTCCTGCATTAAACTGCCACCTGCCTTTTAAAACCAGTATTAGACTTATCTTAATGGTTTATGTTGACATATTTTATTGTACAATATAATAGCTGGCATAGTACGGGTGAATTGATAAACATCTCAGCAGGGTCCGAAATGTTTGACAATTTACATGTACAGTAGAACTTCTCTAAAACGGCCACACAATGACTAAACATCGGGGTCTTTCAGAGCAAGTGGTTATTTAATGCTGAACTATATTAATTCAGAAGGTCACGAAACAGCTTTCTGCATAGGTTTCGTCCTGCATTAACCCTTTACTCTATGCATATGCATGTAAGAAATATTAATGTGATTAAGTTTTATAATACCGCATGGGCAATGGAAATTTGGGTATGGCAGAAACTTTAGAACTACATCTATATTATCAGAAGCAAACAGAATAGACCATGATCAGACGGGCCTTTTAGGAGCCGTCTGATCTGGTTCTACTCTGTTTGCAAAGGCACAGAAAAGAGCATGGAGTAAAGGGTGCAGAAACCACCTGTCTCTAAATCCAGTGTTATACGGTTTGTTGCTGCTATTTGTAGAGAAACAGGGAAATCAAACTAGTTTAAAATTAAAATATAAAACATTTCAAGTTTAAACAAAAGATTTATCTGTTTGGTGTATGCTTTTAGGCCTTGTCAGACGGTTCATACAGGACCCGTCTGATCTGGATCTACTTGTTGCAAAGGTGTAGAAATGCGTATTTATAGAATAAAGGGTTAATAGATCAATAGATGAATGATTTCCTGGAAACGTATTTCCAAATTTACCTTAAAGTACAAAATGTACAAAAATACAACATGCAATATTCTTAAAATATGTTTACATAAACCACAACTATCTGATTACAGAATACTCGTGCGTTTGAAACGGGTGGTGTGTGGGAAGAAGGATCAGTGAGGGTAATATTTGCGCTTATGAGAGGGAGAGGGAGAGACAGAGAGAAGGATAGGGAGAGAGCTCCAACATCAGACTTATTATTCTATCTGAAATTTTAAAATGGTGAATAAACACAAGAAATTTACAGTAAGCCCACCCCAAACCGGACGTTCAATTTAATAAAGATATCGGTCATGGAGACAGGTGGCAGCTTAAAGCAGGGTGAAAATCATGCAGAAAGTTCCTCTCTGAGTTTGATGTATGACATTAGCCTTGCATTAAGCAGACACCTGAAAGTATCTAAATTCTCCTCTACTATAATTCCGGTCTAGAGGGTTTTTACAGTTTATAATTATTTAGGCAAACAAGGCAGAATCTGATCAAACGGCCATACAACAGGAGCGATCTTTGTTTACTTTGTTTGCAAATGCGTGAAAACTCGTCTCTATTAGGTAAAGGACTAAATAACACATCATAACGTGTTTCATTAACACATTACCCCCTAATGACGCATTTTTGCGTCTCTATAAAATTCAAATTGTGAAACCATTGTGATAAATAGAGCATTTGCTCCTATAGGAGCAAATGCTCTATTTATCACAATGGTTTCAAACTACAACATTCTAAAAGTTTCCTTATCTCTAGTTAATGCTCCTTTTCGGTAGATTAATTAAATAAGGTTTATTCTAAAAATAGCCTGTGAGGTAATGAGTTAACGCTTTACCGGACAGAGACGCATGTTTAGGAGCTGTATGATCAGGGTCTCCTCTGTTCGTTATTTAACATAGATCTAATTCTACCGTTCTGACATTGTCACAATCCCCGTGTTCACAATCTAAAACAGCTGATTAACAACAGTGCAGTCATTATTTCTCATATGAATATTCATCAGGTAAAAAGGTTAACAAACTCACAGGGATTCAACGAATTATGTTTATTTCCAAGAGGATATAAATGTAGATGTATATAGTTCTTCGAAATCTATATTTAATACCGATCCCACCCATTGAGGAAAAACATGCTCAAAACCAGTAAGACATTGACCCTTACTGTGTGGGACACGAGTCACTAATATTATTTGCAAACAGTGTATACCCAGATGAGATGGCTCCTGGAGGAGCCCTCTCACCAGGGTCTGCACTGTTTGTCACGTTACACTTTTTTTTAAAGAATTCACCATAAGCTTGATCTGTTTGATTTTTGGAATAGTCCATTTTGGAATAGTCAAAATTCAGCGTTGTAAGGGTTAACCATTATCCCTCTCTAAGAAATAATGTCCACTGTGGTATCTAATACGATTTTGACTATTTCCGATTTGATCCTGCTTCGAGCAACTACTGATTTAGGGTCAAGCATTTTTTATCCTGATGTATCTCACCTGGACCCAACTTGTTCGTAAGAGACAGTTAGTTACTCAGTATCTCAAATGGGCCCAAATTGTTCGTAAATGCGAGTCAGGTAACGACTAGTGGATTGAGGGTTAACCCTTTCCTCCATAGGCTATTTTTATACCCAACCTCTTTGAATGAATCTACCCAAAAGGAGCATTTATTAGAGAAAAGTAAACTTTTAGAATTTTGTTTGAAACCATTGTGATAAAAAGAGGATTTGCTCCTATAGGAGCAAATGCTCTTTTTATCACAATGGATTAAAGAAGTGGTTATTACAGAGGCGTAGAAAGGCATATTTATGGAGGAAAGGGGTAAACTTATTTCCAAATCCCAACATATTTATATTTTCAAAAATTGGAAATAAACTCGTCCAAAACCAGTTTTGTAACATATCTATTCTTGATTAAGAGGGTTCAAGAAGAATTAATCTTAGTTTGAATAGCAAACTGTTTCGAATCAGAACAGGCAATTCCTCCAGGGGCGAACTGGTCAAAGCTATCATGTTTGTAAATGGCAGATTAATTGGCTTACATGGATCAATAAATTCTTAAAATAGGCAAGTGTGGGTAGCCACTTGTGTTAAAGTCAATGTACCGCGAATGATGTCAGTCTACAATTCATATATAAATATAACCGGGCGTGCAACATTTTGCAGATTTAGAGAGCGCACTCAAGTAGATTATCTACTTAGCCGATATCAAGGTAAGAAACTTTTAATAATTGACTATTAGAAATTGTCCGCATAAAGTTCTTTGACTTTAACATTTTCTATGAGAGTGAACACTTATTAAATAATGAGAAGTGAAAAATGTCGTTTAGATGCATAATTTGTTTGTGTTAAGACTCGGTCGAAAACTTGTATTGGTATTTCAAAAGCATTTATCCATTTTAACTGTCTTTATCTCTTCCTTAGTAGAAAAAACTCATATATAATATACATTGTCATGTTTTTAATTGGTGTTGACTATAAACTGATAAATACCGTGTTTCGAATAGCTTCGAATTACTTTTTAATTAATTACTTTTCAAATTACTGTTTTGCGTCGAGCTATGTGAAAATGTGCATTCAGCGACGCCATGGAAGAATCAGTGCTTAGCTTCGCTAAGTTTGGATCCAGATAAGATGCTGGATCACTCAACGTCTGATCTGAGTCCAAACTGTTTGAAACTCTGGTCGTTTACTTGAAAAGAGACGACTGGTGTATGTGGCATTTTCATTTGTTTAGCAAGCTAAAAATCAGTTAAACAGTTTAGAAACTTTATGACACGTCTGGCCATTTCATCTATGAGAATGATGAACATGATATTTTATAAGTGATCTGCAGTTACGGTTTGTTGAATGCAAAACAGAACAGAATCCGAACAGATGCCCCCCCCCCTTGTAATCCTTTAAACGCTGAATTTTCAGTGGACTATTCCAAAAGTCAGACAGGTCGAGTGAATATACTCGAACTTTAGGATAACTCGAACTAAACGTTCGGACCTTCCAAAATTTACAATACAGAAATGGTTCTAAAATGTATCACTACGCATATCTAGAAACATATGTAACAACTTAATGCAGGTCGAAAGTAATGCTGAACGATAATACGGGCGCTTTCAACGTTACTTTATACCTGCATTAAGTTGTTAACTTGATCAGTTGTCCAGACTAGAACTCGGATGACTTCTATTATCTCGAACTAATTTGTGTGGTCCCTTCCAGATAGTTAAGTTCAAATGTATGTCAAATGATTTTGAGTCAGAAACAGTGCAGACTCTGGTCGGATAACTCCACTATGAGTCCTCTGATCTAGGTCTACACTGTTTGCAAATGCCAGTACACTTGTTTCCCGCATTCCAAGGGTTAAACACAATTTCTGCAAACCATATATCAATTGATTTTTTCTAATGCTGTCATTTGTATAAGATCGCATACATTTCCAGGTTCCTTTTCGCAAGTGTTCAACAATGCCATATTCGGAAATTGTCACGTGGGCTCTTGTCTCCCTTGGATTCCTGACCATGGTCAATGCGGGCACACCTTCTAATGGTAAGTGACTTGCTGCTTTGTAGCACAGTTAATTCTCTGTAATGTGCCAATTCAAAAGTAGTCTACTTCTGGTGGCAATTATACACCGACCAATAGTTATGCAGAAAGCTATGTAGGAGCATTCTGCATTACGTTCGTTCTGCGTTAAGCAGCCACCTGCTTCTTAAGTCCGTCGTGTTAATTAATTAGCATTTCCATTATATCTTGAAAAGTTTGTAATTCTTATGAACAACTGCTTTTGTGAAGCATTATATGCCTAGGAGAGGAATTTCATAAGCTTTTAGCTTTCATTCCAATCCTTCTTATGTAAATTGATGCATGTTGTATATTCCAGTAATAAAATATGTTTAAACCAACTAATTAAGTGGTCATTTTAGAGAGCCTCTAGTGCATAAATTAGAGAGTTCTACTGTATAAATAAATATCAACATCTGAACAAGCATTTAAGATCTAAAGGACGTGTCTTCACTAGTACAATCAAATGCTTATATTTCAAGAATATTCTCAAAATATTTTCTTGGTTTTCTCTGTATATCGAGCAAACATGTTTGAAAACAAAAACATTACTTTGAAACATATTTGCTTGGTTTCAAGTTTTTACCAAAATACTAAAATGTAAAAATATACAGTTTAAGATAATAGCTTGATATTGCACAGGTGTATTTGAAATTTACTGCCAATTTTCTTCAAATAGTTTTGTCTTAATAAGTTAATTTGTTCCCCTCAATACTTAGTTATTTCTGCAAAGTAACACTACTGTTCTTTACTTACAAACAACTAGAAAATATTTGGCCTTTGGAAAAAATGTAGAACCAGATTAGTTGCCATATTATGCTTGTAGTTAGGATCTGGATTATTTATAACCTTTAACATTCGCTTTCTGTTACCACTGTACTCCGGGTTGGTAGTACCTTCAAAAAAGCTTACCATATTTATACTTCTATACGCCATGCTTGCTTGAAGATTTTAACATTTCGTTGTTTCACTTCTTGGATCAACGATTTGATATTTTCATCGAAAATTTGAAAACGTAAATGTAAGAATCGTGCAGGAAATACCACACACATTCGCCTGAACAGCAACATGATAAAAAAAAGAACAGCAAACGTACATGTAAATGCCTATCGAAAGACAAAAAGAGACACACAGAGATACAAAAAACAATAGGGGAAGATGGAAGTACCGCCTTGGAACGGTCAGATACTTAATGTCACTGGGGGATAAAACTGGTTTAGGGGCGCCCAACCTCGTGCGTATTTCGTCCCTACCCTTAAAGACAAACAGTGTAACACGAAGACATACATATAATCAGAGAAAAAAACTGGATCCACCTGTCGCTAATGTACTCAATGATTGAGCTGCAAACAGAGTAAATGTACAAATGTAATAAGGAATACGACAAAAAGTGCGCATGCGTCGGAAAAATGCTAACAGCTGACTCGAGCGGCTCTCTAAAAATCCTAAAAACTTGTTTTCTAGACTGATACTGCTTGTTTCACCTCTCATTTTGGTTAAAATCTCTAATTTTAGCATCAGTTTGATTCAGTTATATTGTAAATTTTGCATCGATCTGCTGAAACAGGTAAAAATCTGCACTGATTCCCTCCCGCCCATTTGACCTCGGTTCATTGTTTACAATCTGCCATTGTACATGTCGACTTCCGGTAGAATTTTGACAAATCTACCATGCTGAAAGGTATGTTAGACTCCTTCCTTTTGTACGCTGGCATTGTCACACTCAGCGACTTAGCTGGATGTGCTAATGACTGCAAAGTTCAGTCACTTCCAAGACCCTGTATCGGACCGAACAGCTTCAGACCCTCAAATTTGTCGTCATGTGGAACAACCGAGACTGCGGCACAAACGCTTCCAAACACCAGCAACACCACACAAAAGCAAAACGCCAGCACATCTTGCCTTTTTACTTTTGTCAATCTGCTCAGATATCGAGAGCAACCCAGGACCAGATTATCCTTGTGGAAGCTGTGGCTCTGAAGCCAGAGATTATGACCCTGCTGTCGAATGCGACAGCTGTGGTATGTGGTACCACCTTCAATGTCAAGGGTTGGATACATCTTGGTACCAACAGATGGTAGACCATGAGCAATCCTTTGTTTGGTCATGCACAATCTGTGATTGTCTTAATCACTCCAGCCTTTCCAGTATCTTTTCAACTTCATTTCACAATAGTTTCTCATCGCTTCCAGATGAAACCCCTCCTCACCCTAATGGCATAAGCGACAGTCAAGCCCTATAACCCCAAGCCCCACACAAATCTTCCGAAAGGCAGCCCAGATATGCATCAAAGTTACATTTTCTATGTTTAAATAGCCTGTCTATTGTGAACAAATCAATTGCTGTTACAGAACCTAAACCCGGATGTAGTCTGCGCCACAGAGTCTTGGCTCAAGAAAGAGCACTTTACTAATGAAATTTTTCCATCATCACTGGGTTATACAGCCTTTCGTCGGGACAGGCCGACAGGTAAGGGTGGAGGAGTTTTTGTCTTGGTCGAAAATAGCTTATTACCAACTGAGCTCCAAAAGTTAAATACAGATTGCGAAATCATCTGGATCAAACTAGACATTAAAGACAGTAAACCCTTGAATATTGCATCATACTACAGGCTACATGAGTCAGACCTGCACAGCCTTCTTGGGTTGGAAAAGTCCTTGGCCCTGGCAAATAATCTCTAGGACACAAAGCTCATCTTTGGAGACTTCAATTTTCCCAAGCTGGATTGGGACCTGGATGATGTTCCCTCCTTCAAAACAGGCAGCAGTTCAAACACAGTCTATGACAAATTCCTTGAAATCCTTGATGATTATAACCTTACACAGATGGTCAGTGAGAACACAAGAAACCAAACCATCCTTTCTCATTTCAAATCACACAGTTGTCAACAGATCATGCTATTGTTAATGCACGTCCAACTCTCCTTAGACAGAAGCCCAGAATCTGTCACCTCTATAAAAAAGCTAACTGGGCAGGTTTCAAACTATTCTTGCATGACTGGACCAAAGGAATCCTAAATGACCCTGACAAATTATCAGTTGAAAATATGTGGATTCAACTTAGCAACACCCTTGAGGCTGGTATCTCTAAGTTTATACCCACAAAGAAACTTGGCTGTAAGAGGTCCCTACCATGGGTCCCCATGCTATAAAGAAGATGATCAAAAAGAGAGACCATTTATACCAAAATGTAAAGGCACACAAAGGTAGCCCCGCTCAGTCGAAGAAATTTAAAACTCTCAAGGCCCAAATAAAATTAAAAATTAAAAGTTCTTACAATGATTACCTTTAGGATATTTTGGACATTGCAGGCACATAAGACAGTGGCACGGGCGGTAGTATCTCCACCAAGAAACTTTTCCCTACTAAAGAACTCCAGGCAGGATTCTCAGAGTAGACCCCCCCCCCCTCAGAGATCAAACAACAGGTCTCAAGTCTAGCAATATGAAAAGGCCAACATCCTTAACTCTCAGTTCCAGTCAGTATTCTCAGGTTTAACTCTTAAGCTTGAAAAAGACATGTTTTCAGAAACTGAGACACCTGTACCCACAACACTACTGCAAGTACCCCAAGATGGCTGATATTTCTGTTGGCAAAACAGGTGTTCTCAAACTCCTTGCAAACCTTAAAGCCAATAAAGCAGCAGTCCCGGACCATATCCGACCTGTGGTGCTTAAGGAGTTGAGCAACGAACTGGCAGACGTCATCACTCTACTGTTTCAAAAGTCCCTTGCAAGTGGCCAGGTTCCCTATGATTGGACCAGGGCCAATGTAGGCCCCATTTACAATAAGGGAGGTACAAGCGATCCGGCGAACTACCGACCCCGAATAATGGCAACATGAATAATGGCAAACACTCTTGGTGGAATCTTATGTCTAACTATTACTGCTTTATGTACTCACATTGATGGAGACCTTATTTAATGTATGGACTCTTTCAAGATAGTTCGCGATTTGGATTTATTCTATGAGTCTTTCAAAGATTAGACTTCCGTGGTTGGTTTTATCGCGTTTGTGAAAGACGAATTCAATATTGAAATAAACTGTGAGCAGGAAATGCAAGGTTCTATTGATTAAATAACAATCAATATACGTTTATATGCAATTTGCCATGTGGTTATGTAGAAATCTATTTCCGATCTTTAATTTCAACGAATGATTAAAGTCATTTTATATTTTAATGTCAAGTATCTTCCATCGCCATTATAAAAGTACAAAAATGAGTCATGCAGGAAACACAACATACAGAACAAACAGTCGCCCGAACAGCAACACAAGGAAACAGCAAATGTACAAAACTATAAAAACAACATCAAGAGACGCACAAAGACAAAACAAACATACAATATGGGGAAGATGGAAGTACCGCCTTGGAACGGTCAGTGACAAAAGTCACTGGGGGGTTAAACCGGTTTATGGGCGCCCAACCTCACACTTATTCCATCCCCACCCTAAAAGACAAACAGTGTAAATAAACGTATCCCCTTTCCGACTACAACAACCGCGACGGCAAATACAGTGGTAAAGTGCATGTATAATGAAAACATTTTAAGTGAACAAACTGTATCCACCTATCGCTAGTGTACTCAATAATTAAGCTGCAATCAGAGTAACTGTAGAAAAGTAATAAAGGGTACGATAAAAACGAAATAGAACAGATATCCGACGTTCTCCTTCCATTTCTGGATTTAAGAGGTCGCCTTCATAGAGTACTAAACCTTTAGTAAACCTAAACCTAAACCTTGTCGGCGTACATGCAAAGAGGCCAGCGTGATTGCCAACTGTAAATGGGTTCACAACCAAACATGCAGTATGTTGTAGTACTACAGGATCATATCCCTTTTTAATGAATTTTTTAACATATTTGATGAACAAAGTGAGAAAATGGGTATGTCCAATAATTTTACGAAGTTTGTAAATCACATCACCATAAAATTCAGGATGTGAAATACCGTGTCGCAGAAGCGCCTTGAGATTACATTGGTACTTGCCAATAAGCGAGAGATTTCGATAGTAAAATTTAGATAAAGTTTTTCTTAGTTTATGGTATCTATATCCTTGCTTAAGCAGTTTTTCAGTTAAAATGAGATTTCGACTGTTAAAATCTTCAATAGATGAACAAGCTCTAGCAAAACGAATAAGTTGAGATATATAAATCCCGTAAGATGGAGCACGGGGAACATCCCCGTCAAGATGAGGAAAATTTACAATATTAAAATCAAAACCATCTCTTTTGTCGTATATTTTAGAAGAAATCATTCCATTATCAATGTTAAGGTCTAGATCAAGAAACGCTGCATAATTGTCGGACGGGTTAGCTTTATTCAATTTGAGTTCTTTAGGATAAATTGTAGGAATCAGAGCATCAAAGAAAGGGTTATCTAAGTTAAAAATATCATCCAAATATCGACAAGTTTCATTGAAGGCTTTTATAACATCTTCTTGTGATTGAGGATTCAAACGCAACATGAAATCTCTCTCATAGCAGTACAAAAACAAATCTGCGAATGAATTTAAACCAAAAACGGTGACTACCTTTTATTTACAATGAATTATCGTGTTTGACTGGCGTCATCAAACGATCCGGTGTGTGTGGCTAAATATTTCACGCCATCACTTTCGACACATGATTTATGTTGTAAGATATGTCTTACTCATTATTATTACATTTTCTTATTGTATCGGCGACATATGATATAATTTGGTGATATTACCGTTAGAAATATACCGTATGACTATGATTCTTTAACATAACTGGTGATGCCATGGACACATATCAAACAAGAGAACTTATTATCGATGTTGTTATCATTCTCTTGCAGGATATGCAAGTAACATACACCACTCTCATTCGCCTCTTATATCATCATAAGTATGTCATGCACCTCGTGGTAGGTGTTGTGTTCACCAACAATTTGATGCACTTGGTAGCTACACTAATGTATTGACGTGTTGATGAACACAATACAGGTGCCAATCTATCACTTTCCAATATGAATAAAGTTAAAATACCTCTGATAGAACTATAGTTATGTACATTTGCTGTTTTCTTGTGTTGCTGTTCGGGCGACTGTTTGTTCTGTATGTGGTGTTTCCTGCATTACTCATTTTTGTACTTTTATTATCACAACAGTGTTGCTTGTGCCGTGTGGTGGCCGTAAAAAGTCTCCCCGTACACGTAATCGATGTTGTTATCATTCTCTTGCAGGATATGCAAGTAACATACACCACTCTCATTCGCCTCTTATATCATCATAAGTATGTCATGCACCTCGTGGTGGGTGTTGTGTTCACCAACAATTTGATGCACTTGGTAGCTACACTAATGTATTGACGTGTTGATGAACACAATACAGGTGCCAATCTATCACTTTCCAATATGAATAAAGTTAAAATACCTCTGATAGAACTATAGTTATGTACATTTGCTGTTTCCTTGTGTTGCTGTTCGGGCGACTGTTTGTTCTGTATGTGGTGTTTCCTGCATTACTCATTTTGTACTTTTAGTATATCTATTGAAATTGCTGCATTGTTTTATAAATATAATCAAAATTCTTAAGGTACAGGCTTTACTCGCATTACATTTTCCCAGCCAGTTTTAAAAAAGAAAATACTTAACTTCTAAATATTTAACTGTTCGTTTGCTGGATTTTAAAACGTGAAATGATTTCCACTGTTACGTTTTACAGTCTATACAAAATGAAATTATTTATATGGTGGATTCATTTGAGTGGCAAAGAATGCAGCTCATGCAGTTCTTCCGAGAGAACCCATGTTAATACCACATAAATTGTTTCCTGAATTCCTAAGATTAATCTACAGTCTACATACTTTTCAGCTGAAGTGAAGACCTTTCACCTCCCCTATAGACCAGGGGGTGTGGACTATACTGTACACGATCTGTTAAAGTCAGGCGTCTTCCACGAAACAATGACCAGCATTGTTTTCAAAACAATGGGAAAAAACGACTGCCACATTCTTCTGAAGAAAAATGCCAATGACTATACAAACGGTGTCATCGAAATTGTCATCGGCGGATGGGGTAACTCACAGTCGGTGATACGAGCTGCCCAGCAAGGCAGTCATAAAGCCACATACAGAGTACGTATAGCTTAGTTGTGTTACATACTTACCATGTGTTCTATCGATTTCTGAAACTGATCTGAATCACTACTGTTTGCATTGTTAAATGTTGTACCCGGGGTGAATTTAGCATGCCGAAGTCTGATGGAAGAGGTACAGATGTAAATACCTATTTATTGGATACAATCCTTTTGGATGCAAAATTGCATATTTATATTAAAAGGTTATGTAGGTATAGTAGCTAATACATTAAGCAAAGTTTCTGAACGATAGCATATACACACCTTTTCAATTTCATTAATCTACATACTGTGGTACTAGGTAAAAGCTTGTAGATCAATTTGGAACACTTACTATGCAAATGTTATTATTTCATGTAATTATAACCACAAACGTTAATAGTCATTGCCATTTTAGACAGGATGTTATACGCTCTATAATGCGTTGCACAACAACTTTTACTGCACAGTCACTCTGAACAATACATGATAGAATGGTGTAGAATGGTTGGCCACACCATGTAGTACATGTATTTATCAAGCTTATTCCAGTACATTTACAATAGGGTATTTCCAAACGGACCGCTTAGAAACTCTTATTATCGGTCTTACAACACGTAGTACACGAAGCTTGATTCATGATTAAAGCGAAACATTAGCATTAATTACCTAAGACATATATTGAAATATTAAACATTAACACGCTCAGAGTAAATATAGCTGCATTGCTTTTATTACAGGAAACAGGAATTCTTTCCGCCTCAGAATATCGTACGTTCTGGATAAGCTGGACCAACGACTGTATAAGGGTATTTAACATTTATATGTTTATAAATTTAGTAAATACGCTAATATTCAAACAAGCTGAAACATTGTATCACTATCATTGTTCACTGACTTTTTCAAATTCCAACTAATACTTATGACCATGTAAACCTAGTCCAAACTGCCATTATCAAATGTTGTCTGAAACTGAGGAACAAGTTTACCATTTAGGATAAATGTGTGAAACGGTATTACATATATGTTTTCTAAAGTAATTAGGTTATATGTCCTGAGAAACATCAGTGGTTGTGATTGTTTAAGTGCTATTTAATACATAACTAGATATACGCTCGTACTATTATGAATTAGTGGTGTACAAAGCTTACTACATATGGAATGAGACTGGGGCAACCGAAAATTCCTTCATTTTGAAGGCATCATAATTACCAACCTTGTGTAAAGGCATGAGGCATAGCAAAACGTTTCAGTGACTTGAGTAGTTGAATGTGACGTATTTATATAAACGTTGTTATCATATTTAATATTAAAGATCTCGGAATAGGCTTGAGCTAATCAGGTCAGAGTACTTCCACCATCATTCGTCAAAAACTGAGAATTGCCGAGGAAATATCCAACATTTATATTCAAAATTGCACCTGAATGTGTGGCAATGGGTGTATGAAATACGTATATGTATGCATGTACAGTAAAACCCCGCTAATGCGACCACTTAATGAATAAACATGGGTGCCTTTATAAGCAGGTGGTTGCTTAATGTAGGACAAAAGTAATGCAGAAAGCTCCTAGAGGAGCTTTCTGCATTACTTTTGTTCTGCATTAAGCTACTACCTGCATCTAGCACCCAGAATTATACCTCTTTTAGGTGGTCGCATTAGCGGAACTTTACTGTATTTAATCGGATGCTTTTGTTATAGTAATTTGAATACAAAATGACCGGATGCTAGATGATGGTCCAATGACAAGACCCAACCTCCGACCTTTTTAAAATGTTTCGGACGTTCTGTGAGGTGCTAGTGTCTTGAGCCAAACACAGCACAAGCAAGGTTTGAAACTATAAAATGAATGTGGCTGGACTATGCTAGCCGATGATACCAGTATAATGTTCTGAGGCTACCGTGCCTGAGACAAACACTATGAAAACCTGAACACATACTACTTTATGAACAAAAACTGTTATGGTAATCAATGATATGTCAGTTCTGGGCTAACAATAAACAATACACTATAACTGTAAACAACTACAACCGCAAGGCAGCGATACGGCTGTCAATGCTGCAACCTTCAAAATGGTGCTTGGAACACAATATTCAAGCATGTCATGGAACTGTATAGATGTGAGCTATAAAAGTACGAATATGAGTCATGCATGAAACACAACATACAGAACAAACAGCCGCCCAAACAGCAACAAAAGAAAACACAGCAAATGCATATAACTAGCAAAACATAAAGACACACAAAGAAAAGAAATAGGCGGAAGATGGAAGTACCGCATTGGAACGGTCAGTGAAAAAGTCAATGGGGTTAAACCGGTTTGGGGCGCCCAACCTCACACTTATTCCATCCCCACCCTAAAAGACGAACAGTGTAAATAAACGTATCCCCTCACCGACTAATTTACAACAACAGCGATGTCAAATACAGTGGTGAAATGCATGTAAAACGAAAACATTAAAGTGAAACAAACTGTATCCACCTATCGCTAGTGTACTCAGTGATTGAGACAAGTAACAAGAGATGTTTGTAAAACATGTATACCCCCAGAACCCCTGACCTTTGATCTAGTGACCTCAATTATAGAGGTCATCTAGTGGTCATGACTAATCACTACAACAACTTTGAAGATCATAAGCCAAACCACTGATCATTTATTGACCTGAAAACATTTCACAAGTTAACGTCATGGTGACCTTTACCTTGACCTAGTGACCTCAACAACTATAGGGGTCATCTAGTAGTCACGACCAACAACCAAAGTAAGTTTGAAGATCCCGAACCAAACCATGGTTATTAATGGTAGTTATTAATCGGAAACCATTTCATCAGTTAAGGTCATGGTGACCTTGACCTTTGAGCAAGTGCCCTCAAAAACAATGGGGTCATATATTGGTCATTACCAACCACCACAGCATGTTTGAAGATCCTGAGCCAAACCCTTGAGTAGTTATTGATTGGAAACCATTTCACCTACTAAAGTCATGGTCACCTTGACCTTTGACCTAGTGACCTTAAAAGAACAGGACTCATCTAGTTGTCATGACCAACCACCTAAGCAAATTTGAAGATCCAAAGCCTAAGTACCCTTAAGCCAAACCCTTCAGAAATCATTTTATCAGTAAAGGTCATGGTGGCCTTGACATTTCACCTAGTGACCTCAAAAACAATAGGATCCATAGTGGTCATGACTAACTACCACAGTCATGGACCTTGAAGGGTCATCTAGTTGTCATAACCAGCGACCACAGCAAGTTTGAAGATTCTAAGCCAAACCGTTGAGCAGTAATTGATCGGAAACCATTTGACCAGTTAAGGTCATGGTTACCTTGACTTTTGACCTAGTGACCTCAAAAACAATAGCGGTCATTTAGTGGCCATGACCTACCACCACAGCAAGTTTGAAGATCCCAAGCCAAACCCTTGAGCAGTTATTGATCAGAAACTATTTCACCAGTTTAGGTCATTGTGGCCTTGACCTTTGACCTAGTGACCTCAAAAACAAGAGGGGTCATCTAGTTGTCATAACCAACGACCACAGCAAGTTTGAAGATTCTATGCCAAGTCGTTTATTAGTTACCAATCGGAAACCAACGATATACCGACCGACCAACCGACCGACAGATCGACCGACATGTGCAAAGCAATATACCCCCATTTTTTAAAAGGGGATATAATAAAGGGAACGATAAAAACGAAATAGTATAGATATCCGACGTCCTCCTACCGTTTCCGGATTTAACAGGTCGCTTTCATAGAGTCCTAAACCTTTCTTGTCGGCGTACATGCAAAGAGGGCAGCGTGATTGCCAACTGTAAAAGGGTCGACAACAAGACATGCAGTATGTTGTGGTACTATAGGATCATATCCATTTTTAATGACTGTTTTAACATATTTGATGAACAAAGTGAGAAAATCGGTGTGTCCAATAACCTTACGAAGTTTGTAAATCACATCACCATAAAATTCAGGATGTGAAATACCGTGTCGCAGAAGCGCCTTGAGATTCTATTTGTACTTGACAATAAGTGAGGGATTTCGATAATAAAATTTAGAGAAAGCTTTTCTTAGCTTACGGTATATCCTTGCTTCAGCAGCTTTTCAGTTGAAATGATATTTCGCTTTTTAAAATCGTCTACAGATGAACAAGCTCTAGCAACACGAATAAGTTTGAGATATGTAAAGCCCGTAACGCTTTGTTTTGAGTCCTTTTAGTATAATATTTAGTAATATGCAAACATTCTGAAGGGAGGCGATCCCCCGAGAGCAAAAATTGCAACACAAAAAGAGGAAATTGCCGACTCGGTTTTATTGAGTCTGTTCATGAACAGTAATTGAATGTGCAACACTGCCCACGGGCCCTAGCACCGGCTTAAGCGGAATTCAATTTTCAGAACAAGAAGTACTGAAATTCATGATCTCGAAGGATCAGAAGGTATAACAACACTGAGAATGAAGTAGCAAGTTTGTTTTTTGAATGACAAACTATGCCGACCCATATCAATGGACTCCTCTATGAGCCCTCTAATATGGGTCTACTCTGTTTGATGCAAGTTCGATTCCCAATTGAATTGGTTATTTAATGACAGACATTATATTCACGAACTTCACAAACAAGCTGTTATATTACTCAAAGAAATGTAAAGAAAGGTTTAGTACTCTATGAAGACGACCTCTTAAATCCGGAGTTACACTATTTGAAGCTCAATTATTGAGTACACTAGCGATAGGTGGATACAGTTTGTTTCCGTTCTACATGCAATTTACCACTGTATTTGCATCGCGGTTGTTGTAGATTAGTCGGAGAAGTTTTTTTTTATTTACGCTGTTTGTCTTTCAGGGCGATGATGGAATAAGTGTGAGGTTGGGCGCGCCTAAACCGGTTTAAACCCCCAGTGACTACTGTCACTGACCGTTCCAAGGCAGGACTTCCATCTTCCCCTATTTTTTGTATTTCTCTTTGAGCGTCTCTTTGTGTTTGGGTAGTTATGTACATTTATTGTTTTCTTGTTGTTCGGGTGGCTTTTTCTTTTGTTTGTGGTATTTCCTGCATGACTCATATTTGTTCTTTTATTTTACATATTTGTTTTGATTTGCTTTGTTCTTTATCGGACTCGATTTTCTTATAAATATACCAATTTGAAACATTCAACCGAAAAGTCGTGTTTGTGGATGTCTCCGTAAACTAAGTATGCTCGAATTATATTTTACCTCAGCCCTTTAATATCTGTCCCTATTTAAGATTCACCACCTTACCAACATACTGGTGATTTACACAGTTAACCATGTAATCTAACCGGAGATACTTGTTCCACCGTAATTGGATGTTTTACTTACCAGGTTGGAAAAGGAGACACTGTTGGTGAGAACGAGTTCATGCAATGGTGTGGGCTGTCCCATTCCATTAACGACATGTCCATTGGATACGGTTACGGAAGTGACGGATACTTCCAGTTCGATGTTATCCGTAAGTGTTACACATACTCTGGCGGTTTATGTATGTTTCAACTACAGCTGAGTGCAATGTTTCAAAGACTGCAAAGTACAGCAATACCTCTCATGTTGGTCTTAAGAACAAAGTAGCTTTTTGCAGTACTTCCACTAAGAATTAAGCTTATCATATCTCAAAGAACCAATGTGTATTCTCTACTGTAAATAAACATTGACACGAAACCTCTAAGGACACCTATTACGGACAGGTAAATAATAATTGAAAGCGTACAAACATGGAATGATCCGTACAATGCGGCATTATTATTTATAAAATACATAAATACCTTAATAGCTCTGATCTAAGATTTCGACCACTAAGAGCCTTTTTCAAAGATTATCATGCCCTTAGTGGTCGAAATATTATATCAGAGCTATTCAAGCAAAGTATTTATGTATCCTATTAATTCCCTTTTTGGAATATTTTCTTTATATAAAATATAAGTAAATGATAAAAACAAAACCGCTCCTAACAAGTACAAACTCGTAAAAAGTAGTCGTTTCCGCTGAGGGTTCATTTATTTCTTCTCAGCAGAAATGCTGCAAAACCAAATAGAGAAAAAGAAAAACGATTAATAAAATAAATAAGACAGAATAATTATTATTGCCTCAGTTATTTACTAACATATAGTATCAACAATATGTACATAACAATTAGGTAACATATTTGAAAACTAAATAATAATAAACAAACGTTCCTACCATATAGATCTTTTCAAATCATTCCATAAGAGACGCTTCGCTTCAGCGAGATGCCAATAAACAATTTCTGCAGTGGACAAAAGAACCTGTTTTAAACGACCATCAAGAATGTCTAATTATGTGTCAGTAAGGCAAGTGGTAACTTGGTGCAGGTCAAAAGTAATACAATAAACTCTTATAGGAGCTTTCTGTATTACTTTTGCCCTGCGTTAAGCACCCGCCATCTTTTTAACACTTCTATGTTCAGTAAATGAGTGACCGCTTAGGACAGGTTCTACTGAATGATTTGCAATATCGGAATTGCAATTGTAGTTCTTTCATTACAACTGCGTATGTTGTGTGATGTTGGTGCTAAGTACTTCTTTTTTAATTACATGTACTTTTTCCTCCTTTGCAATCAGAGTAGACCTATATCATACTGTTCCTATAGACATCTATTCAAGATATCCTCTGTTTGCAAGTGAAATAACATAGATCTGACTCCACTTTGTCTACATGGCTGAGCATTCCTGCTTTCAGTGGTCATTATAAAAAGTCAGCTAGTTAATTTCCACCGTGTCATTATTTCTTGCATTGGTATTCATGGGGTCAATGATTAACAGATCAGTATACATATGTTACCTATAAACTATGGTCGTGCATTTATCAACATGTTTAATACTCTTGCGTAAGATATGGCGTTACGTCTTGTCTTCTGTTTTTGATGAGTTTGAATGAGTTTTGTTATAGCGGCGCTGTTAATATGCTGTCGGTGTTGAACAGACAAGGACCAGTGTTTTTAAGGTATCGTATATATGTGTGAGCGTGTACTTTATTTGGGACTCAGGGGTATCTGTGAGTGTATGTTTTCCTAATTTCCTGACGTTTTACAGTCTATACAAAATGACATTATTTATATTGTGGATTCATTTGAGTGGCAAAGAACGCAGATCATGCAGTTCTTCCGAGAGAACCCATGTTAATACCACATAAATTGTTTCCTGAATTCCTAAGATTAATCTACAGTCTACATACTTTTCAGCTGAAATGAAGACCTTTCACCTCCCCCATAGATCAGGGGGTGTGGATTATACTGTACACGATCTGTTAAAGTCAGGCGTCTTCCACGAAACAATGACCAGCATTGTTTTCAAAACAATGGGAAAAAACGACTGCCACATTCTTCTGAAGAAAAATGCCAATGACTATACAAACGGTGTCATCGAAATTGTCATCGGCGGATGGGGTAACTCACAGTCGGTGATACGAGCTGCCCAGCAAGGCAGTCATAAAGCAACATACAGAGTACGTATAGCTTAGTTGTGTTACTTACTTAACATTTGTTCTATCGATTTCGGAAACTGATCTGAATCACTACTGTTTGCATTGTTAAATGTTGTACCCGGGGTGAATTTATCATGCCGAAATCTGATGGAAGAGGTACAATTGGTTCCTCCACAGATGTGAAACTGGTAACTTCCGGTGGAATCTAAACAAATAAATACCTATTTATTGGATACAATTCTATTGGATACAAACTTACATATTTATATCAAAAGGTTATGTAGGTAGAGTAGCTAATACATAACGCAAAGTTTCTGAACAATAGCATATACACACCTTTTAAATTTCATTAATCTACATACTGTGGTACTAGGTAAAAGCTTGTAGATCAATGTGGAAGACTTAATGTGCAAATGTTATTATTTAATGTAATTATTGGAGAGACCCTCAGGTCTCTCCATAGTGTTGGAATTGGATGTCGGCGTATTCTAGGATGGTTTACAATTTATCTCAAGGAGTTTTGAATTGGGATAGTAAAAAGAATATCAACGTCTACCGGACGGGACGAGTTGTGGCTATTCGCATGCGCAAGTTATGGTTATATAAAAAATACGCAGTCAAACTATCACTAACCAATAAGGAATATTGAATATTAAAGTATTTGTAGAAAACGTGGTTGAATTTGAAAAATAGGATCAGTTCAATTCAGATTGTCGATATTTTAATTCAAATAGACAAGACCGTTTATCCCAGAACAAAGTGCAATGATTTTTGCATTCCGTATAAAATTCGAGAAACGGTCGGCTCACTTTCTATTTTAAGATTGACTTACTCATAAATCGATAGAGCTGAACATATTATTTGGGTCCATGCAATTTCCGGTCCCTTTAAGAGCTTCTTAATCTAATTAGCATGCGAGTAGAATGGAAACATGTACTTGTTATCCATTAATCTTTGCTTTCCGACTTGATTCTTATTAAACCACGTTTACCCAGCGGTGGATTAAGTTAATAAAACAGATAAATCAGCGCTGTTTACCATCGATGGCGCAGTAGCCGAGCAGGCTAAGCCGTTGGAAAAAAGCATTTAAGTTAACGTTTATTTGACCTGTCGTGGGTTCGAATCCTACTATAACCAAAACAAAATTTTCTTTTTTTTCTTTTTTCTTATTTGTATAATTCTATTGGTATTTTTTCCGTTATTCCATCAACATATGCATAGTTACAGAAAATTGAAATACATGTACTTACATTGTTAAGGAGCATTATGCCTTAGAAACGGCTAGTACTATCACTAACCTAATAAACCTTCTAGATACTACCGGAAGAAACCTAATAGGAGGATCTAGCCCACTTGGAAGTGCTTGCTAGATACACAAACCAATGTTTTGAATGGTGTGTCCATGTGCCTTAGATCTTCACGATGAAGCAAAATGAATAAAATGTATTGGTGTTTATAAGTGATTTACCAATATGTGCCTAAGATATTATATACATGCTTTAGTTTCATGTCAATTATGTTAATCATAATTGTTTTAGTATACATTCATTTGTCCATGGTTGGTAAATAAAACATGTTCTAATATATATTCTATTCTAAGAAACCTCTTTGCAACGTTTAAGCATTCTATATATTTCCTAAGCAGTGGCGCTTGATATTCATCGTCTTCGTTCTATTTATAACGCACGTACTAATTGATATGCACACTAGTTATTTATAGAAACCTATTTACGATCCGGTGCCAAAACCTTGTCACACGGCCACCGTATATAGCAAATGTTCGATAAAAACTACTACAGGCCTCTCCTTAGCTTCCTTTTAGAAGGAAGCCAACTTGTAATCACAAACGTTAATAGTCATTGTCATTTTTAAACAGGATGCTATACGCTCTATAATGCGTTGCACAACAGACTTTTCTGCGCAGTCACTCTGAACAATACATGATAGAATGGTGTAGAATGCTAGGCCACACCATGTAGTACATGTATTTATCAAGCTTATTCCAGTACATTTACAATAAAGTATTTCCAAACGGACCGCTTAGAAACTCTTATTATCGGTCTTACAACACGTAGTACACGAAGCTTGAATCATGACTAAAGTGAAACATTAGCATTATTACCTAAGACATCTATGGATATATTAAACATTAACACGCTCAGAGTAAATATAGCTGCATTGCTTTTATTACAGGAAACAGGAATTCTTTCCGCCTCAGAATATCGTACGTTCTGGATAAGCTGGACCAACGACTGTATCAGGGTATTTAACGTTTATATGTTTATAAATTTAGTAAATACGCTAATATTCAAACAAGCTGAAACATTGTATCATTGTTCACTGAGTTTTTTCAAATTCAAACTAATATTTATGACCATGTAAACCTAGTCCAAACTGCCATTATCAAATGTTTGTCTGAAACTTAGAGAAACAAGAATACCATTTAGAATAAATGTGTGAAACGGTATTACATATATGTGTTCTAAAGTAATTAGGTTATATGTCCTGAGAAACATCAGTGGTTGTGATTGTTTAAGTGCTATTTAATACATAACTAGATATACGCTCGAACTATTATGAATTAGTGGTGTACAAAGCTTACTATATAGGGAATGAGACTAGGGCAACTGAAAATTCCGAGAGAGTAATCATTTTGAAGGCATCATAATTACCAACCTTGTGTAAAGGCATGAAGCATAGCAAAACGTTTCAGTGACTTGAGTAGTTGAATGTGACGTCTTTATATCAACGTTATTATCAGATTTAATATTAAAGATCTCGAAATAGGCTTGTGCCAATCAGGTCAGAGTACTTCCACCATCATTCGTCCAAAACTGAGAATTGCCGAGGAAATATCCAACATTTATATGCAAAATTGCACCTGAATGTGTGGCAATGGGTGTATGATATACGTATATGTATGCATGTATTTAATCGGATGCTTTTGTTTGAATACAAATAGTAATTTGAATACAAAATAACCGGATGCTAGATGATGCCCCAATGACAAGACCCAACCTCCGACCTTTTTAAAATGTTTCGGACGTTCTGTGAGGTGCTGGTGTCTTGAGCCATACACAGCACAAGGTTTGAAACTATAAAATGAATGTGGCTGGACTATGCTAGCCGATGATACCAGTATAATGTTCTGAGGCTACCGTGCCTGAGACAAACACTATGAAAACCTGAACACATACTACTTTATGAACAAAAACTGTTATGGTAATCAACGTCTGTTCGGGGCTAACAATAAACAATACACTATAACCGCAAGGCAGCGATACGGCTGTCAATGCTTCAACCTTCAAAATGGTGCTTGGAACACAATATTCAAGCCTGTCATGGAAATGTATAGATGTGAGCTATTAAGTACAAATATGAGTCATGCATGAAACACTACATACAGAACAAACAGCCGCCCAAACAACAACAAAAGAAAACACAGCAAATGTATATAACTAGCAAAACATAAAAACGCACGAAGAAAAGAAATAGGCGGAAGATGGAAGTACCACATTGGAACGGTCAGTGACAAAAGTCAATGGGGTTAAACCGGTTTTTGGGCGCCCAACCTCACACTTATTCCATCCCCACCCTAAAAGACGAACAGTGTAAATAAACGTATCCCCTCACCGACTAATTTACAACAACAGCGATGGCAAATACAATGGTAAAATGCATGTAAAACGAAAACATTTAAGTGAAACAAACTGTATCCAAATATCGCTGGTGTACTCATTGATTGAGAAAAGTAACAAGAGATGTTTGTAAAACATGTATACCCCCAGAACCCCTGACCTTTGATCTAGTGACCTCAATTATAGAGGTCATCTAGTGGTCATGACTAATCACCACACCAACTTTGAAGATCATAAGCCAAACCACTGATCATTTATTGACCTGAAAACATTTCACAAGTTAACGTCATGGTGACCTTTACCTTTGACCTAGTGACCTCAACAACTATAGGGGTCATCTAGTAGTCACGACCAACCACCACAGTAAAAGTACAAAAATGAGTCATGCAGGAAATACCACATACAGAACAAACACTCGCCCGAACAGCAACACAAGGAAACAGCAAATGTACATGGGTAGAAAAAACAACAAGAGACGCACAAAGACAAAACAAACATACAATAGGAGGAAGATGGAAGTACCGCCTTGGAACGGTCAGTGACAAAAGTCACCGGGGGTTTAAACCGGTTTATGGGCGCCCAACCTCACACTTATTCCATCCCCATCCTAAAAGACAAACAGTGTAAATAAACGTATCCCCTCTGCGACTAATCTACAACAACCGCGACAGCAAATACAGTGGTAAAGTGCATGTATAACAAAAAACATTTAATTGAACATACTGTATCCACCTATCGCTAGTGTACTCAATGATTGAGCTGCAAACAGAGTAACTGTAGAAAAGTAATAAAGGGTACGACAAAAAATGAAATAGTACAGATATCCGACGTTCTCCTTCCATTTCTGGATTGAAGAGGTCGCCTTCATAGAGTACTAAACCTTTCTTGTCGGCGTACATGCAAAGAGGCCAGCGTGATTGCCAACTGTAAAAGGGTTCACAACCAAACATGCAGTATGTTGTAATAATACAGGATCATATCCCTTTTTAATGAATTGTTTTATATATTTGATGAACAAAGTGATAAAATGGGTATGTCCAATAATTCTACGAAGTTTGTAAATCACATCACCATAAAATTCAGGATGTGAAATACCGTGTCGCAAAAGTACCTTGAGATTACATTTGTACTTGCCAATAAGCGAGAGATTTCGATAGTAAAATTTAGAGAAAGTTTTTCTTAGTTTATGGTATCTATATCCTTGCTTAAGCAGTTTTTCAGTTAAAATGAGATTTCGACTGTTAAAATCGTCAATAGATGAACAAGCTCTAGCAAAACGAATAAGTTGAGATATATAAACCCCGTAAGATGGAGCACGTGGAACATCCCCGTCAAGATGAGGAAAATTTACAATATTAAAATCAAAATCATCTCTTTTGTCATATATTTTAGAAGAAATCATTCCATTATTAATTTTAAGGTCTAGGTCAAGAAACGCTGCATAATTGTCGGACGGGTTAGCTTTATTCAATTTGAGTTCTTTAGGATAAATTGTAGGAATCAGAGCATTAAAGAAAGGGTTATCTAAGTTAAAAATATCATCCAAATATCGACAAGTATCATTGAAGGCTTTTATAACATCTTCTTGTGATTGAGGATTCAAACTCAACATGAAATCTCTCTCATAGCAGTACAAAAACAAATCTGCGACAAGTGGTGCACAATTCGTACCCATGGGAATACCAATTACCTGACGGTATATAGCATTCCCATAACGTACAAATATGTTATCCAAAAGAAAGGTTAGTGCTTCGCAAACTTCTGAGCAAGTCCAATTGGTGTAATATTTCATTTGCTCGTCAGTAAAGAAAGCTTTTTCAGCATTACATGCCAAGAATGATGTTTTTTCTCGGGCAAATACTTTCTGGATCAAGTTAGTAAGCTTATCCTTAACTAAAATATGAGGAAGAGTTGTGTACAGAGTAGAAAAAACGTACGTGCTTACAGTGGATGCAAGATACCTTTTGTTCTTAAGTTTGTTTAAGACTTCTGAAGAGTTCTTAATAGACCAGAAGAGATTTATTCCAGAATTTTCATAAGTCTTATCACAGTAAAATTTTACATGTTCCTTTACCTTCGTTAAACAAGAAGTCAAAAGTATAGACAATTTAGTAGTTGTACATGAACTAGAATTTGCAATGAAACGCGCTTTATATGGTTTTTTATGTAGTTTTGGTAACCAATACATAGTAGGAAGTTTACGTTGTGTAATTTTAATATCGGTTCCAAATTGTTCACACTTTTTGACATGGTCTGAAATGATGGTCTTTTCGTCAGTGGTAATTGAAATGTATGACTTGGTATTAGTAATTTCCTGCTTCAAGACATCGATATAATGTAATCGTCAAATAATAATCACATTATTTGATGCCTTATCAGCAGGAACAAAAACGTATTTTGAATGGAAATCCTGTAAACCCTTTTTAAGATGTCTAAATGAAGTTCTAGGTTTAGGTGGAAGAAGGTGTTTATTAGAGCTGTAAAAGGAAATGCGTTTATCAATTATATCAAAAATTAGTTTTTTCCAACAAGAAAGGGCAGTAGACTCAACATGTTCTCTTCGACACCATTTAATACTAAAATTTTGTAAAGCCTCAGCAATCTGAACTCGACAAGAGTTAAAATCTATCAAGGATGGTATTCTATACTTGGGACCTTTATTCAAAAGAGATCGTAGACGTTTATCTTTAATTATCTCAAAATTACCAGTAATCACATGACCAGCCGGAGAATAGCAAAATTTTGAGGTGGCGCAATCTCAATTATCAGGAATATTATCATTAATATTAAGGTCGGCCACAATTTTATTATAGTTGAAAATTGTATTTCTGATGGGTTTGTTATATTTGTAGCAGATGATAGGTGGTTCTGTTTGAAGATCCCGAACCAAACCATGGTTATTAATGGTAGTTATTAATCGGAAACCATTTCATCAGTTAAGGTCATGGTGACCTTGACCTTTGAACAAGTGCCCTCAAAAACAATGGGGTCATCTATTGGTCATTACCAACCACCACAGCATGTTTGAAGATCCTGAGCCAAACCCTTGAGTAGTTATTGATTGGAAACTATTTCACCTACTAAAGTCATGGTCACCTTGACATTTGACCTAGTGACCTTAAAACAACAGGACTCATCTAGTTGTCATGACAACCACCTAAGCAAATTTGAAGATCCTAAGCCAAACCCTTGAGCAGTTATTGATCAGAAATCATTTTATCAGTAAAGGTCATGGTGGCCTTGACATTTCACCTAGTGACCTCAAAAACAATAGGAATCATACAGTGGTCATGACTAACTACCACAGCAAGTTTGAAGATTCTAAGCCAAACCGTTGAGCAGTAATTGATCGGAAACCATTTGACCAGTTAAGGTCATGGTTACCTTGACCTTTGACCTAGTGACCTCAAAAACAATAGCGGTCATTTAGTGGCCATGACCTACCACCACAGCAAGTTTGAAGATCCCAAGCCAAACCCTTGAGCAGTTATTGATCAGAAACTATTTCACCAGTTTAGGTCATTGTGACCTTGACCTTTGACCTAGTGACCTCAAAAACAAGAGGAATCATCTAGTTGTCATAACCAACGACCACAGCAAGTTTGAAGATTCTGTGGCAAGTCGTTTATTAGTTATCAATCGGAAACCAACGATATACCGACCGACCAACCGACCGACAGATCGACCCATTTTTAAAAAGGGGGTATAATAAAGGGAACGACAAAAACGAAATAGTACAGGTATCCGACGTCCTCCTACCGTTTCCGGATTTAAGAGGTCGCTTTGATAGAGTCCTAAACCTTTCTTGTCGGCGTACATGTAAAGAGGGCAGCGTGATTGCCAACTGTAAAAGGGTCGACAACAATACATGCAGTATGTTGTGGTACTATAGGATCATATCCCTTTTAAATGACTGTTTTAACATATTTGATGAACAAAGTGAGAAAATGGGTGTGTCCAATAATCCTTCGAAGTTTGTAAATCACATCACCATAAAATTCAGGATGTGAAATACCGTGTCGCAGGAGTTCCTTGAGATTCTATTTGTACTTGCCAATAAGTGAGGGATTTCGATAATAAAATTTAGAGAAAGCTTTTCTTAGCTTACGGTATATCCTTGTTTCAGCAGATTTTCAGTGGAAATGATATTTCGCTTTTTAAAATCGTCTACAGATGAACAAGCTCTAGCAACACGAATAAGTTGAGATATATAAAGCCCGTAACGCTTTGCTTTGAGTACTTTCAGTATAATATTTAGTAATATGCAAAACTTCTGAATGGAGGTGATCCCCCGAGAGCAAAAATTGCAACACAAAACGAGAAAATTGCCGACTCGGTTTTATTGAGTCTGTTCATGAACAGTAATTGAATTGCAACACTGCTCACGCGCCCTAGCACCGGCTTAAGCGGTATTCAATTTTCAGAACAAGAAGTACTGAAATTCATGATCTCGAAGGATCAGAAGGTATAACAACACTGAGAATGAAGTAGCAAGTTTGTTTTTTGAATGACAAACTATGCCGACCCATATCAATGGACTCCTCTATGAGCCCTCTAATACGGGTCTACACTGTTTGATGCAAGTTCGATTCCCAAAGAAATGTAAAGAAAGGTTTAGTACTCTATGAAGACGACCTCTTAAATCCGGAGTTACACTATGTGAAGCTCAATTATTGAGTACACTAGCGATAGGTGGATACAGTTTGTTTCCGTTCTACATGCAATTTACCACTGTATTTGCCATCGCGGTTGTTGTAGATTAGTCGGAGAGTTGTTTTTTATTTACGCTGTTTGTCTTTCAGGGCGATGATGGAATAAGTGTGAGTTTGGGCGCGCCTAAACCGGTTTAAACCCCAGTGACTAATGTCACTGACCGTTCCAAGGCAGGACTTCCATCTTCCCCTATTGTTTATTTTTCTCTTTGAGCGTCTCTTTGTGTTTGGGTTGTTCGGGTGGCTGTTTGTTTTGTTTGTGGTATTTCCTGCATGACTCATATTTGTTCTTTTATTATACATGTTTGTTTTGATTTGCTTTGTTCTTTATCGGACTCGATTTTCTTATAAATATATCAATTTGAAACATTCAACCGAAAGGTCGTGTTTGTGGATGTCTCCGTAAACTAAGTATGCTCGAATTATATTTTACTTCAGCCCCTTAATATCTGTCCCTATTTAAGATTCACCACCTTACCAATATACTGGTGATTTACACATTTAACCATGTAATCTAACCGGAGATACTTGTTCCACGTAATTGGATGTTTTACTTACCAGGTTGGAAAAGGAGACACTGTTGGTGAGAACGAGTTCATGCACTGGTGTGGGCTGTCCCATTCCATTAACGACATGTCCATTGGATACGGTTACGGAAGTGACGGATACTTCAAGTTCGATGTTATCCGTAAGTGTTCCACATACTCAAGCGGTTTATGTATGTTTCAACTACAGCTGAGTACAATGTTTCAAAGACTGCAAAGTACAGCAATACCTCTCATGTTGGTCTTAAGAACAAGGTAGCTTTTTGCAGTACTTCCATTATGAATTAAGCTTATCATATCTCAAAGAACCAATGTGTATTCTCTACTGTAAATAAACAGTGACACGAAACCTCTAAGGACACCTATTACGGACTGGTAAATAATAATTGAAAGCGTACAAACATGGAATGATCCGTACAATGCGGCATTATCATTTATAAAATACATCAATACCTTAATAGCTCTGATCTAATATTTCGACCACTAAGAGCCTTTTTCAAAGATTATCATGCCCTTGGTGGTCGAAATATTATATCAGAGCTATTCAAGCAAAGTATTTATGTATCCTATTAATTCCCTTTTTGGAATATTTTCTTTATATAAAATATAAGTAAATGATAAAAACAAAACCGCTCCTAACAAGTACAAACTCGTAAAAAGTAGTCGTTTCCGCTGAGGGTTCATTTATTTCTTCTCAGCAGAAATGCTGCAAAACCAAATAGACAAAGAAAAAAGATTAATAAAATTAATAAGACAGAATAATTATTATTGCCTCAGTTATTTACTAACATATAGTATCAACAATATGTACATAACAATTAGGTAACATATTTGAAAACTAAATAGTAATAAACAAACGTTCCTACCATATAAATATTTTCAAATCATTCCATAAGAGACGCTTCGCTTCGTATGTTGTGTGATGTTGGTGCTAAGTACTTCTTTTTTAATTACATGTACTTTTTAAAGTACACGTACTTTTTCCTCCTTTGCAATCAGAGTAGACCTATATCATACTGTTCCTATATGCATCTATTCAGGATATCCTCTGTTTGCATGTGAAATAGCATAATTCTAACTCTACTTTGTCTACATGGCTAAGCTTTCAGTGGTCATTATAAAAAAGTCAGCTAGTTAATTTCCACCGTGTCATTCTTTCTTGCATTGGTATTCATGGGGTAAATGATTAACAGATCATAGCATACAGCTGTTACCTATAAACTATGGTCGTGCATTTATCAAAATGTTTAATACTCTTGCGTAAGATATGGCGTTACGTCTTGTCTTCTGTTTTTGATGAGTTTGAATGAGTTTTGGTATAGCGGCGCTGTTAATATGCTGTCGGTGTTGAACAGACAAGGATCAGTGTTGTTAGGGTCGCGTAAATATGTGTGAGCGTGTACTTTATTTGTGATTCAGGGGTATCTGTGAGTGTTCGAGTGTGATTTCCTAATTTCCTGCCTGACTTATATTATACTTAAGTAAACACTTAATTAAGTCGTTGGCGTGAACCAAAATGGTTAAACAATTTATCGACACTTAGCTCTTTACTCAATTAATTAATGTAAGAAATAATATGTGCATGAATATTGATTAGTTTAGTATTTGGAATGGCATATCTTTATGAAACGTTCTCGTCCTGGTAAAACAGGCGGGTCTATATACAATGTAATTCTATCAACAAACAGAGCAGAAGCTGATCAAACGGTTCCCATAGGGTCTGCACTGTTAAAGGCCTCAAATTGTGGAGCAAATGGTTAACGAACGTTCACTGTTTAAATGCAAGATAAATGTATTCATGTGATAGATTTACTATATTCACCTTGCAGCTGGGTTGGAGACCTATTACCTCCCATATAGAGGCGGGGGTGTGGACTATACTTTACATGATCTGTTAAAGTCAGGCGTCTTCATCGAAACAATGACCAGCATTGTTTTCAAAACAATGGGAAAAAATGACTGCCACATTCTACTGAAGAAAGATGCAAATGACTACACAAAAGATGTCATCGAAATTGTCATCGGCGGGTGGGGTAACTCACAGTCGGTGATACGAACTGCCCAGCAAGGCAGTCATAGAGATACATACAGAGTACGTATGTATAGATTCGTTGTGTTACGTATTTAACCTTTATTCAGTTGATTTCGGCAACTGATTTGTTTCATTACTGTTTGCATAAAAAATCGTAAAGCTTTATCTTGCGCCGGGACCGATTAAGTCAGCCCAATTCTGATGGAAGAAGTCAAATTGGTTCCCTCTACTGTTCGTATGAAGCTTGCAACTACTGATGGAGCCCGAACAAATGCATCCATTTATTGGTCACGACCCCATTGGATGCAAATTTGCACCCTCTGAGGTCGTGTTCAATAAATAGATGTATTTATATTAATATTGTAAGGTATATCTGTAAGTTTCATAATATAACAGTAGGATACACACCTTTTCATTTATATTAAGCTTCATACCGTGGTACTTAGTAAAATTTTGTAAATCATTTTGGAACAATTACTATGCACATTCTTTATAGAGATTGTCGTTTTTGTGCACAATAAAACATTTCGCCATTCTGCAGTTATGTCGGTCGAGACGTGATAGAGCAGTATAGGACGGTTGGCATCAATATGTTGTACCTATTGCAGTGCATGTATAGTAAAGTTATTTCAAATGAATTATTGGTCTTAAAACAGGCTAATTGAACGCATTAGTTATTGTGTAAACAATCCACAGAAAGGGTGTTTGTTTGTAAAAGAACACATTAAAAAGATGAGAGCTACTTTACATTAATTCCAGGAAAGACTTCTTTCGGACAAAGAATATCGTACGTTCTGGATAAGCTGGGCCAACAAGTGTATAAAGGTATGTAACATTTAAGTTTAAAATTTGGGAATTATATAAACAAGCTGAATTCTGAAGGGAGGTGATCCCCCACCATTGTATCATATTTAAACGAACATTTATGACCATGTAAAGTACATATATGAGTCGTGGAGGAAACACCACATACAAAACACATAGTTCGAATGTCCGTTATTAAATGTCTGTCAGAAACTGTCAGAAAAAGGATAATAATTTCTTTTGTAGTTTAGAATGATGTAGTTTAAAACGCATCGGTTACCGTTAGTTAGCAGAAATATTGATTCACACTTCTGACATAGATGTAGACACTACTCGTAATTATACGTTATAAAAACAACAACCTTACGGTTTTTGTTGTTTCTTATTTACATCAATTCGAAATATTCAATGAAAGGTATGTGAGGCTGTAGATATCTCTGTAAACTAGGTGTGTGCGAATTGCATTTACCTCCCTTTCAGATATGGCCTTGTTTAAGATTCACCACTGCATGAGAACTATAGATTGACATCATAAATCATAGAATTTAACAGGACTAAAAAGACACGTGTTTGACATAATTGTATGTTTACTTACCAGGTTGGCAAAGGAGCCACTGTTGGTGAGGACGAGTTCATGAACTGGTGTGGGCTGTCTCATTCCATTAACGACATGTCCATTGGATACGGCTACGGAAGCGACGGGTACTTTCAGTTCTATGACGGCTACTATGATGACAGTAAGTGTTATACATGAATTCAAATACTGCAAAGTACAGAAATACGTTTGACGTATATGTGTTGGTCTTTAACACAGAGAAGCTTTCCGCACTGCATTAACATATCCGAAGGATACTCTCACTAGACCTTATACGAAATATACTTACGTATAGGGTGTCACGTTGATGCGTTGCCTTATCCTAGTTCTTTCATTATCAATGTTTTACTTTAAGATTGTGGTTGATGCTGTTAAGTATTCATGTATAAAGTTATTGACATACATATTTTCCGCATAACCTGTGCAATTATATTTAAATCCGTTGACTATTTCAATATCATTATATATAACAGTCGAGCGACGACTGTTGTTTAAAAATTATTATCATGTTTTACTAGCACGTGTCAATAGCAGTCATTTTTAAAACGAATGGTTTTCATGAAGCCAATGTCAAAACGTAGAACACTCACTAAAATGTGCCAAAAAAGAAAATTAAATAAATTATCGCTTTATTCTATGCTTCAATTCTAATTTCAGTGGATGGTGGCTTGAGCAGCTGGAGTCCTTATAGCAAGTGCACTAAGTCGTGCGGCACCGGGACTAAGACACGGACCCGTGCATGTGACAACCCTGCACCTTCTGGTAATGGTGTAAACTGCGTCGGACCATATAGCGATACCATAGACTGCAACATCCAAGCATGTCCAGGTTAGTACAAAGATAGCAAAACTAACAAAGTTCTCTATTATTCCTTATGCCAGTACTCGACATGTAATCCGGATCCATTCAAGCTTTTTGACACTCTGTCAGTAATTTCCCATAGCCTTGATAGAATCGGAAGTAGTCGAAATTGCACCAGATCTAAATTTGAGACTACCGTACTATCTCATTTTTGTTCGAGTTCAATTTCCTACAAGAACACAGGACGATGATTTATTATTAATGGCAGGAACCGAATCAGAAAATACATGCACGGTCTAAAAATGCCAAGGCCGCTCAAATGGTCACACCACTGAATCGATGGCGTACTCTGAAGTTGTTTTTAGTCTTTACAAATGAAGAATTACAATTATTAAAATATGTAGCAAATGTGATCCATGATTCGAGTACTGGTCTTATTAAACTTAAAAGAAAAGGTTCCCGCTATGTACGTGCATACTTTGTTTAAAATTTAACTTGCTGTTAATTTGTGCAAATTATTACTAAGTGCAATAGTAAGAGGTGTATGTGTTGCGATTTCTTTCTACTAGATCAACAATTAAATCTCTTGTTAATGGTAGTGTTTAGTGTGAAGATTAGTTCTGATTTAGACTGAAAATCATCTAATATTATATATGTTCTTACATGAAATGCGCCACGCTGTGGCATTCAATATGTAGGTTACACAGGACGTACTTTAAAAAACTAGGTTTCGTGAACACAGTTACCATTGCCAGATCAAAAAAGTACGCAATTTTCTTTACCAGCATTTTCGTCATACAGGACATTCTTTCAAATATGTTTCGGTTCAACCAGTAGAACAAATTTATTATGATTCTAAAACTACTGGCAGTTTAAAATCTAAAGCTCGTTTTATCACAGAGGTAGACTGGATAAAGAAGTTACAAACACCTTTTCTTTCAGGCCTTAATGATAACATTTTCCAAAGCGGCAACATTTCTAAAGATCCAAACATCGATATTTTCTCTATATTTTCTATTCGAAAACGTAAAAATAGATCACATGGTAGACGTAGAAATGGTAATATTAAGCGTAAATTACGTCGTAATATGTCTATTCATGATTTACATACCATTCTAAAACAAACTGGCAAACATTCTATGTTATCTTGTTTATCGTCTTTACCCTTTTCCTGTCTCAGGTCCATACACGAAGAGGCTGATAAAATCTATATGCGTACAGATCCGTTAATTAATACTGCCTCACTTATACAACATTACACACACCATGTTCTTCGTCCTCGTATTGATAAAGAATCTAAACATAAAAGACATTATCTTAAATAAAGGTATCGATTTTATTGCTATAAAGTATATTTCGTGATAAGAATGTAATCGATACTATTCCCAAATATTTCGTCAACTCTGAATCACCTATCATCTGTTATAAATATAATAAATCTATTAGGAATGTTATTTTTAACTACAATAAAAGTGTCTCTGACTTAAATATCGATGTCAATACCCCTATTTCTTGAGATTGTAGCATTTCTATCTTTTGCTATGAACCAGTTGGTCATGTCATTACTGGTAATTTTGATATCATTAAGAATAAACGTCTCAGGACCCTCCTAACTAAAAGACCCAAATATAGATTACCTTCCCTTATTGATTTTGACGCTTGTCGAACTCATATTGCGGAAGCTATTCAAGAATTCTGCATCAAATGGTGTCGACGAGAACATGCTGATGTTAATGCCCTTTCGGATTGGAAGAAACGTATTTTTGATACTATGATACGCGTATTACTTTTTACAAATCAAATTACCGTCTTTTACCACCTCGACCTAGAGATACATTTCGCTATTTGAAGAAAAACATTTCTAATTTTCATTCAAATTATGTTCTTGTTCCTGCTGACAAGGCATCAAATAATGTAATCATTATTTGAAGATTGTATTATGTCGATGTTTTAAAGAAGGAGCTAACTGATTCACAAACTTATATAACAGATCAAACACCTGAAAAAGATATAGTCTCGGGACATGTAAAAATGTGCAATAATTTTAAGTCTGGTCCTAACATAAAACAACATAAACTTTCTACTTTTTGTACTGGATTCCGAAACTACATAAAAACCCTTATAAGGCGCGTTTTATTGCCAACTCTAGCTGTTGTACCACTACTAAAATATCTAAACTTTTGACGTCCTCTCTTACTACGATCAAAGAACATGTAAAACGTTACTGTGATAAAATATATGAAAATTCTGGTATTAATGTTTTTTGGTCCATAAAAAATTCAAATGATGTTTTAACGAAACTCGAAAATGAACAGTATAACATTTCTTCACTGAGCTCTTATGATTAATTAATAGAAAAAAACCTTTGCCAGAGAAAAGAATATGTTCATTGCTTGTAATGTTCAACGTTCATTCTTTTCGAATTCCGAAGTAGAACATTACACAATGTGGACTTGCCTTTGTGCGTTATGGGGGTACCATATATCGTCAAGTTGTTGGTATACCCATGGGTACAAATTGTGCACCTCTTGTTGCAGATTTGTTTTTGTATTGCTATGAGAGGGCTTTTATGCTTAGCTTAAAACCTGATACACATACCGATATTGTTAATGCTTTTAATAAAACTTCAAGGCATTTAGACAATATTTTGAATTTAGATAATCCTTATTTTGAAACTATGATTTCTTCAATTTACCCAAAAGAACTGCCTTTAAACAAAGCGAACCAATCTGACAGTATATCTTCATTTTTAGATTTGAATCTTTCAATTACAAATCATAAGGTTTCGTCCAAAATATACGATAAAAGAGAAGATTTCAATTTTAAAATTGTTAATTATCCTTTTCTAGATGGCTATGTGCCCCGTTCTACATCTTATGGGGTTTATATCTCTCAACTTATTCGGTTTGCCCGAGCCTGTTCTTTGCTTGAAGATTTTAACAGTCTTAATTTAGTTATAACTGATAAACTTCTTAAGCAAGGTTACATATATCACAAACTTCGGAAAACGTTTTCTAAATTTTATTATCGAAATTTACCACCCATTAGTAAATATAATTGCTATCTACGGACGTTACTGCAACAAGGCATTTCTCAAAAAGACTTTTATGGAGATGTTATCTACAAACCTAGGGGTCATATCCATTTTCATGATTTGTTTATAAAACGCATTAAAACATTTAAGAAGAAAGGTTATGATCCCATTATATTACAACGCACTGCATGTTTGGTTATCGACCCTTTTACAGTCGGTAGCTACGCTTCCCTCTTTGCTTGCGCGATGACAGGCCGAGGATAGTACTCTATGATGGTATACTCTTAAACTCAGATACGGGATGAGCTTACCAGACTCATATATTACTTTTTCCCTGTCGTGCCCTTTAACGGCTTCCCTGCAGGTGCTCTGACTTCAGCAGTCATTGAGTACATATTTGACGGATTGTCACAGTTATTATACTATGTTTTAAAGGTAAAAGTAAACAAGAGCTGTCCGCAGACAGTGCGCTCCACTTTCTTTAGTGCTGGATAGTGTAGTGGAAGTCTAAGTCAGAAAGGGGAGATAACTATAGCAAATTAATTTTAGGGTTATCTGCCCTTGTAAATTAGGTCCCCCTTTTTATAGTTAACATGTATACCAAAGTTGAACCAAATATCTTGGACAGTTTCTGAGACATGGACCTGAACATAAAACTTAACCAACAATGAAAATTCTAAGTCGAAAAATGGGCATAACTATGGCAAAATTACTTTTAGGGTTACCTACCCTTGTGAAATGGGTTCCCCTTGTGATAGTAAACATACATACCAAATATGATCCAAATATATTTGATGGTTTCTGAGAAAAGGACCTTAACAAAAAGGTTAACCGACGCCGACGAGAGGGTCATGACAATAGCTCCACTTTTTGAAAAAGTGGAGCTAAAAAAGGTAAAGGTGATGTTTATAGTCTGGAACTACATACAATGTACATATTCTCCCGACTTCACAATTTACCTCCTGATCACTGGGTTATAAGTCGGCCATTAACACTCGGCGCCTAAGGCAGCCATGGCACATTTCCCTCACAGGTACCCATTTATACACCTGGGTAGAGAAGAGCAAACGTGGGATGCATTTTTTGCTCAGAAAAATTCTGATAGTCCGATGGCAGGATTCGAACCGGGGACCCTTCGATCCCAGGTATAATGTCCTACCAATGGACCACCACTCCCACATGTTTTACATGTTGTCCTGTGTTCACCGTCGTCTATGTTGTGGGTAAGTCCGGCGGGAAACCTTTATTTACACTATTTGTAAAGCTAGGGTGACTTTGGGAGAAGTGTGAGGTTAGGACGTCCGTAAACCGGTTTAAACCCCCAGTGGTGTTTTTGCTACTGACCGTGCCAAGGCGGTACTCTCTTTGTCACCCTTCCTTTTGTTTGCCTTACATCTTTGTGCTTCTCATTTTAGTTATGTGTGGAGTGTTTATCTCAAGTTCTTGTGTGTCTGTTGGTGTTTTCTGTGTTCATCTCGTGTGTGAGTTTGCGTTTGGATGTGTGGTTTTGTGTGTGTGTTATGCTATCTATCGGTGTTTAGGTGGTGGTTGTGTCTTGTATGTGGCTTTGCCTGCTTGACTTTACTACTTTTCCAATTGTAGAGTTCTGTTATGTTCAACATCCTTTGAGGTTACACGATCTTTCCATTGCCGCAGTGGCCTAAACTCAAAACTATCCTATTTTCTGTCGAAGTTCCCTAAGCCCAGCCCAAGATATATTTGCTTTTCAGAAAGGCGTTTTGTAACGTTATGTCTTATTATACTCTTCCGTAAATTGTGACGTCACATCTTGTCTTTTGTATTCGATGAATTTCGGCGAGGTTTGCTTTTACGGCACTGCTAATATGAGGTCGGTGTGAAATAGTCAAGTTATAAATAAGATTTTATTTTATATAATTCTTTGCGCGGTTAGGTAATTTATCGTCTGCTACAATTGCCACCTGCCTTGATTCTTAAAACATTTTTCTCTCTCACTTCTCTGTAAAAAATATGGCCAGTATGTCAAACAATTTGGATCCTGATGAGACGCCGCATTATGTTCAACATCAATTTGCATTATATGACATTTCAATTGTGGCAGTGCCCTCAACTCCAAACTATCCCATTTAGTGTCGCAGAACCCTAGATACAGCCCAATAAATATTTGCGTTTTCCAAAAAGGCGTGTTTTGGCGTTATGTCTTATTATACTCTTCAGTAAGTTGTGACGTCACATCTTGTCTTTTGTTTTCGATTCATTTGGGTGAGGTTTGCTTTTACGGCACTGCTAATATGATGTCGGTGTGAAACATGCAAATACCAGTTCTATGAAGGTCGTGCGTGTATTTTTGGTGAAATTCTTTGCGCTGTTAGGCAATTTATCGTCTGCTGCAATTGTCACCTGCTTCGATACTTTAAATAATTTTTCTCTCATTTCTTTGTAAAAGTATGGCCAGTATGTCAAACAATTTGGATCCTGATGAGACACCGCATTATGTTCAACATCAATTTGCATTATATGACTTTTCAACTGTGGCAGTGACATAAACTCCAAACTATCCCATTCAACGTCACAGAACCCTAGATACAGCCCAATGAATATTTGTTGGGTTTTTTTTCAAAAAGTCGTGTTATGGCATTATGTCTTATACTCTTCCGTAAGTTGTGACGTCACATCTTGTCTTTTGTTTTCGATGAATTTGGGTGAGGTTTGCTTTTACGGCACTGGTAATATGATGCCGGTGTGAAACATACAAAGACCAGTTCTATGAAGGTCGTGTGTATATTTGTGAACGCTTATTTCATATATACTTCCCGTTTTGCTGTGCACTTTCGTGTCATTTCCAAATTCCCTGCTTGTCTTTTAAAGTCTATTTATATTTACTATACTTTTATTACCAAATTCCTATGGGTAACAAGCGTAACGATGTTTTACGGAATATTTGCTAAGCATACATGTGCATAGTGGCCTTTGTATATTTATTAAGTATAACCATTTACACAGGGTGGTCTTTACTTTAGAAGTGTTGTTAAATAAAACACTGGTCGCTTTCAGTTGATGGTAGGTGGGGCTACTGGAGCAGTTACGGTGCCTGTACCAAGACCTGCGGCACTGGGACTCAGACCCGGACCCGTGCGTGTGACAACCCTGCACCTTCTGGTGGCGGTGCTGCTTGTGATGGTCCATCCACAGAGACCCAGGAATGCAACACGCAGGCCTGCTCAGGTATCCAATATGAGCAATGTACATGTTATTGTGTATGTCCCGTGTATATGTTGTACATCCATATGTTAGTGTTTAAAATTGTTTTGTATTTTTATGGCCTCCAACACAGGACTCTGCTGAATTCCCAAAATTAATGTATGTCATAGGTGCTACTGTATATATGATGCACTGCATATTTTCAAATATAATCGGCCGTGTCAGCAAAGGTCCATTTTGAGTTTCAACGTGTTGTAACATTACAAAACCAGTTTGACACGACTATCTGTGGATCCATGAATATTAAGACTTACAAGTTGCAGCGCTGAAGCTTGTTCAGGTAATTGTTAAGGTTACACGTAATAAAACTGTGTTTTGTCCATATCCGCATTTTCATCTATTATCTCATTGAAATCCCTTTCACTTCGGCAAGTGAGAAACAAATCTTAGAATCTTCCACTGAAGTGTTTAAAGGTGAATTTGTTTCCATAAATATATTAATCCAAAATTCTTGAAGAAGTAATAAGGAAATATATATACAGTACTTCCTTTAGTCAAGTTATAAATAAGATTAAGGGTTATATTTTATATAATTCTTTGCGCGGCTACGTATTTTGTCGTCTGCTACAATTGTCACCTGCCTCGATTATCTAAACATATTTTTTTCTCATTTCTTTGAAAAAATATGGCCAGTATGTCAAACAATTTGGATCCTGGTGAGACGCCGCATTATGTTCAACATCAATTTGCTTTATATGACCTTTCAATTGTGGCAGTGCCCTAAACTCCAAACTATCCCATTTAGTGTCGCAGAACCCTAGATACAGCCCAATAAATAGTTGCTTTTTTAAAAAAGGCGTGTTATGGCGTTATGTCTTATACTCTTCCTAAAGTTGTGACGTCACATCTTGTCTTTTGTTTTCGATGAATTTGGGTGAGGTTTGCTTTTCCGGCACTGGTAATATGATGCCGGTGTGAAACATACAAAGACCAGTTCTATGAAGGTCGTGTGTATATTTGTGAACGCTTATTTCATATATACTTCCTGTTTTGCTGTGCACTTTCGTGTCATTTCCAAATTCCCTGCTTGTCTTTTAAAGTCTATTTACATTTACTATACCTTTATTACCAAATTCCTATGGGTAACAAGCGTAACGATATTTTACGGAATGTTTGTTAAGCATACATGTACATAGTGGCCTTTGTATATTTATTAAGTATAACCATTTACACAGGGTGGTCTTTACTTTAAAAGTGTTATTAAATAAAACACTGGTCGCTTTCAGTTGATGGTAGGTGGGGCTACTGGAGCAGTTACGGTGCCTGTACCAAGACCTGCGGCACTGGGACTCAGACCCGGACCCGTGCGTGTGACAACCCTGCACCTTCTGGTGGCGGTGCTGCTTGTGATGGTCCATCCACAGAGACCCAGGAATGCAATACGCAGGCCTGCTCAGGTATCCAATATGAGCAATGTTGGTGTTATTGTGTATGTTCCGTGTATATGTTGGCCATCCATATGTTAGTGTTTCAAAATGATTTTGTATTTTTATGACAGCCAACACATGCCTCTTCTAAATTCCCAAAATTAATATATGTCAGCAAAGGTGCATTTTGGGTTTCAACGTGTTGTAACATTACAAAACCAGTTTGACACGACTATCTGTGGATCCATGAATATAGACTTATAAGTTGCAGTGCTGAAGCTTGTTCATGTAATTGTTAAGGTTACACGTAGTAAAGCTGTGTTTGTCCATTTCCGCTTTTTATGCCCCCAAAGCTAGGCTTTGGCGGCATATAGTGATCGCATATCCGGAGCATATCTCCTATACCTTATCAGTTACAGATTCCAAATTTGTAATTTGTAAGTATTGGACAGGTATGCTTAGGCAAACAGTGTAGACCCAAATCAAACTACAGGGTCTACACTGTTTGCTACTACATTAGCATGAATCAGACATTGTAAAGAGCTCTAAATACTATTCATACATGGGTAGGCCGTGCTGTTCAAATACTTGCAGTGTCAGAACTTTCAGATGAATTACAGCATTATAACAATATAGACCCATATCAGACAGCTCCTGTAGGAGCTACTGGGTCTTCATTGCTTGCTTACAACACTACCTAAATCAGATGCTATACATGCTTATGCAAAGAATGTAGATCCATATTAGGTAACTTCTGTTGCAGCTGTCTAAGAGCCAGTGTTACATGAAACTTTGACCATGCGTTTAGAATTGACTGAGGGTATGTTTTTAACGTTAAGGATCGACATAGGGTCTTTCTTAAACGTTAAGAATCAACTTAACAGTAACAATCAACACAGCATGTTTTTTTAATATTGAAATTTGACCCCGTGTCTTGTTTTTTAAACGTTAAGAATTTACCCAGGATCTGTTTTTAACGTTGACAATCAACCCAGGGTCCTTTTTAACGTTGAGAATGACCTAGGGTCCTTTTTAACTAAGTTTTGACCCTTGGCTCTTTTCTTAGCTATCATAATCGTCAAAGGTTCTGTTTCTAATGTTAAGAACTGACTCCTGTGTCATTTTTAACAGCATCAAAATTTCATGTTACACCTGCATTACATTGTATTGTTTTTCCGCCAAAATGCATTTCGGTGTCAAACACTTTGGGGGCATTTGTCACCCGTGACGACTCTCTTGTTCATCTTATTATCTCATTGAAATCTCTTTCACTTCGGTAAGTGAGAAACAAATCTGAGAATCTTCCAGTGAAATGTTTAACCCTTCGCTGGCTGAATTTTAAAATACATTTCTCCTTCTTTACCCATGCCCTGTTGCATAATTCCATATATCTTCACTGTGTACACGTATTTCGCTGTGCAATCACTGCTGTGGAGTGCACTGGTTGCACAATCAACTTGTAAATAGTGCAGACCCTGATGAGACAGCTCCTGCAGGAGCTGTCTCATCTGGGTCTTCACTATTTACAGGTAGGTATATTGACGTGAATATCAAGCGAAGGTTTAAAGGTGAATTTGTTTCCGTAAATATATGAATCCAGAATACTTGAAGAAGTAATCAGGAAATAGATATTCAGTACTTCCTTTAGTCAAGTTATAAATAAGAATAATGGTGGTTATTTTTTATAATTCTTTGCGTGGTTAGGTAATTTATCTTCTGCTACAATTGTCACCTACTTCAATTCTTAAATATTTTTCTCTCATTTCTTTATAAAATTATGGCCAATACGTCAATCAGTTCGGATGCTGTGAGACCCAGCTTTATGTGCAACATCCATTGGCGTTTTATGACCTTTCCTTGGTTGCAGTGCCCTTAACTCCAAACTATCCTACTTAATGTCGAAGTGCCCAGGCCCAGCCCAATAAATAGTTGCTTTTTAGAAAGGCGTTTTGTGACGCTATGTCTTATTATACTCTTCCGTAAGATGTGAAGTTACATCTTGTCTTTTGTTTTCGATGAATTCGGTCGAACTTTGATTTTACGGCGGTCGGTTTGAAACAGAGAACAGTTCTATAAATGTCGTGTTGCTATGCACTTTCGTGTGTCATTTCCGAATTCCCCGTCTGTTCCTTATACTGTATTTAGTTTAACTCTACTCTTTGTTACAAGATACAAGAAGCTGTATTTAACGTCGGTTGGAACAATAAATAACATTAGTATATAGCTATTTTCCGACATTTAAACAAAGCATTAAGATATCAAAAAGTAAAAACAAAGAGAAGGATACCTCTGAAAAGGAAAGTTCTGTAAGAGAAAACATATAATATATTTGTAAGCTACTATCAAAACATAGAACTTTACTTAAAAACTATTGTTTAACACACAGACAAAAACCTAAAAAGTGAGTACACCTACAAAGCTGAAAAATTAAGAGTATGACCTGTGCATATATAAAGTTATGTAGTATAAAAATGGTCAGCAAAGTCATTGAGTACATATTTGACGGATTGTCACAGCGAAAGGGTTAATACTGGTTCTTATCCTGCTGTGAAAAAATAATGTCTGCTCAAAGGATCTGGTGCAATATTGACTACTACCGATTCGACACTAGAGACCGCGTGTCAAAGAAATTGGTTACACTGTATCGCATCTGGATCCAAGCTGTTTTCATGTACGAACAAGGTCGCGGATAGTAGAATACGGGTTAAATCACTTTGTCCATCCCTTTTAAACAACTTGACCCAGATATAGAGGATCTGTATGCTCGTTGTCTTTTAAGATCACATATTCCTAAACATGTGATCTTAAAAGACAACACGCACAGATGCTCTATATCTGGTTCAAGCCTTAGAAAGTGTCATTAAGCGAGCCTTGGCGAGCACTTAGGAAAATTCGGGGTCATATCCATTTTCATAATTTGTTTATAAAACGCATTAAAACATTTAAAAAGAAAGGTTATGATCCTATTATATTGCAACGCACTGCATGTTTGGTTATCGACCCTTTTACAGTCGGTAGCTACGCTTCCCTCTTTGCTTGCGCGATGACAGGCCGAGGGTAGTACTCTATGATGGTATACTCTTAAACTTGGATACAGGATGAGCTTACCAGACTCATGTATTACTTTTTCCCTGTCGTGCCCTTAACGGCTTACCTGCAGGTGCTCTGACTTCAGCAAAGTCATTGAGTACATATTTGACGGATTGTCACAGTTATTATGCTATGTTTTACATGTTGTCCTGTGTTCACCGTCGTCTATGTTGTGGGTAAGTCCAGCGGGGATACCTTTATTTACAATATTTGTAAAGCTAGGGTGACTTTGAGAGAAGTGTGAGGTTAGGACGTCCGTAAACCGGTTTAAACCCCCAGTGGTGTTTTTGCTACTGACCGTGTCAAGGCGGTACTCTCTTTGTCACCCTTCCTTTTGTTTGCCTTGCGTCTTTGTGCTTGTGATTTGTTCATGTGTGGAACGTTTGTCCCTGGTTCTTGTGTGTCTTTTTGTGTTTTCTGTGTTCATTTCGTGTGTGTGTGTGTGTGTGCGTTTGGGTGTGTGGTTGTGTGTGTGTGTGTGTGTGTGTGTCATGCTGTCTATCGGTGTTTTGGTGGTGGTTGCGTCTTGCATGTGGCTTTGCCTGCTTGACTTTACTACGTTTCCAATTAAATGAACTATGAGGATCTATCTAAGGTTGACAATCATATTTAAAAAAAGTGAAACACATTGAAAAGGTACATGCTCTAAGAAATAAATATGCAAACAGAAATAAGGCACAAGCATAAAAAATATATAAATACAGACAGCAGAAAGTTACATCATCATCACATGGTACAAATGCACTGCCGACATTGAACTTTAAAGACAAATCCTTTCTTTTCTTACCAACAGAAATGGCCTGAAATTTGTCACGGTTTGCCTGCATATGATTAAAATCAAACCAGTCAATTAATATATTACTTTCAGTTTCTAACGTTGATTTTAAAACAGCACTAGCTTTGTGACAATAAGAGATTGTATTATCACCAGCATAGTTATAAAGTGTTGAATTTTTAACAAAGTTAAATATGTCATTGATGAAAATATTAAAAACCATCGGTCCTAATCCTTGGGGGACTCCCTTCTACATTTCAAGCCATGAGCTGTTTACATCTCCTAGTCTGACCATTTGCTTCCTATTTGATAGGTAATTATGTACAAGACTGACCGCATCGTCAGACAGCCCATATGCGCGAAGCTTGAGGACTACAAGTTCATGGGGAAGACAATCGAAATCCTTTGATAAATCCATCAGGATTGCCGCTACATGGTGCCCTTTGTCTTAGGCTATCTTCCAGTCCTCAACCACGCGCAGAAGGGCTGTCTGACAGCTATAGCCATAAGCTGTAAGAAGTCTCTTACATAAGCAGAGAGATATGTATTGAATGTTACCAAATTCCTTTGGGTAACCGATGTTTTACGGAATATTTTCTAAGCAGTATTACCATTTACACATGGTGGTCTTTAATATAGAATTGTTGTTATATAAAACAATGGTCGCTTTCAGTTGATGGAAGGTGGGGCTATTGGAGCAGTTATGGTGCCTGTACCAAGACCTGCGGCACTGGGACTCAGACCCGGACCCGTGCATGTGACAACCCTGCACCTTCTGGTGGAGGTGCTGCTTGTGATGGTCCATCCACAGAAACCCAGAATTGCAATACTCAAGCTTGCTTAGGTAATAAGAAATGTGCATAGTATTGTGTGTGTCTTTCGTGTATGGGTTATTCATCAATATGTTATTGTTTCAAACTGATTTGGATGTTATACGATTTCATGTGGCAACCCATACATGACCCTGCAGAATTCCCAAAATTAATATATGCTAAGTTGTAATAATTTATCTGAAGTAGTGCATATTTTCAATGAATGGGGTGTTAATTTTATATAGTTGCGCTAAGTAATGTATCGTCTGCTTCAATTAACATCTGCTTCAATTCTTACAATAAAATTTCTCTCATTTCTTTGTAAAAGAATAGATAAAATGTTAAACAGTTCGGATCATGATGAGACGCCGCATTATGCAGCGTCTCATCTGAATCCAAATCGTTTACATAAGTAATCACCGTGTCGCCGATAGCGTACAATGAGATCATACACGTGGAACAATAAGGCGATTTTAGCCTATACATGTACATGTACATGTACTTCTTTGCGATCTGGTTAAAAATTATGTACTTTTTAATTCTTTAGCTAATTCTTTAACTGATCGTCTGTAAAGACGGTCGTCTGCTTTAAGTTTCAGGGCGGACTTTCCTTCAATTTGTTCTCTTCCTGTTACCAAATTCCTTTGGGTAACCGATGTTTTACGGAATATTTTCTAAGCAGTATTACCATTTGCACATGGTGGTCTTTAATATAGAATTGTTGTTATATAAAACAATGGTCGCTTTCAGTTAATGGAAGGTGGGGCTATTGGAGCAGTTATGGTGCCTGCACCAAGACCTGCGGCACTGGGACTCAGACCCGGACCCGTGCATGTGACAACCCTGCACCTTCTGGTGGTGGTGCTGCTTGTGATGGTCCATCCACAGAAACCCAGAATTGCAATACTCAAACTTGCTCAGGTAATAAGAAATGTGCATAGTATTGTGTGTATCTTTCGTGTATGGGTTATTCATCAATATGTTATTGTTTCAAACTGATTTGGATGTTATACGATTTCATGTGGCAACCCATACATGACCCTGCTGAATTCCCAAAATTAATATATGCTAAGTTGTAATAATTTATCTGAAGTAGTGCATATTTTCAATGAATGGGGTGTTAATTTTATATAGTTGCGCTAAGTAATGTATCGTCTGCTTCAATTAACATCTGCTTCAATTCTTACAATAAAATTTCTCTCATTTCTTTGTAAAAGAATAGATAAAATGTCAAACAGTTCGGATCATGATGAGACGCCGCATTATGCAGCGTCTCATCTGAATCCAAATCGTTTACATAAGTAATCACCGTGTCGCCGATAGCGTACACTGAGATCATACACGTGGAACAATAAGGCGATTTTAGCCTATACATGTACAGTGCTCCCTCCCTACAACGACCCTCTCAATAACGATGCCCTCCTTACAACAACGCATGTCACTGTTTCCGAAACGACAAGGCTCCAGAAACAACCTTTTCCCATCGTGACGATTCTAAAGAGTGGTCAAAACATAGGGTTTGATGGAGGCATAACGGTTTTAGTTCTCGAAATACAACTTATCTGGGGATCTGCAAACAAGCTAATTATGTTGATTCCCTCCCTATAACAACTCCCTCTGAACAACACATGCAATGTTCGTATCCCAAAGGGTGTCGTTGTAGAGAGGGAGCACTGTACATGTACTTCTTTGCGATCTCGTTAAAAATTATGTACTTTTTAATTCTTTAGCTAATTCTTTAACTGATCGTCTGTAAAGACGGTCGTCTGCTTTAAGTTTCAGGGCGGACTTTCCTTCAATTTGTTCTCTTCCTAAGTGGTATGTCAGACAGTTTGAACCTGATGAGATACCGAATTGCTTTACGTCTCATCTGGATCCAAACTGTTTGCAAAGCTAATCACAGATGTAAACGGTTAACCGTTCAAATGACCGATAATCGGTTATGAATACACCTACCGGTTAAAATACACTTAAAACTAAATACATGTACTACGACATTTTAGTAATAAATAATTTATATAAATGTCTTTATAGGCAGGTGGCAGCTTAATGCAGGGTGAAAGTCATGCAGAAAACTCCTAGATGAGCTTTCTGCATGTTTTTTACCCAGCATTAAGCTGTCATCTGTGTCAAAGATCAATAATGTTACGAATTTGAGTGTTCGTAGTATCGTTATATGAATGGAATGGAAGTCAGGAAGTTTCAAAAAGAAACCTCTAAACTTTCTTTCTGTTCATATAACGAAAATCGTTAATTTCTTATTTATTTATGTATATGCCTGAAAATGGAATCGTTTCCGTAAATACGCCCCTCTTAACGCACTTCTCCGCTACCCATCACGACTGGATTCGCATTTACAAACAGCTTGGATCTGCATGAAACGCCGCATACCTCAGTGTCTTATCAAGATACAGACTGTTTGACACTTGGTTAGAATTGCAACAGATCCACATTTTAGCAGAATTTATTTATTTATTAAATACCCTCCAAAGTACAATAAAGTGTGCATACCTTGATTAAAGCATTCTTGCCAGCGCCCTCTTTTCTGGATCTACACTATTTGCCAATGGCCCTATTAAGGGACATAAAACACTAATAGGTTCAGTGACGGTCAGACATAGATGTCGCTGCGTTCAGTAATGTGAATGCCAATATTAATTTTGTATCATTGAAATGCTTGTATCAGATATTCAAAATAGTGCGTTTGTTCTACAGGACACCTCGCCGTTATGGGGAGTTATTCAGATTTGGCCACTTTTCAGAAACGTTTTCACTTTTCACTACATTCTATTTTTCTTAATTAGATGATAAAATAGAGAGCCTCCTAAGACAGTGTACTCCCACGAGTTACTTCGTCGTTCCAAACACACAGTGCAGGTCATTCTACCAGTGCCAGCCATTACAAGGCGGGGGTTATAGCCTAAAGAAACAGACATGTCCGGGAACTCTAAAATTTGATATCCAGATCAAAGTATGCAACTGGCCTACTCTTGTGACGTGTAAAGGTTGGTAGAACCCTCTTATAACCATTCTAGCTTTGTATTGTCAACTGGACTATTCCAAATTTCAAACAGGTTCAGCTTGCGATGAATATACATATTATGACATAAGTGACTCGTTTTCCTCACTGAAATGGTTAATACATGTATATTCGCTTCAAACCAACTGGATCTAGTTGAGACACCGAAAGAGCAGACTCGAAACGGCGTCTTGAATATCAGAAGGTTGCTTAACCTTTACTCTATAAATATTCATGTCAGAAATAATGACATCATGACATATTAATTAGATTAATTGTTGTAATAACACATGGATGCAGGAAATTTTGTAATGGCAGAAACCTAAAATCACATCTATATTATATTATTAGCCCACACAGGAGCCATCTGATCTTAATCTACTCTGTTTGCAAATGAACTTCGTGCTAAACCTGCATTGAAAACGCTTAAGTAGACATGTTGGTGACCTTCGTTTAACTACACTACTTCCTCGCTTTATAGACAAGTCTATGAAATAGACTGCATGGAGCGTGAGCGAAGCCAGTCTACTCCATGAAGACTTGTCATTGGCAGTCTAACCGATTTAAACCGCATTGTCATTTTGGGCGCGATAATCCAGGCTTTACGACAAAAGAAACACATGAATAACCAACCCTGATTGGCAAAAGCCACAGAATTTCCAAAAACTACAGTTTAACCCTTTCGGCGCCGAATTTCTAATTGTCGTCTGCAAACCAATTTTGTTAAATCATTCGGTATAATAAAGAAATGAGATAAATAAATGTGAATTTCAAAGGAATAAAGCACAGATATAGAAATTAAGTGTGAGACAAAAAGTGAAGGACCTAATCAGGGACTACAATATTTGTCGTGGTGCATTTTTGCGACATTGGCGGTGAAAGGGTTAATATACATAAACCAGGTTGACCCTTGGCCTGTTGAAAAAAAGTCTTCTTAACCCTTTCGCTGCCAATGCCGGATCTGTGATTACCTATGCAAACAGTTTGGATCCAGATGAGACGCCGAGTAACTCGGCGTCTCATCAGGATCCAAACTGTTTGTTACTGTTACTATGTTTTTGAAACAAAAATGAAGAAAGTCAAGAGAATGAAAATTTGTAGCAGACGACAGAGTTTGGCAGCGATGGTTAAAAATGGTTAAAAATCGGCTTTAGTTTTGACTTACTTTCGAAACTATTGACCTATGATATAACAGCTTGGGTGCTGATGATACGCCACGTTACTCGGTGTGTCGTCTGAATCCAAGTTGATTGTAAATGCGAGAATAAATTACCTTATGTACTGAGGAAGCTTTCAAGCTCGCTTGCGGTAGGTGGCACGAAACAATGCAATTTGTTCCATGCACAGAAGAACCTGTGGGATCTTCCGCCACCTGTAATTAGCTGGACGCCCTGATATGACTGAAATACTGTTAAAGTGACGTAAAAGCCCGATAAAACACAAACCAAACTAAGTAGTGTTGTTAAGTTGAGAAATTTCAAATCTGCACCTAAGGAACATGTTAAATTATTGATTGTATTGTATGCTTTGAAAGTGTGTTTTAAAAAGGAAAATGCTTTTATTTCTTTTTTTGTGTTATCCTTGGCATATGATGTTATTGACATGATTTTTATACATGTTTATTGTTTTAACCCTTTCCCTGATCTATATTAATTCCAAATGCAATACTTACTGAATATTCATGAACAAAATAGTTATAATGAAATATGAAAAGTGGAATATTGTAGCAATTTTAGAAAGTAAAGTAACTCTCGTAGTTAATTCCCAAACGGAGCAGACCCTGAACAGACGGCTCCTGTATAAGCCGTCTTATCTGGGTCTTCTCTGTTTGCAAATACGTGAAATTGCGTTTAAATGAAGGAAAGGGTTAAGCATTGGTCAATGTACTCTTAGCCAGGTTATATTTTACTCTGAAATAAATCCACCAGATCGCATTTAGCAGATGAAGGGCTGAAATCTGGTGAACAACAGTTTTAAGATGTAAGGGATGCGATTTAATTCGAACGAGTTAGCTTAGGAATAAGTTTGATAGATCACGGTCCAAGGTTAAAAAAACTTCTGAGTCTGAGTCAGCTTAGGAATAAGTTTGGTAGATCAGGGTCCAAGGTTAAAAAACTTCTGAGTCTGAATCTGCGATCATTCTCAAGTATCTTATTAATCAGATCCTGTGCAAGCTCAGACTCTAACCAATCAGATGTTTGAGAATGATCTCAGATTCAGGCAAAAAGTTTTATAACCTTGGGACCAGGCCCCGAAGTTATAAAACTTTTTGCTTCAGTCTGAGATCATTCTCAAGCATCTGATTCGTTAGATTTTGTGCTTGTTCAAAATCTGACCAATCAGATACGTGCGAATGAACTCACACTCGGAAGTTTTATAACCTCGGACTCAATACGCATCTTGTCTACACCCCTGGCTCTAACTGCAATAAAATAGGTTACCAGAAACTATTGAACGTTCGGACGCGCAATGATCACAAAATCCAGTTGCGATCGCCGTATGTTAAAGCTTACGATAAATTCTGCCGTTCACTCTTTCGTATGACGGAGCCTTGAATCAAACTGCATGAAAATGTCATTGTGTTATGAATGTCAAAAATATTATTATATTTTTATTTTACAGATCCGGAGTATGGTGCATAAAAGTGTAAGTATATTATTAACCCTTTCGCTGCCAATGCCGGATCTGTGATTACCTATGCAAACAGTTTGGATCCAGTTGAGACGCCGAGTAACTCGGCATCTCATCTTGATCCAAACTGTTTGTTACTGTTAATATGTTTTTGAAACAAAAATGAAGAAAATCAAAAGAATGAAAATTTGTAGCAGACGACAAAGTTAACAGACGACAGAGTTTGGCAGCGAAAGGGTTAAACCATTTGCCAATAAATGGTATTGTAAGAAGACATGACTATGAATTAAATGAATATCTATAGTGCCATATGAACACTGGATATGTTGGCCATAGCAGAAACTGTTGCATCAGATCAATATAATCTAAAAGCAAACAGATCAGTCACTGATCAGACGGACCTACAGTGTCGTCTTATCTGGGTCTGCTCCGTTTGCAAATGCATGAAAAGATATCTCTCTCTCTCTCTCTCTCTCTCTCTCTCTCTCTCTCTCTCTCTCTGTCTGTCTGTGTGTCTGTCTCTCTCTCTGTCTGTGTCTGTCGCTGTCTCTCTCTGTCTCTGTCTCTATCTCTCTGTCTCTGTCTCTCTCTGTCTCTCTCTGTGTGTGTCTCTCTCTCTCTGTCTCTCTTTTTCTCTCTCTCTGTGTCTCTTTCTCTCTCTCCCTCCCTCCCTCCCCTCCCCTCCACTCCTCTCTCTCTCTCTCTCTCCCTCTCTCTCTCTCTCTCTCTCTCTCTCTCTCTCTCTCTCTCTCTCTCTCTCTCTCTCTCTCTCTCTCTCTCTCCCTCTCTCTGTCTCTCTCTATTTCTCCCTCCCTCCCTCCCCTCCCTCTCTCTCTCTTTCGACAATTGGTCAATATTTCTCCAAAAGTGTGTTATGCATTTAGCTATCACATGGCTTTAATACATAGAGTTCGATCTCCTTTGTTGGTCGCTTTAGAAGGGTTTACTGTATATCGCCATAGTCGGACCCTAAACTTACTACATTACTATATATTGCCATAGTCGGATCCCACTCTTACTACATGACTGTAGATCAGCCGGACACTACTCTTACTTCATTAAGGATGTAGGGTTGTAGATCACGAGAAGTCATGTACATGTACATTGTAAGGTCCTCTACCCACCGTTATCCCACTGTATAAACACATACGACGATCGCAGCTGTGCTGTTTTGTGTGCCATTTCCAGTGTGAATTTCATTGTCTTTATGTACCTTTACACAATACAACATGACTAACTTGGCTGTGCAGTTTTGTGTGACATCTCCTATATAACTTCTACTATCATGACTTACTATTACCTCTACCAAAACATAGCAGTGGCTTACTTCTACAGACAGACAGACAGACAGACAGACTGACAGACAGACGGACAGACAAACAGATAATTTATTTAAGTCTCAACAATGTACATTGCAAATTAAATATACATTTACATATACATCTACATGATCACAACATGTCCTACCTCTACACAAACACATAATTACTCACCTCTTTGTATGCACAAATTGATTTAACCCAAAACCTCAACATGACTTAGCTCTAGGACAGCACAACATATCGTGGCTCTAGCAATATGGCTTTATTATACGCAAGCAAACTATAATAATCATACATTTTATTACTTTTACAGGTAGGAGGACAGCCATCTATATCAGTGTGAATTCACCAAGAAATAACCCATACAATGGAACAAACGTTTAGTCTTTATCCTGCTACCGGCGATGTGACTGTTAATTGCAAATAACATAGAATCAGAGTAACTCGGCTTTTCAGGATCCAAGCTTTTTGACGCCAGCTCAATAGTTTCTTAAAAGCTTATGGAATAGGACTTAGTCCAAATTACACCCAACTATTGATTAAAAGTGTAAAATTATTTATATCTACACGCCAAAAACTATTCAAATGAATAACATTTGTATTAACTTTGCACAGCTTACATAGAGTAAATATAAAGAAAATGCATGGTTAAATGTAAATTTGACATCCAAGTAACCAAAGCTCAGAATCTGACCAATCAGATGCTTGAGAATGATCTCAGGCTCAAGCAAAACGTTTTACAATCTCGGGAGCATGTGTTGAACGTTTGGATCCAGATTAGACTGGCTTGAATTACAAATGTTTGACACTGCAACTGTGTACAAGAACTGAATATACATTAGAACCTACCTATAGCGATCATACAAGAAATAAATATGGAGATCGATAGAAACATGTAGTTGCTTAATACAGGACGCACCTAATGTAGAAACTCATAGAGGAGCTTCCTGGATAACTTTCGTCCTGCATTAAGCCGCTACCGGACTAAGAAACCAAAAGCAAATGGACCTAATTTTAACCCTTCGCTTGCTGAATTTTAAAATACATTTCTCCTTCTTTACCCATGCCCTGTTATATAATTACATACATGTATATCGACACTGTGTACAAGTATTTCGCTTTGCAATCACTGCTGTGGAGTGCACTGGTTGCACAATCAACTTGTAAATAGTGCAGACCCTGATGAGACAGCTCCTGCAGGAGCTGTCTCATCTGGATCTTCACTATTTACAGGTACGTATATTGACGTGAATAGCAAGCGAAGGGTTAACTGCCACTGTAGACAGGTTTTACTGTACTTCGTGTTTCAGAAACGATGTGGCCAAACGTGTTGTAAATAATAATTGTTGTTTAACAATCTAAAATGAATCTAGCATGAAATAAGCTCTTGGTGTATTTCCCTCCTACTTAGAAATAAATGTATGTTTTTGTTTTATTTTACTTGTATAATCAGAGTTTTTTTCTTATTCACACGATATCAGATCCAACTTTACAATTTACGCCATGAATATTTATGTTAGAAGTGATCACATTATGAATATTCATTAGATTTTTTTGATATGTCGTATTAAATGGCAGAGACTTGAATCAGATCGACATTAGTCCATCCGATTAGAAAACAGAGTAGACCCTCATCAGACATCTGCTATAGGAACCGTTTTAATCTGGGTCTACTATATTTGTAATGACGTTATAATGCGTATTAATGGAGTATGGTTCATATATAATTATCTCAAACCCGAAAAGCAATGCTAATCTTTGCACACAGTCTGGTTTCAAATGAGACGTTGAGTATGTCGGCATCCAATTAGAATCCAAACTGTCGGCTACTCAGATAGAGACCTTTTTAGAGACTTTTATAATTCCATGTACTGGAAAGTATCTGATACGGTTTAACTTGCACCAATATAATCGGATTAAGGCTGAAATACTAAGCAGACTCTTAAACGCGCTCGTTTGAACCAAACTACACCGTAGGATTCTTTATGGCGGTCACTTAACACTTTAGTCCATGACGATTCATGTTAGAAATAATGACATAATGACATCATGAATAGTTATTAGCAGAGTTTCGATAATAGTATATGAATTCAGGATTTTAGGTGCTGGAACAAACTGTAGAATAAATAAACATTCATAGAAGACCCTGAGAACAATCTGATCTGGGTCTACATGTACTTTATTTTTTGAAATGTGTTAAAGTACGTGTGTATGGAACAAATGGTTAAATACGTCTTTGTCTGTTCTGTGGTAAAATAGTGCAGAATGAAAGTTATGCAGAAATTCCAATTATAAAAGGGATATTTTTTCATTAAATGACCAATTAAGAGAGGTTTGACTGTACTGTAAGCCAGATACAGTAAAACCCCGCTAATACGACCACTTAATAAACAGCCACTGGCGTCGTTTAAAGCAGGTGGTTGCTTAATACAGGACGAAAGTTATGCAGAAAGCTCCTATAGGAGCTTTCTGCATAACTTTCGTCCTGTATTAAGCTACCACCTGCCTCTGCCGCCCAGAATTATGCCCATTTTTGGTGGTCGCATTAGCGGGGTTTTACTGTAGTTCTTTGCAAAATAAAGATAAATCGTTTAACCCTTTCCTTCATATAAATGTGTTTTCACGCATGTTCAAACAGAGTAGACCCAGGGTCTGCTCTGTTTGCTAATAGAATTTGAAAAATCTATTTCTTTACATTCTAAGAATGTTCCACGTTCCATATCTCATTATAACCATTTTGTCCATGAATATTCAGTAGGTATTGACATTTGGAATAAACATAGAACAGAGAAAAGGTTAACCATTTACCTCGTGGATATTCATATAAGAAGATAATGACATGTTAGGAGCCGTCTGAACTGACTCTTCTCTGTTTGCAACTGTGTAAAATCGTCTCTATCAGTTAACAGATTAATGACTTCAATTGTAATTTCTGATGCAAACAAAGCAGATTCTGGTCAGAAGTATTCTAAAGCAGCCAAATTGACAGGGTTTACGACCGTCTGCCTTTATAATTGTTTCATTGTTTTGTTGTTTGTTTTCTTTTAAATATTGATATTAATTGTAAAGTCTCACTAACACGACCACACAAAAGAAGAAGAATTCCTAACGGTGCTTTCTGCATTACTTTTGCCCTGCATTAACAGATCCCTATGTGGACTGGATTTACACTTTATGTCTATATAAATGTTTCAGTGACATGGTATCGCTTATATGCCCCCTCAAAAGGAGTATACTTCTGGATTTTTATAGCAGGTGGTAGTTCAATACAGGACAAAAGCCATGCAAAACAGCTATTTTACAACAGGTGGTAGCTTATACCAGACAAGAGCTATGCAAAAAAGCTTCTATATGCATTAAGCATCCATGTGCTTTTATAGACTCTTTATAAAGTATATAGTCGTGTTAGTGAGACTTTATGTTAGCCTACTACAGTAATTATGACTCTCATTCGATAACAGTGTCTAATAATGCTCCTGAAATGTTCTATAGTAACTATTTGTCATTCAGTAACAATCTAATACTGCTCCTGAAATGTTCCTTATATAAAAAAAATAAAAAATAAAAATTCGAGTGTTTAGTTATAGTTGTCTTTTAACTATGTCTCCGTTTTATAACTGATTCCTTCGTTGGTGTTCGGTCATCATAGGTTCAGAATTCAACCATACACTGCCAGGTTTTTATTTTCAATAATCAAATATTCCCCTGTTTTCTTTATTAAATTTCATTAATTAACATTCATGCATTCATTGGCTTAGATGGGAGTTGAAAGATCCCATGATTAACTGCGAGATTAGTTTTTATTTAAATGTGTGATAGAAAATTCCAACTAGTATTTGATTTGATTTCGTTTATTTGCTGCATTGTAATATATTTTCCCCAGCGGTCGTACATGTATTTGATGGAAATTCAAATAACCATGCTTCAATTTACTGCAGACAACACTCAAGATTTACACTCAAGAAAAATTCAGCTGCAATTTGTTTTCACTGTGCTCACTTAGCCTCACTAATGCCCAGGAACTGTTTGACGATTGTGTTGTTAACATTATGCAGGTCATCTTCAGGTCATTTGCTGTCCAGCACTATGTGTTCCAACTACCTTCTGCACTCTTAGCAGTTACCTCTTTCAATGCCAGAATTGCCGTCTGCTAGACATATTTTCGTCTGATTCAAGTTTTAGAATGGACGTTTGTTCAATTTCTTTATAAAAAGATAAACATGGTGTCAAACAATTTGGACCCTGATGAGAGGCCGAGTTACTCGCCGCCTCATCTGGATCCAAACTGATTTGCATATGATATTACAGACCCGTTTATGGCAGTGAAGGGGCTAATGTCTGTAGATATTGTCGTCTGTTGCATTTTTTCCTTCTATATCTATTCAAGAATAAATGTCAGAGTGCAAAACAGTTTGGACCCTGATGAGGTGCCAAGTCACTCGGCGTCTCATCTGGATCCAGAATGTTCGCAAAGGTTGTTATAAATGCTACGAACCAAAGCAAAAGCAGCTGGAACAAAACTCATACCTGTTTAGAGGAACAGTTGCTTATATTTCAGAAGTCAGTTGATTGTCTTTGTATGTCCTTGCATAATCAAAATTACTAAATAATAATGTTACTATACTCTCTGTTTTTATATCTTACCCTGCTTAAACATGCTTTACGCAGCCATTTACGCTAGCGAAAAACCTCGCTTGTTATTTCTTATATAAATATTCATCAACAAAAGGGTTAAGTGATTAGATAATAATACGCATGTCTGCTAGAATGATATGAAATTGAAATAGTAACGTGTTAACCTTTATCCTGCCTAAAACATATTGCCTGCTTATACTCAAATAGACGATTTACCCGGTGTCTCAGCTGTTTGCAAATGCGAGTCAGGTGGCGATTAGTGCGGGAATGTTTACTATCAAAGTGGCCGTGTCTTCTCGTTCAGAATAACGATGAAGTTTAACAACCATTCTGCATTTGGATTGTTGACAATATGCTTATTTACCATTTCGGCACCAAATTTCAAGTTGTCGTCTGTAATCTAATTTCACTGAATTTAGTTATGAGTGCACACGGGCACGAGATGCTTTAGCAATGGCACCTACGAGAACCGTCTGATCTGGGTCTACTCTGTTTGCAAAGGCGTACGAAAAGGCGTCTCTATCAGGTAAATAGTTATAATAAACATCTAATATAATAAACAGCTGGTCTCTAAGAACAGAAAGTTTGTTCAATGCATACTGCAGAAAGTCTCTTAAGGGGTTATTTTTTTCTAGTTCTATCTGCATCAACCCACCATATATTTTAACCTTTTTCCCTGTTGAATATTCATGTAAGACATAATGACATCATGCATATTTATCAGGTTTGTCATGGCATAAGGATGGTTCGGCATTGGCATCAACGGTAGAGTCAGATAATTCCATACGTAAACACAACATACCCTGACCAGATGGTTCCTACAGGAGCCTCTGATCTGAGTCTATTCTGTTTACAAAGGCGGGTCAAAAGCATCTATGTCAGATCAACAACCAACAGTTGTTTAATGCAAACTTAACCCTTTCCCTGTTGTATATTCATGTAATAAATAATGACGTCATGAATATTAATAAGATAATTTGTTTGAGAATGGCATTTGAACACAGGACATTTTGGTTCAGGCAGCAGCTGAAGAATCAGATCTTTATTACACCATAAGCAAACAGAGCAGACACTGATCTGGGTTTACTTTGTTTTCAGATGCGTGAAAACTGCACCTATATAAGGTAAAGGGTTAAACAGGTTTCTGTATTGATATCGTCCTGAATAAGCGACTGGCTGTCTTAACCCCTTACCTCATAGTCTATTTAAAGACCCAACCTCTTTGAATAAATCTACCGAAAAGGCGCTTTAACTACAGAAAAGGACACTTTTAGAATTGTGCAGACTTGAAACCATTGTGATAAATAGAGCATTTCCTATGGAGCAAAAGCTCTATTTATCACAATGGTTTCACAATGTGATTTTACAGAGTCGTCAAAAGTCGTCAATATGAGGGAATGGGTTAAACATCTGAGTGGACCCTTTATTGATTTAGAGAGGTTTTACAGTACGGTAGAACCTGTCTTAAGCGGTCATCAAAGAAGGGGTCTATTTCAGGTGGTAGCTTAATGCAGGTTAAAAGTAACATAGAAAGCTCATATAGAAACTTTCTGCATTACCTTTTGACAGCTTTATGATACAAAAGTATAATAACGCCATCTTTACAACATCATTTTTGTTTCAAAAACCATTCTCACAGTAACAAACAGTTTGGATCCTGACGAGATGCCTAGTTACTCGGCAACTCATCTGGATCCAAACTGTTTGCATAGGTAATCACAGATGCGATGATCCAGATAGTGTCACTCATCAGTAGTTAAACTTTTTAATATTGTATATTGCATCAGCCTGTTTTTAAAGACTCCTATGTCGAGAAATGATGCCGTCGCTTTAGCGATAATATATTGCATGTAACCAGCACAACCGTAATGTTCCTAGCAAATACAGTAAAAACTCGATACTACGAACACTCAAATACGTACCATTGTTGCGTTGTGACACAGGTGGCAGCTTAATGCAGGATGAAAGTCATACAGAAAGCTCCTGTAGGAGCTTTCTGCATGACTTTCACCCTGCATTATGGTGGATTTTAAAGGCGGGCAGTTTCTCAATGTACGACGAAAGTTATGCAGAAATCTCCTACAGGTGCTTTTTGTATTATTTCGTCCTGCATAAAACTTGTATATGCATGTAAAGACATATATGCTAATCCATCTATATGTTCATCCATCAGAGTGGTTTTACTCTATTATACAGTAAAACTTCGATTATTCGAACACTAAAATACGTATTATTATCGATCTTTAAGACAGGTGGCAGCTTAATGCATGGTGAAAGTCATGCAGAAAACTCCTCTAGGAGCTTTCTGCATGACTTTCACCATGCATTAAGCAGCCACCTGCCTAAAAGGGTCTAAATTCTTCTATACCGAAAATTCGAATAATCGAGGTTTTACTGTAGTTTGTCGATAATTATGTGAGGCGGGTGTTGTTATGTAATTCTACATCTTCTAGTACCACTGCACATAAATGCATATGACCGTTTATATACAGTAAAGGACATCAGTTAACGATAACAACATTATCCATGTGTAGAATAACCTGTCATAAGCTGCCGTTCGTTTGTTAAATAATGGGTTCTTAACGCTTTATTCCATGAATATTAATCAGATTAATTGTTATAATAGCACAGGTACACATGAAGTTTTAGCCATGGCAGAAACTGTAGAATCATATATATATTATACCACAAGAGGTCTATTCTGTTTGCAAAAGTGTAGAAAGGTGTATTTATAGAGTATATGGTTAAAAGGCATGTGAATGCTTAGTGCAAAATAAAAAGGAGATTTCTGCATTACTTCTGACCTGTATCATCTTCCTTACAGACAAAATAAGACCTATTCTAATGACCTCTTAAGACAGGTTCTATTGTATTTGATGAAGTTACTGAAATTTAAAGTGTCACAGTTCATAGATTTTTCCCGAATAAGGTTGACACCCACTGCACTGCGTGCATGCAACACAATGCAGGGGGCATGTGATTTGATGCTTGTATCCTGAGTCTATGACCTAGTATTACATGAGTATTCCAACAGACAACTTTTGCAATATATTGAATACAAAATGTGTTACCAAAACAAGCAACAACACTGTAGAATATGGATACATTTTGTACAGATAGCAGAGAACCCCCCCCCCCCCCCCCCCCCCATTTACCGGCCGTTTGTAACACAGTCATAGTCATTTTCAGTGCTGAAGTCCTTTTAGTGTGCTATAGACAGGACAGTTAGAAAGTATGATATTTTATCGTGACATAATTGCCTTTCACAAAAGACCCTGATAACGCGTACGACCCTGCTTTAGTTGCAAGAACATTTTGAAAGCAGAAGCTGTTCAGCAAGGCATTACCTATACAGTCTTAACCATTCCCTGTTCTATGTTTATTTCAAAGTTCAATTCCTACTGAATATCATTGGACAAAATAGTTACAGTGAAATATAGAAGGTGGAATACTGCAGTCATTTTAGAAAGTAAAAAGACAAATCTATCAAATTCAAATTGCAAACAGAGCAGACCCTGATCAGACGGCTCCTATATGAGCTGTCTGATCTGAGTCAAATTCGTTTGCAAATGGATAAAAATGCGTTTATATGTAGGAAATGGTTAACATCACTAGTTCTGTAAATAGTAGGTATAAGGGAGGCAACACTTGACTAGTTTGAGAGAATATTATTTCATCATAATCACAATATAGATTGAATATATCAAGCATATAGCAAATAGAAATATCAGCATATATTGATACGAATTGTTGTAAATTGCCGGAAAAGGAAATATTTATTCTTTTTTATATAGTTTATACTTTTTTGTGGATCATAATACGATACACATGCTTACCTAAGAGACCGCACAAGGACAATCTCGTTATTTAAGAATCTGGATACACGAACACATCCAAGTATATTAATACATTAATCACACCCTAGTGAAACTTTTAACAAAAAGTCAGTGAAAAAACAAAAATACACTACGCGTATTCCGTTTAACGGAGAGGAGTATTGTAAAATTAACTTGGATTATGTAGATGGCTGGTAGACATTTTATTAACCCTTCTCTTGCAGAATTTTAAAACACATATCTCCTTCTTTATCCATGCCCTGTTGTATAAGTACATAGATATCTTCACTGTGTGCAGGTATTTCGCTATGCAATCACTGCTGTGGAGTGCACTGGTTGCACAGTCAATTTGTAAATAGTGCAGACCCTGATGAGACAGCTCATGCAGGAGCTGTCTCATCTGGGTTTTCACTATTTACAGGTAGGTATATTGACGTGAATAGCAAGCGAAGAGTTAAACGTAAGTTTTACATTTTATTGATTCACTGCACGCTAAGCAGTCGTTTGCAAAACATGTCATCTGCAACAGAATTATGTATTCTTACATTTTTCTTCTTCCTCCCTTGCCCTGTTCTATATTTATTCTAACTTTTAATACCTACTGAATATTCATGGACACAGTGGCTATAGTGAAATATGGAAGGTGGAGCATTGTAGCCATTTCAGAAATGGAAGAATTCGATCTTTCAATAACCCGATCAGACGGCTCCTTTAGAATTTGATCTGGGTCTCCTCAGTTTGCAAATGCTTGAAACAACATTTGTATGAAGGAAATGGTTAAACATAATCAATGGTGTGTAGTTTGTAAAATAGTTTGAATATCGAAAACTTCTTTGGTAGAATGTATCGCCTGCTTCATGTTTCACATTTTATTTGTTTTGCACTTTCTTTCTGAACGTATTCCCGGATACTAACGTTTGACGATTTAGCAAATGAGAAGAATTAAGTGATTCCTGTAGGAGCCGTTTTATCAGAGTTTGTTCTGTTTTCTAATGAAATTATCATAGATTTAATCCTACAATTTCTACCAGTACAAACAAGTCATGTGTAAATACGTACACTGTAATAAAAATATAGCTAATAACTGAATGAGTGGCGGTTCGCAACAAAATTATTTACTCTCTCTCTCTCCCCCTCTCTCTCTATATCTCTCTCTCTCTGCCTCTCCTTAACACCCCAAATCAAATATTTGTTCTGAAAAGAAGCTGAGATAAGAAAACATCTGGGCAATACAAATTATAGCCAAATGTATATTTCAACTTGCTGATCATTTCCCAACCAAGCATATTTTGCAACTACATCCATTCGTCTTCACAAAACTGTAAATGAATTCCTCATCTGTATCCAAACTGTTTAAACTATGTCCCATCTGAATTTATCTTTTTCACAAAGACATTATACGTTTGCTAGTGTTAGCATTTGTGAAATCAATGAATAATCATATTCGTTCAACGACAAAAATGGTCATGCAAAAAATACGTTTATATATTTTTCTCATGTTTTTTTTTTACTTATAAACCGCCATGTATACATGTAACAGGTGGTATAATAATAAAAGAGATGTACTTCGGGAAATAATGTTTATAAATCAATCATTAAATGATTACTAATGATTATCAAAGATACCTGAAAATGATACGAGACGTTCTGCCATTCTAAGAGGTATCCATGAATGAAGTTTTTGGAGACCTGTATGATAAGTAGGAGATGCGTTCCATTCCAGGCATCATTATGACGGAGTGATGGAACGACAGGACAGGCAAGATCTCAATCTCAGGGCAGAATTGTCGTTCGTTACTCTCGCATACACCTCTGCGATGGGCTCAATGATAAGAATCTAAACAAAACCAAACGTTTGTGTTTTATGGTTATATTGAAATAGTCAAATCAAGAATAAATTAATTTGAGAGAATAATTATGAACTATTTTCATGCCGCATTACGCATGCGATTATTGCGCAAATGTAAACAAACAAAATGGAATAGATGAATTTGTCAACTATAACTCAAATTCATATGTCTGCTCACTTTTTCGAAAACAGTTTTCACAAACTGAAGATTCCGAACTGCTTGTAAGGGCACTAAAGTACTGCTATCGCCCAAAAGGGCATACAACTTATTGGGAAATTTCCCGCCGTTTGATTTTCTTCTGTTGGTTTCAAACTGTCAACTGTCAATTCGAACACAATGGTCTTGTGACTAAAAGTCACGTGATTTCGAACTACTTTCTGGATCAACTTCTAAGGTGTGTGAAATGTGACCGAGTGCAAGAGAGGTGCAATATCTATGTATCGGCCGTCGGTTTAGCCCGGATCATAAATCAATAACAGCACTGATTGTTTCGGACAAGATATATCGACACCCTAAGCGTCATTTCTGTGACGTTTTGATCATATTTACTCATTCAGCTATATCGGATATGGTGTTTATAGCAATGTTTGTTGAAATATGTTCATAGCTTTAATGGCCTACCTATGCTCTGAAGCGAAACTGTTTATATCATCTTGAGAGGTCACCTGATGTTCATTGCTGTGAACTTTTGTGAAAATCCATTCGTTGGATTAGGATATTTTGTTAAAAGAAAGTGTTAACGACACACAGCGAAAAGTAAAATAGGAGCCATGCAGGACACACCACATACAAACACATAGCTGCCCGAACAACACCACAACAAGAAAACGGAGCAAATGTACATATATATCAAAACACAAACACACACACACACACACACAAAGACAAAACAAACAAATAATAGGGGGAAGATCGAAGTGCCGCCTTGGAACGGTCAGTGACAACAGTCACTGGGAGGGGAGGGGTTAAACCGGTTATGGGGCGCTCTACCCCACACATACCATCTCCACCCTAAAAGTCAAACAGTGTAAATAAACATATCCTCTCTCCGATTAATCTGCAGCAACTGCGATGGCAAACACAATGGTAAATTGCATGTAGAATGAAACATATTTAACTGAAATAAACTGTACTCAATTACTGAGCTGCATCTAGAGTAAATGTAGAAAAGTAATAAAGGGTACGACATTTGATTTATATTATCCCCTGTCCATATATATAAACTGTATATACTACCATAACGGTTTAATGATTCTGAACATATGACTCCTAATGGTCACATTTCCTATATAAATTGGCTATTAGAAAGTAACAAAGGGCCATACCTCTGATACTTACTGGCGGACAGACTGTAGCAGTATTTGATGTATTTGAAAGACTTATTTATATATACATGTATAGTCCCATCATGTTTCAATTAAATCTGTTTGTATAAACCGTGGGATGAAAAAAACGATATGACACAATCAGTTAGACATATATTTCACTTTAGCATAGCACTATACACAATATTGACATTTTGCTGTACGGACAATAAAGAATGTCGTAATTTCGTTATAACTCATAAACTTCTTAAGCAAGGCTACAGATATCATAAAATTCGGAAAGCTTTTTCAAAATTCTATTATCGAAATTTACCCCTCATTAGTAAATATAACTGCAATTTACGGACGTTACTGCAACAATGTATTTCTCATCCAGATTTCTATGGTGATGTTATCTACAAACTTAGGAAATTTCGGGGTCATATCCATTTTCATGATTTGTTTATTAAACGCATTAAAACTTTTAAGGAAGAAAGGTTATGACCCTATTATACACACTGCATGTTTGGTTATCGACCCATTTACAATCGGTCGCTACGCTTTCCTCTTTGCTTGCACTTGTCAGGCCGAGGGTAGTACTCTATGATGGTATACTCTTAAACCCAAAAATGGGATGAGCTTACCAGACTCATGTATTACATTTCCTCTGTCGTGCCCTTAACGGCTTCCCTGCAGTTGTTCTGTCTTCAGCAAAGTCATTGAGTACATATTTGACGAACTTTCACAGTTGTTATGCTATGTTTTACATTTTGTACTGTGATTACTGTCTTCTATGTTGTGGGAAATCCGGCGGGGATACATTTATTTACAATGTTTGTTTAGCTAGGGTGACTTTGAGATAAGTGTGAGGTTAGGACGTCCGTAAACCGGTTTAAACCCCCAGTGGTGATTTTGCTACTGACCGTTCCAAGGCGGTTCTCTCTTTGTCACCCTTACTTTTGTTTGTCTTGTGTCTTTGTGCTTGTGTTTTGTTCATGTTTGTCTCTGGTGCTTGTATATTTGTTGTTTTTTCTGCGTTCTCCTCGTGTGTTTGCGGGTTTGTTTGTGTGAGTGTGTGTGACATGCTGTGTATCGATTGCGTCTTGTATGTGACTTTCTCCTGTATGTGCGTGTATGTGTATACATTGCTATATAAATTGCTTTATGTCGGTGTTTTGGTGATGGTGGCGATTTGTGTGTTTCCTGCTTGACTTTACTACTTTTTCATTTATTGAATTTTCAAGACAATTTGTGTTTACCTCGATATTTCAGTGAAGTCGCTAGACCATCATCAGCGGTTGTGAGATCTGGTAAGGAAGTGTTAGATGACCGTTCTGAGTTATGGGGATTTAACAATATGGATATTCCAGAAAAAGACACCAACAGTTTTAGTTGACAATTATTCACTTGTTCCATATATATTTGACACACATATAGTTAATCAAATTTCATTTGTAGATGAAACAAATTTTGTTATTCCAGAATGTATTGACCAGTTGATAAATTGAGGTAATATCTCCAGGAAACACGGCACATCATAACGATGCAAGTGATAGAGTTGTTAATGGTAGATATTGTGTACATTGGGTACTAGATCTAGTATGTGACGTCAACATTATTGGACTGAGAGATGCATGTAATTATATAGCAAACAACTGATGTTACAACAATGAAGATTATACATGTATATGCATGAATGATCTCAAAGTAATTATGGAGAAAACAATATTGAACACGACACTTACAATTTGTGGCAAGTCAGGCGAATTGTATATGTAATAAGCATAAAGCATGGGCACATGGACTATAAAAGGACTTAAAACGTTTACTTCATTTTACCTTAAATGTCTAGTAAATATTGCAATAACAACTGTAAAAAATAGGAGATTCTTTCAAAGCGAAAGCATCAATGTCAAAAATGTACAGGCTCGGTTTTATAGAGTCTACTCGTGAAAAGTGTTGTTGTTTTTTTTTAAAAATTGCAACACTACTCACATCTCCCACCCCACCCCACCCCACCCCAACACATCCCACCCACCCCACTAGCACGACTCAAGAGGCATTAAATTTGCATAACTAAAAGCGTCGAAACTGTTGATCCGAAAGGACCAGAAAATATAACAGCACTGACCCGATTTTGAGGCTGCAACACGACCAGTTTAACACCTGTTGTTGTAAATTACAGACATTTTTAATTAGGAGATCCTTCAAAAGAAAGAGTAACAATGAGAAAAGAGAAAACATCCGACTCGATTTTATTCAGTTTATTCATGAGCAGTTGTTACAAGTTCAACAGTACTCACACCAACTAGCACCGACTTAAGCGATATTCAGTTGGCATGACTAAAAACTTGAAACTGGTGACCTCTTCTAAAGCGAAAATGAGCAATGCGTAAAGAGAAAACTGCAGACTCTATCCATGGGTAGTTATTACAAGTACATCCCTTAATACATCCCTAGCACCGGCTTATTCATTTTTGTAAATAAAACATTGAAACTGATGACCAGAAGGACTAGAAAATATGACAAAGCTGGGGTGACTTTGAGGCCGCCACACGAGAACGTAAAACATTCTTGTTGTGAAGTACATACATCCTGAAAGTAGCAAAGAGCAATGCGAAAAGAGAAAACATACAGACTCGGTTCAATTAAGTCTATCCACGAGCAGTTATTAACAGTGAATGATGAAAGTATGGAGATGTATTTCATGAAAAACTCGTCGTTGCATTCCAAGTGGGCTAATATGTGCGTTAACCATTTACTATATCTATGACTAATCATGTATGATATAATGCACTCGAGAAAATTAATTAGACTCATTTCATTAATGACATATGCTCCAGGAAAGTATTTTGGCGTGAAAGAAAAGGTATAGTCATACATCTTTCATGGAGGAAGGTAGAAAATGCTAAGCAATAAGCTGCGGTGAACAATCATGGTTCGTATACATTAACAAAAATACTAGAAACTGTTGAAATGGTGGATATAAACAATTCTGAAGGGAGGTGATCCCCTGAGAGCAAGCATTTCAACACAAAAAGAGAAAATTGCAGACTCGGTTTTATTGAGTCTGTTCATGAACAGTAATTGAAAGTGCAACACTGATCACGCCCCCTAGCACCGGCTTAAGCGGTATTCAATTTTCAGAACAAGAAGTACTGAAATTCATGATCTCGAAGGATCAGAAGGTATAACAACACTGAGAATGAGGTACGGGGCGACGTTTTACGGCCGCCATACAAGCACTTAACACCTGATGTTGTGAAGATTATAAATTCTGAAGGGAGGTGATCCCCTGAGAGCAAACATTGCAACACAAAACGAGAAAATTGCAGACTCGCTTTTAGTCATAAGCAATTGGGAAACGTGTACTGCTGCAATACCAGTTGGGTTTAGCCCCTTAAAGATTTTTGAATGACATTATTATTTGTGACATCAACCAGGTTATGTTGTTTTGCATTGACAACTGATAGCACTAAACTATAAGCGTGCCGCATAATTTGTGAGATCATTCATGGAAATCCAAGTGATGAACAATACAATGATGGCAACAGATGGAGACCATATATCTTAGCTATCCCAAATGCAGTTCTAAATTGGTCAAAACCTTAGCCCAACAGACCCTGCACTGTCTGTGTCAAACTGCAAGCTGTCGCTACCTAGCCTTGACTCATCTGGAATATGAGACACCCCATTATTTTTTTTAAGAAATGATACCCAGAGTTGAAGATTCTGTCTGATACCTGCTGTTATCCGGAGTCTGTTTTGTATACCTATCATCGAGTCATAGAAACGCCTTAGAAATACGTTACATGACCGCTCTACTAAACATGTGGACCATGATGGTCCTGATATCGCTCACACGACAATCAGAGGATACGATTTTCAAAGTGTCTACTATACGTTTCTATAGAAATCTGACAGCCCCTGGGGCAGGGCCTCGTTTGACCCCAAGAACATAATCCATATAACTTTTGTAGAGGACTTCAAGATGATGCTATGGGCCAAATATGAAAGCTGAGAACCTTCCAGTTCCAGAGGAGAAGATTTCAAAGTTTTCACAATAATTTATGTAATATATAAAACAAGGCTCCCTTGGGTATGTTCAATTTTAATCCCAGAGGTATGTGTATAACTTTTGTAGAAGACCTGAAGTTAATGCTATGTGGCAAATATGAAAGCTGAGAACCTTCCAGTTTCAGGAGAAAGTTTTCAAAGTTTTCACTATATGTTTATACATAAAACAGGCACCCCTGGGGCAGGGCCGATTTTTACCCCAGGTACATAATTTATATATATTTTTGTAGAGGACCTAACGATAATACTAAGTGCAAATACGAAAGCTAAGAAACCTCCAGTTTCGGACTGTTTCACTGTATGTTTCTAACTTTCTATAGAAATACTACCCCTGGAGAATGGCCAATTTTGACATCAGGGGCACAATTTATATAACTTGTATAGAAAACTTACAGATGTGCCTAATATCAAAGCTGTGAACCTTCCAGTTTCAGCAGAGAAGATATTCACTTTATGTTTGTCTAGAAAACAAGGCGACCTTTGGACAGCGCCAAAATTTACCCCAGGGACATAATTTATATAACTTTGTAGAGGACCTACAAATGATGTTGTGTACCAAAAATAAACTAGAACTGTAAGCCAAAGGCTAACGAATACCCCCCCCCCCCCCCACCTGTCTGCTTGTCAGAACACCTATCATCAATCTGAACATATGTACATACAGAAACGTGAAGAGATTTAAAAACAATACATGCCCCAACCCAATTTATGTAATAAAAATGAAGAATAATTCTTAGAAATAAGACCCTTTCATGAGGTTTTTGTCAAATCCAAAGTTCTAAAGCTAGGTACCTTTTCAGAAAAACATTAAGTTCAAGGACCATAACTCTGACAAACATTATTCAACCAGACCGATATTTGAACTTAAGCTGTACCTCATCTAGATTTATTTTTATGTCAAATATGAAGTTAATATCTGCAACCACTTCCAAAGAAAGACCGGAAAACTGAAAATTTGACAAAAAAATAAAGTTCAAGGGCCATAAATCTGGCAAAAATTATTCAACCAGACTGAGATTGGGAATTAAGCTGTAAATCATGTAGAGTTAGCTTTATGCCAAATATAAAGTTAATATCTGCAACCACATCCAAGAAAAGTCCGGAAAACTGAAAATTTGACAAAAAATTAAAGTTCAAGGGCCATAACTCTGGCAAAAATTATTCAACCAGACTGAGATTGGGAATTAAGCTGTAAATCATGTAGAGTTAGCTTTATGCCAAATATAAAGTTAATATCTACAACCACTTCCAAGAAAAGCCCGGAAAATCCCAAATTTGAAGAAAAAAATTAAAGTACAAGGGCAATAACTCTGGAAATAATTATTCAACCGGACTGAGATTGTAACATAAGCTGTAACTTATACAGATTTAGCTTTGTACTAAATATAGAGTTGATATCTGGAGTCACTTCCATAAAAAGTCCAGAAAACCGGAAAACATTGGTACGGGACTAAAAAGGGGAGATAACTCCTGAAGTAGTGGTCCGATCATAACGGAAATATGCGGTGCACAGGTTTATATGGTTATATGGCTATATATGAACTTTCAACAAAATTGAAGCAAAACTGTAGAAGAAGAAGGCCGGACAAAATTGTGTCCACGGACGGACAGACGGACGGACGGACAGACGGACAGACGGACAGACGGACAACCTGATTCCAGTATACCCCCCCCCCCAAACTTCGTTGTGGGGGGTATAAAAATGAGTACCCTGTAAATTCAGAGGAGAAGATTTTTAAAGGTTCAAATTGTTGACGACTAACGCCACACATCAGGTGATCACTAAACGCATCTGAGCATATTGTGCTCCGGTGAGCTAACATTGAAGGATTACCAACCATAGATTGAAATTCACGTAAGCAGGCCTTCTTTTGATCAAGCATACTTACAAGCATTTCATGTAGTTCCTCGTGTTTATGTAAAAGGGACGCGAATAAGCATGTACACTGAATCCAGTTCTAAGCCTAACAATATCAGGTTAGTGCAGTGATCAATAGATTCCTCAATGGCGAAAGGTACGGAGTGTTCACAGCACACGTAGGTAAATGTATTATCCATGGCTTCACCATTATTGAAAAGAAAATTGACATATATACCAGAAAGGCACCAGTTCATGTCACTGCCTTAATCATCATATGTTTGGTCTCCTGAACAGGCTTGAGGACAAACTCATCACTGAGGGGCAAGTCCATGCGCCCAGACTCCATAGACCCTGGCTGCACCACCGTCAACTCTGCCAACTCTACATATTGACCTGGTATTATTTTGTTTTTAAGTGCTGGCTACACATGGAAAGCCGATCGCCGAGTGGACGCAAGATGTTGGGACAGGGTTTTGATCTAGAAGCGAAGCTGTCACTTTACTTGGGCCTGCAAACAATTAAAAACCAACGCCTTGAAAGTTCCCAACTGACTAATTAGAGAGACCTCTGGCTGGTGGGGTGGGGGGGTAGTTGGCCCTAGTTGGTCACTCTTGTGGAGTCGCTGTTGCTGGATGACACCTAGAGCTGGATATCGCCCCTCGCAGTTATACTGGCTCCCAATATCGCCTAAGAGGGGGCTATTGTCTCCGCTTCAACCATCACCATTGACGGACCCTTGCTACAGGCTGAACGTCTTTGGCTCATCGTATGTGGATGATAAAATAAAATAAAATTCCTTTAAGAATCTATCAAATGAAACAAATTTGGTTTTGTTTGCCATTCGAATATTGTAACAGGATCATACTGCACGTGTGCCAGTTGGTGGGGGTGTAACTGATATGAACACTGAAAAGTGATTAGAAATCAATAGCTTAACAACATAGATCTACATTTAAAGCTTAAAGCAATTGAAACAGATCCAAATAGATATTATTTCTTTTAACCTACATATCTGTTAACTTTATTATTCATCATCTTACTATACATCATTGATTGTCAATAAAATATCCAACCTTAGATCCTGTTTGAAACTGATGAGCAACTTGACCGAGTCCATTCAGCGCGCAAAGTTTATTATATTTACAGCATTCCTAACCAAAACAAAGAGTGGCGTAACAGGATTACATAAAATACCTTATTAAACGAGTCGTCGGCCTCGATAATAGCATTTTACACGTATTAATAAAATAGGTATAATATGAATTATACGGAAAAAACAATATGGCTGGTAACCGAACTCGTCTGTAGACCAACACAGTTCAGTAAAATAGCACAAACTCCACAAAAACATGGCGCAAACAAAATTCGTGCAACGAAAGATTATAATTTTAAAAACTGTGACGATGGTACAATCGAGTATACCATAGCATTTTAGTCGTCTACAGTGTGAATATGACACCATCATCCCACTCACCTTTTATTAGTTGCGAATCAGAAGACAACAAGCAAGGTTTTACGCAAGCGAGATTTTTTTATTTATTTTTTTAAATCGTTTATTATCCCCGTAATTGGTGTATGAGGAGCGGGGAACCATCCCTCTCTACACCTCACAAACACATATAACATGTTATATTATATACACATTTGAAATATTATAAATGTTTGCTCAAAGAGTGAATTTAAAACATTTACAGGACCCTCAAATACCAAAGAGGATAAATAAAAACAAAAAAAGAACAAAAACAAAAGAAAGAAAAAACTGAAAAAAGAGCTTTGCAAATAAAGGAAAAAAGATAAACAAAAACAAAAACCTCTGTGGCCAGTATATTTTAGTGTTAAAAATCTTTTTTGTTGTCTGCTACAGGTAGCTGTATATTTTCTTAAGTTATAAGATGTATTACTTTATCCCAGCTCTTTTTAAATTCTGTTTCTTTGTTTTTTTCCAAAGCTACGTTATGCGCGATATTGTATTTAAAAGAGATATACCTCTTTAGACCGAGTAAAGTAGGCATGTTGTCTTTACTACTACATTGAAAAAGGTACATTTTAAAAAAAATAATAATGTTATTTTTTGCTATGTCCATATCGGCTAAATAACCAAACATTATAACATTGGCATTTATCGAAAGAAAAGGGCTGTCTTCAAAAGTCAAAAAGTCTCTTATGATTGACTGACTGATAGGGCAATGCCAAAATAGATGTTCGATGGTTTCTGGTTCTGTTTTACAAAAATTGCAATGCATATTTTCGGACAGCTTTATTTTATGCAGGAAATAGTTTGTTCCTAAGATGCGGTGTAGAATTCTCACTTGAAACCATTGCATAAAGGAATCATATGAAATTGAAAAAGGCAAACTGAAAATCTTTCTCCAATCAGTTATAGTTAAGTTTTTGCACGAGTCTAATTTGGTACACCATGAGGTTTTACATGCTGGTTGCTCAGGTGATTTATTTAGGCAGTTATACATTGGTTTCGAACCTTTTTCCTCTCTGAATAGAATGTAGATGTAAGGGGGAATAAAAGGTCGTTGTAAATCAGTTAATTCTGATATACTTAAATTAATTGATTTAAATAGTTTTTCTATCGCTAATTTCATGCCACGATATATTAAATGGTTGGTTTGTAAACCGTAAGTTTGGTTCAGTTCATCAAGGCTTATTATAGAGTTTCGAGCATTCAAAATATCACCAATGCAATTTATTCCTGCATTGTACCATGTTTTTAAAAAATACGCTCTTTTGTGCAATTAAAATATGTTCATTGTAAAATAGAGGATAATGTTTAATTCTGTCTTTTTCAATTTCCTGACACTTGATCAGGTTTGAAAATGCTTTGAAAGTATCTGACCAGAACATATTTGTGCATTTTCGAGAAAGAGCTTCAAAAAAGTGTGCTCCAGAATGAAAAACTTTATTAATATCTACAGTTGACTTTATTATGTCTGACCAACCTCCAGTTTTCAAAATTAAACGCTTCATCCATGTAGTTTTTAGAGCATTTTTAAAAGCACTCAGATTTATCATTCGAAGCCCGCCATAAGCATATTCTTGTACAATAACTGATCTTTTTATTTTGTCTTTACCATTCCAAATGAAATCGTACAGTATACTGTTTGGTTTTTTCAAAAGTTGCTCAGAAGGGTTTGGAAGAGCCAAAAAAAAGGTGATTAAGTTTTGCTATCAAGAGACTTTTAACAACCGCAATTTTACCTATCGGTGTCAGTATTCGCCTTTTCCAGTGTTTTATTGTATTTCCAATTTCCATTAATTTTGCGTTGAAATTTAAGCCTATCATTTTTTCCAGGTCTACGTGGAAATGTATCCCTAACATATGAAATTGCTGCTGATTCCATGCTAATTTCCATTTAGTTTTTATAGTGTCTGAACTGTACCTTTTCTTACCAATCCATACGATCTTTGTTTTGTCAAAATTTATATTTAGTCCAGAGTAGTTTGAAAAGATAGCAAGTGTGTCAAGAGTTTCATTTAAGGACTCGTCTGATCCATCAAGGATAAAACTTGTGTCGTCGGCAAACTGGGATAGTTTGTGTTCTATCTTATTAATAGTTATGCCTTTTATATTACTGTTTGATCTTATCTTGATTGATAAAATTTCAGCGCATAGAATAAATATATAACATGATAAAGGATCGCCCTGCCTGCAGCCGCGCTCAATCCTAAAAAAATCTGAAAGGAATCCACACTGTGTTACACTTGATTTCGCATCTGCATAAAACAAATTAAACCATTTTTGTATTGAAACACCAAAATTGAAGTGTTTTATAGTTTTGTTTACAAAGGTCCATGACAATGAGTCAAAAGCCTTTTCAAAATCAATAAGTAACAACATACCCGGAAGCTCAAACTCTTCTGTGTAGTGCATTATATCGTATACAAGTCTTGTGTTTTCTCCAATGTAACGCCCTTTAATAAATCCTGTTTGATCTGTATGAATTAATTTTGGTAATAATGATTTGATTCTATTTGCTATACATCCAGTACCAATTTTATACACCGTGTTTAATAGAGTGATGGGTCTCCAATTTTTAAGGTAATGTCTTGATTTGTCTACTTTTGGAATACATGTAATTAGACCTTGCGTTTGAGTACAGGTCAAAGCGAGATATTCAAAGAAATGTATCAAGAAGGTTTATGATGCCAGTCAAATATAAGAAAATATTAAGAGAAACCAGTAGCACCAGTTGCATTGTATGCCTGACCCGCTGATCCTCCACAGGACTTCCAATTAACTTTTGGTGGTTTTCGAGGGTACAAGTAATTTTGAGAAGTACATTGTTCAAAGGCTCTGGTGTATAATATCCATTGGTGGAGTATTTCGCAATTGTCTCTGTATGGCGAGTTTACAACGTTTTATACTCTACTCTCAAAGGTGTGACCCTGATCGCTGTGAATCTGAATGAATAATACATGAAGAATTGTCCAAATAGAGCCGGAACAGTGGACATATATGTTTGGTTTCTAGCGGGTACAGTCTGAGCATATGTAGTAAAATGTTATGTTGCTTGAAGCCACCCTTAGACCTTTCCTGAGATAGAAATGAAAAAGCAGCAAAGTCAAGCAGGAAAAGCCACACACAAAACGCCACCATCACCAAAACACCAACAGAAAGCAATTTATTTAACAATTAATACACATACACACATACAGGAGAAAGTCACAAACAAGACGCAATCACCACCAACACATCGATAGACAGCACGTCACACTCTCACACACACACACGCGCGCGCACACAGCCAAACACACGCAAACACACGAGAAGAAAGTCAATTCAAACTATCTCCATATGATATGTTCTAAAGCTATGATTCAGAGGAGCTACAGGTTTGATGCCTATTTTGCGCCTAATGCATGTAGGGCAAGAATGACTTTCGCTTCTATATTCCTCTCAGAATTATGCCAATATGAACGTTTTCTAGCTTGCCAAAGTGGCTTCTCTACCCTGGTGACCCGTGACATCGGCACATCAGATATTAAAGTTGACCTATGGGGCGTGAGCAGTGTTGCACTTTCAATTACTGCTCATGAACAGACTCAATAAAACCGAGTCTGCAATTTTCTCTTTTTGAGTTGCAATATTTGCTTTCGGGGGATCACCTCCCTTCAGAATATATAATCTTGACAACAGCAGGTGTTAAGTGCTTGTGTGGCGGTCGTAAAACGTACTTCATTCTCAGTGTTGTTATACCTTCTGATTCTTCGAGATCATGAATTTCAATACTTCTTGTTCTGAAAATTGAATACCGCTTAAGCCGGTGCTAGGGGCTTGAGCAGTGTTGCACTTTCAATTACTGCTCATGTACAGACTCAATAAAACCGAGTCTGCAATTTTCTCTTTTTGTGTTGCATGTTTTGCTTTCGGGGGATCACCTCCCTTCAGAATGTATACAACGTGTATGGAGGCATTGTGCTTCAAGACTGTTCTATTACCCAATTGGTATCTGTCTTTAGAAGCGGAAGAATAATCACCAAAGATGAGGCTCGTCCTGGGGGTCCTCTGACCGCTGTGTCTGACAAGGACACAGATGCTGAGAAAGCAATAGTTGGGAAGGATGCAAAATGCACACAGTTGAACAGATATGGAAAATATACTTCGTCAGCGGTTTTGTTTTATTTTAAACGAAACGCTAGACCTGCGTAGGCTTCGTACCCACTGGTTACCGCATTTAATAACCTCTGAGCAAAAGAGGGGATAGAAAAGCTTCTGCCATGATCGTCAAATATTAAAGCATGACCTAAGACGTATCAGAGATCTTTTAACAGGTGATGAGACGCTGTTGTACTGTTTAGCCTAAACATAGAGCAATAAAGAACATATTAAAATGTGGGTGGTTGAAAATAATGGCAGGCCAATAATTGCTCAGCGGAGCAGGAGCCTCAGGCGGATTATGTATGCCCTGTTCTTTGACTCAGCTGGAAGTGTGGATCAAGTCCCTGTCCCTGAACACAGTAGTGTAACTGGTATATTTTACAAAGAAAATGTCATCTCTGCTGTTCTCGACCACTATACAGTTAAACGTCGAAGGTCAGTGGCGCGCGGCATCAAGCTGCTACATGACAACGCACTGGTCCGTCGTTCAGCCATAGTACAGATCTCTCCCCTTATGACGTTTGGTCGAATCCATAGATTAATTCATGCTTAAGAGGGCACCGCTTTGAAACGCACAGCGCAATTTGGAGCGCTCTATATCAACAACGCTTACAAAATTAATTTTCCTAGTGACCTTTACGCCTGGAAAAGTGTGAACAGCCAGGAGCTATCCAACGATGTTGTTCTATAGATAACATTGTTTATGACGAGAATAATTGCTATGCAGGTAAATAACACGAACAGGGGAGGGCGTCTAGTTTCTGCTCAAACGTTAGACAAGTACAAGCTTTCCACAAAAGGAGTGCGTCTGGTGACTGACTGACTGACAGACTGTCTGAAATAGTTTCGTATTTAGAACATAGGCTGTAATGTATATACATGCAGTCTGAGTGTCAACATATTGGAACTTTGTGAGAATCTCATCTGGATCAAAACTGTTTGCTAATGCAAACACAATTACCCGGTAACAATCCTGTGCCGAAGAAAATGAAACACACTGTGACTCGTTGATACTTTGCTAAACCACATAATAGTGTAGATTCCGGCAATCGGTGATCAATGTATGAATATACGCGATCATCCTGTTTCCTCAGTTATTAAACATTGGGTGCTTACACATGTATAACTAGCGTAACTTTTACTTCTTCCGTTAAAGCTACAGCAACAAAAACAACGGCGTCATCATTGTAATCATCAGCAACATTAGCAGTAGCGGCACAATCGCCATCACCAATGTTATATACAAAAGGTGATAACGATGATAATGTGATGATGCTGCTGCTGATGATGATGATGATAACGATGATGATGTCTCTCCATGTAGCTTTAACCATTTATCTCATGGTCCTTTATATACCTTTGCAACAGCGTAGACCAATATCAAACGTGTCATATCAGTTGTCGTCTCATGTTCTGCTCCGTTTGCTTTATATTTCTACATGTAGTCTGATTCTATCAGCAATTGCATTAAAGCGTCCTTATTTCATATTATAATACAATATTTAAATTACTTAATGTTCATAATGGGCGGACGGTGTATTGTGAGATTATTTTTCGGGTAAAAGGTTAATGGAACAATGTCATAATCAGACAGGTTAGGACTGATCAAACTAACTAGATCTGTTACATGTACTTGCTAACATTGGATTCTGGTTCAGACTCGGTTTAAACCCGCAGTCGCATGCATTCAATAATACGCATGTTTATAAATTAAGTGTCTATAGAGGGCTATATAGAAACTATTGAAACTCTATCGAGAGCTTCTGTTGTAAATTATAACCTGTTTTAATGAGGAAGTCCCAACAATGAACGCATATTTTCATTAATATCATAAAACTTAGTATTTGTTATGCACATTTATCATTATGAACATTGTCAATTTGAACTTATATCGAAAAATGCCCCTGTGATACAAAATAAACCAATTCATCAATATTTATAATTTTTTCTTCAATAAAGTATTATCGGCCGTTTCCGTTCAAATTTTCCGCGTTTTGCCAAAGATCACCCGATCCCTCCACTGTTTGTGTAATATCTTCTATCGGAAGTGGTCGGAGATACACGGATAGCGCGAACAGATGCGAAATTTAAACCTAACACGATTAAAACTTAAACATCGGGGGATAAAATCGGGTTCGTCGATATCAAACACATGGATGTTTTGTCTTTTTCAACGTTTGTTGGATAGGTTTTCTTGCGATATACTATTTTTCAGCATATAAACTGATGAGTTTTGTATATTTTAGGTGTTTTTGAAACGCGTCGAATGTAGGGACCTCCCCTTTAAGCGGTCATCAAAAGGAGATCTAGTTATTGGTCTGTAAGGCAGGTGGTAGTTTATTGCTGATCAAAGGTAAAGTAGAAAACTTCTATATTCGAAAAATGAATGGTCGCTTAGAACAGGTTCTACTGTATATCAATACGGATCGGTAAGTTTATATCCCGTTATATATGTTTTATTTACATATTTGTTATTTATATATCACTCTCGTGGATATGACAAACTGCGTCTGTATTCGAAAACGCATTTATTAAGATTGTTATCAAAACATAAATTTATAAACGAGGCTTAGAATGTTCACTGCTTTACTATTAGATCATTCAATAATAGATAAAATATGAGGACACGTGTACTGCTATTGTTGTAACTCCGGCGTCCGTGTTGTTGTTGTGGTCGTCGTCGTTGCGGTCCGAAAACTTTAATGTTGGTTATTAATTTTTAACTATTTATGGAATAGCATGGAACTTTACACTTATTCACGGTCAAAGGCGCTACGATCGAACAGATGATCTTTTCAGTGCTCTTTTTAGCTCACCTGAGCCGAAGGCTCAGGATGAGCTATTGTGACCGCGATGTGTCCGTCGTCCGGTGTCCGGCGTCCGTCGTCCGGCGTCCGGTGTCCGGTGTCCGGCGTCCGGCGTCTGTCGTCCGTCGTCCGGCGTCCGTCCACATTTTCAAATGACATCTCCTCTGAAACTGCTGACCCGATTTTAACGAAATTTTGTCAGAGGCATCAGTGGCTAGGGGGAACGAAACATTGTTCACGTTATGACCCCGGGACAAAAATGGCTCCGCCCAAGGGCTTATCAGTTTTTCATAGGAAATTTTTTAAAAATCTTCTTCTCTCAAACTGTAAGGCCTAGACCTTTGCTATTTGTTATGTAGTATGATCGTATAGTCCTCTACAAAGATTGTTCAAATTATGACCCCCGGGCCAAAAAATGGCCCCGCCCAAGGGCTTATCAGTTTTTCATAGGAAAATCTTTAAAAATCTTCTTCTCTGAAACTGTAAGGCCTAGACCTTTGATATTTGGTATGTAGCATGATCTTATGGTCATCTACAAAGATTGTTCAAATTATGACCTCCGGGCCAAAAATGGCCCCGCCCAAGGGCTTATCAGTTTTTCATAGGAAAGTCTTTAAAAATCTTCTTCTCTCAAACTGTAATGCCTAGACCTTTGATATTTGGTATGTAGCATGATCTTATAGTCCTCTAAAAAGATTGTTCAAATTATGACACCCGAGCCAAAAATGGCCCCGACCAAGTGCTTATCAGTTTTTCATAGGAAAATCTTTAAAAAATCTTCTTCTCTGAAACTGTAAGGCCTAGACCATTGATATTTAGTATGTAGCATGATCTTATAGTCCTCTACAAAGATTGTTCAAATTATGACCCCGGGCCAAAAATGGCCCCGCCCAAGGGCTTATCAGTTTTTCATAGGAAAGTCTTTAAAAATCTTCTTCTCTGAAACCGTAAGGCCTAGACCTTTGATATTTGGTATGTAGCATGATCTTATGGTCCTTTACAACGACTGTTCGAATGATGACACCCGGGCCAAAAATGGCCCCGCCCAAGGGCTTATCAGTTTTTCATAGGAAAATCTTTAAAAATCTTCTTCTCTGAAACCGTAAGGCCTAGACCTTTGATATTTGGTAAGTAGCATGATCTTATGGTCCTCTACAAAGATTGTTCAAATTATGACCCCCGGGCCAAAAATAACCCCGCCCAAGGGCTTATCAGTTTTTCATAGTAAAATGTTTAAAAATCTTCTTCTCTCAAACTGTAAGGCATAGACCTTTGATATTTGTTATGTAGCATGATCTTATGGTCCTCTACAAAGATTGTTCAAATTATGACCCCCGGGCCAAAAATGGCCCCGCCCAAGGGCTTATCACTTTTTCATAGGAAAATCTTTGAAAATCTTCTTCTCTGAAACTGTAAGGCCTAGACCTTTGATATTTGGTAAGTAGCATGATCTTATGGTCCTTTACAAAGTTTGTTCAAATTATGACCCCGGGGCCAAAAATAGCCCCGCCCAAGGGCTTATCAGTTTTTCATAGGAAACTCTTTAAAAATCTACTGAAACTGTAAGTCCTAGACCTTTTATGTTTGGTATGTAACATGATCTAATGGTCCTCTACAAATATGTAGCTGTGGAGTTTGGTCCTCTGCCAATAATATTCAACTTACGACCCTGACCACTGGGCGAAACTTGGCCCAGCCTCAGGGCTTATCAGTGTTTCGTGGGGAAAATATAAATTATTATTTTTCTCTGAAACCATAAGGCTTAGACCTTTAATTAATGGCATACTGCTTTGCCTTGTGGCTCTCTACCAAGGTTGTACAAATGATTTCTTGTGGTCAAAAATGGCCCCGCCCCTTGGGTTATCTCAGGTGAGCGCTTCAGTGCCTCATTGCCCTCTTGTTTAAGTTTACAATAACTATTTCCTACATCATAGGTTCATAAACCCGGATATAACTAGAAATTGCTCATGCATGAATTTGTTGTATTCATTTGCACATGCACTGCATTGCTGCAACAGTGCGAAAAACTGCCACAGTGTTTTACTTCAGCATCAAAACAAGTTGTTACATCTAGGACGCGGTGTTTGATCAAGGTCGCCACTATTTTACCCTTTCGGTGCTATTAGCGAATCCGTAATAAGCTAGCAGTTTAAATCCAAATGAGATGATGCATAACTCGACACCTTATCAGCTTCCAAAGTGTTTGACACGCTGAACATGGTTCTGTAAGGAAACCGAAGAGAACTCTGCTGTATAATCGGAAAAGCAAATAGTGTTCACCATCTGGATTTCGTGGCATGGGTCATACGCATATTTATAATCTCTATGTGCTAAATTAATGGGTGTATCTATCCTGTTGTTAGACTTTTATTACGCTTTAAACCCTTACTCCATGGATATGCATGTAAGATATAATGACGTCGTGAATATTAATTAGATTAATTGTTACTATAGCATATAGGCACATAACTGTTTTGAATATTGCTGAAACTGTAGAAACTTTCATATATACATGTATTTTATATCGCAAGCAAACAGAGCAAACCCTGGTCAAAATGTTCCTATAGGAGCCGTCTGATCAGTCCCTACTCTATTTGCATAGGCGTAGAAAATCGTATTTATGGAGTATAGGGTTAAACATGCACAATGAACATAGATGCGAAATAAAACTGATAGTAGGATCGTCAGAAGCAGCAGCAGTAGCAGTAACAAGTAGTAAGTCGTACAATGTAGTGGTAAGTAAAAGTAAGTAATACTGTTAACCCATTACCTCATAGGCTATTTTTAGATACAACTTCTTTGAATAAATCTACCGAAAAGGAGCATTAACTAGAGAAAATGAAACTTTAAGAATTTTGTAGTTTGAAACCATTGTGATAAATAGAGCAGTTGCTCCTATAGGAGCAAATGCTCTATTTATCACAATGGTTTCACAAAGTGACTTCTCCAGAGTCGTCAAAAGTCGTCAATATGAGGGAATGGGTTAAACCTATCTAAACCGAATTTCAAATATTGAAGAATTTGAACACTTTTAGGCAAGTGGCTGCTTAATGCAGGGAGAAAGTCACGAAGAAAGCTCCTAGAGGAGTTTTCTGCATAACTTTTACCCTGCATTAAGCTGCCACCTGTCTAAAAGACCGATATTTATACTTAATTGAACGTTCGGTATAGTGGGGTTTTACTATAATCTAGAGTAATTAGGATATGAAAATCAAGCATTCAGTCTGGTTCAGGGTGAGATATTAGGTAAGTCTGAGTTTTATCATCGGAAAGTGTTTTACAGTGGTTTTGCACATTCTCTAAAACGCAAACCCTACACACACGTATACAAAACGAGTGTTTGGGATAGAGCTACATCGTATCATGTTTTGTCAGGCTTAACCCTTTCCCTGATCTATATTTAGTCCAAAATTCAATACCTACTGAATATCCATGTACAAAACATCTAGCTCATGCAAATAAGATGAAAAGATAAACCTGAACCTTTCAGCTGTTTGTACACTTAAAAAGTTCTGTCTCTTTAACCCTTTCCCTGTTAAATATTCATGTAAGAAATAATAATATTATCACGGCATATGTAATTGTAGTTTCAATTTTCAAAAGTAGTTTATTTTCTTAAGCAGGCCGTGATCAGACGGTTCCTACAGCAGGGGTCTGATCTGGGTCTACTGTGTTGTAAAGGTATAAAGGCATTTGCACGAGGGGAAGACTTAATTGTTGTTTAAATTATTTCAGAAGATGCAGTATTTTGATCTAAAATATGTGAAATGTAATATGATAGTTAAATAACATGGATCCAAGATGAAGCCCCCATTGTTATGTCGTCTTGTTTCAACTGATGCAAATAGTTGGCATAGGCCCAAATAATCTACAAAGTTTACTACACACAGTAAACTCCCTCGAAACCTGACGTTAAACTTAGTATTATACGGCGTCTGATCAGAGTCTACACTGTTTGCCGTACCATATATGGGATCGTGGTAGCAAATGGGTTAATGCAGGATGAAATCGTACAGAAATCTCCTCTATATATATATATAGTGAAATTTTATATAGCTTACGTGACTTTTTGTATATTTTAATAAATCAACAGATGAATGATATCCTGTAAAGATATTTCTTACTATACTTAAGTGACTAAACCAACAAATTTATATATAGATATGCTAGACAGAATGTTTTTAACTGTAGGGCAGTCAAACATTTTCAAACCGCTTATGCTTATCTTAATTGAAAGTTGACTTTGTTTTGCGAAATAATACTCATCTGTTTGAGAGAGAGAGAGAGAGAGAGAGAGAGAGAGAGGGGGGAGAAAGGGAAGAGAGACGGGGTGGGGAGGAGAGAGAAATATACTGAGAGAGACACAGACATAGGGACAGAGGGCGAGAGTGGGGGAGATAGAAAAAGATCCAGGAATGATGGAGAGAAGAGGGTCATGATGAGGAGAGGAGAGTGATAGAGGGGAGGGGAGATAGATAGTGGAGAGGGAAACGAGATGGAGAGAAGGATGGGAGAGATAGAGAGATAGCCAGACAGGATAGAGAAAAGATGGTCTAATGATAAGGGAAGGAGAGACAGGGGAGAGAGACACAGAGAGATATAAAAATACAGAGAAAGAGACAGAAACAGAAAGGATGGAAGGAAGATGGTTATGATGTGCCTAAGATGTTCTCATCTGGATATTCGGCTCTTCAGATCAATTATAATGCCTTTACTGAATGAAAAATAATTTTAAACAATTAGGTGTGTTATTTAGTATAGAATATTTATGCAAACTGTTAAAAAAAATAAACGTTATTTATTTACATCAATTTGGAAAGAAGTTAATATGCAATTCACTCACGATGGTTAACCCGAAGAAACCCATGTGTCCGAATGGGTAACAACTGTGCCCTGATACTGTGTACCAGGTATCGAACTAAGATTGCATTCGGGAGAAGCAAGTGGCTGACCACTACTACAGTAAAACCTCTCTATAACGGCCACTAAATTGTGCTAATTAGTTGGTATTTAGGGCAGGTGGCAGCTTAAAGCAAAGTGAAAATAAAACAGACCGCTCATATAGGAGCGTTCTGTTTTACTTTCACCTTGCTAAAATCCAGAGCGATTTGACTGTATTGTCAGTGTTCTTTATCCAGTAGACTAGATTTATTTCGATCTTTAAAAAGCACTCAAGCTTATAAACTTAATAAACGCACACGGCGCATGTTCCCATATTTAGGTGAATCACCAAACCTCATAAATATTCATGTACGGTATAGTGGCATTGTGAATATCTATTTCTGAACTAAACTTTTTCCAATGGAGTAATTTTCTTGAGCAGAAACTGTAGACTCGGATGTAATTCTACAGACAATCAAACCAGAATCTGGCATACGGTCCAACAGGAGCCGTCTGATCTGAATCTACTCTGTTTGCAAATGCATCTAAATGTGTCTCTATCAGGTGAAGGGTTAAATACACTTTGTTAAAACACAGCACCTCATAGAGACGCATTGTACGTACAGTAAACCCTCTCCAATGCGACCACCTAAAAGAGGTATAATTATGGGTGCTAAATGCAGGTGATAGCTTAATGCAGGACAAAAGTAATACAGAAAGGAGCTTTCTGCATTACTTTTTTCATGCATTAAGCAACCACCTGCTTATAAAGACACCCACGCTTATTCATTAAGTGGTCGCATTAGAGGGATTATACTGTATTTGAAAATAATGGATCCAGATCAGACAGATTTGGAGTTGTCTGGTCAGGGCCTGCCCTGTTTGTTTTTGAATAAACCTAGATCTGATTCTACAGTTCTGCTATAGTCAAACAATCCCATGTCCATAATGTCGCAATAAAACATTAATGCAGTCATCATATCTAGCATGAATTTTCAGCAGGTAAAATTTTAACCCTTCTCTTGCTGAATTTTAAAATACATTTCTCCTTCTTTACCCATGCCCTGTTGTATAATTACATATATCTTCACTGTGTACAAGTGTTTCGCTGTGCAATCACCGATGTGGAGTGCACTGGTTGCACAATCAACTTGTAGATAGTGCAGACCATGATGAGACAGCTCCTGCAGGATCTGTCTCATCTGGGTCTTCACTATTTACAGGTAGGTATATTGACGTGAATAGCAAGCAGTCTGATGCATTACTTTATACGTGCATTAAGCTGTCAAGTATGTTTCTAGATATGCGTAGTGATACATTTAGAAACAAGTCTGCGTCGTAAATTTTGGAATGACCGAACTTTTATTTCGAGTTATCGAGGCTGTACAGTATTAATTTGTTTTACCGGTCCTACGTACTGTAGTGGCACGTACCAGGCTCTAAGAATAGTGTCTGCTAATATTTGCATCTGGATCAATTTTGACTAGTTCCGATTTGTCTGAGTGTCAAACAGCTTGGATCCTGATGAGATGCCGACTTACTGAAAGTCTCATCTGCACACAAGTTGTTTGCTATTACGAGTCAGTTAAACAATTAGCGGATTGAAGGTTAAATATATTGCCGAAATCTCAACATTTTTATTTTTTATACATTTGAAATAAAATCGTCCAAACTGAGGTTTGAAACCAATTCTTAGTTTATTATACAGAGTTTCAACCCGCATTAGATAGCTCCTCCAGGAGCGAACTGATCTAGGTCAATGATGTTTGTAAATGTCCAAATAGCAGATTAGTTGGATTACATGCATCAATAAATTCTTTCGAATCCTTTACTCATACGTATTATTTCTACGCCTTTGCAAACAAAGTAGACCCACATGAGACGGCGTCTGCAGGAATGTGTATTGTTTGTTTATGACTTGATATAGATCTGATTCTACAGTTTGAAAAAAGTTCATGTGTCCATGTGCCCTTTGAAAAATAATTTAATTAATATCCATTAATTCCCTTCATGAATATTCATGGAGTAAAGGGTTACAATAGGTAAATATGGGTGGCAACTTGTGTTTAAGTTACTGTACCATGAAGGGTGTCATTATGTTGTATATAACCAGTTTTGCATCATTGTGATTTCGGAGAGCGCACAGACTAGGCAGAACTCAAGGTAAGAAACTTTAATAATTGACTATTAGAAAATGTACGCATAAAGTGTGGTTCTTTGGTTTTGACTGAGAGAATAAGCAATGTTTAGTGAGTGGTAAAAATATTGTTTTAATGGATGATTTGTTTAAAATAGTGTTGCGTCAAGAATCGAGCGAAAAAAATGTATTGTTATTTCAAAGGTATATTCATATCATAAGTAAAAAACAAAACGAAAAGTACTGGGATCGCGCCGTGGGAAGTCTGAATTAGGAAAAGTGTATGTTGTTGATTGAATTGAACAGAACACCACAGAAGGTCAACAGAAATCATGTTTTACCCACAAACCACTGGTACTCAATCACGAATCCATCGTCAAACTATCATGCACCTGTTTCATAAAAAATACATTTCTAACAAATAGTAACATATTGACGATTTTGAGATTTTTTGCAACACAGAAGTGCCTAATTTTTAAGTACAAGTTACATTTCTGAACTAGTAAACACCTCTGTCTGAAAAACATTAGTCACGCGGAATTGCAGCGACACTTTTCAAAGACGTTACAGAATCCGTGTAATCCCATCTCATATAAGACAACCATTGTCATATTTTTAATATTTGTTGACTTGTACACACCAAGTTTGAATCATTTTTTATTTTCGTTTAGTGAGCTATGAAAAAACGTATATTCGATCCTGAACCATCAGGAAGCCACGTGCGAATCAGTTCGTAACACTTTTCTTCACATAAACGCTTTTCACGCATTTGCGAACATAGTAGACCCTGATCAGACGGTTCCTTTAGGGGCCGTCTGATCAAGGGTCTGCTCTGTTTGCTTTTGACATGATGTGTGTGTGTGATTCAAGAGATTTTGCCGAAGAAAACAAATTCCCCTGAAGTTTTTAAGTTCGAAGTTTCAGCTAATGACTATGCATGATGTAATTATTTCTGACATGAATATGAATGTTGAGCAAGGAAAGGGTTAACCCTTTCAATGCGGACACTAGTGTGTACTGACATTTGCAAACGACGTAGACTAGATCAGATGGCTCTTAGAGGAGTCCTCTAATCAGGGTCTGCACCATTTATCCTAAGCAACACTTTTCAAAGACGTTACAGAATCTGGCCCGCCTCGTTCCACCCCGGAATGATAAATTTGACGAAAACTCATATAAGACAACCATTGTCATATTATATACAAAGTTTACCCTACCACACGATTGGACGCTTTATAGCTAAACATCGACGGCCATTCTACTTGGAATATTCAGCGTGCAAACGGTTAATTTTGCATTCAGTGTCTAATCAGGGTCCAAATGGTATCATACTCTAGTCGTTTACATGAAATAAGATGATGAAAAAACATTTGGCTAGGCCACATTTTCATTTGTTTAGCAAACACAATTTCATAAAAGAGCTGAACAGGGTCTACACCGTTTGCAGGCCTCCGTGTGTATTTTTGTATTAAATATCCATGATTTGCTGATCTAAGGAAAATGTATATCAACGGCTTTTTAATTAACAAGCCAAGCATGATGAATATTATTACAAGCAGATGGTGTGAAAACTATGTTAAACCTGGCAAAATAGTTTTTTATAAAACGCAGTTGCATTGCGTTTTACGCTTAGTCATAATATATAATAATTGTTCATCCTCGGAATAATATGCATATAAAATAAACCGATACCCTCATAAGCTATTTTTAGATACATTCTCTTTGAATAAATCTACCGAAAAGGAGCATTAACTAGAGAAAAGGAAATGTTTTTAGAATCTTGTAGTTTGAAACCATTGTGATACATAGAGCATTTGCTCATGTAGGAGCAAATACTCTATTTATCACAATGGTTTCACAAAGCAACTTCTACAGAGTCGTCAAAATACATCAATATGAGGGAATGTGTTAAACGGCGGACAAACAAAATGTTGACGTACAGACGGGCGGATGGACAGGGTCACGCCAATATACTTAAGCGCATGTTAAGCCTTATCCCACTGTGACAAAAGTCATGGTTCCTCAAATTTGGATCTGGTACAAGTTGGACTGGGTCCGATTACATCAAGCTTTTAACCCTTTCACAGTTCAATATTTATGTAGGAAATAATAAAATAATGATGACAGAAATATTTATTAGCAGTTTTTCATAATGGCATTTGTATACAGAATGTTTTGATATTGGTAGAAACCGAGGAGCCAGAGTTATTATAATTTCACAAGCAAACAGAGAAGACCCTGATCAGACAGATCATATAGGAGCCGTCTGGGCCGGGTCTGCTGTGTGAAAAGGCGTTTATATGAGGGAAAAGGTTAGGAAACTATTGGCCGTGTGTCGAACAGCTTGGGTTATGATTGATGAGACGGCGGTTCATATTGATCCAAACTGTTTACAAATTAGAGTCAGGTCGCGAATAGTAGGCTAGAGGTTAGCTAGAATACTACGGCCACATACGCAACTGTTATGACTCACTTATTTTACAATAGAACCTGTCTCAAGTGGCCTTTCAAAATGGATGTCTAGTTATGAGTCTGTAAGGCAGGTGGTAGCTTGATGCAGGTCGAAAGTAATGCAGAAAGCTTCTATAGGAGCTTTCAGCATGACTTTTGCCCTGCATTAACTACCTACTTTTTATGACACATGTGTTGTTCAATAAATGAATAGCCACTTAAGACAGGTTCAGCTGTAAATAAAACGGATAAAACCTTTTTTCTTAATTTAGAGCAGGTATGGGCGGGTTTGGGCAGGCGGACGAACGGACGGACGGACGTACGGATGGGCTGGTGGATGGATGAATGGACGGATAGATGGATGGATAGATGGATGGATGGATCGATGGATGGATGAAAAATTCTGGAAGCCAAGTTTTTAACATCAATATCGTGTTTGTTTGTTTTTATATCTTCTAGAACGTTCTAGAAATATGTGTTCATGTAAATATCTGGTTTCTTGATTGTTCCTGAACGTTCTAGATTGTTCTTAGCTAACATTAATGACACTGGCCCATACTGATCTTGATCTTTGATGATACGAAATTACTTAAAAGTCACTTGGACAAGTAACATTGTCGGATTAACCCATTCATTAATATAAAGGTGTTTTCACATACATGTATTTGCAAACAAAGTAGACCCAGATCAGACGGCTCCTCAGGGTCTGCTCTGTTTGATAATGGAATTTGATAGTTCTGTTTCTTTACTTTGTAAAATGGCTACAATGTTCCATGTTCACCTTCCATATTTCATTATAACTATTTTGTCCATGAATATTCAGTAGGTATTGAAAGTTGGAATAAACATAGAACATGGAAAGTGTTACACCAGTGGATTATCGGATTCTCATTAGTGTGTGAACTGTAATATAATTATTGAATGTGAAACTTAATTCTTACGAATGACCAGGAAACGTTGGACTTAATCGGGTATTCAGATTTTACACTCTGTAATTTCAGTAATTTTAAATCTGTAATATTGAATAGTTAACACTTTGTAATGTTTCTTGCTGGTTTGTTTTGATGTTGCGTCTGACTCGTAACAATGTTTAACCCTTTCCCTCGTATAAACGCCTTTTCACGCATTCGCAAAGAGAGTAAAACCAGATCAGACGGTTCCTATAGGAACCGTCTGATCAGGGTCTACTTTGTTTGCTAGATATAATTTGATGGATCGGTTTCTTGACTTTTTAAAATGTCTATAATATTCCACCTTCAATATTTTATTATAACCATTTTGTCCATGAATATTCAGCAGGTATTGAAATTTAGCATGAACATGAAACAGTGAAATGCTTAATCTGCGCTCATTTTGTATAATATATTGCTTTATTGGCGATTCTAAATATATGATTTGTTATGATTTGTTTTTTGTTGGTTTGTTGGTTTTTTGTTGTTGTTGGTTTTTGCTTCTCGTAAAAATCAAATATTGGAAGTATATTGGAAGCCTAGTCATTTTACATTTGCCCTCAAGACTTTAATTAACTTTATTTAAAAATGATAAAGATGTGGGGTCGAGCTAATGTCCTCGGAATGTCATCTAGACTACTGAGTAAAATTTACACCTGCTCACCACATTTGATACGTACCGTATTATATATCTAACATTTGTAATCTGAGTTCTAATAGAGGGTTAATACACGTTTTTTCGGGCAATAACATCTGCAGTGTCCCGAGGGACTGTTGTTGGCCCGAGCCCGAAGGGCGAGGGCAACAACATTCCAGAGGGACACTGCAGATGTTATTGCCCGAAAACAAACGTGTATTAACGCTATTCTTGCATAAAACCCATTTTCTGCTTTCCTGCATCAATTTAATTCTTCCAAATACACTTCTTTGACACACTTCGTTCGATTTATGCTGTTTCCGGGCCACTGGTTTTCATGACGTCAAATACCGTTTACACGGAATTTCATTCAATATTTCTATCACTACAGTAATAGATCTACAACGATCAGATGGCGTTGTTTACAAAACAGTACGTATATAAACACAGAAAATTATTATCCTCACAATTTGACCTGAGACTCGATTAAATTTCGGCGTGTTTCTCGGGATTGTTCGTAATACTCTGTGACAAAAACAGCAAACCAAAAGCCGGTAATAATCATGTTCCTCGAGGATTGTACAGTAAAACCCCTCTAATGCGGCCACTTAATAAATAAAAATGGATGTCTTTATAAGCAGGTGGTTGCTTAATGCAGGATCAAAGTTATGCAGAAAGTTCATACAGGAGCTTTCTGCATAACTTTGGTCCTGTATTAAGCTACCACCTGCCTTTGCCACTGTGAATTATGAGCCTTTTTGCTGGTCGCATTAGAGGGGGGTTACTGTATTCTTATAGCGCATTCTTATACCTTCGGAAATTTATTCGAAGATTACCGACGATAATACACGGAATATGCATGAGTCTCAGGTCAAATTGGTAGGATAATAACAATAAATTAAACTGCGACATGTTGTATAGGTTAATCCAGGTCTAACAGCATAACCACTACACCACTGCTTCCTATCCTAATATACATGCCACAGTTGTACTTATCGTTAATTTTCTGTGTGTTTTTTTGTTGTAAAACAGTTCATTGTCGGTGCCCCTGAAATACTCGCACCGTTCACCTAGCTTAGGCCATAACGCAATAGCATTCGCGTCCATTGTTTACCTTAGGCCCCGAATAGGTATAATTAAAACCGGTCAACAACAGTGCGTGAGCACGAGAATCGCCTTGTTAATACGTGGTCTAGCGGGACTACAACAGCACGTTTTGTGCAAGAATAAATTATTAGTCAGTCGGTAGCTTAAAACCAGTATAAACCAAGATCAGTTTATCTAAATTTTCAATTTTCAATATATCTGCAAGTATATAAATATATCTGAAACTATTCTATCACTAAACATGTATACAGTAACACCTATCTGAAGCAACAACGCGTGTAAGTCTAAAAGTCAGCTTTAACTTACTCTTTACTCCATGCTTGTAAGTCTAAAAGTCAGCTTTAACTTACTCTTTACTCCATGATTGTAAGTCTAAAAGTCAGCTTTAACTTACTCTTTACTCCATGATTGTAAGTCTAAAAGTCAGCTTTAACTTACTCTTTACTCCATGATTGTTCATGTAAGAAATAATGCCATCATGGATATAAATTGGATTAACCCTTTCGCTGCCAAACTCTGTCGTCTGCTAACTTTGTCGTCTGCTATAAATTTTCATTCTTTTGATTTTCTTCATTTTTGTTTCAAAAACAGTAACAGTAACAAACAGTTTGGATCCTGATGAGACGCCGAGTTACTCGGCGTCTCATCTGGATCCAAACTGTTTGCATAGGTAATTACATATCCGGCATTGGCAGCGAAAGGGTTAATTGTTATAATAGCCCATGGATACGAACGTTGGCCATGACAGAAACTGTAGAAGCATATCTATATTATGTCATAAACAACCAGATCAGACGTTGATAAGACATATCCTACAGCAGGCGCGGATTTAGAGGGGCGGAGCGTACACCCTCCAAAATTGCCCAAACAAACTGTTTTTAGTAATATTTTAGATCTAGATCTTCTAAAAATCAATAAACCAATTATTTAGTCTTAGGGTTTTTTTTATTTCCCTGACCCAATTAAGCTCTTTTTCAACATGTATTACAAACACACTATTTATTTATGTCATCAAACATAAAAATCTACGCCCCCTTCAAAAGAGAATTCTACGCCCCCCCCCCCCCCCCTCAATCTGAAATCATGGACCCGCACCTGTACATGACTGTGTGATATGGGTCTACTCTGTTTGTAAAGGTGTAGAAATTCGTATCTTTTGAGTAAATGGTAAATACTATTCAGGATACTATAATGAAGAAAAACCCCACTCGAGATCATTCTCAACTTAAAAGTCACCTGTTTTTGTTTTGTTGCTGTTTTTTTTTAACCCCCCCCCCCCAACACACACACACACACACACACACACACACACACACACACACACACACACACACACACACACACACACACACACACACACACACACACACACACACACACACACACACAAATACAGATTTATTCACCGTTTTGCCACTTTGAAGAGACTCTAAAGTATTGTTATAATATAGTAGATCCCAATAAGTTAGTAAACCAACCTGATGATCCTGAATGTTTGCATGTAGCACTGTTATCGAATCTATTTTCAGGTGCCTTTTCGCAAGTGTTTAGCAATGCGGTCTGTCTTAATTGTCATGCTGGTTCTTGTCGCCCTTGGACTCCTGGCCATGGTCAATGCGAGCGCACCTTATACAGGTGAGTGACGTGCTGCTTTGTAACACAGCAAAATTCTCTCTAATGTGGTCATTCAAAAGTAATCTACTTCGGGGTTTTTAGACAGGTGGCAGTTTAATGCAGAAAGAAAGTTAAGCTGAAAGATCCTCTTTAACCTTTCTACGTTACTTTCGTTCTGCATTAAGCAGTTATCTGCTTCTGACAACTGTCATGCTAAATAATGATGTGGCCACTTTAGAGAGGTTCTATTGTATAAATAAACATCTGCATATATACAAGCAGTTTGAATCTATTGTTTTAGATGTGTCCAATAACAAAATCCCATGCTCATATCCCGAAAGACGTTCTTGGTTTCTAGTTTCTTCTAGGACCTTTACAGGCTGATAATCGAGCAAACATGGTTTAAGAATAGAGACAGTAGGAACATTGAAACATATTTGCTTGGTCCAAGCTTCTACAAAAATATGAGAAATGTAAACTATATATGCTTCGAGGAAATAGCATGATATTCTGCAGTAAATCTACTACCTTCAAATTGTTCAAAGTTTGTTCATACTGGGTTCAAACATATAAACTATACAATTATTAGTCCCCCACCGGTTACCGGTTGGGGGACTATAGGTTTGCTCGATTCCGTCCGTCTATCTGTCCGTCCATCCGTCTGTCCGTCCGTCCGTCCGTCCGTCCGTCTGTCACGCTTCGTGTCCGGGCCATATCTCCTACAAGTTAAGCCAAATTCATTATAACTTCACACATTGAAGAAGCATGATGAGGGCTAGTGTCATGCACAAGGGCCATAACTCTAGCATCAATATGTTTTGAGTTATTCCCCTTTTACATATTTTTTTGTCCGGACAATAACTCTTTATCTACTGGTTCAATTGATTTGAAACTTCACATATGGAACAATCATGATGAGGGGTAGTGTCATACACAAGGGCCATAACTCTAGCATCGATATTTTTGGAGTTCTTCCCCTTGTTAGCTCACCTAGAACAAAGTGCCAGGTGAGGTATTGTGAGAGGGCAGTGTCCGGCGTCCGTCGTCGTGCGTCGTGCGTATGTGCGTCGTGCGCCGTCAACAATTTACTTAAACATCTTCTTCTCTGAAACCATAAGGCCTAGACCTTTGATATTTGGTATGTTGCATCATCTAATGGTCCTCTACAAAGATTGTTCAAATTATGACCCGGACCAAAAATGGCCCCGCCCCAGGGCTTATCATTTTTTCATAGGAAAATCTTAAAAAATCTTCTCCTCTGAACCGGTAAGGCCTAGACCTTTGATATTTGGTATGTAGCATCATCTAATGGTCCTCTACAGAAATTGTTCAAATTATGACCCCTGGATTAAAAATGGCCCCGCCCCGGGGCTTATCAGTTTTTCATAGGAATTTTTTTTAAAATCTTCTTCTCTGAAACCATAAGGCCTAGATCTTTGATATTTGGTATGTAGCATTATCTAATAGTCCTCTACAAAGATTGTTCAAATTATGACCCCCGGACCAAAAATGGCCCCGCCCCAGGGCTTATCAGTTTTTCATAGGAAAATCTTTAAAAATCTTCATCTCTGAAACGGTAAGGCCTAGACCTTTGATATTTGGTATGTAGCATCATCTAATGGTCCTCTACAAAGATGTTTCAAATTATGACCCCTGGATTTAAAATGGCCCCGCCCCGGGGCTTATCAGTTTTTCATAGGAATCTTTTTAAAAATCTTCTTCTCTGAAACCATAAGGCCTAGATCTTTGATATTTGGTATGTAGCATTATCTAATGGTCCTCTACAAAGATTGTTCAAATTATGACCCCGGACCAAAAATGGCCCCGCCCCAGGGCTTATCAGTTTTTCATAGGAAAATCTTTAAAAATATTCTCCTCTGAAACGGTAAGGCCAAGACCTTTGATATTTGGTATGTAGCATCATCTAATGATCCTCTACAAAGATTTTCAAATTATGACCCCCGGATTAAAAATGGCCCCGCCCCGGGGCTTATCAGTTTTTCATAGGAATTTTTTAAAAAATCTTCTTCTCTGAAACCATAAGGCCTAGATCTTTGATATTGGGTATGTAGCATTATCTAATGGTCATCTACAAAGATTGTTCAAATTATGACCCCCGGACCAAAAATGGCCCCGCCCCAGGGCTTATCATTTTTTCATAGGAAAATCTTTAAAAATCTTCCCTGAAACCGTAAGGCCTAGACTTTTGATATTTGGTATGTAGCATCATCTAATGGCCCTCTTCAAAGATTTTTCAAATCATGACTCCCGGACCAAAAATGGCCCCACCCAAGGGCTTATCAGTATTTCATAGGAAAATTTCTCTGAAGTCTTAAGGCCTAGACCTTTGATATTTAGTATGTAGCGTCATCTAATGGCCTTCTACAAAATTATGACCCCTGGATTAAAAATGGCCCCGCCCCGGGGTGTATCAGCTTTTCATAGGAAAAAATTTAGAATTCTTCTTCTCTGAAACTCTAAGTCTCTAAGTCTTTAGTAACCAGGTGAGCGATTTAGGGCCATCATGGCCCTCTTGTTCATATTTTCTTGGCAGTCCGTCTGTCACGCTTCGTGTCCAGGCAATATCTCCTACAAAGTTAGGCCAAATTCATTATTACTTCACACATTGAAGAAGCATGATCAGGAGTAGTGTCATGCACAAGGGCCATAACTCTAACATAAATATTTTTGGAGTTATTCTCCTTTTTCATATTTTTTGTCCGGACAATAACTCTTTATCTACTGGTTCAATTGATTTGAAACTTCACATATGGAACAAGCATGATGAGGGGTAGTGTCATGCACAAGGACCATAACTCTAGCATCTATATTTTTGGAGTTATTCCCCTTTTCATATTTTCTTGTCGGGACAATAACTTTTTATTTACTGATTCAATGTATGAAAGTAGGTACTAATACCATTCAGGTGGTCATGTATATACCATGGTCAACCACACCATGGGTGGGTGGGGTGAGGAGAGTGGAGGGTTTTTTTTCAGTCCGGTGGGGGACTCATGTCTTGCATAGCAATACAACATGCCCTTGTTTGAAATAAGTTCTCTGCGATAGTGAATTGGAAAACAATGCATTATACAGTAAAACCCCATCTAAACCGGAATTCTAGTAGAGAATACTTTAGATACTTTTAGTCAGGTGACTGCCTAATGCAGGGTGAACGTCGTGCAGAAAGCTGATATATGAGATTTCTGCATGACTTTCACCCTGCATTAAGCTGCCACCTGTCTTCAAGACCGATACTGATACTAATTTAACACATTTGCGCCCAGTGGATTCTTCCATTCTTATATATTGGATTAGTTCTTTTTTTATCTAAGGGATGCCTGGTCTAAATTTTAATTTTCATTTTATTTTATATTGAAATTCCTATCAGCAAACAGTGTAGACTCTGATCAGACGCCGCATAATGCGGCGTCTGATCAGAGTTTACACTGTTTGCCTATATCCCATATATGGGATCGTGGGAGCAAATGGCTTAAATGTCTGGTTTAGAGGGCTGTATGAAGTAGATATTAATATAATTGCCGTCTCATACCTTTATTGCTTGTAATAGCATACCTGTTTTAATATATTTACAACAACATGCTTAATGGTATGGACCATTGGTAGAGCATTGTACTTTACTATCGTTGCCTTGTGCATACTCAATGATGGATAGTTAGAATCTCTCGTACATGAGGTTTTCGAAATTTAGTTGGATTCATGTTATGCGTCTTTCAACTTGTCTTGCAAGATTCTGATGATTCCATAACCACCAATATCATACTTTCAATTGCATTATTCATGAGTAACGTTAACTGTTTGTGTATAAATATACAATATCAATTCGTTATGCGGTTTTATACAAACCGTTTGATTTCAATTAATGTTTGATGACGTTTTAGTTTCATGTATCTTCCATTGCCATTTTAAGATGTGCTTAAATGAATTATCGCATTTAATGTCCTCAAACGACCTGGTGTGTAGGGCAAACTATTTCATGCACATCGTATATCGTAAGATGTGCTGTTACGTGACATGACAGGGACTCGAACCGAGAGCGTTTGGCTTACCGTGCCAACTGAGCTACAAAGGCACACAGTCTAAACCTAGCAACTGTTTCACCACAATCTCTACCCGGCTACACACACCCTCTACACAAGAATTCGTCCCGAATTCTTACTCAAAGAATACTCCATGAGTTTCTTATTATTACAATATTTCATATACGCCAAATGCAACATGGTGAAAAAGATGCGACTCGACTGGGACTCGAACTTACCATGCCAATACTCTACCGACTGAGTTACCAGACTACACAATCTAAGCCTATCAACAGTTTCACCACAATCTTTACACGGTTACAATTACATGCTCTTATTATGTCTCCCCTCCCCCATATCTATATGGGGAGACATATTGTTTTTGTGAGAGTTGTCGGTCTGTCCGCTTGTCTGTATTGCTGGCCGTCTGCCCGTCTGTCTCCCCGTATGTCCGTATGTCCGTCTGTCTGTCTGACCGTCTGTCTGTCCGTCACACTTTCTTGTCCGGATGATAACTCCTTTAAGCCTTATGTCATTTGGTTGAAACTTCATATATGGAAAGAGCATAATGAGAGAAAGTGTCATGCACAAGGTCCTTAACTTTGGCTTCAATAATATTGGACTTATTGCCGCTTGTACATTTTTAAAACTTTCTTGTCCGGCCGATAACTCCTATATGGTTAATTGCATTGGATTGAAATACCATACATGGAAAGAGCATGGTAAGAAAAGGTGTCATGTACAAGGGCTATAACTCTGGCTTCATTAGTTTTGGAGTTATTTCCCTTTGTTATGGGACTTTGAAATTTTTACATGGAATTTTCTGTCCACTAGGTTTCTCCAAAAGCTTTGATAGGACTTTCATGAAACTGCATAGGATTGGTCAGCACTATACCTAGTTGTGAACATCATATTTCTGTTTCGGTTTGATGATTTTCTGCAGAGTTAAGGGACTGAACTTTTTACATGGAAAATTATGTTCACACGGTTTATCCAAAACCTTTAGTCGGGTTTTTCTGATACTTCAAAGGACTAATCACCACTATGCCTAGTTGTGCATATCTTATTTCTATTCAGGTTCGATGATTTTCTGCACAGTTATGGGACTTTGAAATTTTACATGGAAAATTCTGTCCGTGTGGTGGGAATGGAGGAGACATCGATTTTTGTATCAAAAACATTTCTATTTTTTTGTATTTTTCTCTTTATGCGTTTGTGGTAGTATTGTGCCGTTAGAAAAACAACAGAAAATGTTTGTTTTGATAACTTTCATAACTGCTGGTGTATGGGCATATGTTAAAGTAAGATATTTAAAAATATTTACTGAGGTTATTGCATTTTTACTAATATAATATCAAATGCTTGTGATTGATCTACTCGCAGCAACATTTCCCTGCCATTTTGATAAGTTAATAATTCAACACTATATATCCAACCATTCGGATGGTGAATTTTAAGAGTGAAATGATTGACCACTGTGAACATTACAGTCCAGGCATACTGAATTTATTAATTTTGCGGATTGATTGTATTTTGCAGCAGAGATGGTGTCCTATTATCTCCCCTACAGAGGCGGTGGCGTGGATTATAAACTGCATGATCTGATTAAGGCAGGCATCTTCCACAAAACATTGACCAGCATTGTTTTCAAAACAAAGGGGAGAAACGACTGCCATGTACTGCTGAAGCAAAATGCCAATGACTACACGCACAATGTCGTCGAAATTGTCATCGGTGGGTGGGGTAACTCGCAGTCGGTGATACGAAATGCTCAGCAAGGCCATCCTAAAGCTAAACACGTGGTATGTATATGTTAATTATGTTACTTGGTTAACGTGTTTGCTATCAAATTTGATGAGGGACGAATTTAATTATTATTTTCATTGTTTATAAAGTTGTATCGAAGGTTGTTACAGCGGAGCTGTAGCTCCAGATGGAACCAAAATATCATGAAATAATATTTCCTTGCATATTTACATATTAAACGAACAAATATACATATACTGTGCTTAATAACGTATACTAAGTATGGGAACAAATGCACACCCTTTCAATTACATAAAGTTTCGCTTCATTAAATTAAGAAAAATATTAGTGCGATCAATTGGCCAGACTTGCACTGTGCCCTGTGTTGTTCAATTGACCAGACTTGCACTGTGCCCTGTGTTATTCAATGTTATCATGGCCATAGAAGTTACAAGTATTGTAGACAAATGTCGTTCCAATAGGAGGCGAGGGGCGCTATACGGCGTTGCACAACTAAACCTTTCATCATTACTGCAAAGTCAATTCGGTTGAGAGGTAATAGAAGAATGATTTAGAACAGTTAAGTACAAGATGTGGTACAAACCAAGCATATTTAAGTACTTTTAACCCTTTCGCTGCCAGACTCTGTCGTCTGCTAACTTTGTCGTCTGCTACAAATTTTCATTCTTTTGATTTTCTTCATTTTTGTTTCAAAAACATAGTAACAGTAAGAAACAGTTTGGATCCTGATGAGACGCCGAGTTACTCGGCGTCTCATCTGTTTGCATAGGTGATCACAGATCCGGCATTGGCAGCGAAAGGGTTAAAATATGGTTATTCTAAAGGAATCACTTATAAAGCCTAATTATCGGCCTTAACAACAGGCGGTATATGTCGCCTATTGCATGACGGAAGTGAAACATTAACCATCTAACTGCTTTAATCCATTCCCCCATAGGTTATTTTAGATTAAACCTCTTTGATTAAATATACTGAAAAGGACAATTTACTTTAAAAATGAAACTTTTTAGAATTGTGTAGTTTAGAAACCATTGTGATAAATAAATTATTTGCTCCTATGGAACAAATGCTGTATTTATCACAATGGTAATAAGAACGACTTTTACAAAGCCTAAAAAAGGCCTCAACATGAGGGAATTGGTTAAAGTGTCGCATGTAAATTGTCAAAAAAGTACCTGGAAAGAATAGTCTACTGTATAGACCAATGCATAAATGTAAATACAGATGCATAGTGTTTATTCCAGGAAAAGAACATTCTTTCCGCCACAGAGTATCGAACGTTCTGGATTAGTTGGGCCAAAACTTGTATCAAGGTATGTAACAGTTATATATGTTTATAAATCAGTTATTATTCAAACGAGCTGGATCATTGTTTCATTGCTTGCTGTCTTTATCAAATTCAGACGATCATTTATGACCATACAAACTGCAGTTCAAACTTTCATCAACAAATATTTGTTTTAAACAGTAAGAAAAGATAGTATTCATCCTGTGTAGTTTAGCATAAATAAATATGCGTTTTAAAACCCCTTTGGTTATATGTCCTGAGGAATATTAATGGGTGTGGTTGTTTAAGTGATATTTAATTAATAACTATAGATACAGTGAACCTAGATATCTCGAAACTTAAGGGGCCTTACAAATTACAGATAGCAGAAGTTCCAGTCATTTGATTTCTAATCTGAACAATATCTCAAGTACACAACTTAATGCAAGTCAAATGGAAGGCTGAAATCTCCTTTAGCAGCTTTCATCATTACTTCCAACTTGCAAATTAAGCTGTCACGTGTATTTTAATATATGCGAAATAATACATTTTAGAATAATTCTGTATTGTAAATTTTGGACGGGTCGTACTTTTACTTCGAGTTATCCAGAACTGCGTGATATCCGAGTTCGAGATATCCAAGTTAGTTCAATTGTAATACTATTTATAAATCGTGTGCAATGCATACACTATAGATAATGGGTATAAAAATAACGTTTTCATATAAATCCTGAATACAGTAAAACCTCGATTATCCGAACACTAAAATACGTATTATTATCGATTTTTAAGACAGGTGGTAGCTTAATGCATGGTGAAAGTCATGCAGAAAGCTCCTCTAGGAGCTTTCTGCATGACTTTCATCATGCATTAAGCAGCCACCTGCCTAAAAGGGTCTAAATTCGTTTATAACGAAAATTCGAATAATCGAGGTTTTACTGTAATTATTTTCAAGTCATGGATATTACTAACCATATGCTAGAGTGTTGCGGCATATCAAAATGTTCCGGTGTCTTAATTCATATAAATTTCTCTTCTTAGGCAGATATTTTCAAATTCATTCGATAGGCAAATACGCATGCTAAAACATTACTCTTACCATTTTAAGTTCAACGAATGATATTGAAGAATCCATAATTGTCTGCACGTCAGTATTTGAATTCTTTAACATTTAGCAGTCTGTGGTAGCCTATGCGAACAGTTTGATTACAGATGGGACACCGAGTAACTCGACGTCTCAGCAGGATCCAAACAATTGTGTCTCGGTCTAACATTTAACCCTGTACTCCATAAATACTTATTACAGTAAACCCTCTCTATAACGGCCACTAAATTGTGTTACATATAATTAGTTGGTATTTAGGGCAGGTGGTTGCTTAAAGCAAGGTGAAAGTAAAACAGAACGCTCCTATAGAAGCGTTCCGTTTTACTTTCACCTTGCTTTAAGCAGTCACCTGCCTTTACACAAAGTACTTGATGTAATTTAGTGGCCGTTATAGAGAGGTTTTACTATACGTATTTGAATACAGACCCAGATCAGATGACCTATATAGACGCTCTGTTTGCTTTTGAAATAGCATAGATATTATCCTTCATTTTGTTCCATGGCCAATAAATCTCGTATCCATGAGCTTTTTATAAAAATAATATAGTTAATATTCATGATGTCATTATTTCTTACATGAATATTCATGGAGTAAAGGGTTAAGGACGGATGTAGCTGGTTGGAAACTAACCCATTTTGCCACGTTTGTAAATATGGCCAAGAAAAGAAAGAGCCGAATGTCGATATGTATATTAATGTAAAATCTTCAAAATAAATTATAATACAATTTCATATGGTAGATCTAATAGCGGTGTTTAGGAATGCTCACGTGTTTTGAGAAAATAATTTATTGTGTAATGTTGCAATATCAAACCTTATATGCCTTACACCCTTTGTACCCTGAATTGACAGAGTGGAATCAGTGTTTAACTATAGAATCCACTCAGTATGAAAGGCTGAAATTTGGTAGACGATTTTGAATAACAAACAGTGCAGACCCGGATAAGATGACTCCTCTAGGAGCCCTCTGATCTTGGTCTTGACAGTGAATGTGTGACCAAGGTTGAAAAGGGTAGATAATAGCTCTGTTATCAGATTTGACATTGGTGAGCGTGTGCTATCTGGGCACTGGGGTGTGTAAGCATGACACGAGTAAACAATAATTCGTACATAAAACAAAACTCGAAATATCTTAGGAAAGTTAGGAAAGTGCCTACATTTATGTTTCTGCATAATAGCAACTAAATATATGGAAGCGTGTTTATGAAATGTTTATACTTGTGCATGCACTTTATACCTGGGTCCATGCTTATAAAACTTTTAGTTGAGTCTGAATTCGTTCTCAAGTTTTTGATTGGTCAAATTTGAGCCTTTGACCAATCAAAAGCTTGAGAACTCAAATCTGACCAATCAAAAGCTTTAGAACGAAACTCAGACTCAACTAAAAGCTTTATAAGCATGGACCCAGATGTTGGTATGAGCATTTTACATAAAGTCTGCAAAATACTTCCAGAATGATCTGACATTGTTTATCTATGTTTATCTATGGAGTATATTCAGTATGAACGAGTTTAACTTTCGAGAAAATGTTAAATGATAAGGGATGCAGACCCTGATCAAGGGTTTCCTTTAAAAGTCTTCTGATTTGGGTCCACACTGTTTGCAAATGCCATTACGCTCATTTGCTGCAAAAGGTTAATAAGAGAAATATTTATCAGGTAAGGATATGCTAACCCATGTGAAAAAGAAAAAGACTTACATTTTTGCTGTTATTAATTTGAAATGTTCAGCTGGAAATAATACACTAAAAACACAGAACGACTTCATTATGGAGAATTAGGAAGAACGTCATTGAAAGAGTAATACGTCATTGGCTAAATATTATACATTGTAATGATATACCATATATTAAGTGTGTATATGATATGATGTTAGATCATCTGCAAAAATGGCCTCATAAACCATCATGGTTATCAAAAGTGAAAAGTATATTGAAATTGGTTGGGTTTTATGCATTTGGTTAAACCAAGTGTAGGGAATTAAACTAAACTTGTTCGTAATATTTTTAAACAGAGACTTCCTGATAACTTCATTCAAGTTTGGCATGATGAACTTTCCAATTCATCAAGGGCGGATAGCTATCGTTTATTCTCAGATTTTAGTTTGAAAGTATCACAAAATTGAGAAAAGAATTAACGAGATTAAGAGTTTTATCACACATATTTGAAATTGAAACAGGGCGTTGACATAAACCAAATCCCATGCCACGCCAGGGCAGAAGATGAATGCCACTTTTGTTGGGATGTCCTTTTAATTACAATCTGCGAATAATTTACATAGAACAATCATTCTGGAGATATCCGAACATGTTCAAATTTACTGATCTTCTTACATCAGAAAATGAAATTGAGTTAAGAAACTTATCTACGCATGTATATAAATGCTTCAAGTTAAGAAGCGACACCTTGTTCGTTAATAATTCATGTATAGTATAATTGTGGTTCTTGTGTTGAGAGACCAATGGTTGAAGTAGTGTGGAGATCACTGGATACGGTTTGTTGCGTGTGTGTGGGCGAGAACAATGCAGAGAGCTCATAAAGGAGCTTTCTGCATTGTTTCTGCGCTTAACGCCCGCCTGTTCCTGGAGTACAAACAACTCCACTAATGGGTAGTCGCTTAATAAAGCTGTAAAACTAAGAGTAAACAACCATATGTTTGCTTCACCGTGTACAATGATAAATATGATTTTATCATTTTCCCCTCGTAAAATGGGTGTTTCTTAATATTAAAATAACCAATGCTGATATTACGATTAATTTCTAATATTAAGCATAATATACTATATGCCGTTGACCATATGTTTTGTATACTTGTATGCTTGTGTACTGTTGGGCCTATGGTATTATGTATGAATAAACTATCTATCGATATGCCCTCTTCTTTAAGGTTTACCACTGAATAAAATACTGTTGAATGAGAATCTAACAGAAATAAAAAAAATACACGTGTTTGATATATTTGTATGTTTTATCTTCCAGGTCGGCAAAGGTCCAACTGTAGGCGATTACCAGTTCATGCAATGGTGTGGGCTGACCCATTCCATTAATGACATGTCCATTGGATACGGTTACAGAAGCGACGGATACTTCCTGTTCAATTTTGCCCGTAAGTGTTACACATACTCGGGTGTTTTTATATATGGTATAGGTACTGCATGATGTTATGTGTCAAATACCACAATGTGTTTCAAAAACTCAAGAGTACTATGTTTTCAAAAACTGCAGGATACTATGTTTCAAAACCTACAAAGCACTACATTCTATGTACTGCAGTCTAATATGTTTAAAATATTGCAGATTCACCTGGTCACCTAGTTCCCTTAACTCTAGGCAGAGTCGTGGGGGCACCACAGGATTGGTTTTCTCATCAGCCACTTCCACTTTTGTCCGTTGTGTGCCAGCGGTTGCGTCTCTGAAAATGTTTTGACAGTCCATTCTTCAATGTTGTCGGCCCATTTCTTCTTTTTTTCTTCCTCTACGTCTCTTTCCTTCGATTGTACCCTGGAGGATAATATTTGAGAGTCCATTTCATCACGTGACGTGGCCATACTATTGTAGTCTGCGCCTTTAAACTGCTTCTAGGAGGTCTTCGTAATATTATACGTATAGTTTGATTCTGTCTCTGATGCTCTCATTTGTGATATGGTCTAGATATAGATGCCCAAGATGGAAGGATATCGTCTCATTTCTGTGGACAGGAATTTTCTTTGTAATTCAGCCGTAAGAAGATTGAGAGAACAAGAGCACACATTAGGCGAATGTTATACTTTATTGAGATATTTTTGTCTTTTCAGATAGGTTTGAGTCTTGCTAGAGCAGCTGATGTTTGTGCCGCTCTGGGTAGAATTTCTGCTTTTGGACCTTCATCATTGATGGTCGCTCTTAGATATTTGAACTGTTTTACCGTTCACAATATTTGGCCATGGGCTAGAATTTCTTTTTCTATGGTGTTGCTGTTAGTCATGAAGTCAGTTTTCTCTGCACCGATGTCCATGGCAAACTTAGTGATAGCTTCGTCCAACTTTTCTACAAGAGCTGTGAGTTCATTTCTCTCCCCTGCTAAAGCATTGATGTCGTCAGCAAAGCGGGGTTTGTGATGGTTCTTCCTGCAATATTTATAGTACCCATGTGATCTTCTAAGGCATACATCATGATACCCTCAAGGAAAATGTTGAAAAGGGACAATGAAGACATGGTATAGATCACTTTGGTGCTGGAGATGTTTTTCACAGAGTATACGCAGGTTGAAGATTTGCCCTACCGTGCGTCTTCCATACCGAACGTCTGCTTGCTCTTCTGCTATGATGTTCTCTGCCTGTGGTCTTTGTATGTTCTTGATAATCTTGAGAATTACTTTACTGGCATGACTGATAAGACTGACAGTACGGTAGTTCTAGTATAGTTGGAGGTTGCCTTTCTACTGGGGTGTAGCTATCAGTGACTGAATCCATGACGACGGCCATATGTCGGAGTCCCATATTTTATTACAAATGGCATGGAGGACATCAATAACTGGATCACCTCCGTAAATAAGGAGTTCGTCTGGGATATTATCCACCCATGGGGATTTACCTCTCTTAAGAGTATTGATTGCCGCTTCAACTTCCTCACCTCACGAATTACAATTAAACTTATAGAATAGAATGTCTATTTAATAAGAGATCCTATTTCTTTCCTTATCATTGGTTGTCGGTGTTATGTACTTCCACGTTTAAAATTGCAGTAAAACCTCTTTAAACTGGATGTTATATTTAGTGTATATATCAGTTTTGGCGACATGTGGCAGCTTAATGCTGGGTGAAAGTCATAAAGCCTCTAGGAGCTTTCTGCATGACGTTCACCCTGAATTAAGCACGTGTCTCAAAGTAATTTGTATCTAAATTCTTCTCAACTAGAATCCCGGTTTAGAGGAGTCTTACTGTATATAGTTTCAGGTTAATTGACCCATCAATATGCTTTTTAAGCCTTTGAAGACAGAGACGACCCGTATCAGACGGCTCCAGAAGGAGTCAGGCCCGTGTTGTATGCTTATGCAAACATATAGATTTGAGTTTAGAGTCTACCATTCAGGTGTCATTATAAACACTCAGTTATTTATATTCATGATGTCATTAATTCTTACATGCATATTCATGGAATAAGTAATTAACAGATCACAGTTTGTATTTAAAAGTTATTATCGTGTATTTACTAACATGTTAATGTACACGCTTGTGCCTTTGTCGTGAACCGAAATACCATCGACGCTGAACGCTTTACTCAATGAATATTCACGTAATAAATGGTGCATGTATTAATATTAGTATTTATAATTGCATGACAACAAGAAAGGTTTTGTTTCCAGTAAAGTAACTGTATAATCAGATATATAAACCATTAACAAACTGTGCCTGACGGCTCCTACAAGGCCCTTTCTTATCCGTGTGTATAGTGTAAAAAGCGATGAAAGACGTAAGTATTGAATAAAGGGTTAACGACAATTTTCTGTTGAAATGCCAGATAAATGCGTTCGTGGTATTAATTTACTTACCACATACTTTACAGCTGGGATGAAGACTTTTCACCTCCCATACAGAAGAGGTGGGGTGAACTATAATCTCCACGATCTGACTGCGGCAGGCGTCTTCCACGAGTTAATGACCAGCATTGTTTTCAGAACGAAGGGAAAGAACGACTGCCATGTACTACTGAAGCATCATGCCTATGACTACACAAACAATGTCATCGAAATTGTCCTCGGCGGGTGGGGTAACTCGCAGTCGGTGATACGAAATGCACAGCAAGGCCATCCTAAAGATAGACACGGAGTACGTATAGATTAGATATGTTACTTGCTTAACAATTGTTCTATCAATTTCGACGACTGATCTGTGTCAATACTGTTTGATGGAAGTGTTCAAATTGGTACCTCTGCAGTTCGTGTAAAATGTATAACTACCGATGGATACATGTAGTATCTAATAAATTTCAGAAAGTTTCAGAACAATAGCATATACGCCCTTTCAATTTCAACTACATATCTTGGTGCTATGTAAAATATTGTATAACGGTTAGGCACAATAACCTGGCACAAATGTTCATCACACAAAGACGATGTGTCGCGTCCATCTCCCTGGTCCATGGGTCAAAGGTCAATGTCATCCTTCAGGGTCAAAGGTCGGGGCATAGTGTTTCACAAATGCATCTTGTTTATATTTCTATTGATATCTCTATCTTAAATTTCATTCGTTTTAAATAGTCTCTACGTATTACATATATTCATTTTTGTACATGCAATTTAATCAGGTTAAGTGCTTTTGAACGCACATATTCTGTGTGAAAAGAGCACTATATAAATGTGGTATGATAATAATAATAATAATAATACCCGGTATTAAGTATTCTATAATATATCCATAGATTTGCGATTGTATTATTAAACACAATTAACAAGATTAAAATTGACATAGCTGCATTGCTTTTATTCCAGGAAAAGGGTATTATTTCCGCCGCAGAATACCGTACGTTCTGGATAAGCTGGGCGAACAATTGTATCAAGGTATGTAACGTTTATATGCTTATACAATCAATAGTTATTCAAACGAGCTGAACCATTGTACCAGTGCTGTCTTAATCAACATCGAACGAAAATTTATGAACATGCACTCCCCGTCAAAAGTTTCCTCATTAAAGATTAATATGCATGGCTAAGTAATACTTTCATACGTAATTAACATAAACTAGCATAAATTTGTGTGCTCTGAAGCTCTTATATTAGGTTTTGTTTCACGAGAAATAGTAATGGCTGTGGTTGTTTCATTTCAATGATATTTAATTCATAACCAGACCTACTGAAACAGATGGTATACAAAGCTTGATACAGTAAAAACTCGATACTTCGAAATACGAGGATTTATGTCTTTGTAGGCGGTTGGCTGCTTAATGCAGTGTGAAAGTCATGCAGAACGTTCCTAGAGGAACTTTTTTCTGCATGACTTTCACCCTGCATTAAGCTGCCACATGTGTTTAAAGATCAATACGTATTTGAATGTTCGTATTATTGAGGTTTTACTGTATATAGAACATACATTTCAGGCATCGCAGTTACTTCACATGTGTTAAAGTGATGCTGCATAGCAAACAGATTAATGACTTGGGTCCATGCTTATAAAGCTTTTAGTTGAGTCTGAGTTTCGTTCTCAAGCTTTTGATTGGTCAGATTTGAGTTCTCAAGCTTTTGATTGGTCAGATTTGAGCCAGAGGCTCAAATCTGACCAATCAAAAGCTTGAGAACGTACTCAGACTCAACTAAAAGTTTTATAAGCAGGGACCCTGATTTCTTAATAAAAGCTCTACCATCAGATTTGATATTGAGGACCGTTTGCTATGAGTATTCAGGTCAGAGTACTTACACCACCAATCGTAAAAGATCAGACTATCAAATTATATTTCCTACATTTATATGCTTAATATGACCAGCATATGTATACTTATGCATGCGTTTAATTGTTAATGTCACTTCTTTTGTTATGGCATTCTGTATACAAAAACATGTCCATGCTTTCTTATGCATCGCAGTGTATTACTTGCCTCAAGGGAAGCTTGAATATTAATGTTGTAATCAAACTACATGGTTTAATCTCTGAATGCTGAAATATCCAAAACGGAATCATCCATAAATGTTAACATTCATTCAGTACAACATTGTATAGTTTACGAGTTTCGTTTCCGAATGACAATGCAGCCCCCGTGTGTAAATGACAGTATGCTTGATTGCCGAATTCAAATGGTTAAAGGAAGATATCTGAATTTAATGCTGCAAAAATCACTCGATGTGAGGAAATCTGACAGGAAACTCGCAATTGACTGGATAGGCAGTGAGCTAGTTAACCACCATACTGTCTTGCCACCCTTGTATATTTGGTCGAAACAAACATCAAAGAGTCAAATGCTGGTGTGTAGACAATTAAAGTGAGTAATGTTTCAGCAAGATAAAGTGTCTTGTGAAAGTAATAGTTTAGTAATTTTGCAACATCAAACTCTGATGATTGCCTTTAATGGGAGAATTTAAATCACTACGCGGTATTGTGCAGTTTTAAACCCTTGTTGGTTGAATAATTACACGGACCTATGCATTTAAAATGTAGGAAGGTATTCCATCACTCTCGCTTCTTTCCGTATTTGTTATCAGAAAATATTGAATCACGTCTCTGACATAGATGTACACACACAACGTGTATGCTCAGGTAATAAAAACGGGTTTCTTAATTTTGTTTTGTTTCGTCTTGTCTTTTATTGGACTCTAAAATCTTATATATTTTAATTTCATATTTTCAACTGAAAAGTCGATGGGTGTTTCCGTTATCTACATTTACCCGTCCTTTAATATTCCCTCCTTTACGATTTACAACTGCATTAGCATATTGCTGATTGACATCTTAACTATTTGTTTCATATAAGTGTATGTTTTACTTACCAGGTTGGCAAAGGGTCCACTGTTGGTAAGAACGAGTTCATGGGTTGGTGTGGTTTTTCTTATTCCATTAATGACATGTCCATTGGATACGGTTACGGAAGCGAAGGATACTTCCAGTTGTATCTTATCCGTAAGTATTGCACAACCCGCGCACCTGTCATCTGCTATATATACAATAAACCAATAAGGAACGTTATTTTTAACTACAATAAAATTGTATCCGACTTAAATATTGATGTCAATATGCTTACTTCTTGCGACTGTAGCACTTCAAGCTTTTGTTATAAACCAGTTGGTCCCGTCATTACTGGTAATTTTAATATTATTAAAGATAAACGTCTCAGGACCCTCCTAACTTAAGGACACACATATAGATTACCGTCCCTTATTGATTTTGACACCTGTCGTACTCATATTGCTGAAGTTATTCAAGAATTCTGCATCAAATGGTGTCGACGAGAACATGCTGATGTAAGTGCCCTTTCGGATTGGAAAAAACGTGTTTTTGACATTATTGATACACGTATTGCTTTTAACAAATCTAATTACCATCTATTACCACCTCGACCTAAAGTTACATTACGATATCTGAAGAAAAACATTTCGAATTCTCATTCTTATTATGTTCATGCTCCTTACAAGGTATCAAATAATGTTATAATTATGTAAAGATTGTATTATGTTGATGTTTTGAAGAAGGAATTAACTGATTCACAAACATATATAACAGTGCAAACCCCTGAAAAAGATAGTCTCGGAACATGTAAAAATGTGCAAGACTTTTAAGTCTAATCCTAACGTAAAACAACATAAACTTTCTACTATGTACTGGATTCCTAAGCTGCATAAAAATCCGTATAAAGCGCGTTTTATTGCTAACTCTAGTTGTTGTACTACTACTAAACTATCGAAACTTTTAACGTCGTGTCTTACTACTATCAAATAACGTGTTAAACGTTACTGTGATAAAATATATGACACTTCTGGTATTAATGTTTTTGGTCCATCAAAAATTCAAATGATATTTTAACTAAACTTGAAAATGAACAGTACAAGCTCTTATGATTTCTCTACACTGTATACTACTCTACCTCACCCTCTTATAAAGGATAAACTGATTAACTTAACAGAAAAAAACTTTGACAGAGAAAATAAAATGTTCCTTGCTTGTAATGTTCAACGTACATTCTTAGCTTAAAACCTGATACACAATCTGACATTGGTAGTGCTTTTAATAAAACGTCCAGGTATTTAGACGAAGTTTTGAATTTGGATAATCCTTATTTTGAAAATATGGTTTCTTCTATTTACCCAAAAGAACTTACTTTAAACAAAACTCTTTCGCTGCCAATGTCACATCTGTGAATACCTATGCGACTGTCTGGATCCAGATAAGATATCTCATCAGGATCCAAACTGTTTGTTACTGTGACAATATGTTTTGCAACAAAATGAAGAAAAATAAAATTGTAGCTGACGACAACGTTTGCAGACGACAAAAGTTGGTAGCGAAAGAGTTAAAAGCAATTAGCAAGTAAACGAATAAGTATGTCGTTGAACTGAATTGGGAGCCTTTTGATCAGGATCTACACTGTTTAAGGTGTTACGAAGTCTAAGTATGGAGTAAACGTTAACGATCTCTTGTGTTGAAATGCCATACAAATACATTTGTAGGACTAACTTACTATCTACATACTTTCCAGCTGATTTGAAGATATTTCACCTCCCCTTCAGACGCGGTGGCGTGGACTATAAACTCCACGACCTAAATGAGGCAGGCGTCTTTCGCGAAACATTGACCAGCATTGTTTTCAGAACGAAGGGTAAAAACGACTGCCATGTACTACTGAAGCAACATGCCTATGACTTCAGAAACAATGTCATCGAAATTGTCATCGGTGGGTGGCGTAACTCGCAGTCGGTCATACGAACTGAACAGCAAGGCCATCCTAAAGCTAGACACGGAGTACGTATAGATGAGATATGTTACTTGCTTGTTAGTCGATTTCGGAAACTGATCTGTCTCAGTGTTGTTTGCATTGTTTAAATTTGTACTACGCTTTCATTCTTACTGATTTGGCTGATTTAACCCACCAAAGTCTTATGGAAGAGAACAATTTTGTTCATCTACACTTTGTATGAAGCTTGTAATACCGATGATCAGGACAGTAGCATATACTTTCCTGCATATTCATGAACCTGTATATCATGGTACTATGTAAAACCTTGTAAATCAATATGAAACATTTACAGTGCAAATTTTATTATGACAATGACCATGAACGTCACAAGAAGGTTAGACAATGCTTAATATTGATTCTGATAGCGGTTCTATACCGAATTGCACAACAAAACAGTTCGACATTTCTGAACCAGACACTCCAGTTGAGCCGTGATATAATGGTGTAAAACGGTTAGCCAGAATATATGGACCAGGTGTATATATAAAGCTTATTCCAGGACATATCCAAACGGACCATTTAGAACGTCTGATAATAGGATTTAAAACTAGTTGGTACATGTCGTTTATCGAGTAACACAAGTGAAACATTAGCCTACAAAATCATTTGAATGGGAATCCTACCTACTAAAACGATATCCATTATTTAACAGAGCGAACAGTTGTTTGACATTTTATATGGAAATACATTTCATGTTTTCTCGTTTCTGTTTTCCATACATATTTTGGCCAGAGAACGCTAATATGAAGTAAATCATAAATGATATTTATGGAAAAGTATTGATGCGAATGAAAAGCTAAAATTTTATACATAACCTTGTTAACCTCATTAGCATAATTAGCGTAACCTTTGATGCAACGGGGGAGCAGTCAATCGCATATCAGATCTGCATCACATGACTCTAGCTAACCATTCAACAGCCTCCTCGGTCAATATTTGTTTTTGAACTGAGAGAGGAAGATAGCTGACGGTCTAACGACCACTAGTTTAACTACCTTCTCCCACCCTCCTACTCGTATTTACTTAAACGTTTTCTCTGTTTTTGTATAATGTATTTCAACTTTGATTTAACATTTTCTATGTTATGGTTAAACATTATTTTAACATTCTCTTTGTGTTTTTGTACTACGTATGTGTTAAAAATAGGCCGCCCAGATATAGAAAATATCAAAATATTTATTTTTCCATTCAAATTAAATGCTGATATAACGGGTTGTTTTCGGCAGTTTTGATAATTGCCCATTGTCAAACTCATTCGTGTCTTTTCCCCCTTTCTCCTTGTCCACCCATGATTCATTTTGGCCCTAGTAAGCCCTAATATTACGCTAAGTATAAAAATAAATCAACAAGATGAACGGTAAAATAGCTGCAACGCTTTTACTTTAGGAAAGGGGTATTCTTTCCGCCGCAGAATATCGTCCGTTCTGGATAAGCTGGGCCGACAGATGTATCAAGGTATGTAACGTTTATATGTTTATAAATTTAGTAATTATTCAAACTAGCTGAAATAGTTTACCATTACTGACTGTTTTTATTGTAACATGGTGAAAAAGTTGTGACTCGACTGGGACTCGAACCCAGGGCCTCTGGCTTACCATGCCAACACTCTACCGACTGAGCTACCAAGCCACACAGTAAAGCCTATCAACTTCTTTCACCATAATCTCTACCCGGCTACACACATCCCCTCTACACAAGAATTCGTCTCGAATTCTTACTCAAAGAACACCCCACGAGTTTCTTATTATTACACATTATCTTCCTATAATCTTCATATTAGCACCTTATGGGTTATTTACGTTGGGCGCCAAATGTAACATGGTGAAAAAGTTGTGACTCGACTGGGACTCGAACCCAGGGCCTCTGGCTTACCATGCCAACACTCTACCGACTGAGCTACCAAGCCACACAGTAAAGCCTATCAACTTCTTTCACCATAATCTCTACCCGGCTACACATAAGGTGTAAAACAAGGAAGTCAAACTAGGTTTCTTTCCTTTATTCCGTGTCTCTATATATTTCCAGATCCCTGAGCCTCTATATCTCTGGATCTCTAACTCTGAGCTGAAATACATAACATACCCAGAATTACCACTAAATCATGTCAATAACATAAACCATAGCACATTATCATATAAGTAAATAGTTATATGACTATTAATCAACCTTACATTATTATAAGGTAGTTATATAAATATTAACCAACTTACATTATGATAAGGTGTCAAACAATTACAAGCAGTGCTATTGACAGAATTATTGGTAATAAATTACTACAGATATAAAATACATAATATGGAATTGTCTTGCTCATGTGACTTGACATTCTCAGTTAACAATTACATCCAGCAATACATTGAATACTATATCTTACCAGGTTGTGGACCTGCCCAGTATCCTATGCCAAACCCAAACTCCCCTCTCTATCTCTCTCTCTAGCTCTGTCCTATGGCGTGCAAATGAACAATGGTTAGCTGTAATAAAAGAACCATGCACCAAATAAAACCATGCAAAATATTACTGTAATAGGTTAATTTCCATCCGTTTTCTGTCTAAAGTATAATGTCATGCCGAACGCGTACTGAAAGGTCGAACCGACACGAGACCGAAATGAAATGACATTAAAACACCAACGGCATTAGAACATTCGCAAATAAAGTAATTGAAACACATTGCAAACTTCCATTTTTGTCGTACCCTTTATTACTTTTCTACAGTTACTCTGTTTGCAGCTCAATCATTGAGTACACTAGCGATAGGTGAATACAGTATGTTCAATTAAATGTTTTCTTTGTTATACATGCACTTTACCACTGTATTTGCTGTCGCGGTTGTTGTAGATTAGTCGGAGAGGGGATACGTTTATTTACACTGTTTGTCTTTTAGGATGGGGATGGAATAAGGGTGAGGTTGGGCGCCCATAAACCGGTTTAAACCCCCCGGTGACTTTTGTCACTGACCGTTCCAAGGCGGTACTTCCATCTTCCTCCTATTGTATGTTTGTTTTGTCTTTGTGCGTCTCTTGTTGTTTTTTCTACCTATGTACATTTGCTGTTTCCTTGTGTTGCTGTTCGGGCGAGTGTTTGTTCTGTATGTGGTGTTTCCTGCATGACTCATTTTTGTACTTTTACATAGTTCACGCCAAACCAACGACCACACCCTTCAGGGTCTACCACAACAGTCAATGTTGAATAATATAATGTATATATGTTTCTTCGTCAAAACCAAACTGCAGAGTGACCACAGTGACAACCAAAACTGCCGCGAAAATACGGAACAATCCGAATGATCACCACAAACATCCAATCAACGACCAGACTATCAAAATCACATGACCAAATCCACAATATTGCTAAATATATACCAGACACACCAGTTCAACAAGCTATAAATAAAACAAAGCTGTCAATCTAAAAATACAATGTCACGAAAGGTCAGAATGACAAATTAGCTGTCTGCTACATTATTAATTTCAAACGCATATTTATGATCAGATAATCTGAGTCATAAATTTCGTTATTTAATGTGTAGAAACATCATACTCATGAATCAATAATACTTGTGTAGTTTAACATAAATGAGAATGGATCTACTGTTATGCGTTCTAAACAACTTATATGTCCTGAGAAACGTTAGTGGTTGTGGTTCTTTCAGTGATATTTAATAAATTAGTAGTTATACTTTTAACAAATAGTATACAAATCACTACATATAGAAAATGGGTCTGGGAAACATTTCAAAAGAATAGGCCTTTTCAAGTCGTCGAAATTACTAACGGTGTGTAAAAGGGTTGAGGCATACCTAAGCGTTTCGGTGACTTGATTAATTGCATACGATTTATTGATTAAAACTCTACATATTTAATATTGTGAATCGGTTGCTACCTGTGTATTGACTTATGTAAGTCAGGTCAGAGTGCTAACACCATCATTCATTAAAAATTAGAATTTCCAAGGAAATGTCCTCCATGCATGTGCATAATGGCAACTGAATGTATGACAACTGGTGTATAAAATATGCATAGTTGTGCATGCATCTAATTGACAATTAAACACCTTTTGCTATGTTAATTAGTATACATAAAATGTACGTGCTTTCATATGCTTAAAAGTACATTTCATAAATAATATGGTACAATATTCAGATTGAAAATGAGCGTGTCATAATAATAAAACTACAGCTGTTAACACTTTGAATTTTGAAGTATTCAGTATGATAGTGTATAATTTGAGAGTTTGGTTTCTGAACCACCAACATTGCATACTCCGATCAATGAACACCACTATGAGGTATCCGATCTTTGTCTGGACTGTTCGCAAATGCCAGGTCGCTCGTTCGCCTTATTCAAACGGTTTAAGGTATACATGCGAGTTTAATTATTCGAAAAAAAACCAAGCACGAAACACACAAGCCATAAAATCACTCTTACCACAAGGAATTCTTCAACAAACATTAAGTTCTGTGTTCAACATAGTTTGCGCAATGTGCCTTTTCAGTATCACAGTGCCCTCAACTCCAAACTTTCGTATTTAGTGTCGCAGTGCACTTGAGCCATCCCGACTAACATTTACTTTTTAGTTAGGTTTGTGACGTTCTTATCATAATCTTGTGTAAGTTCTGGCGTCACATCTGGTCTTTTGATTTCGATGAATTTGATTAAGATTTGGCTTCACGACACTGCTAATTGTCTGAGTTCGTTCTCAAGCTTTTGATTGGTCAGATTTGAGTTGAGTTCTCAAGTTTTTGATTGGTCAGATTTGAGACAAATGCTCAAATCTAACCAATCAAAAGCTTGAGAACGAACTCAGACTCAACTAAAAGTTTTATAAGCATGGACCCTGGTGTTTCATTTCAAAATTTCCTGCCTGACGTATTTTCTATTCTTTCATAATAATTACCATCCTTAACTTTTGTCTTGGCCATAAATTCAAGTGCGAGACAATCTTACGGAAACTTGCAATGGACTAAGCTGTGACCTAGTTTTCCACCGGATTGTCTCACAAGAAACTTACAATCAACTAGGTAGGCTGTTTGCTAATTACCACTTGAATGTCTTGTCAGTCTTTCATTGTGGCCGAGACAAATACTGGTATGCAGATAAATATCTGAAAGGTAACGCGAAAGTTTTCATGAAAACATCGGACATTAACGGGTAACTTTTATGATAATGAAGTTGTTAAGTGATGTCAGACATATGTCACCATACACTTGTTTCACAATTAATATGTCACCATGCACGTGTTTCACATAATTGTATGTTTTACTTACAAGGTTGGCAAAGGACTCGCTGTTGGTTCGAACACGTTCATGAGCTGGTGTGCTTTGTCCCATTCCATTAATAGCATATCCATTGGATACGGTTACGGAAGCGAAGGATACTTCCAGTTCTTTGTCATCCGTAAGTGTTACTCGAGCGTTGTTTAGTATGTTTCGAATACTACAAAGTACTATTTTTCAAATATTGCACAGTAATATATTTCAAATTGCAGAATAATTTGTTTCAAACACAGCAGAGTACTATGTTTCAAATATTGCAGAGTACTGTGTTTCAAATACTGCAACATATACTTCTCGTTTGACGAGTACGTGTTGGCATTTAAGATAGGTAAGCTTTCCGCAGTACTAACGCTCCGCGTTAAAGACGATTTCGGTAGTATGTTCTGTGCATCTTTTTGCGCCGAATACTCTCCACAAAGGAAACAACCGGTACCGGTATTCTGGATGACACTAATTTCGAACAACTGATTTCGACCAACATTTACAAACCTTAAATCTATCAACAATTTCGAATACACAAGAAAATTGCTAAAAGATAATTAGCTGAACGTATAAAAACTTAAAATCAAACAGGAACATCCGGTACAGGAGTATAATAAACACATTGGTACGACGTCATAGCAATGTTACGTCATTGACGTCAAAAGACGTCGCCCATTTTGGCGTAATTGTCATGGGAAAGCACCACCACTGATCGGACGGTTCCTACGTTCCTACAGGATCAGGGTTTATACTGCTAACGGCGTGAGAAAGTATAACTTTTGAGTAAAGGGTTAACGATGGTTTGTGTGTACATGCCAGATAAATGCAGTCGTAGGATTAATTTACTCTCTGTATACTCTCCAGCTGGGATGAAAAGTTATTACCTCCCCTACAGAGGCGGTGGCGTGGACTATACACTGCACGATTTGACTAAGGAAGGCGTATTCCGCAATACAATGAGCCAAATTGTTTTCAAAACCATGGGGGCAAATGATTGCCACATACTACTGAAGCAAGATGCCAATGACTACATACACAATGTCATCGAAATTGTCCTGGGCGGGTGGGGTAACTCGCAGTCGGTGATACGAAATGCCCAGCAAGGCTATCCTAAAGCTAGATACAGAGTATGTATAAATAATACTTGCTCAACGTTTGTTTTATCTATTTCGGAAACTGACCTCTGTTATTATTGTTTGCATTGTTTAAAGTTGTACTATGTTTTATTACGACCTAAAATATTTAAGTCCGACAAAGTTTTATAGAAGAATTCCAGTTGGTTTCTATACACTTATGTGAAGCTTGTAACTACCGATTTATCCAAACAAAGAAATACCCTTTTGATAGACACGACCGCATCGGATGCAAACTTATATATTTATAATTACCCTTTACTCCATAAATACGCATTTCTATGCCTCTACAGGAGCCGTCCGATCGGGACCTGCTTTGTTTGCTTATGTCATGATAGGCGGGCTGATTTATCAAGACCTGAGAATATGGTGGAATTTTAATTTGTTGTTTATGAGTGTAAAAACAGTATGTTTGGAATAATACAATTCATATAGTTAGAAACAGGTCGACATATTTGTTTTCACTGTATAATTGTTTGTATTTTGGAAACGAAAATATTAGAAAATTATTCTCCTATGATCGGGGCTAATACAAAATGTAATACCGCAACGGAAGGGTCATCAACGATAACCGCCGAGGAAATGTCTAAGATGTTGCGAAACCGGGTATGACTAAAATATGTCAGGAGGATTGTTGGCGAAAGGAGGATTAAAAATTAATAACGGCTATTTATTAGTTATTATAAATGATATGGACATATATTTTAAATATAGTTGGCATTAATATACTGATATAAGCCTGGATATATGAATACATCATTAATATATTGATGACATTTACAGGGAAAACGGATTACTTGCTCCTTTCGCCACCGTAAATCCCGCGAAAGGAGCTCTTAAGTAATGTAATTGAATGTAGAATTGCGGGTTATTGATAATATGTAATAGTTTAATTAATATATTTAGTTTATGCTAGAGCATGATTTAAGACCAAGGCATATCCTTTTACTTCATAGATCTATACACCTTTGCAAACAGGGTAAACCTAGAATAGACTCAAAATGTTGGATCTGCTCTGTTTACTTATGAATTAATATAGATATGATTCAAAAGTTTCTGTCATGGTGAAAACTTCCAGTGTTCAAATTTCATTATGAAAATGCCACTGATTAATCGTCATGTCACTTACATACAAATTCACTGTTACTGTACGTCAGGCAATTTGGATGTTGATGAGATGGCCAGTAACAATAGGTTCAAAGTGTCAAGGCTACATATGACACTCTTTGGCATTTCATTTAGACATACAGTTGAACTTTGATATCTCGAATTAGATAATATACAGTACAGAGTTGTTATGAAATGAATAATATCATGTCTTAAAAACTAAAGAAGTTTTCAGCATTACTTTAGGCCTACAATAAGCTGTGAACTTAAGAAATTGTTCAGATATGATATTGGGTATCTGTGTGTTTATGCCAAAGAGGGCTGATAAATCATGATCTCATTATTTCTTACATGAATATTTAACTTAAAAGGGGACAAGGGGTCCAGTGTGAGTCTGAAAGGGTTATTGTATAACTAGGGCTATCCGACTGAAATGGCTGCCGTTTCAAGGGCCCTTTGTGAAGAAACTACTGCAGAATATTGTGTTACTAAGGCCATATGAGTAGATCTAAAACATTTAGACATTTTGTTGACATTACTTAAATATTATATAAAATAGGTTTGATTATTATTCAGTAATACGCGCCTTTGATGCTTTGCATCAATGATTTTCTTGTTTTATAATTGCAGTTTAACACATAATCTAATCAATATGGATAATGTCATTAATCTTTACATGACTTTTCATAGATTAAATAGTGAATGAAGGTAACTCTGCAAATTGTGTTATTTCATGTATTCAACTTGTGAGACACTTACTCTTCAAATTGTGTTATTTCATGTAATCATCTAGTGAAACACCTGCTCTGTAAATTGTGTTATTTCATGTAACCATGACCATAAAAGTCACAAGCGTGGTCTTAATAGTGACTGTCATTTTACAGGATACTAGAGGCGCTATGCCGAGTTGCACAAGAAAATACAGTAACACCTCTCTATAACAACCACTAAATTGTGTTAATTAGTTGGTATTTTGGGCAGGTGGTTGCTTAAAGCAATGTGGAAGTAAAACAGAACGCTCCTATAGGAACGTTCTGTTTTACTTTCCCCTTGCTTTAAGCATCCACCTGCCTTTAACAAAAAATACTTGATGTAATTTAGTGGTCGTTATAGAGAGGTTTTACTGTATTTCGTTCTTTCTGCAGTCAGTCCGGATGAGACGTCACTGAATGATGTAGAACGGTTGACCACAATATGTGGTACCCATCAAGCTTATTCCAGTTAATAGAAATCTAATTATTGGACTTACAACGGGTAGTACATGTCGCTTATTGCTTTGCAAATCTGAGACATTAGCAATAATTATTCATGGAAAGTGGATTCCATTTATACCAAAAATAACAGAACATCTATCCTTTATTCCTCTCAGGTACATGGATACAGCATGGGGATCAAACATAGATATCTACAACAATTATAAAACAAGGTGAGGGTAAATATAGCTGCATTGATTTTATTCCAGAAAAGGGGCATTCTTTCCGCCGCAGGATACCGAACATTCTGGGTAAGCTGGGCCGACAGATGTATCAAGGTATGTAACGTTTATATGTTTATAAAGTTAGTAATTATTCAAACGAGCTGAAATATCGTAACATTGCTTACTGTCTTAACCCTTCGCTTGCTATTCACGTCAATATACCTACCTGTAAATAGTGAAGACCCAGATGAGACAGCTCCTGCAGGAGCTGTCTCATCAGGGTCTGCACTATTTACAAGTTGAGTGTGCAACCAGTGTACTCAACAGCAGTAATTGCACAGCGAACTACTTGTACACAGTGAAGATATATGTAATTATACAAAAGGGAATGGGAAAAGAAGGAGAAGTGTATTTTAAAATTCAGCAAGCGAAGGGTTAATCAACTTCAAAAGAACATTTATGACCACGCAATCCTAGTCCAATTTGTTTATTAACCCATCGCTTGCTTAATTTTAAAACACAGTTCTCCTTCTTTACCCATGCCCTGTTGTATAATTACATATATCTTTACTTTGTACAAGTATTTCGCTGTGCAATCACTGCTGTCGAGTGCACTGGTTGCACAATCAATTTGTAAATAGTGCAGACCCTGATGAGACAGCTCCTGCAGGAGCTGTCTCATCTGGGTCTTCACTATTTACAGGTAGGTATATTGACGTGAACAGCAAGCGAAGGGTTTACAGGAACATTCAACAAGGAAATGGTTAACCCTTTTCTCCGTGGATATTCATGTGACGGCATCATGAATATTGAATAGATTATATTTTATACTGGTACGTGAACAGAGGAAATTTGGCAATGGCAGAAACTGTAGAATCATATTTATGTTATGTCATAAGCAAATTTATATGTTACTAAATGGTCATCTTTAAGATAAACAATTAGTAATCTAGATCCACTTTTACTTCAGTTTCTTAATGAAATACATACTTTTGGTATTTCACAAATTCAAGTAAATCATATAGTCCACCTTTACACCATTTTCTCAATGACATAAATTATGTCGGTACTGCAAACTATCGTAAAAGAATAACAAATGTATTCTCTTATTTTCTTATAGTTTGAAATATTTTTCCTGTCTTAAGAAGCAGTAATGTATTAAGTTTAATTATTATAGTTCATTTAGTTTGATCAGAAACAATGGCAATTTGATGGATTTTCATTTTCTAAAGTAAATAATGTGATTACGTCCCATTTCGTATAAACCAAGTTGATTTTCTATATAAATTTTGGAATTTTGATAAAACAATCCCGTTTCGTCCAAAGGTATTTCCACATATTTCCGAAAAGATTCCGATTAAGTCTGCCATTGGATTAGCTATAGGATTTGGCACTCTCTGAGTGGGGTAAAATATATATGAGGTGTAATGTGAAATACTATTTGATACATGGTATTATACATATGTTATTTTTAATTTTATAATTTTTATAAACGTGATACTATACGTATCTTCAAAACTTAATATTTACCGGAATTTCTCATTTAAACTCAACAATTACTCAGCAATTTTGTATTAGAAACAGTAGATCTTATTTAAATACACTAATGAAATTTTCAAATAGAGTGGGTTTCGATCAAAATCATTTGCATATCAATATTGTAATAGAAACAGTAAATCCGACACAAAATCAGAATCGTCCAAAACATTATCCAGGTTATCGGGAAAGTTATACGATGAAACAGGCATTGGTTGGAACGAGTACGGTGAAACTAACTTCTTAGCAGAATATGAGTCGAATGTATATCACTGTAATATTCACATAGTTCTTGAAAACGGCGATGGTTCAAATGACATCGCGAGCGCCAGTAAAACCATGAGAGATAATTGAGTACCGGAATGTCAAAATGCACGTTACGCTGGTACAATAAAACTCCTGTTATGTCAAAAATAGATAGAAAGGGTAAGACTTGTTTAATTAACTGCATTATATGAACGTTTGACGAAATTCTAGCCTTTGGACCTTTTGGGCCTTTAACACTTTCGCTGGTCGTGTTGCATCTGTAATTACATATTTAATAGATTGGATTCAGATTAGACGCCGAGTAATTCGGTGTCTCTTCAAGGTACAAACTGTTTTGTGCAAGCAGGTTAAGAGATCAAAAACGAGATTTGTTATACATGCAAAGACGTTTCTCTGCAAAACTGCACTGGCTTCGATCACGTGACCAGTTAGGGGTCACGTGATACGAGAAGACCGTCATACACCCGCGGTAGCTCTAGTCATTCCTGTTTAGCGAGCCCTGTTTATGCCGATGAAGGGGATGTGACATCTCCGAAAATTGCAAGGTAAAGGAAAAAACCTAATTGTTTTTAGTAAAAGAATCAAAATACTCATGTCAGATCCAGAGCAGAGAAAACTCTTTACATGTATCTTAGGTCAATATGGACGTGAAGTCCTCAAAGATGTACGTCGAGGAGAAAAACTGGCCAAAAGCTGGCGCACTGGAACAATCACAAGTTATTCAATGTGCGCTGTCGCCATAAAAAAGATAACACCCAACAGCATTCGTTTGAAAAACGCCGTTTCTGGACAGACCGCGGCTAAAATCATTCCTAATGCGGAGAAGAAAGTATTGCGAGAGCGCATTTTAAAGACAGTGTGATTATGTTTATTCACGTTTGGATGAAGAGATATCAGGTTTGAAGTCAGAGTTGACTTCGAGACTCCATTCGGACATTTGGGAGGCAGTAAACAAACTCTTCACGCATGCGCATGAGGACAAGTTTCTCACATGTAAACAGAGGCGACGGGATAAGTTCTACTAGCTTGTACAGAAGAAAGAAGCCAAGGAACGGAAACGATTGGAGAACGCATCAACACGGATAAATTGGTTGTCAACTTATCGGACAGACAGTTGTCACAGGACGAATCCTCTGTGTTGATGAAAGCTATTGACTTTGCTGTCACTAAAATAAGTTCGACCACCGAATAATTGTGTCACCAGCTTAAAGATAAGTCGGCCGCTGATAACCTCAGAGTGGATGTAGTAAGAACTCTTAAGACTGCCAAACCCCATAACACCAGAGGAACGTATTGCTCTTAAGAACTTGAGCAAGTCAGACATTGGAATTTTGCCAGCAGATAAAGGTCGAACCAAAATTGTTATGAATAAGAAGGAATGTGAGATCAAGATAGACAAGTTGACCGGTAATAGAGACACATATTAACCCCTGAAGAAAGACCCCACGAAATCAGTGAAATCCAAATTAATAAACATTTTGAAAAACTGGAAGAAATATCATTAAGTGTCGGATCACAATTTATATCCCACTGCTGAGAATGTGCCAAAACTGTGTCGATTGCCAAAAATCCACAAGAAGAAGGCCCCGCTCAGGCCCATCGTGTCATGCTCAGGTAGTGTTCTTTACGCTACAGCGAAACATGTGGCCTCTGTTATAGGCCCATTGGCGGGGAAGACGGAACATCACATAGTAAACAGTGTTGACTTTGTACATAAAATCAAGGATTTAGAGGTGCCTCCGGGTACAAAGCTCGTCTCATACGATGTTTCGGCCTTATTCACTTCCATCCCAGTTGACAAAGCACTCAAAGTGATACAAACCAAGTTGAATAACAAAACCAGTGTTTTAGACAGCTCAGAGTTGGAAGTTGATCAAATCATGGAGCTACTTGAATTATGCCTCAACAGTACCTACTTTGTCTACAAAGGCCAATTATTCAAACAGAAACAAGGGCAGCCATAGTTTCCCCTGTGTCCCCGATCGTACTTGTTTATGGGTTTCTTTGAGAAGGACGCTTTGGAGTCAACCATGTTAAGACGGCCCTCAGAACAAACGGGTATCCAGAATAGAATTTTCACTCCCAAAAAAGAAAACAAAAAGAGTGGAGAAAGATCAAGGGGGGGGCAGAAAAGAAACCGAGTGCCGGAATGCCATACATCCGGGGTACATCAGAAGTACTATCTAGAACTCGGAAACATGGAGCCAACATTTATCACAAACCCTACAACACCATCAAACAACGAGTGGCCCATGTTAAAGATCGCACCGACAAAATGAAGAAGCGTGCTGTGATATAGCATATCAAGGGTGACAATTGCCAAAATGATTATGTGGGCGAGACAGCTAGACAATTAGATACCCGAATAAAAGAACACATGACAAGAACATCATCGGCCATACATGAACACTGTAACTCGACAGGTCATAAGATCAGACTGGAGAGCACTAAAATTTTAACAACAGAAGAGAGTTTTTGGAAAAGGAAAGTTAATGAGGCCATAGAAATAAAGCAGCGCAGACCATCGCTAAACAGGGCAGGGGTGAAGGAATGGAGCTACCGCGGGTGTATGACGGTCTCCTCGTATCACGTGACCCCTTACTGGTCACGTGATCCAAGCCAGTGCAGTCTTCATATTCAACTGAAAGGTGTGTCTGGCGATCAAGTATGTAAGAAGTGTATGTACCTCCCTTTAATATGTGCCCTTGTTAAAGACTTACCACGGCATGATCATATCTTTGAGTGACATTCTTAAACCTTACAACGCTGAATTTTCATATGGATTATTCCAAAATCCAAAGAGGTCAAGCTTAAGGTGTATATTTAGATATTTTTCTAAAGAAAAGTGTAGCATGACATACAGTACATACCCTGATAGAGGACCCCTCTGGGAGCCCTCTCATCTGGATCTACACTGTTTGCAAAGGGCATTAGTGACTCGTGTCCCGTACTGTAAGGGTTAACTACCTAATTTAACAGGATTAAAAAGACACTTCTTTCAGAATTATATGTTTTGCCTTCCAGGTTGGCAAAGGAGCCACTGTTGGTGAGAACGAGTTCATGCATTGGTGTGGGGTGTCCCATTCCATTAATGACATGTCAATTGGATATGGTTACAGAAGCGATGGATACTTCCAGTTCTATGTCGGTCGTAAGTGTTGCACATGCCGTATTATGTATATTTCAAATACTGCAAAGAACAGTGATGCCTTTGTATGATTACCACTTGTGTGACATGTACATGTAGGTTGTATGATTACCACTTGTGTGGCATGTACATGTAGGTTGTATGATTACCACTTGTGTGACATGTACATGTAGGTTGTATGATTACCACTTGTGTGACATGTACATGTAGGTCTTTAGTCCTTTACTCCATGAATATTAATGTAAACAATAATGACATCATGAATATCAATTAGATTATTTGTTACAATAACACATGTACACAGAACATTTGGTCGTGGCAGAAACTATAGAATCACATCTATATTATAGCATAAGCGCATATAACAAACCCTAATCAGACGGTTTCTGTAGGGGCCGTCTGATCTGTGTCTACTCTGTTTGCAAAGGTGCAGAATAGTACTTCCGCTCTGCATTAAACTTGAACATAGCAGACTTTATTTCCTTTTTTGTGTGTTATTAATGACATATGATTGAATTACTGACATGGTTTGATCGTTCATGCATGTTTATTGTGTTAAGCATTTGTGAATGTATTCTTAGCCATATAATATACATTTCATACTGAAATAAATCTATCTGCCAGGTCGTGTTTAGCAGATGAACAACAGTTTTGAGAGAAGGTACTCGTCTTATGACTACATTTATTAACGGTTCTTTATGACAATCGCTACCTTTTGAACAGTCAAAATGACGTCACACTTTTGTACGGGGATGTAGATGTAGATGATAGCAAATTCCGATTGCGATCGTCGTATGTTAAAGCTTACGATAATTTCAGTCGTAAACTCTCGTATAACGGAATTCTGTATGTGTATGTTGTTTCTTTTAACAATATCATTGCTTTTTGAATGTCAAAAACTATGGTTAATTTATTTTTTATTTTTCTTCACAGGTCAGTAATAAGGTCAATAAAATTGTAAGTATATTATTAAATCCATTACCTAATGAATATTCATGTAAGGATTGACATCAGGATTGTTAATCAGATTATATTGGCGTATGAATGTATGGTGTTTTGACTGTATCAGATCTTTAGAATTAGATCAATATAAATTATAAGCAAACCGAACAAATCCTGATCAGATGATTCCTACATGGGCCTCTGATCCGGGTCTGTTCCGTTTGAAAAGGCATGAAAAGATATCTCTCTCAGGGAAAGGGTTAGAGCAAGCAATGAGAAAATGTTTTCCCTAATAACAATAAATAATTACAGTTAATTTGAAACGACAGAAACAAATCATATCACTTACATACAATACCAATATACAGTATATCCACATAATGTTACCACATAATGAACATGCAGTGATGTCATTAAAGACTTGCGGTTGTTTGTTACATGGCGAAAGTAATGCATAAAGCTCTTGTATCAAAATTCTGCATAACGTTCGTCCTGCAATTAACTACCACCCCACATGGCTTTAAGACATAGAATTCGATCTCTCATCACTGTAGATTACCATAGACCCACACTTACTACATTACTGTATATCTCCATAGTCGGACCCAGCACCCACTACATTACTGTAGATCACCGTAGTCGGACCCAAACACTTACTACACGCTTACTACATCGTTGTAGATCACAACGGACCCGACACTCAAGTTACATTCATCACATTACTATAGACCGCCGTAGTCAGACCCAACACTTACTTCATTATCCATTACCTCCTCTTCCAAAGCACACATGACCTTTTACTTTGTAAAGTTACCTTTATCATGGCTTTCTCTTATGTGAGAACAATTGACGTACCTCTACCAAAACACACCATGGCTTACCTCTACGTGAATACAAATTGATTTACTTCTACTAAAATACATCATGACTTCATTCTCAGTGTTGTTACTTTCTGATCCTTCGAGATCATGAATTTCCGTACTTCTTGTTCTGAAAATTGAATACCGCTTAAGCTGGTGATGGGGGCGTGAGCGGTGTTGCGCTTTCGATTAATGTTCATGAACAGACTCAATAAAACCGAGTCTGCAATTTTTGCTTTCGGGGGATCACCTCTCTTTGGAATTTTTAGTTCTACGAGAGCACATATTGACTTAGCTACGACATGACATTTCTGCGTCAGCTCAAATTGACATACCTCTTCCAAAACATATCATATCTTACCACTACCTCTGCGTACGCAATCACAACATAACTTACCTCTAGGTGATCACAACATGACTTACCTCTACCTAAACACATGACTCACCTCTTTGAATGCACAACACGACATACCTCTACATAACTTTATTCTACGCAGGCAAACTATAATTGTCATACTTTTTATCACTTTTACAGGTAGAAGGACGGCCATTTTCACCAACGAATACCACAAACATTAGACTAGACGTTTAATCCTTATTCCACTAATTGTGACGTGTCTCGCACACGGCTTGGATCCAAATTAGACACCGAGTCATCTCTCGGTATTTCTTCAGGAGCCAAACTGCTTGCAATAACTCAAGCTTGATTGAAAAGAACGGAGTCAAAATTGCACCCTAACAACTTAATAAAAGTGTACATTATTTATATGTATACGTCCGTCAACTCTACAAATTAATAACATTCAATGTTATATATTTTGGACACATAACAGCTGCGTATATGTACAGAAGATACATTGCTTATTGTCACTGTAGATATATAGTAACCCCCCCCCCAAAAAAAAAAAAAAAAAAAAAAAAAAAACGGAATTCTTGTAGAGAAAAATTTAGGTACTTTTTGACTCGTGGCTGCTTAATGCAGGGTGAAAGTCATGCAGATGAGCTTTCTGTATGACTTTCACTCTGCATTAAGCTGCCACCCGTCTCCAGCACCGATATTTAACGTCCGGTTTAGAGGGGATATACTGTCAATGGAAAATACACAGGTGTTGCACGTTTGGATTCGCACGAGACATGTAGTAAACCGGTTACTTATTGCAATCCAAACTGCTTTGTATTGCATTTTTGTACTGAGTATACAGGGTGTCCCAAAAAACGGAACCCGGGATGCAAGTTATCCCTTTTCTGTCAATATTGCTAACTTAAATTAAATGTATATACATGTAGCTTAGTAGAGACAACATTTTGCCATATATTTTCTAAATTTTGTCTAAACATATTCAATGGTCTTTAAGATATCAGTATTTAAACGAAAGCATCCAAAACTCCATTTTTAACTTGATATAGGCATGGACTATGCCCTGTTCGCATATCATGTTAAAACAGATTTTAGGTGCATTCTTTAAAATACTCCTCTCTTTAAACCCAGTGCATATTTTTTTGGCAGAAATATTCACAAATTACATATCTACAAAAGTAAATATTTACATTTTAAAGTGTCCGATTACTTTGGTTAAAATACACATTTGTTCCAGGGTTCCGTTCTTTTTGGGGACACCCTGTACATTAGAACCAGTCAATAGCTACCATACAATGAATAAATATGAATGTCAGTAAGAGGATATGGTTTCTTAATGCAGGACGTAAGTAATGCAGAAAGCTCCTAGAGGAGCTTTCTGCATAACTTGTGTCCTGCATTAATCTACCACCGACCTTAAAAACTAAAAACAAATGGTAGAAAGGTTTTACTGTACTTCGTGTTTCAAAACTCATGTGGTCAAAATTGTGTGTAAATAATAATTGTTGTACAAAAAGCTAAAAGAAATCTAGCATGAAATAAGCTCTTGGTGTATTTCACTTCAACTTAGAAATGAATGTATGTTTGTGTTTATTTTACTTGTTTTATATAATCAGATTATATTTTCTTATACACACGATATCAGATCCGACATTTACCCCGTGAATATTTATGTTAGAAGTGATCACATTATGAATATTAATTAGATTTTTTAATATGTCGTATTAAATGGCAGAGACTTGAATCAGATCGACATTATTCCATACCATAAGAAAACAGAGTAGACCCTCATCAGACATCTCCTACAGGAACCGTTTAATCTGGGTCTACTTTAATTGCACTGGCATTAATATAAGTATTTGTGGAGTATGGTTCATATATAATTCTCTTAAATCCAAAGAGAAATGCTAATCTCTGCACACAGTCTGGATTCAAATGAGACGTTGAGTAACTCGGCGTCCAGTTAGAACCCAAACTGTCTGGTACTCAGATCAAAGTTTAGAGATTGTTTTATAATTCTATGTAATGGAAAGTATCTGATACGGTTTAACTTGCACCAATATAATCGGATTAAGACAGAAATACTAAGCAGACTCTTCTCTCATTCTCGTCTCACCCATTCCCTTTTATTGGCGCAATTTGACGCATCTGTTAAAATCACTGTTTGAAACCACTGTGATAAATAGAGCATTTGCTCTATGAGAGCAAATGCTCTATTTATCACGATGGTTAAATACTAGATATTTCTATGTTTTCCTTTTCTCAATTACATGCACCTTTTCAGTAGACTCATTAAAGCGGTTGGGTGTAAAAATAGCCTATGAGGTAATTTTGAGCCAAACTACACTACACTGAATCTCTTTATGGCGGTCACGTGACACTCTACTCCATGATTATACATATAAGAAATAATGACATCATGAATAGTTATCAGCTGTATTTTTATAATGCGTTTTGTGGTAGTTTCCTTCAGGTTAAACGTTATGCGGATATTTCAATTTTTAAAGGGCATTTTTATTCATTAACAGTTTGGATCCGGGGGTGAGATTCCGAGTAACTCGGCGTCTCATTAAGATCCACTGTTTGTTACCGTGACAATCGTTTTTGAAACAAAAATGAAAAACGATAAAAAAAAAAGTATAATTCTAGCAGACGACAAAATTTGGCAGCGAAAGCGTTAAGTGACCGCTTTAGAGAGACTCTTCTATAATTCAGACTACCGAGGTTGCTCTGCACAATAAAGATAAAACCTCTCTATAACGGCCACTAAATTACATCAAGTATTTTGTGTTAAAGGCAGGTGGCTGCTTAAAGCAAGGTGAAAGTAAAACAGAACGCTCCTATAGGAGCGTTCTGTTTTACTTTAACCTTGCTTTAAGCTGCCACCTGCCCTAAATACCAACTAATTAACACAATTTAGTGGCCGTTATAGAGAAGTTTTACTGTATTTATGTAAGAAATAATGACGCTTTTAGGGGCCGTCTGATCTGAGTCTTCTCTGTTTGCAACCGTGTTATCAGTTAGGAGGTTAATGACTTCAATTGTAATTCACCATGCAAACAGACCTTGCTAAAAAATCGGTATTCTAAAGCACTCATTTGGACAAAGTATACGACAGACTGTCTATATAAATGGTTCATTATTTTTTTGTAGTTTTTTTAAAATAAACTAAATATTTAATAATAAATTTTCACTAATACGACCACTCAAAAGAAATATAATTCTGTATATTTAAACAAGGTGATAGCTTAATACACGGTAATATTTAGGGGCTTTCTGTAATACTTTAGCCCTACAATTAAACAACAAGCTGATTTAACAGACCCCTATATGGACTGCATTTACACCATCTGTCTATATAAATAGTTCAGTGACACAATATCGCTAATATGGTCCCCCAAAAGGAATATAATTCAGAATTTTTATAACAGGTGGTAGCTTAATACAGGACAAAAACTGCAAACAGCTCCTGTTTTAGCTTTCTGTATTACTTTTACCCTGCATTAAGCAACCACCTGCTTTTACAGACTCTTTATAAAGTAAATGGTCGTGTTAGCGAGACTTTACTACAGTAATTATGACTTATTCAATAACAGTCTAATACTGCTCCTGAAATGTTCTATAGTAATTATGACTCATTCGATAACAGTCCACTGAAATGTTTTATAGTAATTATGACTCATTCAATACCAGTTTAATTCTGCTCCTGAAATGTTCTATAGTAATTATGACTCATTCGATAAAAGTCAACTGAAATGTTTTATAGTAATTATGTCTCATTCGATAACAGTCAACTGAAATGTTCTATAGTAATTATGACTCATTCGATAACAGTCCACTGAAATGTTTTATAGTAATTATGACTCATTCGATAACAGTCAACTGAAATGTTTTATAGTAATTATGACTAATTCGATAACAGTCCACTGAAATGTTCTATAGTAATTATGACTCATTCGATAACAGTCCACTGAAATGTTTTATAGTAATTATGACTCATTCGATAACAGTCCACTGAAATGTTCTATAGTAAGTATGACTCATTCGTTAACAGTTCACTGCTCCTGAAATGTTCCTTGTATAAAAAAAATAAAAAATTAAATACGAATTGTTGGTTATACGAGTTGTCTTTAACCCTGTCTCAATTTTATAACTACAGTAAAACTCCTCTAATGCGACCATCAAAGGGGCATAATTCACAGTGGCAAAGGCAGGTGGTAGCTTAATGCAGGGCGAAACTTTTATCCTGCATTAAGCAACCACCTGCTTATAAAGACAGCCATGTTTATTCGTTAAGTGGTCGCATTAGAGGGGTATTACTGTGCTGTAATTCTCTCGTTGGTGTTAAGTCATCAGAGGTTTCGCTATATTCACCAATACACCGGAACCTGTCTTAAGCGACTATTGAAAAGAAGTCTAATGGTTTGTAAGGCATGTGGTAGTTTAATGCTGGTCAAATGTAATGCAGTAAGCTCATATAAGAGCTTTCGGCATTAATATTGTCCTGCATTAAGTAACCACCTTTTTAAATTCCTGTGTCTAATCAATATAAGGTCGCTCAAGACAGATTCTACTATACACTGCCAGGTCTGAGTGTCTATTTTATTTCAAATATGCTTGCCTATCATTCTTGCAGACCAGGCATACATATTTACTATCCGCTCGGAACACCTCGGCTATTTCTATTTCTATATTCCGAACTCTGGCGGAATACGGCGAGTAGTTACGATTGATTTACTACCATATAATCACTTAATCCCTTCCTTGATGAATATTCATGAGAGAATATATAATGAATGCATGAATATTAATTAGGTGAAGTTAATAATGGCATCATGAAGAAGTGAATTTTTGACAATGGCATAAACTGTAGAATCATGTCTATATTATTTGAATTTATTTCATAAGCAAACAGAGCAGACCCTGATCCGAGGACTCCTACAAAAACCGTCTGATATGTTACCAAATGCTTGAAAGTCAGTTAAGGGATTAATGAGATCTTATTTTTAAATAGTTTAAATTTTCTACAATGGCTAAAAATGACATATGTTCAAATGCCTTTATACGAGCTATTGATGTCATTGGCCTTTTGAATCAGGGAACTAATTGGTTATCATTTGCAAACAATGTGGACACAGAACAGAGGGTCCCATTGTATGTCATTCAATATCCTTTCTCATACTGAATGAACCTGTTTTTAAATATTTAAGTAGTGATGGACTATTCAACTTTGAAAGGGTTAATCACTGTTTCTTACAAAATATGTAACGTTTTTCTTCCATCTTGCTTTATAACTCTTTGCACGCTAAGTAATTTTTTCGTCTGCAACAATTGTCGTCTGCTTCAATTCTTAAAATGAACTTTCTCTCATTTCTTTGAAAAAATATGGTCAATATGACAAACAGTTTGGATCCTGTCTCATCTGGATCCAAACGGTTTGCATGGGTAATCACAGGTTCGCCGCTAGCGTGCAAAGATTTAAAGGTGCATATGTAGAGATATTTTGGATGGCCGTTATATATACTGTATATAAACAGATTGACCCATGAGTGCATAGTCTCCCTAACCCTTTCTATATTCTATATTTATTCTAAAGGTCAAATGCCAACTGAATATTAATGGACAACATAGTTATGATAAAATATGGAAAGTGTAACATTCTAGCCATTTTAGAACCTATAGAAACAGATCTATCAAACTCCATTGACAAACAGAGCAGACCTAGATCAGACGGCTGTCGGATCTGGGTCTACTGTGTTTGCAAATGTGTGAAAATTCGTTCAATATGGAGAAAAGGATTAATATGGACATAGGCAAACAGTGTAGACCCATATTAGAAGGCTCTCGGGAAATCCCTCTGATCACGATCTTCACATATTACTGCATAACCCCTTGGCAGTTTACAAAGATAAACACGCATGTTAAAACTGGTTAACCCTTTGCATGTCAGCGGCGAACACATTATAAATTAGTATACAAACAGTTTAGATTCAGATGAGTCGCCGAGTAACTCTGCGTCTTATCATCACATAGACTATTTGATAAGTTGACTGTATTTTTGAAAAGAACTGACGGACAAATCACTTTCAGAACTGCGTACATACACGTCAACCTATTCTAAACGTCAAAGTCACGTATAGGCCTGTTTTTCTGACATTGCCGCTCTGTATCTTCCCCCATACATGGATATATTTAGCTTTATTTCACCTCCCACCAGTTTCTGGCCGTTTCATTGGATAAGAGCAGTCACGTGGTGACCCTCTATATTTCTATAGGGGGTCAGTAGCTGACCCACTATTGACATACTACAACAAAATGGCTGCAATTCAAACAGTTTGTCTTTTAATCATTATTTTTTATCCATGGCATTACCTTTTTTAATAAACATTCACTAAATATAACGGATTGTCGCAATTTAATTAAATTTTTGTTTGCTTGACCGTTGGGGTTGTTTTTTGTTACGTAAAATTGTGACGCGCAACTCTGTATATTAACAATAACGACGTCATTTTAACGTCAACGTCATTTCTGTAATGATGACAATATTAATAAATCTATCTTTGTCAAAATCAAAATAAATGATGAAAAGTGGTCGATGAAATAAATCAGTTATTGGGTTTGTCACTGACCCACTACTGAAATATAGGGGGTCTGTAAGATAAATAGGGGGACTCGGCCCCCTATTCATCCTACAGACCCCCTATATTTCCGTAGTGGGTCAGTGACAAACCCAATAGCTCAATAACTAATAATAACTTCGCAGGAGTGTTGTAGTCTAAGCAATGAATGTATGCCACATACAGCACTCATTCAACTACTTCTAAATTCAGAATTATACATTCGCTCTTTATCTACTGCATGTATGGACAGCATTAGATGAACTGATCGTTCCAATGCGGTACTTGCATCTCCCCCTATTGTTCGTTATGTCTTTGTGTGTCTCTTTAGCTGCTGTCGTTTTGGCATTCGGTGGTTAACACTCCATGATAAGGTGAATATCTTATCAGTGTTCCTTTACGAGTCGGAGGTGTCCATTTTCATATGGTCAAAATGGCGAGCTTGCTATCAGACATCTGTTTGTCTTTGCTCGGTTTTGTATTGTTTATTTCAATCATTTGCACATCAGCTGATGACACATTACAACGCGAATTGTTGACTAGGATAGAGGCATTGGAGAAACAAGGTAACAAGTGCATTTATACAATAGAATATGTCTTAAACGGTCATCAAAAAAGAGGTCTCAATATTGCTCGGTAAGGTGATAGCTTAATGCAGGTAAAAAGAAATGCTGAAAGCTCCAATATGAGATTTTTGCATTACTCTTGCCCTGCATTAAGCAACCACCTGTTGTTAACACTCCTATGTTCTATAAAGCAATGACCGCTTAAGACAGTTACTACTGTATTACTTCCATATGCTAATTGGGACAGTTAAATAAAATCAGTTAAATCAGACAAACATACCTTTGATCGAAATGCTCAGGGGGGAAATCACATTGCTTCAATATTTTCTGCAATTTTACAAGAGAAGAACCATACCATCGTTTTCTTGTTTGGATTTTGGGATAATGCCAGTGGTATATTAAAAATCACCCATTGTTTGTATGAAATGGTCTAGGATTTGAACCTTACATGCCTGTATTAAAGACTGATAAACTATAACTATTTGGTTAGGTAGCAAGTATTGTGCGGTTTGTTCAAATTGCATTCTTCATAAAAATTGCTGAGCGAAAGAGTAAAGTTATATATACAACATACAATTATTGCTGTAAAAAGCAAGTATTTTTGTAATTGGGGACTTTTGTCAGTTATCAGCCCCTGTCCATCTAGGTGGCGCTGCCACCGAGTAGGTCCTTTTCTACAAGTTGGTTATCCATTATTGATTGATTACGCACTGATTATACACAGGTTGTTTAACAAAAGAATAACGAAGTATGTAAAAATATATTGTTTACATTTTTAAGTTTTAGTTTTCTAAATTTTTCACGTTTTTAAAAATGCAGATGATTTAATAGTTTTACCCTAAATCTAAGAAACCGACAGAACTACATTACTGAAGAGTAACCAAATTTCAGACTGCTGCTTAAAATGTTAAACAGTCTTTATTTAATCATTTAACCTTTAAATATGCCTTTTAATGCCTTTTCAAACAAAGTAGACCCGGATCAGACAGACCCTGCATGTAGGAGACGTCTGATCAGGGTTTACTCTGTTTGCTTATGATATAATAAAGATCTGATTTCTTCTATGCCCGACATGTCCTGTATTAATATATCATTATAAAATTGATATAATTAATATTCATGATGTAATTATTTCTTACAAGCATATTCATAGAGTAAATGGTTAACAAAACAAAACAAATCAACATCTAATCGAAAAGTGTGGGGCGTGGGCGCGTGCATGCGTGCGTGCGTGCGTCCAGCTGTGGGACCTACTTGATGCCAGCGCCACCTATAAATGGAAAAGTAGTAAAGTCAAGCAGGCAAAGCCACATACAAGCCGCAACCACCACCAAAACACCGATAGACAGCATGACACACACACACATACACACACAACCACACACCCAAACGCACACACACACACGAGATGAACACAGAAAACACCAACAGACACACAAGAACCAGAGACAAACACTCCACACATGAACAAAATCACAAGCACAAAGACGCAAGGCAAACAAAAGGAAGGATGACAAAGAGAGTACCACCTTGGCACGGTCAGTAGCAAAAACACTACTGGGGGTTTAAACCGGTTTACTGACGTCCTAACCTCACACTTCTCTCAAAGTCACCCTAGCTTTACAAATAGTGTAAATAAGGGTATCCCCGCCGGACTTACCCACAACAAAGACGACGGTGAACACAGGACAACATGTAAAACATAGCTAAATAACTGTGACAATCCGTCAAATATGTACTTAATAACTTTGCTGAAGTCAGAGCACCTGCAGGTAAGCCGTTAAGGGCACGACAGGGAAAAAGTAATACACGAGTCTGGTAAGCTCATACCGTATCTGAGTTTAAGAGTATACCATCATAGAGTACTACCCTCGGCCTGTTATCGCGCAAGCAAAGAGGGAAGCGTAGCTACAGACTGTAAAAGGGTCGATAACCAAACATGCAGTGCGTTGCAATATATAAATTGATTTTTGGGAGATTGCCGACAAAAGTCCGCCATTGACCTAAAACAGATCTAGCATATATAATCTATAAGGTTTTTTCTCTCTTGCACTATAATGTTTTCAACTTTCGTTTTATTGTTTATACATGGTGACACATTGCATAATATAAACATAAAAGTGACCCCACAACAGTTTGTTTAATTGTATCGGGTGTTTACGTCACAGTATTTCAGTTAATTACAGCTTGAAAAAAATCCCAGAGGTCAAATACAGCCCTCATGACACACGGTTCCATTCAGTTTTAGCTAACTGATACATGCACTTTTCATTTCTTGCAAAACAGTTTTGTAATCTGGATTTCTTGTGGTAAACGTAACAGTGTTTCTGTCTTATCTGTACAGAATATATCATTATTACTCGCGGGTGATTTCCTGTAATCGTTTCCCTGTTTCATATCTATTCCAGCTTTTATCACCTCATTTTCATGGATCTGATCAATAAAATGGTATATTTGAAAGGGATGTTTATCATGTAAATCATGAGCAAACAGACTAGACCCTGGTCAGACAACTCCTTCGGGAGCATTTGATCTGGGTCTTCTCTGTTTGCTAAAGGCTTTGATGTAAAGAAAATGGTTAAAACATACATATTGGTAATGAAAGCTGTTTGTATCTTCAAACAGGGCGAGAACAGGCCGCGAGTTTGCTGACACAGGCTGAAACCATACTACAGATGGAATCAAAATTGAATATTCAGAATGCTAAAATCGTCAGTCAACAACAGACGATCAGTGATTTCAAACAGCGAGTTGATGAATTAGAACGGAGAGTGGAAGCACTAATAAATGCCAAAGAACACATTGATGCTGATACCAGTTACTCAGAAGATCTATCAGGTACAAGTCGCCATAATCACACCAAAGATGCCCAGCAGTTGTATACTGAAACAGGCATTAAGAAAGGTAATAACGACAACATAAACAGAAATGGTAATACAATACATGTATTCGATGGTGCTACCTAGCACCTCATTTCCACTAATAACTAAGGAAGGATAGAGTTTCTGTTGCGTAAGTTGCAAACAGTTTTACAGTATAACTTTAGATCACATTCTTGTAATTATGCTTTGTGAGAACGATTGCAAAATATTATAATCTACAACTGCAAAATATTTCTCGATAAACAGACACATCATGGTAAATAAAGTAATTTAACTCAATATACGTTCATTATCTATAAAACGTATTTTTTGTTTGTAAATCGCTTGTCTATAATAAAGCCTTTGATTTAGGGCATACCAATTTCGTTTTGGAAATCTATTTTTCATAGAAATAAGTCTTTTGGAATACCAAATTCAGTGCCGTTATTGCTACAATTATACAAAATATTATGTAAAGACATGATGTATCTATCCATTTGGGTAAATGCCCTCTCTGTGGCTATCGTGAATATGTTTAGCAAAGTTCCCTAAAACACAATCTATATGTTGACCTTTATATTTAGTCAGCAAAAGGGAGAATCAATTGTTAATGGAGAGAGACGGACCAGTGGCCTTCCATGCCATTCTTATGAAAGGTGCAGAAGTCAATCATATTGGAGCAAACCAGAAGATCGTCTTTCCTGATGTAATGATCAACCTTGGCGGAGGCTACCACAACCAACACGGACTATTTATTGCTCCTCGTCCAGGACTTTATTTGTTCTCTACATCGATCATGTCTTATGCCGCTGGACATGTAGAAATCTATGTCCATCTAGTGAAAAATGGGAATAATCTCGCCAATGCATACGCACACGGGGATTCTGGTCGCCATGACCAGGGATCAGTTACGGTGGTTACACAGTTGGCGGCAGGGGACGAAGTATGGGTCAGTTTGTATGGCCCTCCGGATACGTCTCTATGGGGTGATAGCTTTGACAGTTTTATGGGATGCCTAATAACTCCAATGTAATACTGTCATTTTTACTGTCATTTACTGTCAATTTTAGAACAGTGTGCTGAGAACGCTCCTGTTAAAAATGAAACAACCTTTTTCCTTCGAACGATTCCATTTTCAATTAACGATTCATCATTGTGGCATTCGTAAATGTTTATATGTACATGTATATACATGTACATTTGACGTCGCGTACATGAATTCTCTACCCCTAATATGTATTTCCATTTAACTATCTATACAATGAAGCTTAATGGTATATCTAAAGAATGTAATAGTGAGAATAGTTTCAGTTTTAAAACATACGTATTTCAAAACAGTATATCCTTCCTTTCGAGAAGTGTGTCTAATGTAATTTGGGGTATGATAAGTAGTAATAACCGGCGTGGGTGGTATATTGTATATGTATATCATGTTACAATAACTGGAATTAGAAAAGAGTAGAATAAATATTTTATATTGTAAAACCGAATAATTGCCATATTGTTAATAATCATTATTTTGATATTTTCATGATATACTAGTTTTGTCACACTGCCAAATCGATCACAGAATTAATAAGCTTCGTATCTGATCAGTAAACACAACTAACTACAATCTATGAGTCCTACAGTGTAGCAAGTTTTCCATGAAGAGTAACCGTACGTAAACGATGCTTCACTGGTTTATTTTTCTTCTTGTAGGTTCAACTTTCAAACCGATCAATCGTTTTTGCAATCTCGTCTCAATCTCTTCCCAGTCCATTGAAAATCTACTTCATGCATTAAAAATGAATTAGAAGTAAACAAAGCATCTAATGCAAGCCTTTCAGATATATGCTGTATGAGCTTAGTTTTGAGTAAATACATAATCTATACCGGTCGTATTTGGTAGTCCGAAAGCCAACCTCTACCCTAAATGAAAAAGAAGTAATTTCAAGAAGGAAAAGCCTAACCCTAATCTAATTCTAACCCTGGACAAGAAAGAAGAAGGTCTACATACTATTGTGCCCTGACTATTCATTAACTGGCTTGATACTGCCTGTACACACTGTCAAAAGTGCATGTACTTGTCCTGTACAGAAGAACCAGTCTTAAGTGACCTTATATTAAATGCGCACATGAATCTTAACATCATGTAGTTGTTTCATACAGTGCTGAAGTAATACATGCAGAGAACACCACATACAAAACAGAAATTCGTCCGAACAGCACCAAAACAAACAAAGAACAAACAGAGACGCACAAATACATAACAAACAAAAAGTAGGGGAAGATTAAAGTACCGCATTGGAACGGTCAGTGACAAGTGTAACTGGGATGGGGGTAGGGGTTCAACCGGTTCAGGGGCACCCAACCTCACAGTTATTCCATCCCCACCCTAACACACAAACAGTGTAAATTAACGTAATCCCGCTCCGACTAATTTACAACAACCGCGATGGCAAATACAGTGGTAAATTGCATAATTATAAAACGAAAACTAATTTTAAGGACATTTTCTGCACTTTTATGAAAAATTAATCATTTCATAGAACTTTTTAATTTTTGGTATATCAGGTAAAATTTAATGCTAAATTCAAAACTAAAAATAAAAATATATGTCGACGTGTTAGATGTTTTGTAAATTGGCAGTTTCCGTGGTAACCATATATGCCAAAACTGTCAAAATGACTACTTTCTTTAAATATAATAAAACTGAACCAAAAGCATTATAATATACAAAACAAACATGATTTTACACATGAATTGCTAGGGTTTTGTACTGCATGAAAAAGAAGTAATCTGAACATTTTTCTTTACAAAATAAGTTTTTCATATTCCGTCATTCGACAAAAAATGAGAAAAATATACACGTATTCTGCGAATACGAGTAAAGATATTGAAAAATTTCTTTCATAGAATTTTCCAATTTGTTTATATATTAGGTAAAATGTAATGGTGAATTCAAAAAGAAAAAGAAAAATATATGTCGACGTGTTAGATTGTTTTTGCAAAATGGCAGTTTCCATGGTAACCCTATATGCCAAAACTGTCAAATGACACTTTATATATATAAATATATAGAAATTATGAAAGAAAATATATATATACTTAATTAAAATTATACACGAAAAGGTTTAGGTTGTGGTTCTACATTATTTTCAGAAATCCGTAGTTTCCATGGTAACCACTACACAAATAATACAACAAGAGTGCCAGTGGGCACAATATACGCCCGTCGAGGTCTTGTTCAACATAAACTGGGGTTAACGTATTTGCTAAACTCAAATTCTAAGTCCAATTTTGCGACCAAGTTTCAAGGTTGTAAATAGGCATACTTTAACAAAAAAATTTAACCAAAAATTCTAAATTAAAAAGTGCAATAATTGTGTCTAAATGCTTGACAGAGTTACATTGTATTTACTCTTGCCTACAGATGAAGCTTCTGATGGTGAACAAATGTTTCAAGTTTAAAAGCTTTATCTGAAAGGGTTATGTAAATAAGTGGACTTTAACCAAAACCTTAACCAAAAATTCCAAGCTAAAAAGCATCATAATTATGTCAAAATGTTAGACAGAGTTATGTACTCTTGCCTACAGGTGACGCTTGTGATGGTGAACAAGTGTTCCAAGTTTAAAAGCTTAATCTGAAAGGGTTATGTAAATAAGTGGACTTTAACCAAAACCTTAACCAAAAATTCTAAGGTCAAATGTTGGACAGAGTTATGTACTCTTGCCTACAGGTGAAGCTTGTGATGGTGAACAAGTGTTCCAAGGTTAAAAGCTTTATCTCAAAGGGTTATGTAAATAAGTGGACTTTAACCAAAACCTTAACCAAAATTATAAGTTAAAAAGGGGCATAATTCTGTCAAAATGCTTGACAGAGTTATGTACTCTTGTCTACAGGTGAAGCTTGTGATGGTGAACAAGTGTTCCAAGTTTAAAAGCTTTATCTCAAAGGGTTATGTAAATAAATGGACTTTAACCAAAACCTTAACCAAAAATTCTAAGGTCAAATGTTGGACAGAGTTATGTACTCTTGCCTACAGGTGAAGCTTGTGATGGTGAAAAATTCTAAGTTAAAAAGGGGCATAATTCGGTCAAAATACTTGACAGAGTTATTTACTCTTGCCTACAGGTGAAGGTTGTGACAGTAAACAAGTGTTCCAAGTTTCAAAGCTTTATCACAAAGTGTTATGTAAATAAGTGGCCTTGTTCCACATAAATTGAGGTTAACATTTTTGCTTAACGCAAATACTAAACGCAAATTCTAAGTCCAATTAAGCAACCTTGGCCTTGGATAAACGAGCCGGGACTTGGCAGGCTACTGTAGCATGTCTAGATAAACATTGTGGTTAAATTTGGGAAGGATCCACCAAGCGGAACTTGAGTTAGAGATGTTACAGACAGACAGACCGGTTAACATTTTTGCTAAACGCAAATTCTAAGTCCAATTGTGTGACCTTGACCTTGGATAAACAAACCGAGACTTGGCAGGCTACTGTAGAATGTCTAGATAAACATTGTGTTAAAATTTGAGAAGGATCCACCAAGCGGAACTTGAGTTAGAGATGTTACAGACGGACAGACGGACAGACAGCCAGACGGACAGACGGACAGACACACAGACAGCGCCATTCCATAATACGTGCCGTTTTTTCAAACGGGCGTATAAAAAGTAGTGAAATTAATTTAAAAAAAACGAACCATTTTCAAACATACAGAGAAAAATAATCCTGATTAGTTCAATACATATTACTAAACAGTTTATGAAGTCTATTTGTGTTTAATGTTACCTTTAAATAACAACCACCTTGTCAATAAGCCCACTGAAAAAAGTGGAACAAAATATGTTTTCTTGCATAACTAACGGGGAAAGTATCGAATAGATACTCCTGACTGTGAACATGAACTATAATTTGCATTCAAGAGTTATTAATGTATGCAATCTACACACAGACTGGAGATGGTTACAGATTCGAATCTAATTTCGGGGATAAAATTTGAATACATATTCTAATACTCTGTTTGCTGAAGTAACCCTAATTTTTCTATTCACTTTCTCAGTCAGTAACCTGTATACACCAATACGACCTCTGCGATCAACTGCAAGTGTCATTTATTCTTCTGATCATTTCTCCCTTAGACCTTTTCGCAAAATGCCCGTTTATTCGATATCGTTGACCTATTTTTTGTTTCGTGGGTTTCATTAGTTTTCATGTTATTAGTTTTGAAAATTGAATACTGCTTAAGCTGGTGCTAGGGGGCGTGAGTAGTGTTGCACTTTTAATTACTACTCATGAACAGACTCAATAAAACCGAGTCTGCAATTTTCTCTTTTTGCATTTCTACTTCTGCTTTCGAGGGATCACCCATTTTCAGAATATATGTACTTCACAACAGCAGGTGTTAATTGCTTGTGTGGCGGCCGTAAAAAGTCGCCCCGTACTTCATTCTCAGTGTTGTTATATTTTCCGGTCCTTCGGGATCATTAGTTTTCATGTTATTAGTTTTGAAAATTGAATACTGCTTAAGCCGGTGCTAGGGGGCGTGAGTAGTGTTGCACTTTTAATTACTACTCATGAACAGACTCAATAAAACCGAGTCTGCAATTTTCTCTTTTTGCATTTCTACTTCTGCTTTCGAGGGATCACCCATTTTCAGAATATTTGCGTAACATTTCCCGATTACTATACAACTACATTCTTTATGAAGAGTTACTATCGGTGATTATCTACCTTGGATGCGCATAAAGATGCGCAGAAATTACTACTGAAAACGTCTTTAAGTGCAGCAAATTAGATCCACCTATCGCTAGTGTATTCCATCACTTAACTGCAAACAAAGTAACTGTAGAAATGTAATATATGGTCCAACAAAAACGTGATCCGACGCCCTTCTTCCGTTTCTGGATTTTAAATCTTCTTCAGGTAAAGACTTTCCTGTCGCTGTACGTGAAAAGAGGGCAGCGTGATTGCCAACTGTAAAAATGTTGACATACAGGCATGCAGTGCATTGTAGTATTATAGGATCTTATCGCTTTTTAATGATTTTTTTTTACATATTTGACAAAAGGGGTAAGAAAATGGGTATTGCCGATAAGTTTACGAAGTTTGTAAATGACATCACCATAACATTCCGGTTATAAAATACCGTGTCGTAGGAGTGCCTTAAGATTGCATTTATACTCACGTTACGATCACGTTACAGTAGCTCATTTGCATTTAGTGGATGATCTGGTCAACTAGGGATTCTTATGGTATATCCCGTTCATTTGTTCGAAATGAAACGTTTTTCTAGCATAGCTACTTGTTTACTTGTGATCTGAAACCATCATTGGACAAAAACAGTCTACCATTTCAATTTGTCACATGCAAAAGTGATGCTAAACTACAATGGGAATTTAAATGATTTGCACATTTACCTAATTGGACGCACAATTAAAATACAGTTAGAATGTAATGTGCCGATCAAAGACTAATATAGCATGCAAACAAACATACATAACATAAGTGAATGCACTTAAGCTTACAACAAACATAATATTAGTTAAGTATCACATATTATACATTCAACATAGCAATGAAAGTACAAATATGAGTCATACAGGAAACACCACTTACAGAACAAACAGCCGCCCGAACAGCAACAGAAGAAAACACAGCAAATGTACACAACTAGCAAAAACATAAAGAGACGCACAAAGACAAAACAAACAATAATAGGGGAGGATGGAAGTACGGTCTTGGAACGGTCAGTGATAAAAGTCACTGGGGGTTTAAACCGGTTTGGTGGCGCCAAGTCTCACACTTATTCACCCCCCCACCTAAAAGACAGTGTAAATAAACGTATCCCCTCTCCGACTAATCTACAACAACCGCGATGGCAAATACAGTGGTAAAGTGCATGTCAAACGAAAACATTTAAGTTAACCAAATTGTATCCACCTATCGCTAGTATACTCAATGATTGAGCTGCAAACAGAGTTACTGTAGAAAAGTAATAAAGGGTACGACAAAAACGAAATAGTACAGATATCCGACGTCCTTCCGTTTCCGGATTTAAGAGGTCGCTTTCATGGAGTACTAAACCTTTCTCGTCGGCGTACATTCAAAGAGGGCAGCGTGATTGCCAACTGTAAAAGGGTTGACAACAAGACATGCAGTATGTTGTAGTACTACAGGATCATATCCCTTTTAATGAATGTTTTAGCATATTTGATGAACAAAGTGAGAAAATGGGTATGCCCAATAATATTACGAAGCTTGTAAATCACATAAGCATAAAATTTAGGCTGTGAAATATCGTGTCGCAGGAGCGTCTTGAGATTACATTTGTACTTGCCAATAAGTGAGAGATTTCGATAAAAAAAATTTAGATAAACGTTTTCTTAGTTCATGGTATCTGTATCCTTGCTTAAGCAGCTGTCCAGTTAAAATGAGATTTCGATTGTTAAAATCGTCAATAGATGAACAAGTTCTAGCAAAACAATTCAGTTGAGATATATAAACCCCGAAAGATGGGGCACCGGAAACATCTCCGCCAAGATGAGGGAAATTTACAATATTAAAATCAAAATCATCTCTCTTGTCATATATTTTAGAAGAAATCATTTCATTCTCAATTTTAATGTCTAGATCAAGAAAAGCTGCATAAGTGTCGGAAGGGTCAGCTTTATTCAATTTCAGTTTTTTGGGGTAAATTGAAGCAATCAGAGCATCAAAGAAAGGGTTGTCTAAGTTGTCAAATTATCATCAAAATATCGAGAAGTTTCAGTGAAGGCTTTTATAACATATTATTGTGATTCTGGATTCAAACGTTACATGAAAGCTCTCTCATAGCAGTACCAGTGGTGCACAATTCGTACCATAGGAATATGGAAAAATAGTCAAACAGGGAGAGCCACACACGAAATGACACAGCACCAAACACCATCAAACTAGAAACGGTAAAGCCACAAGACAAAACATAACAGGACGCATATGAAGACGAAAAACATTAAACATTAAGCATATTAAACAACAAAATTGACTATAGGCTGAAAGCAGGAGTACCGCCTTGGAATGGTAATACCAATTACCTGACGGTATATAGCATTCCCATAACGTACACTATGTTATCCAGAAGAAAGGTTAGTGTTTCACAAACTTATGAGCAAGTCCAATTGGTGTAATATTTCATTTGCTCGACAGTAAAGAAAGCTTTATCAGCATTACATAGCAGAAATTATGTTTTTTCTCGGGCAAATACTTTTTGGATTAAATTAATAAGTTTATCTTTAATTAAATCATAAGGAAGGGTTGTGTACTAAGTAGAAAAATCGTAAGTGCTTACAGTGGATGCAAGAAACCTTTTGTTCTTAAGTTTAAGACTTCTGAATAGTTCTTAATAGACCAGAAGAGATTTATTCCAGAATGTTCATAAGTCTTATCACAATAGAAGTTTACATGTTCTTTTATCTTCGTTAAACAAGAAGTCAAAAGTATAGACATTTTAGTAGTTGTACAAGAGCTAGAATTTGCAATGAAAGGAGCTTTATATGTTTTATGTAGTTTTGGTAACCAATGCATTGTAGGAAATAAATTCTGAAGGGAGGTGATCCCCCGAGAACAAAAACTGCAACACAAAAAGAGAAAATTGCAGACTCGGTTTTATTGAGTCTGTTCATGAACAGTAATTGAAAGTGCAACACTGCTCACGCCCCCTAGCACCGGCTTAAGCGGTATTCCATTTTCAGAACAAGAAGTACTGAAATTCATGATCTCGAAGGATCAGAAGGTATAACAACACTGAGAATGAAGTACGGGGCGCCGTTTTACGGCCGTAGAATACGTGTGAGGTTGGGCGGCCATAAAACGGTTTAAATCCAAGTGAATTTTGTCACTGACCGTTCCAAGGCGGTACTTCCATCTTTCCCCTATTGTATGTTTGTTTTGTCTTTGTGCATCTCTTGATGTTTTTATATTTATGTACATTTGCTGTTTCCTTGTGTTGCTGTTCGGGTGGCTGTTTGTTCTGTATGTGGTGTTTGCTGCATGACTCATTTTTGTACTTTACGTCATTTTAACAGTATTTCAGTCATGTCACGACGTCCAGCTAATTATATGTGGAGGAGGTTCTCCTTTGCACGGAACATATTGCATTATTTCGTACACAGAAGAACATTCAAGTAGAACCACCGACCTACCGCAAGCCAGCTGGAAGGCTACCTCACAAGAAAATTCCAAATGCCCAGACCGTTCGCACCCACAGCGGTGAGGAGTTAAGCGATGGTGAAAAGGGTAGTAAGGTCAAACAGGCAAAGCCACATACAAGACGCAACCACCACCAAAACATCGATGTCTCACACACACAACTACACACCCAAACACAGGCACATACACAGAACACAGAAAACATTTACAAACACATAAGTACTAGAGACAAACATTGCAAACATGAACAAAAGCACAAGGACAAAGACACAAAAGTAAGGGTGAAAAAGAGAGTACCGCCTTGGAACAGTCAGTGGCAAAATCACCACTGGGGTTTTTAACCGGTTTACGGACCTCCTAACCTCATACTTATCTCAAAGTCACTCTAGCTTAACAAATTGTGTAAATGAAGGTATCCCCGCCGGACTATCCCACAACATAGAAGACGGTAAATACATGACAATATGTTAAACATTGCATAACAACTGTGAAAAATAGTCGAAGACCATAACCATTCGGCCACAGAGCCTCCTTCTAGTTTGTTGTATAATTAAACGTTCATTAATGAACAATTCACGAATATTTTTGCCTTTCAAATATTAAAAGTACATGTATGAGTCATGCAGGAAACGCCACTTACAAAACACACAGCCGCCTAAACAGCACCACGACTAAAACAGTAAATGTACATTCATATTAATACCCCCATTCTACTAGGCGGCCATTTATGGCACTTTGTGAGAGCACCACAGATCGCCAAATAGAGCGCCACGATCGCCAGAAGCGCCACCTGATCTCTAGTGGCCACTACTCTCTATCAGTTCATCATGATCTCCAAGGTCGCCATCGGTCTACTCCCCTGCACAAAGATCTGTGGCGCTCCGTCCAGAACGCCATCAAATGGCTACTTGATCGCCTTCGAGCGCTATTGTTCTCCAAAAAAGTGTGTCTTATATTTTAATGCTATAATGTGTAATATATGTTGTGTATATGATGATGTACTATGTACAAATCAATGAAATATATGTTCTGTTCTGTTCTCTCATGCCTTTGCGCCCCGCTGCAGCCAAGCGTAAAACTGTTGAGCATGGTAGAACGCCAAGATTTTTCATAGCATCCCGTCCTAATCGGATCGCATGGAGTGCTAATTGAGCGATAATGAATCTCCATAGGTCGCCGGGATTGTTATCGTATCTAGCTTGAGCGCCATAGATCTCGGGGATCTCCCTCGAAGCGCAAATGGGGTGCATTGGGTCGCCTCTTACTCGCCCTGAATCGCCAACGGAGCGAAAACCGATCATGGAGGGTCGCAACATTTTTGGGGAATTGGGTGGCGACCAAATGCTATCAAGTCGCTATCGGATTGTACAGATCACTACTGAATAGCAACTGGATCGTTGTCTGATCGGATCGTAAGTACCCCAATATTGCCAAATCTGGAAGAGACCTATGGCGCTCCGTCCGAGCGCGTAGATCGCCGTAGAGCGCCGCCTAGTGGAATGGGGGCATTAAAGACACAAAGAGACGAACAACGACATAACAAACAAATAATAGGGGAGTTGGAAGTACAGTGCTCCCTCCCTACAACGGCCCTCTCAATAACGATTCCCTCCTTACAACAACGCATGTCACTGTTTCCGAAACAACATGGCTCCAGAAACAACTTTTTCATCGTATTTTCTTTATGCCTCCATTAAACCTATGTTGTGACCATTCTTTAGAATCGTCACTATGTGACGATTCTAAAGAGTGGTCACAACATAGGGTTTGATTGAGTCATAACAGTTTTAGTTCTCGGAATACACCTTATGTGGGGATCTGCAAACAAGCTAATTATGTTTGATTTTCCCTTCCTATAACAACTCCCTCTGAACAACACATACAATCTTCGTATCCCAAAGGGTGTCGTTGCAGAGAGGGATCACTGTACCGCCTTTGAACGGCCAGTGACAATTGTCACTGGGGTTTTCAACCTGTTTAAGGGCTCCAAACCTCACTTATTCCATCCCCATCCTAAAACACAAACAGTGTAAATAAACATATCCCTTCTCCGACAACAACTGCGATGGCAAATACAGTGGCTATATTAAATGCTAGATCAAGCTATCACTAGTGTACTCAATTATTGAGCTGCAAACAGTGTAAGTGTAGTAAAGGAATTAAGGGTACGACATCCGACGTCCTCCTTCAGTTTTCGGATTTAAGAGGTCGTCTTCATAGAGTACTAAGCCTTTCCTGTCGGCGTACATGAAATCGCCAACTGTAAAAGGGTTGACAACGAGACATGCATTGTGTTGTGGTACTATAGAATCAGGTCACGTTTTAATGAAATGTTAATATAATTGATGAACAAAGTGAGAAATTGGGTAAATCAAATAATTTTAAGAATAAGGACGAGGTTGGGTACCCGTAAACCAGGTTTAAGTCCCCTAGTAGCTTATTTTGGTTACTGACCGTTCCAAGGCGGTACTCCTGCTTTCAGCCTATGGTCGATTTTGTTGTTTAATATGCTTAATGTTTAATTTTTTTGTCTTGATATGCGTCCTGTTATTTTTTGTCTTGTGGCTTTACCGTTTCTTGTTTGATGGTGTTTGGTGCGGTGTCATTTCGTGTGTAGCTCTCCCTGTTTGACTATTTTTCCATATTTGTAAATCACATAACCATAAAATACAGGATGTGAAATACCGTGTCGCAGGAGCGCCTTCAGATTACACTTATACTTGCCAATAAGTGAGAGATTTCCGATGTTAATATTTAGAGAATGTTTTAACCCTTTACCCCTTTAAGTATTTTCGCACCTTTGCAAACAGATTTGACCCAGATCAGATGACTCGTGTATGAGCCCTATGATCAGGGCCTGCTCTTTTCATGCCGCCAGCATATAGCATTGTTCTTGTCTGTCCGTCCATGTGGTCGTAAGGCCTACGCCCCGCAAATCTTGTGTGTCCAACTCGTCATACACTAATGAGTGGATTTACTTCACACTTTCACAGAACAATGTAAAGAAGGGAAATTTTACTCCGATCATTATACCAGAGTTATGGGACTTGTATATTCTTAATTATATCCGAGAATATATGGTGAACAAATACTGTGTGTCCAATTCATCATACACCAATGGAAAAATTTCTTCAACCTTTCACGGATGAATAACCTGGGTGTGAAGATGTACGTACAGAAGGAAAAAATGCTCTGACCATGTTTACCAGAGTTATGGAACTTTGAATTTATCTTCTCTATATAACATATAGTGAAAACAATATTGTGTGTCAAACTCCTCATACATAAATGGAAGGATTTATTTCACACTTTCACAGATGAACAATGGTGACATGAAGATGTACGTAAAGACGGGAAGTTTTGCTCCGACTATTTTGCCTTAGTTCTGGAACTTTAGAATTGTCTTCACTGTATAACAACAAATCGTGAAAACTTCTCATACAATAATGGGAGAATTGCTTCTTCAATTTTCACAGATGAAGATAGTTGATGTGAAGGTTTACTTAAAGAAGGAAAGTTTTGCTCAGACCATTTTACATGAGTTATGGGGCTTTGACATTTTCTACACTACAAAACATAATTTATTATGAAAAGTGCTCGATTTGGAGACAATATCGCTAGGGGCATCCGTGTCCTATAGTTGCAAATGGAATTATACAGACCTAAATCTACGATTTCGGAACGTATGTTGTCCAGTGGCTTATTATAATAATAATAATGATAACGATAATAATAATTAAATGATAATAATAACTTTATTAAATGAGGCAACACATTTGATCAACCAGTCTTCTATGAAGCCATCATAGCCCAAAACATTTAACAAAAGTAATAATACAAAATTATCAAACCCTGTCTGAACAACATATTAAGATAAATATAGCTGCAACATGTTCAAAGCAAAGGTGCCCGACGCATGCTTGGACTCACCCATAGCCCCCCCCCCCCCCCAAAAAAAAATAAATAAATAAATAAAAAATGTGATCGAAGTATGTTCAACTAGCCTAAAACTATCTATTTGAACCCTAAACCACTCCGAAAAACAAGAAAAACACGACCCGGAAATTTTTTTCCTTTCGGGTCTATATATGTATTGAAAGGTACCTAACTACGTCAGATCAGCGGCGGAAAATACAACAGTCATGTTTTTCAAAGTCTTACAGCAAAGCCAATTCAACACCGATTTCAATCATGTTGGTCTTGATCCGTTCCAAATTCCATATATTAAGCGGCACAGTTAGTGCTTCCCTTAAATATTGCCCCGTCTTGTCGCTGCAAAACCGCGAATTTGAAAAAACGCTAGAGCGAAACGATGTGACTCCCGCCTGGATGCATAGACGTATATAGGGGGATCTGTATTAGTTAATCTTTTCAACAAAAACGGGAATTATGGTGAAACACTATCGAAAAACATTAAACTCACCGCAATTAAAACGGCGCTTACTATTTCCAGTCTGCTACGAGGCGCCAGTTTTCTTTCACCAACTTTCTTTTTGAACGGATGCGACCATTTTGCTGTGACCCGGCTCATAAACTATTAGATATGCAAATTGACTACTACTTCCGGGCCACAGCGAAATGGCCATCTCCGTTCAAAACGAAAGTAGGAGAAAGAAAACTGGCGTCTCATAGCAGACTGGAAATAGCCAACATCGTTTTAACTGCGGTGAGTTGAATGTTTTTCGAATGTGTTTCACCATAATTCCCGTTTTTGTTGAAAAGTTAAACGAATACAGATCCCCCTATATACTTCTATGCATCCTGGTGGGAGTCACATCGTTTCGCTCTAGCGTTTTTTCAAATTCGCGGTCTTGCAGCGACAAGACGGAGCAATATTTAAGGAAAGCACTAACTGTGCCGCTTAATATGTGGAATTTGGAACGGATCATGACCAAAATTATTGAAATCGGTGTTGAATTGGCTTTGCTGTAAGACTTTGAAAAACATGACTGTTGAATTTTCCGCCGTTGATCTGACGTAGTTAGGTACCTTTCAATACATATATAGACCCGAAAGGAAAAAAAAATTCCGGGTCGTGTTTTTCTTGTTTTTCGGAGTGGTTTAGGGTTCAAATAGATAGTTTTAGGCAAGTTGAACATACTTCGATCACATTTTTTTTTTTGGGGGGGGGGTCTATGGGTGAGTCCAAGCATGCGTCGGGCACCTTTGGTTCAAAGCAGCTATAACAAACAAAGTAGACCTTGACGAGATATCTATCAGACCTCCTCGTTAAGATAATCACAAATATTAAGTCGACCCTAAGAGTAGCGGCATTTAAAATAGATTGGACCCGGGTGAGACGCGACAATATAAAATTTGTAGTGCAATGAATGGGTTATATAAGTCTAATAACATGACAAAGTCCGGCGGGGATATCTTAATTTACAATGTTTGTTTAGCTTGGGTGACTTTGAAATAAGTGTGAGGTTAGGACGTCCGTAAACCGGTTTAACCCCCCAGTGGTGATTTTGCTACTGACCGTGCCAATGCGGTTCTCACTTTGTCACCCTTACATTTGTTTGTCTTGTGTCTTTGTGCTTGTGTTTTGTTCATGTTTGTCTCTGGTGCTTGTGTATTTGTTGGTGTATTCTGTGTTTTTCTCGTTCGTTTGGTTGTGTGCGTGCGTGTGTGTGACATGCAGTCTATCGATGTGTTGGTGGTGATTGCGTCTTGTATGTGACTTTCTCCTGTATGTGTGTGCATGTATGTGTATACATTGCTATATAAATTGCTTTCTGTCGGTGTTTTGGTGATGGTGGCGTTTTGTGTGTGTCTTTTCCTGGTTGACTTTACTACTTTTTTCATTTTTAATTAAATACGAGATAATAAATACAGTGATGAGTTTCAAGATGAAGTCAATGTGATAATCCCAAGAAAGAGTGTTATCAGAGACAACACCTAACATTTCTCTTGCAAACTACGTGCGATTTAATTCAGGGTCATATGATTTGAAAATGTTGTTGTTATATTTTCTCAGTGTTGTTATATGCTCTTGTCCTTTGAGATCATTAGTTTTGATGTTATTAGTTTTGAAAATTGAATACTGCTTAAGCCGGTACTAGGGGGCGTGAGCAGTGTTTCGCTTTTAATTACTACTAATGAACAGACTCAATAAAACCGAGTCTGCAATTTTCTCTTTTTGCATTTCTACTTTTGCTTTCGAAGGATCACCCATTTACAGACTATAAGTAACTGTCGTCGGAGTTATCTCTTTGGGCATGAAAACTGCACGTTTAGACTGTCCAACCAGCCTTTAATAGTTTTATTTCATAGTGGTCTCAGATTAGCTAAGGCATTGATAAAGTGTTGCTCAGACTGATATAGCCTGGGGTTATATTCGGTCTGAAGCAGGTTTGATGAAGACACATAGTGCTCAGTGTTCAGAGTGTTGCTGAACCGTCTTCCTGAGGCTGTTTGGGGTTGTTGTTATTGTTTTTAAGGCAGTGTTTTCGAGCACGGGCTCGGAGCATACTGCAAGCAGGCTTCTATGATGGTGTACTCTTAAACCCAGACATGGGATGAGCTTACCAGACTCTTGTATTACCTTTTCTCTGTCGTGCCCTTAACGGCTTCCCTGCAGTTGCTCTGTCTTCAGCAAAGTCATTGAGTACATATTTGACGGACTTTCGCAGTTGTTATGCTATGTTTTACATTTTGTACTGTGATTACTGTCTTCTATGTTGTGGGAAAGTCCGGCAGGGATACCTTTATTTACATTGTTTGTTTAGCTAGGGTGACTTTGAGATACGTGTGAGGTTAGGACGTCCGTAAACCGGTATAAACCCCCAGTGGTGATTTTGCTACTGACCGTGCCAAGGCGGTTCTCTCTTTGTCACCCTTACTTTTGTTTGTCTTGTGTCTTTGTACTAGTGTTTTGTTCATGTTTGTCTCTGGTGCTCGTGTATTTGTTGGTGTTTTCTGTGTTCTTCTCGTGTGTTTGGTTGTGTTTGGTTGTGTGTGTGTGACATGCTGTCTATTGATGTGTTGGTGGTGATTGCGTCTTGTATGTGACTTTCTACTGTATGTGTGTGTATGAGTATAAATTGCTATGCTTTCTTTGGGTGTTTTGGTGATGGTGGCGTTTTGTGTGTGGCTTTTCCTGCTTGACTTTACTACTTTTTCAAAGTGTAAGGTTTTATAAGCTTCTTGAAGCAGGTTTCATACACTGTTCAAGGTAGATTTCAGAGCGTAGGGTTGCATACATGAGACAGAGGGTCTCGGACATAGGTTAAAGCCATAGTAGTGTTGAGACAGCTTTAAACCATAGGTTTCAACAGGGTTTGATGCTTAGGGTCTCAAATTGCATATTCTAGGGTTATATAGCTCACATTTATACAGTTTCATAACAAAACTTGAGGATTGTGTTCCAAGCATCATTTTGATGTTGAGGCATTGGCCAACCGTCTCGCTGACATGTTGCATACACTATGCACAGCCTGCTACATAGGCTGTAGTAGTCGTTCACAGTTATAGTTTATTGTTTTATTGTTGGTCCCAAAGCTGAGATATTGTAGATAACCAGAATAGTGTATAGTTTATGTTTCATGTTTTCATAGTGTTCGTCTCTGGCAAAGTAGCCTCAGAATACCATACTCATCATGGGCTAGCATAGCCAAGCCACATTTATTTCATAGTTTAAAGCTTCGTGCTTTGTTTAGCTCAAGACATTGTCACCCCACAGAACGCCCGAAATATTCAAAAAAGGTCTGAAGATGAGTATTGTCATTTGGGCATCATCCAGCATCTTGACATAGGTATGTACATTTACTGCTTTCTTGTTGTGGTGCTGTTCGGGCGGCTGTTTGTTTTGTATATGGTGTTTCCTGCATGACTCATATTTGTACTTTTGAAAGGAGGGGTAAGCTCTATATCCAGATGAGCCGATGTGACAACATAGGATACGCTTACACAGATGGACTCCTGAAATGAGGGGTAAGATCCAGTGCATCCAGATGAGTCGATGTCTAATTACAATCTCAGGGATTCGCCAGTCACCAACAAGGGTCTTCATTAATTTTTTACGATTACAGCAAAGTCAGTTCTAGAGAGGATAGGGATGCTGGAGAAGACTCAGAGCGACTGATATCGTGGTCAAGGATGAGGTTCAGGCCGTCAAAGTCTAGAAATCTTGTCTTGAGAATAGGATAGGTACAGGACCGTTTTCGCTTAAGGACTAGCGGAGAACTAGTCCCGACAATGACCGACAGAGGTGCGGCAACAGTGTGATGACATCGGATGGGGCCGTGGACAAGAGTGGGTTACCAGGGAAGTACAAGGCTTGGACCTACCAGGATAGAGTACAACCAAGACTCTTGCGATCACTTTTGGTGTAAGACGTCCCAATATCGACAGTCGAGGTTATGGAGACAACATTAAACGGCTACATCAGAAGATGGCTTCTCAATAATCGACCTTTACAGCCCAGGTAGCAAGCTACAACTTCAAGGTCACCAAAGCCAGGCAAGTGATGATGCTGAGGGACAGCGCATACGAGAAGGTTAGCGCAGGTGGAAGTCAACACGTGTCGGAAGTGAGGACGACTACCTCAGGCAGGCTAGGCCTTGGATGTGTCGCAAGACCCAGCTTGAGGGTGCGTGTGTATGTATGCGTGCGTGCGTGCGTGTGTGCGTGCGTACGTGCGTCCGACATGCTATCTATCATTTTTTTGGTGTAGCTTGCGTCATGTATGTCACTTTGCATGCTTGACTTTACTACATTTTCATCTAAATCAAATACCGCATTAAAAAAATCATATTCAAGTCAAATATATGCGGTGGTACGTTAAATTTAAGATCCAAATGAAATACTGCATTTTTAGCCGGATTTGTTTAGAAAAAGCTCGGCTTATAGTTTGGTTAAAACCAGGCGGGCAGGTGGTTGGGCAGTTGGGCAGGCGGACGGGCGGGCAGGCGGTCGGCATGCCATTGTTAACAAAACTTTAACATTGCTTATACTTTTTGAATTACTTAAGCTAGACAATATATATTTGGTATGCAGATAGCTTGGGTGAAGGCCTTTCACTTGATACAATGAAACATTAAATCAGGTCAATGTCACTATTTTCAAAACTTTGCCGTTTTTAACAAAAGTACAAAAATGAGTCATGCAGGAAACACCACATACAGAACAAACAGCCGCCCGAACAGCAACAAAACTTTAACATAGCTATAACTTCTGAACTACATGTGCTAGACAATTCATCTTTGGTATACAGATGGTTTGGTAAAAGCCTTTTAGTTGATAAAAAGTTATTTGAAATTAGGTTAAGGTCACTATTTTGACAAGTTGGCCATCATTGAAATACATTTTGTCTTAACTTCTGAACCACACATGCTAGACAATTCATATAATGTATGGAGATAGCTTTGGTGAAGGCCTTTTAGTTGATACAAGGATACATGGAATTGGGTCAAGGTCAATATATGTCACTATTTTGAAAACTTGTCTGTTTTAACAAACTTTAACATGTTTCTATAACTTCTGATCCACGAACGCTAGGCAATTCACCTTTGGTATTCAGACAGATTTGGTAAGGACCTTACAGATGACATAAAGATGCCTGAAATCAGGCCACTTTTTTTAAACTTGTGAACTACATATGCTAGACAATTCATATTTGGTATGCAGATAGCTTGGGTAAAGGCCATTCGCTTGATACAAGCTGAAGGACAAGGTCACTATTTCGAAAAACTGTGCCATTTTTAACAAACTTTAACATTACTATAACTTCTGAACTACAATTGCAAGGCAATTCATCTTTGGTGTACAGATGGCTTTGGGAAAGGCCTTTCAGTTGTTGATATGAAGATATTTGAAATTAGTCACTAGTTTGACAAGTTGGCCATCATTGAAAAACTTCCAACATTTTGTCTTAACTTCTGAACCACATATCCTAGACAAATCATATATTGTATGGAGATATCTTTGGTGAAGGCCTTTCAGTTGATACAAGGATACATAAAATTGGGTCAAGGTCATTGTCACTATTTTGAAAACTTGCCCGTTTTTAACAAACTTGAACATTTTGCTTAACTTCTTCTCCATGAATGTTAGGCAATTCACCTTTGGTATTCAGATAGCTTTGGTAAGGACCTTACAGATGACATCAATATGCCTGAGATCATTTCATATTTTGAAAACTTGGCTGTCTTTAAAAAAAAAGTAACTTCTGAACTACATACGCTAGACAATTTATATTTGGTATGCAGATAGCTTCCTACACCTGTAATTAGTTTGACGTCGTGAATTAACTGAAAATGTGTTGAAGCGACGTAAAAACCAATATCAATAAAAAAATCATTAGGTAAATTGTTAACACAAAAAAACGGCTTTAATGCGGTTTCCGCATTTTTTGCTTGTTTACAGTTTTGAATTTGAGTCTGGGTCTGCGCAGTTACTCTAAAATAGTTCAGATCCAAATCAAATGCCGCACTTTTTACAGTGCATATATTTGATCTGATCTGCGATGATACTAATAAAGAAACTGTAGCAGTCCGAATTTTAGCGTCGCAAACCCTGATGTGTGATTTGAACCTCGAAAGAACTAGCGATCTGGGTCTACTCTGTTTGCAGAGGCGTAGTAAAGAGTATGGTCGAGTAAAGGGTTAAGCTGTGTACAGAATTAGTGACTAGAACATTGTAGCAGCCCGAATTTAGCGTCGAGAAACCTGAAGTGCAATTTGAGCTTCGGAAGAATTAGAGGTTAGAAAACTGCAGCGGCCCGAATTTAGCGGTAGGTCGGTGGTTCTACCTAGATGTTCTTCTGTGTACGAAACAATGCAATTTGTTCCATGAACATACGAACCTCTTGGGGTCTTCATCTACCTGTAATTAGCTGGACGTCGTGATATGACTGAAATACTCTTAAAACGACGTAAAACCCGATAAAAACCAAACCAACCCGAATTTAGCGTTGCAAAGCCCGTTGTGTAATTTGAGCCTCGGAAGATTTATAAGCAACTAGAAATAGAGCAGACTCTGATCAGACGTTCGTCTCCTATAGGGGCAGTCTGATCTGGGTCTACTCTGTTTGCAAAGGCGTAGAAAAGAGTATTTAAACGGATATTGGATCAGGATCTACGATGTTATTCTAAAACCATCTCTATCCAAATCAGACGCTGCACTTGTAACAGCGGATCTTGGACCAGGATACGCAATGATGTTACTCTAAAACAGTTTAGATCCAAATCAAATGCCAAGCTTCTAACAGTGCAGATATTTGCTCTTAGATCCTAAATCTTTTTGTAAAATGAATATATGCGAGATCGGGAACGTGTAATGATACGCTTGTTGTTTGAAATCTGAGTGGTTTGAGTAATTTGGTTATTTTCGCACCTATCGGACTCGGACACGCATGCTTACAGTTGACTGACTGTTCACGGCAGTTGCGCCTCTTCTTCGAGATAGCTTTGAGTTTGAAAAATTGCAAAAAAAAAGGTATAAATGTTGGCTGATATCCATTTGGACTCCTGACAGAAGGGGTAAGCTCCAAATTTATCCAGATAAGTTTTAGAAATAGTGCAGCTATCAAAGGTAGTGTCATTATGTTTATTATAAAAAAAACGAAGGGGTTTTTTGGGGGGTGGGGGTATACTGGAGTCACCATGTCCGTCCGTCTGTTCGTCCGTTCGTCCGTCCGTCCGTCCCGCTTGTCCGGATCATAACTTCCAAAGTATAAAAGCTATTGACTTCAAACTTCTTATACAGATAGAACACATTGACCATAAGTGCAGTGCACAATATCCATAACTCTGTCTTCAGTATTTTTGGAGTTATTGCTATTTTTGGAGTTGTTGCCCTTTGTTATATTTGTCAAAATCTGGTTTGTCCGGATCATAACTTCAAACGTATAAAAGCTATTGACCTCTTACTTAATATACAGATAAATCACATTGACAACAAGTGCAGTGCACAAGGTTCGTAACTCTGTCTTCAGTATATTTGGAGTTATTGTCCTTTGTTATTTTTCTCAAAATCTGGCTTTTCCGTATCATAACTTTCAAAGTATAAAAGATATTGACTTAAAACTTTAAATACAGATAGAACACATTGACTACAAGTGCAGTGCACAAGATCCATAACTATGTCTTCAGTATTTTTGGAGTTATTGCCCTTTGTTATATTTGTCAAAATCTAGTTTGCCCGGATCATAACTTCAAACGTATAAAAGCTATTGACTTCTTACTTAATATACAGATAGATCACATTGACCACAAGTGCAGTGCACAAGGTTGGTAACTCCGTCTTCAGTATATTTGGAGTAATTGCCCTTTGGGTTTTTTTCCTAAAGATCTGGCTTGTATAAAAGTTATTGACTTCAAACTTCATATACAGATAGACCACATTGACCACAAGTGCAGTACACAAGATCCATAACTCTGTCTTCAGTACTTTTGGAGTTATTGTCCTTTGTTATTTTTATCAAAATCTAGCTTCTTTTAATAAATGATTTTAAGGCCTTTTCTCTGTCGCGCCTCGTCAGAACTTTTTTTAAAAATTGCAGTACTGTTAAACACCATCTGAAGTTCTGCACTGTGATAAAGGTTTTGATTTGTCGCTTTGTGCATGAATGAATGATCTCCCTTTTCGTAATTTAACAAATTAAAATTTAGCGGTCGGGAGCTTTAATTTTACAACCCCATCTCTGTGTCAAATGTGCTAGTGGGGGTATTAATCGCCTTTAATGGTAGTTCTAGTGCTTTGCCATTTGCTCCTATTGTCTGAAAAACAGAAATAAAATGGTAATTAAATGCATTTGCGACTCATAGGGGCTTGTAATAGGATTGTCATTTACCTTCTATAATACCTTCTATGGTGTTGGGGATCTTCTTATATACCCTTCTATGTATTGTTTCCCCCCTCGGTTACATCAGAAAACTGTCACCGGTTTTGTTTTGGTCATAGTTCAGTAGATCATTGAAATGGCAAACCTTCTCAACTGCCACAAAGGGTGTTTATCCAACAGCTATTTAAACACATCAACATTTTTTGCCGTAACAATTTGTGCACTAAGATTGTTCCAGTCATTTATAACACGGTGGGAAAAAGAACCCTTCTAATATGTTTCAATGCTCTTGGTTTGTTTAGTTTGTACGGATGTTGTCTCAAGTCATGTGGGGCTGACGATAGTGAGAAGAACCTCTCATGATTAGAGTCCATTTTATAAACTAGTATCATGTCACCACGTCTTCTCCTGTATTCCAAAGTGGGTAGATTCAAGGCTTCTAAGCGTTCATCATAGCTCAGTTCACTAATTTCAGGAACAAGTTTCGTTGCACGCCTTTCAACCTTTTCAACTGCTTTTTTATCTCTTCCATAGTCCATGTGTGGTCTTACCAAATATTTATACAGTTTTAAAAAGTGAGGTTTGTCCATATATGATAAATTACGCCGGATAAGTCCCACAATACTATTGGTCTTGTTGACTTTTTACTTATATGCACCTCAAAATTAAGAGATGAACTGAAATGAATTCCTAAATCCTTCTCTGCATCACCCTCTCCAATAACATTTTTATTACATGTACCAGTTATGTCTAACATTTTATAATTTGAGTCAATGTCCCTTTTTCCAAAGGTGACTGTTTTACATTTTTGCGCATTAAAACGCAACTGCCAGTATTGCCCAGTAATTACTCCAATTGCAAAATGTGTCAATGTCAGTTTGTAATATTTCTGTATCATTAATGTTTCTAATAACTCTGTAAAGCTTAGTGTCATCTGCAAATACCTTACAGAAAGTTGTACTGTCTGTGGTAAATCTGATATACAGCACAAAAAGTAATGGTCCTAATATATTACCCTGAGGAACACCTGACCTAACATTGGTCCAGTCTGACTCTTTGCCCATTTGTCACAACTTGCTAATCCAAGATGCCAAATTTCCACAAATTCCGTAAGCTTCTAATTTCAGAAGAAGTCTCTGATGCGGCACAGTATCGAAAGCCTTCGCGAAATCAAAATATATTATATCAACTTGTAAATCTTTTTCTAGGGCTAAAGTCTAATCTTCTAAAACGTCAAGTAATTGGACAATCGTATTTCTGTTCTCGCAGAAACCATATTGATGGTCAGACAACAATGTATACTTACAATGTATTTAAGTGTTGGAAGATTGCAGTCTTCACAATACTTTCAAGAACTTTACAGATGTAAGAGGCACTGGTCTCGGAACCTTTCTTGAATGTACAGATAACATTTGCCCTCCTCCAATCTTCTGGAATATCTCCCTCCTCCAATGACTTGGAAAATAATATAGCAATTGGTGAGAAAAGTTCATTAGCACACTCTTTCAATAGCAGTGGGTGACAATCATCTGGCCGACAGGCTTTACTTACATTAACGACTACAACTGCTTTAAAACTTCCTCTGGTTTTACATTCACTGTATTAATACGACTGTCATTATCCAACTTTGCTTCAAACTTAGGTAGATGTGTCGTGTCTTTCCTCTGTAAAAACTGAAGCGAAAAAGTCATTTAATAACTGTGCCATTTCAGTATCATCCGTGACAGAATCTCCATTTTGATTCTTCAAATCGCTAATACAGACCTAGATTTGGTTTGTTCCCGAATATACCCAAAAAAAGCGTTTGGACTCTCACTGGCATTTTCAGAAATCAGTTTTTCATGCTTCCTTTTGGAAAATTGTACTGCCTTGGTTGCTTTATTTCTTAGCTTGAAGTACGCTTGGTAGTCTCTTTAAAAATAGCTCGGAGTACAAGTGTATCGTTTCCACGCCTCGTTTTTTTCTTAACAGCACGAACACAATAGAAGTCCATCCATTTAGGTTTTGTGCGTTTTGCCCTACTTTTATTCATAGGTATGCTATTTTCTATTCAATAAGTAATTTGCTTGAATATAAAACTCCAATATTCATGTACATTCTTAGAAGCAATACTCGCCCAGTTAACAGTTAATAAATAATATTTACAGGATTTATAATCTCCTTGGAAAAAGTTCCTCCTGTTATCTGCAGTATTTTCAAGATTCACTACAATTTATTTCCAAAGTTTATCCGATATGTCTTTGTAAGATAGAGAGGACTAACACTTTCTCCTTGACTGGAGTCCCCATTCTAGTTAGAGTTTTGTCTTAAAACAAGACCGTTCATGTAGGCTATTCTGGAACTAAAGCTGCTTTGGATTTTGCTTGTTAATTGAATCAGTAAAATGAATATTTATGAAGTCATAAATTCTTGTATAAATATTTTTCAAGTAAAAGTTAACCGTAATTTAGCATCTAGCGACATAGTGTGATTCTTATAGAAACATGAATATTACACTACGCCGTGCCTATATTTTTCCGTACTGTTTCCGACTTCTGGCGAACCTGCAGGAATTGTCATGTCGACATCTCTGCGCTGGAAACCGTGGATATTCCCATGCATATTTTGTCATATTCCTGTGAGCCTGTTCGATGACAACTAATGTAAGATAATCTGATATGTTTGTAGTTACATGTACATATAGTAAGATACGCATCAATTATTATATCACCTGATTATATTGAGAAAGTATCATTGGATACTCTGACCTAATTCTGTATAGATATGGGTCAGGGTAAACTGTTGAACTTCTATTTACAGCCAATCAGGTGAATACTGACGTATTTCCATGTATTACTGAACTATTTGAGATCTTTAAATGTGTCCATTTCAGATGCTATGGAGAATAAACCCACCTACTAAATTATATTTACAGTCACCAGAAACGTAAACAAATGATCATGTTAAAAAAATCAAGGACAAATGTGATGACAGATATACCCCGATTAACCTCACTTACATCTACATTTATCCTGCATTTTGATTGATAATGATTGGTCATAACTTGATGAATCTGTATCTGTATGTCATAGAATCCTATATAGGCTTTTACACGACGATGAATGGTTGATCACAAGAAAGAAAGAATATTTAATGATTGAAAAGTTTGGATAGCTGTTTTGTCCGCATTGTCCGGAACCCATCCTGTTGCAGTGATTTACAATCAAACCGGCCTCTGGTCAAACCACCCCCACATTTTTTCAATCGAATTTTAACCAAGTTTGATCTTAACTAATTCTTGAATTCCCTGTCTTTGCTTATCATTTTTGGTCAATAGATTCAATGTTTCTAAACTCGTATTCCTTCTTACGCTTTTAAGCAACAAAGTGATTAATATTCTGATCTTATATTAATTGAAAATAAGATGTTTAGAAAGATCTATATCTAATTAACCCGAAATTATACCAGTCATAGCTTTAGACCCATTAGTTCAAATAAAGATACTTACAGATATTCATTCTATTGTCGAACCATTCCACAGTGGAACCTTCTGCCAGAGATAGCTCACATATCGCCATCTGTTCAGATATTCGAGTCCATAGTGATTATCCCTGCAATTTGTGCTAGGACTCAATCTTTTTTATTTGTTTTGTATGCATGCATGTCACTGTAAATAGTTCTCACCTATCCTAAATTGTAAATTAGTTTCAAAATTTTATCTAGCGCCTTCACATAATAATCATTAATGATGGGGTGAAGTAATAGAAAGAAGAAGAAGAAGAATTATAGCAATTATATAAAGGAACCATCATACAGATGTAGTCTAGATCTAGTTCTGAATTTGGACCTATAAATTTCATGTATACACTTTAGATTTAGATCTAGATTTATATGATAAATTATCTAGATCTAAATATATTTAAACCTTATATTTATTTGAATTTCAACTATATGAGGGGTGATTGATAAGTCCGTGGCCTGGGGTAGAAACAGACCACTTATAAACATACCATTTGATGTCCGTGTAGAAAAGGTGTTATAATCACTCTGCAGAGACAGAAGGATTTTTTCTCTCTGTTGTTTGCCAGAATTTGATTCTCAAAGCTACTTACTATGAGTACTTCTAAGCAAATGGACAATGTTGGCCATCGCGCGATTATTCAATACCTTGGCCTCAAAGGCTTATCACCTAAGGAGATTCATGAGGACATGGTAGCTACATTAGCGGAGCTGCGCATGCCCCATGTTATAGCATGGTGAAAAAATGGGCCACTGAATTTAAACAAGGTAGAGAGAGTCTTGAAGATGACCCCCGTCCTGGCAGGCCACCAACTGTCGCCTCAAAGGACACCATCAATAAAATCCATGATATGATTATGACAGATTGGCGAATTACACAGCGGTACATTACTACACAGCTGGGTATATCACAGGAACAAGTCCATGCAATTATCCATTATCCAAATCCATGATTTGTAAATGACAACGGTTTCTGCCAGATGGGTCCCAAAACTTCTGAGTCTCGACCAGAGACAAGTTCATTGCAACATGTCCAGGGAAAACCTTGCCATGTTTGAGCAGGATCAGGAGAAGTTCCTCAAGCAGTTTGTAACTGTTGATGAAACATGGGTTCACCACTTCGAACCTGAGACAAAACAATAGTCAAAACAGTGGAAACACCCAGGATCTCCACCCCCGAAAAAAGCCAAGTCGACAACATCCACTGGGAAGGTGATGGCCACAGTTTTCTGGGATGCGAAAGGTGTGCTGCTAGTGGATTATCTTGAAAAAGGTCACACTATTACCTGAAGGTATTATGCTGTCCTCATGAGGCAGCTTCGTGAAAAAATCAAGGAGACAAGGCGTGGCAAGCTGTCATTAGGTGTGCTCTTCCATCAGGACAATGCTCCAGTACATAAGTTCACTGTTGCCATGGCTGCCATTCAGGAATGTGGTTTCCAAATGGTTGAGCATCCACCATATTCACCTGATAGCACCCTCTGACTATTACATATTCCCCAAGATGAAAAAGGAACTCGGTGGCCGCCATTTTCGTACTGATGATGACGTCAAACAAGCTGTTGAAGCATTTCTTGAGGCCCAAGATGTCACCTTCTTCAGGGAAGGTATCCAAATGCTCCAATACCATTGGACAAAGTGTGTAAGCTTGCAAGGTGACTACGTTGAAAAATAAATGAAAATATTGAAGTCAAACTGCTGCTCCCTGCCTCAGGCCACGGACTTATCAATCACCCCTCGTATTATAACAATTTCATTAATATTCATGATGTCATTATTTCTTACATGAATTTTCATAGAGTAAAGGATTAAGTCCGAAACCCCAGCAGTAGTTATATGCAAATCATTCTATGTAGTGATTTTTGTTATTGAAAAAAAAATCTTATAGTCAGATGTAGATTGGAGATGGTACGTCACCAACTAATTGTCTTGTTGTAGATGTTGTTGGTGTAAGGGAATGTCATTTGCAATCTTGAAGACAATATACTTATAGACTTAAGTTTTCTGTCACCTGTGCATGCTTTAGCTAGGTGACTTTTAACCCTTTATTCCATGAATATTCATATAAGAAATAATGATATGGATACCAACTAGATTAATTGTTATAATAGCTCATGGACACATGACTTTTTGCCATGGCAGAAACTGTAGAATCGTATCTATATTATATCATAATCAAACAGAGCAAACCATGATCAGACTGTTTCTATAGGAGCCATCTGATCTGGGTCTACTCTGTTTGCAAAGGTGTAGAAAGGCATTTGACTAAAGGGTAAAGATAATTTCTCTGTCATTCTGTCAGTCATGATTTTTGTGTCACTTTTCTACAGGAAGGTGACACATGTGTTCCTTCAGACATACTTGTACTTTCTTCCAGTGATTCCCAGCCGGTTGTTTTAACATCGATCTAACTCTGCTGGTGTTTGTAGTACATGTAGTTTTTGCAATATGGGTTTGTAACACACCTTGCGGCCCTTTTCTTTCAAACTTTAACAGATGATCGTCCTTAATATACAAGTGCTCACAAAGGAAGGAATCAGAGCTGTGACCATTTATAACATAATTACGGCATTTTGTTTTTTAGGTGTTTGCTGTTTAAGTCGCTGTTTGGCTTACTTAATGCACCATGATGGGGGCATCCATGTCCTGTGGACATCATTCTAATTTAACCCTTATAACACCTGAGTAATTTTATCTGCAACATCTTTTAACCCTTACCCTCATATAAACGACTTTGCAGTTGCAAACAGAGCAGACCCAGATCAGATCAGGGGCTGCTCTGTTTGCTTTTGACATGACATAGGTCTGATTCTACAGTTTTTGTCAAAGCAAAAACTCTCTTTGAGAAGTTACATTATAAAAAAAAACTCAGCTAATAAAAATTCATGATGTCATTATTTCTTACATAATTAGGGAAAGGATCAAAAGAACTGATTCGAAATGTATGACCAATAGCCCAAAATGAAACATCTTGAAACAAACACCTATAGTGGTATTGCAAATTTAAAGAGACAAATCCCTTTGAAACGACTTATAATTTGCAGCTGTATAAGCGAGTATGGCCCTGAACCAAAACAACTGCCATTTTTATTTTCCTGCCGATTATCATATACAATTTGAACCTTCATAGTGCAGGGCACAAGTCACTAATGTCCTTTGCAAACAATGTAGACCCAGATGAGAGGGGTCCTAGAGGAGCCCTCTCATCATGATCTTCACTTTTTGTCATGTTACAATTTTCTGTAGAAAAATCCTTAAATAGTTACTATAAGATTGACCTGTTTAAATTTTGGAATTGTCCATTTGAAATTTCAGCACTGTAAGGGTTAAATCAATTGGCTACACTAAAAGGTTATTCTCTAATGACTTCTGCCATGGCAACACTGACCGACACAGCATATGTAGAAATACTGACAAATACAGGTGCTGAAGAATACTGCAGATATGGCTTTAAATAGAAGGACTAAATATAGAATTGAACTTTCATGATCAACTTGCTTCATGAGATAAAATAAAAAGTCTATTTTTGTTACGGAATATTATGACATCATGAATATTAATTCACTTAATTTTTATAATGACACTATGAAAAAAATTATATTTCATCTTGACAGGAACTGTAGAATGGGATTTTTATTATTTCAAAAGCAAACAGAGCAGACCTTGATCAGATGGCTCCTATGGGAGCCGTCTGATCTGGGTCTACTTTGTTTCCAAAGACATGAAAAGGCGTTTGTGAAGGAAAGGGTTAACCCTTCCCCGCATATTGACGCCATTTGACGCTTATGTAAAAGTCACTTTGTGAAACCATTGTGATAAATAGAGCAATTGCTCCTATTTATCACAATGGTTTTAAAACTACACAATTCTGAAAATTTCCTTTTCTCTAGTTTAATATAATGCTCCTTTTTGGTAGATTTAATCAAAGAGGTTGGCTCTAAAATAGCCTATGCGGGAATGGGTTAAGATAAGAATGATCTAGTAGCAAATAGTGAAGATGCTGATCAAAAGGCTTCTGAAGAAACTGCCCTATTTGCATTATCATAAGTTTGTCTGTCTTATTCATAATTAGGGCATCACAATGTCACACATAAAGTGAAAATAAGACAAACCAATTTTTAATGAAGAGATATTTAGTTACTTTTGTTTCTTATCATGGTCTGAACTCTATACAGAGGTTATTACAGACATGTCCATTGAAGCAAGCCCTTTGAATTTACCACATTACCCCCCTAGTGACGCATTTTTGCGCCTCTATAAAAATTTACATTGTGAAACCATTGTGATAAATAGAGCATTTGCTCCATAGGATAGGACAATGGTTTCAGTACAACATAATTCTAAAATTCTGAATTCTAAATTCATCAACAAAACAGTTATAAGGAAATATGGAAGGTGGAACATTGTAGACATTTTATTAAGCAAAGAATCTGTGTCTACTTTGTTTGCAAATGCATGAAAACAAGTTTATATGAGGGAAAGGGTTAAACTGCTGAACTCAGCAGAATAACAAGTTTAGCCTCTCTCTCATATGGAAGACTTTTGGGATATTGCAAACAGCATAAACTCAAGTCAGACAGCTGTTATAGGATCAGGGTCTGCTCTGTTTGTTAGTGGAATAATATAGACCTGATTCTGAAGTTTCCCCCGGGGGGGGGGGGGGGCATATTGAAAGAGCATGATGAAAGGAAGTGTCATACACAAGGGCCATAACTCTGGTATTAATGTTTTTGGAGTTATTAGCTGTTATCATTTTTTTATTGACAAAAATGTGTTGTGGAAAGCACATAATGAGGGGAAGTATAATTCATCAAGTCCATTACCTTGGTAGCAACATTTTGAGTTATTTCCCTTTACATATTGTTAGCTCACCAGAGCACCTTTTGTGCTCAGGGTGAGCTTTTGTGATCGCTTGATGTCGTCCGTCGTCGGGCGTCAACAATTTGAACCTTTAAAAATCTTCTCCTCTGAATCTACAGGGTTCTCAGCTTTCATTTTTAGCTCACCAGAGCACTTTGTGCTCAGGGTGAGATTTTGTGATCGCCCGTCGGCGTCCGTCGTTCGTCGTCCGTCGTCAACAATTTGAACCTTTAAAAATCTTTTCCTCTGAATCTACAGGGTTCTCATCTTTCATCTTTGGCACATAGTATCATCTTTAGGTCCTCTACAAAAGTTATATAAATTATGCCCCTGGGGTCAAAATTGGCCCCGCCCCAGGGATGCCTTGTTTTCAATAGAAACATACAATGTATAGTAAAACTTTTGAAAATCTTCTTCTCTGAAACTGGAAGGCTCTCAGCTTTCATATTTAGCACAGAGCATCATGTTCAGGTCCTCTACAAAAGTTATATAAATTATGGCCCTGGGGTCAAAATTGGCCACGCCCCAGGGGTGCCTTGTTTTTAATAGAAACATATAGTAAAAGTAAAACTTTGAAAATCTTCTCCTCTGAAACCAGAAGGTTCTCAGCTTTCATATTTGGCACAGAGCATCATGTTCAGGTCCTCTACAAATGTTATATAAATTCTGGCCCTGGGGTCAAAATTGGCCCCGCCCCAGGGGTGGGCAATTTTCAATAGAAACAAATAATGCAATCTTTGAAAATCTTCTTCTCTGAAACTGGAAAGCTCTCAGCTTTCATATTTGACACATAGCATCATGTTCAGGTGCTCTACAAAAGTTAAATAAATTATGGTCCCAGGGTCAAAATTGGCCCCGCCCCAGGGGTGGGCAGTTTTAAATAGAAACAAATAGTGAAATCTTTGAAAATCTTCTTCTCTGAAACTGGATGGCTCTCAGCTTTCATATTTGGCACCGCACAGAGCATCATGTTCAGGTCCTCTACAAAAGTTATATAAATTATGGCCCTGGGGTCAAAATTGGCCCTGCCCCAGAGGTGGGCAGTTTTCAATAGAAACAAATACATGTAGTGAAAACTTAACAAAACCTTCTCCTCTGAAACTTGAAGGTTCTCAGCTTTCATATTTGGCACATAGCATCATGATCAGGTCCTGTACAAAATTCATATAAATTATGGCACCAGGGTCAAAATTGGCCCCGCCCCAGGGTTGGGCAGTTTTCAATTAGAAACAAATAGTGAAATCTTTGAATATCTTCTCTGAAACTGGAAGGTTCTCAGCTTTCATATTTTGCACATAGCATCATGTTCAGGTCTTCTACAAAAGTTATATAAATTATGGCCCTGGGGTCAAAATTGGCCCTGCCCCAGGGGTAGCCTGTTTTCAATAGAAACATATAGTGAAAACTTTGAAAATCTTCTCGTGTGAAACTGGAAGGTTCTCAGCTTTCATATTTGGCACATAGCATCATGTTCAGGTCCTCTACAAAAGTTATATAAATTGTGCCTCTTGGGTCAAAATTGGCCCCGCCCCAGGGCAGGCTAGTTTTCTATAGAAACATACAGTGAAAACTTTGAAAAAAACTTCTCCTCTGATTGTCTGGTGAGCGCTTCAGGGCTATTCTGGCCCTCTTGTTAGTACATAGCATCATCTGTAGGTCCTCTACAAAAGTTATATAAATTATGCCCCTGGGGTCAAAATTGGCCCCGCCCCAGGGGTGCCTTGTTTTCTATTGAAATATATAGTAAAACTTTGAAAATCTTCTCCTCTGAATCCACAGAGTTCTCAGCTTTCATATTTGGCACATAGCATCATGTTCAGGTCCTCTACAAAAGTTATATAATTTATTCCCCTGGGGTCAAAAATGGCCCCGCCCCAGGGGTGGTCAGTTTTCAATAGAAACATATAGTGAAACTTTGAAAATCTTCTCCTCTGAAACTGGAAGGTTCTCAGCTTTCATATTTGGCACATAGCATCATGTTCAGATCCTCTACAAAAGTTATATAAATTATGGCCCAGGGGTCAAAATTGGCCCCGCCCCAGGGGTAGCCAGTTTTCAATAGAAACATATAGTGACAACTTTGAAAATCTTCTCCTCTGAATCTACAGGGTTCTCAGCTTTCATATTTGGCACATAGCATCATGTTCAGGTCCTCTACAAAAGTTATATAAATTATGCCCCTGGGGTGAAAATTGGCCCCACCCCAGGGGTGGTCAGTTTTCAATAGAAACATATAGTGAAACTTTGAAAATCTTCTTATCAGAAACTGGAAAGTTCTCAGCTTTCATATTTGGCACATAGCATCATTTTCAGGTCCTCTACAAAATTTATATAAATTATGCCCCTGGGGTCAAAATTGGCCCACCCCAGGGGTAGCCAGTTTTCAATAGAAACATATAGTGAAAACTTTGAATATATTCTTCTCTGAAACTGAAAGGTTCTCAGCTTTCATATTTGGCACATAGCATCCTGTTCAGGTCCTGTACAAAATTGTATAAATTATTCCCCAGGGGTCAAAATTGGCCCCGCTCCAGGGGTGGCCAGTTTTCAATAGAAACATACAGTGAAAACTTTGAACATCTTCTCCTCTGAATCTACATGGTTCTTAGCTTTTCATATTTGGCACATAGGATCATTTTCAGGTCCTCTACAAAAGTTATATAAATTATGCCCCAGGGGTCAAAATTGGCCCTGTCCCAGGGGTAGCCATGTCTCAATAGAAACATATAGTGACAACTTTGAAAATCTTCTCCTCTGAAACTGGAAGGTTCTCAGCTTTCATATTTGGCACATAGCATCATGTTCAGGTCCTCTACAAAAGTTGTATAAATTATGCCCCTTGGATCAAAATTGGCCCGCCCCAGGGGTGGCTAGTTTTCTATAGAAACATACAGTGAAAACTTTGAAAATCTTCTCCTCTGATTGCCTGGTGAGCGATGTCAGGGCCATTCTGGCCCTCTTGTTTTTATTAGAGTTATCTGTCTGTCACACATCTTGTCCGGTCGAGTTCTCATGTACAGAAATGTGACAATATGTCGCAATGTGTATGTGTGGATTTGAGGTGTGTGTGTGTGTGTGTGTGTGTTGGGGGGGGGGGGGTCTATTTTTGTGACAAAAACCACCTGTTCAATTTGGTATCATTTTGATAACTTTAGATTAGACTGATATACATGTACATGTAGTAGGAAATAGTGAAGATCCCAATTCAACGGCTCCTTCAGGATCCATTGGATCTGGTCTGCACTATTTACCCAAGTTTGTCTGTCCAAATAACTGAGACAATTAAGTAAATATAATTAGCCTGTAATAAGGCTTTGATTTTCATACATGCTTACAGAGGTGTGCTCCTCAGTGTTCTCTTACAGGTAAAAATCAATAACTGGGCCAATGACAGATCAGATACTACAGCTGTAATAATGATATTTTTCCATGGTTTCTTTTCCAGATTACTGGATCAATATGGGATGGATTACATGTTTCTGAGAAAAACAACCGCTTAGTCAAATTTCAATGAGTGTTCACAGCTGGAGGTGAGAGAAGGATGGTGTATTTCTAAAGTGTGAAAACAGCAAAAAACCAGAATGGAACAGGCAAAAAGAGACGAGGAAAGCTTGCGAGCGAAAATGTGTATTCCAAAGAAAGCTTTTCTCTCAAAGATGCTGTCAAATAACGAAATTGACAGTTTTGCAATGGGTCAGTCTGCTTTAGACCTTCTTGCTCAAGCCGTGACCCCAAAGAGAGACGACAATGGATCACAGATATCCATACCAGATGATCTTCGAATAAGCTTCTCAGAAATTGATGATGGATCATTGCCATTGGATGATCTTGACTTCAACTGTTCACCATCACCAGACATTGACTTAAACTCCAGTAGTATCATGACACTTGAGAACAGTAAAGAACTTCGTGAAGACAAAGACCTTCAGAGAATAACCTCGGTGATATCATCAACATCAGAGACACAAGACAATAGTTTATTTCCTCAGCAGAACTATGATAATAGTGATTCAAACTTTAGTTGTAATTCGAGCCGAAGAATACAGCCTGCAGATTCTCATCAAAGGGCAGAGACGTCACACAGGCTGTCATTCAAATATGGAAATAAGAACTTGAAGGATAGTTCTAGTGCAAAACCGATGGGCTCAGAGGAAGGATTGTTTACCCAAGGGGGTAAGGCTGGGAGCAAGCGTAGCTGGGACACAGTGTCACAGGATGCTTGGACGTCATTGACAAAATCAGAAGCTCCTCAGGTAAGACCATTCTCTACAATCTGCTTAAAATTTTGGAAAACTATGATTACAGAGCGTCAAAAGACTATTTTTATTAGCTCACCTGAGCACAAAATGCCCAGGGTGAGCTTGATGTTCGTCGCCCGTCGTCAACAATTTTAACCTTTAAAAATCTTCTCCTGAATCTACAGGGTTCTCAGCTTTTATCTTTGGCACATCAGGGGTTTCCCTCTGAAGTTGGAATTGGGGGTCCCAGGACCCCCTACTTTTTCAATTTGAGAGTCCCTTGGATATTTTGAGAGTCCCAAGTATTTGAAACCTTTAAAATTGATTATGCTATCGTGGAAAATAGGGGTAAACAGAAACTTTACTGATTTTATACTTTAAACTCATTACCTCATACTGCCAAATTAGGCTGGGAAAACCAGTTTAATTTCAGGGTGAATTTAGCCTTTTGCGAGTCCCAAGGATGCACAACTACATGCAAATGGGAGTCCCATGTCTAAAGACTGCGTCCCTGACGCAGAAAGGTTGCGTTCGGGAAAATTCCTGGCACATGGTATCATCTGTAGGTCCTCTACAAAAGTGATATAAACTATATCCCTGTGGTTAAAATTGACCCCGTCCCAGGGGTGCCTTGTTTTCTATTGAAACATATAGTGAAATCTTTGAAAATCATCTCCTCTGAAACTGGAAGGTTCTCAGCTTTCATATTTGGCACATTACATCATGTTCAGGTCCTCTACAAAAGTTCTATGAGTTATATTTAAAATTGGCCAGCTTTCATATTTGGCACATAGCATCATGTTCAGGTCCTCTACAAAAGTTATATAAATTATGCCCCTGGGGTCAAAATTGGTCCCGTCCCAGGGGTGGTCAGTTTTCAATAGAAACATATTGTGAAAACTTTGAAAATCTTCTCCTCTGAAACTGGACGGTTATATTAATCTAAACTCTCATATGTGGCACACAACATCATGTTCAGGTCCTTTACAAAATTGACCCTGCCCAAGGGCCGGCTAGTTTTCTATAGAAACATATAGTGAAAACTTTGAAAATCTTCTTCTCTGATTGTCTGGTGAGTGATATCAGATCCTTTCAGGCACTGTTGATAAAAAGAAACAAGTAACAAGCAGCTTGTTTACTAATTTGAAGCCTCATTACTGAGTATCTGATCTGGATCCAAGCTGTTTGCAACTTAGACCAGTCATCATCTTCTTTCTTCTCCATCTTCTTCTTTCCTTTCTTCTTCTTCTTTTAGTATTTGAGTATACACATTTATCTGTTACTCTGTCTAAGAAATATTTTGTGTCAAATCTGGATCCAAACGGTTCGCAAATGTAGTAATAAATTTACCTGTGGCCTGCTAAAAGTTGATCATATATAAAGTCATAGAATTGCTGTATTATCATTGAAATGAGATACGATCCAGTAAATAAATACTACATGCACTCTGTACCAGTTTACAGGTCAGATGTGAGACAAACATACAAGTGACCTTTAATATGAGACAGAATATATACCTGTAATGCAATGGAAACAAAATTCAGACAAGGTCCTAAATCTCACTAATATGGTATCTATGTTTTCCACTTAACCCTTTCCCAGAGCTACCAATAACGATGCATACTCAAATACTAAAACTGTCATTTCTCCACCAAACGCTATGTTCTGACAACTTTTTAGTATTGTCTCAAAGAGACAATTCTAAGCAGTGGTCATAACATAGGGTTTGGTGTTGAAATAAAGAAGTTATGCCTGAAAATATTTTAATTTACGCATCTTACCTGGAGCTATGCTTTCGCTCATATAAATGTTTTTTCACACATTTGCAAACAGAGTAGACCCAGATCAGAAGGCTCCTGTAGGAGCAGTCTGATCAGGGTCTGCTCTGTCTGCTGATGGAATTTGATATCATAGTTCTGTTTTCTTTAGTGGGTAAAATGTTTCATCATCCATATTTCATTATGCCTATTATTATATTATTTTGTTGATGAATATTTAAATTAGGAATAAACATAGAACATGGAAAAGGTTAATACACTGGAGATCCGTTATAACGCGGACCGTTTTACCGCGGTATCCGATATAACGCGGGTGGTCTGTGTCGCCGGATTTTTTTTGGTAAAAATACCTTATTTATAATATGATCGAATATCGCAATGAAACATAAAATAAACTTAGGTAAACTTATCCGCCCGCAGCAGGCTAAAGGATAAAAACAAACACCGGTCCCTACATAAACAATTGAAGACAATCTTACGTGTGAAAAACTGACAACTATCAACTCGTATATATGCCGCCATGAATGTAATACACACAGCTGATTACCGGCGCGTACCATGCACATGATGCCCGAATAACACGGGAACCAGTAAAATCTTAACTGCACAACTTTTGTTACAAATTAATTGTGTGTATAATTGAGATGCGCCTGTACTGAATTTTTTCACTGTCAAAGCCACAAAAGTTCGCACTTTAATTATGAAAAACAAACATCATTAGAAATCTAAACCCCTAACTCAGTGCGGGGTTGGAGGTTATATGCTAATACAGAAAAGGGTGTGTACCCTTTGACCAATCAAATAAAACCCCAACAAATCACACGCGACATCGCATGTGACCTTTCATTTTCTGAAAACAGTGACAGCCATGTTTATTGTTTTACACAGCAGAACCGTTTAATCGGATTAGGGGTTTGACAGGCACAGAGGCAATTACATCCCGGCAACAGGCTTGTTTTATGAAATATACTTGGTTGCTTGAAATCATACTCGATTTAATTTGTAATTTTGTATAATTACGTTGAACCTTTCCAGTACGTGAGTGGGCGGGGAAACAAAGTAAACAAGTCAGTTTCGTTCGAAATTAGTTTATTTTAGGATGATGGGGGTTTATGTAAGTACCCAGATAAAAAAAAACGTTACAACGCGGTTCCGTATATAACGCAGGTTGAATTTTATGTCCCCGCAGACCCGCGTTGTAACGGATCTCCAGTGTAGTAGTTACAATATTGGGTAGTTACAATACTGGGTAGTTACAATACTGGGTAGTTACAACACTGGGTAGTTACAATACTGGATAGTTACAATACTGGGTAGTTACAATATTGGGTAGTTACAGTATTGGGTAGTTACAATACTGGGTAGTTACAATATTGGGTAGTTTATTGGGTAGTTACAATACTGGATAGTTACAACATTGGGTAGTTACAATACTGGGTAGTTACAATATTGGGGTAGTTACATTATTGGATATTTAACCCTTCACATGTGGGGTACGAGTCTACTGTCATTTGCAAACAGTGTAGACCTAGATCAGAGAGGTCCTAGAGGAGCCATCTGATCAGGGTCTGCATTGTTTGTCATCTAAAATCCTCTAAAAATTTAAGCCTTTCATACTGGATGTATGCTTACGAGCTATTCCAGTTTGAAATTAAGTTTCCACTTGGGTTAATCATTCAATGTGGCAGGCAGAGATGGATCGTGGCCACAGGTGTAATGCTGGTCTGCACACTATGCATTGTCTGCAAAAGTCTGGAGGGCTTTGAACTTGTTTCAGATATACAAAAACATCTTGATTGAAACTTGAAGCCAGTGCAAGCCATTCATTTCCTCTCTTTATATTGTTACAAACAAAATTTGAATATATAACAGTCAGCTTGTCAGCTGTTGTTGTTGCCTGTCCATACACACTTTGGATCAAATAACTAATCAAACTTTTTGCTGTATTTTCATGAAACTTTTTACAGAAGTTGTTTTTGCTGTCAGTCCATGCAGGCAGTGGCATGAACTAATTATACATGTTTTGCTGTATTTTCATGAAACTTCACAGAAATTATCAACATGACAAGCTGTCTGTGCATGATATGATCGTCTCTAAGATGACCAGTTTGTATTTTTTTGCAATTACCTTCTGGAGCAAACTATTTGTTCAGTTTAATTTGTGTTTTCTTTAACCCCTTCCTTCATATAAACACCCTTTTCATGCCTTTTGAAATAGAGTAGACCCTGAGTAGGAGCTGTCTGATCAGGGTCTCAGTCTGCTCTATTTGCATATGAAATTATATAGATCAGATCATGCAATGTCTGTCAAAGCCAACACTTTCCTTTTACCCTTTCCTCCATAGGCTATTTTTAGATCCAACCACTTTGAATAAATCTACCGAAAAGGAGCATTAACTAGAGAAAAGGAAAATTTTAGAATTTTGTAGTTTGAAACTATTGTGATAAATAGAGCATTTGCTCCTGTAGGAGCAAATGCTCTATTTATCACAATGGTTTCAAAAAGTGACTTTTACAGAGGCGTAGAAAGGCGTATTTATGGAGGAAAGAGTTAATGTTTACCTATTACAAATGAATATTAATATTAACGAATATTCATGAAGTGATCAATTCATTCATAAATGTTCAACAGGGAAAGGATTAAAATGACATGTTATGGAACATTGTGTACTATTTTTCCCAATCAGATTCACTAGTAGTAAAACGGTGGTGGAACGTGAACGACCAAGTCAGATCAGATTTCTCTGTTTATTAAATATACCGACGTTTCGGTACTTACAAGTACCTTCTTCAGGGTTACATACATCAGACATCCAATCAGATTCAAGATGACAGATTTGCAGCAGTTTTGGATAACTTGTGGAGTAAAGTTTAGTGTTTGTTACATTTTCATGAAACTTCACAGAAATTATCAACATGATGAGCAGTTGTACATCAAATATTTTTTTCCGAACATAATTCAAGATGGCTTACAGGTAGTTATATTAAATGTTGCTGTTAATGTACAGTCGGCTGAGCAGTCATTCAGATTGAAAGTAGACTTTACTTTACCCTGTGGAGCAAACTACTGTAATTCGGCAAGTTTTGCAGCATTTCTTTTAAATTGAAAATAGTAATTGATATGTTGGCTCGGTGTGTGACATAATTAATTTAAATGAATTCAAGATGGCATCATCTTGGAATTTACAATGTCCTTGTGAAGTAACCTACTTCTACAGTTTTTGCTGTATTTTCATGAAAAAAATGTAGAGCTATAAAACTCCAATTTTTATGAAGTTCTTAAATGAACAAATTCTCCAAATGACATCTCCCCCTAGATCATTGAACAGATGTCCACCAAATTTCACAATAATTATCTTCAGGTGATCCTCATTTTTATACGCCCGAAGGTAACCTCGGTCGTTAATAATAATTATGGTATGGCGCTCGTCCATTTATTAGCCTTTTCTTTGTAACTTGACAACTATTTGGTGTGCTGTCTTCATACTTAGTAAGAAGGTTGGTCATGGCTAGTAGATGACCCCTATTGATTTTTAGGTCAGTCAGTCAAAGGTCAAGGTCACTGACCTGTAACTCAAAAATATTGTCTGCTCAATAACTTGATAAGTATTAGGTGTGCTGTCTTCATACTTAGTAGGAAGGTTGGTCATGGCTAGTAGATGACCCCTATTGATTTTGAGGTCAGTCGGTTAAAGGCCAAGGTCACAATACCTTCAACTCAAAATCTTGTCCGCTCAATAAGTATAAGGTGTGCTGTTCTTCATACTTAGTAAGAAGGTTGGTCATGGCCATTAAATGACCGCCATTGATTTTGAGGTCAGTTGGTCAAGGTCACAGTGACCTTCAACTCAAATTAATATTTTGCATGTTACGACAGCACATACTTAGGGCTAATAATGCTCCGACACACAGGGCTCTAGTTTTCCGATCTTCTGCATAACTAGGTCACTGTACATAGCTAATAATAGATTTTAACAAACTCAAATATCTTCTTAAACTACTGAATGGGATTTGACAGAACTTCACAAGAATGATGCCCGGATGGACTTCTATCAATGTTATTTAAATGACTTTGAGTAGCTGTATAAGTATATCACATGAACTAAAAATAGATTTCAGTGAACAAATTCTTAACACGACATGTGCTCTTTTAACACAAAATTAATTTGATCAAACTTTATGGAAATGATCCTTAGATAGTCTCCTATCATAATGAAATACAGCAGCCTGGACAATTTTGGTAGATTTATATAATAGATCATTTGACGTATTAACCAGGTGAGCGATACATGGCCATAGTGGCCCTCATGTTGCATGAAATGATTGCTTCATGAATATTCATTAACATTAAAACATTTATAAGGAAATTCTTGTCTTAGACAAAAACTGTAGGAACAGATCTATATAATTTCATAAACAGAGCAGACCCTGATCCTATAGGAGCCATCAGATCTCGGTCTACTCTGTTTGCAAAGGCATGAAAAGGTGTTTATATGAAAGGTTTAAAGACTTCTTTGGTGGTATTTCAGGTGTCAACAGTAGGCAGCAGTGGTGAGGTGCCGCTTAAAAAGAAGACAGTGTCTACGAGACGCGGTGCCAAAAATAAACACATGCAGAATAAGCTGTGCCAGGTGTGTGGGGACATCGCCGCTGGATTCTATTGTGGTGCCTTTATCTGCGAAGCTTGCAAGGTAACCCTCTGTAATATTTTTTAACCCTTTCCCTGTTCAATATTCATGTAAGAAATTATGACAGCATGAATATTTATTAGCTGTAATGTAAAGATTCCAAGGAAATATTTTGCTTTGACAAAACTGTAAAGTCAAGATCTATATCATATCAAATGCAAACAGAGCAGACCCTGATCAGACGGCTCCTAAAGGAGCCGTCTGATCTGGGTCTACTCTGTTTACAAAGGGAAGGAAAGGGTTAATGGCCAGCATCATGGTGAGAAGGGAACACCTGGTCTGGGATCTAGGGCATTGTGACATTTGCAAACAGTGTAGACCCAGATCAGTGGTCACTGAAATACAGCAAACAGTGTAGACCCAGATCAGTGGTCATTGAAAAAACAGCAAACAGTGTAGACCCAGATCAGTGGTCACTGAAATACAGCAAACAGTGTAGACCCAGATCAGTGGTCATTGAAATACAGCAAACAGTTTAGACCCAGATCAGTGGTCATTGAAATACAGCAAACAGTGTAGACCAATATCAGTGGTCATTGAAATACAGCAAACAGTGTAGACTCAGATCAGTGGTCACCGAAATACAGCAAACAGTGTAGACCCAGATCAGTGGTCACTGAAATACAGCAAACGGTATAGACCCAGATCAGTGGTCACTGAAATACAGCAAACTGTGTAGACCCAGATCAGTGGTCATTGAAATACAGCATATGACTGACCGATGTGAGCATTGTTTGTCACTCATGAGAAACTGTCTTTGTCCACTGTAGCTGCACATAGTGAAGATTCTTATCAGCTGTTGTGTTTTGATTCAGACATTGAATAATTCAATTTCGCATCATGTGGATGACTTAACACTGGTTCAGTAGCAGATAATGAAGACTGACCAAACTGCTCCTTCAGGAGCAATTTAACCCTTACAGTGCAGGACCCGAGTCACTAATGTCCTTAGCAAACAGTGTAGACCCAGATGAGAGGGCTCCTAGGGGAGCCCTCTCATCAGGGTCTGCAATGTTTGTCATGTTACACTTTTCTGTAGAAAACATCCCTAAATATTCACTATAAGCTTGACCTATTTGAAATTTGGAATATTCCATTTGAAAATTCAGCATTGTAAGGGTTAATCTTGGTCTGCACAATTTGCCTTAGTTTGTCTTGGTTTTCAGGGTAAATTGATATCATTTCAAGTTCAGAATAACAAGATGATAAACGTAATTACTTTGGGATAAGTAATGAGGATTTGATTGGATAAGCCAGTTAATCCTCTCAGGGTAAATAACAGTTTGACATTTCAGTGTATCTCCAAATGGGTGATCAAATTATGTTATTCCCTTTACTCCATGAATATTCATGCAAGAAATAATGACATCATGTATACTGATTAGATTATTTGTTATTATAGCACGTGGACACAGGAATTTTTGGCCATGGCAGAAACTGTAGAATCATATCTTTATTATATCAAGCCAACAGAGCAGACCCTGATCAGAAGGCTCCTGTAGGAGCAAATGCTCTATTTATCACAATGGTTTCAAAAAGTGACTTTCACAGAGGTGTCAAAAGACTTAGGTATTGGGGAATGGGTAAAGCAACCATGGACTTATTTAACATAGACGTCCTAAAATGCAGGTGGTTACTTATTTGCAGGGCAAAAGTCATGTAGAAATTTGGGAGCTTTCTGTATGACTTTTGTCTTGCATTAAACTACAACCTGCCTTAAAGACCAAGAAATACCCTTCTTTTTGCTCTTTTGAGACAGGTTTTACTGTTACTACTTAGTAGAGGTTTGTCAAATACAGTAAAACCCATCTAAACTGGACATTCAATTTAGTATAAATATTGGTCTGAGAGACAGATGGCAGCTTAATGCATGGTGAAAGTCATGCAGAAAGCTCCTAGAGGAGCTTTCTGCATGCTTTCACCATGCATTAAGCAACCTTCTGCCTTAAAGTATCTAAAATCATCTCTGCTAGAATTCCAATTTAGAGGGGTTTTATTGTACTCAGTTTGAAATCAGTTTGTAACACAATTCAATGAAAATTAGGAATATTTTTCAGACACAAGTATGAAGGGTAAAATGTTTGTAAAGTTGAAAAATACACAAATTCAGATGCTGATGACTTTCAGACAGTATAGATTTTTATCCAACACCCCAGTTTGGTTAGTACTATTTTCTATGTCATTGTCACCCTTTCTCATAGTGTTGTATATATTCTATTCACAGAAATTTTACATGCGAGCCTACAAGCAAGACAAGCTGAAGTATGTGTGCCTGCGAGACAAGAACTGTGTTATTACCAAGGAAAGCAGAGTGCAGTGCCAGTACTGTCGCTTCCAGAAATGTGTTGCACTCAACATGTACTGCCCAAAACAAGGTAAATTTTAGTATATGTTAGAATGAGGTAATGACATTACTTCGATTGCCTGGTTGTAGGATGTTCCCTTTGGAAGAGGAGATTGCAGGTTTGTTCCTTATACAGGTCATATGAGGGGCATTTCAGAAATAATGTGTTATATTATACAAAGTGCGACAATCTTAAGCACTGCCAATCTCACCGATCCGAGTCAATCCGACATAAACAATGGAATTAATGAAGGTAGGGGCCTGTCTACACATCCGAATTTTTGAATTTTCCGAGTTTTTCATTTCCTTATAATTGCATCATTTTTATATAGAAAACAATAGGCAGTGTACTGCAGGGTTCCCACGGACAGGGAAAAGTCAGGGAAAAAAGTTTTTTTTCAAGGTCAGGGAAAAGTCAGGGAATTTTTTAATTGGTCAGGGAAATTTGAAATTTGGCAAAAGTCAGGGAAAAGTCAGGGAAATTTGGAACCAAAGGATGAGGGTTGAGGAAATATGTCAAAAAGGAGAATGAATGAAAATAAAAGGCTAAGGCAGTTTCTTCAATTTTGACCAAACCAAATATCTTTATACATCTTTGATTAGCTTTGTATATTTCACATCCAAATTTTATAGTACAGTCGAGACTGCCTTAGCGACCCCCTGGATTCAGCGACTCCCTCTCATATGCGACCATGTTTCATCCCGCCCATCGTATTTTCCTATAATTCTGGTTTGAATTAAGCGACTCCCTGTCTTACGTGACAAGCGACCCTGATTTTGCGAACCAAACATAGGCTTCGGTCTGTATTAAACGACATTCAATTATCACTGTTTACGGTTTCTTTTGTTTGTTTACATAGCGCTTCGGTTTTTCACACCATATTAGTTAGGGAAAACCCGGGATTGTAATCACGCGTGAACTAGCTGGCTCCCGACTTCCGCTCTACAGATACATGTACGCGAGGAGAATATTCGGGAAACCAGTCGTGTCAAAACATGGCTACGTATGTCGTATCCAAGATTCGCCGGAGGAGATTTCGAGCGACAAAACTGTTAAATAACGACAAACAAGGCAACTAATTCGATCTGGTTTGCGATTATTACGGGCTCTTTAGTTCAGAACGGTCTTTATAATTATCAATCAGTATGTGCATAAAACATGTGTCTATCAACATTACTCGAAATTATGCTTGGTAATCTGCACCTAGTTTATATTTATATCATTAAGTGTTTAATTTAGTGCATGCACTTACATGTCTACTACATTTGTACACTGTATCGTACATACACAATGTTCTGGTAAGTAAATTTTATTAATTTGATAAACTTTTAAATTGGCGTTTATTTGTGATAATAAATGTTGTATAAATCTATTAAATAATAGATACATAATTATATTGTATTAGACTGGATTAGTACACAGTTTTATGTTTCCCTTATGTAGATCTCTTACATGTACATGTAGTTTCGGTATACGTCATGTATTATATCCTAGGTCTGTATTAAGAGACTCCCTGTCATATGTGACCTTTTTCATGAAGTCCCTTGGAAGGTCACATATGACAGTCTCGACTGTATATCTGTCATGAAGTCTGTTAAAACAAAATCATTGGAGAATTCTGGCACCTCTGCAAGACTCCAGCATCCATTTTGACAGCAGTGCTAGAATAGGGCAGCAATGCTAGATATTGGACATTCTACTGTAGTGTCTCAGGCTGGGCAGCTGCTAGATATTGGACATTCTACTGTAGTGTCTTCACTTGTAAGGGCAGCAATATTTTGTCGGCTATTATGAAAACAGTGAAAATGCAGACCCTTTTCTGGCGTCTACAGAGACCCGTTAAAAGGACCTATTTTTCTCAATTTGGGAACAACATCCCAAGTGATGCAAAATTTTGATTAAATTGCAAAACAAGAGGGCCTGAAAGGCCCTAATATCGCTCACCAGAAAATCAGAGGAGAAGATTTTCAAAGTTTTCACTGTGTTTCTATAGAAAACTAGCTGGCCCTGGGGCGGGGTCAATTTTGACCCCATTTTAATAGCATGCTATATCAGTGTCTTACACACTATATGTACTATTTTAAAATTCAGCTTACACAGAAAAACTGAAAGATTAACCCTTTCCACCATAGATACACATTTTATCACCTTTGCAAACAGAATAGACCCATATCAGGCAGCTCCTGTAGGAGAGCTGCCTGATCAGGGTCTACTCTGTTTGGTTAGAAAAATATCATAAATCTGAATTTTTACTTTAGTCTACTGCCAAAATATTTCTTAACTTTGCAAAAAAATAAATTTTTACTTAATTATATATTCATAGTAGATGGAGTCTCTAATAAAAATCCATGGAGTCATGGGTTAAGAAAGGTAGAAAAGATTCAAGAGACTTTATACTTATGGTGCATATTAGGACATGTTTGGCATCATGCATGTTACATTCAGTATTGAGCAATTAAGAATGAAAAAGTCAAAAACATTTTTAAAATGATCAAAACACTACTGCTGTATATATAGTTGTCATAAAGAGAGAGGTGGTAAGGATAGGCTGATTGGGAGGACGGAGGCCAACATTTATTGATCATGCTCATAGATGACCAATTAAACATCTGTTAACATGGGGTCAGGGAAAATTGAAATTCGGTCAGGGAAAAGTCAGGGAATTTTATTTTTTCTGTTTTGTGGGAACCCTGTACTGGGACTTTGCAATACGTACAAATTATCCCATCATTACGAGAAAACGAGATCCGAATTAATGCAATTAGACTGTACATTGTATATGCAAATAGTTTGTTTTCGCTGTTTTCTGGGAAAAATATTTTACAGATATTAATGAAACTTCCTGTATCTTCTATTCTACTGATGCCATTGAATTCAAACATCACACATGGAACAGGCTTGCTGAGAGAAAGTGTCATTCACAAGATCCATAACTCTAGCTTCAGTAGTTTAGGAGTTATTCCCCTTTTTAGCTCACCAGAGCACAAAGTGCTCAGGGTGAGCTTTTGTGATTGCCTGATATCTGTCATCAATCGTCGTCCGCCGTCCCACGTCAACAATTTGAACATTTAAATATCTTCTCCTCTGAATCTACAGGGTTCTCAGCTTTCATCTTTGGCACATAGCATCATCTGTAGGTTTCCTCTACAAAAATTATATATAAATTATGTCCGTGGGGTCAAAATTGGCCCCGCCCCAGGACTGCCTTGTTTTCTATAGAAACATATAGTAAAATTTTGAAAATATTCTCCTCTGAAACTGGAAAGTACTCAGCTTTCATATTTGGCACATAGCATCATGTTCAGGTCCTCTACAAAATTTATATAAATTTTGCCCCTAAGGTCAAAATTGGCCCTGCCCTAGGGGTGGCCAGTTTTCAATAGAAACATACATAGTGAAAACTTTGAAAATCTACTACTCTGAAACTGGAAGGTTCTCAGATTTCATATTTGGCACATAAAATCATGTTCAGGTCCTCTACAAATGTTATATAAATTATGCCCCTGGGGTTAAAATTTCTGCGAACACAGTAAATTGTGGCAATAACACTACATGATCGGTTTGTTTTATTTAGGTGAAGAGAGCTCAAACAAGGACACAAATATGGCAGATATCCCATGCCGTGTGTGCTCAGCCCCTTCCTCAGGGTTCCACTTTGGGGCAATCACCTGTGAAGGGTGCAAGGTAAGGTCTTGACTGTGTCAACTGTATGGGTAATTAACTATGTGATAACTCTCTCTTTTCAAACAGCTTGGAGCCAGAACAATGGGACTGCTTCTGATCAGGATCAAAACCTTTTGGTGTGTTTAAAAGAAACCAAAGGAATATATGTTCATTATTGAAGTACAGTAAAACCTCTCTAAAGCACCCACCAAAAAACGGTCCAATACTGAATCTAATAGACAGGATGTCATTTAACTCATTACCTCATAGGCTAATTTTAGATACAACCTCTTTGAATAAATCTTACCGAAAAGGAACATTAACTAGAGAGAAGGAAAATTTTAGAAATTTGTAGTTTGAAACCATTGTTATAAATAGACCATTTGCTCCTATAGGAGCAAATGCTTTATTTATCACAATGGTTTCAGTAGGTGATTTTTTAGAGGTGGTTTCACAAAGTGACTTTTACAGAGTCGTCAAAAGTCGTCAATATCAGGGAATGGGTTAATCTTCTACACCATGTATTCTTGTAAGAAATAATGACATCATGAATATTAATTAGTTTAATTGTTATAATACCGTATAGCGGGTTATTTTTACCTGCTGCTAATTTTTACTTATTTTTACGACCAAAGTCATTTTCGTAAAAATATTCCTCATATATTTTCGCCGCATAAACTCTGGTAAAAAGATCTAGTATCTAGAATTTGAATTTAATCGTAAGCAGGGTAATCGTAAGCAGGGTAATCTTATCAAAGTCACCCTTATCTTCCAATACATTAGAGCGACGTGTTATTGTCAATACCTATGCATGTAGTGTAAAGGTGTTTCAGTGCATTGTGTAATAGGCTATCAGCATCAACACAAAATATGAAGAAACAACACATTATCTGACAAACGTTTCTATTGGCCGAAATCAAAACATACGAGAGGAAATGAGACATTCATCCAATCAGATGCACGGTTACTAAGTGATTATGATATTGTAACTGGTTTCAGTCACTTACTGAATTTGTCATATAAAGCGGAGTACCATTCCTGCATCAGTTTCGTCCCTATTGCTTTTGGACCAACCTTTTTCATGGCGCTCATAACGTATATTTTATTTACCAACTTCATTTTTGCGGCAGTGGTCATCGTTGGCAGAACACTGGACCATAACAAACATTAGGACAAATATGTACATGTAGTACACCATGGTCAATTACGTTAATTATGTTGTTTGATACCCAGGGCGATAGCTGGTACATGTGTTTGCTGCACGGTTACCGTGGTAGGTGTGAACACTTGTCAGACTACGACATACAGTTGACTTTGTATTAACCAAACTATTTGTTGTGAATTTTTAAGGATGTAAACTTTTGATGAGCTAATTTTTTACGTGTCTTCATGGATTCGTAAAAATAAAAGTCATATAAAACTAAATCATGTGTTTTTACCCCAAATCCGTAAAGTTTTACAGCAGTAAAAATTACCCATTTTACGGTAACATATAGACACATGGATGTTTGGCTGTGGCAGAAACTGTAGAATCATATCTACATTATATCACAGGCAAATAGAGCAGACGCTGCCTGGTCAGATGGCTCCTATAGGAGTCTGATGTGGATCAGACCCTGCCTGATCAGACGGCTCCTCTAGGAGTCTGATGTGGATCTGCTCTGTTTGCAAAGGTGTAGGAAGCCGTATTTATGGAGTAACGGGTTAATTAAGGATGAAAGTTCTGCACAAACCCCTCATAGGAGCTACATTAAGCAACCATTTATTGTCAAAACATTCCATGTTGATCACTTTCTACTTTGATATGGGTCTGCACTATTTTTCTATTTTTTCGACTGAATACTGTGTGTATGGAATTGTTAGTATTTCTTAAGGCTGTAGCAATGCAGGAATATATTCAAACAGTTTCAGATCAGTATCAGTTGACAGAGCTCCATATAAGATGGAAATTAAAACATTTTCATGAATCGAGGGCTTGGTGCAAAACTATTGTAACTCCATCACTTTGTGAAGGAGTTACAATAATTTTGAACCAAGCCCTCGGAATAACTTCTTTATTTCTCCACCATACCCTATATTATTGAACAGGGAAGGGGGTTAATAGACATCTTTTCGAGTGTTGGTTGTAACGAAGTTTTACTATTTACAGAGATATCCCATTCCTATCTTTGATGTAACAGTTGCTATTTAACTCTTTTCCTCATATAAATGCTGTTTCAAGCCTTTTCAAACAGATTAGACCCAGATCCTGTAGGAATCTGTTCTGGATCTGCTCTGTTTGCATATAGAACTATATAGATCTGATTATACAGTTTTTACTAGAGTCAAAACTTTTCTTGTTCACATGCCATTATAAATATTAAAGCCAATATTCATAAATTCATGATTTGTAGCTCGTCTGTCTCGAAGAAACGTCGAGCTATTGCGATCACTGGGTCGTAATTGTAGGCATTGGCGTTGTCAGCTTTAATGTAGCTGATTAATAAAAAAAAGTATAAGAGGTATCAACATAGGTTGGTGGATCTCTTTGAGGAGAAGTTCATGCAGTGGACAAGCATCAAATCAGAGGAGCATTGGCGCTGCACACAGCTCTTGTTTTACGTGAATATTGATGGAATGAAGGCTAAATTGTTGGAAAATGCTACATTGGTAATGCTAATGATTTCTTCCTCATTTTTGCAGGGATTCTTTAGGAGAATGGCAAAGGAACGAGAACCAGAGAAATACCAATGTAACAAGACTGGAAACTGTGAAATAAACATGATAACGAGAAACCTGTGTAAAGCATGTCGCTACAAGCAATGTTTAAGTGCTGGGATGTCCGTTGAGGGTAAGTCCATCAGGGCAGTAATTCTACACATTCTCAGGCTTGAAAGTCAACAATTTTGTCAATCATATTTGCTCAGTTCCTAGCTTGTACCTGAATGGTAAATGCTGAGGACCAAGGAAATATAGTAGAAAATATTCTTTAGTTGTCAGCCAGTGAATGCAAGGAAGAATTTAAGGCCTGTTTTGCATTTGTAGCTCACCTGATCACATATTGCTCAAGGTGAGCTATTGTGAGAGCGCTCCTTTCTGTCTTCATCCATGGTCATGGTCCATTGTCAACAATTGATTTGAACAGTATCATCCTCAAAAATACCTGGGCTATTTGTGACCAAGGTTTATAGAAATGATCATTGTGACGTCCTCTTTCCTGCTTGTACAAAGAATTGAAATCCCTGAAAAACTCTGGGTTGCAAATGCAAAAGAATAGGAAATCTTTTAGAGTCTTCTTGTATGGGGTTATTGAGTCTATTCAATATAATTTAGCGGAAATGATATTTTGGTGACCCTCTGCCAAATTGGTCAGACCTAGTTGATTCCTTAACCCTTTCCCTGTTGAAAATGTATGTCAGAAATAATGACTTCATGGATATTCATTAGCCGATTTTTTATATTATTATTATATACCATATTTATATAGCACTTTTTTCATACATTAAAATACGTTCAAAAGTGCTTTACAATTATATATAAAAAAAATAAAAAAAAAAAATAAAAAAAATAATGGCATATGTACATATGAGTGTTTGGTATTGCTAGAAACTGTCAGGTCAGGGTCCATGCTTATAAAGCTTTTAGTTGAGTCTGAGTTTCGTTCTCAAGATTTTGATTGGTCAGATTTGAGTTCTCAAGCTTTTGATTGGTCAGATTTGAGCCAAAGGCTCAAATCTGACCAATCAAATGCTTGAGAACGTTCTCAGACTCAACTAAAAGTTTTATAAGCATGGACCCAGATCTATTACTTCATGAGCAAAGAGAGCAGACCCTGATCAGACAGCTCCTAAGCTTTTAGCTTTTGTTCTAATCCTATAGTGATACTCTCTGGTTATCATGTATACTTTGTTTCAAATAAAATATATATTAACTAAGCTAGACGGCTCCTATAACAGTGTCTGGGTCTACTCTGTTTGCAGATGCATGAAAAGGCACTTATATGAGGGAAAGGGTCAAAAGATATTGCTACCAGGGATGGAGTTGATTTTTGTTATATGGCTATACAGACAAGTTAAAAAAAATCTTCTTCTGAAAACCATCGGGCAGATTATAATCTTGCAAAAATGGTCCTTAGGTGAACCTCTACTAAATTGTTCAAACCATTTTGATTTGTTAAAAAACATGATCACCAGGAGCTTTGCCAATTTTCAATATATGGCTGTATTGTAAATTTCAAACATCTTCTGAAACCACTTGGCAAATTTCAATGTATGCTTTGCAAATTTCAATGTATGTTTTGCAGAATTTATGATTATAATAGGTGTTCCTCTGCCAAAATTGTTGAAATCATTGTAATTAGTTCAAACTCATGCCTCAGGGGTGGGGCTAATTTTCCATATATGGTAATTTTGAAAATGTAAAAAGTCTCTCCTCTGAAACCATCATGCAGATTTCAATATAATTTTGTAGAATCGTTGCTTAGATGACCCTTTATTAACCCTTCGCTTGCTATTCACGTCAATATACCTACCTGTAAATAGTGAAGACCCAGATGAGACAGCTCCTGCAGAAGCTGTCTCATCAGAGTCTGCACTATTTACAAGTTGATTGTGCAACCAGTGCACTCCACAGCAGTGATTGCACAGCGAGATACTTGTACATAGTGAAGATTATGATATATGTAATTATACAACAGGGCATGGGTAAAGAAGGAGACATGTATTTTAAAATTCAGCAAGAGAAAGGTTAAACATTGTTCAAGCCATTGTGCTTTGTTAAAAACTCGGCCACCAAGAGCTGGGCTGGAGGTGAAACTTTAAAAAATCTTTCCTTCCTCTTCGAGATGATTCTAAAGAGTGGTAATGGTATAGGGTTTGGTGGAGAAATAAAGAAGTTGTTCCTGAAAATGATTTAATTTACGCACCTTATCTGGAGCTCTGACTATCGCAATTCTGACACATTACGTTATTGTAGACTATTGCACAGACTTGACTTTTACACATTTTTCCACAGTTTGAAGGATTTCTTGTTTATAGTTCATGACAACATTTTTTCTACATGCATGATCCCCCTAATACTAGTTCCACTGACAAATGGGGATGGCTGAGAGATGTTAGATGCAAAAATAATGTTAACTCATAGTGACTCATATGTATTGGATAATCTTTTGCTAGGAACATCAGTACTTACTGAGCATTCACTCGATTCAGCAGGTGTTGCTATGAAAGATTTATCTGACTGACTCTCACTGTTGTCTTTCAAGTTAAATAAGCAAAAAAGTTTAACCCTTTCCTTCATAGAAAGGAACAGGGTCCATGCTTATAAAACGTTTAGTTGAGTCTGAGATCGTTCTCAAGTTTTTGATTGGTCAGATTTGAGCCTTTGGCTCAAATCTGACCAATCAAAAGCTTGAGAACTCAAATCTGACCAATCAAAAGCTTGAGAACGAAACTCAGACTCAACTAAAAGCTTTATAAGCATGGACCCAGGTTGATCAGGGTCTGCTCTGAACAATATAGATCTAATTCTACAGTTTCTATCAAAACCAAACATGCCTTTGTACATTATGCCATGATAAAAAATCAACTAATATATATTTATAATATCATTATTTCTTACATGAAATTGATGAATATGTAACAGGGAAATAGTTAAAAAAAAAGCAGAAATCTGCATTCTTTACTTACAAACAAACTGTGGATTGGAATCTTGATCAGGAACAATAAAGGCGTGGTGTAGATTCATATCTGTTTTGTGACTCTCCAGATACTGTACCTAAACAATGATAGCGTATCATAACATCAGAACTGATGTTTAACCCATTCCCTCATTGGCTTTTTTCTATGACCCAACCTTCTGTGAATAAATTTACTGAAAAAGGGTATTTACTTTAGAAAAAAGGAAAATTTTGGAATTGTGTAGTTTTGAAACCATGTGATAAATAGAGCACATACTCCTATATAGCGAATGCTCTATTTATCACAATGGTTTTATAAAGTGACTAAAGCCACTTTCATAGAGGTTTCCAAATATGTAAATATGAGGGAATGGGTTAACCCTTTCCCTCATATAAACGTGTTTTCACGCATTTGCAAACAGAGTAGACCCAGATCAGACGGCTCCTATAGGAGCCGTCTGATCAGGGTCTGCTCTGTTTGCTCATGGAATTTGATAGATCTGTTTGTTTACTTTCTAAAATGGCTACAATGTTCCACCTTACATATTTCATTCTAACTATTTTGCCCATGAATATTCAATAGGTACTGAATTGTGGAATACTATAGAACAGAGAAAGGGTTAAGTCATTAAAGGCATGACCATGTAACTTATCTTAGCTGTGGACACACTTTCAAATGTTCTTTTGTAAATTGTAAAAGTCTTTTATGATAAAAAATGGTGCAGTATTTATTCAAGTATTGCCATTATGGCCAATGGAAATTGGAATTAGGAAGTTAAAAGCTGTGCCTGAGGTGCATTACTGATTGGTAAATCGCTAAATTAACATGACTAGAATACAGCTTAGGTCTCGATTCAAAATGCAAACAGTGATTTCATTGGACTGAATATTCATGCAGTATTTGGATAAGCTATTAAGCAAGTATTTGAATACTGTGAAACCTCTCTAAACCGGAATTTTAGTTGAGAAGAATTTAGATACTTTTATGCAGGTGGCAGCTGAATGCAGGGTGAAAGTCATGCAGAAAGCTCCTAGAGGAGCTTTCTTCATGACTTTTACCCTGCATTAAGCTGCCGCCTGTCTCAAAGACCGATATTTATAGTCAGTTGAACAGCTGGTTTAGAGAGGTTTTACTGTACTGTTTTTGGTATTTGTACCCATCCCTAGTAAAGATTGTAGGTCTAAGTGCCTGTGGAGGGCATAGTAATTCTTGTTTATCACAGATGCTGCATTGTGGTAACATGAATTTTTCCAGCAATCATTTGCAATGTATTGATCTTTATCTTTACAGGAAGCAGGATTGGTCGACAGCCAAACTCTGTCAAGCATGCTATTTCCATGGAGCTTAAAAGTCAGGTGAAACCTGACATGGATGAACCTGCAACAGACTTAGGTCAAACCTCTGTGCAAATAAAACAAGAGCCCAATGACAATGACAATGGCTATGAAGAAATGAAGGATGATGACCTGTCATTTTGGGAAGATATTGTTACCACAGAATATCAGCCAACAGAAGAGAAAAATGTCTTATCAAAAAGCAGTTCACAGGGCCGAAGTACAGTGCAAAGTTCCGATCAGTCAGTTAATTCTCATGTCTCAATCAGCCATGTTCCAGACGGGTATAACTTACCACAGAAGTTTGTACAGAGTCAGATGGATGAGTCTGGTGAATCATGGTCGCAGTGCTTCAACAAGAGTCAGACACTGACTGTCATGAGGCCGCCGCCTCCTCTCCCACCTCAGTCGCCACATCCACAGCAACCTCAGTACCAGTCTACACCTCAGTCTCCTATGCCCCGGCAAACCCAACTTCCTGATCCTTGTCCTACTCCTCAGACTTTTTATTCACAATCATCTAGACCTCAGGCAGGGCCGTACAAGCCACAGTCTTCATCCTCCTCTTGCGAGCAGGCCAAGAACTTGGTGCAAGAATCATCCATTTCAACAGTGCCTGTCCAGTTAGTGACAATGTCTGACGGGTCAGAAGGACCAGGCAGAACACCTCAGTCATGTCAAGAGGGCAACAGAGATATGGATGAGTTCCTCGCTAAGATTGTTGAAGCTGGCAAAGTTCTCCAGCTTCTAAACTACAGGGTAAGTATTTTGAGGAGAGTACGGGATTAATCCTTTCCCTGTTGTATATACTCACCAAGGATGCCCATATAGTTATACAGTATCAGTAAACTTACAAAAATCTGCATGTAGATTACCAAGAAGGAGAATCTGTATGCAAAAATAATGTAAGTGGGATAAAATAATGATCTTTCAATTGTGTGCCTGAGTGTGTCAGTCATGCATTTATTTATATTTTCAATAGCCTGCATATCTCATAGACTGGTTTTCATGAAAGTTACTAAAATGTTTATCTTCATAAGACTAAATGCAGAACCCTTTTTAGCAGTTCTGGGTCAAGGTTAAGGTCATAAGCGTCTTTTCATGCATAAGCAAACAGAGTAGACCCAGATCAGATGGCTCCTGTAGGAGCAGTCTGATGAGGGTCTGCTCTGTGTGCTTATTGTGTAATATAGATCTTATCCTACAGTTTCTGCCTGAGCCAAACATCCCAGGCGCATAAACCATCGTAAAAAAATAAGCTAATAAGTATTCATGATGTCATTATTTCTTGTATGAATATTAAAGGTCAGAGCAGTATATTGCTTGTCAATTTCATGTCTTATAATTCCCATGAGTGATTTTCATGAAACTTTAATGGTTTGTTTATCCCATTAACTCTTTCCCTCTTACAAACGTGTTTTCATGCATTTGCAAACAGAGTAGACCCAGATCAGACTCTGTTTGCTAATGGAATTTGATAGACCTGTGTCTTTAGTTTCTAAAATGGCTACAATGCTCCACCTTCCATATTTCATTATAACTATTTTGTCCATGAATAATCAGTAAGTACTGAAATTTTAAATGAACATAGAACAGGGAAAGGGTTAACACTTTACCTGTTGGGTATTCATAATGACATCATGATTGTTTATTAACGAAATGTTCATAATTGAAAATGATCACTGGATTTGTTTCACCTTGGCAGAAACTAAAATTTCACTAGCAAACAGAGCAGACCTTGATGGGATTGCTCCTACCGGAACCGTCTGATTGGGTCTACTCTGTTTGCAAATATGTTAAAGTGTTAAGACTAAGAACAGGATTTACTGTATTGCAAAACATTGTCTTCTAAATTGATTTGTCAAATCTCAAATACAAACTATCAGTTTACTCAATATGTTCATTATGCCCCCCATATCAAATGGGGGGGGGGCATATTGTTTTTGCCCTGTCTGTCTGTTTGTCCATTTGTCTGTTTGTCACCAACTTTAACATTGGTCATAACTTTTGAGCCAGTACAGATAGAGACTTGATATTTGGCATGCGTATGTATCTCATAAAGCCGCATATTTTGAGGGGTGACATGTCATGGTCGAGGTCATCCTTCAAGGTCAGAGGTCAAATATATAGGTTCATCTCATAAATCTGCTCATTTTGAGGGGTGACATGTCAAGGTCAAGGTCATTCTTCAAGGTCAGAGGTCAAATATATAGGTCGAATCACTGACTTTAATATTGGCCATAACTTTTCAACCAGTAGAGATTGAGACTTGATTTTTGGCATGTGTGTGTATCCCATGAAGCTGCACAGTTTGAGGGGTGACATGTCAAGGTCATCCTTCAGGGTCAAAGGTCAAATTGGGCGGGGCATAGTGTTTCACAAACACATCTTTTTTTTTTTATGTTTTTGTAAATACAATGTAGTGTAGGTCCATATTAGCCCTCTTATCTGGGTCGGCTCTGTTTTCATATAAAATAACGATTTATTTGGTGCCATAGTTTCTGTCTTGGCCAAAGAGTTACTTTGTGAATGTGCCTTCATAATAATCTGACTAATATTTATGGTGGCATTATTTCTTACAGGAGTAGAAATAAAGAGTTATGATATATCACAGCTTTACATAAACATGCTGTATTTGTTATTAGAGTATTCTATTCAGTGTTTTATGCTTATCAGGTATTTGATGCTGATATGAACCCGACAACATCCATGAATGTAGAAGATATCAAGTCTTTGTTCAAGAGCAAATACATGGATCCCAAGGTAAAATAGAATTTTGTTTCCCTTACAAAATGGTTTTTCACGCCTTTGCAAACAGAGTAGACCTAGACAAGATGGCTCCTATAGGAACCTTCTGATCAGGGTGGGCTCTGTTTGATTCGGAAATTACTATAGATCTGACTCAACAATTTCTACCAATTCCAAAAACTCCTTTGTACATATAACATTATATAATAATAAATATTCATGATGTAATCATTTCTTACATGAGTAGTCGCCAGTGTAAGAGTCAATTCTTCGTACACTTAAAATAAATTTGTCATTACCTGTGCTAACAATTTGAATCAAACTGGTTGACAATCTGGCACCATTTTTAACCCATGGCCTCATAGGCTATTTTTAGATGCAACCTCTTTGAATAAATCTACTGAAAAGGGGCATTTACTAGAGAAAAGGAAATATTTAGAATTGTGTAGTTTTTAAATCATTGTGATAAATAGAGCATTTGCTCCATAGGAACAAATGTTCTATTTTTCACAATGGTTTCAAAAAGTGACTTTTACAGAGATGTCAAAAGGCATCAATATGAGGGAATGGGCTAAGAGAAATAGAAAATATTTTTAAAATATTTACAGAAGTAAATTACTAAGTTAGGTAAATGTATTTAATGTTGACTAGCAGGGGACAAAAATTTACTCGTCCGCTCGTCCTGCGTGTAATTTTCTCTTCTTTGTCTACATTGCAAGACTAGTGAGTATTTTGCGTTGCCGTCTTTGTCGATTTGCAGGACGAGTGAAAATTTTGAAAATGTTTGTGTCCTGACTAGTTAATCTTGGGATTCAAAGATCCATTTATCCTGAATATGTTCCTTACAAGTATCTCTTCTATTAACCATTTTACATGATAGAGACATGTTTTCTTGCCTTTGCAAACATGGTAGACTTAGATCAAATAGCTCCTGTAGAAGCTGTGTGATCAGGGTCTGCTCTTGTTTGCTTACGGAATAATATAAATCTGATTCTACAGTTTTTGTCATGGTCATAAAACCTTGTGTTCTTGTGCCTTTTTAACCCTTCGCTTGCTATTCACATCAATATACCTACCTGTAAATAGTGAAGACCCAGATGAGACAGCTCCTGCAGGAGCTGTCTCATCAGGGTCTGCACTATTTACAAGTTGATTTTGCAACCAGTGCACTCCGCAGCAGTGATTGCACAGCGAAATATTTGTACACAGTGAAGATATATGTAATTATACAACAGGGCATGGGTAAAGAAGGAGAAATGTATTTTAAATTTCAGCAAGAGAAGGGTTAAATATTCATCTAATTAATATTCATGATGTCAATAAAACTCATTATTTCTTAGAGAGTATCCATCAGGAAAAGGGCTTACCATTCATCAAGACTAGCGGTGTTTTTCCTGTTGCAAACAGTACAGACCTTTTGTGATGTTTTCACATGTCAGTGCATTTGTAACCTCTATTTTTATCAGGGAAATGGCCATGGTTTCATCATGTGTTCTTTGTAGCAAAGTTTACAAGCTTGACTGTATTTTCTATCAGAGCATCATGACCCTAATAACCCTAACAAGTCAGACAGACAAACTTAGGCAATTATTGCAGTAGTTTGATCAGGGTCTGCACTATTTGCTACTATGTCAGTCTAATTTAAAGTTATCAAAATGGTACTTAACCCTTTCCCTGTTCTGTATATTAAGCCAAATTTCAATACCTACTGAATATTCATGGACAAAATAGTTAAAATGAAATATGGAAGGTGGAACATTTTAACCATTTTAGAAAGTAAAGAACCAGGTCTATCAGATTCCATTAGCAAACATAGCAGACCCTGATCAGACGGCTCCTCTAGGAGCTGTCTGATCTGGGTCTACTCTGTTTGCAGATGCGTGAAAACACGTTTATATGAGGGAAAGGGTTAATTAATTGACTTATTTAGATTTATAAACCCCATGGAGAGGGGAGACTGGGTGTCAGGATACTAACGGTAGTTAGGGTGTATGAACAAGTTTTTGCAATATTTTTTAATTTGTCGACCATACCCGTAGGAGTGACTACTCATTGGCATTGTCTCTTGGACTTTGTTCAGAAGTTACAATTAGGTTTTGAATCTGGAGCTATATGAGTCACTAGGTTTGGTGTTAGCCCCTTAACCTTTTCCTCCATGAATATTCATGTAAGGAATAATTTTTAGATTAATTTGTTATAACAACACATGGAAACGGGAATATTTGGCCATGGCAGAAACTGTAGAATCATATCTATATTATATCATAAGCAAACAGAGCAGGCCCTGAACAGACGGCTTATATAGGAGCCATCTGATCTGGGTCTACTCTGTTTGCAAAGGCATAGAAAGGCATGTTTATGGAGTAAAGGGCTAACAAACTTGTTTGCTATCACACTCGTTAACTTGGCCATCATTATGTTGAACAACAGTATGTCTGACTGACATGTTACTGCTACTGAGTCAAATACCGTTAACCCTGTCCTCCATAAATACGCCAGTCTACGCCTCTGTAAAAATCACTTTATGAAACCATTGTGATAAATAGAGCATTTGCTCCTATAGGAGCAAATGCTCTGTTTATCACAATGGTTTCAAACTACAAAATTCTAAAAAAAGAATCCTTTTCTCTAGTTAAAGCTCCTTTTCGGTAGATTTGTTCAAAGTGGTTGGATCTAAAAATAGCCTATGAGGGAATGGGTTAATTTAGCTTTGTGACCTGTATAATGTTAATTAGCCACTTGTCTCAATAGAATTTATCATTACAAATAAAAGAGAGGTATAGTAAAGCCTTTCCCTGTTGAAAAATCATGTGAGAAATAATGACATCCTGAATATTTATTAGCTGAATTTTTATAATGGCATATGTACACAGACTATTTTGGTTCAGTCAGAAACTACAGAATCAGATCTATACTATACCATTAGCAAACAGAGCAGACCCTGATCAAATGGCTCCTACAGGAGCCCCTGATCTGGGTCTACTCTATTTGCAAACATGTGAAAAGGCATTTTATAAGAGTCTTGTCATACGAAAAAGGATGTTTTAAATAAGAGAAGTCTTTAAAAAATCAAGGTAAAACATTTATCTATGCTTCTCAACCAAACTTGTTACTGAAAATGTGATGTGTATGAGACAGTTTAGATCCTAATCAGATACTACATACCCAGTTCTACTTTATTAGCTCGTCTGTTTCGAAGAAATCACGAGCTATTGTCGTAACCTCGGCGTCTGCATCGTCGTTGTCGTCGTCCGAAATCTTAACATTGACCATACAACCTTCAATTTTGGTATGCAAGTTCATCTTGACAATGTCGACAGAAAAATGTTCGCACCCGCTTGCAGTACTCTTGTTTGTATATCTCATGAAGACACCATTTCACATGGCTCAGCTCATGCAAAACTCCAACATCACATGTTCACAGTATCATTGATTTGCCATGACTCCAATGTTTTCAGTATAGAAACACAATAGTGCCAAACTTGACAAGGTTTGCTACAAAAGAAGATACTTTTTCCTGTATGATGGATTGTTTCAACAGTAATGCTCTGATTGGTGTGAAGTTTGTTAAAAATGTTCCAGGTAACACAGCAGCTTGAATGATGCATATGTTGATGTCAGTATGAGCTTGCCTGTTGTCAGCGTCTGTTTACTGTATAAATGTTCTGTTGTCAATGATGGACCATTCGACTTTTAAATTTCAACATTCAAATTGTTAAAATGGATTATACCAGAGTGATACTGCCTATTTCTATTGACCCAGTTCTACGACTTTTAAATTTCAACATTCAAATTGTTAAAATGGATTATACCAGAGTGATACTGCCTATTTCTATTGACCCAGTTCTAGCTAACATCTTTTCTTCCAGTGTGATAATCTTTGCAACCAAGAAGAGCTTGAATGCAGATAAGATAAGAATTATCCTGCGTCTTAACACTTTACTCGATATACCCTATAATATTTAATAAATGCTCCCAAGGGCTGTCTGATCTAGGTCTGCTCTGTTTGCAAACATGCCAAAAGTTGTCAATATGAGGTAAACGGTTAACTCTGTGTGCTGGCAGCTAATTCATATTCAAATTGTTGGTCGCTATGACTATTAGAGTAAAACCCCTCTAAACTGGACGTTCAATTTAGCATAAATTTCGGTCTTAATTTCAATTAAAATTTCAGCTTAATGCAGGATGAAAGTCATGCAGAAAGCTCCTTTAAGAGCTTTCTGCATGACTTTCACCCTGCATTAAGCAGCCACCTACTTCAACATATCTAAATGCTTCACAGTTAGAATTCTGATTTGGATGGATTTTACTATATATTTGGACAAATTACCTGTCAGAAAGCAGCAGGCAATAAATTTCACAGACGAGTTTAAGATGTTTACATGTGCTATTGATGTTCTTTGGTCAGATGGGGAACCAGATCACCTCCAATGTGGACATGTCAATTTTCTCCACAAAAGAGTCAACGTGGAATTACATGATGACAAATTTCCACCATAATACTTACATAACTATACGGTTTGCCAAGATGGTACCAGGTTAGTTTTTTTCACTTGACTAACATCAGTAGTCTTGTAGTTTAGCATAACACTATCAAATCTGCTTTGTGGGCTTTATGTATGAATAAGCATTAGCTCTTTGTATGCAATTTCGTGATTTTCTTTTCAATCTGTAGAGATGCAGGTTAGTCAATCTGTATCTCGGCATCTAAACTGTTTTGCATTCTAATTGTATTAATGAAGAGAAATGGAAGGAAAAAATTTTGTAGTTTGAATGGGGGGAAAAACAGTTTTGATCGAGGTAGCTGTATTCTATTGTCTTCACAATTTTCTTTAGTTTCTTTTTGTGTTCACCATTTTGCTTTTTATTTCCCCCTCTAATCACTGCTGCATCTTTTCATGCTTGCATACCGTACTTTAGGAATAATTGGCGTTGTGATATTTTAGCCACTTTTCTGCAAAATGCCCGTGTTTTGTTTTGGTCAGTTTAATTTTCACCATTCCGGGATAAAAGGGACAAGAAATAAACACGAACATGAATCAAAAGTAGAAACAATTATTCTACCTTTGGTTAATTTCAAGTCTTCAAGTTGTTATTGTTAAAACGGAAATACTAAAAATAGGAAATGCTATTTCCGGTCATGTCTAATTCCGGGGATAAAATGGTGAGTATAAGGTATATCAGCTAAGCGTAAATAATTTGTTTGTTTCCGACGTGTGTAAATAATTGATTTGCAAACTAACTATACAATAAAGCAGTGCTTAATGGCTCAAGCAATACCGCTGTAAACGCTGTTTGTGTATCTGCCACGAATTAATTACGGTAGTGTCTCGCATAGGTGTTAATCTGTATATGTACAATGGATCAGTTACATATCGGCGAGAACGTGTTATTTGTTTGTCACGGATATGTTTTGGTGTGTTAAATTTTCGCCCATGTTTGTGATTTACCAGCAAATTAATAAGTCTCTGGCAGCCAGTGATAAGATAAAGTGAGTCATAAGACATAAAATCATCATGAGCATAAATTATGATATATTTTATAAAATTGAATATGAACACAAGAATTTTTGCAAAAGTAGAAACTAAAGTTCAAATCTATAGTATTCCAACAGCAAACAGCAGACCCTGATCAGACAGCTCCTATAGGAGCAATCTGATCTGGGTCTACTCTGTTTGCAAAGGCATAGAAAGGCGGAGGAAAGGGTTAAAACAGTTTTGACCATTCTTTAGAACCATCCTTTTGAGACGATTCTAAAGAATGGTCACTTCATAGGGGTTGGTTGAGAACTGATGATTTTAGTATTTGAATTTGCTCTTACCTATTCATGCTTGATAGTGATTCTTGAATGATTTTTATGCATTACACCACACTATAAATTTTCAACTTAATTCTTTCACTACCACAAATTATTGTCTGCATATTTTGTTCTGTGCAAATTTCATTTTTATCTTGAAGAAACAAATACAATCTTTAACTTTGGTGATAATTTTGTAGCCATTGAACATACATACATGTACTTCAAACTTGGCATGCATGTGCAACTTATGGAGGCTAACATTTTTAGGAGTGATTTATTAAGGTCAAGGTCATACATCAAGGTCAAAGGTCAAATTACGGGTCAAATTTAGATTGGTGGTAATTTTTTCGCCATTCAACATACATGTACATGCTTCTAACTTGGCATACATGTGCAACTTATGGAGGCGCACATTTTTAGAGGTGACTTATAAAGGTCAAGGTCATTCATCAGTGTCATATTGGGGGCATAGTGTTTCACAAACGCATTTTTTTTTCGAAAAAAAAAGTGTAACTTTAGAAACACTGCAAACCTTGAAGAGAGGGCTCCTCTAGGAGTCCTCTTATCTGGGTCTACAGTTTGCAAAGGACATTAGTGACTTGTGTCCTGCACTGTAATGGTTATCAACATCTTTAGTTACTAAACAGGCTTGAAACTTTTTGGCAATTTGCCATAATTATCTGTAATATTGTTGTGGTGGTTTTTTTTGGCAGGCATGGCTATTGTGTTACGGGCAGAAGTAGCTATGCAATGACTGGTCTTTGAATTTTAATCAGAAAATGCATGTTTATTTTACATATTTTATCTAGCGGGGATCAGGTGAAAATAACCCTTATATGATGCAAAATAATTCAAATTTAATATTTGGCTTTACAGTAAAACCCCTCTAAACGTTTAATTTAGTATAAATATCGTCTTGGAAACAGATGACAGCTTAATGCATTAAGCAGCGATCTTGCCTAAAAGTATCTAAATTCTTCTCTTGTAGAATTCTGGTTTAGAGGGGTTTTACTGTATTTCTAGAAAGTGAAAGTAGAAGCATGCATCCAAGCTTTGAAAATTGTGATTGACTTTAGTGCATAATTAGCTACTTTAACCCTTCACCATGAATATTCATGTGAGAAATAATGACATACTGAATATTACATGTAATCAGATCAATTTTTAAAATTGCATAATTTTATGAACACTAGAAATTCTGGCCTTGGCAGAAACTGCAGAATCACATCTATATTATTCCATAATCAAAAAGAGCAGACCCTGATCAGACGACCCATGCTTATGGAATTATAAAGATATTTTATAGGTTTTGCGAGGGCCAAAACATTTTGTGTTCATATACCATTATGAATATTAAGCTAATTAAATTCATACAATCCCTCTAAAGAGACTGCTTTGTGAAAGAAAACAGATATCATTTAACCCTTTCCTTCATATAAACGTGTTTTCATGCATCTGCAAACAGAGTAGACCCAGATCAGACAGCTCCTATAGGAGCCATCTGATCAGGGTTTGCTCTGTTTGCTTGTGGAATATGATCTGTTTCTTTACTTTCTAAAATGGCTCCAATGTTCCAACTTCTGTATTTCATTATAACTAGTTTGTCCATGAATATTCAGTAGGTATCGAAATTTGTAATAAATATAGAACAGGGAAAGGGTTAAAGTAGGTGGTTGCTTAATGCAGGATGAAAGTAACATTACTTTCATCCTGCATTAAGCTACCACCTGCCTTTAACTCCCAGCATTATACCCTTTTTTGGGTAGGTCTCTTTAGAGGAGTTTTACTGTGCATTATTTCATACATGGATATTCATGTGGCTACACAAGGCTAATAACTGTTGAGCTTGTTCTTTATTTATGTGCAGAATAGTTTCTTCTTCTAGCAAGGTATGTAGATTTGTGTGCGCATTATTCTCTGTTTTAGTTTATGATGCCAGTTTGTTTCTGTTCATTTGCATGACATGCATTGTTTGTTAACTTACCTGTTTAACCCATTCCCACTTAGGCTATTTTTAGACCTAACCTCTATCAAAAAGTCTACCCAAAAGGAGCATTTACTAGAGGCTATTTTTAGACCTAACCTCTATGAAAAAGTCTTCCCAAAAGGAGCATTTACTAGAGAAAAGAAAATATTTAGAATGGTGTAGTACTGAAACCATTCTGATAAATAGAGCTTTGCTCCATAGGAGCAAATGCTCTATTTATCAGAATGGTTTTAAAAAGTGACCTTTACAGAGGCATCAAAAGGCGTCAATATGCGGGAATGGGTTAAACAGAATTACTCTGCATGCTGGTAGCAAATGTGCACTATTGGCCTAAAATTGTCTGTCCGAGTGCATATGATAGTTAGGATATAATTACTTGCTAAATAAATATTAACCATTTACTCCATGAATATTCATGTAAGAAATAAAATATGTATGAATAATAATTGCATTAATGTTTTGGCTCTGGTAAAAACTGAATCAGATCTATTTAATTCAGTAAGCAAACATAGCAGACCCTGATCATATGGTTGCTACAGATCTGGGTCTTCTCTGTTTGCAAGGAGTTAAAAGGCGTATCTATGGGGTAAATGGTTTGTTTATCACCTTATTTTGATTGTTGGTTATATGAAACATTAATGGAAATTTGTCTTTGCCGTTGCATATTTATTTGCTTTATAAAGATTAAACTGTAATTCTATCCAATTGTGCAGTTATGTATATCAAGATTTTATAAAAGCAATCTAAACAATTCCTTCTGGCTAGTAAATGTTACTTTTCAGTAGATTTATTCAAAGAGGCATGGTCTAAAAATAGCTTATGAGGGAATGGGTTAAACAGGGAAAGGGTTAAAAGAAGGTTGGTGCTTAATGCAGACTTGAGCTTCTACAAGGTCTTTCTGCTTAAGTTTAACCCTGCTGTTAGGTACTACCTGTCTCAACACCTTTTCATGAATTTGCAAACAGAGTAGACCCAGATCAGATGGCTAATATAGGAGTCGTCTGATCTGGGTCTACTCTGTTTGCTTTGAAATTATAATAGATCTACCTTATGGCATAATTACATGTGTACATGTGTACATTTTCTTATATAAATATTGAACAGGGAATGAGTTAACCCATGGGGTTTTGAAAGGATTATAAAATGTTCAAGTAAGAATATGATTCACAATGTTTAATTCCATGAACTTTGCAAAGGAGTATTTTTTTATCTTCCAACTTCACACTAGTTTGTTGTACCATACCATAATTAAAGATGTATGATGCGCAAATTTACGCAAATTTTGCATTTCAAACTGACTACAGAATCGGAATCTACGTACCTTAACACTTATTTAACACTAGACAGCATGGCTAGTAAACGGTTGTTTGTGTCGAAAAAAAATAGAAAAATGGATTGCTACGGAAACCAATGGAACAGCGTTCGACATTGGTCAGAATCTGTCGTAAGATTCAAATTCACATACCAGTAATAATCATTTGATGTATATGTTGGCCAACATCCTGTGCCAGCCATTGTACATGTGATAACAACTTATTTAATATACAAAGTGTTGTTCTAAAATAGAATCGAAGTCATTCAGAACTTGGCCGAAGATGTCCGCTGATTTCCGTACAAAATCTGTTTCTAAAAAGAAGGAATTTAAGGAATTTAGCAGTATTCAGATAGCAATAACATTTAGCTGAACAAATATATCCTGTCGCAAAAATGGGTTGTAAGCATTAATTTCATTGTATGTACACCTGTACTGCTTCTGGTGTTGATTGATTAACCCATTCCCGCATATTGACGCCTTTTGACGCTTCTGTAAAAGTCACTGTATGAAACCATTGTGATAAATAGAGCATATGCTCCACAGGAGCAAATGCTCTATTTATCACAATGGTTTCAAAACTACACAATTCTGAAAAAAATCTTGTTTCTATAGTTAATGCTCCTTTTTGGTAGATGTAATCAAAGAGGTTAGGTATAAAATAGCCTAAGTGGGAATGGGTTAATACAATAAATGTGCATAATACATCTTTAAGCTGCTTAGCCCTTTCCCTCATATAAACATGTTTTCATGCATTTGCAAACAGAGTAGACCCAGATCAGACAGCTCCTATAGGAGCCATCTGATCAGGGTCTGCTCTGTTTGCTGATGGAATTTGATAGATCTGTTTCTTTAAGTTCTAAAATGGCTGCAATGTTTCACTTTCCATACTTCATTGTAACTATTTTTCAATGAATATTAAGTAGGTATTGGAATTTGGAATAAACATAGAACAGGGAAAGGGTTAAATGAACTGCCTTATTTATTGGTTTATTTCTTCCACACAGGTTTCAAGTCACTGCTACTCAATGACCAGGTGAAACTGATACAGAATTCCATCTACCCAATTGAACTGTTAAACATGTCTAAAGTGTTTGACCCAGTCACAAAACGTTACAACTATTTCACATACACGAAGGAGGAGGAGAACATTATGATGGAGCAGTTTCCTATGCTTCGAGTGTTCCAGGTAAATAGAGTACAGTAAATCCCTTCTAACCCAGGGTCCATGCTTATAAAGCTTTTAGTCGAGTCTGAGTTTTGTTCTCAAGCTTTTGATTGGTCAGATTTGAGTTCTCAAGCTTTTGATTGGTCAGATTTGAGCCTTTGGCTCAAATCTGACCAATCAAAAACTTGAGAACGATCTCAGACTCAACTAAAAGTTTTATAAGCATGGACCCAGAATTTTAGTAGAGAAGAGTATAGATACTTTCAGGCAGGTGGCTGCTTAATGCAGGGTGAAAGTCACCTGTCTCCAAGGCCGATATTTACATTTGTATACTAAATTGAACATTTGGTTTAGATGGGTTTTACTGTACAGCAGGAAGAGGATTTGTGAATCAAACGGTCACATATTTTCTTGAAGACTTTCACTGCCATAGGTAAATCCATGATAACCTTTGCAAACAGCTTGGATCCAGAGGAGACACCGAGTAAGTTGGCATCTCCTCAAGATCCAAACAGCTTGACACTAGTTATATTTTTATAAAGAAGAACTTTTCGAATTCTGAAGCAGTCAATAATCTTAGCAGGTGAAAATTTGGCACCAAAACCCATGCTCTAAATAGTCACAGAAACTAGGTATTAAGACATGCAAGTCACTAGGTAATAAAATATCTCTTGGTTTATAATTTTACCCTTTACTCCATATATACACCATTGTACACCTTTGCAAACAGGGTAGACACAGATCAGACAGCTCCTGTAGTTGCTTCTGATAAGGTTTTGCTCCGTTTGCTTATGGCAGAGCTCCAGATAAGATGCGTAAATTTAAACATTTTCAAGAATAACTCCTTTATTTCTCCACCAAACCGAATACTATGACCACTCTTTAGAATCGTCTCTTCGAGATGGCCACATGGCCGCCAGAGGGCGTGGTCATTTTTTCCATATATGGTAATATTGGAAAATCTTTAAAAATCTTCTTCTCTAAAACTGTAAAGCCTAGACCTTTGATATTTGGTATGTAGCATGCTCTTATGGTCCTCTACAAACATTGTTCAAATTATGACCCCCGGGCCAAAAATGGCCCCGCCCAAGGGCTTATCAATTTTTCATAGGAAAATCTTTAAAAATCTTCTTCACTGAAACTGTACGGCCTAGAACTTTGATATTTGGTATGTAGCATGATCTAACGGTCCTCTACAAAGATTGTTCAAATTATGGCCCCGCCCAAGGGCTTATCAGTTTTTCATAGGAAAATCTTTAAAAATCTTCTTCTCTGAAACTGTAAGGCCTAGACCTTTGATATTTGGTATGTAGCATGATCTAATGGTCCTCTACAAAGATTGTTCAAATTATGACCCCCGGGCCAAAAATGGCCCCGCCCAAGGGCTTATCAGTTTTTCATAGGAAAATCTTCAAAAATCTTCTCTGAAACTGTAAGGCCTAGACCTTTGATATTTGGTATGTAGCATGATCTATTGGTCCTCTACAAAAGTTGTTCGAATTATGACCCCCGGGCCAAAAATGGCCCCGCCCAAGGGCTTATCAGTTTTTCATAGGAAAATCTTTAAAAATCTTCTTCTCTGAAACTGTAAGGCCTAGACCTTTGATATTTGGTATGTAGCATGATCTTATGGTCCTCTACAAATATTGTTCAAATTACGACCCCCGGGCCAAAAATGGCCTCGCCCACGGGCTTATCAGTTTTTCATAGGAAAATCTTTAAAAATCTTCTTCTGAAACTGTAAGGCCTAGACCTTTGATATTTGGTATGTAGCATGATCTTATGGTCCTCTACAAATATTGTTCAAATTATGACCCCGGGCCAAAAATGGCCCCTCCCAAGGGCTTATCAGTTTTTCATAGGAAAATCTTTAAAAATCTACTGAAACTGTAAGGCCTAGACCATTGATATTTGGTATGTAACATGATCTAATGGTCCTCTACAAATATGTAGCTGTGGCTTGTGGTCCTCTGCCAAAAATGTTTAACTTACGACCCTGACCACTGGGCGAAACTATCAGTTTTTCATGGGTAAAATATAAAATATTATTTTTCTCTGAAACCATAAGGCTTAGACCTTTAATAAATGGCATACTGCTTTGCCTAGTGGTTCTCTACCAAGGTTGTACACATGATTTCTTGTGGTCAAAAATGGCCCCGCCCCTGGGGTTATCTCAGGTGAGCGCTTCAGGGCCTCATGGCCCTCTTGTTTGTTATTTTGGCATGAAACAAGGGGAGTTAGTGTCGCAAACTACTCCTTCAGTTTTAAAGTTATTGAATGTATTTTTTGTGTACATAATAACCAGGAATGGTAGATGTGCAATACACAATTGTCATGTGTTTTCAGCTGGCCATTGCAGAATTATCTACCCCTGAACTTTGAATATTTTTTAATGAAACATGGAGAGTTGGTGTCATGAACTCCTTTTTCAGTTTTAAAGTTATTGAATTTATATTTGGTATACATAATAACCACAATAGGTAGATATGCAAGACAGAATTTTCATGTGCTTATGACTGGCCATTACAGAATTATCTCCCCCAGAACTTTGAATATTTTCTGTCATTTTGGCATGAAACTTGGGGAGTTGGTGTCACAACCTCCTCCTTCAATTTGAAACTTGATTTATACTTGCCATACATACTAAACATGAATAGTACATGTGCAAGACACAATTTTTCTGTGTTTAGTGGCAGCCATTACAGAATTATCTCCACTTGAACTTTGAGTATTTTTTGCATTTTGTCCTTTAACATTGGTAGTTGGTGTCACAAACTTGGATTTGCAATCAAGACTGCCGTGCGGGGGTGTTCATCACCTTTAGTTATAGTTCTAGTTGTAACAACTGAAAGTTTGTTCTATTTTGTGTACAGTAGCTAAAGAAACCCTTGTCGGATTCCTTTTTGGTAACAAAATTTCTGAATTAGTTTTACTAATACATGATTGACTGCAAGAGAAAAAAGCTCTCAGATACACATACAGTGTAGACGGAGCTCTGGAAAGCTGAGTGTGTCATTTGATGTACCGTAGGTCACAAGTTTGAAACTACAACTTGAAACAGTGTTCACCTAGATCAGACAACACATTTATAGGCGACTCCTCTCCTGAATCTACAGTGTGCAAATAGGTTGACTATATTCATGTACTTATATTAATTGTGTTAGATGATGAAAGTAAATGATTCTTTTTTACCCTTTATTTAGTGAATATACTTACCGTCTGTAAGAAGAAATGGAATGGTGATTATTAATTGGATTAATGTTTATATTGGAATATGAAACAGGACTTTTTGACAATGACTGAAACTGTTGAATCAGACCGATATAATTCCATAAACAACCAGAAAAAGACTATTAACCCTTTACTCCATATACATGCCTTTCTACGCCTTTGCAAACAGAGTAGACCCAGATAAGACAGCTCTCATAGGAGCCGTCTGATTAGGGTCTGCTTTGTTTGCTAATGGAATTTGATAGATATGTTTCTTTAGTTTTTAAAATGGCTACAATGTTCCACCTTCCATATTTCATTATAACTATTTTGTCCATGAAGAAGATGTTGTAAAATTGTTTTTATAAAATATTGTCATTTGTAGGATCACCTACTTCATATTGGGGAGATGGTCACATCTTTTAACTTCACAGATGAAGAATTTGCGCTCTTATCAGCATTATTGCTATTCCCTTCAGGTGAGTACTTCATATAAACATCAGAGACAATGGGCCATATTTTATTAGCTCACCTGAGCAAAGCTCAGGGTGAGCTTTTGGGAGACTTGAATATCCGTCATGAGTATGTGTTGCTTGTGAACACTCTAGTGGTCATAATTTTAGTCCAATCCTAATGAAATATGGTCAGAATGATTGTCTTGATAAAATCTCAGACAAGTTCGAAAGTGGGTCACGTGGGGCTTAAAACTAGGTCACTAGGTCAAATAGTAGGAAAACCTTGTGAACACTCTAGAGGTCACATTTGTTGCCCAATCTTCATGAAACTTGGTCAGAATGATTGTCCTAATAAAATCTCGGACAAGTTTGAAAGTGGGTCATGTGCGGTCAAAAACTAGGTCAAATAGTAGAAAAACCTTGTGAACACCCTAGAGGTCACATTTGTAGCCGAATCTTCATGAAACTTTATCAGAATGATTGTTTGGATAAAATCTCGGACGAGTTTGAAAGTGGGTCACATGGGGTCAAAAACTAGGTCACTAGGTCAAACAGTAGAAATGAACAACTCTTATTTTTGCTGACATTAGATCTATAATTGTATGATGACATGACAAGGAAAAACATCATCATAGAGCAAATATGATTTCATCTCAGAGCAATTACGAAACAGGAATTCAAACTTCACTTGTAAACATTTGAGTTTAAACAGTTACACGTTGTACTGAGAAGTTGATAGTGTCAAATTGATGAATAATTTAACATCGAATAGTTTCTGAACTACAACAAGTAAACAGTGGAACTATTGCATTACAGTGTTTTTACAGTTTTACTTTGCTTGGTTGATGACCACCTGCACAGTGTCGATTTTGCAGTCACTGAACATCGGTGCAGGTTGTCGAGCAGAAATGTGTGTTTAAATATGACTTTACCTACAGATGTTAATGCTTGAAAAAACATGTGATAACCCTTTACTCGTGACTATTTAAGAAATAATGACTCTTTGAATATAAATTAACTGATTGTTGGAGTAAAGTGTTAAACATTACTATTTTGACTTTGCAGAGATTCATGGACTGGAGAATCCAAGTGCAGTGGATGATCTTCAGACTCAAATTTCTAATGCCTTGCAGTATTATGAAGAGAGTAAGTCATTTACGTTACACCTTCAGCACTCTTCTCACCAGGATTCAAAATGTCTGATACTTTGGTTGTGTTTTCACAAGAAATAATGTTAAAATCTACTACAGTGGTCCCTCCCTACAACGGCCCTCTCAATAACGATTCCCTCCTTACAACAACGCATGTCACCGTTTCCGAAACAACAAGGCTCCAGGAACAACTTTTTCCATCGTATTTTCTTTATGCCTCCATCAAACCCTATGTTGTGACCACTCTTTAGAATCGTCACTTTGTGACGATTCTAAAGAGTGGTCACAACATAGGGTTTGATAGAGTTTGATAGAGGCATAACGGTTTAAGTTCTCGAAATACACCTTATCTGGGGATCTGCAAACAAGCTAATTATGTTTGATTTTCCCTCCCTATAACAACTCCCTCTGAACAACACATACAATTTTCGTATCCCAAAGGGTGTCGTTGTAGAGAGGGAGCACTGTATGAAGTTAGTTGATTATACTGATAAGTATTAAAGTAGATGATAATTGTTGAGAGTGCAAAAGATTAACCCTTTCCATGTTTTATGTTTATTCCAAAACTCAATACCTACTGAATATTCAGCAGACACGGATCACATAACTCCTATAGGAGCCATCTGATCTGGGTCTACTCTGGTTGCAAATGCATGAGAAGGTGTTTATATGAAGGAAAGTGCTAAAGCTAATATTAACTTTTGTTGGCTGATTACTATATCCATGTAGGAAGTGGAAAACCTTTCTTTGATTCTGTTTTTGACATCAATAGTACACCCTTGACTTGATGTATATATCCTTTTTAATTTTGTTTGTATGATTTTAGAAACATTTCCGGAAGGGCTCACAAGATACGGGGTATTGCTGGTGAGAGTTGCTGAACTTGTCCAGTGCCTGCTTCAGCACAACCTGGCCATTGGTCTTCTGTTGACCAACAATCCCAGCATCCAAGTCCCACAACTCTTCCATGAACTTATCATTGAGAGCATTAAAGAAGGCCAAACTACTTGAGCTTGTCAATTTCAGTGTTAAGTGTATCCATAATTTCCTGTAAATATTTGTCAATTGTGCAAGAAAATGATTTTTGAATGGACTTTTATATGATTTCTTTTCATGACTATGTGTAGGATGTTAAACTGTTTTGATCCTTTGAGATTTAGATTTACTGGCTGTCTCATGTGGATCTGAACTGTTTGCAACGTTGACACATATCCACTCCAGTATTGTAAAGAATTAATTACTGAGTTATTAGATCTAAGAGACATAGAAAGAATTATAGTGCTGATATTAAGCTGAAATTTGTTGCCATGACAACAGATTGTGTAAATGTGATAATTTGGCAGCTTTATAAGGTAATTCTGTTGTTTAACCATTTTAATAGCTCATCTGGTTTTATTTGAAGTAAAAGGGTCAATGTATTGCAATAGCCTTGGTGGTATTGTTGGAGTCAACATTGATCCTGTGCAGCAACTTCGACATTTTGTCACAGTTTCTACATCAGTGCAGAACTCTGACATTTTCTTACAGTTTCTACGTCAGAACAGCTATTTCTATCAAACTTCACACGGCTGTGCACCATCACGACAGCTACAAGTAACAAATACTACTTTTTGCTGTAGCACATAAGCAATGGTGTCAGCATGTGGTGCTCTTGTTCTTAAAGCAGAGGTCCAGATAACATGAGTTAATTTTTTTCAACAATAACTTCTTTTTCTCCACCAAACCTGTGTTGTGACCACTCTTTAGAATTGTCTCTACAATGATTCTAAAGAGTGGATACAAGATAGGATTTAGTGGAGAAAAGACCATTTTAGTATCTGGGCACGCACCTTCATCTGTAGCTCTGTTAACCCATTCCCTCATATTGAAGCCTTTTTATACCTCTGTAAAAGTCACTTTCTGAAACCATTGTGATAAATAGAGCATTTGCTCCTATGGAGCAAATGCTATATTTATCACAATGATTTCGAAACTACACAGTTATAAAATTTCCTTTTTTGCTAGTAAATGCTCCTTTTCGGTAGATTTATTCAAAGAGTTTGGATCTAAAAATAGCATATGAGTTAATGAGTTAAAGATAATGGTATTAGAGAATAATTCAGTAGAACCTTTCTACTGCAGTCACTAAATAATCAAAATGGCATCTTTAACCCTTTCCTTTATATAAACACTTTATCATGCCTTTGCAAACAGAGTAGACCCAGATCTGATGGCTACTGAATGAGCCATTTTATCAAGGTGTGCTGTGTTGAATTATATAAATTGGATTCTTCAATTTCTGCCACAGTAAAAAATCCCTTGTAAATTGCTGTTAAACATTGCAGCTAGTTAATATTCATATAGTCATTATTTCTTACTTAAACAGTAAACAGGGAGAGGGTTAAAAGAAGGAGGTTGCTTAATGCAGAATTGAAAGTAATGTAGAAAGCTTCTCCGGGAACTTTCTGCATTAGTTTCACCCTGCAGTTAGGTACTACCTGTCATAACACCTGTATGAAATGCAGAGTAGTCCCAGATCAGAGGGCTCCTATAGGAGCTGTCTGATCAGGGTCCACTCTGTTTGCTTATTGTATATTATAGATCTCATTCTACACTTTCTGCCTGAGCCAAAACATCCTGTGTACATATGCCGTCATAAAAATTCAGCTAATAAATATTCATGATCTTATAATTCTTTACCTGAATATTAAACAGGGAAAGGGTTAAAAGCCCAGAATTAAGACTTTTTGGTTTGCTTGGTTATTGTAGAGAGAGTATACTTTATTATCAGAAAAAAGGAGATGAGATATAAAATGAGTTTATAGTAAAACCCCTCTAAACCGGTATTCTAGGAGAGAAAAAATTAAGATACTTTTAGGCAGATGACTGCTTAACCCATTCCTGCATATTGACGCCTCTGTAAAAGTTACTTTGTGAAACCATTGTGATAAATAGAGCATTTGCCCCACAGGAGCAAATGCTCTATTTATCACAATGGTTTCAAAACTTCACAATTCTGAACATTTCCTTTTCTCTAGTTAATGCTCCTTTTTGGTAGATTTAATCAAAGAGGTTAGGTCTAAAAATAGCCTAAGTGGGAATGGGTTAATGCAGGGAGAAAGTCATGCAGAAAGCTCCTCTAGGAGCTTTCTGCATGATTTTCACCCTGTATTATGCTGCCACCTGTCTCCAAGACTGATATTTATACTAAATTGAATGTACGGTTTTGAGGTTTTTACTGTATTGTTTGAGTATAGTTTTAACCCTTATCATGCTGTAAAAATGTATTCCAGCTCAAACGATGACCTGCTACCATTTTTACCTTCTTGTCAAATGAGATTTTTTTTACCATTTGACAAACAGCCTGGATCTTTATTGAGATGCTGGGTGATCCAGTATCTCGTCTGGATCCAAGTTGCTTGTAAATGCTTGTCAGGTAGCTCAACATGTGACTGCTGAAGACATATAGATTCTTTACCTGATGAATATCCATTGCAGTCATTTCGACATCATGAATAATTATTTGCTGAATTTTTTAAATAGTTCATAAACACAGGAAGTTCTGGTCATGGCAGAAACTGTAGAATCACATCTATATTTTTATGCCCCCGTTGACGATAGTCAGGGGGCATTATGTTTTGCACATGTTTTGCATATGTCCATCCGTCTGTCACGCTTTTAGGTGCAGTTGGTTGTCAGTAATTTCTACACTTATACACATAAAACTTCACATACACATAAATTACCATCTGTGCTATCATTTGGCACCCCACTCATGGTGCCCGCAAGCCCATGGTCGAGGTCAAATGACTTGGAAATTTTACATGCAGTTGGTTGTCACATTTACGTGCAGTTTTTTGTCACAGTTTTTTCATTGTCTTATATCTCCCTAACCACTGTAGCTATTGCCATGGAATTGCATATACACATTAAACACCATCCATACTTTCATTGCACACCCAGCCCATGCTGCCCGCAAGCCCAAGGTCAAGGTCAAATGACTTGGAAATTTTACGTGCAGCTAGGCAAGCACCTACACGGGGGCATCACTGTGTCTTACAGACACAATTTTCTAGTTTCATATGCAAACAGTAGGCCCTGATCTGGGTGTTCTCTGTTTGCGAAGGTGTTAAAAAGAGTATTGATGGAGTAAAGGGTTATTGCAGGTCAATATGCTAGATGTGTGCTATTTTGGTCTCACACTCTGTTTAGTGTTTGTCTGTCGGTCTGTTGTTTTTTGCAATATTTTCAAAACTATACATGACTATGACAATGTGGTTATTGTAACTACCTATCTTTAAAAGTTTACTGGATAGAGACACCTTTTGACACATCTACAAACAGGGTAGACCCAGATCGGATGGCTCCGTAAGAGCCATATGATCAAGGTCTGCTCTGTTTGCTTATGGAATAACATACATATGATTCTTTGATTTTTGCCATGGCCAAAACTTAAGTTGATGATATGCCTTTAAAAATTTCCAACTAATTAATATTCATACTGTGATAACTTCTTACATGAATATTCATCAGGTAAAGGTTTAAATACACTGCTTGTAATTGGAAACCACAGGCCAGATTTCAGTTTAACGCTTACAATGTGGAAAACGAGTCACTAATGTCCTTTGCAAACAGTGTAGACCCAGATGAAAGGGCTCCTAGAGGAGCTCTGTCATCAGGGTATGCGCTGTTTGTCATGTTAAACGTTTCTGTAGGAAAATCCCTAAATATTCACCATAAACTTGGCCTGTTTGAATTTTGGAATATTCGATTTGAAAATTCAGAACGGTAAGGGTTAATTATGTAAACTTTCTTGTTATTAACTTTTTACCGATGTTTTATGAGAAACTGTTGCTTTGGCCAATTGTCCGTTGTTGTAGTACACAGTACAAGTACAGTAAAACCTCTCTATAACGGCCACTAAATTGTGTTAATTAGTTGGTATTTAGGGCAGGTGGTAGCTTAAAGCAAGGTGAAAGTAAAACAGAATGCTCCTATAGGAGAGTTCTGTTTTACTTTCACCTTGCTTTAAGCAGCCACCTGCCTTTAACACAAAATATTTGATGTAATTTAGTGGCCGTTATAGAGAGGTTTTACTTTATACCTAACTTTGATTACTGTTACAGTTTAGCAATGTGTGGACATAAAAGTCCCCCTACTGGTTGATTACTAGTGAGTGCACAGGTGGATAGTTAGAGATAGGCTCCTGCTTATATATATTTAGTTTTTCTTAACCCTTTACTTGGTGAATATTCATATCAGAAATAAATAAATATAAGCAAGATTCTATTGGCCATGGCAGAAATTATAGAAATCGGATATATATGATTCCATATGCAAACAGAGTAGACCCTGGTCAGACAGCTCCAGCACGAGCCATCTGATCTGGGTCTACTCATTTTGCAAAGGCATCAAAAGGTGTTCATGAGTTAAAGGGTTAAATTATTCTTAAATGTTATGAACTTGTTGGTTCTTTTATGGAAACATTGATATTTTCCAAAGGGCATTTTGTATGTGGTATATATATAGACAATAAATTATGTAATGTAAACAATGACTTAATTAGATAGTGAATTATGTTATGTAAACAATGGCTAGATGTTTTGTTCACAAACAAAATATTACAAAAAGGGTTGAGTTTGAATATGGAATCTTATATGTCATGTAAAGTTTTAACTTTGTGCATGCTAATTAATTGTCATTTGCTACAATTGTCAAAATTGATACCTTGATTCAGAGTGTCAAACAGTTTGGATGTCATTGAGACACTCAGTTACACAGTCATGGTTCCGAGGTGATAAAACAGAGTTTTAATTTGAGCTCATTCTCAGGTATTTCACTGGTGAGATTTTAGCTGTCTGCAGGTACCTTCCAGGGTAACATACCTAAATCACTTGGATGCAGAGAAGATTTAAAAAGAGAATATTTAAAATAACTCATTGTCACGTCAGAAAACCAAACTGTATGATGCCCATTTTGTAAGTTTACTTCTAGTTGACAAAATAACAGATAACACTGCTGTCTTTGTTTGATAATATGCAACAAGTACTAAGCATGAGAGCGCTTCTACAGGAGCAAAGGCGTGAAATGATGTCTATCATGTAATGGGTTAATGGATATTCATCAGCTTAACCCATTACCTCATAGGCTATTTTTAGATCCAAACACTTTGAATAAATCTACCGAAAAGGAGCATTAACTAGAGAAAAGGAACATTTTAGAAATCTTTAGTTTGAAACCATTGTGATAAATAGAGCATTTGCTCCTATAGGAGCAAATGCTCTATTTATCACAATGGTTTCACAAAGTGACTTTTACAGAGTCGTCAAAAGTCATCAGTATAAGGGAACGGGTTAAGGAATAAGCTTAACTCTTACAATGCTGAATTTTCAAATGGACTATTCCAAAATTCGAATAGGTCAAGCTTACGGTGAAGATTTAGGGATTTTTCTAAAGAAGATGTAACATGACAAACAGTGCAGACCGTGATGAGAGGGCTCCTCTAGGAGTCCTCTCATTTGGGACTAGACTATTTGCAAAGGACATCAGTGACTTTTGTCCCATACTGAAAGGTTTAAAGAAAAGCTTACTTTTCAGTTATAGTCTTAGCATCACCATTAATATTTAGTAAGAAATAATGACATCATGAATATTAATTAGCCAAATTTTTATAATGGCATAATGACCAAAAGAATATTTAATCATGGAAGAAATTGTAGAATTATGTCTGTATTATTTCATAGGTCTACTTCAGCCAACTCCGTTTGCAGTGGCGTGACAAAGCGTTTGTAGGAAGGAAAAGGTTAAATTTTTGCCAGCTGAGTAATTTTTATCTGCAAAACAATTTTTCTGCTATAAGTCTTCAGAAATGTAGAATGAGTGTCAAACTGAGACAGTGAGTTACTCGGAACCTCATCTTCATCTAAACTGTTGGCATATGTACTCATGAATTTGCCACTTAAAGTATGCAAATAGTTAAAATCTTGGTCACCAGACCAGCAATGACACTGCTTGCTGTGCCCTTGTTCATTTTCTCTCATTGCTCAAGTTTTAGTAGTGATTGTTATATAATTGTAATAGCAAGTTATCTGCTGTGTATGCTGTAAGCAGACACTTTGCTTGTGCATTGTTGTAATTATATATTGGTCCTTGTATTTGTGCCTTATGTACTGAATGAGCCAACTGTTTTGTATGTATATGACTGAAAACAACACATTGAAATCACACATTGACCCTTGTAAAACCTTGCTACCCTTATTACTCGAATGATTAACGATTTACTCCGCAAATATGCTTTTCTATGCCTTTGCGAACAGAGTAGACCCAGATCAGATGGCTCCTATAGGATCCATCTGATCAGGGTCTACTCCGTTAGCTTATGAAATAATATAGATATGAATCTACAGTTTCTGTCATAGCCAGAAATTACTGTATCCATGTACCATTATTTCTTACATAGATATTCTTGGAGTAAAGGGTTAACCCTTTCCCTCATATAAACGTGTTTTCATGCATTTGCAAACAGTAGACCCAGATCAGACGGCTCCTAGAGGAGCCGTCTGATCAGGGTCTGCTCTGTTTGCTAATAGAATTTTATAGATCTGTTTCTTTGCTTTCTAAAATGTCTACAATGTTCCCCCTTCAATATTTCATTATAGCTATTTTGTCCATGAATCTTCAGTAGGTATTGAAATTTGGAATAAACATAGAACAGGGAAAGGGTTAAACCACCAAGTATCCCTTTTCCACCAGTTTGTAAAGCTAAATACAAAAAATGTAATTCAATTTGGATGAATTTTGATTACTTAAAACTCAACAAATACTAAATAGAGTAGATCCTGATCAAACAGCTTAGAAGCAGTTTGCTCTTGATCTACCCTATTTGTCTAAGTTTCTCTGAATTCTTAAGATAATCATATTCCCCCAAACAAAGCGGGCGGATATTTTGTGTTTTTAGCTCACCTGAGCAAAGCTCAGGGTGAGCTTTTGGGAGACTTGAATGTCTGTCGTCCGTCGTGCGTCGTGTGTCGTCAACAATTTGCTTGTGAACACTCTAGTGGTCACAATTGTTGTCTAATCTTCATGAAACTTGGTCAGAATGAATGTCTTGATAAAATCTCGGACGAGTTCGAAAGTGGGTCAAGTTGGGTTAAAAACTAGGTCACTAGGTCAAATAGTAGGAAAACCTTGTGAACCCTCCACAGGTCACATTTTTAGCCCAATTTTCATGAAACTTGGTCAGAATGATTGTCTTGATAAAATCTTGGAGGAGTTTGAAAAATGGGTTATGTGGGGTAAAAAACTAGGTCACTAGGTCAAACAGTAGAAAAACCTTGTGAACACTCTAGTAGTCACAATTTTAGTCCAACCTTCATGAAACTTGGTCAGAATGAATGTCTTGATAAAATCCCGAACGAGTTCGAAAGTGGGTCAAGTGGAAATAAAAACTAGGTCACTAGGTCAAACAGTAGAAAAACCTTGTGAACACTCTAGTAGTCACAATTTTAGTCCAATTTTCATGAAACTTGGTCAGAATGAATGTCTTGATAAAATTTCGGACTATTTTGAAAGTGGGTCAGATGGGGTCAAAAAGTAGGTCACTAGGTCAAACAGTAGAAAAACCTTGTGAACACTCTAGTGGTCACAATTTTAGTCCAACCTTCATGAAACTTGGTCAGAATGAATGTCTTGATAAAATCCCGGACGAGTTCAAAAGTGGGTCAAGTGGAAATAAAAACTAGGTCACTAGGTCAAACAGTAGAAAAACCTTGTGAACACTCTAGTAGTCACAATTTTAGTCCAATCTTCATGAAACTTGGTCAGAATGAATGTCTTGATAAAATCCCGGACGAGTTTGAAAGTGGGTCAAGTGGAAATAAAAACTAGGTCACTAGGTCAAACAGTAGAAAAACCTTGTGAACACTCTAGTAGTCACAATTTTAGTCCAATCTTCATGAAACTTGGTCAGAATGAATGTCTTGATAAAATTTCGGACTAGTTCGAAAGTGGGTCAAGTGGGGTCAAAAAGTAGGTCACTAGGTCAAACAGTAGAAAAACCTTGTGAACACTCTAGTAGTCACAATTTTAGTTTAATCTTCATGAAACTTGGTCAGAACGATTGTCTTGATAAAATCTCAAACGAGTTTGAAAGTGTGTTATGTGGGGTTAAAAACTAGGTCACTAGGTCAAATAGTACGAAAACCTTGTGAACACCCTAGAGATCACATTTATAGCCAAATCTTCATGAAACTTGGTCAGAATGATTGTTCTTATAAAATCTTGGACAAGTTTGAAAGTGGGTTATGTGAGGTCAAAAAGTAGGTCACTGGGTCATATCTTAGAGAAATCTAGTTTACACCCCAGTGGCCACATTTTTAGCCCAGTCTTCCTCAAACCTGCTCAGAGAGTTTGTCTTGGTGATATCAAGGTTGAGTGTGATCATGGGTTGGGTGGGAATAGAAAGTAGGTCACTAGGTCAAATCTTAGAAAAAATACTTTAGAGAGCACATTTTTAGCCCAATCTTCATTGGTCAGAATCATTGTCTTGATAAAATCAATGTACTAAATCTTTGAAAATCTTGTTCTGCAGAACCACTGCTCATGATCCACTGCTCATGATCCACTATCAACATTGTTCATATATTGTCCCTAAGTTCAATATTGACCCTACCCATGGGCTACCCTGCAAAAAATTTAAATCTATGGTAATCAGGTGAGCGATTAAGGGCCATCTTGGCCCTCTTGTTAGGATATGCTATGGTCAAATCATGATAACCTATTCACCTTTAAAAACATTTTTAAACCAGATGAACAAAAGAGTAACTTAGCATCTGTTTGGGTCCAAACTGTTGAAAACTATTGACAGTTTATCAGAAAAGAAAAGGGAAGGAAGAAGTACCATTTGATATTCTTGCCTAAAAGTGCTTTTGGGGGTATTTAAATTGGGATAACATTGTGAACCACACACTTGTATAGACTGATCTAAATTAGTATGTTACAGAGATTTATGTAAACAATAAGTTGGCAGTGTTGGGCTGTAAATGTACCGGTACCCTATTTTTCCTAAGTATCTGGACACCCAATCATCCAACTCCGTGGATTTATAAAGCTGGTGTAGTCAATCTGGCATCATCGGATAATGTTAATTCTTTCCCTGTTGAATATTCATTGAAGAAATAATGACATCATGAATATTTATTTGTTGATTTTTTAAAATGGCATATGTAGAGAGTAATTTTTGGTAGAATTTGTAGGGTCAGGTCTATTGAAATTTATAAGCAAACACAGCCATATACAGTTTGCAAAGGCGTGCAAAAGTTTTTATCTGAGGGAAACTGTTAAAACTTATACTGACATACATGTAGTAGCAAATAGTGTGTACCTTGATAAAACTGCTCAATCAGGCGTAGTTTGATCTGAGTCTGCAGTATTTGCCAGAGTTTGTCTGAACTCTAAGAGTAATTAGGGTAAATATTGTTTTTAGTAGTTAAAAGAATAATAACAGTGACACGTTTTCTTGTATACAATGTATTTTCTTCTGTTCATGCATATCTGTACTTATGAACATGCTTTTATCTGGTCTCAAAAGTTGGAATGCATTGGAAGAAAGGAAAGATTGCAACAGATTGGAGTCTAGCTCTATATCCATAGGTTGAGACACCTTTTTATTCCTATTCACACAGACTACATCCATATCAGATGGCTCCTATCCAATTCCCTCATATTGATGCCTTTTGATGCCTCTGCAAAAGTCACCTGTTGAAACCATTGTGATAAATAGAGCATTTGCTCCTATTTATCACAATGGTTTCAAACTATAAAATTCTAAAAGTTTCCTTTTCTCTAGTAAATGCTCTTTATTGGTAGCTTTAATAAAAGAGATTGGATCTAAAAATAGCCTATGTGGGAATGGGTTAAACTCCATAGATCGAGACACCTTTTTATTCCTTTTTAAACAGACTGCATGTATATCCATATCAGATGGCTCCTATCATAGCTGTTCGATCAGGTTCTGATCTGTTTATGTAGGAAAATAGATCTGATTCTACAATTTGTGCCAAGGATAAAAAATATCCTATGTTCGTAATAAAAAAAATCATCAAATCGATATTCATGATATCCTTATTTCTTGCATGAATATTCATAGAGAATAGGGTTAACCCTTTTCTTGTTCTGTATTTATACAAAATTTCAGTACCTACTGAATATTCATGGACATAATAGTTTTAACCAAATATGGAAAATGGAACATTATAGCCATTTTAGAAAGTAAAGAAATGGATCTTTCAAAATCCACTAGCAAACAGAGCAGACCCAGATCAGACGGCTCCTAGAGGAGCCGTCTGATCTGGGTCTACTCTGTTTGCAAATGCGTGAAAACACGTTTATATGAGGGAAAGGGTTAAAGCAGATAGCATTTTTACTGCAGAAGGGATCAAGATATTCCATAACCAAAGATTGTAAGATAGTTTGCTCAACATTCTATCATCGCTATAATGTCTTTGCAAACATTGAGAGTTTGAGTATTAGAATGATTTTATGCTATTATTAGTTAATATGACTTTATATAGATTTTGCATGTTTATGTCCCCACTTTTGAAAATTAGTGAGTATTTAGAATTTACCCTTGTCAGTCTGTCAGTTTATTCTTCTATTTGTCCATAAAACAACTGCAAAACTTTTAAAATGTTTAACCAAGACTATTGAAACTAAACAGGATTCATGCAGTATTTACAGAGTTAAGGTTCTTTTCTTAGTTTTGTGGTTTTCATCTTGTGTTGCACATTTCTGCAAAGCTATTTGAACTACAGTCATAAACCATTTCCCTGTTCAAACTTCATGTAGAAACTGTAGAGTCAGATCTATTATAATTTCATAAGCAAACAGAACAGACCCTTATCAGATGGCCCCATCAGGAGCTGTCTAATCTTGGTCTACTCTGTTTATATAGTTGTGATCCAGGCATTCTTTATGCAGATGCATTTTAGACTAAGACAACAGTGGGGGCATTTTTATCCTATAGACTTGCATATTTCTAGTTTATTGTTTTACTTTCTTAAGAAAAATAAGGAGTTTTCTTTTTAATCTGTGATTTTAGTTTTTCCAAATTATTTTTTGTAGAAACGAGATTTTTGCAATCATTTTAATCATTTAATTATAAGATTTTAATTGTAGATGGAGTTACTACACATTTCCATATAAGATAATTATGATGTATTAGTGTTTAATTTTTCTTCGTAATTTCTTGAAATTTTTAAGCCCGGTCTGTACATAAAGTTATATACACATATATTTGAGATATTGTTAAGTTTTGAATATGTTTATGTATAAATGCATGGAATAAACTTTGCATGGGGTGTATTGTCATTTGGAAGGGTTCCAAAGTTGTTCTTAGTGTGCCCTATATTGTAATAATCCTGAAGCTTTATTTATAAGGCATTGCAGGAAAAACACAAAAAGTGCTGCTTGTTTTTCAAGTATGATGTATTCTTCTTCATAACATATGCAGTTCAATGATTTTTTATTTAACCCTTTACCTTATAGACACACCTTTTAATGCCTTTGCAAAAAGAGTTGACCCTGATCAGATGACTCCTGTAGATGCAATCTGATCAGGGTCGGGCCTGCTGTGTTTGCTTATGAAATGATATTCCACAGCTCTGCCATTGCCAAATTGCCCGTGTTCTTATATCATTATAAATTTTGAGCTATTAATAAATATTCCTGATGCTTTACATAGATTTTCATGAGGTAAAGAGTTGGATTAATAATCAGCAATAATCCACCTATAAGTTTGTCTACAGATCTATGGGTGTGCAGAAAGATTTCCTCGAGTTGAACTTTGGACTCTAATGACAGGCGCCTTGTTTCCATAGTGAAATCTGTCTATAAAGTGCTAGCAAGGGATAAAGTGCTAGCAAGAGATAAAAGTGCTAGCATTTTGACTGCTTTATAATGATAGTAAATATGATAAGAGAGTGACTCTCTTGCATAGAAACAAGCTACTTTAAACTCAGGGTGAGCTTTTGTGATTGCCTGATGTCCGGCGTCCTTTGTGTGGTGTCTGTCATCAACAATTTGAACCTTTAAAAATCTTCTCCTCTGAATCTACAGAGGTTCTCAGCTTTCATCTTTGGCACATAGCATAATCTTTAGGTCCTCTACACTTTTTAGCTCACTTGGCACAAAGTGCCAAGGTGAGCTATTGGGATGATCCTGTGTCCGGCGTTGTGCGTATGTGCGTAAGTGCGGGCGTCAACAATTTACTTAAACATCTTCTTCTCTGGAACCACAAAGCCAAGAGCTTTGATATTTGGTGTGTAGCATGATGTAATGGTCCTCTACAAAGATTGTTCAAATTATGTCCCCCGGGCCAAAAATGGCCCCGCCCAAGGGCTTATCAGTTTTTCATAGGAAAATCTTTAAAAATCTTCTTCTCTGAAACTGTAAGGCATAGACCTTTGGTATTTGGTATGTAGCATGAACTAATGGTCCTCTACTAAGATTGTTCAAATTATGACCCCTGGGCCAAAAATGGCCCACCCCGGGGCTTATCAGTTTTTCATAGGAAAATCTTTAAAAATCTTCTTCTCTGAAACTGTATGGCATAGACATTTGGTATGTAGCATCACCTAATGGTCCTCTACTAAGATTGTTCAAATTATGATCCCCAGGACAAAAATGGCCCTGCTCCGGGGCTTATCAGTTTTTCATAGGAAAATCTTTAAAAATCTTCTTCTCTAAAATTATAAGGTATAGACCTTTGATATTTGGTATGTAGCATTATTTAATGGTCCTCTACCAAGATTAATCAAATTATGACCCCGGACCAAAAATGGCCCTGCCCTGGGGCTTATCAGTTTTTCATAGGAAAATCTTTAAAAATCTTCTCCTCCAAAACTGTAAGGTCTAGATCCTTGATATTTGGTATGTAGCATCATCTAATGATTTCTACCAAGATTGTTCAAATTATTACCCCTGGGCCAAAAATGGCCCCGCCCTGGGGCTTATCAGTTTTTCATATGAAAATCTTTTAAGAATCTTCTCCTCCAAAACTGTAAGGCCGTGACCTTTAATATTTGGTATGTAGAGTTATCTAATAGTTTTCTACCAAGATTGTTCAAATTATGTCCCCTGGGTGGAAAATGGCCCCGCCCCGGGGCATATCAGTTTTTCATAGGAAAGTCTTAAAAAATCTTTTCTTAAAAATCTTTAAAAGTCTTCTCTGAAATTGTAAGGCATAGACCTTTGATATTTGGTATGTTGCATTATCTAATAGTCCTCTACCAAGATTGTTCAAATTATGACCCCCGGAACAAAAATGGCCCTGCCCTAGGGCTTATCAGTTTTTCATAGGAAAATCTTTAAAATATCTTCTCCTCCAAATCTATAAGGTCTAGACCCTTTATATTTGGTATGTAGCATCATCTAATGGTTTTCTACCAAGATTTTTCAAATTATGCAATCTGTCATTGAAATCATAAATCTGTTATGAACAGGTGAGTGATTAAGGGCCATCATGGCCCTCTTGTTTTTATAAATTATGTCCCTGGGGTCAAAATTGGCCCAGCCCAAGAGGTGCCTAGTTTTCTATAGAAACATATAGTGAAAACTTTGAAAATCTTCTCCTCTGAAATTGGAAGGTTCTCAGCTTTCATGTTTAGCACATAGCATCATGTTCAGGTCCTCTACAAATGTTATATAAAGTATATCCCTGGGGTCAAAATTGGCCCCACCCCAGGGGTGGCCAGTTTTTCAATAGAAAAATGTAGTGAAAACTTTGAAAATCTTCTCCTGAATCTACAGGATTCTCAGCTTTCATCTTTGGCACATAGCACCATCTGTAGGTCCTCTAAGAAAACTTTGAAAATCTTCTCCTCTGATTGTCTGGTGAACGATATCAGGACCATCATGGCCCTCTTGTTATGTTTAAATTAGACTGACATAGTAGCAAGTTGTGTAAATCTCGAGCTTACTGCTCTTTTGGATGAATATTCATGGAATAAAGGTTAAATGTACTTGTTTTATATCCATACTTTGACTCACGTTTATAATTTTTATGCCCCCATAGACGATAGTCGGGGGGGCATATTGTTTTTGCCCTGTCTGTCTGTCTGTCTGTCTGTCTGTTTGTCTGTTTGTCTGTTTGTTTGTCAGCAACTTTAACATTGGTCATAACTTTTGAGCCAGTATAGATAGAGACTTGATATTTGGCATACATATGTATCTCATGAAGCCGCACATTTTGAGGGGTGAAGTGTCAAGGTCAAGGTCATCCTTCAAGGTCAGAGGTCAAATATATGGGTCAAATCGCCGACTTTAACATTGGCCATAACTTTTGGACCAGTAGAGATAGAGACTTGATATTTGGCATGCTTGTGTATCTCATGAGGCTGCACATTTTGAGGGGTGACATGTCAAGGTCAAGGTCAGAGGTCAAATATATGAGGGGGCATAGTGTTTCACAAACACATCTTGTTCTGTATAGTTAATACTTACAGCACATTTTTTTTTTCTTCATGCATGATTTCACCAGTTTCTATAAAACATACCATAATGTTTTTTATATTCAGAGAAATGTAAAAGACTCTTGTAGGTGTTCTGATGACCTGAATATGAATTATGAATATCTTGACAATCATTATATATGTATATGTGTAATATGTATATAAGAATCAGTTTTCATCAAATACCTATGTTTGTCAAATGAAGCTAGTACACTGTCATGTTGATTCAGAGCTGCAAATAAGGGGAATAGTTTTCTGTCTTAACCCTTTCCTCCATAGGCTATTTTTAGATCCAACCTCTTTCAATGAATCTACCGAAAGAGAGCATTAACTAGAGAAAAGGAACATTTTGAGAAATTTGTAGTTTGAAACCATTGTGATAAATAGAGCATTTGCTCCTATAGGAGCAAATGCTCTATATATCACAATGGTTTCAAGAAGTGACTATTGCAGAGGCGTACAAAGACGTATTTATGGAGGAAAGGGTTAATATATTATCTCTCCCCCAACCTTTTCTTGTAGCACATGGCTAAAACGGTAAACATATTTTTTTATATAATTCATAAATACACCTTGTATCTAGAGCTCTGAGACTTTTATTGCACTGTAAAAACTCTCTACAGCAGCTGTTTGGCCTTATCTTCATATAAACGTGTTTTCACACATTTGCAAACAGAGTAGACCCAGATAAGATGGCTCTTATAGGAGCCGTCTGCTCTGTTTGCTAATGGAATTTGAAAGATTTGTCTCTTTAGTTTCTAAAATAGCTACAATGTTCCACCTTCCATATTTCATTATAACTATTTTCAAGTCCATGAAATTCAGTTGGTATCTAAATTTGGAATAAACATAGAACAGTGAATGGGTGAATTTTAATACCAGTTCTATTTGGCAGCTTAATGCAGGTTGACAGTTATGCAGAAAGCTTTCACACGAGCCTCCTGCATTTCTTTTGTTCTTTCTTAAGCAGCCACCTGCTTTTAAAGACAGTCATGTTTAATCATTACCTCTTTATTTACTCCATAAAATAATCATGAAAGAAATAACATATATATGAATATGATTAGCTTAATATTTATAATGGCATATGGACATGAAATGTTTTGGCTCAGGTCAGATCTGTATCATCAGAGCTGTATGATTTCATAAGCAAGCAGAGCAGTCCTTGATCGTACAGGAGCTGTCTGATCTGGGTTTTCAATTGCAATGCAGGCTCTGGTTTGTCGTGAAATGGATCATATATTCGGTCTTGTCTGTAACATTTACATGTAATGTCCCATTTTGAGATACAACTTAAAGAAATAGTTTCCCCATATGATTTTTTTTATCTGTATACTCAATCATGATATTATTACATATGGTAATTTTTTCACCAATTTCAGTTGAAAATTAATCAGTGTTAAGTCATTTTGCCAATAGTGATGATTGATCAAGCAATTTAACCCTTTCAACACTGAAATTTCAAAGTAGAATATCCATCTGTGGTTAACTATAGAATCCACCAAGTATGAAAGTGCTTAAACCTGCTAGAGAATTGGAATGACAAACAGTGCAGGTCCTGATCAGAAGACTCATCTGATCTGGATCTTCACTGTTTGCAAATGACAGTGCATGTGTGTCCCACATTCAAAGGGTTATATTTGATTCCCAACACTGTGTTAGACCAGTTTGCATGTAAACAACAAATACATATCAGTACACAGAGCAACAGATACCTGTGCGTATTCAAATACTAAAATCGTCATTTCTCCACTATACCCTGTTGTGACCACTCTTTAGAATCCTCTCTTTGAGACAATTCTATTCTCAGAGTGGTCACAACATAGGGTTTGGCGGGGAGAAAATAAATAATTCTTAAAAATGTTTTATTTTATGCATCTTATCAGGACCTCTGAATACATGTAAACTTGTTGTACTGTATCCTATACAAACAGTTTGGAATCAGGTGAACTGCTGACTAGTATGACATTGTGGTCTACAGAAGATCCAAGCTGTTTGACACTGATGATGTTGTTTTTTTTTAAAATAAATGCAATCTGAAGCAAATGGGTCAGGCACTGAAATGTAGCATCTCATTAGTATCTGCGCTGTTTATTGCTGTACGGGTGCCTTCTTTTTAACATGACACATGCCATACTGTATTTTAGCATTTGACTAGTAACAGCCCACTGCTTATAGCATTGCACTCAGGGTTTTGTGAATGCTCAGAAACTTTTAGAGTATATTTTACATGTAATTGAATTGTTAAATTCTTCGGATTTTGTTTGACAGTATGGTGACTTACCTCTGTACTCCACAAAATTAATTTAAGCAACTACGACTTCATGAATATTGATCAGATATTAACCCATTCCCTCATAGGCTATTTTTTAGATCCAACCTGTTTGAATAAATCTACCAAAAAGGAGCATTAACTAGGAAAAAGGAACATTTTAGAATTTTGTAGTTTGAAACCATTGTGATAAATAGAGCATTTGCTCCTATAGGAGCAAATGCTCTATTTATCACAGTGGTTTCAATAGGCGATTTTTACAGAGGCTTATAGAGGCGTATTTATGGAGGAAAGGGTTAAAACAGCCATTGTAGAAACAGCATAATCATATCTATGCTATTTCTCAAGCAAACAGAGCAGACCATGATCAGATCGCTCCAACTGGAGTCATCTGATCTAGGTCTACTATTTGCAAATGTGTTAAAAAGCATATCTATGCAGTTCAGGGTTTTGGGAATACATGTTACTGTATAAGAATCAATCAGGACTCTTCACGAGTGTCCATGTTTGATAGGAATACCTCACCAGAGTGTCAGAATAATACATGCGAGTGTCTGGTGGACTTTCCGATTCAGAGAGCGACATATTCCTATTCCTCACAAATGTTTTTCCCATTTAAAATGGTTGATTTGTGTGGAACTTTTAATGGCCATCGTGGTCATATATTGCCTTTGGTTGTCTGGCATCTATACATACCAATTAACCCTTGCCTTTATGAATATTCATGTAGGCACTAATGACTATGAATATTAATTAGCTTTAATTAAACAGATAATTACTTTTATTTATGAACACAGGACTCTTTGGCTGTAGAATCAGGTCCATATAATTAGGGCCCTGCATTGAAAATGCAGGAGCTCTATAGTAATCACATTTTCTGTCTGTCCGTCCGTCAACACTTTTGATGTGACACAATAACTCAAACAGTACTTCACATATTGGTTTCATATTAAGGGCATATGCTTAGTATCACCAGAGGAATGTCTAGGGTTATCTGCCCTTGATTACAGGGCCTTCTCTGACTGAGTCAGTTTTCTATTCCCACGAGCAAACAGCAGAAGTTCATCAGATGGCTCTTACAGGAGCCATGTGGTCTGGGTCTTCTTTGTTTGCAAAGGCATACAAATGCAGAAAGGTCAAAAGTAATGCAGAAAGCTTTTAACTGCTTTTTAAGACTCCAATGTTCAATAAATGAATGGCTGCTTATCCCTTTCCCTGTTTTATGTTTATCCTAAATTTCAATACTTACTGAATATTCATGGACAAAATAGTTATAATGAAATATTGAATTTGGAAAATTGTAGCCATTATAGAAAGTAAAGAAACACATCTTTCGAATTCCATTGTCTAATCTGGATCTACTCTGTTTGCAAATGCGTAGGGAAAGGGTTAAGACAGGTTCCACTGAATATTTTTGCAGGCAATACAATGTATTAGCAATATATAACATTTTTAAAAGATTTGAATTTGGTTTGTATGCCAAATAGTGGAGCATTTGATCTGAACTAGAATTCTTTGACAATTTAAGAATGTTTATGAAGATTAATTTTATAGGTTCCAGTGCTAAATGTTAAATTTATCTCTTTGCATGTAAGGAGCGAATTTAGGATTACCTATGCAAATAGTTCCAGCTGAGATGCGGTGAAGTAACTCTGCATCACATCAGGATCAAAACTATTGAAATCTCACTTTGTTTTTCAAGAGAAATGAGGGAAAATTACTTTTCAAGTATTGCAACAAACATGTTTTTACAGACGGCAATTACTTAGCATGCAAAAAGTTATATTACCGTTTCCTTCATACAAATGCATTTTCATGCAAACTGTAGATCCAGATAAGACGACTCCTGTAGGAGCGGTCTCATCAAGGTCTGCACTGTTTGCTTATGAAATTGTAATAGATTTGCCTACAGTTTCTACAAGTACATTTGCAGTTATAAAACCTCAGCTAATAAATGTTCATGTCATTATTTCTTACGTGAATATTCAAGAGAGAACTTGGGAAGGGGAGAAGTTCATTACATGTACTATTCATCTGTAGCATACGTAGGGATTGTTTATTTTATACTGACAGTAGGGCACATTATACATTTGTTTTACAGTAAAACCCCTCTAAACTGGACATTTAGTTTAATATAAATACATGTATAGGTCTTGGAGACAGGTGGCAGCATAATGCAGTTTGAAGGTCATGCAGAAAGCTCCCTGCATGCTTTCCACCCTGCATTAACCAGCCACCTGCCTAAAAGTATCCAATTTTTTATCTACTAGAATTCTGGTTTAGAGGGATTTTACTGTATTTGTCAGTTTTTCATGTAAGTTTCTTATACATGTAATTGATATGCTGCAGTTACTGGCTAATTTAAAAGGAATAACCCTTTTCCTCTTATAGACATCTTTGCAAACAGAGTAGACATGGCTTAGACGGTTCCTACTGGAGTCCTCTCTGTCTCTTGAAGATCTGCTCCGTTTGCCATGGCCAAAATTCTCTTATTTACATGCCATTTTAAAATTCATCTACAGTAAAACCCGTATGTTAAAATAAGCATCAGTGCTTGCCATTCAGCCAGGTGGTAGCTTAATGCAGGTTGTAATAAGTAACCACCTGCCTAAAAAGACCTAAAATATTTAATAAAATTCCAGTTTACAGAGGTTTTACTGTACTTCAAATTCGTAGACATTTCATGAGGTAAAGAAAGGGTTAATTGCTTCAGTGTATTCTTTTTTTCTGCAATAGATGTTGAGGGTCACAGTATGGACCATGATCAGAGCAAGTGTCTGATTTCGATCTACAATAAATTGTTATATAATACCCAATCAATATGCTGGCAGCATTACAAGGTTTGTCAAAACTGTTGAATTATGTACATGTACTACTGTTTACATTGGTATATGATGATAGTTTGTATGTTATTAAGCATCAACTTGATATTGTACTGTTGCCTGATTTGTTGTTATATTTGGATATTATGGTGTAAACATATATTTTTAATCAAATAAGTAGTCTTACAATCAGAGGTTATAAATCATTAGATTCATGGTTAAATCAGCTCATGTTGTTATTGAAATAAAATAAATAAATACATTGGCTGGACTTTTTCCCTTGCGTCCTTCAAGAGGTCATTTCCCTACACATTTGTGTCACATTTTTGCCCTGCCAGCTTGCAGTCAGTTCAACATAAATATTAGCTTCACTTTTTCGAAAAGTGGAGCTATTGTCATGACCCTCTTGTCGGTGTCAGAGTTGGTTAGCCTTTTTGTTAAGGTCAATTTCTCAGAAACATCAAAGATATTTGATTAAAATTTGGTATGCATGTTTACTATCAGAAGGGGAACCAATTTCACAAGGGCAGGAACTCTAACATTAATTTTGCCATAGTTATGCCCCTTTTTCGACTATTTTCATTGTTAGTTAAGTTTTATGTTCAGGTCCATGTCTCAGAAACTGTCCAAGAAATTGTGTTCAAATTTGGTATGCATGTTAACTATTACAAAGGGAACCCATTTCACAAGGGCAGGTAACCCTAAAATTAATTTTGATATACATGTAGTTATCTCCCCTTTCCGACGGACTTCCACTACACTATCCAGCACTAATAAAATTGGAGTGTGCTGTCCGCAGACAGCTGTTGTTACAATAGTGATGGTGCATGGTGAATATTCATGTAAGAAATGACATCATGAATATTAAATATATTATGTTTGATAATGGCACATGGACATAGGAAATTGCTGCTTTTGCAGAAACTATAGAATCAGATCTATATAATTCCATATGCAAACAGAGCTGACACTCATGAGATGCTAAATGAATATAATCGCATACAATGACCAGATATTGGATAAACAGTTGTCAACAATTTGTGTAAGTGACTATCGATATAAGATAATATGGCGTCCAGATTATTTGATTCAGGTGTTATCTGGACTAGGCATCTTCACTTCTAAAAACAATACTAACTCAATGCAATGAAATAACATTTATTTGATGTCAAAGTTTTGCATAAAATTGCATCACAATATAAGCTATCATCATTCATAATACAAGCTATTATCATTTACTGAAGAGTTATGTAACTTTCACAAATCATTCAGTATGAGCTAATTAACATTCACAAATCATTCTGTTCATTTCACAATATGAGCACATTTACTTTCACAAATCATTCGCAATATAAGCTAATTATTATTCACAACATACATGTACTGGTAAATAATATTGAATGGTATGCTATGGGCAGATTCAATTTTCAAATAATTTGGATCCAGGTGAAACAGAAAGTAAACTCAATCTCCCATTACAATCCAAATTAGTACACTAAAAGCCATAAGAGGGATTGAAAAGAATCTAGTCTCCATTTTTTGAATCCATACACTCTACCTACCAATTTACAGTGTCAACCAAGACTGGTCAACCTTTATAAAGTTAACATACAAATGATACATATGCATCATCTGTATCAGGAAAAAGCTACCGGTATTTGCATGTTTGCTAAATTTTCAAGAGCTTACTGGACATAAGTCGCCATCCTTTTTGTTCTAAATCTGTGTATTGACCCATTACCTCATATTGACGATTCTGTAAAGTCAAATTGTGAAACCATTGTGATAAATAGAGCATTTGCTCCTATAGGAGCAAATGCTCTATTTATCACAATGGTTTCAAAGTAAAAAATTCTAAAATTTTCCTTGTCTGTAGTTAATGCTCCTTTTTTGGTAGATTTATTCAGAGGTATCTAAAAATAGCCTATGAGGTCATGGGTTAATACAAAAAGTAAAAGGGAATATACACATTTATAATTGTAATAAATCTGAAGTTGTCTGGCATTGAAATGACCAGATATTTATAGATTGCATTAGAATAACCCTTTACTTCATGAATATTTAGACTATGATTATATATATATACCGGTATATATAGCTGAATTTCTATGATGGCACTATGAATAAAGGAATATTGTACCATGGCACAAACCAGAATCATATCTATATCATTTTGTAAGCATACAGAGCAGACCCTGATCAGAGTCTACTGTAATTAAAAAAAGCATTTCTGTGAGTAAGAGAGTTGGGTTTTACGACACCACAGCACTATATTGTATATGGCACAAAGACAGGAGAAAAGTTGCCAAACCCACATCTCATTTACATCAGAGATAAATATTGGGTATGAATACAGGAACTTAAAAACCTGCTTGAGAATCAGGGATGCAGAAACTCCAGTTTACGTTACACTCTTATTAATTGCCTTTTGTGATCATGCAAAGGATGGGCAGTGGTACCTATTCTTGAGCCATTCAATCATACCCACATACCATAAAGGTCGCATTTCTATTAGGCAAAGGAATAGTAATTTGTACACTACACTATTAACTGGATAGATCCTGATGTACCACACAAATGTGGCAGCTGATCTGGGTGTATATCACTAGCATATATGCATATACCGTTTTCCTAATACCACTCAAACAGTATTTCTACAATATTCAAGTACCTTTTTCCTATAAATGATATCACTCAAAGTACTTCTACAATATTGAAGTAGCTTTTTCCTAATGATATCAATAAAACAGTTTTTCTACAATATGAAGCAAACAATGAACAATCATAGTTACTGTTAATCCTCAACAAAAGAATACCATAACAAAACATTCAAAATTTCAAATTCATGAATAACAAATTACCACTTCTACAAGGATCTTGAATAATAGTACATTGTATCAACTCTGTGTATGCTTGCAGTAAATGTGTACTAACTTTTACAAACAGTAAGAGGCCGAGTACATCTGTGTCTCGGTAAGATCCAACCTGTTTGACACTGATTGTAGTTTTGTAAAGAATTGCAGATAAGAACTTGAATAAGACAATTTCTCTAAACCCTTTCCCTCATATAAACGTGTTTTCACGCATTTGCAAACAGAGTAGACCCAGATCAGACGATCAGGGTCTGCTCTGTTTGCTAATGGACATTGAAAGATCTGTTTCTGTAGTTTCTAAAATGGCTGCAATGTTCCGCCTTCCATATTTCATTATACATATTTTATCCATCAATATTCAGTAGGTATTGAAATTTGTGATAAATATAGAACAAGGAACCAGGGTTAAGGAACATTTTAATCAATATATAACCCTTTACTTCATAAATACACCTTTCTATGCTTTTGCAAACAGAAGATCCAGATCAGACAGCTCCTGTAGAACCATCTGATCAGGGTCTGCTCCGTTTGCTTATGATATACTAAATATACAATTCTAGTTTTCACAATGTCAAAAATTCCTGTGTTCATGTTCCACTATAAAAATTTAGCCTACCTAATATTCATGATGTCCTTATTTCTAACATGACTATTCATAGAGTAAAGGTTTAACACTTCATGCTACCAGCAATTTGTGCTTCCCGTAAAAATGGTTTAGAAACAAATGAGACTACTGAGTTACTAAGTTTCTCATCAGGATCCAATTTGTTTGCCACTGATAGAATGGAAGAAAAATACATTCTCATAATTGTAGCAGAAATTTACCAGTAATTAGTCTCAAACATTTCAGGTTTAAACAGACAAAATTTGAAGGTGTCACAATGAAACTACAGGACGGACAATGGAAGTAAAGGAAAATGAAATCAAGTCTTATTCTAAGACTACATGCACAGAGACAGTAATAAACTTGACATCTTAAACTAACAACAGTGAGATATTTGTAACAATCACCTTCATCATCATAATGTCAAAAACATTATAAATAGCATAACCAATCTTCTTCCATTTTCTCTATACACTTACAAAAGTTCAAAACATAGCTTGAACCAGAACCAAGGGTGATGAATACCCCCGCCCGGCAGCCTTGATCGCAATTCAATCCCATATGGTAAAATACTCAAAGTTCAAGGGGAGATAACTTTCAACTTAAAGAAGTTCACGACACCAACTATCCATGTTTCATGCCACAATGACAAAAATTGCTCCAAGTTCAAGGAGTGATAATTCTGCAATGCCCCATGCTAAACACATGAAAATTGTGTCTTGTACAGCTACTATTCGTAGTTATTATGTATGCCGAATGTCAATTCGATAAATTTCAAACTGAAAGAGGAGTTTGACAAAACAACTTCCCATGTTCAAATGCAGAAATGAAGACAGACCGCCCAACTGATTCCAGTATACCCCGCCCCTCAAACTTTGTTGTGGGACACAATAAATTCCGAGAATCAATCAAAGAATCCATATTTCCCAGGATGGAAGGAAAGATGGACTGACAGAAAAGAGAAACCTAGAGTCATCAATGAAGAGCAGACCAATGATCAAACAGGACATACATAATGACTAAATAGCAAATGCCTTCTGTGGAGAATGCATATTGAATTTAATTTAATGATCTACATTACTATTATTTTAACCTCCAAATATATACATATATACTAAAATTATATACATAGATACATGTATTTAAATTAAGGACAGCTAGAAATTCTTATAAAAAGCACGTTTTTGCCCTAAAGTGGAGAACATAATTTGGTGACTTAAAAGACAAAAAATCTGTGTCAAGAAATAGATTGAAATCCTTTCCCTCCTAGACTAGTTTTAGACCCAACATCTTTGAATAAATTTACCGAAAAGGAGTATTCACAAAAGGAAATGAAAAAATAAGATTTGTGTAATTTTGAAACCATTGTGATAAGTAAAGCATTTGCTCCTATGGAGGGTGCAAAAGCTCGTCTGTTATCATTTTGTTATGTGTGGAAGGCCTTGTCAAGATGAACATGCATACCAAAAATGAAAGTTGTAAATGAAAAATTGAAGAAGTTCAAAGGTGTCAGTAGACGGACGGACGGACAGCACCATTCTATAATATGTTCCCTTTTTTCAAACGGGCGTATAAAAAGATATAGGACCAGTTAACCCTTTACTCCATATACATGTATACACATTTGTAAACAGAGTAGACCCAGATTAGACAAGTGCTATAAGAGTTACCTGATCAGAATCTGCTATGTTTGCTTGATGATATAACATAAACTTGATTCTAAAATTTCTGCCATGGTATAATGCCTTTATAAAACAAGAGCCGCATGCCGCGCCAACGCTCGTCTGATATGGTGCTTGTCCAGTTAAATTTAAAACAAGAGGGCCATGAGGCCCTGAAGCGCTCACCTGAGATAACCCAAGGGGCGGGGCCATTTTTGACCACAAGAAATCATTTGTACAACCTTGTTAGAACCACAAGGCAAAGCAGTATGCCATTAACTAAAGGTCTAAGCCTTATGGTTTCAGAGAAAAATAATATTTTATATTTTTCCCATGAAAAACTGATAAGCCCTGAGGCAGGGCCAAGTTTTGCCCAGTGGTCAGGGTCGTAAGTTGAATATTATTGGCAGAGGACCACAAGCCAAAGCTACATAATTGTAGACGACCATTAGATCATGTTACATACCAAACATAAAAGGTCTAGGCCTTACAGTTTCAGTAGATTTTTAAAGATTTTCCTATGAAAAACTGATAAGCCCTTGGGCGGGGCTATTTTTGGTTTGGGGGTCATAATTTGAACAATCTTTGTAGAGGACCATAAGATCATGCTACATACCAAATATAAAAGGTCTAGGCCTTACAGTTTCAGAGAAGAAGATTCTTAAAGATTTTCCTATGAAAAACTGATAAGCTCTTGGGCGGGGCCATTTTTGGCCCGGGGGTCCTAATTTGAAAATCTTTGTAGAGGACCATAAGATCATTCTACTTACCAAATATCAAAGGTCTAGGCCTTACAGTTTCAGAGAAGAAGATTTTTAAAGATTTTCCTATGAAAAACTGATAAGCCCTTGGACGGGGCCATTTTTGGCCCGGGGGTCATAATTTGAACAATCTTTGTAGAGGACCATAATATCATGCTACATACAAAATATCAAAGGTCTAGGCATTACAGTTTCAGAGAAGAAGATTTTTAAAGATTTTCCTATGAAAAACTGATAAGCCCTTGGGCGGGGCCATTTTTGGCCCGGGGGTCATAATTTGAACACTATTTGTAGAGGACCATAAGGTCATGCTACATACCAAATATCAAAGGTCTAGGCTTTACAGTTGCAGAGAAGAAGATTTTTAAAGATTTTCCTATGAAAAACTGATAAGCCATTTTTGGCCCCGGGGTCATAATTTGAACAACTTTAGTAGAGGACCATAAGATCATGCTACATACCAAATATCAAAGGTCTAGGCCTTACAGTTTCAGAGAAGAAGATTTTTAAAGATTTTCCAATGAAAAACTGATAAGCCCTTGGGCGGGGCCATTTTTGGCCCGGGGGTCATAATTTGAACAACCTTTGTAGAGGACCATAAGATCATGCTACATACCAAATATCAAAGGTCTAGGCCTTACAGTTTCAGAGAAGAAGATTTTTAAAGATTTTCCAATGAAAAACTGATAAGCCCTTGGGCGGGGCCATTTTTGGCCCGGGGGTCATAATTTGAACAATCTTTGTAGAGGACCATAAGATCATGCTACATACCAAATATCAATGGTCTAGGACATATGGTTTCAGAGAAGAAGATTTTTAAAGATTGTCATATATTATCATATATGGAAAAAATGACCACGCCCTCTGGCGGCCATGTTTTTTGCCGGATCAAAATTCTTTTAACAACTTTTAAAGTCTATCAACTAAGAAACATTTTGGTGCAAAGTATATTCAAATCGGACAAGTCATTCTGGAGAAGAAGATTTTTCTAGATATTGCGTACAGTTGCCATGGCAACAAGACCGATGGCCCCGCCCACTATCTTTTAACAACTTTTGAAGCACACACCCACAGTATGTATCTGACCAAGTTTGGTTACAATTGGGCAGTCGGTTTCAGAGAAGAAGTCGTTTGAAATTGTTGACGGACAGACAGACAGACAGACTGACAGACGGACAGACTGACAGACGGACAGACGGACAGACAGACAGACGGACAGACGGACGCCGGACGCCGGACACAGGGGTATCACAATAGCTCACCTTGAGCACTTTGTGCTCTGGTGAGCTAAAAATGAAAAAAATAAAGTCCCATAACTCAAAAAATTTGAAATCTAGAGTTATGGTTCTTATGTAGGGACCTTCCCTTTAATGAGATCTACTAACCTATGAAGTTTCATGTTGATACCTCTTATACTTTCAGACGACGATGACGAAAATGACAAAGACAAAGCCTACAACCCAGTGATCACAATAGCTCGACTTTTCTTCGAAACAGACGAGCTAAAAATCATGTAATTAATATTCATGATGTCATTAATTATTACTTGAATATTCATGAAGTATAGGGTAAATCTAATTCTCAAATACTTCAACTTGTTTCTACTACATTCATTCACAGCTATCAACTTTAACCTCCTGTCTATTAAACATTTCAACATGTACAATACAATAGTTAAATATACAATAAGCACTTATCAGCTACATGTACTTTACCCTTCACAAACATCATTTTTCAATGATTGTCACAAGCAATAACTAATAATATGTGCCTTGCCAAAAGAAAAGGTATCATACAATTTGGGTCTTTTGCACATACAGTGCTCCCTCCCTACAACGACCCTCTCAATAACGATTCCCTCCTTACAACAACGCATGTCACTGTTTCCGAAACATCAAGGCTCCATAAACAACTTTTTCCATCGTATTTTCTTTACGCCTCCATCAAACCCTATGTTGTGACCACTCTTTAGAATCGTCACAAAGTGACGATTCTAAAGAGTGGTCACAACATAGGGTTTGATGGAGGCATAACGGTTTTAGTTCTCGAAATACACCTTATCTGGGGATCTGCGAACAAGCTGATTATGTTTGATTTTCCCTCCCTATAACAACTCCCTCTGAACAACACATACACTCTTCGTATCCCAAAGGGTGTCGTTGTAGAGAGGGAGCACTGTACATGTAATGTAGTCTTAGATCGGTGGCTGCTTAAGAGACACAATGAATATACGTTTTTAAACCCTGTCACCTGCCAGAATTTGACAAAAATACATGACGAATCCCAAAGTGTCATCCTTTTAAAGCAGGTGACTCCCAAAAAACTGCATTATACTGATGGGTGTCAGAAAGTGTAGATCTTTTTATGTCCCTAAATGGAGGGTTTTATCAAAATTCTGTGACACCATTCCCTAGACTTTTGTCTGAAAGATGACTTTGTAATCGCCGTTTAAAAAATTTCAGACTGATACATTTAAATGGATTTTAAATGTTGGTTTCGATAGGATTGTCAATGTTCTGATAAATATGCAAATAAATTAAAATAACTAACCAACTGGTGAATACCATTTTCTGATAGGTAGTGCTAATCATATCTCGCTACCTTAAGTAACTATGGTGTGCATCAACTGACTATGTATGAAACAATTCATGAAATGTATACAAGTCTCATCAGGATCAACACTGTTTGACATTAGGATCAGATGACTTTTTCTACCAACAATAATTTTCCCTCAGCATGCCAAAGTTTAACAAACAAATGGCTTACAAAATACATTTACATGAGATAAGCATAAGAGAAATCAACATGGTATATTGAGGCTACAAATAGAAATACTGTAAAACTAACACAGCAAAAAATAACACAAATAGAATAATCCCATTAAAACTTAATACTTAACCATTCATCTCATACCTTTGCAAAGAGAGTAGACCCAGATCAGATAGTCAGGGTCTACTCTGTTTGCTTATGAAATAATATCCATCTGATTCTGCAATTTTTTGCCATGACCCAAACTTTCATTTGTTCAAATGCCATATAAAAAATCAGTAAATGAATATCGAAGAAGTCCGGAATTCTTGTAAATATTCATGAGGTCAAAGGTTAAAGGCTAATGAACACACTCATTCACTTGAATTAACAAGAGCCGCGTGCGGCTTCAACGCTCGTCTGACTTGGCACTTGTCCAGCTAAATTTTTGAAAAATATAAAGGACCAAAACTCTGAAAATATTGAAATCAAGAGTTATTGTTCTTATGTAGGGGCCTTCCCCTCAATGAGATCTACTAACCTATGAAGTTTCATGTTGGTACCTCTTATACTTTTCAAGTAATGAGCTACATGTATATTAAAGTTTTTGCACACGCCGATGACAACGCCAACGCCTACGCCCCAGTGATCACAATAGCTCGACTTTTCTTCGAAACAGAAGAGCTAAAAATAAAAACTTAGTTCTGACTAACTTTCCAAGGAAAAATATTTATAGAGGATTTCTTGAATTTCACTTTGTCATCTTAGAGACATCCTTTGGCTTTGATTTTGGACAAAATGACAACATAAACACTTCTTAAAAATGCCAAAGTTTGGCCCAACTGATTCAAAACTGTATTTGGAATTTGAACTTTTTTTTAAACTTTCAAATTTCAAAAAAATATAATTCACAAATTACTAAGTACATTAACACAGCAAAACAAAATATTTTTTAATTAACAAACATGTACATATACATGTATATACAGTAAAACCCCTCCAATGTGACCACTTAATGATTAAACATAGCTGTCTTTATAAGCAGGTGGTTGCTTAATACAGGACGAAAGATGCAGAAAGCTCCTAGAGAAACCCTGGCACCCAGAATTATGCCCCTTTTTGGTGTTCCCATTAGAGGGGTTTTACTGTATAAGAAAATGTGATTGGGTATGAAGTGGTTGAAAAACAATGAACTGAGAAAGTTAACCTTTTGCACGACAACTTCTCCGAATGCAGAAATATCAATGCAACAGCTGATGAAATATCAATAAGGAAATACTCAAACAAGGAAACAAATATGCTCAACAAAATACAACAATATGCCATATTGACACAAGATAAGCTCATTTACAGACTGAATAGTTTAACCCTTTCCTCCATATAAACGCCTTTTCCCATAGAACCAAATCAGACAGCTCCTACAGGAGCTGTCTGATCAGGGTCTGCACTGTTTGCTAATGGAATTGGATAGGTCTGTCTCTTTACTTTCTAAAATGGATACATGTACACTGTTCCACCTTCCATGAATATTCAGTAGGTATTGAAATTTTGAATATAATAAACACAGAACAGGGAAAGGGTTAAGTGTAGTATATATTACAAATATTCATTGGCCCCTGTGGCAAGGACATCTTGACTTGATATTTGAATATGCTTTCAGGAGAGGACTGAAGCTATCCGAGTGGGTATCAAGCTTTGATGAGGTAAGTTAACAATAGTACATAACACAATTATAACTTAAGAGAAGACACAATTAAAACTTTTGTGATCTAAGATCAGATCATGTGAGTTTTGTCAAATGCCAATAATTCAGAGGGTTTAACTCGAGCAATCAGACTGGATATCAAACTTGATCAAGATATTATGTTCATAGTTTCATGACCAAATGTGGTAATGTTCTAATAAAAATAACAAATTTTAAAGAGCTGACAACAGAGGATTAGATAAGATATGCAAAATTGGAATAGCACCTTTGTTTCTCCAGCAAACCCCATGGCATGACCACTCATTTGAATGATCTCTTTAAGACGATTCTTAAGAGTGGTCACAATATAAGGTTTGGTGGAGAAATGATGATTTTAGTATCTGAATATACAGTAAAACCTCTCTATAACGGCCACTAAATTACACCAAGTATTTTGTGTTAAAGGCAGGTGGCTGCTTAAAGCAAGGTGAAAGTAAAATAGAACGCTCCTATAGGAGCGTTCTGATTTACTTTCACCTTGCTTTAAGCAGCCACCTGCCCTAAATACCAACTAATTAGCACAATTTAGTGGCCGTTATAGAGAGGTTTTACTGTACACCTTTATCTATAGCTATGTGACAACATTAGTAAACTTTGCATCCCTACCACTGGCTGTCCACCTCGGACATTCCAATAATACGGCTTTTCTAAAGACTAGCATATAAAATTATGAACAAATAGCGAAACCGGAAAAAAGTGAGAATGTTTACATCAGATTGTGATAAATTCAGGAAAACAAAAACTTGACAAAATAGGTGTGTGTTAGGATGCATTAGCTAAGAAAAAAGCATAAAACCAAGAGAAGGCATGAAATTTTGATAAAACTTGAATTCAAACAGTTGAATATGAAAACTTCATGTTCTATTAAGCTCTGTAACAAATATGAATAAGAGGGCCAAGATGGCCCTTATTCGCTCACCTGATTATGATAGATTTAAGATTATGGCTGGGTAGCTCAAGGATGGGGCCAATATTAACCTAAGGGAACAATGTTGATAGTGGATCATGAACAGTGGTTCTGGAGAACAAGATTTTCAAAGATTTAGAATATTGATTTTATCAAGACAACCATTCTGACCAATGAAGATTGGGCTAAAAATGTGACCTCTAGAGTGATTTTTCTAAGATTTGACCTAGTGACCTACTTTTTGATCCCACCTGACCATTATCAAACTCATCCGTGATATCACCAAGAGTTGAAGACAAACATTCTGAGCAAGTTTGAGGAAGATTTGGCTTAAAATGTGGCCGCTGGAGTGTAAACAAGATTTTTCTAAGATATTACCTACTTTTTGTCCCCACTTAACCCACTTTCAAACTCTTCCAAGATTTTATCAGGACAATAATTCTGACTAAGTTTCATGAAGATTGGACAAAAATGTAATCTCTAGAGTGTTAACAAGGTTTTTTTACTACTACATTTGTATTTGACATAGTGACCTAGTTTTTGACCCCACAGGACCCACTTACAAACTCATTTAAGATTCTATCAAGACAATCATTCGTATCAAGTTTTATGAAAATTGGACCAAAAAATGTGACCCCTAGAGTATTCACAAGGTGTTTCTACTGTTTGACCTAGTGACCTGGTTTTTGACCCCACATGACCCACTTTCAAACTCATCTTAAGAGTTTATCAAAAAAAAAACATTCTGATAAATTTTCATGAAGGTTGGGCTGAAAATGTGACCTCTAGAGTGTTCACAAGGTTTTTCTACTATTTGACCTGGTGACCTAGTTTTATATCCCACATAACCAAGTTTCAAACTTGTCTGAGATTTTATCAGGACTATCATTCTGACAAAGATTCATGAAGATTGGGTCGAAAATAAGACATATGGAGTGTTCACAAGCTTTTCTACAATTTAACCTGGTGACCTAGTTTTTGATCCCACATGACCCACTTTCGCACCCGTCCGAGATTTTTTCAAGACAACCATTCTGACTAAGTTTCATGAAGTTTGGACTTAAATTGTGACTACTAGAGTGTTCACAAGCAAATTGTTGACGACGGACGACAAACAACACACGACGGACACCAGACATTCAAGTCTCCCAAAAGCTCACCCTGAGCTTTGCTCAGGTGATCCAAAAATACATAATGGAAAATAATGCCCAACTTAAAACAAAACCCACTTCAAAAACAAGTTTACAACTGACATTATAAGCACAATAGCAAAAGAAATCCTCCATTATGTCATTAAAAAATGTAAAATGATCTATTCAACAGTTTTTTATTGACGTGAAAGATTGTCAAAATTGTCCATAAATATTTCATTAAGACATTAAGTGGATCTGCTCATAGTTTAACCTTTTCCCTCATATAGATGCTTCTTAATACCTTTGAAACAGAGTAGACCCAGATCAGAAGCTCCTGTAGGCTCAAGGTCTGCTCTGTCTGCTTATGAAATTATAATAAATCTGACAGTACAGTTTCTAAAATTATGTGTGCATATGCCACTATAAAAATTCATCTAATAAATATTCATGATGTCTTTATTTATTTCATGAATATTTAACAGGGAAAGGGTTAAGTTATTTTCCTTTGGGAGCAGAATAAGAATTCCAGACTGCTTCAAAAAAGTACATAAGATTAACATGTTGCACTGTTGTAAATCCTTCAACACAAACCAAATACAGTTCTTACATCCATGATCACAATACAAGATATACCACAAGAAATGCCATATTCATCTACAGTAGAACCTGTCTTAAACAACCATTCATTCTTAATGAGGAGTCTTAAAAATCAAGTGGTTGCTTAATGCAGGGTAAAAGTACTTCATAAAGCTTTTATGCTACTACCTATCTTAAAGATCTAGATTCAGGCATCTTTTTAATAGTCCCTTAAGACAAGTTCTACTGTACTAGCACTTCAATTTTACTCGCCAAACATTGTTCTCTTGTGTAGTTACAAGAATTCATATTCTTGTCCCTGGAAAGAGACTGTACTTTTTTCTCTAATTCAATGAATATTAATCACAGTATTTTTCTTGGTGAGCTATATGTAATGTCTTCAATACTGGTTTGCAGCGTTCTTCCTAGTTTCTAAGAAAGCCTGAAAGACGTCGTGGCAAGGCATGATTTCCCTGAAATGTAAGAAAATGGAATCATATAAAAAATTAATAAGAGACACAGACTCAAAACACATTATTTACCATTATGCTTACCATGGTTTAAGTTGCATTTGATCATGTATTCAGATGAGATGCTGATTTACCTCAGTGTCTCATTTTGGCCCTGAATTGCTCACCTAGGGTGTGTTCACTTAACAGAAGCCGTTAGTTTTATGCAACTGTTAACTGATAGATCTATAGGTTATTATTTATTAAGCTCAACAGATTGTGTTTGATATTGTGAACAAGGTTTCTTTTGCACTACACTCATACAACATACAAGCTGAAGAAAATCTCCACATGGTGGCCATCTTAAGTACCATATAAAAGAAATTATATTTAGGCAGATGATAAACCATAGAATATTTCTGTAAAATACTTGTGCAATCTAAGTGGCAGTTTGTGACAAGAAAGTGTCAAAGCATTGTCACATACGGAAAAATGGTCCCACCTGTTTGCCATGGGTTGTTGGCTTTTTTTTTTTCAGTATGAAACATTTCTGTAAAATCATTCAGAAATCAAACCAGTAGTTTCCAAGAAGAAGTGATTTGAAAGTTACACTATATGACTAAATATGAATAGTTTGCTCTGTCCCAGGCTATCATGCTTTTTCTGTATGAAAATATATTTCAAAGAATTTGGTGGATGATTAACAAAAGAACATTTCTGTAAAAACTACTTTGAAATTGGGTCACCAGTAATAAGATTAAACTGTATATCCCAACAACCATGTTTATTAAGGTATGACTGATATTAGTACATTATCAACTAAGACACATTTCTGTAAAATATAAAATTATATATCTTGTTAAATCATTGCAACAAGAACCCAGCATCTGTATTTGAAGGAATCATCAAAAGATCTTTCATTTGAGGTTTGACTGAAATTGGCCAGATAGTTTAGCTTTATATATCATTTAACTCTTTACTCCATAAATATGCCTTTCTATGCCTTTGCAAACAGAGTAGATCCAGATCAGTCTTGTGTCTACTCTGTTTGCTAATGAAACTAGAACTATCACTAAAGGTGATGGAATACCCCCGCTCAGCTGCCTTGATCACAAATCAAACATTTCAGTGCCGTGGCCAGGATTTGTGCCATGGACAGACAGACAGACAGACCAATGGATAAACAGACAGACAGACCAACCAACACACTGACTCCTATATACCCCCTCTCAAAGTTTGTTTGTGAGGGTATAATAATCATATACATTGGAACAGATTGCATGAAAAAAGCACATCATGCACATTCACACTTCATTATTGATGCATATGCATCATTTTATCTCAGCTGGTACAGAAATGTATAAACAGTTCAAGTCAAGATTTTTATATCATATCAAGGGCCATAACTCTGTAATTCTTCAGAAGTCGTGAAGGAAAATTGTTTCATGCACATCTACACTTCATAATTAATGCATATGCAAAGCTTGATGTAAATTGGTAAAGAAATGTAGAAGTAGTTTGAGTCACAAGATTTGTGCCAGGTTGTGCCAGCGACAGACAGACAGGCAGACAGACCAACCTACAGACCAACACACTGACACCCATATACCCCCTCTCAAACTTCGTTTGAGGGGTATAATAATATAGAGATATGATTCTACAATTCCTGCCATGAACAAAAATTCCTGTGTCCATGTGTCATCATAAAAATTAATCTAATTAAAATTCATGACATCATTATTTCTTACATGAATATTCATGGAGAAAAGGTTTAAAGTAATTGTTGATAATACAATAGACACAGCTCTATATAAACAAGGGCATGTTGTATTGCTATGCAAGACATAAGTCCCCCACCGGACTGAAAAAAACCTCCACTCTCCCCACCCCACCCACCCATGGTGTGGTTGACCATGGTATATACATGACCACCTGAATGGTATTAGTACCTACTTTCATACATTGAATCAGTAAATAAAAAGTTATTGTCCCGACAAGAAAATATGAAAAAGGGGAGTAACTCCAAAAATATTGATGCTAGAGTTATTGCCCTTGTGCATGACACTACCCCTCATCATGCGTGTTCCATATGTGAAGTTTCAAATCAATTGAACCAGTAGAGAAAGAGTTATTGTCCGGACAAAAAAATATGAAAAAGGGGAATAACTCCAAAAATATTGATGCTATAATTATGGCCCTTGTGCATGACACTACTCCTGATCATGCTTCTTCAATGTGTGAAGTTATAATGAATTTGGCCTAACTTTGTAGGAGATATTGCCCGGACACGAAGTGTGACAGACGGACTGACAAGAAAATGTGAAAAAGGGGAATAACTCCAAAATATTGATGCTAGAGTTATGGCCCTTGTGTATGACACTACCCCTTATCATGATTGTTCCATATGTGAAGTTTCAAATCAATTGAACCAGTAGATAAAGAGTTATTGTCCGGACAAAAAAATATGTAAAAGGGGAATAACTCCAAAAATATTGATGCTAGAGTTATGACCCTTGTGCATGACACTAGCCCTCATCATGCTTCTTCAATGTGTGAAGTTATAATGAATTTGGCCTAACTTTGTAGGAGATATTGCCCGGACACGAAGTGTGCAGACGGACTGACAAGAAAATATGAAAAAGGGGAATAACTCCAAAAATATTGATGCTAGAGTTATGGCCCTTGTGTATGACACTACCCCTTATCATGATTGTTCCATATGTGAAGTTTCAAATCAATTGAACCAGTAGATAAAGAGTTATTGTCCGGACAAAAAAATATGAAAAAGGGGAATAACTCCAAAAATATTGATGCTATAATTATGGCCCTTGTGCATGACACTACTCCTGATCATGCTTCTTCAATGTGTGAAGTTATAATGAATTTGGCCTAACTTTGTAGGAGATATTGCCCGGACACGAAGTGTGACAGACGGACTGACAAGAAAATGTGAAAAAGGGGAATAACTCCAAAAATATTGATGCTAGAGTTATGGCCCTTGTGTATGACACTACCCCTTATCATGATTGTTCCATATGTGAAGTTTCAAATCAATAGAACCAGTAGATAAAGAGTTATTGTCCGGACAAAAAAATATGTAAAAGGGGAATAACTCCAAAAATATTGATGCTAGAGTTATGACCCTTGTGCATGACACTAGCCCTCATCATGCTTCTTCAATGTGTGAAGTTATAATGAATTTGGCCTAACTTTGTAGGAGATATTGCCCGGACACGAAGTGTGCAGACGGACTGACAAGAAAATATGAAAAAGGGGAATAACTCCAAAAATATTGATGCTAGAGTTATGGCCCTTGTGTATGACACTACCCCTTATCATGATTGTTCCATATGTGAAGTTTCAAATCAATTGAACCAGTAGATAAAGAGTTATTGTCCGGACAAAAAAATATGTAAAAGGGGAATAACTCCAAATATATTGATGCTAGAGTTATGACCCTTGTGCATGACACTAGCCCTCATCATGCTTCTTCAATGTGTGAAGTTATAATGAATTTGGCATAACTTTGTAGGAGATATGGCCCGGACAAGAAGCGTGACAGACGGACAGACGGACAGACGGACGGACAGACGGACGGACAGACGGACGGACAGACGGACAGACGGACAGACAGACGGAATCGAGCAAACCTATAGTCCCCCAACCGGTAACCGGTGGGGGACTAATAACACACCTCAGTACTTTGTGCCAATTGAGCTAAATACTTCATGAGTATCTGCAATCTACAACATTTTAATGTTGAAAAATTGCATGAAACAGACAGCACTTTTGACCAACATTTTAGCTTAAGCTTTTCTAAAGCTATGTGCAAATTTGTTGACAATTTGAATCAAGACACAACATGGTTAGAACCTACATCTCATCTAATTTCTAAACTTTAAAACACAATTACATTAATTAACAGCAAACAAGAAGACAAAATACTGAATTGACCTGGTTAGTATCTACGTGTTAACCCTTTCCACACATTTGCAAACAGAGTAGACCCAGATCAGATGGCTCCTATAGGAGCCATCTGATCAGGGTCTGCTCTGTTTGCTGTTGACATGATATAGATCTGATTCTATAGCTTTTGTCAAAGCAAAATACTTCCTTGAAAAGTTTACATTACAAAACCTCAGCTAATAAATATTCATTTATGATGTCATAATTTTTTACATGAATGTTGAAAAGGGAAAGGGTAATACACTGAAATATTGAAGAATATACAAAGCTGATTCACAAAACATTTAAAGGAACTAATAGGAAGGTATGACCGGTGGTGAAAAAGAAATAAAAGTACAGTAAAACCTCTCTATAACGGCCACTAAATTACATTGAGTAATTTGTGTTAAAGACAGGTGGCTGCTTAAAGCAAGTTGAAAGTAAAACAGAATGCTCCTATATAGGAGCGTTCTGACTTACTTTCACCTTTCTTTAAGCAACCACCTGCCCTAAATGCCAACTAATTCATGCAATTTGGTGGCCGTTATAGAGAGGTTTTACTGTATATGTTTGGAAATATCTCAGTTGAAAATATCTATTGTGATATTATGAAGGGACAAACCCCTTTGAAACGATTTATAAACTGCCGCTGTATAAAGTTTTGAGTTTTGGTCCTGATGCAAAATACAAGTAACTGCTATTTTAATTTTCCCATAAAGTGGTGTATCTAACTTTAAACTACATTTTATGTCACTATCCTGTATCTTCTGTCGCTGAAACAGTGCACTATACATAGGCGCAGCATAGACAGAAGTACTGACAAATATTGGCTTGTGCCTAAGAATATTGCAACTTCTGCATAAAAATCTGTCCATTTAGTTTAAACTGTCCGCTGATTTCAGTACAAAATCTCTGTTAATAAAAAGGAGGCTCCTTTTAAAGAATTAAGCAGTATTCGGATAGCGACAATATTTAGCTGAACAAATATATCCTGTCGGAAAATGGGTTGTAAGCATTATTTTCATTGTATGTATACCTATACAGCTTCTGGTGTTGATTGGTTAATATGAAAAGTGTGCATAATACATCTTTAAATTGCAAATCATTTGTACTTCTAAACTGCTGGTAAAATTCTCGCATGTTCAACTAGAACTATCACTGAAGGTGATTGATACCCCCACCACCACCTTGTCCAAAGATCCAATGACTTCAATACAAAAGACAATAGCTCAATAATCCTTTCATCCACATTTGTGGATAGAAAAAAATTAAAGTCCAATCAAGGAATGACTCACATCTACACATCATTATAAATGCATATGCAAAATCTGAGGATCAATGGTGAAGAAATGTAGAAGTAGTACTTGAAAAATACTTATGAAAAGTAACAAATACTTATGAAAAGTAACAAAAGGGAATAAATCCCTCAAAAATGAATTTAGAGTTACAGTCCTTATTGACTGCACATCCTCTCATCACCCTCTATCCATACATAAAGTTTTACAGTTGTACCCACACTACTTGAGAAGTTATGCTCCGGACAAAATATTGCTTCTGAAAAGTAATAATGGGGAATAACTTCCTTAAAAATGAATTTAGAGTTAATACCTTTGTTGACTGCACATCCTTTCATCACCCTCTATCCATACATAAAGTTTCATAGTTGTGCCTATAATACTTGAGAAGTTATGCTACGGACAAAAAATTGCTTCTGAAAAGTAACTAAGGGGAATAACTCCCTCAAAAATGAATTTAGAGTTACAATCGTTGTTGACTGCACATCCTCTCATCACCCTCATAATGTGTACCAAGTTTGAAGACAATATCATAAACAGGTTTCAAGAAAATGGCATGTCCCAAAAATATGTCCCAATTAAGAGACAAAATATGAAGTTAAAAAGGGGCATAATTCTGTCAAATTTTGTGCAAGAGTTACAAAACATGGAGAAGGCTGTTCCCACATAACACTTATAACATGTATTAAGTTTGATGTGGTATCAAAAATAGTTTTCAAGAAAAAAGCAAATGTCCCGGAAAAATGCGAGTGACGGATGGACAACGGACGGACGGACAAGGTGATTCCTATATAGCCCCCACCACAGGTGGTATTAGCATTTAATAATTTTTTTCATTCAAACCATTACTGAATACTTTCTACTGTATATTTATCATAATCAATTCACACTTTTTGTTTAAAAACTTTTCTGTGCAAAAACCCAACCTTTGTTCATTGCAAGCAGTAAAGAATAAGATCAGCCTTAATGTTTAGGATATGGCATCTGATCAGGATCTTCTCTATTTGTAAAGTAGTAGACAAGGCACTGTTGGAAAAAAGCTAATCTGCTTCAGCATGGCTTGCATTGTCCAGATTTAATATTGTATAGTCAGGCTTATATATATATTATATATATAGATACAGCTAGAGTATGTCTTCCTTTGCATTGTTCCTACAACATATTTCTACATAAAATAAAAACACAGGGATTCTAAACAATTGGTAAGACTAGCGCTGTTAAAGTAATATGGGTACTGATCTATCAAAATCTCTAATTTCTCACCTAAACAAATCTTCCTGGCACTTATTAAAATTCTCTCAGTGGATGAACCTAACAAGTACCAAAAAGATATTGAGTGGCAGAGAAATATAGAAAAGAGTTTTCAGAGATTTCCTTCACCCTTTCCCTCATATAAACGTGTTTTCATGCATCTGCAAACAGAGTAGACCCAGATCAGACGGCTCCTGGATCTGTTTGCTAATGGAATTTGATAGATGTTTCTTTACTTTCTAAAATGGCTACAATGTTCAATCTTCCATATTTCATTATAACTATTTTGTCCATTAATATTCAGTAGGTATTGAAATTTGTAATAAACATAGACAGGGAAAGGGTTAACACATGGACTCCTCTTATCCCATTCCCTCATACCGACGATTTTTGACGACTCTGTAAAAGTCACTTTGTGAAACCATTGTGATAAATAGAGCATTTGCTCTTATAGGAGCAAATGCTCTATTTTTCACAATGGTTTCAAACTACAAAACTCTAAAACTATCCTTTTCTCTAATTAATGTTCCTTTTCGGTAGATTTATACAAAGAGGTTGTATCTAAAAATAGCTATGAGGTAATGGGTTAATCTACACTTCTAAAGATACTAGATTCTGGTAGGATACTATAACTTTCCACCAAGAATATTAACTCTTCGCACGCTAAATAGTTTTTCGTCTGCAACAATTGTTGTCTGCTACAATTCTTAAAATAAAACATCTCTCATACCTTTTATATCAAAATAAGGTCAAAGTGTCAAATAGTTTGGATCCTAATGAGACACTGCATTATGCAGCATCTAATCTGGATCCAAACTGTTTGCATAGGTAATCCCAGTTTCGCTGCTAAGGTGTGAAGTGTTTAACCTTATCAACTGATCATTTGCAAAAGAAGTATATATTTTCTTTTAAAATGTACATGCATGTCTCTAATTAAGCACACAACAAGAGCAGTCACTCATAAGTGATAAATGCCCATGAGGTGTTGACTAATAAGGTAATTATTAAAAAAATCCTCTAATGCATGACAAAGTTATAATCCGGACACCAAACTAGTTGTTAGACAGACGCACACACACATATCATTATGCACGGTGCCATTTAATATGCCTCCCAAATGAACATCAGTATACTATAAAAGCATATGCAGGATTCTATATTTGACCTACAAATGTATCCTTGACTTTGAAGGCAGGGACCTGGGTCTTGCACCCAACACATCATCTTCATGCACATGACGGGGTGAACAATTGTGCCAATTATATCAGAATCTTCTGGTACAAACCAAAGTTAAACCCAGGACATGAACATGTGTACATATATGCAGGATCCTAAAATGTTTTAACTAAAAAAACCTTGAAGGTAGGGATCTAAATCATGCATGCTATACATCATCTTCATGTGGTGAACATCTGTGCCAAGTTAATGCAAAATCCTTCAATGCATGACAAAATTACTGCCCAGACACTAATATCACTATACTATCTGCATATATGCAGGATGCCATGTGTGATTTTCATCTTGGAGGTTCAGACCTGGATCATGCATGCAACATGTTGTCTTCATGTGGTGAACAACTGTGCTATGTTGTTTCAAAATCATCCTATGCATGACAAAGCTACATTCCGGACACAAAAAAGTAGTCACATGACTGGGTGTTGCATTTTATTATGCCCTTCCTTCAGGGTATAATAAAAGTTTGATTTGTATGTACATGCATTAAATAGATGGCATGTTGAGAATAGGTTGTCCGCTTGAAAAAACAACTTGTGGTATATTAATTTTCCTTCATATACATGTAGATGCCTTTTCACGCATTTGCAAACAGAACAGTCCCAGATCAGATGGCTCCAATAGGAGCTGTCTGATCAGGGTCTGCCCTGTTTTTATGAAATTTGATAGATCAGTTTCTTTACTTTCTAAAATGGCTACAATATTCCACCTTCCATATTTAACTATAACTATTTTGTCCATGAATATTCAGTAGGTATTGAAATCTGGAATAAACCTAGGACAGAGAAATGATTTAAGTTCTGAAATTATCCCTGTTCATGCTGAATTAAGAAATACGTCACAATAGGTGACAACTGTCCCAAAAGCAAGTACTGACATAGAAATACGTTTTGTAGGCAGGTCAGTATATGCTACTGTTCAATGAAACTAAAAGATTGCACAGTGTGACCTGAATTTGAACTGAAATTATCCTAAACAAGAAATGACAAAGCAACAGTGCAGATATAATGTAAAGTACCAATTTTTAACTGTAAGTGTAAAGGTAAGTATCAAAGTTTTTGAGGCTAATAAGGTCAAAGGTCAAGCTCACAGTGACCAGAAAATGGAATGCAGCAATCTGCCATCCCAAGATGTACTCACACACTAAATTTGGCATTCCAGCCTTAAGCAAAACACCCACACACTCACAGAACTCTGATTTGCTGAAATGTTAACCGATTTCCGATGCGCTCAATACTTTGAGACAGCTTGGATCCTAATGAGATGTAAAATCACTCTGTGTCTCATCCAGATTCAAGCTGTTTGCAAATGCCAGACAAGATAAGCTTAACATGAGAAGAGTCAAACTTAATATAAGCACTGAAAGGAACTCATGTGTCACCTGCTGAAAATTGGCATGATGGACAGGTGTGATGAAGAAAGACTGAGAGATGGATGGATGACAGAAAAGTAACTCTTAAGGGTCCCCCTGCTAAAGAAGGTGACACAACAAAACTACTTTATGTAGCAAGAGATACCATCAAGTGGGAGTAAATTCTTCAAAATATATATCACTTTTGTTATCGGTGAATTATGAAAGGGTTTGTTACGGTAGTCACAGGTTAGTTATGTGTACAAATATGGCAATGAAAGTTGATTACCTTTCAACCCTTTATATAATAGGTTTTAGTAGTTTTTTTACCAATGCAGTTTTGATATACAACCAGATTCTCCACATTTAAACCCATTCTTCCATTAATATTATGTAACATATATAATGTAAGAAATAATGACTCATAAATATTTTTTGGATGAATCTTTACAATTACATATGAATTTTGGTTGTGGCAGAAACTGTAGAACTTTACCATATTACACCATAAGCAAACAGAGCAGACCCTGATCAGAAGGCTCCTACAGGAGCTGTCTGATCTGGGTCTATGTTGTTTGAAAAGGCATTAAAAGGTGTATTTATGGAGTAAAGGTTAAAGAGCATTTTTCTGTATAATGTATTTAAAGAGAAGAATATTTCAAACAATTAATTCAGAGAGAAGAACATAACAATATTAGACTGCAAATATTCCAAACATACGCTGGCTCTGAACTCTTTGTATACCATTTCATAATAAATAAACATATTTAATTCGTGCAAAACAACACATTTAGTTAATTTCCTAAACAAAGTATTCCTATAAACAACAATAACAGAAGAAATCTAGTCCACTAGCATTCCAACATAAGAGTAGGCCCATTATAAATGCCACATACTCATGCACTACCAGGGTGACAGGTTGTGCTATGTTAGCAATCTAAACATCAACTTGCATTAGACGGTTACTTTAAGCTGTACTCACAAAATCAGTTCTGCTTCTACAAATGCGCAAACAAAACAAACGTAAATTACATCATGATTCAATAACAAACACACTTTGCCTTTTTTCATTTTAGATATGATGCCCTACAGAGTTTCACTGGTTTAACAGTATGACTACTTTAATGGACTGTACAACTGAAAACAAAAGAACATCATTTTGAAATTTGATCATAACAGATTTTTGAGAATTAAACTACATATACATGAGTACCTACAGCAAAACATTTGAAACTACTCACTGGTAAAATTCAGGATAACCTTTGCAGACATTTTGAAATTTGATCCAAATAGTCTAAATCCAAACAGTCTGATACCAGTGTCATGTTTTTTGTTTTAAACTTTGATGAAAGAATCTGATGCTAATGCAGCAATAGTTTATACAGGCAAGGTACACTGTACATGTACTGTATTTCAATCACAGATAGACTAATGGACCTGAGAATAAATAATTAATCTACTTCTACATTTGATCTCCTTAAAAAGTCAAAGTTTACTCTTCAATAGTTGTACACTGAAAGGGGCAGTTTTGCAGACTAAAAAGAAAAAAGACAAACAAATTTCCAAGCAGGAATCAACTAGTCTGAATCTGCATTATTTGTCAGTTATTTATGTTTCAAAGCCACACAGGGACACACTGTTGTTTGCATTCTTTCTTTCTTCTTCAACAGCATGTTCAACAGCATGTTCAGTTTCATCACTACAAAGCAAAACTAGACTGTTAAAACATTGATATACATGCAGTATACAACTTATTAAGGATGTATATGGAAGTTTTTTCTACATGACCTTTTTTCCTTAGAGATTGGTACTTTATGATGTCAAAACCTTATTAGTCAAAATACATAAGATAATTCTATGGAGTATATACCATGATTCAGGTCTGTATTTAGCATAAGTTATACCACCCTTGCATTTAAGGAAGGTTTTCTCCTTAACCATAAAAGCTATAACCTTACACTTTGAGTGTTTATTTATCAGCATAAGATGACTCCATCAAGCAAGAAAAATAACTCCCAACTGGCATTTAGCATGAGCTGTCTCCTTTTTTAATGCCAATTGTTGGAATTGACATGAGTTTAGGTCACACATTCTCCAAACTGTAAGAACTATTGCTTTGAAACTTTTTTATATTCATCAGCAACCATGAGATGACTTTGCAAAACAGTAACACTAGCATATTAGAATGAATTACCTCCCTTTTTCATTCAAAAACATCAAATTGGCTTTTGCATTCTTATTTTGGTGCTTTGATTTTACTGGGATCAGTGACATGTTTTTTCAACACTGATTCCAGTATATCATTAATTGGAGATTGTTACTGATTGTTTACTTAATTAAAAACCCACATTGAGTAACAAAACCCCACTTTAATGAATGACTATAAGCTTCTGTAATTATTACCAAAAACATGGAGTATGCTGTACAGAAAGAGCAAGTCTAATAAACTCTTGAAGGCTTGCATCATAAAAAGAAGCAACTCTAAAATATTATGAGTTGCTTCAAATCTTGTGTCTCAAGAATTTGAGAAAATCCCCCCAAAATTTGGGTTTGCTTCACTGTATTGTCATTTTTATCCATGGCAACAACACAATTTTCAATTATGTCACCAAAAGTTACGTAAAACGAAACGGATTTGTGCACACATACATCGAAACATCACATGACCACACTCAAAAGGTATAAATAGAGCCACGAAAACGTCGTTGGTTCAGTACATTCTGAAGAGTCTTAATAGTAGACGAAACTAGTCAACGATTCTTACCAGGTTCTTGCTTTTATCGAGATTTGTCTAGCCACTTTTTCTTATTACTAAAAATTCATGTTTTCATACCACTTTCCATTTTGACTAATGGATTTTGAAGTCTGTTTTCACATTGTTCTTTAAATGACAGCACTTCCATTTGAAAACAGTGTAGACCCAGATCAGAGTCTGAGTCTGATCAGAGTCTGCACTATTTGTCATTCAAAATCCTCTTGCAAATTTCACCTTTAAAAGTGTATGGAATCTCCAATTCAATAATGATGAACTATTCCACTTTGAAAATTAGCATTGAAAGGGTTCTCTTTTCAAACATTTATACATTTGTAATGCTGAATTTTAAGAATATATATGTTATTTACTCTGTGTTAAAAGACCATGCTATATCTAAAGGTATGCTATAACCCTTTATTTATAAATGCCTTTTAACGTGTTTGAAGGCTTTTGCTAACACAGTAGATCCAGCTCAGATGGCTCCTGTAGAAACCGTCTGATCGGGGTCTGCTGTGTTGGCTTATGAAATAATATAGACCTGATCTTACAATTTCTCAATGGCCAAAAATGTCTTTGATCATGTTAGTTACAAAATTAATCTAATAATTACACTCATTATTCCTAGCAAATGGTTAAAAACAGCTCCGAAATCAATAACAAGGCGGTTTACCCAACTTTTTTATTGAACCCTTTCCCTAATATAAATGCTTTTTCATGCCTTTGCAAACAGAGTAGACCCAGAAGACCTACAGGGGCCATCTGATCAGGGTCTGCTCTGTTTGTTTTGAAATTACAATAGATCTAACTGTACACTTTCTACCAGTGCCAATACATTCTGTGTACATTGATTATTATAAAAATTTGGATAATACATATCCATGATGTCATTATTTCTTACATGAATATGGAACAGGGAAAGGGTTGATATTTCAATAGATATGATTATGGTATACCCCAATAATACAAAAGCAAATCTATGTTCAAAAGTAAATCCATGTAAAACATAAAAAAGTCATGAAACTGCCACATACATCCTTAAATAGTGCTTAACTTATGTTTGCCATCAATAACATGAAAAATGTGAGTTATGCAATGACAAAAGGTGTCTTTGGGGTTGTGCAACCAGACAATGACCAGACACCTGGTCATCATGTAGCATCAGATCAGGGTATGTATTACTGCAGGCATAAATTTTCAAATTTAGCATCTAGAGTTGGTCTACATTGTTTGCTACTGTGCATTTCACTCACTTTTGTCACTCAATTTGAAGCAAGATTTTTTTATTTCAGGGTAGCTCTACCTCATTTGATCGCATATATTTTTTTAGGAACTCACACACCAAATATCCCTCTCAGGCTGTATGCCATTAGATAACAAAGAAGAAAACACAGAAAAAGCATTTTCTAAATATTAGTTCGATTAGATGTTGCTTTGCAAATGGCTGCATTATGACGTAACTGTGGAGCATATCATATTTCAATAGGGATGAATTTCATACTGATATGAAATGAATCACATAGTTCATATATGACGTCAACTTCCTAAGAACTGTACTGACCTTTCAAATTGAGCATTCCACTCAACATCATTCGTCCGCTATTTGCAATTTGAAATGAAGATGTTTACAAAGGGTAAATACTGTTTTAGGACAGAAATATTTATTTAAAGATGGATTCAACAGGAAGTTGAGAAGAGAGCTCCTAAAACACAATTTAAAAAGTAATTTAAATTTGCCCTTAATCCAGTAAGAAATAAAAAAAAAAGATTCAAATTGAGTGACAAAGGTGAATGAAAAGCACAGTAAGTTGGATAGTAATATACCCTATTTGAACAAACTTAGGCAAATAATGCAGAACCAGGTCAATCAGCTCCTGAATGAGTTGTTTGATCAGGGTCTACACTATTTGCTAACATGTCAATCTAATTTAATTTTACAAAAATAATCCTAATTTGACTGCACAAACTGGTGGAGAAGGGAGAGAGTGTGTGTCAGAATACTTAGGGTGGTAATTTGGGTACTGAAGATGCTGGTAAGTGTCAAGCAGTATAAACCTTGATCAGATTGTCTCATCTTTGGTCTGGGTTTAAACTTTTCCAAAGCCTCCATGACACATTTTCTTGTGACATGACTAATATTATGAATATATTCCTGAAAGCTGAACATGAAGCAAAATCTACTAGTAATTTGGGGTAAATGCTGGCTACAGAAAGATAAAGAAACAAAACTAAATACCTTTGAAATATGTCTCTAAAATCCAAAAGCCAAATAAAAATTACAGTAATTCCTATCAAAAGACTACAACAGAACCTGCTTATAGAAATCATATCATGTATTTATAAACATATGCATCCATAAAAGGAGGTGGTTGCTTAATGCAGGATGAAAATAATGCAAAAACATTTTTACAACAGCTTTCTGCATAACTTTCATTGTGCATTTAACCCATTACCTCAAAGGCTATTTTTAGACCCAACCTCTTTGAATAAATCTACCGAAAAGGAGCTTTAACTAGAGAAAAGGAAAATTTTAGAAGCAAATGCTCTATTTATCACAATGGTTTCACAAAAGCGATTTTTACAGTCGTCAACATGAGGGAATGGGTTAAGCTACCATCTGTCTTAAAACCCAAGAATTTGACTTTCTTTCAACGGTCACTGTAGACAGGTTTTATTGTATAAACAATGTGATGAAAAATTAACCCTTTACTCCATGAATATTTATGAAAGAAATAATGACTTCATGAATATAAATTAGATTGTTATAAAAGCACATGGACAAGGACAAGGAAAGTTTAGCCATGGAAGAAAACTGTAAAATCATACCTATATGTATATTATATCATAAGCAAACAGAGTAGATCCAGATTTGATGGCTCCTACAGGAGCTGTCTGATCTGGGTCCTCTTTGTTTGCTAAGGTGGAGAAAGGCGTATTTATGGAGTAAAGGGTTAATAAACTACTCTACTCATAAGCAACTTAGTTATTAAGCATTGTGATATAATCAAAATTAGAAAGTTCATTTTGTTGTTGCTGTCTTATTTTTTCTCATTTCAATGGGGAGTATTACTATTACTGACTGATTAACGAAAGCTTAGTGCAAATATTGTACACATGAATTAAAGATAAATTTTACAAAAGTTTTGATCCAAATAAGGTGCTGAGTAGCATGGCTCCTCAAGACCCAAACAGAACACTATTCATGTCTTTGAAAAGAAAACCGTGCCCTAGATGACAAGGGCTGTCAACAATACATTATGCAAGTAATGCTGCCTGTAAGCAACATACTGTCCACTACTGATTAAAATGTGTACCAAATTAATGGAATTTGGTCATTATAAAATCAAATTATAGTCTGGACAACATCGGATGGACAGCTGACCTGGGAGAAAGGATGCACATACACCCAACCATCACTGTCAACCCTTTCCTTCATATAAATGCCTTGCAAACAGAATAGACCAAATCAGACAGCTCCTATAGGAGCCACCTGATCAGGAACTACTCTGCTAATGGAATAATATAGATCTGACTCTTCAGTTTCTGTCTGAGCCAAAATGTTCTGTATTCATATGCCATTATAAAAAACAATATGATTAAGATTCATGATGTAATTATCTTGCACATGAATATTGAACAGGTAAAGGGTTAAAACTACTGAGCTGACAGCAAGACTCCACTAAATAGTTGACTTGTATTCATTTCTTACATGAATGCAGCAGTAACAATAGATAACTATCACGAATAACAACTCTGAAGTTGGCTTTTGAGAAATGAAACAAGTATGCCAAACACTGACTACATAGATTATTATTTATACCCGGTAGGTATTTTGTACTCTATGCACATTAACCCTTTCCATGCTCTAAGTTTATTCCAAATTTAAATACCTACTGACAATTCATGAATAAACAATAGTTACAATGAAATATGGAAGGTAGAATATTGTAGCCATTTTAGAAAATAAAGAAAAAGATCTTTCAAATTCTATTTGCAAACAGAGCAGATCATGATCAGACGGCTCTTATAGGAGCCGTCTGATCTGGGTCTACTCTGTTTGCAAATGCATGAAAACACCTTTACATAAAGGAAAGGGTTAAGTCTGAATTAGCAATAACCTATGCAAACAATTTATCTCCAGACAAAACACTGAGTAACTCTGTATTTCATCAGAATAAAAACTGCTTGCCACCCTTATCACTGATTTTCAATTCTGAATATTCATGTGAGAAATAATGACATCAAGGATATAAATCAGATCCATTTTTATAACTGCATATGAGCACAGAAAGTTTTGGTCATAGCAAGAAGATCTGTAATATTTCATAAGCAAACAGGGCAGATATTGATCAGACAGCTTCTATAGAAGCCATCTGATCTGGATCTTTTCTGTTTGCAAAGGCGTTTAAACGGCATTTCTATGGAGTAAAGTGATTACCACAAATAGGAGAAAAATCCACAATGAAAAAATAATGTAGACAACAAGCAACAAGTTTGCGACCAACAATTATTCAGAGTGAATCTCATTACTACAAAAAATACTAATTAACCTTCAGTCTGCTATGAGCTGATGAGTGAATACCTATGCAAACAGTTTGGATCCAGATGAGACGCTGAGTAACTCGACGTCTTGTCAGGATCCAAACTGACACCCTGATTGCATTTTGGTAGACAAATTGATTATAGCTTGATTTTTGAAAATGTAGTAGGTGAGAATTCTGTAAAAATAATTTGCTCAGCAGGCTAAAGGTTAAAAAGCCACAATAATGGTAAAGCAAAGTGATTATTGCAGTTACACAATTAAAAGCTTTTGCACATCACTTTTAATATACACTGTTGGCAAATTCATTCACCATTTTACAGCAAAAGTTACCAGGCTTCTAAATAAACCATTCACCAACAAAGCATAATGACAAAAGCAAATACAGTGTAACTGTAAGGATTACAAAAGACTGATAAACCTTAACCCTTTACCCTATACAAATGCTTTTTTATGCCTTTGCAAACAGAGTAGACTCAGATAAGATAGCTCCTGTATGAGCTGTCTGATCAGGGTCTGCTCTGTTTGGTTGTAACATAATATAGATCTGGTTCTAAAGTGTCTGCCAATACCAAAACATTGTGTTCAAATGCTAAATATAAACATTCAGCCAAAATACATGTATATTCATAATGTCGTTTTTTCTTACATGAATATTCATGAGGGAAAGGGTTAAGTAAAATTTTATACAGCAGAACCTCTCTAAAGCACCAATAAGCATGTGCGAGTTTAAAAACATAAAGCTTAATGCAGACCAAAGTAATGCAGAAAGCTCATGAAGTTTGTCCGGCATTAGGCTACCATATACCCTAAAGATAGAGAATTACATGCATGTATAACAATATTAACTATTCATTTAAAATTTAATCAGGATTCACACTGTCGCAGCGTATTTTTTACAGAAAAGTAATATACTGTGTGTACTTTAAATCTGAGGGCAGACAATAACCTTTCTCAGCATACTAAAACAGAAATATTTTCTACCCTCCTTCACTTACCCCAGAAGCTCCTAGCTTACTGGATAAACATTCAGAACTCAACACATCTCCCCCCTCTGCTTCCTCATCCTCTTCACTCTCCGTGATATACTGATCATCATCATCATCATCATCATCACGCTCATAGCCCAGCTCGGTCTCCCCATCAATGTCAAATGTTACAGCATGGTGGTTAGAATTACTTTCGATATAGTGACCTTCTTCTTCCCCGTCATAGGAATCTGTGAATGAAAAATGATTTGCTCACTAGGAAAAGGGGTCCTGTTGCAAACACTGTAGACTGAATATCAGCGGTGTGTCTCCAATGCAGTATTTGGTCAGGGTCTGCACTGTTTGTCAGTCATAAGGATGTGAGATACTTTGTTCTCTATTTCTCCATACAGTGTAAATTTTGATCAGATACCTCATCATAGACTCCATTTCTGATCTAGGTCTACATTGTTTGCAATGTAATAAGAACCCTATTCTCAGAGATAGGAATCATAAACAATTTGCTTGCATTTTAATTTCATCATTATGCTTTTCAACCATTGTCCTACTGTTAAATTAAGTCTGCTTCACCCTTTCCCTCATACAGAGTAGACACAGATCAGACAGCTTCTGTAAGAGCCATCTTATTAAAGCCTACTCTGTTTGCCCATAATAAATATGCCTTTACAGTTTCTTCCAATACCTCAATATCCTGTGTACATATGCCATTATAAAAATTCAACTAATAAACCTTCATGATGTAATTTTTTCTTACATGAGTATTCATCTGGGAAAAGGTTAAGCTCTGGTCTTTTGAACTGTTTACTAACTTCAGATTCATTCAAACTCTTGAATAACTATTGAATTAGTGTCAAACAGCCTGGGCCCTGATCAGATGCCAAACAGACCTTTGATCTGGGCCTAGACAGTTTGTGAATGCTGATGCACTCATTTCCCACATTTAAAACTTTAAGTAGGAGGTAACAGAAGTCCTAAGAAAAACCTTGATATGTAACTACTGTCCTCTAACACACTACTTATCCCTTTCCCTGTTCAGTATTCATGTAAAAAATAATTACATCATGAATATTTACTAGCTCAATTTTTATAGTGTAAACTTTTCAAAGGAATTTTTAGCTTTAACAAAAACTGTAGAAGCAGATCTATATAATCATGTCAAAAGCAAACAGAGTAGACCCTGATCAGATGGCTCCAATAGGAGCCGTCCGATCTGGATATACCCTGTTTGCCCCTCACCTCTCACATATAGTAAGACATACTATTAAATATACAAAGAGAGAAATTGCCTCTAATAAAAGATGCCACAAGGAGCATATGGTAATTTCATCATACTTTCATTAAAATCAGTAAATAAGTGAAGGAGGAGAATTTGAAACAAAACACATACAATGACAGAAAAGCTGGATGATCAACAACTCCATTCCAGTACACATCCATCCAATAAATTCTTTGTATGGAAAAATGAGCATATTACATTGATATACAGTAAAATCAGTCACAACTCCTGACCTAATGAACAATCATGTAAACAAGAGCTATGTGCGGCGCCAACACTCGTCTGATTTGGTGCTTGTCCAGCTAAATTAAACATTTTTGAAAAATATAAAGGCCCATAACTCCATAATTTTGAAACCAAGAGTTATGGTTCTTATGTAGGGGCCTTCCCTTCATTGAGATCTACTAACCTATCAAGTTTCATGTTGATACCTCTTATACTTTTCGAGTAATGAGCTACATTAAAGTTTACATGCCGATGACAACAACAACAGCGACACCTATGACCCAGTGATCACAATAGCTCGACTTTTCTTCAAAACAGACGAGCTTAAAATAATGATATCCTAATATTTAGCTGAAGTTTTATAATGGTACATGGGAGAACTGTAGAATAATATCTATACAATACCATAAGCAAACAGAGCAAACTTGGATCAGACGGCTCCCACGGGAGCTTTAAGATCTGGGTCTACCTTGTTTGCTAAGACATGAAAAGGCATTTCTATCAGGTAAAAGGTTATGTGATCATTGAAAAGAAATCTAATTCTGTATCATTAACCCTTTCCCTCATTTAAACGCCTTTTCACACATTTGCAAAAGGAGTAGACCCAGACCAGACAGCCCCTATAGGAGCCGTCTGATCAGGGTCTGCTCTGTGTGCTAATAGATCTGTTTCTTTACTTTCTAGAATGGCTACAATGTTCCACCTTCCTTATTTTATTATAACTATTTTGTCCATGAATATTTAGTTGGTATTGAAATTTGGAATAAACATAGAACAGGAAAAGGGGTTAAGGCAGATGGTAATTTATTGCAAGACAATAATTAAGCAGCAAAATTTCTAGATTACTTTTGCCCTGCCTGGAACAACTGTCTGCTTCTTAGGCTGTTATGTTTGATCAGTAAAGGGTCACTTCAAACAGGTTTTACTGTAACCTGACCTCAGAAAAGTTTATCATTTTATTTACCACTATCATCTCCATCTTCTGGTTCATCAATTGAGTCAAATGCATGAGGCTCCTCAATCTTTGACACTAGCTCAGCAAGATCTGTGAAGTATGCTAGTCTAGGAACTCGGGGCTAATAAAAACAAAATATGAAATATGAACATGATTATGCTAACAAAGTCTACTTTGGAAAGCTTTCTACTACAAATTTATTTATCAGGTATATGAAGTTCAACTGTATATGATTCACTTAAAACACATTGAATATTGTTATATTATTATTATATATACAGTAAAACCTCTCTAAACCGGAATTCTAGTAAAGAAGATATTAGATACTTTCAGGCAGGTGGCTGCTTAATGCAAGGTGAAAGTAATGTAGAAAGCTCCTAGTGGACCTTTCTGTATGACTTTCACCCTGAATCAAGTCACCTGTCTCCAAGACCGATATCTATACTAAATTTAACGTTTGGTTTAGAGGGGTTTTACTGTATATACATTTATCATGCAATGTCACCGAATACAGTCACTTCCTACTAGCATAATATTTTTCACGTCGATGCTGTATTTTGTGAGGTATAGTGCATGTGTACTGACCCTACTGGAATGCAAGTTTGTTTCAGCCAATAGGAGGAAAACAGAAGGACGAAAAAGGCATAATTAAACATAAACATCAAATTAACACATTTTCTCACCTTTGTCTCAACTATCTGTCCATATAAAAGGATTAAATCAAGTTTGTTTATGTTGTAAAAGTCGATGACGTCGCTGAATGCCAATATGACGTCACGTAATTCGTACTTACATGTATTTTCATTCAGGGGACGAAACCGCTTTAGCAATCTTTCTTTTTCTTCATTTTCTCCATTTTTCTTGGAGTTGCATGTATAAAAGAATTACTATGCTAGTAGTTTGGAAGTTAAGCTGTATTTTGGATTGTCAGAAAAGTAGTTAAATGCTCGCCAAGGCTCGCATTTAACAACTTTTCTAACTCGCCAAAATACAGCTGAACTTCCAAACTAATAGCATAGTAATTCTTATATATGTGTACATGTATTCCTATTAATATACATCTATGTATTTTATGTTCAGTCTATGTAAGAAAACCTTCATGCTGATTTCATTCTTACATAAAGTTCAAAACTGTTTTAATAATTAGTTTCAAAGTTTGTCACCAAAAACCTAACAAGACAAGAAAAAATACTCAACATCATTTTCCATCTTCATAGAGCCCTATGGGAAGTATGGAATTTATACAAATGCCATTGGATTTATTCTCATATTCTGGATATCTCATCCAGAAAGTAACCTATTCAGCTGTGATGTCCTCTTACACATTGTTTACCACCCAATAAGACTGACATTTACATGTCAAGTCATTTAGAAATCTTTAAAAAAGAACCTGTCTAGATAAATATCTTAGAAACTAAACTGTACCCATAGGAATACAGATGATCCACTTATTGATCACTGTGCATATGTAATATGGCCATGAAAAAGGTTATACATTATAGTGTTGCTGTGTTTATATCATAACCATACTCCTGGTGTATAAGTTCACATAATGTAAACTTTCATGAGTTACGCTAAACAGATGGACAAAAATTCTAAATGCAATCCCTCTCCCTCTGTTTAAATTAAGAAGCGGAGTCAAAACTATACACAATCAGTTCAATGTTTAATGTCCACAAACCTTAACCCTTTACCTGATGAACATTTACGTTAGAAATAATGCCACCATGGATATTTATAAGATGAACACAGAAATCTTTAACCCTTTCCTGCATATATACGCCTTTCTACGCCTTTGCAATCAGAGTAGACCCTGATCAGATGGCTAATACAGGAGCCATCTGTTCAGTGTCTGCTCTGTTTGTTTATGAAATAATATAGATATGGTTCTACACTTTCTGCCATGTCCAAACGTTCCTGTGTCCATGTGCTAGTATAGCAAATTAATCTAATTATTCATGACATCATTATTTCTTACATGAATATTCACGGAGGAAAGGGTTAATATACCATAAACAAACTGAGCAGACCTGATCAGATCTGGGTCTACTCTGTTTTCAAAAAGATCAAAAGGTGTCTCTATCAGGTAAAGGGATAAGCAAGATATTAATTCTGCAAATGGTTTAGGTTAAGATGTAATGCCCAGTGACTTGATGCCTAATTCAGATCTATATTGTTCGATTTTTTTTTAAATTTTAAGCAGGTGAAAATTGTGTACTTAAAAGAGTTGACAGAGATAAGAGTATAAATGTCCTTCAAAGGATAAGTTGGCTTACCGTTTCTACTTCTGTTCTGGAATGCTTTCTGTCAGAGACCTGTTTGTTATCAGTTTTGAAGAGCTTGTTGATAAGTCCTCCCTTCTCCCAACCACCAAGCATGGTCTTGCCATGATTGTATCCAACCTCCTGACAAACAGTAAGACATACACACATATATTCAATAATATGTTCAGTGGTGACTTCAACAAGCTTCAACAAACAATTTAAATGAGTCAACCCTTTCCCTCATAATGATACTTTTTCATGCCTTTGCAGAAAGCGTAGATCCAGATCAGATGGCTTCTGTAAGAGACGTCTGATCAGGGTCTGCTCTGTTTGCTAAATGAAATTAAATTGATCTTACTCTATTGTTGCTACCAATACAACAAGAGTGCTTGGAGGAACACATGTGACACCTGCTTGCGAAAATCACGCGTTTGGCAGGTGACCGTCTAAACCAGGTGTAATATATAGTGTTTTTCATTGGGAGGGTTCTGTAGTGGCCACTTACAGCAGTGTGGCTGCTGATACAAGGTGACCGCTGAATCAGGTTAGACTGTATTTATAAGCTGAATTTGGCATATGAACATTATTATTGGATTATTGGTGTTTAATAGTACCATATGTAGAATCACAGGTGCTAGGCGTGTGGCCATTTCACAAATACTGCTTATAAATACCTTCAAATACGTTTAGACATCATAACTTGACATTATAAAAAAAAGAAAAAAAAATGAAATTTTTTTTTTTTTTTCGTATAATATATTACTATATAAAGGTATGTAACTAAATGGTCCAAAGTGGCAGAAAAAATGCACCAACTACATTCCGCGTCTTGTTACGACGTCAATTTCCGCCCTATTTCAATCAAATATGAGTCAATGCACGCAGAAATGTCCAGTCTTTCAAATATACACCATTGATTGCCGATCATAAGCCGAAAAATTACTGTTTTGAGACGATAAACTCCAGCTTAGATTTAGTCGACCGAGTCACTACCGACACATACATGCACATTTTCACCACTGATGACATCGAAAGTCACACTAGATCTCATAATATGGTCCGTTTCCCACTCTCATTGAATAAAACTAACATAACCATTCAACTTACTGTCGATGTCAACCTCAAAGTTACTACCGGTTCTACGAAACTGAAGAGTTTTCGAAACAACCCGCGGCTGTCAACATTCGGCCAGCCATGATTTTCGTGACCCGGAAATGCTTGAAGCGAAGAAGCGACTGGTGCCCGGCAGACCATTTGACTACTATGAAGCAGGTAACAAGTGCCCTGTAAACATGATTACTGGTGCCCGGTTTCTGTATAAAACACCCTGTTAACCCTTTCCCTCCTATAAACACCTTTTCACGCATTTGAAAACAGTATAGACCCAAATCAGATAGCTCGTAGAAGACCAGGATCTACTCCATTTGTGCCATGATATATAGATATAATTCTATACCATTCGTCGAAGCAAACATGCCCTTGAAAATGATAAAAATTAATCTAATAAATATTCATGGTGTTACTTTTTCTTACATGATTATTGAACAGGGAAATGTTAACTGGAAAATAAAAGGCAGTCGACGTATACATTTTTCAGTCATATGCTGGACACTATATATGAAAAATAAATTAACACATATATTATAGAAAGCAAATGATTATAAAATAATCAGTATAATTACCAAGTAACTATAGTCATTGTTCCTAATATATATATGAAATGAAGGCTGTCATTAAATTTTAAATAGAGCTAGTTCTCTCTTTTTTTCAGTCTTATTAGAATAGAAAATCTAAATTTTGGGCGAACATAATCAGCAGTTTACAGGGCACTTGTTACCTGCTTTATAGTAGTCAAATGGTCTGCCGGGCACCAGTCGCTTCTTCGCTTCAAGCATTTCCGGGTCACGAAAAATCATGGCTGGCCGAATGTTGACAGCCGCGGGTTGTTTCGAAAACTCTTCAGTTTCGTAGAACCGGTAGTAACTTTGAGGTTGACATCGACAGTAAGTTGAATAGTTATGTTAGTTTTATTGAATGAGAGTGGAAAACGGACCATATTATGAGATCTAGTGTGACTTTCGATGTCATCAGTGGTGAAAATGTGCATGTATGTGTCGGTAGTGACTCGGTCGACTAAATCTAAGCTGGAGTTTATCGTCTCAAAACAGTAATTTTTCGGCTTATGATCGGCAATCAATGGTGTATATTTGAAAGACTGGACATTTCTGCGTGCATTGACTCATATTTGATTGAAATCGAGCGGAAATTGACGTCGTAACAAGACGCGGAATGTAGTTGGTGCATTTTTTCTGCCACTTTGGACCATTTAGTTACATACCTTTATATAGTAATATATTATACGAAAAAAAAAAAAATTCATTTTTTTTTCTTTTTTTTATAATGTCAAGTTATGATGTCTAAACGTATTTGAAGGTATTTATAAGCAGTATTTGTGAAATGGCCACACGCCTAGCACCTGTGTGTAGAATCAGACCTATATAATTCAATAAGCAAACAGGGCAGATTGATCAGATGGCTCCTACTACAAGAGTCATCTGATCTGGGTCTACTCTGTTTGCAGAGGTGTGACAGAATGGGTTAATCAGACAAACCAAGATTCTAATAAAATGTCACACATGTAAATGAATACATTAAACTTTGTTTGGCAAATGAATATCTTTTTCTGTCTCTTCACTTGAGAAATTAGACTGTTGACATGCATGTTGTGCCCATAGTAATACTACTCACCACAATCTCGTCAAACTGTCCAAACTGCAGTGTACCATATCTGTCTATTGGGGGTCGGATGTATTCACAGTAATCACTGTTTTTCACGATCTCCAGCTGCCTCATACAGCTGACATAGGCAAGCCGAGACTGGATCTCTTGCATGTCAGGCACCTGCATCAATAGGAGAATATCTTGCACAGTCCAAGGGTCAATCAACGTTGATAAAAAAAAAAAAACATGAAAATCTACCTTCATCTTCTTATTCAACCAATTACAAGGAATAAGCCCCATATATTTGCAAGCACTACAAAAAACAGTCTGGAGAACTAAATTAAGACGGCGTGAATAAAGGAAGGAGGAACCAAATTACAGCCAGGGCATAAACATTGCAAGTGCACAGGCCCCAGTTTCACAAACAGCCAGGGCATAAACATTGCAAGAGCACAGGCCCCAGTTTCACGAACAATCTAAGTAATTACTTAGCACCAGGCTTAACTTATTGTAGGTATTACACTTACATATAGAGGAGATATGTGAAATAATTTTGTCTAAACATGAAATCTTCTATTACATTTTTAAATTGAAATGACGATTTTAATATGGAACATCTAATTCAACCCAAAATGAATTTGATAAACTTCTTAAGTCTGTTACAAATTCTTAAATATTGATTTTGGTTTAGATGTACTTGAATTGCATCTACAAACAGATCGACAGACAGAGTGACCTAAACATAAACACACTACTTTGTTGATGCGGGAAATAACACAACAAATGTTCCCAAACCATACATGTGAACATGAGGCAGCGGCTCACATAATACTAACAATATGGAACTTGAAACAATATTCAGTTCTGTAAACAATTAACATTATTCACTTGATCATATGATCAAACTAGGGATTTAATCCTTTGAATGCTGAATATTCAAGGCAGAATGGACCACTGGAGTTTAACCCTTTACTCCATGAATATTCTTGCAAGAAACAATGACATCATGGATGTTCTTTAACTGATTTATGAACACCGGAAATTTTGGCAATGGCAAAAAGTGTAGAATCAGATCTATATTATTCCAAAAGCAAAGTGAGTACACCCTGATCAGACAGATGCTATAGGGGCCATCTGATCTGGGTCTACTCAGTTTGCAAAGGCACAGAAAGGCGTATTTATGGAGTAAAGGGTTAATAATAGAATCCATTCAGTATGAAAGGCTTAAGTTGCTAGAACATTTTGAATGACAAAACATGCAAACCCTGATCAGAGCCTCTGATAAGAATCTACACTGTTCGCAAATGTCAGTACACTTGTTTCCCCATTCAAAGGTTTCAACAGTAAAAGCTAATTCATTGGCAGTATAATCAAAATTCGGTACAAATACATCTAAATTTTACCCTGACAGGTTCTGCCCATGGGTTCCAGCGTTTCCATAGCAACCACCAGCCTGACAATTTATCACCATAGTTTGTAAGCTCCGAGTCATCAATACTGCCAACATCCACTGCAAATATTGACTGGGCACCAAGATTTCTCATCACATCAGCTTTAAAGAAAAACATGAACACATCAGATGGACACTATGCTAAACTAATACCAAATAAAAGATAATTATGTTTCTTGGAAAAACAGGCAAGATACACACTTTTTGCCTAAAATAGACATGTTCACTTGTTCTTTAGAACTCAAATGGAATACAGCAAGAATAACTAGAACTATCACTGAAGGTGATTGATACCCCCACCAACCACCTTGTCAAAAGATCCAATGACTTCAATGCAAAAGACAATAGCTCAATTATCCCTTCATCCACACTGTCTTGTGGAAATAAAAAAATATAAGTCCAATCAAGGAATGTCTTACATCAAAATTATGTAACACACATCTACATATCATTATAAATGCATATGCAAAATTTGAGGTTCAATGGTGAGGAAATGTAAAAGTAGTACTTGAGAAGTTATGCTCTGAACAAACAAATGCTTACGAAAAGTAACAAAGGGGAATCAATCTCTCAAAAAAGAATTTAGAGTTACAGTCCTTGTTGACTGCACATCCTCTCATCACCCACTTTCCATATGTAAAGTTTCACAGTTGTACCTATAATACTTGAAGTTATGCTCCAGACAAAAACATGCTTCTGAAAAGTAACTAAGGGGAATAACTCCCTCAAAAATGAATTAAGAGTTACATCCCTTGTTGACTGCACATCCTCCCATCACCCTCATAATGTGTAACAAGTTTGAAAACAATATCATAAACAGGTTTCAAGAAAATAGCATGTCCCAAAAATATGTCCCAATTAAGAGACAAAATATGAAGTTAAAAAGGGGCATAATTGTGTCAAATTTTGTGCAAGAGTTATGAAACATGGAGACAAATGTCCCCACATAACACTTATAACATGTATTAAGTTTGAAGGTGGTATCAATAATAGTTTTCAAGAGAAAAGCAAATGTCCCGGAAAAACGCGAGTGACGGACGACCGACGGACGGACGGACAAGGTGATTCCTATATAGACCCCATCACAGGCGGTGGGGGTATATGATGGGGGTATAATTAAAAGATATAAGATGGGGGTATAATTAAATTATCTATTTACTTATTTAAAGTAGATATAACACAAGAAAAGGATGTCGACACGACATCAAACCGGGTTTTCCTTCACTGTTAACTGTGTACAAAGCTCTTTATCAGATACCCCTGCTTATCATGTATAGTCTTGCCTAAGTCTATGTCTTGCGTTGGGAGACCACAAAAAGGAAAAATTGTGCTTACAAGAACGGACAAACAGATGCACAGAAGTAAACCAGTATGCCCCCTACTTTATAGCGCGGGTATACAAATCCCTGACAATATGCATATCTACATATTGTGTCCTTGCTACAAATAAGGTTTTATGAAATTCTGTCGAACAGTTTGAGAGGAGTTGCGCTTGCAAGGATAGGTTTAAAAGTTCAAAGGGGCATAACTCACAGAAAAATTGCAGAAGAAAAAATCCCCAACAATATGCAAATCTACATGCTACATGTACTTGCTACATACAAAGTTTTATGAAATTCTGTTGAACAGTTTGAGAGGAGTTGCGCTTACCAGGATACTTAAGGTCAAAAGACCTAGTGATTTCTAAGTTCAAAGGGACATAACTCCAAGAAAAATTGCAGAAGGAAAAATCCCCAACAATATGCACATCTACATATTGTGTCCTTGCTATAAACAAGGTTTTATGAAATTCTGTTGTACAGTTTGAGAGGAGTTGTGCTTACAAGGATTGGGTCAAAAGACCTAGTGATAACTCCCAGAAAAATTGCAGAAGGACATACATGTATCGCTGACAATATGCACATGTACATATTGTGTCCTTGCTACATGCAAGGTTTTATGAGAATCTGTTGAACAGTTTCAGAGGAGTGACGCTTACAAGACTGGCGGGCGCCCGTGCCCATACGGCCGCCCGCCCTCCCGTCTGCCCACCCTCCCGTCTGCCCGCCGTACATCACCATTTCAGTAACAAAATTTTCCATGGAACACCCGGTTAATTAACAAGCTAGGAAAAAAACAAAATGTCCACAAGCAGCATGTCCAGTCCTAGCTTACACAAATTCAGAAAAACTTAAAAGGGGAGATAACAAATGGGTGATGCTAGAATTACAGGATACTAGAATTATGGATCATTTTGCAGATTATATTAAAGTTTGTCAAATCAAAATAAACTTTTATCCAGTCAAAATAGGATTGACACATATAATAACAACTATGTCCAGCTGATCGCAAATACAATCAAATTTGAACACAACTAATCACTGGTTTCATGGTATCATTGAAAGCTGAGGTGTTAATTCAACACTAGAACTGCTTCACTTACTCACATCATTACATACAATCAAAAACAGTCAGGTATCTTCTGGGCTTTGCAAACTGTAGACTAAGACCAGATATAGTGTTTCCTTTAACCCTTTCCCTGTAACATCTTCATGTAAGGAATAATAACCTCATGAATATTTATTAGATGGATTCTTATAATGATATATGTACAGTTGTATACAGGAGTTTTGGGGATTGGTATAAACTGTAGAGATCTATTATAATTTCATATTAAGCAAATAAGACAGACTCTGAACGGGTAGCTCCTATTTTGGTATTTAAGCAGAAAATGTAGAATCAAGGTTAAATCTGAAAAAAGCTGATTTTGACAATAAGTCATTTCCTTCAAAACTAAAAGAAGGTATACTTATGCATCATGTAGATGAACTGACTTGGGGAAACTTGAAAGGACAGGGTTAATAGTTAATGCCACTTTTTTCCTTATAACCATGCACTATAAGCCCTGCACTAAACTACTACCTGTCTTACAACCCCACAATTAGACATCTTTGAGAGGTATCTTTAGAAAGGTTTTTCTGTACCTGGAAGGTTGTTGACATAGCCTCCATCTAGCAGCAGATGCCCATCCACTGGATCACACAGAGGTGGGAGGTAGCCAGCAAGAGACATACTGGCTCGCACATACCGCCACAGGCACCCTAAACATACATAGACCATCAATGTAAGAAATTTGATGCCTCAAATTTTATAACAATTGAGTAGCTATGGTTTGTTCTAATGAAAAGAGATTTAACTCAATTGTTACTGTATGCATAGCATAACCATGAGTATGGTGCAAAGTTCACATAAAAAACGCAAACCCTAAAATTTATAAAAACGTGTCATGACTCTATGACAAATAATTTGAGAGTTCTGGACAAAACAAAAGAGTAAGTTGGGTAATATGACAGACAAAGGTAAGCTAAATAAAAATACCTCTGCCTTTTCAGAAGTCAAGTGGGGAAATAACAGTTTCATGACAATTTACATGGATAAATATATTATCAATTTACCCTTTACTCCATCAATATTCATGTCAGAAATAATGAGTATGAATATCAACCAGCATAATTTTTATGACAAATTGAACAAGGGAATGTTTATAGCAGAACCTGTAGAAATACATTTCTATTTTATCTCTAAACAGGGGTTGTTTGATCAGGGTCTACTGTGTTTGCATAGGTGCCAATAAACATTTCTCTGGAGTAAAATTTATTGACTTAACCACATTTTAATGCATAAATCTGTCAGAATGCCAATACATTCTAATATTAAGCTTCAGAATCACCCGAACTACATAAAGAAATACACTTTGAAAAAAATCATATCAATTGAAAAATCCAAAATTAATTTGAGTTGTCCCCTTTAAGGTACATATTTTTTAAAATGTTTGCCAACTTTGTAGATCCAGACCAGATCAAGGGTTCAAGTTAGTGTCCTATACCCTTAAGCATTTGCAGTACCTATCAACCAGTTGACAAACAGTGACGACCCTGATCAGATGCCACATCAATGATGTATGATGGCTGATCTTGGTCTGCAATGTTTGATGCTTTCTAGTGGCATGGTTCATGATTTCAGTGAGACAGAGGAACAATGTTATCTACCATGTGAATGCACTCTCATCTGTGATGAGTTCAGATCTGTGGTGACACAGAAGTAGGGTATCCACAAGTCTTCAATCTGGCGCTCCTTGAACGTCTCCTCAACGCCCTCATTGAAGGAGGCACCTGCCAAAAAATCATAAGTCTATCATAAAGTAATATCAGGGGCCACTGCAGTTATTCATAACAAAAAGGAGTAATTTTAGAATTGCTTCATGAATAGATGAATAGTACAATGTATTTTGTCTGATTACAGAGACAGATGAAATATCTGAACTTCCATGTGCCAGATGAACATACTTTCTCCAATCATTATGTTATGGATCATGGTAGCGTAAATTTTCACAATACTTTCAAATTTATATCTTCATGTTATTTCAATTGACATATATCACAAACAATACACACTTTACACATATACAGTAAAACCTCTCAAATACAACTAATCAAGAGAAGTGTAATTCCGGAGTTTTAAAACTGTAGTAGATTAATCATAATGCAAGACAAAAGTTAGGCAGAAAGCTTCTATACATACTTTCTGCATTACTTTTGCCCTGTATTAATTTAAGCAATCACGTTTTAAAGATTCTTATGTTCATAAATTGGGTTGTCACTTTAGCGAGACTCTACTTTATTTATTTAATTATGATGTGAAGTCTGCAGTTGGTTTCTTACCTGAGAACATGGAAGCCACTGGATAGGTTAAATCAAGAATTTTCTTTGGTATTGAGGTCATACCCTGAAATGCAAATGCATTAATTGAGACAGGGTATTGAGGCTTTACTTTACACCTACCTTTTTAATATTTTCTAGAAATAAAAATATTCCAAACAATTCTCTTGCAACATTCTGAAACATACAGAAGTCTCTATTGTTTGACAAAACAATATTCTCCATAGCTTTGTTTCAATATTCCACCTTTTCCCTCATATATATGGTTTTTGGCAAATTTGCAAACAGATTAAACACAGACCAGACAGCTCCGATAGGAAATGTCTCATCAGTCTGCTCTCTTTGGTTATGGAATAATTTAGATCTGATTCTGAAGTTTCTGTCAAAGCCAAAAACTTGAGTACACATGCCAAGTACGAAGCCAAGATTAATGTTTCAGACAGACAAACAAACAGACAGAAAGACAGATGGTCATACAAACAGATGGTCATACAAACAGACAGGCAAACCAGAAATGGTGTCAAAGCCACCTGATGCTCGCCTGTTTAAAAGTTAAGTCTAAAACGTGTCATATTGAACACAAAAAAAATCATTCAATTTTCAATTTAAACTTAACTGCATCAATATCACACCCAAAAGGCAACCAATATTATAGGAATTTAAAGATTTTTGCAAACGAAGGTGAAAGGTCAAAGTCAAGGCCACATGGTAAAAACATTGGTATGGTTGAGTCTTAAGACAGGAAATATACATACAAAGTATGGAAGCCCTACGCCTATTGGTTCCAATGTTATATGCATTTAAAGGCTTTTGCAAAAGTAGGTCAAATGTGAAGGTCAAGGTCAGAAGGGCAAATATGTTTGCATGGTCATACCAAGTATGGAAGTCCTAGATATATTGGTTCCAAGTTAAAGGCACTTACATATTTTTGCAAAAATAGGTGAAATGTCAAGGTCATATGGTAAAAAACATTGGTGTGTTTGAAAAAGTCTTCAGACAGAAAAGATACAAACCAAGTATGGAAGTATATGCATTTAAAAACTTGCAAAAGTAGGTCAAAGATCAAGGTCAGAAAGGCAAACATGTTGGCATGGTCATACTAGGTATGGAAGCCCTAGATCCATTGGTTCAAATGTTATAGGCATTTAAAGATTTTTCAAAGGTCAAGGTCAGAAGGGCAAATAAAGTTGGCATAATCATACCAAGTATGGATGTCCTAGGCCTATTGGTTCCAATAATATAGGCATTTAAAGATTTTTTCAAAAGTAGGTCGAAATTCAAGGTCAAGGTCAGAAGGGCAAACAATGATATTGTTGGAAAAGTCTTAACACAAGAAAGTTGCATACCAAGTATGGAAGCCCTAGGTCTATTGGTTCAAATACTATAGGCATTTAAAGATTTTTGCAAAAGTAGGTCAAAGGTCAATGTCAGAAGGGCAAACATATTGGCATGGTCATACCAAGTATGGAATCCCTAGGCCAAATGGTTCCAATAATATAGGCATTTAAAGATTTTTTCAAAAGTAGGTCGAAAGTCAAGGTCAAGGTCAGAAGGGCAAACAATGATATTGTTGGAAAAGTCTTAACACAAGAAAGTTGCATACCAAGTATGGAAGCCCTAGGTCTATTGGTTCAAATACTATAGGCATTTAAAGATTTTTGCAAAAGTAGGTCAAAGGTCAAGGTCAATGTCAGAAGGGCAAACATATTGGCATGGTCATACCAAGTATGGATTCCCTAGGCCAAATGGTTCCAATAATATAGGTATTTAAAAAAAATATTCAAAAGTAGGTCAAAAGTCAAGGTCAAGGTCAGCAGGGCAAAAATTTTGGCATGGTCGGAAGGGTCTCGACAATATGAACCTTCTCACCAAATTTCAGCATCATAGCACAAATATTAAGTTTTATACCAACCCGTCCCAAAAACTTTAACCTGGTGATTTTTGGCCCCACAAAAAACTTTGTCCAAAACATGTCAAAAATTGAATAAAATTTAAAGACATTTTTAATGTTTAACTTCATAACAGTAATATTTGACCCCAAATGAGCCTCCATACAAAATTTCAACATCCTAGCACAATTATTAAGTTTTAAAACAACCTGTCCAAAAAACTTTAACCTAGTGATTTGTGGCCAAAAGGACTAAGTCCAAAACATGTCAAAAATTGATAAAATCAAAAAATATTTTTAATGTTGAACTTCATTACAGCAATATCTGACCTCAAATGAACCTCCATACAAAATTTCAGCATCCTAGTACAAATATTAAGCTTAAAAACAATTTGTCCAAAAAACTTTAACCTAGTGATTTGTGGCCAAAAGGACTAAGTCCAAAACATGTCAAAAATTGATAAAATTGAAAAATATTTTTAATGTTTAACTTCATAACAGCAATATTTGACCTAAAATGAACTTCCATACAAAATTTCAGCATCCTAGTACAAATATTAAGCTTTAAAACAACTCGTCAAAAAAACTTTAACCTTGGCCACGCTCACGCACACGCTCACGCTCACACTCACGCTCACGCTCACGCTCACGCCGGGGGTATAGCATAAGCTCTACTGTTCTATGAACAGGCGAGCTAAAAATGATATGCTCCTATCAGGATTGGGGGGGAGGGGGGGGGAGGGGGGATGGGGGGGGGGGGGGGTTGCCCAAAAAAAAAAAAAAAAAAGGTACAAAACAGGAAACTTAACAAAAGATCAACTACATGCTTTTGTTCTGTTGTTTGCTAAGGAAAATCAGACAAACTTAAGTGAAGAATGCCAGTTAGTAATTTAAACAACAAGCCACATACCATGGACCATTCCCTGGCTCTCTGTACCAGTCTGGTGTAGTTCACCTCCTCGCACCACAGGGCTCCGATGAAAGATCCAATACTAGTTCCTCCCACTATATCAATGGGGATTTTGGCATCAGTCATAGAACGAATGATTCCAATATGAGACAGACCTCTGTAAGGAAAATTGATTGCACTGACAGGCTTAAACACATTTTTAAAAGCATGTTGAACCCTGCGTTTAACCCTTTACTCCATACATATGCCTTTGCAAACAGAGTAGACCCAGATCGAACAGCTCCTGTAGGAGCCATCTGGTCAGGGTCAGCTCTGTTTACTTATATAGATGTGATTTTACCGTTTCTGCCCTAGCCAGAAACTGTTATGTCTATGTGCTATTATAACAATTAATTTAATTAATATTCATGATGTCATTATTTTTACATGAATGTTCATGGAGTAAAGGTTTAAGAATAGGTAGCCAAGGGCTTAGTGTAATACTCTTGTAAGTACATGTCTGTATGGTCAACCATGAAACTTAATGTCACACTAGTATCAAGATGTTTTGACATTCTAAGCATGTTTTCAAAAAGAAATGGAAATCAGTCTGCCTTAAAAATTTAAAAATTTGATAATTTGGTAATTGTTTCTTTTTAAGATAAAACAGGACATTTTTTACTAAGCATTTGAAATACAGCAATACCCTATACTTGAACATGAATGATATTTGCTTGAAATAAAATACTTGGCTAAAAGTTTTAATGCTCTTTAAATCAAACTCAAAAGCTTAGCATATTCAGTTTATATCTTAATTCAAAATTAAAGTTCTCTAGACTAATGACAAACAGGAAGTAGAATAATAATAATAATGTTCAGAAGATGCTATGAACCTCCCTTACCAACACAGTTTTTAAGCTATGGAAGCTGGGAAAAAACTTCATTTTATTTGTATTTCTTTCGTATTAATTCGAAACTTCTTTTTACAAATGTAAAGTTTTTGTTTTTATTGCCTACCCCACTGGATTGTTTACTAATAATCACATACTATTTATAAACTATTTACAATGTATATGGTTAAACATACTTTTTTAACCATTTTTGTTTTTTGTTGGTTTTTGATTACTTTTTGGCTGTCTGTTAGAAATCGTTATTTTCCATTCTATGTATGGCTATGATTTGGCTATAAACTATCAGTAAATGATGTATCTAGAATAACAACAGTATGCTATTTCATTGCTACATATTCATACCTTGCTCCTCCACCACCTAGTACAAGTCCAATGGAAGTTCCCGTGAGAAAGCGTGCCAGCCGACTGACGTCTGACATTCTGTCCGCCTCTGTCTTCATAAGCTCCTCATACAACTCCACCTGTAATCAGAAGCACTGACCTGTAGTAAGCTACAAATACTACTATGACATTTGCAAACAGGCTGTCAATGAGTCAACCGCTGATATTTTCCATGTAAATTTTCATTTCATGGTACAATTCTGTCCCATTCTGCTCCCAAATGGGAGCCATCAGGTTCCTCAGACAAAAATAACTAGAGGTTTTTGTCGAAAAAACGGATGTCTCCCCTCTAATAAAAACAATATGTAAAGGGAAATCACTAAAAATGTTATGGTCTTGATGAATGATACTTCCCCTCATTATGCGTTTTCCACACTACATTTTTCAAGAAGAAAATGATAACAGCTGATAACTCCAAATATACTGATACCAGATTTATGGCCCTTGTGCATGACACTTACTTTCATCATGCTCTTTCCAAAAATAAAATGTCGTTCCAATAGCATCAGTCGAACAGGAGTTATTGATCGGCCAAAACATGTAACAAAGGGCAATAACTCCAAAAGTATTGAAGCCAGAATTATGGCCCTTGTTCATGACACTTTCTCTCATCATGCTCTTTCCATGTATGAAGTTTCAATACGATGGCAAGAGCCATGTAGGAGTTATCGTCCGGACAAGAAAGAATTAAACAAATGTACAAGGGGCAATAACTCTAAATTTATTGAAGCTCGAGTTAAGGATCTTATGCATGACACTTTCTCTTATTATGATCGTTCCATGTATGAAGTTTCACTCCAATGGCATGTGTCACATAGGAGTAATCATCTGGACAAAAAATTTTGATTGTTTTTACAAAGGGCAATAACTCCAATATTAGTGAAGCCAGAGTTATGGACCTTGTGCATGACACTTCCTTACGTTATGATCTTTCCATATATGAAGTTTCAATCCAATGGCATGAGCCATATAGAAGTTATCGTCCGGACAAAAAAGTGTGATTTTTTTACAAAGGGCAATAACTCCTATATTAGTGAAGCCAGAGTTATGTACCTTCTGCATGACACTTCCTCTTGTTATGATCTTTCCATATATGAAGTTTCAATCCAATGGCATCAGGCATATTGAAGTTATTGTCCGGACAAAAAATTATGATATTTTTTTACAAAGGGCAATAACTCCAATATTAGTGACGTCAGAGTTATGGACCTTGTACATGACACTTCCTCTCATTATGCTCTTTCCATATATGAAGTTTCAATCAACTGGCATCAGGCATATTGAAGTTATCGTCCGGACAAAAAATTATGATATTTTTTACAAAGGGCAATAACTCCAATATTAGTGAAGCCAGAGTTATGGACCTTGTGCATGACACTTCCTCTCGTCATGATCTTTCCATATATGAAGTTTCAATCCAATGGCATGAGCCATACAGGAGTTATCGTCCGGACAAAAAAGTGTGATTTTTTTTTACAAAGGGCAATAACTCCAATATTAGTGAAGCCAGAGTTATGGACCTTGTGCATGACACTTCCTCTCATTATGCTCTTTCCATATATGAAGTTTCAATCAACTGGCATCAGGCATATTGAAGTTATCGTCCGGACAAAAAGTGTGACAGACAGACGGACAGACGGACAGACAGACAGACGGACAGACGGACAGACGGACGGACAGACAGACAACTCTCACGAAAACAATATGTCTCCCCCATATAAATATGGAGGGAGACATAATGAAATGTTTTGACATCTACATGTACATTGAAAACTTATACTATAAGCTCTTGTTATTGTAAGCAAGATTTACAGAGTTATGAATACATATGATAAATGTCGTTAAAAAAATAAGCAAGTATTATAAATTTGTCAGATATTGTATTCCTAAAACCACAAACTTCAAGTATACAAGATTTACAGTAATGTACTTGGCTTACTGATTTGTGTTGTGAGCGTTTACTGAAAACCCTGTTAGGACAGCGTATATGATGATGAGATGAACACCAGCCACGAGCATTAAGCCATTCCACTGTGCCCCTTGGGTAATCAGCATCCTCTCTGTGCAACAGCACCAACTCCTTCTGGGCTCGGACATCAATAGTCTCCATCTGCTGCTCCAGCTACAATGCCAGACAAATTTCATATCAACACCCGATGGTTTAATCCCTTACTCCATGAATATTCATGTAAGAAATACTGACATTATAAGTATTAATTTACTCATTTTTATTTATAATTGCATTTCGAACATGGAAATTTATTTTATGAAAATTTCTGCAATATCAGATCTATAGTATTTCATATACAACAAGAGCAGACCGATCAGCTGGCAACAGCAATCTGATCTGAGTCTACTCTGTTTGCTAAAGTGTTAAAAGGTGTATCTAAAAAGACTATGGAGTAAAGGGTAAATAACTAGAATTGACGAACAGCACACAACAATACTAGAAAACTTTGACAAACGGATCAAACTTCTATTAAATAATGTATATATAAATGTAAGATACACCTGCATAATAGACTAATAGTGGCATACCCTTTCGAGGTGACTTTAATACATTCTGATCTATCAACTGACCTCAGTGGGAATAGTGATATATTCTACACCTGGGATCTCTCTCTAACTCTCTATCTTCTTCTTCTTTTTTAGGTTTTTTAACAGTATTTAATATTATTTATTCCCCTGGTCATGATGACAACAGTGGTGCAGTGGTCTAGTGGTAACATGCTCGACTACCAATCCAGAGGTCCGGAGTTCATATCCCCATCCCTCCTGGAAATGTTTTAGACACTTTTCAGTGTCTTCCACCCGCAAGAGGTTGCCTCCTCTCCAACCAGGGGTTAAAATGAGTACCTGTGAGGGTCACTAGCCAGTACTGCGGCTGCATGATTGCGCCAAATGTTAGCAGTGCTCAATATTGTAGGCGAATGGCTCAATGACCAGGGGAGTAAATGTACAGTCGGCTGAGCGGTCATTCAGACTGAAAGTAGACTATAACTAGGTACTTTAGTTTTTTTTTACTTTTTGATTTCAGTCATATCACGATGTCCAGCTAATTACAGGTGGAGGAAGACCCCAGAGGTTCTTCTATGCACTGAACAAAAAGCATTGTTTCATGCACAGAAGAACATCCAGGTAGAACTACAAACCTACTGCAAGCCAGCTGGAAGGCTTCCTCACATGAAACAACCAAATGCCCAAAGTGGATCTGAACTCAATCCCACAGCAGTGAGGGGCTAAGCCCCCACATCTGAGATCTCCACATATGGTATACAATATTGATGTTCAATGTAACAAAACAATTTTCAGGGAATATGTTTTATACCTTACATAGAATGTACCTTACATACCGTGCATAGAAAAATTAATCACTCAAGAAATATTTACTGATTCAAAACTCTTAACCCCTTGAATGCAGGAATGGAGTACATTGTCATTTGCAAAGTGTAGACCCAGATCAGAGAGCTCCTTCAGGAGCCCTCTTGTAACGGTCTGCACAGTTTGTCACTCAAAATTCTTTCACAAAGTTTACCCTTTCTTACTGTATGGACTCTAACCAATAATCAATGATTATTTCACTCTGAAAATTCAGCATTAAAAGGTTGATGGGATCAACATATCTGAATGCAGTACCATAGTAACAGTGTCGTACCCACCTCACCAACTCTGTGATCATTTCCTGCCAACCCTACTATTAGTATACAGTCAGCCTGACGGATACACATCTTGGTCCAGCGGGTCATGGAGTAGTCACACTGATACAGGATCACACGGTGGATGTCCTCCTGCTGGCCCAGCCAACTGAACAGGCGGAATTCATTCACACTGAAAATACATATTCATCAACATACATATAAATATTCATCTCTTGTGATTTAGACTAAAATACGGTGAAAACTATTGCTATCATTCAATATGATTACATGCCCCTTAAAGATGTATGCTGCGCAAATTTCCGCAAATTTTGCATTTCAAACTGATTTCAGAATCAGAATCTATGTACCTAACACTTATTTAACACTAAACAGCATGGTTAGTAAATGGTTGTTTGTGTCCAATTTTTTTTTAGAAAAATGGATTGCTACGGAAACTAACAGAACAGCGTTTGCCATTGGCAGGAATCTGTCATAAGATTCTAATTTACATACCGGCAATAATCATTCGATTTATATGTAGGCCAACAACCAGTGTAGGCCATTACACATGTGATAACAACCTGATTGATATTCAAAGTGTTGTTCCGAAATAGAATCGGAGTCGTTCAGAACTTGGCCGAAGATGTCCACTGATTTCCATACAAAATCCCCGTTTCTAAAAAGGAGGCTCCTTTTAAAGAATTTAGCAATATTCAGATAACGATAATATTTAGCTGAACAAATATATCCTGTCGGAAAATTAGTTGTAAGCTTCTGGTGTTGATTGGTAATACGAAAAATGCGCATAATACATCTTTAATTGGGATATTGCATAAGTCACAGTCCTCTTATGCTCTCCCATTTTAACTACTTAATGGTGCTAGTCTGAAATAAAATAAAAAATAACATCTAAATCTTATAATTAAAACTTTGAATAAAACTAATTGTACACTGTTGGGTATAGTATAATAACAACAAAAATCCCAATACAAACACCTTTCTGAAAATCATGCACACAACTCCTTCCACAACTACAGGTAATTCCAGTTAAATCAGCCTTAATCCAGATGAAACAATGATTAACCCTTTACCTGATGAATATCCATGTAAGAAATGATATCATGAATACTAATTTGATGAATTTTTATAATGGCAAATGACCACATGAATTTTTTGTCTACGGCAGAAAGTTAGATCTATGTTATTCCAAAAGAAAACAAAGCAGAGCCTGATCAGATGACTCCAGCAGGAGCCCTCTATTCTGGGTATACTATGTTTTTAACCCTTTCCTCCATATATACACCTTTCTATGCCTCTTAAAAAGTCACCTGTTGAAACCATTGTGAGCAAATGCTCTAATTATCACAATGGTTTCGAATTACAAAATTCTAAAAATTTCCCTTTCTCTAGTTAATGCTCCTTTTCGTTAGATGCATCCACAGAGGTTGGATCTAAAAATAGCTTATGGAGGAAAGGGTTAAAGGCTAAACTAGAAAATTGTATCTGTAGGACACAGTGATGCCCCCGTGTGGGTGCTTGCCTAGCTGTACGTAAAATTCCTAAGTCATTTGACCTTGACCTTGGGCTTGCGAGCAGCATGGGCTGGGTGTGCAATGAAAGTATGGATGGTGTTTAATGTGTATATGCAATACCATGGCAATAGCTACAGTGGTTAGGGAGATATAAGACAATGAAAAAACTGTGACAAAAAACTGCACGTAAATGTGGCAACCAACTGCACGTAAAATTTCCAAGTCATTTGACCTCAAACTTGGGTTTGCCATTGCATGGATGGGGTGCCAAATGATAGCACAGATGGTAATTGATGTGTATGTGAAGTTTCATGTGTATAAGTGGAGAAATTACTGACTTATAACACTTGAAAAACTGTGACATCCAACTGCACCTAAAAGAGTGACACACAGACAGACAGACAGACAGACGGACGGACATGTGCAAAACATAATGCCCCCTGATTATGGTCAACGGGGGTATAAAAAGGTGTATCTATCAAGTAAAGGGTTAGCATTGTGTCACATCAGGATACAAAAATATTGACTCTGACATTGTTTTATGCAAAGGAAATATTATAAAAAAAAATTATTTTAAAATTGGAAAGAAGAAAAAAAATGGCAACAAACTAACTGTTTGTAGGATTAAATGATAACAAGAGAACTATAATTGTCTAAATCACTCATCTGGGTCTAAATATAATTGGGTCAAGAAATACAGTATAACCCTCAATATCAGATCCTCTGAAAGCTGGAATCACCTCATAACTGGATGGAAATCTTGAGTCTCATTTTCAATGCTTCTTTTTTAAAAACTCTTGAATACCCGAAGTTGAGGTCTGAACAATTTAACAAGTAACACTTTAATACCAATCGACTTTGACTGGGAAAAAGAAATTCATTGTTATAGTATATTTTATGCACACCCATTCTCAATGTCCCTAAGTTAGAAAAAATAAGTATTATATACAGCTAAAGATGGTACTATGAAAGGGTAATGAACAAAATTCTAATAATCATAATTCTCAAACCATTAATCTCTCAACACTAGAATGATTAGCCATCTCCAACCTTATTCGGTTTAGATGGACACATGGGTGGGGGTGGGTGGGCACAATCCTCCCTCCTAGCAGGCATGTTTTCACCATTTGTAGTATATAACAAAATTCTTTAAACTTTGATGCCATATATAGAAAATTACCACTGCCCATTGCAACCATGTTTTTTATACTATCTAAATATTTTCAAGGACTATGTAGATGATAAAAAATGATTTAAAAGTGGACCTTTAGTTTCTGTCATGATTTTCACTGTATTTCCATCCATACAGAAAAGTTCAATATATAGCCATATATGGAAAACTGCCTCATACAAAGTGGCAGTGTCATTTGAGGTATGAAAATAATTTTAAGGACCAGTAGCTTCTGAGAAGATTTTTAAAAGTTTTACTATATAGCCATATATGGTAAATGAGGAAAACCCAAGGCAAACAGTTTTTGTCATACATGTATACAATAAATCATAAAAAAATGCTAGATGGTCAACCAAGATAAAAAAGATTTCAAAGTTTTCACCCTGATGCCATGGCAACCACAATTCTGCATGGGTGGCCTATATTTGAAGGCATTTGGTAAAATAAAACATCACAAGGATCATTCCAGTAAAGTTTAACTGAAAAGGCCTCATAGTTTAGGAAGAGAACATGTTCTTTAACCCTTTACCTCACAGATACATGTACACCTTTTGATGACTTTGCAAGCAGAGTAGACCCAAATCAAATGGTTCCTGCCGGAACTCATAAAGCCAGTATAAATATTTGATTGATATTCATGATCATACATGTCATTGTTTCTTAAATGAAGTAAAAGGTTAATTGTCGATGATGAACTGCAAATAATGGTAGATGACTGACACAGCACTATCCCAACAGCTCACTTTGATACTTTAAACCTTTCCCTGTTTAATATTCAAAATAATAATAATGACATCATGAATATTTATTCGCTGATTTTTTATAATGGCGTATGTACATAGGATGTTTTGGCCCAGGCAGAAACTGTAGAGTCAGATCTATATTATGCAGTAAGCAAAAAAAGCAGACCCAGATCAGATGGTTCCTTCGGAGCCATCTGATCTGGGTCTGCTCTGTTTGAAAATGCATGAAAAGGCATTTATATGATGGAAAAGGTTAAGCCAGGTGAGCTCATTTTTAAATGACCATTTGGAATCACAGTACAGTTCTTGAAATCTATCCTAACAATGATGTTCCATTGCTTTCTGTCTGATAAACATTTACTTTTGCCAAAGTATTAGTTTTCCCATAATACTAACCAGTCATTAAATCTCTAATGTTGTTTCACTGCATATAAAACTTGTAAATATTCAAATCTGATGCTAGCAACATGAAGAACCTGAATTTGTGTTGTGAAAAAAGTATCTTTGTGGTGACAAACAGTCTGGACCCAAATAAGACCTCAAAACATTCATAACTAAATTCTCACAACAAGCGATAAAGAAAATGCCAGTATTATAAGGTATCAAGCATCATACAAACTTGAGTAGCAAAGAAATTTAACTCTTTATTTGTTGCATAATTAAAACTGAACCCTGCCTTTCTGAATATTTATCAAACAAAATATTGTATCAGACTTTCTCATTGAAGAAAATGATTTTTATGACAAACAGTGCAGACACCAATCAGAGGGTTCTCCGAGGAGCCTCTGCTCTGGGTCTATACTGTTTGCAAAGGTCGCACTTTAAGTATTAACTTGGACATGCAAATTAAATGTTCCATTAATGATGCCAAACTAAGCAGATGCATGCCTATTGTACCAAAACAATCATTTGCATAAAAATAAATTTATACATGAAATTAAATCTTCAACATTCAAGTACATGTAGTATATATGTGTAATTATAAATGTCATAAAACACATCTTTTTCAAATCAATAAATTTTAGCCATCAAATCTATGTTGTTAGAGGTATAATTATCTATTGGTGTAATATAATAAGAGTTATATGCCCCTTAGTTCCTGAAAGATCCTAAATTTATCCTTTGTTAGGTAAATATATATTCCAATATTCAAAGTCCATGTATAGACTTAAATGAAATACTAATTTTCATGCAGGGAGGAGTAAGCTAGAATGCAACTTGAAAACATCATCCTCATTCATTTTGTCTGCTTTGTCAACAAATAATATTAACCCTTCGCTTGCTGAATTTTAAAACACATTTCTCCTTCTTTACCCATGCCCTGTTGTATAATTACATATATCTTCACTGTGTACAAGTATTTCGCTGTGCAATCACTGCCATGGAGTGCACTGGTTGCACAATCAACTTGTAAATAGTGCAGACCCTGATGAGACAGCTCCTGCAGGAGCTGTCTCATCTGGGTCTTCACTATTTACAGGTAGGTATATTGACGCGAATAGCAAGCGAAGGGTTAGTACCATGTCATTCTAGAGACATCAGTTGCAAAATATGTAAAAAAGTAAGCACACTATTATATCTTACAACACAGAAGTTCAGAAGCAAAACATTACAAAATTGTTTATAATAGTTATTAAAAGCTGCACAATATTGGGAGACTCACTCCAATGGTTCATCAGTCTCAGCACTAATATCAGACTCTTAAACATCAAATTATTATCAAAAGAAAATATTGCCTATTTCAACTCTTAACCCTTTCCCTGTTCTATGTTTATTCCAAATTTCTATACCTACTGAATATTCATTCACAAAGTAGTTATAAAGAAATATGGAATGTGGAATATTGTGGACATTTTAGAAAGCAAAGGAACAGATCTATCAAATTCTATCAAACTCCTCTAGGAGCCATCTGATCTGGGTCTTCTCTGTTTGCAAATGCGTGAAAACACATTTATACATGTATGAGGGAAAGGGTTAAGGAATACCATTCTTCTAGTCATTTTAACTCTTCACACACTAGCAGCAATCTTGTGATAACCAAACAAACAGTATGCATACAGAGGAGATGCTAAGTAATTTAGTATCTCATCAGGGTGCAAAACATTTGACACTGATCTACTTCTTTAGAGAAATGGGAGAAGAAATTTGCTGCGAGAATTGTAATAGACAGTAATTTTTACAGAAAACAATTGTTTAGTATGTGAATATTGAAATTTGCAACTAATGAGGCCAAGTAAGTCAGCTTCTCATTCGGATTTCAAATTTCCTTAGAATGCCAAATTTTCAAACTGGAACTTTCTGTCGTTGAAGGAAGAACACAAGACTGACTCTGATGGGAACATTTAAAGCCAGAATAGTGCTTTACTACCAACAATACTGGAATTATTCCATTACATGTATTTGTATCCGATAGGTAGAAACACTGTAGAGTCTGATTCTATGTCACTTTCATAAAATCTATTTCATTTCCAATGAAATAAGTTTGTTATCTGGATGTTGAAAATTTACATTATGTTTAAATATTCAATGTGGAAATAAATCCTGTTTAGTACAGAACAACAACAGACTCAGCAATCTGCTTCTGAACTTTAAATGCAGTTACACATATGCTCCATTCAGCATCTGCCAAATACACAGTCTAGTTCTGGTAAAGTATAAACCTTATATAATTTCTATAAAAAAACAACTGTTCAAGATCAGCATATTGAGACCTACTTTGATTTCTTCAATCAGGGCTTAGAATGAAATAATGACTTTTTATTTAACTAGGTGCCACTGGCAGCATGTCAAGCCCTAGTGTAGACAAAAAAAATCCAAAAAAGGAAATCATTCAAAAACAGATGATGCTAGAGTTAATGTATGTGATACACTGTCTGCTAATGACTAAGGTATGTGTTAAATCCATCCATGCAAAATTAAAATTATGGCCTCAACAATAGCTGCTGGAAGGAAAGCAAGCTTGTCTATTCAAAGAATTTGTAATTGTAATATATATTAGACGTTGAAGTTCAGGATGATATTGATGTACATATAAACAAAATGGCCACCTGTTCATAAAATAATGTAATGTTGTTTTATCTCATGGTTTGGTGCACCTAGGGTATCGTGTCTTTAACCCATATAGTCAAGTTGAAAAGAAAATAATTAAAAAATGGGTGATCATAGAGTTATTGTTCTTGTCTGCAAAGCATTGTCTACTTATTACTACTCATGACTAAGCTATATGCCAAATTATACTGAAATCTGTCTATGGAAATAAAGTTATGGTCCAGAAAACAAACAGACCCACATAATTATAATCAACCGCCATTGTTAAAATTGACTGTAACCAAAAACAGAAAGGAACAGCTAAACTTACTTCAGTGTTCATCCAGTACATTCTGGTTTTAATGAAACAAATTTGAAGTAGTAAACAGTGCAGACCCTGATCAGAAGACTCTTGAAGAAACTCTCTACTATGAGTCTATACTGATTAGTTAAATTAGTCATTTCCTATATACAGAGATGCTGCCCGAGTTCTTACCAAGAGGGGGAAATCCCCCATCACTTGCAAAATAAGGGGGGATTTTCCATAGGGAGGGAGGCTTGCTTCTAAACATGTAACATGAATATTTACCTAGTTTTTTGAAAATAGTCTCCTGTTTTTCTGTTCTCTCCGAGTTCCAACGCTCTAGATCTATTAAAATCAAAGTCAGCTGGCCTTCCACCTTCTATCTCAATTTTCTTCAGTTTGTTCAACCATTTTTAAAGTAAAAGGATTGTTTTTATTATACACAATGAACATTTCATCCCCTCATCTATGTTTTTTACCAACCACGTGTAGGTTTTCAGGCATGTACTTTGAAATTTATGCTCCTTTTTTAATTGGTTTTGGGTAACTTACACGGCGGTTCAGACGATTCAGTACTTGATGACTCGATTGGAGTTTGTACTTCACTACTTTTATTCCCATTTGCGTTCCCTGGGGCTGCCGTGGGTTTAAAAAAGTCCCTGATAGTTTTTCTTTTCGACATGTTTTCGGGTGTTGTCTGCATCCAGGATATTGCGAGCTATTGATCAATTGCTACAGCAAGCTGGCATTCGGAACACGTTCTAAAAATAGTCGCTTGGGAATTTCGCTTACACAAGTCGATAACACAGCTTCGAACGTGTATCGCTATACCTGCTCCAGGGAAACAGGCGAGTAAACCTAATTGAAAACAGGAATTTAACATGCATTTTTTTTGAGTACACGATGCAGATAAAATAGCCGGGAAATACATTTGTTTAGTGGGATTTTGCCAATTATAATCGTCAATTTGCGGGCCACCAGACGAGAAATGCGTGAATCCTGCTATCCCACAGGCTGGCAGCATCTCTGTATATAGCTCTATTATTACAAAGTTCTTGCTTCCTAAAGTATTTGTGATTGTTTTTTCTATGTCCTTTTGTACTGTCCCTTTGTACAATACACAATAAGAGTGTTCTGCACTATAATTGTTAACTACCCTTTTAACCCTTTCAATGCTGATTTTTCAAATGAACTATTTTGAAATTCAACAAGATATGACCTTTGACCTTGATGTATGACCTTGATTTTAATAAAAGGGGTGACTTATTAAGGAACTTTGGAAACTTTTTTAGCAATAATCAATTCCTTGGCTGTTTGTATGCGTACCCTTTTTTGTTCATCTGTCAATAGATGGGGTATCCATCTGGCAGAAATCTTTTGTACTTTCAAAATATGCTTCAGAATGAAATGTACTCTCGATAGTGAAATGCCAACAGCTTTGCCAATATCAGGAACGGTGTATCAGCCATCACTTTGTGTGATTTCCCTATCTTTTGAGAGACATTCTTCTTGCCTGTTGCAGTTACAGGTCATCCTGATTTTGCAGCATCTTTAACAGACTCTGTGCCTGTGTGTAGTTTCTTTCTCCGTCTACGAACTGTTTCATAAGATATGTTATGGGACCCATAAACTTCCCCAAATTCAGTTAAAATCTGCTTTACCGAATGACTGAGTTTTGTACAAACTTTTATGTACCCTCTTATTTCTTCAATATTCTCAACCATTTTTACAACAGTGGTCAACGAATGGCCCTATTGAAATTGGGATTATTTTAAAACTGTGTTGAACAAAATATACACTGACATACCATTGTAAACGTATTGAATATAGCTATCCAGGTGTATCAATATCGTTGAAATTATTGTGCTGTTGTACAATACACAATAAATATCAAACAACCCTCGCAGTTAATGTCCATGGGTTTCTTACCTGTCTAAAGCACCTGTTCCAAGCCATCTCTTGACAATGTCACTGGTAAACCTAGTCACTGGGCCTGTTTAAGAATGTTAAAGGTTTTGATATGAGCCAAGTCAATAAAAAATGACAGTCAAAGTATATTTGAATGCATATATACATGTATGTAAACGGTATAGCAGACATTATCATATTACAACTTTTACAATATTAAATGAAAAATAGAGATGTTTGCAAACAGTTTATGATTCTGTACATTGAATGTATGTACATTGTATGCATTGACAGAAATCAAAAAGTAGTTTGTCCTTTTCAAAGTTAAGCAAATGCCAAACTGAGGATATTACCATGTGTACTATAATTTTAAATCTACACCTAACATACATTATAAAGTATGTTGGGGATATATTCAGGGTCAAATTCCCCAATAACATGTACTTTCAGAGGTATTTTCCTTGACTGTATTCTGAATTGCAATAAAATTACCGTGTGTGCCATGAACTTTATTAAACCATATTGCTTTAATGAATGAATTGACTGTTTAATCAGAGGACCATGTTTCCCATCTCAAGATTAATCTTCAAACATTTCTGGCAGGTGCCAATGATGAGGTGTTATTTTTAAAATAAACAAGCATTTACTTGGGGAAAAACACACATTCAAATTAGATTGGGAAAAAAATACACTCAAATTTTGCCCTTAGTTCTCCATTCACAGGTGCTGAAACAAACTCTTATCATCTTACTCAACTCATGAACAAGAAAAAACATATTGCCATAGGTGTCTTTAAAGTATTCAAGAAAAACAATTTGTATTCTGATCTTGTGAATGGAAACTGAGTGTATAAATTGCAGGAATTTTCATTTCCTCAGCTTCCTCATTACCCAAGCATTACATTAATCTGCCTGGGATCTCAAAATTATTACCAATATATGGTTTATCAATATATGACCCATTCCAAGAGATAACCTGTAATAATGCATTACAAACAAAGTAGATCCGGACCTGCCACAATGTCTCCTACACAGCCACCGATCTGGAGTTCCAGTTTTCAGAAGTAGAAAAGTACTGCTTCTCTATTCAGTCTAAAACTGAATAGCCATGATCAGCCATGATCTGCCACCAGGATGGAGGACTAATCTCATTCTATACAGCTACAATAATTACACATCACTTTTTTATGGAAAGGTTCATAAATACAAAAAGATAATATAATGGTCTTACCTATAGCTTTGAGTGCATGCTGCAGCTCCATGGTAAAGTTGGTCAGTGGTACATCATTTGAAGCTGGGAGTATGGCCACAGTGGACAGGTTGGAGACTGAACCCCTTGACTCTACACTACCGGTAGCCATGTTCTCTGAATACAACAAGAAACTACAGTTGTCACAAAATATCATCACGAGAAAGTATTATTATTATTATTATTATATACCATATTTATATAGCATTTTTTTCATACATTATAATACGTTCAAAAGTGCTTTACAATTATAAACAAAAACAACCACACAACAAAACACACAAATAAGAGCAACAAGTAAAATAAGGACGTTATAAGAACCTACAGTTTACAACATGAGAATGTTAAAGGTGCCTTGAATCAAAGTATTATACAATTATTAAGACAGACATAATTACAAGTAAAATGGGCATCTCCGCAGTTATCTAAAAAAATAAAACTCTATCCAGTTAAGAAATAAAACTGATAATTTATATATATTAAAAAAAAAACCCACTCATTGTCCATGTATCTGTATGAAGAAGTGTGTTTTCAATGCCCTTTTAAAACTTTCTAATGATTTAGAGTCTCTGATTCCTTCAGGCAGCGCATTCCAGAGCCTGGGAGCAGCAGCTGCAAAGCTCCTGTCACCGAACATGACTTTGCTGTTTCTTGGTACAATGAGTGTAATGGCATTGTTCTTGGATCTCAAGTTTCTTGCTGGCGTGTACACGTGCACAAGATTTCTGACATATACAGGACACTGATCATGCAAAGCTTTATATGTTAACACAAGTATCTTAAACTGAACTCTAAATTGGACAGGTAGCCAGTGAAGCTCCTTCAAGATAGGAGTTATATGACTATGGCGAGCAGTCCTGCTAATAAGTCGAGCGGCTGTGTTTTGAACGTTTTGTAGTTTGCTCAAGATCATTTTTGGGACGCCTTGTAGAAGGGAGTTACAGTAATCCAGGTGTGATGTTACTAAGGAGTGCACCAGTGACTTTGTGACATCAGCGGTTAAGTACTTTCTAATGTGGCCAATTTGTCTAAGTTGCATATAACAAGACCAGCAAGTATGAGTCAGTAGAGTGACTATATGTAATCACAGCTGAGCTCTATGAAACATCATATGATACCATGATTGAAATTTGATAGTATGTTACACAGTCTCTTGATCTATTTTCTCATGTTTCAAACAAAGATTGTACATTCAAATTCACTTTCATCTCAAGGAAAATTTATAAAATACATACAGTAAAACCCACTTGTACAGATATTCATGGGACTTTGAAAACAAGCAGGAATTGTCAACTGTAACACTCAGATTTTTCAGCAGACATCGTTTTTATAACAGGCTAAGGGTTAGTAAGATGATAAGAGCTACTATAACTGCACATAATTATTGCCTGAATTTTGCCTATTAAGTTATAAAAGTGGGTAAATATCCCTATATCATGAATATCAATTGGATTATTTTTTTACCACAGGATGTTTTGACCAAGGCAGAAACTAAAGAATCAGATCTATATAACTCCATTAGCAAACAGAGTAGACCCTGATCAGACGGCTCCAATATTTTTTATTACCGAGGGGCAGTTGTCCGGGTTGCCAATTTTAGCAAGGGGCAATTGTCCGAGGGGCAATCGTTTGAGGGGCAACTGTCCTAAGGAGCAATTGTCCGTACCCCCAGTTCTAAGCACCACACTACCAAGTCTACTGTGGGAGGCTCAACACATGTATGACAGAAAGCCAATAATGTTTTCAGGCTTAATAACTCAATGTAAGAAACAATATTGAAATGCAGGGTTTAAGAAACTAAACTGAAATGCTTACGCGATATCTGAAGGGGGTCTTTGTTTCTCATGGTGCCTATTAGTCTCTGTCCAAGCAGGTGTATAAGCCTTGTAACCACCTGTGGGAACTTCCGCTTGATCACATTCAGCAGCTCGGATGGTAACTTGGCTAGTTCTGTGTCTCTGAACACAAAAGAGTATAAAAATTTAAAATGGCATATGAATACAAATAATGGCAGAAACTGTAGAATCAGATCTATATTATGTCATAAACAAACAGAGCAGACTCTGATCAGACAGCCCCTACAGTAGCCATCTGATCCTGGTCTACTTTGTTTGGAACGGTGTTAAAGCTAAAGGGTTACTTCAATTCAATATTCTTTTTTTCTCAATTCAGTATGTTATTGCATTAAATATCAACAAAATGCTTAAAGCAAACAGGAACATGATCTTATTGTAACAATCTGTTACAGAATACACTTAGTTCCTGCACTTAAGGGTTTGACTTTTCTGCACTTAAGGGTTAAAAATCAAAGTAAGATAAGCGTCTATTATATGATAAGAGACCTATCATTGGCTAACCACATACCTGACAGCTATGCCTGTAGTCACCCTCTCTTGTTGTGTCAAAACTTCCACAATACCAACCAGTTCTCCTCGGCCATACTCCCCAACCATCTCTTTCTTCCCTCCTGACAGTGTTAAAACGGTCCTAAGACGACCTGTCAACACTATGTAGATGGAATCTGAGTAGTCCCCTTGTCTACAACATACAGTAATATACAAATAGTACAGTTCTGAGTAGTCCCCTTGTCTACAACATACAGTAATATACAAATAGTACAGTTCTGAGTAGTCCCCTTGTCTACAACATACAGTAATATACAAATAGTACAGTTCTGAGTAGTCCCCTTGTCTACAACATACAGTAATATACAAATAGTAATCTGAGTAGTCCCCTTGTCTACAACATACAGTAATATACAAATAGTACAGTTCTGAGTAGTCCCCTTGTCTACAACATACAGTAATATACAAATAGTACAGTTCTGAGTAGTCCCCTTGTCTACAACATACAGTAATATACAAATAGTACAGTTCTGAGTAGTCCCCTTGTCTACAACATACAGTAATATACAAATAGTAATCTGAGTAGTCCCCTTGTCTACAACATACAGTAATATACAAATAGTAATCTGAGTAGTCCCCTTGTCTACAACATACAGTAATATACAAATAGTACAGTTCTGAGTAGTCCCCTTGTCTACAACATACAGTAATATACAAATAGTACAGTTCTGAGTAGTCCCCTTGTCTACAACATACAGTAATATACAAATAGTACAGTATCTTATCATAGTTCCCTTTTCTACACAACAAATAAATATAAACACAGTATGGTACCTTTTGAATGCCCACTTTTCAAAAATACAATTAAACATACAAATACAGTTCATTATTATAATCCCCTTTTCTACGCAACACATAAACTTACAGATAGTTTGGTACATTATCATGGTTCTACCTTACACGTAAAACATAAGTAGTACAGCACATCATCATACTCTCAATCCCAATGTCTATATCACCCATAAACAATTACATACATTAGTATGATATACTACCATAATCCCCTGTCTCCATCACCCAATAACATACCATTGGTATGATATACTACCATTGTGCCCTTGTCTCCATCACATATAAAGATACCATTAGTATATTGCATTACTGTAGCCCCCTTGTCTACACCACATATAAAGATACCATTAGTATAGTGCATTCCTGTAGTCCCCTTGTCAACACCACACATAAACATACCATTAGTATATTGCATTACCATAGCCTCCTTGTCTACACCACATATAAAGATACCATTAGTATAGTGCATTACTGTAGTCCCCTTGTCAACACCACACATAAACATACCATTAGTATATTGCATTACCATAGCCTCCTTGTCTACACCACATATAAAGATACCATTAGTATAGTGCATTACTGTAGTCCCCTTGTCTACACTACACATAAACATACCATTAGTATATTGCATTACCATAGCCTCCTTGTCTACACTACATATAAAGATACCATTAGTATATTGCATTACCATAGTCCCTTTGTCTATGCCACATATAAAGATACCATTAGTATATTGCATTACTGTATTTCCCTTGTCTATGTCACATATAAAGATACCATTAGTATATTGCATTCCTGTATTCCCCTTGTCTATGTCACATATAAAGATACCATTAGTATATTGCATTACTGTATTCCCCTTGTCTATGTCACATATAAAGATACCATTAGTATATTGCATTACTGTATTCCCCTTGTCTATGTCACATATAAAGATACCATTAGTATATTGCATTACTGTATTCCCCTTGTCTATGTCACATATAATTATACCATTAGTATAGTGCATTACTGTATTCCCCTTGTCTATGCCACATATAAACATACCATTAGTATAGTGCATTACTGTATTCCCCTTGTCTATGTCACATATAAACATACCATTAGTATAGTGCATTACTGTATTCCCCTTGTCTATGCCACATATAAACATACCATTAGTATATTACATTACCATAGTCCCCTTGTCTACACCACAAATAAAGATACCATTAATATAGTGCATTACCATAGTCCCCTTGTCTATGACCTCTTTACAGAGGAAAATGTGTGCTTGAAAAGTGCAGTTTACTCTGTTTGCAAAGGTGACATTGCAAAATGCATCTCTATGGAGTAAAATATTAGAATCTTTCATTCACTTCAAAATTGTTTCAATAGTAGTGTTACCTGAATAGAGCTCTACCTGCCTCCACCATCATCCAGTCTAAGGCAAAGTCAATTTGTCTGACAAAAGGTGTCAGTCTAATAAGCGTTGTAGAAGCCACATTCAGAACAATAGATGGCTGCTCTCTCATTATCCTGTAAAGACCGACATGCCACAAGGATGAAAACAAATCATGATACAGAAGAACCTGCCTTAAGTGACCATCAAAAAGAAGGTCTAATTATGGATCTGTAAGGAAGGTGGTAGCTTAAGGCAGGTCAGAAGTAATACAGAAAGCTCATATATTACTTTTGCCCTGCATTAAGCAATCATCTGCCTTTTAATACTCCTGTGACCAATAACTGAATGCCCACTTAAGACAGGTTCTACTGTTTATAGATGTATATATTTTTTTAAATATTAATGTATACCGAAGTTTTACTTCTGACACTTCAAACACCTCACATTGAAATAAAATAAATGTTTACAAGGTTAATTGTGAACTCTTTTGAAACCATTGGGGAATATGCAGTTACTGCTGCCAACAGTCTGAATTCTGAAACTAGATAACTCCCTCTCTCTTCCATAACACCAGGATCTGAACTGTTCGGCACTGTTATAAAGTTTTACAAAAGTAATACATGAAAACCGTAATGAAGCAGGTAAATAATACTTGCCGACAAAAATTACTAGGTGTTCAAAAAATAAAATTTACTGTAAGTGTCCAAGAAAATGAGCACTGACAACTAAATGCGACTTAGACTGTGATTTAGACCAAGCCACCTATACAAGTAAGACTAAACATCAAACTTTCTGTACTCTAAGTGACTGTCATCTGCAAAGTTTGTCATCTGCTTCATTTCTAAAAAAAGATTCTGTTACCTTTCTTCACAATTACACTCAGTGTTAAAAAATGTGGGTCCTGAAGAGGTGCAAAGTTGTTTGGTATCTGATCTTGATCCAAACTGTTTGCATAGGTAACAACAAAGTCTTTGCTGGCATTAACCCTTTACCTCGTAGGCTCTTTTTAGATACAACCTCTTTGAATAAATCTACCGAAAAAGAGCATTAACTAGAGAAAAGGAAATTTTTAGAATTTTGTAATTTGAAACCATTGTGATAAATAGAGCATCTGCTCCTATAGGAGCAAATGCTCTATTTATCACAATGGTTTCAAGAAGTGACAATTACAGGGGCTTAGAAAGGCGTATTTATGGAGGAAAGGGTTAAGAGATTTAAGTATATAGCTTCATTTTACAATGTTGCACATTTTCTACAACAGACAATATCACACCTGTTTGAGCTATCACAGTTTTACATTTTCTACATCTTTAACCATTTCCCTGTTCAATATTTAAGTAAGAATTAATAGCATGATGAATATCTCTTTGCTGAAGTTTTAGAACAGGATATGTACACAGGATGTTTTATTATTCGTAGAAATAGTACAGTCAGATCTATTATAATTTCATAAGCAAACAAAACAGACCCTGATCAGACAGCTCCAACAGGAGCCTCTGATATGGGCCTACTCTCTTTGCAAAGGCATGAAAAAGCATTTGTGTGAGGCAAAGGGTTACGAAGATACTCACATGTAAAAGTCTGTCTTTGTGATGATTGCTACCCTTGTTTCCACTTTTGACCTAATTGTAAAGAACGATGGCTCTCCTGTGAGTACAGCTAAGGCCCCTACAATCTCTCCCGGAAGAGAAGAGAACAATTTCACCTGGAAGTAAACCAATGTAATAAACTCAACACTTGACCTGCCACAGTGTTTTGTATACTTGAAGAGACATGCGCTAATCCATAAGAAACTAGCACTATCACTAAAGGTGATTGATACCCCCATCCACCATCTTGTCAAAAGATCCATAAACTTCAATACAAAAGGCAATAGCTCAATAATCCTTTCATCCACACTTGTGGAAAGAAAAAAAATAAAAGTCCAATCAAGGAAGGACTCACATTAAAATTATGTCACACACATCTACACATCATTATAAATGCATATGCAAAATTTTAGGATCAATGGTGAAGGAATGTAGAAGAAGTACTTGAGAAGTTATGCTCTGGACAAAAAATACTTATGAAAAGTAACAAAGGGGAATAACTCCCTCAAAAATGAATTTAGAGTTACAGTCCTTGTTGACTGCACATCCTCTCATCACCCTCTATCCATATATAAAGTTTCACAGTTGTGAAATGGAGAAGCCCAAATTATCACATCCATCTGCCAACACATGAACATGTAAGACTAAGAACAAGAATCTCCTGTTGGAAACTAAAATATTTATGCAAATCAATCTTAGTACACTTTTGTATAATAGTAAATGAAAGGAAAGTTTTGGAATTCATCCATACCTCTTTTGACGTCTCTCCAACATAATGCTGACAAACATTTAATCTTCCACTGACCACAAAGATGAGAGAAGCTTCCTGTAAAAAACAAAATTTGTAATCCATATTTTTTTAAACAATAACTACTATCGTATCATATGTCCTGATGCTTCATGATTATTTAAGACACTGGGAATGAAGTTGCATTTAAAAAGTTCAAATGATTTGTCTGTATAAAGTAAAACATGTCCTTACAAAAGAAATTGTCACTGCAAGCCTACTGTGCCGTTGAAGTGGGTCTTTTGTTGCATTTGTCACCTTGATCCTTTAGCTACAGATCTGGATGTTCCATGTCATTATGATATGAACATTAATTACAGGTGAACTCAAAATAGGTGAACTCAAAATGTAACACTTTAAATGCATAATTATATAAACCTTTAGTTATTCTGTGGCCAGCAACTGGGAACAAAAGGCATTCGTTAACAGTGCAGACCTAGATATATGTGACCACTTTTTAGGACCTAAATTAGTTAAATTTTAACTAATTAGAAACATTAATGAGTATTTCATCCAGTATTATTCCAAACAGGAGTGGCCCTAATCAAATTTCACCTACAAATTCAGCATCTGATACGGGTCTACAGTGTATGCAGAATTCAATCATGTCCTAGTACCCTTTCCCAGTAATGCCAAAACTTCCAAATTACACATATGAAAATGCATTCTACCAATTTGATACAATGTTTACTTAGGTCCTTTTTTGAAACTTTTTTATTTAAACTGACTGAAATGTAACATTCTCAGGAACTAAAACGAGATCTTGGAACTATTCTGAACTACAACTATCACGATTGTGATTAATACCCCTACACAAGCGCTTGTCTAAGTATGTGATATTTTGAACAATCGAGGGACAACCATTCTGTTTCATTGAGTAATATAATGAAATGCGCATTCAAGATGAAGCTGGCTATAAAGTTTCTTTAAATTCCTGTTAGTAGTTACAGTAAAACCCCTCAAAACCGGATGTTAGATTTAGTATAAATAGCGGTCTTAGAGACGGGTGGCAGCTCAATGCAGGGTGAAAGTCATGCAGAAAGCTCCGAGTGAAAGTCACCCTGCATTAAAAAGACACTTGGCTTAAAGTATCTAAACTCTTCTATACTAGAATTCCAGTTTAGAGGGTTTTTTGTACTAACAAATAATGCAGACAAAAAATACAGCAGAAAATACAAGCAATAAACATTGTGATATACTTCTCCTCCAACTTTGTATGTGGGGGTATAACAACATCTATAGTCACTAGAAAGGACATTGTAATGGTAAATCTTCTACTCATTTTATTTTACCTGGTCTCCTTGTTTTATCAGACTTGAACCAGCTCTGTAGGTGTGCAAGTGGGTCCTGCCATCTAGCAGCGTCTCATTCTGGGGGAAAATGACAATATGAGTCACTGTCTAAAATGTAACTACCGGTAGAACAAAGTTTTACCCTCAAACTGGTGTCTGTTCTTGATTCAAAACATTTGAAAATGCCAGTAAACTAAGATTAACAAGAGCCATGTGCTGTGCTAATAGCTGTCTGATTTGGTGCTTGTCCACTCCATACAATTCTCCTCAAAGAGATCTATCAACCTATGGAGTTTCATGCTGATATTTCTTTACTTTTTGATTAATCAGTGTCAGAATATTCAGTTAGGTGTTAGGTTTAAGCCTGTGTAAATACCATTGCCAGTTTATTTGAGTATAAAGGGTTAGCTCAGGTCAGCTATAAGTTCCCGAACCAGAGACTCTGCGGTCACTAAAATCACATAAACAATGGGCAAACCAGTCTCATTGCCTATTACTTATCTGTAACTGACAACTCGGAGAGTGTGCATGTGTGGATAATAAGCTTTATGAGTGGAAGTACGACATATGAAAGAGAAAAGTCATGGGAACTCAAACGGTTATCAAAATAATGCAGGGTGTTTTAATTAGTCTAATTAAGGGACAGAGTTTGTGTGAGAGAGATTGAGAGGGTCAGTCGATAGAAAGACACCAGGCAATTAACCCTTTACCTGATAGAAGCGGCTTTAAGCGAGTTTAATATATTCCTCCGCTGAAGAAAATAGTTCCAATTTTTACAATAATGAACATATTGCATAATAAATATTTTCTATATCCTAGTAGGTGGTAGCTTAAAGCAGGCTGAAAGTAAAGCAGAATGCGCCTTAAGGCGCATTCTGCTTTACTTTCAACCTGCTTTAAGTGGTCATATGTCTTCAAAACTAGAAACAGGCTATTGGGTAAAGGGTTAAGATCACAGTGAAAGTTTGTGAGTGCAAATAGAAGGTAATAAGGATCACAGAAAGATAGAAAACGACGAGTATGTGTAACAAGTACAAGTATGGACGAATGGGGTATGTTGAAAGTATTCATTCATAATTACTGTTTTCAATAATGTATTTCATGTATATCTTACTGAAGAAATAATCTACAGGTTATAACTGCTGTTGTTTAGAAGTTATGTTGCATTATATAACAGGCAATATCAGAAGATGTAAGCTTTGTAATATGTAGGTAGCTCATATAGAGCACTCCATGAATACGTCTGTACTTCAGATCATACTTTATATAACTAACTGAAACTGTTTTCTGTCAAACATCGTGTTTTCTGCTGTAAATGTTATGTAAGGTTTTGGGATAAATATTTGGTAAGCACATGTTACCAATGTTCATTATAGATACCATTACTGAGGGCTAGGACCATTGCCAAGAACATATAGAGTCATAACAGGCCGAAGTTAGTGCAGACATTTAGAAGAAGGTGATGAGTCTGATCCTCATCGAAGGAGAAAGGAAGAAACATATACAATGAATGTGTGGCGACTGCAAGTCACACAATATTAGAGCATAAAAACTGATTAAGTCAGTGATTTATGTGCTTTATGAGCAAACTGTGAACATTTCAGTAAAAGTACAGAGAGATGACAGCAGCTGAAAAAACGCTTTAGTTTAATCTTATAAAAAAATTGTTTCAAAAAAAATTTAAAAAAATTGTTTTACCGTATACTTAGTTGATGTTTAAGTTTGAGCATGTTAAGTAAAAACTTGTAAACTTCACTGCAGTATTCATGGTTTATATAACTCCCACATTTTTAAGTCTTCTGCCCCGGCAACATCGTGACAATCAGCTACATTAAAGCTATTGCACGCCGACAACGATACCTATTATAACTACAACTACAACAACGTCTATGACCCAGTGATAACAATAGCTTGACCTTTATTTGAAAACAGACAAGCTAATAAAGCATTTAAAAAAACTAAATAAACCAACAAAACCTGTTTTCGTATTCTACAATCAAACCAAATTTTTTAAGCAAATAAGTCAATGGTAATTCAGTACAAAAGAATAAACAGGCACAATGTTTGAATTGACAAGAGCACGTTAGAGAGTGAGTTTGCTTAAAACTTCAACTGTTCAATTTCATGTAAGAAATAATAACATCATGAATATTCATAAGAATGAATATTTATAATGGTACATTAAGAGAGGCTTTTTTACTTTGACAGATTGTATATAATATCATTAGCAAACAGAGCAGACCCTGATCAGATGGATCCAACAGGAGCCATCTGATGAGAGTCTACTCTGTTTGGAAGGTTTGAAACGGCATTTATATGAAAGGGTTAATTTCACTGCCATATGAACAAGCGTTTGAAGGAACACATGTGTTACCTGCTGAAAATCATGACAGGCAAACAGATGGAAGGACAATTGGAAAGATTCCCATGCACTGCTCTGATGAAGCAGATGACATAATTTGTTGAAGCATTATGGTAATTAGTTTTCTATCACTGCTTCTGTTGTCAATGACAAATCCATACTACTTCAAATTTTACTGTGTTTATTTTCCATTATAAAAATTCATCTAATTAATATTCATGATCATATGTCCTAATTTCTTGCACAAATAACTAGAGGTTTTTGTCAAAAAAACAGATGTTCCCCCCCCCCCCCTTCCCGGCCATACACACACACACACACCCACACATACACACTGCGACATATTGTCACATTTCTGTACATGAGAACGCGACCGGATAAGATGTGTGACAGACAGACAGAAAAAATGTTAACAGCTAATAACTCCATCAATATTGATACCAGAGTTATGGCCCTTGTGTATGACACTTTCTTACATCATGCTCTTTCCATGTATGAAATGTCAGTCCAATAGCATCAGTAGAACAGGAGTTGTTAATCGGACAAAAAATGTAACAAAGGGCAATAACTCCAAAAGTATTGAAACCAGAGTTATGGCCATTGTACATGCCATTTTCTATCATCATGCCCTTTCCATGTATGAAGTTTCAATACAATGGCATGAGCCATATAGGAGTTATTGTCCAGACAAGAAAGTGTGAAACATGTACAAGGGGCAATAACTCCAATATTATTGAAGCCAGAGTTACGGACCTTGTTTATGACACTTCCTCTCATCATGCTCTTTCCATGTATGAAGTTTAAATCCAATGGCATAAGCCATATAGGAGTTATCGTCCAGACAAAAAAGTGAAAAATGTACAAGAGACAATAACTCCAAAATTAGTGAAGCCAGAGCTATGGACATTGTGCCTGACACTTCCTCTCATCATGTTTTTTCCATGTACAAAGTTTCAATCCAATGGCATGAGCCATATAGGTGATATTGTCCGGACAAAAAAAGTGTGCCAAAAAAGTAAAAGGGGCAATAACTCCAATATTAGTGAAGCCAGAGTTATGGACCTTGTGCATGACACTTCCTCTCATGTTCTTTCCATGTATGAAGTTTCAATCCAATGGCATGAGCCATATAGGAGTTATCGTCCAGACAAAAAAGTATGAAAAAAATGTACAAGGGCCAATAACACCAATATTAGTGAAGCCAGAGTTATGGACCTTGTGATGACACTTCCTCTCATTATGTGCTTTTCCACACCAAACTTTTCAACCAACTGGCATCAGGCATATAGATGTTATCGCCCGGACAAAAAAGTTTGATGCACAGATGGATAGACAGAGGGAGAGAGACATAATTCATGGGGTATTCAATTAAAACCTGTTTTAACATTTGAGAAAAAATCAATTTAAGGCAACCAACCTTGAGTTTCAGTATTTTGACAAGGTCTTTCTTGGCCATCTCCAGAATAGTTTCATCATTCAGAACTGTCCCACTTTCACTTATGGCAGGCTCTGAAGGGCGTTTGAGTCTCAATCTTGACCCTTGTGGAGACCCCTGATTGTTGTCATCTAACGTCTACAAGAATACAAATATGCATGTATGAAGAAGATAAAGTACATATTTAAGGAATTCTGAAAGGCAAACTCTTTCAAAGATAATTTGTCTTCTGATGATACAAATAATATTAATGAGATTAATAACCCCACACAAGTGCTGTTCATATTTCTAATAATCAAAGGGCATAACTCCGTAAACAAGAGCACAGCATGCAGATGCCAATACTAGTCTGTTACATAAATCAATATTTCATAGGGCCATAACTCTTTAAATATGCTCCATAGGGTAAAGACCTCTTACCAGAGTATAGTCCTTGTAATGATGAACAAATGTATGAAGTCTGATAGGGATAGCTGTACAGATGTCAAAACTGACAAACTCACCCCCTCCATACCCCCCCCCCCCCCCACCTTTTCAAAAATTGTTTGCACGGATTACCATACACTATAAGTATAAAATTTATCTTATATAGCAAGTAATATGTATACACAGTAAAACTCATACAATGTGACCACTAAAAAGATATTTAATACTGGGTCTTAAAGGCAGCTGGCAGCTGTGGAACTTTTGTCTTGTATTAATCAATGATTTGCTTTTAAAAGATGCCAATATCCATTTATTGATTGCTCGCTCTAGACGACTTCTACTGTATATACTTCCTGTACTACAGTCTAAGTACTTGTTGAGACCTTTAATCTTTGAGCAGTGTACCCAATAGTATCATGCAGCATGTATTTATCATGTGGCAGGAATGTCTGCTACATCATGAATACATGCTGCATGATAGACCTGGTTATTATGATACACCAAAATACAATCCAAATATAGGTTACTGCATGTATATAGAATCACTCATTCTTATAGATGAAAGAGTTGTTTTCACCTGTCTAATGCCTGTTTGACTGGCTCCCGGCACCCCTGCCCTGAAGCATGCAGCGTCAAAGTCTGTGATCCTTTTCTCCCCATCTGTCTCATCTGGTATACTAGACACACTGGGTGTCTGAACTCTCACTATAATACAGTCAGCACTTATTACAATGACACTCCTTATAACCCAATTTTCATTAAACCCTTTACTCCATGAATATTCATGTAACAACTAATGACATAATTAATATTAATTAGATTAATTGTTATTATAGCACATGGACACAGTTGTTTTTGGTCATGGCAAAAACTATAGAATCATATCTATATTATATCATAAGCAAATAGCAGTCCCTGACCAGACGACTCCCATGGGAGCCATCTGGTATGGGTCTACTCTATTTGCAAAGGTGCAGAAAATTGTATTTATGGAGGAAAGGGTTGACAGCATAATCTTATGTGAGAAAATCTTCTAAATGTATTTTTCATCCATTAGAAGGGAATAATACAACCAATGACCTTCTGAATATGACTATTAAGAATAATCTAGATGAGATGCAATTTATTACTGGCTCTAACCTTTCTTACCTTTGGTGTAATCTCAAAACAAATGTAACATAAACCACATTTTGTAATCACATTGCTTTTAATCACAGCAATCGTGACACAGATCTTTAGATATTATTAACCCTTTACTCTATAAATGCACCTTTCTATGCCTTTGCAAACATGGTAGACCCAGATCAGAATTTCTTCTGTAGGAGCCATCTGATCAGGGTATGCTCTGTTTGCTTATGGAATAATATAGATATGATTCTACAGGTTCGGCCACAGCCAAACATTCCTGTGTCCATGTGTATCTGTTCTGTTCTGCTATCATAACAATTAATGTTGATGATGTCATTATTTCTTATACGAATATTCATAGAGTAAAGGGTTAAAATATAATAATGATATAAATAAAACTTACCCCTGGTGGACGTATGTATGTTACTCCCTAAACTGAATGAATTGGGTGATTTCTAACAGCTCTAACAGCTATGATGAATGACAATCAGCACAATGAAATGATATATCTACTAGTCAACAAGTATAACAAAAGACAGTGTAACAGAGTCAGACTAACAGATGTGAACAACAAAAGACAATGCAAATGCAAAAGTGATCGATTTACTTTTCCACTATTAAACATAAAACTCATCACTTTCATAAATCCTTTCAAGGCTACTATGTTAACAGCCTGATACATTGATTGACCCAAAACACCTTCAACCAGCTTTTTCTGTTGTACTGTATGCTGCTGCACTAAAACACTTTGCCAATATAAAGACTGACTCTATCTTGAACTTACCCTCAGGTCTTTCTGTCTCTGAGTCAGTACCTGCACCAGTGCTACTGTTTCGCTTTTGTTGGCTGGTCATCGAAGCTATGCCATGGATGGACAATGCCTTGAGGTCAACATCACTGCGCTGAAATGTTAATTACAGCTCTGAATAAGAGGAGTATAAGTATTGTATAATGCTACTGAAATCTGTGTTTCCCATTCTTAATATTCTAGATATATCAACCCCAAATCCTCATCATACAAATCATTGAATTAGAATCCATACAATCTAACAAGTATTTTCCTTCCATTAAATTTATGAAAATACTCACTATAAATATTTTTAAATACAATATAATACTCATTGCAGGTAAATTAAGTTTAGAACAAAACAGACTTCATATCTGATAGTAGACAATCATAAATTAGTATTCAATAAGAGCTTTAGATACACAGCTTATGTTGTTTAACCCTTTCAGTGTGGCAAATGAGTCACTTATGTCCATTGCAAACAGTGTAGATCCAGATGAGAGGCTCACAGAGGAGGCTGCTCATCAGGGTCTGTACTGTTTGTCATGTTACACTTTTCTTTAAAAATACTCCCTGAATATCCATGGTAAGCTTGACCTACTTGGATTCTGGAATAGTTCATTCGAAAATTCAACACTGACAAGGTTAATTTTTTCTTCGAACATTAGCATCCCATGTGCAAATTTGTGATAGTCTATGTAAACAATTTGATCTTTGGTTAAACTAGAAAATTGTGTCTGTAAGACACAGCGATGCCCCCGTGGTGGTGCTCGCCTAGCTGCACGTAAAGTTCCTAAGTCATTTGACCTTGACCTTTGGCTTGCGGGCAGCATGGAGTGGGTGCGCAATGGAAGGATGGATGGTGTTTCATGTGTATATGCAATTCCATGCCAATAGCTATAGTGGTTATTAAGATATGACAATGAAAAAACTGTGACAACCAACTGCACGTAAATGTGACAACGAATTGCACATAAAATTTCCAAGTCATTTGACCTTGACCTTTGGCTTGCGGGCAGCATGGAGTGGGTGCGCAATGGAAGGATGGATGGTGTTTCATGTGTATATGCAATTCCATGCCAATAGCTATAGTGGTTATTAAGATATGACAATGAAAAAACTGTGACAACCAACTGCACGTAAATGTGACAACGAATTGCACATAAAATTTCCAAGTCATTTGACCTTGACCTTGGGCTTGTGGGCAGCATGGGCTGGGTGCGCAATGAAAATATGGATGGTGGTTAATGTGTATATGCAATTCCATACCAATAGCTATAGTGGTTACTGAGATATAAGACCATGAAAAAACTGTGACAACCAACTGTATGTACCAACTGCACGTAAAAGTGACGGACGGACGGACAGACGGACGGACTGGGGCAAAACATAATGCCCCCTGACTATCGTTAATGGGGGCATAAAAATGTCACATTCTTCTTATTACTCTGGTTTTGGTTTTTTTAAGAAGGAAAAGTAAAGGTAATGAAGAATGTAAGCATGTGCTAGCAATAGTCAACAGTGGTAATGCTAAAGATTAAACATCCAGGTGTCAGTGACTGTCTGTCATCACTAACGGTCAGGGTCCGTACAGGAAGATAATTATAAGAACTCCATGTTCTGTGGGAGCAGTCATGTGACTTACCCTGTTGATGAGCTCGCTGCTGAGGCCTAGGTAGTTGTGAAGTGCAGTGAAAGTGACCCGCTGTAGTCTCACCATAATCACCTACGGATATCAAAACAGTCATACAAGCACTCATTGGACAGATCACAGATTCTACACACAATGTTTTAATTAAGTATACCCCCTTTAAAATCTCTTTAACAGCATCTTTACAAATCGGTTGTCAATTAATGCAAATCTCCTTTGTCCTGAATTAACCTTCAATCTGTTTTAAAAACAAAATAGACTTGTTTAGAGTGGTGATTTTGGAGTAGTTTTGCTGATATATCTTTTAGCACTTCACTAAATGAACATTTAATACAGCACTAAAATAATGATGACACTCTAAGAAGGCTTCTCATTGGACCTCAAAAAGCTGCAGACACTGAAAACCTGGTTTGATCCAAAACAAACAAGAACACTACATGCCTTTGCCATGCTTCATCCACGAAACATCAGAGCCCTAACTCTGTACATAACCATGACAAAGTGATGGCCTCTTACAAAACTATAGTCCTTGGGATGGTGAGTAACTGTGAGGCTTGATAAGGACAGCTCTACTGATGGTGAATCTATGACAAAATCTCAAAGATTTTGTACAACGACTACACCACAAGACCATGGCAACTCTTCAGCTTGCACAGACAAGTTAACAAATTATTTGTTGTTTTAAGTATAAAAGATGATACCCTTAAACAATTGATTTATGCATCTATAACCTTAATCTTGTGTAATGGCTAATCAATCAGATAATATAAAAGTAATTCATTTAGTAAGAAGTTCATCTTTAACTATTATAGTACATGCACATACCTGGACTACTCTAACAAGGGACTCTGGGAATCTTTCAAACAGTGACTGAAATGCTGTGGCTGGTAGTCTGAAATCACAGTGGAAATATAGCACTTCTACCTAGACATTTGTATAAAACTATTGAGTTCAAAGAAACACGTGCCACCAGAAGTCAGGCGAATCACTTGATTTGTGATGCAAAATGTACAATCACCGACATAAGCCAAGCTCTACTAGACAACACTGTGTAATTCTAATCAAGAATTTAAATACAAAATTCATGTTGAAACAATATAAATCAAGTCAGTATATTGAAATACAACAAAAAATCTTTCACTAAGACTTACTTCAAAATAGTTGAATCCTCTACAGCTCTTCCACACACTGTTTTGTAGGGCTGGGGTTTACCCTAAAAAAACACATAATTTGTACTGCAATCGTATTCATCAGAAAGAAATACCGGTAGGCATGCCTTTTTACACCTTTGTAAACAGACTTGACCCAGATCAGACAGTTCCTGCAGGAGCCTTCTGATCACAGCCTGCTCTGTATATTTTTATAATGCAGATTTGATTCTATACTGTCTTTCATGGCACAAACGTTCTTCTTTATTTTATAATTTTGATAAACAATTAACTATGAGGAGTCTTTTGTGACTATTCATTAAGTAGATGATTAAATGTAACAAGAGGGTGATGATAGTCCTGTAATGCTCACCTGGTTAAAAGGGCTAGGTGATCAATTATATACATCTACCGAAGTGTTGATCAATTATATACATCTACCAAAAGTGTTGATCTATTATATACATCTACCAAAAGTGTTGATCAATTATATACATCTACTAAAAGTGTTGATCAATTATATACATCTACCAAAAGTGTTGATCAATTATATACATCTACCAAAAGTGTTGATCTATTATATACATCTACCAAAAGTGTTGATCAATTATATACATCTACCAAAAGTGTTGATCTATTATATACATCTACCAAAAGTGTTGATCTATTATATACATCTACCAAAAGTGTTGATCTATTATATACATCTACCAAAATTGTTAAGGCCCCTGTACTTCACTGAAAGCACAGATTGTAGCTTTTGTAAATCCTGGGACCTATTTTGCCATTATAGTCATCAGCATCAACAATTTTATCTTTCTCCAGGTGTTCCAGTTTTCTCCTGGATTAACCCTTTACTCCATAGGAGCTGTCTGATCAGAATCTGCTCTGTTTGCTTTATCCTTAATATATATACGATTCAACAGTTTCTGATATGACCAAAATATCCTGTATTCATGTGCCACCTAATCAATATTCATTATGTCATTATTTCTTACATGAATATTCCTGGAGTAAAGGGTTAACGGAAAAAACTAATACCATCTGAGAAATTGACATTTATACAAATTTGATTTATAATTGAACTAATAGGGAATATGAATATAATATAAACCTGCTAGTGTCAAAGTGCTTAAACTCCAATCTCTTCCATTTTTAAATTTCTTCCGATTTTTTCCGAACTTTTGAGAAACTATGGACTGAATGGTAAACAGCTTGGATGCTGATGAGGTGCTGAGTAATTCAGTGTCTCATCTGGAACCAACCTGTTTGCAATGCCAGTTAGGTCTTGTATACCTTGATAAAGATTAACTACCACCAGTTCACTCACAGTAATGAAATCCAGTATACTCAATAAGCTGTGAATGCTGTCACCTGTTTCAACCTCTTTGACAAGGTACTCTGATCCCTACAAAACAAAAAACAAACATATCCTGTACTTCAGTTTAATTCAACACTAAACACCATAAACACGCCTTTACAAACAGAGTAGACCCAGACCAGATGACTCCTATAGGAGCCATCTGATCAGGGACTGCTCTGTTTGCCTATAATATAGTATAGATATGATTCTACAGTTTCTACCATGGCCAAAAATTCCTGGCTGCCCATGTGCTATTATAACAATTACGGTAATCTAATTAATATTCACATGGTCATTATTTCTAATCTCAATAATTGTCACCCTCAAAAAAAGTTGTCACCTGCTGAATTCTAAAAGTTGACTTTTCCTTCATATCTCTTTAAAAAGGTAGTCAAAGTGTAAACAGTTGGTATCCTGATGCAATGTTATATGGTGTTTAATGTGGATACAACCTGATTGCATAGGAAATCACAAATGTGCTGCAAGCAGTCAAAAGAGAAAAACAATTTTGGCTGAATACTCAGACATTTACAACCAATACAGACCAAGATCAGCTGCACATCTTTTGAGCAAGGATTCAGCTGTTTGTCACTCATAAGCATCCTGAATTGGTATACCCAATGTGTTTTACCAGTGACTATGCTAATCTGACACATTGTCCTAATCCAGATCTAACCAGCAATACACTCACTATCAGCTCATATTTGCAAATAGTTGAGATGGATTTGTCTGTCTACTGATAATGTAAATATAAGGTATGTGTTATCTATAAAAATAAAATATGCAGAGAATAACTTTTATGTTATTTCTTCTCAGTTTAGCTGTCAGTCTGAAAACAGTTTGCAAATGTATTAAACCTCTTTTTCCCCATACCCTTGCCTTTCCACATGGCAACAAAGATTTCTAGGAGGATAATCAATGTTTACTGTATCAGTCATGTATCATTACTTATCATGAAATACTCACACTTTCTGAAATGTAGACATTTATCTTCCCACTCTGTACCACATAGATACTGTTGTCTTCATCCCCTATTCTGAACAGGTAGCTTCCAGCTGGTACAAACTTGGATTCCATATGTTTACACAGTTCCAGGAACAAGGGTTTCTCAAAGTGGCCAAACACCCTGAAATGCCCAGCATACACCAAGAACATGTAAAACATTTGAAAAGACAAATCCATTCCCTAATTACCATATTACTTATTCATTAAATGCATGATAGAATAACTCTTATCATAAACTAGAGCTTAAAGGAACATAATACTGTCTATTGGATATATGATAAAAAAAAAAACATGAAACGGAAAATGATACAAAGTGAAAGAATAACATGGATTCTATTACCTGACACTCTTCAGCATGTATAGCACTTCTGAAGGAATCCTGTGATCCTCTTCAATACCCTGACCATCTGCCTCAAAGAATGACTTTGGAGGTGCCTTCATTTGTAACATAGGTGCAGAGGGATCCTTCTTCAATCGTAGCATTTTGGAAAATCTGTGAATCAATGTTTAACATTTTACTGCATAGATATGTCTTTTAATGCCTTTGCAAACAAAGTAGACCCTGATCAGATGACTCCTACAGAATCAATCTGATCAGGGTCTGCCATATTTGCTTATACAATAATATATAGGATTCTACAGTTTCTACCATGGACAAAAAATCCTGTGTTCATTTACCATCATAAAAATTAATCTAATAACTAATCATGATGTCATTAATTCTTATGTGAATGTTCATAGAGTAAAGGGTTAAATGTCTAGCTCTTACTCTAAATATTGATAATGCAGATAAAATGGTAACCAGTTCAAAACATTGATAGCAATACATTATACCTTTTACAAACAGGCAAATGGCTCTCTATTCAAAATTTCTAGGAAACATTTTCTTATCCTGCAAGCAAATGCATGTAATAATGTTTCATCAATCTGAATTATACTGATCCTTGCAACATCAAGTAAATTTGTCTGCAAATATAGTCATTTGCTTCAATTCTCGAAATCTCAAGTATATTTTCCTACCATTAAAAAAAACATGTCTGAATGTCAAATAGTACATCCTGATGAGATGTCATGTCAATACATCTGTATTTGCATCTGAATCTAATCATTAACAACAACAGCTGTCACACTAAGAGTCAACTGTCTCATTATATGAGCTCTTAATGAATTAGCAACTAACAAGCAGTAGCCATTCAGTGTCCAGATTGATTGATTCGACCGTCAACAGTTTAAAAAAGTGAAACAAATTTGCCTGGCAGCAGCATGTTCTGGGCCAAGCATATTTGTATAGTTTAATCTCCAAATGTGATCTGGACCTCTGAGGCACAGACTTGAGCATGGGACATAACACATAGCAAAGATATGGTAAATACTTGTGAACAATTATTTCAAACTCTCCCGAGGACACAACAGTGATGGATATATGCATAATATGGCCTCTACATGTGACCTTGACCTTTAAAGTAAACAATTGGGCATGAGGTATGACACATGATCATGATATGATGAACATCTGTGAAAAATTATTTCAAAATCTCCCAATGTATTTCAGAGTAATCGACTGGATATGACTATGTATACAGAGGGAGATAGGTGTATAGTTTGACCTTGATATGTTGCATTGACCTTGGAGGGAAAGACTGGGTATGAGATGTGGGACACATGATATGACGAACATTGGTATTGTTATTTGGAAATTTCCCTAGCCATATCCGAGTTATGGACTGGACATGATTATGCACACAGTGGAAGTATATGTATAGTTGAAATGTGACCTTGGTCTTTGAGCTAAATTCTCACACCAGATAATGATATTGAGAACATTTATGTGCTGTTAATAAAAAAAAAACCTAGACGTATCAAAGTGATGAACCAGAGACATGACTATATACACAGAGGGACAAGTATAGTCTGACCCCTAAATATGACATTGACCTTTGAAATAGATGCTTTGTTTGGTAAATGCTATAGCACAACCAATAATAATGAGATGGTGAATATTAAATTTTGTCTGAAGATATTTGTAATAAAAATGGTATTAGCACAATGTCATATTTACTTTCTTGCCAGAACAAGAATCTCTTTCTTCTTGATGCCTCCACCTCCTCTGCCCTTTCCTTGTCCAAGACCTGCTGCATTTATGGTGTTCCGAGAAAAACTGCTCATCTGGAAGTTACACAAAATAGTGATGATGAAAGATTAACATCTTGTCGTCCAGAAAAAGAAATCTTAACTATTAAATAAGAGTGTTCGGAGGAACACATGTGTCACCTGCTGACACCAAAACTGTTAATATGCTGGAGTGCGAAATTCAGAACAAAGGGGAACAAGTTAATGTTGTATTGCTATGCAATACATGAATCCCATACCGGATTAAAAAAACAAACTCCACTGACCCACCCATCCATGGTGTAGTTGACAATGGTATATACATGACAAACCTGAATGGTATTTGTAACAAGAGGGCCAGAATGGCCCTGAAGCGCTCACCAGACAATCAGAGGAGAAGATTTTCAAAGTTTTCACTATATGTTTCTATAGAAAACTAGCCGGCCCTGGGGTGTGGCTAATTTTGACCCAAGCGGCACAATTTATATAATTTTTGTAGAGGACCTGAACATGATGCTATGTGCCAAATATGAAAGCTGAGAACCTTCCAGTTTCAGACGAGAAGATTTTCAAAGTTTTCACTATATGTTTCTATTTAAAACTGGCTACCCGTGGGACGGGGCCAATTTTGACCCCAGGGGCATAATTTATATAACTTTTGTAGAGGACCTGAACATGATGCTATGTGTCAAATATGAAAGCTGAGAACCTTCCAGTTTCAGAGAAGAAGATATTCAAAGATTTCACTATTTGTTTCTATTGAAAACTGCCCATCCCTGGGGCGGGGCCAATTTTGACCCCGGGGCCATAATTTATAAGAAATTTGTAGAGGACCTGAATATGATGCTATGCGTCAAATATGAAAGCTAAGAACCTTCAAGTTTCAGAGGAGAAAGTTTTCAAAGTTTTCACTATTTGTTTCTATTGAAAACTGCCCCCCACCCCCACCTGGGCAGGGCCAATTTTGACCCCAGGGCCATAATTTATATAACTTTTGTAGAGGACCTAAACATGATGCTCTGTGCCAAATATGAAAGCTGAGAGCCTTCCAGTTTCAGTGAGGAAGATTTTCAAAGATTTCACTATTTGTTTCTATTGAAAACTGCCAACCCCTGGGGTGGGGCCAATTTTGACCCCAGGGCCATAATTTGTATAACTTTTGTAGAGGACCTGAACATGATTCTATGTGCCAAATATGAAAGCTGAGAACCTTTTGGTTTCAGGAGAAGATTTTCAAAGTTTTACTATATGTTTCTATTGAAAACTGCCCACCCCTGGGGCGGGACCAATTTTGACCCCAGGGCCAAAATTTATATAATTTTTGTAGAGGACCTAAACATGATGCTCTGTGCCAAATATGAAAGCTGAGAGACTTCCAGTGTCAGAGAAGAAGATTTTCAAAGATTTCACTATTTGTTTCTATTGAAAACTGCCCACACCTGGGGCGGGGCCAATTTTGACCCCAGGGCCATAATTTATATAACTTTTGTAGAGGACTTGAACATGATGCTATGTGCCAAATATGAAAGCTGAGAGACTTCCAGTTTCAGAGAAGAAGATTTTCAAAGATTTCACTATTTGTTTCTTTTGAAAACTGCCCACCCCTGGGGCAGGCCAATTTTGACCCCAGGGCCATAATTTATATAACTTTGTAGAGGACCTGAACATGATGCTATGTGCCAAATATGAAAGCTGAGAACCTTCTGGTTTCAGAGAAGAAGATTTTCAAAGTTTTACTATATGTTTCTATTGAAAACAAGGCACCCCTTGGGCAGGGCCAATTTTGATCCCAGGGCCATAATTTATATAACTTTTGTAGAGGACCTAAAGATGATACTATGTGCCAAAGATGAAAGCTGAGAACCCTGTAGATTCAGAGGAGAAGATTTTTAAAGGTTCAAATTGTTGACGACTGACGACGCACAACGGACGACCGACGACGCACGCCGACGGACGACGGACATCAGGCAATCACAAAAGCTCACCCTGAGCACTTTGTGCTCTGGTGAGCTAAAAATAATAAGATCTTAACTTATTAACTCTTATGACCCTTGTGCATGACATTTTCTCTCATCATGCTTGTTCCATATGTGAAGTTTCAAATCAATTTAACCAGTAGATAAAGAGCTATTGTCCGGACAAAAAATATGAAAACTGGGAATAACTCCAAAAATATTGATGCTAGAGTTATGTCCTCTCATCATGCTTGTTCCATATATGAAGTTTCAAATCAATCGAACCAGTAGATAAAGAATTATTGTCCGGGCAAAAAAAAATGAAAAAGGGGAATAATCCAAAAATATTGATGCTAGAGTTATGGCCCCTGTGCATGACACTTCATCTCATCATGCTTGTTCAATATATGAAATTTGAAACCAATTGAACCAGTAGATAAAGAGTTATTATCTGGACAAGAAAATCTGAACAAGGTGAATAACTCCAAAATATTGATGCTAGAGTTATGGCCCTTGTGCATGACATTTCCTCTCATCATTCTTGTTCCATATGTAAGGTTTGAAAACAATTGAATCAGTAGATAAAGAATAATTGTCCGGACAAGAAAATATGAAAACGGGGAATAACTCCAAAAATATTGATGCTAGAGTTATGGCCCTTGTGCATGACACTTCCTCTCACCATGCTTGTTCAATTTATGAGGTTTAAAACCAACTGAACCAGTAGATCAAGAGTTATTGTCCAGACCAAAAAAATATGAAAAAGGGGAATAACTCAAAATATATTGATGCTAGAGTTATGGCCCTTGTGCATGACAATTTCTTTCACCATGCTTGTTCCATGTGTGAAATTTGAAAGCTCTATAATGATTAGTTTAGAAATGACAGCCAAAAAAAGAAAGTGTGACGGACAGACAGACGACGGTAAAGTGATCCCTAAGTGACACACTGCCTCTCGGCAGGTGACACAATAAAAACTAACAATATTGAATATGCAAGTTATTTCAAATTTAACCTTAAATTAAAGATGTAAAATAGTAAAATACTTACATGTATTTCACGGACTTGGCATATAATAACAATGGCAATATAATACTAAATTCCGATTTTATGAATATTTATGTTACCTTTCTGAGCATTTTCCTCCCATAGAACAGCACTTTGTCTCGCTTTCTGAAGCGGTATTTCTTCTGAGCTCCACTTTGGCTCTGGGCGGCTGAAAAGAATTAAGTGATACAAACTAAAAGTAATAAATATGTTATTATTCTATTTATCTCGAATGAAAAAAGTTGGCTTTTGAGATTTGAAAACTATAATTTCAGTGATTTCCTTAACCCTTTCCCTCATATTGACGATTTTTGACGACTCTGTAAAAGTCACTTTGTGAAACCATTGTGATAAATAGAGCATTTGCTCCTATAGGAGCAAATGCTCTATTTATCACAATGGTTTCAAACTACAAAATTCTAAATTTTTCCTTTTCTCTAGTTAATGCTTCTTTTCTGTAGATTTATTCAAAGAGGTTGTATCTAAAAATAGCCTATGAGGTAATGGGTTAAGGATTCAGCTTGACTTTGACAAATACATTCATTGCTACTCAATTAGATTCCTTGAATTTATCAAAACAGTGTCTAATTGACTTGATGCTCTTTACAAACTGATGGAAATGTGAAATTGTGTCTTGAACTATGGACAACAGATTACTGACAAAGTACACAGGTCGATCCAAATAGCTCACCATGACACTTTATGCTAGGTGACCTATAGAACTAGAAAATTATGCCCAGCTGCACATAATCCTAAGTCATTTGGCCTTGACCTTGGGCTTGTGGGCAGCATGGGCTGGGTGCGCAATGAAAATATGGATGGTGGTTAATGTGTATATGCAATTCCATGCCAATAGCTATAGTGGTTAGTGAGATATAAGACAATGAAAAAACTGTGACAATCAATTGCACATAAAATTATGATGGACGGACGGACAGGTGCAAAACATAATGCCCCCTGACTATCGTCAACGGGGGCATAAAAACACAAAACTCTGCAAAATGCGTTGTGGTTTATTAAGCTTTTCTTAATGTAATGAATAAAATATCGCATTTTCGTGGTTAGTATCGACTTTATTGAACTTTTAGGACAATATTTGTTGCTTAAACCATTTCATCAAAACCATTTAAATCCTGTTTTCTAAGCCTATGCATACAGACAAGACTGGTGGAAATAAAATAGCTCTTATAGGAGCTGTCTGATCAGGGTCCGCTGTGCTTGTTTATATGTTTCAGAACATTCTCAACCATATGCCATGGCAATAAATTTCCTTACATTTGATACAAAAATTAAATTAATCAGTATTCTTAATGGGCAGTCTTGCATGAATATTTACCAAGTAATGGGTTATACTATATACATAAATGAATTTAGTTATATACTTTTCTGCTTCAGTTTCCATAGTCCAAATCCAAGAATCACCAGTGTTGTTATAATGGCCACCGACAATGCAACCACAATGTTCTGCAAAAACATGAAAAAATGAATAAAATATAAGCATAGGTATACTAGAATTAGTGAATTGTAAACATTATGTCATGAATAAGGGCTCTAGAACGTAAGAAAAAAAACTGGTCCTGAGTCTATGCTTTTGCCAATATCAAAAATCATTGTGAAAACCGGTGACATTTCAAATTTTCTGAAGGGTTTGAAGCATAAACAAATAATTTACTTATATCACATTACACTGAGAAGCTAAATTGTTTTACTTCAGTAATAGATTCATACCATGTATTCACACTGATGAAGACTTAGTGTAAAGCCGAAAGCTTGGTAAATAAATCCAGTCTATTATACATATGAAATTGTCCTCGATTGTTTGTTCTGCTTCTACCGATCTTTCTTTGTAACTAATTTACTTGTTTAGTGTCCTTATCAACATTTATTAATGATAAGAGTGTTTGTGCGCAAATTAAATTCATGAATATCAGACGAGTTAATTTTCATTTGAAGAATTTCAACCAATTGCCACAACGAGACCAAGCAAAGCTGTCTTTGTAACGCAACTAGAAAAGACGGATAACCAACTGGTTTGGAAGGATTTTCTTTTTTGGCTTCTTTGCATTTGAAGCTGGTGTTGCACTCACCAGGACACATTGTGATGGCACCTTATTTAATCATGTTTCAATACCTTTTTTGGATGTGGGTGCATCAATTTTCAAAAGCCCCTGTAAACTTTGCTTGTTTTTTGTAGGACTTTTTTCAATTGCAGACAAATCAGGATGGCGTCAGGTGGAAACACATGTATTCAAAATATTCAATCATTACCTTTCAAGCAAGTTCAATGAGAGCACCTTAGCATACGGGCCAAAATAAGACAGTGGCATTTTGGCAAGTTCGCACATCATTGTTCATTTACATAAAACCGAAAAGCATTGGTAATAATTGGAAAATCACAATATCGAGCCAGGAATCAAAATAAGAACTAAAGTGCATGTCTTTTCGTACATTCATTTAGAGAAGACAAATGGCATATTTTTTTAACATTATTTAATCCAAAGACCTATGATAACACATATCATAGGTCTTTGTTTAATCAGTGTGTGCATGATTCATTCATAAGTACATGTGAATGGGAACACTGCTGCCAAAGATCAGATGCAGAGATAACAGACTCCTGATGCTCTACGATGCTCTACGAGATACATGTAGCCAACAATGGAGTAGCCATTGATAGCTAAAATTGTCTGGTCAAAACTCTACTTACACAAGAAACCCATTTGTTCATACAATATTCAAATACATATTTTAGTCGGAATAAAAGCCCTACACGGCATATGTTACTTTATTATATACTATCCGATGTGAAATAAAATTTGTCTATGTCTATTCTAGATTGAAGAACTCTATCTAGCACTCCTCCAGGGGTGGTACTAAACAGAGACAACAAGTGTCAACTAGAGACAACTAGAGACAACTAACTTAAAAAGGCGTTTTAGGGTATTATTTATATATTAAAAGCCAGATAAAGTAGTATTATACCGTAACAGATTGAAAATTATCAGTTTGGATCCAAAATAATGTCTTAGATTGCATTTTGAACCCCTGTTGCACCCCAATTACATCAACTATATTCCGCCGAGTATAGCCGACTCAGAGTCAACTGGAGTCAACAAGGGATATACCTCTTATTAACAGTGTTAATGTGGAGAATTATATTATAATGATAAAAGAAGTTATTACTTTGATTATTTCTGTTGTTTTCATTTTGATCAGAACATGGAAAGTGAGATAGTTCATTAATTTTGATCGCTGTACACACGATAGCTGATTATGTGTTGACGTGTGATTTACAAAGTCGTGATAATCGCACGGAAGCTACTACTGTGAGCACCGGTCCATTTGAGTACTATGTAGACTATGTACGAGGGAAAGGGATAATTAACACTCGTTGATTTATTACAAACACGCAGTTAATTTTGCTGGTCCATATCCATAGCCGTCGCAATTATTTAGAAGATTTTTAGAAGATTATTATTTGAAAAATTGTGAATACACGATATCCATTCATGCTACCAGACCGGGGAAATGCCTTATAGAGCAGTTATATGGTGTTTCGACTTGATTTATAGCGTATTTCTATTTCGAACCTCAAGAGTCAACCTGTGTCCTAGAGAGGCTGGTTGTCACTGGCGACTCGTTGTAAAAGCGTGTTAATATTCTGAGAAAAATAGATGACTGCTCATCAAGAGTGGTGACTTCTTTGATAAATAAGACACAGTTTATGGAAATATGTGGTCAAATCAGCTTTCAAGGACGATTGCAGTGAATGAACCCATCGATTTTTGAGCAAATTTCAAAATTTCTCTTACTATTCTTTACACATTCATTTGCTAAATTTCTTACCCTTTTATATTCCTCAAAATCCTCATTTCGTCTAGTTGCTAGATATTTGTTCCATGCATGTCGCTTTTTCTTAATATGAGTCAAAGTTACACCTGTCATCCAAACTGGTTTTAGTTTAGTTCCTTTACGAGGTTTTATTTTAGGTATAAATTTCTCCACACTGTTTTTGAACTTATTTGAGAAAATATTCCACATGCCATCAATATCTTCATTTTTGAAACTTTCTCCCCAATCAATTTCACTCCATTCTTGTGTAAAACCCATAAGATCACACTTTCTATACTGGTAATATGCTCTACCATGGTTAAAATTTCTTTATATTCACACATAAAATCAAACAACAAGACCACATGATCGCTGCATCCAAGTGATGGCAAAATTTCAATGTTTTCCACATTATTGTCATCTTTAGTAATAATAAGGTCCAAAGTGTTCCTAACTTGCTCATTTCGACACCGGGTAAAATGTTTCACATGTTGAAAGAGGAAATTATCTCGTAAACATTCAATGAAACGATGTTCATGATGATCTTCATGGTGTATAGTTGTATAACTTTCCCAGTCAATATCTTTCATATAGAAATCACCAGTAATAAGCAAACTGTCAGATGTATTTGCCGCGGATTGTATCAATTGCATGATATCTTCACAGTTCCCAACATTAGATGGACTTTGATAAATACAACCTAGCAACACTGTCTTATCATCATTTATCCAATCAACCCAAGTAGCATCCGGATAAAGCGAATTTAGATATGTGTTTGGAGAAACATTTAAAACTGCCTTTGCATACACTAAAACACCCCTACCCTCATCAGTGCTATGGAACATAGTATATCCATCAATATGATAAATCATTGAGGAACATGTTACTTTATCAAAGTTATATTTTGGTAAAATCTCAGTCACAAATATAAAATCAGGAGTTATTAATGACACTTGAACACGCAGTTCATCCATCTTGTTAAGCAACTGATCAGCATTCGTATAAAGACACTTACATTTCGATGTAGTTGAAACAGTCAAAGGGCCCTCCTCTACTACTCCAACAGTATCCCCATTCTCAATATTACTACAAAATATATCACTGTCATCTGCATCATTATGCTGCTCTTCTCCATGTGTATTACTATGACAAGAACCTGACTCTTTACCATTGAGATCATTACCATTAAAGCTATGAACTTGACTGTCACTCTCTAAGGCTGTTTACATATAAATAATGCCCTAAAACGCTTTTTTAAGTTAGTTGTCTCTAGTTGTCTCTAGTTGACACTTGTTGTCTCTGTTTAGTACCACCGCTCCTCCAGTCCCTTCCCAAGACCATCAACATGATCAAGGCATGGAAAACTCTCCCACATGATATACACACTCTACTGTTTTAAAACCCTGCTGACTTAGAAGTATACATAGTCATTTATTACAATGTAGTTATTTAATCATGCACATACTGGCATCAAAACTAATTCAGTTGAAGATTACCAGTAAATAGGAAGAACATAAGATTAAGTTTGTTTTTGGGAACTCCGCCAAAGTCGCAGAAATCAAATTTAATGCGTGCCGACACTCAAGTCAAGTCAAATATCAAGACAAAATCTCTTACTTACCAGAGTAATATCATGTTTAGCTAATCTTTCAGCGACCTGGCGTTTTATTTCCTCTTCAATATCACTAAATCGTTCTTTAAAATCATTCAGTGGGTCAAACTTCATTTTGACATTTTCTTGTTGTCTGCGAATTCCTCCACCTTGAAGAGTATTCGTCAGAAAAACTTTAAAATAAACTGCCCCCAGTGCCTAATCGTAACTAACGTGTTGAAAGAGAGAAACTACGTTATGCAGCCAGTTCGGTCGTGAACTAGTGAACTAATTAGCCAATGTGTTTGTCCTATTTAACAGAATAAGATAAAAGAAAAGAAAACGTCGGTGTTTCAATTACAATTAACATAAGAGTCATATTATACTAGTCATAGTTGCTCTGGTATGTAGCATGTATACATTATCCGCTCGCAGTTAACTATATCTAATATATCACTAGGGGACTATATAAGACCCCAACTATGTACAGTTACATATTATGTATCCCTTAGCTGTTTATTGCAAGGGAAACACTACTGGGCCCGATTCTGGTTGTCCTATATAACGAGATCGTGTGGTAACATTCCGTTGACCAAGTTGTTGTTTTTTTATCATGTATACATACACTATTGCAGTTTTCTAATTCTAGTCTCTACCTGCGCCGAGCACACTGCAAATGTACATTTAATCTAATAATTATACAAAGGCAATGCACGTCCAGGGATTGGAACACAGGTAACTATCTGGCGCGCCGGATGGGTTGACAAGCTAGTCTACATTGGTTCTCTTCATGCAGGCCCGTACCCAGGTGGGGGGCTCATGACATGGATGACAAACTGTAAAAGTACACATATAGGCCTATCATATACACTTTGCTGCAGAGTTATGTCATATCGAACCACGTTAATATTGTGCTCTTCTACAAATATAAAATGGAACTCTGACAAGAGATGCCACACAAAAGTCTACAGCAACCCAAGAAGCATGAATTAAGTGCGCACGTGCACGCACACATGTATGCGTGTATGCAAACACGCACGTTCATGCTCCCCCTCCCTCCCTCCCTCTCTCTCTCTCTCTCTCTCTCTCTCTCACACACACACACACACACACAAACACATCACCCCCCCACACACACACACACACACACACACACACACACACACACACACACACACACACACACACACACACTCACACTCCACACCTGGCGTCTCCTAAGCTATTACTAAGCGAGATACTCAGAGCTTGGGAGAATCTGGCGTGCTCGTGTAGGGATGTACAGTGGACAAAAAAATATTATGTGTCCATACGACTTAAAAACAGGGCCAACTAGGCGCTGATAAATTGTGTGCTTGCGTGGGTGCTTGTAAGTCGGTGTGCCTAAAATAAGCAATGACGGGTTATGACCAGTTATGACGGGTTATGACGGTTTGTGGCCAGTACTGGCGAGTAATAACGGCATATAAGGATCAATTTAGTTATATTGTAACCTTTTACATTGAAAATATTAAAAAAATCGAGTTTATACCTTATGTATTTTTGTTTTTGGTCGATAAATCCAATCCGGACATTAGCCCCCTCCCGATCCGGACATTAGCCCCTCCCTCCATCTGAAAGTAAAGATACTGTTTTTTCTCCCCTAGAGCATGTCTCCTGAAAATATTTCGCGGAATTGATGCTCTGTTACTATCTCACCTGTTGTTTAAAGAAATGGAAGTTTATTATTATTATTTAATCGTATTTTGTTGTTTTTTATTTGTAGATCGGCCTTCCGTCGTCGAGGCGCCTGCCCCTATCCGAAAGTAAATATGCTGTAAAAACAATATAGGGCTTTGATTATAATATCTTATTTCCATTAAATTCTGTTTTAATTAGCTCTTAGAAATGAAAGTCTATTATATATCACTTGTAAGTATCCATGCTTTCACAAACGCCTCATTGACTAGGCAGAGGTTCGTCACAATGCTGTCCCATAATGGGATGGGATCTCCTGTTCTGAAAAGGTACATTAACGAGTGTTTTGTTATCACTTGTGTCACCAGAATGTGTTGGTCTATTGACTGGTGCGTTGGGACTCCCACAAAAAAATGCACCAATTTGACCCCGATTTTTATTGCCATCTAGGGCATCTTGTATTCCATCCCATTGTTGAAATGCTTGTGAATGGGAGACGATAGTTCAGCCCATTGTCGAATGCCTTGGATGAAAGGCTCCGTTGTGTTCTCCTTCCATTTTACACGTGGCTGTGCGTTGTTTTGTAGGTCCTAATGATTGGGCAGGCAACATGTATCAACTTTAATATGGAATGGTCTCCTAAATAGACCCTTATGTCAAACAGTGCTGAATGCCTTGTCAGCATCTAGAGTGGCCAGGACTAATGGGATTTTATTGTCAAGAGAGCCTCATTACTACATTCCGTAACAATCGACGGAAATCTCTTCGGATATTATTTATATAGAGTGTATACCGCGTTGGATTTTTTCAAGGCATGCTCTATGTTTTTTATTATGACTAAGGTCACTATGATTCCTCGACAGTTATTTGCCTGTTTAGAGTACTTGCCATTCATTGTCAGATATGTAAGGATGCCTTCCTTGGTGGTGTTTGAGATTGATCTAGTTGATATGACATTGTTAAGAATTGTAATCGGTGATGTAACCTACTATATATAATCGAGTAAGTTCTCTGACATCGATAATTTTGTTGATGTTAAGGTATTCCACTGCTGCCACTCTTTGTTTGTACAACAATCACGAAATTATATTTCTAAATTTTGTTTTAATGAATATCCAGTAATTTCTTCTACCAAATGCATTAATGAAATATCACTAAATATACCACAAACCACAAAAGCCGTGTAAATCCCCTTTTCGTTAACCCTTTTAGCGCCAAATTTCTAATTGTCGTCTGCAATCCAATTTTGTTAAATCATATGGTAAAATAAGGAAATGAGATAAACAAATGCAAATTTCAAAGGAATAAAACACATATATAGAAATAGAGTTGAGACAAAAAGTGAAGTCCCTGATCAGACGTCACCTTGAAAAGGCAGCGTATGATCTGGGACTGCACGATTTGTCGTGGGGCATTTTTGCGACATTGGCGATGAAAGGGTTTATACCACTCAACATTTCACTGACTTAACCAGCCAGCCATTTATTATGTGGAATGGCTTACCGAAGCACCTAGGAGGAAACCACGCATGATAAAACAATGGGTGACCATCCAAAGCCAAAATCCGTTTTGGTAGCCTCGACTTTGTTAGTCACGTAACTAGATAAGCTTAGTGCGACACGTTTCTAATGAGTGTTTTATACGGTAAAAGAAAAAGAAGAGCTAAGTGGAAAATGTCACTCACAGTATAAGATCTCCATTGAATATACATGTACATTTAATTATCGAAAGCTTTAGATAAGTATCATAATCAGAATCAACACAATGTCAAATGGGATTTTCATTGTTTTTTATGTTTCCAGCAGATACCAATTTAAAGGAGTCGACGTTTTCAAATATACGCGATTTCTGTATTTGTTGTCCTAATTAAACAAGGTTTGTGCAATTTAAAAATACATTGTCCGATTTTTTCTTTCGGCCTTTGTCTACCCACCCTACGTTGGTTAGATGGTACTGGTTTCCGATGTCTTCCATTCCACTGTTTGTTTTCAGCAATATAAGGTTGAACACACTGCTGCAATTCTACGCTGTTTTTCTCACTGTTTTCCAGCAGTATATTGTTAATGGGCTGTAGATTTTGTTCGACCATTAGTTCCAAGCGTATTTTAAGAAGCTCCATTTCCGTGTTCAATGTTGTAGACTTTTGGCAGTTACATGTAGTGACAGAGCTTTGTCTTGGAAACAGACAGCAACACAATATATGCAAATAAAAATTATTCAATAATCCTAAAGGTTTTAATCCTTTCACCGCCAATGTCGCATAAATGCAACACAACAAATAATGCAGTCCCAGGTCAGGGGCTTCACGTTTTGTCTCAATCACTCTATACATGTGCTTTATTCCTTTGATATTTGCATTTATTTATCTCGTATCCTTATTGTACCGAATCACTTAACACAAGTATGATTGCAGACGGCAATTAGAAAATTGGCGCCGAAAGGGTTAAGGTAAATTGAAAATTAACATTTTGATTAATGAAAACTGTTAATCAGTGTCACTCCTATTAACACTTTACCTGGTGAATATTCATGACAGAAATATTTACATAATAAATATTAAAATGGCATTTGAACACTGGGTGTTTTTACCATGACAGTAACTGCAGAATCAGATATTTATAATCAAAAAAGCAAACAAGACATACCCTGATCAGAGCTGTTTGAAGCGAGTCTAATCAGTTTTCATAAGAGCGTTTCCATAAGGTAAAGGGTTTACTACTAACCCATTCCCTCATAGTGACGCCTTTTGACGCCTCTGCAAAAGTCACCTGTTGAAACCATTGTGATAAATAGAGCTCCTATAGGAGCAAATGCTGTATTTATCACAATGGTTACAAAATTTAAAAAAAATCATTTTCTCTAGTTAATGCTCCTTTTCGGTAGATTTATTCAAAGAAGTTATTTCTAAAATAGCCCATGAGGTAATGGGTTAAATCCAGAATGCAGTGTAAACGTAATGATCTAATTGCAAGAAAGTTCACAGTAACATCATAGATCATTTCGTTTTTACCGCACCCTTTATTACTTTTCTAGTTACTCTGGTTGCAGCTCAATCATATTGAGTACACTAGCGATAGGTGGATCCAGTTTATTTCATTTAAATATATTTTCGTTCTACATGTACATGCAATTTACCACAGTGTTTGCTATCGCGGTTAGTCGGAGAGATGATATGTTTATTTACACTGTTTGTCTTTTAGGGTAGAGTTTGAATAAGTGTGAAGTTGGGCGCCCCTAAACCGCCTTAACCCCCCCCCCCCCCCCCCCCCCCGGTGACTATTGTCACTGACCTTTCCAGGGCGGTACTTCCATCTTCCCCTTATTGATTTTTTTCTTTGTGCCTCTCTTTGCGTTTTGATTAATATGTACATTTACTGTGTTTTTTTGTGGTACTGTTCGAGCGGCTGTGTGTTTTGTATGTGATTATCAGGCGTACTGTTGAGTTAAAACCTTTACCATACTTTCTCATTGGCCAGTAGTATCAACAATCTAAGCAACCACCTTGTGCATATTCGTAGCGAAAGCCCGTTGAAGGCAAGTAGAGCTATGCTCCTGGAACGGTTTCACCAGCGTTGCCTGCGGTCAGGCCATAACAGAAGTCACAAATGTGGAAGTCCTAGAGCATAGATATGCCAAGCATAAAAGTGTTCAATTAATCCTCAAGAATAAGCTGAGATGAAAATAACCACTTAACAAGGATGCTATAAATTCGCATGCTCCGCGAATTTGCCTGTTGTTTTTTGCGCGGCTCACGGTCACTTATAGGTGCGCTTTGTTAATCCCGCATCTGATAGATTTTTTGAAAAACGCGATGCGGAAGTTTCCTCGCTCTTGAAGAAGAGTGCTTGAGTTGGAATATTAATGCTAGGAGTCCACTTGGCCGGCGCCAGTTGGTGCCAGTTCGCGCCAAAGATTATGTGATTGGCGCGTAGTGCTCGCTGTGGTGCCGAATTAATGCCCGCTCGGCATGTGTCGCCAAGTGGAATAAACTGGGTGCCATATGGCGTGCACCAATATCCACCTGGCTTGCTCCAAAATGTTACGCCAGTTTGCGCCATTACACGGCCATTTGATTCCAATATTCACCCTGTTGGCGCCATTCGCGCCGATAGACGACTACTTTGCGCCACTTGGTGATTAGTTTGTGCCAAAGGTCGCCAAATTGGTTTCAACTTGCCGCCATTTGGCGCTACTTGCCGACTATATAAATATCGGCCATCGGCTACCTGGTTCAGACCCTCCTCAGCTGCTGTATGAACAACACCTCTACTACATATTTACAATTTTGATATGTCTGATGCTTTTGATAATGTTGGAGTGATGATGCTGCTCCATCAGAAGATGGTGAGAGATGCTGAGGTGGCCACTGCCTATCAACTTATGCTGGCCAATCCTGAAGAAGAAGAGCCTCCTAAGAAGAAAAGGAAGCACAACTGGTGGTTTAGACCCATGCTCCACCCACAGCTGAGGGCCGAACGTGGACAGTACCACACTTTGATGGAAGAGCTGAGGGAGAATGACAGGAGGAAGTTCAAGAACTACACCAGGCTGTCCCCAGAAATTTTTGATGACCTGTTGGTCAGGCTTACACCCCACTTGCAGAAGAAGGACACCCACTTCAGGAAAGCCATTTCCCCTGATCTCAAGTTGTGCGTGTTCCTGCGCCATCTCGCCACTAGGGCCACCTATGCCGAGCTGGGTACAACTTCCGAGTGGGCAAGGAAACCATCCAGAGATTTGTCCCTGATGTAGCCAGAGCGATAGTGGATGAGTATGCTGCAGAAGTCATCTCCCTCCCCACAACCAAGGGCTGGCTTGAGGTTGCATGTGATTTTGAAGCCAGATGGAATCTTCCTCGCTGCCTGGGAGCCTATGATGGAAAGCACATCCGTCTTCAGAAGCCCAAGAAATCTTCTCGGCTGTCCTGATGGTTCTCATAGATTCAAAGTACCAGTTCCTGTGGATCGATGTGGTGGGTTGGCCATCAGTCTGATGCCCAGATCTACACTATAGGCGTATTGTTTGCGCCAAAGGGTGATAGGTTCGCGCCATTACATTCCAGTGGATCCCAATAGGCAGATTGTTTGCGCCAAAGGGTGATATGTTCGCGCCATTACATTCCAGTGAATCCCAATACATATGTAGGTGGATTGTTTGCACCAAAGGGCGATATGTTCACGCCATTTGGTGCCACTTGGTGGACACTTGGGGCTAATTGCTCGATGCAAGTGGCGCGACGAAAATTTCAAACATTTTGATCGTCTGTATTGAAGATTTCCACAGCGCCTACAAATGATACGTCGAAATTCACCGATTTGTCCGCCATGTTTCATCGAAGAATGAGATTTGCGCCAAAACTTGTTTATTTCAATTACCGAAACGTCAGTTCATTGCCAGATCAAAGGCTACGTTGCAATATTTTGGCGGGAAAATTGACGGCGAGGGTAGAGCCTTGTGCTGCGCTTTCAGTTCTATATTCCGTAGTATGAAATAAAAATGCTCTAACATATCCTTGTCATTTGATGATGTATAAGAAGTATGCAATGAGTTGTCTGTAAAATATGTTGTCAACTGTGTCAGTCTAACTCAGTGTTCAGAACAACAAAAATTTAGATTCTGGAGGAAATGCCAATGTGTTGTGTCCTGTTGTGTGTGGCGCTCCCTATATAGGTCTGAATTTTTTTTCAAGTTTAACATGTACTCTGGGAGCCAGTGGGGTCTACCGTGCACACCAACCCCATCTAGACTTTTTTCATGGGTACCAAAATGTTCAGAAAAGTTTACTGAATCAGAATCGCGAATGTACTCAAGTTTAAATTCTTTAAGGCTATGTGTATTTTAACCGTTTCTATGACAACCCCATTTTCGTAATGATCATCCATACCTGCAAAATCGCCCATATCACAGCCAGTTTTTGTCCTAAACCTATAAAACTATATAATGCCAGCTAGATCAAATCTACCTTAACCCTTTCGCTGCCAATGCCGGATCTGTGATTACCTATGCAAACAGTTTGGATCCAGATGAGACGCCGAGTAACTCGGCGTCTCATCAGGATCCAAACTGTTTGTTACTGTTACTATGTTTTTGAAACAAAAATGAAGAAAATCAAAAGAATGAAAATTTGTAGCAGACGACAAAGTTAGCAGACGACAGAGTATGGCAGCGAAAGGTTTAATTTTTTCAAGTGACATTATGAAGTGGGGAATGTTTGACCATGACAAACCGTGATATCAGATTTATACACTCTGTGCCGTCCTTTACTGAAGTTACATAATTGGTTCCGGTCAACCTTATAAGTTGGCCACACGAGCTAAACAGATTTTAAAAGAATACTTTCTTTGAACATCTCAACCACTGAATGAGAGTTAACCTAACTTTACAGACGTGATTGATTCTCAGGTTTTACGTCCGACCAGCAGTATTTCAGTTATTTGCAGACAACACTCGCTTGAAACAAGCTATAGTGCTGCCTCACTGGAATGCCCCTGCCGCGGGCACATGACAAGGACACCCATTCACATTTAGAGAACTAATATAAATTGTTGTGGTCTGTAGTATGAGTAAGTAATAGTAACGAACATATACTTTAACAAATATTATCATTAAACATCTCCCAAACTGTAAATGGAATTTGACCAAAACTTCGTAAGATTTTTCCGTGGATGGTCCTCCATGAGTTATATACATGGTTCCAGTCTGATGCATAAGTGAGTCATGTGAGATAAATATATAGATTTTAACAAAATCTCATTAACAGCTGAATGGAAGCTGGCCAACCTCTCAGATGGTCTTTTATAAACGTTGTAGGAATGGTTCGTCTGCCATAAAAGTAGGTCATGGTAGCTGAACAGAATTAAACGTACGATTTCTTTCATTGACATCTCCTCATTAACCACTTACATGTATTGGTATTTAACCAAACTTCACAGGAATGGTCTTTAGGTAGTCTTTTATTAACACTTTCCCTGATCTATGTTTATTTTAAATTTCAATACCTACTGAATTTTCATGGACAAAATAATGATAAAAAATATGGTATATAATAAAATATAAAATAGTTGTAATAAAATATGGAAGGCGGAACATTGTACCCATGTTAGAAAGTAAAGAAACAGATCTTTCAAATTGTACTAGCAAACAGAGGAGACCTAGATCAGACGACTCCTATAAGAGCCGTCTGATCTAGGTCTCCTCTGTTTGCAAATGCGTGAAAACGTTTATATGAAGTAAATGGTTAAAGTTATATAAACGGGTTCAGTCTGCTGCATAATGTCACAGGTGTTTTAAATAGATATTAATAAACTATTTCAAATTAATCACCGATGGGGACTGACCAAACATCACATGAGTGGTTCTTAGGTGGTTCTCTATAGAAGCTAAATGGTTTCAATAGGACACTTTTAGTAGATGTGTAAAATAGATCAGTTTGCTTATATGTCCCTCTTATTTAGTATAACCATAAGAAGCATCGCTACAAAGTTATATTGAATGCAGACAAAGTGGCCTTCCATACAGAACAGATCTTTTAGTGTTTTAGCCACCTGTTCGTAGAACAGCAGAGCTTATGTTATACCCCCGGCGTGAGCGTGGCCAAGGTTAACGTTTTTTGGACGGGTTGTTTTAAAGCTTAATATTTGTACTAGGATGCTGGCATTTTGTATGGAAGTTCATTTGGGGTCAAATATTGCTGTTATGAAGTTAAACATTAAAAATATTTTTCATTTTTATCAATGTTCACATGTTTGGACTTAGTCCTTTTAGCCACAAATCACCAGGTTAAAGTTTTTTTGACGGGTTGTTTTAAAACTTAATAATTGTGTTAGAATGCTGAACTTTTGTATGGAGGTTCATCTGGGGTCAAATATTACTATTATGAAGTTAAACATTAAAAATGTTTTAAATTTTATTCAATTCACATGTTTTGGACTTAGTTTTTTGGCCAAAAATCACCAGGTTAACGTTTTTGGGACGGATTGGTATAAAGCTTAATATTTGTGCTATGATGCTGAAATTTGATGAGAAGGTTCATATTGTCGAGACCTTTCCGACCATGCCAACATTATTTGCCCTTCTGACCTTTGACCTACTTTTGCAAAAATCTTTAAATGCCTATATTATCGGAACCAATAGGCACAGGGCTTCCATACTTGGTATGACCATGCCAACATATTTAAATGCCTATACCATTTGGACCAATGGACCCAGGGTTTCCGTACCTGGTACGCAACTTTCTTATGTTAAGACTTTTCCAAAAATATCATTGTTTGCCCTTCTGACCTTGACCTTTGACCTACTTTTGCAAAAATCTCGCAAAAACCTATATTAGTGGAACCAATAGGCCTAGGGCTTCCATACTTGGTATGACCATGCAAATATAATTGCCCTTCTGGCCTTGACCTTTGACTTACTTTTGTAAAAGTCTTAAATGCATATACCATTGGAACCAATAGGCATAGGGCTTCCAGACTTGGTATGTATCTTTCCTGTCTTAAGTCTTTCCAACAATACAAATGTTTTTTACATTGTGACATTGACCTTTGACCTACTTTTTCAAATATCTTTAAATGCCTATAATATTGGACGTGATGGACATAGGACTTATGTACTTGGCATGACCATGCCAATTTTTTTGCCCTTCTGACCTTCACCTTTGCGAAACTGCCTATTACCTTCGAACCTATAGACCTAGGGTTTCCATATTTGGTATGTATCTTTCTTGTTTAATAATCTTTTTAAGTTGCTGAAAATTGGTATTTGGTTGCATTTTGGTTCTGATATTGATGCAGTTAAGTTTAAATCGAACATTTAAAAAAAAAAATTGTGTTCAATATGACACGTTTTAGACTTAACTTTTAAACAGACGAGGTGGCTTTGACATAATTTCTGGTTGCAATAGTGATTTATGTAAAAGTAGCGCTGCTCATTGTGGCTGTCCAAAGAATGTCTATGCAGTCTTATAAACTTCCTTCTAGTGGTTTCAGGAAATGTCAACCTGCCATACGGTTAATCCTTTACTCCATAAACACGAGTTTCTACACATTTGCAAATAGAGTAGACCCAGATGAGACAGCTCTTGCAGGATCTGCTCAGTTTGATTATGAAATAATATTGACATGATTCTAGTTTTTTTTTACTTGTCAAACATTGCCATGTCCATGTGCCATTATAAAAAATCTAATTAATATTCACAATGTCATTATTTCTTACATTAATATCCATGCAGAAAAGGGTTGAGGGTCTAAAAAGCTTAATCTTTTCCTTCATATAACCACTTTTTCATACCTTTGTAAACAGAGAAGACCAAGATCAGAAGGCTCTACTCTATTGGCTTATGGAACTAGACTACTGTCGAGGAAGGGCCTCGCTCGCGTAGGAGGTATCGCATACGCCTGCATATTGTAAGCCTGATTTTCCTAGTGCAGAACTGCAGCAGCATAATTAAATATGCATATACAGTAAAACTTCGATTATCCGAACACTAAAATACGTATTATTATCGATCTTTAAGACAGGTGGCAGCTTAATGCATGGTGAAAGTCACGCAGAAAGCTCCTCTAGGAGCTTTCTGCATGACTTTCACCATGCATTAAGCAGCCACCTGCCTAAAAGGGTCTAAATTCTTCTATACCGAAAATTCGAATAATCGAGGTTTTACTGTAATTTGCTTAACTGGGCGCCCTTTTCTAGGTACTTGAATAATAAGCATATAGTGAGTAAGTTTGGTAGAAATCGGACCAATCTTTCAGAAGATATGTCACAGAAACAATCAGCCAATCAGATTGTATCATCATCAATGTATCACCATCAATAAATATGTGCAGAATATGCCAACCACAGAACCCATACGAGGTAATTGGATATCAAGTACACTAAGCAAGTTTGGTGAAAAATGGACCATTCCTTCAGGAGATATTGCACGGAAACCAATCGGCTGATCAGATTGCAGCAGCCAAAGTGAAAATGCCTGTAGTTTTAAGAAAAGGCACGGAAATTGCTAAACACAGTACCCATGCGGGGTACTTGGATATCAAGTACACCAAGCAGAATTATTGAAAATTTGACCATTACTTCAGGAGATATTGCATAGATTACTATAGGACAGCGGTATCTTCATGCGGGGCCCTAACTAGAACCATCACTAAAGATGTAAAGGAGGTGAATACCCCTGGACGGCAGCTTTGATCGCAAATTCAAGGGCTGAGAACTTCTGTATGTTAGATACTGGAAAAACGTATGTGATGCATATGACACATCTGCATAAATGTGATATATGTGAGATCATGTTTATCAACTTTCATTGAATCATGTTGAAAACTGAAGAAGTCCACTCCACAAACTTTATTGGCTAGCAACACTTATCAAGTCCAGTGGCAGATACGTCCAGTATGAATCATTAGAAACTAATAAACCATGCATACAAACTCTAATAGAAATTTGATTAAAGCTATTGAAGTTGTTTGTGCCACAACTTCACAATTACCCTAATACAAAGTAAACAATCACATCAAAGTTAATAGGCAGGTAACTCCATATAACATTGAGACAGGCAAATAAAACTTCTTTAATGCAAAACAAATTTATTTCATAGAGGCCATGTATAAAACTTTCATTAAAATCTGTTGGGAAAAAATGGAGGAGCTTGTAACACCAGCTATTCATGTTACAGGACCAAATGACAAAAAATACTCCAAGTTCAAGGGGAGATAATTCTGCAATGCCAAGCAATCAACACATAAAATATGTGTCTTGCACGTCTACTATTCAAGGTAAATATGTATGCCAAATATAAAGTCAATAACTTTCAAACTACCAACTACCCATGCTGACCGACTGACTGGCCGCCCTCCTGATAGACTAGCACAGTGATTCCTGTATACACCCTCATACTTTGTTTGCAGGGGAATAATTATAATAGACCCGACTCCACATTTTCTGTCAATTCAATCATTCCCTGTGTACATTTGCCATTATAAAAAAGTTGGCAAATAAATATTTGTGTTCATGATGTCATTATTTCTTACATGAATATTAAACAGGGAAAGGGTTAACAACCTTTAGGGATGGGATGAAATGACAAAAACAGTAATATCATTTCAATCTTTATTTTTCTTCTTCCTTTTATTTTTCAACGTACCAACAGAATATTTGACAACATTGATTTTCTGATGTGCTTTCTTGTTTTTGGCTATTTTCTTTTCAACTTTGTCATTCCTCTGATTTGTCTTTTTCTTGGTTACCATCTTCTTTTTGTCTTTTTTAACCTTACTTTTCAATTTCTTTTGCTTTCTCCCTTTCACGCGAGCTGCTTCAGATTTCAAAGTCAAAGCATTTTCAACATCTTCACAAGTACGACGGACATCACTTCTTACTATCTGTGTCACCTTCTTTTTTACCCTTGTGACTTTCAAATCTGATGCAATTCCAGTTGTGTTCTCATATTTAACTAACATTTTTGCTAAGCACACCCTCAGCTTTTTTAACACCTGCTTCTCCATAACCTCTTCTGAAACTAACTTTTTCAGATTTCTGACTTTCTTCAAGATTCTCTTTCTTCCTATGTTAGTTAAAGCTATACATTCATCTCCAACTCTTATAACATCTTTGTCCCTTATCTCTTTTTCTAAATCTTGTGTATCATTCATTGATTTAATGGACACTTTTAGATATTTCTTGATATATTGTATTCTTATTTCAGGTAAGTTTCCACCAGTGCCAGGGGTTCTCATTTCAACAGAAGCTTCTGTTTCAGTCAATTTCCTTCTTTTCACTCTTTTGTCATTATTATTGTTTGGATCATCACCGTCTTCATCCTGGGAAGTTGCAGCTATGATTTCTTTGGGCCTTTTCACGGGTACTGAAAGATATAAAGCCATAAATAACAGTTCAAAAAAGCCCTTTTTTTGTCAAATACATCTACATGTACTTAAATGTATAGGTTAAATAATGTACCAACAGTCAACTGAGCAATGCCAATATGCAAAAAAAATGCCTGCTGGGGTGAATGTTTAACCCTTTACCTGAAAGAGACAACTTTTGACACCTTTGCAAACAGAGCAGACCCAGATCAGATGTGAGTCGTCTGATTAGGGTCTGCTCTGTTTGCATATGAAATGATATATATCTCAAGCTATTTGACACTCTGATTTTTTACAGGAAGAATTTTGCAGTGGTTCAAAGTGTAAAACAAAGAATTATCACTAATACCTCCTAGCTGTAGCTTTGATTGCAATCCAAGTTTGTTACACCAACTACCCACATAACAGGGCCAAAATACAAAAATACTCAAAGTTGAAGGGGAAATAACTCTGTAATGCCTGCAACTAGACATATGAAATTTGCATCTTGCACATCTGCTATTCGTGGTTATTATATATGGCAAGTATCAATTCAATATAAACTTTAAAATTGAAGGAGGAACTTGCGACTCCAACTTTCCATGTTTCATGCCAAAACAAGAGCTGTCTGTGGACAGCGCGCTCCACTTTTCTTAGTGCTGGATAGTGTAATGCAAGTCTAAGTCGAAAAGGGGCATAACTATGGCAAAATTAATTTTAGGATTACTTGCCCTTGTGAAATTGGTTCCCCTTCTGATAGTAAACATGCATACGAAAGTTTAACCAAATTTCTTTGATGGTTTCTGAAAAATGGACCTTAACAAAAAGGTTAACCAACACAGACGCCAACAAGAGGGTCATGACAATAGCTACATTTTTCGAAAAATTCAAGGGGAGATAACTCTGCAATGTCCAGCGATAAATATATGAAAATTGCGCTTTGCAAATCTGCTATTCGTGATTATTAGGTATACGACATATGCACTGAATAACTTTCAAACTGAAAGAGGAGTTCCCAACACCAACTGACATCAACTCACCATGTTTCATGCAAAAATGACAAAAATACTCAAAGTTCAAGGGGAGATTATTCTGTAATGCCAAGCAGTAAACACATGAAAATTGTGTCTTGCCCATCTACCATTCGTGGTTATTATGTATACCAAATATAAATTTGAAATATGAAACCAATATGTGAAGTACTGTTTGAGTAATTGCTTCACATCAAAAGTGTTGACGAATGGATGGACGGATGGACAGACAGAAAATGTGATTACTATAGGGCTCCTGCATTTTCAATGCAGGGTCTTAATAACTTTAATACTGAAGGAGGAGATTTTTGATCTTGGTCTGCCCTGTTTGCAAAGGCTTTAAAAGGTTTATTAATGACGAAAAGAGTTAAAGTATTACACTCAATTAGCACATGCAATGTTCCATTACCTCCCAGATCTTCATCTCCATGAATATCAAATCCAGGCTCCATGTGGTTTTCCAGCTGTTCAGTTGCTGCTTTATTCATTTCCCTGTAATAAGAACAAGATATGTGTCACAGTAGGTGACAAGCGAGGTTTTACGCAAGCGTAAAATGGCTGCCTAACATGTATCAGGTGGCAAGATCAGCAGTGTAAACCAAGACCTTACATGTCAATAAATAAATAAATAAAATAAGAAGCGGATTATATAGTGTACTTGCAGAAAAAAACAATGGTTGTAAATGAATGGAAATCAGAGAAAGAACATACATGTATTTAACACTTATTAACCTGTCGTGTTTGAGAGGTTTTGTTGTGTTTGCATTTTTATTATGCAAAGAAACTTTGAAATAAAAAGTTTGTATTCAACTACATGTAGTTACCAAATTCAACTGACCGTTAATCAGTTATTCACTTGTTAACTTGTTGAGGTCATTTCATCAGCAAATCAGAGTTAAGGTGTCATTTGTGTAAGTGTGGAGTAGGTTCTACATACGGGACGATGTGTGGATATTTAATGACAGGGTGCATATATTAAATGGATTTAAAACAAAAGCACGTTAATGTCGAAATAAGAAATAAAAAGAAAAAAATGACCTACGAAAAGAAAAAAATATTTTCGTATCTACCTAGGATCGAACCTGTGTACCCTTGGTTTCTAGGCTAACGCGCTACCCCTACGTCACGGTGCGTTATGCTAAAATTGTGTTTCAATTATAGCTATATCACTAGCATTTAAAAAACCGCTTTCGAAGAACATGTTCTAAACATGTGCATATGAAATTAAAATGCAAAAGCATCATGTGGAGTTTAAACAATAACAAGAGTACCGCATACGGTACATAATACGCCCACTTGCAAACTTTCTCTGATTCAACATGCCTTATAAGTGTTGACATTTTCTAATCTGTGCTTCAGATCTTGATTTCCATATTAACGTGATACTATTTTTAAACAAGAGGGCCAGAATGGCCCTGACATCGCTCACCAGACAATAAGAGGAGAAGATTTTCAAAGTTTTCACTATATGTTTCTATTGAAAACTTAACACCCCAGGGGCGGTGCCAATTTTGACCCCAGGGACACAATTTATATAACTTTTGTAGAGGACCTGAACATGATGCTAAAAGAATGTAGTGAAAGAATGGATAGAGCATCAGACCACTGGAACTTGTATTCTTTGGATGCTAGAGGTGGATTCTCCCACCACTAATGACCTATGCAAACAGTTTGGATCCAGATCAGGCCCCACATAATGTGGGGCCTGATCTGATATCCAAATTGTTTGTAAATGAGACTGAACTTCTGTGTGTAGTGGGATTCTCCCGCCACTAATGACCTATGCAAACAGTTTGGATCCAGATCAGGGCCAACATAATGTGGTGCCTGATCTGATATCCAAACTGATTGTCAATGAGACTGAACTTCTGAAAAACTTAGAAAGAAAGTGTGTAGTGGGATTCTCCAACCACTAATGACCTATGCAAACAGTTTGGATCCAGATCAGGGCCAACATATTGTGGTGCCTGATCTGATATCCGAACTGTTTGTCAATGAGACTGAACTTCTGAAAAACTCAGAAAGAAAGTGTGTAGTTAGGATAACTTGTGAATATGCTGCAGACAACAATTTAGCAGATGACAAAATTACCCAGCATGCAAAGAGTTAAGCTGAAATTCACAACAGATATGCTCTATATTGATAGCTGGTAGCTTAATGCAGGGCATAGGTATGAAAAAAAGCTTTAAGAGTATTCTGCATTTTGAGAATTATCCACAGTTTTCTCAATCTTAAATGAGTGTGTGTTATTTGTCTAAACACAATTTCTACTCTACTGATCAGGCTAAGGGTGATTATATAAGAACTGACCCACTGACTGGTCTCAGCTAAGAGTGATATTAAGGAGAAACCTTTAGAATGTAATTTCTGGTGTAAAGAAGTATATACACACAGGGCAGGGCCACTTTTAACCCCAGAACTATGATACTTATAAAACTCATAAAGTTATGCTAAGTAAATCTATACACCAAATATCTAAGCTCTTGGACATGTAGTTTCTGACAAGAATATTTTTAAAGTTTTTCCTATGCATAACTGGTGATCCCATGGGCTGTTTAAGTAGTCAGCTTCAAAAAACTGGAAATCCCCGGGGTGGGGCCAATTTTGACCCTAGGGGCATAATTTATATAACTTTTGTAGAAGTCCTGAAGTTGAAGTTATGTGCCAAATATGAAAGCTGAGGACCTTCTAGTTTTAGAGGAGATGATGTTCAAAGTTTTCACTATATGTTTCTATTGAAAACTGAAAACCCCTGGGGCAGGGCCAATTTTGACCCCAGGGGTATAATTTATATAACTTTTGTAGAGGACCTACATATGATGCTATGTGCCAAAGATGAAAGCTGAGACCCCTGTAGATTCAGAGGAGAAGAACTTTAAAGGTTCAAATTGTTGACGACGAACGACGGACGACGCACACCGACGGACGACGGACATCAGGCGATCACAAAAGCTCACCCTGAGCACTTTGTGCTCTGGTGAGCTAAAAAATTGAAGTGAATATCTTATTAAATAAAAAAGTTACAGCTAATCCTCATATTCGCAGATTTTTGTAAAGTGCAACGGCCATAACTCTGTAAAGACAAACTGAATGAACCTCAAAATAAACTCAGCTTCAGATTTTGTTGCTTAAAACATTTGTGTTAAGTTTCATTTATATCATTTTAATAGTTTTCCCAGAAAACAACAGACAAACTAAAAGTTGACCGACAAACAAAGCAATGAACACACAAAGGTCAAGGAGCATAACTTTAAAATAAAATGACATATCAAAAACCCCGCAATATATTGGAGATTTCATATTAAGATTTAACCATATAAAAAATTTGAAGTAAATGTATTTTCAAATGAACAAGAGATGTCACAGTCACGTGACAAATGCCCCCAAAAATTGTACCCTGTGACCTTGACCTTTGACCCATGGACCAGGGAGTTGACACATCGTCTTTGTGTGGTGAACATTTGTGCCAGGTTCCTTTGAAATTCATTCACAGATAAACAAGTAATTGTACCCTTGACCTTTGGCATATGGACCAGGGAGCTGAACGCGACACGTCTTTGTCTGGTGAACATCTGTGCCAAGTTATATTGAAATCCATTGATAGATAAAGATGTTACAGACCGGACACGAAATTTGTGACAAAGTAATTGTATCCTGTGACCTTGACCTTTGACCCATGGACCTGGGAGTTGAAAGCGACATATCATCTTTGTCTGGTGAACATTTGTGCCAAATCATATTGAAATCCATTCATATATAAAGAAGTTACAGACCGGACACAAAATTTGTGACAAAGTAATTGTACCCTGTGACCTTGACCTTTGACCTATGGACCTGGGAGTTGAAAGCGACAAATCGTCTTTGTGTGGTGAACATTTGTGCCAAGTTATATTGAAATCAATTGATAGATAAAGAAGTTACAGACCGGACACGAAATTTGTTACAAAGTTTTTTTACCCTCTGACCTTGACCTTTGACCCATGGACCTGGGAGTTGAACGCGACACATCGTTTTTGTGTGGTGAACATTTGTGGCAAGTTATATTGAAATCCATTGATAGATAAAGAAGTTACAGGCCGGACACGAAATTTGTTACAAAGTAATTGTACCCTGTGACCTTGACCTTTGACCCATGGACCTGGGAGTTGAACGCGACACATTGTCTTTGTGTGGTGAACATTAGTGCCAAGTTATATTGAAATCCATTGATAGATGAAGAAGTTACAGACCGGACACGAAATTTGTTACAAAGTAATTGTACCCTGTGACCTTGACCTTTGACCCATGGACCTGGGAGTTGAACGCGACACATCTTCTTTGTGTGGTGAACATTTGTGCCAAGTTATATTGAAATCCATTGATAGATGAAGAAGTTACAGACCGGACACGAAATTTGTGACAAAGTAATTGTACCCTGTGACCTTGACCTTTGACCCATGGACCAGGGAGTTGAACGCGACACATCGTCTTTGTCTGGTGAACATTTGTGGCACGTAATATTGAAATCCATTGATAGATGAAGAAGTTACAGACCGGACACGAAATTTGTGACAAAGTAATTGTACCCTGTGACCTTGACCTTTGACCCATGGACCAGGGAGTTAAATGCGACACATCGTCTCTGTCCGGTGAACATTTGTGGCAAGTTATATTGAAATCCATTGATAGATGAAGAAGTTACAGACCGGACACGAATTTGGGACGGATGGAAGGACAGACGGACATGCTAACAAATGGGTAGTTGTGTGACTTTTTCCTTTGATCTTTTCTTGTGGGACTAGTCCCACAAGAAAAACTATTTTTGGCTCTAACTTTGGAAAAGAATGATCTGGAAGCTAACCCTAACCCTAACCCTATGTCCCACAACTGGCCAGGTTAATGTCACAAGAAATGGCCAGGTTAATGTCACAAGAGATGGCCAGGTTCATGATTTTACTTGTGCGACTAGTTAGAAAAAGTCACACAACTACCCATTGGTGAGTGCGGACGGACAGACGGACGGACGGAAGGACGGACAATGCGATTACTATATGCCCGCCTTTGGGGGCTTAAAAAGTTATGACCATCCTCAAATTTGCAAAGATTTGGATTTTTTTTTTTTAAGTGCAAGGGCCATAACTCCGAAACAACGAATCAAATGAACATCAGAATTGACTTAGCTTCAGGTCTTGATGCATTAAACATGTGTGTGAAGTTTCATTAATATCTGTCAAACAGTTTTCCCAGAAAACAGCGGACAAACTATATGCATATATTTGCATTATTCTTTAAGTAAAGGGGCCATAACTCCGAAACGACAAATCAAATGAACCTTAGAATTGACTCTCCTTCAGATCTTGATGCATTAAACATTTGTGTGATGTTTCATTAATATCTCTCAAATACAACAAAAACAACAAAAAGATCTTTAACACTAAAATATACTGGCCACAGAGGGTTTTTTTTTGGTTATCTTTTTTCCTTTATTTGCAAAGCTCTTTTTTCAGTTTTTGTTCTTTTGTTTTTGTCCCTTTTGTTTTTATTTATCCCCTTTGGTATTTGATGGTCCTGTAAATGTTTTAAATTCACTCTTTGAGCAAACATTTATAATATTTCAAATGTGTATATAATATAACATGTTATATGTGTTTGTGAGGTGTAGAGAGGGATGGTTCCCCGACCCTCATACACCAATTACGGGGATAGTAAACGATTTAAAAAAAAAAATCTCTCAAATAGTTTTCCCAGAAAACAGCGGACAAACTATTTGCATGCATTTGCATTATTTTTTAAGGACAAGGGTCATAACTCCAAAACGACAAATCAAATGAACCTCAGAATTGACTCAGCTTTCAGATATTGATGCATTAAACATTTGTGTGAAGATTCATTAATTTTTCTTAAATAGTTTTCCCAGAAAACAGCGGACAAACTATTTGCATTATTTTTTAATAACTCTGAAACGAAAAATCAAATGATCCTCATAATCAACTCGGCTTCAGATCTTGATGCATTAAACTTTTGTGTGAAGTTTCATTAATATCTCTCAAATAGTTTTCCCAGAAAACAGCGGACAAACAGCGGACAAACTATTTGCATGTATTTGCATTAATTTTTAAGCACAAGGGCCATAACTCAGAAAAGACAAATCAAATGAACCTCAGAATCGACTCAGCTTCAGATCTTGATGCATTAAACATTTGTGTGAAGGTTCATTAATTTTTCTCAAATAGTTTTCCCAGAAAACAGCGGACAAACTATTTGCATGTATTGGCATTATTTTTTAAGGACAAGGGCCATAACTCTGAAACGAAAAATCAAATGAACCTCATAATTAACTCAGCTTCAGATCTTGATGCATTAAATATTTGTGTGAAGTTTCATTAATATCTCTCAAATAGTTTTCCCAGAAAGCAGCGGACAAACAAAATGTTGACGGACGAACGAACGGACTGACGGACAGGGCCACGCCAATATACGACCACCTTTATTAGGTGGGCGTATTAAAAATGGGTACGTCATAATTTTTGAAAAACCAACAACATAATTTTCATGAATTTTAGAAAAGACGAGATAACAAAAAAAATCCGCAGCAGTCGGCAGTTATAGAAACAGGTCTGCGGTTAATCACGCACCTTTTTCTAAGGCGTATAAGTATAGGCTGCCTTTGGCAGCCTAATAAATGCCCACAAAGCAAAGCAATGACACTGAAATGTGTTTTGTGAGCAGTTCTGAATATGCTATTGCTAAATGAAACTAAAAGACTGCACAGTGTGACATAAATAACTAATGTTATGTTAAACAAGAAATGACTAGGAAACAGTGCAGATATTACCCATTTTAAACATTACCCTTTACTATGATTCAACAGTATATGCTATTGCCAAATATTTATGTGTCCATGTGTTATTATAACAAATTCATCTAATTAACATTCATGACGTCATTATTTCTTACATGAATATTCATGGAGGAAAGGGTTAAGTGTGAGGGGTTTTATACCATTTAGGTCAAAGACCAAGGTCACAGTGACCAGAAAATGGTACACAGCACCCTGCCATCCCTAGATGTACTCACACACAAATTTTGGCATTTCTATTTCAAAAAATATAGGACATATGCTCTGGACAAGGTTTTCCTATAGCTGAGGTCAAGGTCAAGATCAAAGTGACCTGAATGCAGTATGCGACACTATGCCATACCCAAGATGTACTCACACACTCAACAAATTGGCATTCCTACCTCTAGAAATATAAGAGATATGCTCCATACAAGTTTTTACTATAGCTAAGGTCAGAGATCAAGGTGACCTGAAAATGGTATGCAATACTGAGCCATCCCAAGATGTACTCACACACCAAATTTGGTATTCCTACCTCAAGTAACACAGGAGATATGCTCTAGACAAGGTTTTTCTATAGCCGAGATCAGAGGTCAAGGTCTCAACACCCTGAAATGGTACACATCACTCCACCATCCCAAGATGTACTCAAACACCACATTTGGCATTTCTACTTTAAGAAATATTTGAGATAGGCTTCAGACCAGGTTTTTCTATAGCTGAGGTCTAGGTCAAGTTCTAAGTGAGCTGGAAATGGTGTGTGACACTCCGCCATCCCAAGATATAGTCACACATCAGATTTGGCATTCCTACCTCAAGTAATACAGGAGATTATGCTCCCATCAAGGTTTTTCTATAGCTTAGGTCAAGGTCACAGCGACCTGAAAACGGTACACAACACTCTGCCATCTCGAGATGTACTCATACACCAAAATTGGCATTCTTACCACAAGTAAAACAGGAGATATGCTCTGGACGTCTTTTTGCTAATAGCTGAGATCAAGGCCACAGCGACCTGAAAATGGTATGCAACACCCCACCATACCCAAAATGTACTCACACAACAGATTTGGCATTTCTACCTCAAGTAATGTAGGAGATATGCTCTAGACAAGGTTTTTCAATGAGGTCAGGGGTCAAGGTGACTAATAGTTTTTGTTGATAACAATTCCTTTAATAGTGTTGAAAATGTCAACATTAAAATGGTTCACCTTGTGATCTCTGGCAAAGAGACATCAGAAAATTGCTCCTGAATCCAAAAGGCAAGATCTTCCGGAAGCTCCTCTGTGTCGGGCAACTGAAATAGTACATTGTATCTTGTATTATCTTGTATAAGAATGTGACAATTAGTGAAGATCTTGCAAACAGTTTAGATCCCAGTAAGATGCTGACAAACTTGGCATCTCCTTAGAATCTGGGTCCATGCTTATAAAGCTTTTTAGTTGAGTCTGAGGTAGTTCTCAAGCTTTTGACTGGTCAGATTTGAGCCAAACGCTCAAATCTGACCAATCAAAAACGTGAGAACGAACTCAGACTCAACTAAAAAGTTTTATAAGCATGGATACAGAATTATTTAACTCCCGATCCTGGTTTTACTTATTCAGTGTCAAACAGTTTTGTTCCTGGTATGATATGGAGAGGGCAGTACATAAGTGTTCATGTACTATTGATTTTACCAAATGAGTTGACTAAAATAATATGACATGATGCTTGCCAAGTGTCTTTATATTTAAGTCAACAAGTTTGGTAAAATCAATAGTAAATGAAAACGAATGTAATATTCTTGTCACATGACACAACCCCCACTTGGATACAAACAGTACCATATAATAAAAAGAGTTACTCTGTATCTCATCTGGATCCAAACTGTTGCATAAGTAACATCAGATACACTGTTCGCATGCAAGGAATTAACGAAATGACCTAATTTTGGCTTTAAACCATGACTCACAGTGCCTAACTCTAAGATCTGTTTTAACATCATTTTTTCACTTTTGTATTCTAATGTCAAACAAGAGTGCCAGTGGACACAATATACGCCCGTCGGGGTTAACATATTTGCTGAACTCAAATTCTAAGCCCAATTTTGCGACCAAGTTTCAAGGTTGTAAATAGGCATACTTTAACAAAAAACCTTAACCAAAAATTCTAAATTGAAAAGTGCCATAATTGTGTCTAAATGCTTGACAGAGTTGCATTGTATTTACTCTTGCCTACAGATGAAGCTTCTGATGGTGAACAAATGTTTCAAGTTTAAAAGCTTTATCTGAAAGGGTTATGTAAACAAGATCATGTTGTATTGCTATGCAAGACATGAGTCCCCCACCGGACTGAAAAAAAACCACCTCCACTCTCCCCACCCCACCCACCCATGGTGTGGTTGACCATGGTATATACATGACCACCTGAATGGTATTAGTACCTACTTTCATACATTGGATCAGTAAATAAAATCAATTGAACCAGTACATAAAGAGTTATTAACTGGACAAGAAAATATGAAAAGGGGAATAACTCCAAAAATATAGATGCTAGAGTTATGGCCCTTGTGCATGACATTACCCCTCATCATGCTTGTTCCATATGTGAAGTTTCAAATCAATTGAACCAGTAGATAAAGAGTTATTGTCCGGACAAAAAATATGAAAAAGGGGAATAACTCCAAAAATATTGATGCTAGAGTTATGGCCCTTGTGCATGACACTACTCCTGATCATGCTTCTTCAATGTGTGAAGTTATAATGAATTTGGTCTAATTTTGTAGGAGATATTGCCCGGACACAAAGCGTGACAGACGGACTGTCAAGAAAATATGAAAAAGGGGAAGAACTCCAAAAATATCGATGCTAGAGTTATAACCCCTGTGTATGACACTACCCCTCATCATGATTGTTCCATATGTGAAGTTTCACATCAATTGAACCAGTAGATAAAGAGTTATTATCCGGACAAAAAAATATGTAAAAGGGGAATAACTCCAAAAATATTGATGCTAGAGTTATGGCCCTTGTGCATGACACTAGCCCTCATCATGCTTCTTCAATGTTTGAAGTTATAATGAATTTGGCATAACTTTGTAGGAGATATGGCCCGGACACGAAGCGTGACAGACGGACTGACAAGAAAATATGAAAAAGGGGAATAACTCCAAAAATATTGATGCTAGAGTTATGGCCCTTGTGTATGACACTGCCCCTCATCATGATTGTTCCATATGTGAAGTTTCAAATCAATTGAACCAGTAAATAAAGAGTTATTGTCCGGACAAAAAAATATGTAAAAGGGGCATAACTCCAAAAATATTGATGCTAGAATTATGGCCCTTGTGCATGACACTAGCCCTCATCATGCTTCTTCAATGTGTGAAGTTATAATGAATTTGGCTTAACTTTGTAGGAGATATGGCCCGGACAAGAAGCGTGACAGACGGACGGACGGACGGACATACTAACAAATGGGTAGTTGTGTGACTTTTTCCTTTGATCTTTTCTTGTGGGACTAGTCCCACAAGAAAAACTATTTTTGGCTCTAACTTTGGAAAAGAATGATCTGGAAGCTAACCCTAACCCTAACCCTATGTCCCACAACTGGCCAGGTTAATGTCACAAGAAATGGCCAGGTTAATGTCACAAGAGATGGCCAGGTTAATGATTTTACTTGTGTGACTAGTTAGAAAAAGTCACACAACTACCCATTGGTGAGTGCGGACGGACGGACAGACGGACAGACGGACGGACGGACGGACGGAATCGAGCAAACCTATAGTCCCCCAACCGGTAACCGGTGGGGGACTAATAAGTGGACTTTAACCAAAACCTTAACCAAAAATTCCAAGCTAAAAAGCGTCATAATCATGTCAAAATGTTAGACAGAGTTATGTACTCTTGCCTACAGGTGAAGCTTGTGATGGTGAACAAGTGCTCCAAGTTTAAAAGCTTTATCTGAAAGGGTTATGTAAATAAGTGGACTTTAATCAAAACCTTAACAAAAAATTCTAAGTTAAAAAGGGGCATAATTCGGTCAAAATGCTTGACAGAGTTATGTGCTCTTGTCTACAGGTGCAAGTTGTGAAGGTAAACACGTGTTCCAAGTTTAAAAGCTTTATTTCAAAGGGTTATGTAAATAAATGGACTTTAACAAAGCCTCAACCAAAAATTCTAAGTTAAAAAGGGGCATAATTCGGCCAAAATGCTTGACAGAGTTATTTTCTCTTGCCTACAGGTGAAGGTTGTTAGGGTGAACAAGTGTTCCAAGTTTAAAACCTTTATCTCAAAGGGTTATGTAAATAAATAGACTTTAACAAAGCTTTAACCAAATATTCTAAGTTAAAAAGGGGCATAATTCGGTCAAAATGCTTGATAGAGTTATTTTCTCTTGCCTACGGGTGAAGGTTGTGATGGTGAACAAGTGTTCCAAGTTTAAAACCTTTATCTCAAAGGGTTATGTAAATAAATGGACTTTAACAAAGCCTTAACCAAAAATTCTAAGTTAAAAAGGGGCATAATTCAGTCAAAATGCTTGACAGAGTTATTTGCTCTTGCCTACAGGTGAAGGTTGTGGCGGTGAACATGTGTTCCAAGTTTCAAAGCTTTATCTCAAAGTGTTATGTAGATAAGTGGACTTGTTCCACATAAATTGAGGTTAACATTTTTGCTTAACGCAAATGCTAAACGCAAATTCTAAGTCCAATTAAGTGACCTTGACCTTGGATAAACGAGCCGGGACTTGGCAGGCTACTGTAGCATGTCTAGATATACATTATGATTAAATTTGGGAAGGATCCACCAAGCTGAACTTGAGTTAGAGATGTTACAGACAGACAGACCGGTTAAATTTTTTGCTAAACGCAAATTCTAAGTCCAATTGTGTGACCTTGACCTTGGATAAAAAAACCGGGACTTGGCAGGCAACTGTAGAATGTCTAGATAAACATTGTGTTAAAATTTGAGAAGGATCCACCAAGCGGAACTTGAGTTAGAGATGTTACAGACGGACAGACGGACAGACGGACAGACACACAGACAGCGCCATTCCATAATACGTCCCGTTTTTTCAAACGGGCGTATAAAATCAAATGACAATATCAACAATTGGTGCTTTTGTCATTGTTAGGTCCTTCTTGCCTATCCCTTGGTTCAAGCTTTAAAATAAATCTATCCCAACCAACCACCAAACACTTTGCCTACAATATTTATGGCACCCATCTACCCTCTCTACCAGTTTGTATTTGTTAAATCAGTAAATTTGGCACTGTTCTGATACTTTAACCCTTTCCCTGTTCAGTATTCATGTAAGAAATTAAAACATCATGACTATTTTAGTCAAGGTCTTATAATGTAAACCTTTCAAGGAAAGTCAAATGTAAACAGAGCAGACCCTGATCAGATGGCTCCTATAGGAACCTTCTGATCTGGGTCTACCCTGTTTGCAAATGTGTGAAAATACCGGTATATGAAGGAAAGGGCTAAACTAAACTACATATTATAGATTAAAAATGTGTAAACTCTGATCAAACTACTCTCTTAGCCCTTAGGAGCAGTTTGATCTGACATTTAACTACTTGCCAAAGCCTGTCCCTCCACATTTCTAGGAAAGGGCAATATAATTTAAATAATTACCAGTATGATGAAGATTAATCAAAAGATTATTTGCTAATTCCTATACATTTATATCTTGCTTTGAATCTCTTTGTACATGATTTAAGACATCACTGAAGGCAAGAACTAAAGAAGTACATCTCTTGTATTATCTTGTATAACAATGTGACAATTTGTAAAGATCTTGCATACATTTTGGATCCAGGTGAGATGCAAAGACACTTGGCATCTCCTTAAAATCTAAACTGGTTAAAAGTCTCCTGCTGCTTTTGTAAGTTCAGTGTGTCAAACAGTTTGAATTCTGATGGGATAATGAATTACCCAGCATCCCATCTGGATCCAAACTGTTTGCACAAGTAATCTCAAATTCATTCACTTTTTGCATACAAAGAGTGACCTAATTTGAGTTGAAACTGTGACAGTGACTAACTCAAACATCTGGGTCCATGCTTATAAAGCTTTTTAGTTGAGTCTGAGGTCGTTCTCAAGCTTTTGATTGGTCCGATTTGAGCTCTCAAGCTTTTGATTGGTCAGATTTGAGCCAAAGGCTCAAATCTGACCAATGAAAAACTTGAGAACGAACTCAGACTCAACTAACAGCTTTATAAGCATGGACCCTGTTTTAACTCTTCCCCTCATATAAATGCTTTTTCAAGCCTTTGTAAACTAAGTAGATCCAGATCAAACTGCTCCTGCAGGAGGTGTCTGATGAGGGTCGGCTCTGTTTGCTAATGGAACTATAATACATGTAGATCTAACTCTCTAGTTTCTTCAAATACCAAACAATCCTGTGTATATATGTCAATATAAAAATTCAGCTAATAAACATTCATTATGTCTTTAATTATTTCTTACATTAATATTCAACAGGGAAAAGATAAATCTCTCAAATATCTATTCTGGAATAGTGCAATCTAATTACTGGTATGAAATTCAATCGAGAGATTATTTGCTAATTGCTATACATGTACATGTACAGGGTTGCCACAAACCAGAGGAAACAAAATTCCCTGGCAATTCCCTGACATTTTCCTTACATAATTTCAAATTTCCCTGACACATTTCATCGCGAAATTTGGTCTATCTGTCATAATTTCTGTAATACGTAATGGATTTTTTAAAATATATAACATCCATTCTCATGTTTTCAAAATTCCCTGACAATTCCCTGACATTTGCCTATATTTTCAAAATTCCCTGACAGTTCTCAAAATTCCCTGACAATTCCCTGACCTTGAAAAAATTTAAATTTCCCTGACTTTTCCCTGACACGTGGCAACCCTGATGTATATCTTGCTTTGAATCTCTTTGTGATTTAATATTTTCCCTGTGCTATATTTATTCCAAATTTCAATACCTACTGAATATTCATGGACACAACAGTTATGAAATATTGAAGGTTGGAAAATGTAGCCCATTCAGAAACTAAAGAAACAGATTTATCAAATTCCATTTATATAGCAAACAGAACAGACCCTGATCAGACGGCTCCTATAGGAGCTGTCTGATTCTGGTCTCCTCTGTTTGCAGATGTGTGAAAAGGTGTTTATATAAAGAAAAGGGTTTAAAGGTATATTTAAATTACTCAAGAAACATTCAACGACAACTTAAGTTTCCTCCCTGGAGTTGGACCTATATTGTTTGCACACACCAATTTGCTCCCTGGAGTTGGACCTATATTGTTTGCACACACAAATTTGTTCCCTGGAGTTGGACCTATATTGTTTGCACACACCAGTTTGCTCCTTCAAAGTGTTATTGCTTGATATAAATGCTTCTTCAATCTTATGCAAACAAAGTAGACTTAGATGAGATGACTCCTGTAGGAACCATCTGATCAAGACCTGCTGTTTGGTTATAAAATAACTTTGGTTTGTTTCTAGTTTCTGCCATGGTAAAAACTCTACTGATCATGAAGCCATTATAAACTAGAACTATCACTAAAGGTGATGAATACCCCCACACGGCAGCCTTGATTGCAAATCCAAGTTTTGAACATGTAACAGGACCAAATAACAAAAATACCCAAAGTTCAAATAGAGAAAATTCTGTAATGGCTAACACTAAACACAGGAAAATTGTGTCTTGCACATGTACTATTCGTGTTTAGTATGTATGGCAAGTATCAATTTAATAAGTTTCAAAATGAAGGAGGAGTTTGTGACACCAACTCCCCATGTTTCATGCAAAAATGACAAAAAATATTCAAAGTTCAGGGGGGGATAATTCTACAATGGCTAACCGTAAACACATGAAAATTGTGTCTTGCGCATCTGCTATTTGTGACTATTACGTATCCTAAATATAATTTCAGTAACTTTAAAACTGAAGGAGGAGTTTGCGACACCAACTCCCCATATTACAAGCCAAAACAAGTATCAAGTGAATCAGGTTGAAATTGAAGGAGGAGTTCAAAGTACAAGATTTTGCCTGCGAATTTCAAGACCAATTTCAAGGCCAAAGGTCAAGGTCAAGGTCACAGAGACCTGAAATTCGTGTCTTGCACATCTACTACTCCTGAGTAACATTTATGCCAAGTATCAAGTGAATCAGGTTGAAAGTGAAGGAGGAGTTCGCCGTACAAGATTTTGCCTGCCAATTTTAAGACCAATTTCAAGGCCAAAGGTCAAGGTCACAGAGATTTGAAATTTGTGTCTTGCACATCTACTACTCCTAAGTAACATTTATGCCAAGTATCAAGTGAATCAGGTTGAAATTGAAGGAGGAGTTCAAAGTACAAGATTTTGCCTGCCAATTTCAAGACCAATTTCAAGGACAAAGGCCAAGGTCAAGGTCACAGAGACCTGAAATTTGTGTCTTGCACATCTACTACTCCTGAGTAACATTTATGCCAAGTATCAAGTGAATCAGGTTGAAAGTGAATGAGGAGTTCAAAGTACAAGATTTTGCCTGCCAATTTCAAGACCAATTTCAAGGACAAAGGTCAAGGTCAAGGTCACAGAGACCTGAAATTTGTGTCTTACACATCTACTACTCCTGAGTAACATTTATGCCAAGTATCAAGTGAATCAGGTTGAATGTGAAGGAGGAGTTCAAAGTACAAGCTTTTGCCTGCCAATTTCAAGACCAATTTCAAGGCCAAGGGTCAAGGTCACAGAGACCTGAAATTTGTGTCTTGCACATCTACTACACCTGAGTAACATTTATGCCAAGTATCAAATGAATCGGGTTGAAACTGAAGGAGGAGTTGAAAGTACAAGATTTTGCGGACAGACCGACGTCCAAAGACCGACCAACCGACAGGCTGATTCCAGTATACCCCCCTCAAACTCTGTTTGTGGGAGTATAAATATTCAAGTAACTAGAATTGTTTTTGATACAAAAACTGATGTCTCACCAGCATGTGGACAAAATTTTCTAAAGTCCCATAACTCTGCAGAAAATCATCAAACTGGAACAGGAATAAGACATGCATGGTGCTGATCAATCCTATTAAGTTTCATGAAAATTCAATCAAACGTTTTGGAGGGACTGCGAGGACAACTTTTCCATGTAAATATTTCAAAGTCCAATAACTCTGCAGGAAATCATCAAACCGGAACAGGAACAAGATATACACAACTAGGCATGATGCTAATCAATCCTATGGTATTTAATGAATATCCAATTAAAGGTTTTGGAGAAATCATGCAGACAAAAAAATTCAGTCCCCTAACTCTGCAGAAATTTGGGGCAATAACTCCAATATAATTGATGCCAGAGTTATGAAACTTGTGCATAACACTTCCTTCCATCATGCCCTTTCCATAAATGAAATGTCATTCCAATAGCATCAGTAGAACAGGAGTTATTGATCGGACAAAAGAAATGTAACAAAGGGCAACCACTCCAAAAGTATTGAAGCCAGAGTTGTGGCCCTTATACATGACACTTCCTCTCATCATGCTCTTTCCATGTGTCAAGTTTCAATCAAATGGCATGAGCCATATAGGAGTCATCGTATGGACAAAAAAGTGTGAATAATTGACCTTGTTTGTGACCATGACTTTGAATTGTGACCTTGACCTTTGACCCACGTTCCTGAATCCTATTGTCTGCACATCAGCTTGTTTAGGAGAACATTTGTGCCACAGCATTTTGGAACCCTTCCAAGGGTTATTCAGATGTGAAAATTAAGGCTAAAAACATTTGACCTTGAATTGTGACATTGACCTTTGAAGAATGTGCCTGAATTGTCTTGTTATGGAGAACATTTGTGCCACAGCACTTTGCAATCATTCCAAGGGTTTAAGAGATATGGAGTGGACACAAAGGGTGCGGCTAAAAACATTTTACCTTGAATTGTGACCTTAACCTTTGACCAACATGCCTGAATCGAACGCTCTGCACATCGTCTTGTTGAGTCGAACATTTGAGCCATAGCATTCTGAAATCCTTCCATATTTGTGACAGATATTGAGCGGACACGAGTGACAGAGGGACGGACGGAAAACTGAACCAAATTCAATGTCTCCCCATTATAAATGGGGGAGACAAAATTAATATTCATTCATTTAATGACTATTCATGAGGTAAGGGTAAAGACATTCAACTCACCCACTTGACTTGTGTCATTTTCAAAAGGTCCACAGATGAATACAGGTCTTTGTACAAGTTACAGATGTGCACGCACATGGACCGGCATATATACCTGCATCAAAGACACATAAAAATGTACATGTATATCAACCCCAATATAGTACATTATATTATAACAAGAGGGTCATAATGGCTCTATGTTGTTCACCAAAGTCAGAAGGCCAAGTGAATTGTTTTGTATAACAAGAACTTAGATTAAATTATATTTGGCACAAAGTTTTAGACAAGTTATCAAGATTGGTAGAATATTTCTGAAGGACTGTCCTTGCAAAATTCTTTAAATTATATAAAGATTTGACTGCTGGTTTAATAGAAGGAGATATTTCAATTTGTCACTAAGCTATATCAGCCAATTCATTCAGTCCACCACAGCAATTTTGACAAAAAAGGAACATTCCTGTAAAATTATATAGACTGGAAAATTTGTCCTGCCCCTGGTAGCTATGTTGGCTTTAACAACCTCATCTAAGAATCATTTCTGACTCCGCCAAGTTTAAAATATTAATATTGTTAAACAAGATAGATGTGTGTTGTGAAACACTTTGCCCCCAATATTACCCTTGATCTTTATGTATGAACTTGATCTTAATGTGCCATCCCTAAAATGTTCCCCTCCGTAAGTTGCACATGAATGCCAAGTTTGAAGTACATGTATGTGCAATAGCTACAAAATTATTGCCAACTTTTAAGTTGGGAACCAACCAACAAACAAACCAACTGACAGACAGAACAAAAATAATATGCCCCCAACATGCCCTTGGGGCATAAATACCATTTTGGTTGCCATGGCAACCTGAGTTCTAAATGCAATGCAATTCTCCGAAAAACATAAAAAGACCTTTAATGGAACATCTGTGACAAATCTCACTAAATTCTATCCAATGGTTTCAGATGAGATGCCATTGAGCAAAATGTTGACAGACTGACACCAGTGAGTGAGCTGTCACAATAGCTTACCCCAACCTTAACGCATACCTTATTGCAAATGCAATCAGTGTAAAACAAGGTTAGTTGCATTCTAACAGATACATCATCTGATCTGGGTTTACACTGATTTTCATCAGCATCCACATTATCTTAACCCTTCTCTGGCTGAATTTTAAAATACATTTCTCCTTCTTTACCCATGCCCTGTTGTATAATTACATATATCTTCACTGTGTACAAGTATATCGCTGTGCAATTACTGCTGTAAAGTGCACTGGTTGCACAATCAACTTGTAAATAGTGCAGACCCTGATGAGACAGCTCCTGCAGGAGCTGTCTCATCTGGGTCTTCACTATTTACAGGTACGTATATTGACGCGAACAGCAAGCGAAGGGTTAATACATTACTTAACATAAATGACACTGATTAGACAGGGATCCTGAGTAAATGCTGATCTTGACCTACACTGTTCGTCACAGTGACTTTGCATTTATGTACCATTTTTATAAGATGACTCATATGTACATGTTTGAGCAGAATAATTTTAAGTAATTCACCTTAGGTTTCTCAGAATGGAAATTTAAAATACTCTCTACACAAGAAACACAAATTCTACAAAACAAGTCTTCATTCCTGGAAGTAACCTTGACCAAACGCTACTCTTAACCCTTTACTCCATAAATATGTTTTTCTAAACCTTTGCAAACAGAGAAGACCCATATCAGCCCTCTAATCAGGGTCTGCTCTGTTTGCTTATGACATAATATAGATCTGATTCTATAGATTCTACTTTGGTAAAACTTCCATGTGTGTATATGCAATTTTAAAAAATATTCTAACCAGAGCTTGTTTTTAAGAAAAACATGTCTCCCACCTGATCTTGTCTCAAAAATGATTGGATGCATTTTATGAAGTTTGTTGGAGACTGGATGAGGACTTTTTTATTAAGAGAGCAGACAAAGCTAAAAAAGCAGCTCAGTTTTCAACAATTCAAGGGTCGTAACTCTAAAGTACCTGTTCCAGAATGGCTAGTTATTCAACTTGGCCTAGATATTATGACCATAAACATTTTCATAAAATTTGGTGATGATTAGATGAGAACTTTATGATTTAGAGAGTGGACAAGGCTAAAAAGGCCAATTTGTATTATTCAAGAGCCATGATTCTAAAGTGCCTAATTCAATCTTGTTGGTTAATGAACCTGGCCTAGATGTTATAGCCATAAACATTTTTAGAAGGTTTGGTGAAGATTGGATGAGACATTTTTTACTTAGTGAACGGACAAGGCTAAAAAGGCCAAATTTGGAGAAATAAAGGGCCATAACTCTAAAGTTCATGAAACAATCTTGCTGGCTATTAAACTTGGTCTAGATAATATGGCCATAAACATTTTTATAAGGTTTAGTGAAGATTGGATGAGACGTTTTTGACTTAGAGAGCGGACAAGGCTTAAAATGCCAAATCTGGATAAATCAAGGGACATAACTCTAAATTTCCTGAAACAATCTTGTTGGATATCGAACTTGGTCTAGATATTATAGCTATAAACATTTTTATAAGGTTTGGTGAAGATTGGATGAGAACTTTTAAAACTAGAGAGCAGACAAGATTTTGTGACAGAAGGACAGACAACAGACAGACAGACATAAAGGTGTAAATCAATAGGTCTCCCACACCACTACCTGGTGGGAGACATAATTAATATTCATGGTGTTATCAGTTCTTAAATGAATATTCATGGAGGAAAGGGTTAAAGCAACTATTAACATAGACTACCAGTGTACCATGCTTGATTTCAAACATCATTTCTAACAACTTCTATAACAGAAATTAACATTTCGTTCCAGCAAACAAGTACAGTGACACTAACCAATGTCATATCCACTGTTTATTTAAAAGTCATGTTTAAATGTATAGATGCATTATACAGAGCTCCAGATAAGATGCGTCAATTGAAATATTTTCAAGAATAACTTCTTTATCTTTTATTGTGATGACTCTTTAGCATTATCCCGAAAAGACTTTTGGTTGAGAAATGACAATTTTAGCATTTGAGTATGCACCTTTATCTGTAGCTCTGTGTATAAATTTGGACCTTAACATTCTAGGTCAGGGTTTATGGATAAAAGGTTAATGCTTTGTTGTTCAGGAACAGTGGTAAATTATGGTAGCCATATCTAAGTCCCAGTATCATTTATCATATCTGCCTGCTATCAGATATGTCTGAAAGGTTATTAAACTTTTGACTATGGAATATGCACTGGTATTTTGCACAGTGTATACCAAGATCTGATCATGCTCTTTATTGTTTGTCATTCAAAGTCCACTAGCAAATATTTCTTTCATATTGAATGGAATCTATAGTTCAAAACTGATATTTAAAACAATTCCACTTTAAATAGTCAGCTTTCTATGGGTAAAACTGGATTATCCTGATGTGGCCAATTTACATAAGTCTAATCTGGATCTAAACTGTATGCAAATGCTAGCATCTGTTGAGTTCCATGAAAAAAGTTAATAATATACATGTATGATTACGCTTTGGTATAATTTACTAAATAATGCCTTTGAATGCAGGGTAGACCCACCTCGGACAGCTCCTACAGAAGCTATTTGATTAACCCTTTCCCTCATATTGACGACTTTTGACGACTCTGTAAAAGCCACTTTGTGAAATTTATCACAATGGTTTCAAACTACAAAATTCTAAAATTTTCCTTTCCTCTAGTTAATGCTCCTTTTAGGTAGATTTATTCAAAGAGGTTGTATCTAAAAATAGCCTATGAGGTAATGGGTTAAGGTCTGCTCTGCTTGCTATGAAATAATATAGATCTGCATCTACAGTTTCTGCCACAACCCAAAATACCTGTGTTCATATACTTCTGTAAAAGTTCAGCCAATAATTTTGCTCTGTTTGTTTACAGAATTTTTAAGATCTGATTATGCAGTTTCCTCAACAGTGAAAAAATTCCCGTTTACATGTTCAATTATTATTATTCATCAGGCAAAGAAATCTTGAGTAAATATTAAATAGGGAAGGGGTTAATCAAATGTTGTAAAGCACACGAATTAGATTCTGCAATAGACCTACCACACTCTAGCACTGATAGCCATCATAACTAGATAGTGCTGCACTAGATTCCCCAGGCCCAGGTACTGCTTCACTATCCTGACTCTGTGGTTAAGGTGTGATACACATGCAGTTCCAATATCTTCACATTTACACTTCACCTGCTGATCCAGACTAGGCTAACTTTTACAAATACTGTAAAACTCCTCTAAACCAGACGTTAAATTTAGCATAAATATCGGTCTTGGAGACAGGTGGCAGCTTAATGCAGAATGAAAGTCATGCAGAAAGCTCTTAGCAGAGCTTTCTGCATGACTTTCCCCCTGCATTAAGCAGCTACCTGCCTAAAAGTATCTTAATTCTCTTACTAGAATTTCGTTTGAGAGGGGTTTTACTGTACCTCTGGTCTAGATAAGATGGCAGACAGTCCTACATATGATCAGGATCCAAACTATCTGATACTCAACAGTTGCCCAAACCAATCATATAACAATTAAATCAGATTCAGCAGTTTCTACCATGCCTAAAAATTCCAGTGTCCATTTATCAAAATATAAAAATTCAGCAAAATAATATTCATGGTGGCATTATTTTATACATGTACATGGGTGTTCATGGTGTATAGGGTTAAACACCCATTTCAGCATTCCACCTTCAAAGGAAGACAATCACATTCCATGCTAGTCAATTGGTACAAACATGTCAACAATGCTACACATCTGATCTGGGTCTTTTCTGGTTTCTATCATGAAAGTATGAGTACAATTAATGAGTAAAGAGTAAACTTTCTATGGATTGTCATACACGGATCATACACTTGAAAGAAATTAGCTCAAGCTGCAATTTGCTTTAAACCTTTCCCTGTTTAATATTGTATATAAATGAGCCAAACTATATTAACCCTTCACATGCTATTCGCGTCAATATACTTACCTGTAAATAGTGAAGACCCAGATGAGACAGCTCCTCCAGGAGCTGTCTCATCAGGGTCTGCACTATTTACAAGTTGATTGTGCAACCAGTGCACCCCACAGCAGTGCTTGCACAGCGAACTACTTGTACACAGTGAAGATATATGTAATTATACAACAGGGCATGGGTAAAGAAGGAGAAATGTGTTTTAAAATTCATTATTAACAAAGGAATTTTTAACTGTGACAGAGAGTGTAGAATCAGACCCATACTGTGGTTAAGCAAACAGAGCAGACCCTGATCAGATAGATCCTACAGGAGCTGTCTGATCTGGGTCTGCTCTGTTTGCAAATGTGTCAAAATACGTTTATATGAAGAAAAGGGCTAACCCTCATCTTTCATCTTCAATTTTTGTCTGATTCACTAAGTAAAGTATTTCTTCTTCTACTTCTTCCTGAAAACCAATATTAAAGTGTCAAACAGCTTGGACACTAGGCATTTCTGCTAAATGCAAGCTGTTTGTAAAGGCTACTCTACAGTGTGAAGAATTGAGGATACATGTAAGTGTGGGAGCAGTATTGTGCTGTCTGTGCCAACAGAGCACCCAGGCCCATCAGCCTGACCAGGTAATACTGCAACATTTGCCTGCACGGAAGGTACTCCTCTGCGATAATCTTGCTAGGGTCACTGAAAGAGAACAAATCAGTATTTTGAATTTTTTAACTAAAACCAGTAAACCTTTTATTTAAAAATTATTAATTTCAAAAGTTCTAGTTTTATCTTCCATTTCCTCGTCAATCCATTGAATGGAGTATTCAAAAATTTGGATTCTGATGAAATCAGAGCAACAGATAAAGATATGTTATCAAATACTAAAATCAACATTTCACCACCAAACCCTGTGTTGTGACACTCTTTAGAATTGTCTCTTTGAGAAGATTCCAAAGAGTGGTCATACTATAGGGTTTTGTGGAGAAATAAAGGAGTTACTCTTTGAAAATGTTTTAATATACGCATCTTATCTGGACCTCTGTGAAATGCAGAGAGACTCGGTATCTCATGCAGATCTAAACTGTTTATAGAAATGATCACAAGTTCCCCTATTGTACATGTATTGAAAGAGTAAACTGCAAGGAAATATTTACAGTGTTTTACAGGATCATCTTTATTTGACCACATCATTTTTCATACCTGAGTTACCTCCATATCTATATCAGAAATAATGACTGTATGACTATTACCCATTAACTCCAAAACTATGCCTCTCTATGCCTTTGCAAACAGTGTAGCTCCAAATCAGAAGGCTCCTGTAGGAGCCATCTGATCGGGGTCTACTCTGTTTGCTTATGATATGATATAGATATGATTCTACAGTTTCTGCCATGGCTAAAACTATCTGTGTCCATATGCTATTATGACAATTAATCTTTATTAACCCTTTAATACGCCATGAACTGAACATTCATGAAAGAAATAATGACATCATGAATATTGATTAGATTAATTTTTTTTTATAATTGCACATGAATACAAGATGTTTTGGCAATGGCAGACACTATAGAATCATATCTACATTATTTCATAAGCAAACAGAGCAGATCCTGACCAGACGAATCCTATAGGAGCCATGTGATCCGGGTCTACTCTGTTTGCAAAGGCGTAGAAAGGTGTATTTATGCAGTTAAGTGTTAGCTGAAATTTTATAATGACATCATGAATATATGGGAATTTTTATAATGGAAGAAACTCTAGAATACTGCTTCTACAGGAGCCGTCTGATCTGTTTGCCAAAGTGCCAAAAGGTGTCTCTATGGAATGAATGGTAAACAAAATTAGAAACAATGCCTCTTTGCATGGGTGGTATCGGTATGTTCCTAAAAGAATGTTTGTAATTCTCTCATATAAGAGTCCTGAAAATTAATGAATTACAATCTTAGCAACTTACACATTAAAATAGTCTTCAAGGGTCTCATGCATAGCCTCTATATTCATTTCATCCATCCTCTTCATGCAGGAGTTCACCTGTAACATCACACCAGAAGTGATTGAATCAGAAACAAAATCTGTAGTTTTATTTCATTAGACCATTAGTTTTTGGCCTTCATCATGCCAATTGCTGTACACAAACCAAGCATCTACCTAATTCTACCCTTTCCCTGTTCTATGTTTAGCTAATATTTCAATACCTACTGAATATTCACGGCCAAATAGTTAAAATCAAATATGGAAGGTGGAACATCTCGTCTACTCTGTTTGCAAATGTGTGAAAACATGTTTATATGAAGGAAAGGGTTAAACTACTTTCATTTTCATCAACTTTTTGTTAGATACTATAGAGAAACCAAAGTCACTCAAAAGAAGACTAATACTAATGCTAGGTCTAAAATGGGTCTTTAACCTGATACGTTGTAGAGATGCCTGTTATTGCCTTGCAAACAGATTAGACCCAGACCAGATGGCATCTGACTGTAGGCGCTGTCTTATCAGGATCTACTCTATTTGCTTATGGGATTATATAGGTCCGAATTCAGTTTCTGTCCTAATAGCCAAACATGCCTGTGTTCATATGCTATTCTTAAATTCAGTTAATAAATATTCATGATGTCATTATTTCATACATGAATTTTTATTCAATGAATATTAATTAGGTAATTTTTAATTTAATGGGTTAAGGCAGGAGGTAGTTGAATGTTAGACAAAAGTTATGCAGGAAACTTTATTAGCAGCTTTCCACATTGCTTTTAACTCCTTCCCTCATATAAAAGCTTTTTCATGTCTTTGCCAACAGAGTAGACCAGACCAGAAAACAGCTGTAGGAGCCATCTGGTGTCTTCTCTGTTTGTTAATTATATAATATAGGCCTGATTCCTAACTTTTTGTCAAAGCAAAACATGATTTAGAAATTACAAAATTCAGATAATAAATATTCATGATGTCATTTTTTCTTATATGAATATTGAGAGGTAAAGGGTTAAAGACACACACGTTTATTCAAAATGAGGCCATTATAGAGAGGTTCTAGTCTGAATGACAAACAGGGTTTACAGTTTATGCGTCTTGGTATTTGAATGACAGAGGCCATTAACTCTTTGCTCTATGAGTGCTCAATATTGTAGGCAAATAGCTCAATGACCAGAGGAGTAAATATACAGTCGGCTGAGCGGTCATTCAGACTGAAAGTAGACTAAAGGACTGGTACTTTTTTAAGAGTCTTTTGTGAAATATTAATTATTCATTTGAAGCATCATCGCATGTAAGACAGGCTCTGTATCTATACTCCTTCACATTTCATTTGTTTATATGTGTCAGTACATTCATATTTAGCATTTATCAATCATAATTCAACATGGGTGCAAACACACATAACAATCTGTGTGAAAATTGTGTTCCCTGCTGAGAAATGTATGGTAACACTCGCATGAAGCAAACCACCCAGCTTACAAAAACAATTATCTTTATCCCTTTTCTACATATACAGTAAAACCCCTCTAAACCGGAATTCTAGAAAAGAAGAATTTAGCTACTTTTAGGCAGGTGGCTGCTTAATGCAGGGTTAAAGTCATGCAGAAAGCTCCTAGAGGAGCTTTCTGCATGACTTTAACCCTGCATTAAGCTGCCACCTGTCCCCAAAACCGATATTTATACCAAAATTAACGTCCGGTTTAGAGGGGTTTCACTGTATACACCTTATAACACCTTTGCAAACAGAGCTGTCTGATGAAGGTCTGCTCATTTTGTTTATAGAATAATATAGATTTGTACTTTTTGCAATGGCCAAAAATTCCCTTGTAATATCATCTAATATGCCACTACATAAATTCAATCAATTACTATTCATAAAGTAATTATTTCTTACATGATTTTTTATGAATAAAGGATTAAAATTAGGTGGCTGTTCAATGAGGAAGTTCGAACAAAAGTGTTTTTCATTCTGTATTTATCTGCTTATGGACAGTAAACTTTTGATGAGGGGTTGCTTTAGGGAGGTTTATTGAATATTTCCAGAAGAGACGTCTGTGTCCAATGAACACAGTCTAGTTCTTACCTGTCTCAAGCAGGCTATAGCCTTATCTCTCCTCATCTGGTTTATGAGTTTGTAGACTATCCTCTTGAGTATGTAATGCTCAGCTATCAACATTTTCATGTGGCCTGCCACAGCACCTCTCACCCTCTGTATCTGAGCTTTTACCACCATTAAAACATCTACAAAAGAGAAAATGGTCTACAGTATTCACACCTTTTAGTTGATCAGAGAGTTCCTGTGAGAGCTGTTTGACCTGATCAAGGCCTGCAATGAACGCTTATGAGTGAGTGAGTGAGTTGGGTTTTACGTCCGAATGAACGCTTATGAAAATATGTGGATATATGATTCTACAGTTTCTGCCACAGCCAAACTTCCATTCTTGATATGCCACTGTAAAAAATCATCTAATTAATATAATAAAGTTATTTATATCTGTTACATGAATATTCAAAAACCCTTTACTCCATAAATATGCCTTTCTACACCTTTGCTACCAGAATAGACCGAGATCAGATGGCTACCATAGGAGCCGTCAGATCAGGGTCTGCTGTTTGCTAATGAAATAATATAGATATGATTCTGCCAAGGCCACATATTCCTGTGTTCATGTGCCATTATAACAAGATGTGGTTGTGAAACACTTCTAACATGAGACTAGTCTGTGCATGATATCTTAAATTTGTCAATGGTTTTGAAAACCAATACAGTTGAACACTGTCACCTGTTGGAACTATAAAATGCAGTGATTGTATTTTCTTGCCCACTTTCTTTCCAGCTCTTGCTTTGTATATACATGTATTACTGTAAGCGTATTTTCCTATGCGCTAGTCTCATGTCTTATAGCCTCTGTTTAGCTCAGCAAAGTCTTGCTATAATACCTTTGCTTGCAGCATAACTCATCTTAAATTCAAGTAAGAAAATATTACCTAAGGTTGTATCTGACAAGGTGACTTTTATTCTGCACTCTGGAGGGGGCTGAAGGTGTCTTGCATTCCACATTGTCAGAAATATCTGGAAAAGTAAAAACCTTCTCAAAACAGGTGAGCCATGATGGCACTGTATCGTAAATATCTGGAAAAGTAAAAACCTTCTCAAAACAGGTGAGCCATGATGGCACTGTATCGTTCACCTGGTTAATAAGCCCAGAAGTCTATCATGTACATCTACAAAACTGTTCAGGTCACTGTATTTCACTTTGTTAGATAACCATCTTAGGATCATTTCTATGAAGATTGATCATATACTATTTACTTTTAAGAGGAAAAGTGGTTTGAAGACATCTATTTTTAGCTCTTGTGAATACTTATCAAGCCCTTAATTTGGGACCTAAGAAACATTTCTGTGAAGCTTTAGGAGATCTTGTTTAAAGAAACTGTTTATAAAATGTATTATTAGCCACTGTGACCTACTTTAGCAGTGGGTCAAAATTTATGTAACTTTGATGAGAGCCTCCTAAGGAACATTTCTGTAAAGTTTGATCAAATCCCATTCAGCAGTTTTTTAGAAGTTTTCATTTAAAGTTGTCCACAAACCAACAGACAGACAGCGCAAAAGCAATATGCCCCCTCCCCACTTTGATCCTCAGGTAATGTGGAGGTTGGGGGAAACATAAAAATGGAGACTTGTGATAAAATTGAGTTGTTTAACTTTTATTGAACCGTGCAGTCTTTTTAACAGCAAATCGTCAGGTTATCGCTGTGCTAGTGTGAGAACAGGGTGAAAAACCATTTGTAAATGACTAAAAACATGCATACACTGGAGAAAATCATTGTTGGATTTCTAATAGTGCATAAAGATACCACAAAAATAGTATATTCATTGGTAGTAAAATATCTTTGCTTTGAATAGCCGAAATAATTACAAGCATATCATGTAAACGTTTTTGTACTTGTGGTATATGGACGTGTGTTTGGTCAGTTGGAATTCTCCTAATTATATAGTATATAGAATCCAAGGGATTTGCACAGACACTAGACCTGTTCAATTTTATTGATGTTGGATTTTGTGTGAGGGCTCCAAATGGTAGAAGCATACTCCAACTGTGGCCGGACCAGGGACTTGTATGCCAGCTCTTTTACTCTCTGATTCTTTGTAGGTATGTTCCTTTTAATGAAGCCAAGAGATCTATTAGCACTGGTGGTGATGTTGGAGATGCGGGTGTTCTAGTTTAGATCAGAAGAAAGAGTAAGTCCAAGATATTTTGCGTTAGAGACTGATTCTAGGACATGGCCATGGAGATAGTAATTGTTTTTCATGACATTTCTGTTCCTGGTGATGTGGAGCACCTGACATTTTGAAGGATTGAACTCCATGTCCCAGTCTTTCTCCCATACTTGTAGTCTGTCAAGATCCTCTTGGAGTGCCTTAGAATCGGAGAGAGAGTTGATCGTCAAGTAGACAGCAGTGTCATCTGCGAAAAGGCGAACTTGAGATTTGGAGATACATGTAGATGAAGGAAGCTGGTTTATATAGATCAAGAAGCAGAGCGGACCTAGGACTGAACCTTGAGGAACGCCAGAGGTGACAGGGACCTCCATGGAACTGTCACCATCCAGAACTATAGTCTGGCTCCTACCAAGAAGAAAGGAACGAGTCCAGTTAAGGATTTGAGATGAGACTCCATATTCTTGGAGAGCAAAGAGAAGTTTCTGGTGGTTAACCTTGTCAAAGGCCTTACTAAAATCTAAGAGGATCAGATCAGTTTGTTTACCAGAGGAAGTGGAATTGACAAGGTGGTCTGCGAGTTCAATGAGTTGTGTCTCACAGGAACGTCTCTCCCGGAATCCGTGTTGGAGCTCATAGAGAATGTTGTGTGTAGTGAAGTGTGTGGAAAGATGAGAAGCAACAATATGTTCGAGTGTTTTGCAGAGAATGCATGTGAGTGAGATGGGTCGGTAGTTCGCCGGATCGCTTGTATCTTCATTCTTGTAAATGGGACATACATTGGCCCTGGTCCAGTCACAGGGAAACTGGCCACTTGCAAGAAACAGGAGAGTTTAAGGACATTTGGGGGGTTGTAGTCGATGCACACAACGTATACCTATGGTATGGAATTTAGCAAGTTTGCTTGGTATGAAATGGTATGGTACGAAATGATTAGCAATCGAATTGTTTCTCACAGAGACATATACATAGATCTATGTATATGCCTCTGTTTCTCAAGAATTAATGTCAACTTAATTACTTACTTCTCCCAGTAAACCTTGTCAACACGCGTGTTTTAAATAATGAAGTGACAAACAAGGAAAGTAAGGAAAAGCTCAGAACCTAACCAAACGGCAGATGGCTTTGTTTCTAATGATATCTAAAAAGAGAATCAATAGTCTAATGGTTCATCATTTCTGCCAGGAGAAGCATATTAAAGAATAATTCTGTTTAAAACTGTGTAATCATGCTTGATTTTTGTAGAGAACTTCGTCAAACATTCGACACAATAGACTTTTTATGTATAAGCACGTTTCATTTCTTAATTCGATTGTAATTATAATAGGAACATTATTCTATACACATAAAACAAACGCCGTATGCAAAGTTTTTTTCATTCAGACGGGTATAAAGTTTAGATGACACAGTGTCCTTTTTCCATTCGCCGAACACTTAAACCAGTCGCGGTAATTGGATTCCTTTTGATTTAATCCCTAGGTGATCAGTTGGTCACGAATCAACAACATAATCGTCCTGCAAACAGGATACATTTTCTGACTTGCTGGTCACTCATAAGTATGTGACACAAGAAACAGTGATTGCAATTGGATTTTTTAATTGGCCGTTTAGTTTTGGTCGCATTCCACACTACCAACAAAAATGAAACGGGTTGGATACTGGATGAGTGAGAAGAAGAGCAAGAAGTTGAACTTCGAGGACCAAATTGACATGTTTAGGTAAGAATAACATTAAAACTCGGAAGTAAACCTAGCTCTGTGTGCAGTATCGACAGTTGAATTTTTAAATGCAACATGTAATTTGTTATATCGAGACATTGTTTTACGCCTACCTTATAATTTGATGCCTGACAATACTAGCTCAAAATATAATGTGAATTGAAGAACAGCCTCATGTGCGGTTGGCTACTGACTGAGCTACCAAGCCACAGAGTAACTCACAGTGACAGTAAAGCCTATCAACTTATTTCACCACAATCTCTACCCGGCTACACACACCCCCTCTTACATTCCGACTAAGCTGTAGCCAGTGCCGACGTGAAATTCCAACAAAACACGCTGATTTTTCTTACTCGGACGAGAACTCGCAACAACTTGACCTAGTTTCTACTTGGCCAGTAACAATGCACTTGATTGACCTAGGGATTGTGCCCTGCGTTCTCACTAACGCTTATTGGGTAAGCAAGGTAACAGACACGCGGATGTTGTTATTGTAAAGGAAGCGGGTCACGTGGCCATTTTACGGGGGTCTAGCGGCAAATCGTTGTTGCGCGATCTCGTTCGAGTAAGCTAAATCAGCGTATTTTGTAGGAATTTCACGTCGGCACTGGCTACGGCTTAGTCTGAATGTATCAAAAGTTATATTATTTGAAAAGTACAAGGTCCCAGCTTCACGTTCGTACCAAACATTAGTGGGTCTTTTATCTTGATAGCCCAAAACCAGGCGTTATTTCAAATCGGTCGTGAAATCTGCGAATGGGTAGTTAGACCCCTTGTATATAATATAACACGAAATCGACCCAATCAATTTTTTGACCTTTTAGACCATGTAGACCCACGAAATGGCCCCCTGTGGATAAAACAATAAAACACCACTCACAACTGATAATTTATAACTCGTGGAGTAAAACTAATGTTTACCTGTCCCGGTCCGCCTTTTAATCTATGCCCGTAACCTATATTCTATAAATAGTAAAATCAAATGAAAACAGTAAAAACATGTGTGCTGTAAAAATCGTCCATTTCAGACCATTCTAGTACCATGCGAATCTGCTCAATGTCTCTTTTCTTTGTCAGATTTTTTCATAAACAACCACCATAAACCTGCTGTTAGAGTAGAAATAATGCGGGAACTTTAACATCAGTTATAGAGTTGTCTTATGATTGTGATTATTTTGTAATTATAAAGTTAAACTGCAAAGTCACAAAGTCCACTGAGGCTTGAATCACATGAATTCTTTAAGTCATGCAATGTAGGCGGGGCTATCAATTGGAATTCTCTCAAAACTGGTTTGCGTGGAGATTTACACACAATGTGCAACTAGTCACCACTTGTGATGGTGAAAGAATGTTTGGCAAGGTAGATAACCCCTTATTGAGTACTCTTCATGAAGAACACTTCTCCAGACTGTCAAACGACACTGCGTATTTCATGGCTCATTTGGAACCAGTCAAAACATTTTCTACTTTCATTTTGACACTTCCTCCAGAACAGATCCAGAAAATTGCTTTCTGTATCAGCAATTTTTTTGGTTGTCCACTGACAAGCCAGACACTCAAATCTGGTTGCCCAGATTGGAAAAATGTATGACTCGGACAACTCGAACGATTAATTTCAGAACCTCTGCAAATATAATTTACATGTAGCAATAAGCTAGCCAACAAACATACCGGTATATCGATATTATGAGTTCCTAACTTTATGGAATTCCTTTAATTTTATTAAATTTTTGTTACAAAAGTCGATGTTGGGTTGATCAAAAACAATATAACTGCCTATTAATCTTACATGTACTTCCCGACAGGATAATAAATCCTGTCTGTGGATTAGAATAATTCGACCTATTACTCTACTATTTAATTAATGTTCATGAATGTAAAAATAATGACATCATGAATACTAATTAGATTAACTTTTTAATGGCATATTTACCCATTCCCTCATTATTTTACGCCTTTTGACGCCTCTGTAAAAGTCTCTTTTTTGAAACCATTGTGATAAATAGAGCATTTGCTTCTTAGGAGCAAATGTTATGTTTATTCACAGGGGTTTCAAAACTATGCAATTCTAAAAAATTTCCTTTTTTCTAACAGTTGCTCTTTTTCATTAGATTTATTCAAAGAAGTTGGGTCTTAAAATAGCCTATGAGGTAATGAGTTAACACAGGAATGTTTTGCCAAGTCAGAATCTGTAGAATTGCATTTACATAATTTTAATGAATATTATTCCATAAGCAAACAGTGCAGAATTGATCGGTACAGGAGCCATTGATCAGACTGCTGCAACAGCCAGTACAGGAACCATCTGATCTGGGTCTACTCTGTAAGCAAAGACATAAAAAGGTGTATTTATGGAGGAAAAGGTTAATTGGTAACTGCTTGAAACCCAATTAATGCATTCTTATTCATTTTAAGCTGATCTAGCATTGAAAACCTTATATAGCTATGACACTTAACGACTTATCACGAGAGTAATGCAACTTGTACTTGAATTTGTCTTTTTAAATTGCTGCTATTTGTTTCATTTAGTGATGTGTGACGTTTTGATTATATATGTCATTGGCTCAATGACATCATCTTTATCAGGTGTTGACTATTTAGTAGAATGAAGTTACTAAATGGCAGGGTGAATTCATTACTTTGCTTAGATATCTGACAAAAACTATTTTAATTAATTATTGACACACTTCAGATTATTTTCTCTTCATCTAAAACAAATAAATGAAGGACTGATAATCAGTCTTCAAACAGATGAGATTTATTATGAAAATGATTTCACTTCCATTTATTTTGAGTTCAGAGATGTTTATAATAAAATAATTGCAATAATCATGGACCATTGGTCTTGAAAGACAGGAAGTGAAAACACTTACATGTACATGTAACCAAGCATGAGAAAGGTTATTCAGTGAAATTCTTATGAAACTCCTTGAAACAAAGTCTTCGAACACTTCTCTTGCCAGCTATTTGGATCCAGATGAGATGCTCAGTAGATCAGTATGATCCAAACTGTTTTGACACTAGAATACTATTTGTTGAATAAAGACTAATTAATATAGATTATGTTTTTAAATTGAGAGCATGTCGGATTGGCGGTGGAAAATTAACACAACCTGCTGAACCCATTCCCCCCATAAGCTATTTTTAGAACCAAACTTTTTGAATTAATCTACCAAAAAGGAGCATTAACTAGAGAAAAGGAAAATGTTAGAATTGTGTAGTGTTGAAACCATTGTGATAAATAGAGCATTTGCTCCTATGGAGCAAATGCTCTGTTTATCACAAGGTTTCAAGAAGTGACTGTTATAGAGGCGTAGAAAGGCTTATTTGTGGAGGAAAGGGTTTAAAAGGTATAAGGAAGCTTCGTCATTGTTGCTCTCTATCACCAATATTATGCTACTGTCAGTTGTATTGATACCACATGTATATTAACTAGTATCAATAATTTAAAGAATAGTACAATGTACATGTATTTCATTTCAATATGAAACTTTTATTATGCCTGTAATTATTTTCATACATATCAGAATTCTGGCCAAGTAAAATACACAATCATGTACAACATGTTTTTGCATAAACAAACCTTAGACTGAAACCAGGGTATGGGAGGCTTGACTGTGTGATTATATTCTTTTTGTCTGAACACTGCTTAACCCTTCCCTTTAGTTTTATATACACCTTTTCAAGCTCGAACAAACAGAATAGACCCAGATTGGAAGGCTCCTATCAGAGTCTGGTCTATAAATTTTGCTCCTGGTATGATATAGATTTGATCTACATGTATGGTTTCTGTCTGAAACAAATTTCTGGCGTTCATGTCTTTAAAATAATCTTAATTGATATTCATGATGTAATTATTTTTTTGCATGAATATTCAACAGGTAAAGGGTTAATCCTGTGAATGCTGAGTTTTCAAATTTAATGGTCCATTATTGTTTCACAATACAGATAAAGTCCATTCTGTATGAAAGGGTATACTTTGGGAGAGGATTTTGAATGGCTGAAACAGTTCCTCTGATCTGGGTCTACACTCTTTGCAAATGTCAGTGTCCCACATTCAAAAGGTTACGTGTAATTGTTTGAAAGCAAACTCCATAAACCAGGTTATTACATACATTAATTTTGACACAATTTACTTCTTTAACACTGCAGATGATAGCCTTTGTCACCACATTAGATATAAAATGTGTTACTTTGCCTCTAATTGGGATCCAAACTATTTGACACCCTGACTGTGGTTGAAAAGAAATTCCAATAAGCAAAAGCTGCACTTTCAGGATTGAAGCAAAAGTTCTGAAATATCAATTTTTGAAGTTAAAAGTTCCCTAGTGTTGAAAAAGTTAATACAAGATTCAAGACATTATATATATGATTTTAACATGCAAGAATGTGTTTCTTATAATAAAAATTAATAAGCTGCAGGTAATTTTCAGCCAATATTTATCCCTTCCCTTCATGAATATTTATGCTAAAAATAATGACACTATGAATATCAATTAACTGAATTTTTATTATGTCATAACAACAATGAAATTTTGTTCTGGCAAAAGCAACAGATCAGATCTATATAATATATTATTCCATTAATTAAGCATTAACAGAGTAGGGGTTGCATGATTTTGGCATAAAAATGCATACATGTATATATGGAGTAAAGAATTAACCCTTTACTCCATAAATACACCTTTAGAAGCAGTCTGATAAAGGTCTGCCCTGTTTGCTTGTGATGTAATTTGTAGATCTATATGTTTCTTCTGTTTCTGACATCGCTGAAAACTACTGTGTCCATGTGCTACATGTATTGTAACCATTTATCTAATAAATATTTATTATGTTATTATTTCTTATTATTGAATATTCAATGTTTAATCATAGAGTATACTGCTAATGTTGGTACAACTCACATAATTATATGTACAAGTAACCCTTAATCTGCTATTTGCGATGTGACTAGCATTTGCTAACAGTTTAGATCCAGTCAAGATGCCAAGTAATTCTGTATCTCATCAGGATCCAAGCTGTTTGACACTAGGTCAATATTTTCTTATAGGCTTGATCTAATTGCCAGTAATTGGCAGTAGTCAAAATTGTACCAGATGCAAATTAGAATAGAGCAGACATTATTTTTTCACCTTGGGGTAGGAGGTTAGATATGATTCTGTGTGTTGAGCTAGATATGAGGTACGGTGGCCCATATGGCTATATTGTAGTATTGTACATGCATTGTGTAACCAAAACATTGGTACAATACCAAGAATGATCACTATAGTTATGAGGAGAAGTATTTGTAAATCAACAATGGCACGATACATTTGCGTGTGCTTTTGAAGTAGTTTCCTCGGGTCTTGAGGCTCTTGCCTAATGTCTAATCTGTTAAGCATATAATTATAGACATTACATGACCTATATACTTACTTTACTAAGTTAAGTCAGTGATTCAATATAAATATACCAGCTTATCTGATTTGTTAACTTTAGTAAGTCTCTTGTTATGTTGTGGGGTTGCTAGTGACGTAGAAATATTGATATCATTTAAACGACTGAAAATGTTCTCCATTGATATATACAGGCTGAAACTGAATTCAAAACCAGTTGTATTATTATGAAAATTAACAAAGGCATCAACAATTTGATTGAACTGGGATTCATAGCAAACCAGTGTCTAATCCTGTCCCAAACTTTGAAGATAATTGATAAAAGAAAAGGTCCTCAAATAGCTGAATGAAGATTAAAGCTAAACTTGACCTTGAAAAGATCTTGTCAGGCCGCCACGTTTTGTCTGTCGTTATGAGCGCAAAATCTAGATTGGGCCTGTTCTATACCAAGTAACACTGTTATGGTTAACCCTTACAACGCTGACTTTTCAAATGGACTATTCCAAAATTTAAACAGGTCAAGCTCATTGTATGTATTTGGATATTTTTCTAAAGAAAAATGTAACATGGCAAACAGTGCAGACCCCGATGAGAGGGCTCCTCTAGGAGCCCTCTCATCTGGGTCTACACTATTTGCAAAGAACATTAGTGACTCGTGTCCCACACTTTAAGGGTTAATCTCACTCCGCGTTGGTGACTGTGATAATTAGTGCGAAGAGTTTTGATCCATATTAAAAGACCGAATAACATGGCTTCTCAGTTCCAAACTGTTTGACACTCTGACACTGTTTTTGAAAAGAAATTGAAGAAAACAGACTAAGAATTACAGCAGACCGCAATTTTGCAGATGAAAATTACTGGTACTCAGCAATGACACTGTTTCAGTTAAATGTGCTCAGCATAACTAAATTGATTTGATACAGATCAGACTCTAGTGTCCTTGGTATCTGATCAGGATCTAAATACTGTAATTGAAATTCTGAATAATAGTTCCTCAAATAAATAAAGAAAGATAAAGATATATAAATGGGCAGACAAGTATAATAAAGCAGACACGTACTATAGCATTCTAATGGGTTAACCCTTACCATATGGGAAACAAATCACTAATATCCTTTGCATTGAACAGTGTAGACCCAGGTGAGAGGGCTCCTAGAGGAGCCCTCTCATCAGGGTCTGCACTGTTTGTCATGTTATACTTTTCTTTAGAAAAATCCCAAAATATTCATGTAAGCTTGCCATGTTTGAATTTTTGGAATAGTCCATTTGAAAGTTCAGCATTTTAAGGGTTAACCTTATATTGCTGAAAAATTTATGTCTGCTTCAATTCTGATCTGTTGCATTTTTAACTTACTTCTGATTCATTCAATCTTCTGAGGAACTATGGACCAAGTGTCAAACAGCATGTATCTAGATGATATGCCAAGTTACTTGACATCTCTATTTGGATCCAAGCTGTTTTAAGATTTTAAATAATTTTGTCATTTTAATAGTTAATTCACAACAAGATCAGATAAAGTATATACGAAAGTTCATAAAAAAACTGAGATTTAAAAAAAGATAGTTATATGTTTTAAACTTCCAGATACATTTACTGTACGAGTAAATGTTGCTGATATTGCTAGGTGTACATTTTAACCCTTTACCTGAATGAGATCAATGGAGCAGACTGCTCCTGTAGGAGAAAATATATAGACCTGAGTCACATGAGTCTACAGTTACTATGCTGTGTTCATCTGTCAGCATACATAATTTTCTAACTAATATTTATTGTGTCATAAATTGTTACACATGATGATGAATATTCATCAGTTAATGGTTACTTCAGTTGAAGACATTTTGTTCATTGAGGGTGTTTGTAATGGATAGTGGTTACGATAGACTACGTGTCCCAGTAGGAGAGTGTTTACATATGTACAACAATGGACAATTTTTATGTGGGTGTCTGATAACTGGAGTTGTCTCGAATTTGAAGGACAAAACATTATTTACATTCCCATCAAAAGCAAATATATCAAATTTATAGATTTATTTAACTCTTCACTTGATGAATATTCATTGCAGACTCCACCCATTGTGAATAGTAATCTACTGATATTCTTACATGTACATTGTTATACAGTAAAACCCTCTAAACCACAGTTGTCTCACGGCCTTGGTCTACTCTGTTTGTTAGTCATGAAAATGTGCATCTTTGAGTTTGAGGTAAATGTTTAAAGAGATAGTCCTCAGTCAGTTGTCAACTTTGAAGATTCAGTTCCCCCCAAAAATGAAATTTGAACTAGCAAACCGAGTCTGCTAAAATGGGAGTGGTGGTCCAGTGGTAGGACGATAGACTTGGGATCAAAGAGTCCCCGGTTCGAATCCTGCCATCGGACTATCAGAATTTTTCTGAGCAAAAAATGCATCCCACGTTTGCTCCTCTCTACCCAGGTGTATAAATGGGTACCTGTGAGGGAAATAAGCCAATGTGCCATGGCTGCCTTAGGCGCCGAATGTTAATGGCCGACTTATAACCCAGTGATCAGGGGGTAAATTGTGAAGTCAGGAGAATATGTACATTGTATGTAGTTCCAGACTATAAACCTCACCTTTACCTTTTTTTACCTTTTAAGTCCCTTATCGGAAGACTCGTACAGTACCAGGAGTTTTAGATAAGAGTCACATTGTTTTATACAGGTCTCACTTCTGGGCTATAACCAGGTACGGTACCTTGATGGTATTCATTACAATTGCTTTAGAGAGTTAATTAATTAATGGTAGAAACTAGAGTCAGATGTATTATAATTTCATAAGGAAACTAGACTCAGGCCAGATGGTTCCTACTGGACCCGTCAGATGTGGGTCAACTCTGTTTGCGAAGACGTGAAAAAGCATTTATATAAGGAAAAGGGTTAAAGTTTTTATGCTAATACAAAATGTATACATACATATATCAATGTTTGACTCTTTTAACTTTTGTGTCTGCCCTAAATTCAAGCTTATGAAAAAAACTGCACTTTTTGTTTTTACTGTGAACTAAAAAATTGAAAATCATTGAAAAATATATCGATAGTACTAGATTCCCAATATGTACCTGTGCGATTTGCCTGGTTGATTTTGCATGTAATCCGATAACTTTATCTACTCTTTTTTAACAATAGAAAATGAGAATACATGTATAACAATGCACAAATATTATTTGCCTTAGTGACAGTATAAGACTGCTTAATTTGCATGTTATCCATTTCCTTCTTATAAACATGTTTTCACGCATTCGCAAACAGAGTATAGGAGCCGTCTGATCAGGGTCTACTCTGTTTGCTGATGGAATTTGAAAGATCTGTTCCTTTACGTTCTAGATTGGCTACAATTTTCCACTTTCCCGGGAGGGACGAGATTTGAACCCCGGACCTCCGGATTGGTAGTCAAGCGCGTTACCGCTAGACAATCGCAAATTTAAGACTTCATGAATATTAATTCAGGCCTTTTTCTGGCAAAAAACTTTGGGATTTTAATTATTGAGAGTTTTTATGCCCGTAAAATTCAATGGTTTGATTTTTGGTCCAATTTTAATTCATTTTACTTTTTTTTCTTCATTTTAATAAAAACCTTGGTCTCTTTTGGGATTTTTCCCCCCAAATTGGGGAAAATGTTACCAGTTTTACATTGGGAATGGGTCCTTTTTGACAGACCCATGTAGATGCCAGAAAAAGGTCTGTAATTAGAATAATTTTTTATCTGGCATAATGAACACATACTTTTTTTGGTCATACGCAAACGCATATATAGTATGTCATGAGAAAACAGAGCAGACCAAGATCAGACCAAGATCAAACAACTTTTACAGGAACCATCTGATCTGGGTCTACTCTTTTTGCAAAGGCGGGAAAATGGGGTTATGTGAGGAAAAGGGTTAATACTGATGAGAGACATGATGGTACAGAGTTTAACTGTCTGTGGTCTGTGAAATTTATTCATCTGTCCACAGTAAAAAAGATCAATGATCAAGTTAATCCTGTTATAGATATCAGATAATCCAACACTATGATCTTACAAATCTCAATACATGTACATGTATACTGAAAAACAGCATTGAGACTTTCTTAAGTATAACAACATATATTCTAAGGTTCATACATTTGAAAATCACTGACCCTGGCACTAAAAATGTACATGTACAGTAAAACTTCTCTAAAGTGGATGTTCAATTTAGCATAAATATCAGCATTGGAGACAGGTGGCAGCTTACAGCAGGGTGAAAGTCATGCAGAAAGCTTTCACTAGGAGACCCACCTGCCTAAAAGTGTCTAAATTCTTCCCTACTAGAATTCTGCCTTAGAGGGGTTTTACTGTACTTTGATAGATCACCTTCTTGGTGACAAGACTTTAATGTTAATCTTTAATTCAGTTTGTGCTAAACAATTGTATGCCAAAAATTATTTGCTATAATTCTTAGTTGTATTTTCATACATGTGTTTCTGTTCAAATCTAAAATCAAAGTGACAATTAGTTTGGATCCTGATGAAATGCCTAGATAATTGACACATATCAGTCCACCTGTTTGCATATAGGTTATCATGAATTCACTACTAACTTGTAAAGAATTAATCCTTTCCCTCACATAAATTTTTTTTCTTGCATTTGCAAACAGAGTTGACCCAGATCAGACTGCTCCTATAGGAGCTGTCTGATCAGGGTCTACAATGTTTGCTTATGGTATAATATAGATATAATGCTACAGTTTCGGCCTGATCAAAATTTTAATGTTGTGTATAAATGCCATCATAAAAATTAATCTAGTTACTATTAATGATGTCATTATTTCTTACAGGGAAAGGGTTAACAGTATTACTTTTTACTATGAAATAGAACAACACTAGTCGCTTACCTGCACAGACATTTAAAATGTGTCATGTTAAAAATGGTCTGAACATGTTTGAAGTGAGAATTTATCACAAAAGTGTATTGTACGTAGTCATGCATGCAAAACACAGGTAGCCTGTGAATTTACACTATTTTCTTGGATTGAACATTAAAATACAAAAAAATGTCGGAGATAATACTTCAATGTTTCAAATTAACTTTTTTCCCTGGTGGCAAGTACTTCGTTGCCACTTGATCTAAAAGCTGGTGGCAAAAACCTCTTACCTGGTGGCAAAATATAAAAATAAAAATCAATGTATGAAAGTTTTCAACAAGCAAGAAAAACTAACGGTGGTCTGATAATTTCTTTATAAGCCCACCTAACTAAGGTGGTAGTATATTGGCGTGGCTCTGTCTATCCGTCTGTCCATCTGTGCAGCCAGATTGAAGGAAGGGGCCATTTAAGTGGTCTGTAGACCAATACAGGGCCATATACAGTAAACCCTTTCCTCCATAGGCTATTTTTCTCTAAGATCCATCCACTTCGAATAAATCTACAGAAAAGGAGCATTAACTAGAGAAAAGGAAAATTTTAGAATTTTGTAGTTTGAAACCATTGTGATAAATAGAGGCGTAGAAAGGCGTATTTATGGAGGAAAGGGGCTATGGCCCCTTGACTGGTTGCTAAAAATTGCAGCAAATGCCTCCGAGGGCCTCAGGGGAGGTAAATATAACCACATTTTGAATTAAGGCCCTTTAACCACATATCCAAGTTAAGGACTAATTTACCCTCAAAGGGCCATTTAGGTGGACTGTATATATGGCCCCCTGTTTTTTGACAAAAAGGCGCTGTATTTAATATTGTCCAACACAAAATGTCAACACTTATAAGGCATATTGAATCAGAGAACTCAGAAGTTTTGCAAAGGGGCGTATCATGTACTCTAAGACTTGTTCTGATTGTTTTGATTTCCACACAATTATTTCTGGGGGCAAAACTGCCACTTACCTGAAACTGTTAATTTCGAACCCTGATTATTACTTCATTTATATATATAAGTCTTAGATTCATCTTGTATAATAAGGATTTACATGTATCCTTTGAATGTAGGAAAGAATGTACTAAATGCATTGCAAACAGTGTAGACTCAGATCAGAGGGCTTCTATAACACTGTTTGCCGTTCAAAATTCTCTAGCAAATTTAATCTATTGGCTTTTGACTCCATTTCAAGCAGCATAGACCCATACTATTATAAAATTTCATCTAATCAATATTCCTGAAGTCAGTATTTTTTACATTTATTTTCATCAGGTATGTTAAATTTTGCTATAGGTTAAACCATTTATACTTAATGGACTCCATAGTAAAACACTAATGGGTCATTCAGCGGGTTAAAATGACATGATTTGATTACTGTAAAAGCCCTCTATACTGGACATTGAATTTGATATCAGAACTGGTCTTTCAGACAGGTGACAGCTTAATGCAGGGTAAAAGTTATGTAGAAAGCATCCCAAAGGAGCTTTAATTTCTGCATGACTTTCACCCTGCATTAAGCAGTCACCTGCCTAAAAAGATTTTTTTTTCAGAATTGAAGCATGAGATAATTACGTAGAATACTTTAGGTGACATTTGTAAACTGCTTGGATATAGATCAATCTTGGACAAACTTGGTGTCTGACTTAAATCTAAGATGTTTGTCACTAGTATATATATTTCTGATATACATGTAAGCAAATCAGTTAAGTTTAATAAATAATGCAGACAATAGAATGGATAGCACAGCAAAGTAAGATGAACTCTTTGCATTCTAATGGCCAGTTTGTGATGACCTGTACAAACAGTTTTGATCCTGATGAGATGTTGAGTAACTCTTTGTTTCATCAAGATCCAAACTGCAATTTTTTTAACAGGTATATAAGCGACCATTCATTTTTTGAACATAGGAGTCTTAAAAAGCAGGTTTTCACTTAATGTTCCTATAGGAGCTTTCTGCATTACTTTTGACCTGCATTAAGCCGGACCCATAATTAGACCTTTGTCTTGGCCGTTTAAGACAGGTTCTACTGTAAAAGAGGATGATTTTAGAATTGCAGGCAGCAGACAACATATTTCGGACTTCAATTTACATAGCATGCTAAGAGTCATCAGGTTTTACAAGTCTTCAAGGAAAAGCCTTCTCTACTGTTACATAAATTGTGGGTGTGTATCGGAATTTTTGGAGGCAGACAGATACTGAAGTGTAAGGAAGAAGAGATTCTTGTTATAAAGTTGATTGATTACTCAGAGTATTGACATGCCAGCCAAATTAAATTTTACACAGTAAAATTAACATTTAGTCTGAGTTTTCAAGTATCAGTACAGAGAAAAAATAGGCAGCAATGCATTTTTTCCAGGTTCTACATTTATTTTCAATGCATTCAGCCATTACTCTATAAATATGCCTTTTAACACCATTGCAAACAGAGCAGACCCAGATCAAATGGCTCCTGTAAGAGCCGTTCGATTGGGGTTTACTCCGTTTTCTTATGGAATAATATTAATAAAGATATAATTCTATAGTTACTGTCATTACCAAACATTCCTGTGTTCGTATGTCTGCTCCATTTGCTTATGATATAATAAAGATACAATTCTACAGTTTGCGCGATGTCCAAAAAATCCAGTGATCGTTTTCCATTTTAAAAATTTAGTCTACCTAATATTCATAATGTCATTATTTCATACATGAATATTCGTTTATAGCCCTGTTACATTGCGATTGCAAAAGGTTGCTAAATTTTCCAGAGCGCCGTGAAATCGCAGAAAGAATTGATATTTTTCATGAAGATGGCATTCTCACGATGATGTAGGCGTTTCTTAGTAATGGAACTCCCATGGTGTTCTACCACATTCCTACGGAGTTATAGTTAATGATTGTCTGCCGTCTCACAGCGCTTCTACTGCGTGCATCGAGTTTTCAAGGCGCGCATATTGCGTGTGTACTGCACTTTCACAGCGCTCACACTATGCTGACGGTGTATTGAAGATGTTTGTTTGCACTACCTATGAAAAAACGTGTGAACATTCTGCAACCTTCTGCCTCCGTCCAGCCATGGTTGAAGCCAAAGCCTTCTATATCTTGGGGCCCTCCTCCGTCGCCGTCCCAGCATGAGATACTCAATGTCTGCATCATCCTGGATCTGCTGGACCTGCATATATAGGGAAGCAGTAATTGTTGCTTCTCTAACTGCTGTGCATCAGTCATGGTGAATAAATGCTTGTTTGCAAATCTCATTCCTTTATACTACTTTGTTGGGTTGGTTCATTCTCATGCAAATGCCGATGGATGTGGTAGAAGCTTATTGTGAGCTCAAGGATCGCTGTAGTAGCTCCATCATGTCATTGTAAGAGTGCAGAAGATAAAATAACACTCTGTGTAAGTGCCATAGACCTGCTGTATAAGGGTGGTAGAGATGCAGTGCCATCCCTTAGCACACTGTACAATCGCCATGCAAACACCATCGACAACCATTGCATTCACATTGCAACCTCTGTGCATGCACGGAGCGATCCTGTGGCATTTTGGTAGATCTCACTGCTCTGCTACAGCGACCTCACAGCGAACCCACTGGGCTCTTATCAGAACTCCGAGCGATGGTGTTTGTTTTGTACATGCATGCTCAAAGTGCATGCCGTCACTCAGCATTCTAAGCGGTCCAACCACATTTTCTGGTGATGCCACTGCATTACCATGGCAACGCTTGCAATTCCACTGCGCGCAGCCCTGGTGTTACAGGGGTTTTAGTAAAGGGGTACTACTGTCTGGATGATGCAGTGGTTTGGGCACCTACTTCTCAAAAGTTTGATCCTCAGGTTCAATCTGGGATAACGGCACTGGTTGCCAGTTCATTTGGTTTGCTGTAGCCTCTAGGTACCCTAATTGACTCTACAATGTAACATGTACATTGCTATACAACATCCACAATTTATTTTTGTTCAAGTAGAAAATCAATGTAAAATAAGTAAGCTTGAAGCCTGAACTTTTATTACGCTGAATTTATATAATATGTGACTGCTAAAATTCTGATTACATTAGAAGTTTATAACCTGTCTTAAACAGCCATTCATTTATTGAACAAAAGCATGTTAAAAAACCAGGCGGTTGCAACTTGCTTAATGCAGGATAATAGTAATGCAGAAAGCTCCTATAGGAGCTTTCTGCATTACTTTTGACCTGCATTAGCTACCATCTGCCTTAAAGACCCATAATTAGATCTCTTTGCTGATCGCTTGACCCATTCCCAGTTCTATGTTCATTCCAAATTTAAATACCTACTGAATATTCATGGATAAAATGGTTATAATGAAATATGGAAGGTGGAACATTAATTGTAGCCATTTTAGAAAGTAAAGAAACAGATCTATCGAATTCCATAAGCATAAGAATTCTAGGGCTTCTCTGTTTGCAGATGTGTGAAAAGGTGTTTATATGAGGGAAAGGATTAAGACAAGTTCTACTGTAGATCAAGTCTTATTTAGATTTCAAGCTGTTTGCAAATGGGAGTCAGAATGTGATTAGTAAGATAATGGTTAAAATTTTCATTTAAACTTCCTTACAGTTCAAAATTAAACAAATATACTTCAGGTACGGTACACCTACCAGTAAATAAACATACCGTATGCATCTGGAGTTCTAGGAAGTCAGCCCTCTTCTCGCTCCACTGGCAGGACTTTATAATTTTGAACAAACAGGTTTCACAAGTAACAAAAAAAGATAAATGAAGACTTATGATAGAAAAAAAATGCATTACAGAAAGTGTAGAAACTCTAGATTTACAAAATCAGATTAAATTAAATTATACAGAAGGCTACCATAGGAGCTTTGTGCATTACTTTTGCTCTGTATTAAATAACCACCTGTTTTCACAGTCTCCAGTGTTAATGAATTATGTGGTCATATTAGTGAGACTTTACTGTACTCATTAAGATCTTTGTAGATTGATGCGGAGGAGAATGGGTGGGTAGTGGTGTCATCTAACTGAAAATACATCCACCATAAAATCTAGAAATATCAAAATGCTGCTGACATGTTTAAAGTAGCAGACAGATCATACATTGCCAGTGAACGTCTTAACCCTTCTCTTGCTGAATTTTAAAATACATTTCTCCTTCTTTACCCATGCCCTGTTGTATAATTACATATATCTTCGCTGTATTTCGCTGTGAAATCACTGCTGTGGAGTGCACTGGTTGCACAATCAACTTGTAAATAGTGCAGACCCTGATGAGTCTCATCTGGGTCTTCACTATTTACAGGTAGGTATATTGACGTGAATAGCAAGCAAAGAGTTAATATTGACCATTCATATACAGTTTCAATATCAAATCAATTGACAAGTTTTGGTATGTGAATCTTATATACTGTCTTGTCCTATTATCTCCAATCTTGTCCTATCCTGTCAGTCCTGTCCTGTCTGTCTGTCTACAATATCTCAGTTGGTCCTGCTCATGAATCTTACCACTGTATGTGACACAGTTACACTGGTTCTGGTCATGATTAGTGGGTGATTAGCATTCATTTTTAACTCGCTTGTCTCAGAAAGGAAAATCATTCCATTAGGCTCTCAAAGGGTCATTGATTATCCTTTTTGTGACATGGCATTCTGCTTGTACATTGTAGAAGCTGGTTCTGCTAACAGTTGTTGGTAATGGGTTTTGAGGTCAGCAGTATTGGCCCGTTACACAATTCCAGTCAATCTAAGTTATCTAACAGTTTCATATATCCTTATCACATGTGTAACTGAAACAAGAAAAATTTCCTCTTGTAAACAGTTACCATCTAGATTAAACACCAGATAAATCAACAATGATCAAGATGACAGTTAGTGGACACAAAATTAAGCACTTAACCCTTTACTTCATGAATATTCATGAAAGAAATAGAGGATCTTCGTGTTCATTACAAATGTTTTCATGAAACTTGTTTACTATAATGAATATGACACTCACTAAAGCTCATGTCATATTATAATAGTAAACTCGTTTCATAAAAACAATTTGTAATGAACACTCATGGAAGATTCTTTTTATCATAAGCCATAAAAATGCCATAGAAAATGAAACAGGCTAATGAATGGCTGTGTCGGCCATTGTTTACACACAGCTTAGTAATACAACGGATGATGCACATTGAGTGCTACGATTGGCTAACACTTAAATGAACAGTACGATTGGCTAACAACTGCTAATTTGCATAAAAAATGCACTAGTGCATTTCCGCGATTTACGGCACTCTGTTATGGCACTCCTACAAGGCAGATTATGTGATAAATGATGATATCATGAATATATAATAAATTACAAATGTAGATATTTTTTTAAATACCACATTAACACATTTTTTTGCCTAATCAGAAACTGTAAAATCAAACCTATATTATTCCATAAGCAAACAGAACAGACCCTGATCAGACAGTTCCAACAGGAGCCAGCTGTTCTGTGTCTACTCTGTTGGCAAAGGTGTAGAAAGGCGTATTTATGGAGTAAAGGGTTAATGAGATGATGAACATACCCATATAGTACAATTTAAAGGTGATATCACAGTTGCAGGAAGGATATTGGTGGGTACGGTATTGACCGTAATGAGTTTTCTGCTCTGCTTTGTTCTGTATTAAATGTAGCAATTAGTGGAAGATTTGATAGTTGTTTTATGTAACTGAGTTAAATACAATTATTTTTTCAGCTGTCTGTTATTGGAGGAAGGCCAGATATTGTTTTATTATACCTTTGCCTTCTGAAACTGAAACTGTTTTATTTGATTAAACACCTATTTCTATGATAAATACATATTCATTGGCTTTGTACATACATGTATAGCTTATACCGTTACATATAAAACTCAAGTTGAAATATTATATTTTGTTTTAATGCAATTGGTCATGTCTAGAAGTTTTCTGCATGACTTTCACCCTGCATACAGCAGCCACCTGTCTAAAAGTAACTAAATGTTTCTCTACTTGAATTCCGGTTCAGAGGGTTTCTACTGTATTATACTATTTACTATATTTACCATAGATATTAGGAGACCCATGCAACAATCTCACCTCTTCACTGGTTTATAAAGCAGAATAAGTGAAGTCTGCATTGTTTTGATAACTTCAAATGTGATTAACCCATTCCCTCATATTGACAACTTTTGACGACTCTGTAGAAGTCACTTCGTGAAACCATTGTGATAAATAGAGCATTTGCTCCTATAGGAGCAAAATTAATGCTCTATTTAGCACAATGGTTTCAAATTACAAAATTCTAAAAAAAAATCCTTTTCTCTAGTTAATGTCCTTTTCGGTAGATGTATTCAAAGAGGTTGTATCTAAAAATAGCCTATGAGGTAATGGGTTAAAGAGCAGAATGATCTAGCTCTGCACTGTTTGCCTTAGTTTGGCAAATACTTGGGGTAATTTTTGTACAAATAAAAAAGATTAACAGGTCTTAGTTGGATTTCTGTGAATTGCAGACTTTTTAACCCTTAGTAATACCTCATAGAAATATATTTTCACACCTTGGCAAACAGAGAAGATCCAGATCAATCAGCTCTGTAAAAACTGTCTGACCAGGATCTGTCCTGTTTATGCTAATGGTCGGAATTATATACATGTAGATGTGATTTTAGAGTTTCTGCCAACATCTTGTTTTAATAAACCATTATGAAAAATCAGCTGATCAATATTCATTAGTGAACAGGTTAACTCATTCCCTCATACATGTACAAATTCTTTTTCACGTCTTTGCAAACAGAGTAGACCTAGATTAGATCATGTTCCTATCAGGGTCTGCTGTTTGCATATGAAATTATAATAGATCTGGCTACATGTATACAGTATCTTCCAATACCAAAAACTCCTGTGTACATGTACATATACCATTATAAAAATGCATTTAATTAATATTCATGATGTTATTATTTCTTACATCAATATTCAACAGGGAAAGGGTTAAGATGCAACTTCATTCATGTATTTGTGTTGTTTAGGCTTTGTGGTATCAGACGGTATAAATCGAAAGTGTCACATGAGTCATCACCATCAGTTTATTCTTAGCTATGTAACAGCAAACTGTAACAGCAAACTGCATTTTCATTCACGCTGATTCCGCTGTGAAATCTCACCAGGTTTATGCTTAAACTCTTTAAACAGTCTCCAATTAGCTGTTTGAGTGCTATTTTAAGAGTCTAGTGGCTGAGTAGCAAACGGCTTGTTTCTTGATGAGACAATGACTTCCCAACTAGATCCAAACTGTTTGCAAATGTCATTGATCTATCAGGTCAACAGTAATGAGCTATATGAGCTTTCTGCATTACTTTGGTATGGTTATTATTAGCTATATAACAGCTAACAGCATTTTCATTCACGTCGATTCCGCTGTGAAATGCTTAACCCTTCCCCTGTTCTATATTTAGTCCAAATTTCAATATCTACTGAATATTTATTGACAAAATAGTTATAATGAAATATGGAAGGAGAAATGTTGTTGCCATTTTAGAAAGTAAAGAAACAGATCTAAAAAAAATCCACTTGCAAACAGAGCAGTCCTTGATCAGATGGCTCCTATAGGAGCAATCTGATTTGGGTCTACCTTTTGAAAATGTGTGAAAATGTGTTTATATAAGGGAAAGGGTTAAACTCTATAATTTATAGTCTCCAATTAGTTGTTTGAGTGCTTTTTTATGAGGCTAGTGGCTGGGAGGCAAACAGCTAATAGTTCCTGATGAGACAATGACTTCCCATCTGGATCCAAACTGTTTGCAAATGTCATTGATCTAGCAATAATGGATTGCTAAAATTTCGCACCCTTAAGTACAAAGTTAAGCATTTCTTTTTCTGGCCAGGGTTGTTATGTTGTTTACCATCTTAAAAAAGCAGTGCAGTCATTTTATTGTCATTATCATTTAAGAATAAATACCAGTAAAAAACAAATCCTGTGTATGTACATGTATGTCATTATGAAAATTCAGCTAATCAATATTTATGATGTCATTTTTACCTGTATTTAAAGAACACTGTTTATTTCATGATCAGTATAGAGAGATTCTACTGTATGTAACAGAATCTCAGATCTGGGGGGGGCATATTGTTTTTGCCCTGTCTATTTGTTTGTTTGTTTGTTACCATCTTTAACATTGGTCATAACTTTTGAGCCAGTAGATAGAGACTTGATATTTGGCATGCATATGTATCTCATAAAGCCGCACATTTTGAGGGTGGCATGCCAAGGTCAAGGTCATCCTTCAAGATCAGAGGTCAAATATATAGGTCAAATCACAGACTTTAACATTGGCCATAACTTTTGAACCAGTAGAGATAGAGACTTGATATTTGGCATGCATGTGTATCTCATGAAGCTGCACATTTTGATAGGTGACATGTTACGGTCAAGTTCATCCTTCAGGGTCAAAGGTCAAATTTGCGGGGGGGGGGGGCATAGTGTTTCACAAACACATCTTATAACAATCACATTAATTAGAATTTCAAATGGGTATAATTTTGCATGCAAATTTATCAGGTAAAGGTTTTAAGTGCAAAGAATTAACCCTAAACCTTTACTTCATGAATATTCATGTAAGAAATAATGAATATTAATTAGAATAATTGTTATAATAGTACATGTACACTGGATTTTTTGGCCTTGATAGAAGCTGTAGAATAATATCTATATTATAACATTATATCATAAGCAAACAGAGCTCCTGTAGGAGCTGTCTGATCTGGTCTATTCTGTTTGGAAAGGCGTAGAATAACATATTTATGGAGTAAAGGGTTAAAGTAAAACCTGCATACCGTAATTGCCATCTGCTTTCATTAAGCATTTGTTTCAAGAACATGGTTTTAGTTAGTCTTCAAAGTCTGTGTGTATAATCTTTTCTTGCCATTGCTGAACTCGATAACCTGCTCAAATAATCCTTTCCCTGTTGAATATTCATGTTAGAAATAATGACATCATGACTATTTATTAGCTGAATTTTTATTATGGCTTAATTATGTAAAAAGGATTGTTTAAGTATACATGTAGAAAGAAAAAAATAGAGTCAGATCTATCATAATTCAAAAGCAAAACAGAGCAGGCCCTGATCAGACAGCTTAACCCTTCGCTTGCTGAATTTTAAAATACATGTCTCCTTCTTTACCCATGCCCTGTTATATAATTACATATATCTTCACTGTGTACAAGTATTTCGCTATGCAATCACTGCTGTGGAGTGCACTGGTTGCACAATCAACTTGTAAATAGTGCAGACCCTGATGAGACAGCTCCTGCAGGAGCTGTCTCATCTGGGTCTTCACTATTTACAGGTAGGTATATTGACTGAACAGCAAGCGAAGGGTTAATTATACAGCTGTCTGATCCGGGTCTACACTGTTTGCCTAGGCTTAAAAGGTTTTTGTATGAGGGAAAGGGATAAATGAGAGACTTAAAGTATTCTAACCATTGACTCCTGATTACCATCGTTAATTGATGGTGTAGCATCATGTATTTTGGTGTTGCATTAGCCCTCATCACTGTATTTAGAGTAGACCCAGTTCAGATGGCTACTATAGGAAGCATCTGATCAGGGTCTTCTCTGTTTGCTAATGGAATAATATTGATAAGATTCTACAGTTTCTGCCATGGCTAAAACATTGGTGTCCATATCATCGCAGCCATTATATATAAAAATGCATTTAATGAATATTTATGTCATTATTTCTCACACGACTATTCATAGAGTAAAGGGTTAATAACTAAGTTTGATAGCCTGCTGGAGATTAAATATAGTGGTAGATAGGACTGAAGTACTTTATAAAGCCTGCCCTATCTGTCTGCTGACGTTCCCTGACTACCGCCTACACTATGTCATTGACATAATGATCTTGTGAGTAATTATAGGGCCATTTTTATCGTAACAAGTGGCATGTTTAAAATAACCCTTTCCCTGTACATGATGAATATTTATTAGCTGATTTTTATAATGGCAAAACTTATAATGTACACAGACAGAATGGTTTGGTATTGGTAGAGACTGTAGAATCAGATTTATTATAATTTATAAGCATTCAGAGCAGACCCTGATCAGACAGCTTGTACAGGAGCCTTCAGGGTCCATTTTTTAGTTGAGTCTGAGTTCGTTCTCAAGTTTTTGATTGGTCAGATTTGAGCCATAGAATTTGAGAACAAACTCAGACTCAACTAAAAGTTTTATAAGCATGTACCCTGATCTAGGTCTATTCTGTTTGTAAAAGCATGAAAAAGCATTTGCATAAAGGGAAGGGTTAATAAGCGATGTCACACATTTTGACACTTTATTTCCAGATCAACAGTTCTAAATGTGGTTTTTGTCACTAAGTATCCTTTGCAAACAGTGCACAGGTGCAGTATTCATTTCTTTCCTTTGTACACCACAAGTATGTGGGACAAATTGCCACTGATCAGGAAATAAAGTGTCAAAATTTGTGAACCTATCTTTTTGTTTCATCATGGGTATTTATAAACCCTTTCCTTTATACAAACACTTCTTTCATGCCTTTGCAAACAAGGTAGATCCAGCTCCTGTACAAGCTGTAAACACAATCATATGATCAGGGTCTGCTTGCTCTGTTTGCTTATGAAATTAAAATAGATCTGACTACATTTATAATTATGTGGTTTCTACCAATACCAAAAACCCGTGTGTAATTATGCCATTATAAAAATCAGCTAATAAATATTCATGACGTCATAATTTTCTTACATACAAATTCAATAGAAAAGGGTAAACAAAAGATTTATGATGGAATAATGTACAAGGTATTTTTTACCATGAAACAAACAGTAGAACCAGATCTATATTATTTTATAAGCAAACGGAGCAGTCCTAAGCAGACGGTCCACGGGGGCTGCCTGATCTGGGCTTTAAAAGGCATCTCTTTCAGCTAAAGGGTAACAAACCCTTTCAACACTTAGAATAATTGACTAATTAATGAAGGCCTTTAACCCATTCCCTCATAGGCTATTTTTAGATCCAACCACTTTGAATAAATCTACCGAAAAGGAGCATTAACTAGAAAAAAAGGAAAATTTTAGAATTTAGTAGTTTGAAACCTTTGTGATAAATAGGTGATTTTTACAGACGGGTAAAAGGCGTATTTATGGAGGAAAGGCTTAACCCTTTCCTTCGTTAACATTCATGTAAGAAAAATAATGACATCAATAATGATCATGAATATTTATAAGCTGAACTTTTATAATGGCACATGTACATGACTTTTTGGTACTGGTGGAAACTGTAGTCGGCTTATTATAATTTCATAAGCAAACAGAGCAGACCATTATAAGACAGCCCCTGCAGGAGCCATCTGATCTGGGTCTACTGTGTTTGCAAAGGCGTGAAAATGCATTTATATGAAGGAAAGGGTTAAACTTAAAGATGAGATGTAGTGTAGTATTTCGTTAAGAATCTAAACTGCTTGACACTCAGAAACTATTGTTTAAAAAGAAATGGAAAAGTAACACAGTTTGCCAGAGAAAGTTACCCAGTAAAGTTTTGGTTTCGGTAAAATTGAAAACATAGCTTGAGTATGTGCTTACTTGAAACATAAAATACTAAAGAAAGACAGAAAGCGAAAAAAATCCCTTGGTAATCATCTGGAACCCTTATTCTGCTAAGTGTGACCTGACCAGCATTTGCAAAACACCTTAGAATCAGGTGAGATGTAAAGCAACTCCCCGTCTTATTGGTCTCCAAGCTGTTTGACACTTGGTCTTATCAGTCTCCAAGCTGTTTGACACTTGGTCTATCAGTCTCCAAGCTGGTTGACACTTGGTCTTATCAGTCTCCAAGCTGTTTGACACTTGGTCAATAGTTCCTCAAAAGCTCAAATGAACCAGAAGTAAGTAAAACTGCAGCAGATAGGAGTTTGAGCAGATATTTGTTACAGCAGGATAAAGGTGATATTTATCAAGTAACTGTGATGAATCATTTGTAAACCCACAAAGCAGAAAAATAACTGAAATTAACTTCATTTCTGAAAGATCCCAGCTGAGCACCAGAAAATTTCCTCTTAGACAGATTTTATGCCCTTTTTGAAACCTCTTTTGCAGAGTGGTTCAATGCCTGACATAATTTTATACGAGATAGCTTGGAATCAGATGAGGAAAGAGTAATATGTACTCCAGAGCTCAAGCAAGAGGGCATTCATGGAGAAAAAGCCCCCCTAATCTTGTTGACACAGCTCCCTGTATTGACCTATAGAAGTTTTAATATGCATGAATAGAACTCTCTTGACCAGAATTTTAAATTAGTATTATTGTCTGTCTTTAAGACAGGTGGCAACTTCTTTCCCTGTTAAATGTTCTTGTTTGGAATAATGACATCATGATTTTTAATGAGCCAAATTATTCTACAGCATTATTAACAAAGGAATGTTTGACTGTGGCAGAAAGTGTAGAATCAGATCTATAAACGTGTAATTACATATAAGCAAACATAGCAGACCCTGATTAGATGGGTCCTACAGGAGCTGTCTGATCTGAGTCTTGTCTGTTTGCAAAGGCATGAAAAGGTGTTTATATTAAGGAAAGGGTTACATGTATTTAAGTTAGTCCCTAAGGCTTCAGTGGGTATTTATGTTATCACTGATCAGACATGCATTATACCAGTATACCGGGATCACTGATCTACATGTGATTCTAGTCAATTTCCTTTGGCCTGTCTTCCCATTAGAAGAAGAGAATGTTTAACCCTTTATTTCATAAATACACCTTTCTAAGCCTTGGCAATGGAGTAGACCCATATCAGACGGCTATTATAGGATATGGTTCTACAGACAGTTTAAGTGTCTTTCTTGACCAAACATTCCTGTGTCCATGTGCTATTATAATAGTTTATCTAGCTAATTAATATTATTCAGGTGCCATTATTTATGGCATGAATATTCATTGAGTAAAGGGTTAACTTTTAACATGCTAAGTAATAGTGGCCTGTTAAACTGTTGTGCGCATCAGTTCTAAATATGCTTTTTCTTTCATTTCTTTCAACTGTTTCAGTGCAAGATAAACAAGTCACTTAGTATCCTTTACAAATAGTGTAGAGCCAAATGAGTCTGGGCCCAATGAGGAGCCCTCGCATCAAGGTCTCCACTGCTTGGTACACTTTTATTTAACCCTTTCCCTGTTCTGTATTTACCGGTAGGTCAAATTTCAGTACCTACTGAATATTCATTAACACAATAGATATAATGAAATATGGAAGGTGAAGCATTGTAGACATTTGAGAAATTAAAGAAACATATCTATCAAATTCTATTAGCAAACAGAGCAGAGCCTGATCAGATGGCTCCTCTAGGAGCCATCTGATCTGGGTCTATTCTGTTTGCAAATGTGTGAAAACACATTTATGTATAGGTTAGAGCTTATAAACTGCTGTCTTCGAAAATAAGACGGCTGATAACGCGAGCGAAGCGAAGCGTTTTAGGCCGTCTTATTTTCGAAGACTGCAGTTTATAAGCTCTAACCGATTTAGTGATTGCCCTACTTTTCAACAGGCCGAGTTTATAAGCCCCGCCCACTGAGCAATGACAAACTTATATATACATTGTAGTCACGTAATTATGGTCCAGCTAAACCCACATCCGTTTATGTAAAATACTCAGAAAACCCACCAATCAAACAAACGTCGTCTTTGTTAATTTGCTCATGTGCTTATGTTTTGAAAATCCTACACAGTGAAACTGGTTTCGCGCCTTTTTCTTGTAAACATTGCCTTATTTGGCTTTGTCACGTAATCAAATATTCCCCATCTGTGGATCATAATTTTTCTGGAGTCCAAATAATAATGGCTGACAACAATGTGTCTTTTGACCTGCTATCTGGCACCGAGCTAGCAGACTGATAACCCTTTACCTTGTAGTAAGTGACGTCTGTGGACCACTTTGCAAGCTGAGAAGACCCAGATCAGAAGCTCCTGTGCTGTCTGATCAGGGTCTACTCGGTTTACACAGATTTAAATCTTCACTGCTACCGAAACCCAATATAATACAGCTTATTAATATTAAGCATTCATTATGGGCAGATTTATTTTTGAAATAAGAATAAACAGGTGAAGGCTTAAATTTAAAAGATTACAGGGAAGGGATTACGGTTTCAAATAGAATCTACAGGTTTTTTCTTATTTCCTGATTTATTTGCTTATTTACATTAGTCCTTTTTCAACAATCCTGCTTCAATAGGTGGGATGTTTCTCGGTTTATTTTGTCTTTTTAAGTCCACGGTAGCCCAATTACTAGATCTATAATTCTGCCTCTCAGTTGTTTTCATACAGTCTTCCTCTCCACGTCTACACACATGAACACTTGCACTTGTGTGTACACTCGTTCGCGTGTCGATAACGTCATAACATAGCAACTCGTTTTGTCTAGTAGTGGGCGGAGTTTTGTTGCACATGCACACTGGAAGGTTTGTCTTTGAAAGTTAGAGTCGATTTTATAAAATTTATGAGGATTTGAGTCTGAAAAATGTCAAGAATACGGCTCGTTGATTGGATGGAAAAGTAGGGCAATCACTAAATTAGGGAAAGGGTTAAACAAATCCCTGAATAGTCACAGTAAGCTTGAATTTTGAAACTTGAAAATCAGAGTTGAAAGGGTGAACAAACTGTTTAACAGTAAGGACCCTGATGAGATGCAGCAACTCATCTTGAGCCAAACCAATAAAACTCACTGGAACCAGTTTGTTTTTGTAATGAGGTCAAATCAGTGAGAGGATACATGCAAAGTGTCAGTTGTTGATATAAATAATTCCCTTTGTCAATTTGTTGTTGTTTTGACTAGCTCACCTGGCACAAAGTGCCAAGATGAACTCAGTAGAGCTATTAATATTAAATAAGGATCACCCTGTGTTTGTCATGAGATCTGTAATGTGGTGTCCACAATTTCTTAAACAACATTCTCTGTCAAATTTATAGAAATGGTTCCTGTTTGTTGCACAAGTTAAGAGCTAAAAATAGATTTTAATGAGCATTTACTCTAAAATTCATCTCCTGGTTCCTGTTTGTTGCACAAGTTAAGAGCTAAAAATAGATTTTAATGAGCATTTACTTTAAAATTCATCTCCAAAACTGCTAAGTTGAACATCACCAGCTTTTCCTCAGGACCCCCTCTATAAAAGTTTGTTGCATAAGTAGGTCACAGGAGCTAAAATAGATTTTTACAAACAATGTCTTTAAATCACATCTCCTGAAGTCCTAAGTGGAATAATACAAAACTTCATAGAAATAATCCTTAGAAGGTACTGTATTAAAGTATATAAATGGATCTGGGTCATTGTATATGGTAAGTACATGGAGGTAACGGAAGCTAAAAATAATTTCTTTAACCCATTACCTTACAGGCTATTTTTAGATTCAACCTCTTTAAATACTGGTAAATCTACTGAAAAGGAGCATTATCTAGAAAAAAGGAAAAGTTTAGAAACTATTGTGATAAATAGAGCATTTGCTCCTATGGAACAAATGCTTTATTTATCACAATGGTTTCAAAAAGTGGCCTTTACAGAGGCATCAATATGAAGGAATGGGTTAAACATTCTTTCCACCTCAGTGATGTAACAAGCAAGGTTTTACGCAAGCGTAAAATGGCTGCGTAACATGTATTTAAGCAGGATAGAAGAAAAAGAGGGAGCAATATTGGGAAAACATGACTGTTATGTATGAATTAATACATGTAGCAGAAACGGGGGAATGTTTTAATGAGCCATGATGCATAATACCTGTGTTTGACACCAATAATACTCATTACGTCACAGATCAATGTTATTCATTTGCTGAAACACACTGACATAGAAACCATTGTCACATTAAGTGATGTTCACAAGGCATACAAACTCCCATACTTACAGTCTACATGAAATTATTCCGATAGGTCGACTCAATGCCCATTAACTTTTTCACTTATATTGTCCCCAAATTAAGAACAGGTTAGTATAAGATAATTCATGCACAATGGTGAAATATGCAAAACGGTCAACAAAACCACGAGTAAAAGGTCTCAGCTAAATAACTTTAACAAAGCCAAAATGCAAACAAAGGACATATATTTTTATGTACAAAATGGTTTTAAACCGAAAGCACGTATACTAAGGGTGCTAAGAAAATATGAGAGAAAAAAAAATAATTCAGCTTCCACCGAGGATCGAACCTACGACCTCACGTTTCCTAGTCCATCATTATAACCCTTAGACCACACTGACAGCTATGCTTGGGAATGTGATTTTAATCTGTTATACCTAATTCACTAGCATTTTCACTGAAACTGGATCATGGCAGAAAAGAAAGAAATATCCCCGACAAAAATATGCTGAGAAAAATATATGAATGAAAATAAATAAAATAAATGAATATATATAAATAAAGACTTGTCTCACAGTAAACCATATTTATTAAAAAGATTGGCTTTTATAGAAACACAGGACCGCAGAAACGCATGGTCAAAATTCAAAGCCGTATAAGTTTGGGCTGCTTTCGCAGCCCAATGAAATATGCATAAGTTTGTCACAGGAACTAAAATAGATTTTAGGGAGCATATCCTTTAAACTCTGGGTCTTATTCTATCTACAAAGATGTAGAAAAGGGTATTTAATTTGGCTTCTGCTATAATGCTGAATTGCTGTTTGCAAGGAGTGTTCCTAAATGTACCTATAGTGTAACATCCGATGTACCAGTGCTTCACACTAAGCATCAGAAATATCCAGCGAAACTCAGTCAATAATATGAGTAGGGCATTATGCCGGAGTTTCTCTGTATCCTCTCCCTTTTCTCTGGGGCGTCCAATTAGCCCATAATGAGCAGAAACAGATGTTAATAAACACAAACAAACAAAACAAACAAACCTAGTTTTAATTAGTTTACAGTTTCTGTTTTAATCTTTTTCTCCATAATAGGATTTATATAGTTTCTGTTCTAATCTTTTTCTCCCCAATGGATTAATAATTTTCTGCATAATAGGAATTTGTTTATAAATACTTGCATGGAAATATTGTTAGCCCAGAGTCTACCAGTATTTCTCTCTCAAATTCTTTTCAGGTTAGGATACTAATTTGAGCAATTTCCTTCAGATTGGGTAATTATGATCATACACATGTATTTATAATTAGTCGCCTGTTAGAAGTAATCTGAAATGATTCTTTTTAAAAGTCTTAAACTTTCAATATTTACGTCATTTGAACATGTGCCAATAATAGGGGTTGAAGGAGAAGTCAGACGTAAGTCATATCTACTAATCTACTGAAAGACTATGGCAAAACTACTGTAACACTCTATCAAATCTTGATATGCTATTGCAAATTGCCATTTGATTCAACTTCCAACATAGATTTTTGTTTGGTCTCCAAACCATGCCAGTCTGTGTCAAGAAGTTTAAATCCTGATAATACTCTTACTGAGCGTCTCCATCTAGATTCTTAATGTTTTCAGAGGCTATCACATATTCCCCAGTAGAGTGTATGCGTTTTGACTATTGCACTATACTCTTAGAACTTTGATTGTGTTAGCTGAAAGGGAGATGATCATGTGTCTGGCCTTGTTAGCAGACAGCTATTGAATAGGGAATTTGCCAAAGAAAAATCAAAACTTGGTCAATGGAGTTTGTCCAAATTGGTTGCTTAACCTTTAGTGTGGTAACCGGGTATATTATATGAGCTTTGCAAACAATGTAGACCCAGATCAAAGGGCATCTGAGGGACTGCACTGTGTGACATATAAATTATTTTTTTCAGTGATAAATTTTGTTACATTTTTAGCTCCACTTTTTCAAAAACTATTGTCATGACCCGTTCGCTGGCGTCAGCATTGGTTAACCTTTTTGTTAAGGTCCATTTCTCAGAAACCATAAAAAATATTTGGTTCACATTTGGTATGCATGTTTACTATCACAAGGGGAACCCATTTCACAAAAGTAGGTAACCCTAAAATTAATTTTGCCATGATTATGTCCCTTTTTTGACTTAGAATTTTCATTGTTGGTAAAGTTTTATGTTAAGGTCCATGTCTCAGAAACTGTCCAAGATATTTGGGTCAAATTTGGTATGCATCTTAACTATTTTAAGGGGGACCCATTTCACAAGGGCAGGTAACCCTAAAATTAATTTTGCTATTGTTATCTCCCCTTTCCGACTTAGACTTCCACTGCTCTATCCAGCACTTACGAAAGTTGAGCGGGCTGTCTGCGGACAGCTCTTGTTACCAGAGTTATGGGACTTTGAAATTTTCCTCACTATATAACATATTGTGAAAAGGGTTTAATTTAAAGACAATATTATAGTTCTATCCTATGGACCATTAATCTACTAGTTTAATTAATATTTTGAAAAGGGAGGTACTGGTTTTAATTATTCAGAAGGTTAAGGGTTAACCCTTCTCTTGCTGAATTTTAAAATACATTTCTCCTTTTTTACCCATGCCCTGTTGTATAATTACATATACATGTATCTTCACTGTGTACAAGTATTTCGCTGTGCAATCACTGCTGTGGAGTGCACTGGTTGCACAATCAACTTGTAAATAGTGCAGACCCTGATGAGACAGCTCCTGCAGGAGCTGTCTCATCTGGGTCTTCACTATTTGCAGGTAGGTATATTGACGTGAATAGCAACCGAAGGGTTAACCCTCATTGTGAGTTACCGAGTGTCTCATCTGATCAGTTTATCATAATTTCACAAGTTTGTCCATTGTCCCTTCCCCTATTCATAATATGTCATGAATATTTATTAGTTTAATGTTTATAACATACATTTTCATGGAAATTCTGTGTTTCAAAAACTGTAAAATCAGACCTGTATCATGTCATAGGCAAACAGAGCAGACCCTGATCAGATGGCTCCTTCAGGAGGGAAATATTAACCATTTACCTGAAAATACCTTCTCATGCCTTTGCAAACAGAGTAGACTCAGACTTCTGTACTAGTTGTCTAATCGGAGTCTGCTGTGATTGCTTATTGAATTATATAGATCTGACTCTACAGTTTCTGCCATGGCTAAAATGGCATGTGTTCTTATTCCATTATGAAAATTAGTCTACTTGTAATTAATATGCATGATGTCATTTTAATGCATAATCATGAGGTGAAGGGTTAAGGTAGAAAATTAAGGTGTACACTAGCTGAAACAGCATCAAACAATTGTGGTTCTGATAAAGTGCCAATCCTTACTTTCCAAACATTTCTGAAAATCTCATTCAGCTCAGTAGAGGCATGCAAGCAAAGATTCTTGGATCTTTCAATAAACCTTTGAATGCTGATATTTTTTCAAAGTACATGTAGAATGATCCATCATTGTTATACAATAGAGGCCATTCAAGATAAAAGTGAGGACTTGCAGGAGGACAATGCAGACCCTGATCAGAGCCCAAACCTCAGTCTATACTGTTTACAAAGGTTATATACTGATTTTATGCATTCAAAGGGATAAGGCCATTGATCTTGCAAAGACATAAACAAACTGAACACATTTTTTACATAACCTTGCTTATGTTATAGTTTTTGGAGCTTATTGAGCTTTATAGTATTAAACATGGAGTGTTTGATACAGATCTCTGTTACCTTTGTTTTTAACTTTGATAAAACATTTCAGTAAATCCCCACTATATACATTGTATAGTGAAAACAAGAAAAGAGGTCTAATGCTGGATTTTATTGACATGAGGTAGCAGTACTTTCTTTCTGATTTAAACAACCACCTTTTTTTAACCCTTTACTCCATACATATGCCTTTCTATGCCTTTGCAAACAGAGTAGACCCAGATCAGACTGTCAGTCATGGAGTTAAACCATAAGGGAACAAAGAATACACTGATCAGACTCCTTCTGCAGGAGCCATCTAATCTGAGCTAGCCTTGTTTGCAAAGGCATCAAAAGGGGCATCTATCCGTTAAAAGGTTACAAAACATATTAAGTTATAGGTTACCAATATTTTTGATCACATATGTGATATCAGACTATCAGTGATACAGTACTACCCTTCTTAACCGTAAATCTAGTAGAGGAGAATTTAGATACTTTCAGGCAGGTGGCTTCTTAATGGAGAGTGACAGTCATGCAGAAAGCTCCTAGAGGAGATTTCTGCCTGAATTCAACCTGCATTAAGCTGCCACCTGTCAGACCAGTTTTGATACTGATTTTAACATCTGGTGTAGAGGAGGTATACTGTATATTTATTGTATAATTATGATTTATGATTTAATTACGATTGTAAGGATGTTTTTCATACTCCATTAAATAGATAAACATATATAATGATTTTTCAGTGTACAGGTGATACTAAGCTGCGGTGCGATAAGAACACTAATTACCCTTAGTGTTTGAACAGACACACTTAGGCAATTAGTGCAGACCCAGAGTGGTGGAGAGGGGAGATTGGGTGTCTGAATACTGAACTCTTTCTCTCATAGAGATATCTCTACATGCTTTAGCAAACAGTGTAGACCCAGATCAGTCTGATCAGAGTCTGCTCTGTTTGCATTTGGAATAATATTGATCTGATTCTGCCTTGATGAAAATGCAGCCAATGAAATTATCAGAATATTGAGGAAGTGACAAGTTGTGGTAAATAAGGTAGATTGCTTTTTCAGAGCTCCAGTATATGGTTTGGCTGAGAAATAGAATATTTCTATAGGACATGAATATTTATATAACACTCAGCTTATCTGGACCTCAGTAACTTTTATACGAGGTAAACTGAGTAGAAAAATACAATCATGTTGAAAAGATGATATGGTTAGGGTTTTTTTAGTTTTTTTTTAGATTAATTATTTTTCTATTCTATATTTCAGAAATGCTGGTGTTGAACTGCTGAAGGTAAAGAATTCTTCTCATTATTATTCACCGGTGGTAGAATATAGGTTTGCTTGATTCCGTCTGTCCGCCCATCATTAAAATGCCATTAAAATAGGAAAAATATGGACCCTTAAAAATCATTCAAAAGTTTGCCTATTAATGGGTCATTTTAATGGTGTACCATTAAAACTAGATGAAAATCCTGCTTAAATTTTAATGGGTTTTAAAAATGTTTTTATGCCCCCGCCTTTAGGCGACAGGGGCATTAAGTTTTACCCTTGTCCGACCGTCCGTCTGTATGTACGTATGTCCGTTCGTCCGAAATTTTTGTCGAGGATTTCTTGGCTTGTGTAAGGTGGAATGATATGATATTCGGTCTGAAGCATTATCATAGTGAGTTGTAACGTTTCTCCCATTTTCAGGTCTGTCGTCCATCTACTTCCTGTTTGCCGACACTTTGTCCATTCAGTATAAAAGACTTAAAATCACTAGAGTGACAAACAGGGTAGACACTTATCAAAAGATACACACAGACACACAACCAACACACACAAGATAGGAGGCATACAGGTTTGCTCTTGTCCATCCGTCCATCCATCCATCCATCCGGCAAATCTTGTGTGTCCAACTCCTCATACACCAATGGGAGCATTAAATACATCAAACTTTATTTTACAGATGAACAACAATGATGTGAAATTGTACATTAAGAAGAGCATGTTTGCTCCAACCATTTTTACCAGAGTTATAAAATTATGGGACTTTTAAATTTTCTTCACTATATAAGACATAGTGAAAAGTGCTTGATTTAGAGACAATGTAGCCAGGGGAGCATCTGCAGTTTTCTAGTGTTACTTCTGTGTATTCTTTTCTCAAGAAATCAATTTTAAATATATATTACAGACAATAGCTGTTCGAAAATACATGCAGATCTATACAAGTATGGGAAGATTTAAGTATTTCTTTTTCAGACTTTTCTCAGAGTTCTCTTATTTTGATACATGTATGATCAGAAATGCTTAAAAAATGATTTGCATTGTTTTTGTCTCCTGTTTTTAAACAGGAGGACACTTAGGGATCAGTTTTCCATTGTCCATCCATCAAACCATCCATCCATCTGTCTGTTCCTCACATGTCTTTCACGCTTTTTTAAGCCATACTTTTTTCATCACACTTCTTACGGAAGGTGTGACTTGTGTGTTCCTTTGAAAGCTCTCGTTACTTAATTCTTTGCATGCCAAGGAATAATTTATGTCTTCAAAACTTCTTTAAAAAAATCTTTAAATTCTCATAGGGACTTTTTCCCCCTTTCCTGATAAAAAAAGATAAACAGATGGTCAAACAGTTTGGATCCTTATGAAATGCTGAGTAATTTAGCGTTTCTTCTTGGCTAAGGATCTCTGGTCAGTCAGGTGTTGTAAAGGTTCAAGTGTTACTGGTTTGCAGGCCAAAAGATAATGAAATAAGAAGAAAGATAAGAGAGAATATTTTGGCACAGTTCATCCAGAATAGAGTGCTATGCCAATTTCCCCCCTCAAGTCAAACGAGTGTGAAGAAGAAAATTTAACTGACACATGAAGTGTTAGAATGTGAGATTCAACCGTCAGGAGTTTTGAGCAGACTGGTGAAATAGATTTCAGGCGCGGATTTAGAGGGGGGGGCGGAGCCGGCGTAAGCCCCCCTAAAATCGCCCAAACAAACTTTTTTAGTAATATTTTAGATCTAGATCTACTAAAAATCAATAAAACATTTATTTAATCTGAGTTTATTTAGTTCCCTCGCCCAATTACGCTCTTTTTCAACATGTATTACAAACACACTACAGTAAAACCTCTCTATAACGGCCACTAAATTGTGTTAATTGGTTGGTATTAAGGGCAGGTGGCTGCTTAAAGCAAGGTGAAAGTAAAACAGAACGCTCCTATATAGCGTTCTGTTTTACTTTCACCTTGCTTTAAGCAGCCACCTGACTTTAACACACAATACTTGATGTAATTTAGTGGCTGTTATAGAGAGGTTTTACTGTATTTATTTATGTCATCAAACATAAAAATCTACGCCCCCCTCCCCCCCCCCCCCCCCCCCCCCTTTCCAAATTTTTTTCTACGCCCCCACTAATCTAAAATCCTGGATCCGCACCTGGATTTTAACTATTTCTCATTATACTACAGTCAAACCTGTCTACAGTGACCATTGAAATTGAGTCTAATTCTGGGGGTTTAACCCTTCACTTCATAGATACGCCTTTCTGTGCCTTTGCAAACAGAGTAGACCCAGATCAGATGGCTCATGTAGGATCTGTCTGATCAGGGTCTGCTCTGTTTGCTTATGATATAACAGTTTTAGCCATGACCAACATTCCTGTGTCAATGTAGCATTATAGCAATTAATCTGATCAATATTACTGATGTCATTATTTCTTTCATGCATAAGCATGGAGTTATTTGGGTCAAGACACATTGTAGCTTAATGCAGAATGAAAATTATGCAGAAAGCTCCTAGAAGGGGAGCTTTCTGTATTACTTTTGTAATGCATTAACCCTTTCCCTGCTCTATGTTCATTCTAAAGTTCAATACTTACTGAATATTCATGGACACGTTAGTTATAATGATATATGGAAGGTGGAACATTGTAGCCATTTTAGAAAGTAAAGAAACAGATCTATCAAATTCTATTAACAAACAGAGCAGACCTTGATCAGATGGCTCCTCTAGGAGCTGTCTGATCTCGGTTGATTCTGTTTGCAAATGTGACCACTCTTTTAGCCTACACTCGTTATATAGATACATGTACGTCTCAAAGGGATGATTCTAAAGAATGGTCAATGTATTGGGTTTGGTGGAGAAATGACGATTTTAGTATTTGGGTATGCACCTTTATCTGTACCTCTGTGCTATATTTACATTGTTTAATTTTCTTCCAATTTCTTTCAAAAAAATAATCACAGCATCAAAATGTTTGGATCCTGATGAGACTCCAAGGTATTCAGCATCTCAGTTCGATCTAAACCTTTCACATAGGTAATCACTGAGAACCGATTCACCCATTTGCAGCATTGGTTTACATGTGTTCGTTTCTTAACCCATTCCCTCATAGGCTATTTTTAGATCCAACCTCTTTGAATAAATCTACTGAAAAAGTGCATTAACTAAAGAAAAGGAAAATTTTAGAATTTTGCAGTCTTGAAACCATTGTAATAAATAGAGCATTTGCTCCTAAGGAGCAAATGCTCTATTTATCACATTGGTTTCAAAAAGTGACTTTTACAGAGGCAAAGGAAAGGCGTATTTATGGAGGAAAGGGCTAATCTATTAAATCTGTGTGTTGGGTATTTGCAAAGTTCATTTTTAAGTGTCTACACAATTGTAGTTCTGCTGCAATAATTAATCTTTGTTTGACCCTTACTCTATAAATACGCATTCACAAGCAGAGTAGACCCAGACCAGATGGCTCCTGTAAGAGCCATCTGATCAGAGTCGGCTTTGTTTGATAAATATGATACAATATAGATATGACTTTTTAGTTTCTACCATGGCCAAAACTGTCTGTGTGCATGTGCTATTGTAACAATTAATCTAATTAATATTCATGATACTGGTTTCATTATTTCTGCCATGAATATTCATGGAGTAAGGAGTCAAAGTTTCAAGGGCCATACTGTTGTATTTTGTAAGTTTGTAAATGTTCAGAGACAGAACCATTAAATGATTTTTTATCTAAAGCAGACTGACATTTGCATTTCTGATTTGCATATCAGACAACCTATAACCTTGGATCAAAACTAGGTTCATCTTAACTATCAGCAAATTATGAATTACTTGTAGTTACTTTTACAGACAGTTAGGATCCAGATGAGATAGCCAGTTACTTGGAATCTTATTAGGATGAAGTGTTTGACGTTCAGCTGAAAATGGCTTGAAACACCTGGTTTAAAAAATATTACCATGCAGCAAATTCTATTCCCCAAGACCTAAACCAGGGACCTATTGTTTTGTCTTTCTGTCAGAAAGTTAATCTTGGTCATAACTTCACAATTTTTACAGAAAGTCTTAAAATACTTCATATCTAATATGTATGTTCATGAGGCAGCTACTGTTTTAGTGTCATACTTGGAGGTCACGGCCAAACTGGCTATTATTTTGTTTCCAGCATTTTGTTAGGGACATGGTGTTTCACTTATAATAATATTATCTAATTACTGCTTATCTTTTAGTATTGTTTTCTTCTTATTCGATCTGAGGGTAAGAAAAACGATGTTCAAACGAAAATGAAATGACCACACAAAGTTTACCATTGAACCAATCTGTTTTTAAATAAAGTAAAAAACATAATCTATTGCTGTGGGAAAATTTGCAATAACTTTGCTAACAGTCATAATACATCATCTTTAGAGATTACCCCTTTAACCCTTTACCTCATGAATATTGATTTAAGAATAATGACATTATGGATATTATTAGCTATCATGTTATAATGAATGTGCTTTGACAGAACTTGTAGAATCATATCTATATAACTTCATAAGCAAATAGAGCAGACTTGTAGAGGAAGATATAACTGGTACTGCGGCTGCATGATTGTGCCATATGTTAGCAGTGCTCAATATTGTAGGCGAATGATTCAATGACCAGGGGAGTAAATGTACAGTCGGCTGGGCGGTCCTTCGAACTAGCAGTAGACTATAACTAGGTATTTTACTTTCAAGATCTAGGTCTACTCTATTATCTGTTAGATGTAGGGTTAAACATCACTTCAACATCACAAGCATTGTAGACCGACTGAAAACCATACAGTAACTCTATCATTTTTTTTTTTTTAGCTCACCAGAGCACAAAGTGCTCAAGGTGAGCTTTTGTGATACCCCTGTGTCCGACGTCCGTCTGTCCGTCTGTCTGTCCGTCAACAATTTCAAACGACTTCTTCTCTGAAACCGACTGCCCAATTGTAACCAAACTTGGTCAGATACATACTGTGGGTGGGTGCTTCAAAAGTTGTTAAAAGATAGTGGGCGGGGCCATCGGTCTTGTTGCCATGGCAACCATACACAATATCTAGAAAAATCTTCTTCTCCAGAATGACTTGTTTTCACCAAAATGTTTCTCTGTTGATAGACTTCAAAAGTTGTTAAAAGAATTTTGATCGGGCAAAAAACATGGCCGCCAGAGGGCGTGGTCATTTTTTCCATATATGTTAATATGGAATTTTCATAGGAAAATCTTTAAAAATCTTCTTCTCTGAAACTGTAAAGCCTAGACCTTTGATATTTGGTATGTAGCATGATCTTATGGTCCTCTACAAAGATTGTTCAAATTATGGCCCCGGGCCAAAAATGGCCCTGCCCAAGGGCTTATCAGTTTTTCATAGGAAAATCTTTAAAAATCTTCTTCTCTGAAACTGTAAGGCCTAGACCTTTGATATTTGGTATGTAGCATGATCTTATGGTCCTCTACAAAGATTGTTCAAATTATGACCCCCGGGCCAAAAATGGCCCCGCCCAAGGGCTTTCAGTTTTTCATAGGATAATCTTTAAAAATCTTCTTCTCTGAAACTGTAAGGCTTAAACCTTTGATATTAGGTATGTAGCATGATCTTATGGTCCTCTACAAAGATTGTTCAAATTATGACCCCCAGGCCAAAAATGGTCCCGCCCCGGGGCTTATCAGTTTTTCATAGGAAAAACTTTGAAAATCTTCTTCTCTGAAACTGTAAAGCCTAGACCTTTGATATTAGTATGTAGCATGATCTAATGGTCCTCTACAAAATTGGTTCAAATTATGACCCCGGGCCAAAAATGGCCCCGCCCAAGGGCTTATCAGTTTTTCATAGGAAAATCTTTAAAAATCTTCTTCTCTGAAACTGTAAGGCCTAGACCTTTGATATTTGGTATGTAGCATGATCTTATGGTCCTCTACAAATATTGTTCAAATTATGACCCCCGGGCCAAAAATGGCCCCGCCCAAGGGCTTATCAGTTTTTCATAGGAAAATCTTTAAAAATCTTCTTCTCTGAAGCTGTAAGGCCTAGACCCTTGATATTTAGTATGTTGCATGATCTTATGGTCCTCTACAAATAGTATTCAAATTATGACCCCGGGTTAAAAATGGCCCCGCCCAAGGGCTTATCAGTTTTTCATAGATAATTCTTTAAAAATCTTCTTCTCTGAAACTGTAAGGCCTAGACCTTTGATATTTGGTATGTAGCATGAACTTATGGTCCTCGACAAATATTGTTCAAATTATGACCCCCGGCCCCGCCCAAGGGCTTATCAGTTTTTCATTGGAAAATCTTTAAAAATCTACTGAAACTGTAAGGCCTAGACCATTGATATTTGGTATGACTAACATGATCTACTGGTCCTCTATAAATATGTAGCTGTGGCTTGTGGTCCTCTGCCAAGAATGTTTAACTTACGACCCTGACCACTGGGTGAAACTTGGCCCTGCCTCAGGGCTTATCAGTTTTTCATGGGAAAAATATGAAATATTATTTTTCTCTGAAATCATAAGGCTTAGACCTTTAATTAATGGCATACTGCTTTGCCTTGTGGTTCTCTACCAAGGTTGTCCACATGATTTCTTGTGGTCAAAAAAGGCCCCGCCCCTGGGGTTATCTCAGGTGAGCGCTTCAGGGCCTCATGGCCCTCTTGTTTTTAATTCCCTGTCTGTGGCGTATTCATGCCCGAGTTTTGCCCGTCACCCACAATCACCTCCGCTGGCTCACCGCTATGTGTCGTACTCATTCCATGCCTCCTCGTACTCAGTGCCATACACGATTACTCGTGATTTCGTCTCCAGGGTTCTCTCTCCCAAGTTGTCTCTCCTAGTCATGGATCCCTGAGTGCTTTCACACTCATGTTTGGATAGACTAACTCTTCATATGCTGGTGGAATCTACTCAACACTTATTGCACATACACAGCTCTTCCAATCGGGCTTGCTCTTTAGGACTCACTGTGACAAGCCATGTCACAAGTCAGTGTGGGCTTTTGACTACTTTTCGGGCACTTCAAGCTTCGCAGACAGTTTTTCTCCGACTCCGTGGCGGTGGGAGACATAGAAAAGCATCTCTGAAATTTCTGGGAGGGACCGGGATTTGAACTCCAGATTGGTAGTCAAGCACATTACCACTAGACCATCGCTCCACCCCAGTAACTCTTATCATGCCTAATTTTAGAGTTATGTCCCTTTGAATAGTTTTCCTTACAGACCGTTTGAGAGTTGGTGTCAGGTTGTGGCACTCTCTTGTCATCTTGAACATAATAGTGCAGTATTCAATTGATCTGTGCCATTAGATCATTACAACTCAGTATTTTAGGCTCATCAGCTGCAGCTTCATTGATTTGCATATAACATTAGTGTCCACATGGTTTACGGATGTCTATGTTCAGAGCAGTTGATAAGAGGAGTACTGAGTAAATCTCGTATCCTATCTTGTTGCAATTCATTACCAATGAGTATCATCAAGATGGGGATTTGTGAAGAAATGTAGATATTCTTTTTTACCTTGAGTTTCTAATTACTCAACATAAATTATAGTTCTGACCTTACTGCCAGACAAGCATCTAATTGTCCTTGAAATGTAAGCTCAAGGTTGTGTTATTAAGCTCAAGGTTTTGTTATTTATTGCAGTATTCGTTGAATGGTATTACAGTAAAACCCTGCTAATGCGACCACCTAAAAGAGTTATAATTTTGGGTGTTAGATGCAGGTGGTAGCTTAATGCAGGACAAAAGTAATCCAGAAAGCTCCTAGAGTAGCTTTTCTGCATTACTTTTGTCCTGCATTAAGCAACCACCTGCCTATAAAGACCCCCATGTTTATTCATTAAGTGATCATATTAGAGGGGTTCTACTGTATATATTACAACATGACTGTCTTGTTCCTTGTTATTAGAGTGTTACAGTGAATGAATGTAACAGTTCATCTTTTCCTCAGAGATGCCTTTCCATCTTTCCTCTAGGAAATACAGTAAAGTCTTGCTAATGGTGACCACATAACTTACTAACACAGTAGTTTGTAAAAGCAGGTGATTGCTTAATGCAGGGTAAATATAATACAGAAATCTCTGCATACGGTTTAACCTGTATTAAGGTACCACCTCTTTTAAAAATCCAGAATATACTTCTTGAGTGTGATTGTATTAGGGAGACTTTACTGTAGATTCTTATCATACATGGTATCTTTTCCGAATATCCAGGTTACACTGACTTTGATGTATAAACAACCTTAGCCTTGACCTTAACCCTTTCCTTCATATAAACGTGTTTTCACGCATCTGCAAACAGAGTAGACCCAGATCCTGTAGGAGCTGTCTGATCAGGGTCTACTCTGTTTGCTAATGGAATTTGAAAGATCTGTTTCTTTACTTTGTAAAATGGATACAATGCTCCTCTTCCATATTTCATTTTAACTATTTTGTCCATGAATAATCAGTAAGTACTGAACTTTGGAATAAACATGGAACAGGGAAAGGGTTAATAGAAAGATAAATAACAGTTGTCAGCTAAACTTGTCACTGCTGTTTCAATTCTCAAGATACAGGCAAAGGTCCAGATAAGATGCATGAATTTAAAATTTTCAAGAAATATAGCTCCTTTATTTCTTCACCAAGAAATGTCATGATCTTTAGTATTTTGGTACGCACCTTTATCTGTAGGTCTGTACAGATACCATTATTTTCAATTTAAGTTACATTTTGAATGTTGTATATATATATGTTAACCTTTAGCCTGCTATGGGCAGATGAGTGAATACATTATGCAAACAGTTTGGATCCAGATGAGACGCCGAGTAACTCGGTGTCTCATCAGGATCCATACTGTTTGACACTCTGATTGCATTTTGGTAGACAAATTGATAATAGCTTGAATTTTGAAAATGTAGTAGGTGAAAAATTGTGTAAAAATAATTTACTCAGCAGGCTAAAGGTTAATATAAAAGTGTCAGTGATACTGATAGCCTCTTATCTAGATCCAATCTGTTTTCAGCAGCCATCACACATTTTCCTTACAGCATTGAAAGGGTTCTCTTACACACTCTAATTTAGTCTGCTTTAGTGCCCAGGGTATAGCTACTTCAATTTGTCATTCAAAAACACAGTAAATGTGCAAAAAAAGTTGCCATAAATCCCAGAGGAGGCTTAGTAGAGATGATCAGGTGTCTTAATCATTTACTCCACATTGCTGCCTTTGTATGCCATTGCAAACAGAGTAGATCCAGATCAGACAGCTTATAGAAGCTTATCAGACAGTTTATAGAAGTGTCTGTATTACAGATCTGATACTCTATTATTGCCATGGCAATAAATTTCCTATTTTTATACTTTAATAAAAGAATTAATGAATTAACCCTTTTCCTCGTATAAACTAATTTTCACACATTTGCAAACAGATCTAGAGTAGACCCAGATCAGATGGCTCCTATAGGAGCCGTTTGATCAGGGTATGCTCTGTGTTTTGTTTTAACCCTTCGCTTGCTGAATTTTAAAATACATTTCTCCTTCTTTACCCATGCCCTGTTGTATAATTACATATATCTTCACTGTGTACAAGTATAATTCGCTGTGCAGTCACTGCTTTGGATACACTGGTTACACAATCAACTTGTAAATAGTGCAGACCCTGATGAGACAGCTCCTGCAGGAGCTGTCTCATCTGGGTCTTTACTATTTACAGGTAGGTATATTGACGTGAATAGCAAGCGAAGGGTTAACATGATGTGAATCTGATTCTGCAGTTTTTGTTGAAGCAAAATGTTTCCTTGAAAAGGTTATCTTCTAAATTAAAATCAGCAGATAAATATTCATGATGTTAGTATTTTAAAATCAGCTGATAAATATTCATGATGTTAGTATTTCTTACCTGAATATGGAAAAGAGAAAGGGTTAATATTAATAACAGCCAGACTTTTGCAGAAATGTACATGTCGTAAAGGGTTATAATTATAGACTTGTCCACTACAAATGGATATTTTCTAAAAGCTCTCTAAAACTACATCTCAAAAGAAGTTTGTCCTTTCCCTCATGAATATTAATATAAGAAAAGAATCACATCATGAATATTAATAAGCTGAATTTTTATGCTGTATGAACACAGGCTTTTTTTTACCATGGCAGAAATCATAGGATCAGATCTACATTATTCTATATACAATAAAACCCAGCTAATGCGACCACATAAAAAGAGGTATATTAATTCTGGATGCTAGATGCAGGTGGTAGCTTAATGCAGGACAAAAGTAATGCAGAAAGCTCCTAGAGGAGCTTTCTGCATTACTTTTGTCCTGCATTAAGCATCCACCTGCTTATAAAGACACCCATGTTTATTCATTAAGTGGTCGCATTAGAGGGGTTTTACTGTATATGTACATGTAGAGCAGACTCGGATCGGACACTGGTCCTACAGGAGACATCAGATCTGAGTCAAATGAATTATTATGTTTGTATGAGGTAAAGGGTTAACCTATAGTATCAAGCAATCAAATAATTTCAGATGGTGTACAACATGGATAGAATATAGAAAAGCTGATTTGCTAAACTAAACAAGGTAGATAATAATCTATAGGTCAAAGTTCACAATGGCCTATGCAAACAGTTTATGTCCTGTTATTGAGCTATTTTGTTATTCCCAATTCAGCATTGATTTGTCTTCACTCTCTAAACAGACAAATTTATAACTGTCAGCAAAATTGTCGTCTGCTATTTATCTCTAATTGGATATTTATTCCATTCCCCCCCCCCCCCCCCAAATTTCATCAGTCTGTATCAAATAGTTCTGATGCTGTGAATATGCCAAATGACTTCTGATCTAACCTTTTGTACAGCTGGGTATCAGGAATTTGTCCAAATATCCACTTTAGAGCTAACCATAACATACAGTAGAACCCCTCTAAACTGGATGTTAAATTTAGTATAAATATCAGTCTTCGAAGACAGGTGGCAGCTTAATGCAGGATGAAAGTCATGCAGAAAGCTCCTGTTTTAGTTTTCTGCATGACTTTCACCATGCATAATAAGCTGTCACCTGCCTATTCTAAATTCTTCCCTATTAGAATTCCAGTTTAGAGGGGTTTTACTGTATACGTTTCTAGAATCTGTGATGAGGATTTATTCTTTGAACATGTGTAACTTTGTTTGTTAAAAAAGTCGTATTTAAATGCTTCAGAGCTCATAGCTTTATCCAAATGTGAACACCATGTTACTAACCAAAATACAGTCGAGACTGTCATATGTGACCTTCCAAAGGACTTCATGAAAAAGGTCACATATGACAGGGAGTCTCTTAATACAGACCTACCGGTAGGTTATAATACATGACGTATACCGAAACTGTACCAGTAAGAAATCTACATAAGGGAAAAATAAAACTGTGTACTAATCCAGTCTAATACAACAATGTATCTATTATTAATACATTTATACAACCTTTATTATCACAAATAAACGCTAATTTAAAAAGTTTAATAAATTAATAAAACATTCATTTACCAGACCATTAGTGCATGAACGATACAATGTACAAATATAATATACATGTAAGTGCATGCACTAAATTAAACACTTAATGATATAAATATAAACCAGGTGCAGATTACCAAGCATACTTTCGAGTAATGTTGATAGAGACATGTATTATGTAAATACTGATTGATATTTATAAAGACCGTTCTGATCTAAAGAGCCCGTAATAATTGCATGCCAGGTCGAATTAATTGCCTTATTTGTCGTTCTTTAACAGTTTTGTCGCTCGAAATCTCCTCCGGTGAATCTTGTATATGACGTACGTAGCCATTTTTGACACAACTGGTTTCCCGAATATTCTGTTCGCGTACATGTATCTGTAGAGCGGAAGTCGGGAACCAGCTAGTTCACGTGTGATTACAATCCCTGGTTTTCCCTAATTAAATATGGTGTGAAAAGCCGACGCGCTATGTAAACAAACAAAAGAAACTGTGATAACTGAATGTCGTTTAATACAGACCGAAGCCTATGTTTGGTTCGCAACATCAGGGTCGCTTGTCACGTAAGACAGGGAGTCGCTTAATTCAGACCAAAATTATAGGAAAATATGTTGGGCGGGATGAAATATAGTCGCATATGAGAGGGAGTTGCTGAATCCAGGGGGTCGCTAAGGCAGTCTCGGCTGAATTCTGATAGCAGGCAAATAGGGCAGGTCTAGAAGAGTCTTCTCCAGACAGAGCAGTTGGATCTGGGTCTGCACAATTTGCTACTTTGTTTGTATCATTCAACCCTTTCCTTCATATAAACATGTTTTTTACGCATTTGCAAACAGAGAAGACCCTGACCAGACGGCTCTTATAGGAACTGTCTGATCAGGGTCTGCTCTGTTTGCTTATGGAATTTGATAGATCTGCTTCTTTAGCTTCAAAAATGGCTACAATGCTCCACATTTTACCTATTTTGTCTATGAATATTCAGTAGCCATTGAAATTTGGACTAAATATAGAACAGGGAAAGGATTTAAGTACTGTATTAATATGATGCCAACTTGTCATAAATATAGATATTGATCCATTTTTGACGGATTCATTGAGAGGTTTAACTGTTGATCAAATGCTAGACTTCACCCCAAATTAATAATTTCCCTCATGGGTATTTATACAAGGATTTAAATACATGAATATCCATTACCTGAATTTGTATATTGGACATTGAAAAATGTATTTGTTTTGTCATTTAAAACTAGTGAATCATATCTGTATTATTCGATAGTGAGCAGGAGCTGTCTGATCTGGGTCTACTCTGTCTGCAAAGGTACCAAAAGTCGTCTAATATTTGACTGAGAAACTGTTAAGCATACACCTAGCTATTAATTAACCCTTCACCTTTTAATGCAGTGTCAGACAGTAAACCCAGATCAGGCAGCTCCTGTAAGAGTTTCTAGATCAGGGTCCGTCCTTGCTGACCTGATTCAGGGCCAAAACTTATCTTGTTCATATGCCATCATGAGTTATTGATATTCATACATTGATTTTGTTCGTACATGAATATTCATGGGGTAAAGGAATAAGTATAAAATCAGTTTTATTTGCTAATGAAAGAAGGTGGAATGAATGTGTATGACTGCTATAAATGATTAATGACTAAAAGTCTGAATCATCCTGGGAACTGTCTGAAGCACTGAGAGAGACTTGTTATTACATGTGTTTGCACCACATTGTGCTCAGTGGTCTTGAGAGTATAATGGGCAAGTTGATTATGAAATTTTCAGTTAACCCTTTCCTCCATAGGCTATTTTTAGACCCAACCACTTTGAATGAATATACCGAAAAGGAGCATTAACTAGAGAAAAGGAAAAAATAGAATTTTGTAGTTTGAATTTCCTATAGGAGCAAATGCTCTATTTATCACAATGGTTTCAATGGGTGATTTTTACAAAGGCGTAGAAAGGCTTATTTATGGAGGAAAGGGTTAAGACTCAAACAAGATCCATTCATTTGAATTGCTCATTCAAATATTAAGTCATCCAATCTGTGCTCGCCAATGGTTTGTAAAGCTGCATAAGTTATTTCAGCTATATTTTGATAACCCTTTTATCCGATAGGGATGCCTTTTGACACTTTGAATACAAAATAAACCCAGATTGGGTGACTCCTTTTATTTAGAAGCCTTTTGATCAGGGTCTGCTTCTCTTTGCTTTTATAGATATATATCTGATTCTAAATTACCGAATGTCATTTCAACGATATTTTATTCAATGAAGAAAAGGATTGGACAACAGGCATAGCCTATATAAGTCCTCTCCATTACCAAATGTGTTATAACAACAAATCTTTTATCAGTTGATATTCATTGTGTCGCTATTTCTAACTTGAATATGTACAGAATTGATCAAACTCCCTTTATGGAATGCTTTCAACCTGCATTAACCCTTCGCTTGCTATTCATGTCAATATACCTACCTGTAAATAGTGAAGACCCAGATGAGACAGCTCCTGTAGGAGCTGTCTCATCAGGGTCTGCACTATTTGCAGATTGATTGTGCAACCAGTGCACTCCACAGCAGTGATTGTACAGAGAAATAATTGTAGACAGTGAATATGTACAGGGTGTCCCAAAAAAAAGGAACCCTGGATCAAATGTGTATTTTAACCAATGTAACAGGTCACATTAAAATATAAATATTTCCTGTTGTAGATAAGCCATTTGTGCATATGTCTGCAAAATTTCTCATAAAAATATGCATTTGTTTTAAAGATATGAGTTTTTTAATGAATGCACCTAAAATCTGTTTTAACATGATATTCGTACACTGCATAGTCCATGCCTATATCATGTTTAAAACAGAGTTTTGGGTGCTTCCATTTAAATGCTGATATCTTAAAAACCAATGAATATGTTTGGACAAAATTTAGACAACATATGGCAAAATGTTTACGAAGCTACATGTGTATACTTTTAATTTAAGTTAACATTATTGACAGAAAAGGGACAACTTGCAGGTCTTAATCCCGGGTTCCGTTTTTTATGGGACACCCTGTATGTAATTATACAACAGGACATGGGTAAAGAAGAAGACATGTATTTTAAAATTCAGCAAGAGAAGGGTTAAGCTGCCATCTGTCTAAAAGACTGGCACTGATTTTAATGTTAATATCTGGTTTAGAGGGGTTTTACTGTATTCATACAATCATCATTTCTTGCATGTATACTAAAGGAGTAAATGATTAGATATCTAAATTCAAGACCTTCAACAGGAATGTCCAATGTATGTATGGTACTCATCACTGTCCTTAACCCTTTACCTGATAGAAGCGGCTTTTAGCGTGTTTGATTTATTCCTCCGCTGAAGAAAATAGTTCAAATTCATACAGTCATGAACATATTGCATAATAAATATTTTCTATATCCTAGTAGGTGGTAGCTTAAAGCAGGCTGAAAGTAAAGCAGAATGCGCCTTAAGGCGCTTTCTGCTTTACTTTCAACCTGCTTTAAGTGGTCATATGTCTTCAAAACTAGAAACAGGCTATTGGGTAAAGGGTTAAATACTATGTATCCCAAAGTACTTGTGAAGAGACACTAGTAATTTTACATTGCATCCGTCTATCACATTCCTGCTGATGCACAAGCATACTTTAATGTTGAGTAACATTTAGCCAAGATGATGAGAGATAAATTCAATGCACTTTACTATACTGAAACTTTAGTCCATAAATACGCTTTGCAAACAAAGTAGGCCCAGATCAGACATCTTCTACAGGAACTGTCTGATCAGGGTTGATCTGTATACTGATTCTATAGTCTCTGCCATGGCCAGCATTTCCTATGTTCAGATGCCATTATAAAAATTGATATTCATGATGTTATTATTTTTCACATGAATATCCATGGAATAAAAGGTCAAGCAAACTTCACATTACTCTGTAACATGAAGACAATTTTGTCTATAGAAATCATTATCTGCTTCAATGCCCAAAATGAATTTTCAACAATTAAATGTCAAATATCAAATACTCTATCTTGGCCAGCCTTAATGCCTAGTTTACATTTGCCCTGCGATGAGTTTACAGCGCCCGTAGACTTGTCGTAAGGTCATTTCGGCACGGTCGCCGTATGGAGGCATGCGGTCACAGTACGATTTTCTTATGAATCCCCGGGTGCCGTAGCCTCTGCGATTTGTCATAAAAAAGTTATACATATTTTCAAAAATTGCAAGCACGCAGCCCGTAAACACGTGGTTACAGGCTTCGTACGACCTCCGCACGGGCATCGTACGGAGGCCGCGTGAGGATCGTGCGGAAAACAACGATATTCGGTGAACATGTAACCAAAAAAATTGTACGGCAACCGTACGGGCATCACAAGATAACCGCAAGGCTGCCGCTAGGTATCCATGCAAGACCCGTGAAATTGTACTACGTCCTGCGGCAACCTTACTGGGACCGCGCGATGGCCGTGGGGAGATTTTGAGATTTCTGATGCGTGCATATTTATTGACATTTCCTGCATTAATAGATTTTCTATCTATAGGAGATGGAACAACCCCGCTGGTCTTTGTATGGCACCCGCACAGGCTCCGTACGATTGCCTTATCCAAGCTGAGACAGCGAGATGACTGCACAGAGATCGCATGATCTTTAAGTAAGGTCTCCACTCAGTCATTGCACGGATAAGCCCCGATCAGTATATATAAATAATCTTACGATGATCGTAGACAATGTAGACAAATACAACGCAGCCCGTAGACTTCTACAAAGTGTAAAAAAATATCGTAGGAAAATCGTAGACAAAGAATCGTACGGCCTCTGTGACAAATGTAAACTAGGCATAAGTTAATGTAGCGGTAACTTCATGAATATTTAGGTCATAAGCACATAGAGCCTGTTGGTCTGATGGTTGGTCTGTATGTACATTGTGTTTACCACCCTAACCCTCTTCATGATATTGCACAAGACAGACATAGGACAGCGAGGCCCCTACCCATTTTGCACAGCTCTCTTCTGATGTTTACTCCCATATAACAGCTCTTTCACCCTAATACAAGGTTGCGTTTTCAAAAGGACCCTTCTAGATTGGACATTAGATTGTCTCATACTGATTCTAGAGTGATAATTTTTTAATAAACTGTAAAATATTGAAATTAGTGTAGACCCAGATTAAAGGTCTCATCAGGAGCTCTCTGATCATGGTCTACACTGTTTTGCCAAGGTTATTCAACTCCGTTCTGGCATTGTAAGGGTTAAATCATTCATAACTTGTACATTATGAGGTTGACTTGGTTTCAATAAATATTTCAGGCATGTAACAGAATGTATACACTGAATGTCACTGATAAAATGGTGCTGCTATTTCATATGTTGTTAAGAGTGTCTACAGTAGCAACTTTTAAGTCTTTAACACTTTACTCCATGAATATTCAATTAAGAAATAATTATGTAATAAATATTAACCCTTTCCCTCAAATAAGTGTTTTCACGCATTTGCAAACAGAGTAGACCCAGATCAGACAGCTCCTAGAGGAGCCGTCTGATCAGGGTCTGCTCTATTTGCCATTAGAATTTGATAGACCTGTTTGTTTGCTTTCTAAAATGTCTACAATGTTCCACCTTCCATATTTCATTATAACTATTTTGTCCATGAATATTCAGTAGGTATTGAAATTTGAAATAAACATAGAATAGGGAAAGGGTGAATGAATTATGAGAACAGGAAACATTCCATGGCAGAAACTGTAGAAGAATCAGATCTATATCATTTCATAAGCAAACTGGGGAGACCCTCAGCCAGGCAAAACAGCTCCTACAGGAGCCATCTGATCTAGATCAACAGTGTTTGCAAAGGGTTTGGAAAGTGTGTCTATGGAGTGAAGGGCTAAAAACCTTGAGGAATCTGCTCAACCCTTTCTCTGTTGAATATTCATGGGTGAATGTATTAGTGTTACTGGTGATGCAGCTCAATATTGTATTATAACCCAATTGTAATCATAGCAATGTCAATTCTATGTGTTAATAATTCTGCATTGACATGTGAATAACTCATTTGTAATCTTAGAAGTATTAATTCTAGGTGCATATATTATGTGTTTGAACTATCTGTAGAAGGGCATTTGAAAAACAAATTATGTCACAATAGAATGAAGGGGCTTAGAATTGGCATCTGATCTGGATACAAAGTGTTTGCAAACATAAGAGCTCATTACATAGATTGTAGGTGAAGATAGTTTTGCCCACAACCCTTGATTTATCAGTTCACATATAAGTCAGTGGCCTTGTTGTCATGTTCTTATTTCCTGTGTTTACTGCCAAGACACTGATGTTAGGAATACCAGTGATTTAGCGGGGTCTTGATATTTTGGCACTTTGTATATATTTACAGTGTAGGTGTCTAATGTTTTGTATGTAACAGGCTTTTTTATCATATGCTTGCTTGAACATTTTTCTTATCGAACCTGTACAGTGGAATACAGTAACGTCTCAACTCTCAATAACCCTATGAATGTGAGAAATAAGTGTACTGGCATATGCAAACAGTGAAGACCCAGATCAGTGGACTCCTAGAGGGGCCTTCTGACCATGGCTTGCACTATTTGTCATTGAAAATCCTATTGCAAATTAAATTTATAGACCTGTTAAACACTGATGGGCCATAATCCACCTTGAAAATTCAATATTCAAGGTATTTATATTTACAGTATCAGGGATCAAGCTAGAGGATGATTTGGGAGAAAATGTCTCCCCAGCCCTGCTGACTTCTCCCTGTTGGAAGTTTAAATATATAGAATATATAGGGAGATACAAACGGACTGAACAAAAACTTCTCCCTGAATCCAACTAAACTTCTCCCTGATGGAGAGCTCCAGCTTTAGCCCTGCAATACTTTCACTTTATATAAATATTATATCTCTTACAACAAAATCTTTTTCCAGCACAAGAAGTACAGTAAAACCCCACTAATGTGACCACCTAAAAGAGGTATAATTCTGGGTGCTAGATGCAGGTGGTAGCTTAATGCAGGACAAAGGTAATGCAGAAGGAGCTTTCTGCATTACTTTTGCCCTGCATTAAGCAACCACCTGCTTATCATACACCCATGTTTATTAATTAAGTGGTCGCATTAGAGGGATTCTACTGTATATTCAGAAAATTTACTTTTTATATTTCTCAGCCAAACCCTATTTTGCTGCAACTCTCAATTAGAATGGCCTAATTGACTAGAAGCAATTTTACGCCAAGACACTGTGTTTGGTTGAGAAATAAGAGAATATGATACATGTATATCAATATACATCTCGTCTAATGTCGGAGTGAGCCTTGTTTATTCATTTATAACATAGTCAATTTGAGCTTTAGAATGCTGTAAGTTATATGGTAATCAGCTATAGCAAACAGTTTGAATCTTAGAGAGATGCCTAGTAATTAAGCATCTCATCAATATCTCAACAGGCTGCAACATGATTATACGTTATAAAACAAAACAGTGGAGGGGGGAAAAAGAATTGTAATAAATGTGGGTGGCATTTACTGTTGACTAGAATTTGCTGTGTACGCTAAAAGTTAATTAGCCATTTATGAGCACATTTCTTTTTTATAATATTCAATATGAAGAGTTGTGTTGAAATATATTTAGAACCGTATCTTCCTATTATGTTTTGTTGGTATGAAATAAGCAGCAGCTGCATAATGACTCAGTTAACCCTGTACTCCATACTTCTACATCCTTGCAAACAGTTCTGTTTGCTTATGGTGTAGTACAGATCTAATACTACAGTTTCTGCCTAAACCAAAACATCCTGTGTACATTATGCCATTATAAAAAATTCAGCTAATAATTGTATTCATGATGTCATGATTTCTTTACATGAATATTAACAGAAAACAGGTTAATTGAACTTAAATTTAGAAAGAAGCAAGCCTGATGGCTGTAGCAGAATCCAGAACTAGATTTATGTCTTTGTAAAGTGAGTCATCTCGCATCAGAATCTTAGTCCTTTACTTTATGATTATTCATGGAACATTCATTATGTCAATATTAATTGATTTGATTCTTGTATTGAATATGAAAATTAAAGGAAATTTCATTTGTCATGACAGACATTAGAGAATCAGATTTATAACATATATGTATAAGCAAACAGACCAGATCAGATAGCTACTACATCGTAAAAGCAATCTGGTCTGGGTCTGCACTATTTGCAATTATGTCAAATGCAATATTAAAAAAGAAACAAGTTAACTGCATTTCAATGACGCTAAGTGATTTACTTTTAGGGTAAACAAGCAAATTAACTTAGAACCTATAACAGTTTAACCCTTGGAATGCATGCAATAATAATAATGGACTATTCCTTGAAGAATTTATATTAAACTGTGTTTCCATCATATTATACTAGAACAGTGAAATATTTATATTGTAAGATGCTTCAGAAATGCTATCAAAACATGCTCCTGGGGATTCCCATGAACTCTATTTGTAGATAACCTGAATATTTAATATTGATTTAGTCTGGCACAATAGACTCTTTGTGATACAGAAGAATATGACCATCATATTTATAGATTGCACTTTGAGTGTCCATTACATTGGTCAATATTTTCTTTCTACTGGAAAATTATGTACCATAAAGTCTCCTGGTAATCAATTAGCTCTTTTGAATGCTGAATATTCAAAGTGGAATTATAAAGGTCAACCGGTCCATTCAGTATTATGAGGCTTATATTTGTGAGAGGATTTTGAATGACATACAGTGCAGACTCTGATCAGAGGGCTCCTCTTGGAGCCCTCTGATCTGGGTCTATACTCTTGCAAACAGTGTTCACTTATTTTCTCGTATTTAACTCATTCCCTCCTAGACTATTTTTAGACCCAACCTCTGAATAAAGGTGGTTTTTTTAGAATTATATGCTTTTGAAACCAATGTGATAAATAGAGTATTGAATGCTCATATGGAGCAAAATTAATGCTCTCTTTATCACAATGGTTTGACTTTTACAGAGGCGTCAAAAGGCGTCAGTAGGTGGGAATGGGTTAAAGAGTTAGACACACAGGCAATAGAATCATTGATCTATAATGTTTGTTCTATGATGTATGTGTTAAACCTTTGAATGAAAAAAATGAATTGACTGGCATTTTCAAACAGTGAAAACCCAAGTCTGAGTACTCCTATATGGGATCCTTCAGATCAGAGTCTACACTGTTTGCCATTCCAAATATTCAGGAGAATGACCTTAATCCTGTCATACTGAATGGGGTTGACCATTAACCTTTTGCCTCATGAATATTTATGTAAGAAATAATAATATTATGAATATTATAATATTTAGTTGAATTTTTATAATAGTATATGTCCCATTTTTTTTCAGAAACTGTATAATCAGATCTATATAATTTCTTAAGCAAACAAAGCAGACCTTGATCAAATGGCTCTTTAAGTCACAATGTCATTATTTCTTACATGAATATTCATTAGGTAAAGGGTTAATTCACTAAGTAGTTGCTGTAAAATAATTCTTACTGTTTGTCTTTGAACATATAAAATATACTTTATTATATGGGAAAACACATTATTCACTAGCTACTTTATGAACCTACCATATGTGTCCTGCAATTGATTTTGCTGTTCACGTAATAGTATGGCATTATGTAGTCTAATTAGTCAAGGGAGAGATATCTTGAAGAACCCTGTTTGAGTTGCTAGCATTTTAAGTCCATGCTAAATATTAAAAAGAGTGTTCTGAGGAACACATGTGTCACCTGCTGGGAGAAGTGTTAGTAAAAAAAAAAAATAAAAAAAAAATATGACGGACAAAAAAGTGTGACGGACAAAAAAAGTGTGATGGACAGACGAGGGAAAAGTGATCCCTAAGTTACACACTGCCTCTCGGCAGGTGACACAAAAATGGATTTGCTGAATGACGAACAGTGCAGACCCTGACTAGACGGCTTTAGAATTGATGCATGTTGCTTTTTAGCTTGACTATTCGAAGAATAGTTGAGCTTTCCTAATTACTCGCCCCGGTGTCGGCGTCCGTGTCACACCATGGTAAAGGTTTTTGTTAAAGTCCACTTTTTGCCTTTCACCTTTGGAATAAAGCTTTGAAACTTGGAACATTTGTTCACCATCACACGCTTCATCAGTAGGCAAGAGGACATAACTCAGTCACGCATTTTGACAGAATTATAGCCCTTTTTTAACTTAAATGTTTTGGTTTAAAGGATTTTGTTAAAGTCCACTTTTTGCCTTTCCCCTTTGGAATAAAGCTTTGAAACTTTAAACACTAGTTTACCATCACAAGCTTCATCAGTAGGCAAGAGGACATAACTCTGTCAAGCATTTTGACAGAATTGTGGCCCTTTTTAACTTTGAATTTTTGGTTAAGGTTTTTGTTAAAGTCCACTTATTTACATAACCATTCGAGATTATGAAAGAAGTGAAACTTAAAACACCTGTTTTCCATCACAAGCTTCATCGGTAGGCAAGAGTACATAACTATGTCAAGCATTTTGACAGAATTATGGCCCTTTTTAGCTTATAATTTTTGGTTAAGGTTTTTGTTAATGTCCACTTATTTATATAACCCTTTGAGATAAAGCTTTGAAACTTGGCACACTTCTTCATCATCACAATCTTCATTTGTAAGCAAGAGTATATAACTCTGTCAAGCATTTTGACAGAATTATGGCCCTTTTTGACTGAGAAGTCTTGGTTAAGGTTTTTGTTACAGTCACTTATAATTATTTACATAACCCTTTAAGGTCAAGCTGTGAAACTTTGAACACTTGTTCACCATCACAAGCTTCACCCGTAGGCAAGAGTATATAACTTTATCAAGCATTTTGACAAAAAATATTGCCCTTTTCAACTTAGGTCTTTCTTTTCATTAAAGATTTCAAAGAAAACCAACATCTTGAATGCTATTAAAGATATTTTACTGAGACTTTGATTACTTGCTTCTTTTATCATTGGACACCAGTTTAGTCCCACTATCAAGCATTTTTACACTAACAATACTGAGAATAATCGAGCGCGCTGTCCTGTGACAGCTCTTGTTTCAGATGAAATTAGTTACTTGGCTCAAAGAGTCTAAAAATGTGTTAAATTTAGAATTGAATCTTTGAACCAGAAACTGGACATTCTGTCACAAGGTTACATGGCAAGTTTCCAGCAGTTGAAAGGTCTTGTGCATTTAGAGGATGGGAAAAAGCACTTGATTGTATCATTATTGAATGAGGGCCATAAAATGAGATATCAAACTCATATATTATTCCCCACCAAATGCTTGTACAGTAGATATAAAACTGAAACTGGTTACTTTTCATTTCACTCTATTCTATTTAACCCTTATTGTGCTGATTTTTCAAATGGACTATTCCAAAATTCAAACAGGTCAAGCTTATGGTGAATGTTTAGACATTTATTTTTGAAGAAAAGTGTAACATGATAAACAGTGCATACCCTGATGAGAAGGTTCCTCTAGGAGTCCTCTCATCTGGGTCTACACTGTTTGCAATAGACATTAGTGACTCGTGTCCCGCACAGTAAGGGTTAAACCCATCTGATGACAGCTTGGATTCAGATCATATGCCTACCAAGTACATGTAATTCAATGTCTTAATAATTATGATAAAGCTGGGCAACTAGTCATAAAATATGTATATATTTTGTAAGTTTCATGGTTTCAAGATTTTGGGCAGATGAAATCTTTGTGTTGATAAAGTATTAACCTACAAAAAGAATTAAGCATGTGTACCTTGCTATTAATTCATGACACTTCCAGCCCACACACATTGGTGGACATTATGGTCTAAAGAAACTAGGAATTGTTTGTTCAGCATATATAAGGAGGAACTGCTCAACTTTCTCAGCTCTATTTTTCTCTGTTCTATGTTTATTCCAAAGTTGAGTACCTACTGAATATTGATGGACAAAATTCTTGCAGTTAAAATAAAGTAAAGTACCTAGTTATAGTCTACTTTCAGTCCGAAGGACTGCTCAGCCAACTGTACATTTACTCCCCAGGTCAATGAAACATTCGCCTACAATATTGAGCATTGCTAACATATGGCACACTCATGCAGCCGCAGTACCGGTTACTATGGGAGGGACCGGGATTTGAACTCCAGACCTCCGGATTGGTAGTCAATTGGTAGTCAAGCGTGTTACCACTAGACCACCGAACACCACAAAATGAAATATGGAAGGTGAAACATTGAAGCCATTTTAGAGAGTAAAGAAACACCACTATCAAATTCCGTTTGCAAACAGAACAAACCCTGATCAGACAGTTCCTATAGGAGCCCTCTGATCTGCCCGGTCTACTCACTGTGTTTGCAAACGCATGAAAAAGCATTGATATGAAGGAAAGGGTCCATAATAAACCGGCAATTAAATTACCATACATGTATGTATTTGGACACCCAAGGCCCCTCTCCATGGGTTTGTAAAGCTGAATAAATGAATTAGGCATCACTTTAAATTATAGACTTACATAGTAGAAATTAGTCTGACATAGTTGTAAATAGTGTAGACCCAGATCAAACTGCTCCCCAGATTTTTTTTTTGTCCAAATTCTTAAGGTGAATTATTAAGGTGTTTTGTATTGGCTTTTGCCTGCCATGATTATATGGTCAATGTTAGCCTTTGAATGTTGAATATTGATTTTTTTAATCTATCATTGTTTGTACAATCCATTCAAATTCAAATTATTAAATTTGTTAGATTTTAACCCTTTCCTCCGTGAATATTTATGTAAGAAGTATTGACATTATTGATATTAATTATATTAATTTGCTATAATAGCACATGGACACAGGACTGTTTGGGTTTGGCAGAAACTGTAGAATCATATCTGTATTATATCATAAGCAAACAGAGCAGACCCTGATCAGACTGCTCCTACAGGAGCCGTCTGATCTGGGTCTACTCTGTTTGCAAAGGCGTAGAAATGTGTATTTATGGAGTACAAAGTGCATACCCAGATGAGGGTTACCCTACATTTTTCTGATTTTAGTGTATGCAATGTTTTCAAATGCAAATCAACTTGTCTTCTGCATTCAAAAGGTTAAACTGTCAACCTAAGCCAACAATGAAATTGAATCAGACTAACTGTATGTTGGGATGGGGAACTGTCTTTTTAGTTAACCCTTTATCTGGTAAATATTCATGCAAGACTTTGCCTAACATGAACATTACTTAGTTCAGTCCTTGTATCAAGCAGTAGAGAAACAGATCTGTGACATATAAGCAAACTGTGGAGACCCTGATCAGACAGCTCGTACAGCAGCTCTGAAGATCAGTGTCTACTCTGTTAACCATTTACTCTATAAATACGCCTTTCTACGCCTTTGCAAATAGAGTAGACCCAGATCAGACAGCTCCTATAGGAGCTGTCTGATCAGAGTCTGCTCTGTTTGCTGATGACATAATATTGATATGATACATTTGTAGTACAGTTTCTGCCATAGGTAAAACTTCCAGTCTCCTTGTGCTATTATATCAAATTAATTTAATTAATATTCATGATGTCATTATTTCTCATGATGTCAATTTATTTTTAAGTTACAATTGAATACAAAAAAATGTATAGGGTTTAACAAAGGCTTAAAAAAGCAGGACTGTCCATGAAATTGTAAGAGATCCTGTGCGAACAGTGTAGCTATTAGTCATGAAGTCAGATAGACAGTATTTGAGCATGGTCTTCACAGTTTTGTCTGGTAGTAAATACTAATGAGTGTTATATAGTGTTATCCCTGATCTCTGACAAGTCACTTCTGTGGCTATGGAGTTTGTCCCAAGAACAGCCTTAGTGTGCTCCCTAAATTACTTAGGCAAATAGTGCAAACCCAGAAGGAGCTGTTTGATCAGAGTCTACTCTATTTGCTACTCTGTCAGTCTAATTTTAAGTTATCAAAATGGTGCCAAATTGATTTTTTTCAGCTTTACAAACTAGTGGAAAGTGGAGATTCGGGTCTAGAGTATGTAGAGTATTGGCAATGTGTATCAGTATAAACCTTTCTCTGTTTGTTGACATTTGGGAACAGCTTAAACACTCAGCCTCGCTGAATAATGCTATCACAGTCTGATTAAGAAGGGAATTCTTGCTCCAACAATTTTCTTCACTCTGATAATATGAGATATAGTGAAAACATCTTGTGTATCCAACCCCTCATACACCATTGGGAGGAATTCTTTCAAACTTTCACAAATGAAGAACAATCTTGATGTGAAGATGGGCACATTAAAGAAATGAACTTTGGTTGTTATAATTTTTCCTAGATTTACAAACACTGAAACTTTCTTCACTCTGTAAGATATAGTGAAAAAACCTTGTGTTTTCAACCACTCTTACTCCATTTGGAGGTACAGTCGAGACTGCCTTAGCGACCCCCTGGTTTCAGCGACTCCCTCTCATACGCGACCGTGTTTCATCCCGCCCAACGTATTTTCTTATAATTTTGGTCTGAATTAAGCGACTCCCTGTCTTACGTGACAAGCGACCCTGATTTTGCGAACCAAACATAGGCTTCGGTCTGTATTAAACGACATTCAATTATCAGTTTCTTTTGTTTGTTTACATAGCGCGTCGGTTTTTCACACCATATTAATTAGGGAAAACCCGGGATTGTAATCACGCGTGAACTAGCTGGTTCCCGACATCCGCTCTACAGATACATGTACGCGAGCAGAATATTCAGGAAACCAGTCGTGTCAAACATGGCTACGTACGTCGTATACAAGATTCGCCGGAGGAGATTTCGAGCGACAAAATTGTTAAAGAACGACAAACAACTTTTAAACAAGGCAGCTAATTCGATCTGGTTTGCGATTATTACGGGCTCTTTAGTTCAGAACGGTCTTTATAAATATTAATCAGTATGTGCATAATACATGTCTCTATCAACATTACTCGAAAGTATGCTTGGTAATCTGCACCCGGTTTATATTCATATCATTAAGTGTTTAAACCTTTCCTTCATATAAACGTGTTTTCACGCATTTGCAAACAGAGTAGACCCAGATCAGACAGCTCCTAGAGGAGCCGTCTGATCAGGGTCTACTCTGTTTGCTAGTGGAATTTGAAAGATCTGTTTCTTTTCTTTCTAAAATGGCTACAATGTTCCACCTTCCATACTTCATTATAACTATTTTATCCATGAATATTCAGCATGTATTGAAATTTGTAATAAACATAGAACAGGGATAGGGTGAACTTAGTGCATGCACTTATATGTGTATTATATTTGTACATTGTATCGTACATGCACTAATGTTCTGGTAAGTGAATGATTTATTAATTTTTTAAATTAGCGTTTATTTGTGATAATAAATGTTGTATAAATGTATTAAATAATAGATACATAATCTAATTGTATTAGACTGGATTAGTACACAGTTTTATTTTTCCCTTAAGAAGATCTCTTACATGTACATGTAGTTTCGGTATACGTCATGTATTATATCCTAGGTCTGTATTAAGAGACTCCCTGTCATATGTGACCTTTTTCATGAAGTCCCTTGGAAGGTCACATATGACAGTCTCGACTGTATTATTTCAAATGTTCACAGATGGACAACCTGGATTTGAAGATGGCTGTGTTGAAGAAGGGAACTTTTGCTCCAGTCATTATTACTAGAGTTACTGTATTTTTTTTCACTACAAAATATATAGTGAAAACATTAAGTGTGTTCAACTCCTTATACTTTTGGAGGGCTTGCTTCAAACTTTCACATATAAAGAACCTTGATGTGAAGATGCTTATAAAAAAGTAAATTTTGGGGTAACCATTTTTGCATTGTAACTGTCTTCACCATAAAAACCTGCTTGATGATAGAGACAATATCGCCAGAAGGGAGGCATATATATATATATAGACACAATTTTTTTATATATATATATATTTCTCCGCTAAGCTCTATATTACTATATACATGTAATTGCCTCTTCAAGGCAGTTCTAATGAGTATAAACTAGAAGTAACCCTTTACTCCATGAATATTTATGTAAGAAATAATGACATCATGAATACCAATTAGGTTAAATTGTATAATGGCACATGATCAACACAGAAATATTTTGCCATGACAGAATTCGAATCTGTAGAATCATATCTATATTATTTCATGGGTAAACAGAGATCCTGATCAGACGGTCTGATCTGGGTCTGCTCTCTTTGCAAAGGCGTAGAAAGGTTTATTTATGGAGTAAAGGGATAGGAGATTTTGATCAGGATTGATCAGTATGCCTCTTATCAGCAACTCTGAATCACAACATAATTATAATGTAAATTTCCTAAATGTAATAAAACATGGAAAACAGAAAGCATGTTCAAGAGTAAAAGTACTCTGAACGCATGCTGAACAAATTTTTGTTTTCCACAAATTCTGTCCATGTTTGTGTCATTAAAATATAAAATATAAATTTAAAACAGTTAGGATCTTAATGCAGGATAAAAGGTATGCAGAAAGCTTCTACAAGAGCTTTCTGCTTTACTTCTGCCTTGCATTAGGCATCCACCTGCTTTTACAGAATGTATGTTGATAAATTATGTGGCTGCATATTGCCATAAGCGAGACTCTGCTGCTTTAAGTTTCCCCACAAAATGGAAATGAGAGTGTCAAACAGTTTGGATAATGTTGACTTGACCTCTGATCTTGATCCAGACTGTTTGTAACCATTTCCTTCATATAAATGTTTTTTAACGCATTTGCAAACAGAGTAGACCCAGATCAGAGGGCTCCTATAGGACACAATGTTCCACCTTCTATATTTCATTATACTTGTAATTATTTAGTCTATAAATATTCAGTAGGTATTGAAATCTGGAATACCGGTAAATATAGAACAGGGAATGGGGTAAAGCTTATCACAGATTTGCAGGCTTTATCATATGCTAAGGGATAATAGGGTGAAAATTTGATTTGCTTTGAAAACTTATAGATATAAAAGGCATCAAAAGAGCATTGAATATATAATATTATCACGAATTGCACTAAATGGGGCACTCTGGGTTATGAAACAGATACCCAATTCATGTCTGGTTTGGATAGTTTAACTATTTTGAGTTTGTTGGATAAATTGAATTCATTAAACTCTGAACTCTTAGCTTAACCCTTTCCCTCATATAAATGTGGTTTAACGCATTTGAAAACAGGGTTGACCCTTTAACTGTTCAGTATTCATGTAAGAAATAATGACATAATGAATATTTATTAGCTGATTTTTATAACTTTTGAATAAAAATGTTGAATCAGATCTATATCATGTCATTAACCCTTTCCCTGTTCTACGTTTATTTCAAATTTCAATACCTACTGAATACTCATGAACAAAATAGTTACAATGAAACCTTGAAGGTGGAACACTGTAGCCATTTTAGAAAGCAAAGAAACAGAACTATTCAAATTCCACTAGCAAACAGAGCAGACCCTGATCAGACGGCTCCTCTAGGAGCCGTCTGATCTGGGTCTTCTCTGTTTGCATATGCGTGAAAACACGTTTATATGAGGGAAAGGGTTAATTAGCAAATATAGCAGACCCTTAGTCTAGATCAGACAACTCCTATAGGAGCTGTCTGATCAGGATCTGCTCTGTTTGCTAATGGAACTTGATAGATCTGTTTCCTTACATTCATAAATGGCTGCAATGTTCCACCTTCCATGAAATTTGGAATAAACATAGAGACAATTGAATAACTTATGACAGCATCTTCTCAGCATGTAATTTTTTACCAGGTGAAATGGAACTAATAAAATGAGCTTTAACCCTTACAGTGGGAGAAATGAGTCACTTGATGTCTTTTGCAAACAGTGCAGAGTAGAGGTCAGCCCTCTCATCAGGGTATGCATTGTTCATCATTTTATGTTTCTTTTTTTAAAAAATCACTGAATTTTCATGATAAGCATACAGAGTTAGTTTCACTTCTGTGTATCTTTACAAGCAGTTTGACTCCAGATGAGATGCTCAGGTTCTGATCGAATTTCAATCTGCAGTAGAACATTGTCTAAGTGGCCATCTAAAAGTCTAATTATGGGTCCAAAAGGCAGGTGGTAGCTTAATGCAGGACAAAAGTAATGCAGAAAGCTCTTAAAGGAGCTTTATGCATTATTTTTGTCTTGCATTAAGCAATCATCTGCTTTTTGAGACACCTGTAGTCAATAAATGAATGACTGCTGAAGACAGGTTCTATTGTATTGGATTCTCTGATCATTATTTTAACCTTTTGAATACTGAATATGCATAGTGGAATTTGGCCCATCAGTGAGCAATTATTGTCATAGAAACCCTTCAGTATGTATGGCTTAAATTTGCTCAAGGATTTTGAATGACGAACAGTGCGCAGATCCTGATCTGGAGCCCTCTGATCTGGATCTGCACTGTTTGCAAATGCTAGTACACTCATTTCCCGCATTCATAGGGTTGAAAATGAAATAGAAAAAACATTCTGCTTTGAGATTTGAAGCAGACAACAGTTTTTGCATAGGACAAAAAATTAATATTACATGAACTAAGCTGTTTTAAGATTAACACTTTGCATGCTAGCGACAAAACCATTTGGATCCAGATGAGATACCGCATAATGTGTTGTCTCTACAGGATCCAAAATGTTTGGCGCTCTGACCATGTTTTAGGGAAGAAATGAGAGAAATATTTTTATAAAGTATTGAAGCAGACAACAATTGTTGCAGACGAAAAATTGCTTTGAATGTAAAGAGTTCAGATAGATTTGGAAACGCATAATCATGTACAGATCCATATCATTCTGTAGACTGTACTGAAAATCTTTTGTTGTAAGTTCTAAATTTATCAAAATTTCAATTAGATGAGTAGGTGTTGAATCTATATTTAACATTTCGAAATTCAGAATTAAATGGGTAATTTAATCACTGTCTTGTATGCAGGCCTGGTGCTTTGAACTTATGAATTTGTACTAGATTTTTTATGTCATGTCTGTTATGCCAATAAGTGTTTATATATATTTTGACAACCGCAAGTAAAACCATAAATCCTCCTAGTATAATAGGGGCGAATTAGTTGACATTTTTTTTGGCAACTATTGAGTATTGCACAATGTTTGTATTGAATATTAAGTCATAGCATTATTAACCCTTTACCTGATAGAAAAGTCTTTTCACGGCTTTGCAAACAGAGCAGCTTCTGTATTAAACTGGAGCTGTCTTATCAGGGTCTGCTCCGTTCGCTAATGCAATTTATACTAATCTGATTCTTCAGCTTCTGCCATTATAAAAATTCAGCTGATAAAATATTCATGATATTATTATTTCTTACATAGATTTTCATTAGGTAAAGGGTTAAATAATTTAGCTTGCAAAATGTGTTTGCTTCAATACAGTACCTTGGCTGAATAAGTCCTTGTTCAAACATATCAATTGCCAAAGTTCGAATTTTTCTGTGTCAAGATCGTACTTATGCTTGTACATGTAATTTTTATAATTCTTATTTCGAAAGAGCTTTTGAAAATTTATCTGGATAGAAAAGATCAGTGAGCACAAATGAACCATGCTATTCAAATACCAACCTGTACATTAGTTCTTTGCAGACAAGCAATTAACCCTTTCCCTGGTTAATATTCCATGTAAGAACTTTTAAATCACACCATGAATATCAATTAGCTGAATTTTTATGATGGCATAATTATGTACACAGGATGTTTTGACTCGGGCAGAAAGTGTTGAATAAGATCTATATTATGTCATAAGTAAACAGAGCAGACCCTGATCAGACGGCTCCTATAAGAGCCGTCTGATCTGAGTCTGTGTTTTCAGATGCGTGAAAAGGCGTTTATATGAAGGAATGGGTTAAAAGTAATAAGTTGCAAACAGTTTGGATCCAGATTAGATGTCAAATAACGTGTTAGGTTTCATTCTGTTTGAAACTCTTGTTATTTCTTTGAGAACAGATCTGGAAGAAAGAGTAAATGTGAGAATGAAAGCAGACAAACAATTTTTGTAGCCAGCATTTACCTGACTATTTGATTAAAAATGGCAACCATGTTGGGGTTTTGGTGATTTTTTTTCTACAAGTAATTGTCTGAAAACGTTAGAGAGGTTTCGATTTCTTACTTGTACGTGTACGTATACGTGTGTCTACAAGTTGAGAATGAAATCAAACGCCTTGAAGACTTGGATATAATTGAACGTGTTGATGGGCCAACAGACTGGGTCTCGCCTATCGTTGTAGCACCAAAACCCAAATGCAAAACAAACAAAATACGTATATGCGACTTCCAAATCAGGCAATCAAACGCACGTGTCACATAATACCCACAATAGATGATATGATCCTGGATCTGAACGGTGCCAAAGTGTTTAGCAAGTTAGATCTTAATCAAGGATATCATCAGCTGGAATTATCATAGTCGTTGCGAAATATGACAACATTTACGACACACCTAGGATTACGATGCTATAAACGTCTCAACTTCAGTATTACCTGCGCAAGCAAACTTCCAAAATGCATTGCGTACAGCTTTAGAAGGACTTGAGGGAGTTCGAAACATTAGTGACGACATAATAGTGTTTGCACATTCACTTATATGGGCAATTGAACACTGGCACATATATTTGTTTGGACATAAATTCACATAAAAAGCATTGGAAAGCATCTACAGCAATCCGAAATCAAAACCCCCTGCACGACTAGAGCGTTGGAGAATGAGACTTCAAGCGTATGACTTCAAGGTCATATACAAGCCAGGTGAGACAGACATGTCGGATTACCTAAGTAGACATCCACATCTTACCAAAACGCACACTTGTCATTCATCGAAAATTGCAGAGGAATACCTGTCATTTCTTGTACACCACAATGTTCCCAAAGCAATGAATATGGTCGAAATTGCTTGTGAAACGTCCAAGGACACTGACCTACAAACAGCAATCTTGAATGTAAAAAACGACACATGGAATAAGTCATACAAATCAAACAGCACACTTGATACATTCACGCGCTGCAGAAATGACCTAACAGTTGCTACTGTAGATCAAGGTGAACTGTTACTTCACGAATCAAAATTGGTTGTACCCAAATCGCTGCAGAAGAAAGTCATTTAGATCGCACACGAAGGTCACCAGGGAATACTAATCGAACCAAACAACTGCTTCGAGAAAAAGTATATTACCCAGGAATCGACAAACTAGTAGAAGACACATGCAAAAGTTGCATACCCTGCTTAGTTTCAGTCAACAAAAACGTACCAGAACCGCTCAGGATGAGTGCAATGCCAGAAAACGTTTTTGACGAAGTTAGTTTGGACTTTTGCGGACCTTTTCCTGATGGAAAATACCTCTTAGTTCTGATTGATGACTACTCATTAGATTTCCAATTGTCAAAATTGTAAGCTCAATCAATGCAAACACAGTGATCCCCGTGTTAGACAAAATCTTCTCGGAATTCCGAAAACTGTGAAAAGTGACAATGGTCTACCCATGAACTCTCACAAATTTTCACAATTCGCTGAATATCTTGGATTTGCACACCGCAAGGTCACACCTCAGTGGCCACAAGCAAATGGAGAATGTGAAAGATATAGGTTCAATAGGCAAAGCAGTCAGAGCAGCACATACTCAAAATGCATTTTGGAAACAAGAGATGTATGTTTACTTACGCAACTATCGCGCTACGCCACACTCAACGACAAAGATTCCGCCAGCAGAATTATTTTATGGTAGACAAATCAACATCAAGCTACCAAATGCACCACAAAAAAAAACAATCGACTGGCAAACATATTAGAGCTAGATCAAATGACAAGAAAATGAAAGGAAAAATGAAACGGTACACCGACAAAAGGATAAATGAAAAACCGTCAAATTTTCAAAATTGGTGACAGAGTTCTCGTTAAGCAAGAGAAACAAAAAAAAACTCACACCGCCATTTGATCCCAGACCTTATGAAATTGTTCAAAAGAAAGGAACTATGATTACAGCAAAATGGGAAGACAGACAGATCACGCAAAATTCGTCGAAATTTAAGACTGTATTAAATCCACCCGAGGAGCTTACTAGGAGGTGTCTGATCTGGGTCTCCTCTGATTGCAGATGCATAAAAATGTGTTTATATGAGGGAAAGGTTTAAGTAACGAACAGCTTTGTCAAGCTCCTTGCACTGTAATTGTGTCAAAACTACAGTGAATGATTCTGATAATTAAATATTGTCCAGGCTGCTTTCATAATGTCAACTTGAACAAAAATGAGGGGAATGGTTTTGATGCAAATTTGCATAATATTAGTAATTGTGGTTAAAATTTTCAGATATATGATAAAAGCATTACATGTATATATGATGGCAAGCAACATATACTGGTTATCAACAAATGTTTTCTTTCTGTGAACCAGTACATCTGAACCAGAGTCAGAAGTCCAGATAAGATGCGTATATTAAAACATTTTCAAGAGTTTTTTTCTCCACCAAACCCTATGTTGTGGCCACTCTTTCGATTTGTCTCTTCTCTTGGTGGTCATAACATAATTATGGTTTGATGGAGAATTGGTGAATTTAGTATCTGAGTATGCACATCTGTTGCTCTGCACATCTGCAGAGTCCAATTCCTAGCTGAACGACCATGACCAAGATTTTGCTGCACTTGAACTAGTTGGAAGTTATGCACTTGAACTACTGTAGAACCCCTCTAAACCAGACATTAAATTTCATATAAATATCAGTCTTTGAGCTGATTATGCCTGGTGAAAGTCATGCAGAAAGCTCCTCTAGGAGCTTTCAGCATGACTTTCACCCTACATTAAGCAGCCACCTGCCAAAAAGTGCCTACATAATCTTCTCTACTAGAATTCTGGTTAACTCATTCCCTCATATTGACGACTTTTGACGACTCTGTATAAGTCACTTTGTGAAACCATTGTGATAAATAGAGCATTTGCTCCAATAGGAGCAAATGCTCTATTTATCACAATGGTTTAAAATTACAAAATTCTAAAATTTTCCTTTTCTCTAGTTAATGCTCCTTTTCGGTAGATACATTCAAAGAGGTTGGGTGTAAAAATAGCCTAGGAGATAATGAGTTAAGAGGGTTTTTTACTGTAGTTGCTGTTGTAGCATCTAGTTTCAGGCATTTGCAATGACATTGATTGCACTGACCCGCCTTGTGAATTTTCAGCCAGTTCTAGTGCTTTTTGTTTGAATAAAATATCAGTATTTTTGTACTACATTTTGAAATTGTCTTTAGATGTGATTCCCACTGTATTTCATCAAGTCTGGGACATTACATTGGGGTCTTGCAGGCATATCAGATGACTGATCATAAAAATAAAATTTGTACTGTTTGGCACTCCTAACTAATTTATTTGCTGACATTTATTTCTTAATTAAATAAAAACAAAAGAGTTTTGCTTTGGTTTTTGTTTACTTATATGTTTGGGAAAAATTCTTTTGTTGATGATGTCTTTATAAAAAAATTAAACTAATCAATATTCATTCACTCATTTAAACCCCATCCTTCATGTAAATACCTTTTCATACATTTCAAACAGAGTAGACCCAGATCTGATTGCGTCTATAGGAGCCATCTGATAAGGGTCTGCTCTGTTTGCTAATGGAATGGAATGGCAATATCGTTATAACTATTTTGTCCATGAATATTCAGTAGGTTCTGAAATTTGGAATAAACATGGAACAGGGAAAGGGTTAATCCTTTCATGAATATGAATCAGGTAATTGGATAAATCAACTCAATGTCTTAAGCCTGTGCAGTTTTAAATCAGCATGCAGTGCCAGGGCTGTAGATAAGAGAAGAACTGATCGATCTCTCTCAAGCCAAACCCTATCTTACAGCACTCGTAACAATCGCCTTTCCGGTGCATTTCTCCTGAGATCAATCTTCCAACTAGTTAGGATTTGGCAGAGCAGTATAGAAAATATGTTACCTAGATTTCCCTATAAATATCTTCTTTTCAACAGCTGTTTGCACTGGATATCTATAATGTATCAGGTCTCTGATCAGCAGAATCTGATCTCTTTTCAAAGACTCGCATAGTTTTATTTCCTCCCATACTAAAGGTGGCTTGTTAACCTCTCTATGGAAATCTAATTGTTGATCTTTAAAATCAACTATTGGGCTTTGACTTGTTAATCAAATTACTTGACTGTTTGCATGCTTAACAATTTTGTCAACTGCTCATTTGTCATATGCATCATTAAATTTTTCGAAATATTAATTTTCTTTTTTATTTTTGCAGACATTGAACCAGATTGACAAAAAGTTTCGATCTCAGATCAGGGCCTATGTTTTGTGGAGACTGATTGGAACTAAACTGTTTGTATAGGTCATAAATTTAGGGCCCAGGGAATCTGCCGAAATTTCTTGGAACACTTAAGCATGCTAAACCATTATCATTACCACAAGAAATTCTGTTATAAATTAAATGTAAGGTTTTGTAATGCATAGCAACAGATAAAGGTGCATACGTACTCAAGTACTACAATCATCATTTTTCCACCAATCCCTATGTTACTGTGTGACCACTCTTCAGAATCGTCTCTTTGAGACTATTCTAAAGAGTGGTTACAACATAGGGTTTAGTGGAGAAATATAGAAGTTATTCTTGAAAATGTTTTAATCTACACATCTTATCTGGACCTCTGATAATAATATACATACCAATGGTTTGCTTTTGTGCTCAGGATGAGCTTTTGTGATCGCCTGATGTCCGTCGGAGTGCGTCGGCCCGCATCAGCTATTTTGAACCTTTAAAAATCTTCTCCTCTGAATCTACAGGGTTCTCAGCTTTCATCTTTGGTACATAGCATCATCTGTAGGTCCTCTACAAAAGTTGTATAAATTATTTCCCTGGGATCAAAATTGGTCCCGTCCCAGGGGTAGCCAGTTTTTTATAGAAACATATTGTGAAAACTGAAATTTTCTCCTCTGAAACTGGAAGGGTCTCAGCTTTCATATTTGGCACATAGCATCATGTTTAGGTCCTCTACAAAATTTATATAAATTATGCCCCTAGGTCCTCTACAAAATTTATATAAATTATGCCCCTTGGGTCAAAATTGGCCCATCCCCAGGGGTGGTCATTTTTCAAAAGAAAAATATAGTGAAAACTTTGAAAATCTTCTCCTGAAACTGGAAGGTTCTCAGCTTTCATATTTGGCACATAGCATCATGTTCAGGTCCTCTCCAAAAGTTATATAAATTATGCCCCTGGGGTCAAAATTGGCCCCGCCCCATGGGTAGCGGCTAGCCAGTTTTCAATAGAAACATATTGTGAAAACTTTGAAAAATCTTCTTAAACTCTTCCGGAAGGTTCTTAGCTTTCATATTTGGCACATAGCATCATGTTCAGGTTCTCTACAAATGTTATATAAATTATACCCCTGGGGTCAAAATTGGCCCTTCCCCAGGGGTAGCCAGTTTTCAATAGAAACATATAGTGAAAACTTTGAAAATCTTCTCCTGAAACTGGAAGGTTCTCAGCTTTCATATTTGGCACATAGCATCATGTTCAGGTCCTCTACAAAGTTATATAAATTATGCCCCTGTGGTCAATATTTGCCCCACTCCAGGGCCGGCTAGTTTTCTATAGAAACATATAGTGAAAACTTCAAAAATCTTCTCCTCTGATTGCCTGGTGAGCGATATCAGGGCCATTCTGGCCCTCTTGTTAAATTTTGTCTTGGCCATAAATTCAAGGGCGAGGAAGGTCTTGCTGTTGATTATAGTGGTAATAGGCCATTACCTAGTTTACAGACAGATTTTCTTGCCTTTCAATTTTTTTTCCGGCCCAAAAATTTATTATATCGTTATTTAAGTTGTTTCTTATAGAAATTATAATGGGCAAATTTAGTGTTTCAGGATATTAAGAAAAAATATTAATAATAAATACACATTAATTTTTACCCTTTAACCCTTTAAGCAAATTCTCTATTTATCAAAACTACACAATTCTAAACATTTCCTTTTCTTTAGTGAATGCTCCTTTTCGGTAGATTTATTCAAAGAGGTAGGAACTAAAAATAGCTTATGAGGGAATGGGTTAAAGTGTAGCACTACCTTTAACCCTTTACATCATGAATTATTATGTAAAGAAATAATGAGTGCATGAATATTACTTTGTTTAATTTTTATTCTGGCATATATGGATACAGGAATTTTATTACCATAAGGCAGGAATTATAGAATTGGATCTATACTATTTCATAAGCAAACAGAGCAGACCCTTATTAGAAGGCTCCTGTTTGCAAAGTCTTTAACCCTTTCCCTGTTCTATGTTTATTTCAAATTTCAATACCTATTGAATGTTTATAGACAAAATAGTTATAATGAAATATCGAAGGTGGAACATTGTACCAGTTTTAGAAACTAAAGAAACAGATCTTTCAAATTCCATAAGCAAACAGAGCAGGTCCTCATGATCAGATGGCTCCTTTATATCTACTTTTTGTTCTACTCTGTTTGTACATGTGGAAAATGCATTTATATGAGGGAAAGGGTTAAAGGGCATATCTAAGAGGTAAGGGTTAACCCGTTACTCCATAAATACGCTTTTCTACGCCTTTGAAAACAAAGTAGACCAAGATCAGACAGCTACTGTAGGAGCCATCTCAGATCGGAGTCTGCTCTGTTTGCTTATAACATAATATAGATCTGATTGTACACTTTCTGTCATGGTTAAATGTTCACGTGTTCATGAGTTATTTTAAATATGCAGACAATTAATATGCATGCTGTCATTACTTCTAACATGAATATTCATGGAGTAAAGGTTTAAGAAAGAGTAATCTTAACCCATTCCTCCATAGGCTATTTTAAGAACCAACTTCATTGAATAAATCTACCAAAAAGGAGCTTTTATTAGAGAAAGGGACAATTTTAGACTTGTGTAGTTTCGAAACCATTGTGATAAATAGAGCATTTGCTCTAATGGAGCAAATGCTCTATTTATCACAATGTTATCAAAAAATGACTTTTACAGTGGAATAGATTAAGGCGTATTTATGGAGGAAAGGGTTAATGCAAGTTATATTAGTAATGCAGAAATTTTATTCTGCATTAAATCTTTCCCAGTTGAATATTCATTTAATCCTTTCCCTGTTATATTTTTATTCCAATTTTCAATACCTACTGAATATTCATGGACAAGTTAGTTTAGAAACAAAAGAAACAAATCTGTCAAATTCCATAAGCACACAGAGCAGACCCTGATCTATAGGAGCCATCAGATTTGTGTCTACTCTGTTTATAGATTGGTTAAAACGTGTTTGTATGAAGGAAATGGTTAAGAAATATTGACATCATAAGTATTTACTGCCTGAATTTTGATATTATAATTGCATAAGTAGACCTTTTCCCTCATATCAGAGCAGACCCTGAGCAGAGGTTTGTGATGGGTCTACCGTGTTTGTAAAGGTGCTCATAGGTGTATCTATGGAGTAAAGGGTTTTCACACATGTACAAAATAGAGTAGACCAAGATCAGACGTTTGCTTATGGAATTTATAGATCTGTTTCTTTAGTTTTCAAAATGGCAGCGAGTACAATGTTCCACCTTCCATATTTCATTACAACTATTTTGTCCATGAATCTCAGTAGGTATTGAAATTTGGAATCATTATGTAGAACAGGGAAAGGGTTAAAGAATATTGTACTGTAGTATTTTTATATGTGATTGGTATTAAAAGCATTGACATGTAATCCCAGTTTAATCAGATAATTACACAGGATTTGAATTCAAATTGTCTTACTGTAATTGCCCTAGATAATCAGCCAGACAAGTGTAGATTCAGAAGAAACTGATCCCAAATGAGCAGTTGGATCAGGATCTATCCAATTTGCACTCCCTTAGTTTATTTTGATGTTATCAATATGGTGTAGAATTTACTTAATCAACTGCATGAATCGATGCAGAGGGGAGACTGGATGTCCCAATATTTAGGGTCAATTTGGTAAGAACTGTCGTAATCAGATCCTGGTAATTCCCTCAGCCATGATTCATGCAAAGAAAACTACAGTTCAATGAGAAGTTCTTCCTATGATATGGCATAATACAAACTTGTTTTTGACCCAGAGAAGGTCAAATAAACAATATCAAACAGTATAAAGTGAACTGTCAGTTGACTTTCTTCGTAAAAGTTGATTCCGAGATCTAAGTTTACATGTAAAACACTAAAAAGCGCATGCAATTCTGTCAGACAGTTACAGTACACAAGAGGAGAGCTTCAGCAGACAATTTTCTCTAACCCATTACCTGATGAATATTCATGTAAGAAATACTGACTGACTCACTGTATAAATATTAATTTTAATATTGGCATTATTTTTTACAGTGGCCTAAGCTGTTGAAACATCAATACATGTATTTCACAAGCAAACAGAGCAGATCCTGATCAGACAGATAGAAGCTGTCTGACCTGGGTCTACTCTGTTTGCAAATGTGTAAAATTCATCTCTATCAGGTAAAGTCTCATTAAAACAGGATAATTATTTAAAGTACCATCATCATTATCAGAGTGTCAATCAGATGTAATCTTGAACCCTTTCCCTGCTGAATATTCATGTAAGAAATAATGACATCATGAATATTAATGAAGATTTATTTGTTAAACTATCACAGTCATGGGCACAGGATTTTTTTGCCATGGCAGAAACTGTAGAATCATATCTATATTTTTCATAAGCAAACAGAGCACTGACATCTGATCTGGGTCTACTCTGTTTGCAAAGGCATATTTATAGAGTAAAGGTTTAATTGTATGTATACAGGGTTATTAAGATGTCATCGTTGAATTCTTGCACTCCAGATTATCTGTTACAGCCAGGCTATTGATCTTTGGTTTTACTTTTAGCCCCACAAGCTTGCTTTGATATTTTTTGATAATCAGACATTTTCTGGTAACCTGCAGGCTCCGGTCAATGGACACTTGCTATACTTTATAATAGCATATAATTATATACAGGATATTTTGGTATCAGTTAAAACTTGAGTCAGATTACATAAACAGAGCAGACCATAACCAGTTCAAAGGCTCCTACAAGAGTCATCTGGGTCCATGCTTATAAAACTTTAAGTTGAGTCTGAGTTCATTCTCAAGTTTTTGATTGGTCAGATTTGAGCCTTTGGCTCAAATCTGACCAATCAAAAGCTTGAGAACTCAAATCTGACCAATCAAAAGCTTGAGAACGAACTCAGACTCAACTAAAAAGCTTTATAAGCATGGACCCTGATCTGGGTCTACTCTTCTTACAAAGATGCTCAGTATCCCATCTCATGATCTGGACCTAAACTGTTTGCTAAATTTATCAAATTTTCCTTTACAGCATGCTTAGTCTTGTATTATTCTATTCTATTTAATTTCATTTGTAACCCTTTGAATGTTGGTATTGATTTATTTACCGGCATCTAGATCTGTAAACAGTGTAGACCCAGATCTGAGGGTTCCTCGAGGACTCTTTTAATCAGGATTTGCTCAGTTTGTCATTCAAAATGCTCTTGCAGATTTATATTTTCATAATCTGCCATTAGTTTTGATGTGTCATTCTACTTTAAAAAATTCGCTAATCATAGGGCTAATAGCCGCTATGATTGTCTTAATTCAAATACGGATAACTCAAATGTGATAAAACGTCATGGCTTCAAATAAAGATTTCAATTCTTTAAGACATGAAGCTTCTGAAGACACTTAAATGTCAGTGTTTGGAGAACTTTGAACGTTGATGATTGGCACTGTCTGAAATGTTACAGAATCATCATTTTCGCCTGAGAATGGAAATACGTATGTGTGGGTGAAAGGGTTGTATACTCTGTGTTCTAGTAAACTAACCACTTTGTCACAATGATCGTCCTTCCCCTTCTTTTTTGACTTAGTCAGTTTTACAAAATGGTGAAGAGGGGAGATTGAGTACCCTAATATTCAATTGTTAACCCTTTACTCCATATACATGTATACACCTTTTAATGCAAATGCAAACAGAGTGTACCCAGATCAGGCCCGAGGTTATAAAACTTTTTGCTTGAGTCTGAGATCATTCTCAAGCATCTGATTGGTCAGATTCTGAGCTTGCTCAGAATCTGACCAATCAGATACTTGAGATCATCAGAAGTTTTATAACCTTGGACCCAGATGGCTCCTGTAGGAGCCGTTTGATCAAGGTCTGCTCTGTTTGCTTATTGAATAATATAGATATGAGTCTACACCTTCTGCCATCAGGTCAAAATTACCTGTGTTCATGTACATGTGCCATTATAAAAAAAAAATCTAGTTATCATATGTTTTGTGAGGAAGACCATTGAATGAATTTTTTTTTTGTCCGTTTTCAGCTTGACCTCGAGAAGTCTCTAGAAGAGCAGGGACCATTTGACATGATTTTGCATAAGTTTACAGACATCTTAGTGAAAGCACAACAAGGACATATAACAGCACAACGGATTATACGTAGTATAGAGGTGAGTGACTCTACTCACATTTTAACCCTTTCCTCCATAAAGACGCCTTTCTACGCCACTATAATACAATGTAGTCACTTCTTGAAACCATAGTGATAAATAGAGCATTTGCTCCATAGGAGCGAATGCTCTATTTATCACAATGGTTTCAATACTACACAATTCTAAAATTTTACTTTTCTCTAGTAAATTTATGCTCCTTTTGGGTAGATTCTTTCAAAGAGGTTGGGTCTAAAAATAGTCTATGGAGGAAAGGGTTATTGTCCAAATACTCTTTCTTGTGCTACGTGAAAAGCAGTGATGACACACCCAGTCACCAGTGTAGTCACTAGCATTATGCTGAGTGTTAACCCTGTACTCCATCTATTTAAATTGGGGGGGGGGGGGGGAATTAACCTTTACCTCCTCAGGAATATTTATTCAAGAGTTTATAATGAGTTCAAGCCATAAAAAAAAATCTAGAAACAGATCTATATAATTCCATAAGCAAACAAAGACCCTCTTCTCTGTTTGCTAATGTGTAAAAGGCGACCTGTAATGCATACGGTAGATGGTTGGTTATGAGATAGATGGTAGAGGAGTTCCTAAGTAAGCACAGTGTTGGTCCATTTTTGATATCACTGTGAAAGATTATGTTGAAAATTCTTTTGAGTGTTTACCTTATAAATATTCATGTAAAAATAATGACTATGAGTATAATTAGCTGAGGTTTTATAGTTGCATTATGAACAGGGTTTGATTTACCATGAACAAACTCAAATCAAATCTGGTATTATTGCATAATTATGCAAACTGAGCAGACCCTAATCTGTTGACTCCTGCAGAAACCATCTGATCTGATTCTATCCTGTTTGCAGAGACATTAAAATGTGTATATATACAGTGAAACCCCGCTAATGCGACCACTTAATAAACAGCCACTGATGTCGTCTAAAGCAGGTGGTTGCTTAATGCAGGACGAAAGTTATGCAGAAAGCTCCTATAGGAGCTTTCTGCATAACTTTCGTCCTGCATTAAGCTACCACCTGTCTCAGCCATCCAGAATTGTGCCCCTTTTTGGTGGTCACATTAGCGGGGTTTTACTGTATATATATATGCGGTACAGGATTAATTTGTAGAAATTGATTAAGCCTGCCATAACAAACCATCCTAACTAAGGTTTTTTATAATTGATATTATGTTACAAATTGGATTTTGAGTTTCTGTATGTAATTAATAAATGATTTTCTCACCAAGCTGGTAACCAATACAGCTATGGTATTTAGTCAACTTTTATAAGGTTGAAATGCCTCTTTGCAATAACATAAAACAAATAAAAGCAACAAAAAAACAACATTAGACCCTTTGAATGTGGGAAACTTTTAGCTAAGTGGCTTTTGCAGACAGTGTTGACCAAGACTAACCCTTCACCTGTTGCATATTTATGTAAGAAATAATGATATCATTAATATTAATTATCCCCCACCGCATAGCTGAGGGGGGTTATAGGAATGGCCTTCGTCTGTCTGTCTGTCTGTCCGTCTGTCCGTAACAATTTCGTGTCCGCTCCATATCTCCTATACCCCTTGAAGGATTTTCAAGAAACTTGCCTCAAATGTTAACCAAGTTGAGACGATGTGCAGAACATATGTGGCAGATATGTCTGCTCAAGGTCAAGGTCACATTTGAAGGTCAAGGGTTTTAACCTTCAATTTCCATTGCATTTTTGTGTCCGCTCCATATCTTCTAAACCCTTTGAAGGATTTTCATAAAACTTGAGTCAAATGTTAACCAAATTAAGACGATGTGCAGAACACATGTGGCAGTCATGTCGGCTCAAGTTCAAGGTCACATTTGAAGGTCAAGTGTTTAAACCTTCAGTTGCCATTACAGTTTCGTGTCCGCTCCACATCTTCTAAACCCTTTGAAGGATTTTCATAAAACTTGAGTCAAATATTAAATGAATTGAGACGATGTGCAGAACCCATGCGGCAGTCATGTTGGCTCAAGGTCAAGGTCACGTTTGAAGGTCAAGTGTTCTAACCTTTAATTTCCGTTACATTTTCGTGTCCGCTCCATATCTTCTAAAGCCTTTGAAGGATTTTCATAAAAGTTTAGTTAAATGTTAGCTAAATTGAGACGATGTGCAGAACACATGTGCCAGTCATGTCGGCTCAAGGTCAAGGTCACATTTGAAGATAAAGTGTTCTTACCTTCAATTTCCATTATAGTTTCGTTATCTCCTATACCCCTTGAAGGATTTTCAAGAAACTTGCCTCAAATGTTAACCACATTGAGACAATGTGCAGAACATATGTGGCAGTCATGTCGGCTCAAGGTCAAGGTCACATTTGAAGGCCAAGTGATTTAATCTTCAATTTCCATTACATTTCGTGTCCGCTCCATATCTTCTAAACCATTTGAAGGATTTTCATAAAACTTGAGTCAAATATTAACCGAATTGAGATGATGTTCAGAACACATGTGGCAGTCATGTCGGCTCAAGGTCAAGGTCAAATTTGAAAGTCGTGTTCTTACCTTCAGTTTCCATTATATTTGTTTCCGCGTCCTATTTTCTTAACAACTGGAAGGTTGAATGTCAACCACGTTAAAACCCATTGTATCACCTTAAGGTCAATGTCTTAATTTAGGTGGCGGCGGTGGGGGATATAGCTATCCTTTGGACTGCCTTGTTAGATTAAGTTTTATAATGGCATATGAACACATACCATTTTGGCTTTGGCAGAAACTGTAGAATCATATCTACATGAATATTATACCATAAGCAAACAGAACAGACCCTGATCAGATGGTTCCTATAGGAGCCGGTTGATCTGGGTCTATTCAACAAAGGTGTAAAAATATGTGAAGTAGCTGTCTGATTAGGGTTTGCACTGTATTGTTATTCATATTTTTCCTCTAGCAATGTTATGCTTGAACCCTTTCCCTCGTATAAATGCCTTTTCATGCCTTTGCAAACAGAGTAGATCACGATAAGACGATTCTTAGTGCAGCCGTCTGATCAGGGTCTGCTCTATTTGCTTATGGATTTATATAGATCTAACTCTATAGAGTTTCGGCCAAAGCCAAAAGGGCCTATGTTCATATATACCATTATAAAACTTCAGCATGATTTGTGATGTTAATATTGAACAGGGAAAGGTTTAATTCACAGTGACTTTATTGTAAAAATGATAAGACTAATTCATTTTAAAAGGGTTAAAAATTCTGTAGCTAATTAATCTTCAGTCTGGCTACATGAACAACACTGAAGTAAATTGTTTTTGGTTGTCCCTAACAGAAATAAAAGAAACAGATCTATCCATTTCCATTCGCAAACAGAGCAGACCCTGATCAGACGGCTCCTATAGGAGCCGTCTGATCTGGGTCTTCTCTGTTTGCAGATGCGGGACAAGGCGTTTATATGAAGGAAAGGGTTAAACCAACCGCCACATAATACCAGCCAACACATCATACCTGCTACCACTTCAAACAGATGTCCTCATCATACATTTTAGAAATGGAATTCTGTCAGCATCTGTAGTATTTATCAAAAATAAACCCTGACAAACAGTTACCGTATATTATATGTCCCATCTCTTAATTAACAGTGTGTATGCAGGCTCTACAATGCTTGCAGTTCCTCAAACACTCACAGCTAGCATGCTTAGTCAATTAGATTAAAAATTAATGCAAAAAAATTTGTAATAACTTCTGTCTTTGTTGTCAGTTTGTCTCTGCCATTTGCATGCTTATTGCTTTTATCATATTGCTTTTTCAGGATTATATTGAGAGCCATCCCGAGTGTATCATTGTGGACCCTCTGGACGGTATACGGAAGCTGCTTGACCGCCATGAGCAGTACAACCTTGTCCTTGAATGTAACCGTGTAAATACAGGTAAGGGCAGATAACTACGGTACAATGAACTAGGATATTGACCTATGAGCTGTAATTGTGTTCATGTAGATCTACATGTATATAGAGCGAAAGGATCATTTAACTGATAAAGGGAAAATCATTTGTTAAACCTTTCCCTCTTGCATATTCATGTGAGAAATAATGACATCATGAATATTTATTACCGGTAGCTGAATTTTTATAATAGCCTATGTTCAGATGATTGTTTGGTATTCATTGGTAGAGACTGTTACTAAGAGTCAGATCTATTATATTTCGTAAGTAAACACAGCAGACCCTGATCAGATGTGTGCAAAGGGAAAAGGTTAAAGGCATGGTATCTAATACATCTAAATGTGTGTATGAAATGGTTGATAGTTCACAGCACAAGTGTCAAAATCCTGTAATACAATGGGGGTTCAAGGTATTTGTATCTTGTCTGGTTCAGTTTTCATTATATGTGGTATGTGTGAAGGCAACTACCGGAAATATACAACAAACATGCTTAGTAATAGTCAACTGTGGATGCGTACTGATCTATCAACATCACTTTTTTCTCGGCCAAACCCTGCCCGAGGTTATAAAACTTTTTCTTGAGTCTTAGATCATTTTCAAGCAACTGATTCAGTGATTGGTCAGATTCTGAGCTTGCTCAGATTCTGACCAATCAGAAACTTGAGAATGATTTCAGACTCAGAAATTTTATTACCTTCGGTCCAGGTCTTGCTGCTACTCTCCAAGGAGATTCTAATAAGTGGCAGTATGATAGGGTTTAGTGGAGGGGTATAGAATATGTTTTACTTTGATTTCTTAACCTTTTACTCCATAAATGCACCTTTTTATGCCTTTGCAAACAGAGGAGACCCAGATCAGATAGCTCCTATAGGAGCCATCTGATCAGGGTCTGCTCTGTTTGCTTATGATATAATATAGATATGATTCTACAGTGTTTGCCTTGGCAAACAATTCCTGTGTCCATGTGCTGTTATAACAATTAATCTATTTAATATTCATGGCGTCATTATTTCTTACATGAATATTCATGGAGTAAAAGGTTAAATACGCCTCTTGTTTACAGCTCTTATCATGTTTACTTTATGCAAAGGCCGTTTCATGCCTTTGCAAACAGAGTAGGCCCAGATCAGACCATCTGATCTGGGTCTACTCGGTTTGCTTATAAATTCATATAAATGTGATTCTACAGTTTCTGCCATGGTAAAACATTTCCTTTGTTCATAACGCTTTTATAGATATTCAGGTAATTGATAGTCATACAGTTGTCATTTATTACTAAATATTCATGAGAGAAAGGGTTAAAATTTATATCATGACTGCAATGTATATACCTGACCATGCGACACTCATTAGTATTGGTATAGAAAGTAGGCACACACTGTTAGTATAATATGTATTGGGTCAATTTCTCAATAGTTTGTAAAGTGTAATTTGAGAAAGAGGTCAGATCTACATGTATACATTAGTCTGTTTGCTAAAGAATGTCTTAACTATTTGCGTGCTTAACGTGCTTAACCCTTTCCCCATTTCAAATTCCAATACCTACTGAATATTCATGGACAAAATGCGATAGTTATAATGAAATATGGAAGGTTGAACATTGTTGCCATTTTACAAACAAAATACACAGATCTGTCAAATTCCATTAGCACACAGAGCAGACACTGATCCTGTAGGAGCCATCTGATCTGCGTCTACTCTGTTTGCAAATGCATGAAAACACGCTTTTATGAAGGAAAGGGTTAAAAATTGTTGTCTGCAAAAACTGTTTGTCTACTGCTATTATGAAAGCTGATTTTTCCAGATTTTCTCTTCCAAACTGTAGTCGGAGTATCTGACAGAGAGTTTGAATCTTAATGAGACACACAAGTTACATCACATGCATGTCATCTGGAGCCAAACTGTGTGCATAAGTAATCAAAAATTAACCCTTAGTGTCCAAACTGGTGCTTTACACTGAGCATCTGAAAGAACTAGAGAAACTAAATTGATAATATGTCCACTGTCCAGTTAGTTCATAGTTGGCAGAAATGTACGTTAACACATCCAACCAAACAACCAAACAGATTATACCTTAAGAAGTGAAGTATTTACTTCAAATATACCTCAATAAGTGAAGTATTTACTTTTGAAGTAGGTCTCAGGTTCTATATCAGACTGAAATATATCAAACACTGAAAAACTGTACATTGCAATTAATTCTATTCTCCATGATTATTCATGTAAGAAATGATGATATCATGAATATTGATTAGATTAATTTTTATAATGACATATGAACACACAACATGTTAACTCTGGCAGAAACTGTAGAATCAGATCTGTTATAATTTCATAAGCAAATATAGCAGACCCAGATAAGACAGCTCCTACAGGAGCTCTCTGATCTTGGTCTACTCTGTTTGCAAATGGTGAAAAAGTGTTTATATGAGGAAAGTGTTCATAATAATTATTCTGTTAGTGCTTGGCATGACTGATCCAAGTGTCACAATAGTGTGATTGGATACCTTTAATAAAGGTATCACTGTGTACCAGTACTTAACCCTTTCCCTATTCAGTATTCATGTAAGAAACATGAATATTTATTAGCTCAAATTTTAAAAAGTTAGCTTTTCATGAGAATTTTTTGCATTGACAAAATCTGTAGAATCAGATCTATAGCATGTCAAAAGCAAACAGAGCAGACCCTGATCAAACTGCTCTTATATGAGCAGTCTGATCTGGGTCTACTCTGTTTGCAAATAGGTGAAAAGGCATTTATTAAACCTCTACCTAATGAATATTTATGTAAAATTTAATAACTTTATTGATATCAACCCTGTCCTTCATTTAAACATCTTTTCAAACATTTGCAAACAGAGTAGACCCAGATCAGACAGCTCCTATATATGAACAAGGAAATGTTCAGCCATGACTGAAACTGGAGAATCAGGTTTACATTAGTTTGTAAACAAAGAGAGCAGGTCCTGACTGGAACTGTCTGATCTGGGTCTACTCTCATCTGTTAGTAAATATGTAAATATGGATCTTGAACAAGGGAAGTGTAACAGGACAAGAAACAGTAAAGAACAGTTGTTTTATCCTATTGTCTATCATTGCAATGCGACCTTAACCCATTCACTTATATTTAGACCCAACCTCTTTGAATAAATCTATCGAAAGGGAGCATTTACTGGAGAAAAGGAAAATATTAGAATTTAGTAGTTTTGAAACAATTGTGATAAATAGAGAATTGATTTTGTTCCAAAAAAGTGACTTTTACAAAGGTGTCGAAGGGTGTCAATATGAGGGAATGGTTTAACCTAAGGGAAACCTGACATGCATTTGCTAGCTGCTTGTATCCATTAATTCAGTGACGATTCTAGTTTCAGCATGATAAGGGTTAATCAAATTAGAAGATGAAATACAGTCATGTATATAAATGAAAAGCTGGTGCATTTATGATCAAATTGGAATTTTCCTCCGTTTACTTCCATTTGATTAACCCTTGTTATAATGTTGAATATTGAAAGTGGATTGATCTTTCACCATCTCACTATTCTATATTATGAAAGACTTAAATTTATCCGATGATTTTTAATCACAACAGTGCAGACCCTGTTCAGAGGACTCCTAGGAGCCCTTTGGTCTGGGCCTACACTGTTTGCCAATTCCAGTACACTTGTTTCCCGCATTCAAAGCATTAAAGCAATATTGAGAGTGTCACATCTCATCTTGATCTGAATGGTTTACCTAAATAGTGTACAGTAAAACCCTTCTAAACAGAAATTCTAGTAGAGAAGAATTTAGACACTTTTAGGCAGGTAGCAGCTTAATGCAGGATGAACGTCATGCAGAAAGATTCTAGAGCTTTCTGCATGACTTTCATCCTGCATTAAGCTGCCACCTGTCTCCAAGAGCAATATTTACACTAACTTGAATGTCTGGTTTAGAGGGGTTTTACTGTAGTTAGAATAGTTTAGTACTAAACCCTCAATAACAAACAACCTATATTCCCAGCAGAAATAAATGTAATTGACTCTAATGGTCTATTAATTTGTGATATGTAGAGCACTGAATGGTATTATGAACTTTTTTTATAGGATTGATCCTCATATTTGGGCAGATAACAATTTATTTACATCACGAGTTACATCATGCAGTTAATCAAATTACATGTATATTTGAGAAGGCAGGGGTGTACAGTGAGCTTTTGTGATCGCCTGATGTCCGTCGGCGTGCATCGTCCGTCATCAACAATTTGAACCTTTAAAAATCTTCTCCTCTGAATCTACACGGTTACCAGCTTTCATCTTTGGCACATAGCATCATATTCAGGTTCTCTACAAAAATTATAAATTATGCCCCTGAGGTCAAAATTGGCCCGCCCCAGGTGTGCTTTGTTAATCCCCCACCGCATAGCGGAGGGGGGGTTATAGAAATGGCCTTCGTCTGTCTGTCTGTCTGTCTGTCCGTCCGTCTGTCTGTCTGTCTGTCTGTCTGTCTGTCTGTCTGTCTGTCTGTCTGTCTGTCCGTAACAATTTCGTGTCCGCTCCATATCTCCTATACCCCTTGAAGGATTTTCAAGAAACTTGCCTCAAATGTTAACCAAGTTGAGACGATGTGCAGAACATATGTGGCAGATATGTCGACTCAAGGTCAAGGTCACATTTGAAGGTCAAGGGTTTTAACCTTCAATTTCCATTGCATTTTTGTGTCCGCTCCATATCTTCTAAACCCTTTGAAGGATTTTCATAAAACTTGAGTCAAATGTTAACCAAATTAAGACGATGTGCAGAAGACATGTGGCAGTCATGTCGGCTCAAGTTCAAGGTCACATTTGAAGGTCAAGTGTTTAAACCTTCAGTTGCCTTTACAGTTTCGTGTCCGCTCCATATCTTCTAAACCCTTTGAAGGATTTTCATAAAACTTGAGTCAAATATTAAATGAATTGAGACGATGTGCAGAACCTATGCGGCAGTCATGTTGGCTCAAGGTCAAGGTCACATTTGAAGGTCAAGTGTTCTAACCTTTAATTTCCATTACATTTTCGTGTCCGCTTTATATCTTCTAAAGCCTTTGAAGGATTTCCATAAAAGTTTAGTTAAATGTTAGCTAAATTGAGACGATGTGCAGAAGACATGTGCCAGTCATGTCGGCTCAAGGTCAAGGTCACATTTGAAGATCAAGTGTTCTTACCTTCAATTTCCATTATAGATTCGTTATCTCCTATACCCCTTGAAGGATTTTCAAGAAACTTGCCTCAAATGTTAACCAATTTGAGACAATGTGCAGAACATATGTGGCAGTCATGTCGGCTCAAGGTCAAGGTCACATTTGAAGGCCAAGTGATTTAATCTTCAATTTCCATTACATTTCGTGTCCGCTCCATATCTTCTAAACCATTTGAAGGATTTTCATAAAATTGAGTCAAATATTAACCGAATTGAGATGATGTGCAGAACACATGTGGCAGTCATGTCGGCTCAAGGTCAAGGTCACATTTGAAAGTCGTGTTCTTACCTTCAGTTTCCATTATATTTGTTTCCGCGTCCTATTTTCTTAACAACTGGAAGGTTGAATGTCAACCACGTTAAAACCCATTGTATCACCTTAAGGTCAATGTCTTAATTTAGGTGGCGGCGGTGAGGGATATAGCTGTCCTTTGGACTGCCTTGTTTTCAATAGAAACATAAGGAATCCCCTTGCTGTTGAACGTGCGGGTGTTGTGTTGACCCAATTTCCTCTAATATGGAAATAAAATATGTTTAAACTAACTCCAGTTCCAATGCCGGAGGGAGCACCGTAGTGGAACAGGGCATCCCTCTACGGTATAATTCCGCGCTGGTACATTGGGAGTCTTGCTGGCATGACTTGCTACCCTGCCCTTAACCAGTGCCAGGGATTCCTGTTAAGCTGACCCGGTTTCCGTATTTTTGCTTACCAGTGAACTGGGTCGTGTAATATATGGGCAGCGGGCAGATTAAGCCTGTACCGGCTAATGCAGCATCGCGTGTCTCAATCAGTCTCGATTTGTCCGATGTGATTCCTTTGCCATTGCAGCCGGTGGGGTATGTTGCAGGAACAGTATACGGGATACCTTCTTTAGCTCTACTTTGACTGGGCTTTTTGGGTTCCCATAATAAGACATTTTATTCTGTAATTAAACTTTGGATATACCCAATTACAACTCTATTGAAATATGATACGCTGTAAACTCCCTCATTGCCATAGCGGGTCGAATAGTGTTTGACTGGAGGGGTTGCATAGTGCGCGTATATAACAGTTGTGTATTTGTATTGTTTAGTTTATATGCATGAACTTCAAATTGATCTGTTCTGTTACCCAATTTTCCGGAAACATTTTATGTGCAGTGTTGTATGTTAAACGAATGTACCCAAGTCTGTTGAGTCTGGGTCAGAATTATGGGACGTACTGGCACTGCGCATAGAATGTTGCATTCAAGTTTTGTTTTTTATAATCTGAGTGCGTTGACACACTAAAATAGAACATCATACACAGACAGATAAACTTACGGAAAAGATGTAGCTTATTTACCAATGTCCTAAATAAATTCTATTTTATTATTATTCTTATCTATATATAAGTATTAAATATATTTTATTTTAAATGTTCTGTAATTTACGCATTATTGTACAGAAAATGTATATTTGTGAAGCGCTTTTGAACGCACATATCCTGTATGAAAAGAGCGCTATATAAATGTGGTATAATAATAATAATAATAATAATAATAATAATAGTGAAAACTTTGAAAATCTTCTCCTCTGAAACTGGAAGGTTCTCAGCTTTCATATTTGGCACATATCATCCTGTTCAGGTCCTCTACAAAAGTTATATAAATCATGCCCCTGGGGTCAAAATTGGCCCGCCCCAGGAGTGGCTAGTTTTCAATAAGAAACATATAGAGAAAACTTATCAAATCACTAGATCAATGTGCTTTGTATCAAAACACTAGATAAAGGTGTGTTGTATCAAAGCACTAGATAAAGGTGCATTGTATCAAATCACTAGATAAAGGTGCTTTGTATCAAAGCACTAGATAAAGGTGCAATGTATCAAATCACTAGATAAAGTGTGTTGTATCAAAGCACTAGATAAAGGTGTGTTGTATCAAAGCACTAGATAAAGGTGCTTTGTATCAAATCACTGGATAAAGGTGCATTGTATCAAATCACTAGATAAAGGTGCATTGTATCAAAGCACTAGATAAAGGTGCTTTGTATCAAATCACTAGATAAAGGTGCATTGTATCAAAGCACTAGATAAAGGTGCATTGTATCAAAGCACTAGATAAAGGCGCAATGTATCAAAGCACTAGATGAAGGTGCATTGTATCAAAGCACTGGATAAAGGTGCATTGTGTCAAAGCACTGGATAAAGGTGCTTTGTATCAAATCACTAGATAAAGGTGCAATGTATTAAAGCACTAGATAAAGGTGCATTGTATCAAAGCACTGGATAAAGGTGTGTTGTATCAAATCACTAGATAAAGGTTGGGCATACTCAAATACTAAACCATCATTTCTCCACCTCTCTATGGAAAATAGCAGTCTTTGAGACGATTCTGAAGAGTGGTCACAACATTAAGCTTGGTGAAGAAATAATTGAGCTATTCTTGAAAATAATTTACTTTACACATCACTTTGTTTCAGTGATTGACACAATCATTGCGTGTTTGTATTGAACAAGAAAAAGGAAAATTGCCTCTCTTTCATTACTTTTGTACCGAACTGAAAATTAAATTGTTGCTCACTAGTGGTGAATGCCTGAAAACCCTTTCCTTCTTGTAAACATTTTTCACGCATTTGCAAACAGAGTAGACCCAGATCAGACGGCTCCTATAGGAGCGGACTGATCAGGGTCTGCTCAGTTTGCTAATGGTATTTGATAGATCTGTTTCTTTACTTTCTAAAATGGCTACCAATGTTCAATCATCCATATTTCATTGTAACTATTTTGTCCATGAGTATTTAAATCTTGAATAAACATAGATCGCAGAAAGGGATAAACTATATGCAAAAAGTTTGGATGCAAATGAGATGCTGCATAAATCCATGTCTCACCAGGATCCAAACTGCTTGTCTATTACCAAGATTGTATGTTTGGAGAGAAATGGGAAAAAACAATAACTAAGAATAATTTTTTGTAAACGATGATAATTCTGCATGCAAAGAGTTACACCAAAATTGAAAGCCGTATACTCACAGACCCAAAATGATTTCTCCTGCAGGAACAATTTAATTTCGTTTGAAAAGATTTGTTCCTAGAAATGCACATGATTTGCTTTGAACTAGATTTGATTAGCTTAACCCTTTGAGTGCAGGAAACAAGTGTACTGGCATTTGTAAAGTGTAGACCCAGATCAGAGAGCTTAAAGAGGAGCCTTCTGATCAGAGTCTGCACTATTGGTTATTCAAAATCCTCCAGCATTTTATACGGTCAAATACGTATACAGTAGAACCCCGCTAATGCGACCACTTAATGCGACCACTTAAACAAACATGGCTGTTTTCATAAGCAGGTGGTTGCTTAATGCAGGACGAAAGTTATGCAGAAAGCTCCTATAGGAGCTTCCTGCATAACTTTCGTCCTGCATTAAGCAATCACCTGCCCTTGCCACTGTGAATTATGCCCCTTTTTGGTGGTCGCATTAGTGGGGTTTTACTGTACATGTATTGATGGGCCATTTTGCTTTGACTATTCGGCATTCAAAGGACTGTGTAAGTTCTATTATAAGAGTACTATAGATAACAGCCAAAGTACACATTTAACCCTTTCCTCCATGAATATTCATGAAAGAAATAGTGACGTCATGGATATTAATTCAATTGATTTTTAAAATGGCATAATTAATTACTCATGAGTTTTTTGCCAAAGCAGAAACTGTAGAATCAGATCTATATACATGTAATTCCAAAAGCAAACAGAGCAGACCCTGATCAGACGGCTCCTATAGGAGCCATCTGATCTGGGTCTACTCTGTTTGCAAAGGTGTAGACTTGAGGCGCATTTATAGAGTAAAGAGTTAATTTTTGAATGCAGTAAGCAGCATATAACCAATTCAGAGGGTTCTGGAGTAGCTTTATTATCAGGATCTACACAGTTTGCCATTCTCAGTTAGTTTCTTGAATGTGAATGGACTCTTGTTTAGAAAATGATGGAAGAGAAGATATTTCCCCATAAGTTGGACAGAATGTTAATTCCGGGCTCCACTGTGATCTGATGCATTAGCTGATGCATGTAACATTCCATAGTCTGGTACCTGACACCAACTTTCAGGATCCACTTAAAACTGAAAGTACTCAAAAGGCAGTCATGATAGAGAAGAATAAAGTTTATATTTGATCAGTCAAAATTTCCTCTGAAGTCTGACATAAAACATAGGCATATATGCTTCCAACAACTGTCTTTACTTCTGAAAACGTTGTATTTCTTTTCGTTTTAATTAAAATGCAAATGTTTAAGCTTTCTAAAAGCAGTTGCCTCCATTTTCATATTGAGGTCCCCAAATAAAAATATTGGTCTGTACAGCACAAGAGCATGACATGCTAAGTTAGACAGCAATATGATTTAATACCTCTGTCTTGACATTATCAGTAATGTCCTTTAACCCTTTCCCTATTCTGTATTCATGTAAGAAATAATGACAACATAAATACCGTATATTTTTTAAGGTAAACCTTTCTATGGCATTTTTTGCTTTGACAAAAACTGTAGAATCTGAGGTCTATTATCATGTCAAAGCAAACAGAACAGACCCTGATCAGACGGCTCCTATAAGAGCTGTCTCATCTGGGTCTACTGTGTTTGCTAATGTGTGAAAAGGTGTTTATATGAGGGAAAGGATTAATGCTGTTTATTTCGAATAATACTACATTAATTACCTTGAAATAATTTCAATTAAATTTTCCTGGATGCTGTGAGAGACTGTTGGAGTTGGGGACATAACAGTGTGAAGAATTAGCATGATTAAGATTACTCTTAATCTAATGAATGTTCATAATGAAACAATGACATCATGGAGTATTCATAATGGTATATGAACACAAGATAGTTTGACTTTGAAAGAAACTGTAGAATCAAATCTACTTACATGTAATTCCATGAACAAACAGAGCACACCCTGATCAAACGGCTCCTCTAGGAGCTGTATGATCTGAGTCTACTCTGTTTGCAAAAGTATGAAAAGCCGTCACGGTCTCTATTATGTAAAGCATTTAAGATATAAGAGACTTAATATATCTGTTAATATAAATGAAATACATTTTGGCAACATGACACTACAGTGGTAAGCCAAGTAACTCTTTTCATGCAAGGCATGAACTACTGATGACCCATACAAAAAAAATGATCATGTTGAGATGACCAGTAACTCAGCATTTTATCAGATAATTTATTTCCAAACAGTTTTGCACTCTGTAATTTTGAAATGAAACAGAAGAAAAATTATGATAATTGGAGCAGACAAAACTACTTACCATACACAGAGTAAATAATGATGTAGAAAGTGCTTCCAACAACATCACTGCATCATGTTGGCTTCAGGTATATTGGATAAAGAATGGTTTTTAACTGTTTGAATGCTGAATATTCGAAGTGGTATTGCCTATCACTGTTTAAATATGAAGTTCATTCAGTATGAAAGATTTTGATTTTTCTCAATATGATGACTTTGAATGACAAACAGTGCAAACCCTGATCAGAATGCTCTTCTAAACAGTGATAGGCAATACCACTTTGAATGTTCAGCATTCAAAGGGTTAAAAACCATGCTTTATTCAATATATACTTGATTTCTCTGCATCTCATATGGATCCAACCGTTTTGGAAAGGTAATTACTAATTCATGGCTAAAGTGCAAGAGTTAAGCAGCAGCTTTGTGTATGTTACTGCTGCAAACAATGTAGACCTTGATTATATTCATTGTTGATCTGGGTCTACAATGTAATCAAAATGTGAGTGATCCAGCACCATGTAGACCCTGATCAAAGTGTTCCTTCTAGGATCAAATCAACTGTGATAGAGTAACTTAAACTTTTACCAGATGAAGACGCCTTTTGATGCTTTTGTAAACAGAGTAGAACCAAGATCAGATGACTCCTATGAGCCTTTTGATCAGAGTCTGCTCTGTTTGCTTATTAATTAATGTAAATGTAGATCTTATTTTACAGGTTCTGCCATGCATGGTAAAAAAATCAAGGTAGTCGGTTAATTCAAAGTGCTTGATACAAAAGTCCATTGCAGTCTATTGAAGTGTAGACAAGTTTGTAAAATCTCTCTATACCGGATGTTCAAATTAGTATAAATATTGGTCTTCGAGAGAGGTGGCAGCATAATGCAGGGTGAAAGTCATACAGAAAGCTCCTCTGGGAGCTTTCTGTATGACATTCACCCAGCAGCCCCATGTCTAAAAGTATTTAACTTCTTCTCTACTGTAATTCTGGTTTAGAGGGGTTTTACTGTATTTCAGTACCAGACAGTTACATTTGTAACAACAACACTTAGGGATCTATTGAACTCAGATATTTCTGAGAAAGCAAAACAAATCTTTAAAGTTGAAATTCTACATTGCATGGTACCAGTCTGTCTGCCTGATGCAAAAACCAATGCATCTAAGTAACGGATATCCATAATGTCATTACTTCTTACATGATTATTCATCATTTAACCGTTTCCCTGTTCTATGTTTATTGCAGATTTCAATACATGTACCTGAATTGATGGATAAAATAGCTATAATGAAATATGGAAGGTGGAACATTGTAGCCATTTCAGAAAGTAAAGAAACGGATCTATCAAATTCCATCAGCAAACAGAGCAGACCCTGATCAGACGGCTCCTATAGGAGTCTTCTGATCTGGGTCTACTCTGTTTGCAAATGTGTGAAAATGCGTTTATGTGAAGGAAAGGGTTGAAAGGTTAAGGTGTTTAATACGAAAGTCCATTGCCGTCTCTTGAAGTGTAGACATTGATAAATTTGATAAATTTTCAGTTTCATTGCCAGACAGTAATCACATCTGAAACAACAACACTTAGAGATCTAATGAACTCAGATATGTCTGAGAAAGAAACAATTATATAACCCTTTACTCTATGAATATTCATATAAGAAATAATGATATCATGAATATTGATTAGATGAGTTTTTATAATGGCACATGGACACAGGAAAATTTGACCATGTACTGGCATTTTTAAACAATACAGGGTCTGCAATGTTTTTCATTCAAAGGCCTCTAGCAAAATCAATCCCTTTAAAACTTTTTTCCTGTTCTTTGTGTATTCCAAATTTCAATCGCTACTAAATATTCATGGACAAAATAGTTATAATGATATATGGAAGGTGGAATGTTGCAGGCAATTTAGAAAGTAAAGAAACAGATCTATCAAATTCCATTTGAAAACTGAGCAGGCCCTGATCAGACAGCTCCTATAGGAGCCATCTGATCTGGGTCTACTCTGTTTGCAGATTTTGCGAAAAGGTGTTTATATGAAGGAAAGGGTTTAATAGACTTATCATTAACCCTTTCCTCCATAAATACGCCTTATTTCTACGCCTCTGTAAAACTTTCAATTGTCACTGTCTCGTACATTTTGCAGACATTGATTCACTGATGAGGGCATCTTTTCAAGATCCAAAATATTTGACACTCAGATTATATTGTTATACAGTAAACCCTCTCTATAATGACCACTAAATTGTGTTAATTAGTTGGTATTTTGGGCAGGTGGTTGCTTAAAGCAAGGTGAAAGTAAAACAGAACGCTCCTGTAGGAGCGTTCTGTTTTACTTTCACCTTGCTTTAAGCATCCACCTGCCTTTAACACAAAATACTTGATGTAATTTAGTGGCCGTTATAGAGAGGTTTTACGGTAGTTAGAAATTTAACACACACACAGATTTGAGTACAGAACTTCAATATTTGCTAAATATAGTTAGGGTCAATGTTTAAACATACCAGTACCTTGTCCCTTAGAAATTATTTAGCCCTTGTCCTGTGTGAATATTCATATAAGAAATAATGACATAATGAATATTTATTAACTGAATTTTTATAATAGCAGATGTACAGATTGTTTTAAATTTGTCAGATCTATTATAATTTCATTAGCATTCAGCAGACCCTGATCAGATGGCTTGTACACAAATTGTGGTCAGACAGTGCCTCCTTCTCATTTTCTTCCATATCTTTCCAAAACATACAGTGTCAATTTACAGTTCAGAACCAGATGATGAGACTCTATGTTAATGTCTTATCTGGATCCAAACTTTGCAAAGATAATCACAAATTCAGCCATAGTCTATAAACAGTTCACCATTAGCCCTCTAAGCAATAATTCTATCTGCCGGGAAATGTCAGCTATTTTTAATTTGCAAAGAATACCTTCTCACAATTCTTTTTCATATACAGTAACACCCCTATAAACTGGACTTTAATTTAGTATGAATATAGATCTTGGAGACAGGTGGCAGCTTAATGAAGGGTGAAAGACTTTTTTTCAATCAGACTGTCAAACAGAAAAGTTTAATTCAGATGAGACACTGGGTTGCTTGGCATCTCGTCTAGATCTAAACTGTTCGAAATGACAACATCGATTTACCCATAAAGGTTATAAAAACACCCAAGAAATACACAGACACACAGAGGAGCATAGTACTAGCAGAAAAATAAGCTATTGATCTCAGTAAACTTGTGGGAACGATTGTCTTTGCCTGATAAATGCAGACCCTTTAACTGCTCAAATTCATCAACTTGTTTTGTAGACATTGTAGAATCAGATCAAATGGAGTATACATAAGTATTATAAGAGTTATAGTCAAGTGTGTACCCTACATGTTACTGATTGGAGTTAAAGTAATTATACAAAAGGATGGAGAAAGATGCCAAAATGAAGTTAATTCAACTTGTTGTAGAGTATTCCTAGATATTACATACATGTCTTCAATAAGTAATTAGTACTATTGAAGGTTTAGATTGCTGAGAAACTGTCATCTGTGTTGAGTCTCAAAGTACCGTAGAACCCCGCTAATGCGACCACTTAATGAATAAACATGAGTGTCTCTATAAGCAGGTGGTTGCTTAATGCAGGGCAAAAAAACTAATTACTTTTGTCCTGCATTAAGCTACCACCTGCATGTAACACCCAGAATTATACCTCTTTTAGGTTGTCGCATTAGCGGGATTTTACTGTACCATAAGTACCTTCTATTTCCCTATTGAGTATTCATGTAGGAAATAATGAGATCATGAATATTTATTAGTTGATATTTTTTAATTTATAATGGTGTGTGTATACAGGAACTTTTGGTATGTATAGAAACTGTTGCCAGTCAGATCTGTAAAATATGTTCATAAGCAAACAGAACAGACCCTGATCAGATGGCTCCTAAAGGGAGGGTCTGAAGTAGGGTCTACACTATTTGTCCAATGTCAGTCTAATTTGAAGTTATCATAATTGCACCAAATTGTTCACATTAGAACCTGTCTTAAGCAGCCATTCATTTATTGGTCATAGGGGTCTTAAAAAGCAGGTGGTTGCTTAATGCAGGGAAAAGGTAATGCCGAACTGCATTTACTTTGGACCTGCATTAAGCTACCACCTGCCTTATAGACCTATAATTATACCTCTTTTTTATGAAACACATTTATCAAATTCCATTAGCAAACAGAGCAGACCCTGATCAGATCTGATCTGGGTGTACTCTGTTTGCAGATACATGAAAAGGCATTTATATGAGGGAAAGGGTTAAGACAGGTTCTTCTGTATTCAGCTTTATAAACCCAAGGGGAGGAGAGATTGGATGTCTAAATACTTTATAGGATTAGGGTAGTACTTTCTTGCATTTTTCTCTCCCAAAACTTGATCAGAGGGTGAAACAACTTGGGATTCGGATGAGACATTTCATCCAAAGTATTTGCAAAGGTAATCATGAAGTCAGTAACCTTGCTTAACTCTTTACCTGATAGACATGTCTCTTAACATTTTTGCCAACAGAGTAGACCAAGCTCCTTTAGGAGCCATCTGATCAGGGTCTGCTCTGTTTGCTTATGGAATTATGTAGATCTGATTATACACTTGCTGCTATTGCAATCACTTTCAGTGTTTGTATGCTATTATAAAATGCATTTAATTAATATCTGGGATGCCATGAATTCTTACATTTTAACTTGATTACCAGTAACAAGCTGTTGCACATACAGTACATGATGGAAAACATGTATGATGGGTGTAATAATCATATATTCCAGTTTCCAACAAGGATTTTCTGATGGACATGCAAATTCATTCAGAGTAGCAACAGCTTGAATCTATTTTATGGCCTCTGTTGTTGTTGGGTTTTTTTAAAAAAAAATATCAAGGTACAAAAAATGTATTGCCATGGCCTTGGTGCTGTTGCTTTGCAAAAGCCTTGACATTTTGTCTCAGTTTTGTCATCAGAACAGCTATCCCTGTCAAATTTCACAGACTTGTTAACCCCTGTCCTTCATATAAACGCATTTTCACACAATTGCAAACAGAGTAGACCCAGATCATACAGCTCCTATAGGAGCCGTCTGGTCAGGGTTTGCTCTGTTTGCTAATGGAATTTGAAAGATATGTTTCTTTATTTTCTTAAATGGCTACAATGTTCCAACTTTCATATTTTGGCAATGAATATTCAGTAGGTATTGAAATTTGAAATAAACATAGAACAGGGAAAGGGTTAACCATCAGAGCAGTCCCTGATCAGACAAATCCTACAGGAGCCATCTGATCTGAGTCTACTATGTTTGCAAAGATGTCAAAAGTCGTCTCTGTAGAGCAATGGGTTAATCTTCTATTCTTGTTCTAATTCTTACATATGAAACAGCAGCAACAAATTAACCAATGTCAATGTCCGCTTTGCACATCAAGTAATGTGAAGTTACGCTTAATTATTCTTTGGCAAAGGGCAGCCAATATACATTTATGAATGGCTTGGATCATGTCTGACATTGGCAAATAGCTTAGATTCTGATGGGATGCTGAGTAACTCAGAGACTCATCAGGATTTATACTGTTTGATACTCGGTCAATAGTTTCTCAACAGCTTCAGTGAGTTGGATGGATGTAGATATTGCAACACAATGGAGGTAAACCCTTTACCTGTCTAGTATTCATGTCAGAAATAATGACATGATGTTACATCATGAATATTAAAAAAAATTAACTGATTTTTTATAATGGCATATTTGCACATGAAACAGTAGAGTCAGATCTGTTATAATTTCATAAGCAAACAGAGCAGACCGTGATCAGACAGCTCCTATAGGAGCTGTCTGATCTGGGTCTACTCTGTTTGCAAAGGCATGAAAAGGCACTTTAATATGAAGGAAAGGGATAAGCATACATCATTTTATACAGTAGGGTACGAGTTTACCATAACATTTCGAATGCTTCTCAGAATTTTGTGATTATTGATCGAAGATTTGAGTTAACTGTAATGGTGTTGTTACTAAATCACTCTCGTCCATTTATTGGGGGAATTGAAAATCCTAGTAAGAGGCCTAAATATCCAAGAGAGAAAATATGATGTCCTCTTAAAATAACTCAGATAGCCAGTCTGTTGGCTACAGACAAGTCTGTTTTGATATTTGTGAACAATTTTAATTTTTATGAAATATCGTGAGAAATTTAACATCATCAGAATATATACAAACTACATGTGTATTTGGCATTAGATAGAGTCTAATTAATAACAGTTACTGCTTATGAACAGACTCAATAAAACCGAGTCTGCAGTTTTCTCTTTTCACACTGTTGCTTTTGCTTTCGAAGGATCTCCTACTTTCAGAACTTACGTACTTCCCAACAGCAGGTGTTAAGTGCTCGTGTGGCTGCTGTAAAAAGTCGCCCCGTACTTCATTCTCAGTGTTGTTATATTTTTTAGTCCTTCGAGATCATTGATGTTGTTATTAGTTTTGAAAATTGAATACAGCATAGCCGGTGCTAGGGGGCATGAATAGTGTTGCAGTTTTGATAACTGCTCATGCATAGACTCAATAAAACTGAGTCTGCAATTAAGCTGCCACCTCACTCCAAGGCCAATATTTATACAAAATTAAACGTCCGGTTTAGAGGGGTTTTACTGTGTATCCAAGTATGGTATAGTTTTGTATTAGAGCTCCAGATAAGAGACATATTTTTCTATCCAGATGTCTTAACCTTTTCTTCCATAAATACGCCTTTCTATGCCTCTGTAAAGGCCACTTTTTGAAACCATTGTGATAATTAGAACATTTGCTCCGATTTATCATAATAGTTTCAGAACTACAGAATTCTGAAAAAAATCTTTTCTCTAGTTAATGCACCTTTTCGGTAGATTGATTCAAAGAGGTTGAATCTAAAAATAGCCTTTGAGGGTATGGGTTAATTCTCCACCAAACCCTTTCTTGCTGGTACTCATTAGAACCACCTCAAAGAGGCAATTCTAATAAGTAGCGAAATGATAGGTTCTAGCAGAGAATTATTCAAACATTTATCACTGCTATCGATCCTTACCATTTATTTAATAAAAACGCATATTTTCACATTTGCCCCAGACCAAAAACTGTTATAGGAGCTGCCTGATCAGGGCCTCCCCTGTCTGCTTATGGAATACAAATGAGTATACCGGTATTTCTGTTTCTACTGAGTTTCTGCCATGACCAAAAACTTCCATCTTTATTATGCAATTTCAAATATGCAGCTAATTAATATTTATCAAGTCATTATATCTTACATGAATATTCATTACAGAAAGAGTATATCCCAGTAACGACCACCTTAGTGGCATTTGTAAACAGCTTGGATTCCAATGACATTTGGTCAATATATTGTTTCTCACAATACTCGTGCCATGACACATTGTCAATAGTTTCTCAAACGCTTGATGCAATTGAAAGTACAGTAAAACCTCCCTTAAGTGGCCATTCATTTATTAAACATAGGAGTCTTAAAAAGCAGGTCGTTGCTTAATGCAGGACAAAAGTAATACAGAAAGCTCCTATAGGATCTTTCTAAATTACTTGTGATCTGTATGAAGCTACCACCTGCCTTACAGACCCATATTTAGACCGGGTTTTTTATGGTTGCTAAAGACAGGTTCTTTTTTATGGTCGCTAAAGACAGGTTCTACTGTAATCAAAGTTGAACAGATTCAAAATTTATCAGAAATGATTGTTCACAGTGGGCTAAGGGTTAATACTCCTCTCACCAGAAGCTTTTACCTTTGAATGGGAGACAAACATGCACTGGCATTTGCAAGAGGAGCCCTGATCAGGGTCTGCACTGTTTGACTTTCAAAATCCTCTAGCAAATTTAACCCTCTCCTGCATAATATTTTGATACACACCTTCTCCTGTAACAGCTGCTGTCTGATCAGGGTCTGGTGTTTTGCTTGTGAATTTATACAGTGCTCCCTCCGAACAACGACACTTTACGGAAACACATAAAAGTGCTGTTGTGCGGAGGGTGTTGTTGTTGGGAGGGAACACTACACAGACGTATTTTGACAGATGGATGTATGCGTTGATGATTTAATAAATAGGTAGATAGATAGACAGATTAACAGACAGACAGACCTGTTTAGAATGCATAACAAAATGTTTCCCTACGTCCACGAATCGCAATCCGCAAGTTGAAAAATGAACGTGTGCGATTAGGTCCACCAGGAGTAGAATTGTTCGGAAGAACATGTTCTATTTTATTCACCGTTTCCTTATGAGAAAACTAGAGGAAAAGGGAATAAAAATCATTACGCATTTATGTTCAAATTTGACAAGAGTACTGTTGCCGTGAAGATTTTTTTAGTTTCTAAGTTCAGTTTATGACCGAACTCGATTGAAATTCGTTTCTGTCACACGATCTTTTTCTAGAAGTGACAAATCGAACGCGCCTATGGTTATCGTTCTGGAACAAGAGAGAAATAAACGAATTTAACCGACAATATTTCTTTTACTTTATAAATATAGAAAACGTGTTTCTCAATTGAAATTCAGTATTCTCCTAATCAGTCATACACAACAGCATATAGGTGTCAGTGTGTCATAATGGATTTACACACGAATTGTCGCTCGAGTCGCACAACGGATTAGCTATGGTTGACTGAATTACTGCTCGGAGCTAGTAAGGTAACAGGCGGCCGTTAATTACATAAAGATTAGTGTCATTGGGACCAATCATCTTTCACATGCTTGGTTGCTTTTGTTCAGTGTTCAGAAAATTACGTTCAGCTGAAGTACCGTTGAAGGGAGGTAAATGTTACCGTCCGGCTACAAATATACATGTCGTTAGCCGTTGTAGAGAGGTATCGTTTGCGGGAGGGAGTTTTACTTGAAAATCCTCCGGGGGGAATACACGTTGTCGCTATGGGGAGGGAACCGTTGTTGAGAGGTGACGTTAATGGAGGGAGCACTGTAATAGATCTGACTCTACAGTATCTGCCAATACAGTGCTCCCTCCCTACAATGGCCCTCCGAATAACGATTCCCTCCTTACAACAACGCATGCCACTGTTTCCGAAACAACAAGGCTCCAGAAACAACTTTTTTCCATCGTATTTTATTTATGCCTCCATCAAACCCTATGTTGTGACCACTCTTTAGAATCGTCACAACATAGGGTTTGATTGAGGCATAACGGTTTTAGTTCTCGAAATAACCTTATCTGGGAATCTGCAAACAAGCGAATTATGTATGATTTTCCCTCCCTATAACAACTCCCTCTGAACAACACATACAATCTTCGTATCCCAAAGGGTGTCGTTGTAGAGAGGGAGCACTGTACCAAAAACCTGTGTACATAATTATGTCTTTATAAAAAATCAGCTGATAACTATTGATGATGTCATTATTTACTACATGAATATTCCACAGTGGACTATAATCACTATATATAGTTAAACACTGATGGGCTATTCCACTCTGAAAATTCAGTGTTGTTTATAAACAGGCTTTGTATTGCAAAGCCTGACAATACAACAGCTACTACAGGCCAGATAAAAAGGGTAAAAAAGGACAATCAGTCACTTTGATAGCTTGGGGTGGCTGTCATATTACATTTTTGTCTGCCTAAGGGTCTTTCAATGTTGGCTTGACTGTATGAAAACAAAATGCAGAACATAAATTTTACTGGAATTTGAAGTGCCCATTTAAAGTTTGTTATTTTGTGTTTCAGAGTCCTACATGTTTATTCCAACCTTTGTGTACCTGACAAGCAAAGATATCGACGAGAATCGCAAGAAACTCCTAGATGCCAACGTCCAATACCCATTTGGTAAATATTTAACAATTATTTGCTATTTTGCTGTTTTATTCAAGCAACCAAGAAACGACATTTTTTATGCAAAGGATATCCGTTATTGCACTAAAGGGAATTCGCAGGAATTCATTGTCTTTGTGCCTTACGGTATAGCAAAGGTATGTCCATTGCTTTGTACCATGCTAGGCTTCATTTATACCAGGTCTGACAATATTCCTTTGGTGACTATTCATCAGTTTGTTATAATTATCTCAGTAATAATTTCATTATTGTAGAATTTATTTCACATTCAGCTTGCTACCCGGTAATTAATAGCTGTATGCAAAAATTGTCATGTGCTGAAATTCTGAATCTTTTCTTCTTCTTTATTTATCTTCAAAACTACAGACAGTCTCAAACAGTTTAGATCCTGGTGAGAGTCCACATTACTGCATTCAAAAAATCACCAATTTGCTAGCATGCAAAAAAAAAAAATCATTAAATTTTTACTGATAGGCAAATGAGTGTGTTAACTTCAAAGGTTATGTTTTATCTTTACCTTCATATCTTCACTCTTGGCAATTGTCATCTGCACATATTGTTGTCTGCTTCAATTCTTAAAGTACATTTTTCTTACACTTCTTTTCAAAAACCAGTGTCAGTGTGACAAACAGTTTAGACCCAGCTGAGACACCGTACTACTCTGCATCTCTTCTGGATCCAAACTGTTTGCAAATGTTTTCAAAAGTCGCCAGTAGAGTGCTGAAGGTTAAAGGTCTCTATTTGCTTTCGAATGTGGGAAACAAATGCACTTGCATTTGCAAACATTGTGGTACCAGATCAGATTGCCCGTAGACAAGTTAAGCTACAACTGCCACAGTCGTAAAAAAAATATGACAGTCGGACCCCTCACTTGTTGCCACCAAAAATATTTGTGTGTAGTTATCAAGTGTATAACCTGTTTCCTCTGCAAATGTGTCAAAACTTAAACATTAGTACATAATGCACTCTTTATTTTCTGTTGGATCTATTTATTTGTGTATTCTTATTCTGGAAAGCAAAATGTTAAAAAATTCTTGCATGTCCTTCCACCAAAACACATCTAAGGTATGATTGACTTGCCGGGATAAGGTGATTGAAACCTCAGCTAATAAGCTGTTAACTTTGTTTTGAACTTGTTTTCAAATTTCAGTATAATAACACTCTGAATATATTTGACAGCATGAAAAATATTTCGAAAGTTTTTCTTGTCTAGAATACATGTATAATGACTTGTGTATTATTGTGACAAAATAGAAAACAAGGAACTTTTTTTTTTCTAATTACCCTAAGCATTTGGACATGCAAACTCCACTCTCCACAAGATGTAAAGCTAAATAAGTCCATAATAAATACCATTTTGTATTTCAAGTTAGACAAACATAGTAGCAATTACTGTGGACTATGATAAAGCTGGTCCCTGCGGAGCATTTTAATTAGGGTCTGCACTGTTTGCTAAGTTTGTCTGTCCAAATACACTAAATCTTATCACATTGTGAACAAACTTTTTGTAATGAACTGTGCAAAATATGCCCTTCCTAGATGCTGTATTATTTAGCATCAGGATATCAACTTATTTAATTTACACTTTTATAATAAAGAAATACATTTTAAGCAGACAACAATTTTGAAGACAACAATTACGTTGCTAGCAAATAGCTACCAGGTTGTTTTTTCACATTGGTTCTGCCTCAGTCGTAGATATTCTGTTTGCCAATATCCATTACTGTTATCTAATATCTGATGAAAAAACGTCACAATGAAACTTTACCCTTTTACTCTTTCGCTGCAGAATTTTGTCGTCTGCAAACTTAAGTGGTCTGCTACAATTTCCATTTTTTATTTTTCTTCATTTTTTATTTAAAAAATTAGTCACACTGACAAACAGTTTTGATCCTGATGAGACGCAGAGCTACACTGAGTTAAATATATCTTATGTTACAGATGAAACAATGTTTAACTCTATGAACAGTTTGGATCCAGATGAGACAGTGAGTAAACCAGTGTTTCATCAGGATCCAAACTATTTATTACTCTGACTGTTGTTATGGAAAAATGGAAGAAAAAAAATTCATATTCAGAATTGCAGCAGACAACAATTTTTTGTAGACTATGATTACTTGGCATGCAAAGAGTTAACCCTTTCCTTCATATAAATGGCCTGTCGTGCATCTGCAAACAGAGTAGAACCAATGATCAGACGGCTCCTATAGGAGCCATCTAATCAGGGTCTGCTCTGTTTGCTAATGGAATTTGAAAGATTTTTAGTTTCTAAAATGGATATAATGTTCCACCTTCTATATTCCATTTTAACTATTTTATCCATGTATATTCAGTATGTATTGAAATTTGTAATAAACATAGAACAGGGAAAGGGTTAAAACTACTCAGAACTTGACTTCTTGTATCAACATGCAATTAGTACTAACGATACTTGACACTCTGACCAGATGTTTCTTATAGCTCTCTCTCTAATGAATATTCATATAAGAAATATATATGAATGTTTATAGGCTGAGTTTTTATAATGGCATATGCACACAGAATGTTTTGGTATTGGAAAAAACTGTAGTCGGATTAATTATTATTATACCAGAGCAGACCCATATCAGATGGTTTCTACAGAAGCCATCTGATATGGGTCTATTCTGTATGCAAAGGCATGAAAAAGCGTTGGTCTGAAGGAAAGGGTTAACATTCTCAAGATCTTCTTCATTTGTCAAATTTAATGTTTTATTTATTATTCTAACACACCTCGCGCACACATCTACATAAACAAAGAAAGCACGTATCTATGTTTGAATTCTCCATAAAACACCGCACGAGCTGTAAGTTACAGGCTTAACGTAACGTAATATGGCTTCGAAAATTCGTACGACAAGAAACGTAGTGCTGTTGTGGCGTTGCAAATTATAGTTAAATTGAAGTGTTAGAATCGAAATAATAAATTTATACCAGTGTTTTATCGTGCAATCGAACACAGGTAGTCGTTGAGATGCTTATAATTAAATCACTCGGCCGATAGCATCTCAACTCCTACCAGTGTTCGATTGCAAAATAAAATACTGGTATGAATTTATTATTTCTTAATTATATCCCCGCAAACAAAGTTTGAGGGGTACACTGGAATCCTCCTGTCAATCAGTCGGGTGGGCATGTCTGTATCACCCTTCTGCCAGCATGTGACACACATGTTCCTTCAAACATTCTTGTTATTTATGTACATGTATTTATTTATTTATTTTGTTCTTTCAGTATGCAAGCCTGTTGTGGCCCATGGAACAAAAATATGTCACAAAGTAAGTATGTTTGAGGGTTTTTGAGTCATTTCAGGAATGGAAGACATAAACTTTTAACCCTTTACTTCATACAAATGCATTTTGATGCCTTTGCAGACAGAGTAGACCCAGATCAGACAACTTCTATAAAAGCCATTTGATCACAGTCTGCTTTATTTGCTAATGGAATTATATAGATAAGACTCTACAGTTTCTGCCAATACCAAACAATCCTTTGTTCAGTCAGTATTTCTTACATAAATGTTATAATAGGTAAAGTTTTAAATTTAATAACCCTTTCCCTTATTAACATTTTTTAATGAATTGATCACTTGATGAATATTCATTAACTTATTTTTTGTAAATTAAAAAACAAATAAATGGGATTATTTACTTAGACAAAACTATAGGATCAGATCTATATAATTTCATCAGCAAACAGAGAAGACCCTGATCAGAAGACTCCTAAACAAACCTCTGATCTGTGTGTACTCTATTTGCAAAAGCGTGAAAAGGTGTTTATATGAGTGAGGGAAAGGGTTAATAACTGGGATTGTTGCTTTTTACTAATATGTGACATTCTCAGGTAATAGGTATTTGCAAATACATGTATGTGGTTATGATATTCACACAGTAACATCTTCATGTCTTGATAGAAACACTTTTTCACACGCCTTTGCAAACAAAGTAGACACAGATCAGATAACTCCTGTCAGAGGCATTTGATCAGGGTCTACTATGTTTACTTTTGAAATAATGTAGATATGATTCTAAGTTTCTGCCATGGCCAAAAAAATATCCCATATTCAAATACCATTATACAGAATCAACTAATCAATGATGATTGTGTCATTATTTCTTATATGATCATAAAGGGTTAACCCTTTCCTCCATAGGCTATTTTTAGATCCAACCTCTTTGAATAAGTCTACTGAAAAGGAGCATTAACTAGAGAAAAGGAAAATTTTAGAATTTTGTAGTTTGAAACCATTGTGATAAATAGAGCATTTGCTCCTATAGGAGCAAATGCTCTATTTATCACAATGGTTTCAAGAGGTGACTTTTACAGAGGCGTAGAAAGGTGTATTTATGGAGGAAAGAGTTAAGTTCTAGCTGGTGTCATAGGCCAGCCGCCATACCATAGTTAATTAAGTTATGCAGTCATGCAATATTACAAGTTTGGGCATTCATATGCAATGGGTTCAGTTCTAGTTCTTCAAAACTTGTAATCAGAATGTCAAGCAGTTTGGCTCCTGACTCAGCATACAGTGCATATCACCTGGAATCAAATCATTTGCACGGGGTGTCATGAATTCACTGCTAGCTTGCAAAAGGTTATCCCCTTTTTGGCTTAACATACAGATGATTTTCCATGCCTTCTGCAAACAGAGTAGAACTAGATAGGTCTGTTCTGTTAGCCTATGAAATTATATAGATCTGATTCTACAGTTTTAGCTATGGCCAAAACATCCCATATTCATGATTATAAAAATCAGCCAATTGTATGATTGAATTTCAACTGCAAAACACGTTTCTGTTGAGAGTGTTTTCAGGGCTACATTTGTATTCTTATTTCTTCCTTAACTTTTACAATGCTGATTTTTCAAATGGACTATTCCAAAATTCAAACAGGTCTAGCTTGTGGTGAATATTTAGGGATTTTTCTAAAGAAAAGTGTAACATGACAAACAGTGCAGACCCTGATGACCGCACTGAAAGAGTTAACTTTTTACCTCATGAATACTCGTGTCAGAAACAATGACATCATGAATATTGATTAGATGATTTTTAGGGCCCTGCATTGAATATGCAATATAGGAATCACATTTTCTGTCCGTCTGTCAGTCCATCCGTCAACACTTTTTATTCGATGCGATAACTCAAACAATACTTCACATATTGGTTTCATATTAAGGGCATATGCTTAGTATCATCAGAGGAAGATTCCTATATTTTTTGGTTGAATCAGATTACTATGTCTAGAGTTATCTGCCCTTGATTCATCAAAAATGCAATCAACTTTTGTCAACACTTTTGATGTGATGTGATAACTCAAACAGTACTTCACATATTTGGTTCATATTAAGGGCATATGGTTAGAATTATGAGAGGAATACACCTGTAGTTTTTAGTTGAATGAGATCACCATTCCAGAGTTATCTGCCCTTGATTTATCAAAACATGCTATATTCAACAAAATGTCATCTGCAGGGCCCTCTCTGAGTCAGTTTTCTGCTTTATAATGGCATTAGAACACATTTTTCAGCCTTGGCAGAAACTGTAGAATCGTAGGTATATAATTCCAAAAGCAAACAGAGCAGACCTTGATCCAGGCCTACTCTGTAACTGTTTCCAACAGTGTGAAGAGGTCTCTGTATGAGCTATAGTATTAACCTGATTGTTTCATCACACTTATTCTGTCACGTATTCATTCATAATTATTGCATAAATTTTGCATTGATTTATGCAGTATGAAATCAGCTCAATACTTACAAGAAAATTATTCTATTTATGCCCAGGTATACCTGGGTCTATAAATGTTTTACACAAGTTTGCTCTTAGGCATGGTACAAAAGATGTCTGTTGTCGCTCATAAAAGTGACTCATGATTTTAATCCTTTGATTGTGGGAAACAAAGTAATTGACATTTGCAAATACATATAGTGTAGATCCAGATCAGAGGACACATTGAGGAACTCCCAGACCAGGGTCTGCACTGTCATCCAAAATCCACTGATACATTCAATCCTTTCACACTGAATGAACTATACCTTTAAACACTGGAAGCCCTTTGTTAAATTTCAAGATTCAAAGGGGTAACATTTCCCTAGTTTTAAATTCTTATCCTGCTATTTGAAACCTGGCCTTGTAATCATCTGGGATCTAGATGAGATGCCGAGAAACTTGACGTATCATTAGGATCCAAACTTTTTAATGCTTTGTCAATAGTTCTCAAAATCCTTATTGAATTGGAATTAGTCAAATTTGCTTCAGATCCCAGTATGAGCAGACATTGGGGTTTTTTCACATCAGGGTAAAGGTTAGCATGGTTCATGGCTTCGTCGGTACACCATTGCAATTTACAGTAGAACTTGTCTTAATCCTTTATGAATATTCATGTAAGAAATGATGATGCCATGAATATTAATTAGTTATTAATTTGTTATAATAGCACATGGACACAGGGATTTTTTTCCATGGTAGAAAATGCAAAATCATATCTCTATTATATCATAATCAAACAGAGCAAACCTTGATCAGACGGCTCCTACAGGAGCCGTCTGATCGCGGTCTACTCTGTTTGCAAAGGCATAGAAAGGCGTATTTATGGAGTAAAGGGTTAACCTTTTCCCTGTTCCGTGTTTATTCCAAATTTCCTACTGAATATTCAAGGACAAAATAGTTATAATAAAATATGGAAAGTGGAACAGTGTAGCCATTTAGAAAGTAAAGAAACAAATTATTAAATTTCGTTAGCAAACAGAACAGACCCTGATTGGACTTGGCTTTTGCAGGAGTCATCAGATCTTGGTCTACTCGGTTTGCAAATGCATGAAAAAGTATTTGTAAGAAGAAAGGGTTAAGGGGTAATCAAAAAGAGGTGGAACTATGTTTGCTGTTGTTTTATTATATAAAATGGTACATGCATATAAAAACAGGTTATTTCGACCATCACAGAAATTAGAATTAGTACAATAGATCTACATAATGCCATAAGCAAACTGAGCAAACCCTGATCAGACAACTGCTACAGTCTACTTTTTTTGCCTCCAAAAGCCCCTTTGTCAGATATAGGATTAACTCTTAATTTCCTTCATATAAACGCGTTCACACATTTGCAGAGTAGACCCAGATCAGATAGCTCCTATAGGAGCTGTCTGATCAGGGTCTGCTCTGTTTACTAATGGAATTTCAAAGCTGTGTTTCTTTACTTTCTAAAATGGCTACAGTATTCCACCTTCCATATTTAACTATTTTGTCCATGAATAGTTAGTATATAGATATAGATAGTTGGAATAAACATAGAACAGGGAAAGGTTTAATCAGTACTAAATGCACTTTTCACTATTTCATGCAGTTGACATTTTGATAGTACATGTAGATTGTAGATTAGCAGTCATATAAGTGAAAGTATCGTTTCATGTTCTTTGTAAAATATTCAAAAGCTTTCTTTGCATTTACAGATGGCAGTGATTTTCAGTGAAGATGGCCTCAAAGACATAACTCCGCCCTGTGTTGCTCAGACCTTTGTCAACCATAATGCGACCCTGTACAAACTGTACAAAATCGGCAGCAAACAGTACATTTGTCAGCGCCCGTCCCTCAAGAACCTCTATGCAGGAGGTATGTTTCCCTCAATGTATTGATGGAAGGATCATACTCTGACACCGCTCCAGTAGAGAGACTTCCCCTGATGGCAAGGGACTTAATCTTCTTGACAAATCTCTTGAAAAAATTTCTTCTGTGCTTCGATTTTTAAGTAATTAATCAAAGATGATCTGTAATAATTTTCTGCTTTGGAAGAGAGGCATATAAGAATTTTATATGTTATTCTTTCACTGCCAGAATTTTGTATTTATGTAGGGAATTTCAATCTGGCTTCATAGTATTGTATCTTTGGTAGGTATGTCATTCAAAATTCTTAGATTCTTAGCAAGGTAAAATTCATAATGTGATATCAATGTGGTCTTTCTTTTAAATTGGTACAAGGGTTTGTAAAATTACTTTCATTTGTTTTCAATTCACAGAGGAGCTAATACTTTAGAGGCTGATATCTCATTTCTCTCAGTTTGCCAAAAATATTTATAAGTAGATTTTCAGTTTTGACAAAAGTCAAATGTCTTGTGTACATGTACATTCGTACAAGCCATCCTGTGAGTCATGTATTGGGAATATTTTATCTGATCACTTTATGCACACAATGTCTTCCATGTAAGTTTAACTAAGGAGATGGTTTTAAGTCAGGATGTGATCCTTCCATCAATTTTCTGAATGTAGAGTTTTTGTACTATTTTTCACTTTGCACTTATCTATGTCATTGACAATACTGTAAACCCCCCTCTAAACTGGAATCTTAGTAAGGAAGAATATAGGTCTTTTTAGGCAGTTGACTGTTAATGCAGAGCGAAAGTCATGCAGAAAGCTTGTGGGAGCTTTCTACATGACTATAACCCTGCAGTAAGCAGCCACCTGTCTCAAAGACCAGTATTGATACTAATTTGAAAGTCCAGTTTAGAGAGGTTGTTGTGTACATCGTTAAGTTGCACTGTACTGTAGCCATTTTTTCTAGGTACAGGTATAAATCTCAAGTATGCTTTTATATTTAAGGTGAGTATTTTTCTTATTTCATTGTTAACTATTATTACAAAAGATATCAATGATAAAATACCAAGAGAAGAATTGTGATGCATGCTAAATGTAAGTAATTGCTTTATATTTTCAATAACTTGCTTTATGGCAGACATCAAACGATAAAATTAAGCTTTGTCTCGTGGTCTAGGACCTTGAAACAATTAATTAAATTTAAAGAAGTTCTTCATTAGGAGATCAATTAGTTTCAACACTATATGCATGTCAGTGTTTCTTATGCTTTTTAGAGTAAGCGTGCTTTATATTTCTAAATATATGAGAATTTAATGTTAATGCTGCTTATCAAGGCTTTTGATGCCATATTCATGATGAATGCATAGACTGTTTCAAGCTTCTACAATATTTTGAAAATGATTTATTATATGTGTTGGTTTTTATTAACCCTTTCCTCCATAAATACACCTTTCTTCACCTCAGTAAAAGTCACTTTTTGAAACCATTGTGATAAATAGAGCATTTGCTCCATAGGAGGCTAGGAGCAAATGCTCTGTTTATCACAATGGTTTTGAAACTACACAATTTTAAATATTTCTCTTTTTGCTAGTAAATGCTACTTTTCGGTAGATTTATTCAAAGAGGTTGGATCTAAATATAGCCTATGAGGGAATGGGTTAAAAATTAATGAATGCTGTTTAGCACTTATCATGCTACGTGTGATCTGGCTGGCATTTGCCAACAGCTTTGATCCAGATGAGATGCCTAATATCTCAGTGACTCATCAATATCCAAGCTGTATGACACCCAGTCAGTACTTTCTATAAAGATTGAACAAATCAGGATTAGTAAAACTTTCAACAGATCAGATTTTGATGAGACATTAACTTTTGTCAGCATGATAAGGGTTAAGTATAATTATTACTACTGTATAAACATGTACCATGTATGTATTGTTTACTTACCTGCTCATATGTTTTCGTTACAGACCACCCAACCATATTTTTTGACACACACGACGTTTGTAAAAGTGACTCGTCCCATCACTTAACAGAGGTAAATTATGTGAAACGAGCCATTCTGCTAAGAGCTGTGTTTAGCTATTGTTAGCTGGCCATTTATTTCATGTCAGACAGGCTTTGAAATGCCCATATTCCAATGTTTGCATATAGATATATCTAATTTGGAAACAGGAGCATTTCAAAACCTATCAGAAAATTTTATATGAAAAAAATGGCTTTCTTCCTACGTATGGTGAATTTTCTTCCATTGACTCCGGTTGTAACTCAATAAATCTTAAGAATTGTGTACCAGTAATTATTGTTCCATGAGTTCCATGCTGTTTAACCCTATACTCAATAAATATTCATATTAAGAAATAATGACATTATGAGTATTGATTACCGGTAGTTGAATTTTTAATAGTGACATGATTGCATGAAAATGGGCGATAATAGAAACTGTAGAATCAGATCTATATTATTCCATAAGCAAACAGAGCAGACCCTGATTAGACAGCTCCTACAGGAGCCATCTGAGCTGGATCTACACTTTTTGCATAGGTATTAAAAAGCATATCTTTATAGTAAAGGGTTAATGGAGTGAACTTAGTTTCTCAAAAGAAAGCAAAATCTACACTAAATATCTGTAAACAACTGTCAGAATGGATAAATGCAAGGAAGTTCACCATACTTCAGTTGTTGTGATATCTCTTTTACAGCTGTAGATAAGTTAGGAATGTTTAATTTGACCTTTTCAATCAATTTTAAGATACTTGCAGGTTATTCATGTAGAGAGTACTAAACCTATAACTGGCTTTGGTATTTAAATACATTTAGAAAATAGGACACACTAGGATGACATTACCGTACGTTTCTGTTTGGTGTCTTAAAATCTTTGAAAAGGTCACTCTGGCATTTTGGATATATAATTCATCTTTCTGCCTTTTCTCATTACAGTTGGATTATGAGGAACTGGGAGCCTCACCACTGAAACCAGATCTTTCCAAATTAGACCATGTCAGTGAAGCCCTACGACAGAAACTCAACATCGACTTGTTCGGAGTTGACGTAATCATCGAATGTGATACTCAGCGATATGCAGTGATAGATATTAACGTCTTTCCAAGTAATTGTTTGATACTTGTTAAATTGTAAATGCTGAAATTACTGTTTAACGCTTTCCCTGTTCTATGTTTATTCCAAATTTCAATACCTACTGAATATATGTGGACAAAATAGTTATTAAATATGGAAGGTGGAACATTGTAGCCATTTTAGAAACTAAAGAAACAGATCTATCTATTCTATTAATAAACAGGGCAGACCCTATAGGAGCCATCTGATCTGGGTCTTCTCTGTTTGCAAATGCATGAAAACATGGTTATATGAGGGAAAGCGTTAAGCACATGTTTTTAGCTTACCTGACACAAAGTAGTGTAAATTGTTTCCTTATGACATTGTTTGTAGGGAGCATATAGTGTTGTATCTTACCTCCTACAAAATTCTTGTCATCCCATTGGTCAATAGAGGTCACGAGAAACCCCCATAGATTCCGTATGGGGGTACTAAAATCATTAAAAATCCTTATGATGGCTTTACAAGAGTTAATTCCCTTGCTTAACAGTTGGAATGCTTTTCTCTCATTTATCATAATCATTATTAGTTATGCAGTGCTTAGTGTCCCTAATATGGACTATACACTGCCAGCAAATATTTATATGGGACGAGGCGAAGTATTTACACGCATGTAAACATCATAGGCCTACGTGTATGTCTTGCCGTAGGGAAGCAAGGGAATTACCTCCCTTTAATAGAATTAAATAAAATATTTTGTATTTGCCTCAAATCTCGTTTATATATTTTCTTTTTTCTTTTTTATCATTGTAAAACTAATTAATGTTTATATTTCAATTCCAATTAAAGCATAAATTTTATGTATGCATATTTTAAAATTGTAGTGATAAATATAAAATATTATTATATTTCACAGAAAAAGTTCTAGATAATCTTGAGATGTCCAGCAAATACGATACTTCCAACACTTTTTTATAGTCCATTGGGATTCTCCACGTTGTGAATACTCATTAGAATCATCTAGAAAAGACAATTCTTATGAGTAGTCATAACATGTGTTTGAAAGACGTTGATTTTAGTAAATCAATATACAGTATCTCTCCTATCTAAAGCTCTGACATATGATTGTGATAATATGACATTATTAGATAACTGTCAAACAATACAGAGTTTATACTTTACTGCGATATTATAACTATTAAAGTGATTTGGTAAATGAATATGATAATAAGAAATGTCAACATTTCATGATTAACTGTGATGGAAGTACCGTACATGTATATAGGTTCTCTAGAGTCAGTGAAAGTGATTTTATTTTCTTCAAAAATTTGACAAAATTATACAGATTTTCCCATTCATAGTGGACAGATGGTTTTACCCATATTGAAACGTCTATTATTTGTTCTATTGTTTATTATTAAAGTTAAGTTTAAACAAACTTCAAACTGTTGTGTTATTGTTTATATAATAATTATTTATGCTTATCCTTACAGTTTTAAAATATGCATAAATATAATTTATGCTTTAATTGGAGTAAAATATAAACATTAATTAGTTTTACAATGTTAAGATTAAAAATAAAATATATAAACGAGATTTGAGGTAAATAAAGAATATTTACTTTAATTCTGTTAAAGGGAGGTAATTTATACCGGTCCTATTGTAATATCAAGTTTGCAATAGTTCATTCCCCTGTTTCTACACGTAACGCCATACATGTAGGCCTATGATGCAAACATGCGTGTAAATACTTGAAATTAAAGGTAGTCGGTAAGATAAATTCGTTATGCAGTGCTTAGTGTCCCTAATATGGACTATACACTGCCAGTAAATATTAATATGGGACGAGGCGAAGCCTCGTCCCATATTAATATTTGCTGGCAGTGTATAGTCCATATTAGGGACACTAAGCACTGCATAACTAATAGTACGTGTCCTCCTGTTCATATATTTATATGGTAAAACCCCTTTAAACTGGAATTTTAATGCAGAATAATTTGGTTCTTTTTAGGCAGGGTGCAAGGAGCTTTATGCATGGGTTTCAACCTGCATTAAGCTGCCACTTGTCTGAAAGACCAGAATTTATACTAAGTTTAACATTCAGTTTTAGAGAGGGTTTACTGTATATATATATGTATCCAAAATCCTCCGACACATTTGATCAGGTTTGTTTCAATCAATTACAGACGGTCATATCTTGATGTACAGATGTGCATTTCAAGAAAGAATTTTACAACTGTGATCAATTTTGACATAATTATGGTGGGGGGGTGGGGGGCATTTTCCATCTATATATATATATATGGCTATAGTGTAAACTTCAAAAATCTTCTTGTTTATCATCTTGTCATGATACCCGTGGTAACCAGGTGAGCGATGCAGGGCAATCATGACCCTCTTGTTTAAAAAAATATGGTTGCTTGGTAGCAGTTGTTTTTTAGCTAGTCTGTTTTTTAAAGAAAAAAATGCAAGCTATTATCGTTTCTAAGGCATCTGCATTGTCGCCGCCATAGTTGTCATTTGGAAACTTTAACATTTGCTATAACTTCTTTTCTTATAAAAAAAAAAAAATATGCAAAACTTATAAAACTTCACAAACATCAGTTTTTGTATCAAAAACAATCATTACTAAAACAACTGGACCAATTCTGAACAATTTCTGAAGAATTGGTCATTGTAAGTTCCTCATTGAATTCCATGTAGATTTCTATTTAACATGGGGACTGATGAAGTGGCAGGGCAAATTTCAGTATAAACTGGCATAATTGATTATTAGGTGACCCTTTGTTATAAACTGGCATAATTGATCATTAGGTGACCCGTTGTTATAAACTGGCATAATTAATCATTAGGTGACCCTTATATTCACTACTTTTCTTATACGGCTAATTCTGTTTTTCTCTGAACCAACTTGTCAGACTTTAATTTAATTTTCTTAGTTGATCCCTTACTGATATTGTTCATGTTGTACCCGTTGTGTAAAAGCCTTTATAGGATTCTACGACATATAGATACAGATATTGATTTGTTAAAAAAGATGGGCTCTAGGGTCAAGACTAATTTTCTTTTAAAATATATTGTTAAAAATGTTCAAAAATCTTCTTCTGAAAGCACAGACTGGATTTTAATAAATTTTGCATGAGTATTCCTTAACCCTTTCCCTGTTCTATATTTAGTCCAAATTTCAATACCTACTGAATATTCATGGACAAAACAGTTATAATGAAATATGGAAGGTTAAACATTGTAGCCATTTTAGAAAGCAAAGAAACAGATCTATCAAATTCTATTAGCAAACAGAGCAGACTCTGATCAGACGGCTCCTCTAGGAGCCGTCTGATCTGGGTCTACTCTGTTTGCAAATGCGTGAAAACACGTTTACATGAGGGAAAGGGTTAAGTGACCCTTTACCATATTGTTCAGGCCATTTTGATTCCTTACTAAAAAACAGTCACCAGGGTTGGGACTAATTTTCCGTATATTGCTTTGTTGAAAATGTTAAAAATGTCCTGAAACCAAGAGCTGGCTTTCAATATTGTTGAAGCTATTGTGATTCATTACAAAACCATGGTCAGAAGTAATTTTCCTTATATGGCCTAAGTGACAATCTTCTCCTGAAAACAATGGCCAGATTTCAATAAAATTTGGCAGGATTGTTCCGTAAGTGACCTCCTTACCAAAATTGTCCATTGCATTATTAGATCTAAAGTACAATATTTATATTTATAGGCTATGATGAGCTGGACAACTTCTTTGGTGACCTGCTTGATCACATGTTGTACCTAATGAACACCCAGCATGAGAAGCATTCCATCATCGGCCAGCCCCACAGTGGCGACCATGCCTTATTGAAACACTCTGGCCGCACCATGTCGCAGGAGTCAAACAGTGACCATGTCAGCTGCAAACGTTTAAAGACCCTAGACCAGACTCTTGACAAACAATGCACCTGTGATGAAATGAACAATACAATGGCTGTCGAAGGACACTGTATCGAAAGTCGCTATGAAGCAAATCAGGAAACTCTCATGACAGAGGAGCGTAGAAATAAGCGAAATTCCGGGGGGACCAGCTCACGACGAATTCGTGACGATTTCTCATAGTATTTGGTTGAGGACCATATTTGATGTTTTGTTGATATATATATATATATTACATATATTTTTACTGGAGATGTAATACATATACACTTCATGTAATAATTAAGTTATAGATATCTTCCAATATGAAGAAAATTGACAAGGAAAATTAATACACTATTTATAAACACTAAATAATCATTAACAATTAAAAATGAAAGTTCTAGAATCAGTCTTGTCTGTATAAAAATATTTCAATTGACAGTTATATAATAATAAGCATATTAATTATCTTAAATATTTATATCTGATAAAATCAACTTGAATGTATTTACCGTAATCTATTTCTAACAGTATGTAAACATACATCGCTATCTAAATTTCTTATATACAGGGTAATTAAAATTACAATGTAAATGATATAAGGCAAATATCACAGGAGAAAAAGACATTTGCAGAGACCATTTGAAAGACATCTAAGTCTGGGTGTTAACTCTTGACCTTATGAATATTTATACAAGAATTCATTACTTCATCAATATTTATTACCAAATTTAATTTTTTAAAATAGCCAATTAATAAAGGAGGTTTTGGTCATGGCAGAAACTTGAGAATAATATCTGTATTTTTTCAGAAGCAAACAGAGCAGATCAGAAGTTTTCTACAGGAGCCATGTGACCTGGGTCTGCTGTAAACAGAGTAGACCCAGATCAGACAGCTCCTGTAGAAGTCATGTTATCAGAGTCTGTTCTGTTTGCTTATGAAGTTACATAGATCTGATTCGACAGTCCAAACTTTTCTTTTTCCTATGCCATTATAACTATTTAACAAATTACCCATATCGGTGTTTAATATAGTCAAGATTTTATCACCTCAGTAATATTCATAGACAGAATCAATTAAATGGAAAATGGATTTTTTTCACCATGATAGAAATTGTTACATCTCATCAATAAAGTTCCATAAGCAAATAAGGCAGACCCTTCAGCAGTCTGGTCTGGGTCTACTCTGTTTGCAAAAGGTGTGAAAATCCATTTATATTAGTGAAAGGGGTAATATTCATACATATATTTCTTCTTACATGAATATTCATGGAGTAAAGGATTACATCATAGACTATAGATTCTGCAGAGTACATTTCAGGTTCTCAGATTTTTAACTATCACAATCTAACAATTATCACATTGTGGGAGAATTTATTATGACATTGTAGACACTGAACCAGATGAGACATCAAGTAAAATGCAGTCTTCAGAATCAGAAATCAGCCAGTCTTTAAAACAGGTGACAGCTTAATGCAGGGTGAAAGTCATGCTGAAAGCTCCCAAAAGATCTTTATGCATGATGTTCACCCTGCATTAAACAGCCACCTGCCTGAAAAGACTTAAATTCTTTAAAAAAGAAAAAAAGAGTTTAGATAGGTTTTACTGTATTTCATAAATGAAAGTACAGTAAAACCTCTATAACGACCACTAAATTATACCAAGTATTTTGTGTTAAAAGCAGGTGGCTGCTTAAAGCAAGGTGAAAGTAAAACAGAATGCTCCTATAGGAGCGTTCTGTTTTACTTTCACCTTGCTTTAAGCAGCCACCTGCTCTAAATACCAACTAATTAACACAATTTAGTGGTCGTTATAGAGAGGTTTTACTGTAACTCAAAGGGTAAAGTGTTTCTGTCCGTGGTTTGACTATTGTCGACTTATATTGTCAATTTTCTTCATAGATCTCTACTTATGCAATTTCAAGTCTCTTAATATCGTATGATCTGTCTAGCATAATTTGTATAGTTTTCATCACTGTTTATTTGTACTAAACCATGCAAACTGTTTGGATCCAGATGAGACGCCAACTCGGCATCTCTTCATAATCCAAACTGTTTGAAACTCTGACTGTAAGGGAAAGTAACTTTGAGAATTGCTGTCGATGACAATATTTGCTGGTAATGAATACTTCATGTGCTAGGAGTTGTTGGTATTTTTTATATTGGGAAGTGATACTATTTACTAGTTTTAAAATTGAGCTTGACAGATCATATGGTATTGTGAGTGTTTATTAATCTTGGCTATTTGAAGAATGACACAAATTATTATTACACAAATTTGACAAAACTCAGAAAATTCTACACCTAATTTCACCCCAGTATTTTAAGATATAATAGGTTCTGTGTGAAAACTACAATTTGGTGTACAGAAGTATTTCTTCATTTCACATTCCAAAGGTGTTCGACTTACGTTTGTGTCAGTTTGAGAATGTGCTTCTCATACATTTATTTTATTCCTTTACTTCATGAATATTCATGTAATATATAATAACATCATGAATAGTATTATTGTCACATGAACAGAGGAAATTTTGGCTATGGCAGAAACTGTAGAATCATGTCTATACTATTCCATAAGCAAACAGGAGACCCGTCAGACAGCTCATGCAGGATCCGTCTGATCTGGGTCTACGCTATTTTCAAAGTTGTTAAAATGCATATTTATGGAGTAAAGGGCTAACTTTTGAATACATGAAGGTACATGTCAAATACTAGTTGTTTTTTAAAACTTTTTGGAAGTTGTTAGTCATCATAGTAAAGAAAAATAATAAAATATCAAGAAGTAGATATACAATAACAGAAGTTATAGGTAATCTGAAAGAAAGGGGAGGGGCCTGCATCAGTATCCCTTTCCTTCATATAAACACCTTTTCACGCATCTGCAAACAAGAGTAGACCCAAATCAGACGACTCCTATAGGAGCTGTCTGATCAAGGTCTGCTCTGTTTGCTAATGGAATTTGATAGTTCTGTTTCTTTAGTTTTTAAAATGACTACAATAATTCAACTTACATATTTCATTATGACTATTTTGGCCATGAATATTCAGTAGGTATTGAAATTTGGAATAAATATAGAACAAGAAAAGTGGGATATTCAAATGATGCTGCCCCTTACCACTTTGCTAGGGACTAATTTGTGATAACCTATGGAAATGGCTTAGATCCAGATGAGATGTGGAATCTCATTAGGATCCAAACTGTTGACACTGTATTTTTGAAGAGAAATGAAAGTAAAATAAACGTTCAGCATTGCAGCATGCATTCAGTTTTTGCTGACAATTCCTTAGTGTGCAAAGAGTGGTTATCTTGAAACCATTTACCAATTTACTACTATTTTACAAACTTTGGCAAATAGTGCAGACCCACTGAAGGAGCAGTTTGATCAGGGTCTATACAATTGCTACTATGTCAGTCTAGTTATCAAAATGATACTAAGTTTAAACTATTCAGCTTTACAAACTGGTGGAAGATGGGAGGCTGGCTGGTCCTACAATTTAGGGTATTTAATTATTTAGATTTATAAACTGGTGGAGGAAGGGGGATATGTAGGGTAAATACAGTAGTGAGAACTACATTGTACTATGTTACATCACTGTAGTTACATTTTTAGCTCTTTGAATGAGGGAAATTTATACACTGTGAATTTGCAAACAGTGTAGACCAGAAGGAGCCCTCTAAGCAAGGTCTGCAGTTTGCCATTCAAAAGCCTCTAGCAAGCTCAAGTTTTTCATACTGAGTTGATTCTATATTTAACCATCAGTGTGAAAGGTTTAAGCTTGCCAGAGAATTTTGAATGACAAACAGTGCAGGCTCTAATCAGAGGGCTCCTCTAGGAGCCCTCTTATCTGGGTCTACATTGTTTGCAAATGAGTGTATGCACATCCTGGGTTGAAAGATAATAGGTTTAAATAGTGATGGACTATTCCACTCTGAAAATTGAAACGGGTTAAGAAATAGAGGTAAAACCTGAAGTATTCTTCAAGTAGCTAAGTGGCACTGTTTCTCTGAGGACTCTTATGTGTGTTTTTTCTACTGAAACTGCTGAATTGTATAGTTCTATTTTTATACTTGTATAGAATCACAACCAGTGTTTTGTGTAAATATGTACAGTTGTACATCGTCTGTTGCTGTATACCCTAATGAACTAGTGTAGTGTGAGCAGTATCAAGGGCAAATCACACTAGGACTTAACCCATTCCCTCATATTGACGCCTTTTGATGCCTCTGCAAAAGTCACCTGTTGAAACCATTGTGATAAATAGAGCATTTGCTCCTATAGGAGCAAATGCTCTATTTATCACAATGGTTTCAAACTACAAAATTATTAAAAAAATCTAGTAAATGCTCCTTTTCGGTAGATTTATTCAAAGTCGTTTGATCTAAAAATAGCCTATGAGGTAATGGGTTAATAGACCTAGATTAATCACTGAATTGGAATGGGAGGTTTGTTCAAGGTCTGCAAAATATGCAGTGGTAGTTAAATTTAATAAATAAATTATTGTTTGTGAAGAGTTACAAATACCATAATTTTCCTGGATATTTGGCCCGATAAATTTAGGCAAATACCGTTAGCATAGTCTCAGTTTTTACTTCCCTATTAGTTTAATTTAAGTCACGAGAAGCATGCAGAAATGATTTATTCAGCTAATATTTAGGATAAAGGGAGTAGTGCAGACTGTGAGCAGACATCACACTTCATTATGGTACCTGAGGTGCGTTCAATTAACAGTCACCAGTATAGTTTTATGCAACTATTCTCAAAATTTAAAACTGAAATGCTATGATAACCCTTTTAATCACGGCATTTTGGTCTTAAAATTTGCACACGGTTGTATAAAACTCTTAACGGTTACAGTTAAGTGAACACACCTTGATCTATATCTCCAGTGTTTGTAAATGTTGGAGTGCCCTTTGTCACTGTGTAAGCAGCTCTTGTAATTGAGCGATGCCCTGTGATCACAATAGTGGATGGATGTATTTTGTGAGAGAAATCGGTGTAATTGGTATTCTTATTGACAGTTTTAGATAGGGCTTTATCCTTAGCTGATACTAAAGTAAGACTTTGCGCAAATTCAAAGGGATGCTAATTCGACTGTTTATTCCTTTCAAGTAGTATATTAAACTAAGAACTTTCATATGCCATATTCAGTTTTCTTCATCTTTTCTCCATCTACAGGGAAAACATTTCTTCTTTATATTTCTTGTACACTCAATGATCTAAGTAAACGATATTGTCATTTTTGTGACAAATTTGGCAAAAGAATATAGCAATATGTCACATGAAATAAAATGTTGACAGGCAGCAAAGATATTTTTTATCTTTTTTCATTCTTTTTTTAGATAAGAAATGCTGTCATTAACTTGGTACATTTGTCTTTACATTAAATCAGTACTTGTTCATAAAAAAGCAATAATCTATTTACTTTTTGCTACATTCGCTTTTAAGCAGATTTTATTTGTGTTTTGTATGCTTTGTGTATGAAAGATGATCAGCTCAGAATCCTTGGAAACAATAAAGAACACAGCATCATGGCAAAAGGCACTAACCCTTTTTTCCATAAATATGCCTTTCTACACCTTTGCAAACAGAATAGACCCAGATGAGACGACTCCTATAGGAACCATCTGATCGTGGTCTGCTTCAGACATAATATAGATAAGATTCTACAGTTTCCGCCTTGGTAAAACATTCCTTTGTCCATGTGCTGTTGTAACAATTAATGTAATTGATATTCATGGTGTCATTATTTCTTTCATGAATATTCATCGAGTGAAGGGTTTAAGTGACATGTGTTTGCACTGATTTCCATTTGTGTCCTGGTTTCCGTTCTTGGTACCAGTAAATCATATTTTACCTTAAACCTTTCTCTGTTGAATATTCATGTAAGAAATAATAACAGCATGAATATTTATTAGCATAATATTTATAATGGCATATATACACAGGATGTTTTGGGATTGAGAGAAACTGTAGAGTCAGATCTATTATAATTTCGTAAGCAAACAGATCAGACCCTGATAAAGACGGCTCCATTTCGACAAATGTTTATCACATTATGACCAGTTTCACTGTACACCTGAGTATCATGATGGGACTGGCATTGCAGAAAGGAAAGCTTGAAGCTATTTCAAATATTGATCAAATCAACAGCTGATCAGGATCCAAGCAGTTTGTAATGTAGTCAGTAGTTAAAGTGGGTTGGGTTTTTTTAAAAAAAAATGGAACTGATCAGATATTTTAAATTGAAGGGGACTGAAGCTGGGATAGATTGCAATGTCTGTTATATCATATAACCATTTGAACAATTGGCTTTCACAACTTTTTTCCTAAAAAAATCCCTTCAACAGTTTTCCTTGTATAGATAAGTTTTTCATTCCTTCAAATTGCTCCTGGAAAATGTCTCGCATTCCTTATCCTATTGATCATTTGCAAAAAGAACTTGTTGCTTGTTTACCAAACTAAAATATCATGGTCATTCCTTGAGGTGAGTAGAGAAAACAGACAATCTGAATTTTAAATCTATATTAAGCACAATCTTTTTATACTGGTGAATTTTGTTTTGTACATGTATTTACGTGTTTGTATTGTTGAAGAATTTGAAATGTTAATTGCTTTGATGAGAGCCTAAATATGTTATCTTACATTCCACTTTGAATTCAGATGATGCTAGTTTGCTGCTTGCGTTTTAGCTTGTCTTTGTTTTGTCAAGAAAAAGGTTGAGGTTTTGTCATGGGCTTTGTTTTGTAAGGTGAATCACACACTCTTCATCATTGGCCACACTGACACTAAAGAACATGTCTCTTTTCATGCTATCCAATAGTTGTCTCCAAGAATTGTTTTCTTCAGTTCAAAAAATATTTTTTTCTGACTTTCCTCTTTAACCCTCTCCCTGTTTTATATTTGGTCAAAATTTCAATACCTATTGAATATTCATGGACAAAATAGTTACCATGTATAATGAAATATGGAAGGTGGAACATTGCAGCCATTTTAGAAAGTAAAGAAACAGATCTATCAAATTCCATTAGCAAACAGAGCAGACCCTGATCAGACGGGAGCCATCTGATATGGGTCTTCAATGTTTGCAAATGCGTGAAAAGGGGTTTATATGAAGGAAAGGGTTAAAAATACCATTAGTCAGCATGTCAAACAGTCTGGATCCTGTTTAAGATCTTTAAGATACATCTGGATCCAAACTGTTTCATTGGTAATTACAAATACACTTCTAGTGTGCAAAGAGATACTCCTGTCAATGATTTAGACAGAGTGAAAAACTTGGCAGTGTTGGCATTCTGTTTCAAGCGCTCTTTTGTTGTTGGTTTTTGTTGAATGCTTATACATGTTGAACAAGTGAATTTGTCTGACACGAAATTTCGTTAAGATTTACTGAGTTTTGCTGTTTTAAGATTTTACTATGCGAAATCTGTGAAATTAATGACAAATTTAAGCAGACTTAACACAGTCGGCTAGATTATTTGATCAGGATTCCTGCTGTTTCTACTTTAATGGACACAAACTTTGAATCAGGTATGAACTTTTCAATGAGAAAAAGTATTGTATGGCTTTGCAAACAGTGTAAACCAAGACATGGTGCTGTGTTGTGTTTACCTGTCTGTGCATAGTGACACAGAAACAGTCTAGGGACAGACCAGAGGGTTGCTATAGTAACCCTCTGATCAGGGTCCACACTGTTTGTTTTACAAATTATTTTCAAAGGTCATAATTGCAAAAACACCCCTACCAATAATTAGATTCTTTCCCGAATACATATTTGATCAATATACTTTTAAAGAAATACTAGAAAAACTTGGTTAAATAATCTGACAAACCCTGATTATAGGGCACATCTTTGAAATGGTGACTGACTTTGATCTACTCTGTTTGAAACAGCCTTATCAAGAAGATGCAGATGAAGGTTATTTAGTGCTATAACCCTTTACTCTATAGAGACATTTTTTGACACTTTTGCAAACAGTGTGGACACTGTAGGAGCTGTCAGATCAGAGTCTGCTCTGTTTGTTTGAATTTCTTTGATCTGATAACTTGTGATAAGCATATCTTAAATCTGATTCTGTACTGTCTGGCATAGCTATGCATTCTCTGGTTTTACAGTAAAACCTCGATTATTCGAATTTTCGGTATAGAAAAATTTAAACCCTTTTAGGCAGGTGGCTGCTTAATGCATGGTGAAAGTCATGCAGAAAGCTCCTAGAGGAGCTTTCTGCATGACTTTCACCATGCATTAAGCTGCCACCTGTCTTAAAGATTGATAATAATACGTATTTTAGTGTTCGGATAATCGAGGTTTTACTGTATATATAGTAAAACCCCTCTAAACCGGAATTCTAGTAAAGAAGAACTTTGATACTTTTAGCCTGGTGTCTGTTTAATGCAGGATGAAAGTCATGCAGAAAGCTCCTCTAGGAGCATCCTGCATTAAGCTGCCACCTGTCTCCATGACTGATATTTATACTAATTTTACTTCTGTTTTAACAGTATAAAATAATTAGTTGATTAATGCTCATAATGGGTGCAGTCTACCATGAATATTCATGGAGTAAAGGGTTAAATAATGCACAGTAATTTTTGCACTAATCTACTTGTGTACCTTTTCTGGTGGAAAGGCTTCTGGTATAACATGCAAAATGGCCCTGTGTGCATATTTGCATTTCTGATATAAAAGCGGAAGAATTCATGATAAGTAATCTCAAATTTTAGTTTAATAATGTACACCAATTTATTTGATTTTTAAAATCATTTTACGTGTTGATGGGAGTAATTGTTTGCATGTATGTCTGTTAACCCATTCCCTCATATTGACACCTCTGTAAAAGTCACTTTTTGAAATCATTGTGATAAATAGAGCCTTTTCTCCATAGAAGCAAAGTCTTTATTTATCACAATGGTCTTAAAATAACAATATTCTAAAAATTTACTTTTTTCTACAAAATGCTCCTTTTCAGTAGATTTATTCAAAGAAGTTGGGTCTAAAATAGCCTATGTGGGAATAGGTAATAAGAGTTTGTTTGACAGAAAAGGGATCATAGGGTGTCAACAAGGTATTTTCCTAAAACTGTTTTGAAAGGAATTTATGCCACCATTTCAGAAAAGAGGGAAATCTAGATTACCATGGCATATATGTCCCTGTGTCCATCAATTGATAACATGTAAAGTTACGCTAATGCAACCACCTAAAAGAGGTATAATTCTGGGTGCTAGATGCAGGTGGTAGCTTAATGTAGGACAAAAGCAATGCAGAAATCTCCTAGAGGAGCTTTCTGCATTACTTTTGTCCTGCATTAAGCAACCACCTACTTATAAAGGCACCCATGTTTATTCATTAAGTGGTCACATTAGCGGGGTTTTACTGTAACACTTTTGTGCTGTGAGCCACTACTCTAAAGGTATTTGACCTAGGGTAATGTTATAATTGATAGTTGATCTTAATGTTTACCTGGTATATGGTTATGATTTGCACTTTAACATTAATTATTTACCTCATAATGATGCCTTTAGATGCCTTTGCAAACAGGGTAGACCTAGATCAGATTGCTCCTGTAGGAGCTGTCTGACCAGGGTCTGTTCTGTCACTGATATCACTGATTCTGTAAATGTTACATGAATAATCATCAGGTAAAGCATTAAAGTTTCTGCTTTTGTCACAGGCCATACTGTAGCTTTAAAATGAAATAGAAGAGAGGCACTTGCTTCTTTTTGATTGGGAAGTAGGGTTTTTTAACAAACTACTAATCATATGGATAAGTCATGGTCCTTTTGAACCAGAAAGTGTGTGTGGGCAGGCTTTTATGTGTGTATGTATCCTTCAGTCCTTTCCTTGTTTTCTTTGACATATGCAATCATGTAAAAATGGCATTCTGTGTGTCCTAAAGTTCAAACTGCTTATTATGTGATGTGATGTATGTGTTTCCTCCTTCATATATCCTATTGAAATAAATGCACAAAAATCTGGGATCGAAAATGGATAAAAGGTCTTTTTTGTATGATTTTGGTCACTAAATGTCACATTTAGTAGAAAATTAATCTGGTAACTTGATGTAACACTTTACTCCATAAATAGACTTTTCTATGTCTTTGCAAACAGGGTAGACCCAGGAGCCAGCTGATCTGGATCTCTGCTCTGTTTGCTTATGATAAGATATGATTGTACAATGTGGAAAAAATCCTGTGTTCATAAACCAGTATAAGAAATAAACCAATTAATATTTATGATGTCATTATTTCTTAAATGAATATTCATAGAGTAAATGGTTATTTCAATTTTAGTTTTAGTTTTTAGGTGGTTGTTCCTTTTTTCTTTTTGATCCTGTAAGACACAGAAATTTCAAATACTTTTCATCTGGCTGAGATCCCATATGTCTTGGCATCTCATTGGCATGTAAATAACAGCAACAAAATAATAGACACATTGTTTACTTTTAACCCTTTCCCTCATATAAACACGTTTTTATACATTTGCAAACAGAGTAGACTCAGATCAGATTACTTGTATAGGAGCAGTCTAATCAGGGTCTGCTCTGTTTGCTAATATAATGTGATAGATATGTTTATTTACTTTCTAAAATGGTTACAATGTTCCACTTTCCTTATTTCATTATAATTATTTTGTCCATTAATATTCAGTAGGCATTGAAATTTGGAATAACCATAGAACAGGGAAAGGGTTAAACTCAGTTTTGAAATTCAGTTTTTACAGTTACCAATCATTATTATTAGATCTTACTATTTGTCATTACCTTCTATTAATGGAAGACTGGCCTAATATTACTGTGCTATTATGACCTGTAGCATTATTGTACATTTAAGCCTGTTATGGGAAAAGTTACTGCTAAGGATTTGAGTTAACCCTTTTCTTGTTCTGTATTTAGGCCAAATTTCAGTACCTACTGAATATTCATTAACAAAATAGTTATAAAGAAATATGGAAGGTGGTACATTGTAGACATTTTATAAAGTAAAGAAACATATCTATCAAATTTTATTAGCAAACAGAGCAGACCCTGATCAGACGGCTCCTCTAGGAGCCGTCTGATCTGGGTCTACTCAGTTTGCAAATGCATGAAAACACGTTTATATGAGGGAAAGGGTTAAACTGTATAGCATAATTATCCTGGTGTCCACACTTAGGCAAAGAGTGTAATCCCTAATCAAAATGTTCCTTCATAGGGGCTACACTACAGTAGAACCTGTCTTAAGTGACCTTTTATTGATAGGACACATGAATCTTAAAAAGCAGGTGCTTTCTGCATTACTTTTGACCTGCAATAAGCTACCACCTGGCGTACAGACCCTTATTCAGAACCACTCGTTAATGGTTGCTTAACCCTTTCCCTCATATAAACGTGTTTTCACGCATTTGCAATCAGAGTAGACCCAGATCAGACGGCTCCTATAGGAGCCGTCTGATCAGGGTCTGCTCTGTTTGCTAATGGAATTTGACAGATCTGTTTCTTTTCTTCCTAAAATGGCTAAAATGGTCCACCTTCCATATTTCATTATAGCTATTTTGTCCATGAATATTCAGTAGGTATTGAAATTTGTAATAAACATAGAACAGGGAAAGGGTTAAGACAGGTTCTACTGCATTTGCTTCACAGTGACAAATAATTTTCAGCCTTACAGACTGGTGGACAGGGGAGACTGGGTGCCCTAATATGTGTACTAGTACTTAACGTAAAAATTATGAAAGGTGAAGACAAGCCTACACATTAATTGCAGTATATGATCTGGTTCTACACTTGTATAATCAGATCTATATAATCTCATAAGCAAACAGAGCAGACCTTGATCAGACGGGGTCCTAAAGGAGCCGTCTGAACTGGGTCTACTGCATGAAAAGGCATTTATATGAAGGTAAGGGTTAAGACATGCACATCAATTAGGTGTTTGCTATGCCGAGGTTTTTGCTGTAAGTGTAACGTGCATTTTCTCATGACAGGCTCATTCCTTTTGCAATAAATGGGACTTGTGAATGGCTCATTAAAATTGATTGTTTGAAACAGTATGTCCTATATAGATTTGAAAAAAGGGGCTGTTGGAGATTTCCTAACAGTTTACATACAGATCAGTCATCATATTATCTGGGTTGTTACTCCTTAGCAGCATTAATATAAACCCGTTACCTGATAGAGACACCTTTTCAAATAGAGCAGACCCTGATCATACAGCTCCTACAGGAGACAGTGTCTGCTCTGTTTACTTATGGAGTCTATTTAGATCTGACTCCAGTTTCTGCTATAGCTGAAAATGCATATGCCATCATAAAAATTCATCTAATAATACTCATAATGTCATTATTTCTTACATAAATGTTTCATGAAGTAAAGGGTTAGGTACCCTGCCCCAATATAGCAACTGATCTAGATCTACACTGTCCAAGGATCTAGAACTACACTGTGCAAGGATCTAGATCTGCACTGTCCAAGTAACTATTTTCTGTGAACCAGTATTGTTACTTCATTTCCTCCTTTACAGTTGCTCTCACTCCCTTGTCCAATATCCAGTTTGCTAACTTTAATTATGGTGCAACACTTGTAATCCTGATCAGATGCCAACTTACTGTGTGTCTAATCTGGATCCTAACTGTATGCAAGTGTGTGTTTGATTTTGAAATGAGTTGGTTCTATCTCTCTGTCTGATATTGCAACACACATCTGATTTGGATCTAAACTATTTTCAACTTTCTATGTTGAACCAGAATCAGGGTTACATTATCTTCTGATTGGAGCTCTGTGTGTATTTGATTGGTTTACCTCATAGATACACCTTTTGACACCTTTGCAAACAGAGTAGACCCAGATCAGACAGCTCCTGCAGGAGCCATCTGATAGGGGTCTCCTCTGTTTGCCTATAGAATATCTTAAGATATGATTCTATACTGTTTTGCATTACTTAAAATATCTTAATATGATTTTATGCCATTTGGCATTTCTATGTATTCACTTGTTTTATAAAATAATTAGTTGATTAATGCTCATATTGTTTGTGTCTACTACGAATATCCATAGAGTAAAATGTTAACCCTTCTCTTGCTGACTTTTAAAATATATTTCTCCATCTTAACCGTGCCCTGTTGTATAATTACATATATCTTCACTGTGTACAAGTATTTCGCTGTGCAATCACTGCTGTGGAGTGCACTGGTTGCACAATCAACTTGTAAATAGTGCAGACCCTGATGAGACAGCTCCTGCAGGAGCTGTCTCATCTGGGTCTTCACTATTTACAGGTAGGTATATTTACGTGAATAGCAAGCGAAGGGTTAAAATGTTTTGCAAACCATGTTTTTGTTCAGAATCGAAGTTGTGTGCTTCTCTGTGTTGAATTTGACCTCAAACTGGATTACAATTTTGTTTATATTTTGTTGGACAGGTTATGATCAATATTCCGAATAAACATGCACAGTAGCAATACGGTTTGCAGGTTGAGCACTATTGTTTTTCATTTTTATGTATTGTTGCTTTATATGCTGGTGTTAGACTTGATGTGATACTATGACTTTTTATATTGGATCTTTTATACAGTAGGAAAATGATTTGCCTGTAACCATTTCAAGTTGATGAAATAGAAGTTGATTTACCTCAAATGTTGTCTTGCTTTGTATATAAATCTTTACCCATTTACTTATGAATATTTATGCCCAACTCTACCCATAGTGAATATTAATTAACCATTTCTTTCATATAAACATATTTAAATAAATTTGCAAACAGAGTAGACCCAGATCAGACAGCTCCTATGGGAGTGTCTGAGCAGGATCTGCTCTGTTTGCTAATGGAATTTAAAAGATCAGTTTCTTAACTATCTAAAATGACTACAATTATCAACCTTCCATGTATCATTGTACATGTACATGTAGTTATTTTATCCATGAATATTCAGTAGGTATTGAAATTTGGAATAAACATAAAACAGAGAAAGGGTTAATTTAATTCTTATATTAAATGTATAATATACATGTAAGGACATTATTGTCAAAGAGAACAGTAGACAATCAGATCAGTAACATATAACAGAGGTCCAGATAAGATGCTTAAATCAAGAATAAACTCCTTTATTTCTCCACCAAACCCTATGTTGTGACCACATAGGGTTTGATTGAGAAATGACGGATTGAGTATCTGAGTACGCACATTTATCTGTTGCTCTGCTGTAGGAGCTGTATGATATGGCTCTACTCTACTTGCAAAGGGTTAAACGTTTAGATTATCAAGTAAAGATGCATGCAAGTTAATAACCATTCAATGCTGAATTTTTAGAGAGTATATGCATGTAGCCTATCAGTGTTTAACCCATTCCCTCATATGCTATTTTTAGACCCAACCTATTTGAATAAATCTTCCGAAAAGGAGCTTTAACTATAGAGAAGTAAAATTTAGAAATGTGCAGTTCAGAAACCATTGTGATAAATAGAGCATTTGCTCCTATGGAGCAAATGCTCTATTTATCACAATGGTTTCAAAAAGTGACTTTTACAGAGGTGTCAAAAGGTGTCAGTATGAGGGAATGGGTTAACCCTTACAATGCTGAATTTTCAAATGGACTATTCCAAAATTCAAACAGGTCAAGCTTATGGTGAATATTTAAGGATTTTCATAAGAAAAGTGTAACATGACAAAGAGAGCCCTCTCATCTGGGTCTACACTGTTCGTAAAGGACATTAGTAATCCTTGTCCTGCAGTGTAATGGTTAATCATAGAGTCTGCTCAGTAAGAAAAGCTTTAAGTTGCAAGTGGATTTTGACTGATAAACAATGCAGACCCTGATCAGAGGGATCCTCAAGGGGCCCACTGATCTTGGTCAATAGTGTTTGCAAATGGCAGTGCATATGTGTCCCGTATTCAAAAGGTAAACAAAAAAATTGCTTGCAACCAGCTTGCAAAGAGTTAATACAAAAAAAGTAAGAACACCTTTTGAGACATGTCTGCTCAAATTTCTGTCTGCTTACAAAATACAAAAGTACCATTTGGATGTAAGACACTCAAATTTCTGTCTGCTTACAAAATACAAATACAAAAGTACCATCTTGGTGTAAGACATTGAAATTCTCCCTAATGTGCTCCAGCTTGAGCCCTGAATTGTTTGCTGATGTCGACACTGATAACACTAGTAGCATTCTAAAGGTTCAGGTGATAGAACATCATTTAATCTCGGTGTCATGGTGGATCTTTTATCAACTCTGTAAACCATGCAAACCAAATCAGTGAACTTTTAACCCTTTCCCTGTTCTATATTCATTCCAAATTTCAATACCTACTGAATATTCATGGACAAAATCGTTGTAATGAAATATGGAAGGTAGAACATTGTAGCCGTTTTAGAAAGTAAAGAAACAGATCTATCAAATTACATTAGCAAACAGAGCAGACCCTGATCAGATGGCCTATAGGAACTGCCTGATCTGGGTCTTCCCTGTTTGCAAATGCATGAAAAGGAAAGGGTTAACAAAGTGAAATGCACTGTCTTTTCAAATGCAATTTTGTAATTGTCTGCATAAGTCGGTTTACTGAGGCACATTAAGAAGGCTTCACTTTGGAAATTTCAATGTTAAGACCGATAAGTAAAATAAATCGGAACTATGGGCAAAGCGTGATCAATGTCTGTTGCTAGATTCTTTATTTATTCCCAAGACTTGTACAAATTGCAAGCCAGACAAGAAAAAAAGGGGGGGGGGGGGTCTGCTGTGATTTATAGCTTGTCTGGTTAAGTTTTCAAGAATTCGTTCTAGAAATAGTCTGCTAAGGTGCTGATGTACTTGTCATGGAGCTAAAACAAAAGAAAAATACAGTTAAACCCCTCTAAACCAGACGCCCAATTTAGTATATATATATACATCAGTCTTGGAGACAAGTGGCAGCTTAATGCAGGATGGAAATAATGCAGAAAACTCCTGTAGAAGCTTTCTGCATGACTTTCACCCTGCATTAAGCAGCCACCTTCCTAAAAGTATCTACTTGTATATTCTTCTCTACTAGAATTCCGGTTTGGAGGGTTTACTGCATGTACTTGTACATTAATGCTTTACTTGATTAATATTCATGCAAGACTCCACTCATTGTTTTGTCATCTGATTTAACAGAGTGACATTCAGGAATCACAGCTCCGTTGTTTGTTCATCTGTCTGTCCACTTGTCAAGTTTTTTTGTCACACTTCTGCCAGCCGCAGATAGCGTGTTCTTCAAATGAAATATAAAAAAAGAGGAAATTTAATGCTATAACATAGAACAGAATTATATGTGTAATGTAAAAAGCAAACTGATCGGACAGCTCTTCGTCTTCTCTGTTTGCAAAAGCCTCTAAAAAGGTCAGTTTACTAGTTACACCTCTGCAGAGTAGACCCAGATCAGACAGCATCTGCAGGAGTTGTCTTATCAGGGTCTATTCTCTTTGCATATGAGATAATGTATACATTTGTATGTAGATCTAATTATGTCCCCCAAACGAAGTGGGGGGACCTATTGTATTTACTCCGTTTCTTATTATTCTATCTTCTGATCCTTGCTCTTCTTATTCTTTTTCTGCTGTGAACTTGCCCGACTTGTTTCTTAGTATGTAATAGTTTGATCCTAATGAAACTTCACAGGAATATTGCTGGTTATGTGCAGATGTGCAAACTTTTGGTTTTTATATACCCTCCTAATAAAGGTGGTCGTATATTTGTGTGGCCCTGTCCGTCCGTTCGTTGGTCCATCAACATTTTGTTTGTCTGCCGTTTTCTCAGAAAACTATTTGACGGATATTAATGAAACTTTACACATGTTTAATGCATCAAGATCTGAAGCTGAGTCGATTCTGAGGTTCATTTGATTTGTTGTTTCAGAGTTCTGGCCCTTGCACTTAAAAAAATAATGCAAATATATGCAAATATGAGGATGGCCGTAACTTTTTCATTTTAAACATTTTCTTCTTTTTTTTTACATGATATTACCTTAATATGGATTTTCACATATATTGCCTGTTTTTTGATATGTCATTTTATTTTAAAGTTATTGCCCTTTAACTTTGTGTGTTTGTTGCTTTGTTTGTCAGTCAACTTTTAGTATGTCTGTTGTTTTCTGGGAAAACTTTTAAAAGGATATTAATGAAACTTCACACAAATGTTTTCTGCAACAAAATCTGAAGCTTAGTTGATTTTGAGGTTCATTCAATACATGTATGTCGTTACAGAGTTATGGCCCATGCACTTTACGAAAATCTGCAATATGACGATGGCCATAACTTTTTTATTTAATAAGATATTCACTTCAATTTTTTTATATATAATATCACTTTAAATATCACAAATTAGAAAATGTCAAAAATTATAAGGCATATTGAATCGGAGAAAGTTTGCAAGTGGGCTTATCATGTACCTACGCGGTACTCTTGTTAAAATGTTGCCTTGGTAACAGAATGGGGGTCTCTGATTGGTCGAAAGTTAGATATTGTTTGATTTTGCTGAAAATTTGTATGATGGGATAATTTGGAACCCTAAACTCATTCGTATATGTTTCGAAAAAGTTGGTTACCACAGAAACGAAGTTTAGGCCTCTGACTTGTCAAAATTTAGATAATGGATTTTGCTGAAAATTGGTTAGTATGGGTATATAGGTACTCCGAACTTAATGGCAGATGTTTCAAAAGTGATGGTTGCCATGGTAATCCACTGATGGCCTGTGATTGGTGAATATTTACATATTTTGCTCATCAATACATGTTGTCCGTTATATTTGGGGGACATTCTGTAATGGATTCTGTTAGAATTAAATCTTGTTCTAAATGTTTTTGCCATGAACGAAATTTCCTGAGTTCTCATGTCATTATAAAATATCATCTAATTAATATTCATAATGTCATTAATTCATACTTGATTAATCAGTAAGTGAATGGTTAAGTGAAAATTGCCCCATGAAATTTTTCACACGTTCACAGAGTTACATTATTATCATTGGGCGTAACTGAAGAATAATATATATATAATTTCATAAGCTGAAACAGAGCAGACCTTGATCAGATGGCTGCTATAGTCCTAAGCTGTCTGGTCTGGATCTATTATGTTGGCATTGGCATATCAGGTCACATACCATGTGCAGCTATATTCTCTACAAAATTACGTGCTATCTAATTCCATACTTCTTCTTGAAAATGTTATCACGAATTTGATCAAAGAATTATTTATTATAACAGCTAATCACGTATATGCGTGTGTAAATTTCACAAACATGTTAAAATAACGGAGACTTGGTATACCGAGAACTTGGGATAATAAACCTTGTCCCGAGATATAGTTAGCAAGATGGCGTCGTCTCTGTCAGGTATGTTTGTTTTTGGTTTTGTGGCCTATATTACCAATCAGATATATTTCACCTAGCTGATACAGTACTTTGGGCGTTCAAGTGATTGGTTATTAGAGACTGAATTACAACTGGAAGATTATTTACTTCACCGAAGCAGTTAATCCTAAATCTTCTGCATGTAAGACGTCAACCACATTGGTGTTCTTGTCAACGCTTGTTTAACTGAGCACTCTGTCGGCTACATCTATGTAGTGATCGGCCTATGTAAGGCATAATATGAAATAGGCACAGCCTATAAGCGAGCACAGCTGCCAAACGCATTCAACTAAATAAAATGAAAGCATATGGTGAATTTGATTATTTATACACCAGATTCTAAAAGTAACAGAACAATAAACCAATACAGTACACCTTGATAAAAGTTGAAAGCACAACAAGAAAACAAATCTTAACTTAAACCATCAATCTCTTACTTTTCGTTAAAGAGGAAGTCCCTACAATGATCGTATATTTTCAATAATATCATAAAACTTGGTATCTGTTATAATAATGCTCAATCATTATTATGAAGGTTCCTAATTTGAACTTATATCGAAAAATGTCCCTGTGATACAAATAAACCGATTTCATCAATACTGATAGTTTTTGTTCTACAACACAATATTATCGACCTTTTCCGTTAAATTCTTCCGCATTGTGCCAATGATCACCCGATCCTTTCATTGTTTTCGTAATAGCTTTCTCGGAAGTGGCCGGAGAATCGCGAAAAGGGCGAACAGTTACGAAACTAAAACACAAACCGAATAAAACTGAAACATCGGGGAGTAAAACCGGGATCGCCGATATGAAACACTTGGATGTTTTGTCATTATAAACGGTAATTGGATGGGGCTTTTTGTGATATACTACTTTTCAGCATATATATAAACAAATGACTTTTGTATATTTCAAGTGTTTATGAAACACGTCAAATGTAGGGACACCCCCTTTAATACATATCCAAGTCATAAAGTGGTTGATAGATCTACTTTTGGTCCAAGACTGTGACATCTTATTGGCTGATGTTTGTGTTTCAGACTTATATAAGTGACTGTCCGGCTGCAATTTATTTAATGTATGTTTAATTGTTTAGCGACAATCATGTCACCCACCATACTATGTTGATTTAAAAAAAAATGGCTTTAACTGAACCTTGGCAATAAGTCAACTTCACAAAGTACTGTAATATTAATGTGAAATAAAAGTGTATTCAATTTCTTATAAAAAAAATACTACAGTTAGTAATAAAATGTATATATATTAGCAATATATATGTGTTAAATATTGTAATATAATGTGAAATAGTTGTGTATCATGGTTAGCGACGATCAAGTCATCCACCAATTTTTTACAAGTTGAATGTTGTAATATATCTGTGAAATAGAACTTTGTGTATTGGTTAGCGACGATCATGTCACCCCCAATTTTTACAAGTAAAATAAGAAACTCATAATGCTGCACTTTGATGTTTAAATTATTGACATAGTCTAAATCACAAGACAGTAGATTAGTGATATTAACCCTTTCCTTCATTGCCAGAAGGGCATTACATGTATAATGTAATACTGCTTCAAGCAAGCTGAAATTAAGGTTTGGTAATGCTTAAAGCAAGATGACAAGAAACCAGAAAGCTCAAGGAGCTTTCTGCGTTACTTTCATCATGATTTAAGCTGCCATCAGATCTGTATTCACCATCATCAGTAAATATTAATTGTAAAAAATATAGTAAAGGTGTCATATGGTTTTAAATATGCAGAGGATTGGTTAAAATGGCAAGACAAGCTGTGTGTTAGTTGTGGTATATGTACACCAGGTACATTTAGGTGCATTGAGATAGAAACATGCAGAAAACAGAAGATATTGATAGAGCTGTTGTGTTAGTAACCTAAATGACAATTGATGCTAATGATGGTGATGATAGACTTTGAAGTTACTGGATAGGTCAATAGGATAAGGACAATACTGTGTGCATGCATTTATAAACATGTATTTATTAAAACATACAACATAATGTTTAGCTATTTCCTATTTAGCATGGAGGAAAGGGTTAAACATTTGAACTATGTGTTTCACATGCATACAGTATATCATAGGGGTAGTTAAAAGCTATTTTCGTTTGAAATCCCATGAATCAGAATCATTTTCATCATTAAAATTGTAATTAATAGCATCAACAGCAGCAACATCTTGCAGCGAAGAAGGACAACTTAAGTCATTCTGAACTGTCTTGCAAACAATGGAAAACCACTTGTAGTTAGCCAGTGATCAGGATGAACTCCATCATCCATATATGAACATAACTTCATATATAAGTAGATTTTCTACATTTTGTAGAATTTGGGGCATGCCTCCCTCGTTTTTTTTTTGTGCTTCTTTTCTGGATGCCTCTATCCAATCTGATTGTTGGTAGATTGTGCTGAGTGTTTATGTGTGCTATTTTTGTATTTATATGTCTTATGTCTTCTTCTAAAGATTTTTGTTTAGTGTGTAATATTTCAGTGTCGGGGAATTGGCTTGAATGAAATTTGCTGTGCTTGTTTTTGAATTTTGTCTATTTCTGAAGTGATGCTGGTGGTATGCTCCCAACCTTTAAAGTTGTGATGTCTGTGTTAAATGATGTTGCTAAGCCTTCAAGTTGTTCAATAATGTTAAATTAACTTTCTGTGTAGAGTGATTGTAATTAGAGAATATGTCTTCAAGGCTGTAGATCTATGTCTGGGATGTTAGATGTGGTTGTATGTGAGACAGACAGACAGAATGATTTTTGTAAACCAGTAGGCCTATTTAAAGAAGTCAGACAGACAGGCTGATTTATGTAAAACAGTATCCATTTAAAGAAGGACAGAAAGACTACGAAACTTACTAAATTAAACAGTACACTGACAGACAGACCTGCAGACAGACAGACTATTCGGATAGAGTATTCGGAAAGAACAAGTCAGATTTCACAAACAATTCTACGTTGCCGTAGACCTAGTTCTTTATAAAATCTCAGTGATATACATTCGTTTGCATGTTTCACTCGCATATTTATTCAAGCAATCGGCATTTGTTTAAGTAGGTCAAATTTACGAAAACCGCTTACACCGTCGAAAACACCCTACACCGGGATAAATATCTAGATGTAGATCTTATTCAAATAATGTGATGTTTTGTATTGAGAACTGATTCAAATGAAAAAAAAATCAATGTCTAAATTACTCACATACAAAGTTATTGACAGTAGGAACCGGAAGAGTAACACAGCTGAGCCTTGTATGTAAACAAAATGCACTGCAGACGACCACATCATGTGACCACAACTACGTCACTTACAAGTTGTGGATAAATACGTCATCATACACTCGGCCTTTACCGCTAACTGGATGTCGGACGGAGATGTTTACCGAACGGAAAACATTAATTTTCTGGCAAAAAAAACAGCGATTAAAATAGTTAAATCTAATCTATACCGAAACGAAATGCAATTTTCAATGTAGTAAGTTTTAGAATATCGATTTTCTTCGTAAACAAACGTTGTTGCGATTTGTGTGGACTGTCGGGTATTCAATCGTAACTACTCGTCATATTCCGTAAGAGTTAGTAATATAGGAATCACTCGGAACACACCAGTTATTTCCCTCCATGAATCACTCGGAACACACCGGTTATTTCCCTCCATGGTCAAAACCGGAAGTAAACATCAGCAGATCCGATTCCAGGTTAACAATATACAGCCTACAAAACCAAAATTATATCCTACGCGTTACCATAGAGCTCACTTCGTTCGCAAGAATGGCCTTCGGCCATTCTTGCGAGCTGTGCTCGCTATCAAACAGCCTTGCTGTTGGGTTAATATTAACCTTTAAGCAACATGGTTAGAGGGTCGGGCTATAGAGGTCCGGGGTTCGAATCCCGGTAGAGGCCAGTAACTTTTCCTCCCTTTCATCTACATTGTGCGTCGTCTCAGTGGGTGTTTGTGGTTTCGTCAAACTACCGGTTCGTCAAACTGATTCTTCTTCTTCTATAATGGCTAGCATTCAAAAAATGAATATTGTGGCCATGCATGGATGTTAAAAAGGTGTAACATGCACACCGAGTGACCAAGCAACAACAAACCCTGTCGGTGCAAAGCTTAAGCTCACATCAAGAGATGTTTGTTGCGCTATATATACACCTCCACTTCCCAAGATACAATGATCTGGTTAGCTTCATTTGCATAACCAACGTTCTACGAACGTTACAAAGGAAAGAAATGCCAGTAGTCTTAAGCTACTCGGTCCACTTTAGAACTACATGTACAGGCATGTGCTAGTGAAGGTGCAACCTAAAAACCTAAGAAAAGACTTCAAAGCTAGTCCACAATATATATAGGTTTTGTTGTGCAGAAAAAGCAGAGTGTTAGTGATTGTTAAAAGTAAAAGAATATCTGTAAGCCTATGCCCTATGGTCCGGTCCATGTAGCCAGTGCTGACCTGAACACGTCTACAGTGTCAGCACTGACTATATGTTGTGGAAGAGAGTTCCACACCAGGACTGTACGAGGAAAAAATGAGTACTTAAAAAAGGTGTCATTTGAAGGTTCAAATAAGTGATAGGCCTGCTGATGAAAGTGTCTGGAATGCCTAGTGTAAGGCTGTAGATAGGTATTCATATTGATATCTACGTGGCAGTTGACAATCTTATAGAAAAAGAGGAGTCTGTTGTTGTGTCGTCTGGTTTCTAGCAATGTCCAGCGTAGTGTGCTAAGGATGTGTGTCATGGAACCGGGTGCTTTTGCATAGTCGTTCATCATGAATCGGGCAGCTCTCTTCTGCACATCCTCAATCTTGTCCACATCCTTTCTGAGGTGTGGGTCCCAAGCAGAAGAGGAATACTCCAAAGTGGGACGAACAAGAGATTGGTAATCATTGGTATGCAGCAGCCTTGGTCTCTTGTCGGGCCGAATGCAGGTTACGCTTGCGAAAACCAAGTGTCTGGCTGGCCCGATTCGTGACTTTGTTAATATGTGATGTCCAAGCGAGATCAGAAGTTATCTCAATGCCAAGGTATGTGGCCTGTTTAACTGTCTGTAGAGGTTTGCTGTACAGTGTGTATTGAGTGTTATTTATCTTTTTTGAGCGACCAGAGATGTGCATGATGTGGCATTTCTCAATGTTGAAGGACATCCTCCATTTCTACTCCCATTCCCCCAGGCTGTCCAAATCTGCCTGCAGACCAACTGTGTCCGCCACAGAGTTTATAACTCTGTAAATTACACAGTCATCCGCAAATAAGGGGCAACTGGATTGTACAGCGGAGGGGAGGTCATTAATATAGAGTAGAAACAGAAGAGGTCCCAGAACAGAGCCCTGTGGTACACCGGACAGAACGGGAGCCCTATCTGATGTGCTGCCATCCACAACCACCTGCTGCTGCCTGTGACCCGTTTCATCATGACCAAGGAATGCACAGATCCAATCAAGGGTTTTGCCCCTTACCCCATACTGAGATATTTTGTGCAGGAGCCTACCGTGATGAACAACGTCGAAAGCTTTACTGAAGTCCATGACTGCAACATCTACTTGGTTCTTTTGTGTGGCCCTAGCAAGGTCATGGATAAAACAAACCAGCTGGGTTTCACATGAACGTCGAGCACGAAACCCATGCTGGTTGTCAACCAAAATGTTGTACTTGTCTAAATGATCAAGGAAGTTGATTTTATATTGTAGGCAAAAAGTGGTTTCGTCAAACTGATATTTATATAGTGGTTAGTGCTATATTAGGGGTATTGTTCCACTGCGGATGGTTTGTAGCGCATTGATCAAACTGTTAAAGTTGAAATATGAAAGTATGTAATGGACTGAGTTCATAATCTATATCATATGAACGAAGATAAACTATTTTTAGTGCCAACTACAAGCCTGGTTAAACTTTAAATCACTAATTCATGCAGGATCGGTGCAAATTTGTATGATCTAAATCAGTGAAATGTTCAACTATTTTCGATCAAACACAGTCATCAATATCAAATGTGTCATAAACACATCAATTGCATTCAGTTATGAACTTAGTTACTGTAATTAACAAAACCTCCGCTATTATACTATATAATTGCCAGTTTGACGAAACCACTACCCATTTTGTTCATAAAGTCCAGTTTGTTGAATCGGTAGTTTGACCAAACCCCCATAATCTGTCTCAGTCACACTTGACTATTATGCAACGGGTGTTGCTAAGTTAAGAAAAGAAAAATTGAAATGATAGACAGAAGAGCTTAGATAGATCTATGAAAGGTAGGAAATAAGATTAAAGTGTGCCCAGCAACATTTTCGTCTCTTCAAACCAGACCTCTCCGTTTACAGCGGTAGCGGCCAGCACAGCAATGGGAATCTGTAGTGAGTACTTATTCAGTTATTGCTAGACCCCAACATGCAGATTAGAAAGAGAGGTGGGAAAGACCCTGTTTGAAGGATACCAAGTCTGGGGCTTCTGCAACCTCAGAAGGCAGGTTTTTCCATAGTTATATTGACCTGGGGAAGAATGATCGTGATTATACATGTACTCTAGAAGAGTTCAGCGATTACTACAGATGATGATGATGAATATTTGAAGCATTAAGTAGATGTAGACGGCTGTCGAAATTTCCTGGAGTGAGTGGATCTGGTATGTCCCTGAACTGGGTTTAGGTACTGTCTAGTCTCATCAATGAGCTGTAAGAAAGATAGCATGCTATTTTTGTGATGGTTGGCGTCTTATAGTCCCATGGCAATACATCAAATACGGGGTGGAAATTGTTAATTCTGGTCATATTGGATCTAATTTTCAATGTAAATTTACACTTTTGTGGTAATTACATCATTGAAACAACAACTGACCTCAGATACGCTCATAAATCCACACTGCAACCAACACTGTTATTGTCACGCTATGAGAGTGTATACACATAAGTGCATTATAGTGGTTACTGTAAGCGCTACGAGGAAAAGGATTAAGTGGATTAAAAGCAACCAAACAATAACTGACTTCGGAAGTTTTCTGGCCAGGTACATGTACATACATTTAATACATATTTATACTATTATGTCGTATTTTGGAAGAAAATCCAACCCGACAGGAATCATTGGTGTGTACTGAGGAATGTCCTAACCTAAATCAGTTTTAATGCCTGTTTACTCTGCTGGGATATCGTTAAAACCGAAAGTAGCTCGATATCACCATTTAGAGTACAAATTTTTTAACAAGATACTGTCTATTAAACCTGAATGTGAACGAGATCATTGGCTATCTTATACATCAAAGACAGCTGGGCTTTGGACCGTCGGGACTCTTTTCTAAAAATAGATTGTTTTTCAGTAGTATTTTTCCGTTTCCGGACGATAACTTTAGTTCTGTATACTCAATCTTCATGAAACTCCACATGTGCATTGATATCAGTGAGGGCAGGAACCCTATTGAATATGGGCTTTGCCCGGCCAAGGTCAAGCTCATTTGTTTTCTAAAAATAGATTGTTTTTCTGTAGAATTTCCCGTTTCTGGACTATAACTTTAGTTCTGTATGTCTGATCTTCATGAAACTTCACATGTGCATTGATATCAATGAAGGCAGGAACCCTTTTGAATATGGGCTTTGCCCGACCAAGGTCAAGGTCGTTTTTTCTAAAAATAGATTTTTTTCTGTAGAATTTTCCCATTTCCAGACGATAACTTAAGTTTTGTATGTCGGATCTTCATGAAACTTCAAATGTGCATTGATATCAATGAGGGCAGGAACCCTATTGAATATGGTCTTTGCCTGACCAAGGTCAAGCTCACTTTTCCAAAAAATATATTGCTTTTCTGTAGAATTTTTCCGTTCCAGACGATAACTTTAGTTAGAGGTATATCCAATCTTCACAAAACTTTACATGTGCATTGATATCGATGAGGGTAGGAACCCTATTGAATATGGGCTTTGCCCAACCAAGGTTAAGGTCACTTTTCCTTAAAATTGATCGTTTTTCCGTAACATTTTTTTCGTTTAGGGACTTAATATATAGATTAAACGTAATTTTTTTTTATTAATTTCCGTGAAGTATTGCCACCTGATATGGAGTAATGGCCTTTCAACTGAATACATTTGACGGGCGTATTTTGTTAAATTTTGGCACTCTTGTTTTCTGTTCTGTTCATTGACGAACATTCTCATATGACGTTTGCATGACTCACGAAATTCGCTGCATAGTGCCAAATTCCGGTGTCTGCAGAGTGTGCCCAGAAAAGCCTACTTTGATGCCACCACTGATTTGATTTCAAGACAGATAAGTGTATTTCCATCAAAGAAGTGTAGTTCAAAGATTTTAAATAATCTTACTTTGAGTAAGTCCTAAAATACACCTTGTAGAACACCAGTGACAGAATTAAATGAACGTCCCTCGTATATGTGCCCTGTTTTACATTATATGTTGCTAAGTAACTAGATTGTGAAAGTTCAGTAAGCATAATACATGGTTACTGGTAAATAAGTTTACAGCATAGCAACCATATTTAGTTTTCAACACATTCTGACAGAAGGTTTCACATACATACATATTACATACTCTCTCAAACTGCTAGTATTGTTGTTTTCTGATTTATACCGGGTATACTTGTAAGATTTCCCAAGATATAAACCCTTTGCCTGCTATAAAAATGTTGTATTTGTAATCTCCTGTCTGTTACAATTTTAACTTTCTTTTGGTCCATTCAAGCTTTTGGGAAACTAATTCAAATTACTGACAGTGTCAAGCGGCTTGACTCCTGAAGAGATGTAACTCTGAGATGTAGAGTTACTTCACATCTGATCTAGATCCAAAATGCTTAGAAATGCCAAGTAGGTTGCGCTTAGCAGGCAAAGGGTTAAATTTTAGAAAATGTCAGTTTTCTTATCTAACCATATATTTTTTTGCAGATATGTCCTTTTGGATAAAGTTCTTTAAAGAAGCTGGGATTCCAGCTGGTGATGCTGCCAATTACGCTGTGACATTTTCAGACAATCGGATTACAAGGAATATGCTGAATGATCTGACCAAAGAATATCTCAGTGATATGGGCATTAGCATTCTTGGCGATGTGATCTCAATACTTAAACATGCCAAGACTGTATACAGTCAGGTAATTTTCCAGAGAATGTTTAAATCTTTGTATTTAGGCCCTCTATTTCTTCTTTCTTTGTCTTTAACCCTTTCCCAGTTGAATATTTATTCATGAATTTATCACTTCATCAATATTCATTAGCTCATTCGGAATCAATTTTTGTAATGTAAACTTTCAAGGGAATTGTTGGTTTAGACAATAACTGTAGGGTCAGATCTATATAAATCTACAAACACAAAGAGCAGACACTGATCAGATAGCTCCTAGAGGAGCCATCTGATCTGCGTCTACTCTGTTCGCAAAATTGTGAAAAAGCATTTGTAAGAAGGAAAGGGTTAGTTACAAAAAACTGTAAGAACATTTTTACCTTTCTGGGTTTTTATATCTAGTTTTATCATTTTTATACACATGTTCTTCCATGTTGAAATGTAATATCAGAACATGGAACTGGATGAGATGCTGAGTTATTATCATTTCATCTGGATTCAGACTGTTTGGGAAGACTGTCAATTGTTTTGTTTGAGTGTAATAGAATCAGACTTATTGATTAACTCTTGGTTTGTTACTGAGCAGGCAAATAGACAATTAAGCAAAGGAATGAGTTGTTGCAACAAATTCTTTTTTATTAAACATTTATTGCAAGGTGATAGAAGGAGATTTGTGACCTAGTCACAGCAGTTTCATATTTGGATTTTGGAAACAAGAAGCCATTCTGTTTTGAAAACCATTCATTGTGTTTGTGTTCTGTACTAGTCATTTTGTACTACTCAGTAATGGTGTCTAAATCAGATAAGATTAAATGCATATTAATGAAGTCTATCATATAGGATGGTTGTTTTTAATAATATCCACTATCTTGTTGGTAATTGGGGCAATGCTATTGAGCATCTGCAAGATAGAGTGGTTGAGAAATAGAGATTTGGATCCAACCATGTGCCTCTATAGTGCTACATTGACTAAACACATGTACATGGTTTATTCTTATTATAGGATGTGAGAGATAGGGCATTAAGAGACACTAGCAGTGGATCCATCACTCCGGTACGAGAACTACCCACCCCAAAACGTTCAACACGTAAGAAAATGGTTTCTTTAGAACAAATTGATGTGTAGTTGAAAAATATATATATGTACATGTTATCATTCAGATATATACTAAGAAGAAAGGATAACGTTTAATCGATAGGCATTATTTTAAACTGGAGCATGTGCAGTATAACAGAGAAATGGTTGACTGATTTTTATTAGCTCACCAGAGCACAATGTGCTCAGGGTGAGCTTTTGTGATCGCCTGATGTCCGTTGGCGTGTGTCGTCCGTCATCAACAATTTGAACCTTTAAAAATCTTCTCCTCTGAATCTACAGGGATCTCGGCTTAAATTTTTGGCACATAGCATCATTCATATTCAGGTCCTCTACAAAAGTTATATAAATTATGCCCCTGGGGTCAAAACTGGCCCCGCCCCAGGGGGGCCTTGTTTTCAATAGAAACATAGTAATATTCTCCTCTGAAACTGGAAGGTTCTCAGCTTTCATATGTGGCACATAGCATCATGTTCAACTCCTCTACAAAAGTTATATAAATTATGCCCTTGGGGGCAAAATTGGCCCCGCCCCAGGGGTGGCTAGTTTTCAAGAGAAACATATAGCGAAAACTTTGAAAACCTTCTCCTGAAACTGGAAGTTTCTCAGCTTTCATATTTGGCACATAGCATCATGTTCAGGTCCTCTACAAAAGTTATATAAATTATGCCCCTGGGGTCAAAATTGGCCCCACCCCAGGGGTGCCTTGTTTTCTATAGAAACATATAGTAAAACTTCGAAATCTTCTCGTCTGAAATTGGAAGGTTCTCAGCTTTCATATTTGGCACATAGCATCATGTTTAGGTCCTCTACCAAAGTTATATAAATTATGCCCATGGAGTCAAAATAGGCCCGTCCCAGGGGTGCCTTGTTTTCTATAAAAACATATACCGGTAGTAATCAAAGCGCCACAGGCGCTGTACAATGTAGGCCTGGGCATAAGAAGGATTGATCGTGTGTTCAAGAAGTTTTGGGTTTGATTTTCCATGTAAACAATACAAAGTCCAATAACTCTGCAGAATATCATTGAACCGGAACAGGAATAATATATACACAACTTGGCATGGCGCTGATCAATCCTATGAAGTTTCAGGAAAATGCTACCAAAGAATTTGGAGAAACCGCAGAGACAAAATTTTCAATGTAAAAAATTTAAAGTCCAATAACTCTGCAGAAAATCATCAAGCCGGGACAGGAAAAAGATATGCACAACTAGGCATGGTGCTAATCAATATCTTGAAGTTTCATGTAAATATGACCAAATGTTTTCCGGAAACAGCGCGGACAACATTGTTCATGTAAAAAATCAAACTGGAACATGAATAGGCATGATGCTGATTAATCCTATCAAGTTTCGATGAAAATCTGACCAAAGATTTTGGAGAAACCGCGTGGACAAAGTAAAATCAGACTGACTGACGGACAGACGGATGTTCTAACATATGTACACTTGTTGGGCAGTTCCTTTGGTTTAATTAACTAATTCTCTCCTACTGGCGCCTTTTTGAACAATTCTAAAATTCTGCTTTTCTATAGTTACTGCTCCTTTTCGATAGATTAATTCAAAAATGTTGTCAGGATGCTTGGCGATGCCCTACTTACAAGACACAGCTTCCTACCTCAAAATAACCAGCAGCAATCGTTGATGCTTGCCCCAGTCTAAGCATTTGTATATAGTTTTCATTAATCTGAGTAAGTTCAGTAAATTAGCATATTAACAGTTTTTTATTCATATTAACTATTTCGATTGACCAACCGCTTCACACGTTCGAATATATACAAAGGACTAATTTTTATAAGGTATTAAACAAACAGAATTAAGTTTAAAAGTGAAATAACTTTGATACACAACTAATTATTACTAACAGTCAAAAAGGGAGATAATCCTTATATACAGAGCTACATCAAATCGCTTACCTAGCGATATACTACAGGTTTTCTTGGCTGAGGTTGGCTCTAAAAATAGTCTAGGGGTTACCCAACAGGGCCACAAAAGTACTCAACAATATCTATAGATGGAATGAATAGAATTTAGCGTTATCTATTGCTCTCCATACATTTCCGTTCAATTCAACCAAGTTTTTCCGTAAGTAATCGGACATTTCCGTACAATTTCGCATTATATATGTGCACTATGCTGTGCGTAGAAATCTGTAGGTATGAAATAATGCATTTATATGCCAAACTCCCACTCATTGTTTTTTCACTCTTAGAATCGCATTTTTACCAAGTTTTATTAGTAAATGTTAACAAACTTTAAATGTTGAAGCCAAAACAAATTGGAACTTCACCGATCTATTTGCTTAAGCGTATTGGCATTTTTTTGCAAGCGGTAAATTGCACTTTTACTCGGTTTTCTTCGGAAATGTTTGGGTAGGGGTCGAAATTATGGCATGACTACTATGGCCCTCGGCTTGGCAAGCCAACCCAGGCCAAAAACTTTGAAAATCTTCTCCTCTGAAACTGGAAGTTTCTCAGCTTTCATATTTTGCACATAGCACCATGTTCAGGTCCTCTACAAAAGTTATATAAATTAGGGCCCTGGGGTCAAAATAGACCCCATCCCAGGGGTGGCCAGTTTTCAAAAGAAACATATAATGAAGACTTTGAAAATCTTCTCCTCTGAAACTGGAAGGTTCTCAGCTTTCATATTTGGCACAAAGCATCATGTTCAGGTCTTCTACAAAAGTTATATAAATTATACCCCTGGGGTCAAAATTGGCCCCGCCCCAGGGGAGCCTTGTTTTCTATAGAAACATATAGTAAAACTTTGAAAATCTTCTCCTCTGAAACTGGAAGGTTCTCATCTTTCATATTTGGCACATAGCATCATGTTCAGATCCTATACAAAAGTTATATAAATTATGCCCTTGGAGTCAAAATTGGCCCGCCCCAGGTCCGGCTAGTTTTCTATAGAAACATGTAGTGAAAATCTTCTCCTCTGATTGTCTGGTGAGCGATATCAGGGCCAGTCTGCGTATTTGAATCCCGCTTTCACAATATACCTAAAAATTTCTTTCTTCTTTTAGTATATTTGATAAATAAATGAAAGTTTAACATTAGATTGACTTGTGCCATAATTTTGATTTTTACCCTTTTCCTCATGAGTATTTATACAAGAATTCATGACTTCATGAATATTCATTAACCCTTTCAATCATAGAAACACCTTTTCATTTATTTTGCAAACTAAGTAGGACCCAGGGTTCAAGCTGGAGCTTTCCATCAGGGAGAAGTTTAGTGGTGTTGAAGGAGAAGTTTTTGTCCTTATTTTGTATCTCTCTATATGTTCTACATGTATATATTGAAACTTCTCCCTCAGCTCAAAACAAGGAGAAGTCAGCAGGCTTAAGGATACTTTTTCTGCCAAATCGCCTGAGGACCAGGTCATGGTCTGCTGTGATTGCTTTAATTTCATGAATCGGATTTTACAGTTTCCACTACTGTGAAAAAATCCCTTTTCCGCATTCCATTCTATTGATTATGTCCATATATTATTGACGAGATGAAAAAATCTTGAATTATGTTTAACAGGGAAAGAGTTAACAGAATATTTATAATGGCCATTTATTAAAGATTTTTTTTTATCATGGCGGACACTGTAGAATCAGATCTGCCTTATGTCATAAGCAAACTTAGCTGACATTAATTAGAAGGCTACTTCAGGAGCCATATGCTCTGGATCTAATCTTTTTGCTAAATTTGTATGAGGGAAAGGATTAAGAATATTACATTGCATCCTGTTACTGTAATTGTGCATTATCAAAAGATTTCTGCAGTGTCTTTAACCCTTTCCCCATATAAACGCCTTTTCACACTTTTTCGAACAGAATAGACCTAGATCAGATGGCTCCTGTAGGAACAGTCTGATCAGGGTCTGCTCTGTTTGCTTATTGAATAATAAAGATATGAGTCTACTTTTCTACCAATATTGAAATCCTGTGTACATACCTGAATGCCATGATATAAAAAAAACCACAATAAATATTCATGATGTCATTATTTCTTACATTAATATAACAGGCAAAGGGTTAGTTGAGTTGTAAAATAAATCTTTAGAAACATTTTCAAAATATCTCATTAGATGTCATTGTTTTCAGCTGCTAGTCGTACTATTGCTCACCATATTGGTTCAGACAGAAGTTCATCACCGACAGTCAACATGATGCCCGTATCAACAAAGATATCAAAGTCCTTGTCAGCAAGACTAGGAGCTGTACCTGCTGCATCAGGTAAAGAATTGACTCTATAGTAAAACTTGTCTTAACCCTTTCCCTGTTGAGTATTCATGTTAAAAAAAAAATTGACATCATGATTATTTATTAGCTGATTTTTGTGTCACCTGCCGAGAGACAGTGTGTCACTTAGGAATTACTTTTCTGTTATCTGTCTTTCTGTCTGTCCGTCACACTTTCTTTTTTTGGCTGTCATTTCTAAACTAATCATTATAGAGCTTTCAAGTTTCACATGTGTCTTCCTCTCATTGAGGACCATTGATGTAACTAAGGTCCATCACTCTGTATGTAATGCTTTTTGAGTTATTCCCCTTTGTTCTGATTTCACTCCAGCATATTAACATTTTTTTGTGTGTCAGCTGCGAGCAGGTAACACCTGTGTTCCTCCGAACACTCTTGTTTTGTAATGGCATATGTATAGAAGATGTTTTGGTATTGGTGGAAACTGTCGAGTCAGATCTGTTATAATTTCATAAGCAAATAAAACAGACCTTGATCAGACAGCTCCTGTAGGAGTCAATGGGTCAATAATTGCTGCCAACTGTTGCATATGATAAATTCTGCTCCTGTTTATTTTACAGCAACACAACAAAACCCAGCAATGATTGTCAGCTTGAATTCTAGCAAACAGAAGGAAGTTGTCCCAGTTCCAAAGAAGCGACGGGTTTTCCCAGAGCATGAAGGCAAATATAAAATTACCATGCCATCTGGTTCTACACCTAAGACACAGAAAATACTCGAGACACAAAGGAAGCAAGCAGAGACCCAGCGAATCAATGCAGAAGGTAAAAATGAGCTGTGGGATTTTCCACTTGAAAACAGAAAATCTGAAAAGGGAACATTTTGTATTCTGCAGTTCTTAATGATAAACTCTCATTTTTTATAGTGAAGTTTACAAAAAAAAATTAGAAAACAATAGGAAAACTGCAGTAGCATAGATATTTTGTCACTATAAGAATATATATTAATATTAAATAAATTGTATTTAAGTATGAAGACAAGATAACAAACTGTTGGTGTTCATGGTGTTTTTAGTTCCTCACAGTGGGGCAGGGGGATATATAGGATTTGCACTGCATTCTTTGTAAGTCCTTCTGCTATTTTGTCCAGGCCATATTTCCTGAACTGTTAACCATAGTGCACTCATTTTAATGATGTTTGACTTCAAATGTCCTTGTTGGTATGGTGATATATGAACAAAGATTTGTTTTACAGAGAAAAAGAGGATAGGGACAGGTCTTAGTAAGGAGTCAGTGTTCTCACGACTGGGCAGTGAGAAACCCAAGTCCTCCTCTGTGGCTGGTCCCACAGTGACCATCACAGGTCTGGGTAACATCAACATGTCTGCAGCTTCACAGGTAGGCAGATAAGGTCAAAATTCTGATAATGATTGTAAGCATTGAGATATTTGATCTAGAATTGTGCCTGTTTTTGGTAAAGATTGATATTCAGTAAAACCTTTTAAAAGTGTTCATATATTGAATAAACATGGAGATCTGTGAAAGCAGGTGATTCCTTACTGTAAAATAGAAGTAATTCAGGAAGCTCCATGCTTAATGTAATGTAGAAGTAATTCAGGAAGAGGGTTTGTTGTAATTTGAATAGCTGTACACACAAGATGTTAGAAATGTATGTTGAAATTCTTACCCTTTTGTATACATTTATGTCTTGTATTTATGTCTGGAAATTGGAAAGCATGCTACAGGGAATCAATTGTCTTGAAACAGGTTTCATATTTTGAATATACATGTAACCTATATTAAACCTTTCATTTGAAAGGGCACTTGAACCCATTCTCTCATAGGCTATTTTTAGATCCAGCCTCTTTTAATAAACCTACTGGAAAGGAGCATTTACTAGAGAAAAGAAAAAAATAGAATTGTGTAGTTTTGAAACCATTGTGAAAAATAGAGCATTTGCTCCTATGGAACAAATGCTCTATTTATCACAATGGTTTCACAAAGGGACTTTTACAGAGGCGTCAAAATGCATCAATATGAAGGAATGGGTTAAAGCGTGCTTTTATTTATGGAAAATATTTTATGTTTTTGTGTGCTAAACCCTATCTTGTTGGTGTGAGGTGATTCCACTGTGTACCAGCAAGATTGAAATTGGCTGAGAATTAGACAAGTGACTACTTCTTAGTTCTAATCACAGCTATATTTTCTGGTGATGCAGCTAATACATTCTTTTATTGCAGTCCTCTGTGTTTAACAGACTTGGTGGAAAAACTACAATAAAACGGGCGGCTACCTCAACTGTTACATTTGGTGACGATGATGACGAAGATGATGATTTGGATTATGGTGGTGATCCTTTAGAGTATGCCGGTGTTTTAAAGCCATCTTCATCACCAGCAAAGAAAGCGAAATTGATTGCGGCAAATAAACTCAAGAAAGTTGCAAGATATACACAAGGTATTTTATTAGACTTTTGATTTGTTTTACTTGCATGGACATTTAATTTGATTGTCAAAGAAGTTTGTCTGAACAAGAATGTTCAGTCAGATTATAGAAAAAAGTGTCAGTATTGCAGACATTGATATTGTTTTGAATTGGAGAAATAAGATTGAAAATATTAGGAAATGTTTATCTGTTTACTCTATGAATGCGCCTTTCTGCATAAAGTTTGCAAACAGCTGGCTTGCAGTAGGTCTGTAGTTCTACCTGGATGTTCTTCTGTGCATGAAACAATGCAATTTGTTCTGTGCATAGAAGAACCTCTGGGGTCTTCCTCCACCTGTAATTAGCTGGACGTCATGATATGACTGAAATACTGTTAAAAAGGCGTAAAACCTGATAAAAACATAAAAAGCAAATAGAGTATACCCAGATCAGATGGCTCCTGAAGGAGCCATATGATCAGGGTCTACTCTGTTTGCTTATGATACAATATAGATACAATTCTACAATGGCCAAACATTCCCTTGTCCTTGTGCTATTATAAAAAATAATATAACTTATATTCATGATGTCATTTTATGCCACCGTTTCCGTATTGGTAGAACCTGTAGAGTCAGATCTATTATAATTTCAGAAGCAAACCCTGATCAAACCATCTGGTTTGGGTCTACTATGTTTGCAAATGTGTGAAAAAGTGTTTATTTGAAGGAAACATTAAGAAATATGTTTATATACAGGAAAACTTGGCTTCAGGTGAATATTTGAGAATGGTATTTTTTGAATTTTTGTGTTTTTTGTATAACTGAACTAAATGAATACTATGTTGTATTTATTGAATATAGCTAAAGTTATTGATCACCCAAAGTCAGCGGGGCTGTTTGCAGGGAGTAGTGAATCTACGAGTGTGAAGAGACGTCTGGGTACCAAGATGGCAGAAGTATCCAGTACCACTCAGTCTGCACCAGCTAAAACTGCAAAAACATCAACACAAGGTTTGGCACCATTTTAAAAAAAACATGAATTTAGATGGATATTAACTCTTTACTTGATTAATATTTGTGGGACTCCATCAGTTATGAATATTTACCATTTACTTGATAGATACTTAACCCTTCGCTTGCTGAATTTTAAAATACATTTATCCTTCTTTACCCATGCCCTGTTATATAATTACATATATCTTCACTGTGTACAAGTATTTCGCTGTGCAATCACTGCTGTGGAGTGCACTGGTTGCACAATCAATTTGTAAATAGTGCAGACCCTGATGAGACAGCTCCTGCAGGAGCTGTCTCATCTGGGTCTTCACTATTTACAGGTAGGTATATTGATGCGAATAGCAAGCGAAGGGTTAAAAAGCGAGAAGACCCAGATCAAACAGTTCTGTAGGATCTGATTAGGGTTTACTCTGTTTGTTAACCCTTTCCCTGAAGATACAAGATACAAGAAACTTTATTTATAGTCGGGTTGTTTTCACAACATATTTAACATTAGCTAAAAGCTATTTACCGACATAATAACATAGGTTTCTTAACAATAAATTTAACTAACAGCCTGTAAAAAAATACATTATCAAGTTTAAAATAGTAAGAATTCTATAAAATGCATTTTTATATACATCTAATACAGCATGCAGTGTATATCACATCTACCTGTATACATGTAAGTGCGTGCATAATAGGAACAATAATAAAAAGTAAAAAAAGGGGTCATGTGTAAAAAGGGGTCATGCGCAGACAGCATAGATCCAGATCAGGTATCGAAAAAGTGGTGCACAATTTGGATATATGACTGTCTGCACATGCTAATTGATTTACTCTGGGTTCATAGATCCTGTCAAGGGGCCAGGATTTCTGGCCCCTTAACAGGTGCCAATCTGCAGATTACCTGTTTTTAAAACTAAAACCTGTGTGAAAGTTGCTGATCGTGACATAAGCCTAAAAACTGCCTTAAAAAGAGTATAACTAAGAGTCTGACAGTCAAAAGAAGGCACAAAAGTGCGACAGCTAAAATTGAAGTAAAACCATTTATCCACCCAAATCAGATTTGGGAAGAACTGATCAGCAACTTCCTCACAGTGGATTAACATCTAGGACTAAGCACATCAAAAATCATAAAAACTTCAATTAAACATAAAGCAAAGCAAGAAACATAAAGCAAAGCAACAAACATGTAATTTACAAGTTACAACACTAAAGCAACTAAATAAAAGTTCATGCAATGCAAAAGGCTGGTTGTTGACACAGAAAGGTATAACTCATGAACACATAACACACTTACAGGATGGGCCACTCCAGGTCCGGATCAGTCTGACAAATTCCTTGTAGTTATACAAGATACAAGATACAAGAAGCTTTATTTAACGTCGGTTGTATCAAAAAATAACATTAGCATATAGCTATTTGCCGACAATTAAACAAAAGCATTAACATATCAAAAAGTAAAACAAAGAGAAGGATACCTGTAAAAAAGAAAGTTCTGTAAGAGAAAAGCATATAATTTATAAGTCAGCTACAAACAAAACATAAAACTTTACTTATAAGCTATTGTCCGACACAGACAAAAACTAAAAAAAATTGGGAGCTATGAGGATCTAGACAAGTGAAAAACACTGAAAGGGCACATGCTCTAAGAAATAAAAAATGCAAGCAGAAATGAGGCACAAGCATAAAAAACAAAAAATATATACAGTCAAACCTGTTTTTAGAGACATAGTTTGGGAGAAAGCCAAAAGTGTCGTATCTCAAAGGGTGTCTTTGAATTCAGGTTGAAAATTTCATGGGCCAATACCAACCGCTCCAGGGTCCATGTCGTATTGATCAACATTCTTCGCGAAAACTGATGACTTTTCAAATTTATATCTAGGTATTACTTTTTTAGGGTTGGAAATGGAATAAACTATTTTATGATGTTACTTCTTTAGTGTCCTTATCATTAATTGTATTAATAAACAGTAAGTTTGTGCACAAAACAAATCAGAAGCCCTCGTAGTTTTTCGAAGCGTTTCGGCCCATTGCCAAAACGAGGCCAAGCACACCTGTCTTTGACAGGGAAGCAGAGGCACATTTCTATATGTCTGTATTTTAATTATGAGAATATAATTTATGTTTTAATGAAATAAACCTTTTAAAATGGTGTGGTTAACTTCTTATCAAGTTATGAAACCAAATTGGCAATTAAATCACTAGAATAGCCAATTACGACATTATGACCGATTTCCGGTATAAATAAATGGGTGATTAAAGCGCAGTTCATTATCAGAATTTTATGGTTGGGTAGCTAGCTATAAAAACTCCAACAGTAGTGAGACTAACAGACCAACTGGACCAGATAATCCCTTATCACCTTGGGCATTAATCCTTTGACACGTTAATGAGGGCAATTAGGTACAAACACAATGATACAGTGAAAGATCATTGTCGCTAAAAACAATGTCGTTTGCCGAGTTGGGAGTACAAATTTAGTGTCGTATGTCGCATCTGCCAGTGTGTCGCTAAATACAGTTGAAATATAGAGGAAAATACATCGGGAGGAAGGAAATACTGTCGCATCTGACAGGATGTCGCTAAAAACAGTGTCGCTATGACAGGTTTGACTGTACATATAAATACAGACAGCAGAAAAACTAAAGCGAAAAAGCAATATAAACAATTGCACATGACATCACAGAATGCAAACAAAAGAGATCTCTAATTGGAAAAAGCTTGCTGAGAGCTTTTCAAATTCTATTAGCAAACAGAGCAGACCCTGATTAGAAAGCTCCTATAGGAGAGGTCTGATCTGGGTCTACTCTGTATGCAAATGTGTGAAAACACGTTTATATGAAGGAAAGTGTTAATGGAATTATATAGAGCTGCTTCTACTTTTACCATGGCCAAAACTTTTCTAGCTCATATGCCATTGTCAATGTCAATCTAATTAAATATTCATTACATAAATATAGTATACAGGGAAAGGGTTACATGCAAGTACATTTATACGTTCTAGTAAAAAAAAATTGCATCTGTCATCCAAAATGGGTGGGGGTGGAGGCATAAGTGGATTAGCTAGGGCATCCATGTCCTATAGAAACATTTCTAATCTTGACTTGAAATCAAATTAAGTAAAAGTGAAGTCTGATCAAGATCTGCTCTGTTTGCTTACAGGATAATATAAATCTGATTCTACAGTTTCTGCCATGGGCAAATTTCATATGTTCATGTACCATTATAAAGATCCATCTAATTAATATTCATGATGTCATTATATCTTACATGAATATTCATAGAGTCATGCTTGTCAAACATCATAGGGATGACATGACTTTTTATTGTCTGTCAAAGATGTTTCAGACTTGTCTGTCTTGAGCCCGATTGTTTCGGAATTGTCTGTCTTGACCCCCCATCTCGTAACACCTTATTCAGGCATACTCCATATCTCGTAGCAGTGTGTATCTGTTTAGGGAGATGCTGTAGAGTTATGGCCCAGGATTGATAAAGATAAAGAATGCCTATTTTCACAATGTTAACCCACTTTGCACCTTTCATTTTTCCCTTCCAGTAGTCTTTTGAGGAGGAGGGGTGAGGCCTGTTGTGGATTTTTATACCCCCCTTTTGAAAAAATGGGGGTATATTGCTTTGCACATGTCTGTCGGTCGGTCGGTAGATCGATGGTTTCCGAATGATAACTAATAAACGACTTGGCCTAGAATCTTCAAACTTGCTGTGGTGGTTGGTCATGACAAGTAGATGACCCCTATTGTTTTTGAGGTCACTAGGTCAAAGGTCAAGGTCACCATGACCTAAAATGGTGAAATAGATTCTGATCAATAACTGCTCAAGGGTTTGGCTTGGGATCTTCAAACTTGCTGTGGTGGTTGGTCATGACCACTAGATGACCCCTATTGATTTTGAGGTCACTAGGTCAAAGGTCAAGGTCACCATGACCTTAACTGGTTAAATGGTTTCCGATCAATAACTGCTCAAGGGTTTAGCTTAGAATCTTCAAACTTGCTGTGGTAGTTGGTCATGACCACTGGATGACCCCTATTGATTTTGAGGTCAAAGGTCAAGGTCACCATGACCTTAACTGGTAAAATGGTTTCTGATCAATAACTGCTCAAAGGTTTGGCTTAGGATCTTCAAATTTGCTTAGGTGGTTGGTCATGACAACTAGATGAGTCCTGTTGTTGTTTAGGTTACTAGGTCAAAGGTCAAGGTCACCATGACCTTAAAGGGTGAAATGGTTTGCGATCAATAACTGCTCAAGGGTTTGGCTTAGGATCTTCAAATTTGCTGTGGTGGTTGGTAATGACCACTAGATGACCCCTATTGTTTTTTAGGTCAAAGGTCAAGGTCACCATGCTCTTAACTGGTCAAATGGTTTCCGATCAATAACTGCTCAAGGGTTTGGCTTAGAATCTTCAAACTTGCTGCGGTAGTTGGTCATGACAACTGGATGACCCCTATTGTATTTGAGGTCACTAGGTCAAAGATCAAGGTCACCATGACCTTAACTTGTAAAATGGTTTCTGAATAATAACTGCTCAAGGGTTTGGCTTAGGATCTTCAAATTTGCTTAGGTGGTTGGTCATGACAACTAGATGAGCCCTATTGTTTTTTAGGTCACTAGGTCAAAGGTCAAGGTCACCATGACCTTTACTGGTGAAATGGTTTGCGATCAATAACTGCTCAAGGGTTTGACTTAGGATCTTCAAACTTGCTGTGGTGGTTGGTCATGACCAATAGATAACCCCTATTATTTTTGAGGTCACTTGGTCAAAGGTCAAGGTCACCATGACCTTAACTGTGGAAATGGTTTGCGATCAATAACTGCTCAAGGGTTTGGCTTATGATCTTCAAACTTGCTGTGGTGGTTGGTCATGACAACTAGATAACCCCTATTGATTTTTAGGTCACTAGGTCAAAGGTCAAGGTCATCATGACCTTAACTGATGAAATGGTTCCAATTAATAACTGCTCAATGGTTTGGTTCGGGATCTTCAAACTTACTGTGGTAGTTGGTAATGACCACTAGATGACCCCTATACTTGTTGAGGTCACTAGGTCAAAGGTCAAGGTCACCATGACCTTTACTTGTGAAATGTTTTCAGATCAATAAATGATCAGTGGTTTGGCTTAGGATCTTCAAAGTTGCTGTGGTGATTAGTCATGACCGCTAGATGACCTCTATAGTTGAGGTCACTAGATCAAAGGTCAGGGGGTCTGGGGGAGGTATACATGTTTTACAAACATCTCTTGTTAAATCAGATTTGCCAGTTTTATGAATTTTTAATTTTCTTTGGCTGCATTCCAACATAATCTGCTTTGTATGTAACCTTGGAAACCTGTCAGATTACAGTTAAACCTCACAAACACTAAACATCTCCCTATTGAATATTCATTTCAGAAATAATGACATCATGATTATTTATTAGTTTATTTTTTTTATAATGGCATATATACATAGTATGCTTTGGTACTGGTAGAAACTAGTCAAGTCTATTATAATTTCATAAGCAAACAGAGCAGACCCTGATCAGATGGCTCCCACAGGAGCTGTCTGATGTGGGTCTTCTCTGTTTGAAAAGGCTTGAAGAACCAGTTTTATGAGGGAAAGGGTTAAACCTGGTTTACAATCTTTGCATGGAAGATGTTTTAAATTAGTACTTGCTAGTACATGACTTCACTCTTTTTTGCACAGGAATCCAAAGTAGATTAGGATCTGGGCAGATTGATAAACTGACCATAACAGTGGACACAACAAGCAACAGCCCTGGAGGAGGAGTCTTCAAAAGACTGGGGAAGCCAAAATGACCAAACTGACAACTAGATTGGTGCTATATATATAATTCGCTATGACAAGCATAGGCTGGAAGTCGCTTTTAACAACACACTGAAAATTAGTGTAGGATATCATTATAAGATGTTGCTGGGATCCAACATTTTCTCTTGAAGAATTGGGCAAGGTTGATACAAATAACTGATTTGTAACAGTCTTGTATAGAAGAATATCTTTGTATAGAAGAATATCTATAAATAGTTAACACTTTACCTGTCCCCTGTTCAGTATTCATTAAAAAAATGACATGAATATTTATTAGCTGAATTTTAATAATATAAATTTTCATGGGATTTTTTTTGCTTTCAAAAAATCCCTGTAGAATTAGATATGATGTCACAAGTAAACAGAGCAGACCCTGATCATACAGGAGCCATCTGATCTGGGTCTATTTGAAAAGACATGAAAAAGCTTTTATATGAGTGAAAGGGTTAAAGCACTTCATCCTCAATCAGGTTCTGAGGTATAGGTGATAAGTGGCATTAAGATTTCTTATTCAAATTCCATATTTTGGAACACGCAGTGCAGTCAACTAAACTGGTATTCTGTTGCATTTCATAATTGATCTCGGTGAAAGGTTTCAGTCTTGCCTATAGTATAACAGTTATACCTTCTACAAATGAAGTTCAATTTGGGTTATGTAGGAGTCGCCATTCTTCAGGTTATGGAAAGACCATTATTTCTTGAGTTCATGAGCTATTTTGAAAACTAATTTATATTCATGATTATTTCTTATGTATCTATTCATGGAGTAAAGGGTTAGAAAAACAATGTCAGAGTATCAGACTGTCTCCAGACAGAGGCAGAGCTACTCCTACACAGGTGTCTCCAGACAGAGGCGGAGCTACTCCTACACAGGAACTGGGTCCATGCTTATAAAGCTTTTTAGTTGAGTCTGAGTTTGTTCTCAAGCTCAAGCCAAAGGCTCAAATCTGACCAATCAAAAACTTGAGAACGAACTCAGACTCAACTAAAAAGTTTTATAAGCATGGAACCAGAACTATTTGCAAAGGTTATTGTTATTGTACTCATGTTGAAAGGGTTGAGGATCAGGGTATCCGATTGGTGTAAGTCTTCATTATCATGTTTATTACAATAAAATCAGTTTTTTAATAATTTTAGAATCTCATCATGTCTCAGGAAATGATCTTCTGAAGCCATGCATATACACCTTCATGTATTTGAAAAAAGGGCATTTTGATTTAACCCTTGACTTCATAAATATTCATAAAAAATTGACTATTCATCAGCTAAATTTTATGATCTGGTATATAAACAATGGAGCTTTGGGTCAAAGCAGAAAGTTAAGAATCTGATCAATATAATCCCATAAGCAAACAGCAGACCCTGATCAGACAACTCCAACCAGAGCTGTCTGATCTGAGTCTACTTTCTTTGAAAAGGCACAGAAATGTGTATATATGATGTTAAGGGTAAATGTTCTATAGAGGTTTTACATGTATAGACCAGTAAATATTTTTTATACATTCACTGCCACTATATCAATGGCTTCACTAAAAAAAGACACTTCTGCATTTCATCTCACTATAGACACATATTATTGCAGTAGAATATGTCGTTTGATCTGGATCTGTGTTTTTTTGTCACTTAACACTGCCATAAGAAGCTATGCATGCTAATCTTAAACCTTTCCCTCATATAAACACCTTTTCACGCATTTGCAAACAGAGGAGACCCAGATCAGACGGCTCCTGTAGGAGCCGTCTGATCAGGGTCTGCTCTGTTTGCTAATAGAATTGAATATATCTGTTTCTTTAGTTTCTAAAATGGCTACAATGGTCCACTTTTCATATTTCATTATAACTGTTTTGTCCATGAATATTCAGTAGGTATTGGAATTTGGTATAGACATAGAACAGGGAAAGGGTTAACCATAAGCACGCTACAGGCAACTTTATAATTACCTTTGCAAACAATTTGGAAACCCATGAGATGCAGGGTAAAGTGGTGTCTCATCCGAACTCAAACTGCTTGATACCATTGTCATGTTTTAATTTACCAGAGCATGAAGAGCTCATGATAAGCTATTGTGTTTGTGCTGTGTCGGTCATAATCTTAGTCCATCATTGCCAACAAGCTATTCAAACACCAGGGTGATTTGTGAACAAAGTTCACAGAGCTTTTTCGTGTGAGGTCATCTTTCAGTTCTGCTCAAAGAATTGAAATCCATGTAAAACTCTGTTTGTTTTAAGAAATGAATGACGTGCTTCCGGTGTACATGAGGTTATGCAACGCATAGCTTTACGAGCAAAGTTAGTGAAGCCCAAAGAGCTTCACGTGAATCTTTGCTCGTAAAGCTATGCGTTGCATAACCTCATGAACACTGGGAGCACGTCATTTATTTCTTATATTTATATTCCATTGTATTTCTTATATTTCAACGGATTTTTTTTTAAATATTATATACCGGTCACGTAATAGCTGCTATCTAGGTCGTTGCCAGGTTCGTTTCTAACGTAGTAGGATCTCTATATATGGTATGAAAAATAGTCCCAAACACATATTATAAATATAGAATGAATACAAGATTTTAATCAGTAAATTGTCCAGCTATGTTTAAAGAAAAGATTATCGAGATATTTCAAATCATATATATTTACGAAATGTTGGTATTAAAGCATCTTCTTAAATGTAGGTCGCGGTGTCGAAGCCAATTTACTCACCCGCCATGCTTGATCGAAAGCGGGTCACAACGTTGGATTTTATTCTCGGATTTTTCTTTGTTAACGGTAAGGACATTGACTTATTCATGCTTCACTCATTACTTGATAATATATTTTGATACGCTGTTAAAGTTGGCAATATTATGTATTCAAGCGATAATTCTCAGTAAGAAGATGCCACATTTCAAATTTATGTATCGATTCCCCATTGATAAATCTTAAAATAGGTCATAACTGGGTCAGTACAGTATTACTCCGCGCTTACACAGCGGAATTCTGGGAAAAGGAGAACCGACTCAAACCGGTATTGAAATGAACGTTCATGGGAAAATGCAACTTTCTTTTTAGAAGAAGGTTATATAAGGACGTTGCAGGGCGAATGTAAATTCATGTATATGGTAAATGGAAGAAAAGCTTCATCAATCTTCTTGTTTGAAATGATTTTGGCAGAAATGATTCTTAAGTGATCCTGTATCAAAATTGACTGTATTAAACATTGCACAGGGTATATAGTATTTGATCTGTACGTCAGTCTGTCCATGTGTCATAATACATTGTTGCTCATCTAGTACATTTCATGACCAATTTTTCTCAAAAATTGCTTTAAGAATTTGTCATGAATAAAACTTGGATGAGTTTGATTTTTTGAGGAAATTGTCATTGGGAACTATATATTTTTTTCTCTGACAATGTGGTGGTGTGAGCTTGCTCACTGAAGTTCTTTAATTATCTATGCAAACAGTTTAGATCCAGATGAGAGACTTAGTAACTCAATATCTCTTCCGGATCCAAACTGGTTGACACTGTATTTTTAAAGAAGAATGGAAGAGCAGATGATAGTGATTTAGCATGCAAGAGTTAACCCTTTATCTTATGAATATTCATGAAAGAAATAATGACATCATGAATATTACTGGGTACTGGATGATTTTTTTAATTGCATAATTATGAACTCAGAAATTTTTAGCCATTGCAGAAACTGTAGAATCAAATCTATATAATTTCATATCACAAGAGCTCCTACAGGAGCCATCTGATCTGGAGCTGCTCTATTCAATGAAAAGTTGTTAAAAGTCATGAAAAAATTATCAGTTAAAGGGTTTAGGAGCACAGCTTCTAATTAGTCTGGACTTTTCACAGCTTGCAAAACATGATTATGTATGAGTGCACTTTCTCCCACGACACCCACCATATATTAGCTTTGGTGGTTGTGCCTGCAGTTGCTTTAAAGTATTTCAAGTGCCTTTCCTTTACTGTCAGAGCGGATATAACAGGTTAGATCAGACATCTAGACTGTAAAGTCATCAGTCATTAGAATTCGGGCTAGTTGAATGACTAGGGAATGAAATAATTTATTTTCAGAAAATATGATGTATGTGAAATGTTTTGTTCTATTAAGTACACAAGATAAAGAGTATATATGGAGTTTAATCCATTCCCTGATGTAAACACCTTTTCAAACAGAGTAGACCCAGATCAGATGGCTCCTATAGGAACCATCTGATCTGGTTCTACTCTGTTTGCTAATGATATGATATAGATTCGATTCTACAGTTTTTGTCCAAACAAAAAATTCCCTTGATTCCCTTATCAGTCGATCAATTATTTCTTGCATGAATATTGAACAGGGAAAGGGTTAAGAACATCTTTAAATGGATGATGTTCAATGTTAAAATGGTACAAAATCTTAAAACCAAAAATCCTGACAAAATGGTTTATATGAATTTATTGGTATGGTGATAATGTAATAAAGTTCTGTATTACTATTACTTTTAGAATTTGTTGTTTTGTTTTTAGTTATTCATCATCATCACATTTTGTTGATCTTTAATTTTTGTGACACCTACTTTAGCAGGGTGACACTATTGTCTGTTTGTCTGTCACAATTTTTTTTTTATTATGCTCCTGCTGGCAGACGACACATGTTCCTTTGAACACTCTATTATTTTGAGCCCGCTTGGTTTCAGATGGATATAGTCACCACAATGGACAGGAGGTTGAGTTTATCTGCATTCAAGGGTGGGTCCATTTTTTTCCAGATCATAACTTAATTTTGCTTGGACAAAATTCAATGTAATAAGACACATTAATCATGAGTACCGTATTTTGGCAGACAAACTTGGGCAAATACTGCAGACCAAGATTGATCAGGGTCTACACATTTTTTTTCTATGTCAGTTTCAAATAAATATGTAAAATGGTGTCCAGTTGACTTATTCAGCTTCATTCTCAGTGTTGTTATACTTTCTGATCCTTCGAGATCATGAATTTCAGTACTTTTTGTTCTGAAAATTGAATACTGCTTAAGCAGGTGCTAGGGGGCGTGAGCAGTGTTGCACTTTCAATTAGTGCTCATAAACAAACTCAGTAAAACCGAGTCTGCAATTTTCTCCTTTTGTGTTGCAATTATTGCTTTCGGGGGATCCTCTCTCTTCAGAATTTTTAACTCTTTGCATACCAAGTAATTTTGTCATCTGCTCAATTGTGGTCTGCAATATTTTCAAAACTATTAATTTTCTTTCTTTTTGTTGCAAAAGTTTAGCCTGAATGACAAACAGTTTGGATCGAGATCAGACCTCACTTTTTGTGGATCCTGATTGTGGAGCCCATCTGTTTGTATAGGTCATAAATGGCAGAGGAATCTGCTGCTAGCATGCAAAAAGTTTAGAAGTCTATGGAAAGGGGATATTGGGTGTCTCAATACTTAACCCTTTCCCTGTTCAATATAATGATGTCATGAATATTTATTAGCCGGGTTTTTATATGGTTACTAGCTCATTTGGCACAAAGTAGGAGATATTCCAGACAAAGATTTTCTATAGCTGAGCTCAGAGGTCAAGATCAAAGTGACCTGAAAATGGTATACAACACTGTCTTCTGAACACTAAATTCGGTATTCCTACCTCAAGCAATGCAGGAGATATTAAGCTCTAGACGAAGCTTTTCTATACCTTAGGTCATACAGGGTCACAGTGATCTGAAAATGATATGCAACTCTCCAGCATCCCAAGATGTACTCACACACCATATTTGGCATTCCTACCTCAAGTAATATAGGTTACATAGCTGAGGTCAGAGGTCAAGGTCACAGTGACCTGAAAATGTTGTATGACACTCGGCCATCCCAAGATATATCCACACACCAAATTCAACACTACTACCTCAAGTAGTATAGGAGATACGTTTCAAAACAAAGTTTTTCTTTAACTGAGGTCAATTTTACAGTGACCTGAAAACAATACATGACTCTCCGCCATCCCAAGATATACTCACACAAGTTTGGCAATCATACCTCTAATAATACGAGGGGTGATTGATAAGTCCGTGGCCTGGGGTAGAAACAGACCACTTATAAACATACCATTTGATGTCCGTGTAGAAAAGGTGTTATAATCACTCTGCAGAGACAGAAGGAATTTTTTCTCTCTGTTGTTTGCCAGAATTTGATTCTCAAAGCTACTTACTATGAGTACTAAGCAAATGGACAACTTTGGCCATCGCACAATTATTCAATACCTTGGCCTCAAAGGCTTATCACCTAAGGAGATTCATGAGGACATGGTAGCTACATTAGGGGAGCATGCCCCATGTTATAGCATGGTGAAAAAATGGGCCACTGAATTTAAACGCGGTAGAGAGAGTCTTGAAAATGTCCCCCGTCCTGGCAGGCCACCAACTGTTACCCCAAAGGACACCATCAATAAAATCCATGATATGATTATGGCAGATTGGCGAATTACACAGTGGTACATTGCTACACAGCTGGGTATATCACAGGAACGAGTCCATGCAATTATCCATAATGATTTGCAAATGTTTCTGCCAGATGGGTCAAGTCAAAAAGCCAAGTCGACAACTTCCGCTGGGAAGGTGATGGCCAGTTTTCTGGGATTCGAAAGGTGTGCTGCAAGTGGATTATCTTGAAAGAGGTCACACTGTGACTGGAAGGTATTATGCTGACCTCATGAGGCAGCTTCATGAAACAAGAGGGCCATGAGGCCCTAAGCGCTCACCTGAGATAACCCCAGGGGCAGGGCCATTTTTTATTAAGAAGTTATCATTTGTACAACCTTGGTAGAGAACCACAAAGCAAAGCAGTAATCCATTAATTAAAGGTCTAAGCCTTATGGTTTCAGAGAAAAAATTTATTTCATATTTTTCCCATGAAAGACTGATAAGCCCCAAGGCAGGGCCAAGTTTCGCCCAGAGGTCAGGGTCGTACATTCTTGGCAGAGGACCTCGAGCTAAGCTACATACTTGTAGAGGGCCATTAGATCATGTTACATACCAAACATCAAAGGTCTAGTCCTTACTGAGTTTCAGAAGATGTTTATAAAGATTTTCCTATGATGATAAGGAAACTGATAAGCCCTTGGGTGGGGCCATTTTCGGTTCAGTGTCATAATATGAACAACCTTTGTAGAGGACCATGCTACATGCCAAATATCAAAGGTCTAGGCCTTACAGTTTCAGAAGAAGATTTTTAAAGATTTTGATTTCCTATGAAAAACTGATAAGCCCTTGGGCGGGGCCATTTTTGGCCCGGGGGTAATAATTTGAACAACTTTTGTGAAGGACCATTAGATCATGCTACATACCAAATACCAAAGGTCTAGGCCTTACAGTTTCAGAGAAGAAGATTTTTAAAGCTTTTCCTACGAAAAACGGACAAGCCCTTGAACGGGCCATTTTTGGCCCGCGGGTCATAATTTGAAAATCTTTGTAGAGGACCATAATATCATGTTACATGCCAAATATCAAAGGTCTAGGCCAAGTTTCAGAGAAGAACTTTTTTTGAAGATTTTCCTATGAAAAATTGATCAGCCCTCGGGCGGGGCCATCTTTGGCCCAGAGGTCATAATGTGAACAACATTTCATTCCCCCTAGCCACTGATGCTTCTAACAAAATTTGGTAAAAATCGGGTCAGCAGATTCAGAGGAGATGTTGTTTGAAAATGTGGACGGACGATGGACGCCGGACGAATCACGGTCACAATAGCTCATCCTGAGCCTTTGGCTAAAAACTCTGGAAGGACAAAACAATTATGAAAAAGGAAATAACTAAAAAATATTTATGCTAGAGTTATGGCCCATGTGCATGACACTTCCTCTTATCATGCTTGTTCCATGTGTATAATTTGAAAGCTTTATAATGATTAGTTTAGAGATGAGAGCAAAAAAAGAAAGTGTGACGGACAGACAGACAGACTGACAGACAGACAACGGAAAAGTGATCCCCAAGTGACACTGCCTCTCGGCATGTGACACAAAAATAAAATATTTGATTTATAGTGCCATTATAAAAGTTAGTTACTATATTCATGATGTCTACATGTCTTGCCTGAATATTAATGGAGTAAAGGGTTAGGAACATTTTTAAATGGTTGACGAGTCAGACGACAGACAACGTCCTCAGGTGAGCTTAACCCTTTCATTTCTAAAAATGTCTTTTAACGCATCTGTAAACAGAGCAGACCCAGATCAGACGTCACAGTTCGGTTTCCAACGGGAGCCGTGTGTCTGGGTCTACTTTCTTTGTTAATGGAATTTGATATTTATGTTTATTTTCTAACATGGCTACAGTGTTCCATTTTACATATTTCATTATCTATTTGGTCAATAAATAATACATTCAATAGGTATTGAAAGTTGCAATAAACCCAGAAGAGGGAAAGGGTTAACACAAAACATTGATCATTATCTTACTTGTAACTCTTTACTCCATAATTCATATATATATCCACATATATACATGTATGCCTTTCAATGCATTTGCAAATAGGGCAGACACAGATCAGATTACTCCTGTGGGGCCATATTGCCAGGGACTGCTTTTTCTTGCTAAGACCAGGCGTCCACTAGGACGCCGAATGGTTCCCGAAGGGTTCCCGAATGTGGATATCGCAGATTCTGGATGATTCGGCATGCCTTCGGGATGTTCGGGAACCCTTCCGCGTCATTCTTGAACCCTTCGGGAACCCTTCTGGGTGATTCGGGAACTGATCGGGATCGAAAAAGATTCGGCATCCAAGTTTTAAAAGTTTTAAAATTTGGACGCCGAATCTTTTATTCGGGAAGTCTTCGGGACCTTCTGGAACCCTTCGGGACGTTCGGGAACCCTTCGCGATGGCTTCGGGGTAGATTCGGGGTCATTCTGCATGGCTTCGGGATCTCCTATCCACCCCGAGCGGTTCCAGAATGAAGCCGAATCGATGCGGAATGCTTCCCGATGGCTTCCCGAAGGCTTCCCGAAGACGCGGAAGGGTTCCCGAATCCACGCGGAAGACATGCCGAATGCATATACTTAATGTCAGGCTTAACTTATTGGGGTATTACACTTACATATAAGTGAAATAATTTTATCTAAGCAGAATCCTTATAGACATTATGTTATATTTTTTAAACAGAAAATAACAGTTTGTGCATGAAATATTCAATTTAACCAAAAGTCTGTTACAAATTCTTAAATACTGTTTTTGATTTAGATCGCCTCAATTATTATCAAATACAATATGTATTCCTAAAATGACAATTAAGCAAACGTCTTACAATTTGTTTTTACAAAATAAACACTAATTTATGAAAATTTATGCTCTGGTATATTTTAAGTAACAGGCTTAGCTAAGTTATTACATTTACTTAAGAATGTTCGTGAAACTGGGCCTGAATAGTCTCAGTAGACGCTTATGTCAGCAAACCTTATATCTGTAAAAAACGGTCGTCATATTGACGAAAGGATTTCGAAATATAAAATACAATATACAAGAAAATTTACTTATAGTCGGATGTTACAAAACATATTATTTAACATAGGCTAGAAGTTATTTATCGACTAAAACAATAGCTTCTTAACAAAATACATTCCATTACTAACTACCTATGGATAAAATGCATGTATAAAGAACAGGAATAGCTATAAAATATAACACATCTCATTTGTGCTACCTATTATAAATAGCTTAAAATAGCATGTATATAATCAATCCCTTAAACTCGTAATAATGTTTTTGTTTTGACGAAAACGAAATAAAACATGAGAGGGAAGCATTTATATGTAGATGTATGTGTGTACGTACGTTTTTGTGTGCTCTTCCCAAGTACTTGCTAAGAGTGTATTTAAGCCCAACCCAAACAGGGTCTACATAGTTTGTATTAATATTAATATATAGATGTGTGTATCCTTCACAAGTAGTATAATTGCAAAGAGTGTACTTGTCTTTTGCAAACAGTGGATATTTTGAAAAAGGGATTCGTGTTTGACCCACCCAAACAGGGTCCATAGAGTTTGTTACTTTGCAACACATCTATAGCTATAATAGATATATGTCAATATTTATTTACATTAATTCTCATGTACACACTTACTTATTTTGTAGTATAAGGCTATGTGCATATAGTATGGATATGTGTAAGTGGATCTATACTTGTACTATAGAAGCCTAAGAACTATCTTTAGATGCAAATTAAGGTATGAAATGGAAATAAGACATACATGAGTAATAGCCATTAAGAACTGACATAGAAAATTAATCTTTCTCAATTAAGTATAAGAGGTTTTTAAGCAATCCCCAGTCACATATATTGAAATATTACGACACCATGCATGGAGAGGAGGATAAGGTAATACATACAGTTTAAAAAGGGGTATTAATATAAAGCAAGCATAAAACGGCTCATCAGGACGTAAAGGAACTGTCAGTACTTATTACATGATAATGGTGCCATGTACTCCGACCCACTACCCATTAGGTGTTAGGAGCCGGAGGTAACCATCCGCTCCATCCGAACGAGTCTAGTCTAGATATAGGGGGAGCATCTTTTTCACTCCAACGAGACATCTTTTCCATTCCAAAACACAAAAATGCGACATTGTTATATACCCAGACTCTCAATTCGGCAGCCATTCGGCATTATTTCTGCAACGATTCGGCATCCCTTCGGCATGTTCTGCAACCCTTCCGCAACCTTTCCGCACGATCGGGAACCATTCGGGAAACATTCGGGAGATAATTCTCAAGGTTTCGGCATGGTTCTGCATCGCTTCGGCGTCTATTCCACAACGCTTCGTAAGCCACTTCCCGAATACTTCCCGAATGCATGCCGAATGACCCCGAATAAAAATTTGATCCCGAATGGTTCCCGAATCTAGCATAATTCATTCTGCAACCCTTCGGGAAGGCTTCGGCGCTGTAGTGGACGCCAGGCATTATGGAATTACACAGGTCTTAATACAGCTCCTGCTATGGCTAAGCATATAAAGTATGTTCATTGGCTACATGTATGTTGAACAAATCACCTAATTAATAATATATAAAATGTTAATGATGCCATTGTTTCTGACATGAATATTCATGGAGTAAAAGATTTACTCCTCATCAATACTATCATAGAGCAAATTAAAGTATGATGTCTGCTTCATAGAGGAAAGTGTTAATTTGAAAACATGCACCATATAATGACAATGGCATCAACTATGCAGCCATGATTGCACACTGCATATACTGAGTCTGATACATGTATAATTTATAAATATTAAAATCTAACTCATCAGATATGAACATTCCAATAAAAATGTCCAGCCAAAACAGAATTATAATCAGTGTCTATTCTTGTTTCAAAAATAAAGGGTGATCTTTACTGAAATCCAGAATCGAATATCCCAATAATTTTAAAATAGTGAATTGGTCTGTTTTATCTCTATATATAGAAATTCCCCCATATCCCCTGGCCTAAGAAATGTATGGTGGATTGTTCGAAAAAAGAGGGCCATAGGCCCTATATCGCTCACCTGAGTTACAGTAATATATTGACATTTTTCAGTGGACAACATTTCTAGCAGATGAAAGAAGCTTAGTCCACTGCTTTCACCCTTTCACTGCTGAATAAACTTGAACTGGATTCAGATCTAATACCAAGTGACTGGTTGACCAAGATCTAAACTGTTTACAACTTATGCCATTTTTGCCTTAGCTCAAAATGCCTAAAACTGGTCTTTGAGAAATTCAAATGACGTCAATAAAGCTATGCAATTATACCTTGATCCAGGTATATAGGCAAATAAAGTGCTAGGCAGTACATAATGCCAGTTTTTGTGTGAGATGACCAATAAAAATATCTTTAAAAATCTTTTAACCCTTTCCCTCATATAAAGCTGTTTTTACGCATTAGCAAACAGAGTAGACCCAGATCAAACGACACCTATGGAATATAGATCTGATTCCACAGGTTTTGTCAAAGCAAAAACTTCTCTTCACAGAAATAATGTGTTTTACGCATTAAAAATAAGAGTAGACTAGATCAGACGGCTGCTATAGAAGATGTCTGATCAGGGTCTGCTCTGTTTGCATTTGACAAGATATAGATTTGATTTTACAGGTTTTATCAAAGCTAAAACTTCTCTTTATGGAAATAACAATGTTTTACGCATTAGAAAGCAGAGTAGTCCCAGATCAATTTTTGTCAAAGCAAACAGGTAAAGGGTTAATAGGTGTTTAGAAATAATTCTAGCTCTAGGTGTGAATATCTGATGATAAGTCAATTAAACGGGTCATTAGTTTTTTTAACAATTGAAATTGAGAAGAGTTACTAATTTTTTGAGTAACATTAATTATTGATTGACAATAATTTTGATAAACTTGAGACATTATTTGTTTTAAAAATCAAATTAAAACAAATACAATTAGTAGCAAGGAGAAAAGACTTTATTAAACACCTAAATTTCAACTAAATGCAATTAAAGAAGAGTTGCATAATAAAAATTTGTTAAAATAAATGATCATAATGAAATTATTTTTTTTCCAATCACATAAATTAACTGCAGAAACAAACATAACATTGTGCAAAGACCTGTGAAACTAAAATGTTAACGGTTTTTTCCAATGTCTCCCACATTTTGGTTGACAAAATTCCAATAAGTCCCACAATCAAGCCAGACAGGTAATTCAATGGAGCATGCATTAGACTATAGTCATTATCAATTGATTGCTATATAGGTTGCTTGAACTGGCCTACATTAATTGATAATTACTGATAATTACAGTTAATGACTCAAACAAGATGATGGAAAGAGTTGAGGGTTGAATGTAATTAAAGTATAACATGTAATTAAGTCAGATTGCTTAATTAATAGACACTTAGTATTGTTTGTAATTGTATAAATCACATAATCAAAAGTTGTTTCAGAGAAGAAGATTTTTAAAGCTTTTCCTACGGTAAAGTACGGTGAGAGAAGTTTCATGCATGCAGCTCCCAAACTCTGGAATGCTCTTCCATCAGGCATTAGAGATGCAAGCTCACTGGCATGTTTCAAAAAATCTCTGAAAACGCATTTCTTCAACATATATTATTAGGGCAGTTTAGAAAACGTACCTGCTAATCGTCGGTTGTCATAACTGCTGCATTGGCCACAGAGTGTTGATCCTGCCACTTCCTTATGACTGTGGACTTTTAAACCCCTTTTTTCAAATATAATGCTCCACAAATGTAGAAAATAGATAAATGAATAACAAAAACCTCATCCATATTTTTATGGACTTCTAGGGAATCCCCTTGCTGTTGAACGTGCGGGTGTTGTGTCAGCGGGATTCCGCTGTCCAGATGTTGCGGTGGCCGAGGGAGTGCTGTTGTCAAACGGGGCATCCCTATATGCTTGGTACCTCTGGTAACTCCAGTTCCAATGCCGGAGGGAGCACCGTAGTGGAACAGGGCACCCCTCTACGGTATAATTCCGCGCTGGTACATTGGGAGTCTTGCTGGCTTGACTTGCTACCCTGCCCTTAACCAGTGCCAGGGATTCCTGTTAAGCTGACCCAGTTTCCGTATTTTTGCTTACCAGTGAACTGGGTCGTGTAATATATGGGCAGCGGGCAAATTAAGCCTGTACGGTCTAATGCAGCATCGCGTGTCTCAGTCAGTCTCGATTTGTCCGATGTGATTCCTTTGCCATTGTAGCCGGTGGGATATGTTGCAGGAACAGTATACGGGATACCTTCTTTATCTCTACTTTGGCTGGGCTTTTTGGGTTCCCATAATAAGACATTTTATTCTGTAATTAAACTTTGGATATACCCAATTACAACTCTATTAAAATATGATACGCTGTGTACTCCCTCATTGCCATAGCGGGTCGAATAGTGTTTGACTGGAGGGGTTGCATACTGCGCGTATATAACAGTTGTGTATTTGTATTTCTTAGTTTATATGCATGAACTTCAAATTGATCTGTTCTGTTACCCAATTTTCCGGCAATATTTTATGTGCAGTGTTGTATGTTAAACGAATGTACCCAAGTCTGTTGAGTCTGGGTCAAAATTATGGGACGTACTGGCACTGCGCATAGAATGTTGCATTCAAGTTTGTGGTTTTTTTTATAATCTGAGTGCGTTGACACACTATAATAGAACATAATACGACACAGACAGATAAACTTACGGAAAAGATGTAGCTTATTTACCAATGTCCTAAATAAATTCTATTTTATTATTATTCTTATCTATATATAAGTATTAAATATATTTTATTTTAAATGTTCTGTAATTTACGCATTATTGTACAGAAAATGTATCTTTGTGAAGCGCTTTTGAACGCACATATCCTGTATGAAAAGAGCGCTATATAAATGTGGTATAATAAGAATAATAATAATAATCAAAGTCATATTAAAACATTGTCTTTGATGCAATCGAAAAAATAAATCCTATTAAAGTCTGTCTGATCTTGGTCTACTCTGGTAAACTTTGCAAATGCGTGAAAACATGTTTATTGACTGTTTCCATCAAGTTTATATCTTAAAATCCGTCTGTTCTTGATGAGATATTCAGTTATGTTATGAAGGAAAGAAACATCTATTAAAATCTGATATTGGTCTACTGTTTGCAAATGCATGAAAACACGTTTATATGAAGAAATTGTTAAATTATGACTGTTTCCAGCAGTTTTGATCCCGATGAGATGCTGAGTGAAAGGTTTCAATACATATATACACAAAATCCTGAACAGTTTGATGTTTTTGACATTGCTAACAGTTTGGCTCCAGATCAGACACTGCATAATGTGGTGTCTGATTTGGATTCAAACTGTTTGTTATTTATTTAATTTAAGAAATACCTAATAGTTTCCTAAATATTTAATATTCTAAATATGGTAACTAGCATAATGCCTATTTTTTCCTAAAATTACTATTTTTTAGTTAATTAATAGTATTAAAATGAATATATTGTTGGTATTATCTAATTTTAGAAATACCTATTATTTTCCTAAATATTTAACTCTTTGCACATAATGTGGCGAATCATCATAATCATCTTGATTACCTGTGCAAACAGTTTGGATCCAGATGATAATGCAGCGTCTCATCAGGATGCAAACAGGGGGGGGGGGGGGAGGGGCAAATGCATAATCATGTTTTCTTAGCTAAGGATTTCCAATATCTCCCACATCTAATTTGAGAGACATTGGTAACATCTGTATAGCACCACAAATCACTCACACTACACACTATGGGGTTAATGGGTCAACATCCCTTTCAAAATGCCTTTAATGTTTCGTCTGCAACAAAAAGTTATTGTCATCTGCTTCAATTCTTAAAAGAAACTTACTTTCATTTTTTTTCCAAAATATGGTTAAGATGACAAACAGTTTGGATCCTGATGAGACGCTGCATTATGCGGCCTCTCATCTGGATCCAAACTGTTTGCATAGGTAATCACAGTTTCACCACTAGCGTGCAAAGAGTTAAGAGTCATGCATTGACCTGGAGAGATTTTACTGCCCAGTGCTATAACCTTTTAACTGCAGAAGAGTATTTAACCCTTAATTTCCCTCATATAAACTTGTTTTCATGCATCTGCAAACAGAGTAGACCCAGATAAGGTGGCTCCTATAGGATCAGGGTCTGTTGTTTGCAAATGGAATTTGATATCCATTTATAAGCACAATAGTGTTGTTTGTGCAGTGTGGCGGCGGTGAAACGTCTCCCCGTACATCCAATCAATATTGTTTTCTTCCTCTTGCAGGAATTGCTCTACATTCAATGTGTTTCCTCATACCTTTACACCGTACTTTGAGTTTTCTGTGTTCATTTCGTGTGTGTGTGTGTGTGTGTGTGTGTGCGTTTGGGTGTGTGGTTGTGTGTGTGTGTGTGTGATGCTGTCTATCGGTGTTTTGGTGGTGGTTGCGTCTTGCATGTGGCTTTGCCTGCTTGACTTTACTACTTTTCCATTTATAAGCACAATAGTGTTGTTTGTGCAGTGTGGCGGCGGTGAAACGTCTCCCCGTATATCCAATCAATATTGTTTTCTTCCTCTTGCAGGAATTGCTCTACATTCAATGTGTTTCCTCATACCTTTACACCGTACTTTGAGTTTTCTGTGTTCATTTCGCGTGTGTGTGTGCGTTTGGGTGTGTGGTTGTGTGTGTCATGCTGTCTATCGGTGTTTTGGTGGTGGTTGCGTCTTGCATGTGGCTTTGCCTGCTTGACTTTACTACTTTTCCATTTATAAGCACAATAGTGTTGTTTGTGCAGTGTGGCGGCGGTGAAACGTCTCCCCGTACATCCAATCAATATTGTTTTCTTCCTCTTGCAGGAATTGCTCTACATTCAATGTGTTTTCTCATACCTTTACACCGTACTTTGAGTTTTCTGTGTTCATTTCGTGTGTGTGTGCGTTTGGGTGTGTGGTTGTGTGTGTGTGTGTGTGATGCTGTCTATCGGTGTTTTGGTGGTGGTTGCGTCTTGCATGTGGCTTTGCCTGCTTGACTTTACTACTTTTCCATATCTGTTTCTATGCCTTCTAAAACAGCTACACTGTTCCACCTTCCACATTTTATTATAAGTAGTTACAAATAGAATCACTATTCTGGAGGTACTAGAACTCCAATGCAGTTATCTCCCTTTGTCCCTTATGGGTATGCTGATGGGACAAGGGAAATAACTGTGAGGAAATTTTTTAACTAGCTTCCTGATGTTAAAGTAATATAAAACCCCAGGGGGAGGCCATTTTTGGCCCACGGGTCATTATTTGAACATACTTGGTAGTGATACATTAGGTGATGCTTCATACCAAATATCTTAGCTCTAGATTATGTGGTTTCAGACAAAAAGATTTTTAAAGGTTTCCCTATATAAGTCTATGTCAAAACTACAAGCCCCAGGTCAGGGCCATTTTTGGCCCGGGGGTCATCATTTGAACAAACTTGGTAAAGGACCATTAGATGATGCTATATACCAAATATCAAAGCTCTAGAAATTGTGGTTTCAGAGAAGAAGATTTTTAAAGATTTAAAAAAAACAACTTTAAAAGTAGTGGGGCGGGGCCATTTTTTGCCCTGGGGTCATGATTTGAACAAACTTGATAGAGGACACCCTAAGGTACATTTCTGTGAAATTTGGTTGAAATCCTCCCAGTGGTTTAGGAGAAGAAGTCATTTGAAATAAAAGTGAACGGACAGACAGACGGACGGACGACAGGCGGTCACAATAGCTCACATTGAGCCTTCGGCTCAGGTGAGCTAAAAATCGAGGAGACAAGGCGTGGCAAACTGTCATTAGGTGTGCTCTTCCATCAGGAAAATGCTCCAGTACACAAGTCCACTGTTGCCATGGCTGCCATTCAGGAATGTGGTTTCCAAATGGTTGAGCATCTGCCATATTCACCTGATTTAGCACCCTCTGACTATTACCCAAAATGAAAAAGGAACTCAGCGGCTGCCATTTTCGCACTGATGATGACGTCAAACAAGCTGTTGAAGCATTTCTTGAGGCCCAAGATGCCACCTTCTACAGGGAAGGTATCCAAATGCTCCAACACCGTAGGACAAAGTGTGTAAGCTTGCAAGGTGACTACGTTGAAAAATAAATTAAAATATTGAGGTCAAACTGCTGCTCCCTGCCTCAGGCCACAGACTTATCAATCACCCCTCGTACAGGAGATATGCTCCGGACAAGCTGTACACGCACACATGGATAAACAGATAGCTTGATTACTATATGCCACCAAAGCAAGGTTTGGGTGAATAAAAATCATAATTAATATTCACAATTGTCATTATTTCTTACAGGAATATTCAGGAAGTAAATGGTTTAAATGTTATTGAAGCTAGGGTGAAAGAAATAATAATTCATAATTTTGATGAAATAAATTTTACATGCAACATATATATTGCTATACATATATTATACATATAATCATGTACATGTACAACAAAGTTCACACATATCCAAATCAAATTCCCTCTCCCTGGAAATGATAAATATCAAAGAGAATTTACTTCATCCTTTACCTGTTCACTATTTATTTAAGAAATAATGACATCATTAATACCAGTATTAAATAAATTTTCATAATGGCATATAGAGACATTTTTGCTGTGGCAGAAACTAGTATCAGATCTATACTATACTATAAGCAAACAGAGCAGACCCTGATCCTGACGGCTCCTATAGGTGAAAAGGCATTTATTTTAATGAAAGGGTATTAATACATTTATTTTATAATGGAAAATGAACAAGGAAAGTTTTGGAATTATGTAATATTTAGATCTGTACAATTCTATAAGCAAACTTAGCAGACCCTGATCATATGGCTCCTGAGTTGTACGATCTTGGTCTGCTCTGTTTAAACTCTGCTCTGTCTATGAGTAAAGGGATAAATCTGGTTGAAGATCTACTTCTATTGGCCTATTTGATCATCAATTTCATGCTGATCTGAGGTTATTCAAAAGTACAATGTACATTTTTTCTCTAAATGCAACAAAATACTGTACATGTACTTTTAAAAATGTACTTTTGATCATTTAACCCATTCCCTCATATTGACGACTTTTGACGACTCTGTAAAAGTCACTTTGTGAAACCATTGTGATAAATAGAGCATTTGCTCCTATAGGAGCAAATGCTCTATTTATCACAATGGTTTCAAACTACAAAATTCTAAAAAAAATTCCTTTTCTCTAGTTAATGCTCCTTTTCGGTAGATTTATTCAAAGAGGTTGTATCTAAAAATAGCCTATGAGGTAAAGGGTTAATGAACAGTGATGACATATACAATGAGAGTTACTCGATGTACCATTAGGATGTAAATTGTTCAACACTGATTGTATTGTTGAGGAGAAATGGATAAAATATTAGCTTATGAATAGATATGAGTTACTAGACATGCAAAAAGTCCAGTTGCCTTTTGCTCATTTGGTTCTTGGATTTTCAACCTTTCACTGTTATAAAATGAATGAAACAAAGAGACATGAAACAGTTTATGAGATTAAATAATCACTATGTAATTTAACCTTATACCTATTTGCAAAACAGAGTAGACCTAGATCAGACCTCTCCTGTAGGAGCTGTCTCATCAGGATCTGTTCTGTTTACTTATGGAATAAAAAAGATCTGGTTCTAAAGTATCTGCAATGGAAAAAACAATTCCTTTGTTCATATGTCATTTAATATAGAATTTTCAACTTGTAAAATAATTATCTAGTACATGAATATTTATTCGGTAAAGGTTTAAATAATCTTCAATACTTTCACTTCAAGAACAGTAAAGTCTTACTAATGAGACCACATATTTTATTAACATAGGTGTTTATAAAAGCAGGTGGTTGCTTAATGCAGGGTTAAAGTAATACAGAAAGCTCCTAGGAGCTTTATACATAATTTTGTCCTGCATTAAGCTACCGCCTGTTTTAAAAAATTCTAGAAATACGACTATTTTGAGTGGTCATATTAGCAACTCATTCTCTCCTAGACCATTTTTAGACCCAACCTCTTTGAATAAATCTACCAAAAAGGAGCATTTATTAGAGAAAAGGAATTTTTTTAGAATTGTGTAGTATTGAAACCATTGTGATAAATAGAGCATTTGCTCCTATGGAGCAAATACTCTATTTATCACAATGGTTTCAAGAAGTGACTTTTACATAGGCGCAATAAGGCGTCAGTAGGAGAGAATGAGTTAACTGTATCAATTACGATGTAAAACATGTTGTAATGGTAAGACAGTCGATAGAAAGTAGCCGTTGTTTGCACATAAAACAAAATGTCTGCTTAACAAACAAAATGTGTGCTTAACATTCTCCAAGCCCACTGCACTTTAACCCTTTACTCCATAAATATGCCCTTCTACGCCTTTGCAAACAGAATGGGCCCAGATCAGACAGCTCCTGCAGGAGCCGTATTATCAGGGACTGCTCTGTTTGATTATGATATTACATAGATTCTACATTTCTGCCATTGCCAAAAATGGACTATTGTAACAATTAATCTAATTAATATTTATGATATAATTCTTTCTTACATGAATGTTCATGGAATAAGGGTTAAAGTGAAAATGAAATGTCAAAGAGTTTGGATCCTGATGTTGAGTTACAAGGATAAAACTGTTGAGTTACTTGGCTTCTCACTAGATCTAGTATAAAATTCACCCAGTGTCGAACAAAATAAAAACAAGCGAAAGTCATTCAAGGATGTACAAACAGTTAAACATTGTGATTTAAATACATGTACAACTCTGCTTGATATTTGCTTATACATGTACATATATCTAGAAATGTGCAAATTGTTATCAAATACAATATACATGTACAAGTTGTGAGACAAGTAGAAGAAAACACCGTGCCAAACTTTCGAAAGTTATAAAATAAAGGTAAATTCCAACATTTGAAATGCTTAAGACTGTAGAGTTGTTTGCTATGAAATAAACACCGGTATCCTTTTAACCCTTATAAATGTTAGTGTAAGAAATAATGACATCATGAATATCTGTTAGCTGGAGTTTTATAGTAGTATATGAACACAGGACTTTTTAGCTGTGACTACGAACTGTAGAATCAGATCTATATAATTCCAAAACCAAACAGCAGACTCTGATCACATGACAGCAAAGGTCACAAAAGGTATGTCTATCAGGTAAAGGGTTAATGAAATATTTTTTATGAAATGAAAAATAATCCATCAATGTGTGTTGAGCAATTTTGATCCTGACCAAATGCTTCATTTTGATTTGGATACATACTGGTAGCAAATGCCGTTAAAAGTTTCGTGTAGCAGTATCCAGGTTAACACCTTTCACATCTTTGCAAACAAACTTGACCCAGATCAGATGGCTCCTGTAGGAGTTTTCTCTGTTTGCTTATAGCATTGTATTGTGAAAAAATTCTGTGTTCATGTGCCATTATCAAAATTCAGCTAATACATATTCATGGTGTCCTTATTTCTTACACAAATATTGAATAGGTTAAAGCACAATATCACAGCACAACTTTCACACACAGACAAACACTGGAAATTACCTCAAAGTACAGTATAGTTCAAGTACAAATAAGTATTTTGTAAACAGCAAATCCAAATCACAGAATACAGTATAAAAACTGAAAAATCATGAAAGCTCCAAGATGATTACTTATTGGTAATGACATCCAGGCGATATGCTTTTGTTTTTACCAGACAAGAGTGTTTGAAGGAATTCATGTGTCACCTTCCAGCAGACACGAGGCTAAACAACAGCCGCGTATGGTACCAACGCTCATCTGATTTGGTGCTAGTCCAGCTTAATTTTTAAAAAAAAATGGAAAAAACCTAGAGGTTTTTGTCACAAAAATGGATGTCTCCCCTCTAATAAAAACAATATGTAAAGGGAAATCACTAAAAATGTTATGGACTTGATGATTGATACTTCCCCTCATTATGTGCTTTCCACACCACATTTTTCAAGAAGAAAATGATAACAGCTAATAACTTCAAAAATATTGATACCAGAGTTATGGCCCTTGTGCATGACGCTTACTTTCATCATGCTCTTTCCATAAATGAAATTTCATTCCAATAGCATCAGTCGAACAGGAGTTATTGATCGGACAAAAAATAAAACAAAGGGCAATAACTCCAAAAGTATTGCAGCCAGAGTTATGGCCTTTGTTCATGACACTTTCTCTCATCATGCTCTTTCTATGTATAAAGTTTCAATACAATGGCAAGAGCCATGTAGGAGTTATCGTCCGGACAAGAAAGCGTTAAACAAATGTACAAGGGGCAATAACTCTCAATTTATTGAAGCCAGAGTTAAGGACCTTATGCATGACACTTTCTCTTATCATGATCAATCCATGTATGAAGTTTCACTCCAATGGCATGTGCCATATAGGAGTTATCATCCTGACAAAAAAATGTGTGTTTATTTACAAAGGGCAATAACTCCAATATTAGTGAAGCCAGAGTTATGGACCTTGAGCATGACACTTTCTCTTATCATTGTCTTTCCATGTATGAAGTTTCAATCCAATGGCATAAGCCGTATAGGAGTTATCGCCCGGACAAAATATTTGTTGAAAAAATTACAAGGGCAATCACTCCATTATTAATGAAGCCAGAGTTATGGACCTTGTGCATGACACTTCCTCTGATTATGCTCTTTCCATATATGAAGTTTCAATCAACTGGCATCAGGCATATTGAAGTTATCGTCCGGACAAAAAAGTGATTTTTTTTTACAAAGGGGCAATAACTCCTATATTAGTGAAGCCAGAGTTATGGACCTTGTGTATGACACTTCCTCTCATTATGCTCTTTCCATATATGAAGTTTCAATCAACTGGCATCAGGCATATTGAAGTTATCGTCCGAACAAAAAGTGTGACGGACAGACAGACGGACAACTCTCACGAAAACAATATGTCTCCCCCATATAAATATGGGGGGAGACATAATAAAGAGCTATAACTCCAAAATTTTGAAATCAAGAGTTATGGTTCTTATGTAGGTGCCTTCCCCTCAATGAGATCTACTAACCTATGAAGTTTCATGTTGATACCTCTCATACTTTATGAGTAATGAGCTACGACGACAACGACACTACGACCCAGTGATCACAATAGCTCGACTTTTCTTCCGACGAGCTAAAAAAGCATGGCAAAAAACATGAAAGACAGATAGATGAATTGACAGATGATGGAGACTTGATCCTTAACCCTTTACTCCATGAATATTCATGTAAGAAATAAATAATGACATCATTAATATTAATTAGATTAATTGTTATTACAACACAATCCTGAACAGGCAAACAATGTTTTGGCCATGGCAGAAACTGTAGAATCATATCTATATTATATCATAAACAACAGAGCAGAGCAGACCCTGATCAGATGGCTCCTATAGGAACTGTCTGGTCTGGGTCTACTCTGTTTGCAAAGGCGTATTTATGGAATAAATGGTTAAGAGTAACCCTGCAAAAAAAAGGTGATACAAAAAAGGAAAGTCAAATGGTCGATCATTGTTTGATGATAAAGTCGAGTGGTCCATCACTGATGATAAAGTTAAATGATCCATTATTGTTTGATGATAAAGCCAATTGGCCCATCATTGCTTAATGTATCAAATGTTCCATCATTGTTTAATTGAGTCTAATCAGTAGTGTTGGGAATCGAGCCTAAAAATTTTACTCGATCATCGGCACATGCTCATGATTATCGATTAAAAATCATGATTAAATTATAATATGGCAGGTTTATTTGAGTTTGGGTAAAGGCAAAATATAGGTTGTAGGTTTGCAATCAATGTATATCCAGACCAGTTTGTTCGTCTAATACTTGACATTTGATAAGGGTAAACTCTGTTTTAAATCTTAGGTTAAAAAATGATTGTGTTCCGTTAAAAAAATGTGACAGACAATGTGTAAAACCCAAATGTTTGGCCTTGTCTGGCTTTTACTGTTTGCTAAACTGTATGGTCTCCATAAGGTTATGTATAAATTGTCCATGATGTCCTGTCCATCATCGATCATCATGTCGGAACCTTCACGACGTGATTGCTGAGTACTGTGACTAATCGGCACATCACTACTAATCAGTATCAGCCCTTTAGCTGTTCAATACTCATGGAAAAAATAATGACGTCATGAATATTTATTAGCAGAATTTTTAAAATATATACATTGTACACATTAATGTTTTTATAATATTGGTAGAAACTATAGTGTCAGATCTATTATGATTTCATAAGCAAACAGCGCACACCCTGATCAGATTGCTCCTACAGGAATCATCTTATCAGGGTCGACCCTGTCTGCAAAGGCATAAATAAGACATTTGTAAGATGGGAAGGGTTAACCCATTACCTCATAGGCTATATTTAGACCCTACCGCTTTTAACAGATCTACCGAAAAGGATCATTTAGTACAGAAAAAGGACATTTTAGAAATGTGTAGTTTAGAAACCATAGCTCCTATGGAACAAATGCTCTATTTATCACAATGGTTTCAAAAAGTGACTTTTACAGAGGTGTCAAAAGGCGTCAATATGAGGGAATGGGTTAAAGAATACAATTTACAAGAAAAGAGATTGAATGACAAGCAATGCAGAGCCTGATCAGACAGCTACTGTAGTACATTGTTTGCAAATGTAGGTACACTGGTTTCCCACATTCAAAGGGTTAAGGCACAAAACACTTCCTTACTACATCCTCAGTCAGTCAGGTAAAATCTGGTCTACACTGTATTATCAAAGTGGAGTAGCCCAAACAGTCCACTCAGTAAGATAGGCTTAATCTTGCTAGATGAGTTGGGGTGACAAATAGTGTAGACCATGATCAGGGGGCTTCTCTAGGAGTCCTTTGACCTGGATCTACACTGTTTGCAAATGCCAGTTGGATGCATTACTTTTTCATTCTCTAATAACCCAGATAGAAACAGTAACAATTCCAACCAGAATAGGAGAGATACCCGGTAATAAATGTCGGTCATACCAGAGTCTTAGCCATGTGCAATGCACTCCTTTCTGTCATCCATCATTTAACAAACATTGAAATGTACAATCAGACTTCCTATGCCATAGTTATACATAATTATGTATTTGAAAAAAAAGGCCATTTCACCTATATTGTATTGAGTCAACTATAATTCTTTCATAAGATTTTAATCATAGACAAATATTTATGGACGGATATATAGGGATAACATAAGACTCTACATTCTTCAAGTGTGGCAGATGGTATTACAAGAAGATCAAAGAAAAAAAGGAAAGCTACGATTATCATCCATCTAATCATCGTAGCTTTATGATAAAACATCAATAAACTGTATTGAGAACAAACTCATACTCAACTAAAAGTTTTATAAGCATGGACCCAGATTGCAGAGTTTCTGTCATGGCAAACTTTCCTGTGTTCATGTGCTATCATAAAACATTAATAAGTATCGATGATGTCACTATTTCTTACATAACTATTCATGCAGAAAACTGGTCCAGAGAGTCCAGACTGGGCGGCTGAATATTTCGGGTAAACGCAGTACGAACTGTAAATTTCATCAGTAAATCAATTTAACATACGATACCTTTTACTCATATTGAAGCTTCTGTAACTATTATGATATATAGAGTACCTACTCCATAAGAGCAAATATTCTATTCATCATATTGGTTTGAAAACTACACAATTCTAAAAGTTTCCTTTTTTCTAGTAAATGTTCCTTTCCTGTACATTTATTCAAGAGTTTGGGTCTAAAAATAATCTATGAGAGAATGGGTTAGCCCTTTCCTTGTTTATTATTCATGTAAGAAATAATTACATTATGCATATTTACAAGCTGAATCTTACACGATATGAACACGGGATTTTCTGGTATTGGTAGAAACTGTAGAATCAGATCTACATATTTCCATAAGTAAACAGCAGACCCTGATCAGACAGCTCCTATAGGAGCCATCTGATCTGGGTCTTGTTTGTTTGCAATGTGTGAAAAGGTGTTCATATGAAGGAAAGGGTTAAGACAGATAAGACAAGAGGACAGGAGCTGTCTGATCTGGGTCTACTCTGTTTGCAAAGGCATATTTATTGAGGAAAGGGTTAACGCTTTTACAGACAGAGTAAACTCAGATCAACATGGTATATTCAGGCTCAAGAAGTAAAGGGTTAACCCTTTTCCCGCATGTAAATGCTTTTTCGTTCCTTTGCAAACAGAGTAAACCAAGATCAGATGACTCATACAAGGTCTGTTCCATTTGCTGTGTATATATATGTAACATTATAAACAAGAGGGCCATGATGGCCCTGATATCGCTCACCAGACAATCAGAGGAGAAGATTTTCAGTGTTCACTATTACATGTATGTTTCTATAGAAAACTGGCCACCCCTGGGGTGAGGCCTCATTTGATCTCAGGGGCATAATTCATAAAACTTTTTGTAGAGGACCTGAACATGATGCTATGTGCCAAATATGAAAGCTGAGAACCTTCCATTTTCTGAGGAGAAGATTTTCAAAGTTTTCACTATATCTTTCTATAGAAAACTGGCCATCCCTGGTGCGGGGCAAATTTTGACCCCAGGGACATTATTTATACAACTTTTGCAGAGGACCTATAGATGATGCTATGTGCCAAAGATGAAAGCTGAGAACCCTGTAGATTTAGAGGAGAAGATTTTTTAAAGGTTCATATTGTTGACAATGTACGACGCACATTGCACGCCGACGGCGATCACAAAAGCTCACCCTGGGCACTTTGTGCTCTGGTGAGCTAAAAAATAATGATGTCATTATACCTTACGTGAACATTCAACAGGACGTTAATCAACACAAACAAGTATTCAACAGAGAAAGGGACGGGTAATAGTAATGTACTGTGTAGCCTCTGCAAGTGTTGAAGTTAACCATTTACCTCATGAATATTTATGCAAGAATCTAGCACTTCATGAACATTCATTGACTGAATGGTTTATAATGGTAACTAAACAAGTGAAAGTTTGGCCTTGACAGTAACTTTAAAATCAGTTCTAAATAGTTCCATAAGCATACCCTAATCAGACAGCTCCCATAGGAGTTGTTTGATCTGGTTCTTACCACTCTGCTATAGCATGAAAAGTCATCTCCATGAGGCAAAGGGTTAATCCTTTGCAGGTTGAGTAATTGTTGACTAATTGTCTCATCAAGGTCAAATCTGTTTGACATTCTAGAGTTGAACAGATTTGATCCTGATGAGACAATAAGTTACTAAGCATTTCAACAACAGCCAAACTGTTTGCATAGATAATTCAGCTTTATAAACCCGTGGAGGGGTGAGATTGAACATCCGAATACTTAGGGTAAAGTACTATGGTGCAGTAAAAACCCCTCTAAACCGGAATTCTAGATTTAGATTCTTAATACAGGATGAAAGTCATGCAGAAAGCTCCTAGAGGAGCTTTCTGCATGACTTTAACCCTGCATAAAGCTGCCACCTGTCTCCAAGACCGATATTTATACTAACTTTAACATCGGGTTTAGAGAGGTTTTACTGTACATAATTATTAGGGTATCATCATAAGCAAGCATTGCATACCCTGATCAGAAGGCTTTGGCTGCAAAGGGGTCTAAAAGCATCTCTATGTGGTAAAGGGATAATAAATTAACTTATGCATCTTTAAAAGAAGGTCACTGCTAAATGCAGAATCAACTTGGGGTATTTTTCATCATTACTTTCTTTCTGCATTAAGATGCCACCTATATACACTGGAGCTCCGCTTTACCACAGACTGTTTTACTGCAGTATCCAATATAATGCGAGTGGTCTGTGTCGCGGAATTTTGTTTTGTAAATACCTTATATGATTGAATATCGCAATGAAACATAAAATAAACTTAGGTAAACTGATCTGCCCGCAGCAGGCTAAAGGATGATGGGGGTTTATGTAAGTACCCAGATAAAAAAAACGCTATAAAGCGGTTCCGTATTTACCGCGGGTTGAATTTCATGTCTCCGAAGCATCGCGTTATAACGGAGCTCCAGTGTATAGGTTAGACTGCATTATGACAAATCTTCATGAAATAGACTGTGCGGAGCGTTAGCGAAGCAAGTCTATTTCATGAAGACTTGTCATTGGCAGTCTAACCGATGTTTCATTTTGGCGGCAATAATCCAGTCTTCATATAGGTTACAATGCATTATGACAAATCTTCATGAAATAGACTGTGCGGAGCGTTAGCGAAGCAAGTCTATTTCATGAAGACTTGTCGTTGGCAGTCTAACCGATGTTTCATTTGGCGGCAATAATCCAGTCTTCATATAGATTAGACTGCATTATGACAAGTCTTCTTGAAATAGACTGTGCGGAGCATCAGCGAAGCCAGTCTATTTCATGAAGACTTGTCATTGGCAGTCTTACCGATCTAAACCGCAGTTTCATCATGAAAAAGGAAAAACTGAATAACCAACTCTCATTGGCCAGTGCCACAGAACTTTCGAAAACTGTGGTTTAAACGAAAAAGGAAAAACTCAATAACCAACTCTGATTGGCCAACGCCACAGAATTTTCGAAAGCTGCCGTTTAATACAAAGACTGACACACAAGTGTTGTTTGGTTGGCCGCTATAGAGAGGCTTTACCATTTAGAACTTTAATGTGTTTGTTTTTATGCTGAAAAGAAATATATCGCAAGAAAACTGATCGAAAATATGTTGAAGACTTTCATGCGTTAACACTGAAACCCCGATGTTATTCACCATGTATTTTTATTTAATTCGGTTGCATTTTAGTTTCATAACTGTTCAGATTATCTGATCATGTTTAGTTGTACAACAAGAAATAAGTATCGACAACAGTTATTTATTTTGTATCTCGATATAAGATCAAATTGACAATCTTTGAAAGAAGAATTGAACATAACTAACACCATTTGTTACGATTTTATTGAAAATATGCCTTTATTGTAGAGACACTCTTTACTCCATAAATACACATTTTAATGCCTTTGCAAACAGAGCAGACGCAGATCTGATAAATCTAGAGCAATCTGATCAGGGTCTACCGACTACTCTGTTTGCTGATGGAATAGTATAAATATGATTCTACAATTTTTCTGTGTTCATTCAACATTAAAAACATCAATCTAATTAATATTCATGATTCAATATTTCTTATATGAATATTCATGGAGAAACAATGTTAAAGACCAACAAGCTAAAATGACCGATATGTAGTTTCCCAGCTCACAAAACCAAGTTGAATTAGAGCCTTCCCTGATAGTGACGCATACCATCAGACATAGTTCATCTAGAAACAATTAATGTGCAGTTATCTAAGGGTCATAATGTTTTACTTAATAATATCAGAGATGTACTTGTGAATAAAGTCTCAATGCTTTAAAGCAAAATGTAATGATAATGTTTGATCAGTTTTAAAGACACGCAACACATATCACATGATAAACAACATTGCTTAACCCTTTTACTCCATAGACACACCTTCTAACACCTTCAGTGTAGACCAAGATTAGATGTTTCCTGTGGGAGTCACCTGATCACGGTCTGCTCTGTTTGCTTATGAAATAATCTAGATCTTATTCTACATTTTCTGACAAAACCAACAAGTTCTGTGGTCATTCATTGGCCATTACAAAAATTTGGTTAATGAATATTCACAAAGTCATTAATTCTGATATAAATATTCATGATGTAACGGGTTAAGAAATGGTTCTACATTAACCCTATCAACACTATAAATATCTATCTTATGCCAAAAATGTTAATTGCTCTTATTTATCTTCCATTTCTTTTGAATAATTAATGTGAGATTGTCAAACAGTTTGACTCCTGATCAGACATTGAGTTACATCTCATCTTGATACAACCTGTTTGGAAAAAAACCCACAAATTGTTGCGTAGTATTGAAAGGGCAGAGCAACAAATAAAGGTTTTAGTACTTGTGTACGCACATTTATCTGCTGATCTGATAAAGGTACTCAATTACAGTAAAACACCTCTAAACCCGCATTAAATTTAATATAAATATCGGTCTTGGAGACAGGTGGCAGCTTAATGCAGGGTGAAAGTCATGCAGAAAGCTCCTCTAGGAGCTTTCTGCACAACTTTCACCCTGCATTCAGCAGCCACCTGCCTAAAATGTATATCTAAATTCTTGTCTAATAGAGTTCTGGCTTAGAGAGGTTTTACTGTACTAATATCCTCATTTCTCCACCAACCTACATGTTTTGACTACTCTGTACAACAGTCTCAGAGACAATTCTAAAGACTGGTCACTTCATAGGCATTAGTGGAGAAATAAAGGAACTATTCTTGAAAATCTTTTAATTTACACATCTTCTCTGAGCCAAAGAGGGGCAAATCTTGCTTGGACCCGACTCTGTTTTGCGTATTCATCTGATTACTAACTCACATATAAACAAAACAATTACTTCACACAGACTATAACAGGCAATTTGTTACAAAAAATAAAACATTTGGTCAAACAAACTTTTCATAAATATCTTTACAAAGCACTTCCTTTCATACAATATAGCAAAATAATCACTGACAGTAATTTTACTATTTTTCTGTCAAAGTCTATGAATATATGAATAAATTTTATAAATTGAGTCTTAAAATGGCCACAGTTTACCTCCCTTAGTAAACAATTGCCTTTTATAAACAAAATATCCTACAACTGAAACTCCAACAACAAAAGCAACACCATACAAAACTGTAGTCATCTGTGAGCTTGTTTTCTTATTTTCTGCATCATCAGCTGCCATCCTTTGTTTTCTCCTTTTCTCCTATTTAATGAAAGAAACATGTTATAAAATATAAAGCAATCTATTTTCACCAAACCTATTGTTGTGGCTACCATATAGGAATAATCATAACTCTTTCCTCCATGAATATCAACTTAAGAATTCATTATAAACTAGTGCTGCATACATATTCATGTACTGATTAAACAATTAATAAGATGTGATTGTGAAACACTATGCCCCCGATATAACCTCTGACCTTGATATATGACCTTGACCTTAATAAGGCAGCCCTAAAAATGTTCGCATCCATAATTTGCACATGCATGCCAGGTTTGAAGTATGTATGTGAAATGGCGACAAAATCATTGTTGACGTTAAAGTTGATGACAGATAAACCAACCAACAGACAGAGCAAAAACAAATATGACCTTTGACTTTGACTTTGACCTTAATAAGTCACCCCTTAAAATGTTTGTCTCCATAAACAGCACATGCATGCCAAGTTTGAAGTATGTATTTGCAATGGCAACAAAATTATCCAAAGTTAAAAGTTGTGACAGACAAACCAACCAACAAGACTGACTGTCAGAGCAAAAACAATATGCTCACAGATCTGAGGGGGCATAAAAAGAAAATTACTGGCAGTGACAGAAACTTCAGAATCAAATCTATATTACTCATCAAGCAAACAGAACAGACCCTTAAGTCTACTCTGTGTGCCAAAAGTCGTCTGTATGAGGGAAAGGGTTAAACATTTCCTAGTGAATATTCATGTAAGATATAATGACATCATTAATATTTATTGTCTGAATTTTTATGATGAAAAATGTACATAAGAAGTTTTGGTATTGGTAGAAACTACAGAATCAAATCTATTATAATTTCAAAGGCAACAGAGCAGACCCTGATCAGATGGCTCCATTAGGATCAATCTGGGTCTATTATGTTTGCAAAGGCATGAAAAGGCATTCATATGAAACAAAGGGTTAACCCATTCCCTCATATTGATGACTTTTGACGACTCTGTAAAAGTCGCTTTGTGAAACCATTGTGATAAATAGAGCATTTGCTCCTATAGGAGCAAATGCTCTATTTATCACAATGGTTTCAAACTACACAATTCTAAAAGTTTCCTGTTCTCTAGTTAATGCTCCTTTTCGGTAGATTTATTCAGAGGTTGTATCTAAAAATAGCCTATGAGGGAATGGGACAATTCTAATGAGTACATGTAGTAATATCAATGGGTTTAGCAGAGAAATGTAGAAAAATAGGATTATGAAATATTCATCTTATTCCTCTTATATGGAGATGTTTCTTACATATATATATTTCCCCTACAACCTTAGAAGAAATTCAGAAGATTGTGTATTTAGAGGTATGTACTGGTTTCATAATATTGTACTGATTATCTCAAACAATATTCTTTTATCAGTTTATGACAAATTTATCAATATAATAAATTAACATTTATAGACTAATGTATATATACATGTAATATATTTTTTAACAATAAGCTTAATACTTTATTCGTCAAATATTAAAGGGTTTATTAACCCTTTCCTCCATAAATACGCCTTTCTACGCCTCTGTAATAACCACTTCTTGAAACCATTGTGATAAATAGAGCATTTGCTCCTATAGGAGCAATGCTCTATTTATCACAATGGTTTCAAACTACACAATTCTAAAGTTTTCCTTTTCTCTAGATAATGCTCATTTTCAGTAGATTTATTCAAAGAGGTTGGATCTAAAAATAGCCTATGGAGGAAAGGGTTAAGAACTTACTAGAATTGCATCTTGAGAGCCATGCTGTACTTTCAATTCTACTTTTTCCTTTGCCTGTGTGAAACACATCACTGCTTGTTCATGGGTAACATTGATTAGTGATGTTCCATTAATCTGAAAGGAAAACTCTACATAGTAAACTAGAGTATTTGTAACAAACAAATAAATAAATGAAAGTTTCATACAGTTTACAAGGGAACATGATATATGTGCAGGCAAACTTGGCAGAGAATAATGTTTGAAGGAACATATCTGTAGCCTGCCTACAGAAGTGTGATGAAAAAATCACGAAGCACACCATCTGCTTTCAAAGACAAATATATACATACAGTAAAATCTCGATTATTCGATTTTTTCTGTATAGAAGAATTTAGACCCTTTTAGGCAGGTGGCTGCTGAATGCATGGTGAAAGTCATGCAGAAAGCTCCTAGAGGAGCTTTCTGCATGGCTTTCACCATGCATTAAGCTGCCACCTGCCTTAAAGATCGATAATAATACGTATTTTAATGTTCGAATAATCGAAGTTTTACTGTATTATGTTTATTCATAAACTGGTTGCTGTAATTCATTTAGGAGACCTACTAGGCTAACATTTTACGTCCATAAACACTAAGCAAATATTAAATTTTAATAATTTCCTTCTTGTAAACACTTTTTCACATGTTTTACCTTTCCTGTAGGAGCCATCTGCTCTGTTTGCTCATGAAATTATTATAGATCTGACTATATTTTCTACCAATATCAATAAGAGGGCCATGATGGCCCTGATATCGCTCACCAGACAATCAGAGGAGAAGATTTTCAAAGTTTTCACTATATGTTTATATAGAAAACTGGCCACCCCTAGGGCGGGGCTATTTTTGACCCCAGGGACATAATTTATATAACTTCAGTAGAGGACCTGAACATGATGCTATGTGTCAAACATGAAAGCTGAGGACCTTCCAGTTTTAGAGGAGAAGATTTTTAAAATTTTCACTATATGTTTCTAGATATAGAAAACTGTCTTCCCCTGGGGCGGGCCAATTTAGACCCCAGGGGCATAATTTATATTATGTTTGTAGCGGACCTGAACATGATGCTATATGCCAAATATGAAAGCTGAGAACCTTCCAGTTTCAGAGGAGATTTTCAAAGTGTTCACTATGTTTCTATTGAAAACTGGCCACCCCTGGGGCAGGGCCAATATGGACCCCAGGGGCATAATTTATATAAATTTTGTAGAGGACTTGAACATGATGCTATGTGCCATATATGAAAGCTGAGAACCTTCCAGTTTCAGAGGAGAAGATTTTCAAAAAATTCAAACACTCCAGCTATACATGTATGCTAAAATAGCCAGCAATATATGTATGCTAAAAATAGCCACTGGTCAAAACTCAAACAACAGACTGCAATAGAAAACTGGCTACTCCTTGGGTGGAGCCAATTTTGACCCAAGGTGCATGATTTATATAACTTTTGTAGAAGACCTGAATGTGATGCTATGTGCCATTTATGAAAGCTGAGAACCTTCCAGTTTCAGAGGAGAAGACTTTCAAAGTTTTCACTATATGTTTCTGTAGAAAACTGGAGCCAATTTTGATGCCAAGGGCATAATTTATATAACTTTTGTAGAGGACCTGAACATGATGCTATGTGCCAAATATGAAAACTGAGAACCTTCATGTTTCAGGGAAGAAGACTTTCAAAGTTTTCACTGTTTCTTTTGAAAACTGGCCACCCCTGAGGCAGAGCCATTTTTGACTCCAGGGGCATAATCTATATATAACTTTTGTAGAGGACCTGAACATGATACTATGTGCCAAATATGAAAGCCGAGAACCTTCCAGTTTCAGAGGAGAACATTTTCGAAGTTTTCACTATATGTTTCTATAGGGGTCAATTTTGACCCCAGGGACCCAATTCATATAAGTTTTGTAGCGGACCTACAGATGATGCTATGCGCTAAAGATAAAAGCTGAGAACCTTGTAGATTGAGAGGAGAAGATTTTTAAAGGTTCAAATTGTTGTGCTTTACACTGAGCATCTAAAAGAACCAGAGAAACTCAGTCGATAATAAGAGTAGGGCATCGCGCCCAGGTTTCTCTGTATCCTCTCCCCTCTCTCTGGGGCATCCAATTAGCCCAAAGTGAGCAGAAACGGACGTTAATCAACACAAACAAACAAACAAATTGTTGACGACTGATGACACACGACGCACGCCAACGGATGACGGACATCAGGCGATCACGAAAGCTCACCCTGAGCACTTTGTGCTCTGGTGAGCTAAAAATGCATTGATTCCTATCCCATTATGAAATTATTTAATTTAATTTATATATGTAATATAAACTTTCCAAGGGAAGTTTTGGCTTTGACAAAAACTGTAGAATGACATGCATGTATCATTGCAAAAGCAACCAGAGCAGACCCTGATCACACGGCTCCTACAGGAGCCATCTGATCTATGTCTACTCTCTTTGCAAATGCATGGAAAGGCGTTCATATGAGGGAAAGGGTTAAGACAGCTTTTGAAATGTAGATGATAGTGTAAACAGACATACCATAGATGGATGGATGAATGACATCCAGCAATCATTAAACGTGTTTTATTTGACAGTTAGTGCATAATGACATTGGTGCAACTAGATGTTAGGTATTTGCAAAAGTATAGCTTACAGCTAGAATTTTATCTCCCTCTTTAAGTCTTCCATCTTTAAAGGCAGCTCCATTTTGTCGAATCTTAGTTACAAATATTCCGGTATCTCCTGGAATATGTGGATCATCTACGCCTCCTCGAATGTTGAAACCAAGACCTGTAATTTTTTAAAAAGCATATACGGTACTTGATATACATGTACATGTATAAGTATTCTTTTCTAATGGCATTTTCAAAATATTTGAAGTTAAACGTAAAATAAGTAATGCAGCTCCCTCGGCTCCAACCTCCTTAAACTGTGTGATCATCATATGTTCCCAAAGTCTGGCTGTGACAATAGGTAATTTGTTATCCTGAGGAACTGAATGCTGGGTATAACACTGTCTACACATGTAGCAATAGCTTTCAGATTAGAGAATTAGAACTGTTTTCATACATAAACCATCTACATGTATAGGATAATTTTGTTAACAGTTAACTTAGACTCAGGTCATCTTGGCACAGACTGAGAGCAACTTGTCTTACTTCATGGCTACAGATAAAGGTGCACACCAAAATACATGTATTAAAATCGCCATTTCTCCACCAAACCCTATACTGTGGCCCCACTAATCAGTGGTCACAGTATAGGGTTTGGTGGAGAATTAACCCTTTCCTCCATAACTTATTTTTAGACCCAACCTCTTTGAATGAATCTACCCAAAAGGAGCATTTACTAGAGAAAATTAAATTTTTAGAATTTTGTAGTTTGAAACCATTGTGATAAATAGAACATTTGCTCCTATAGGAGCAAATGCTCTATTTATCATAATGGTTATTACAGAGGCGTAGAAAGGCGTATTTATGGAGGAAAGAGTTATATAAAGGACCTATACCTGAAAATGTTTAAATTTACGCATCTTATCTAGACCTCTGTTACTTTATCAGCAATGGAATTTTTTCATACATGTATGACAAAAAAATGTTCATCCATTTGTCTGTATTTTGTACTGGTGCATAATTTTCACATATATTTTCATTGTATGTGTAAGTAGCAAGTTATTTTAAGGTTACATAGTAGATCTAGAATTAATGGAGATCTTAGAAAGAAAGTTACAAGATACCTTTGCAATTCATTTATCTTGTTATTTCTATGAATTCAGTATCCTGTAGAAAGTTACATAAAAGCAAAAATATAGGGACTTTCAACAGAAGCATTTTAAACAAGCAAACCGCATTAAAGCCAGATTTTTTTGTGTCTTGACCTTGACCCAATTTTATGTATCCTTGTATCAACTGAAAGGCCTTCACCAAAGCTATCAACCATACATTGTCTAGCATATGTGGTTCAGCAGTTAAGACAAAATGTTGAAGTTTTTCAATGATGGCCAACTTGTCGAAATAGTGACCTTGACCTTGACCTAATATCAACTGAAAGGCCATAACCAAAGCCATTTGTATACCAAAGATGAGTTGCCTAGCATTTGTAGTTGAGAAGTTATAGCAATTTTAAAGTTTCTTAAAAACAGCAATATTTTCGAAAAAATGACCTGATTTCATGTATTTTTGTATCAGGTGAAAGGCCTTCACCCAAGCTATTTGCATACCAAATATTAATTGACTAGCTTAAGTAATTCAGAAGTTATAAGCAATGTTAAAGTTTTGTTAACAACGGAAAAGTTTTGGAAATAGTGACCTTGACCTGATTTCATGTATCCGTGTATCAATTGAAAGGCCTTTACCCAAGCTATCTGTATACCAAAGATGAATTGCCTAACATTTGTAGTTCAGAAGTTATAGCAATGTTAAAGTTTGTTAAAAACGGCAGTTTTTGAAATAGTGGCCTTCACCTGATTTCATGTATCCTTGTATCAAGTGAAAGGCCTTCACCAAAGTTATCTGCATACCAAATATTAATGGTCTAACTTAAAGTAATTCTGAAGTTATAAGCAATGTTAAAGTTTTGTTAATGACGACACGCCACCTGCCCGCCCGCCAGCCTGGTTTTCGCCAAACTATGAGCCAAGATTTTTCTCCAAAAATCTGGCTAAAAATATGAGAGCAGAAGTGAACACTTCATTGGATTGATGGTGGATGGCTAACAGATGGGTAAATTGACAAATGGTCCAATTTGAATTAACCCTTTACTCCATGAATATTTATGAGAAATAATGACATCATGAATATTAATTAACTTAATTTTTATAATGACAGATAAATACATCAATTATTGGCCATGCAGAAACTTAAGAACCTAAATCAACCACTAATTATGTGGTTAAGAAAAACAACAGTTTGTACCATATGGCAATAATAAATATTATCATGACAAAATCAGGCAGTCGACCACTATTAGTCATTCCCTTTCTTTATATAAAATTGGATGTCAAGTTCAACACCCCAGCAAGACATTCATTTTCTCTATATATAAAGATGCAACTGTCGCTTGCTAACAGTCCAATTTGGTAAATGTCCATTGCTAAACAGTTCAATTCTACATTAATGTTCCCTACATATAGATAAGGATGCAACTGTTGATTGCTTAAGTTAAACAGTCCAGGTTGACATTTATTTTCACTATTAGGTTAAAGGCTCTGTAATTACAACAGAACTCCTTGTGAATAACCATCTGTGATAATCAATATTTTTTATACACATGCAGTTTAGATTCAGTCAAATAATGTTTAATCAGACTCCAAACCTTGATTCTTTAACTATATTTAAGAGAAATGTGCATCTTAAAGCAGACACTGTTGTGTAAAAGCCAGCAATTTACTATATTGCACAAATATCTTGTCTGCTACTTTTCTATCATTTCATTTTAGTGAATTTACTGAAATCTTTTTCTTGGCGCACCGTTGTAAAATTGTCACCTATGACAGGACAATGTATCGACCTAGATGTAGAATTGGTCTCTACAATGATACAGACACAAAACTGTTTATACAACAATTACATTTCAAGTTATATTTACTTTTTTAAAAGTTTTCTTGACAGTCAGTATTATACATTGTATCAATTTAACTCTTTTCAGGTTGTGATATTCAGCGTGATTTTCCAAAGGAAGAAAACTGACATAAAATACCACAATCTACATAATGAGTCAAATCTGTCCTGTCATTAGTTTATAAATGAAAGTGAAAGTAGATTGATATGTTATCAACATAGTAAAAAGGAGTCCATCTTGTTTGTATATTAAAATGATACTGATTTTTTTCACATGTTAGATTTAAATAAAAAAGGAGGATATTTTATACATTGTAGCAATTTATAACTCTTTTCATGTTGTGATATTTAGCATGTATCCAGCGTGATTTTCCAAAGGAAGTAAACTGACATAAAATACGCCAATCTACATAATGACAGTCAAATCTGTGCTGTCATCAGTTTATAAATGAAAGTGAAAGTAGATTGATATGTTATCAACATAGTAAAAAGGAGTCCATCTTGTTTGTATTAAAATGGTACCGAATTTTTTCACATGTTAAATTTAAATAAAAAAGGAGGATATTTATGTCATCGTGATGATTTTAAAAACAAATACTGCGCTACATGAAAGCTGAAATTAGAACGGAACGTGTGGGTGGACAATTGGTCAACTTTGTGACAATCAATTTTCCGATGTATTAAATCGCTCAGCACCTGAATCTCCTCTTAAAAGAGTAATATCAGACTCTTTCAGTGATATAAGCGCATCGTGCACCATGATCAGGTCACAAATGTACACGTTTATGTGATTAGACACTTTATCAAGGTTGCAGCAATACGCGAAAACGGAAGGAAGCTGTGCATTTGGAAGTCTCGGATTTTTCAAAAATATTTTGAATATTACTGCCCTTGGTAACATACAGCATTAAACTACAGCAAAACAAGCAAAAAATGCAGAAACCGATTTAAGGCCGGATTTTTTGTTAAATTGAACTAATTTTTTTATTGACATGTTTTTACGTTGCTTCGATACAGTTTCAGTTAATTCACGACGTCAAACTAATTACATGTGGAGAAAGACCCAAGGTGCAATTTGAAACCTAAAGCATTATATAATGTATATAGCCTAGCTGAATCCAATTTCATGATTATAATTGGCACCTGAGTAGAACGACTGACCATTCTCAAGTCAAGGCATCCGCATGAATTTACTCCATTAATTTAATGATACAATGTTAATTATGCATTGACAGTTCTTAACTTATAAGCGATGTTAAGTCCGTTAAAGGCGACCAAGTTTTCAAACAAGAGTACCGCACACAGTACATAATACGCCCACTTGCAAACTTTCTCTGATTCAATATGCCTTATAAGTGTTGACATTTTATAATCTGTGCTTCAGATCTTGATTTCCATATTAAGGTGACATATTTTTTAAAATATTGAAGTGAATATCTTATTAAATAAAAAAAGTTACAGCTAATCCTCATTTTTGCAGATTTTCGTAAAGTGCAAGGGCCATAACTCTGTAAAGACAAACTGAATGAACCTCAAAATGAAATCAGCTTCAGATTTTGTGGCATATAACATTTGTGTGAAGTTTCATTATTATCCTTTCAATAGTTTCCCAGAAAACAACAAACAAGCTAAAAGTTGACAGACGAACAAAGCAATGAATACATAAAGTTCAAGGGCCATAACTTTAAGATAAAATGACATATAAAACCGAAATATATGTGAAAATTCATATTAAAGTCATATCATATAAAAAATTGAAGTAAATATCATTTTAAATGAAAAAGTTACGACCATCCTCATATTTGCATATATACATGTATATGCATTATTTCTTTTTAAGTGCAAGGGCAATAACTCCAAAATGACAAATCGAATAAGACTCAGAATCGACCAAGCTTCAGGTCTTGATGCATTAAAGATTTGTCTGAGGTTTCATTAATATCCATCTCATCGTTTTTCAAAAAACAGCAGACAAACAAAATGTTGACAAACGAACAAACGGATGGACAGTGCCACGTCAATATACGACTACCTTATTAGGTGAGCGTATAAAAAGTAACATTGACCATGACCTGATTTCATGTATTCTTGTATCAACTGAAAGGCATTCACCCAATCTATCTGCATGCCCAAAATGAATTGCCTAGCTTATGTAGATCATAAGTTATAACACATTTATTTTTTAAAAGTTTATTAAAAACGGCCAAGTTTTCAAAACAGTGACATTGACCCGATTTCACGTATCCTTGTATCAACTCAAAGACCTTTACCCAAGCTATCTGCATATCAAATATAAATTGTCTAGCAAATGTAGTTCGGAATTTATAAAAAAAAATATAATGAGAGCTAAGTTTTCGAAATAGTGACCTTGACATTGACCTGATATCAGGTATCGTTATGTCATCTGTAAGGTCTTTACAAAAGCTATCTGAATACCAAAGGTAATTGCCTAGCAATCGTAGATCAGAAATTATAGCAAAATGTTAAAGTTTATTAAAAACAGCCAATTTTTCAAAATAGTGACATTGACCCAATTTCATGTATCCTTGTATCAACTGAAATGCCACCACCAAAGCTATCTCCATACCTGAATATATATTCATATAATATATATCATATATATTCTCCATATATGAAATCTAGCATATGTGGTCCAGAAGTTAAGACAAAATGTTGATGTTTTTCAATAATGGCCAACTAGTCAAAATAGTGACATTGACCTTGACCTTATTTCAAATATATTTATATCAACTGAAAGGCCTTTACCAAAGCCATCTGTATACCAAAGATGAATTGCCTAGTATTTGTAGTTCAGAAGTTAAAGCAATGTTAAAGTGTGTTAAAAATGGCAAAGTTTTCGAAATAATGACCTTGACCTCAACTTGATTCCAAGTATCCTTGTATCGAATGAAAGGCCTTTAACCAAGCTAATGTCTAGCTTATGCAATTTAGAAGTTAAAAGCAATATTAAAGTTTTGTTAACGATGGCACGCCACACAACCGCCCGTCCACCAACTTGCCCACCCGCCCAGTTTTCGCCAAACTATAAGCCAAGATTTTTCTCGAAAAATCCGGCTAAAAATGGATAATTGACTGTCATTAATACAGCATTAGAAAGGGATATGATCCTATAGTACTACAACATACTGCATGTCTGGTTGTCAACCCTTTTACAGTTGGCAATCACGCTGCCCTCTTTGCATGTACACTGACAAGAAAGGTTTAGTACTATAAAGCAACCTCTTAAATCCGGAAACGGAAGGAGGACATCGGATATGTCGTTTTTGTCGTACCCTTTATTACTTTTCTACAGTTACTCTGTTTGTAGCTCAGTCATTGAGTACACTAGCGATCGGTGGATACAGTTTGTTTCAATTAAATATGTTTTCGTTTTACATGCACTTTACCACTGTATTTGCGATCGCGGTTGTTGTAGATTAGTCGGAGAGGGGATACGTTTATTTACACTGTTTGTCATTTAGTGTGGGGATGGAATAAATGTTAGGTTGGGCGCCCAAAAACCGGTTTAAACCCCCAGTGACTTTTGTCACTGACCGTTCCAAGGCGGTACTTCCATATCCCCCTATTGTTTGTTTGTTTTGTCTTTGTGCGTCTCTTTATGTTTTTGGTAGTTATACACATTTGCTGTGTTTTCTTGTGTTGCTGTTCGGCCGGCTGTCTGTTCGTTATGTGGCATTTCCTGCATGACTCATATTTGTAATTTTAGGAAATTAAAACTACCAAAGCTAATATACAGATGGCATAGTGGAGACATGATAGAAATCTATAAAATTACAAGTGGAAAATGCATAGAAAATGATAGAAATCTATAAAATTATAAAATTACAATGAGGAAGCAGCTAATTTCATAAAATGGAGGAAGGATTACACCGACCGGGAGTTAGGAAGAGGCAATAGTAAGAAGATCTTTGTACAGAGACCCAGACTTGACATAAGGAAATACAGTTTCACACTAAGGGCAGCCCACATATGGAACAGCCTCCCAGAGTCTATAGTGAGTGCTAAAACCATGCATACTTTCAAAAATAAATTAGATAACCATTCGAAAATTTCAAGAGATTTTAAATATAACTATAAGGGAGTTATCGACAGTAGAAGCGGAAACTACACAAGTTGTAACCAAAAAGAAAAAGAACTGGAATCCTGCGAAGAGGCCAAAACCTGTGCTGAAAGAAATCCATCCATAAGTAAAGTAAAAGTACACGTATGAGTCATACAGGAAACACCGCATACAATACACACAACCGCCCAAACAGCACCACGACGACAAACAGCAAATGTACATGTATATAAAAGACACAAAGAGACGCACAGACATAACACGCAAACAATAGGGGGAAGATGGAATAGGACTGGCTAATGCGCTTTCACCCTGGCAAATGTAACCTTCTCAATATCACACAAAAACGCAATCAAACACATTATGCTTACAAACTACATTCTCACACACCTCAAAAGATAAATTCGAAAATATCTTGGTATCACAATACTGAACAATCTCAGATGGGACAAACACATCAACAATATCACCAAATAAAGCCAGTCAGACCATAGGGCTCTCTAAAAGAAACTTACAGATAAATTCCTCTAAAGTCAAAGATCATGCTTATAAAGCTCTAGTTAGACCTAAATTGGAATACATGTACTCTTCTTCTGTATGGGACCCATATACATTATCTCACATAAATAAAATTGAAAGGGTGTAAATGCGTGCAGCTAGGTTCGTTTCCAACCGTTATCACAACACAAGTTATGCTGCGAAATCTAAATTGGCCAATTCTTGAAATACGAAGAACTCACTCCAGACTTGTTATATTTTACAAAATCATCCACAATGGTGTTGCTATGTCCACCTGGATATCTCCTACAACCTGCAGACAACAGAACAAGACGGGACAACACTTACTCATACAGACGTATTTCAACATCCAAAGCTACATACCACTACTCATTTCACCCAAGAACATCATCACAATGGAACCTATTGCCAACATCAATCCAATCAGCAGACAGTTGACATACAGTAAAACTTCGATTATCTGAACACTAAAATACGTATTATTATCGATCTTTAAGGCAGGTGGCAGCTTAATGCATGGTGAAAGTCATGCAGAAAGCTCCTCTAGGAGCTTTCTGCATGACATTCACCATGCATTAAGCAGCTACCTGCCTAAAAGGGTCTAAATTCTTCTATACCGAAAATTCGAATAATCGAGGTTTTACTGTATTTAAAACTATTGTTCCTGTGTATGTACTATCACCAATTTTCCACAGCTAATTATCTTGTAAATAGTTTTTAGTTTTATCAAGGTCTTGCACCATTTAGCATCCAGGGATAGGACTTTATGTATTTTATTATTTTTTAATTGGGGCCAGCTCATAATTCTCAATGTTGAGATAGTGCTGTACGGCCATCCCCATACAACATTCTACAGTATGCAAGTACGAAATCTATACTTAAAAGTAACTCAATATTTTGCGGATACTAGTACATAAATGTATTTAATGGTTTTAAATTACCCGGATTCCGATTGAATAAACATTTTAACCTCTTGCAAATTACAAATATGTTAACCGAAGTAAGCGAATGGTTGTCCCAGTGCAAAAACAGCATTACATATTACAATAACTCATGCCGTATACTGTAGACCCAGATTTACTGCAGAGTGGTAATATATTGGTCAAAGAAGCATGCTAAAACTTACATAAGGCCACATTCTCCTACTGTGTCGCACATACGTAAATCCCTTAATTACATACACCCCCTCTCTAGACCCCTCCCCCAAAATAAAACATAAAAACACACAGAAAAACAACAACAAAAACAAAACAAACAAAAACAACAACAACAATGAAATACAGTTTAATGCTTGTGGTGGATGCCAACAGTAGGCGGGTAAATGAAACAGGTAGAGATTTTCCTTCAGTAGAATTGACCTACTCGATCTGTACTGCACCTAGGATCATGTTTTAAATGTATTACAAATAAGCATGGAGATATTACACAAAACGCTTTGTTTTACAAATAAAAACATAATGTTTAGCATCCTCCACTTATTCATCATTACTGCATATGCAATATAGGGTTTCTTTCAGATAGTTCTTACTTTTAAAACAGATTCCTTCACATTAATTGGATTCTATGTAAAGTCCCATTATACATGTACTTTTATGTGAAATCAACGTCTGTACCCAATTAACTCTAAAACGGCTACACATGACCGGAAGGTTTTTGTTATAGAAAAAAACCTTTTTTTTTTATTGTTAAAACGACACAGAAAATATCGCTGAGCACACAGAAAATCTAATTTTAGCGCGTATTATGTCGGTGAATCACGTGACCATGGACTGTAATAGTATAGAAATTCTTAGTCCGGTACTACCTGCTAACACTAACGTGTTTGTACTGTTGAAGTGCGGCGGGGAACCTGACAATGAAATTATTTTCTATATTTAACCCTTTACTCCATAAATACGCCTTTCTACCCTTTTGCAATAGAGTAGACCCAGATCAGACGGCTTATAACTACAAGAGCCGTCTGGTCAGGGTCTGTTCTGTTTCCTTATGAAATAATACAGATATAGTTCTTGTGATATGGTGGAGTACAATAACAACTCGGTTCCCCGGTTTACATCTTTATTTCAGAACCCTAGCTATATGAGAACTGGCAGCATTCTCCCCTACTTCTAAACCCACACCCATGCGAGACTTTTGCCAGTCCCCTTTAACTAGATTTTAGAGCTGCTTATATACCAAGTTAATGAACCAGGAAACCCCATCCAAATGCATAACCGACCTTTAATTACTCTTAGTCAGTACTTATGCTTATGACTGGTCACTTCCTCTTCAAAGGCCATGTACCCTTAGCGTGCTGCTAATCCCTACATTTACAAGACAATATTACATTCTACGGTTTCTGCATTTGCCAAAATGTCTTGTGTTCACGTGCCATTATATATACATGTACATGTATATATATAAAAATTAAAAACCAACACAATCATATCAATATTCATGATGTCGTTATTTTTTGCATGAATATTCATGGAGTAAAGGGTTAAAAAAACAATAACAGAGTTAATGGATACAATATATTGATTCCGTATTCCCCACGTTTCTTAGTTTAATCGGACGTTGTGTCTCCACTGAGACCACTGTTTCTTAACGTATTTTCTATTCTCCTCTGGTATCAGCTGTGAGGACTCCATCGTTAGTCGCCAGTTTTGCTTACTTTCTTTGAGAGCAGATGCCACGTGACGATCACGTTGCAGTAGCTCATTTGCATTTAGTAGACGATTTGGGTAACTAGGATTCCCATGGTAAATCCCGTTCATTTCTTCGAAATAAAACAGTTTTCACGCATCGCACCTTAATTGTTAGCTAGTTTTTTGAAACTATCATTGACAAAAAACCCAATAGCTTCGTTTATCAACTCCGACACCAGACACATGCTTTTAATAATCTTTTAAACGTGGTCAGGGTCTGCACTGTTTGCTGAATTCATGTAAATGGCTTATTCCAGAACATATTTTGTTTGCTGTACCCCATCCACATGAACAATGGATGGGTTCAAAAGTAAGATATGGACGAGTTTTTCCTTAAATAATATTGGAATAAATGTGTTAATGACAGTCACAGAAAGACGATAAACAGACTAAGGCGTTCCTCTCTCATAAATTAGGAATAGAAGACGGTAGATACAGAAGTACAGTAAAACCTCGATTATCCGAATTTTCGGTATAGAAGAATTTAGACCCTTTTAGGCAGGTGGCTGCTTAATGCATGGTGAATGTCATGCAGAAAGCTCCAAGAGGAGCTTTCTGCATGACGTTCACCATGCATTAAGCTGCCACCTGTCTTACAGGTGGATAATAATACTTATTTTAGTGTTCGAATAATCGAAGTTTTACTGTATTGGACGAAGCCTATGAATATGCACTCATTGTAATTTAAACCAAATAGAAAACGAATACCATTCTATATTAAATTGTCCCAAGTATCGGAGCTAACAAAACAATACATTTCCAGATGATCAACATTACAAAAAAAAGTTGTATAATTAATAATTAAGTACTCGGCAAAGCAATGGATTGACAAAAAAAAGGAAATCATATATTTGGCTAATATTGGATGAAATGATACGTAATACACCTTCATTGGTGTCTATGATTTAACATATATATGTTCAAAGAAATCATTGTATACTCTTACGACCTTGGCATATTACTTATTTGCTATACAATAAACATGTACATTATGTGGAATGTATGTACTTATACATGCATAAGCAAATAAGCTCTTGTACATGATTGTATCATTAAACCTTCGCTTGCTGAATTTTAAAATACATTTCTCCTTCTTTACCCATGTCCTGTTGTATAATTACATATATCTTCACCGTGTACAAGTATTTTGCTGTGCAATCACTGCTGTGGAGTGCACTGGTTGCACAATCAACTTGTAAATAGTGCAGACCCTGATGAGACAGCTCCTGCAGGAGCTGTCTCATCTGGATCTTCACTATTTACAGGTAGGTATATTGACGTGAATAGCAAGCGAAGGGTTAAGTATGGGTGTACTTTTCATTACATGTTGCCCGTTTCTCTGTTATCTTTATCGTTGTTAATGCAACACACTGCCGGTTGGTCTGTATATATATAGATTAGACCAATATAGAAATTGAATTGAATTGAATTGAATCGAATTCTAAAATTCGGGTTATGATGAATACCGGCATGAGGTATTTGCCAGAGTCTGCTGCACCAGACATGTTGTCGGGAGAGGCGATTCTAGATGTAATGTACATTTATAACGATGAAAACACCTTGCGACAATTACAGGAAAGTATTCAAGATAGCAAGAAAAACGTACTCAACTCTTATACCCTTTTCCTGTTCTATATCTATTCAAAATTTCAATACATACTGAATATTCATCGACAAAATATTTATAATGACAGGTGCGAATACAGGATTTCAGATTAGCGGGAGGGGGGGGGGGGGGGGTGTTAGAATTTTATTTTTTTTGGAAGGGGGGGGGGGGGCGTAGATTTTTATGCTTGATGACATAACTAAATAGTGTTTTGTAATACATGTTGAAAAAGGGCGTAATTGGGTGAGGGAAAAACAAAAACTCAGATTAAATCATTGTTTTATTGATTTTTAGTAGATCTAGATCTTTAAAAAAATAATCAAAAATGTTAGTTTGGGCAATTTTAGGGGGAGGGCCTAAGCCGGCTCCGCCCCTCTAAATCCGCGCCTGAATGAAATAAGGTCCAAGGTGGAACATTGTAGCCAATTTAGGAACTAAACAAACATATATATCAAATTCCATTAGCAAACAGAGTAAACCCTGGTCAGACGACTCCTAAGCCGTCTGATCTGGGTCTACTCTGTTTGCAAATGCATGAAAAGGGAGACAAAATATTGATACTAAAATATGGTAGTCTCGTTCAAGTAATGATTGGCGAAATCTATATAATTTCTTAGGCAAACAGGACAGAACCTAGTCAGACAGTCCTCTGGATCTACTCGGTTTGCACGTGTATTAACACCTATCGTCCATCCACCAAAAATGTGACGGTTGTACGTATTACGTGTTTATTTCTACATATTTGTCAAATCAAATTTCCATTCATTTGTAAGTACTTTGACACTACGCCTGTCTGCCTTGCATTCGACCTGGCTCCCTTTATGCACATATTTGGTATGTAAATTACACATGCGCCCGGTATTCGTAATAGCCAATCAAATACCTTTCAATTTGAACCGGTGAAGCTTTTCGCTTTTCACGGGATTCCAGAACTTTGAGGAGCGGCGACGGTTCGAGTGAGTTGATCGGAAGAATCGAATACACGGAATACATATTGAAAGGTAAGCACTATATGGTTTCTTTTTATATTATTGGATATTGAATGATGTTAGATACCATGACCTTGCGTTCCTGCGATTATACTCGACAAGTCGAGGATGGCCAGGAAACAGCAGGGGCGTAGCTTGGGAATACATGTATTTAGTCCAAACATTTAGACGTATCTACATGCCCCTTATTTTATAATTATTTATCTAGCATGTAACTGACGTACCAGAAAATGTAAAAATGTGAAATAGCAACGTCAGGTCTTATTTATAGGACTAGGGAATATTGAATGTGTAGGCACCCGAGGCTCAGTCCTCGCAATGCGCGGGGGGTCCGGGGGTCCTGTCCCGGGAAAATTTTGAAACCTAGACCGCAAATCCTGCATTCTGATCTATTCTTGATGACAAATGACAGAATAAAAATAGTCTATTTTTCTCCATGATCTGACTTTTTTTTTTTGAAAGAATGAACCATCTTGGTCACTTGGCCGTCATCTCATAATTATCATATGTCGACATTAAATTACAACTTTAAAACATACAAAATGTACAACCAACAAACAGAATCGACTTTGATGTTGAAAGAGCCATTAATACTGTAATATAAGCTCAAGCTGATTTAAAGAGCAAAGATATATGTTAGTACTGTACTTATCCAAATATAAACCAGCTAATGTTGATTCTTATAATATTCTGTTGCTATATTGTGAAATACTTTAATGAAACTGCTACATTAGCTGACACTTCTATACAAAACACAGAAAAAAATTCCTATTTACTGTTTTGAACAGATGTTTGAAGTAAAATGGAGATACTAGATCCAAAGTGTTGATGCTTAACTGTCTCTATTTTACATGTCTCTATTTTATTCAGAAAAAAATCCATTTTTCTACATTTGCGTAATGCAAATGTGTTAATGGCTCGTTCATCATCAATGTCGATACGCTTATGAATATGCAGTATGGCCAAGCCAGACAGTCTATTCATTCCCATTGTGGTATGTAGACAAAAAGTTCTCATCCAATCTTTACCAAACCGTATAAAAATGTTTATAGCTATAATATCTAGGCCAAGTTCGATATCCAGCAAGATTGTTTAAGGAACTTTATAGTTATGGCCCTTGATTTATCCAAATTTGGCCTTTTTAGCCTTGTCCGTTCTCTAAGTCAAAAACGTTTCATCCAATCTTCACCAAACCTTATGAAAATGTTTATGGTTATAATATCTAGGCCAATTAAGCTCAATAACCAGCAAGATTGAACTTTAGAGTTATGACCCTTGAATAATACAAAGTTGGCCTTTTTAGCCTTGTCCTTTCTCTAAGTCATAAAGTTCTCATCTTCACCAAACCTTATGAAAATGTTTATGGTTATAATATCTAGGCCAAGTTGAATAACTAGCCATTTTGGAACTGGTACTTCAGAGTTACGGCCCTCGAATTGTTGAAAACTGAGCTTTTTTTTAACTTTTATCTGCTCTCTAAATAAAAAAGTCCTCATCCAGTCTCCAACAAACTTCGTATAAATGCATCCAATCATTTTTGAGACAGGAGCAGGTGGGAGACATATGTTTTTCTTAAAAACAATCTCTAGCTGATAGTCATTATATCTTACATGAATATTCATTGAGGAAAGGGTTAACATGACTTTTGTATATCTTTATTCAGACTGTGTATCAGCATATGGGCCACTGGGATACTAGAAGTGCCAGTATGTTTACGAGGAAGCCAATGAAATTTTGACAGTGTCCGTCCGCAACATTTGGTACCTGTACTGTATTACCATGCTGTCCAAATTGTTTTGCAAACTTTTAATCTGATTTCAAATGTTATTCAATTGATTGTTTTTAGCTCACCTGAGCAAAGCTCAGGGTGAGCTTTTGGGAGACTTGAATGTCCGTCGTGCGTCGTGTGTCGTCAACAATTTGCTTGTGAACACTCTAGTGGTCACAATTGTAGTCTAATCTTCATGAAACTTGGTCAGAATGAATGTCTTGATAAAATCTCGGACGAGTTCGAAAGTGGGTCAAGTTGGGTTAAAAACTAGGTCACTAGGTCAAATAGTAGGAAAACCTTGTGAACCCTCTACAGGTCACATTTTTAGCCCAATTTTCATGAAACTTGGTCAGAATGATTGTCTTGATAAAATCTAGGAGGAGTTTGAAAAATGGGTTTTGTAGGGTAAAAAACTAGGTCACTAGGTCAAACAGTAGAAAAACCTTGTGAACACTCTAGTGGTCACAATTTTAGTCCAATCTTCATGAAACTTGGTCAGAATGAATGTCTTGATAAAATCTCGGACGAGTTTGAAAGTGGGTCAAGTGGAGTTAAAAACTAGGTCACTAGGTCAAACAGTAAAAAAACCCTTGTGAACACTCTAGTGGTCACAATTTTAGTCCAATCTTCATGAAACTTAGTCATAATGATTGTCTTGATAAAATCTCAAATGAGTGTGAAAGTGGATTATGTGGGGTTGAAAACTAGGTCACTAGGTCAAATAGTACGAAAACCTTGTGAACACTCTAGAGGTCACATTTATAGCCAAATCTTCATGCAAATTGGTCAGAATGATTGTCCTAATAAAATCTTGGACAAGTTTAAAAGTGGGTTATGTGAGGTCAAAAAGTAGGTCACTGGGTCATATCTTAGAGAAATCTAGTTTACACTCCAGTGGCCACATTTTTAGCCCAGTCTTCCTCAAACTTGCTCAGAGTGTTTGTCTTGGTGATATCAAGGTTGAGTGTGATCATGGGTTGGGTGGGAATAAAAAGTAGGTCACTAGGTCAAATCTTAGAAAAATTACTTTAGAGAGCACATTTTTAGCCCAATCTTCAATGGTCAGAATCATTGTCTTGATAAAATCAGTATACTAAATCTTTGAAAATCTTGTTCTGCAGAACCACTGCTAATCTATGGTAATCAGGTGAGCGATTAAGGGCCATCTTGGCCCTCTTGTTATTATCTTGTATTCATTATCCAGTTATAAATCTTTCAATATGTTTCTCTTTCTGCCCAGTCTTCCACCACTTTATCATCTAAAACACCCAGACCCTTTTTATCAAAATCTACAGATACTATAAAGTCTAGATAATGTCAACCATATTTTGTATTTTTTTCAATGCGATAGGTAGACTAAGCCATATGAATGTTCCTAAATCTATATGTAGGGAGTATTATGGGATCAAATGCAGCAGATGGCGTCCAAACCATGTCCACTTCCAAAGGGGTACAATTTTTATCTGATCTTCACCAAACCCGTCGCCTGTAGTAAATGTCCGTGGTAATTCTATCTCAGTCGAGTTTGATAAACAGTCGATCATGTCATTTCAAGCACTTCAGAATTATGGCCCTTGCCTTTTCCACAATGAGCCATTTTGGCTTTGTTTGATTTTTAATCCAATATTTTCATGCAATATTCACTTAACCCTTTCCCTGTTCTATGTTTATTACCAATTCTAATACCTACTGAATATTCATGGACAAAATAGTTATAATGAAATATGGAAGGTGGAACATTGTAGCCATTTTAGAAAGTAAAGAAACAGATATATCAAGTTCCATAAGCAAACAGAGCAGACCTTGATCAGACGGCTCCTGTAGGAGCTGTCTGATCTGGGTCTACTCTGTTTGCAGATGCGTGAAAACACGTTTATATGAGGGAAAGGGTTAACTTGAAAATGTTTGTAGAAATAATATCTTGGTCAAATTTGATAACATGTCATAATTATCGCCTTAGGCACTTTTAAATTATGGCCTTTCAGCTATCCAATATTAGCCATATTGGCCTTTTCCACCCTCTAAGTGGAACAATTCTATCCAGTCTTCAGAATTATGGCCCATGAACTGCCTAAAATTAGCCATTTTGGCCTTGTCCGCATTCTACATGGAACAATTTTAACCAGACTTGATGAAAATGTTTATAGTCTAGGCCAAGTTTGATAACCAGTCATATCAACCCAGATTCTTTAGAATTATGGCCTTTGATTTGTCCAAAATTAGCCATATCAGCCTTGTCCACTCTGTGAGTAATGCATGTGTATAAAAGACAAGCGTATCTTGTTGCCAGTTTAAACAACCTATGGCATGATGTCTCTGGCATTCTTTAATAAATAGTCAATTAGTTCATCTCCTGGTCTGAATATGAGTGAAATCTAGGGCTTCCAGCAGTAGTGCTCTATTATCATATACAGTTGAACCTCAATATCTCCAACTTCAAGGGATCAGTTATGCAAATTACCTCGAGATAATAGAAGTTCGAGTTATCTGATTTCTAATCTGGACAATTTCTCAAGCTTACAGCTTAATGCAGGTGTAAAGTAATGCTGAACGCTCCTATAGGAGCTTTCAGCATTACTTTACACCTACATTAAGTGGTTACATGTATTTCTAGATATGCGTGGTGGTATATTTTGAACAATCCTTTCTGGTAAATTTTTGAGGGACCAAACTTTTAGTTTGAGTTATTCGAAGTTCGAGTTATCCGAGTTCGAGATATCGAGATTACACTGTATTTGGGTTTAACCCAGGGTCTGGTCAGAATAAAACTTTTTTGTCAATCTGATAGCAATTTTTGAAATGAATTAAAGAAAAATATTGCTCATGGTTATAAGAAACGGATTAGTATTCAAGCCGTTAACCATTTCCTCCTTGTAAATACGTTTTTCCAGACGGCTCTTGTATGAGCCATCTGATCAGGGTCTGCTCAGTTTATGATTTGACTCTACAGTTTCTACCAATACCAAAGATTCATGTGTACATTATAATTGCCATTATAAAACTTCAGGTCATCAATATTCATAATGTCATTACTTCTTACATGAACGTTCAACAGGGAAAGGGTTAATTTCATTAATAAATAGTTTCTTAGGGTGCATATGGTTAGACTTTTAGACTGTGAATATATAAGGACCTTTGCTGATATTTGGATTCAGAACACTGTGACTATATTAACCCTTTCCTTCATTTCATATAAACACTTTTTCATGCTTTTTCGAACAGGGAAAGGTTAAGGGAAATGGGATAAAAATAGAATTGATAATTATAGCAGATGATTGTGTTTGCAGATGTCATGTATGTATTTACTTTTGGTGCAAGTTCATATATACTTGTACATGTACATGAAGATGCATTAGTGTTTCTCACCAACAAATTGATAAGATGGCAAAAGACTCACAACCACAAAGATTAAAATGAATATTTTTTCATTGCATGGTATGAATTATTGTTTCACAAATCCAACATAACAGAAGTATTCAAAGCTAGTGCTGTTGTACAATCCCCACCCCCAAATAATCTGCTAATAGTATTATGATTATAGTAGATCAATATTATATCTACATCTATATATAACATTATAAATATTCATTTGATGAGGTTGTATTATGTCATATGAACATGAGAACATTTTGGCCATGGCAGAAACTGTAGAATCAGATTTAAATTATTCCATAAGCAAACAGCAGGTCCTGATCAAACGGCTCCTACAGGAGCTGTATGGTCCGAGTCTACTCGGTTTGCAGTGGCATAAAGGGGTCTGTACTAGGTAAAGGGTTAATGGTCTAACATGGTATTTTTAGCTCACCAGAGCACAAAGTGCTCAGGGTGAGCTTTTGTGATTGCCTGATGTCCGTCGTCCGTCGGCGTGCGTCGTCCGTCGTCCGTCGTCAGTCGTCAACAATTTGAACCTTTAAAAATCTTCTCCTCTGAATCTACAGGGTTCTCAGCTTTCACCTTTGGCACATAGTATCATCTTGAGGTTCTCTACAAAAGTTATATAATTTATGGCCCTTGGGTCAAAATTGGCCCCGCCCCAGGGATTCCTTGTTTTCAATAGAAACATATAGTAAAACTTTGAAAATCTTCTCCTCTGTAACTGGAAGTGTCTAAGCTTTCATATTTGGCACAGAGCATCATGTTCAGGTCCTCTACAAAAGTTATATAAATTATGGCCCTGGGGTCAAAATTGGCCCCGCTCCAGGGGTGGGCAGTTTTCAATAGAAACAAATAGTGAAATCTTTGAAAATCTTCTTCTCTGAAACTGGAAGGCTCTCAGCTTTCATATTTGGCATTTAGCATCTTGTTCAGGTCCTCTACAAAAGTTATATAAATTATGGCCCTGGGGTCAAAATTAACCCCGCCCCAGGGGTGGGCAGTTTTCAATAGAAGCAAATAGTGAAATCTTTGAAAATCTTCTTCTCTGAAACTGGAAGGCTCTCAGCTTTCATATCTGGCACAGAGCATCATGTTCAGGTCCTCTACAAAATTTATATAAATTATGGCCCTGGGGTCAAAATTGGCCCTGCCCCAGGGGTTGGGCAGTTTTCAATAGAAAAAAATAGTGAAATCTTTGAAAATCTTCTTCTCTAAAACTGGAAGGCTCTCAGCTTTCATATTTGGCACAGAACATCATGTTTAGGTCCTCTACAAAAGTTATATAAATTATGGTCCTGGGGTCAAAATTAACCCCGCCCCAGAGGTGGGCAGTTTTCAATAGAAACAAATAGTGAAATCTTTGAAAATCTTCTTCTCTGAAACTGGAAGGCTCTCAGCTTTCATATTTGGCACAGAGCATCATGTTCAGGTCCTCTACAAAAGTTATAATATAAATTATGGCCCTGGGGTCAAAATTGGCCCCGCCCCAGGGGTTGGGCAGTTTTCATTAGAAACAAATAGTGAAATCTTTGAAAATCTTCTCCTCTGAAACTTGAAGGCTCATAGCTTTCATATTTGGCATAGAGCATCATGTTCAGATCCTCTACAAAAGTTATATAAATTATGGCACTGGGGTCAAAATTGGCCCCTCCCCAGGGGTTGGGCAGTTTTCAATGGAAACAAATGGTGAAATCTTTGAAAATCTTCTCCTCTGAAACCGGAAGGCTCTCAGCTTTCATATTTGGCACAGAGCATCATGTTCAGGTCCGCTACAATTTTTTTTATAAATTATGGCCCTGGGGTCAAAATTGGCCCCGCCCCAGGGGTGGGCAGTTTTCAATAGAAACAAATACATGTAGTGAAATCTTTGAATATCTTCTTCTCTGAAACTGGGTGGTTCTCAGCTTTCATATTTTGCACATAGCATCATGTTCAGGTCCTCTACAAAAGTTATATAAATTATGGCCCTGGGGTCAAAATTGGCCCCGCCCCAGGGGTAGCCAGTTTTCAACAGAAACATATAGTGAAAACTTTGAAAATCTTCTCCTCTGATTGTCTGGTGAGCGCTTCAGGGCCATTCTGGCCCTCTTGTTTTGCAAACAGAGTAGTCCCGATTAGACTGCTCCTATAGGAACCATCTGATCAGGGTCTGTTCTGTTTGCTTATGATACAGATATGATTCTACAGTTTCTGTCATAGCCAAAAGGTCCTGTGTCCATGTGCTATTATAACAATTTATCTGATTAATATTGATGATGTCATTATTTCTTACATGAATAATCATGGAGTAATGGGTTAATTTGTCCTTGGTGTGACCATTATGCCATACTGTATTTCTCATTTTAAGATTTTTTTCACAGGAACTTTAACAATTTTCTCAATGAACAGTCATGTTGAATGTTAAATAGTAGTAGCAGAGTTTTTATAATGACAAATGAACACATGTATATTTGGCCATAGCAGAAGCTATGGAATCAGATCTGTTATTCCATAAGCAAACAGCAGGGTCTGTCTGATCTGATCTGGGTCTACTTCTGACATCATAGACACTTCTGAACAATGGTCAAGGAACAGCGAAAAAATGGATTGCAATGGAGCAACGAGACTATTACTTCAGTGGCACAACACAACATCCTGTTCTTTAGACCTGTGAGATCCATCACTACTGCATACATTCTTCTCAGTCTCAGAATATGTTATTATAAGGTAGTGGGATATACAAGACAAATATGAGTTAAGAATACCCACCATTTGGACTCATACCATATTTAGTTGGGTATAAAGACACAGTGCATCTGTTTATGCGTGCTGAGATTGTTTAATATAGGAATTGAGTATTGCTAGAAAGCTAAAACCAATTAGTTTAACCCTTTCCTCCATAGGCTATTTTTAGATCCAACCTCTTTTGATGCATCTACCAAAAAGGAGCATTAACTAGAGAAAAGGAAATATTTAGGATTTTGTAATTTGAAACCATTGTGATAAATAGAGCATTTGCTCCTATAGGAGCAAATGCTCTATTTATCAAAATGGTTTCAAGAAGTGGTTATTACAGAGGCATAGAAAGGTGTAATTATGGAGGAAAGGGTTAAGGCTTTTATTTTAATTATAGATATTTTAAATATTAACACAACCAAAAATACTTGTTGATATGAAGCAGCTCCTTTGTAGTTGATATTTATTTCGGTCTGTACGATTTAAGTGAAATAGAGAAATAGTTTGTGCATTTTAGTTTATGTATGAAACTTTGATGTTAAAATTAAGACCTGACGCAGCTATAAAAATAAATCTGGTTTGTTGCATTCTTTTTTTACATCAGATTATTTCAAGGTTTGGAGACACTGCTGTAAGAATGTCAGATAGCTTTAATTCTGATGAGATGCAGAGTTACAGGCCCTCTCATCTGGATTCACGCTGTGTGCAAAGGCTGGGCACATGTCATACTTATCTGGATAAGGATTTCAAAAATCAACATATATATTTTGAATATTTTGATTATGCCATGTTTTTATACCCCCCTTTTGAAAAAATGGGGGTATATTGCTTTGCACATGTCGGTCGGTAGGTCGGTCGGTAGATCGATGGTTTCCGAATGATAACTAATAAACGACTTGGCATAGAATCTTCAAACTTGCTGTGGTGGTTGGTCATGACAAGTAGATGACCCCTATTGTTTTTGAGGTCACCAGGTCAAAGGTCAAGGTCACCATGGCCTTAACTAGTTAAATGGTTTCCGATCAATAACTGCTCAAGGGTTTAGCTAAGAATCTTCAAACTTGCTGTGGTAGTTGGTCATGACCACTGGATGACCCCTTTTGATTTTTAGGTCACTAGGTTAAAGGTCAAGGTCACCATGACCTTAACTGGTTTAATGGTTTCCGATCAATAACTGCTCAAGGGTTTAGCTTAGAATCTTCAAACTTGCTGTGGTAGTTGGTCATGACAACTGGATGACTCCTATTGATTTTGAGGTCACTAGGTCAAAGGTCAAGGTCACCATGACCTTAACTGGTAAAATGGTTTCTGATCAATAACTGCTCAAGGGTTTGGCTTAGGGTCTTCAAATTTGCTTAGGTGGTTGGACATGACAACTAGATGAGCCCTGTTGTTTTTAGCTCACCAGAGCACAATGTGCTCAGGGTGAGCTTTTGTGATCACCTGATGTCCGTCGTCCGTCGGCGTGCGTCGTGCGTAGTGCGTCGTCCGTCGTGCGTCGTCAACAATTTGAACCTTTAAAAATCTTCTCCTCTGAATCTACAGGGTTCTCAGCTTTCATCTTTGGCACATAGCATCATCCTTAGGTCCTCTACAAAAGTTATATAAATTATGCCCCCGGGGTCAAAATTGGCCCCGCCCCAGGGGTGGGAAGTTTTCAATAGAAACATATAGTAAATGTTTGAAAATCTTCTCCTCTGAAACTGGAAGGCTCTCAGCTTTCATATTTGGCACAGAGCATCATGTTCAGGTCCTCTACAAAAGTTATATCAATTATGGCCCTGGGGTCAAAATTGGCCCCGCCCCAGGGGTGAGCAGTTTTCAATAGAAACAAATAGTGAAAACTTTGAAAATCTTCTTCTCTGAAACTGGAAGGTTCTCAGCTTTCATATTTGGCATATAGCATCATGTTTAGGTCCTCTACAAAAGTTATATAAGTTATGGCCCTGGGGTTAAAATTGGCCCCGCCCCAGGGGTGGACAGTTTTCAGTAGAAACAAATAGTGAAATCTTTGAAAATCTTCTCCTCTGAAACTGGAAGGCTCTCAGCTTTCATATTTGGCACAGAACATCATGTTCAGGTCCTCTACAAAAGTTATATAAATTATGGCCCTGGGGTCAAAATTGGTCCCGCCCCAGGGGTGGGCAGTTTTCAATAGAAACAAATAGTGAAATCTTTGAAAATCTTCTTCTCTAAAACTGGAAGGCTCTCAGCTTTCATATTTGGCACATAGCATCATGTACAGGTCCTCTACAAAATTTGTATAAATTATGGCCCTGGGGTCAAAATTGGTCCTGCCCCAGGGGTGGGCAGTTTTCAATAGAAACAAATAGTGAAAACTTTGAAAATCTTCTTCTCTGAAACTGGAAGGTTCTCAGCTTTCATATGTGGTATATAGCATCATGTTCAGATCCTCTACAAAAGTTATATAAATTATGGCCCTGGGGTCAAAATTGGTCCGCCCCAGGGGTGGGCAGTTTTCAGTAGAAACAAATAGTGAAATCTTTGAAAATCTTCTCTGAAACTGGAAGGCTCTCAGCTTTCATATTTGGCACAGAGCATTATGTTCAGGTCCTCTACAAAAGTTATATAAATTATGACCCTAGGGTCAAAATTGGCCCTGCCCCAGGGGTGGGTAGTTTTCAATAGAAACATAGAGAAAACTTTGAAAATCTTCTCCTGACACTGGAAGGTTCTTAGCTTTCATATTTGGCTCATAGCGTCATGCTCAGGTCCTCTACAAAAGTTTTCTAAATTATGCCCCTGGGGTCAAAATTGGCCCCGCCCCAGGACCGGCTAGTTTTCTATAGAAACATATAGTGAAAACTTTGAAAATCTTCTACTCTGATTGTCTGGTGAGCGCTTCAGGGCCATTCTGGCCCTCTTGTTTAGGTCACTAGGTCAAAGGTCAAGGTCACCATGACCTTAACTGGTGAATTGGTTTGTGATCAATAACTGCTCAAGGGTTCGGCTTAGGATCTTCAAATTTGCTGTGTTAGTTGATCTTGACCACTAGATGACCCCATTGTTTTTTAGGTCACTAGGTCAAAGGTCAAGGTCACCATGACCTTAACTGGTTAAATGGTTTCCGATCAATAACTGCTCAAGGGTTTGGCTTAGAATCTTCAAACTTGCTGCGGTAGTTGGTCATGACAACTGGATGACCCCTATTGTTTTTGAAGTCACTAGGTCAAAGGTCAAGGTCACCATGACCTTAACTGGTAAAATGGTTTCTGATCAATAACTGCTCAAGGGTTTGGCTTAGGATCTTCAAATTTGCTTAGGTGGTTGGTCATGACAACTAGATGAGCCCTGTTGTATTTGAGGTCACTAGGTCAAAGGTCAATGTCACCATGACCTTAACTGGTGAAATGGTTTCCAATCAATAACTGCTCAAGGGTTTGGCTTAGGATCTTCAAACTTGCTGTGGTGGTTGGTCATGACAACTAGATGACCCCTATTGATTTTGAGGTCACTAGGTCAAAGGTCAAGGTCATCATGACCTTAACTGATGAAAGTGTTTCCAATTAATAACTGCTCAATGGTTTGGTTGGGGATCTTCAAACTTGCTGTGGTAGTTGGTCGTGACCACTAGATGACCCCTATAGTTGTTGAGGTCACTAGGTCAAAGGTCAAGGTCACCATGACCTTAACTTGTGAAATGTTTTCACATCAATAAATGATCAATGGTTTGGCTTAGGATCTTTAAAGTTGCTGTGGTGATTAGTCATGACCGCTAGATGACCTCTATAGTTGAGGTCACTAGATCAAAGGTCAGGGGGTCTGGGGGGTATACATGTTTTACAAACATCTCTTGTTTAATCTTAAAAATACTTAGAGTACCTTAATCAGAACTTTAATATTCCACCTATGTTAATGATAGTAAATGTTTTTCAAACATTTAGATATTTACGTTTGTTCAGAGGTGTGCAAAGGCATACAATAGAACCTGTTCAGAGAGGCCATTCATTTATTGAACATAGGGGTCCTTTAAAAGCAGGTGGTTGCTTACTCCAGGGCTAAAGTAATGCAAAAAGGTCCTAAAGCAGCTTTAGACCTGCATTAAGCTACTACCTGCATTACAGACCCATAATTAGACCTCTTTGATGGCTACTTAAGACAGGTTCTACTGTATTATTATGTAATTTTCAATGTTTGTTGTAAGATCTGTAATTTAATTACGTAGTTTTGTAAGCAAAAAAATACATTCTGTAGTAACGGAACATATATTAGAAAGCTCTCATATTAGAACACACATATTAGATTTCAGTGTTGTATATTGGAGGATATTTGAGTATTGATCTTAAGAGACTACATTTTAAATATTGAACCCTGTCCGTACTACTGACCAAATTGTGACAGCACTTTTCAAACAATTTATATCCAGATGCGACACTGTGTGTCGCAAATTTTAAGTCATCAGGGGCAGTAACTCCAAAGTTACCAGGGGGAAACAATTAAAAAACCCAAGAGCAAAACAACTCATGCTTGTGAACAATCCTGTGAAGTTTGGTGACTCTAGCCCTACTGGTTTCAGAGATACGCGCGACACAAAGTTTGTATAAATTTAAGTATTCATATCAGGGGCAATAACTCAAGAATTATCAGGGGGAGACAATTCAAAAACCATAGGTGCACAACAACTCATGCTGGTGAACATTCCTGTGAAGTTTGGTGACTCTAGTACCAGCTGTTTCAGAGATGCGCGCGACACAAAGTTTTTCTAATTTTAAGTCATCAGGGGCAATAACTCCAAAATTATCAGGGGGAGACAATTCAAAAACCACAGGTGCACAACAACTCATGCTGGTCAACATTCCTGTGAAGGTTGGTGACTCTAGCCCAACTGGTTTCAGAGATACGCGTGACACAAGTTTGTGACGGACAGACAGACAGACAGACGGACGGACGGACAGACAGACAACTCTGGCAAAAACAATATATCTCCCCATAAATGGGGGAGACATAATTCATTATAAAAACCATAATCAGTGTAAACAGTTTGGATCCTGATGAGATGCCAAGTTATATGATTTGTCATTTGGATCCAAACAATGCAGTGATTGCTAAGGTTGTCATGGCAGCGAAAGAGTTAGATACATTGAAGCAGAAAGATGTAGTCAGATAGTGTCTTGAATATGAATTATGAGTGTTATTTTGTTATAGAGATTTGTATATTCTACTGTTAAACATGGATTGTCATCATTGATAAAGGAACATATGAGACAAAATATTGTATACTTTAGAATGCTTTATTATTGATGATAATGAATTATTGTATCTTGTGTAGTAAAGGAACTTATATTACAAAACAAATATATTTGAACAACATATTAAAAATCAAGGTTGTATACTGGAGGATATATGAGTATTGATCTTAAACAGACATCAGTGTAAATATCAAACCCTTTCCACACTACTGGCTAATTTGTGACAGATATTTCAAACAATTTATATCCAGATGAGACACTGAGTGAATCTGCATCTCATTAAATCTAAATTGTTTCCCACTCTTTTGCTTTGGGAAAAAAACCCAAAAAAGTATTTTGAGAAATGAAGGCAACAATTATTAAAGAGAAATGTATACAGTGTTCAAAGGGTTAACTCCTTCACTGCCCAGATAAGTTTCATCTGCACGGACAAATTTTGTTTTGGGTTTCAAGATGGAGTTCTCTTCAAATGCCTTCCAAAAACATAATCAGTGTCAAACAGTTTGGATCCTGATGAGATGCCAAGTTATATGGTTTCTCATTTGGATCCCAACAATGCAGTGTTTGCTAAGGTTGTCATGGTTGTGAAAGAGTTAGATACATTTCAATGCAGACAGATGTATTCACAGAGTGTCTTGAATATATATTGTGTGTGTTAATTTGTTATAGAGAATTGTATACATTCTACTGACATGTCATCGTTAATAAAGAACATATATATATGAGATACAATATTGTATACTGGAGAATGCTTGATTATTGATGTTAATGAATTATTGTAATGGTTGTTTTTAAAAAAATTAAGATATTTAACCGTACAAAAGTCATATTATTTTTAACATTTGTTCTAAGATCTGTAATGAATTTAATTACATGTTTTTGTAAGGAACAAAATGCCTTCCATAGTGAAGGAACATATATTAGAAAACTACATGTTAAAAATCAGTGTTGTATTCGGGAGGATATTTGGGTATTGATCTGAAAGAGACATCATTGTTAATATTGAACCCTTTTCACACTATGGACTAAATTGTGACAACATTTTCAAACAATTTATATCCAGATGAGAGATTGAGTTAGTCAGTATCTCATTAGAATCTAAATTGTTTCCCACTCTTTTGCTTTGGGGAATGAAATGAAGCAAAACTCTATTTTGAGTAATGAAGTAGGCAACAATTATTAAAGAGAAAAGTACACAGTGTTCAAAGGGTTAACTCATTCACTGCCAAATAAATTTCATCTGCTTGGATAATTCTTAGCTTTGGGTTTCAAGGTGGAGTTCTCTTCAAATGCCTTCCAAAAACATAATCAGTGTCGAGCAGTTTGGATCCTGATGAGATGCCGATTTCTATGGTTTGTCATTTGGATCCACTCAATGCAGTGTTTCCAAAGGTTGTCATGGCAGTGAAAGAGTTAAATATATTGACACAGGCAGATGTATTCAGATAATGTCTTGAATATGAATTATGAGTGTTATTTTGTAGTTAAGAATTGTATATTCTTCAGGACAGAATGTCATGTAACTAAACATGCCATTGTTCATAAAGGAACATATTTTAGAAAATATATGTAATATATTGTGTGCTTGATAATGCTTGATTATTGATGTTAATGAATTATTATAATGGTTGTTTTTCTTTCAAACATTAAGGTATTTACCTGTTCAAAAGTCATATTATGTAATTTTCAACATTTGTTCCAAGATCTGTAATAAATTTAATTACATGTCTTTGTAAGACTATAAATGGTAAAGAAAAGTAAAACGAACGATTTCAGACATATGGTGTAGACTGTTTGTTTTTATTCCGACGTTTCGACTAAACACTAGTCTTCTTCAGGGTTTATTTTGTAAGTAACAAAATGCATTCTGTAGTGAAGGAACATATATTAGGAAACAAATATATAAGAACTACATTTTAAAATCAGTGTTGTATACTGGAGGATATTTGGGTATTGATCTGAAAGAGACATCAGTGTAAATATTGACCCTTTTCACACTATGGACTAAATTGTGACAATATTTTCAAACAGTTTATATCCAGATGAGAGATTGAGTTAATCAGTGTCTCATTAGAATCTAAATTGTTTCCCACTCTTTTGCTTTGGGAAAGAAATGAAGAACAAAATTTATTTTGAGAAATGAAGTACCGATAGGCAACAATTATTAAAGAGAAAAGTACACAGTGTTCAAAGGGTTAACTCATTCACTGCCAGATAAGTTTCATCTGCTTGGACACTTTTAGCTTTGGGTTTCAAGGTGGAGTTCTCTTCAAATTCCTTCCAAAAACATAATTAGTGTCTAGCAGTTTGGATCCTGATGAGATGCCGATTTCTATGGTTTGTCATTTGGATCCAAACAATGCAGTGTTTGCTAAGTAAAGGTTGTCATGGCAGCGAAAGAGTTAAATACATTTCAATGCAGAAAGATTATTCAGATAGTGTCTTGAATATGAATTATTTGTTTTATTTTGTTGTAAAGAATTTCGTATTGTACAGGACAGAATGTCCTATAATTAATGAAACCTTCCAGCTGGCTTGCGGTAGGTCGGTGGTTCTACTTGGATGTTCTTCTGTGCATGAAACAATGCAATTTGTTCCGTGCACAGAATAATGTCTGGGGTCTTCCTCCAACTGTTATTAGCTGGATGTCGTGACATGACTGAAATACTGTTTAAACGACGTAAAACCCGATTAAAACAAAACCAAACCTTTTAAACATGTTTTGTAAGTAAAGGAATAGATACTGTAAAATGTATTGTATGCTGGAGAATGCTTGATTATTGATGTTATTTTTATCATACATTAGGGTTATTTTTATAACATCTAGATATTAACATATTCAGAGGTGTACATATATGCATATTTTGTAATTTTCAATATTTGTCTGATATTTTTAGAATGTAATATAAAGACAGAAAGTTTAGCTATGACACAAGATGTAGTGTCTGCTCTTTATAATGTCTTAACTGCTTTCCTCATATAAATGCCTTTAACATCTATTCAAATAGAGTAAACACAGATACGATCGCTCCTGTCTGATCAGTGTCTGCTCTGTTTGCTTATGAAATTAAAATAGACTACAGTTTTTACCAATACCAAAAAATCCTATGTACAGATCTGTTATAATTCCATTAGCTAACAGTAGACCCTGATTAGACGGCTCCATCTTATCTGGGTTTGCTGTTTGCAAAGGCATGAACAAGTGTTTATGAGAGAAAGGGTTAATTCAGGCTTGAAAGTTTGTGAATTTGAAACAATTTCTAGAGAGAAATTATAATAGATTCTTTGTCAGTGAATTTGTTCTATATAAAGTTTTGAATCCTCTTTAATTCATTTATATCCATTTGATCTAAATGACTTGGGCAAAAGACACCTCCATGTAGACATTGAACCTTTTACAGACTATGAAACAGTTTGTGATAATGTTTGCTAACCAGATTGTTTCTCGACTCTTTTGCTTTTGGAAAGAAACAGAAGAAAAAATGTATTGTGTGAAATAAAGAAGAAACAATAATTAAAGACAGAGGTACATAGTGTTCAAAGGGTTAAACCATTCGCTGCCAAATAAATTTCATCTGCACAGACAATTTCCTGATTTGGGACAGCACTCTTTGTCAAATTCATTGCAAAACAAATTGAGTGTCAAACAGTTTGGATCCAAATGTTATGTCAAGTTATATGATGTCTCATTTAAATCCAAACAGTGCAGTGTTTACAAAAGTTGTTATTGCAGTGAAAGAGTTGAATACATTTAGACATCAGTAAAATGTATTGAAGTAAGCAGGTTAATGTGTTAAGTTATTTTCTCTGGGTCACTTGTATATGAATTTTTATGTGTTATTTGTTATACGGAATTCAGTGTTTCTCTATGTGACAAAATGTCCAATTAAATATGTCTTCATTAGTAAAGAAACATCCATGTGTATTACAAAACAGTGTTTGAATGCCTGCGTTTTGATGTTAAAGAAACAGTGTAATATTGAACCCTTTCCACAATATGGACTTATCTATGATAACATTTTGCCAACAATTTGAATATGGATGAAACACTGAGTGAATACGTGTCTCATCAGAATCCACATTGTGTCCCACTCTTTTGCTTGGGAGAGAAGTGAAGAAAAAAAACTATTTTGAGAAAAGAAGTAGGCAACAATTATTTATAAAGACAAAAAGTACATAGTGTTCAAAGGATTAACCCATTTGCTGCCAAAGAAGTTTATTCTGCTTGGACAATTTTCTGCTTTGGGTTTCAAAATAGAGTTCTCTTCAAACTCATTGCCAAAGCATAATCAGTGTCAAACAGTTTGGATTCTGATGAGATGCTAAGTTATATGGTGTCTTATTTGGATCCAATCAGTGCAGTGTTAAAAGAGTTTAATGTTTAAAAGAGTTACCGTGGCAGCGAAAAGGTTAAATAAATTGAGAAACTTATAAGATGTATTAAGGTTAATGTTCTGTACTATGTTTAAATTGTCAATATTTACATTCGCCCTGCAACGTCCTTATATAACCTTATTCTAAAAAGAAAGTTGCATTTTCCCTTGAACGTTTATTTCAATACTGGTTTGGGTCGGTTCTCCTTTTCCAAGAATTCCGCTGTGTAAGCGCGGAGTAATACTGTACTGACCCAGTTATGACGTATTTTAAGATTTATCAATGGGGAATCGATACGTGACGATGTAAACATAAACACTCCACTTAATGAAATGTCAGCGATTAACGACGCCTTATTTCAGTACTTATGTGGAAATGTTTATTTTGCAATGCACGAATAAAAATGAAATAAATAAATCTAAATCAATGCTCTAGTAAAGTACAGCTTCGTCTTGTATGCCTGAGAACTAAGAAGTATCTATTACCAGCAGCAAACAGGACAGACCCTGATCAGTCGGTTCTTACATGGGCGGTCTCATCTGGGTCTACTATATTAGAACAACAAATGGCGATGTCAACATTAATTAGATCATCACGTTATTTGGGTCTACTATATTAGTGTAACATTTTTCGTCCGATCTGGGTCTACTATATTAGTGCGATAAATGACGACGTCGATCACCATTAATTAGATTCATATTCATTAATCACGTATTTAGTGGTGGTCATTGCAGAAAATGGCATGTCTAATTTACAAGATCTGAAGCAAACAGAGAAGACCCCGATCAGACCCTGACCAGTCGGCTCCTACAGGAACCGTATGATCTGGATAAAATCCTGTAATTGAACTTGTACATGATGATACAACACAGCATGTTGTCAATGGGTGTGAATCAAGTGTAGCAGACATTAACTGGAGCCCCATGAGTTTTAAGCGTAAAACAGAAAATGGATTGCCATTCAAGCGGCCCTGAAAATTTGAAATGTGGCATCTTCTTACTGAGAATTATCGCTTGAATACATAATATTGCCAACTTTAACAGCCGTGACGTATCAAAATATATTATCAAGTAATGAGTGAAGCTATATAAGCCAATGTCCTTACCGTTAACAAAGAAAAATCCGAGAATAAAATCCAACGTTGTGACCTGTTTTCGATCAAGCATGGCGGTTGAGTAAATTGGCTTCGACACCGCGACCTACATTTAAGAAGATGCTTTAATACCAACATTTCGTAAATATATATGGTTTGAAATATCTCGATAATCTTTTCTTTAAACATAGCTGGAAATTTACTGATTAAAATCTTGTATTCATTCTATATTTATAATATGTGTTTGGGACTATTTTTCATACCATATATAGAGATCCTACTACGTTAGAAACGAACCTGGCAACAACCTAGATAGCGGCTATTATTACGTGACCGGTAAAAAAAAATCCGTTGAAATATAATAAGTACAATGGAATATAAATATAAGAAATAAATGACGTGCTCCCAGTGTTCATGAGGTTATGCAACGCATAGCTTTACGAGCAAAGATTCACGGGAAGCCCTTCGGGCTTCACTAACTTTGCTCGTAAAGCTATGCGTTGCATAACCTCATGAACACTGGGAGCACGTCATTCATTTCTTAAATGGTGACATCTATTGAATATCACTTTTGTTTTATGTTAAATCATGTCAACTCGGTGCTATTTTGATTCGAATGTTTCTCTTCTCATTTTCTTAGATTAACTTAAAAGCAATTTTAGCAATTTATAATATATTTAGAGCAAACAATGTCTTTGTTTAATATTTGCCATAGAAGATAGAGATTTGCCAATTTACTTAGAGAACTTGTGTAGGTGTTATATGCTTATGAAATGATAAACTGTCTTTCTTGAAAATTGTGCATTGGTAACTTATCAGTATGCATGTTACTTTGTTGTTATGGCAGAAGAGTTGTTAGACCATTAACCCATTACCTCATATTGACGACTCTGTAAAAGTCACTTTGTGAAACTATTTATCACAATGGTTTCAAACTACAAAATTCTAAAATGTTCCTTTGTTCTAGTTAATGCTCCTTTTTCAGTAGATTTATTCAAAGTGGTTTGATCTAAAAATAGTCTTATGAGGTAATGGGTTAAACTCCCATGTAAATGTTTAGCTCTTTGCATGCTAGTGGCAAATACAAGATAAACATTGCAAACTATTAATAGATCCAGATGGGACTGTATGATTCATTACATCAGGGTCTAACATGTTTGGCTCTCTTTTTTTGGAGAAATTGAAGAAACACAAATTTATATGATTGTAGGAGATAATAGTTCTTGCAGATGGCAATTAACTCATAGCCTATTTTTAGACCCAGCCTCTTTGAATAAATGTACTGAGAAGGAGCATTTACTAGAAACAAGGAAAAGTTTAGAGTTGTGTAGTTTTGAAACCATTGTGATAAATAGAGCAAATGTGGAGCAAATTCTCTATTTATCATGATGGTTTCAAAAAACGATTTTTACAGAGGTGTCAATATGAGAGAATGGGTTAAACAGCATATTAGGTACTGTATGGGATAGTGCAAATGAAAACTGTGTCTGTGATAATTCTATTTATCATGATGTTTATACATCCATATCTCAAGTGTGCCTCTATGTACTGAGATATGAGCCAGCAAATATCTTCCAGCTATTGAGCAGTGACTCCTCTGCAACATAAATCAAACAATTTCTCTCTTTTCTTTGAAAGTAAAATTGGAATAGGAATTTTTAGCCTGTCTGTTTTTCGAAGACAAAAATACCAGCTATTGTCATAACTCTGGCATTTCCTTTGTCGTTGTCCGGACACTTGAATGTTAACTATTACTTCTTCAACTGTTCATGCAAATCTTATGAAACTTTACACACCTGCTCACGTCACAACGGCTATAAGTAAACAGATGAACTTTGGCACCCGCATGCAATGCTCTTGTAATATGTTGCCGTCAGTACTTTGAAAGTAAGGGGAGTCACTGATTGAAAAAAAGTGTTTGCAAATAGCTACTGTATTGTTATGTTTTTGTTCTGACTAAGAGTTTGTATTATTGTTACTATCCAGTGAAGTTATAATGAGGTTTCATCGAGCCAGACTCCAATTTAAGTTTGTAATTGTTCAATAACTTAGAACACTTTCCTTGAATGATAAGTTCAAATCATTTTAATTAATAAGCTTAAGTTTTATAATGGCATTATGAACAAAGATATTTTTTTTCAAAACTGTACAATCAGATCTATATTATTTCTTAACCCATTCCCTCATATGCTATTTTTAGATCCAACCACTTTGAATAAATCTACCGAAAAGGAGCATAAACTAGAGAAAAGGAAAATTTTTAGAATTTTGTAGTTTGAAACCATTGTGATAAATAGAGCATTTGCTCTATAGGAGCAAATGCTCTATTTATCACAATGGTTTCAACAGAAGATTTTTACAGAGGTGTAGAAAGGCGTATTTATGGAGGAAAGGGTTAAGCAAATAGGGCAGACCCTGATTATAAGGCAAATGTGCTGAAAGGCATCTATTAGATAATAAAGGGTAAATATGCTTGTGAGAATTGGCAAATTTAGCATTGATGAAAAGAGATTTAAAAATGTATTGAAGCAAGATTGAAATTTAGAGGGTAGATAAGCTTCTAAATGTATTCCAGTTCTGTGTCAATCTTATAACCGTCTGTCTGAAGATTTCAGTGTCTGTGTTAGTGATGTTTTTCATGCTCATTTGAATGCTTAAGATACATGTGAAAAGATAAAAAGGCAAATAATATCAAAAGGTTTGAGAGTAGCAAGTATTGGAAATCATCGGATCATCTCAATGTTTGAGATTTGAATGTTTATCTCCAATAAGATATTTTAGATATTCCAAAAGTTGCTAAATTTTCATATTGTTTTTATTGTTCTTCAATTTTTGTAAATACATGACACACATTTGAATATCTATGTAATATACATAATACATTTGTAATTTGGTAACAAGAGTGCCAGTGGGCACAATATACGCCCGTCGAGGTTTTGTTCAACATAAACTGGGGTTAAAGTATTTGCTAAATTCAAATTCTAAGTCCAATTTTGCGACCAAGTTTCAAGGTTGTAAATAGGCATACTTTAACAAAAAACCTTAACAAAAAATTCTAAATTAAAAAGTGCCATAACTGTCTAAATGCTTGAGATGAAGATGAAGCTTCTGATGGTGAACAAATGTTTCAAGTTTAAAAGCTTTATCTGAAAGGATTATGTAAATAAGTGGACTTTAACCAAAACCTTAACCAAAAATTCCAAGCTAAAAAGCGTCATAATTATGTCAAAATGTTAGACAGAGTTATGTACTCTTGCCTACAGGTGAAGCTTGTGATGGTGAACAAATGTTTCAAGTTTAAAAGCTTTATCTGAAAGGATTATGTAAATAAGTGGACTTAAACCCAAATCTTAACCTAAAATTCCAAGCTAAAAAGCGTCATAATTATGTCAAAATGTTAGACTGAGTTATGTACTCTTGCCTACAGGTGAAGCTTGTGATGGTGAACAAGTGTTCAAAGTTTTAAAGCTTAATCTAAAAGGGTTATGTAAATAAGTGGACTTTAACCAAAACCTTAACCAAAATTTCTAAGTTAAAAGGGGGTATAATTCTGTCAAAATGTTGGACAGAGTTATGTACTCTTGCCTACAGGTAAAGCTTGTGATGGTGAACAAGTGTTCCAAGGTTAAAAGCTTTATCTCAAAGGGTTATGTAAATAAATGGACTTTAACAAAGCCGTAACCAAAAATTCTAAGTTAAAAAGGGGCATAATTCAGTCAAAATGCTTGACAGAGTTATTTACTCTTGCCTACAGGTGAAGGTTGTGACGGTGAACAAGTGTTCCAAGTTATAAGCTTTATCTCAAAGGGTTATGTAAATAAATGGACTTTAACAAAGCCGTAACCAAAAATTCTAAGTTAAAAAGGGGCATAATTCAGTCAAAATGCTTGACAGAGTTATTTACTCTTGCCTACAGGTGAAGATTGTTACGGTGAACAAGTGTTCCAAGTTTCAAAGCTTTATCACAAAGTGTTATGTAAATAAGTGGACTTGTTATATGCCCGTTTGAAAAAACGGGACGTATTATGGAATGGCGCTGTCTGTGTGTCTGTCTGTCCGTCCGTCTGTCCGTCTGTAACATCTCTAACTCAAGTTCCGCTTGGTGGATCTTTTTCAAATTTTAACACAATGTTTATCTAGACATTCTACAGTAGCCTGCCAAGTCCCGGTTTGTTTATCCAAGGTCAAGGTCACACAATTGGACTTAGAATTTGCGTTTAGCAAAAATGTTAACCGCTCTGTCTGTCTGTAACATCTCTAACTCAAGTTCCGCTTGGTGGATCCTTCCCAAATTTAACCACAATGTTTATCTAGACATGCTACAGTAGCCTGCCAAGTCCTTATCCAAGGTCAAGGTCGCTTAATTGGACTTAGAATTTGCGTTTAGCATTTGCGTTAAGCAAAAATGTTAACCTCAATTTATGTGGAACAAGTCCACTTATTTACATAACACTTTGTGATAAAGCTTTGAAACTTTGTGATAAAGCTTTGAAACTTGGAACACTTGTTCACCGTCACAACATTCACCTGTAGGCAAGAGTAAATAACTCTGTCAAATATTTTTACCGAATTATGCCCCTTTTTAACTTAGAATTTTTGGTTAAGGCTTTGTTAAAGTCCATTTATTTACATAACCCTTTGAGATAAAGCTTTTAAACTTTTAACACTTGTTTACCGTCACAACCTTCACCTGTAGGCAAGAGAAAATAACTCTGTCAAGCATTTTGACCGAATTATGCCCCTTAATAACTTAAAATATTTGGTTAAGGTTTTTGTTAAAGTCGATTTATTTACATAACCCTTTGAGATGAAGCTTTTAAACTTTTAAAACTTGTTCACCATGACAAGCTTCAGCTGTAGACAAGAGTACATAACTCTGTCTAACATTTTGACATAATTATGATGCTTTTTAGCTTGGAATTTTTGGTTAAGGTTTCGGTTAAAGTCCACTTATTTACATAACCCTTTCAGATAAAGCTTTTAAACTTGAAACATTTGTTCACCATCTGAAGCTTCATCTGTAGGCAAGAGTAAATACAATGTAACTCTGTCAAGCATTTAGACACATTTATGGCACTTTTTAATTTAGAATTTTTGGTTAAGGTTTTTTGTTAAAGTATGCCTATTTACAACCTTGAAACTTGGTCGCAAAATTGCACTTAGATTTGAGTTTAGCAAATACGTTAACCCCAGTTTATGTTGAACAATACCTCGACGGGCGTATATTGTGCCCACTGGCACTCTTGTTTCACATAAATTGAGGTTAACATCTTTGCTTAACGCAAATGCTAAATGCAAATTCTAAGTCCAATTAAGCGACCTTGACCTTTAATAAACGAGCCGGGACTTGGCAGGCTACTGTAGCATGTCTAGATAAACATTGTGGTTAAATTTGGGAAGGATCCACCAAGCGGAACTTGAGTTACAGATGTTACAGACAGAGAGACCGGTTAACATTAGAGATGTTACAGGCGGACAGACAGCCAGACGGACAGACAGCGCCATTCCATAATACGTCCCGTTTTTTCAAACGGGCGTATAAAAATGAGAATATTTCGATACTTACTTTAACATTTTCCCTCATATATATATGTTTTCGCACATCTGCAAACAGAGTAGACCCAGATCAGACAGCTCCTATAGGAGCCGTCTGATCAGGGTCTGCTCTGTTTGCTAATGGAATTTGAAAGGTCTGTTTCTTTGCTTTCTAAAATGGCATCAATGTCCCATCTTCCATATTTCATTATAACTATTTTGACCATGAATATTCAGTAGGTAATGAAATCTGGAATAAACATAGAACAGGGGAAGGGTTAACAATGAGAATATTTCACTACTTACTCAGCTGTGCCAATGGTCATCTGCTCAAACTCTCATCAGATGTTTACAAGCGGCCATTCATTTATCGATCATAGGAGTTTTAAAAAGCAGGTGGTTGTCCTATAGGAGCTTTCTGCATTACATATGACATGCATTAAGCTTCCACCTGCCTTACAGATTCATAATTAGACATGTGGTCGGCTTATTCAGTTGGAAACATTTCCACCAACTACAGGCAAATTGATTTGAAACTGATACCACACCAAGTTACTCTGGGTCTTAGTTTGTTCTGGACATTATTTTTCAATTAGTAGGATGACAGATCAATTTTGTTTTAAAGCAAAAAAACCCAATAGTGGGCCAAAGGTGTCCATACTTGGTATGCAACTTTCCTGTGTTAGACCTTTCCAACAATATCATTGTTTTTGCCATGTTACTTTGACCTTTGACCTACTTTTGCAAAGTTCTTTACATGCATATAAAATTTGAACCAGCAGGCTAAGGGCTTCCATACTTGGTATGCAACTTTCTTGTCTAAAGACTTTTCCAACCATACCATTGTTTTTATCACGTGACTTTGACATTTGACCTACTTTTGCAAAAGTCTTTAAATGCCTATAGCATTGCAACCAATAGGCCTAGGGCTTCCATACTTGGTATGACCATGCCAATATGTTTTGAAAATTTTACATGAAATATTTTGTCAGCATTGTTTTACCAAAATCTTCGCGCGGTTTCTCCAAAATCCTGGTTTGGATTTTGATAACTTTTGGTAGCATTGATCAGCACCATGCCTTGTTGTGCGTATGTTATTCCTGTTGCACTTCGGTGATTTTTGGCAGAGCATGGGACTTTGAAATTTTTACATGGAAAATTACAAGTGGGAAGACATCAGTTTTTGTATCAAAAACAATTCTAGTTTGCATTTGTGGTTATTATAGTGTATTTATGGTTAATACAGTGTATTTGTGGTTATTTTAGTGTAAAAGCATGTTTATGGTTATTATAGCATACCGTATTTCCCCTTTCTATAGCACCCTCTCTAATAGTAGCTCCCTCCCTATAATATACGCTTCGAAAAGCCATCGGGGGGATCAACTTACCCCACCCACCTCACCTCGAAGTCAAAAAGTTGGCGAAGAAAAAGAAAACTCAATGCATCATCACTAGTAGTAATTAGGGAAAGCAAATTACAATGAAACTATTTTATACTGTTGTTGCATACCGGTAGGTTATTTTGTTTCTCTTCGACTTGTTATGTTTGCAAAAAGCGTTGGTATCTGATTATTCGGTGCTGTAAACCATGTATACATGTCACTTCTGCAAGCAATTCATTTAACACCGACTCACCTACATATCGCTCTTTAATTCTAATTTTAAAACTGTCACTATTTCCCATACCTAATGGAAAGGTGATTCTGTTTTCTCCACTTGCCTAACGGATTAAACCAATGTTTGTTCGTTCTCAATTTCCGCCTTCGTCCAGTTTCCCCCATTTCTGTGTAGTGCATATTCTACAGTAGTATTTTACAAGTATTACGGTAAAGCGGAAGGGTCTTCGAACATTTCCGTTTAGACCGTATCTACACACCCGTAACTTTCGTTGATAATTTTACTGCAGAGCAGTCTAGCGGAAGTTGAACCTTGAAAGGTAAATACGATTCTTACTTTCACTTTAAAAGTCATAAATCTGCCGAAGATTAAGTTTGAAATAAATGATTTCGGTCAACAAATGAACAAAGGATGTCTGCGGGTTATTTCAAGTCTTATATCGGCGCAAATATGATTAAATTTCCGAGTATGTAATGTATCATTCTTTAGCCTATACAGTATCTACCGTGACGGACATAGTAAAAACTCCAAATTTTTGGTATGAAATAAGAGCTCCCTGTCTGCGTTTTGCATCGCGCCCGGGAGCGTCTATAAGAGGAAATACGGTTTATGTAGTTATAGTGTATTTGTGGTTAGTTTAGTATTTATGGTTATTATAGAGTATAGTGTATGTATAGTTAGTATAGTGTATAGCACAATTTGTAGTTAGTATAGCATATTTTAGTGTATTCCAGTTCTTCTCAATTACTGAACATAGGAGTCACACATGTTGTGTGTTTGTGGCGGATGCTCACTTGCCGTTATTACCAGATGTGCTACTGCCTGGGGAAAATTTAAGAAGCTTCTGCCAATTCTTACATCCAAGCACATATCCCTCTAGATTCGTGGGAAAGTTTTTGACGCCTGTGTCCGAGCTGCACTTCTGCATGGAAGCGAAACTTGGGTCCCGACAGCTCCAGACTTACAATGGCTCCACAGAAATGATTGATCAATGATTCGATGGATCTGTGGTGTCAAGCTCCAAGATGACATATCCATCGATTTGTTGTGTACAAGGTTGGGCCTGCAGGAAGTAACAGATGCTCTACGCTCTAGGTGTCTTAGATGGTATGGACACGTGGTTCGTTCCTCATCCTGCATCAAGTCTGTCACCAATATGAAGGTGCCATGTTCGAGAGTGCGCAGCAGACCAAGGAAGTCATGGTCAGACTGTGTAAAGGCTGATATTAGCATATGCAGCCTTGGTGACCTCGATCCACTAGACAGAGCTACATGGAGATCGTGTGTTAGATGAACTAGCTGCTGCCTACCCCATCTGCTGGGACACCTGCAGCATATGACAAATAATATCAGGATCAAGTCAAGTCTATGTGGCTTTCGGCACCTTCCACACCAAGACTGCTGTAAGTGAGAGGTATTCCTACTTTTGGTCCTTTTCCACTATCTTTCCCAGTTTTTGGTAGGTCCATCTGTGTACCTATAGTCCTATGACAAGCTCCCTCAATACCTCATCCTGTGAGTCCAGCTGCTCGTCCGGTAGCTTTTCTACAATGTTATCTACATCTCAATAACAAGTCTTGTAGAGTTTTGATCAGCGAGTCTCCCACAACCTACCACACTTGATGTGGTGTTTATGCTATACCTCTGCAACTGACAAAAAGCTCTTGCCATAAACAAAAAATATGTCTGGCAAAGCCAGCAAAATAGTTCAATGATGCAGGATTTCTAATTCTGCATGGAGAGGCTAGAGGCAGTAGTGCAGAAAAATGCAGAGAATCTCCAATAAGGTCAGGAGAAAATGGTTGACTCAAGAATTGACTTGACCTTACAACCCTCGCAGTGAGATGTGGACAACATTGTAGAAAAGCTAGTGGAAGACAAACTTGAAGCTCAGGACAAGGTGCTGGAGGTCATTTGCCATAGGGTCAAAGGAAATGCAAATAAGACTTATAAACTGTTGGACAGATGGTGGCATAGGCCCAAATCTATGCATACCTCTGACTTGCAGTATTCTTACTTTGGAAAGAGGTGAGAGCAACATGGAAGCTGTGCTTGCCAGCAGGGAACAGTGACAGGCCGTTTGTTGACCTATCAAAATTGTTTTAAAGAGCCCTGTGACAGGAGGACTATGTTCCCCAATAAAATGGTCGCTCAAAATAGGTTTTACAAAAGGCTGTAGAATCAACATGGAATAGGATAGGACAAGATGGTAGCCTAGATAGAGTATGGGGTCTACTTTCATTTCTGCTTTGTGGTAACTTTGCATCAAGCACTTGTTCTGCCACCAGTTGTATCAGTTGAGCTACTTCCTGGCATGCCCATAGTTTTGTCCATTCTGGTCCCATCTGGTGAGATTTGGCTTGGTCTCTTTTATGTCAGCTGTCTCTTATCTAATCATCTCCCCATGTTGTTTACACCACTCTTCAAACAAAACCATTGTTGCAACATACTGATGAGAATATGCTTGTCAACATATTGTTTCTAGGCAAGGTGGATGCCGATTGCACCAGAGGGAGTGTGGCAAATAACCTCTTAACGTGTGCATTGCTGCTTTGCAACATGTCCCTCCCTGTCCCTACCTACCCCTTCCTATGTGCCAACCAGTACCGAACATGTGCTGTCAAACAATGGTTGCCGAAACACCCCTACCTATGCATTTCTGCCTTGCAATATGTCCCTTCTGGTGTGTTGTCCTTACCAGTCCCTATGTTGTGTTCCTTTGGAACTACAACTGTGGTGAATCTTGTGTCCCTACTTGTCCCAACTTGCTTGCATTGCTGCTTAGTAACATGCACCAGCCAGTGTACCCCTACCTGTGTGCTTCTTTTGTCACTACCTGTCCTTGTGTGCTAAAAACCTGGTGGCTGAAATTGCAGTACCTTGGTCCAGTTTGTCACACAGCGTGTACACTTTTATTCTGTAAATGGAGCCCACTAGAGATAGTGGTCTAGAGCAGCTATTGTCTATAGCTATTGCTATTGTTTACAGTATATGATTTTTGTTTGTCAATGTACAGTAGCATATTGACAATTTTTTGTATTGTGCTTTTCATGTTGCTTTTGGCATCCTTGGGGAAAAGACATTTACTGCCTGCTTTGCCATGTTTGGTTTCTACTCCAATTACCAACTGTTGTGTAGCTGAAGAATTTCACTGTGCTCATGTGCCATAGGATTTCAAGGAAGTGATAAAAAAAGGTAGGACCATTTTAGCTATGTGGAAGAGTGTGTACAGTTGAGCTTATACTTGAGCTGATCCAGATATGGTCTGCTCCTGTCCCACTCTTTGGGTGCTGGTTAGCTGGTGGTAGTGTTTTTAGCTCACCTGGCACAAAGTGCCAAGGTGAGCTTTTGTGATCGCCCTGTGTCCGGTGTCCGTCGTCCACAATTTTTATGCCCCCCAGATAAGATCTGGGGGGCATATTGTTTTTGCCCTGTCTGTCTGTCTGTCTGTTTGTCTGTTTGTCTGTTTGTTTGTCAGCAACTTTAACATTGGTCATAACTTTTGAGCCAGTACAGATAGAGACTTGATATTTGGTATGCATATGTATCTCATGAAGCCGCACATTTTGAGGGGTGACATGTCAAGGTCAAGGTCATCCTTCAAGGTCAGAGGTCAAATATATGGGTCAAATCACCTCATTTAACATTGGCCATAACTTTTGGACCAGTAGAGATAGAGACTTGATATTTGGCATGCTTGTGTATCTCATGAAGCCGCACATTTTGAGGGGTGACATGTCAAGGTCAAGGTCATCCTCAGGGTCAAAGGTCAAATTGTCTGTTTTTTGTCTGTAACATTAACGCAACTTTAACATTGGTCATAACTTTTGAGTCGGTACAGATATAGACCTGATATTTGGCATGCATATGTATCTCATGAAGCCGCACATTTTGAGGGGTGACGTGTCAAGGTCAAGGTCATCTTTCAAGGTCAGAGGTCAAATATATGGGTCAAATCACCGACTTTAACATTGGCCATAACTTTTTGACCAGTAGAGATACAGACTTGATATTTGGCATGCTTGTGTATCTTATGAAGCTGCACATTTTGAGGGGTGCAAGGTCAAGGTCAAGGTCATACTTCAGGGTCAAAGGTCAAATTGTCTGTTTCTTTGTCTGTAACTTTAACATTGGTCATAACTTTTGAGCCAGTACAGCTAGTGACTTGATATTTGGCATGCATATGTATCTCATAAAGCCTCACATTTTGAGGAGTGACATGTCAAGGTCAAGGTCATCTTTAAAGGTCAGAGGTCAAACATATGGGTCAAATCACTGACTTTAGCATTGGCCATAACTTTTGAACCAGTACAGATAGAGACTTGATATGTGGCATGATTGTGTATCTCATAAAGCTGCACGGTGTGAGGGGTGAAATGTCAAGGTCATTCTTCAAGGTCAAAGGTCACCAACTTCAAATTGGCCATAACTTTTGAACCAATAGAGATAAAGTCTTAATATTTGGTATGCATGTGTATCTCATGAAGCTGCACATTTAAGGGGATAACATTTCAAGGTCAAGGTCATCTTTCAGGTTCAAAGGTCACTGACTTTAACATTGACCATAACTTTTAAACCAGTAGAGATACAGACTTGATAGTTGGTATACATGTGTTTCTCATTTTGCTGCACAGTTTGAGGGGTAACATGTCAAGGTCAAGGTCATCCTTCATGGTCAAAGGTCACACACTTTAACATTGGCCATAACTTTTGAACCAGTAGAGATACAGACTTGATATGTGGTATGCATGTGCACCCCATGAAGCTGCACAGTTTGAGGGGTGACATGTCAAGATCAAGGTCATCCTTTAGGGTCAAATATCATATCGAGGGGGCATAGTGTTTCACAAACACATCTTGTTTCAAAATGGCTTCTCCTCCTAAACCACTGGGAGGATTTCAACTAAATTTCACAGAAATGTACCTTGGGGGGTCCTCTATCAAGTTTGTTCAAATCATGACCCCAGGTGGCTTATCAGTTGTTTTTGTAAAAATCTTTAAAAATCTTCTTCTGAAACTACAAAGCCTAGAGCTTAGATATTTGGTATGAAGCATCATCTAATGGTCCTCTACCAAGGTTGTTCAAATTATGACCCCCGGGCCAAAAATGGCCCTGCCCCGGGGCTTATCAATTTTACATATAGACTTGTTTGGGAGGTAATTAGATAAAAGAAAGGGGGAAAGCGGAAAATAATGGCAATTAAAACCTATTTGGCTGGGTAGAATGCTTTTTCCTTTTCCGCTTTCTCCCCCTTCGATTGTGTAAGAAAGAACATGTAGTTCTTCCAAACGTTTAGCACTAGTGAGAAGCATGCCTAATGTTGTTCTGTCTGATGAATTGTGCTTGGTCTATTTTCCCCTTACACTTTATGATAGGAAAAGGATTGAACACAAACTAGGTTTCACTTCTATACTTTTATTAATTAGAGTTCCCTAACAATGGCGGATGTGGGCGTGAACCAGTTTGTTATTGCTGAAACAATAATTGTCCCAATAAAGCACAAATGTTCAAGTAAGCACTTCCAATATACACTTAGATAAAGCAAAACTTTTCAAGTAAGCACTGCCAATATTCAATTGGCCTTTAAACAAAAGCATAAAACATTCAAGATAGCACTTCCAATATACACTTAGATAAAGCACAAATGTTCAAGTAAGCACTGCCAATATACACTTGGATTTAACACAAAGCAACAAAATATTCCAGATAGCACTTCCAAATCTCGCTTTAAGTTGGTATATTAAATAGTTGCTTAGCACCAGCAAACTGAATCTTTCATTATTATAACACCTCTTTTTGAATAACCTAATTGTAAAGCAGGCGCCGCAAAATAGCAATATGGCACCTAATCAGCAAAGCAAAGCACTCATAGCAGCAGGACCCGGACGTGTACTTAAAAGTACAGACATGGTATCCCGTCTCAACTAAACTTTAATGTAGTCTTAAACTTCACATAGTGCTTAAAATAGCAAAGCAACAACTGGTTTTACTAAAAACATAGCACAGAACTTCACATAGTGCTTAAAATAGCAAAGCAACAGCTGGTTTTACTAAAAGCATAGCACAGAAAAATCTTTAATGGCAGTAGTTTGGCCGCAGCTGATGGCCTACTGGGTTCACGCCGTTCCTACAAAGGTCATGACTGGTCATTAATGTACGCCGTTCCTACGAAAGTCTTGGCTCGTCAGTAATGTACCACTTTCACAGACTTCAGAATCGCAAGTCAGTTACGGTAAAACAACTGAAACATATGAAAAAGAACAGCAGACACCCACCGCCACTGAAACCTCAGGGTGGGTGGGTGGGCTGAGACAAGTAAAAAGGGCGAAACGATTTAATTGACCTGATTTCCCTCAAATTGCAAACGGAAAGGGAGTGACCCGTACTTTCTATGTGTTTGTAAAAATTACAATAACTGACAGGTAACTTCACAACCAAAAAGGAACGGGTTTTACCCCCAAACAAACTGTACTATTCTTATTAATAGTACTCCTTGTTTGGGAGGTAATTAGATAAAAGAAAGGGGGAAAGCGGAAAATAATGGCAATTAAAACCTATTTGGCTGGGTAGAATGCTTTTTCCTTTTCCGCTTTCTCCCCCTTCGATTGTGTAAGAAAGAACATGTAGTTCTTCCAAACGTTTAGCACTAGTGAGAAGCATGCCTAATGTTGTTCTGTCTGATGAATTGTGCTTGGTCTATTTTCCCCTTACACTTTATGATAGGAAAAGGATTGAACACAAACTAGGTTTCACTTCTATACTTTTATTAATTAGAGTTCCCTAACAATGGCGGATGTGGGCGTGAACCAGTTTGTTATTGCTGAAACAATAATTGTCCCAATAAAGCACAAATGTTCAAGTAAGCACTTCCAATATACACTTAGATAAAGCAAAACTTTTCAAGTAAGCACTGCCAATATTCAATTGGCCTTTAAACAAAAGCATAAAACATTCAAGATAGCACTTCCAATATACACTTAGATAAAGCACAAATGTTCAAGTAAGCACTGCCAATATACACTTGGATTTAACACAAAGCAACAAAATATTCCAGATAGCACTTCCAAATCTCGCTTTAAGTTGGTATATTAAATAGTTGCTTAGCACCAGCAAACTGAATCTTTCATTATTATAACACCTCTTTTTGAATAACCTAATTGTAAAGCAGGCGCCGCAAAATAGCAATATGGCACCTAATCAGCAAAGCAAAGCACTCATAGCAGCAGGACCCGGACGTGTACTTAAAAGTACAGACATGGTATCCCGTCTCAACTAAACTTTAATGTAGTCTTAAACTTCACATAGTGCTTAAAATAGCAAAGCAACAACTGGTTTTACTAAAAACATAGCACAGAACTTCACATAGTGCTTAAAATAGCAAAGCAACAGCTGGTTTTACTAAAAGCATAGCACAGAAAAATCTTTAATGGCAGTAGTTTGGCCGCAGCTGATGGCCAAATGGGAGAGAAATGAATAAGGGCCTTTAGCCTGCGTTCATATCTCTCCCACCGCCCAAAATTGTTAGTCTTCCCGATATGATGCAACAACCACACACACACAAACAAAATTAAAATTTATAATGATAAATGTTGGCGCATAAAGACGAAAGTTATAAGGAATTATGTTGATAAAGGAAATGCAATAGGTTTACTGATATGCTATGCGGGGTTCGAGTACCCTAAGGACGAAGCGTCCCAGGACGAACGGGTCGCGCAAGCTATAATTACTACAGTGTCCAATATCCATTGTGTGGAGTCTACATGTAAAGCAGAACGACAGACAAGAAACTATATAAGTTTAACCAAGATGTATGGACCTCTGAAAATGTAGAAGTATCATTGAGACAAGTAAAAAGGGCGAAACGATTTAATTGACCTGATTTCCCTCCAAATTGCAAACGGAAAGGGAGTGACCCGTACTTTCTATGTGTTTGTAAAAATTACAATAACTGACAGGTAACTTCACAACCAAAAAGGAACGGGTTTTACCCCCAAACAAACTGTACTATTCTTATTAATAGTACTCCTTATATAGGAAAACCTTTAAAAATCTTCTTCTCTGAAACCACATACCCTTGAGCTTAGATATTTTGTATGAAGCATCACCTAATAGACCTCTACCAAGTTTGTTCAGATCATGACCCCCGGGCCAAAAATGGCCCCGCCCCGGGGCTTATCAGTTTTGTTTTTTTAAAAATCTTTAAAAATCTTCTTCTCTGAAACCGTAAGGCCTAGACTTTTGATATTTGGTATGTAGCATCATTTAATGGTCCTCTACAAAGATTGTTCAAATTATGACCCCCGGACCAAAAATGGCCCCGCCCCAGGGCGTATCAGTTTTTCATAGGAAAATCTTTAAAAATATTCTTCTCAGAAACTGTAAGGCCTAAACCTTTGAAATTTGGTATGTAATATCATCCAATAATTATGACCCTGGACCAAAATGGCCCCGCCCCGGGCTTATCAGTTTTTCATAGGAAAATCTTTAAAAACTTCTTCTGTGAAATTGTAAGGCCCAGACCTTTGAAATTTATATGAAGCATCACCTAATGTTCCTTTATGAAGATTGTTCAAATTTTAATTTCAAGGCCTAAAATTATGGCCCTTGGTTTCATATTGGCCCCAATCTGAAGCTGACTTATTTTTACATAGAAATACAGTGTATGCATAAGTCTATAGTAACCAGGTGAGTGATTTAGGGCCATCATGGCCCTCTTGTTCTTTTCAGAATGCCAGAAACTTTGTGATAACTTTTCCAGTCAGTTTGGATCCAGACTCAGTTTTTAATGCCGATTGTCATCCTGACAATTTTTAGTCGCCCACCTACTACTTAACGCTCTATGAATATTTGTAAGAAATAACGACATTAGATTGTTAGCTCAACTGAGTATGCTCGGGTGAACTTGTGATCGTCCACTGTCTCTCTGTCAATAAGTGCTTTAAACAACCTCTTCTGAAACCACATGGCACAATATAACCAAACTTAAATGATGGGTATCATCAAAAATTGCTAAAAATCTGGATCCATGTAGAACTGGTTTTCAATGGCAACCAAAAGAAAAATCTCCAGAACCGGTGGTCCATTGCTAAAATCATTTTGATACCTCAAAAAACAGTCGCCAGGAGAGGGGCTAGATTTCCTTTAATATAACTATAGAAAACCTTTAAAAATTTCTTCTCCATAACTGGTCTAGTTTGATTGGAATTTGGTAGGAATAGTCCCCTGGTGACCTTTAATTAAAACTGCTGATATCTGAAAAAGCATGGCCACCTGGAGCGGGGATAAATTTCTTTATATTAGTATAATAAGTGGTCCAAATTTGTATGGACTTTGGTAGGAATAGTCATCTGGTGACTCGCAACCAAAATTGCTTAAACCAAGTTGATATGTCAAAAACTTTAACCAGCAGTCCAGTTTGAATGATCATAGCCCTCTTGTGTTATGCCCCAAAAGCTTGCCTTGGAGGCATATTATACGAGCTGAACTGTCTGCATCCATGTATCTTTCTGTGTGCATACTTGAGATAGGTATGCAAAATTTAGTGTGAAAGTACATCTTGGGACGACGGAGTGTTGCATAGTTTTCTGGTCTGTGGCCTTGACCTCAACCGATGTAGATAAATCTTGTCTGGCGCATTTCTCCTATATCACTGAGGTAGGAATGCCAAATTTGGTGTGCAAGTACATCTAGGTCTGGTGGAGTGCCCTGTACCATTTTCATGTCTGTGACCTTGACCTCAGGCCTGACTTCGGTTACATGGTCCAGAGTGCATCTCCCATATAACGAGGTAGGAATACCAAATTTGGTGTTAGAGTACATCTTGGGATGGCGAAGTGTTGCATACCGTTTTCAAGTCTGACCTTGACCGCTGACCTCAGGTATAGAAAAACCTTGTCTGTGGCATATCTTCAGTATTACTTGAGGCAGGAATGTGTCCTTCACCGCTGACCTGACCTTTTGTACACCTTTTGTCTCTGTGATCTCGACTGCTGAACGCACTTATAGAAAAACCTTGTCCGAAGTGATCTCCTATATTACTGAGGTAGGAATGCCAAATTTCGTGTGCGAGTACATTTTGGACAGTGGAGTGTGCATACCATTTTGAGCTTTAGAAAAACTTTGTCTGGTGCATATCTCCTATATTACTTGAGGAAGGAATGTCAAATTTGGTGTGTGAGTACATCTTGAGATGGCAGAATGCCGCAAAGAGTTTGCAGGTCTCTGTGACCTTGACCTTCATTATCAAATGAAAATGGCCACCGATGGCAGGTTAATTAGTCCCCCACCAGCCACCGGAGGGAGACTAAGTTGGCGGTTGTCCATTCATCCTTCCTTCTGTCTGGATTTTTGTCTTGGTTGATATCCTCAACCACTTTTATTAGCATTTCCAAATTTCTTGTGTGGGTGCATTGAGGGAACGAGTGTTGCATACTACACATACATGTACTACTTTAGTATCTTTATGACCTTGTCCGTGACCACAGTTTTAGTAAAATTGTCTGAAATTAGTCTGGATGATAATATGCTCACCCATTTGGATAAGATTTCAACATATTGTGTGGGTGCATTTTTGGAAGCAGAAATGTCACTCGCACACTGCTTTGGTGTCTCTAACCTTGACCTTCATTTTACATTCTTTGAAAAATTTTTTAAATTTGTCTGGATGATATCTTCAAACCCTTGGGTTAGGATTTCCAAATTTATTTTGTGAGTGCTTCTTGAGAAGGTGAAGTATCGAATACTACTTTAGTATCTGTGACCTTAACCTTGATCGTGACCTCAGTTTTAATAAAAAATTATCAGAAATTAGTCCGGATGATATAGGGATATAGGATTTTGAAATTTGTTGTGTGGGTGCATCTTGGGAAGGGGAAATGTTGAACACTGCTTTGGTGTCTCTAAGCCTGACTATAACCTCAGTTTTAGTAAAAACAATTGAATGGATTTCAAAAACATTTTGTGGATGCATACTATTTTGGTGTTTAATGTCATTGACACTGACATTGACCTTACTTTTATTGAAGTTTTTTTCTACTTGTTTGCTTGTTTCCATCAAATTGCTTTAATGAAAAGAAAATCTCTGAACCCACAAGCAGGATTTTGAGTTCATTTAACCCTTTCCCTGTTCTACATTATTACAAATTTCAATACCTACTGAATATTCATGGAAAAAATAGTTATAATGAAATATGGAAGGTGAAATATTGTAGCAATTTTAGAAAGTTAAGTAACAGATCTATCAAATTCCCATAGCAAACAGAGCAGACCCTGATCAGACGGCTCCTCTAGGAGCCGTCTGATCTGGGTCTACTCTGTTTGCAAATGCGTGAAAACACGTTTATATGAGGGAAAGGGTTAATCCACCTGGTCATGGTCAGTATTGTGTACATTTAGTAGTTGCATACCCTATTTCCTTGTCGTGTGTGTTGCATCTCTTTATCACCTTCAGTGATGGCTTAAGTTGAATCTGGTTTACATGTGTAACTTGTGGTTAAGACAGATAAGATTTTATAGTTTTGGGAGACAGACCACAAAGTAGCGGACCCTTTTGGTATATGGTTTTCTACATGTACATCTGGGATGGTCTTTGCAAACAGGTTTTATTCAGCAGCCTGTTTTCCCATAGTCGTCTGAATTTGGGGATTATTGGAAATATTAAATTGTAAGTGTTTGCAATTGGCATGAATGTTGACCCTTAGAGTGAAGGAACTTTGTATATATGATCTTTGCAAACTGAAGGAATCCTTTGATCAGAATCTGCACATTTTGTTTTACTTTCACCTTGCTTTAAGCAACCACCTGCCTCTAACACAAAATACTTGATGTAATTTAGTGGTCATTATAGAGAGGCTTTACTGTATATTTCATTTAATTTATATGCAGAAAGGGAGGAGCCAGTTTTAATTATTTACCATAGCAAGTTTACCCATATCCTCCGCCTTATCACGCATTTGCAAACAGTAGACCCAGATCAGGTGGCTCCTATAGGAGCAGGATGTGCGCTGTTTGCTTTTGACACGATGAAGGTCTGATTCTACAGTTTTTGTCAAAATAAAAATCCCTTGAAAATTTTACATTATGAAAATTCAGCTGATAGAAGATTCAGGATGTCATTATTTGTTACATGAATGTTTAACAGGGAACGGGTCAATGGTTAAAGCGTGATATTCTTATCACGACTGCAAGTTGTAGGAGTTACTCCTGTGGTTAGTATCTTTGTTGCAAGTAAGAATTATCAAAACAAAGGATTTCCTGTTTAATCGTTGAAGATAAATGATAATTACATTTCTCATCATTTATGAGCACAACCATATCTCATGAATCTGAACACACAAGTTTTCGTGAAAATTTCAGATAAATAATTTTTGTTTAAGAAAATTTTGTGAATCAACAGTTCTGGCATGTGCAGTAAAATCCCTCTAAACTGGGTGTTCAGTTTAGTATGAAAATCTGTGAGGTCTAGGTCTTTACAAAGCTACAAACCTGAGCATTGGTTTCTTGAAGAAACAGCTGATCCAGTTACAGAAATAAACCTAACTTTGTACAGAGGCAATCCTGTTGGGTCAGTTAGCTGGTTGGTGTTATCTTATCTCTAACAATGATGTCCTCAATCACTTGGGAGATAAACCAAGGCAGGGCCAGTACCTGCTCTCCCACATATGTTAAAGATGAAATCACACAAACGATATGGCAGCTAGAGTTAAAAAATGGCGAAAGTCGCTGGTGTACATAGTTGTATTATACCTGTGGATGGATATAATTTGTTTACCATGTTCAGCTTACCTTTTAACTAATGGAACTCAAGAGACCATATGTCAGGCTCAGTGTGAGGCACTGTGCCTAGATCATGTAGTAAGTGGATGATTTGTGACATATTTTCAGTCTAAACTCTTTTAATGATGAAAAAATAATGTCTGCTCCATATCTGATTTACTGAAATTTTCTCTGACTTTAAAAACTTTTCACCGAGTGTCAAACAGCTTGGATGCTGATAAGACCTGGTTGATAGTTGCTCAAAGAATTAAATGAGAAGTCGGTCTTCTCTGGCTCCAAGCAGTTTACTTTTGGTAATGATTACTTTTGTTGAACTTTTTCTCTGTTAAATATTCATAGAAAAATAAATGATACCATGAAGATTTATAAGCAGAGTTTTAAATGAAAACTTTTGAGGAATCTTTTTGCTTTTATCAAAACTAGGATCAGATCTATATTATGCCAAGAGCAAATGGAGCAGACCCACATAAGACGGCTCTAATAGGAGCCATCTGATCTGGTCTAATGTGTAAAAAGGCATATATAAGAAAGAAAGGGTGAGACAGTTTTGATTCAAATAAGATTATAATCTTTGATGTACAAAGGAAAGAATTGTGGCTATCAACATTTTAGCTCACCAGAGCACAAAGTGCTCAGGGTTATAGCTTTTGTGATCGCCTGATGTCCATTGTCAACATTTTTAACCTTTAGATCTTCTCATCTGAATCTACAGGGTTCTCAGCTTTCATCTTTAGCATATAGCATCATCTGTAAGTTATATAAATTATGTCCCTGGGGTCAAAATTGGCCCCGCCCCATGGTGGCCAGTTTTTTACAGAAATCTATAGTGAAAACTTTGACAATCTTCTCTTCTGAAACTGGAAGGTTCTCAGCTTTCATATTTGGAACATAGCATCATGTTCAGATCCTCTACAAAAGTTTGATAAAGTATGCCCCTGAGATCCATTGTGGCCCTGCCCCAGGGATGGCCAGTTTTTTATGAGTGTAGGACGATTGCCCCATAGGATGATTTGTCCCATTTGACAATTGCCCCTTAGGATAATAGCTCCCCATAGGATTATTGCCCCATAGGATGACTGTCCCATGATATATAAAATATAGCATAATTTTGTGGGAAAAAAATGATATATAAGTATAATTTATGATAATTCTATGATGAAAATAAATTGGTAGAAGGCTGTGTAGGCCAATTGGAACTCTTGTATGTATTGCATTTACTCCAAATATTTGGACATGTAAACCTATAGAAATACATAGCATAGTCCCCCATTAGAAAGTACTTACTAATAAAATATTTTTACAACTTACATGAAAAATGATTCATTTTTAACCAAATTTTATAGCTGTATGATCTTTATGTACCCTGTTTGCTTATAAACAGTTAATAAAGATTCATTAGCTAAGGATAATGTAATACTAGCACATATTGTATATAAAACAAGCATAAATTGTATGACCACAAACTGTTCCCTTTTTCTAATTCCTAACTTACAAACAAGGTAGACGCAAATCAAAACTACAGCTGTATGATCTGAGTCTACCCTGTTTGCTCAATGACAGTTTATTAAGATTAATTAAGTAATGTAATTAGCATGCACCTTATAAAAGTAAACATTGTAGATCACAAGGAGGAAATTCATTATGTTTATTTCATACAGGGTTACCCAAATCAACTTTAAAGCTATATGATCTGGCTCTACCCTGTTTGCTTAGTGACAATTAATAAAGATTCATTAGCTAAGGATAATCGATGATGTAATACTAACATATATTGTATATAAATTAAACATAAATTGTATGACCACAAACTGTTCCCTTTTAAGCCGGATTTTTGAGAAAAATCTCGGCTTATAGTTTGCCGAAAACCAGGTGGGCGGGTGGCGTGCCGTCGTTAAGAAAACTTTAACATTGCTTATAACTTCAGAATTACTTAAGCTAGACCATTCATATTTGATATGCAGATAGCTTGGGTGAAGGCCTTTCACTTGATACAGGGATACATGAAATCAGGTCAAGGTCACTATTTCGAAAACTTTGCCGTTTTTAACAAACTTTAACATTGCTATAACTTCTGAACTACAAATGCTAGGCAATTAATCTTTGGTATACAGATATCTTGGGTGAAGGCCTTTCACTTGGTACAAGGATACATAAAATCAGGTCAAGGTCACTTTTTCCAAAACATTGCTGTTGTTAACAAAACTTTAACATTGCTTATAACTTCTGAGTTGCTTAAGCTAGACCATTCATATTTGGTATGCAGATAGTTTGGGTTTAGGCCTTTCACTTGATACAAGGATACATGAAATCAGGTCAAGGTCAAGGTCACTATTTCCAAAACTTTGCCGTTTTTAACAAACTTTAACATTCATTATAACTTCTTAATAACTTAAGCTAGACCATTCATGTTTGGTATGCAGATAGCTTGGGTGAAGGCTTCTCACTTGATACAAGGATATGTGAAATCAAGTCAAGGTCAAGGTCACTGTTTCGAAAACTTTGCTGTTTTTAACAAACTTTAACATTGCTATAACTTCTGAACTACAAATGCTAGGTAATTCATCTTCGGTATACAAATGGATTTGGTAAAGGCCTTTCAGTTGATATAAATATATTTGACATTAGGTCAAGGTCAAGGTCACTATTAGACAAGTTGGCCATCATTGAAAAACTTCAACATTTTTTCTTAACTGCTGAACCTCATATGCTAGACAATTCATATATGGTATGGAGATAACTTTGGTGAAGGCCTTTCAGTTGATACAAGGATACATGAAATAGGGTCAAGGTCAAGGTCACTATTTTGAAAACTTGGCTGTTTTTAACAAGCTTTAACATTTTGCTATAACTTCTGATCCAGGAGTGCTAGGCAAATCACCTTTGGTATTCATATAGCTTTGGTAAGGACCTTACAGATGACATAAATATACCAGAAATCAGGTCAAGGTCACAATTTTAAAAATTGGCTGTCATTAAAATGTTGTTATAACTTCTGAACTACATTGGCTAGACAATTTATATTTAGTATGCAGATAGCTTGGGTGAAGGCCTTTCAGTTGATACAAGGATACATGAAATTGGGTGAAGGTCAACACAAAAAAAAAATCCGGCTTAAATGTGTTTCCGTATTTTTTGCTTGTCTTATTTTTATCTTAGCTTACAAACAAGGTAAACCCAAACCAGATTATAGGAAAGCAAAGTATTTGGTATTCAGCCATCAAAAACATCTAATTATATTATAATGATATTATATGATTGATAAAAAAGCATTCTAAAACACTTTTTCTGAATTTATTATAACCATGGGGCAGTTGTCCTAGTTGGCAGTTTTCTTGAGGGGCAATCGTCCGTAGGGCAATCATCCTATGGAGCAATTATCCGTACCCGGTTTTCTATAGAAACAAATAGTGAAAACTTTAAAAATCTTCTCCTTTGATTGTCTGGTAAGCGATATCAGCTCTTGTTGACAGAATGTTGGTCCATTGTTATACTTAAAGAACAGAATTTAGGTTTCAATATTATCTGACCGAATTCTGTTCTGTTTTTTCAGTATTAGCTTTATATAATACCATATGGCTTCCTTAATGCACTGACAAAGGGTTTACATTATATAAAATTAGAAAATTGTGTGTGTCAAACTCCTTCTACACTTTTAATTGCATTTGTTGCCAAGTTACACTGATGAGCAGCATATAAACACCTTTTCATGCATTTGCAAACAGAGTAAACCCAGATCAGACAGATCCTATAGGAGCCATCTGATCAGGGTCTGCTCTGTTTGCTTTTAACATAATATAGATCTGATTCTGCAGTTTTTGTAAAAGCAAAATCTTTACTTAAATAGTTTACAGTGTAAAAATACAGCTAATAAATATTCATGATGTCATAATTTCATGCATAGATATTGAACAGGGAAAAGATTAAAATGACAATAGGGTAGTAATTACTCTGGGTGGCAACCACCAATCCTTTTTCCTTTTAACCCTAAAAATGCCCAACTCTAAAAAATTATATCTTCTCTTTGGATCTATTGTAATTTTGATCATGTCCAATTTGATTAAGCTTTGAGAAACTATTCATCAGTGTCAAACAGCTCTGATCTTGATTAGATGCCAAGTTACTTTAATGTCATCTGATCTGGATCCAGATTGTTTGCAAATACAAGTCAGGTAGCTGATAGCTGGATAAAGGTTAACAGATGCTATTTCCTTGTTGACCATATCTGAATGGCATCAAGTTTTCTGTGATAACAGTTGATGCTGTCATTACCGGCTTGTAAAAAATATGAAGGATATGGAGTTTTATCCTTTTAAATGCTGACTAATCAGAATGGAATGGGCCATCAGTATTTAACTATATAGTGCATTGGGTACGAAAGGCTTAAATTTGCTTGAGGATTTTGAATGACAAACCAAACCGACCCTGGGCTCCTTTTATCTGTGTCTACACTGTCAGCAAGTACCATTACTCTCATTTCATGTATGAAGATCAAAGGGATAACTCTTTACCTGCTAATTTCTACCCATGCAAACAGATCCATTTGAGATACCATGTAACTGCCATCTGAATCTAGACTGTTTGCATTGGTTAACCTTAGTTAGTGACTAGCATGAAAAATTTCCATAAGAAGTCAGATGACTTCCTAGACGTTAAATATCCTATCGAGAGTACTGGTAGACAAAGGTCGTAGCGGACAAATAGGCAAGCTGCTACCAAGTTCACTATCAGCTTACAAAGTAAATCGAGGGCTTGGTGCAAAACTATTGTAACTCCTTCACTTTGTGAAGGAGTTACAATAGTTTTGCACCAAGCCCTCTAAATGCTATGTGCAAAATTTGTAGTCTGTTTCAAATTATAATTATGATCTTTCCTCCATTTTCTCTTTAAAAACATAATCATTGTCAAACAGTTTGGATCCTGTTTAGACCCGTAGTTGTTTGGCATCTCATCTGAAATAGAACTGTTTGCAAATATTGGTCATAGGTTTGACTTGTGACTGCTAAGGCTAAACAATGGTGTCAACAGATTGCAGTTTTCCCAGGATTGTTGACAGAAACTCTTGAGGGAAGAACTTATAACAACAGAGCAAGATAAGAGACAACACTGGATAACAAATGTGTATGAAGACACTTGCCATTTGAGTAGGTCCAGTAACAAATGTGTATGAAGACACTTGCCATTTGAGTAGGTCCAGTAACAAATGTGTATGAAGACACTTGCCATTTGAGTAGGTCCAAAGCTATAGGTCATATAATGTTTAACACTTTGCCTGTTGAATATTCATGTAAGAAATAATGACATCATGAATATTCAATAAACCAACTTTTAAAAAGGTACATGTATATGAATACAGGACAGTTTGGCTCAAGAAGAAAGTGATACAGTAGAACCTGTTCTAAGCAGCCATTCATTTATTTATTGAACATAGGAGTCATGTAGAGAAGGTGGTTGCTTAATGCAGGGCAGAAATAATGCAGAAAGAATCGGATCTGGGTCTACTCATGTTTGCACATGCCCCTATGTCTATGGAGTAAAGGGTTAAATTCTGAAATTGTTCTCATAAAGTTTTCAAAATTGTTCTCATCGAGTTCTTAATCAGATACTAGAAAAAATTAATCTTGCATTTGGACGGTATACAAAGCTTTGCCATTTATGATATTTTTATACCCCCACAAAGTTTTGGGGGGTATACTGGAGTCACCATGTTCATCCGTCTGTCCGGCTTGTCTGGATCATAGAAGTATAAAAGCTATAGAATTCAAACTTCATATACAGATAGATCACATTGACCGCAAGTGCAGTGCACAAGGTTCGTAACTCTGTCTTCAGTATTTTTGGCATTATTGCCCTTTGTTATTTTTCTCAAGATCTGGCTTGTCTGGATCATAACTTTCAAAGTATAAAAGCTATTGACTTCAAACTTCATATACAGATAGAACACTCTGACCACAAGTGCAGTGTACAAGGTCCATAAATCTGTCTTCAGTATTTTTAGAGTTATTGCCCTTTGTTATTTTTCTCAAAATCAGGCTTGTCTGGATCATAACTTTCATTTTTTTAGTATAAAAGCTATTGACTTCAAACTTCATATACAGATAGATGAATGAAACTATTAATGATAGTAATGAAACTTCACACAAATCTAATGCATCAAGGTCAGAAGTTGAGTTGATTCAGGGGTTCATTTGATTTGTCATTTTGGAGTTATGACTCTTGCACTTAAAAAAATAATGCATATATATATATGCAAAAATGAGGATGGCCGTAACTTTTTCATTTTAAATGATATTTACTTCAGTGTTTTTATATGAGATTACCCTAATGTAGATTTTCACATATATTGCTGGGTTTTTTATATGTCATTTATTTTTAAAGTTAAGACCCTTGAACTTTGTGCATTCATTGCTTTGTTTGTCTGTCAGCTTTTAGCTTGTCTGTTGTTTTCTAGAAAAACTATTAAAAGCATATTAATGAAAACTTAACACAAAATTAATGTTTTATGCAGCAAAATCTGAAGCCGAGTTGATTTTGAGGTTCATTCAATTTGTCATTACAGAGTTATGGCCCTTGCAAAAAAATGCAAATATGAGGATGGCCGTAACTTTTTTATTTAATAAGATATTCACTTTTATATAATATCACCTTAATATGGAGTTCAAGATCACAAATTAGAAAATGTCAAAACTCATACGGCATATTGAATCAGAGACAGTTTGCAAGTGGGCATATCATGTACTATATACGGTACTCTTGTTAATTTTTGTATAAATGGATAGCCAATAATATCTACCCATTGCATTAAAGATATACAACTAGAAATACCACAGAAGCCATTTAATATCATGTCAAAAGCAAACTGAGCAGAACTGCTCAGACAGCTCCTATAAGAGTCATGAACTAGGTCTACTTGTTTATAAATGCGTTTGTATGAGGGAAAGGGTTGAACCTCAGCTACTATACATCCAAAATAATTTGTAGCTTCATAAGCAGGTGCTGTAAAAACCCAACCTATACATTAATCTGGTCATGCATCATCAAACTGCAGCACTTGCAGTAAAATCTTGCCAATCCAAACATCTAGAAGCTCTCGGAGGAACCTTCTGCATTAAGCTGCTACCTGCCATGAACCCATTATTCATTAATATTCCTGTTAGAAATAATTACATCATGAATGTTAAGTATTTTTGAAATTAACTAATGGCACATGTGAACACAGAAACTGTAGCTGAAACAGTATACATGTACTAGAATCATTCTGTAAGCAGGCAAGCAGGAGTCATCTGATCTGGGTCTATCCTGTTTGTAAAAGCATTAAATGATGTAAATAATAGTATTTATTTGAGGGTTGGGTTTGGTTTGGTGTGGATTTTATTGGGTTTTACATCATTTTAACTGTATTTCAGTCATATCACAATGTTCTACTGAACATGTATATTTCATTATAATCACTAAATTTTATAACAAAAACTAATAACTTACCATACATATAGACAATGTTTGGAAAGGGGTTGAAATGTGTATCTGTTGAGTAAAGGGTTAACCCTTTCAGTCGTATAAACGCTTTTTCACACATTTGCAAACGGAGAAGACCCAGATCAGATAGCTCCTATAGGAGTGATCTGAACATGATCTGCTCTGTTTGCTTTTGGCATGATTATAGATCTGATTATACAGTTTTTGTGTCACCTGCCGAGAGGCAGTGTGTCACTTAGGGATCACTTTTCCGTCGTCTGTCTGGCTGTCTGTCCGTCTGTCCGTCTGTCCATCACACTTTCTTTTTTTGGCTGTCATTTCTAAACTAATCATTATAGAGCTTTTAAATTTCACACATGGAACAAGCATGATGAGAGGAAGTGTCATGCACAAGGGCCACAACTCTAGCATCAATATTTTTTTAATTATTCCCCTTTTTCATATTAACAATAAGTTTTTGTGTCAGCTGCGAGCAGGTGACACGTGTTCCTCCGAACACTCTTGTCAATACAAAAATTCCCTTGAAAAGTTTACATTATAAAAATTCAGCTAATAAATAATTGTTGTCTGATAATGGTCTGCTCTGTTTGATTTTGGCATATTATAGATCTGATTTTACAGTTTTTGTCAAAACAAAAATTGCCTTGGAAATATTAACATTATAAAAAAAATTCAGCAAATAAATATTCATGATGTCATTATTTCTTACATTGACAAAGAACAGGGAAAAGGTTAAATATTGTGCAAAAAAAATCTGTTTTCATGTTCACTTGATTAATAGTACATCATGTTGGCTAATTTTGTAATTTAATGAGTGCTGAAATATATATATCTATTGTGCCATCTTTTGTCTTTGTCTCTCTGTCGCTCTATTTAGGGATTAACCCATTCCCGCATATTGATACCTCTGTAAAAGTCACTCTTTGAAACCATTGTGATAAATAGAGCATTTGCTCCACAGGAGCAAAATGTTTTATGCTCTGTTTATCACAGCGGATTCAAAACTACACAGTTCTTAAATTATCCATGTTTCTAGTAAGTTTTCCTTTTCAGTAGATTTATTAACCAATTCCCTCATATTGATTACTTTTGACGACTTTGTAAATGTCACTTTGTGAAACCATTGTGATAAATAGAGCATTTGCTCCAATAGGAGCAAATGCTCTATTTATCACAATGGTTTCAAACTACAAAATTCTAAAAGTTTCCTTTTCTCTAGTTAATGCTCCTTTTTCGTAGATTTATTCAAAGAGGTATCTAAAAATAGCCTATGAGGTAAAGGGTTAAAAGAGGTTGGGTCTAAAATAGCTAGTGAAGGAATGGGTTAAAGGTAATGTTTATGGGAATAGCATCTGATCAGTGTACTTTCATTCAGTTGTGTTTTTAATATATTAATATTTTCTATTTATAGCCATCATGTGATAAAGAATGTTCTGGACACAGACACTGGGTTTCCAAATGTGAAGTGAGTATAGAGATTGTTGAAGTTGTCATCCTTTATTTATCTCCCTATTGATGCAAAATAGGGTTCAACTCCATCTTGTCAATGTGTCTCCTGTGTGGATGCAACCACCAGTAATTGAGTTAGAGTCCCTTTTCAACATTTTTGGACAGGACTGGTAGACTAGGTAAACACTGAGAATATATCTTCAGTTACTGTATCAATCAAAGTACTGACAGTACTGAAGGTTTCGGACATAATATATATTTATTATATTGATTGTTTGCTGTGGATTTTTCTGAAAATCATGTCAGTAGTTTGGAAGACATTTAAAGAATTTTTTTATGAACATGTCACACACAGTGCGATTCCAATAGCTCAACTTGCCACTTTGTGCCAATAGAGCCAAAATTGATGTTTAATGTAGTATAGAGCCATCACTGCATTATTTGAAAGTAAGGGTCATACTTCTGCTACTATCTGGTGGACCATAACAGTAATTAGCAAGCATCATTCACTTATCCATATATACACTTCCACTAATTTTAGACATATTCCTTATGATTCTAAATACCCTACACAATAATTGCCAAATATACTGTGGGTGATATTAATAATATGACAAATTATAAAGTAACAAATATATTTCAACTTAGCATGACAGGATACAACAGGGAAAATAAAATTAATTAGAAAATTGTTTCTGATACACTACTCCCCCTAACAATAGTGTCTCTATATCAAGCACTTTTGACTATGTGTTATACAGTGAAGAAAATTTCAGAGTCCCATAACTCTGGTAAAATGGTCAGAGCAATAATTACATTCTTTAAGAAAATCTTCACATTAAGGTTGACAGCTTATCATTGGTGAAAATTTGAAGTAAAACCTCCCATTGGTATATGGGTTGTTAGACACATAATATTGTTTCACTTTATATTATATAGTGAAGACGATTTCAGGGTTCCATATCGGGTACAATTTGTCTGAGCAAAATAAGCCTTTCTGTGCTTTTGCAAACAGAAAAGACCCTTAATAGTTTATCCATGCCTTTACCTTGTCTTTTTGTGTGATTGTGTTGTATTTTCTTACTTCTTCCTGAGGAGACTGCGAGTGTGAGTCTGTTCAGGGTCAATTTGCGAGTCTGTGCTGCAAACAATACATACCCCGATCAGTTACCACAACTGGCCAGGGTCTTTGCTATTTGCAGCAACATACATGTAACAAGTATATCAATAAATGATATAATTAAAACTAAATGATAGTCATACATGCAAATTACAATTAGTGCTGTAGTAAACACTACATACCCTGATCAGTAACCGGCGTCATAGAAATAAATGATATGAATTAGAAATAAATTACATACATTACTATAAGATACCATAAGACACTATAAGTACTATAAGTCTGACACGTAAATCAGTAAATGATGAAATGTATATAAATTAATAGACAAGAAAGTGCTTTGTCTAATTTTGTTTGCCTTTCTCCTTTTTTTCATTTTAATGATTTTTTAATAATATAAAGGATACAAAAACCCTTGTTTCCTTTTAATAGTAATTGTTAATACTACCATCCAAGCTACTTAAACAATAAAGGCTGGCAGAGTGGGACACCCTGTTTGGATTCAGATCTAATACCAAGTAACTGTCTGACCAAAATCTAAACTGTTTACAACTTGTTACAATTTTGCCTTAGGTCAAAATGCCTAAAACTGATCTTTTAGAAATTCAAATGATGACAAACCTGAAGCAGACGATATTAGTCTCTACAGCTTGCTTAATCCTTATAATGCTGAGTGATGTTTCGTTTGCAACAATTGACGTCTGCTTCAATTCTTCAATAAACTTTCTTTCATTTTATGCAAAAATATGATCAAGATGACAAACAGTTTGGATCCTGATGAGACGCAGAATTATGTGGCCTCTCATCTGGATCCAAACTGTTTGCATAGGTAATCACAGTTTCGCCGCTAGCGTGCAAAGAGTTAAGCGTATGACCTGAAGAGATTTTAGCATGATGTAACAGTTGCCCTGCACTACTGACCACCAGTGCGCTGTAACCTTTATACTGTAAAGAACGTAAAGAACAGAAGAAGTCTATTTAACCCTTAATTTCCCCATATAAACTTGTTTTCATGCATCTGCAAATAGATTCGACCCAGATCAGACAACTCGCTCCCATAGATTCAGGGTCTGCTCTGTTTGCTAATGGATCCACCTTCCATATTTCATTATAAATATTTTGTAAGATTCCGGAACCGGATTGTTAGCCAAGCACTGCACATGCGTGTATTCTCTTAGGGGGATTCCCGCTAGGTAGCGCTCGTGCAATAGGGTTTTCCGCCATAGTTTGAGTCGCAATCCATTTTATAAGGATTTCGGCAAAAGCCGAAACCCTAAAAAGCAGTACCATTTTCACTGCCTTTTGATGCCCTTTGAAAACAGTAGATCCAGATCAAAGAGCTTCTACAGGTGTCGTTTGATTTGGATGTGTTCTGTTTGCTTATGAAATAATACTGATTTGGTTCTACAGTTTCTGCAGTGACAAAAAACTACAGTTCGTATGCCATTACAATTTTTTTATATGCCCGTTTGAAAAAACGGGACGTATTATGGAATGACGCTATCTGTCCGTCTGTCTGTCTGTCCATCTGTAACATCTGTAACTCAATTTCTATTGGGTAGATCCTTCTCAAATTTAACCACAATGTTTATCTTGACATGCTTCAGTAGCATGTCCAGTCCTGTTACATATATCCAAGGTCAAGGTTGCACAATTGGCCTTAGAATGTTTGTTTAGCATTTGCGTTTAGCAAATATGTTAAATGACTGTCTGTAACATCTCTAACTCAAGTTCTGCTTGGTGGATCCTTCTCAAATTTCACCACAATGCTTATCTAGACATGCTACAGTAGCATGAGTGTGTCCCGGTATGTATATCCAAGGTCAAGGTCACACAATTGGACTTAGAATTTGCGTTTAGCATTTGCATTAAGCAAATATGTTGACCTCAATTTATGTTGTAAGTCCACTTCTTTACATAACTCTTTGAGATAAAGCTTTGAAACTTGGAACACTTGTTCACCATCACAAGCTTCAGCTGTACGCACGAGTACATAACTCTGTCAAGCATTTTGACAGAATTATGGCCCTTTTTAATTTAGATTTTTTTGTTAAGGTTTTTGTTAAAGACCATTTATTTACATAACCCTTTGAGATAAAGCCTTGAAACTTAAAACACTTGTCTACCATCACAAGCTTCATCTGTTTGGAAAAAAATCGGGATGTATTATGGAATCGCCCTGTCTGTCCATCTGTCTGTCTGTCTGTAACATCTCTAACTTAAATTCTGCTTGGTGGATCCTTCTCAAATTACACCACAATCTTTATCTGGACATGCTACAGTAGTATGGGTGTGTCCCGTGTAACTCTGTCTTCAGTATTTTTGGAGTTATTGCCCTTTGTTATTTTTCAGTTTTCCGGAGTTTTTTTCTAAACCTTTACAGATATTGAAGTGATATGTGGTATGTGGCTTTATTATAATGAGTTACAGATCAAGTTTGAATATTGTTACGCTTCATTGATTTTTCACGGAAACACAGTGGTTTTACTTAGAAATTTTCCAGAAATCCAGGTTTTCCGGAGTTTTTTTTCTAAACCTTTTCAGATATTGAAGTGATATTTGGTATGTGGCTTTATTATAATGAGTTACATATCAAGTTTGAATTTCGTTACGCTTCATTGATTTTTCACGGAAATACAGTGATTTTACTTAGAAATTTTCTGGAAATTCAGGTTTTCCTGATTTTTTTTCTAAACTTTACAGATATTGATGTGATATTTGATATGTGGCTTTATTATAATGAGTTACAGATCAAGTTTGAATTTTGTTATGCTTCATTGATTTTTCACAGAAAAACAGTGATTTTACTTAGAAATTTTCTGGAAATTCAGGTTTTCCAGAGTTTTTTTCTAAACCCTTGCAGATATTGATGTGATATTTGGTATGTAGCTTTATAATAATGAATTACAGATCAAGTTTGAATTTTGTTACACTACATTTATTTTTAACGGAATTACAGCATTTTGACTTAGAAATCTTTAGGAAATTTCAGGTTTTCCGGAGTTTTTTTCTAAACTGTAGCAGATATTGTAGTGATTTATTTCTATAACCCCCATCTCTGTGTCAAATGTGCTAGTGGGTGTATTCATCACCTTTAGTGGTAGTTCTAGTTTATCTTAGTATTCACAATATTGTTATTTCTGACATGAATATTCATGAGAAAAAGGTGTAATAAATCTAGGATGACTGACTGTCAATATTGTTGATAATCAAAGTGCCCTACACTTTGGAATCAAAATGGCTGTAACAGTAATGGCATTGTGCTTTTGTAGAAATCGTTAACTATGCTCCATAGAGATGTTCAATATTTGATTTTAGTTTTAAGACCCCTGAAGTCCTGCCTTCGCTGCGTATCGTTTGATGTTAGGCAACTGAAGCAAAAGATCTAAAAAAAAAAGTGACATGAATCCCTCACTGAGACGATGCTTTTTGATATGTCAAAATCGCATCTAATATGGACACAAAGTACATAAGTTCTGTCTGTTTGAAAAAGTTAACTCCTTTAAATGGCATCTCTGGAAATCAACAAAATAGAAATAGAGAACCTTTATTGTGTTGAGTAATCTGATGATTGTCTATCGATCAATTTTATATCCAATGGAGACATTTTTCACTAAGCTCCTCCCCTTTTTTCCACCCGATCAATTAAAAAAACTGATTTTATTGCCAGTTTCCCATAAACCCCTTATTTAGAAAATTATCTAGTCATGTGATGCGAGAGGGAAATACTGTTGAATGGTCTCATGTTTTATCACACACATGCTCTAATTATACCTCCGCAAATGAAGTTTTGGGGGGTATACTGGAGTCACCATGTCAGTCCGTCCGTCCGTCCGCCTTCATAACTTCCAAAGTATACACTACAGATATTCATCACCTTTAGTGGTAGTTCTAGTTATCATTTCCCCACTGGGTGTCCCTTCCTTATAAATGACTGACTGGTTAAGTGAGAGAAATGTTAGGTGGCATTAAAGGAAATGGGATTTACATGGCTTCTGTGGTATCTCTAGTTTATATCGTTAACGCAATGGGTAGATATTATTGTTTATTCATTAATACAAAGATTAAAGGATATTTTTTCGTGAATTTTTTATATCTCGGCACCTTAAGCAATCACCTGTGTACAAAATACAAGAAGCTCCTTTTAAAAAATGTTACGCTCTCAGGAGGATTTATTAGAGATAATCAGCAGCCTACGATTTCATATAAAGCGATACTACATGTACATGTATTTGAATATATTTTTATGCCCCCATTGACGATAGTCGGGGGGCATATTGTTTTTGCCCTGTCTGTTTGTCTGTTTGTCCGTTTGTCTGTTTGTCTGTTTGTTTGTCAGCAACTTTAACATTGGTCATAACTTTTGAGCCAGTACAGATAGAGACTTGATATTTGGCATACATATGTATCTCATAAAGCTGCACATTATGAGGGGTGACATGTCAAGGTCAAGGTCATCCTTCAAGGTCAGAGGTCAAATATATGGGTCAAATCACCAACTTTAACATTGGCCATAACTTTTGGACCAGTAGAGATAAAGACTTTATATTTGGCATGCTTGTGCATCTTATGAGGCTGCACATTTTTAGGGGTAACATGTCAAGGTCAAGGTCATCCTTCAAGGTCAGAGGTCAAATATATGAGGGGGCATAGTGTTTCACAAACACATCTTGTTTTGTATAAGAACCGCTTTAAAGAATGTTGCACTTATTTTTTTTGCCATGGTTGTGTATTTATGGTCTTTGCTTACTTTGCAGCAACCAGTTTGTGATGGAACATGTTCAGTTCTTGAAAAATATTTTGGTAAGTATAGAAGAACCTGGTGAATTAATATGGGGATGTACAAGAGCAGGTGGTTGCTTAATGCAGAACAAAAGTAATGCAGAAAGCTCTGATGGGAGCTTTTGTGTAACTTTTGACCTGCATTAAGCTACCTCCTTTCTGGGAAAACACAGAATTAGACCTAACTGACAGCCAAAAAAGGTGTGACTTGGTTTGGTATATATTAAACAGGTAAACATTATCAATACCAATTGCTTTGCTTGTGATTAATCGGTTTTAATTTCTGTTTGAAAATTTATGTCTATAAAAATGATGATGTCCTGAGTTTCCAGGTGACCTGAATTGGTCTTTACTGGATATACTGCTAATTATGTCTCCCCAATTTGTAATGGGGAGACATATTGTTTTTGGTCGAGTTGTCCATCCGTCCGTCTGTCCATCTGTCTGTCACACTCGTGTCCGCTCCATATCTCTCACAAATATGGAAGCATTTCAAAATGCTTTTGCACAAATGTTCAAATCAACAAGACGATGTGCAGAGCGTTTGATTCAGGCATATGGGTCAAAGGTCAAGGTCACAACTCAAGGTCAAATGTTTTTAGCCACACCATTCGTGTCCGCTCCATATCTCATAAACCCTTGGAATGATTTCAAAATGCTGTGGCACAAATATTCTCCGTAACAAGGCGAAGGGCAGGCAGCAGAATTTAGGCACAATCTTCAAAGGTCAAGGTCACAATTCAAGGTCATGGTCACATTTCAATGTCAATTTTTCACACTTTCTTGTCTAGACGATAACTCCTACATGGCTGATGCCATTTGATTGATACTTCACACATTGACAGAGCATGGTAAGAGGAAGTGTCATGTATAAGGGCCATAACTCTGGCTTCAATACTTTTGGAGTTATTGCCCTTTGTTACATTTTCTTGTCTGATCAATACCGTATTGAAGAAGCTGATGATAACTGTCTATGGAGGTGACTGGAGGTGGTCTTTTCCAGATATACTGTTAGATGATTGGATGGCTTGAGATTGATGTTGTCTATTCAATTACTGCATGACTGTGCTTAGCTGGTCTTTTACCTTTATACAGAGAAATAAGAAATACTTTGATGTTTTTCCCTTTTGTATGTAAAATCTGCCATTTATTGCCATGAATCTTCGATTTTTCTCTTTCAGAATTTAACCAGGATAAGTTACCAGAAAAACCAAATGTTTCCATAACTTTATCAGAAGGTAGAGGGATTGAGTTGTCATGGAAACAACCCAGACAATTATCGAATTATACTACAATTTTTATCATAGAGCAGTCAAGTCCAGTTTTGGCATTACCAAGCATAAGGTCATACACAATTATTGGATGGGTAAGATGAATTTGCTTCTCTTTTCTTATTGATATAACTCATATATGAAGATCTTTAACTCTGTGAATGTTCAAAGTGGAAAGGCCCATCAGTGTTTAACCTAATTCCTTGTACGGTAGGTTTTTCTTTATTAGAAAAATGGGAAACCTTTGGAACTGTGTAGTTTAGAAACCATCATGATGAATAAAGCATTTATACCTATGGAGCAAAATTTAATGCTCTATTCATCACAATGGTTTAGAAAAGTGACTTGAAACAGGCATTAAAAGGCATAAATATGAGGGAATAGCTTAACTACAGAATCCATTTTCAGGGTTATTTATAAAAATGTGTATTTAAATTCTAAATCATTATATCTACCAAACTCTATGTTGTGACCTCCTTTAGAAATGTCTCAAAGAGATGATTCTTAAGAGTGGTCACAACATGGTGTTTGATGGATAAAAAAGAAGCTATTTTTATAGGCCCACCTAATAAAGGTGGTCGTATATTGGCGTGGCCCTGTCCGTCCGTCCGTCCATCCGTCCGTTCATTCGTTGGTTTGTCCGTCAACATTTTGTTTGTGCACAGTTTTCTCGGAAAACTATTTGACAGATATTAATGAAACTTCACACAAATGTTTAATGCAGCAAGATCTGAAGCTGACTTTATTCTGAGGTTCATTTGATTTTTCGTTTCAGAGTTATGGCCCTTGTCCTTAAAAAATAATGCAAATACATGCAAATAGTTTGTCTGCCGTTTTCTGGGAAAACTATGTGACAGATATTAATGAAACTTCACACAAATGTTTAATGCATCAAGATCTGAAGCTGAGTTGATTCTGAGGTTCATTTGATCTGTCGTTTTGGAGTTATGGCCCTTGAACTTAAAAAAGAATGCAAATACTTTGTCCGCTGTTTTCTGGGAAAACTATTTGACAGATATTAATGAATCTTCACACAAATGTTTAATGCATCAAGATCTGAAGCTGATTTGATTCTGAGGATTATTTGATTTTTCGTTTCAGAGTTATGGCCCTTGTCCTTAAAAAATAATTGAAGTACATACAAATAGTTGGTCCGCTGTTTTCTGGAAAAACTATTTGAGAGATATTAATGAAACTTCACACAAATGTTAAATGCATCAAGATCTGAAGCTGAGTAGATTCTGAGGTTCATTTGATTTTTCGTTTCAGAGTTATGGTCCTTGTCCTTAAAAATAATGCAAATCTATGCAAATATGAAGATGACCATAACTTTTTCTTTGAAATGATATTTACTTCAATTTTTTTTATATGGTTAAACCTTAATATGATTTTTCACATATATTGCGGGGTTTTTGATATGTCATTTTATTCTAAAGTTATGGTCCTTTAATTTTGTCTGTTCGTTGCTTTGTTTGTCAGTCAACTTTTAGTTTGTCTGTTGTTTTCTTGGAAAACCATTAAAATAATATAAATGAAACTTAACACAAATGTATTAAGCAACAAAATCTGAAGCTGAGTTTATTTTGAGGTTCATTCAGTTTGTCTTTACAGAGTTATGGCCGTTGCACTTTAAAAAAATCTGCAAATATGAGGATTAACTTTAACTTTTTTATTTAATAAGATTATCTCTTAATTTTTTTTAAAAATAGTGTCACTTTAATATGGAAATCAAGATCTGAAGCATGAGAAAGTTTGCAAGTGGGCGTATTATGTTCCGTATGCGATACTCTTGTTAGATTTGTTTGTCTTATCTGTATCTCTGCATTCAGTATGATAGGCTTAACCTAGTGAGAGGATTTTAAATGACATACAGTGAAGACCATGATCAGAGAACTCCTCAAGGAGCCCTCTGATCTCGGTCTACAGAGTTTGCAATTGCCACTACACTCATTTCTTGCATTTAAAGAGTTAACAATTTCTTGCATTTATCTCTTTCCTCCATAAATACACCTTTCTATGCCTCTGTAAAAGTCACCTGTTAAAACGATTGTGATAAATAGAGCATTAAAATTTTGCTCCACCATTTACCATAATAATATAGCACTAAATCGACCAAAAATTTTTTTTTTATCTTTTAGACCATGTAGACCCACGAAATGGCCCCTGTGGAAAGAACCATGGAAATGTGCACTTTTATGCCTCCTGTATTGTCTTTGCTCTGTCTGTATGTCTGTTTGTTGGTTTGGCCCAAACTTTAATGTTGGTGATAGTTTTGTTGCCGATGCACTTACATTCTTCAAATTTGGAATGCATATGCATGAAGTGAACATTTTTAGGGGTGACTTATTAAGGTCATACATCAAGGACAAAAGTCATATCAGGGGCATAGTGTTTCTCAAAAACATCTCGTTCCATGTCTATTTTAGTAGTAATTCATGTACAATTCAAGATGAATTGGTTTGAATGCCTCAAATAGTCATTTCTAGGCTAAAAAAGATGTTATAAATATTTGTCACTCTTGGCACTACTCATTAATGGCGCCTCATACTAACCCTCTACTCCATAAATACACCTTTCTACACCTTTGCAAACAGAGCAAACCAAGATTAGAAGGCTCCTGTAGGATATAATTAATATTTATGATGTCATGATTTCTCACATGAGTATTCTTGGAGTAAAGGGTTAACCTTCGTCCTTTTTTTTTTTTAGCTCACCTGAGCAAAGCTCAGGGCGAGCTTTTGGGAGACTTGAATGTCCGTCGTCAGCAAACACTCTAGTGGTCACAATTTAAGTCCAATTCTCATGAAACTTGCTCAGAATGATTGTCCTAATAAAATTTCGGAGTGTTTTGAAAATGGGTCATGTGCGTTCAAAAACTAGGTCACAAGGTCAAATAGTAGAAAAACCTTTGGAACACTCTAGAGGTCACATTTGTAGCCAAATCTTCACAATACTTTAAAAGAATGATTGTTTTGATAAAATCTTGGAAAAGTTTGAAAGTGGGTTATGTGGAGTCAAAAACTAAGTCACTAGGTCAAACAGAAAAACCTTGTAAACACTAGTGGTCACATTTTTTGTCCAACCTTCATGTACCTTTGTCAGAATTATTGTCTTAATAAAATCTGGGACAAGTTTGAAAAAGGTTTATGTGGGGTTAAAAACTAGGTCACTAGGTCAAATAGTAGGAAAACCTTGTGAACACTTTAGAGGTCACATTTTTAGATGAATTTTCAAGAATTTTTGTTCAGAATGACTGTTTTGATAAAATCTGGGATGAGTTTGAAAGTGGGTTATGCGGGTCAAAAAATAGGTCTCTAGATTAAACAGTAGAAAAACCTTGTGAACAATTTTTTGTCCGATCTTCAAACTTGGTCAAAATGATTGTCTCGATAAAATCTCGGACAAGATCGAAAATATGGCATGCTGGGTTTTAATCTAGGTCAAATAGTAGGCAAAAGTTGTGAACACTCTAGATGTTTTGCATGACATTTGTGATGAAGAAGCTCTGTGAAATATTGTAGAAAAATAAACAATACTGTCTTTAATTTTTCGAAATTATTGGAATTTTTCTGTTCAGATTCTTTCCGTCACCGTAGATATTATACCGACTCATTTTGGGACATTTCTATTTTTTGGTATTCAAAGATAATGATATCCCTCTACTGTTGGCTTAGGGTTCCAACATCCAGAAAAAACATGCACTACCAGTTGTAGGATAAAAGGCACAAGAACATGTGATTCAGTTTGTTTTTCCTGAAAAACATAACAGCAGCAGCTGCCAAGCTTAGATAACAGCAACATACTTCCAATAATTGAATGGCTGAATGTTTATTTTGCACATGGCAAACATTAATACTTTGCATTATTGATGTCAGCGATAAAGAATTAGAACCTGCATTCATTTTTATCTCACCTTAGCATGAAGTGGAATTATTTTGATATTGCTGTGTCCAGCATCATGCATGGTTTGGTGCGTCATCAGCAATTTATATAAACAACATTTCCTCTAAAACATCTGGGCCAACTGTAACCAAAGTTCACAGAATTTTTACAATCTTCTTATCTGGAACCACTTTAGTGATTTAATGCAATTTTGCAGGGATGATCCTTAGATGACTCTCTACCAAAAGTGTTCAAATATTTTAATTTGTTAAAAACCATTGCTGCCAGGGGCGGGGCTAATTTTCCTTATAATATGCTAATGTGGAAAGTTAAAAGATCTCTTGAAACCTCTGGACTGATTTCAATATAATTTTGCATGAATGAGCCTTTGGTAACCCAGTAACAATATTGTTCAAACTATTGTGATTTGTTAAAAAACATGGGTGTCAAGGGGGCAGGCTTAGTTTCCGAATGACTTCAGTTGAAATTTAAAAAAAGAAGATCTTCTTGTTGAAACCATTTTGTTAAAAAACATGGCTGCCAGGGACAGGGCTAACTTTCTTTATATGAACTATAATGGAAAGTTTAATAAATCTTATTCCTTGAATCCACAATGACGATTTCATTTCAAATTTGCAGGATGATCCTTGAGGTAACCGTAAATATTTAAATAATTTAATTGGCGGCCAGGAATGGGGCTGTTTTTCCTTGTATTGCAACAGAGAAAATTTCAAAGATCTTGGTAGTTGTCAAGGTAATTTGGCACAGTTGTTGGTTAACTGTCATTGTCATCATGATTTTGTTGAAAAGCGTTGTTGCCAGGGTCATGGTTAATCTTCAATATAGAGTTATGGTGACAGTTTGACTATTTCCTCCATAACCTTTCTATGCCTTTGCAAACAAAGTAGACCCAGATCAATCAGATCGCTCCTATAGGAGACATCTGATCTCAGGGTATGCTCTATTTGCTTATGGAATAATATACATGTAGATCTAATTCTATAATTTCTACTTCTGCAAAAAATTCAAATGCTTATACATGTATGCCATTTTAAAGAATAATCTAATTAATATTCATGATGTCATCATTTTTTACATGATATTCATGGAGTAAACGGTTAACCCTTTCCCTGTTCTGTGTTTATTCGAAATTTTAATACCTATTGAATATTCATTAACAAAATAGTCACAAAGAAATATGGAAGGTGGACCATTGCAGACATTTTAGAAAGCAAAGAAACGGATCTATCAAATTCTATCAGCAAACAGAGCAGACTACTCTGTTTGCAAATACGTAAAAACTTTTTTATATGAGGGAAAGGGTTAAAACCACTGAAACCATTGGGCAAATTTCAATATAATTTTCTGGAATGTTGCTTTTCCTCTACCAAAATTGTCCAAGCCCTTTTGATTCGTTAAAAATGTGGCTGTTTGGCAGGGCTAATTAACTTTTATGACTACTAGTATGGGGAAAAGGTTGATCTTCTCCTCTTAAACCACTTCCAGGGCAAATTTTACATGAGTGATGCTTAGATGACCCTTTAATTGAATTGTTTGGGGCAGTGTGATTCATTAACAAATGTGACCAACAGGGGCGGGACTAATTTTCCTTGTATGGCAACGGTGCAAATTAAAAAAAAAAATATCCAAAATCATCAGCTGGAATTCAGTAACATTTTGATCTGTAGACGACTCTTCCAAACTTTAGCCATTATTGTTGATAAAGTACCATGGCCATCACAAATGATTCTAAATTTCTGTATATGGCTGTAGGGGATGATATTGTAGGAATATTCCTTAGATGATCCTTTTCCAAGGGTGCCACAATTATTTGAACATTTTAATTATTAAGTAACCATGGCCTCAAGGCAGTAAGCTTATTGCAATATTTTGTACAATTGGAGAAATAATCTTATATGCACAGTAAAGCACAAAACCTATTGTCTCAGGTGAGTGGTACAGGGTCATCTTCATGGTCCTCTTGTTTTTTCCTGTTGAATATTCATGTACAAAAGAATGACATCGTGAATATTAATTTAGCTGAATTTTTCTTAAGGCATATGTACACAACTACACATGATATATATACCCCCCACAACAAAGTTCCGGGGGGGGGGGGGGGGGGGGGGGGGGGATATACTGGAATCAGGTTGTCCGTCTGTCCGTCCATCCGCACTCACCAATGGGTAGTTGTGTGACTTTTTCTAACTAGTCGCACAAGTAAAATCATTAACCTGGCCATCTCTTGTGACATTAACCTGGCCATTTCTTGTGACATTAACCTGGCCAGTTGTGGGACATAGGGTTAGGGTTAGGGTTAGCTTCCAGATCATTCTATTCCAAAGTTAGAGCCAAAAATACGTTTTACTTGTGGGACTAGTCCAACAAGAAAAGATCAAAGGAAAAAGTCACACAACTACCCATTTGTTAGTCCGTCCGTCCGTCTGTCCGTCCGTGGACACAACTTTGTCCGGCCTTCTTCTTCTACAGTTTTGCTTCAATTTTGTTGAAAGTTCATTTATAGCCATATGACCATATAAACCTGTGCACCGCATATTTCCATTATGATCGGACCAGTACTTCAGGAGTTATCTCCCCTTTTTAGTCCCCTACCAATGTTTTCCGGTTTTCTGGACTTTTTATGGAAGTGACTCTATATTTAGTACAAAGCTAAATCTAGATAGGTTAAAGCTTATGATACAATCTCAGCCAGGTTGAATAATTATTTCCAGAGTTATTGCCCTTGAACTTTAATTTTTTTTCTTCAAATTTGGGATTTTCCAGACTTTTTTTGGAAGTGGTTGCAGATATTAACCTGTCGTTTTTGAGGTCACTAAAGCTACTCTAGACGAATTACAGCTTAATTCCCAATCTCAGTCTGGTTGAATAATTTTTGACAGAGTTATGGCCCTTGAACTTTAATTTTTTGTCAAATTTTCAATTTTCCGGTCTTTCTTTGGATTTGGTTAGAGATATTAATTTCGTATTTAACATAGAGCTAAATCTAGATGAGGTACAGCTTAAGTTCAAATATGGGTCTGGTTGAATAGTTTTTGTCAGAGTTATTGTCCTTGAACTTAATGTTTTTCTGAAAAGGTACCTAGCTTTAGAACTTTGGATTTGACAAAAACCTCATGAAAGGGTCTTGTTTCTCTGAATTATTCTTCATTTTTATTACATAAATTTAGTTGGGGCATGTATTGTTTTTAAATATTTTCATTTTTCTGTATGTACATATGTTCAGATTGATGATAGGTGTCCTGACAAGCAGACAGGTTGGGGGTATTCGTTAGCCTGTGACTTACAGTTCTAGTTTGGTATTGGTATAAACTGTATATCAGATCTAGTGTAATTTTGTAAGCAAACACAGAACAGACCCTGATCAGGCAGCTTCTACAGGAGCTGTTTGATCTGGGTCTACTTTGTTTGCAAAGGTATGAAAAGGCATTTGTATGAAGGAAAGGGTTAATCATGGTCCTGGAAATTATGTACATGTAGTTACAAAGTTTTGATTTGTTTCAGGTTCGAAACTATCGCTACAGGATTACTGGTATGGAAGCTTGCAGTGGAAACACATACAGAGTCATGGCAATTAACAAATTCGGCTCCCGGGGCTTCAGCGATACAGTCCAAACTATCGGTACTGACTTATCATACTCTTTGAATGCTGAGTAAAGTTTCTCAGCAAAGAATATCATCAGCTTGACTTTTCAGTCTGCAGTAAAACTTCCAGTAAATGACGATACAGAAGTGTAATTTATATATTCCCCGCGAACAAAGTTTGATTGGATATATTGGAATTGCACTGTCTGTTGGTCTGTCGGTTGGTCAGATGGTCGGGTGGTCAGGCAATTTTTTTCGCACTTGAACATGGGTAATTTGTAGCACAAATTCCTTCTTCAGTTTGAAAGTTATTCAGTTCATATTTGGGATACATAATGACCATGAATAGTAGATGTACAAGACACACTTTTCATGTGTTTAGCGTGGGGTATTTCAGAATTATATTCCCTTGAACTTTGAATTTTTTTGTCATTTTTGCATGAAACATGGGTAGTTTCTATTTGAAAGTTATTGGATTCATACTTGTCATACATAATAACTACGAAAAGTGGATGTGCAAATTTTTGAACAGTCAAATACCGTTACCTTGAATACCGTTACCTTCAAGGGACCCTGATAATTAATAACCGAATTTCGACGTATAGGTATTAATGCATAAGCTTGTCGAAATCCGTGTGTGTTAGGCCTACGCACTTCCAGATGCTAAATAGACATATTAATATTATGCATATTTAGGGCCCCTTATGAAATAGTAATCAGTGTCTATACACACAAACACGGCAGACTGGTACACTTACATTAAGTATGCATAAATCCTTATGGAGTCGTCGTCAGCATGTGGTAATATGTAAGTGGTATTTCTTTGTTTTCTTTTTTAGATTGTTTAGATCAATTTTTATACCCCGCAGTGCTCCAGTTAATTTTTGGCTACCATCAGTACGGTACTGATCCAAATTAAACTTCATCAGTACAGGCTATTTCTGGCCAGTACTCAGGAGAACGGACACTAGAAATAACATATACGGTGTGATGAAGTTTCACTCAGATCATAGCATTTTTTGTAATCCAAATCATATAAAACACAGACAATTATAACTGTTCTTATATGGTTTACTTTCATGTTTATTTTACATTAAGCCTCATCATCTCTATAGTTTTACCCTGATGAAGACCCTGATGGGGTCGAAACATTTGTTTGAAATAAAAGAAAAGTCTTACCATAAACCTGCAAAAGATTGTTAGTTTACAGTATGAAAGTACAGTAGAACTTATCTAGTTCCTTTACTTTCATGCCATAATCAAGCATCCAGGGTCTGGCAGCATATACATCATTGGCAACATTGTAGGCCCAGATCAAACTGCTTCTGTAGGAGCAATCAGATCTTGGTTTACATTGTTTGATGGAAAAATAGTTTCAACAGTAACTGCAATGACCATAAAACAGTAAATGCACACAGTTTGGATCCTGTTCAGGCCTCCTAAATTGTAACAAAATATCCAAACTGTTACTGGTATAATGTGTCACAAGGTCAATAGAGGAGTCCATATATCTAGTGTACAAAATTCCTGATTTTTTGCACATTTTGCACATGATTTCTATTGAGCACATTGCTATAGAATCTAATGACTGCTTCAGATTTCAGTTTCATTTTTACACATAATATGTTGATCTGGCAAAAAATTGCAAGTACCAAATTTTGGTGTATTCGGACCCTGGTACTACTACTACAGTAGTCTAGTATGTTTTATTTAAACCTTTTATCCATATGTAAGCATTTCATCACCTAAAATACTATGCAAACAGAGAAGGCCCAGGGTCTACTCTGCTTATGACATAGTACAGCTCTGACATTTCTCTTTTACCAGAGGTAAGAAAAGTACATAATTATTATGTGTAAGTACTTTTTAACTAAGTAAGTAAGTATGCATAGTTAGTAGAATTTAACATGAATATTCATGGAGGAAAGGGTTAAACTAACTGATAGTCAAGGCAATCTGGGTTAAGTTTGAAAACCAGCCATGCTTTGACTACTCCTTAGAATTTTATTGGTGCCGTGGTTATACAAAACGAATCTGCAGAACAAATGAAAAATGAACGGATATTGAATTTTATTCCACAATATCTAAAATTCTGTTCATTCAAATCTCACGCATTCACTCTCATCTTTTATCATGTGTGTTAAATAAAGCTGGTGATGGAAATCCTAAAGCAGTTCAGAAAACCGTGCAGTTTCCCGCAAACATTTTGTTTGGTGTTTGGTACGAATTGCCTCGAGGCCGCAAATCATGTTATCAAATTATGAAACAACGGTTAAACTGTAACTTACCTGTATGTCTGGATTTTATAACAACGTTATTTATTATATTGTCGAGTATGCCTGTGATAATAAAGGAACTCAGATCTACTGGGGACTTATTGTTCGCCGATGGGCCAGACGAGAAAAAATTTCGTATATCCTGCGACATTTTAACGCGAGCTGGTTTCCGCTTTCAATACGAGGCTAATGGTTCCCGGTGATCTTTATAGTGTATAATGAAACGCTTGATTTGTTCACATTTAATAAGCGCCCGACCAACTTAGATTTGCGAGAGTTTATGAAGGCGTCTAGCAAATGACAATACGGAATTTAATTTTCTGATGTGTAGATCTTGTATACGGATTGTTTTGGCATTGGATCCGTACCGGCAAAAAACGATACGTACGAGTACGCATGCAATCGATTTTCAATCCGTACCGGCGAAATATTTGTCCGTACAGTACGGATGTACGGATGCTATCTGGAGCACTGACCCCCCTTTTGAAAAAATGGGGGTATATTGCTTTGCACATGTCGGTCGGTCGGTCGGTAGATCGATGGTTTCCGAACGATAACTAATAAACGACTTGGCATAGAATCTTCAAACTTGCTGTGGTGGTTGGTCATGACAAGTAGATGACCCCTATTGTTTTTGAGGTCACTAGGTCAAAGTTCAAGGTCACCATGACCTAAAATGGTGAAATAGTTTCTGATCAATAACTGCTCAAGGGTTTGGCTTGGGATCTCGTGGTGATTGGTCATGACCACTAGATGACCCCTTTTGTTTTTGAGGTCACAAGGTCAAAGGTCAAGGTCACCATGACCTTAACTGGTTAACTGGTTTCCGATCAATAACTGCTCAAGGGTTTAGCTAAGAATCTTCAAACTTGCTGTGGTAAATGATCATGATCACTGGATGACCTCTATTGTTTTATAGGTCAAAGGTCAAGGTCACCATGACCTTAACTGAGAAAATGGTTTCTGATCAATAACTGCTCAAGGGTTTGACTTAGGATCGTCAAATTTGCTTAGGTGGTTGGTCATGACAACTAGATGAGCCCTGTTGTATTTTAGGTCACTAGGTCAAAGGTCAAGGTCACCATGACCGTAACTGGTGAAATGGTTTCTGATCAATAACTGCTCAAGGGTTTAGCTTAGGATCTTCAAACTTGCTTTGGTGGTTGGTCATGACCACTAGATAACCTCTTTTGTTTTTGAGGTCACTAGGTCAAAGGTCAAGGTCACATGACCTTAACTGGTTAACTGGTTTCCGATCAATAACTGCCCAGGGTTTGGCTTAGAATCTTCAAACTTGCTGTGGTAAATGATCATGATCACTGGATGACCCCTATTGTTTTTAGGTCACTAGGTCAAAGGTCAAGGTCACCATGACCTTAACTGAGAAAATGGTTTCTGATCAATAACTGCTCAAGGGTTTGGCTTAGGATCTTCAAATTTGCTTAGGTGGTTGGTCATGACAACTAGATGAGCCCTGTTGTATTTTAGGTCACTAGGTCAAAGGTCAAGGTCACCATGACCTTAACTGGTAAAATAGTTTCTGGTCAATAACTGCTCAAGGGTTTGGCTTAGGATCTTCAAATTTGCTGTGGTTGTTGGTCATGACAACTAGATGAGCTCTGTCGTTTTTGAGGTCACTAGGTCAAAGGTCAATGTGACTATGACCTTAACTTGTTAAATGGTTTGCGAGCAATAAATGCTCAAAGGTTTGGCTTAGGATCTTCAAACTTGCTGTGGTGGTTGGTCATGACCACAAGATGAGCCCTGTATTTCTTGAGGTCACCAGGTCAAATTCAAGGTCACCATGACCTTAACTGGTGAAATGGTTTCCAATCAATAACTGCTCAAGGGTTTGGCTTAGGATCTTCAAACTTGATGTGGTGGTTGGTCATGACAACTAGATGACTTCAATCGATTTTGAGGTCACTAGGTCAAAGGTCAAGGTCACCATGACCTTAACTGATGAAATCGTTTCCAATTAATAACTGCTCAATGGTTTGGTTCGGGATCTTCAAACTTGCTATGGTGGTTGGTCGTGACTGCTAGATGACCCCTATAGTTGTTGAGACCATGACCTTAACTTGTGAAATGTTTTCAGATCAATAAATGATCAGTGGTTGGGCTTAGGATCTTCAAAGTTGCTGTGGTGATTAGTCATGACCACTAAATGACCTCTATAGTTGAGGTCACTAGATCAAAGGTCAGGGGGTCTGGGGGGTATACATGTTTTACAAACATTCCTTGTTACTGAATACTTTTCGAGTTTCTAACAGAATATCGGATGAAGGTTTATGCATAAAACACTGTTCAAACACTATTTACACACACTTCTGAGTTTGTCACTTGAAATCACCGAATCCACTTCTTGAATCAATCGTTCATTCTTTAATGACACGAAAACTGCTCTCAAAGTTTTTCTTAGATAAAAAAAACAACAAAAAACAACCACTGATGGTGTGCGCAGGGTTACTGGGTATTAGCGGATTATTATAGACAACATAAGTGGCGTGTTAATGGTGACACGCAGGCAGTTTCAAAGACTGTCATGATGACCTGTATTTCACACGTTTGCTGTGTAGTCTGATCAGGCAAGACAGTAGGTGTCATGCCGAGGTAACTGGATTAAAAAATTAAGAGAAATGTGCACAGGGGACTGAAAATTTACTTTGAGCAAACCAAAAGTTAGAGCGAAAATTAACGAGGTAATGATACTGTGTTATGTAGAAATATATATATAGAAAACTGTCGGGACCAATGAAATAGGTTCGAGCTATCCGGTAATTTGGCCTAACCGAGTTCGAGCTAACAGTGTTTGACTTATTTAGTGTCCGGCAATAAAGAATTATATCTCCTTGAACTTTAAGTATTTTTTGTCATTTGGGCATGAAACATCTGTAGTTGATACCACAAAATCCTTTTTTAATTTGAAAATTATTAAATGTTTATGTTGCATACATAATAGCTATGAATAGCAGATGTGCATGATACAATTTTCATGTGTTTAGCACCAGGTTTTGCAGAATTATCTACACTTGAATTAGTTTGTCATTTTGGCCTGTAACATGGGTAGTTAATATGTCACAAACACCCTTTTCAATTTTTATTCCCCAGCCTTTAGGCCATGAGAGCATTAAGTTTTACCTTTGTTGGTAGGTCCGGGCAAACATATGGACACTTGTTGGGTATGGAAAACAATAGATAATGGTAAATTCTATTAATTCCCTCTGTAATTGTTGTGTATTTTTGTACCCTTGTTGGGTGATTTTAAACAAAAGAAATGCCCAACAAGTGTCCATATGTGAAAACGTCCATGGGATTGAAAAAAGACTGGGGGCCTTTTCAGCGGTTGACAGGTATACTAGGGGCCATTTTACAGCAAGGGGCCATGGACACTGTTTGTCATCTGAAAGGTATCAGGGGGTTGGGTATTGAAAAAAATACATAACAAAAATGGACCCCAAAAAAGCTGTCCAAATTTTAATGTCATGGACGTCCAAGGGCAAAATGGTCACTTTAAAGCCCTCTGTTCCGTCTGTCCTGTAAACTTTTCATAAATGGTCACTTTAAAGCCATCTGTCCCATCTGTCCTGTAAAATGTTCATAAATGGTCACTTTAAAGCTGTCTGTCCTGTAAACTTTTCATAAATGGTCACTTTAAAGCCATCTGTCCCATCTGTCCTGTAAAATGTTCATAAATGGTCACTTTAAAGCTGTCTGTCCCGTCTGTCCTGTAAACTTTTCATAAATGGTCACTTTAAAGCCATCTGTCCCATCTGTCCTGTAAAATGTTCATAAATGGTCACTTTAAAGCTGTCTGTCCCGTCTGTCCTGTAAACTTTTCATAAATGGTCACTTTAAAGCCATTTGTCCCATTTGTCCTGTAAAATGTTCATAAATGATCACTTTAAAGTTGTCTGTCCTGTAAAATGTTTATAAATGGTCTTTTTAAAGCCGTCTGTCCCATCTGTCCTGTAAAATATTCATAAATGGCCACTTTAAAGCCGTCTGTCCTGTAAAATTTTAATAAATGATCACTTTAAAGCCGCCTGTCCCATCTGTCCTGTAAAATTTTGTCAAAGATTTCTTGGATTGGATATTTGGTCTGAAGCATAATCATAGTGAGTTATACTGTGTTTACTATTGTATCAGGGTAACTGCGAACTTGATGTACGAACTACTTCTACGGTTTAAATCATATAAGTTTGTACTTATGGGTACAAGTTTTTTTACTGTCCCTAATTAAAGGGGTTTGTTGGTTGGTTTGTGTCTAACTTTAACTTTGACGATAAATTATGGCCATTGCACATACATAACTTGGCAAAACTGCAACATAAGTTATTTGATCTGGGTCTACACTTTGAAAAAAGCGTGAAAAGGTGATATTGTCAAGGAAAGGATACATTGGAATGGACTGCTTTCAGCTGAAAAATTGTGTTTTCTCTAAATCTGAATGTACACAATATCATGAGAAACTTCTGGAAAAATAATTTGAATAAATTGTTTTGCAGGTATACAGCCAGGAAATGTCCAAAATATTGGTTATGCTGGAGCAGGGGTCTACTTTTACAAAGATGATAATCCATCATTGTCACAGTTTATGGCAATACTACAGTTTGAAGACCCACCAGGTAACTTAGAAGAGTATCCCTTTACTTCAATCATACACATACTAACACCTCTTCAAACAGAATAATTCAGTGCCAGGGTAAGGGATTGCCCTGACTGTCAGTGGTATATTGTAGTGAGTGTTCAACAATACCTTTAACCCATTCCCTCATGGGCTATTAACCCTTCGCTTTGCTGAATTTTAAAACACATTTCTTCTGCTTTACTCATTTCCTGGTGTAGAATTACATATCTCTTCACTGTGTACAAGTATTTCGCTGTGAAATCACTGCTGTGGAGTGCACTGGTTGCACAATCAACTTGTAAATAGTGCAGACCCTGATGAGACAGCTCCTGTAGGAGCTGTCTCATCTGGGTCTTCACTATTTACAGGTAGGTATATTGACGCGAATAGCAAGCGAAGGGTTAAGATCCTACCTATAAATCTACTGAAAAGGAGCATCTTTCGTCAGTTGTCAACAATTTGAACCTTTAAAAATCTTCTCCTCTGAATCTACAGGGTTCTCAGCTTTCATCTTTGGCACATAGCATTATCTGTAGGTCCTCTACAAAAGTTATATAAATTATGCCCCTGGGGTCAAAATTGGCCCGCCCCAGGGCCGGCAGGTTTTCTTTAGAAACATATAGTGAAAACTTTGAAAATCTTCTCCTCTGATTGTATGGTGAGCAATATCAGGGCCATTCTGGCCCTCTCTTTTCAAAGAGGTTGTATCTAAATATAGCCTATGCGGGGATGAGTTAATATGCACATGCATTCCCTTGATTTCAGGGATATATAAATAACACAAGAATTTAATTTAGGAAAGTTGATTTTGCATTTGAATTTATCAAGAATCTGAGAGTCAAATTTCAGATTATTCTCACTCATGTTTGTTTGGATATAAGCTGGAAACTACAGAAACAGGTTCAATATTATGTTGGTGAATTTAACACTTTGAAATACTGACATCATAAATATTAACCCATTCCCTCATATTGACACCTTTTGACATCTCTGTAATGGTTTCCGTGTTCTATGTTTATTCCAAATTTCAATACCCACTGAATATCCATGGACAAAATAATTATAATGAAATATGGAAGGAGGAACATTGTAGCCATTTTGGAAAGTAAAGAAACAGATCTACCAAATTCCATCAGCAAACAGAGCAGACCATGTTCAGACGGCTCCTATTATAGGAGCCATCTGATCTGGGTCTACTCTGTTTGCAAATGCTTGAAAATGTGTTTATATGAAGGAAAGGGTTAAACAAAGTCACTTTCTGAAATGTTATGATAGGAGCAAATGCTCTATTTATCACAATCATTTAAAAAATTCTCAAATCTAACATTTTCCTTTTCTCTAGTAAATGCCACTCTTTGGAAGATGTATTCAAAGAGGTTGGGTTTAAAAATAACCTATAAGGTAATGGGTAAAGTAGTTGATTAATTTTGCTTACCCGAGCACAAAGTACTCAGGGTGAGCTTTTGTGATCGCCTGATGTCCGTCGTCCATCGGCATGCATCATACGTCGTGAGTGACGATCAACAGTTTGAACCTTTAAATATCTTCTCATTTGAATCTACAGGGTTCTCAGCCTTCATCTTTGTCACATAGCATCATCTGTAGATACTCTACAAAAGTTTTTATAAACTATGCCCCTGGGGTCAAAATTGCCGCCGCCCCAGGGGTACCTTGTTTTCTATAGCAACATATAGTGAAAACTTTGAAAATCTTCTTCTCTGAAACTGGTAGGTTCTCAGCTTTCATATTTGGCACATAGCATCATGTTCAGGTCCTCTTGAAAAAAATGTAAATTATGCCCCTGGGGTCAAAATTGGCCCCATTCCAGGGATGGCCAGATTTTGTGTCACCTGCCGAGAGGCAGTATGTCACTTAGAGATCACTTTTCTGTCGTCTTGTCTGTCTGTCTGTCCATCACACTTTCTTTTTTGGCTGTCATTTCTAAATTAATCATTATAGAGCTTTCAAATTGCACATGTGTCTTCCTCTCATTGAGGACCTTTGATGTAACTAAGGTCCATCACTCTGTGTGTAATACTTTTTTAGTTATTTCCCTTTGTTCACACTTTTTGTTTTTGGTTGTCATTTCTAAACTAATTATAACAGAGCTTTCAAATTTCTTACATGTCTTTCTCTCATTGAGGACCATTAATGTAACTAAGATCCATCACTCTGCATATTAACAGCTCCGAACACTTTTGTCAAAAGAAACATATAGTGAAAACTTTGAAAATCTTCTCCTGAAACTAGAAGGTTCTCAGCTTTCATATTTGGCATATAGCATCATAATTAGGCCCTCTACAAAAGTTATATAAATTATGCCCTTGGGGTAAAGTTGGCCCCGCCCCAGGGATGGCCAGTTTTTAAAAGAAACATATAATGAAAACTTTAAAAAAATCTTCTTATCCGAGTCTACAGGGTTCTCAGCTTTCCTCTTTGGCACATAGAATCATCTGTAGATCCTCAACAAAAGGTATATAAATTATGTCCCATGGGTTAAAATTGGCCCGACCCCAGGGATGCCTTGTTTTCTATAGAAACATTTAGTGAAAATTTGAAATAATTATCTGAAACTGGAAGATTCTCAGCTTTCATATTTGGCACATAGCATCATGTTTATGTCCCCTACTAAGGTTATAAAAGTTATGCCCCTGGGGTCAAAATTGACCCTGCCCCAGGGGTGGCCAGTTTTCAATAGAAACATATAGTAAAAACGTTGAAAATCTCCTGAAACTGGAAGGTGCCCAGGGCTGGCAGCTTTCATATATGGCATATAGCATCACGTTCAGGTCCTCTACAAAAGTTATATAAATTATGTCCTTGGGGTCAAAATTGGCCCGCCCAGGGCTGGCTAGTTTTCTATAGAAACATAGTGTTTTGTGATCGTTTTATTTTCGTCTGCATGTGTCATGCCTCGTCAGTTTTTGAATCTTTAAAAATCTTCTCTGAATCTACAGTTCTCAGCTTTCATCTTTGGTACATAGTATCATTTGTAGATCTACAAAAGTAATATAAATTATGTCCCTGAGGTTGAAAATTGGCCCCACCCCTTGTTTTATCATAACACAAAGTGCAGATTCAGATATTTACCATTCCTTAACCCTTTCTTTTGTATAAACACCTTTTCATGCCTTTGCAAACAGAGTAGACCCAGATCAGACTGCTCCTTCAGGAACCATCTGATCAAGGTCTGCTCTGCTTGCTTGTGAAATTATAAAAAATCTGACTCTACAATTTCAACCAATACCAAAGTATTGGTGTAATAAAGATTTGTGATGTCATTATTTCATACAAGACTGCAATAGCGAAAGGGTTAAGCAATAAAGCAGACCCTGATCAGACGGTCCTACAGGCGCAATCTGATACGGGTCTTCTCTGTTTGCAAAGGTGTTAAATGTGTATTTATGTAAAAAAGGGTTAAGTCAAGTCTCATACTGAGACTAACCCTTTGAAAGGACCATAATTTGATTGACAAACAGTACAGGCCTGCTGTATGAGTTCACACAGTTTGCAAATTTCAGAACATTTGAAGGGTTAATGATTTCTTGACATAATTTTTGGGCAGCTTGGGACAAAATCAAAACTATGGTTTCTAATTTCAAGGAATGTTTTTATTTAGGTTGGAATGCCTCGGAGATAGATCACTACGAATGGAATCACATGAGCCCTCGCAAGTGTCAAGATATCTCTCATGATGGAATTCCAGTATTTCTTCGCATGGTAAGCTGTCATTGGAATTCTGATACTGGAATTGTTAACCCTTTCCCTGATAGAGATGCATGTTTGTGCTTTCGTAGGTGGCGGTGGTCTAGTGGTAACGCGCTTGACTATCAGTCCGGAGGTCCGTGGTTCAAATCCCGGTCTCACCCAGAAATTTCAGAGACGCTTTTCCGTGTCTCCCACCCGCACACACTCTCCACCCAGGGGTTAAAATGGGTACCTGTGAGGGTCACTCGCCGGTACTGCGGCTGCATGATTGCGCCATATGTTAGCAGTGCTCAATATTGTAGGCCAATGACTCAATGACTAGGGGAGTAAATGTACAGTCGGCTGAACGGTCATTCGAACTGAAAGTAGACTATATAACTAGGTACTTTACTTTTTTTTACTTTACTTTTGCAAACAGAATAGACCCTAATCAGACAGCTCCTGTAGGAGGTCAGGGTCTACTCTGTTTGTTTATCAATAATGTACATGTGTATCTGATTCTACAGTTTCTGCCCAGGTAAAATATTCCCTTGGTCATAATGCCTACAGGAGCTGTCATTTTGTTCTGTGCACAGAAGAACCTCTGGGTCTTCCTCCACCTATAATTAGCTGGACGTCATGATATGACTGAAAATTTTTCTAATGAGACCCTGATAAAAAACAACCACCTTTTGCAAAGGCAAACACGTTTAAATATGAATGTTAGGGTTTAACCCTTTCCTTCATGTAAATGCCTTTTCACACATTTGAAAACACAGTAGACCCAGATCAGGGTATGCTGTTTGTTTATGAAATAATATAGATAATTATTTTTCTACAGTTTCTGCCATGGCCAAGATTTCATGTGTTCATGAGCCATTATTAAATTATAATCTGATCAATATTCTCAATGTCATCGAAGCTGTAGATAAAGGTGCGTACTCAAATACTATTATCGTTATTTCTCTACCTATGTTGTGACCACTCTTTAGAATCCTTCAAGACAATTCTAAAGAGTGGTCACAACAAAAAAATTTTTTGAAAATGTTTTAGTTTACGCAACTTATCTGAACCTATTTCTGATATGATTATTCATAGAGTAAGGAGTTAAAGAGATATTTAACTGATATTGTGTATATCAAGGAAAAGGTTAACGGATATTGTGTATTTATAGGTAGAATTCCTTGACCCCTTAACTGCTGAATTTTTCAAAGTGGAATGATCAATTGTATAACAATAGAGTCCATTCTGTATGAAAGGATTAAACATATTAAAGGATCTTGAATGACAAACAGTGTAGGCTCTGATCAGAGGGCTCTTGAAGCAGCCATGTTATCAGGGACGACACTATTTGCAAATGACATTTAAGTCATTTCTTGCCTTCAAAAGGTTAATTCTACAATCATATATTTCCATATTTAATTAATAGTAATAAGTATTGTCTGTTCAAGTTCTGATCATATTTGAGTGAGAAATAATTTAGCTTATTTGTTTACTGTTGGTTTAGAATGCATTCTTTTTAAATAGTTCATTGTTCTAACTTTTCAAATAATAATGCTTTAAAGTGGCCACTTAATGAATAGACATGGAAGTCTTGATGTTGGACAAAAGTAATGTAGAAAACCCTAATGCAAGCTTTCTGTAGAACATTCATTTTGCATGAAGCTACCATCTGTCTTGTGAGCTTGAATTCCATGCTTATAAAACTTTTAGTTGAGTCTGAGTATGTTCTCAAGCCTTTGATTGGTCAGATTTGAGCCAGAGGCTTGAGAACTCAAATCTGACTAATCAAAAGCTTGAGAACGAAACTCAGACTCTACTAAAAGCTTTATAAGCATGGACCCAGAGGAACACTGACACATTTGCAAACAGGGTTGACCCAGATAAGTAATCTCCTGTAGAAACTGTCACATCAGGGTCATCTTATTTTCTACTGTTGCAATGGCATTAAATGCTCTGTTTGCTTATCCCTTTACTTCAAGGATATTCATATAAGAAATAATTACATCATAAATATTAATTAGATTGATTGTTATAAATGTTTATGAAAACAGGAATTTTTGGTCATGGCAGAAACTGTAGAATATATTGGGTATATTATATCACAAGCAAACACAGCAGACCCTGAACAGATGGCTCCTGTAGGAGCTGTCTAATTTGGGTATACTTTGTTTGCAAAGGTGTAGAAAGACATATTTATGGAGTAACGGGTTATGTAATAATATAAATTTGATTCAACAGTTTTTATACGCCCACCTAATAAAGGTGGTCGTATATTGGCGTGGCCCTGTCCGTCCGTCCGTTCGTCCGTCAACATTTTGTTTGTCCGCAGTTTTCTCGGAAAACTATCGGACAGATATTAATGAAACTTCACACAAATGTTTAATGCATCAAGATCTGAAACTGAGTTGATTCTGAGGTTCATTTGATTTTTTGTTTCAGAGTTATGGCCCTTGTCCTTAAAAAATAATGCAAATACATGCAAATAGTTTGTCCGCTGTTTTCTGGAAAAACTATTTGAGAAATATTAATGAAACTTCACACAAATGTTTAATGCATCAAGATCTGAAGCTGAGTTGATTCTGAGGTTCATTTGATTTGTCGTTTCAGAGTTATGGCCCTTGTCCTTAAAAAATAATGCAAATACATGCAAATAGTTTGTCTACTGTTTTCTGGGAGAACTGTTTGACAGATATTAATGATACTTCACACACTTGTTTAATGCATCAAGACCTGAAGCTAAGTCAAATCTGAGGTTCATTTGATATGTTGCTTCGGAGTTATAGCCCTTGCACTTAAAAAAAATAATGCAAATCTATGCAAATATGAGGATGGCCATAACTTTTTCATTTGAAATGATATTTACTTCAAAAAAATTATATGGTTAAACCTTAATATGAATTTTCACATATATTGCAGGGTTTATGATATGTCATTTTATTCTAAAGTTATGGTCCTTGAACTTTGTGTGTTTGTTGCTTTGTTTGTCTGTCAACATTTAGTTTGTTGTTTTCTGGGAAAACTATTAAAATGATATAAATGAAACTTAACACAAATATTTCAAGCAACAAAATCTGAAGCTGAGTTTATTTTGAGGTTCATTCAGTTAGTCTTTACAGAGGTCTGGCCGTTGCACTTTACAAAAATCTGCAAATATGAGAATTAGCTGTAACTTTTTTATTTAATAAGATAATTATTCACTTCAATTTTTTTAAAAATAGTATCACCTCAATATATACAGATTAGAAATTGTCAACACTTATAAGGCATGTTGAATCAGAGAAAGTTTGCAAGTGGGCGTATTATGTACCGTATGCGGTACTCTTGTTGCCATGGTCAAACCTTCCCTAATCATGATGCCATTGTAAAAATAAAGCTACTTAATATTCATACATCTATTATTACTTAATGAATTTTCATGGAGTAAAGGGTTTAAGTGATGGTAGGTATGAAGTTTTTGTGTGATTTGCAGGAAAACCAGACCCACCATGTTCTAATGACAATTGGAGCCCAGTCCATTGGCTGTACTTTCACGGCTCAGGTTAGTTTTCTATGAATAATGTGAAACAATGAAGAAATAGTTATGAACAGTTTCATGATAAATGGTAGCCTAATTAATTAATTATCCTGAATATCAGACTGACAAACTTAAGTTGATGGTGATCTGATTTACAAACTTTGTAAAATTATTGGACATACCCATTTTCTCACTTTGTTCATCAAATATTTAAAAAAAATCATTAAAAATGGATATGATCCTATAGTACTACAACATAGTGCATGTCTGGTTGTCAACCCTTTTACAGTTGGCAATCACGCTGCCCTCTTTTCATGTACTCCAATAAGAAAGGTTTAGTATTCTATGAAGACGACCTCTTAAATCCGGAAACGGAAGGAGGAAGTCGGATCTCGTTTTTGTCGTACCTTTTATTACTTTTTCTACAATTACTCTGTTTGCAGCTCAATCATTGAGTACACTAGTGATAGGTGGATACAGTTTGTTTCACTTAAATATGTTTTTATGCCCCCAAAGCTCGGCTTTGGCGGCATATAGTGATCGCACCGTGCGTGGGTGTGTGTGTGTGTGGGTGGGTGGGTGGGTGTGTGTGTGGGTGGGTGTGTGGGTGTGTGTACCTTTTGTCCGGAGTATATTTCCTTTGTCACATCAGCTACGGATACCAAATTCGGTGTGTGAGTTCATCTTGGGATGGCGGAGTGTCGCGTACCATTTTCATGTCACTGTGACCTTGACCTTGACCTTTGACCTTGATTTTACAAAAAGCTTGTCCGGAGCATATCTCCTTTACCTTACCAGCTACAGATTCCAAATTTGGTGTGTGAGTTCATCTTGGGATGGCGGAGTGTCGCGTACCATGTCCAGGTCACTGTGACCTTGACCTTGACCTTTGACCTCGATTTAAAAAAAAGCTTATACCTTACCAGCTACAAAAAACTTGTCCGGAGTATATCAACTATACCTTACCAGCTAAGGATTCCAAATTTGGTGTGTGAGTTCATATTGGGATGCAGGAGTGTCGCGTACCATTTTCAGATCACTGTGACCTTGACCTTGACCTTGACCTTTGACCGATTTTACAACAAGCTTGTCCAGAGCATATCTCCTATACCTTACCAGATACGGATTCCAAATTTGGTGTGTGAGATCACCTTGAGATGGCGGAGTGTCGCGTACCATTTTCAGGTCACTGTGACCTTGACCTTTGACCTCGATTTTACAAAAAGCTTGTCCGGAGCATATCTCCTATACCTTACCAGCTACGGATCCAAAATTTGGTATGTGAGTTCATCTTGGGATGACGGAGTGTCGCGTATCATTTTCAGGTCACTGTGACCTTGACCTTTGACCTCGATTTACAAACAGCTTATACCTTACCAGCTGCAAAAAGCTTTTCCGGAGTATATCTCCTATACTTTACCAGCTACGGATTCCAAATTTGGTGTGTGAGTTCATCTTGGGATGGAGGAATGTCGCGTACCATTTTCAGGTCACTGTGACCTTGACCTTTGACCTCGATTTTACAAAAAGCTTATACCTTACCAGCTGCAAAAAGCTTGTCCGGAGTATATCTCCTATACTTTACCAGGTACGGATTCCAAATTTGATGTGCGAGTTCATCTTAGGATGGAGAAATGTCGCGTACCATTTTCAGGTCACTGTGACCTTGACCTTTGACCTCGATTTTACAAAAAAGGTTGTCCAGAGAATATCTCCTATACCTTACCAGCTACGGAGACCAAATTTGGTGTGTGAGTTTATCTTGGGATGGCGGTGTGTCACGTACCATTTTCAGGTCACTGTGACCTTGACCTTTGACCTCGATTTTACACAAAGCTTGTCCGGAGCATTTCTCCTATACCTTACCAGCTACGGATTCCAAATTTGGTTTGTGAGTTCATCTTGGGACGGCGGAGAGTCCTGTACCATTTTCAGATCCTTGACCTTGACCTTTGACCTCAATTTTACAGTCCGGAGCATATCTCCTATACCTTACCAGATACAAAAAGCTTGTCCAGAGCATATCTCCTATACCTTACCAGCTACGGATTCCAAATTTGGTGTGTGAGTTCATCTTGGGATGGCGGAGTGTCGCGTACCATTTTCAGGTCAATGTGCCCTTGACCTTTGACCTTGATTTTACTAAAGGCTTGTCCGGAGCATATCTCCTATACCTTATCAGTTACAGATTCCAAATTTGTAATTTGTAAGTATTGGACAGGTATGCTTAGGCAAACAGTGTAGACCCAAATCAAACTACAGGGTCTACACTGTTTGCTACTACATTAGCATGAATCAGACATTATAAAGAGCTCTAAATACTATTCATACATGGGTAGGCCATGCTGTTCAAATACTTGCAGTGTCAGAACTTTCAGATGAATTACAGCATTATAACAATATAGACCCATATCAGACAGCTCCTGTAGGAGCTACTGGATCTTCATTGCTTGCTTACAACACTACCTAAATCAGATGCTATACATGCTTATGCAAAGAATGTAGATCCATATTAGGTAACTTCTGTTGCAGCTGTCTAAGAGCCAGTGTTACATGAAACTTTGACCATGCGTTTAGAATTGACTGAGGGTATGTTTTTAATGTTAAGGATCGACATAGGGTCTTTCTTAAGTGTTAAGAATCAACTTAACAGTAACAATCAACACAGTATGTTTTTTTAATATTGAAATTTGACCCCATGTCTTTTTATGGCTTTCGGAGCCATATAGCAGTCGGTCTCTTTACGGCAACGAGTTCACTTGTCTAGTGAACATGCGCAAGACAAAATAGTTTTCTTCAAGTCTGCACTAGTTTGGTTGTAAAATGTTCATGCATTTGTTTACTCCACGTATTTAATAATAATTCGCTGTGTAAGATAATTACTACTAATCTACACAAAGATAAACTTTTTAAAAGTCTTGAAAAAGCCTATATAGCATTCTACGACATATAGATACAGATACAGAAGTTTAATAAACTCCAAAGAAGACGCGAACGAATATTTTTACCGTAGTTTTCGCAACACCTTGGCGTTCTAAAGCAGAAGGAATATAGTCGAGGTTTCCGATTGCATTTTTATACACATTCGTAACTGATTAGCATATAGACCTACATCTTCAGCCAATCAAACTGCCTTTTGCGTCGCATTCGGTCATTTTCGTTTGACCCGTACTCAAATTAGAAATAGGACATTTCATAAAGGACAAGGTCAAAGAAATCTAAAATAATCAACCAATGAAATTCGGAATTCCCATATACACATGTATCACGCATCGAACAGCGTGTTTTGACTATGGCACCCAACCTCAATACAAGTCTAAGTCTTACAAGCAGTAAAACCGTAAAAACACGGGGTTCTATCGGCTTATCAAAGTAAGTATTAACCATAGAATGTTTTCAACAGATATTCAATCAAATTATGTTCCAGCGTCAATAACAACTGTGAAAATAGAGCCTCTTCTATGTATCGTGTAACCGCCGAGTCGCCGACACTGTCGTTTGCTCAAGACGTTTGTGTCGTGTAAAAGCGAAAGTAGGTAGCAATTTGTTGAAATGTCTTTCCCAGATTACAACTCTACTTCAGACTGTAGTTCTGAATTTGAGTTTCATCAGGTTCCAAACAACTACCGTAACTGTATGTACATGTATATGGATCTACTTAGTAATTAAAAATAAAAACAGTCTACCTTCAATTTGTAAGCAGACTACATTTATTCAAAATAAACGAGTGCTGAACATGGAAAAATAAATGTTATGTGTAAGAATTAGTTGACCAAGTATAACTTTGATGTTGTGCTTCAGTTTATGCATCAGCTTTAGACATGAAATCATATTAATTGACCCTTTACTTCATGAATATTCATGTAAGAAATAATGACATCATGAATATAATTAAGATATTCTTTTGGCCATAGTAGAAACTAGAAGCATGTCTATATATAAACAGCAGATCATGAGATGGCTCCTTTTGTTTCAGTCTGTCATATTTTTATGCCCCCAATCAATTTTGGGGGGGGGGGGGGCTGATTTTGCGCTGTTTATTGGCTTGGCTCAAACTTTAATGTTGGCAATAACTTTGTAGCCATTGCACATAGATCTACATACTTCAAACCTGGCATACCTGTGCAACTTACAGAGGCGAACATTTTTATTTATTTTTGGGGGTGGGGGGGGGGGGGGGGGGGTATTAAAATCAAGGTCATATACATATATACATTGTTACAGTTAAATGTCACATTACAGGTCAAATTTATATTATATTGGTCACAATCGGGGGCATAGTGTTTCACAAAAATGTGTTGTTATTAATACTTTTATCAATTCCAAGACGTTATTGTTATTAACTCCCCCAATTTCTCCCCTTACACTTAAAGGCATTTCAAAAGGAATGTTGACCAATTAACCCCATGCTGTGTATTTTGAGAGCTGACTGTCAAGCATCTGATACACAAACTGATAAGGCGGGCTACCATCACAGAAGATCAATGTATAATTGCATAACTTTATCTCTTGTGGCTATGGACCTTGACTGGACACTGCAGGAGCACAGCTGGATACTGTATATATAGGGGGGGGGGGGGGGGTCACTTATATAAGGAGCTTTGAAATGCCTTTAACATCCATATCAAACCCGAAAGCCATTATGGCCATTCAGGCCTTTGATTTTTTAAAACGTTAAGAATTTACCCAGGATCTGTTTTTAACGTTGACAATCAACCCAGGGTCCTTTTTAACGTTGAGACTCTTTTGACGTTTTTGAAGTTTTGACTCTTGGCTCTTTTCTTAGCTATCATAATCGTCAAAGGTTCTGTTTCTAATGTTAAGAACGGACTCCTGTGTCATTTTTAACAGCATCAAAATTTCATGTTATACCTGCATTACATTGTATTGTTTTTCCGCCAAAATGCATTTCGGTGTCAAACACTTTGGGGGCATTTGTCACCTGTGACGACTCTCTTGTTATTTACATGCACTTTACCACTGTATTTGCCATCACAATTGTTGTAGATTAGTTGGAGAGGGGATACGTTTATTTACACTGTCTTTTAGGGTAGGTTTTAAACCGAAAGTAAAGACTTACAAACCGAAAGTAGTGACTTTCTCTGATATCAATATCAAGTTTGTAGAGATTTTTAGGAAATATTATTTGAAACAATTGTGAATACACGATATCCATTCATGCTATCAGACTGGGACAATGTTATATGGTGTTTATAATAATTAATGTTCATGACATCACTGATCCTTACATCAGCTAATGAAGTGGCAAACTAGGAAGAATGTCAGCAGTGTTTGTATATATGTGGTACATGTCCTTGTTTCTGATACACACACTTTTCATGTCTTTACAAATAAATTGGACCACGATCAGATAGCTCCTATAGGAGCCACCTTATTAGGATCTCCTCTTTGCTTATGGAATTATAGGATTATGATTTTACAGTTTCAATTAACCCTTTCATTTAAATGCCTTTTAATGCTTTTGCAAACAGAGGAGACCCAGATCTGATGATTCCTTTAGGAGCCATCTGATCAGGGTCTGCTCTGTTTGCTTATGATATAATATAGATACGTTTCTACAGATTTCTTTGTCTGAATTTTGTTTTTATCACCAAACGTATTGCTCATGTATATGTATTTTGTCAGGTGAGAGCAGTATCGAAATGCAGTGTGACTGGGCCATGGACAGACTTTAAAGTGGATCTGACAGGTGAGTTTTATTGCTATTAGTACTGAGTGTTTTTTGTGGAATTACCATTATAACCCTTTACTCCATCCATGAATATTCATGGAAGAAATGATGTCATCATGAATATTAATTAGATTAATTTTTAAAATGGCATATTAACACATGAAATATTTGCCAAAGCAAAAACTGTATAATCAGATCTATAAAATTCTAGAAGCAAACAGACACTGATCAGACAGCTCCTATAGGAGCTATCTGATCTGGATCTACTCTGTTTGCGAATGCGTAGAAAGGCATATTTATGGAGTAAAGGGTAAACAAAACGATTTTAACTAAATTGTTTGAACAAAACCTTGAAAAACTTTGCACGTGTATTGGATCCAGATGATTGATGCTGATCCTCATCTGAATCAAAATATTTCACACTCTGATCATGTTTTTGAATATAGAGAGACTAGTGTTTTGTATGACTTTACCTCTGTCTCAAGCTGCCACCTGTCTAAACGACTTTTAATGATATGCTTTTGAGTGTTTGGATGAGCGAGGTTTTACTGTATGTATTTGTTCATTTGTTCAAACCATTAATTTTACTCTCTCTGGAATTTGATATGTATTAAACTTAAGGCAACTTGATATATTTAATCCTTTACTTAATGAACATGCATTTTAACAGTAAAGTTAGATCAGACAGCTCTTATAGGATCTGTGTGATCAGGGTCTGCTCTGTTTGTTTATGGAATAGTATAGATCTGATTCTAGAGTTTCTAGCCTCACCAGTAGTTCCTGTGTTCATGTGCCATTATAAATGTTCATCTATTAATGTTCATTTTAGAAAATGGAGAAACAGATCTGTCAGATTCCATTAGCAAACAGAGCAGACCCTGATCAGATGGCTCCTATGGGAGCCATCTGATCTGGGTCTACTCTGTTTGCAAATGTATGAAAATGCATTTATATTAGGGCAAGGGTTAAGCAAAAACCTTAAGCCTTTACATCATAGAGACGTTTTATGATGCTGTTGCAAATACAGTAGAGTAAGATTTAATAGCTCCTGTAGGGACCATCTGATCTGGATATGGAATAAAAAAAAATCTGATTGTATTGTACAGTTCTGCCATGGCCACAAAATCTTAAAATCCTGTGTTCATATACCATTATAAAAAATCAACTAATGAACATTCATCATGTCATTATTACCTGCATGAATATTCATGAGATAAAGGGTTACATCTTTGGTATTTGTTTCTATTTCAGACTGTAAAAAGATCACAGGATATATCTGCCAGGCACAGGGCTGTAAGAAATGTTACTGTGGTAGCCTTTTTCTTTGTTCAGTAGAGTCTTGCTAAAGCGACCACATAATTTATTAACATACTTGTCTTAAAAGCAGATGGTAGCTTAACCCTTTCCTCCACAAATATGCCTCTGTAAAAGTCACCTGTTGAAAGCATTGTGATAAATATACTTAATTACCACGAATGATAGATGTGCAAAACACAGTTTTCATGTGTTTACTGCTCGACAATACAGAATTATCTACCTTTGAACTTGAGTATTTATACCCCCACAAACGAAGTTTTGGTGGGGTATACTGGAGTCACCATGTCCGTCCGGTTGTCCGTCCATTCGTTCGTTCGTCCATCCATCTGTCCGGCTTGTTCGGATCATAACTTCCAAAGTATAAAAGCTGTTGGCTTCAAACTTCATATACAGATAGATCACATTGACCGCAAGTGCAGTGCACAAGGCTCATAACTGTATTCAGTATTTCTGGAGTTATTGCCCTTTGTTATTTTTGTCAAAATCTAGTTTGTCCAGATCTTAAAATTCAAACGTATAAAAGCTTTTGACTTCAAACTTCATATACAGATATATCACATTGACCACAGGTGCGGTGCACAAGGTTTGTAACTCTGTCTGTATTCAGTATATTTGGAGTTATTGCCCTTTGTTATTTTTCTCAGAATCTGGCTTTTCACTTCATATACAGATAGACCACATTGACCACAAGTGCAGTGCATAACTCTGTCTTCAGTATTTTTAGAGTTATTGCCCTTTGTTATTTTTATCAAAATTTGGCTTGATTTAGTAAATAAAAAAAAATCAGACCTTTTCTCTGTCATACCTCAACAGAACTTTTTAAAATTTTGCAGTATTGTTGAACACCATCTGAAGTTCTGCACCTGCTATAAAGGTTTTGATTTGTTGCTTTGTGTATGAATGAAAGATCTCCCTTTTCGTAATTTAACAAATGAAAATTTTATATCTATAACCCCATCTCTGTGTCAAATGTGCTAGTGGGGGTATTCATCACCTTTAGTGGTAGTTCTAGTTTTGTCATGAAATATGAGTAGTTGGTGTCGCGAACTGCTCCTTCAATGTGAATGCTATTGAATCGGTACATGGCGTACTTAATAACCACGAATAGTAGATGTGCAAGATGCAATTTTTACAGACGGATGGACCGACAAGGGTAAAACTTAATGCACCCGTCGCCTAAAGGCGGGGGCATAATTATGCTAATAAATATTAATTATACATTGTATCATTATAATTTACATTAATATTGAACAGGTAAAGGTGCCTTTTGACAAGTTACCAATAGATAGCGGTTTAAATTACCTGATGAATATTTAGGTAAGAAATAATGACTTAGGTGTGTTTTATAAATGACATAATGGATAATGACAGAAACTGTAGAATCGGGTCTGTATCTGGAAATGATACTATCATTTCCTAAGCAAACAGAGCTCTCTCTGTTTGCAGAGGCATCAAAGGCATCTCTGTCAGGTAAAGGAAGAATTCATACTGAAAGTTTCTGGTATATATACTAGATATGCCGCAGTAGTCAAATGAACATAGTTTGAATATTAACCCTTTCTCTCATAATGACGACTCTGTAAAACTCACTATGTGAAACCATTGTGATAAATAGAGCATTTGCTCCTATAGGAGCAAATGCTCTATCACAATGGTTTCAAACTACAAAATTCTAAAATTTGCCTTTTCTCTTATTAATGCTCCTTTTCGGTAGATTTATTTAAAGAGGTAGGATCTAAAAATAGCCTATGAGGTAATGGGTTAAAGAAATAATTCAATATATCATGGCCTGCCCAAAAATATGCCACTCAAAGGGCGAATGATTCTGGGGTTTTAACATGTACATGTATATGCTTTTTGACACCTTTACAAACAGAGTAGACCCAGATCAGACAGTTCCTGTAGATAGGAGCCATCTGATCAGGATCTGCTCTATTTAATGCTTATAGATTACAGTAGAACCCGTCTTAAGAGACCTTATATTGATTGGATACTGGAATCTTAAAAAACACGTGGTTGCTTATTGCAGGGTAAAAGCAATTCAGAAAGCTTCTGCATTATTTTTGACCTGCATGAAGCTACTGGCTGACTTACAGACGCTTTATTATACCCCTTTTAAATAGTCGCTTAATTCAGGTTCTACTGTATGTATAAAAGGTTTTTTATGCCCCCATTGACAATAGTCAGGGGGCATTATGTTTTGCACCTGTCCATCCGTCCGTCAGTCAGTCACACTTTTACGTGCAGTTTTTTCATTGTCTTATATCTCACTAACCACTATAGCTATTGGCATGGAATTGCATATACACATAAACCACCATCCATATTTTCATTGCGCACCTAGCCCATGCTGCCAGCAAGCCCATGGTCAAGGTCAAATGACGTGCAGCTAGGCAAGCACCACCACGGGGGCATCACTGTGTCTTACAGACACAATTTTCTAGTTTTAGATAGCTCTAAAACATTGTCTGCCCCTAGGCAGCCACCTTTGTTTGTTCAATAAGTGGCCGTATTCCGTATATATATTCTATTCACGTACATGTATATTTTCAGTTGACCCACCAGGTGCGGTTGAGAATGTATCCCTGTCTGTAGATGCCACTCCACTGGCTTCTCTCATGAAGTTTTTCAAGGAGCCATTTTCTATCAACTCCTACACCAACAGTCCATTGCTGATAAACCTGCATGTACGCTGGAACCCACCCTCAGACAAAGGCAGTGAAAATATGATCGACAAATATATAATACGCTCTGGCCGTGTCAAACTCAACTGGTCACCACTGCCACCATTATTTGCAGAGACACCTAGTGTAAGGAATGTTTCTGGGGTGAGTAGAACAAAACTTTCTTGTGTTGATTTGAATATCTGTATCAATAATCATGCCTGCCTTTTCTTAATTTTTAGCTCACCATAGCACAAAGTGCTCAGGGTGAGCTTTTAGGATCGCCTGATGTCCGTCTTCTGTTGGTGTGAGTCTTCGGTCGTTCGTCGTCAACAATTTGAACCTTTAAAAATCTTCTCCTCCGAGTCTACAGGGTTCTCAGCTTTCATCTTTGACACATAGCATCATATTCAGGTCCTCTACAAAAGTTATATAAATTATGCTCCTGGGGTCAAAATTTGCCCCATCCCAGGGGTGCCTTGTTCTCAATAGAAACATATAGTAAAACTTTGAAAATCTTCTCCTCGGAAACTGAAAGGTTCTCAGCTTTCATATTTGGCACATAGCATCATGTTCAGGTCCTCTATAGAGTTATATAAATTATACCCATGGGGTCAAAATTGGCCCACCCCAGGGGTGGCCAGTTTTCAAAAGAAACAGTGAAAACTTTGAAAATCTTCTCCTCTGAAACTGGAAGGTTCTCAGCTTTCATATTTGGCACATAGCATTATGTTCAGGTCCTCTACAAAAGTTATATAAATTATGCCTCTGGGGTCAAAATTGGCCCCACCCCAGGGGTGCCTTGTTTTCTATAGAAACATATAATGAAAACTTTGAAAATCTTCTCCTTAAACTGGAAGGTTCTCAGCTTTCATATTGGGCACATAGCATCATGTTCAGGTCCTCTACAGAAGTTGTTTAAATTGTGCCCCTGGGGTCAAAATTGACCCTGCCCTAGGACCGGCTAGTATTCTATTGAAACATATAGTGAAAATCTTCTCCTCTGATTGTCTGGTGAGCGATGTCAGGGCCATTCTGGCCCTCTTGTATTGATGATGTAATTATTATGTCTCCCCCCATATTTATATGGGGGAGACATATTGTTTTCGTGAGAGTTGTCTGTCTGTCTGTCTGTCCGTCTGTCCGTCTGTCTGTCCGTCACACTTTTTGTCCGGACGATAACTTCAATATGCCTGATGCCAGTTGATTGAAACTTCATATATGGAAAGAGCATAATGAGAGGAAGTGTCATGCACAAGGTCCATAACTCTGGCTTCACTAATATTGGAGTTATTGCCCTTTGTAAAAAAAAATCACACTTTTTTGTCCGGACGATAACTCCTATATGGCTCATGCCATTGGATTGAAACTTCATATATGGAAAGATCATGACGAGAGGAAGTGTCATGCACAAGGTCCATAACTCTGGCTTCACTAATATTGTAGTTATTGCCCTTTGTAAAAAATATCATAATTTTTTGTCCGGACAATAACTTCAATACGCCTGATGCCAGTTGATTGAAACTTCAAATATGGAAAGAGCATAATGAGAGGAAGTGTCATGCAGAAGGTACATAACTCTGGCTTCACTAATATAGGAGTTATTGCCCTTTGTAAAAAAATTCACACTTTTTTGTCCGGACGATAACTTCTATATGGCTCATGCCATTGGATTGAAACTTCATATATGGAAAGATCATAACGAGAGGAAGTGTCATGCACAAGGTCCATAACTCTGGCTTCACTAATATTGGAGTTATTGCCCTTTGTAAAAAAATCAAAATTTTTTGTCCGGATGATTACTCCTATGTGACACATGCCATTGGAGTGAAACTTCATACATGGAACGATCATGATAAGAGAAAGTGTCATGCATAAGATCCTTAACTCGAGCTTCAATAAATTTAGAGTTATTGCCCCTTGTACATTTGTTTAATTCTTTCTTGTCCGGACGATAACTCCTACATGGCTCTTGCCATCGTATTGAAACTTCATACATGGAAAGAGCATGATGAGAGAAAGTGTCATGAACAAGGGCCATAATTCTGGCTTCAATACTTTTGGAGTTATTGCCCTTTGTTACATTTTTTGGCCGATCAATAACTCCTGTTCGACTGATGCTATTGGAATGACATTTTATTTTTGGAAAGAGCATGATGAAAGTAAGTGTCATGCACAAGGGCCATAAATCTGGTATCAGTATTTTTGGAGTTATTAGCTGTTATCATTTTCTTCTTGAAAAATGTAGTGTGGAAAACGCATAATGAGGGGAAGTATCATTCATCAAGACCATAACATTTTTAGTGATTTCGCTTTACATATTGTTTTTATTAGAGGGGAGACATCCGTTTTTGTGACAAAAACCTCTAGTTTCTTACTTGAATACAGTAGAAACTGCCTTAAGTGACACTCAAATAGGGTTGTAACTATGAACCTTTAAGACAGGTGGTAGCTTAATGCAGGTCAAAAGAAATGCAGAAAGCTCCTATAGGCTCCTATTGGAGATTTCTGCATTACTTTTGTCCTGCATCAAGCAACCACCTGCTTTTTAGCTCGTCTGTTTCGAAGAAATCATGAGCTATTGTCGTAACTCCGGCTTCCGCGTTGTCGTCGTTGTTGCTGTCGTCGTCCGAAATCTTAACATTTACCATAACTACTTCAATTTTTCATTTACAACCTTTATTTTTGGTATGAATGTTCATCTTGACAATGACGACAGACGAGCGTTTTCACCTGCTTGCGGTGCTCTTGTTAAGACTCATATGTTCAATAAATTAATGATCGCCTAAGACAGGTTCTACTGTATTCACGAGGTAAAGGGTTAAGCTACCACCTGTCTTAAAAGTCCAGAATTGTAGTGAAGTTTTACTGTGTATATTTTATTTCAGAACATCAGGGAACTGATATTCCAGTTACCACATTCTGGGATGCCCTATCATTATGGCGTGCAGGTAGGCTAACATGATCAAATAACCCTTTTCCTGTTCAGCATTTATTCCAAATTGGAATACCTGCTGAATAGTTATAATGAAATATGCAAAACTGAACATTGTAACCATTTTAGAAAGTAAAGAAGCATAATGGAGTTAGAAAATTATGCTTCCTGTAGGAGCCGTCTGATCTGGGTCTACTCTGTTTGCAATACATAAAACATGTTTATATGACGGAAAATTTAATAGAGATGCTTATTATCAGATTACATTGATAAAAAATGTTTTGAAAACAGTACAGTAAAACCTCTCTAGACCAGATGTTTTGTATAAATATCCATCTTGGAGACAGGTTGCAGCTTAAGCAGGTTGAAAGTCATGCAAGAATCTCCTCTAGGAGCTTTCTGCAAAACTTTCACCCTGTATCTAAATTATTCTCTACCAGAATTCCGGTTTAAAGGGTTTTTGCTGTATTTTGTATCAGTGATACAAAGAACAGCTCAACACAAATAGCTGTTTCAATGCTGCATTTTCAGAGTGGAATGACCCATCAGTGTTAAACTATAGAGTCCACTCAGTATGAAAGGCATAAGTTTGCAAAAAGAGTTTGAATGACAAACAGTGTACACCCTGATCACAGGTTTCCTCTAGGAGCCCTCTGATATGGGTCTACACTGTTTGCAAATAACAGTGCTTGTGTGTACAGTATTCAAAGGGAAACTTTATAATAAGAATAAAGAGAACAATTTGTATCTTTATTATAAAACAACTAGTTAATTATGTTAACACTTTACAGAGTAGGCCCAAAGCCGATGGCTCCTGTATGAGCCATCTGATCAGAATCTGCACTATTTGCATAACCCTTTCCTCCATAGGCTATTTTTAGACCCAACCACTTGAATAAAACAACCGAAAAGGAGCATTAACTAGAGAAAAGAAATATTTTAGAATTTTGTAGTTTGTGATAAATAGAGCATTTGCTCCTATAGGAGCAAATGCTCTATTTATCACAATGGTTTCATAAAGTGACTAGTAGAAAGGTGTTTTTATGGAGGAAAGGGTTAATGGGATAATGCAAACCTGATTCATCAGTTTCTGCCATAGTTAAAACGTCTCTTATTTATATGCCATTATAAAGTTGCAGCTAAATAATATTTATAAAATTATTAATTCTATTAATTCATTACTTAAAGGAGCGTAACGATATTAAATTTTGCAATGCGGGTATACAATAACATGAACTTTCCTGTTGGCAGCTTTATTCCTTTACCTCATACAAATGTTTTTACACCTTTACAAATAGAGTAGACCCAACTCAGATGGTTCCTGTAGGAATCAGCTGATTTAGGGTCTGTTCAGCTGTTTGCTTATCCCATTCCCGCGTATTGGCACCTTTTGACGCTTCTGTAAAAGCATTCTACAGGTGCAAATGCTCTATTTATCACAGTGGTTTCAAACTACAAAATTCTAAAATTTTCTTTTTCTCTAGTTTATTCTCCTTTTCGGTAGATTTATTCAAAGAGGTTGGGTTTAAAAATAGCCTATGAGGTAATGGGTTATGGGATAATATAGAAACTGATTTTTCAATTCGGCTATGGCCAAAAGTTCTCTTGTGCAAATGCCATTATAAAAGATCAGCTGATTAATAAAGTCACTAATTATTGTCATGAACATTCATCAGTTAAAAGGTTACATCCCTGGAAGGCTTGATATTGGAAGTGGTTTGTGCCATCATTGGTTAATTAACTTTTTCCCTGTTGAATATTCGTGTAAGAAATGACATCACATGAATATTTATAATGGCACAATGCACAGGAATTTTTGGTATTGGTAGAAACTGAAAGGTCATATCTATTATAAGTTCATAAGCAAACAGAGCAGACCGTGATCAGATGGCTCCTACAGGGGCCATTTGATCTGGATCTACTCTGTTTGCAAAGGTGTGAAAAGGCATTTATATGAAGGAATGGGTTAATGGTAGATAGAGGTGTCATAGTTTGAAATGATATTGGTATATCATAGGTATGTATAGATTGATTTCATAAGTAGGTCACAGCCGCTAAAAATAGATGTTCACGAATAATTTCTTTAAACGACATCTCATGGTAGGCGCTATATGACCTATTTAGTGTCGCAGTGCCGTAAAACCCAACTCACTCACGCACATCTCCTCAAAAACTGCTGTCAGGATGGATTTCAATTAAACTTCACAGAAATGATCTTCAGATGACCCTCAATAAAAGTTATAAAAATCGTTCTTGTCCATTGAGTAAGTATCAGGAGCTAAAATTAAATTTTAACCCGTTTTTAGCTCACCTGGCACAAAGTGCCAGGTGAGGTATTGTGAGGGGGCAGTGTCCGGCGTCCGTCGTGGTGCGTCGTGCGTATGTGCGTCGTGCGTCGTGCGTCGTCAACAATTTACTTAAACATCTTCTACTCTGAAACCACAAAGCCTAGAGCTTTGATATTTGGTATGTAGAATCATCTAATGGTCTTCTACAAAGATTGTTCAAATTATGTCCCCCGGTGTAACAGTCCTATCTTTCCCCCTGGCCAGTTTTTCCCCGGGGAAAAAAATGGCCCAGGCCTATTTTTCCCCGGGGAAAAAAAGGCCTAGGCCTTTTTTTCCCCCGGGGAAAAATAGGCCTAGTCAGTTTCTTCCCCCCCTAGTCCAGTTTTTCCCCCCTCCCCAGCCTGGGGGGAAAATGGGCCTAGGCCTTTTTTCCCCCCTGTAAATTGATTTTATCTTTTTAGATAGGGGGGAAGAAATGGCCCAGGCCTTTTTTTCTCCCCTGTGAATTGATTATACCTTTTCGGATTGGGGATGGGGAAGAAATGGCCTAGGCCTTTTTTTCTCCCCTATGAATTGATTGTATCTTTTTGGATAGGGGATGGGGAAGAAATGGCCTAGGTCTTTTTTTCTCCCCTTTGATATGATTTTTATCTTTTTTTGATGGGGGGAAGAAATGGCCCAGGCCTTTTTTTCTCCCCTTTGATATGATTTAATCTTTTAAGATAGGGGGGAAGAAATGGCCCAGGCCTTTTTTTCTCCCCTGTGAATTGATTGTACCTTTTCGGATTGGGGATGGGGAAGAAATGGCCTAAGCCTTTTTTTCTCCCCTATGAATTGATTGTATCTTTTCGGATAGGGGATGGGGAAGAAATGGCCCAGGCCTTTTTTTCTCCCCTTTGATATGATTTTATCTTTTTAGATAGGGGGGGGGGGGAAGAAATGGCCCAGGCCTTTTTTTCTCCCCTGTGAATTGATTGTATCTTTTCAGATAGGGGATGGGGAAGAAATGGCCTAGGCCTTTTTTCCTCCCCTTTGATATGATTTTATCTTTTTAGATGGGGGGGGGGGGGAGAAATGGCCCAGGCCTTTTTTTCTCCCCTGTGAATTGATTGTACCTTTTCGGATTGGGGATGGGGAAGAAATGGCCTAGGCCTTTTTTACTCCCCTGTGAATTGATTGTATCTTTTCAGATAGGGGATGGGGAAGAAATGGCCTAGGCCTTTTTTTCTCCCCTTTGATATGTTTTATCTGTTAAGATGGGGGGGGGGGGGAAGAAATGGCCCAGGCCTTTTTTTCTCCCCTGTGAATTGATTTTATCTTTTTAGATAGGGGGGAAGAAATGGCCCAGGCCTTTTTTTCTCCCCTGTGAATTGATTGTACCTTTTCGGATTGGGGATGGGGAAGAAATGGCCTAGGCCTTTTTTTCTCCCCTATGAATTGATTGTATCTTTTTGGATAGGGGATGGGGAAGAAATGGCCTAGGCCTTTTTTTCTCCCCTGTGAATTGATTGTATCTTTTCGGATAGGGGATGGGGAAGAAATGGCCCAGGCCTTTTTTTCTCATCTTTGAAATGATTTTATCTTTTTAGATAAGGGGGGGGGGGGAAGAAATGGCCCAGGCCTTTTTTTCTCCCCTGTGAATTGATTTTATCTTTTTAGATAGGGGGGAAGAAATGGCCTAGGCCTTTTTTTCTCCCCTGTGAATTGATTGTATGTTTTCAGATAGGGGATGGGGAAGAAATGGCCATTTCTTCCCCCCCCCCATCTAAAAAGATGCAATCAATTCACAGGGGAGAAAAAAAGGCCTGGGCCATTTCTTCCCCCCCCCCCCCCCCCCCTATCTAAAAAGGTACAATCAATTCACAGGGGAGAAAAAAAGGCCTGGGCCATTTCTTCCCCCCTATCTTAAAAGATGAAATCATATCAAAGGGGAGAAAAAAAGGCCTGGGCCATTTCTTCCCCCCATCAAAAAAAGATAAAAATCATATCAAAGGGGAGACAAAAAGGCCTAGGCCATTTCTTCCCCATCCCCTATCTAAAAAGATAAAATCATATCAAAGGGGAGAAAAAAAGGTCTGGGCCAATTATTCACCCCTATCCGAAAAGATAAAATCAATTCACAGGGGAGAAAAAAAGGCCTAGGCCATTTCTCCCCCCCCCCCCTATCTAAGAAGATAAAATCATATCAAAGGGGAGAAAAAAAGGCCTGGGCCATTTCTTTCCCCCCCCCCCCCTATCTAAAAAGATGCAATCAATTCACAGGGGAGAAAAAAAGGCCTGGGCCATTTCTTCCCCCCCCCCTATATATAAAGATAAAATCATATAAAAGGGGAGAAAAAAAGGCCTAGGTAATTTCTTCCCCATCCCCTATCCGAAAAGATACAATCAATTCATAGGGGAGAAAAAAAGGCCTGGGCCATTTCTTCCCCCCCCCCCTATCTAAAAAGGTACAATCAATTCACAGGGGAGAAAAAAAGGCCTAGGCCATTTCTTCCCCCCTATCTTAAAAGATGAAATCATATCAAAGGGGAGAAAAAAAGGCCTGGGCCATTTCTTCCCCCCATCAAAAAAAGATAAAAATCATATCAAAGGGGAGAAAAAAAGGCCTAGGCCATTTCTTCCCCATCCCCTATCCAAAAAGATACAATCAATTCACAGGGGAGAAAAAAAGGCCTAGGCCATTTCTTCCCCATCCCCAATCCGAAAAGGTACAATCAATTCACAGGGGAGAAAAAAAGGCCTGGGCCATTTCTTCCCCCCTATCTATAAAGATAAAATCATATCAAAGGGGAGAAAAAAAGGCCTGGGCCATTTCTTCCCCCCCTACCTAAAAAGATAAAATCATATCAAAGGGGAGAAAAAAAGGCCTACGCCATTTCTTCCCCATCCCCTATCCGAAAAGATACAATCAATTCACAGGGGAGAAAAAAAGGCCGGAGCCATTTCTTCCCCCCTATCTGAAAAGATAAAATCAAGTCACAGGGGAGAAAAAAAGGCCTAGGCCTATTCTTCCCCCCAGGCTGAGGAGGGGGGAAAAACTGGACTAGGGGGGGAAAAAACTGACTAGGCCTTTTTTTCCCCGGGGGAAAAAAAGGCCCAGGCCTTTTTTTCCCCCGGGGAAAAACTGGCCAGGGGGAAAGATAGGCCTGTTACACCGGGCCAAAAATGGCCCCGCCCTGGGGCTTATCAGTTTTTCTTAGGAAAATCTTTAAAAATCTTCTCCTCTGAAACCGTAAGGCCTAGACCTTTGATATTTAGTATGTAGCATCATCTAATGGTCCTCTACAAAGATTGTTCAAATTATGACCCCCGGACCAAAAATGGCCCCGCCCTGGGGCTTATCAGTTTTTCATAGGAAAATCTTAAAAATCTTCTCCTCAGAAACCATAAGGCCTAGACCTTTGGTATTTAGTATGTAGCATCATCTAATGGTCCTCTACAAAGATTGTTCAAATTATGACCCCCGGGCCAAAAATGGCCCCGCCCCGGGGCTTATCAGTTTTTCATAGGAAAATCTTTAAAAATCTTCTTCTCTGAAACCGTAAGGCCTAGACCTTTGGTATTTAGTATGTAGCATTATCTAATGGTCCTCTACCAAGATTGTTCAAATTATGAACCCGGGGCCAAAAATGGCCCCGCCCCGGGGCTTATCAGTTTTTCGTAGGAAAATCTTTAAAAATCTTCTTCTCTGAAACCGTAAGGCCTAGACATTTGATATTTGGTATGTAGCATCATCTAATGGTCCTCTACAAAGTTTGTTCAAATTATGACCCCCGGACCAAAAATGGCCCTGCCCCCGGGCTTATCAGTTTTTCATAGGAACATCTTTAAAAATCTTCTTCTCTGAAACCGTAAGGCCTAGACCTTTGGTATTTAGTATGTAGCATCATATAATGGTCCTCTACCAAGATTGTTCAAATTATGACCCCCGGGCCAAAAATGGCCCCGCCCCGGGGCTTATCAGTTTTTCATAGGAAAATCTTTAAAAATCTTCTTTGAAACCGTAAGGCATAGACCTTTGGTATTTGGTATGTAGCATCATCTAATGGTCCCCTACAAAGATTGTTCAAATTATGACCCCCGGACCAAAAATGGCCCTGCCCCGGGGCTTATCAGTTTTTCATTGGAAAATCTTTAAAAATCTTCTTCTCAGAAACCGTAAGGCCTAGACCTTTGGTATTTAGTATGTAGCATCATCAAATGGTCCTCTACAAAGATTGTTCAAATTATGACCCCCGGGCCAAAAATGGCCCCGCCTGGGGGCTTATCAGTTTTTCATAGGAAAATCTTTAAAACTCTTCTTCTCTGAAACCGTAAGGCCTAGACATTTGATATTTGGTATGTAGCATTATCTAATGGTCCTCTACAAATATTGTTCAAATTATGACCCCCGGACCAAAAATGGCCCCGCCCGGGGGCTTATCAGTTTCTCATAGGAAAATCTTTAAAAATCTTCTTCTCTGAAACTGTCAGGCATAGACCTTTGGTATTTGGTATGTAGCATCATCTAATGGTCCCCTACAAAGATTGTTCAAATTATGACCTCCGGACCAAAAATGGCCCCGCCCTGGGGCTTATCAGCTTTTCATAGGAAAATCTTTAAAAATCTTCTCTGAAACTGTAAGGCCTAGACCTTTGATATTTGGTATGTAGCTTTATCTAATGTTCCTCTACGAAGATTGTTTAAATTATGACCACAGGACCAAATATGGCCCCGCCCCGGGGCTTATCAGTTTTTCATAGGAAAATCTTTAAAAATCTTCTTCTCTGAAACCCTAAGGCCTAGACATTTGATATTTGGTATGTAGCATCATCTATTGGTCCTCTACAAAGAATTCAAATTATGACCCCTTGACCAAAATGGCCCCGCCCGGGGGCTTATCAATTTTTCATTAAAACCTTCTTCTCTGAAACCGTAAGGCCTAGACCTTTGATATTTGGTATGTAGCATCGTCTAATGGTCCTCTACAAAGGTTGTTCAAACTATGACCCCCGGACCAAAAATGGCCCCGGCCCCTGGCTTATTAGTTTTTCATAGGAAAATCTTTAAAAATCTTCTCCTAAACTGTATGGCCTAGACCTTTGAAATTTAGTATTTATTATCATCTAATGGTTTTCTACCAAAATTGTTCAAATTATGACCCCTGGACCAAAATGGCCCTGCCCCTGGCTTATCAGTTTTTCATAGGAAAATCTTGTGAAATTGTAAGGCCCGGAACTTTTAAACTTATATGAAGCATCATCTAATGTTCCTTTATTTAGATTGTTCAAATTTGAAACTCAAGGCCTAAAATTATGGCCGTTGGTTTCATATTGGCCCCAATCTGAAGCTTACTTATTTTTACATAGAAATACAGTGTATGCATATGTCTTTAGTAACCAGGTGAGCGATTTAGGGCCATCATGGCCCTCTTGTCTCATATTGACGCCTTTTGACGCCTCTGCAAAAGTCACATCTTAAAACAATTGTGATAAATTGAGCATTTGCTTCTAAAGTAGCAAATGCTCTATTTATCACAGTCATTTCAAACTACAATTTTTTTTAAAAAGTCCTTTTCTCTAGTAAATGCTCCTTTTCGGTAGATTTATTCAAAGAGGTTGGATCTAAAAGTAGCCTATGAGGGAAAGGGTTAACAAACAATTTCTTTAAATTACATCACCTCCTAAACCACTGAATGGATTTCAACCAAATTTCATAAGAATGGTCTGCATGTGACCCTTAATAAAAAATAATATGAATCCTTCCGGTCCATTGCATAAGGACAAAATGAAAATGTTTGTTAAATTTGATCTTAACATAATTATGTAGTGGCAAGCACACTCTGCATATTAGGGTTCTAATGACAATTCTTTCTTATCTTAACTTTTTGCTCCATGAATACTCCTTCTTACGCCTTGGCAAACAGAGTTGACTGCTGTAAGAGCCGTCTGATCATGGTCTGCTCTGTTGTGCTTGTGAAATGATAAAGATCTGATTCTGCAGTTTCTGTCGTGACAAAACCTTTCTGTGTGCATATGCATCTACTTGATATTCATGATTTCATTATTTCTTACACGAATATTCATGGAGTAAAGGGCTAGTAAGTAACTGCATAGGAAAATTATTGCACATCGTGATTTAATTTACTTACTTAACAATTACTGTATGCAGGTTGTGGCTGTGTCTCCAAAACAAGTGATAGAGCCAAATCAGTTGGGTATTCAAGCAGTGTACACAATACAGGTGGACAGAAACAACTCCATTGCTGGTCTCAAACAAAACGGTCAGTATGTGTCAATAGAAAACTATGATGATTTATTTGTGCTTATTTAACCCTTTCCCTGTTCAATATTTATGTAAGAAATAACGGCATATGAATATTTATTAGCTGAATTTTATAATGGTATATGAACATAGGACTTTTTGGTAGAAACTATAATTAGAGCTATATTATTCCATAAGCAAACAGAGCAGAACCTGATCAGACGGGGTCTTCTTTGTTTGCAAATGCGTGAAATGGTGTTTATGTGAGGGAAAGGGTTATCTATTTCAACACTGGACCAATTTGTGATGACTTTTGTAAATAGTATGGATTCATATGAGATAATTTATTTACAAAAATGACTTTAAAAATATCTAGTCTGGACTATTTTTTGGAAAGTGTTTGTCTAATCCTTACCATAATCTAAAACATACATGTTTGTGGCTATTATATCTTGGTCAGGTTTGATAGCCATGGTAATTGCTTCCGTTGTCTAGGAGTTACAGCCCTTTATTTGCCAAATGACTTTAAAAATATCTTGTCCGGACTCTTTCTTGGAAAGTATTTGTCTAATTCTCACCAAACTTTACACACATGCTTGTGGCCATTATATCTTCGTCAAATTCGATAGCCATGTAAATTGCTTCTGTCATTAAGAGTTGAAACACAATTTCTACTGTACTGAGACAACTAATCATAAAGTTGTACTAAGTAACTCTATACACCAAATACATGTATCTTCAAATAAATTATTTTTAACACCCCCCCTCGATCTGATCTGGGGGGCATATTGTTTTTGCGCTGTCTGTTTATCCATTGTCTGTTTGTTTGTCAGCAAATTTAACATTGATCTTAACTTTTGAACCAGTAGAGATAGATGCTTGATATTTGGCATGCATGTGTAACTCATGAAGCTGCACATTTTTAGGGGTGACATGTCAAGGTCAAGGTCATCCTTCAGGGTCAAAGGTCAAATTGGGCGGGGGCATAGTGTTTCACAAACACATCTTGTTGAAAGTTATTTTAGTTTTAGTTACATTTGCTCTAGATCAGAATCCAAACTGTGCTAATGTCAGTCAAGTCATGCTTAGCAGTGATAGGGTTAACACTGATTTCTGTCATCTGTCAGAAATGTTTGTCTGCTAAAAAACTAACATTGTCAATATATCACTATAACTCTATGATATGAGCGATATAGTGGGCCAATGGTCCTCTTTTTCATAGGAAAATCTTTAAAAATATTCTTCTCCGATACTGTAAGACCTAGACCTTTGATATTTGGTATGTAGCATCCTTTAATGCTTCTTTTTCAAGATTGTTCAAATTATGACACCTTGGCAAAAAATAGCCCCGCTCCAGGTTACATGAATTCATTGTATACATAAATCTGTTATAACCAGGTGAGCGATTGTTTCTTGTCTGTGCTATTTCTGAGCAACTACTGAAAGGATTTCAAGAAAACTTTATGAAAAGCTTCATTATCAAGAGGATATTTGGATATCATAACGGTCCATTGATTTTTAGCTAGTCGGTTTCGAAGAAAAGTCAGCTATTATGATCACGTAGGCGTTGGCGTTTGCGTTGTCGTTGTCATTGTTGGCATGCAAAAACTTGAATGTAGCTCATTACTCTAAGAGTATAGGAGGTATCAACATGAAACTTCATAGGTTAGTAGATCTCATTGATGAGAAGGCCCCTACATAAGAACCATAATGCCTGAGTTAAAAACTTTGGAGTTACGGCCCTTTATTGTTTTCAAAAATTTAATTTAGCTGGACAAGTACCAAATCAGATGAGCATTGGCGCTGCTCGCGGCTCTTGTTTCAGTTATGGCACTTTGATTATAAAGAAAAATATGTTCATTTGCTGACAAGGGCTTGTGTGGGTGTATTAATCACTTTCTTGATAATTCTAATTATGTCTCCCCATTTATGGGGAGACATTGTTTTTGCCAGAGTTGTCTGTCCGTCCGTCCGTCCGTCTGTCTGTCTGTCTGTCCATCACAAACTTGTGTCGCATGTATCTCTGAAACCAGTTGGGCTAGAGTCACCAAACTTCACAGGAATGTTCACCAGCATGAGTTGTTGTGCACCTGGGTTTTTTGAATTGTCTCCCCCTGATAACTTTGGAGTTGTTGCCCCTGATTACTTAAATTAGAAAACTTTGTGTTGCGCGTATCTCTGAAACTGCTAGTACTAGAGTCACCAAACTTCAAAGGAATGTTTACCAGCATGAGTTGATGTGCACCTTTTTTTTTTTAATTGTCTCCCCGATAATTCTTGAGTTATTGCCCCTGATATGAGCACTTAAATTTATACAAACTTTGTGTCGCACATATCTCTGAAACCAGTAGGGCTAGAGTCACCAAACTTCACAGGATTATTCACTAGCATGAGTTGTTGTGCACCTGGGATTTTTGAATTGTCTCCCCCTGTTAATTTTGGAGTTACTGCCCCTTATGACTTAAAATAAGACAAACTTTACTTAGTGTGGTGCATATCTCTGAAACCACTAGGGCTAGAGTCACCAATCTTCACAGGAATGTTGACCAGCATGAGTTCTTGTGCACCTTGGATTTTTGAATTGTTTCCCCTTGATAACTTTGGAGTTATAGCCCCTGATATGATTACTTAAAATTACAGAAACTTTGCATCATGCATATCTTTAAATCCGCTAGGGCTAGAGTCACCAAACTGCACAGGAATATTGACCAGCATGAGTTGTTGTGCACCTGGGTTTTTTGAATTGTCTCTCCCTGATAATTCTTGAGTAATTGCCCCTGATATGATAACTTAAAATAGAGAAACTTTGTGCTGCACATATCTCTGAATCCAGTAGGGCTAGAGTCACCAAACTTCACAGGAATGTTCACCAGCATGAGTTGTTGTGCATCTGGGTTTTTTAATTGTCTCCCCCTGATAACTTTGGAGTTGCTGCCCCTTATGACTTAAATTAAGAGAAGCTTTACTTTGTGTCGTGCGTATCTCTGAAACCACTAGTACTAGAGTCACCAAACTTCACAGGAATGTTGACCAGCATGTGTTGTGTACCCGGGGTTTTTGAATTGTCTCCCCTGATAATGTTGGAGATATTGCCCCTGATTGCTTAAAATTAGACCCTGATAAGTTTGGAGTTACAGACATTACACTTTTGTGTTGGGAAGAGAATGGGAGGGGGTGGGGGGGGATCTGTTTTTGTGACAAAAACAAACCTCTAGTTGTATCTATTTTAATAGCTAAAAAATGATGCTAGTTTCTAAAAATACATCTAGAATGTCTGAATGGCTTGGTCTTTTTGCAGGTAAAGTTCTTCTGGATGAAGCTGGGATAGTTATTGTTTATATCAACAACACGTTGCCGGTCAGTATTGTACGCGATTCAATGTCAGGGAAAGCCAACAATGTAACCATCAATAGGTATGCCCTGCAATGGGGCCCCTTGGTAGGACCAAACAGCAACGAGATGATGATAGAAAACAAAACCATAGTACCTCTGGTGAGTAGTGCCAAAACACTTTGCCATGTGCAGTTTATATACCTGTTTTGATCCTAAATATTAGAACACCGTTTCTCCTCTGTTCACTGGTTTTTAATCTTTACCTGATAAGTATTTTAGTAAGAACTTTTTTGACATCATGAGTATTACTTGTATCTTTATTGTGATATATAATCGTAGAATGCTTTGATCCTGGCCGAAACTTTAGAATTTGATCTACATAGTTATACAGTCAGCTCTCATTTCAATGACCATGTTCATTTCCACTGAAAGTGTGGTATTGAAAAAGATGTTGTAATGAACATTATGTTATACAGTAACACCCCTCTAAACTGGATGTTCAAATTAGCATCAATACCGGCCTGTAAGACAGGTGGAAGCTTACCCATTCCCTCATAGACTATTTTTAGATCCAACCTCTTTGAATAAATCTACTGAAAAGGAGCATTAACTAGAGGAAAGGAATATTTTAGATTTGTAGTTATGAAACCATTGTGATAAATAGAGCATAGGAGCAAATGCTCTATTTGTAAAAATGGTTTCAAAAAGTGACTTTTACAGAGGCGTAGAAAGACGTATTTATGGAGGAAAGGGTTAATACAGAGCGAAAGTCATGCAGAAAGCTCCCAGAGGAGCTTAATATTCTGCATTAACTTAATCCTGCATTTAAACGGCTACCTGCCTAAAAAGATCTAATTTCTCTTTTACTAAGATTTCAGTTAAGAGGGGTTTTGTTGCGTATGATTCCAAAATTCCTATCAGTATAATGAATATTCCATTATATCGAATGTTGTTATAATGAGTGTTCATTGAATATATAGCAAACACACGTTATAACGACATTCGATATAATTCCATTAGCAAACATAGCAGACACTGATCGGATCTGCATTAGCTCTGTTTCCAAGGCATCCAACGTCGCTTATATCACTGAAAGGATTAATGGTGAATAAGTCATTTTTGCACCGTTTTTATGACCTTAAATGAAATAAAGTGAGTATCATATAGTGTATACCCTGATCCTTCAGGATCAGTTTGATCGGAGCCTGTACTATTTGCCTGTTTTTTGTTGAATATTTAAGGGACTTACGGTAATAAAATTTACCCATGGATGAATAAGTCATTATCAATAGTCGGTGATATAACATGGTTAACCCCTTCTCTCATAGGCTACTTTTTATTTTCTTGGCATAAATCTACTGAACAGAAGTATTTACTAGAAAAATCGAAAATGTTTTGAATTTTGTAATTGTGAAGTCATTGTGATAAATAGATCATTTGCTCAATAGGAGCAAATGCTCTATTTATCACAACGGTTTCAAAATGTGACATTTACATAGGCGTCAAAAGTGTCAATATGATTGAATGGGTTAATTAATGAATCACTTTGGGCTCTGCATCAATATCTGCAACAAATTCTTGCATAACAGGTATAAGGGAAATTGTAATGCAAACATCCTCTGTGAGTTTCTATGGGTATTTAAGTAGAACTTATTTACATGTCAGGATGATAAGATGAGCAGCATCATGATAAAAAAGAGAAACTCGGGATGCTGTATATTTATTGTTTTATACTGACTGCAAGATAGTATTTGCCCTGTGTGCCCTATCATGTGTCTGTTGTCCGTGTGCCCTATCATATATTGATGGTGTCCTGTGTACACTGTCATATATGGCTGATGTCCTGTGTACCCTATCACATGGCTGGTGTCCTGTGTGCACTGTCATATATGGCTGGTGTCCTGTGTGCATGGTCATATATGGCTGGTGTCCTGTGTACCCTATCACATATGGCTGGTGTCCTGTGTCCACTGTCAAGTATGGCTGGTGTCCCCTGTGCACAATGAAAAATGGCTTGTGTCATGGACAAACCTTGAGACTCGGATGTTTGCAAACAGTAGATCGAGATCAGTTGCCATGTTGGAATGTAGCATCATTGTGTTTCACCCATCAAAAACAACTGTAGTTTGTCCATTACCATCAAAAATTGTGCAGTTCCTGTAAGAGGCTGTGTTCTAAAGCATGGCTGCTCTTGGTCTTTGCCCCCCTTTTTTTTCCTTGATGCTGATCAGAAATATACAGATTCATAGAGTTACCTTTCAGTAATTTGAGATGGTACATTGTATATGTTTGAATATATTTAAACATTTTTTAACCCTTTACTCCAGAAATACACCTTTGAACGCCTTTGCAAACAGAGCCATCAGTCAAGGAAAGTGTAATAGTCTTAAACTCAGGCCATCAGCTAATTTCCAGATATTTCCAGATTGCTTTACAATATTAAATAAAAGAGCACATGGTCTGTCAACTTTCAGAATCCAGTTATTTTTGATGATGGCAGCCAACCAGTTCAGTCTCGCTGGCAAGGATAGGGGGACCTGGAAAACCTACTTTCAGTGTTGGAGCCTATTCATAAATATTTCAAAAATCAGACTAACCCTTACTTTACAGTTATGTATAATGCAAAATCTGTTCCTAACTTTTTGCCAACTGAATACCTGTTATCTGTAAAAACAACTAGTTTAGTAATTTTTTCACAGTAGATATTCCTTCAGTTTCTTTTCAAAAACACTGCCATAATTACCTCAGTTATTTAATGAGTCACTAATGTCATTTGGAAACAGTGTTGACCAAGATGAAACAGTGTTGAGCAAGATGAGAGGACTCCCAGAGGAGCCCCCTCATTAGCATCTGCATTGTTTGTCATGTTTCACTTTTCCTTAAAAAATCCCTGAATATTCATGGTAACCTTGACCTATTTGAATTGTGGAATAGTTCATTTAAAAATTCAGTGTTGAAAGGGTTATTATTGAGCACTGTCTCCACTTGTCTGTAAAAGACACTTCGGCACCTAGTTTGATAACTTAGATTTAACTAATAGAATTGGTAAATGATGTAAACCCTAATCAAACTTCTTTGATTTGGGTCGGCACTATTTCCCTAAGTATGTCTCTATGAATACAGTAAAACCTCTCTATAACGACCACTGAATTGTGTCAATTAATTGGTATTTTGGTCCCTCCTACAGGAGCGTTCTGTTTTAGTTTCACCTTGCTTTAAGCATCAACCTGCCTTTAAAACAAAATACTTATGTAATTTAGTGGTCGTTATAGAGAGGTTTTACTATAGTTAGGAACAGTCTCACTAGGATCCAAAATTGTTTCCAAAGGTCTGGACAAATTTGTCTGTAATGTGATAAGAGATCAAATTTGTGTCGCTAAATTTTATTTAAGTTTCTTTGGCAATTTAATTATAGAGCTGGTCTTCTTATAATATAGATCTAGACCTGAACTACTTCCTGTATTTGACCTACCTGTACAATAAGGGTTAAAAAATAAAGTTCCATAAATTGGAATGTTTTGTTGATTTCTCTGATAGACTGTACACCTCATTGCTTGTGATGGGTTAATAAAGACATTTTCTCATAGTCACTGAGGGGTTTGTTTCACTTTATTTCGCAGGCTGAAGGCTCAACACACTGAAAGTAGGATTTACATGGTCCTCGATTCCTACCAAATGTTTTGCTTTAACAGTGTGTTTCTGCTTTCAGCCTGTTAGTTCTTCCTTTAACTCTTTGAATGCTAAGTAATAGTACTTGCAGTCTGCCATAAAGTCTTAACCCTTTCCTCCATGAATATTCATGTAAGAAATAATGATGTCATGAATATTAATTAGACTAATTTGTTATAATCGCACATGGATACAGGAGTTAGCTCTGTCACTAACTATAGAATCAAATCTATATTACTTCATAAGCAAACAGAGCAGACCCTGATCAAATGGGTCTTATAGGAGCCATCTGATCTGGGTCTATTCTGTTTGCAAAGGCATAGACAGACGTATTTATGGAGTAAAGGGTTAACATTTTACCTCATAAATAGTCTTTTAAACCTTTACTCCATGAATATTCATGTAAGAAATAATAATAAAGGCATCATGAATGTTAATTGTTCCCCGAACAAGTGGGGGGACATATTGTGTTTACTCTGTTCCTTCTTCTTCTTCTTCTTTCTTATTCATCTTCTTGAATCCAGTTTAGATAATGATTGAACTGGCATCTCAACTTGACCCAGACTATTTAACCCTTCGCTTGCTGAATTTTAAAATGCATTTCTCCTTCTTTTCCCATGCCCTTTTGTATAATTACATATATCTTAACTGTGTACACGTATTTCGCTGTGCAATCACTGCTGTGGAGTGCACTGGTTGCACAATCAACTTGTAAATAGTGCAGACCCTGATGAGACAGCTCCTGCAGGAGCTGTCTCATCTGGGTCTTCACTATTTACAGGTAGGTATATTGACCTGAATAGCAAGCGAAGGGTTAAAAAGGTTATCACAAATACTCCCATAGAGAGAACAACTAATAAGCTTATAGCTTTCGTTCCAAATCTATAGTGATACTCTGTGGTTATCATGTATAATGTATAATTTTTCAAATAAAGTATGCTTAAACTAAATACCCCAAAATAAAGTGACCCTTTTAGTGAAAGAAATGTTGTACTGACCCTTTACATCAGGAATATTTATATAAGAATGCATGACTATATGAATATTCATTAGCTGATTATTATGTCTCCCCTATTTATGGGGAGACATATTGTTTTTGCCAGAGTTGTCCGTCAGTCTGTCTGTCACAAACTTGTGTCACGCGTATTTCTGAAACCAATAGGGATATCACGAAACTTCACTGAAATGTTCACCAGCATTAGTTGTTGTGCCCCTGGGTTTTTTGAATGGTCTCCCCCTGATAAATATGGAGTTATTGCCCCTGATAACTTAAAATTAGACCAACTTTGTGTTGTGCGCATCTCTGAAACCGCTAGGGCTAGTCACCAAACTTCACAGGAATGTTCACCAACATGAGTTGTTGTGCACCTGGGTTTTTTAATTGTCTCCCCTGTTAACTTTGAGTTATTGCCCCTGATGACTTAAAATTGGACAAACTGTGTGTTGCGCGTATCTCTTCAGGGTTTGCACAGCCTTGAAATCTCCTTGAATTTCAGTGGTTGAAAAGTGCTTGAAAACATAAATAAGTGCTTGAAAAATGCTTAAATTTTGGTCAATCTTGGAAAGTGCTTAAAAAGTGCTTGAAAATCTTCATAAATGTCCTTGAAAACTGTCCAGGCATACTATTGGCTACTGTAGATTTCCTATAGCTCATAATTCAAATATACTCTAGTAGATTTTTATGCTCCCCAACAACGGTGTTAGGGGAGCATATAGTCGCCGCTTCATCTGTCCGTTTGTCCCATTCACTCACATGAATTGAATCCGTGAGAATGGTCCATCTGTTTGTCAATCCCTCCGGAGCATACCACAAAAACTGTAATAGATATCAACATGAAACTTCATAGGTAGATTGATCTCGATGAGGAGAAGTGCAGTGCACATGAACCATCACTCTCTTTTGCATAATTCAGGAGTTATTGCCCTTTGTTATTTTTCATACTTAAAATTTGTCCTGAGCATAACACAAAAACTATAATTGGTATCAGCATGAAACTTCATAGGTATATTGATCTTGATGAGGAGAAGTGCAGTGCACAAGAATCATCACCATCTTTTGCATAATTTAGGAGTTATTGCTCTTTGTTATTTTTCATTCTTAAAATTTGTCTGCAGTTGGGGAGCATCCATCGGTTCTACCGATTATCTTGTTTGACATTTGCAGATATTGAAGTGTAAAAATAATACAGAAAGATCCTACAGGAACCTTCTGCATTACTCTTGCACTTAATTAAGCTATTTCCTGCTTGTGGATGCTTTTGAATGGACCTTTCCAGTGTTTGGGCAAGACAGATTGTGTCACTATTAGTGCTTAAATTTTGAAATCAAGTCCTTGAAAAGACTTGAAAAGTGCTTGAATTTTCCCACCAAATCTCTTTATGAACCCTGCAGTCTTAAATCAGTACGGCTAGAGTCACCAAACTTCACAGGAATGTTTACCAGCATGAGTTGTGCACCTGGCATTTTTGAATTGTCTCCCCTGATAATTTTGGAGTTACAGACGTTACAGACATTACACTTGTGTATTGGAAAGAGGATGATGGGGGAGACATCTGTTTTTGTGACAATAATGGTTATAATGTTATAATGGTCATTGAACAAGGGAATGTTTGGCCATTTCAGAGACTGGGGAATCAGTTCTATATAATTTAATCAGCAATCCCAGCAGACCCTGATCCTACAGGAACCATCTGACCTGTGTCTACACTCTTTGCAAAGGCTTGAAAAGGTGTTTACATGAGATAAAGAGTTCAGCCAAATTGAAATATACACTACAGTTTATTTGCCAAATTAAAACACTTAAATATGAGATTTAATGGCAGATTGTGTGCACAAATTCCAAATGGCACATATGTTATGTCAAACTAATAGCAGTTGGCGGAATTGTATACACACATTCCAACTTGCACATATGTTAATCAAACTGACAACAGTAAGGTTGGCAAATTGTGTACACAAATTCCAACTTGCACATAATTTATTTTAATTCAAACTAACAACAGTTGACAAATTGTATACACAAACTCCAACTTTCATATTACAATGCATGTTAACTCAAACTAACAACAGTTGGCAGAGAGTATACACAAATTCCAACTTGCACATAATTATGTTAATTCAAACTAACAACAGTTGGCATAGTGTATACACAAATTCCAACTTGCACATATGTTAATTCAAACTAGCAACAGTTTGTCAATTGTATACACAAATTCCAACTTGCACATATAGTAAAATCTCGATTATTCGAATTTACTGTACAGAATTTAGACTCTTTTGGGCAGGTGGGTGCTTAATGCATGATGAAAGTCATGCAGAAAGCTCCTCTAGGAGCTTTCTGCATGACTTTCACCATGCATATATAAAGCTGCCACCTGTCTTAAAGATCTATAATAATATGTGTTTTAGTGTTTGAATAATCCAGATTTTACTGTATGTTAATCAAACTAACAGCAGTTTGCAGATTGTATGCACAAAATCAAACTTGAAACTAACAAACAGCAGTGTAGACCCAGGCTGGTTTGCTTGGTCATTAACCTAGTGTCTGATCAATGCTTGGTCATTAACCTAGTGTCTGATCAATGCTTGGTCATTAACCTAGTGTCTGATCAATGCTTGGTCATTAACCTAGTGTCTGATCAATGTCTATACTGTCTCTGAGCTTGAATGATAGCATAATACAAATTTCGATGAGTGTTGTTGTGGACCTTTCTCGGACTATGGGGCAGCTGGTAGTGATCTACATTGATTTTAACTCTGTAGCTAACCCTTTACTCCATTAATATGTCTTTCTACACCTTTGCAAACAGAACAGACTCAGATCAGACAGCTCCTGTAGGAGCCATCTGATTAGAGTCTTCTCTGTTTGATTATCAAATCATATTCTGCCATGACCAAAGTTTCCTGTGTTCATATGCCATTCTAAAAATGAATTTAATTAATTAATATGTATGACATCATTATTTCTTGCATGAATATTCATGGAGTAAAATGATAAGTCATGAGATTAACAACAGTATAATTACAAGAAATATATCGTCGGACAAACTTAGGCAAATAGTATAGACCTACATAAAACTGCTCCTTCTTTATCTACAGTCAGCACTATGGTATGTGCTACTCCATTAGATTCATTTCACGCTTTACTCGAATATTTATGGCAGACTTCACCTATTATAAAGATCAAATTGTAGCCAGGTAGAGATTGTGGTGAAACGGTTGATAGGCTTTAGACTGCATGGCTTGGTAGCTCGGTAGAGTGTTGGCATGATAAGTCAAAGGCCCTGGGGTCGAGTCCCAGTCGAGTCACAACTTTTTCACCATGTTACATTTGGGGCCTAATGTAAATAACCTGCAAGGTGATTTATATGTAAAAAAATGTAATAATAAGAAACTCGTGGAATGTTCTTTGAGTAAGAATTCCAGACGAATTCTTGTGTAGAGTGGATGAGTGTAGCCGGGTAGAGATTGTGAAGAAACGGTTGATTGGCTTTAGACTGTGTGGCTTGGTAGCTCAGTCGGTAGAGTGTTGGCATGGTAAGCCAAAGGCCTTTGGGTCGAGTCCCAGTCGAGTCACAACTTTTTCACCATGTTACAAAATAATGCACATATATTGTTTTATAAAACAAGTAAATACATTGCTATGACAAATAGCTAAGAAACTGGTTAAGCCAACAGAGCAAACCCTGATCAGATGGCTCCTACAGGAGCCATTTAGCGTCAAAAGGTGCTTCCATCAAATGAACTGTTAAAAGTTATCAAAATGGTGCTGAGTTGATTTAACCCTTTCCTCTTTGAATGTTTATGTAAGATATAATGACATTATGAATATATTTTAGCTTAAATAATTTTATAGTGGCAAATGAACAATTCCATAAGCAAACAGAGCAGCAGGCCCTGATCAGAAGGCTTATACAGGAACCATCGTATTTGGGTCTACTCTGTTTGCAAAGTGTTAGAAGGTGTATTTATGGAGTAATAGGTTAACCAGCGTAGACTGGAGAATTGGAGCCATAAAAGTTAGGATAAATAATATTAACCCTTTACTCCATGAATATTCATGTAAGAAATAATAACCTAGCTGGTAAATATTAATTAGATTTATTGTTATAATAGCACATAGACACAGGAATTTTTTATCATGGCACAAATTTTAGAATCATATCTGTAATATATCATAAGCAAACAGAGCAGACCCTGATCAGACGGCTCCTATAGGAGCCATATGGTCTGGTTCTACTCTATTTGCAAAGCTGACTAGAAAGGTGTATTAATTTAATGGAGTAAAGGGTTAATGCAAAACAGAATAACATTATCAATATTGTAATGTCCAGGCCATATGATTTATAAAACATTGTTGTATGTATTCCATCACGGCCACACTTTAGAATGTTTAAATTCGGTGCCCTAGATATCTAATCTTATCTGTTATAGAAAGGTCATGGGAACCTAGAACACTTTAGTTGAACTGGTATATTATGCACAGAAGGTTTCTTGTTTTGTCAACCTCTCTGGTGTCCTGGATATGGTTTCTCTTTAACTCCCCATTGAGACATCTTTTAATGCCATTGCAAATTCTTGAGCTACACAGCAAATGCTAACAGTGTATGAACTAGTTGATTTTGTCAGCCAAACTTTGACCAATACTGTAGACCCTGAGCCAACTGCTTCCGAAGGCTCATTACATTCAGAAAGAGTTGATCAAAGGTCTGCATTACATGGTACACCATTAGGTTTGTTTAAAGTTGTTAATTAATACGGAGCACTACTGACTTGTGTTCAAAGTTTTAAACCAATGGAGAGGGGAGATTTTGTGTCTGAATATATATGTTAACGCAACACATCTGCTTAGCATGAAATTCTGAAAAAAACATGGCCACCATGGACGGAACTAAATTTCCTGTTCTGAATATAGGGAAAACTGTAAAAATCTTCTTCTCCAAAACCAACTGTCTGATTTGAATGGCATTTGGTAGGAGTAGTCCCTTGGTGATTCTGGATCAAGGGGCAGGGCTAATTTTCTAATATGACTATAGCAAAAACTTTAAAAATCTTCTTCTCCAAAACTTGTGGTCCAATTTGAATCCTATTTGGTAGGAATAGTCCTCTGATGATCATAATGAGAATTAATTATGGCAACTATACATTTTGAACAAATTGAATAATATTAAAACTACCATGGCCCTCTTATCTTCATTTTCTGGAGATGATTGTGACTAGTTCATCTCTATCTAGTGCTGTTATTCAAAGGTGAGCAATACAGAGCCATCATGGCCCTCTTGTTTCTTTTCTTGGTTCATATTTAGAAATCTAAAGGTTCTACTAAAGTTTTATATGCATGAGATCATCAGTAGGATACTACACAGTAGAACATGTCTTAACACATTCCTCCATAGGTTATTTTTAGACCCAACCTCTTTGAATAAATCTACCGGAAAGGACAATTTACTGGAGAAAAGGAACATTTTGGAATTGTGTAGTTTAGAAACTATTGTGATAAATAGAGCATTTGCTCTGGAGCAAATGCTCTATTTATCACAATGGTTTCAAAAGAGTGACTTTTACAGAGGCATAGAAATGCATATTTATGGAGGAAAGGGTTAAGTGGCCATTCAGTTATTGAACAAAGGAGATTTAAAAAGCAGTGGCCATTGAACAAAGAAGATTTAAATTTAAAAAGCAAAGCAGGTGGTTGCTTAATGCAAGACAAATGTAATGCAGAAAGCTCTATAGGAGCTTTCTGCTTTCTGCATTAGTTATGTCTGATGCCAGTTGGTTGAAACTTCATATATGGAAAGAACATAATGAGAGGAAGTGTAATGCACAAGGTCCATAACTCTGGTTTCACTAATATTTGAGTACTAGCTCCTTGTACCTTTTTTTCACACTTTATGACTGGACGATAACTCCTATATGGTTCATGCCATTGGATTGAAATTTCATACATGGAAAGAGCATGATGAGAGGAATTGTCATGCACAAGGTCCATAACTCTGGCTTCAATAATGTTGGGAGTTATTGCCCCTTGTACATTTGTTCACACTTTCTTGTCCAGACGATAGCTCCTATATGGCTCATGCCATTGGATTGAAACTAATCATACATGGAAAGATCATGATAAGAGAAAGTGTCATGTACAAGGGCCATAACTCTTGCTTAAATACCTTTGTTACATTTTTTGTCTGATCAATAACTCCTGTTCTACTGATGCTATTGGAATGATATTTATTTAATTTATTGAAAGAGCATGATAAAAGGAAGTGTCATGCACACGTAGATAACACTGGTATCAATATTTTTGGCGTTATTAGCTGTTATCATTTCTTTCTTGAAAAATGTGATGTGGAAAGTGCATAATGAGGGGAAGTATCATTCATCAAGTCCATTACTATGGTAGCAACATTTTGAGTTTTTTCCCTTTACATATTGTTTTTGTTAGAGTTGTCTGTCTGTCATACATCTAGTCCGGTCCAGTTCTCATGTACAGGAATGTGACAATATGTCGCAGTATGTGTGATGGGGGTGGGGGGGGGGGATCTGTGTTTGTGACAAAAACTTCTAGTTTTAACCTGCATTAAGCTACCACCTGCCTTGCAGACCCATAATTAGACTCCTTTTTGATGATCACCTAAGACAGGTTCTACTAAATGCAGACAGTTTGAGTAAGTTTAATTGGAATAAGTTAATATCTGCTCAGTCTCGGATCTTTTCAATCGTTAGAATGTTTTAAAAAACTCTTGACAGAGTGTGAAACAGCTTAGATCCTGATTGATGAGACGCTGAGTTACTCATATAAGAGCTTTCTGCATAACTTCTGCCCTGCATTAAGCTACCACTGGTGCCTATGACCCAGATTTATACCTCTTTCAGGTGGTCACATTAGAAGGGTTTTACTGTACAAGTCAGTGGACACAGATGGCATTTTTTTTGTTTCCTTAGCAAACAATTTAGATCCACATTAGTCACTTTGTAATTTGGTGTCTCTTCAGTATCCAAATTGTTTGACACTTTGATAATGGTTGTTGAAAAAAATAAAATTGGAAATTGGTATCATGACAAATTTGACAATATCTTATTCAATTTCTTCAAAATGTTAAAAATGTGTGGGAGTGAAAGGGGAATTTTTAGCATAACCCCCAGGTTAAAGGATGTGCTGACATTTGCAAACAGAGTAAACCCAGAGTAGATGGCTTCTAGAGGAGCCCTCTGAGTATGCACTGTTTAAAATCCTCTCACTAATTGGACTCTTTCATTTACCTTTTTCCCCCAGGAATATTAATTAAGAAAATGATTAGTGCATGAATATTCATGGTCTGAATTTTAATAATTACATATTAACAAGGAAATGTTTGGCTGTGACAGAAACTTCAGAATAAATCTAAATTATTCCATAAGCAAACAACACACACCAACAGCTGCTACAGCCTACAGGAGCTGCTTGATCTGGGTCTACTCTGTTTGCAAAGGTGTGAAAAGTTGTCTCTGTGAGGGAAAGGGTTAACCCTTTCCCTGTTCTACAAATTTCAATACCTGCTGTTTTAAAAAATATATAAAAATAGTTTTAACAAAATATGGAAGGCGGAACATTGTAACAATTTTTGAGAGTAAAAAAACATCTGTCAAATTCCATTAGCAAACAGAGCAGACTGATCAGACGGCTCCTATAGGAGCTGTATTATCTGGGTCTACTCTGTTTGCAAAAAAGTGAAAACATGTTTATATGAAGGAAAGGGTTAAATATGTTGGTCAAAGTTCCTTTCATCACTTGCATTGTTCTAACACTTACGTTCACTTGATGAATTTTCATGTAAGAAATATTGACTTTGTGAATATTAACCCTTCTAGTCATTTATCCCATTCCCTCATAGGCTATTTTTAGATCCAACCACTTTGAATAAATCTACCGAAAAGGAGCATTAACTAGAAAAAAAGGATATGTTTTGGAAATTTGAAGTTTGAAACCACTGTGATAAATAGAGCATTTACTCCTATTGCAGCAAATGCTCTATTTATCACAATGGTTTCAACAGGTGACTTTTACAGCGGCATAGAAAGGTGTATTTATGGAGGTAAGGGTTAAACGTTTTTTCAAACTTTTGCAAACAGAGTAGACCTAGGTCTGACGGCAGTTAAGTTGAAAGTTGTTGATAAATTGCCTACCACTCTCAAGAGATAACCCTTTGTGTGACCTTTGCATGTTGACACCTTTGCAGATAGAGTAGACCCCAGATGAGATTGTTGCAGTTGGAGTGGTCTTATAAGGGTCTGCTCTGTTTGCTTATGAAATATTATAGATCAATTTCTGCAGTTCCTGTTATGGTAAAATAGTCCTTTTGATTATGATATTGGATAATTTATATCTATACAGTGATGATTTTTTACAGGAATATTCATCAGATGCATGCTAATTAACCCTTTCCCACATAGGCTATTTTTTAGATCCAACCTCTTTGAACAAGTCTACCGAAAAGAAGCATTAACTAGAGAAAAGGAAACTTTTAGAATTTGTAGTTTTCAAACCATTGTGATAAATAGAGCATTAATTTTTTTTCCTAAGGAGCAAATGCTCTATTTATCACAATGGTTTAAAAAAGTGGCTTTTACCGAGGCGTAGAAAGGCATATTTATTGAGAAAAGGGTAATACTCCTCTGCAAAATATTGTTGCCTGCAATTTCAGATCTTAACTCTTTGCACGCTAGCGGCGAAACTGTGTTTACCTATGCAAACAGTTTGGATCCAGATGAGACGCCGCATAATGCGGCGTCTCATCAGGATCCAAACTGTTTGTTATCTAGATCATATTTTTACAAAGAAATTAGAGAAAAGTTATCTTAAGAATGGAAGCAGACGATAATTGTTGCAGACGTAAAATTACTTAGCGTGCAAAGAGTTAAAGGAATTTTTACAAAAACCATGATCAGGATGGATCAAGCAGTTTGGATCCTAATGAGATGATGAGCAACCCTGTGTCTCATCTAGATTAAAACTGGTACTTAGGCTATTGGAAATCTACAGCTTAACCATTTACTCCATGAATATTCATGTAAGACATCATGAATATAATTAAATTATTTTTATTTCACGTTAGCAGAGAAACTGATTTCCATGCAAACAGTTTTCCATGCATAATGCGGTGTCTCATCAGGATCCCAACTGTTTGTCACTTTGTCTGCGAAGAAATGAGAGAAAGTTTATTTTAAGAATTGAAGCAGACGACAATTGTTGCAAAGAGTTAATAATGGCACGTGAATACAGGAAACTTTAGCCATAGCAGAACCTGTACAATCATATACATGTACATGTATATAGTATAGCATAAACAAACAAAAACAGAACCTGTACGATCATATACATGTATATAGTATAGCATAAGCAAACAAAAACAGAACCTGTACGATCATATACATGTATATAGTATAGCATAAGCAAACAAAAACAGAACCTGTACGATCATATACATGTATATAGTATAGCATAAGCAAACAAAAACAACCTGTACGATCATATACATGTATATAGTATAGCATAAGCAAACAAAAACAGAACCTGTACGATCATATACATGTATATAGTATAGCATAAGCAAACAAAAACAGAACCTGTACGATCATATACATGTATATAGTATAGCATAAGCAAACAAAAACAGAACCTGTACGATCATATACATGTATATAGTATAGCATAAGCAAACAAAAACAGAACCTGTACGATCATATACATGTATATAGTATAGCATAAGCAAACAAAAACAGAACCTGTACGATCATATACATGTATATAGTATAGCATAAGCAAACAAAAACAGAACCTGTACGATCATATACATGTATATAGTATAGCATAAGCAAACAAAAACAGAACCTGTACGATCATATACATGTATATAGTATAGCATAAGCAAACAAAAACAGAACCTGTACGATCATATACATGTATATAGTATAGCATAAGCAAACAAAAACAGAACCTGTACGATCATATACATGTATATAGTATAGCATAAGCAAACAAAAACAGAACCTGTACGATCATATACATGTATATAGTATAGCATAAGCAAACAAAAACAGAACCTGTACGATCATATACATGTATATAGTATAGCATAAGCAAACAAAAACAGAACCTGTACGATCATATACATGGATATAGTATAGCAACAGAACCTGTACGATCATATACATGGATATAGTATAGCATAAGCAAACAAAAACAGAACCTGTACAATCATATACATGTATATAGTATAGCATAAGCAAACAAAAACAGAACCTGTATGATCATATACATGTATATAGTATAGCATAAGCAAACAAAAACAGAACCTGTACGATCATATACATGTATATAGTATAGCATAAGCAAACAAAAACAGAACCTGTACGATCATATACATGTATATAGTATAGCATAAGCAAACAAAAACAGAACCTGTACGATCATATACATGTATATAGTATAGCATAAGCAAACAAAAACAGAACCTGTACGATCATATACATGTATATAGTATAGCATAAGCAAACAAAAACAGAACCTGTACGATCATATACATGTATATTGTATAGCATAAGCAAACAAAAACAGAACCTGTACGATCATATACATGTATATAGTATAGCATAAGCAAACAAAAACAGAACCTGTACGATCATATACATGTATATAGTATAGCATAAGCAAACAAAAACAGAACCTGTACGATCATATACATGTATATAGTATAGCATAAGCAAACAAAAACAGAACCTGTACGATCATATACATGTATATAGTATAGCATAAGCAAACAAAAACAGAACCTGTACGATCATATACATGTATATAGTATAGCATAAGCAAACAAAAACAGAACCTGTACAATCATATACATGTATATAGTATAGCATAAGCAAACAAAAACAGAACCTGTACAATCATATACATGTATATAGTATAGCATAAGCAAACAAAAACAGAACCTGTACAATCATATACATGTATATAGTATAGCATAAGCAAACAAAAACAGAACCTGTACAATCATATATATGTATATAGTATAGCATAAGCAAACAAAAACAGAACCTGTACAATCATATATATGTATATAGTATAGCATAAGCAAACAAAAACAGAACCTGTACAATCATATACATGTATATAGTATAGCATAAGCAAACAAAAACAGAACCTGTACAATCATATACATGTATATAGTATAGCATAAGCAAACAAAAACAGAACCTGTACAATCATATACATGTATATAGTATAGCATAAGCAAACAAAAACAGAACCTGTACAATCATATACATGTATATAGTATAGCATAAGCAAACAAAGCAGAACCTGTACAATCATATACATGTATATAGTATAGCATAAGCAAACAAAAACAGAACCTGTACAATCATATACATGTATATAGTATAGCATAAGCAAACAAAGCAGAACCTGTACAATCATATACATGTATATAGTATAGCATAAGCAAACAAAAACAGAACCTGTACAATCATATACATGTATATAGTATAGCATAAGCAAACAAAAACAGAACCTGTACAATCATATACATGTATATAGTATAGCATAAGCAAACAAAGCAGAACCTGTACAATCAGATACATGTATATAGTATAGCATAAGCAAACAAAAACAGAACCTGTACAAGTATATAGTATAGCATAAACAAACAAAAACAGAACCTGTACAATCATATGCATGTATATAGTATAGCATAAGCAAACAAAGCAGAACCTGTACAATCATATACATGTATATAGTATAGCATAAGCAAACAAAGCAGAACCTGTACAATCATATACATGTATATAGTATAGCATAAGCAAACAAAGCAGAACCTGTACAATCAGATACATGCATATAGTATAGCATAAGCAAACAAACCAAACAAAACAGAACCTGTACAATCATATACATGTGTATAGTATAGCATAAGCAAACAAAAACAGAACCTGTACGATCATATACATGTATATAGTATAGCATAAGCAAACAAAAACAGAACCTGTACAAGTATATAGTATAGCATAAACAAACAAAAACAGAACCTGTACAATCATATGCATGTATATAGTATAGCATAAGCAAACAAAGCAGAACCTGTACAATCAGATACATGCATATAGTATAGCATAAGCAAACAAACCAAACAAAACAGAACCTGTACAATCATATACATGTGTATAGTATAGCATAAGCAAACAAAACAGAACCTGTACATTCATATACATGTATATAGTATAGCATAAGCAAACAAACAAAACAGAGCCTGTGTATAATATAGCATAAGCAAACAAAACAGAACCTGTACATTCATATACATGTATATAGTATAGCATAAGCAAACAAACCAAACAAAACAGAACCTGTGTATAATATAGCATAAGCAAACAAAACAGAACCTGTACATTCATATACATGTATATAGTATAGCATAAGCAAACAAAGCAGAACCTGATCAGACTGCTCTTACAAGAGCCGTCTGATCCAGATCTTCTCTGTTTGCATAGGTGTAGAAAGGCGTATTTATGGAGTAAAGGGTTACAGAACTTATTTTAATTAGCTTTAAACCTGTTGTATTTTGATTAACCTTTTACTCCTTAGATACACCTGTTAATGCTTTAACGCTTTACTTCATACAAACACCTTTTCACACATTTGCAAACAGGGTAGACCCAGATCAGATGGCTCCTGCTCATCTATTAGATTATTAAAATTTATTTTTTGTACTTTGCTGCAGAATGAAAGCATCTTGTTTGTATATCTGGAACATCCTAAGAAGAAATATGGAATCAAGGTGAGTCATTGGAAGGACTTTTTTACCTTACATCAGTTATAGGCATAAATATATACATTTATTACCAGTCAGAGTAAATTCTTGGAATTTGATTGGTCAGTTTGCCAAAAACTGCCGGGGTGTACAGTACCGTATTCAGCGGCTTCCACGGAGAATACAGAACTATTCAAATTTGACGCGTGACGTCATTCGTTTTGTTTTTATTTTTAGCATCGATTCGAACTTTCATATCGTCCTTACTCCAATAATTCTGGATGGATTACGACCAAATAATCGATAATAAACGTAAAAAACTGTACCTCATACGTTCCTCAAATTAACACTATCAACTTATGAGTACAACGTGTTACCGTTAATGTTTACAAATGAAGTTTCAATTCCTCTTTCGAAATTGCTCTGAGACGACGTCATATTTGCTCTGTGATGATGTCATGTTTTCTTTGTCATGTCGTCATACGATTAAGGATCTAATGTCAGCAAAATAAGAGTTGTTCGTTTCTTAATTAGGTAAATCGGACCTCTGACTGGTAATAAATTCGTTACACGGTTATTTGGCAGGGTGTACGGGCTGGTATGACCGGGTTAGACCACGTATTTCCTTCGGCTAACGCCTCAGGAAATACGGGATCTAACCCGGTCATGACCGTCCGTCTGTTCGTCCATCCAGTTGTTTGTTCATCTGTCCATCCAGCTTTTCCAGATCATAACTTCCAATGTATGATTTTATTTTTTTTTGGGGGGGGGGGGGGGTTATACTGGAGTCACCATGTCCTTCCGTCCAGTTGTTTGTCCATCTGTCCATCAGGCTTTTCCAGATCATAACTTCCAATGTATAAAGTTTTGGGGGGTATACTGGAGTCGCCATGTATCTGTCCAGTTGTTTGTCCGGCCTGCTTGTCCAGATCATAACTTCCAAAGTATAAAAGCTACTGACTTCAAACTTCATATACAGATAGATGACATTGACCGCAAGTGCAATGCACAAGGTTCATATCTCTGTCTTCAGTATTTTTAGGGTTATTGCCCTTTGTTATTTTTCTCAAAATCTGGCTTATCCAGATCATTACTTTCAAATTATAAAAGTTTTGACTCAAAAATCATATACAGATAGAACACATTGACCACAAGTGCAGTGCACAAGGTTCCTAACTCTGTCTTCAGTATTTTTATCCCCCCATGACGACAATCAGGGGACATTATGTTTAGCACCTCTCTGGCCGTCCGTGCGTCATGCTTTGCTCGCAAGTCCAAGGTCAAGGTCAAATGACTTCGGAATTTTACATTCAGCAAGGCAGGCACCACCACGGGGGCATCACTGTGTCTTGGACACAACTTTCTAGTTGGAGTCATTGCCCTTTGTTATTTTTCTCAAAATCTGGCTTGTCTGGATCATTACTTTTCAAAGTGTAAAATCTACTGACGTCAAACTTCATATACAGATAGATCACATTGACCACAAGTGCAGTGCACAAGGTTCGTAACTCTGTCTTCAGTATTTTTGGAGTTATTGCCCTTTGTTATTTTTTCCCAATCTAGCTTGTCCAGATCATAACTTTCAAAGTATAGAATCTATGGACTTCAAACTTCATATACAGATATACCACATTGACCACAAGTGCAGTGAACAAGGTTCCCTACTCTGTCTTCGGTATTTTTGGAGTCATTGCCCTTTGTTATTTTTGTCAAAATCTGGCTTGTTTTAACAAAGGATTTTTTTCCCGGATCTTTTCTCTGTCATACCTCGACAAAACTTTTTTAAACTTTATAGTATTGTTGAACACCATCTGAAGTTCTGCACCTGTGGTAAAGGATTTGATTTGTCATTTTGTGCATGGATGAATGATCTCCCTTTTTATAATTTAACAAATGAAAATTTGGCTGCCGCTAGCTTTATTTCTTTAACCCCAACTTTGTGTCAAATGGGTTAGTGGGGATATTAATCACCTTTTGTGATAGTTCTAGTTTAATTATATTTAATTTTGTATATAGTAATTATGAATAGAAGGTGTTTTAAATGCAAATAAATATCTTAATATATTGTATTTACTCCTTTTCTTAATATTATTCTTTCTTCCAGTTCTTTTTCTTCTTCTTCTTCCACCATGAACTTGTCTAACATGTTTCTCATGTATAATTTAATCTATGTAATTTTATAAGCAAAAAGAGCAGACCCTGATTAGACGGATCCTACAGGAACTGCCTGATCTTAGTAGACTCTGTTTGCATAGCATTGTTCAAAATGGAATCTTTATCAGGTAAATAGCTAAAACCTTTTTTTAGATGGAAACTGTTTGCATACTATAAATTCAACCATAGTGTGAATCAAGATCAAGCGGATCATTGTTGTCAAGAAAACCTGTAGTATATCGCTAGGTAAGCGATTTGAGTTAACTGTAGTTTTGTATATACAGGATTATCTCCCTTTTTTTTAATTGTTAGTTAGATTTCATTGATTTGTTGTTTATAAAAGTAAGTTCACTTTTAAACTTCATTTTGTTTGTTTTATACCTTACAAAAATTAGTACTTTGTATATATTCAAATGAGTGAGGCGGTTGGTCAATCGAAATAATTAATATGAATAAAATGTTTATATGCTAGTTTTCTGAAGTACTTCAAACTAATGGAAGCTGTATACAAATGCTGAGACTGGCGCAAGCTTATTCAACGATCACTGCTGGTTATTTTGTGATCAGGGCACTGAATATTCATAGAACTTTCAGTGACGGCTTTATATACTTATGTATTGAAGCTATATCGTTGGTTTTTGACTGATAGAGTATTGCACTCATTAAGGTTAAAGATTGGCGAATATATTGTCTGCTTGGGCTACGTAATTGTGCAGTTACCTGTTCTTTGAATGGGCTAAGTAACTGTCCTCTGAGTTCTCTCTTTGGGCATGAAAATTGCACGTTTAGACAGTCCAACCAGCTTTTAATAATATTATACTGCTATTTCAGAGCGGTCTCAGATTAGCTGAGGCATTGAGATAGTGTTGCTCAGACTGATATAGCCTGGGGTTATATTCGGTTTGAAGCAGGTTTGCTGAAGACCGTGCTCAGGGTTCGGAGCGTTGTTGAACCGTCTGCCTGAGGCCGTCTTTTTGAAGCTATACTTTTGAAGCCGTCTTATTGAGGCTGTATTTTTGAGGCTGTCTTTTTGAAGCCGTATTTTTGAGGCTGTCTTTTTGAAGCCGTCTTTTTGAGGCTGTCTTTTTGAAGTCGTCTTTTTGAGGCAGTGTTTTCGAGCCGGGCTCGGAACATACTGCAGGCAGGCTTCAAAGCGTTAGGTTTTTAAGCTTCTTGAAGCAGGTTTCATGCACTGCTCAAGATAGGTTTCAGAGCGTAGGGTTACATACATGCTTTGGGACATAGGGTCTGATACGTAGGTTTGAAGTCACAGTAGTGTTGAGATAGCTTCAAACCACAGGTTTCAACAAGGTTTGATGCTTAGGGTCTCAACTCGTATAGTCTAGGGTTATATAGCTCACATTTATACAGTTTCATGACATAGCTTGAGGATTGTGTTCCAAGCACCATTTTGAAGTTGAGGCATCGACCAGCCGTCTCGCTGGCTTGGGGCTGTAGTAGTTGTTCACAGTTATAGTTTATTGTTTAATTGTTGGCCCCAAAGCTGAGGTATTGTTGATCACCATAACATAGGGTTTTGTGTATAATTTCATGTTTTCATAGTGTTCGTCTCAGGCAAAGTAGCCTCAGAACACCATACATTCATCACCGGCTAGCATAGCCCAACCACATCATTTTTATAGTTTCAAGCCTTGTGCTGTGTTTGGCTCAAGACATTGTCACCTCACGGAACGCCCGAAATATTTAAAAAGGTCTGAAGCTGGGTCTTGTCATTGGGGCATCACCCAGCATCCTGACAATTTGGGGGCTCGTCCGGGATAGTTCTCAGAAGGTTTTTATAGCTGAAGCTACATAAGGTTGAAACATTAGTTTTGTGATCATGGACATAGATAAATGGATATCGGCTGGTGTGCGTTTAGGGTTGACTGGGCAAGACCTCAGGGAATATGCTGAGAAGAAAGAGAAAGAATATTTAGATAGGGAAGAGCGTATGTCGCGACGAGAAGATGAGCGACAGAAACGTGAAGATGAGCGGCAGAAGCGTGAGCATGATCAGTTTGAGAGAAAAGCCCATATGAAACGTGAAGAACAGGAGCGTGAGATCGCGCTGGTCAAGTTAAGGGCTGAGACAGGCATGAGGGGGCCTACCCCAGAAACAAGCAGTAAGGCTCCCAGACCAAAATTGCCGAAGTTTGATGAGCAGAAAGATGATATGGACTCATATATAGAACGGTTCGAGCGCTTTGCTCAGAGTCAGGACTGGGAAGAGAAGACATGGGCAGTTAGTTTGAGCTCGCTTTTGACAGGCAAGGGTCTTGAGGTATATACCAGCATGCCTCCAGAACATGCTCATGATTACAAGGCTCTGAAAAAGGCTGTGCTCAGACGATACCAGCTGACAGAAGAAGGTTTCAGGCAGAAGTTCAGAGAAAGTCGACCCGAGCATGGGGAGACTGTTTTTCAGTTTATGGCTAGGTTGATGAGGTATTTTAGTAGATGGACAGAGATGGCTGAGGTTGAGAAATCGTATGAAGGCTTGATGGACTTAGTGGTTCGAGAGCAGTTTATACAAACCTGTTCGTCCGAACTTGCTTTGTTCTTGAAAGAGAGAGTCCCGAAGTCGGTTGATGATGTGACGAAGTTAGCTGAGCAATACATAGAGGCTCATGGTGGCTCCATATGCTCGAACAAGCATGCCAAGCTCAACTCATCATCAAACAGGCAACATCAGAGGCCAAATACTAACCTCAGAGCTAGCCCAGCACCACGGTCTGAACCTCAGAAAAAGGTTTGTTTCATATGCAGAAAAGAGGGACATTTCGCCAGAGACTGTCGCCAGAATGGCCCGAAGAAAATAAGTGCTGGAGCAATGTGTTATGAAGACTCTGGACAGCAGCAGCAAGGTGCTCAGACATACAACAAAGATTTCAAGCATAGGCGTTATCAGAGTCAACATCAGTCTCCAGACAAGCAGAAAATATCTGCTTTGTGTATGTCGGTCTCCTGCAACCAGAGCCACATACAAGAATGTATCAGAGATGAAGAGCTATGCTTAGCTAATGGAGAGTCTGTGCCGATCATAGCAGGTGGCTGTACCGTTGAATCGCTTGAAGGCGAGAGAAATTTGAATTTGCAACCAGGGTTAGTTGATGGTCGAGCAGTCAAAGTTTTGAGAGATACTGGCTGTGAGTTGGCGGCCATACGAAAGAACCTGGTGCGAGACGACCAGATGCTGGACAAGAGATATATTATGATAACTATCGATGGCGGGGCCAAGATAGTACCAGCAGCATTGGTTCAGGTTGATACACCATATTACACTGGCAATGTTGAAGCCATGGTGTTGAGCTCACTCATATGTGATCTGGTGTTGGGGAATATACCTGGAGTTTCAAACACCCCAAACCAGGAATGGTTCGAAACCATGGGTCATGAAGCACAGAACCCCGAAGCTAGAGTTTCGGCAGCTGTCATGACACGAGCTCAGACCAAGAAGGAAGAGAGACCTCTCAGGGCATTAAGTGTTCCAAACTCTCCTGGGGATGAGGTTACTATTGATGAGCTCAGGAAGGCTCAGACTGAAGACACATCTTTGCAAAAGTTGTGGTCTTATGCCCGAGACAAGAGTACGCTGACCACAAGGGGTGGAAACAGTTATAGATATGAGGTACAGAAGGATGTTCTGTATAGGTTGTTCACAGAGAGCAAGGGCTCTGGTTCAACTGAAGTCAAACAAGTAGTTGTACCAGCAAAGCATAGAAGACGTGTGATGAGCCTGGCACACGAATCAATTGTTGGTGGACACCTCTCAACCAAGAAGACGGTTGATAGGATTACAACAAGCTTTCACTGGCCTGGGGTAACCAGTGATGTGACAAGGTTTTGTCGCTCATGCGATATTTGTCAGAAGACAGTACCAAAGGGAAGAGTCTCAAAGGTACCTATGGGAGAGATGCCAATTATGGATACACCATTTCATCGGGTTGCCGTTGATCTTATTGGTCCCATAACGCCTGTATCTGAGAAAGGGAATAGATACATACTCACTGTAGTTGATTATGCTACAAAGTACCCCGAGGCTGTGGCTTTGCCCAAGATCGAGACAGAGCGGGTGGCCGAAGCACTGCTCGATGTATTTTCAAGAGTTGGTTTCCCATCTGAGATACTCAGTGACAAAGGAAGTCAGTTCACCTCAGAGTTGATGAGGGAGGTTTGTCGGCTGATATCTCTGAAACAACTATTTACTACACCATACAACCCAAAGTGTAATGGGTGGTGTGAGCGGATGAATGGCATTTTGAAGAGCATGCTCAAGAAAATGTGCCAGGAGCGACCCAAGGATTGGGACAGATATTTATCTGCTGTGCTGTTCGCTTACAGAGAGGTCCCACAAGCATCAACGGGTTTCTCACCGTTTGAGCTCATGTATGGTCGCACTGTTCGAGGTCCCATGCAAGTGCTGAAGGAACTCTGGACTGAGAGAGAAACGCCAGAAGTCATGACCACATACCAATATGTGCTTGACCTGAGACACAGACTCGAGGACACTTGCAAGATAGCTCGTGAAAGTTTGAACGATGCCCAGTGTATGTACAAGCACCACTATGACAAGTCAGCTAGAAACAGAAAGCTTGTGAAAGGAGATAAGGTTCTGCTGTTGTTGCCTACCTCGCACAACAAACTGACTCTGCAGTGGAAGGGGCCGTTCGAAGTCATTGAGGCAGTTAACAGGATGGACTACAAGGTCCAGGTTGGTGACAGGGTTGGCACATACCACATCAACCTTCTGAAGAAGTATGAAGAGAGGGAGCTCGAGGATGTTGTTTCATGCATGGCGATCATAGAGGCTGAACACAGTGAAGATGATGGGGCGGTTGATGATGAAAGCTTGATTGAACTGGCAGGCTTGACTAGCTGCGAGACTTACAAAGATGTCATGGTGTCAGAAAGCTTGACACGTGAGCAACGGCACGATGTGCTCAGGTTGCTTGAAGAGTTCCAGAACATTTTCACCGAGAAGCCTGGAACAACTGAGCTGGAGGAGCATAAGATAGAGCTCACCAGCAATACACCGGTTAGGGTTCGACCATACCCCATACCATATGCAAAGAGAAAAGAAGTTTCTGATGAGGTTCAGAACATGCTTGATGCTGGAGTGATAGAGCCAGCACAATCAGATTACAACTCACCAATTGTGTTGGTGAAAAAGAAAGACGGCACAAATAGGTTCTGTATTGATTTCAGAAGGCTCAACATGGTGACAAGGTTTGACACAGAACCTATGGGTAACCCTGAGGACATTATGTCAAGCTTGAAGGAAGATAAATTCTTCACGAAGATCGACTTGAGCAAGGGTTATTGGCAGATACCTGTTGAAGATAAGTCAAAGCATCTGACGGCTTTCACGACCCCAGATGGAAGTTACCAGTTTAAGAAGATGCCTTTTGGCATGGTAAACTCGGGAAGCACGTTCAACAGGATGATGCGCAAACTGCTGCATGATTGCAGTGATGCCGACAACTATGTCGATGATATCATGGGCCATACCCAGTCCTGGGGGCCACATCTCAGAATGTTGAGAGAAGTTTTTACAAGGGTGCGAGACGCCGGCTTGACCATAAGACCATCCAAATGCATGATTGGATATGAAAACATTTCATTCACAGGACATGTAGTTGGCAAAGGTATGCTGCAGATGGAGCAAGAAAAGCTTCATAAGATCAAGAATGCAGATAGACCCAAGACCAAAAAGCATGTACGAGCATTCTTAGGTTTGGCGGGATACTACAGGAAGTTTATCCCAGCATTCGCCGACGTTGCGTCTCCCCTCACAGACCTGACGAAGAAAGGAAAGCCGAACACAGTTGTTTGGATGGATGAACATGAGCAGGCGTTCAATACGCTCAAGGACATGTTAACTCGCTCACCCATCCTCAGGCTACCAGACTTCAAGAGGCCCTTTGTTTTACAAACAGATGCCTCAGACAGTGGAGTTGGAGCAGCCTTGATGCAAGAGTTTGAAGATGGCTTGTTCCCCATAGCATATGCTAGCAAAAAGCTGCTACAGAGGGAGAAGAACTACTCCGTCATAGAGCGTGAGTGCCTAGCCATCATTTTCGGCATTAGGAAATTTCAGAAGTACCTGTATGGTGCGGAGTTCATACTCCAGACAGATCATGCACCATTGTCATACATTCAGAAATGCAAGATAGAGAGTGGTAGGATCATGAGATGGGCTCTGTTCCTACAAAATTATCAGTTCAAGGTTCAAGTAATAAAGGGCTCAGACAATGTATGTGCTGACTACCTGAGCCGTCAATAGAGTAACAGATTTTCTTGTATTAGTTGAAAACAGTAGAGCGTTTTCTTGAGAAGGGGGCTGTTGTCAAGAAAACCTGTAGTATATCGCTAGGTAAGCGATTTGAGTTAACTGTAGTTTTGTATATACAGGATTATCTCCCTTTTTTTTAATTGTTAGTTAGATTTCATTGATTTGTTGTTTATAAAAGTAAGTTCACTTTTAAACTTCATTTTGTTTGTTTTATACCTTACAAAAATTAGTACTTTGTATATATTCAAATGAGTGAGGCGGTTGGTCAATCGAAATAATTAATATGAATAAAATGTTTATATGCTAGTTTTCTGAAGTACTTCAAACTAATGGAAGCTGTATACAAATGCTGAGACTGGCGCAAGCTTATTCAACGATCACTGCTGGTTATTTTGTGATCAGGGCACTGAATATTCATAGAACTTTCAGTGACGGCTTTATATACTTATGTATTGAAGCTATATCGTTGGTTTTTGACTGATAGAGTATTGCACTCATTAAGGTTAAAGATTGGCGAATATATTGTCTGCTTGGGCTACGTAATTGTGCAGTTACCTGTTCTTTGAATGGGCTAAGTAACTGTCCTCTGAGTTCTCTCTTTGGGCATGAAAATTGCACGTTTAGACAGTCCAACCAGCTTTTAATAATATTATACTGCTATTTCAGAGCGGTCTCAGATTAGCTGAGGCATTGAGATAGTGTTGCTCAGACTGATATAGCCTGGGGTTATATTCGGTTTGAAGCAGGTTTGCTGAAGACCGTGCTCAGGGTTCGGAGCGTTGTTGAACCGTCTGCCTGAGGCCGTCTTTTTGAAGCTATACTTTTGAAGCCGTCTTATTGAGGCTGTATTTTTGAGGCTGTCTTTTTGAAGCCGTATTTTTGAGGCTGTCTTTTTGAAGCCGTCTTTTTGAGGCTGTCTTTTTGAAGTCGTCTTTTTGAGGCAGTGTTTTCGAGCCGGGCTCGGAACATACTGCAGGCAGGCTTCAAAGCGTTAGGTTTTTAAGCTTCTTGAAGCAGGTTTCATGCACTGCTCAAGATAGGTTTCAGAGCGTAGGGTTACATACATGCTTTGGGACATAGGGTCTGATACGTAGGTTTGAAGTCACAGTAGTGTTGAGATAGCTTCAAACCACAGGTTTCAACAAGGTTTGATGCTTAGGGTCTCAACTCGTATAGTCTAGGGTTATATAGCTCACATTTATACAGTTTCATGACATAGCTTGAGGATTGTGTTCCAAGCACCATTTTGAAGTTGAGGCATCGACCAGCCGTCTCGCTGGCTTGGGGCTGTAGTAGTTGTTCACAGTTATAGTTTATTGTTTAATTGTTGGCCCCAAAGCTGAGGTATTGTTGATCACCATAACATAGGGTTTTGTGTATAATTTCATGTTTTCATAGTGTTCGTCTCAGGCAAAGTAGCCTCAGAACACCATACATTCATCACCGGCTAGCATAGCCCAACCACATCATTTTTATAGTTTCAAGCCTTGTGCTGTGTTTGGCTCAAGACATTGTCACCTCACGGAACGCCCGAAATATTTAAAAAGGTCTGAAGCTGGGTCTTGTCATTGGGGCATCACCCAGCATCCTGACAATGGTCCTCCTATTTCCCCTTTAGGTGATTTATTTGTCTGAGGATGAGGAAGACCCCAGTGATGAGGCATGGGATGAGATTCAAACACTTGCATTTGAAGTGCCTGTTGGTGAGTTTAAAGTTTTTATTAACCCATGTCCTCATTGAAACAAACCATTGCGATAAATAGAGCATTTGCTGCAAAGGAGCAAATCGAGGGCTTGGTGCAAAACTATTCTAACTCCTTCACTAAAGTGAAGGAGTTAGAATAGTTTTCCACCAAGCCCTCGAAATGCTCTAATTATCATTTGCTCCATTTATCACAGTGGTTTCAAAACTACACAATTTCAAACTGTTCTTTTTCTATAGTAAATGCTCCTGTTCAGTAGATTTATTCAAAGTTATTGTGCCTAAAAATAGTCTATGAGGTAAGTGCCTAAAAATAGTCTATGAGGTAAAGGGTTAACTCTCTGCAAGGGTTCTTTTTGTTTTTCAAGTCGGCATTTCATCTGGATCCAGATTGTTTGCATAAATTATTTGTCGCGAGCAAGCCAAGAGCTAATTAACATGCAGGCAGAGTAAACACAGACTAGTAGCTATATTGAATGGCATTTTTAGCACGACTATTTGAAGAATAGTGGAGCTATCCTAATCGCCCCGGCGTCCGCGTCCGCGTCCGCGTCACACTTTGGTTAAGGTTTTTGTTGAAGTCCACTTTTTGTCTCTAACCTTTGGAATAAAGCTTTGAAACTTGGAACACTTGGTCACCACCACAAACTTCATCTGCAGGTAAGAGTACATAACTCTGTCAAGCATTTTGACAGAATTATGGCCCATTTTAACTTAGAATTTTTTGTTAAGGTTTTGTTAAAGTCCACTTTTTGCCTCTTACATTTGGAATAAAGCTTTGAAACTTGGAACACTTATTCACCACTACAATCTTCATCTGTAGGCAAGAGTACATAACCCTGTCAAGCATTTTGACAGAATTATGGCCCTTTTTAACTTAGAACATTTGGTTAAGGTTTTTGTTAAAGTCCACTTATTTACATAACCCTTGGAGATAAAGCTTTAAATCTTGGAACACTTGTTCACCATCACAAACTTTATCTGTAGGCAAGAGTACATAACTTTGTCAAGCATTTTGACAGAATTATGGCCCTTTTTAACTTAGAATTTTTGGTTAAGGTTTTTGTTAAAGTCAACTTTTTGCCTCTTACCTTTGGAATAAAGCTTTGAAACTTGGAAAACTAGCTCAACACCACAATTTTCATCTGTAGACCAGAGCACATAACTCTGTCAAGCATTTTGACAGAATTATTGCCCTTTTTGACTTAGAACTTTCGGTTAAGGTTTTTGTTAAAGTCCACTTATTTAAATAACACTTTGAGATAAAACTTTAAAACTTGGAACACTTGTGCACCATCAAAACCTCATCTGTAGGCAAGAGTACATAACTCTGTCAAGCATTTTGACAGCATTACAGCCCTTTTTAACTTAGAACTTTTGGTTAAGGTTTTTGTTAAAGTCCACCTATTTACATAACCCTTTGAGATAAAGCTTTAAACCTCAAGCTTCATTTGTAGGCAAGAGTACATTACTCTGTCAAGCATTTTAACAGAAATTATTGCTCTTATTAAGTTTTTCTCTTTCATTAAAGAGTTCAAAGAGATCCTACATCCAGAATACTATTAAAGATATTTTACTGAGACTGATTGCTTGCTTCTAGTATCATTATGTCTCCCTCATTTATGGGGAGACATATTGTTTTTGCCAGAGTTGTCTGTCCGTCCGTCCATCTGTCTGTCTGTCCGTCACAAACTTGTGTCGCGCGTATCTCTGAAACCAGTTTGGCTAGAGTCACCAAACTTCACAGGAATGTTCACCAGCATGAGTTGTTGTGCACCTGGGGTTTTTCAATTGTCTTCCCCTGATAACTTTGGAGTTATTGCCCCTGATGACTTAAAATTAGAAAAACTTTGTGTCGCCCTTATCTCTCAAACTGCTAGTAATAAAGTCACCAAACTTCACAGGAATGTTCACCAGCATGAGTTGTTGTGCACCTATGGTTATTGAATCGTGTTCCATGATAATTCTTGAGTTATTGCCCCTGATATGAATACTTAAATTATTCAAACTTTTTGTCGCGTGTATCTCTGAAACTAGTAGGGCTAGAGTCACCAAACTTAGGATTGTTCACTAGCATGAGTTGTTTTGCTCTTGGGTTTTTTGTTAACTTTGGAGTTACTGCCCCTGATGACTTAAAATTAGACAAACTTTACTTAGTGTCATACATATCCTTAAAACCACTAGGGTTAGAGTCACCAAATTTTACAGGAATGTTTACCAGCATGAGTTGTTGTGCACCTGGGATTTTTGAATTGTCTCCCCTTGATAGCTTTGGAGTTATTGCCCCGGATATGATTACTTAAAACTAGAGAAACTTTGTGTCATGCATATCTTTAAAACCACTAGGGCTAGAGTCACCAAACTTCACAGGAATGTTGACCAGCATCAGTTGTTGTGCACCTGGTATTTTTTAATTGTCTACCCGATAATTCTTGAGTTACTGTCCCTGATATGATAACTTAAAATTAGAGAAACTTAGTGCTGCACATATCTCTGAAACCAGCAGGGCTAGAGTCACCAAACTTCACAGGAATGTTCACCAGCATGAGTTGTTGTGCATCTAGGTTTTTTAATTGTCTCCCCCTGATAACTTTGGAGTTACTGTCCCTTATGACTTAAAATAAGAGAAACTTTACTTTGTGTCACATGTATCTCTGAAACCACTAGTACTAGAGTCACCAAACTGCACAAGAATGTTGACTAGCATGTGTTTTTGTGTACCTGGGGCTTTTGAATTGTCTACCCCTGACAATGTTGGAGTTATTGTCCCTGATGACTTAAAAATGAGACCCTGATAAGTTTGGAGTTCCAGACATTACACTTGTGTATTGGAAAGAGGATGGGAGGGGGGAGACATCTGTTTTTGTGACAAAAACAAAACTCTAGTTGGACACTATTTTAGTCCGCAATCAAGCATTTTTACACTAACATTTCTGAGAATAGTTGAGTGCGCTGTCCTGTGACTGCTCTTGTTGATCAACCGCTGCCTTTACAGAACTTCTCTATTGAACTATTTGAAAACAGTGTAGACCCAGATCAGACGGCTCTTAGAGAAGCCCTTTGATCAGGGTTTGTCAATAAATATCCGTTCACAAATTTGAGCCTTTCATATTGAATTGGCTCTTTTGATAACCCTTTCCCTGTTTAATATTCGTGTGCAGTGGTCTAGTGGTAACACTCTTGACTATCAGTCAGGAGGTCAGGGTTTCAAATCCCGGTCCCTCCTGGAAATTTCAAAGACGCTTTTCAGTGTCTCCCACCTGCACCTCCCCTCCACCCAAGGGTTAAATGGGTACCTGTGACGGTCACTCGCCGGTACTGCGGCTGCATGATTGCGCCATATGTTAGCAGTGCTCAATATTGTAGGCGAATGACTCAATGACCAGGGGAGTAAATGTACAGTCGGCTGAGCGGTCATTCGGACTGAAAGTAGACTATAACTAGGTACTTTACTCTTTTGTTTACATTGTGAATATTTATGAACTGATTTTTATAATGGCATATTTACACAGGATGTTTTCACTCGGTCAGATACTATATAATCAGATTTATATTATACCATAAGCAAACAGAGAAGACCCAGATCAGACGGCTCCTATAGGAGTCATCTGAGCTGAGTCTACTTGGTTTGCAAATGTGTGAAAAGACATTTATATGAAGGAAAGGGTTAACTAATAATGGAGTGTTTCTCTCTTGACAATTCAGCAGTTATTGGGTTAACCCTTCGCTTGCTATTCGCGTCAATATACCTACCTGTAAATAGTGAAGACCCAGATGAGACAGCTCCTGCAGTGCAACCAGTGTACTCCACAGCAGTGATTGCACAGCGAAATACTTGTACACAGTGAAGATATATGTAATTATACAACAGGGCATGGGTAAAGAAGGAGAAATGTGTTTTAAAATTCAGCAGTCATTGGGTTAAAATTTGTTCCAAGCTGATTCTTCAGTTTCTTCATGGCCAAACCCTCCTATATCCATATGAAATTATAAACTTTCAGCTAATAAATATTCTTAATGTCATTATTTATTACATGAATATTCATTAAGGAAAGGAGAAACAATAACATTCTTCTAAGTACAAAAGGACATATTTTTCTAGAGAATTTTGAATGAAAGACAGTGCTGACCTTGATCAGAGGGCTCCTACACTGTTTACAAATGCCAGTGCACTTGTTAACAGCATCCAAAGGGTTAATTAATGTGTGTGTTGGGCCAAACCATTGTCTTTTCTCTTAATCCTGTACTCCATACACTAGAATAGACCCAGATCAGATGGCTCCTATAGGAGCTGTCTTATAAGGGCCTGCTCTGTTTGCTTATTAAATAATATAGGTGTGATTTACAGATATAATTCTACAGTTTCTGCTAGAGCTAACAAATTCCTGTGTCAATGTGCTATTATTCAAACTAATCTAATTAATATTCATGATGCCTTTTTTTCCTTACATGAATATTCATGGAGGAAATGGTTAAGTGTTCTTACTAGGACTTTGACAACCTTTATTTTTCTTACAGAGACGGATGATGTGGAAGTGAATGTGGCATCCTCAGGTAAATGTACAATAGTTTCCCATCCAACTTCCTCATATACAGTGAAACCTATATAAAATGAACACTTGAAAAAGGGTTCTCATTATAGGTGTATGAGGCAGATGGTAGCTTGATGCAGGATGAAAGTTATGCTCCAGGAGGGAGCTTATGCATTACTGTCATTCTGCAATAAGCACTTGCCTGCCTTCAAAGAGTTACGGTTATTTTATGTGAAATGGTCACTACAGAGAGATTCTTCCATACATTTGTAGTAAGAGTACTTTCAAGCAACAACTTAGAGCATAAAGGTTTCATTGGTAGAAAATGCCATTATACCCCCCCACAAACTTGTTTGAGGGGGTATACTGGAATCTGGCGGTTGGTCGGTCTGTCTGTCTGCATTTCATAATAGGTGGCTGGGGTCGCGAACTCCTCCTTCAGTTTTAAAGTTATTGAATTTATATTTGGTATACGTAATAAATACGAATAATAGATGTTCAAGATGCGATCAAGGCTGCTGTGCGGGGGTATTCCATCACCTTTAATAATAGTTCTAGTTTATTTCAGTTCTTACATTTATCTGGAATTTCATATCAAATATACAGCCAGGGCAGTTTGGATTCTGATAAGTTGCCAAATTACTATAGTTCGATTTTGACCCTTGAGCTGTGACCTTTAGGACGAGTCCACCCGTAGGGGTAAAACTGGTTACAAACCAGGTATTTGTTACCTGTGGTTATACAGACCTGTAATAAGCATACATGTATATATACTAATACTGCATGATTCCTACAAGCTTCTTGTGACAATCCTTGTCCACTTACCCATAAAGTAGAATGGTTGCAACTTCTATAAATAGAAAAGTGCAGTTACGGCTCGGCACTCGAAATCGAACTATTGTCTTCTTATCTTGTTCCAAACTGCTTGCATACATGTATGAAATAATAGATTTGCCCGTAATATGTTGAATTCAAGATGATAGCCATCATATGTCTTTAACACTTTTCTCCACAAATACACCTTTTAATGCTTTTACAAACAGAGTAGACCTAGATCATATGGCTCCTGTATCATTATTATCCCCCGCTGAAGGCGGAGAGATATTTGGCACTGTGTGTCTGTGCGTCTGTCCATCCCAGAGTAATATATCAGAAATAGTTTGGAGTTTTTCATTGAAAATTTGTGTTAATGTTAAATACCCTAACAGAATATGGGACTACAAGTGTCACTCACATTGACCTTTGAACACCTGAGTTATGGCCCTTTGTTAGCTCACCTGGCACGAAGTGCCAAAGTGAGCTATTGTTATCGCCCTGTATCCATTGTCGTCTGTCGTCCGTCTTCTGTTGTCCGTCGTACATCGTCAACTTTTTTCTTAAAATGACATCTCCTCCTTAACTACTTGCTGGGATCCTTGGGTCAACCTCTTCCAAAGTTGTTCAAAGAATTTGATTTCATGCAGAACTCTGGTTGCTATGGCAACCATTGTCCAAAAAGAACTAAAAAATTAAAAAATCTTCTTGTCAAAAACTGTACGGCTAGCAAATTTGATATGTAGAATCATGTAGTGGACCTCTACTTCTATTATTCAAATTTTGTCCCTGGGCTCAAAATTGGCCCAACCCTGGGGTCACAAAATTTACATTGGATTATATAGTAAAAACTTTAAAAATCTTCATGTCCGAAACCGAAAGTCAGAGCTGTGATATTTGGTATGTAGCATCATCTGGTGAATCTTTACTAAGATTTTTCAAATTATGCCCCTGGGGTCAAAGACAGCCTTGCCCTGGAGGTCACAAGTTTTACATAGGGTTATATAGTAAAAACTTTAAAAACCTTCTTGTCCAAAACCGAAAAGCTTAGAGTTGTAATATGTGGACCTTTACCAAGATTGTTCAAATGTCCCAACCCTGGGGGTCACAAGTTTACATAGAATTATATAGTAAAAACTTTAAAAGTATTTTTGTCCGAAACTGAAAGACTTAAAGCTGTAATGTTTGGTATGTAGCATCATCTAGTAAACCTTTACCAAGATTGTTCAAATTAAGCCTGTAGGGTCAAAATTGTCTCTGCCCCAGGGGTCTCAAATTTTACTGAAAACTTAAAAACTCTTATTGTAAAATTCCATAAGGCATAGAGCTACCAAATTTTGTATTTACATGTAGCATCATCTGATGGGCCTCTACAAAGATTGTTCAAATTTTGCCCCTGTGGTCAAACTGGCTTTGCCCCGGGGGTCACAAGTTTTACATAGGATTATATAGTAAAAACTTAAAAAGCCTCTTGTCTGAAACCGGAAGGCTTAGATCTGTGACATTTGTTTTGTAGTATTATCTAGTAGACCTCCTCAAAGATTATTCAAATTTTGCCCCAGGGTAAAAGTGACCTTGCCCTTTGGGTTGTCGGTTTACATAGAGTTATAGTGAAATCTTCATACATCTTCTCTGAAACTTATACGACCAGAGCTTTGATATAGAAAATATAGCAAACCAGGTGAGCGATAAAGGGCCATTATGGTCCTCTTGTTTGACAAAAAATGTAACTGTTTCGTCTGTCCGGAGCCATTTCGCAAAAGTTATGGCCCTTTGTTTGCGTAAAATGTATCATTTTTGTCTGTGCAGAGCCATATTTCAAAAGTTGTATGATTTTTTTCTGAAATTTTATGAAAATGTTTAGAAGCATAAAGAAATGTGGCTCTGCAAGCATCATTGATATTGACCTTGGAACACTAGAGTTATGGCCCTTTGTTTGCAAAAAAATTAACATTTTTATCTGTTAGGAACCATATCTCAGAAACTATTTGGAGTTATACCATGAAACTTTGTTTAAGTGTTTAGTACCATTAGGAAATGCGGCTCTGCAAGAATTACTTACATTTACTAAGGAACACCAGAGTTATAGCACTTTGTTTGTGAAAATCCTTTTTGTCCCTTTGGTCAATAATTCATTTAAATACTGAGGTCAGTGCTTGTTTGGCGATATCAATTCAGTGAATTTGTTGTTTCTTACGTAAATGTTGATCTAGTAAAGGGTTAAGCATTGCTCCTTTATTTCTCCACCCCACTCCATATTGTGACCGCTCTTTTGAATTGTCTCTTTTAGACAATGCTAAAGAATGGTCACATCATAAGGTTTGGTGGAGCAATGAAGATTTTATTATTTGAATACGCAACTTTATCTATAACCTGAAGCACTGATCCTGATTTTCTTTTACAGATCCAGACAAGCTTTCCAAACTGCTGCCTTTGTACATTGTTGGGCCGTTTGTCTTGCTTGTTATTGTTGTTGCCTTGGTTGTTCGTTTCTTGCATAATCAGCACATCTTCAAGCACTTGGACAGGAGACTGGCTCGGGAAGAAGGCAGTGATGCAGAGGATGAAGAAGGGGATCGCTACTTTATCATGAGGTCTGCAACAAACCAGTTGTGACTGTACCCAACTCAGTTGTTATGCCCCCACATAGTGGTGGCATATAGGATTGCCCTTGTCCGTACGTACGTCCGTACGCACGTCTAGAAGAATTTGTCCGGACTTCTTGGAAAGTATTTGTCCCATCCACACCAAACTTTACACACATTTTTGTGGCCATTATATCTTGGTTAAGTTTGATAGCCATGTAAATTGCTTCAGTCGTTTAGGAGTTGCAGCCCTTTATTTGCAAAAATGACTTCAAAAATGGCCCTTACTTTCTGTGACAAAAAGTCAGAAGTGGGGGCATCAGTGTCCTATGGACGCATTTCCAGTTGTGTTTACTCCAGTCGGTCAGCAAAATAGAATAGGCACTGTTGGGTTGCAAACAGTGCTGAACTTCTATTTACACTGTTTCCAAGCGTATATCATATTCTTATTTTGGGCTGAAAGGTTTAACCATTTCCATATATATGACCTTTAGTACCTTTGCAAACAGAGTTGATCCAGATCAGACAGGTCCTTTTGGAGCTGTCTGATCAGGTTCTGCTCTGTTTGCTTATTGAATGACAGATATCTGATTCTGAAGTTTCTGTGACAGCCAAATAATTCCTTGTTATTGTGCAATTACAATAAGTGAGTCTGTAAACTTTCATGCAGTGATACAATTCTTTAACCCTTTCCTCCATAGGCTATTTTTAGACCCAACCTCTTTGAATGAATCTACCCAAAAGAAGCATTTACTAGAGAAAGTAAAATTTTAGAATTTTGTAGTTTGAAGCCATTGTGATAAATAGAGCATTTGCTCCTATAGGAGCAAATGCTCTATTTATCACAATGGTTTCAAGAAGTGGTTATTACAGAGGTGTAGAAAGGCATATTTATGGAGAAAAGGGTGAATAAGTATTCATGGAGGAAAGGGTTAAATATTCAGTTAGGCAAGGTCATCTAAGTACAAGTAAAGGACATTTTAGTTAAATTGTCTTTAATTCTGCTTTATTGCAGGCCTGCTATGCCTGATGAAGCTCCTACTGTGGTAACTGACCGCTGGGAGTTACCCCACTGCTGTATAAAAATTGGCAGGATACTGGGCAGTGGGGCATTTGGTCAGGTGGTCAAGGGGCGTGTCAGTCGGAGCATTCTGAGCAACAGGGGATTGCTTCAGCATGGGCAGCAGAGTGGTCAGGGGACACATGTAACCGTCGCCATCAAAATGCTACAAGGTACTACTGGACTAGTGTGACTAACATGTTTAGTTTGAATTTTAGACCCAGGCTTAACCCTTTATCTGATGAATATTCATGTAAGTAATAATTACATCATGAATATTTATTAGCTGAATTTTTCAAATGGTAAACATGTGTATGAACATATGATTTTTGGCCATGGTAGAAACTGTAAAATCAGATCCATATACATGTAATTCTATAAACAAAAGGAGAAGACCCTGGTCTGTAGCTACATTGTTTGCAAAGGCATGAAAAGGAAACATTATATCATAAGCAAATAGAGCAGACTCCTGTTTGCAAAGGCGTTGAAAGACGTATTTATGGAGCAAAGGATCATAGTCATACTTTAGATATAACAAGAAGGCAACTGTTAGCATCTGGCTCGTATTTCAAATAAATCACATTCTTTGTTATTAAGAAGTATTACATTAATTGGAGGTTTAATTCGTCCAAGAATAAATAAAACATAGATTTATGATTCATTTTGTTTGTTTCAAGAATGTTCTGAAGAGCGATACACACAAGATTTCCTCAAAGAGATAAAGATGATGAAAGACATTGGTTACCATAGAAACATAGTGAGCATGCTTGGATGCTGCACATTACGTGAACCGTTCTGTCTTGTTGTGGAGCATATTCCTCATGGGGACCTGCTTGCCTACTTGCGTAAAATACGGCACAAGGTTGAACAGGTATGAATTAAATTCTGTCCATGAATAGTGTCAAATTGATGGCCTAGATCATTTACAGTAAAGCCCCTCTAAGATGGAATTCTAGTAGAGAAGAATTTAGATACTTTAAGGCAGGTGGCTGCTTAATGCAGGGTGAAAGTCATGCAGATAGCATCTGGAGGAGCTTTCTGCATGACTTTCATCCTGCATTAAGCTTCCACCAGTCTCCAAGACTGATATTTATACTAAAATTAATGTCTAAATTATAACGATTTTACTGTTTTCACTCGCCATGTTAAATTTCTTGATTTGACTTCTGTTTACATCAAATTATGTCTATTTACTGGTCTTTCGTGTTCAAGTGGTTTATCAGCTAAAAATTTGTGGTATATGAGCACTGGATATTTTGACAGAAACTGTAGAATCAGATCTATTTACAAAATGTAATTAGGGCCCTGCATTAAAAATGCAGGAGCCCTAGAGAAATCACATTTTTTGTCTGTCTGTCCGTCAACACTTTTGATGTGAAGCGATAACTCAAACAGTACTTCACATATTCGTTTCATATTAATGTCATATGCTTAGTATCATTAAAGGCATATGCTTAGTATCATCAGAGGAAGACACCTATAGTTTTTTTGGTTTGAATCAGATTACTATGTCTAGAGTTATCTACCCTTGATTACAGGGCACACTCTGACTGAGTCAGTTTTCTACTTTGATAAACAAACAGAGCAGACCCTGATCAGATGGCTGATTCATTAGCCATCTGATGTGGGACTGCTGTGTTTGTAAAGGCATCAAAAGGCATCTCTGTCAGATAAAAAGTTAAATATATGTATGGGAATTCAATCAAATAACAAAGGATGGAATTGAGTTCATCAGTGAAATGACAGTTTTCAGGTCAAGGTCACAGTTGGTGCTGTATACTTCATGGCTGTGCGTTTTTTACCATGACATCTGTTGTTTAAACCATAAATATATTTGCAGAAAGCAGAAGTCTCTGGCCCCTATGTGAACCAGGAAGTAGAGATGTTCACCCCTCATGACTTGTTATCTTTTGCAAGACAGATCGTGACAGGAATGGTAAGTATATAGGACATGAAGGTCTGTGTTAGAACTGGATATACAGAGAACCAGATTATACTTTTGAGAATAACAGTTACTTCTTTATTTCTCCGTCAAACTCAATGTTGTGACCACTCTTTAGAATCGTCTTGAAGATTTAACCCTTTCCTCCATAAATACGACTTTCTACGCCTCTGTAAAAGTTACTTTATGAAACCATTGTGATAAATAGAGCATTTGCTCCTATAGAAGCAAATGCTCTATTTATCACAATGGTTTCAAATTACAAAATTCTAAAAAAATCCTTTTCTCTAGTTAGTGCTCCTTTTCGGTAGATTAATTCAAAGAGGTTTGGTCTAAAAATAACCTATGGAGTAAAGGGTTAAGTATTTGATAGTGCACCTTTATCTTTTGCTCTGGGTGTAGATTTCTGCAGTTGTATACCCCTTATAGACGTAACAGCCATTCTTGCACAAAACATGCTGTTGTAGTCCCGCTAGACCATGTATTAACAAGGCGATTCTCGTGCTCACACGCTGTTGTTGACCGGTTTTAATTATACCTATTCGGGGCCTAAGGTAAACAATGGACGCGAATGCTATAGCGTTATGGCTTAAGCTTGGTGAACGGTGCGAGTATTTCAGGGGCACCGACAATGAACTGTTTTACAGTAGTACAACGATCAGATGGTGTTGTTTCCAAAACAGTGTGTATGTAAACACAGAAAATTAACGATAAGTAGGCCTACAACTGTGGCATGTATATTAGGATAGGAAGCAGTGGTGTAGTGGTTATGCTGTTAGATCTGGATTAACCTATACAACATGTTGCAGTTTAATTTATCGTTAATTTTCTGTGTTTACATGCATACTGTTTTGTAAACAATGCCATCTGATCGTTGTACTTGATCTACTGTAGTGATAGACATATTGAATGAAATTCCGTGTAAACGGTATTTGACGTCATGAAATGATGTCATAAAGAAAACAGTGGCCTGGAAACAGCATAAATCGAATAAAGTGTGTATTTGCTTTTATTTGGAAGAATTAAATTGATGCAAGAAAGCAGAAAATGGGGTTTATGCAAGAATAGCGTTAATACACGTTTGTTTTCGGGCAATAACATCTGCAGTGTCCCTCGGGAATGTTGTTGCCCTCGCCCTTCGGGCTCGGGCCAACAACAGTCCCTCAGGACACTGCAGATGTTATTGCCCAAAAAAACGTGTATTAACCCTCTATTGCAATCAGTTCGATCCAAATAAAATGCTTTTAATTAGGATGTTGGGTTTCATCAGGGCAAAAACTGTTTGGTACTATTATCATATACTAAACATTGGCATCTTAAACAACAAGTGATCACTTAATGCCAGATCAAAGTAATGCAGAAAGCTCCTATGAAAACTTTCTGCATGACTTTCATCCTCCATTAAGCTACCACCTGCATGTAAGACCTAGAATGAGACATTTTTTGTCGGTCACTTTAGAAAGGTTTTACTGTACATTGTAAGAAATATCTTGTTTTAGAGTTGAAGCGTATGTCATTTTGTTTTGAAGCCACATTATTTCGCCATGGTATAGATAAGGTTAACGCATTTGGTAACAGAGTTGACCCAAATCAGACAGATCCTGTCTGTAGCTCTATTTGCTTATGGAATAATGTAGATTTGATTCTGAAGTTTTTGTATAAGCGAACATTTCCAATTGTTGTATGCCATTATGAAAATTTAGCTAATTAATATTCATGAAGTCATTATTTTTTACATGAATATTCATCAGGTAAACGGTGGAAGGTCGAAGGTCTCTTGATGAGAATATAATCTATCTACTTAATCCTTTACTTTATGAATATTAATGTAAGAAATAAGGTCATCATGAATATTAATTAGCTTAATTGTTATAATAGCATATGGACATGGGAATTTTTGGCCATGAGAGAAACTGTAGAATCATATCTGTATTATATGATTATCCTATGCAAACAGAGAAATTGAGCTGACAGTTCCTCCAGGAGTCTTCTGATCTGGGTCTAACCTGTTTGCAAAGGCATAGAAAGGTGTATTTATGGAGTAAAGGTTTATTCTACTGAACACTTTAATCTATGATTAACCACCAAACTTCTGACTAATTATTCAGATCTTCATGAAAATTTGGTGTGATTAATACAGCATTGGTGCAATGCCAAGCTAGACAACTCATGATCAAAATATACACCTTATACTGAAAGAGTTACTTCCCTTATGTTATGATATTTCATTTGTGTCTTACTTAACCCATTCCCTCATAGTATATTTTTAGATCCAACGTCTTTTGAATAAATCTACCAAAAAGGAACATTTACTAGAGAAAAGGAAAATTTTAGAATTGCGTAGTTTTGAAACCATTGTGATAAATAGAGCATTTGCTCCGATGGAGCAAATGCTCTATTTATCACAATGGTTTCATTAAGTTACTTTTACTGAGGCGTAGAAAGGTGTATTTATGGAGGAAAGGCTTAAAACAAGAGTGAACTGGCATTTGCCAAAAGTGTATACCCCATTAGAGCCCTTTGATCAGGGTGTACACTGTTTGCCATTCAAATTTATGCAAATAATTCCCTGTCATACTGAATGGATTCTATCCTTAAACAATGATGGACCATTTCACTTTGAAAATTTAGCATTCAAAGGATTAAATGCATAGAATATCACAAGAATTTGAACACGAAAACCACAGTTCTGGTGATGTTGTTGCATTGCAAACATTATAGAACCAGATAATGTCTAGTGCAAGTTATCCTTTAACTCCATAACTATGCCTTTCCAAGCCTTTGCAAACAGAGAAGACCCAGTCCATACTTCCATCCATCCGTACTTCTGTCTGTACGCATGTCTAGAAGAATTTTTCTGGGCTCTTTCTTGGTAAGTATTTGTCCAATCCTCGCCAAACTTTACACACATGTTTGTTGCCATTATATCTTGGTCAAGTTCAAAAGCCATGTAAATCGCTTCAGTTGTTTAGGAGTTGTGGCCCTTTATTTGCAAAAATGTCTTGTCTGGACTCTTTCTTGGAAAGTATTTGTCCAATCCACATCAAACTTTACACACATATTTGTGGCCATTATATCTTGGTCAAGTCCGATAGCCATGTAAATCACTTCAGTCCTTGCGTACTTGACATATTTTACACACATGTTCATGAACATATATCAGTTTTATCGCCCTTACTTTCTGTGGCAAAAAATCTGGGGGCATCTGTGTCCTATGGACACATTTCTAGTTTGCTTATGATATATAGATATGATGCTACAGTTTCTGCCAATTATTGGCCAAACTTTCCTCTGTTAATGTGCCAATATAATCATGATAATCAATTGTCATGATGTCATTATTTCTTTCATGAATATTTGTGGAGCAAAGGGTTATCTGATCTGAACAAATTACAACACTGATGAGAGATAACTAGAACAGATATGTTGGTCTAGTACTTGCAATTCATAAAACCTATTTTCGCAGAAAGCGGCTTTAATGTAATTACAAGTGACACAAATCAATATCATACCATTTCTCAAATGAATATTCATGTAAGAAAAAATGCCAGTGAATATTAACCCTTTCCCCCATATCTACGCCTTTCTACGCCTCTGTAATAGCCACTTTTTGAAACCATTGTTTTAATCACAATGGTTTCAAAACTACAAAATTCTAAAAGTTTCCTTTTCTCAAGTTAATGCTCCTTTTCAGTAGATTTATTCAAAGAGGTTGGATCTAAAAATAGCCTATGAGGGAATAGGTTAATAAGCTCATTGTTTAAATGACATTATAATTAAGAGAATGTTTTACCATGGCAACAACTGTAGAATGACATTACAAACAAGAGAATTTTTAACCGTGGCAGAAACTTAGTATCAGACAATTATAAGTTCAAGAGTAGACAGAACAGACCCTAATCAAATGGCTCCTACAAGGAACTGTCTGATATGTGTCTACTCTATTTGCAAAAAGATCAAAAGGCATCTCTATCAGATTAAAGATAAACACTTTACTTGATATACAGTAAAACCTCTCTATAATGGCCACTAAATTACATCAGGTATTTTGTATTAAAGGCAGGTGGTTGTTTAAAGCAAAGTGAAAGCAAAATAGAACACTCCTGTAGGAGCGTTCTGTTATACTTTCACCTTGCTTTAAGCAGCCACCTGCCCTAAATACCAATTAACACAATTTAGTGGCCATTATAGAGAGGTTTTACTGTAGTTGCATTTAAGGTACATCCAAACACAGTAGACTCAGATCAAACTGATCCTGTAGGAGCTGTCTGATCAGGATCTGCTCTGTTTGCTTATGGAATAATCCAGATTCTATAATGACCGGTAATTACTGTACATTCATATACCATGATAAAAAATGCATCTAATTTATATTCATACACTCATTAATTCTTACATGAATATTTATTAGGTAAAGGTTTAATGACAGCTGATGAATGGAAGCATTATTTCTAACTTCAGTTGAATTGTGTACAATCAGATTAACCCTTTTGAATGTTGTTAATCACTGATGGGCACTGACAATTTTAGAAACTGTCAGAACAGCCCTACCATGAATGGTATTGCAACATTTTCTGTTAGTCAGTTTTCTTCTTGGTCATTGAAACCAAAGTACTGCTTTTTTAAGCCCCCACATAGTGGTGGCATATATAGGGTTGCCCTTGTCCGTCAGTCTGTCCGTACATACGTACGTCTGTACGTGCATCTAGAATTTGTCCGGACTTCTCCTTGAAAAGTATTTGTCCAATCCACACCAAACTTTACACAAATGTTTGTGGCCATTATATCTTGTTCCAGCTCAATAACCATGTAAATCGCTTCAGTTGTTTAGGAGTTGTGGCCCTTTATTTGCGAAAATGGCCCTTTTTTTCTGTGACAAAAAGTGGGGGCATCAGTGTCCTATGGACACATTTCTAGTTTCAAACTATGTATATAAAAATGAGAGGGCTTCTAGAGAAAGTCTCTGATCAGGGTCTGCCCTGTTTGTCTTCAAAATCCCTCTTACAAATTACAGTAAAACCTCTCTATAACGGCCACTAAATTACATAAAATATTTCGTGTTAAAGGCAGGTGGCAGCTTAAAGCAAGGTGAAAGTAAAACAGAATGCTCCTATAGGAGCGTTCTGTTTTACTTTCACCTTTCTTTAAGCAGCCACATGCCCTAAATACCAACTAATTAACACAATTTAGGGGCCGTTATAGAGAGGCTTTACTGTATACATGTTCATACTGAAGGCACACTGTTGTTAATCCTTTACTTTTGTAAGAAATATGAATGACATCATTAATTGTAATTACATGTAGTTTCTTTTTTAATAGTGACACATGAACAGATGAAGTTTTGGCTATGGCAGAAACAGAATCACATCTATATTATTTCATAAGCATACAGAGCAGACCCTGATCAGATGACTTCTATAGGAGTCGTCTGATCTAGGTCTTCTTTGTTTGCATAGGCATAGAGAGGTGTATTTATGAAGTAAAAGGTTAACCCTTTCTTCCATAAATACGCCTTTCTACGCCTCTGTAATAACCACTTCTTGAAACCATTGTGTTAAATGGAGCACAATGGTTTAAAACTACAAAATTCTAAAATTTTACTTTCCTTTAGTAAATGCTCCTTTTGGGTAGATTCATTCAAAGAGGTTCGGTCTAAAAATAGCCTATGGAGGAAAGGGTTAAGCACCTTTCCACTTTGAATATTCATAAGGTTACGGGATAAATTTAGGAATAACAAGCAAGATTTAGCATGAAGGGTATAAGACAATTTACTGTGAGTCCGTTTTCTGCTTGGTCATGACAGACATGTTTGGGAACTTTAATGAGAATGTTTATCCTTAGCCTGCTGTAAAAAAAAATAATTGTCACTCAAATTTGGAACAAGTACATTTTTGACTAAATTTGATTTGTTCAGACTTTTGAGAAACTGTTGGCCGAGTGTTAAACAGCTTGGATCCTGCGTCTGGATCCAAGGGGTCTATCAGCAAGACAGGTCTTGATTAGCGGGATAAGGGTTATTGCAGTCTTTTAGGGATGTGTGATTACCTTTGATAAAACACAAACAGGCAAAAGTAATTAGACATCTCTTGAGGATTCCAACAGTAAGAAATGGTGGCAAGTTCATGTTTATATAAACAATATGGAATAAATGTTTAATTTGAAAATTGAGTCGGAGAATGATTGTTTAGCATGACAGGGGTTAGTAACCATTTGCATGCTTGCTAAGAATATTGAAACCCTGTGAACATTTATAGGTCATTGTTATAATGATGTAGAAAATGGCATCCAATCCTAGTCTACATAGTTTGCTTTTCATTTTTTATTAACATACCGTAATGAGTAATACCAAGCAAAAATACAGGAAAAAAGTCCTGTCCAGTATAGAAATAAGTCCAAAAGAAAACTCAGGCTATTGACCCTTTGAATGTGGAATATAAGTGTACTGGTGTCTGCAAACAATGTAGACCAAGTTTAGAGGGCTCCTAGAGGATCCATCTGCTCTGGTCAGCAGTGTTTGTCATTCGAAATGATCTATCAATGATTGGCCTTTCATACTGAATGGACTCTATCTTTACATGCTGACAGGTCGTTCCCCTTTGAAAATTTAGCATTCAAAGTGTTAATGATTCAACAACAATGTTAAAATTTGTGAATGGCATAGTTTATTGCATAAAACATACAACTCATGGTCTAACATTCTTAGTCCTTCTCTTGCTGAACATATTGTCGTCTGCAGGAATTGTTGTCCGCTTCATTTGTTTTCTTTAATTACAAATAAACGTAAATTGTTTGTGCCAAGCAGAAAGTGTTGGTTCTTAAGAAATGTCCAGTAATTGGGTATTTTATCATGATCCAAACTGTTTGTAAATGTTGTCACCAATTCTCCTGTAGCAAAGTTAAGGTTAAAGGGTTTTTTTTCAAGTGGGAATCACATTATAAAGAATAGTGGGTATTACTGTTTTTGATGTTTATGTGTACGTAAATACTGATAAACTATGGTATTGTTTTTGAAACTAGCTTAACATGGGCTTTGAAGAAAATTGCTTTTTTGTTACTGTTTTGTTAAAAGTACTAGGTCTGAATTTGAAACTTTTAATACTGAGGTCCTGGGAACGAATACCCAATTCAAAGACCATGTAAACTCTAGCATTTAACCTTTAACTCTTTGCATGATAAGTAATTTTATCGTCTGCTCACTTATCGTCTGCAACATTTTCTAAACTATTAATTTTCTTCCTGATTTTTTTGCAGAAATTGAGCCTGAGTGTCAATCAGTTTGGATCTTGGATCAGCCCCAACATTTGTGGGGCCTGATCTGGATCCAAACTTTTTGCATGTGACATAATGGTGGAATAATCCACTACTTGCATGGAACTAGTTAAGTGTTTGTTGTCTGTAAAAAGAAGTAATCTGCTTTAGTTTTCAAACTTGAATTATTGTTTATTTGTTTTCAAGTTCACAATCATATCTTGGATCATTCTGGATCCAAACAGATAGCTGTGAAATTTGTCATACAGTGCTGAATGTTTAACCAGTGTCTGTAACCATTTGAAATATTGCTGATTCGTCAACTTTCTATGCTAGTTGGAATGGCTAAATGCCAGTTAGTGTGGATCCTGTTCAGGCAACATGTGGTCTAATTTTGAATCCAGTCTCCACTAAAACTTCTCAACAATGGCTGCTCAATATGTCTAGTTCCAGGTTTTTAAAACTGGTGGTAGCTAAATGCAGGACAGAAGGTTATACAGCAAGCTCCTAACTTTTGGCTTTACTTTTGTACAGCATGAAATCTTTACACCATATATATAAGACTTTTAACATCTTTGTAAATAGTGTAGATCCAGATCAAACAGCTCCTGCAAGAGCCATCTTATCAGGGTCTGCTCTGTTTGCTTATGGATTAATATAGAACTGATTCTCCAGTTTCTTCCATGGCCAAGATTTCCTCTTTTCTCAAGCCATTATAAAAATTATCTAATTGATATTCATGATGTTATTATTTTGTTACATGAATATTCGTAGAATTAAAGGCTTAACCCTTTCCCTGTTCTGTGTTTATTACATATTTCAATGCCTACTGCATTTGTAGAAAAAATAGTAATAATGAAATATGGAAGGTGGAATATTGTAACCATTTTAGAAAGTAAAGATACATATCTTTTAAATTCCATTAGCAAACAGAGCAGACCCTGATCAAACGGCTCCTATAGGAGCCGTCTGATCTGGGTCTACTCTGTTTGCAAATACGTGAAAACATGTTTATATGAGGGAAAGGGTTAAGCAGCCATTTCTTTCAAACGACTCTCATGTTTGATAATTTAGTGTTGACTTTAGAGACACCGGTTGTACTATACTTGCAAATTACATATCTTTAACCCTTTACCTGTTTAATATTCATATGAGACATATATTGACATCATGAATTTTCATTAACTGATTAACTGCACACAGAATCTTTTGGCTCGGACAGAAACTGTAGAATAATATCTATAATATACCGTACAATAGTAGATTTATTCAAAGTGGTTGTATCTAAAAATAGCCTATGAGGTAATGGGTTAAACACAATGAACCTCTCCACTTTGAGTACGGTATTCTGCATTTGCAGGGAAATATGAGTTGGTTTTGTCAACTTGTACAAATTCTTATAATGCATTTTCTCCATATTTATTCAAGAGACATTATAGAAGAGCCAATCAGCTGCATCAGGATTGGAACTATCCCTTTCCTTCATAACAAAACATTTTCACACACAACAGAGTAGACCGAGACCAAGCATCTCCTATGGGAGTTGCCTGATCAGGGTCTGCTCTGTTTGCTTTTGACATGATATAGATCGGATTCTACAGTTTGTGTCTAATTAAAAAATGTTCTAGATAGGTTAATAATATAACACTTCTGCTAATAAAAATTCATGATGTCATAATTTATTACATGAATACTGAACAGGGAAAGTGCTATTTGACACTCTTCACTGCATTTTTGCAGAGAAATAAAATGAAAAATAGTTTTCAGACTTTTAGCAGATGACAATTTTGGTAGACAGAAATTAATTAGCATGCAATCAGTTCAGCTGGTGAACCTTTAGCATGCTACAGTGTCTGCAATGTTTGTCATTCATAATTTTCTGACCAATTTAATCAATTTGACTCAATCATTAACCCATTCCTCCATAGGCTATTTTTAGATCCAACCACTTTGAATAAATCTACCGAAAAGGAGCATTAACTAGAGAAAAGGAAAATTTTAGAATTTTGTAGTTTGAAACTATTGTGATAAATAGAGCATTTGTTCCTATAGGAGCAAATGCTCTATTTATCACAATGGTTTCATAAAGTGGTTATTACAGAGGCATAGAAAGGCGTATTTATGGAGGAAAGGGTTAAACAGTGATGGATTGTTCCTCTTTGAAATTCGACATTGAAGTGGTTAAGTGCAACCACAGAGCAGCTAGTGCTGGGTATTCATTTGTCTAGTGCTGAGTATTTTTATGTCCGATTTGGATGCAATCTGTATTTTACTTTCAAAAACTGGTTTGGAAATTTGATGAGCATTAGCCCTTCTCCTTCCTAGCACAACCTGATAGATATATGCAAACAGCTTGGATCCAAATGAGATGCCAAGTAATCCAGCATCTGATCAAAATCCAAGCTGTTTGACACTCAGTTAACCCCATTTCCCTCATATACATGCCTTTTCATGCTCCTGTAGAACCTGTCTGATCAGGGTCTGCTCTGTTTGCGTTTTACTTGATATAGGTCTGATGGTACAGTTTTTGTTAAAGCAAAAACATTCCTTTAAAGGTTTACTTTATAAAATTTCAGCTGATAAATATTCATGATGCCATCATTTCTTATATGAATGCTGAACAGGGAAAACGTTAATAGTTTCTCAAAAGCTTGAATGAATTGGAAGAAATAAACAAATTGCAACAGGATAGGAGTTGAAACTGACCTGACTTTACCTTAGTTATCCCTTTTCCTCATAGAAACACCTTTCCATGCTTTTGCAACAGAGCGCCTGATCAATTAGCTCCTACAGCCATCGGAGTATGAGTCTGCTCTGTTTGCCTATGAAATTACCTCATAGGCTATTTTTAGATACAATCTCTTTAAATTAATCTGCCGAAAAGGAGCATTAACTAGAGGTAAGGAAAATTTTAGAATTTTGTAGTTTGAAACCATTGTGATAACTAGAGCATTTGCTCCTACAGGAGCAAATGCTCTATTTATCACAATGGTTTCACAAAGTGACTTTTACAGAGTGGTCAAAAGTCATTAATATGAGGGAATGGGTTAATATTTATAATGTCATTATTTCTTGCATGAATATTCATCAGGTAAAGGGTTAACAGAAGAAGATGATGAGAGTTTTACAGTAGATATGGGTAAATTTAGAGAGAAAAAAGATGGGATCAACACTTACTGCTGATCCATGAAAATGTGAAGCTCACACTAATCAAATTTAATATATATATATAAAGAAACACTGAAACCATTCATTGAAATTCATTATCACAAATTGTAATTTTCTGCAGTTGGTGTGGACAAAAATATCAAAGGGAACTGTACTTGATGTCTATACGAACACTGAGATTGATGTCTTTATGAAACACAGATTGAAAGATGTTACAACATTTTTTTTTCAGAGATAATTTGGTATAGATGGATAAAAAGAAAAAATATGTCATGGGTACAGCAAGATGTAGTAATACGCTGATTACATTTGAAGATTGAAGTGTGACAAGTTGATTAACTCTTTGCACATGTTGTAATTGCTGTCTACAAAACTTGTCAGCTGCTATTCTGAAAGTAAGCTTTTCTGCAATATATCTTCAGAAGTACAGTTTGGATCCTTATGAGATGCTGAGGTACTCAGCATTTCATCTCGACCATAACTGTTTTCTTTTTCTTCACAAATTCACTGCTGATGTGAAGAGTGTTCAACATTTGAATGTAGAAAATACTTTACTAATATTTACAGTGTAGACTAAGATCAGATGTCCCCTGGAGGAGCCTTTTTTTTTTTTTGGGGGGGGGGGATCTGCAATAACCCTCTTCAGGAACACAGGGGTTTGGACCGCTTAATTGGGGTCTATATGTACTATATAATAACACCTTGTTATTATATAGTACATATAGACACCAATGAAGCGGTCCAGACCCCTGTGTTCAGGAATATTTATTTGCTGAATTTTTATGTCATATGTACACAGGGTTGGTATTGGTAGAACTATTATAATTTCATAAGCAAATGAGTTTCATAAAAGCAATTTGTAACAAACACGAATGTAAGATTCTTTTTATCACTAAACCCTTAAAAAGTGCCATGGAAAAAGTGATACAGGCTATACCTGATGGCTGTTTCGGCCATTGTTACAAACAGTGTAGTAATACAACAGACGACGCACTAGGACATTTTCACAGTTTACAGCACTCTGTTTCTGCACACTCACACTGCAGGTTATGTGATACACATATTTAAGTATTTGCAAATAGAGTAGACTCAAATCAGACGGCCCTTTTAGCAGCTCTCTGATCAGGATCTGCTCTGTTTGCTTCAAAAATAATGTAGGTATGATTCTACAGTGTCTGCCATGGCCTAATTTCTTCAGTTCTTATGCCATAATAAAAATCGGTTGATTTATATTTGTAAAATCTCTTACACGTATATTCATGAAGTGACAATAACAGCCCTTAACCCTTTCCTTGTTGTACGTTTATTCCAAATTTCGATACCTGTGGAATAATCATGAGATGTCTGATCTGGGTCTACTCTGTTTACAAACGTGTGAAAAGTTAAAAATACGTTTATATGAAGGAAAGGGAACACACTTTATTGTGACATTCACCCTTTCTCTCATGAATATTTAGTAAAAATAATGACTGAATATTAATTAGGTTTTTTTATGCTGTATCATAGAAGATCTATAGAATCAGATCTGTATTATTTTGTAAGCAAATAGAGCAGACCCTGATCAGAGCTCCTACAGAGACTGTCTAATCTAGGTCTACTCTGTTTGCTAAGGTCTGATAATGTGTTTATATGAGTTAACCCTTTCCCTATTCTGTGCTTATTTCAAATTTCAATACCCACTGAATATTCATGAACAAAATAGTTACAATGAAACCTGGAAGGTGGGACTTTGTAGCCATTTTAGAAAGCAAAGAAACAGAACTATTCAAATTGCACTAGCAAACAGAGCAGACCCTGATCAGACAGCTCCTCTAGGAGTCGTCTGATCTGGGTCTACTCTGTTTGCAAATGCGTGAAAACAAGTTTATATAAGGGAAAGGGTTAAAGGGTTAGACCAAACTTAAGCTTTTGAAATTAGTTTAGATTTAAGTGAGATACAAATTTTTGGAAAATAATTTCTAGATTCAAAATGGTTTTTTTGTTTGTTTTTTAAAGAATTGAAGCAAACAACAGTTTTGTAGAGGACAATGAATTAGAGTGCAGACATTTATTTGTGCTTTCTGTTTGATGTGCATGTAAGGAATGTAGAGTGCTATAAACTGTACTCTGTTCAAGAGCCATACTTCATGTCTTACAAATAATGTCAATTTCTTTTCGATCTATCAATAATCAAAAGCCATTTATCCATATAACCTTCGACTGGCTGCAAAGTAGTCCTAACTTAAAATCATTGTCAGCACTTGTTTTGTTTTTTGCATTGACTTGGAATGCACTAATTTAACAAAACAGGTTTGAAAAATTCAAATAATGAATGTTCTACAGTAGAACCAGTCAGCGGCCATAAAAAAGGTCTAATTATGGGTCTGTAAGGCAGGTGGTAGCTTAATGCAGGTCAAAAGTAATGCAGAAAGCTCCTGTTGGAGCTTTCTGCATTACTTATGACCTGCATTAAGCAAGCAGATCTGCTTTTTAAGAATGCTGTGGTCTAATCTTGTGCAGTTATTTGCTGCTGAATATGGATCAAAACTACTTAATGCAACTTCCTGTAAAACAGATTTATGGAGAGAATTTAAATGTCCCATGCACTCTCCAGTTTAAGTGGGTTCAATAAATTAAGTGCTGTTGTTTTTATTTTCTTTCCCTAACCCTGTTCTCCATAAATACTGGTACCCCTATTAATGCCTTTGCAAACAAAGACTCAGATCAGACCGCCCCTCATTCAACCGTTTCTGTTATGGCCGAAATTTCATGTGTTCATGTGCCATTATAATAATCCAATTAATATTCGTCTTGTCATTATTTCTTAATGAATATATATGGAGTAAAGGGTTTACCCATATCATGCACAAACAGCTTTGATCCAGATTAGACACAGAGTAACATGGCATCACATCAGGATTCAGGCTGTTTGACACTTGGTACAAAGCTTGAATGAGTCTAACTTAAGTTAACCACCTGCCTTACAGACCCATAATTAGACCTTGATTTGATGGCCACTTAAGACAGGTTCTGCTGTATAGTTCTGCTTTGTTTCGACCAAGTTGTGTAAGAATCCAAACAATTAGATGCTTTGAGGCCTCTTTTGAATAATATTAAAAACTGAATCAAACCAGAATTTTGCAGACTAAAGGTATTTGTGTTTAACCCATTGAATGCTGGATTTTCAAAGTTGGAATTGTCCATCTTTGCCGAATGGTAGAGTCTATTCAGTATGAATGGGTGAAATTTGTGAAAGGATTTTAATGACAAACAGCACTGACCCTTATTTAGAAGGTTCCACTCAGAGCCCTATGCCCTGGGTCTACACTGTTTGCTAATGCCAATACACTCATTTCATATGGTTAAATTCTAACCTTTATTGATGATTAATTTTCTGAGTGTATGGAGTCCGGACCATTCTTTCTTAAACCATGCCATTATAGTTATTTAACCATAATTTATCTGGGAAATAATCTGAGATACATAATGTAAATTAAATTGATAAAAACTCTTCTTTAAGACTGACAAATGTGGAACGAGTTGAGAAAATTTTACCATTGTACAGCCAATAGTTTCCCATCTGTAGAAGTAACGTTTTTTAAAATCCAATATTTGACTCTCAAGCTCAATTAGAAAACAAACTTAGACCTGGTTTAAACCTCTCTAAGGCCCAGATGTTAACCCTTTGCTTGCTAAGCACAACCTGACTGGCACTTGCAAACTACTTAAATCCAGGTGAGAAGCAGATCAACTCAGTGTCAGACTGTCTCATCAGGATCCAAGCTGTTGGACAGTCTGTCAACATTTTCTCAAAAGCTTGAACGAATACGGGTAGGACATGAGTGTAAATTGTACCAGATTGGAGCAATATTATTTATCACAGCAGGCTAAAGGTTACCCCTTAACATGCTACTAGAGAATTTTGTGAACATTTTGGATCCAGAATAGATTTTCAGTTTACTCAGCCCTTGTCAGGATCTTAATTGTGTAACTCGCTAGTCATGTTTTAGATAAACAAATATAATTAACCCATTTCCTTCATACAAATGCTTTTACACACCTTTGCAAACAGAGTAGACTGAGATTAGATGGCTCATACAGGATCTGCTGAGGGTCTGCTCCTTTGTTTATGAAATCATAATAGATCTCTTTGTACAGTTTCTACCAATACTAAATATACATGTGTATAATTAAATGCCATTATAAAAATTCAGCTAAAAATATTCATGATGTTATTATTTCTTACATGACTATTCATGAGGGAAAGGTTAAGATAGTTGAAGCAATTAAGTATGAAGATTACCATTTGCAAAACATGTTTAACCTTTTGAATGCAAGAAATAAGTGGACATGCAGTTATAAACAGTGTAGACCCAGATCAGAGTTGCTAGAGGAGATATTTGGTCAGGGCCTGCAGAGTCTGCACTGTTTGTCATTCAAAATTCTCTAGCAACTTTAACAATTTCATATTGAATGCACTTTATTAAACCTCTCCCTAATGAGCATTTATGGATGATTTCATCACTTCATGAATATTCATTAACTTAATTTATATAGTGTAAAATGCTCAAGGGATTTTTTCACTTAGACAAAAACTGATCAGATATATATACTTTTATATGCAAACAGAGCAGACCCTGATCAGATGGCTCCTATAGGAGCCATCTGATCTGGATCTACTCTGTTTGAAAAGACATTTATATGAAGGAAAGGGTTAAACACTGATGGGTCAAGTTCCTGTTTGAATATTCAGCATTCAAAGGGATAAGACTGACTTGCACTTGATCGTCTGATTGAACTACAAATTTCATTTCCAACTTTTATGGACAGCTTGTCAAGATTTGTTGTTCCTTTGAAGGCAAACACAACAATTTGGAAGTTTGCCTGTTGATATTTTTATGTTACTGTAATTTCTTTGATATTGACAAAACATATTGTATGGTTGGTATAAGATGAGGCAATAAGTTGTAATTTTTCCAATTGAGTTTTCAATAAGATGTATTTAGGTGTCCTGACATTGTGTAGTTGAATAGAGAATTAGAATGGTGTGTTCTTATGTGTGGTCTTATTACCGATAGAATTTGTGAATATTTACTGTTTTCACTACATTGTATTTGCAATTTTTGACAACTTTACAAAAGTTTTTGTGTTGCCTGCTTTAGCAGAGTAAATCTTACGGATCACTTCTCTGTTGTCCATTTGTCTGTCACACTTTTTGTTCACATTATCATTAACCCTTTACTCTGTGTATATAAGTATGTATGAATATCAACTCTTTGCATTTCATTGTCTACTCAACTGTAATCTGCAACATTTTAATTATTTTTTATTATTAATTTTCTGATTTTTTGAGTGACAAACACTGGATCTCAGATGAGGCCCCACATTTTGTTGGGTCTGATCAGGATTCAAACTGTTTGCATAAGTTATAAATGGCAGAAGAATTTGTCGCTAGCATGCAAAGAGTTAACTAGAGGTTTTTGTCACAAAAACAGATGTCTCTCACCCCTCCCACCCATACCCACACATACACACTGTGGCACATTGTCACATTTCTGTACATGAAAACTCGACTGGACAAGATGTGTGACAGACAGACAGACAGACAGACAAACAACTCTAACAAAAACAACAAAGAAAAATAACTCGAAAATGTTGATACCATAGTAATAGACTTGATAAATGATACTTCCCCTCATCATGTGCTTTTCACACCACATTTTTTTCAAGAAAAAATGATAACAGGGAACAACTCCAAAAATATTGATACCAGAGTTATGGCCCTTGTACATGACACTTCCTTTCATCATGCTCTTTCGATAAACGAAATGTCTTTCCAATAGCATCAGTAGAACAGAAGTTATTGGTCGGACAAAAAAATGTAACAATGGGCAATAACTCCAAAAGTATTGAAGCCCTTGTTATGGCCCTTGTACATGACTCTTCCTCGCATTGTGCTCTTTCCAAGTATGAAGTTTCAATCAAATGGCATGAACTATATAGGAGTTATCATTGGGACAAGAAAGTGCCAAAAAATGTACAAAGGGCAATAACTCCAATATTATTGAAGCCAGAGTTATGGAACTTGTGCATGACTCTAAAATCCTTCCATCATTCTCTTTCAATAAATGAAATGTCATTCCAATAGCATCAGTAGAACAGGAGTTATTGATCGGACAAAATAAATTAACAAAGGGCAATAACTCCAAATGTATTGAAGCCAGAGTTATGGCCCTTGTGCATGACACTTTCTCTCACTTTCTTTCAATCCAATGGCATGAGCCATATAGGAGTTGTCGTTCGGACAAGAAAGCATGAAAAAATATACAAGGGGCAATAACTCCAATATTATTGAAACCAGAGTTATGGACCTTTTGCATGACACTTCCTCTTATTATGCTCTTTCCATATTTGAAGTTTCAATCAACTGCCATCAGGCTTATAGGAGTTATCATACGGACAAGAAAGTGTGACCGATTGTAACAAAGGGCAATAACTCCAAAAGTATTGAAACCAGAGTTATCGCCCTTGTACATGACTCTTTCTCTCATGCTCTTTCCATGTATGATGTTTCAGTCCAATGGCATGAGCCATATAGGAGTTATCGTACGGACAAGAATGTGTGAAAAAATGTACAAGGGGCAAAGTTTCAACCAACTGCCCTCAGGCATATAGGAGTTATAGTCCAGACAAGAAAGTGTGATGGACAGACAGACAACTCTCACAAAAACAATATGTCTCCCCCCCCCCCCACCGTAATTATATGGGGGGGGGGGGGGGCGGGAGGGGGGATAAAATTAACTTAATTTTGATAATGACATGTGAGCTAGAAAAGTTTTGGCCCTGGTGAAGTCTGTAGAATCAGGTATATATATGATGCTGATACTAATCTGGGTCTACTCTGTTTGCAAAGGCGTACACTGGCGTATTTATGGAGTAAAGGGTTCTAGCATATAGACCTGTACATTATCAATGAGGTCTTTTTCATTAAACTATAATGTACAGATCAATATGCTAGAATGAAAAATGTACAGATCTATATGCTGGAATGAAAAAGACCTCTTCGATAATGTACAGATCTATATGCTATAATGAAAAAGACCTCTTCGATAATGTACAGGTCTGTATGCTAGAATGAAAAAAGACCTCAGTGATAATGTACATGTCTGTATGCTGGAATGAAAAAGACCTTAGTGATAATGTACATGTCTGTATGCTGGAATGAAAAAGACCTCAGTGATAATGTACATGTCTGTATGCTAGAATGAAAAAAGACCTCAGTGATAATGTACATGTCTGTATGCTAGGATGAAAAAGATCTCAGTGATAATGTACATGTCTGTATGCTAGAATGAAAAAGATCTCAGTGATAATGTACATGTCTGTATTCTGGAATGAAAAAGACCTTAGTGATAATGTACATGTCTGTATGCTGGAATGAAAAAGACCTCAGTGATAATGTACATGTCTGTATGCTAGAATGAAAAAAGACCTCAGTGATAATGTACATGTCTGTATTCTGGAATGAAAAAGACCTCAGTGATAATGTACAGGTCTGTATGCTAGAATGAAAAAGACCTCAGTGATAATGTACATGTCTGTATTCTGGAATGAAAAAGACCTTAGTGATACATGTAATGTACATGTCTGTATGCTAGAATGAAAAAGACCTCAGTGATAATGTACATGTCTGTATGCTGGAATGAAAAAGACCTTACGGGTGGTTGATAATGTACAGGTCTATATATTAGAATGAAAAAAATCCCCTGTGATAATGTACAGGTGTTGATGCTAGAATGAAAAAGTTCTCAGTGATAAAGTAAAGGTCTATACATGTACATATACATTGTATATTAAAATGAAAAATTCCATATTGGGAGCTTTCTGCATGACTTTCAACCTGAATTAAGCTGCCACATGTCTAAAAGACGGGCATTGGTACTGATTTAATGTACGGTTTAGAGAAGTTTTACTGTACAGTTATGGAATTTCTCTATTTACCCTTTCAATCCTAGATATGGCCTTTACATGCAGAGTAGACCCAGATCAGATTATGGAATTATATAGATGCTGTGGTAAAAAAGGTCTCTTCTTATTATGCCACCATAAAAATGGATGTAATTATGTCTCCCCCCATATTTATATGGGGGAGACATATTGTTTTCGTGAGAGTTGTCTGTCTGTTTGTCTGTCCGTCTGTCTGTCTGTCCATCTGTCCGTCACACTTTTTGTCCGGACGATAACTTCAATATGCCTGATGCCAGTTGATTGAAACTTCATATATGGAAAGAGCATAATGAGAGGAAGTGTCATACACAAGGTCCATAACTCTGGCTTCACTAATATAGGAGTTATTGCCCCTTGTAAAAAAAAAAGATACTTTTTTGTCCGGACGATAACTTCAATATGCCTGATGCCAGTTGATTGAAACTTCATATATGTAAAGAGCATAATGAGAGGAAGTGTCATGCACAAGGTCCATAACTCTGGCTTCACTAATATAGGAGTTATTGCCCCTTGTAAAAAAATGCACACTTTTTTGTCCGGACGATAACTCCTATATGGCTCATGCCATTGGATTGAAACTTCATATATGAATAGAGCATAATCAGAGGAAGTTTCATACACAAGGTCCATAACTCTGGCTTCATTAATAATTGAGTTATTGCCCTTGTAATTTTTTCAACAAATATTTTGTCTGGGCGATAACTCCTATATGGCTCATGCCATTGGATTGAAACTTCATACATGGAAAGACAATGATAAGAGAAAGTGTCATGCTCAAGGTCCATAACTCTGGCTTCTCTAATATTGGAGTTATTGCCCTTTGTAAAAAAAACAATTTTTTTTGTCAGGATGATAACTCCTATATGGCACATGCCATTGGAGTGAAACTTCATACATGGATTGATCATGATAAGAGAAAGTGTCATGCATAAGGTCCTTAACTCTGGCATCAATAAATTGAGAGTTATTGCCCCTTGTACATTTGTTTAACGCTTTCTTGTCCGGATGATAACTCCTACATGGCTCTTGCCATTGTATTGAAACTTTGTACATGGAAAGAGCATGATGAGAGAAAGTGTCATGAACAAAGGCCATAACTCTGGCTGCAATACTTTTGGAGTTATTGCCCTTTGTTACATTTTTTGTCCGATCAATAACTCCTGTTCGACTGATGCTATTGGAATGACATTTCATTTATGGAAAGAGCATGATGAAAGTAAGCGTCATGCACAAGGGCCATAACTCTGGTATCAATATTTTTGAAGTTATTAGCTGTTATCATTTTCTTCTTGAAAAATGTGGTGTGGAAAGCGCATAATGAGGGGAAGTATAAATCATCAAGTCCATAACATGTTTAGTGATTTCCCTTTAAATATTGTTTTTATTAGAGGGGAGACATCAGTTTTTGTGACAAAAACCTCTAGTTAATATTCATGATGTCATTATTTCTTACATGAATATTTATGAGGTAAAGGGTTAAAGGAGAATTTGCAGGTGTTTATATAGGAATGGAAGAGTGCTAAGTTGTTATAGAGGTAGGTCTATGTGTTGGGACGAAAAAGTCTAAGTAGTGAATTGTTATAGGTTCAAACCTTTCCTTCATATAAACACCTTTTCATGCATTTGCAAACAGAGTAGACCCAGATCATATGGCTAATATAGGAGCCATCTGATTATGGCCTGCTCTGTTTGCTTATTGTATAATATAGATCTGATCCTACAGTTTCTGCCTGAACAAAAATGGCCTGTGTTCATTATGTCATTATAAAAATAATAAATATTTTAGTGATGTCATTATTTCTTACATAGATATTCAACAGGTAATGGGTTAACCCTTTCCTTCATTTAAACATGTTTTCATGCATTTGCAAACAGAGTAGACTCAGATCAGATGGCTCCTATAGGAGCTGTCTTATCAGGGTCTGTTGTTTTTCTAATGGAATTCGATAGATCTGTTTCTTTACTTTCTAAAATTGCTACAATATTCCACCTTCCATATTTCATTATAACTACATGTATTTTGTTCATGAATATTCAGTAGGCATTGCAATTTGGAATAAACATAGAATGGGGGAAAGGATTAAGGATGGGAGAGTCTCCAGTGATTATCATGTACAGATCTTCATGTTGAATGAAACCTTCCTCTGTGATTATATAATGTTGTAATGTCAATGTGAAATGACTAATCCAGGGGCAATTCATTTTAATTGTAAATAAATTTTATGTGAATTACATGTGTACACTGTCTTGCAGATCTGAGTTTAATCTATTTTGTTTTATACTTTATCCATCAAGAATAACAGGAAAAAAGGAAGGAATGTCTTGGCAAGTCCTGACATTTTAATGACCCGGTTTAGCTGCTACAAGGATAAGCTTAAGCGATGACAACTAAATTTTTAGGAGCAATATATCTTCATTATTTTTCACAGGAGTCTCAAGGGCTGTTTTCAGCATAGTTGTATCGTGACAATTTAATTCTCGTCACAGGTACACAATCCACTAAAGACATCATAACATTGACTCTTAGACTATTCATGGCTGTTTCATGTGATTGGTCTGGGTAACTCTTTTAATCTTTAACCCTTTCCCTGTTCTATATGTATTCCAAATTTCAATACCTAATGAATATTCATGGACAAGATAGTTATAATGAAATATGGAAGGAGAAACAGCGTAGCCATTTTAGAAAGTAAAGAAACAGATCTATCAAATTCCATTAAAAACAGAGCAGACCCTGTTCAGACGGCTCTTATTGGAGCCGTCTGATCTGGGTCTACTCTGTTTGCAAATGTGTGAAAACACTTTATATGAAGGAAAAGGTTAAATGCTTATAAGTCAAAGTAGAATGTAACCATTTACCTCAATAACCCTTTCAACACTGTATATTTAAAAGGACAGTTCCAATATAAAAAAGGTCAAGATTACTGTGAATATCCAGGGGTATTTGTAAAAGAAAAGTGTTACATTTGTTGTATATAACAAACATAGCGGACCCTGATGAGAGGGCTCCTCTAGGAGCCCTCTCAACTGGGTCTACACAGTGTTTGCAAAGGACATTTAGGGCCTGCAGTATTCCTTTTGCAGATTATACCTTTCATACTAAATAGACTACATCATTAACCCTTTCCTCCATAAATACGCCTCTCTTCGCCTCTGTAAAAGTCACCTGTTGAAACCATTGTGATAAATAGAGCATTTGCTCCTATAGGAGCAAAATTTTAATTCTCTATTTATCAAAATGGTTTCAAATTACAAAATTGTAAAATAAAATCCTTTTCTCTAGTTAATTCTCCTTTTTGGTAGATTTATTCAAAGAGGTTGGCTCTAAAAATAGCCTATGGAGGAAAGGGTTAACCCTTTCAAACATGACTCTATAACAGAGTGGAATAATCCATCACTGTTTATTGGTAGAGTCCATACAGTATGAAAGGGTAACATTTGCTAGAGGATTTTGAAAGACAAACAGTGCAGACCAGGTTCAGACTACTCCTATAAGAATCCTCTGATCTGGGTCTACACTGTTTGCAACTGACTGTCCACTCATTTCCTGCATTCAAAGGGTTCAACAAGCAAATGCAAATGGTTAAAGTTCAATATCTACATTTGGGTGAAAAGTTTTGGAGTATTTTATTTCATTTTTTTTTTCAAGCAGCCAGACTGGTAGGCTTCTCAAAAGGAATACCGGTATGCAGTGCACTGAAGACAACTGTTTTTTATTCACAGATCAATATGGCATTTTGAACAGTAACCTCAATATTCACAGTTATGAAAAGCATCTTTTAAAAAATAGAGAAGAACCAGATCAGCAGCTGCCTTTTACAATGTATGCAATGGATTCTTTAACCCTTACAGTGCGGGACACGAGTCACTAATATTCTTTGCAAACAGTGTAGACCCTGATCAGATGACTCAGGAGCTGTCCAATCTGATTCTACTCTGTTTACAAAGATGCCCAAAAGGCATCTCTATTGAGTAAAGGATTCATTTTAACTTGAAGCCTTATTGATGTGTTTTCTTAAAGTTTGCTTTTGTTGCCTCTGAGGAATTTGTAAAACAGGTGCAATCCTGTTTGGATGAAAAATGGTCCAGTATATAATCTGCAAAGTAGATCCAATCTTTCTAAAGATTTCCGCCAAACTTCGTTTGCCGTGATTGAGGTTAATTGAATGTTTTGAGGATTTAAATAAAACTTGTCAGCCAAGAATATCTTCTATTTTGAGTTTCTAAAGTTGCATGTTCTTCAAGTTCTTTTCAAAAGACAATTAGAGTTGCAAGCAATTAGAGTTGGAAGCAGTTAGAGTTGCGAGCAATTAGAGTTGCAAACAGTTTGGATCCTGATGAGATGCTGAGGTACTCCTGTTCATCAGGATCCAGTAGATTACTTGTTAAGGTTGTCACCAGCCTTTAGATGTGAAAGATTTAAAACTTAGCAGACTCAAACATATTTATCACAAAAAATGATTGCTTGATTTTTGACAAGCAGTATTTTCTTTTTTTTCTTTTTGAAAACCTTATAGAATGTTCAAACAATATCAAATTATGGTGTGATGCTGAGTTTGTGAACTACTCATCTGGAGCCAAACATCTAGAAAAATTTATCACAAATTCACATGTAGGATGCTTTTAATTGAGAGGGATATCTATTGTGAAAAATGTAGAAAATACACACTTTGCTCTACTTTGATAGGAGAGTTGAACCCTTTAGCTGAATAATCAAAACCGGCTCCTCCTTTTCTAAAAGGTAATTAACTCATTCCCTCATTGGCTATTTTTAGATCCAACCACTTTGAATAAATCTACCGAAAAGAAGCATTAATTAGAGAAATGGAACATTTTAGAATTTTGTAGTTTGAAACTATTGTGATAAATACGGTAGATAATTTGCACCTATAGGAGCAAATGCTCTATTTATCACAATGGTTTCAATAGGTGATTTTTTACAGAGGCGTAGAAAGGCGTATTTATGGAGGATAAGGTTAAACAAAAAGTGGAATTGTCGCTGAAGAAAATGATATGTATGATAAACAGTGTAGACCCTGATCTGGGTGCACATTGTTTGCAAAGGTCTTGCATACATGTACATGTACTTGGTTTCTGTACATTAACCCTTATAATGTGGGAAATGAGTCTCTAATCTGTTTTCCAAACAGTGTAGATCCAGATGAGAGGGCTCCAAGAGGAACCCTCTCATTGGGGTCTGCACTGTTTGTCATGTTACTCTTTTCTTTAAAACAATCCCTAAATATTCACCATAGGCTTGGTCTGTAGACATTTCATGTTACATATTGCTCTATTTGCTTTTGTCATGATATAGATCTGATTCTGCAGATTTTGCCCACACAAGTCATTGAAAAGTTTACAGTATATAACTTCAGCTAATAAATATTCATGATGACATAATTTCTGACATGAATATTGAACAGGGAAAGGGCTAGCTTTCAAAGAATTAAAATGTTAGCAACATTCAATGTAAGAATTGACTTCTGGTCCATTTACTCCATAATGGGTCTAGGCTCAAATGTTTGCAGCCAAAGTACAGTCTGACAAATCATTGCAGTAGACAAAAGTGAGTTACATTTCATGACGCCATAATCTCACCAAAAGAACTTTCTTGCATCAAGAAAATGTCTGCAAGAATAAATGATTGCTAAAAAATAAACAAAATTAAAAATGAGAGATTAGAAGCTGAGTGGTTATAATGGTGAAATTACGAGAAAAATCTAAACACTAAGTCTGGAGTTGTGTGCACTTTATTTGATAAAAAATGGCATGCATCACTTTTTATACACCTGTCGTCAGATAGTATTATGTTGTGGCGCTGACCGTCTGTCCATCCGTCCGTCTGTCCATCCATCTGTGAACTTTTGCTTGTCTGCTGTCTAACTCAAATAAATGTAATCTAATCCTTTTCAAATATGGTCATCATGAATATTACCATAATGTCTCTTTCAAGTTCGATAACCAGCAAGATTGCCCCAGACACTCCAGAATTTTTCTCCCCTTATTTTATGAATTTTCGTGAACTTTGCTTGTCCGCTCTCTAACTCAAACAAATGTAATCTAATCCTTTTCAAATTTGGTCAGCATGAATATTATTATAGTATCTCAGTCAAGATAGATAACCAGCAATATTGTCTCCCCATACTTTATGAATTTCCTTAACTGTCTGCTCTCTAACTCAAATAAATGTAATCCAATCCTGTTCAACTTTGGTCAGCATGTTTGTTATTTTAATGTCTCAGTCAAGTTAGATTGCCCCATGATGCTTGAGAATTATCTCCCTTTACTTTAGAAAAATCCTTAGATATTCACCATAAACTTGACCCGTTTGAATTTTGGAATAGTTCTTTTGAAAATTCAGCGTTGTTAAGGGCTAAAGGAACCTGCATTTTGGTATCCCGGGGAGTGATTCAGGTCCATATTTCCCATTCCCTCATAGGCTATTTTTAAACCCAACCTCTTTGAATAAATCTACCGAAAAGGAGCGATTTTTAGAGAAAAGGAAAATGTCAGAATTGTGAAGTTTTGAAACCATTGTGATAAATAGATCATTTGCTCCTATAAGAGCAAATGCTCTATTTATCACAATGGTTTCAACAGGTGATTTTTACAGAGGTGTAGAAAGATGTATTTATGGAGGAAAGGGTTAAGACAGGTGGCAGTCTTAAGGTTGCAGCTAAATCAGGGTGAGAGTCTTAAAGCTCCAAGAGGAGCTTTCTGCATGACTTCCACTCTGTATTATCCCATTACCTCATACAAACACTATCATTCCTTTGCGAACATAGTAGACCCAGATCTAAAGGCTCTTACAGGAGCTGTCTGATAAAAATCTGCTCTACTGGCTTATTTACCTATGTAGAACAGATTCTACAGTTTCTGCCATAGTGATCATTATACCATTATAAAAACTTAATGTTTAATTAATTTAATGTTCATAATGTCATTTTTGTGTCACCTGCCAAGAGGCAGTGTGTCACTTAGGGATCACTTTTCCGTCGTCTGTCTGTCTGTCTGTCCTACCGTCTGTCTGTCTGTCTGTCTGCCAGTCTGTCCGTCACACTTTCTTTTTTTGGCTGTCATTTCTAAACTGATCATTATAGAGCTTTCAAATTTCACACATGGAACAAGCATGACGAGAGGAAGTGTCATGCACAAGGTCCACAACTCTAGCATCAATATTTTTTTAGTTATTCCCCTTTTTCATATTAACAATAACTTTTTGTGGCAGCTGTGAGTAGGTGACACATGTGTTCCTCTGAACACTCTTGTATTAATGTCATAATTAGTGGAATTCGTGATGTTTTACTGTGTTTATTTGCAGGAATACCTGTCACAGAAGGGATTTGTACACCGTGACCTGGCAGCAAGGAACATTTTAGTAGGAGATAATTCAACTGTCAAAATTGCAGACTTTGGTCTTGCAAGGTATATATACCATGATGTCGGCAAGGTCTACGTCAACCGTCATGGTGGCAAGCTTCCAGTCAAGTGGATGGCTCCAGAGTCCATCTTTGATTTGATTTTCTCCACTGCAAGTGATGTGTAAGTGTCCACATTTTTTTTACCAATTCCTACATATTTTGTATGCCCCAATAAATATTAGCATGCTTTAGCCATCAATTTGTTATAACCAATGCAAATAGTTTTGTAAACAGTATGGATCCTGATTAGATGCTGAGTAACTTGGCATCTCATTAGAATCCAACCTGTTTGATCTGGTATGTTTTTTTTTAACCCTTTCCTGGTTCTATATTTATTACAAGTTCAATAGCTACTTAATATTTTTGGACAAAATAGTTATAACGAAATATGTAGGGTGGAACATGGTACTAAAACAGAACTGTCAAATTCCATTAACTAACAGAGCAGACCCTGATCAGACAGCTACTATAGGAGTCTGGGTCTACTCTTTGTGCAAAGGCATGAAAATGCGTTTATATGAAGGAAAAGATTAAATAAAAAGGAAGAAAACTGAAACAGATGAAATCACTAAGTCTTGCAGAGGACAATTACTTAAGATACAAAGAGTAAAGTTCATCCTATAGATAGTCTCCCTTCCATGACTAAATATTGGCAGGGTATTCGATAGCTTTGAGCCTACTCAGATGTCAAGTTATATGATGTCTGTTCTGGATCCAATCTGCTTGGGAATGACAGTCATGTTATAACTAGAAGGTTGACCCTTTCCATTATATAGACGCCTTTTCAAGCATTTGCAAACAGAGTAGACCCAGATCCGAATGGTTCCTACAGGCACCTGTAGAGCCATTTGATCAGGGTCTGCTTTGATAGATTTTGACATGATCTAGATCTGATTATACAGTTTTTGTCAGCGAAAAATTCACTTAAAAGGTTTACATTACAAAATTTGAGCTAATAAATATTCATGATGTTATAATTATGTCTCCCCCATTTATAATGGGGAGACATACTGTTTTTGGTCGAGCTGTCCATATGTCCGTCTGTCTGTCTGGCTGTCTTTCTGTCTATCTGTCTGTCTGTCAGACTCGTGTCTGCTCCATATCTCTCACAAATATGGAAGGGTTTCAAAATACTTTGGCACAAAATTTTAATGTTCACCTCAACAAGACGATGTGCAGAACCCTTGGAAGGATTTCAAAATGCTGTGGCACAAATGTTCTCCATAACAAGGCGATGTGCAGACAGCAGGATTCAGGTACATTCTTTAAAGGTCAAGGTCACAATTCAAGGTCAAATGTTTTAGCCTTAATTTTCATGTCTGCTCCACATCTGTATAACCCTTGGAAGGATTCCAAAATGCTGTGGCACAAAAGTTCTTAACAAGCCAATGTGCAGACAGCAGTATTCAGTCACGTGGGTCAAAGGTCAAGGTCATATTCAAGGTCATGGTCACAATTCAAGGTCAATTATTCACTTTCTTTTCCAGATGATAACTCCTACATGACTAATGCCATATCAATGAAACTTGGTACATTGATAGAGCATGATGAGAAGAAACGTCCTGTATATGGGCCATAACTCTGGTTTCAATACTTTGGGAGTTATTGCCCTTTGTTACCGTACATTTTTTGTCGATCAATAACTCCTGCGCTACTAATGCTATTGGAATGACATTTTATGTATGGAAAGAGCATGATTAGAGGAAGTGTTATGCATAAATATCACAACTCTGGCTTCAATAATATTGAAGTCATTGCCTCCCATTTTCTGCAGAGTTATGGGACTTTGAAATATTTACATGGAAATTTTGTCCGCTGGGTTTCTCCAAAACCTTTAATTGGATATTCATTAAATTTCATAGGATTTATTAGCATCATGCCTAGTTGTGCATATTTTATTCCTGTTCTGGTTTGATGACTTTTTGCAGAGTTATGGGACTTTGAAATTTTTAAATAGAATTTTTTTCTCAGCAGGGTTTCCCCAAAAATCTTTTACTGGATTTTCATGAAAATTGATAGGATTGATCAGCACCATGCCTTAGCTGTGCATAGTTTATTCCTGTTCCAGTTCAATGATTTTCTGCAGAGTTATGCGACTTTGGAAATCATTTATCTCCTGAAAAATTAATGTCTGCTCAATCTCTGGTCTGCTGCAATTTTACTTCTGATGCAATCAACTATTGTCTAGAGTATTAAACAGCTTGTATCCTGAGGAGATGCTGACTGACTTGGCATCTCATCTGGATCCAGGCTGTTTGTAAATGCATCTTAGGTCATGCTAAGCAGGTTAACCGTTTCCCTGATGATTATTCATATAAGTAAATAATGATACCATGAATATTAGTTTTATTACCTGAATTTTCAGAATGGCACAGTCATGTACAGGGGAATTTTTGGAATTGGAATATATTGTAGAGTTGGATCCCTTTAGATTTCATTAGGAAACAAAGCAAACCCTGATCAGACTGCTCTTACAGGAGCTGTCTGATCTGAGTCTACCCTGTTTGCAAAGTCATGAAAAAAGTGACTGATTATTTTTTTAAGTGTTTGCATGAAGGAAAGGGTTAAAGGTTGACCAATTATCCTCTTCAAATACAATTTGGTATTTTATGGTTCCTATATTTCTTTCATGTGCTTAATATCTTGAAGTAGTCATAAACTACATACCCAATTTCGTTTAAATATCCGAAACACCAAGTCTCCCCATTGTACCAGTCTGCAATCCTGAATAAGTCAATTTGGCACCATTTTGATAACTTTAAATTAGACCGATATAATAGCAAACCATGGAGACCCTGATCAGCCTTCTTAAGTAATTTGATCTGACAGTTCTGCACTATTTGCCTAAGTTTGTCCAAATACTTGCGGTACTTACGGTAGATAATTTGGATCAATTATTTTTTCAAATTTCTTTACTCCATGCATATTCATGCAAGAAATAATGACATCATGAATACTGATTGACAGGATTTTATAATGATACAGTAAAACCCCGCTAATGCGACCACCAAAAAGGGGCATAATTCTGGGTGGCAGAGGCAGGTGGTTGCTTAATGCAGTACAAAAGTTATGCAGAAAGCTCCTGTAGGAGCTTTCTGCATAATGTTTGTGCTGCATTAAGCAACCACCTGCTTTAAACGACACCAGTGGCTGTTTATTAAGTGGTCGCATTAGCGGGGTTTCACTGTACATTAAAATTTTGTATTATGAACAAGGGATTTTTTTTATCATATTGACAGAAACTCTGTAGTATCAGATCTATATTATTTCATAAGCAAACTTGGGCAGACCCTAATCAGACAGCTCCTACGTATAGAAGTCATCTGATTTTGGTCTACTCTGTTTGAAAAGGCATAAAAAGGCATATGTATGGAGTTGAGTGTTAAAGAACAAACTTTTGACTGTTATTGTGTAGAGAGGAGCTGATACAAGGATTTCAAAAAGCAGGGATCTTGATCAATTGTAAAGTAACAACAAATTTGAATCCTTCAGGATCTAAAAACATTATGGTGTGCCTGTGATTTAGAATGAATAGTAAACAAGAACCCTGTTCATAAAGCAAGCAGACAAGTTATTTTCCATTACATGTTACAGGTTTATATTTTCATTAAACTGATGTCTGCTTTTAAAACTTTTTCTTTGGAAAGTTAATTAACAATGTTTATCTCCTTTGATTCAAATAACGCTTAACCCCTTGAATACTGGAAATGAATGTACTGGCATTTGCAAGTAGTGTAGATGGCTCCATTAGGAACATTAAGCATTCAAATTCAAAGTTAACAGGTGCACTTTGACACACACACCCCCCAAACACACACACACACACATGCACATACACACTCACTACATAAATTGTGTCTATGCTATTAGCTGTTTTGCCAGAATTGGAAGGTTGAACATTTTCATATCAAGCTTGGTGACCTTGGGAAAGGGTCAAGGTCACCAATGACAAAAGCAAAAGTTACAATGGCTATAGTAGCAACAGTTGAAGCTCAGTGTTATTATTGATAAAGGTCATGGTCATAACTGATAATTGTCAGGGTCAAAATGGATAAATGTCAAGTTCAAAACTGATAAAAGGTCAAGTTACAGTTTATAGATATAAGGGTCACAATTGATAATGTTCATTGTATCTATTGATACAGACCACATTTACAACAGGTGAATGTCAGGTAATAATTCTGGTCAGGGCTTCTAAGCAGCTGAAATTTCGAGCTTGTTTCATATCATAGTAAATAATGGATAAAGTTGAACTGAGGGTTGTCCAGATTGGTGTTTAGAGTCTGACATATTTCAGTATTCCAATCCTTAGGATGTACAAGCAAATTTGGCTAATAGGACAGGTAGAGTCTCTATGATCCCAGCCCTTCAACTGACCACTGGACAGACACAATGTTTGTATGGGTCTGTTGATTATATAGATATCGGAGCCCTTATATCTGTTGAGATATTACATAAGCTAGTGTAAATAGCCCACCAGGTTTTTCACCTGTGTCCCACTTAAGGGTCTACTCCTGGCAGATATCAAGTTGCTAGGGCCTAATATTTATTGTTCCATCATAAACATTAGAGGGTAAGCACTACACTATTTAGAACATAAGCTATCCAGTTAGTGTCAATATTTGGTCAGCACATTGTTGAAATTCTGCCTGGGCCGATCTGCGTAATTGTTTCTGTTTCATTTCTACCCACTCCCAAAACAGACCTCAACACTGATTTAGAAAGGCCTCAAAATTGATTTATAATGGCCTTATAGTGATGAAAATAATGAAAAAAATGATAATGATTATAATAGAGTTAATGGTCATTATGATGATTAATGATAGTAATAATTATGATGATGGTAATGATGGTCATTTGTATGATTATTTCAAAATCATCATAATAATAATAATGATACTGATAGTAGTAGTAAAAGGTTAATACTATTAATATTAGATATACATGTAAATAAATTATTATAATTATAATAAAAGTAATAACAACATACAATGATAAGAAAATTATAATGATAATGATCATGTTAATGGTGCTACTGATGATAATGATGAGATAATATTTATCATAATGACACTGGTTATAAGTATTACCATGTTTTGTTATCATTATTCAGTCGAAGATAAAAAAAAAAAAAAGATACAAGTATGCCTAATATACTCTAAACAGAAAAAAATGGTTGTACTTTATTTCATTACTTGATTGAATGTTTTAACCCTTTCCCTGTTCGATATGAAAGAAATTATATTAATTGTCAAGAATATTAATGAGCCAAACATTTTTAAAGCAGTATTAACAAAGGAATTTTTTATGGGCCAAGCGTTTTTAAAGCAGTATTAACAAAGAAATTTTTGATGAGCCAAACGTTTTTAAAGCAGTATTAACAAAGGAATTTTTGATGAGCCAAACGTTTTTAAAGCAGTATTAACAAAGGAATTTTTTATGGGCCAAGCGTTTTTAAAGCAGTATTAACAAAGGAATTTTTGATGAGCCAAACGTTTTTAAAGCTGTAAGTATTAACAAAGGAATTTTTGATGAGCCAAACGTTTTTAAAGCAGTATTAACAAAGGAATTTTTGATGAGCCAAACGTTTTTAAAGCAGTATTAACAAAGGAATTTTTGACTGTGGCAGAGAGTGTAGAATCAGAACTATATAATTCCATCTGCAAACAGAGCAGACCCTGATCAAACAGCTCCTATAATGGTAGCCATCAGGTCTGAGTCTACTCTGTTTGCAGATGCATGAAAAGGTGTTTATTTGAAGGAAAGGGATGGTCATTTTTAAAAGTGCTACTTGTCACATGCACTTTACTGTGTAGTGTATATACACTGAACTATTAGAATGTGAGTAATGAACGGATGTTTGATTATTTTAAATGAATCAGCTTACGCCATAAGCTTGTGATACATCAAAAAAAGTACTTTTGTAGGGTTTCAAAATGTATGCCTGGTTTCAAATATATGTATTAATGTCTGATCCGGGTCTTTGGGCTATTTGGTTTGGTAACCATTAGTTATCGGTAAATTTTGAATCATACTTCTGACAGAGATGTACACACAACTCCTATGATTAATCCTTTACTCCATGAATATTCATGTAAGAAATTATGACATCATGAATAATTTGTAAATTATTTTTTATAGTTTGCATATGAACATAGGTAATTTTGGCTCAGACAGAAACTGTAAAATCATGTCTATATTATACCATAAGCAAACAGAGCAGACCCTGATCAGACAGCTCCTATAGGAGCTGTCTGATCTGGGTGGGTGTAGGAAAAACCCCAAAAAGCTGTTACGTAAACAATGGATGGATCGGGTGACCATCGACAAAATGCGGAAATTTGAATGGAAAAGGCCGATAATACTTTGTTGTAGAACAAAAAATATAACTTGATGGAATCGGATTATTTTGTATCACAGGGGCATTTTTTTTATATAAGTTCAAATTGACAATCTTCATAATAATGATTGAGCATAACAAATACCAAGTTGTATGATATTATTGAAAATATGCATTCATTGTAGGGACTTCCTCTTTAATAAATCCAAATAGATAATGAGCTCTCAAGCAATAACTTCTCTTTGACCTTCACAACACCATTTGATGAATTCATCAAAGCCTGTGCAAATAGGTTTGATCCAGTTAATATGCTGAGCAAATCCACATCTCATCAGGATCCAGACCGTTTGACAATCTTGCAGTGTAGACCCAGATCTGATGGCTGGAACTGCCTGATCAGGGTCTGGTCTGTTTGTTTTTGGAATCATAATTTTTATAGAGTTGCAGTTTCTAATCAAATTAATATTTATGAATCATGATGTCATCATTTTTATGCTCCCCACATATTTGGTTTGCCCTGTCTGTCTGTTTGCCTGTTGGTTTGTCCCCAACTTTATCATTGGCGATAATTTTGTAGCCATTGTACATACATACTTCAAACTTGGCATGCATGTGCAACTTATGGATGCAAACATTTTTAGGGGTGACTGATTATGGTCAAGGACTCAAGGTCATATATCAATGTCAAATTATGGGTCAAATTTATTTTTTTATTGGTGATAATCGTGGGCAAAGTGTTTCACAAAAACATCTTGTTTTTATTAACCCTTCGCTTGCTGAATTTTAAAATACATTTCTCCTTCTTTACCCATGCCCTGTTGTATAATTACATACATGTATATCTTCACTGTGTACAAGTATTTCACTGTGCAATCACTGCTGTGGAGTACACTGGTACACAATCAACTTGTAAATAGTGCAGACCCTGATGAGACAGCTCCTGCAGGAGCTGTCTCATCTTGGTCTTCACTATTTACAGGTAGGTTTATTGACGTGAACAGCAAGCGAAGGGTTAATATTCAGGGAGTACAGTGTTACGGGTTAGAGATTCTAGTGAGTATTGAAAGAATTAGTTCCATGAGGTTTTTGAATGACAAACATTGCAGAGCCTTATCAAAGGGAGTGCTCCTCTCGGAGTTATCTCATCTATGTTTACATTGCTTGCATATTTCAATTAATTTATTCCTGCACTCAAAAGTTAAACCTGTAGAAAAAGTCCTGTATACATTTTTGGTAGTTGAGGGGTCAGTAAAGTTAGATGTGTTTGATGGGTTTGTCTTGTTACGTTAATGACTTTGAGGATCCCACCTGCGAGTGACAATTTGAACATCTGTCAGTTGATTGTTTTAGTCAAACATTGAGCCGTTCAAGTTTTAGTCTGTTATTTGGACAGTTTTCTACTATATTTGCAGACATTCACCATCATTTGAGATCCAATTAAGATTGTTTGGGACTCTGTGTCTCATTTTGTTTCTATATTGGTTGACACTATTTGTTTTTAAAAACAAAACAAAACATTGTATGAATTAGAAGTTGAACATTTTATTAAATATTAAGCTACAACTGTTTGAGTGAATGCTAATATGCTCAGCATACTAGAGATAAAGGCTGGCTAATTCCCTTAGACATACCTTTAAAAGGTGGCCAATTAGGTGTCATCTTTGAAAATTTATCTCTGAATAATGTATCTCTGAGCAAGCGGTTTGTTTACATGATGACAGGTGGTATTGACCTTTAGCCAGAAAAATAAATGTTGTCATTGAAACTTACTGTTGGTCAAAATTTCGGAGTTGATTTTTTGTATGTTTTTTTTTTCTAAGACAGCACCAAGGATGTCAATAGTTTCACTGGTTTGAATCCTAATGTGATGCCAAGTTTTCTGAATGCAATCTGTTTGCAAACGTTATCACAAATTGGCTATTAGCAAACTAATGGTTTATGTGGTTGATGTCATCAGTTAATCCTTTCCCTGTTGAATATTCATGTAAGAAATTATGAAATCATTAATACTAATTAAATTATTTTTTATAATTGCATATGAACACATGCCACTTTATCACAGGCAGAAACTCTACTATACCATAAGCAAACAGAGCAGACCCTGATCAGACTTCTCCTATAGGAGCTGTCTGATCTGGGTCTACTCTGTTTGCAAAGACAGCAAAGGGTGATTACATGAAGGAAAGGGTTAATACCTTCTAAAGTGAAAAGCTCTCAAAGTGATGAATTTGACCTGCGCTAATTGATAAGAGGATTGCATTGTTGGCTTGTTACCGAGTTTTGTGGTTATTACCTCCCTTTGATGCTACTGTGACTTCATGTTAGATTGTCATGCAAGGAACATGGGCGTGAGCAAATTTTTGTTTCACTTGGTTTATGTTAGTACTGCACTATTTTAAGAAATTTGAAGGCAATGTCATTGTGTTGATGTCCATGTTATAGCATATTAACCCATTTAACTCATAGAGATGCCTTTTTTCATGCCTTTGCAAACAGAGAAGATCCCGAACAGATAGCTAAGCTCCTGTAGGAGCCATCTGATCAAGGTCTGCTCTGTTTGCTTCTGAAATACTATAGATCTGATACTACCATTTCTGCCATTGTTAAAAGTTCCCTTGTTCATTTCACCATTATAAAACTTCTGCTATATACCGTATATCTTACATGAATATTCATCAGATAAAGGGTTAAATCAGGTACTTTAATCAGTACCCATAATATGGATATCAGAAGAACTGGTTCTGTTTAACCCTTTCCTCCATAAATACGCCTTTGTAAAAGTCACCTGTTGAAACCATTGTGATAAATAGAGCATTTGCTCCTACAGGAGCAAATGCTCTATTTATCACAATGGTTTCAAATTACAGAATTCTAAAAAAAATCCTTTTCTCTAGTTAATGCTCCTTTTCGGTAGATGCATCAAAAGAGGTTGGATCTAAAAATAGCCTATGGAGGAAATCCTTTCAATGCTGAATTTTCAGAGTTGAATGATCCATGATCGTTTAAATACAGAGTCCATTTAGTATGAAAGGGTATATATTGTGAAAGGATTTGGAATGACAAGCACTGTGCAGACCCTGATGATAGGGCTCCTCTATCAACCCTCTAATTGTCACTGTATGCAAATGCTAGTACACTAAATTCCTGTATTCAAAGGGTTAACATCAGATAGTTTATCCCTTTAACCCTTTACTTCATGAATATTCATGTAAGAAATTAATAAGGACATCATGAATATTAATTAGTTTAATTATGTCTCCCCCCATATTTATATGGGGGAGACATATTGTTTTCGTGAGAGTTGTCTGTCTGTCTGTCTGTCCGTCTGTCCGTCTGTCTGTCTGTCCGTCACACTTTTTGTCCGGACGATAACTTCAATATGCCTGATGCCAGTTGATTGAAACTTCATATATGGAAAGAGTATAATGAGAGGAAGTGTCATGCACAAGGTCCATAACTCTGGCTTCACTAATATTGGAGTTATTGCCCTTTGTAAAAAAAAATCACACTTTTTTGTCCGGACGATAACTCCTATATGACTCATGCCATTGGATTGAAACTTCATATATGGAAAGATCATGACGAGAGGAAGTGTCATGCACAAGGTCCATAACTCTGGCTTCACTAATATTGGAGTTATTGCCCTTTGTAAAAAAATCATAATTTTTTGTCCGGACAATAACTTCAATATGCCTGTTGCCAGTTGATTGAAACTTCATATATGGAAAGAGCATAATGAGAGGAAGTGTCATGCAGAAGGTACATAACTCTCGCTTCACTAATATTGGAGTAATTGCCCTTTGTAAAAAATCACAATTTTTTGTCTGGATGATTACTCCTATGTGACACATGCCATTGGAGTGAAACTTCATACATGGAACGATCATGATAAGAGAAAGTGTCATGCATAAGATCCTTAACTCGAGCTTCAATGAATTTAGAGTTATTGCCCCTTGTACATTTGTTTAATTCTTTCTTGTCCGGACGATAACTCCTACATGGCTCTTGCCATCGTATTGAAACTTCATACCTGGAAAGAGCATGATGAGAGAAAGTGTCATGAACAAGGGCCATAATTCTGGCTTCAATACTTTTGGAGTTATTGCCCTTTGTTACATTTTTTGGCTGATTAATAACTACTGTTCGACTGATGCTATTGGAATGACATTTTATTTTTGGAAAGATCATGATGAAAGTAAGTGTCATGCACAAGAGCCATAAATCTGGTATCAGTATTTTTGGAGTTATTAGCTATTATTGTTTTTATTAGAGGGGAGACATCCGTTTTTGTGACAAAAACCTCTAGTTGTTATAATAGGACATAGGCACTGGAAGTTTTGTCCATGGCAGGAAATGGTGAATCATATCTTTATTCAGAGGTCCAGATATGATGCATAAAGTAAAACCTTTTCAAGGCTAACTTCTTTATTTCTTCACCAAACCCTATGTTGTGACTCTTTAGAATCCTCTCTTTGAGACAACTTGCAGTGTAATCCTCAGTGGGACTGACTTCAAGCTTGAAACGGGACTTTTGTATTCCTTTTCCATCTAACACTTCTACAAGTCACACACGTGTTCCTTGGAACATTCCTATTCTTTTAGTTTTCACTTCAATTTATAGCAAATATGATTGAAAAGCTTCTCAAATGTATTGCAAAATGTTGTCTTTTTTGCAATTTTTCCCTTTTTTTGACTGATGTCCACTTAACTCTTGGACTGCTATTCACTACCCAGCAGACATTTGCATACAGCTTGGACCCAGATGAGACCACTAAGTCCCTCGGCCTCTCATCAGGATCTAAGCTGTTGGACACTGGATTAATAGTTTTTCAAAGGTCTAACACTTTGAAAGGAAGTAACATTTTGTAGTAAGATCAGAGTTTGAGCAGTCATTATATTTTTCAGCAGGTTATGGGTTAAAATGCTACAGTAAAACCTCTCTATAACGGCCACTAAATTGTGTTAATTAGTTGGTACTTTGAGCAGGTGGCTGCTTAAAGCAAGATGAAAGTAAAACAGAACGCTCCTATAGGAGCGTTCTGTTTTACTTTCACCTTGCTTTAAGCAGCCACCTGGCTTTAGCACAAAATACTTGATGTAATTTAGTGGTTGTTATAGAGAGGTTTTACTGTATAACAAAGCCCTCAGGGTAAACTTACCAGTATGAAATGCATCACAATGTTACAAATATCCATTACGATACTGACAATACTTTTCAATCTATCATTAAAATTAACAATCCCATATTTTTGTGATGAATGGTTTACCCTCTGAATATGGGCAACGCATGTTCTTTCATTTGCAAACAGTGTAGACCAAGATTACAGGGCTCCTAGAGGAGCCCTCTTTTTAGGGTCTGCATTCAGTGCTTGGGATTCAAATGCTATTGCAAATTATACCCTCTAATACTGAATGGACTGATTCATTAATTAGTGATGGAGCGCTCCACTGTGTATATTCAGCATTCAGAAGGTTAACATTCTATTGCACACTCATCTATTTGTCAATTTGAAATATTACCACTTTTAGTCTTGTCTATTTATATCAATGAGCATAATCTTTTTTTTATGTCCTTACAAATGGAGAGCCATGCAGAAAGTTTGTCTTTTGTCTCATGTAAAATTTATTTAACTCTTTTCTCCTTAATTTAACCCTTTCCCTCATATAAACGTGTTTTCACACATTTGCAAATAGAGTAGACCCAGATCAGACGACTCCTAGAGGAGCCGTCTGATCAGGGTCTGCTCTATTTGCTAATAGAATTTGATAAATCTGTTTCTTTGCTTTCTAAAATGTCTATAATGTTCAGCCTTCCATATTTCTTTATTACTATTTTGTTAATGTATATTCATTAGGTATTGGAATTTGGCCTAAATGCAGAACGGGGAAAGTGTTAAATATGCCTTCTAAGTATGCCTTTTCTCCATAAATATGCCTTTGCAAGCAAAACATGCAGATGAGATGGCTCCTGTTTGCTTTTAAAGTGATGTAAATCCAATGCTATTGTTTCTGTCATTGCCAAAACTTTCTGTGTTCGTTCATGTCTTATTGATATGCATGATGTATTCATTGAGTAAAAGTTTTAAAACCTCGTGAGAGATGATGTTTATTCATCACTGTAAATAGAGGTTATACTGTACTTGTATTTAGACAGCGAATTTTCAATTTGACCCTTCTATATATATATGACACAGGACTATCTCATGCCAATTTAGGAGGGGTAATTCTTCCATAAACTAAGTTAACGTATGAAGAACAGTGCAGAGCCTGATCAGAGGGCTCAAACAGGAATCCTCTGATCTTAGTTTACACTGTTTGCAAAGGTTATTTATCTCAGTTCCCGCGTTATACTGGGACTGGAAACAAATCGTAGATGCTTATTATCAGCTATTCTGAAAGATAATTTTTTGTTATTATATCCCCGCAAACAAAGTTTGAGATGGGATATATAGGAGTCAGTGTGTCGGTTGGTTGGTCTGTCTGTCCGTGGCACAACCTGGCATAGTGAGCACTCTAGTGGTCACAATTTCTGTTTAATCTTCATAAAACTTGGTCAGAATGATTGTCTTGTTAAAATCTCTGACAACTTTGAAAGTGGGTCACGTGGGGTCAAAAACTAGGTCACCAGGTCAAATAGCAGGGAAACCATGTGAACACTCTAGAGTTTTCAGCCCAATTTTCATGAGACTTGGTCAGAATGATTGTCTTGATAACATCTCGAAATAGTTTAAAAGTGGATCATGTGGGGTGAAAAACTAGGTCAAATAGTAGAAAAACCTTGTGAACATTCTAGAGATCACACCTGTAGCCTAATCTTCATAAAACTTGGTCAGAATGAGTCTTGATAAAATCTCTGACAAGATAGAAAATTGGTCATGTAGGGTAAAAAAACTAGGTCACTAGTTTGATTTGCGTTTAAGGCAGCTGAGCAGGGGTATTCAATCACCTTTAGTGATAATTCTAGTTTCTCTTAAAAAATCCAGTCTGAGTGTAAAGCACTTTTGATCCTGATTAGACATTGATTGACTTGTCATCTCATCAACAGCAAACTTGCAGCTTGCCCACAAAATTCCAACAGTCACATATTATTTCACCAAGAGTATTAATCAATTACTCCACGAATACAGTTAGAAATGATTTTTGTATGAATATTGATTAGCTTTATATTTAACCCATTCCCTCATAGGCTATTTTTAGATACAACCTCTTTGAATAAATTTAAAAAAAGGAGCATTAACTAGAGAAAAGGATTTTTTTTAGAATTTTGTAGTTTGAAAAAATTGTGATAAATAGAGCATTTGCTCCTATAGGAGCAAATGCTCTATTTATCACAATTTTTTATTTTTTCACAAAGTGACTTCTACAGAGTCGTCAAAAGTCGTCAATATGAGGGAAAGGGTTAAAATGGCATATGAATAAGAAAAGTGTTTGCCTTGGTTAAAGCTGTAAAGTCAGATCTACATGTTTGTAATTCCATAAGCAAACAGTGCAGACCCTGATCAGGGTTTGCTCTATTTGCAAAGGAGTTAAAAGGTGTATTTATGGAGTACAGGAATAATTAGTGTGTCTTCGGCGATTGTTGTGTCTATGGCGATACTGTCAGATTCCAGTCCAGTCCCATGTTGTTCAGATGATCGGGTAACTAGGTGGTTTGTTTGGTCATGGGATTTTCATTTGAATCAGTGTGATGACACTTTACTGTAAACTTTCCATGCCACCGTGAGTTTGATAAAAAATGTTCTCAGCTAAATACCTTTACCATTTACCCGATCATGACGCTTTGCAAACAGAGTAGACCTAGATCTGTTGACCCCAGTTGGAGCCAACAGATCAGGTTTTTGCTCTGTTTGCTTGTGGTATTACATAGAGATTATACTATAATTTCTGCCATGGACAGATATTCCTGTATTCATATGCCATTATAAAAAATCAACCAATAAAATATTCATGATGTGTTTGTTTCTGACATGAATATTCACACAGTGATCAACATAAGACTCTTTGAATGCTGAATATTTATAATGGAATGGCCCATCACTGATTTAGGATAGAGGATTTTGAATGATAAACTGCGGATCAGAAGGCTTCTCTAGGCTTTGGGTCTCTAGGTCTACACTGTCTATGCCTCTCGTAGTGTTTATTAAGAGACAATATTACGTTACATTTTTAGCTCGTCTGTTTAGTAGAAAAGTCAAGCTATTGTGATCACTGGTATAGTCGTCGTCGTTGTCGTCGGTGTCAGTGTGCAAAAACTTAAATGTAGCTCATTACTCAAAGTATAAGAGGTATCAACATGGAACTTCATAAGTTAGTAGATCTCATTGAGGAGAAGGCTCCTACATAAGAATAAAAACTCTTGATTTAAAAATTTTGGAGTTATGGCCCTTTATTGTTTTCAATTTCTTTTAATTTACCTGGACAAGTACCAAATCGGACGAGCGTTGGCGCCGCACGCGGCTTTTGTTTAAAGGGAGCTTCTTGCATATTGTATACAGGTGGTTGCTTAATGCAAAATGAAAGCAATGCAGAAAGCTCCTGGGGAGCTTTCTGTGTTGCTTTCAGTCTGCATTATGTTACCACCTGTATTTTTAAAAAACCTATTTATTAGGGAATGAAGGTACCGTAATTACCCTAAGTATTAGGACACTCAATAAGTGTTTATGCCTATGTTTTCAGTAAAACATTATATATTCTTACTTTATATTAGACTAAGGTAGTAGAAAGTAGTGAAGATCCTGATCAAATAGCTCCTTCACTATTTGCCTACGTTTGTCTGTCCGAATACTTAGGGTAAACACTGTATCAAGATCAGGGATCAGAGGAAGATGACACTTGTTTGAAAACATATGCAATATTTCATATCGTAACTGAGCCCCAGTCTACACTGTCTGTCACACAAGTCAACAGAACAGAAAAGACGCTGATGGGTGGGAAACATTGCAGAACCTCTTCAGATGCTGCATTTAAGATACAGCAGCTGATATGGTTCTACACTGTTTGCCACGCTTTAAGGTTGGTTTTTATACTGTAAGATCAACATACCCTTTTTCATAGCAGCATGTCTAGGGTTAAGTAATAGTTTTAGCCAAATAGGCCATTTATTTTGGCGGATGATCCAAGTTAACCCTTTCAATGCTGAACTTTCATAATGGAATGAGCCATCAGTGTTTGTCTATACAGTCCAATAAGTAAGAAAAGGTTAAATTGATAGAGGGTGTTTAATGACAAACAGTGCAGACCCTGATTAGAGGCCTCCTCTAGGAGCCCTCTGATCTGGGTCTACACTGTTTGCAAATATCGGTGAACCCGTTCCTCACATTTGAACGGTTAATTCTCTTCTTGGCGTGTTTATAAACTAGCCACTTGACAGGGTTTTGGACAAGGCTGGTATAATTACCGTTACACTTTTCATATACTGGAGGTAAACTCCAATAAACTATGGAAATAGTTTGGATTCAGATGAAACATGGAGTAAGACTGGATCTAATCTGCATTGAAAATGTTTGACATTCTAAGAATGCGCCAGAATGAAAATGAAGAAAAGTTGATTGTGAGTAATGAGGTTATGTGTTATAGACAACACTTATTAAAATGTAAAGCACTAGGGGTATGACATCACCAGGGTCACAGAAGGTCTTGTCATAGATTTGTATGAGGCTTAACTCCTTTAACCCTTTACTCCATGAATAATCATATGAGAAATTATGACATCATGAATATTAATTAGATTATTATTTTTTTTAATGGCACATGAACACAGGAATTTTTGTCAATAGCAGAAACTATAGAATCATATCTATAAACAGAGCAGACCTTCATCAGATGGCTCCTAAAGGAGCCGTCTGATCTAGGTCTGCTCTGTTTGCAAAGGCATAGAAATGTGTATTTATAGAGTAAATTCCTGGGTTAATGCTGAATGTTCAAAATAAACTGACCCATCATTGTTTAATTAGAACTTAGAACAGGAGAATTTGAATGCCAAACAGTAGAGCTCCTGATCAGAGAGCTCCTCTAGAGCTTATTTCCCACATTCAATGAGATAACCCATTCTATCATCAGTTTGGTAACTTAATCCTTTACTCCATCAGTATGCCTTATAACACCTTTGCAAACAGAATAGACTCAGATCAGACAGCTCCTGTAGGAACCATTTGATCAGGGTTTGCTCTGTCTGTTTATGGAATAATATAGATATGATTCTACAATTTCTGCCATGACCAAAAATTTCCTGTATACCTGTAATTAATATTTTCTGATTTTTCATGATGCCATTTTTTCTTACATGAATATTCATAGAGTAAAGGAAATAAAGTCTCCAAGAGCTCTGTAAGCACTCATTCCGCACATTTATGACCATATCATAACTTTTGTATATTATTCAGACACTGATTACTACTCCATTTTAATTTTTAGCTCATAGGAAAATCTTTAAAAATCTTCTTCTCTGAAATTGTAAGGCATAGACCTTTGATATGTAGCATCATCTAATGGTCCTCTACAAAGATTGGTCAACTTATGACCCCTGGGCCAAAAATGGCCCGGCCCCGGGGCTTATCAGTTTTTCATAGGAAAGTCTCTAAAAATCTTCATCTCTGAAACTGTAAGGCATAGACCTTTGATATTTGGTTTGTAGCATCATCTAATGGTTCTCTACAAAGATTGTTCAAATTATGACCCCCGGGCCAAAAAATGGCCCGCCCCGGGGCTTATCAGTTTTTCATAGGGAAATCTTTAAAAATCTTTTCTCTTAAACTGTAAGGCCTTGACCTTTGATATTTGGTATGTAGCCTCATCTAATGGTCCTCTACAAAGATTGTTCAAATTATGACCCATGGGCCAAAAATGGCCCCGCCCAAGGGCTCATCAGTTTTTCATAGGAATATCTTTAGAAATCTTCTTCTCTAAAATTGTAAGGCATAGACCTTTGATATGTGGTATGTAGCATCATCTAATGGTCCTCTACCAATATTGTTCAAACTAACCCCTTGGCCAAAAATGGCCCCGCCCTGGGGCTTATCAGTTTATCATAGGAAAATCTTTGAAAATCTTCTCCGAAACTGTAAGGTTTGTAGCATCTACCAAGATTTTCAAATTATGACCCCTGATCCAGAAGTGGCCCCGCCCTGGCGCTTATCAGTTTTTCATATGAAAATCTTTATAAATCTTCTTCTGAAACTATAAGGCCTAGTCCTTTGATATTTGGTATGTAGCATTATCTAATGGTCCTCTACAAAGATTGTTCAAATTATGACCCCTGTGTTGAAAATGGCCCCGCCCCAGCGCATATTAATTTTTCATAGGAAAGTCTTTATAAATCTTCTTCTCTTGAAACTGTAAGGTCTAGACCTATGATATTTGGTATGTAGTATGATCTATTGGTCTTCTACAAAGATTGTTCAAGTTATGACCCCCGGACCCAAAATAATTCCACCCCGGTGCTTATTGGTTTTTCATAGGAAAATCTTTAAAAATCTTCTTCTACGAAACTGTAAGGCCTAGACCTTTGATATTTGGTATGTAGTATCCTTTAATGGTTCTCTTACATTTTAGACTGTTCAAATTATGACACCTTGGCAAAAAATGGCCCTGCCCCAGGTTACATGAATTCATTGTATACATATGTCTGTTATAACCAGGTGAGAGGTTAAGGGCCATCATGGCCCTCTTGTTAAAGAAATATTAACAGTAAAAATTGATCCTGATCAATGGAAACAGAAGCATAGATAAAATGTGTAAATTAGACCTTTTTTTAACCCTTAGTTACTCCATCAATACACCTTTAACCTCTTTGTAAACAGAGTAGACATGGATCTGAAAATTCCTGTAGGAGTCGTCTGATCAGGGTCTACACTGTTCACTTATAGAATTGTATAGAATTGATTCTGCAGTTTCTGGTATGGCTAAAATATCCCCTCTCATAAATTCCCGCTCCTTTTGTAAGGTAGCTTTTAAATTGAATGCCTGTTTCAAAGCAGTTTTTTTCCTTTGGAAGAAGTGTCACATGCATTTTATTTAAGTAAATTTTGTTCTTTGAAATCTAACACTAAATAATATTTTTTTTTAGTTAAAACTTTCCACCTTGACATTTGCTTCTTGAAATGTCACTAATTACATATCACTTAACTCTTCTCATGCTATTAACATACATATCTGCACTGCATTTGCGAATAGCGTAGACCCATATGAGACAGTTCCTAGAGGAGAGCTGCCTCATTATGGTCTACACTGTTTGCCATTGTTATTCAGTGGTTTCACAAACTCTAGACTGATTCAGCTCATTAATATTTCTAGTGGAGGGATTCACATATGAATATTCACAATGAAAAGGGTTAAGATGTTTTTAATGAAAAAAAATAGTGATAACTAATTTGTTTTCTTTCATAATAGTGATGGGGCAGCAGTAAAACTCTTTGTAATTTAGGGTGTGGGGAGTTATCATTTTGATCCCCGAAGTGAAAATCTTTTATGTTTTCTTCATCTAAGTACATTTTCCACACCTGTTTAAATTCTTTCATAAAAAAACAACAACAAACAAACCAAAAGAAAATGAACAAAAACTTGTGAATTTTACCAATGTACTGTCAGCAGTATTTTTTGTTAGATTTTAGTCATTTTTTACTTTTTTGACCATTTTCTCCCATTTGTTCTTTCAGGGTGTTTCAAGCTTTTCAGTGCCAATTGTTTGAAACTCTTTACCTGTTCAATTTTCATGTAAGAAATAATGACATCCTAAATATTAATTATATCATATTTTGTAATGGCATAATGTACACAGAACCTTTTGGCTCAGGTAGAAACTGTAGAATCAGGGTCCATGCTTATAAAGCTCTTTAGTTGAGTCAAAGTTTGTTCTCAAGCTTTTGATTGGTCAGATTTGAGCCAAAGGCTCAAATCTGACCAATCAAAAACTTGAGAACGAACTCAGACTCAACTAAAAAGTTTTGTAAGCATGTATAAAGATCTACATTATACCAAAAGCAAACAGAGCAAACCCTGATCAGACAGCTCCTGTAAGAACTGTCTGATCTGGGTTTACTCTGTTAGCAACTGTGTGAAAAGGAGTTCATATAAAGAAAAGGTTTAAAATACTGTTACATGTACAGCTCATATAATTGGTATATATACTGTACTATGTTTCAATTTTATTTTAACTTGATGACTAATCATTGACTTACACCACCAATCAATTTTTCAGGAAAAAAACCCACACACACCCAAACCCAAAACATTGTCTCACAGTCTTACACATATCATTATGCCAAGTCATTGTCTTATTGCCTTTAATGTTATAATCTAAGAAAAAAGCATATCAGTATGATGAATATGTTGTACTTAAGTGCTATAAATTATAAACTTGGACAGTCCAATCAAAAGTGTTTAACATTTCTTCGACATTTGACTTTTCCGTCTGTTGACAAATACATTGTGGTGACTTGTAAGCTATAAATCGTGGTGTTCAACATGTTTATTTTTTTTCAACATTTTTTTTGAAGGCTGATAAAGGTATGGATGACAGTATCTTAGCGTAGGGGGCTTTTTTCTGAGTGACATGTGACTGGGGACATTGATGTGAAAATGATGTATTTTCTGATGGTGTACAATGACAGTTGTTGTCTAGTAAACAATTGCTTGGTAACCAAGCATCCAAACAACCTAGATTACAGTCATGGTGAGTTAGAAGACTGAGCTGGTGATTAGGCTTGGCTTTGTACAGGTGTGGAATACGGTTAGAAATGTCTCGGATCTTCTAGAACTCTTGACACATTCTTGGTCGCCCTTAGATTATCCTTGTTCTTCAGTTAGTAGACTGTTTTCAGTCTAAATGATATGGTTGCAAACACATCAGCTGCCCTGAAGCTTCATGCCTTATATTACATTATGAATATCTAAATAAGAATTTATTGACTGTTTACAGTCTAAATGATATGGTTGCAAACACATCAGCTGCCCAGAAGCTTCATGCCTTATATTACATTATGTATATCTAAATAAGAATTTATTGGCTTCATGAATATTCATTAACTGAATTTGCATAATGGCCAATGAACAATGGATGTTTGTACCCTTTCAGAAGCTGTAGAATCAGATCTTTTATTATTCCATAAGCAAACAAGTCAGACCCTGTAGGAGCCATGTGATTGTGGTCTTCTCTGTTTTTAACTCTTTGCACGCTAAGTAATCTTTCGTCTGCAACAATTGCCGTCTGCTTCAATTCTTAAAATAAACTTTCTCTTATTTCTTTGCAAAAATATGGTCAAGATGACAAACAGTTTGGATCCTGATGAGACGCCGCATTATGCGGCGTCTCATCTGGATCCAAACTGTTTGCATGGGTAATCAGTTTCGCCACTAGCATGCAAAGAGTTAAAGGCAATAAAAGGCATCTCTATCAGGTTAAGAACCACTGCATACTATATGTAAGCAAAAAAGAAATAAAATCTTGGATATAATGGTATCCAAGTGTAATAGTATTGTGATGTGTAGTTATTTCAGTCATTATCCCTTTCAACACCGAGTTTTCACAGTGAAATATCCAATCAATATTTAACCCTTTACTCCATAAATATGCCTTTCTACATCTTTGCAAACAGAGTAGACCTGACTAGGAGCTGTATGATCAGGGTCTGCTCTGTTTGCTTATGATATAATATAGATATGATTCTACTGTTTCTGACATGGCAAATTTCTGTGTACACATGCTATTATAACAGTCAATCTATTTAATATTCATGATGTCATTATTTCTTACATAAATATTCATGGAGTAAAGGGTTAATGCTTTCCGTTATGTGATTTGATCACTTCATTAATAGTCATTAATTTGAATTTTATCAAAAGGAAAGTTTGGCTTAGACAGAAACTAATAGATCAGATCTATATACTTCTATAAGATAACGGAGCAGATCTCTGGGTTTACAGTAAAACCTCTCTATAATGGACACTAAATTACATCAAGTATGTCCTAAATACCAACTACAGTAAAACGTCTCTATAACAGACACTAAATTACATCAAGTATGTCCTAAATACCAACTACAGTAAAACGTCTCTATAACGAACACTAAATTACATCAAGTATGTCCTAAATACCAACTACAGTAAAACCTCTCTATAACAAACACTAAATTACATCAAGTATGTCCTAAATACCAACTACAGTAAAACCTCTCTATAACGAACACTAAATTACATCAAGTATGTCCTAAATACCAACTACAGTAAAACCTCTCTATAACGAACACTAAATTACATCAAGTATGTCCTAAATACCAACTACAGTAAAACGTCTCTATAACGAACACTAAATTACATCAAGTATGTCCTAAATACCAACTACAGTAAAACGTCTCTATAACGAACTCTAAATTACATCAAGTATGTCCTAAATACCAACTACAGTAAAACCTCTCTATAACGAACACTAAATTACATCAAGTATGTCCTAAATACCAACTACAGTAAAACCTCTCTATAACGAACATTAAATTACATCAAGTATGTCCTAAATACCAACTACAGTAAAACGTCTCTATAACGAACACTAAATTACATCAAGTATGTCCTAAATACCAACTACAGTAAAACGTCTCTATGACGAACACTAAATTACATAAAGTATATTGTGTTAAAGGCAGGTGGCTGCTTAAAGCAAGGTGAAAGTAAAACAGAACGCTCCTATAGGAGAGTTCTGTTTTACTTTCACCTTGCTTTAAGCAGCCACTTGTTCTAAATACCAACTACAGTAAAACCTCTCTATAACGGCCACTAAATTACATCAAGTATTTTGTGTTGAAGGCAGGTGGAAAAGCAAGGTGAAAATAAAACAGAACATTCCTATAGGATCGTTCTGTTTTACTTTCACCTTGCTCAAAGGCATTTATATGAGGGAAAGGGTTAAACATAGAGTCCTCTTTGTCTGAAGGGCTGAAGTGATGAGTTAAAATGATCACCTATGGTGTCCCTCTACCAAAGTTTTTCAAACTGTTATTACATGTCAAAAAACAGGGCTTCCAGAGCTCCTGGGGCTGAGTGACAGCATTCGATAATTCATATACATGTAGAAAATATGGCCGGAACTTGCATACATTATTTTATGCATTTGTTTATTAGTCATACATTATCATAATTCTGAGCGGTTAGTAGCCATATTTGCAAAGTTTTGTGTAAATTTTCTTAATCTGTTCGGCAAATTGAGAGCTTTAGTGAAGTTGTTGAAAATAAAACTTTTCTTTTGAAATATTGTCTTCAATCTTGGACATTTCAAATACAAAGTTAGATCATTTAAAATATAAAAAGTTTTTCTCTCTGAAACCAATGAACAATGGTCAGAATTTAAGATAATTATATATGATGTAAGTAGTGCTTATTGGACCTTTTACAAAGACTGCTAAAACCTTGATAATATGAAGGAAAAAACCCAGCAGCCTTTATTCTTTCACACAAACACCTTAAAAATGATTTTAATTGGCTTGTCATATTAAATACAATAGATACTCATCAAAGTGTTCATTTGATAAATGGCTTTGGATGCCCTTAAAAGCAAGTGGCTGCTAAATGTAATATGAATGTAATACAGAAAACCCCTGGAAGAGCTTTCTGCATTGCTTTCATCCTGCATTAAATAACTGCCTACCTTAAAAATCCAAAATTGGACGCTTTTGAGTTTTCACTTTGTAGAGACTTTACTGTAGCCCAAGAGGTTTCTTCTGTTTCTGAATGCCTGTGTCATCCATCAGCCCACACAGAAGTTTCAATAGGAACAAGTAAAATAATACCAGCTTACACTTTGGATAGTAGAATTTATAAACAGTGTTGAACCAGCTCATAAGGCTCCAAGAAGAGCCCTGTGATCAGGGTATGCACTGTTTGTCTTTCAAAATATTCTAGTATACTTGTTCATTATTTACATAATCAACTGCACCATTAAACAGTGATGGACAGTTCCATTTTGAAAACTCAGTATTAAAAGTGTTGAATTTGATATGTCACAGGGAGAAGTTTAAATGGTGGTGATAGGTAGTGGTTTCTGTGGTCAGCTGCAAATGCCAACAATTAACCATTTACTTAATGAATATTTATATAAGAAACTAGAAAGCTGTTCCTTGGAACACTTGTGTCGCCTGCCTGCATACTGACCCTCTACCCACCAATTTTAAACTTGACACAATCGCAGTACATGTATACATGTATATGGGTATAAAATAAATCCAGCTACGATGCTATGTAACTTGGAGCATGATCTATATGTAAGAAGTGTGAAACTAAGACAAAATAATAATGAGAATAATGACCAAAGTGTAATATGTGAAGTTTAAAGTTAATGGTTACCAGTAGAACAGGACTTATTGGCCAGACAAAAAAATGAAAAAAGGGGAATAACTCCAAAAATACTGAAGCTAGAGTTATGGATCTTGAGCATGGCACTTCCTCTCATCAAGACTGTTCCACATTTGAAGTTTGAATTCAATGGCATCAGTAGAACAGGAATTATTGGCCAGACAAAAAAAAATGAAAAAAAGGGGAATAACTCCAAAAATACTGAAGCTAGAGTTATGGACCTTGTGCATGGCACTTCCTCTTATCATGCCTGTTCCATGTGTGAAGTTTGAATTTAATGGTATCAGTAGAATAGGAGATACAGGCCGGACAAGAAGTGTGACGACGACAGACAAAGTGATCTCTATGTGTCTGCCATGTTGTTGGTGTTGTAAGTTTCCTCTGCTGACTTGTCGGAGTACCCAAGTAGTCTTGGTGATGCGGCCTCTCGGTTGCGGAATATCGTCGTAGCACTATTCAAGAATATGTTACGTACGCGTTTACTGTTTAGCATGCCTATATACGACAGTAAGCCGGTAATATCATAAAACTCGTTAAAAACTAATACAAACAGTTCTCTGTGTAAAACTTATGTACATCTGCATATACTTATAAAGTTCTGTCACTTGGTACATATTCATTATTAGGCATCATCCTAAGAGGCAGTTAAAATAAATCCTAACCCTCATTGGCTGTTAGAGGGATATACTGTTTCAATAGTGCTAAGATGGAGTGGTCATTATTATTATTGAACCCTTATAGTAGTTAAGGACCCTTTGCTAGCTCACGGGATCTTTGCAGGTGGATGCTCCAGATGAACTCCCTGGATAACAACTCCATCTGTGTCACCTCTTCCCCAGATGGCCGATAACCCTGGCATACACTGGGATGTGTGCAATCCAGCACCAGTTGTGTAAAGCTTTCATCGGTTCTGATAAGACCCTGGGTGTTTGGTCTACCGTGGGTTAGCAGGCATCTGTGAATATGACTTCTATATTTCTCCCTCACTATTGTAAAGGCTGAACAATTAGAGATGAAGTGAGCTCTGGTCTCTGCTTCTCTATTGCATAATTTACATGTTGGATCAACTGCATATTGGTTGAAAACTGCTCTGTTAGATTGCAGGGTGTAAGTTCCTGTTAGAAGCTTTGCTTTTACTTCTGCTCTCCCAACATCAGTTTGGTTTGGTCTCACAGTAGTATATATATGGTGGGCATGTCCTACTTCCACTGCATATGGATTCAGGTACTTCAGAGAAGATTTTTCTTGAATTTCATCTTTCCATCTGTCAGTTGTGTATCTATCAATTGCCTCCCTCAGTCTGTTCTTCCAAGTCACCTTGTCCGGGGTGTCAGCAATCAATGTATATGCATTTGGTAGATCATACAGCAGAAGAAGCCTTCTTGCCCTTGAGAAGAAACTTTGGTCCGACAGTGTTTTAAATGCCAACTGTCTTTCTGCCACTCTATATTCCACGGTAGCCAGGCTTTGTATGACACTGTAGAACAGGTTGAGGGTGTTCTTGTGGAGTTGAGTAGTTATAGGTAGAATGCCCAGAAGAGCTGTAGCCGCAACTCTAGCCGTTCTATCTGCTAGATGCTGAATTTGTTTAAGTGTTTTGGCTTAAATTTTTGATAGGATTGTAGTGCCTTCACATCAGATTGATTATAGGGAAGAACTTCAAGTCCATAAAGTAATCTTGGAGTAACATAAATTATGTGGTCCAAATATGTGCCTTTAGGTCCTGTTTGATTCCATTTTTCCCGTTAAGGCCTGCTCCTAGGAGGGAGTATGCTGTTCTCCTGCCTAGCTTTATCTTGTCTTCTACCCTTGCCTTTTCCTTTGTGTCACTATGTATGCCTAAATGAGTAGTTGAGTCAGTTATTGGTATGCATACTCCCTCTAGGGCAAACTCCTTAGGATTCTCTGTAATCTTTGCATTCTGTACAATACAGCTGCTCTTAGAAGGGTTTATGTCATAACGATGCTTCCTGCTGAAATCTTCTACTGTCTTCAGCATGAGTTTTGCTTCCCAGTCTGAGTGCGACAGCAGGGCAAGGTCGTCAGCACAAGTTGTGTGTGGAATTGCTATGCAGCCAATTTTGGCCCCTTTGAATTTGTCTTCTAGGCTAAGTAACAGTGGGTTGTTATATCTTTTGTAATGTTCTGTTGAGAGTACCCCACCTTGATGTACACCCTGTATGATGTTAAATGGATCAGAGGTCTTTCCCTGCCACTTGGCGCTTGAAGTCATGACTGTGTAGAGATCTTGTAATATTGCCCATTCTGCAGGGTCAATCCATCCAGCAGAAGGTTACGCACAAGAATTTGGTGATTCACAACATCAAATGCTTTCCTTGTGTCCAGTGTAATGAGGATAATTTGATCCTTTCTGGATTTTGCTTCAAGTTGGCATTCCGTCACTAGGAGTGCTGATTTCATAGATGATGTCCCCCTGGTGAAACCTGATTGCAGCTTTGATTGAGTTGGGAGCAGGACTCTCCTATGTCTTGTGTTCAGGATGTGTTCCATCACTTTCAGTAGTATGGAGGTTACGGTTATCCCACGGTAGTTATCCTGGTACTGGTTATCCCCTTTCTTGAAGATAGGAGTAATAGTCCCGCTTTTCAGGCTATGTGGAATCTTTTTCTGTACGAAGATTTCATTGATGATGCTGACCAGTGCAGGATATAAAATGTCTCCTCCATACTTGAGATGCTCAGCCGTCAGGCCCATATAGTCTGCTGCTTTGTTGTTATTCAGCTTTTTTACAGCTGCCTTCACCTCTTCTATGTTCGTGGGCTGGAAACATTTCAACTGGTTTGTATGAGATTCCGTACTGATTCTATGTCGTCTGTGGCTAGCTCCAAGAAGACGTCATCATACGCCGCGTTTGCCTTTGGAGTCGCTAATATCTCAAAGTGAGTAGCCCATCCCTCTGTAATTTCCTCTGGCATAGACAGTTTTCTGTTGTTGACAAAGAGGCAATTCGGGAGGTTTGTCTTCGAATTAACTTATAGAACATGGCATCGTTATCTTTGGATTGCATGATATTCTCGAGTTCAGCTCTTCTCTTTCCGCATGTGAACTTCTCTGTGCCCTTCTTAGCCCCCACATCTCCAGTTCCACCATGCTTCCTTGCTCAAACCTGCAGCTTCCTGTATTTCTGGTCCTCTTGGTTTAGGAGATCTCTTCTTCTTTCTAACTGAAGGGTTGAACCCGGGAATACTGGATATGGAGGCCATTGTAACAATGTCTCTGAGATGCTGAATGCCATCATCTATAATGGAATTATATTCAAAGTGATCGGTGTTTAGCAGTGAGTTCAGAGTTGACCGGTATATTTCCCTGTTGCACTTGGCCCAGTTTGGTCTGGGATGTGTCATTATAACTGGTTCTTCAGTCAAATAATTGATATTTAGCTATGTGCTAATAGGTACATGATCTGAGACATTGTTTGGATGGGTACCCTCATTCAGTAAGGACAACGAGATAGTCACAGCTAGGTCGTTTTTCAGAATATAGTCCAGTTCGGCAGAAGTATCTCCACTGGCATGGAAGAAAGTGTTTTCGCCATCTTGTTGCAAGTGTAAGCGTTGTCCAGACACAAACTCTCCAAAAACAGTGTCTCGATCATTGGGGGGTTGTCTCGCGAGAGAAGAATTGAAGTCCCCGCAGACAAAGACAGCATGGCTGCTACTGTATTTCTCTAGTAGTTCTTCAACTTCTTGAATTACTTCGACAAATTTCTCCTTTGATGTATTACCTCTGCAGGGTAGGTATGTGCCGATGATGCAAATTCTTGGGACTGCGGCTATCTCCATGACAACGATCCTGTCACAGCCATCTTCATGTAAGGTTGTCTTCAGGTCCCAGTTCTTTCTCACTAAGATAGCATTACCACCATATCCCCTGGGCACCTGCAGGGGTGAGATTGGATCTAGCCAGTCCACTGCCTTGGAATGGGCTGTGGAATTTTTATCTATATCATTAAGCTGGTCGAGTTGAAAATCGAAAAGCCAGTGCTCCTTGATACAGAGGATGTCACAGTTCTGAATGCAGGTTCTGCTTGTACAATTGATTAGTTTTAACGTTCCTGACATTGAGGGTTGATAATCTAATGGCTGTCCTAGATGAGTCAGGGTCTATATGTTTTACTGTTGTTCTATGATGGTCGGGTCCTGCCTGTCCAGTTTCTCTGAGGCCCTGCCATGTCCTAAAAAAGACTGATTAGACTTGCTGCATCTTTCTGCATCTTGGCTATTATAATCGGTAGTTTTTCCCTGTGATTTGCTATTGTTACGTTTGCATTTCACTCCGTTGACAGAAGCCACCGGTTCTGAGATTTGGTTCAATTGAGTAGAGCTATCATTCTCCTGGGAGTCCCTGATGGGTTGTGACTCCATACATGTGATAACTACCGACGGTAGGTGAATTCTACCATTTTCAGAGGTGGTCTACCGTTCTACCGATTCAATGAACGTTTCTACCGTTTTACCGATTCTGCAACGGCATTTTTTTTAGACCTATATTTTCCTCTCTGGGTTAGATTATCTGTTAGTTCTCTACACACACAAACCCCCTTTAGCATGCTGTGATCCACGATTGGCCTGTTTTGGTATGGTTCCCCCGCGGAGAACACCCGCATTATGTAATCACAAGTTGGTTCCCGTCTGCGCTGTACTGGAGTTAACAAAAAAGATTTCGGGAACCAGTCGTGTCAAACATGCAAATGGCGGCATGCGCCTTTGCGGAATGCACGCATACAAATCAGACAGAATTCCATCCTAAGGCAATGCCGCTGCACAAAATCCCAAATCCCCTCCCTAAATAGATAATTTAATCTAAATTCAAATCGGGATGTCTTGTTTTCGTTTCACGGTCGCGAAAGAGAGTCGCTACTTGTTGCTTGGAGACTGCAAATTTATTTCCGGTAGTGACGTCCCCCAGATACAGCATCTGGTGTGAAGGTTTTTACGCGATTTGATTGGTTAATTTATATATCAAAATCACATAGTCTCTCGCGCGAGTCGAAAACGAAAGTGAAAAACATTTGTTAACAAATGTGATTATCTGGACTTTCTATACGAAAACGAAGCCGTTATGTCCGAAAGAAAGACTGAAATCGAGGGCAGTACTTTATTACATTTCTTCACTAGCCCATCTGTCACTGAGTCCAGAATAAACTCTGATATAGGCGACGTTGTCCACAAATACACATGCGGCACGCATTATTATTACTCCAGCGAGGAGACAAAATTAAGACGAGGGGAGTGACGTTATCATAGCTTCAAAAAGCAGTATGCACTCCGACCGTTAACAACAAGTAAAGAATATCCGAATATTCCAACCGATAAACAGTTTAGTTTTATTCAGCAAACCGGCAATACCAAAAAGTACGAAAGATTCGTCCCCAGACCGATTGTACTGAATAAATTGAGGTTTGTAACGTTTTTTTTTCATAATTTTTTTTGACTTGAGGTTGCGAATTTTCCTCCAAAAATTGGAGAAAAAACACTTTTTTGCCATTGGGAATATAGCCGAATAATGGCTATAAAATAAGCCTATAAAGCACTGAAACTGTAATAAAATAAGATAAAATGGAATATATTTTTCATTATGATAAAACAGTAATAAGTCTTGATTTTTTCATGGCATTATTTAATTATGGGAGCTGTCTGATCTGGGTCTACTCTGTTTGCAAATCAGTGAAACATGTTTATATGAAGGAAAGGGTTAATGGGGTTATTGATATCTAGGCATTGTAAGGGTTGGAGATGATGCCATGGCTGTGTATAGATGTAGTCTGTATAATGTATGGTTTGTAAAGTTAGATTTATTATTATAACAGCACATGGACATTTGATTTTGTTGGGCCAAGCCAGAAAGTGTGGAATCATTCCCATATCATAAGCAAACAGAGCAGACCCTAACCAGATAGCTCCTATGCATGAAAAGGCGTTGATATGAGGGAGAGTGTGTGTAAATGTTATGTGTGTAGTGTAAGGTTTATAATGGCATGGCATGGTATGGTATGTGGGTAATACCGTAACAGTTTTTATGGTAAGGCAGATGAATGATTATGTGAAAAGGTATAAAAAACGTAAGTATCCAGAAGATAATTTTTTCATCTCCATATATTTCGTCGTGTCGGTAAAATCTACCTGACAAAATCAAATCTACCTGACAAATTTCCAAAATCTACCTGACATGCTTCAACAGGTTATCACATGTATGTGACTCTAGACCGTCAGATTGGTTGGATACATCAGATACATTGATAGTCAGGCCCTTGTATTCAGTACAGACCTTTTTCAGAGTTGAATGGAATTTCCCATCTCTTGATGCTGTTGTTTCTGTTGTAGTCCGGGTTTGCTGGTTATGATTACTATATGGAGTATGTTGCTTTTACAACCTCCAGCCTGTTGTATCACTGCATTGCCGCTTCCTGTTGTTCCATGTCCTATTGCGTGTACTGGACAAGGGTTGTCTGGGGTGGACTTCCTCAGATACGGCATCCATTCTCGTTCCCTCTTGGTTCTTCACAGAGGTTGTTTCAAAATATGTGGGAGTTTGTTGTCTGGGGCCCCAGCGTCTTGTGCTTTTATGACCTAACTTGCGCGGTTGGTAATAAGCGGTTGACACTGTTGGGTTTAGTAAACCCTGGCCCTGCATGGATGGTGGGTCAACTACTTCCTTGTCATGTTGCCTCTCACTTGAATGAGGGTCCATCATCCTGATTTGGGAATGTTGTCCCATATCTTTTGGTATTACATTTGTCGGCATACAGCTTTGGATATTTGCATGTCCGGGATGGATGGGGAAGTTTGATGGGGAGAGATGTGTTCCTGTAAAATACATAGGAGTCTGTCCCGTAGGTATAAAGGGAGGGGGTAGGAAGGGAGGGGGTAGGAATGGTAACTTCCCATTTCGTCTACTTCCCATTTCGTCTACTTCCCATTTCGTCTACTATTTTGGCTTTTGTTCCCATTTCGTCTACTCCTAATTTTACACCCTTTCCCATTTCGTCTACTGCTTATATTTTTATGTCTACTGCTTATATTTTTATGTCTTTGATCAACAGTATATTATCTTCACATCAGGCAAAATTCATGCATTTTAAATAGGACTTTTTAATATAAAGTTGTAAATTTTTTGGTTTATCTTGACCCAAACAATTGATCTAGTTCAAACCCCCAAAAAGTTTTAAGATTTAACTTAGAAATTTTATGCAATAAAAAATGCAATTTTAAAAAAACAAGAAACCACTTCAGCCAATCAAGGAAAATGATCATCATTTAAAATTTTGATCTGGGTCCAAACCCAACTGATGTAAGTCATGGTAATGCTTAAGCAAACTGTGAAAACATGATTATGCAATTGCCCCCCCTAACAGTGATAGGTGTCAAAATTACTACTGTGGATTAAGTCTGCTGCCCAAAAAAGCATCTTAAATATTAAAAAAATATATAAAAATTTATGACAACACATTAAAAAGTCCTAAAATCTCTGAATCTTGTATGATATTAGCAAAATAACTGAGTAACTATAACTTAATTATAAATGTAGACGAAATGGGAACAGGGTAAAATTTTAGAGTAGACGAAATGGGAATGAAATACAGTAGACGAAATGGGAAGTAGACGAAATGGGAATAAACCGTAGGAATTTTGGGGGGGGGGGGGGGGGGGTATTAATTGATGGAGGCAGTTTCCTGCCATGTAATTAACTGGCATGTGATGGCAGAATTGGGAGCCATAAGGATTATGTCTATTTTGCATCGATAAACCATTCAGTCAGAGCGAAAGCTGGTGCAGGTTCTCCAAGTTACTTAACCGGGTTTTCAGTACCTCATTTTATAGATTACTGACTCTATTCACAAGAAGCGGGTCACTTTCCTGTTGTATGCAGTTGGGTTTACAGTTGAGATTCTGTATTGTCAGGATCTTGTTTCTCATTTCAAGTTCTCCGATTTTCTTCTGCAGATTAGCTATAGCTGAAATCGAGAGGTCCAGTTGCTGCTGGATGTCAGACGAATGCTTGTTATCATTTTTCTCTCTTCTTCTTCCCAGGAGGCTCTTCTCGTCCTGTTTTCAGTGTCCCTGGTCCTTGACTGGTCACACTTGATACTGTCCGATTGTGTCTACCTATGTTGACATCTGCCCCAGTGTTAGGTTCTAGTCCTAATCCTTGCCTCCCTATGCTTCGACTGGTCTCGCCTGTCCCTGTAATACTTGGGTGGAAAGTTACGTTCCGATTCGGGTGCTTCATTATTGTAGGGGGAGGGGGATTTGGAGGTAGGGTGAAATTGATAACAAGGATGTCAGTATGGCTATGGGCAGTAGGGGGGACAAGAGGAGGACCATTGACATGTTGGGCCTCACCTTCATCAGCTCTAGGGAACATCGCATGGTCCAGAGTAATGAGATCATCCCCACCTGCGTGAGAAGAGTCTAAGTTTAAGGGAGAGTCATTAAGAATGGTGAGCTGTCTGCATGAAAGGCAGCTGTATGGAGAATCGCCATCTTGTAGAACTCCTCAAGGTTCTCGTCCAGCTGTTCACAACTGTAATGGCACCATCACTGGCATCAATCGCAGGCTATCCCCTCGGTCACCCTATCAGTACAGTGTGCGCACAAGTCTCGATCCCTCCCTTTTTTGAAGGTATGTCTCTCCTTGGATTGTCCGCCTTGTTCAATGGACTTGAGATTCGTGTCTGTTTCCAAAGAGAAGCTCACTTGACAGTTGGGATCCAGGATGCTCTTCTCTAGGCATCTGTCAATGATACCTGCATATAATCTATCTAAGTCAGACAACTTGGGGTTTGTTTCCAGATTTTTCATGAGGTCTGGGAGGATTTCATCTTGGAAAATGGGTACACAAGTTCCATTAATTAATAGGGAGCATTGAGTGTAATACATATTAACAGTAAATTTGTTTCTTTTACCAGGAATCAGTTCGCTCTTCAGAAGGTCATAACAACCTGCACTGCACTCAATTTTCAATTGCCGTCCAGAGTCCCTCGGTATGATATTGATGAACGGGCGATCACAGTGTTCCGTTTTTCTCCGAAGGCATTTCGTCTCATTCAGGGAGTAGTTTCTCGTTCTAGCAGAAGTAAGAGTACTTATCCGGGCTGGGTTTGGGTCTGGCGGTGTGGTCTGTTTGCATAACGCCATCCGTGCTTTCAATGTTACTGTACCGTAGGACATCAAGATTTGGTGTTGTCTCTATCCAGAGCCAGCAAAGGGGTCCCAGTGACCACAGGTGAAGGGTAATGAAGATAAATGACCTTATGAGGTGTAACTCTAAAACATGTATCAGTAAAATACTGGTTAAAACTCTTGCCAGGTCAATATGGATAGTTGGCAGACCTGAGAGATCCCTAACTCAGAATGTCAAATCTGTAACGAAACGGGCCGCGCGTCCAGAAATTCTGAGGCCAAGTCTATAAAACTAAACTTCACAGTATACTAAACTAAGAATGTCTCTGAGACGTTAGAGGTCAGACGAGAGACCTATAAAATAGCCCGACACAGAATGTCAACTGTTACAGATGTATCAGAGCGTCCTAATGTTCTCTGGCGATACACGGAAATTTGTCCTTAATTATACAAAGTACTTAATAGATAAAAATATCTATAAATGTCTCTAAACCGGTGAAAGTCACTGAGGCGTATACCCTAAGAAGTCCAGCAGTACAATATCAGCACTGGCGCGAAACTTATCACTATTCCGAGTCAAAAGCCGGGTATATCACGGTAGCCAAAAAGAAATTTTGAATGCCTCTGTTAAGTTAAAAGTCAATAAAATTCCAAGAGAGGCCTGACCAGAATGGCGCGAGACTATCAGCGCGTCACAGTATTCTGAGGCAGAAGCCAAGTAATTCACAGTAATTGCGTAAAACAATAAAAATACAGATGCTTCATATATATATTAAAAGTATATAAGAACAGTCTAAAATCTTAAAAATATAGCTGGCAGCTCAATGACGAGAGAGAGATATTTTCAGGCAAGGCTACACGTGTACAAAATGGCAGGAAGGATGTTTTGAGGACTAAATGCAGCATCTCTAATTAGGAGAGTTAGGGGCTAAACCCTGAAGGATTTTTACCATAAAAATATTCAGTATAAAGTAGTAAGGAACTTAGGAGAAGTGTATAACATAATAATATACATGTACTCATGAAACTGTATAAAGTAGTAAGGAACTCATGAGAAGTGTATAACATAGTAAGAAACTCATGAAACTGTATAAGGTAGTGAGGAACTCAGGAGAAGTGTATAACATATATATATTTCCCTCATATAAACGTGTTTTCATGCATCTGTAAACAGAATAGACCAAGATCAGATGGCTCCTATAGGAGCCGTATAATCAGGGTCTGCTCTGTTTGCTAATGGAATTTGATTGATTTGTAGCTATACTTTCTAAAATGTCTACAGTGTTCCACCTTACATATTGCACTATAACTATTTTGTCCATGAATATTCAGTAGGTATTGAAATTTGTAATAAACATAGAACTGGAAACTGTATAACATAGTAAGGAACTCGTGAGAAGTGCATAGCATAGTAAGAAACTCAGGAGAAGTGTATAACACAATTAGGAACTCAGAAAACTGTATAAGGTAGTAAGGAACTCAGGAGAACTGTGTAAGCTAGTGAGGAACTCAGGAGAAATGTATAACACAGTAAGGAACTCAGGGAGTAAAAAAAAAAAAAAAGGTGAAGGTGAGGTTTATAGTCTGGAACTACATGTACATACAATGTACATATTCTCCCGACTTCACAATTTACCCCCTGATCACTGGGTTATAAGTCGGCCATTAACACTCGGCGCCTAAGGCAGCCATGGCACATTGGCTTATTTCCCTCGCAGGTACCCATTTATACACCTGGGTAGAGAGGAGCAAATGTGGGATGCATTTTTTGCTCAGAAAAATTCTGATAGTCCGATGGCAGGATTCGAACCGGGGACCCTTCGATCCCAAGTCCAACGTCCTACCACTGGACCACCACTCCCACTTTGCATGCTATGTAAATTTTTCATCTGCAACAACTGCCGTCTGCTTCAATTCTTAAAAATAAAATTTCTCTCATTTCTTTGCAAAAAAACATGGTGAAAGTTTGAAGCAATCCTGATGAGACATCACATTATGCAAAAAGCTCCTGTAGGAGCTGTCTGATCAGAGTCTGCTCTATTTGCTTATGGAATTATAATAGTTCTAACTCTTTGGTTTCCACTGAATACCAAAAATCCTGTAAAATATGCCATTATAAAAATTCAGCTAATAAATATTCATGTCATCCTTATTTCTAACATGAATCCCATTTCCTCATATTGACGCCTTTTGACGCCTCTGCAAAAGTGACCTATAGAAACCATTGTGATAAATAGAGCATTTGCTCCTATAGGAGCAAATGCTCTATTTATCACAATAGTTTCAAACTACAAAATTCTAAAAAAAATTCCTTTTCTCTAGTTTATATATAATGCTCCTTTTTGGTAGATTTATTCAAAGTGGTTGGATCTAAAAATAGCCTCTGAGGTAATGGACAATGAGTCAATTACTGAATGGTGACAACAGCAATATCAGTTGTATGATGCATCAACCATGTCCTTCTGTAGAACAAGAAGGTTGCTCAAACTCTGATAATCAGTAAATTTTACCTTGTTCAAGATCTTAACCTTTTACTCCATAAAAACGCCTTTAATAGATCTGATTCTACAGTTTCTGTCATGGCCAAATTTTTCACTGTCGACGACTGTGCGTGTGCCATTATAAAAAAAAAATCTAATTATACCCCCCTTTTGAAAAAATGGGGGTATATTGCTTTGCACATGTCGGTCGGTCGGTCGGTCGGTAGGTCGGTCGGTCGGTCGGTCGGTCTGTCGGTCGGTCGGTAGATCGATGGTTTCCGAACGATAACTAATAAACGACTTGGCCTAGAATCTTCAAACTTGCTGTGGTGGTTGGTCATGACAAGTAGATGACCCCTATTGTTTTTGAGGTCACTAGGTCAAAGGTCAAGGTCACCATGACCTAAAATGGTGAAATAGTTTCCGATCAATAACTGCTCAAGGGTTTGGCTTGGGATCTTCAAGCTTGCTGTGGTGGTTGGTCATGACCACTAGATGACCCCTATTGATTTTGAGGTCACTAGGTCAAAGGTCAAGGTCACCATGACCTTAAATGGTTAAATGGTTTCCAATCAATAACTGCTCAAGGGTTTAGCTTAGAATCTTCAAACTTGCTGTGGTAGTTGGTCATGACCACTGGATGACCCCTATTGATTTTGAGGTCACTAGGTCAAAGGTCAAGGTCACCATGACCTTAACTGGTAAAATGGTTTCCGATCAATAACTGCTCAAGGGTTTGGCTTAGGATCTTCAAATTTGCTTAGGTGGTTGGTCATGACAACTAGATGAGTCCTATAGTTTTTTAGGTCACTAGGTCAAAGGTCAAGGTCACCATGACCTTAAAGGGTGGAATGGTTTGCGATCGATAACTACTCAATAGTTTGGCCTAGGATCTTCAAATTTGCTGTGGTGGTTGGTAATGACCACTGGATGACCCCTAATGCTTTTTAGGTCACTAGGTCAAAGGTCAAGGTCACCATGCTCTTAACTGGTCAAATGGTTTCCGATCAATAACTGCTCAAGGGTTTGTCTTAGAATCTTCAAACTTGCTGCGGTAGTTGGTCATGACAACTGGATGGCCCCTATTGTATTTGAGGTCACTAGGTCAAAGGTCAAGGTCACCATGACCTTAACTTGTAAAATTGTTTCTGATCAATAACTGCTCAAGGGTTTGGCTTAGGATCTTCAAATTTGCTTAGGTGGTTGGTCATGACAACTAGATAAGCCCTATAGTTTTTTAGGTCACTAGGTCAAAGGTCAAGATCACCATGACCTTAACTGATGAAATTGTTTGCGATCAATAACTGCTCAAGGGTTTGGCCTAGGATCTTCAAACTTGCTGTGGTGGTTGGTCATGACCAGTAGATAACCCCTTATATTTTTTAGGTCACTAGGTCAAAGGTCAAGGTCACCATGACCTTAACTGGTGAAATGATTTGCGATTAATAACTGCTCAAGGGTTTGGCTTAGGATCTTCAAACTTGCTGTGGTGGTTGGTCATGACAACTAGATGACCCCTATTGATTTTGAGGTCACTAGGTTAAAGATCAAGGTCATCATGACTTTAACTGATGAAATGGTTTCCAATTAATTACTGCTCAATGGTTTGGTTCGGGATCTTCAAACTTGCTGTGGTAGTTGGTTGTGACCACTTGATGACCCCTAAAGTTGTTGAGGTCACTAGGTCAAAGGTCAAGGTCACCATGACCTTAATATGTGAAATGTTTTCAGATCAATAAATGATCAGTGGTTTGGCTTAGGATATTCAAAGTTGCTGTGGTGATTAGTCATGACCGCTAGACGACCTCTATAGTTGAGGTCACTAGATCAAAGGTCAGGGGGTCTAGGGGGGTATACATGTTTTACAAACATCTCTTGTTAAATTAATATTCATGATGTCAGTATTTCTTACATAAATATTCATGGAGTCAAAGGATTAATAACTAATGACTGAGAGTCAGACAGCTCAGGTCGTAATTAGACGACAACTAACCAAATGGCATCTGATCTGGATCCAAACTGTTTGAAAATGTTGGTTTGGTGACGACTGGCATTAAGATAAATGAATTTTTGCTGGTTTCTTTGAAAGCCAGGTAATTGTCATCTGCAAAAGTTGCTGTCTGTTTCAATGCTATTCGTTATTTTTTTCTTTCATTTCTCTTCAAATATACATTAAGAGTACAGTAAACCCCCTCTAAGCCGGACATTTAATTTAGTATCAATATCGGTCTTGGAGATAGGTGTCAGCTTAATGCAGGGTGAAAGTCATGCAAAAAGCACCTAGAGGAGCTTTCTGCATGACTTTCACCCTGCATTAAGCAGCCATCTGCCTAAAAGTATCTAATTTGTTCGCTACTAGAAATCGAGTTTAGAGGGGTTCTGCTGTATCAAATGATTTTGACCCTGATCGAGTTACTTATTCGTCTAAGACATTTTATGGTTAACTTTCTCATTTTCTTTCATAATCCTTCACCATTTGCGGTTCATAAACATGTCTTTCGTGTCTTTTCAAACAGTTGACCCAGATCAGACAGCTCCTGTAGGAGATGTCTGATCAGATTTTGCTCAGAGTCTGTTCTGTTTGCTTGTGAAATAAAAGGTCTGATTTTACAGTTTCAGTCATGGTAAAAATTTGCCTTGTTAATAATGCTGCAAACAGAGTAGACCAAGATCAGACAGCTCCAGTAGGAGCCGTCTGCTCTGGTTGCTTATGATATAACATAAATATGATTCCACAATTTTTGCTTTATGGCCAAAAATTCCTGTGCCCATGAACTATTATAACAATTTATCTAGCTGATATTGGTAATGTCATTATTTCTTACATGAATATTCATGGAGGAATGCGTTAATATTCACAAAGTCATTATTTGTAACATAAATATTCATGAGGGAAAGGGTTAAAACAAATGGCCTTTGCAGTAAGAAATATGAATTACGGGGATTAGACAAATACTTGAAACATCAAAACAATTAAAACACCTTGTGGCAAAGAGTAAAATAAATAATGAGTCCTAAATGACCTTATAACCTTTAGCACGCAATGGGAAAATATGTGATAACACTGGCAAACAGTTTGTATCCAAAGTATTATCAAATGATTCATAGTGGCATCAACTGTAAATTGTTTGACATTCTAAATGTAATTTTTATAAGAAATCAAGGAATATCTATTTTGAGAAATCCAGAAGACTAGACTTTCTAAAACTGATAGTATTTCTGCGATCTCGTAAGGATGATATGTGTGTCGAGCACGCAGGTGTTACTATTTTACATCTGGAAGTTTGCATAGCACAATACAGATGATGAGAGCTGTCCCGTTGTCCCGCGCGTGGGCTCGTGCATGAAATAGTGATGAATGAAACTAATTAGTAGTAGTAATTTTTCAATTCATTTTCACAAAAAGACAGAGTGCCTCAATTCTGATGATGTCTACATACATGTGCCATGTCAAGAGAACATTAAGAGTATATGAAGAAACACATGTGTCACTTGCCAGCAGATGTGTGTGGAGAAAAATATGAAGAGGGGGATGGGGGTATGACAAAAACAGTGTGACAGACAGACAGTTGGATAGAGAAGTGAAGTAAAGCGTGTGGTACAGAAAGAGCAGTCAGGCACTGCTTATCCTTTTACTTCAGGAATATTCATGATAAAAAAAAATGATATCATGAACATTAATTACATTAATTGTTATAACAGTACATGAAAACAGGAATTTTTGGCCATGGCAGGAACTGAAGAATAATATCTATATCATACCATAAGCAAACAGAGCAGACCCTGATCAGATGGGACCTACAGGAGCCGCCTGATCTTGGTCTACTCTGTTTGCAAAGGCATTTATGGAGTAACAGGTTGATCAGATATCACATTAGATATGTGAAGTCTACAATGCTTACCTCTCAACTATATTCGTCTACTATAACTGTAGTGGAGACCCTGATTAGAAGCCAATTGTTTCATATGCACAAACTGAACTGAGTCAATATTGTTTGCAGAGTTCAAATGACCTTTTCAAATGACCTTTTCTTATAACAGCATGGCTCATGTTAAACTTCAACCATTTTCAAAGAAATTGTCATCCAAGGCAGACATACATCATAACAATGATAATTGTGCCACCAGATGTATAATTTGCACCTACGTTTATTAACATTCCTTTCTTTTTATGTGTTTATACATGGCCAAAGGTTATGCAAATTGTCACGGTGAGGTGCATTCATGAAGCTTTTCATGTAATTGTTTAGAAGTTTGTTTGCCTAACATCTGTTTACATCTAGCGGTAGTTTGTTTATACAAGGCAGAGGGGAAAAGTAAATATAGCATTATGCACATTTGTAACTAATTTCACGGCTGAGCAAGTTGAAGGGCCAGTAAAACATACAAAAAATATACATAATGAACAATATTATAACCAGCTGTACAAACTATGTTTATCCTTTAGAGATGTATAAACTAAACCTTGTTTCAAGAATAGTTCTTTAATTTCTCCACCAAACCCTATGCTTTGACCACTCTTAAGAATCGTCTCTTTGAGACAATTCTAAAGAGTGGTCACAGCATAGGGTTTGGTGGAGAATTAGTATTTGAATATGACTTTTATCTATGGTTCTGCATTAGCCTTTAATGGGCAAACCATCGATTACCTAAGTAAATAATTTTGATCAAGCCTTTATCTAATAAATTAGTTAGAAATTAAAAGACAGTATGAATATTAATTACAGTAGCTGAATATTTATAATGGCTTTATGAACACATTTTTGACTATGGCAAACACTGTAGAATCAGATCTAAATAATTTTATAAGCAAACAGCGTAACTCCTGTGCAGACTCCACGCGCGGGACAACGGGACAGCTCTCATCATCTGTATTGTGCTATGCAATGTATTCTATGATTTTTTTTTAAAATAAGACAAAAAAAAGTAACTCTGTATCTCACCATGCCAGTATCCTAACTGTTTTAGGCTAAAATCTTACCTTTGAAAAGAAATGGAATAATGTCTTCTTAAGTCAGGGTCTGAGGTTATAAAACTTCTGAGTCTTAGTCTGAGTTCATTATCACGTATCTTATTGGTCAGATGCTTGAGAATGATCTCAGACTCAAGCAAAGGTTCATTAACCGAGGGACCAGGACATTTTCTATCGAAGAAGAAAAGGCTGAGCAACCTAGAGGTTTAACCCTTTCCCTCATATAAATGTGTTTTCACGCACTTGCAAACAGAGAAGACCCAGATCAGACGGCTCCTATTGGAGCCGTCTGATCAGGGTCTGCTCTGTTTGCTAGTGGAATTTGAAATATTTGTTTCTTTAGTTTCTAAAATGGCAACAATGATCCACATTCTATATTTCATTTAAACTATTTTGTCAATGAATATTCAGTAGGTATTGATATTTGAAATAAAACATAGAACAAGGAAAGGGTTAAACTTAACTACAATGAATCTGTATAGCAAACCACCTTTTCATTTTGTGGAGTTTTCCCTTTTTATCTACTTGTATGTGAAGTTATTGTTGTATACAAAAATTCTGGTTTGTTGCAATTTGTTTGATAATATTTTCATTAACCCTTCATATAAATGCTGTTTCATGCACATGCAAACAGAGTAGACCTAGATCAGACAGCTACTGTTTGCTAATGACATGATATACTAGTACATGTATATCTCAATCTAAGTTTTTGTCAAAGCAAAAATTCCCTTGAAAAGTTTATTATTAAAAGAAATCTACAAATAAATATTCATGACATCATTATTTCTTACATGAATATATATACAGTAAAACCCCGCTAATGCGACTACCTAGAAGAGGTATAATTATGGGTGCTAGATGCAGGTGGTTGCTTAATGCAGGAAAAAAGTAATGTAGAGGAGCTTTCTGCATTACTTTTATCCTGCATTAAGCAACAATCTGCTTATAAAGACATCCATGTTTATTCATTAAGTGGTCGCATTAGAGGGGTTCTACTGTACTGAACAGGGAAAGGGTTAATTTCTTCTCGCTTAACAATATCAGTAATGATCGTATATATACTGGTACTGAGTTACTCATTGTGTAATCTGGATCCAAACTGCTTGTGTAGGTTGTCACAAATTATCTACTAGTATGCTAAGAGTAATGGAAGGGTCAACCC